>OU862919.1:18215294-23196544 GCA_917880885.1 Limnephilus marmoratus | reverse complement strand
AGCCACCCCTGAAAAATAAGACAATTCATAAGAAATATTATTCATCTTCACAATGCTGCCTTTTTTAATGCAAACTATCCCATCACGCAGCACGTTTTAATGGATCACATAAATATGGGACACCCTCATATGGGGGCAGCTTCTAATGGATCACATAATATATGCGATGGCTTCATAGTGTTAATTGAGGGGAAAATAAATACAGACAGTGATTAAACATTAAAAAAAAAATAAAGAGAATTCGTCTAAACTATTTCTCATTGAAGATAAAAAAAATACATAATTGTAGGAACTCCGATTTTTTTAAAGGTTGCAATATTTGATGAACGGTAATACTGGCAGAAATCAAGTTGTTTCTAAAATACAAACTCATTCCTTTTTGATAGTCGTTTGTGAGTAGTTCGTAATTCTTAGTTTCCATACCAAACCCCGTGTTTCAAACCTTTTGATAATACGCATGTTTTTTTATTTGTTCCCGTATCTCTCATTTTACCTCATTCCTTTGACAGTAACCCAGTTCCTTTGATAAAGTTCACCAGGATTGTCATTGGAAATGAAGCTACATCTTCTGGTTTGACAATGTGTCTTCCCAGGTCTCATTTCCCCTCTTCACTCCTCCTTGGTTCCCTGAAGGCCCCACGAGGGAAGAGGGCTTCATCTCTCCACTCTTTAGTTCCCCGAAGGCTCCACGACACGGAGAGTCCACCCCCCCTTGGTTCCCTAAAGGCCCCACAAGGGAAGAGTCCACTCTACCTTGGTTCCCCGAGGGCCCCAGGAGGGAAGAAGACTTCATCTCTCCTCTTTACTCCTCCGTGGTTCCCTAATGGCCCCACAGGGGAAGAGTTCACAGAAATTTTTAGACCTCATTTCTTCTCTTCACTCCTACATGGTTCCCCGAAGGCCCCACATGAAAAGAGGACATCATCTCTCCACTTCACTCCTCCTTGGTTCCTCAAAGGCCCCCGCGCTGGAAGAGTGCCCTTCCCCTTGGTTCCCACAAGGGAAGAGTTCATGGAGGTGGCCTCAGCTCTCCTCTCCATGGCTTCTCTTCTTGGTTCCTCCTACAGACCCCAGAAAGGAAGTCCACAGAGGTGGCCTCAGCACTCCTAGGTTTCCAAAATGCCCCCCCTATCTCGGAGGCACCGTTCGTGACACTGTTCCCCAGACCATTCAGCCTGAGCATGGTAGCTCACACCTTGGCTTGGGATGGCTATTGCAGGTTTGTGTTTCCACTCCCCGAGCGATGGGTTCGCCACACTCCCTACGCTTGTTAATAAGGTTATTAGTTTCAAACAATCAACCTTTTATTTCATTCCTTAATAACATAGAATCATCACAAGTTAACTGGTGACCCGGACGTGATCTAGGAACTATGATTTTTTAAAGCTTGCAATATTTGATGAACAGCAATACCGGCGCAAGTCGGGTTGATGGCAGCACATTTCTCAAATACAAAATCATTCCTTTTTGATCACATTATAATCTTCCGTTATTTCAAATCTCGACATGACCCAAACTAAGTAATTAATTAGCTGATCTTGACTTCTTCATCCATCCATTTACGCATAATATATTTTCCTAAACCATAGAGAAGGTTTCATTTTTTTTTTTTAATTACGCTTACGTCGGCCTCGTATTCTTTTCAGGGGAATTCGATTCAATTCGTGCTTTGAAAAGTCATTAAAAGTGATGAAAAGAATTGGTTGAAAAGGTTAAGTTATGGGCAATTTTTCAATTTTTTTTTAATGACTTTTCGAAGAGGTGTTGTGTTGAGTTATCATGGAAACTCTTTTCAGATTTTGTTTGCAAAAAAATAAATTTGTCATAAATAGTACACAAAATGTTTACATACCTTAAGAACTTTAGCTGAGGTGCAATCACAATGCAGATAGTTATTAGCCAAATGAATAGTTTTGGCATAAAAATTTCTATCAAATGTATTGGAGAGTATATATGTAGGAAGCTGTAAAAATAAAGAAGAAAAATAACATCACAAATATTTCTTATAACATTATACTAGCTGAAGTCCCCGGTGTTTTTTTTTTACGAGGGTGGTCTGATAAGTTTCCGACTTAACAATGAAACAAGATTTTTTGAAAATTTTTTATTTATTTTTCTATGTAGTCTCCTTGTAACTCTACACACTTCTCCCAGCGATGCTCCCATCTCTCTAACCCGTCCAAATAGTACTCGGCGTTTTTCTCTGCAAAATAATTGTTCACAAAGGTGATTGCCTCCTCATTTGACGAAAATCTCTGTCCTCCGAGTGCAGTTTTCAGATAAGGGAACAAAAAGAAGTCGCTTGGGGCTAGATCTGGTGAGTAAGGCGGATGGTCAAGCAGTTCAAACCGTAATTCGTGGATTTTTGCCATGGCAACCGCTGAGATTTGAGACGGTGCATTGTCTTGGTGATTCAGGATTAATTTTATTTTTCTGCAAATGTGGCCGTTTTTCCTCAATTTCTGCCTTCAGCTTGTCAAGTAATGATGCGTAGTATGCTTATGTAATGGTTTTTCCTTTTTGAAGATAATCAATTAAGATAACTCCATGACTATCTCAAAAAACAGTCGCCATCACTTTCCCAGCCGAGAAAACAGTTTTTGCTTTTTTTGAGCCGGTTCCACCTTTGCAGTCCACTATTTTGACTGTATTTTTGTTTCGGGTATATAATGGTGTATCCAAGTTTCATCTGCAGTAATTAATCGGCGCCAAAACTCGGATTTATTGCGCTTAAACTGCGCCAACGGAGCGTTGTAAATGTTCATTCGAACACGTTTTTGGTCTAACGTGAGCAAACGCGGCACCCAACACGCAGACAGCTTTCTCATGTCTAAATCTTGATTTAATATGTGATAGATACGTTCTTTGGACATTTTCATAACCTCTGCTATCTCTCTCACTTTAATTCGGCGGTTGTCTAAAACTATTTGGTGAAGTTTAGCAATGTTATCGTCAGTAGTTGCAGTTTTTGTACGTCCCGAACGTTCATCGTCTCCCAAGCTCTTACGGCCACGTTTAAATTCAGCTGCCCAAAATTTCACTGTGGTAAATGATGGTGCAGAGTCCCCATACACAGAGTCCAACTCATCTTTGATTTGCGTAGGCGTATTGCCTTTCAAAAACAAAAATTTAATAACAGCTCGATATTCAATTTTTTCCATTTTCACAAAAACACACACATCGACTCACTCAAACGACTGTCAACTAAAAACTGTACATCCAAAATGACCGAAACTTTGGTGAGTAACTGTCAAAAGATGCACAACTACATTCACTAGCTTTTATTGACGAGTGCTGCCATCTTCATGTTCAGGTCGGAATTTTTTCAGACCACCCTCATATTATTTCATATATTTCTTGAATGTACAATTTTTTTGTTTTTTTTTTACTACCATACTAGGCTAATGCCCGTGTTAAGGTAATCATACATGATTTAAATTATACAGTGTGAGAACTAGAACAAATACGTTGCCCGGGCTTTACACAGAGTTTTTCGAAATCAGATGTATACAGTAATTTTCCACTTATTTTGAATGTCGATGCTATCTATCTCTATCTTCTATCTATCTATCTATATAAATAAAAATGAATCCCCGAAATGTATGTACGGGCATGACTTCCGAACGACTGCACCAAATTGAATAATTCTTTTTTATTTGTGTTCGTTATTGTCAGGACAAGGTTTGTATTAAACTACTGGTGAGCTCTGGCTTAATGAAATTTGCAATAGGTTGCACGCGAGCTGTTTGAAAACTGAATGCATCGGGACTGAGTCTCATCTGTATGAAATGCGGGAGGGGAAGGGGGAAGGGAACTCGGGTAGGGGGTTCGCGGGACGGGGGAAGGGGTGGAGCGGAGTGGGAAGAGGGAAGGTGGATGAGGCGGAACGCGAGGGGGGAAGGGGACACGGGAGAGGAAGGGGAGGCGGAAGGAGAACGAGACGAATGGGAAAAGACACGCAGGAAGAAACAATTTCTTTATTAAATGGCATAGCAACGCATGCCGGGTACCGGCTAGTAAAATATAAATAAATCAATTTAAAATTGATTGGATTCTTATTTGGAGAGAAGAAAGGATCATTTTTTTTTTTAATTTAATTCAACAAAATTATTAAATTAGATATGATATATGAAAGCTATCTGCTCATTAAATAATAATAAAAAATGTGCAAAACTTTAGTGTGAAAATTCTGCTTTAAAAGGGGTGTGAAAAGGGGAGTTTTGTGTGTTTCCCAACTATGCACCGGTGTCGAAAGGATTAATGATGCTAGTTCCTCGGAGCTTCCATTCTAATACCAGTAGATCAAGGACAGCATTCCCACCTGACACCTGTGCTCTAAAGATTGCAATCCATTTGTTAAGCTAGGAGAATCTATCAAACGGACCGCTCTTTTCTGCAGAGTCAAGGGTTTTTTCAAGTATTTTGGGATTCCAAATTCGACAGTGGGGCGCACTTGCAATTTGTAGAGAGTCAGCAGTTGTGTACTATTAAAGTATCTGCGAGCCCTATACAGTAGTCCCAGCTTCTTAGAGGCAATTATGGTGGTAGATGAAAAATAACTTACGTATTTCAGCTTGTTTGCCCTGAGGGTAAGAATCATGAAGTTGTCTATGAATTTCGTTCCCTCCAGCTCGACTATGGACTGAATGCTATTATTATCAGCGTATAATTCCCTCATTTGTTCGTACGAAGGATGGTCGATCAGTGGTGCGAGAGAAGTTATCTGAAAACATGTCAGAATTGTTTATTCTCATATATTATAAAAAAAAAATTATTTGAGAACAATATGCAGATTATACACACAAATATGTATTGTAATTCTATTATAATTGTTGGAATTAATTTTTTTTTTTTTTTATTTCATACAATTTTTGAAAATACACTGAAAATACAATTCCGGGTTACATTAAATAAACCAAGTACCTAACGTCATTTGTTGTACTGTTGTGTATTTAGTTATCTATGCATCTATGAATAAAATCTCTGTCTATCATCTTGCCTTGAACAAGTCGGTTGTTTTTATTTCTTTATCACATCAGGTTATGGGCCCAGTATGTCCTATAGTTTTCTAGCAGTGAAGTAAAGTTTGTTGTGATTTTTTTGGTAGCTAGAATAGGCGTTGGCTGTGGTGATAAGGAGACAAAAGAAAAATTATATCTTTGTGTGTTAAACAACGAAGTTTAAAAATCAACCAAAATGGCGTCCGGTTCTCTTTTGGCCAATATTCTTAAACTAAAGGGCCGTGAAAATTACCGTGACTGGGCTTTTGCAACAGAAAACATGTTAGTTTTGGAAGGATTATCAAATTGCATTACGACGGTAGACAAAGAAAACGATGCAAAAGCGAAAGCCAGATTGATTTTAACTATTGATCCGTCATTGTATGTTCATATTAGAGAGGCAACAAGTGCCGTGAACTTATGGGAAAAGCTGAAATCTATGTTCGATGACTCAGGATTCTCCAGAAGAATAACTTTGCTGAGGAACCTAATTTCGAT
This sequence comes from Limnephilus marmoratus, assembly GCA_917880885.1. Classification (NCBI taxonomy): domain Eukaryota; kingdom Metazoa; phylum Arthropoda; class Insecta; order Trichoptera; family Limnephilidae; genus Limnephilus; species Limnephilus marmoratus. The sequence goes on along the minus strand of OU862919.1, from coordinate 23,191,046 downwards.
TTGTCTAGAAAGTTGCGAGTCAATGACAAGCTACGTCATGCAAGTAATCGAAACGGCGCAAAGATTATCTGGTACGGGCTTTCAGATCGGAGATGAGTGGATTGGCAGCCTGCTGTTGGCAGGTTTACCTGAAAAATACTTCCCCATGATCATCGCTATAGAGCATTCCGGTATCGCCATTACTGCTGATGTCATGAAGGCCAAATTACTTGACCTTGTAGGAAATGAAGGCGAACACACGTCTTCCGGTGGTGGCGCTTTCTTGAGTAGAGGGCAGCACAGTCGCCAACAGTATTCTAAAGTTGGCAGCACTGGCAGAAGTGACAGTTCTAACTATGAACGTCGTAGTTCGTCGTCTATGGTCAGTTCGAATGTAAACAAAACTGACAGAAATAACATAAAGTGTTACCGTTGTCGTCAATACGGTCACTATAAATCGCAGTGTAAACAGAATGATCAGCAACAAATGAAGAAAACATGACGCCGGATGTAAACCTAATAAAAAATGCATCTTATTCGCCAAAGATCAAGGAGATAATAGCAGCAAATCAAAGTGCTATGCCTGTATTGTGCGTTGGCAGTGTAGACATAATAACGGTCACTACAAATTGCAAATTTGAGGTTACTTTGAAAGAAGTTTTATGTGTTCCTAATCTTACCACAAATTTGATCTCAATATGTCAACTCATAAAGAATGGCAATAGTGTAGAATTCAAAGATGACTGTTGCTGTGTTTACAACAAAAAGAAGGATTTGGTGGCAGTTGCTACACAAATAGATGGTGTTTACAAGTTGAGGTTAGATAATCAACAGTGTTTGTTTACATCTACTTCAGTGAGCGATGTGACCTGGCACAGGAGAATGGGACATTTAAATGTAAATGACTTGAATAAAATGCGAGACGGTGCAGTCACGGGTATATCATACACAGATAAGTGTAAGATTGACAAGAGTACTTGCACAATATGTTGCGAAGGAAAGCAGTCGCGACTACCTTTTGTCCATGCAGCAACAAGAAGCAGCAATTCATTGGATCTAGTACATGGGGACGTGTGCGGACCCATGGAGATAACCTCAATTGGTGGATCGAGATACTTTCTTGTATTTATTGATGACTACTCACGTATGGCTTTTGTTTACTTTCTTAAAAATAAAAGTGAAGTATTCAAGTATTTTAAGGAATTTAAGTCATTAGTTGAAAATCAGCAAAATAGAAAAATAAAAATATTTAGAACAGACAATGGCTTAGAATTCTGTAGTAATGAATTTGAAATTTTTTTAAAGGATTTAGGCATTGTGCATCAAAAGACAAATGCTTATACTCCTGAGCAAAATGGTATGAGCGAACGTATCAACAGAACTATAGTAGAGAGAGCTCGGTGTTTATTATTTGACGCAGATTTAGATAAGAAGTTTTGGGCAGAGGCCACAAATACAGCAGTCTATCTCAGAAATCCATCCATTGCGTCAGGTTTAAATAATAAAACACCATACGAACTCTGGACAAATCAGAAACCAGACTTAAAGCACATCCGAATATTTGGTAGTCAAGTAATGGTCCACATCCCAAAGGAGAAACGACTTAAGTGGGATACAAAGTCAAGGAAACACATACTTGTTGGTTTTGCAGAAAATGTGAAAGGCTACCGAGTGTATGACCATATGAAGCGTAAAATCACAACAAGCAGAGATGTAGTAGTCTATGAAAATACTGAAAAGAAACATCACTCCGATGATAGTCTAAATATTTCAGTTGGGGATGTAATCCAAACTGATAAGTCAGACAGTCAAGTCAAGAGTGGCAAGGAAGAAGTAAAAGAAGAATCCTCTAGCGCGGAAAGACTAAATATTTCAGTTGGGGATGTAATCCAAACTGATAAGTCAGACAGTCAAGTCAAGAGTGTTAAGGAAGATAGTGCGGAAAGTCTAAACATTTTTTCAGGATCTGATTATCTCAATGCTTTGACTGATTTTGATTCTACATTACAGCAGACCACAGAGGAAGAAGATGAACCAGAGTCAGAAATATTACTTGCCAAGCGTACCAGAAGAGTACCAATGCGTTATGGCTACACAAACTTGTGTACAAAAACAAGTTCAAAAATTGCCCAGGATTCAGTTACCTTTCAAGAAGTTCTATTAAGTCCAGATAAGGACAAGTGGATTGAGGCTATGGAGGACGAGTTACAAGCATTCAAAGACAATAAAGCGTGGGATCCTGTGAACGAACTGTCTTCAGACAAAACTCTAGTGAAGTGCAAATGGGTTTACAAAAAGAAAGTGAATAGTGATAACAGTGTGTGGTATAGGGCGCGTCTAGTGGCTAAAGGCTTTACGCAGAAGCCTGGTGTAGATTATGAAGAAACTTTTTCCCCTGTAGTCAGACATTCTACTTTAAAAATGTGTGAATGATATGGGTATGATTCAGTTGAATATTTAGTTGCAATGTTAGTATATAATAAAACACTGTATTTAATTTTAGAGATTTTAGTTTATTTACTGTAGTTGGGGTGTTGGAATTAATTCCGGGTTACATTAAATAAACCAAGTGTGGTGAACGTATGTCTTGCGGTATAAGAGAGACATGCATGTATGAGTGAGACAGCATGAGTAACGTATAAAAGGGTGTGATTGCTGTCTACCGTCCTCTTTGCATTCAGGCTTCCTACGAAGCGCAACTGTACAATCTCGGAATAAATCTCACTAGTCTACCTACGAGTATTATTGTCAAACGCCCTGTACTGAGATCACCATCATAAGGAATCTGGATCCATCAGCAGGAGTCCAGAAGGCAATGCTGATAACCGGCCACGGTCATCACATTTGGCGCAGCCGAAATAGGAACTAGAAGCAGCCAAAATCACAATTGGCAGCCGATAAAGGACTGATTTACGCAGAAACCATCCCGAGATTGAGGCTACAGTGATCAGGTGATCGGGCAGGATCAGGCCAGATCACGACTCCACATCATTTCGGAGCAGGAAGAGCAAGAGCAGCAGAATCGGCATCCTAAAGAACATCAAGGCGCTGGATAGGGTTATTCAGTGCCGAGAACCTGGAGGAGTATTCTCGTAAGGCGGGAATACGGAAGTCCGGATCTTCAAGAGAAGAGCTGGACAGGTGCAGACCTCACGGAGGGCGCATTAGAAGGACGACCAGGGTTCAGGAGCCAGGAGACGGTCCACGGAAGGGCGAGATCGGATCAGCAGCATCAAGTCAACAGAGTCGTGAGTTGAGTGCTGTTTGTAAAATTTTCTGCTATTTATTGATTGTATCTGTGTGAAGATGGAAGGGGGAGAACTGCCCAGGTTTTGTCATTTGAGGGACAAACTGAAGACGTTCGTGTTGCAATACGAACAGTTCATCCTCGTCAATGATGACAAAATAAATTCGGTAGAGAAAAAGAGAGCGGTTTTAATATCTCATTTACACACAGAGACAATAGATTTATTGATTGATTTGTGTTTTCCTAAAAAAATTACAGATATTACGGTCGAAAATTTATTGTTATTACTAGAGAATCATGTAGGTATCAAACGAAATGTGTTCAAAGAGCGCGAAATTTTTTTTGCTACGAAACAAAAAAGTTCAGAATCGGTTAATGATTATATAGCACGGTTAAGGAATCTCGTTAGATTTTGCAAATTCGAGGACAGACTTGAAGATAATTTAAAAGATGTTTTTGTCACCGGTCTTCGAGTGGGGCGTATTAAGGAGAAATTGTTTGTGGAGGCTGAAAACTTTTCATTAAAAAAGGTTTTAGAATGTGCTATTGCTATGGATTCGTTCGAGGTAATGAATAAGCAAATTAAAACGGAAAGTGTTGATATAGTAAATAAATTTAAAAATAGATCGAACAATTTGTCACAAAGACAAAATTCGGCGGGTAAACATTTTTCTAGAACCACGGACAAGAATGTTACATCGTTCAGAGCGAGGTCAGCGGACCGAACAAAATGTAAACATTGTGGGAGTTATCACGATTCAGTAAATTGTAAATTTAAAGATGTGTTTTGTTATAAATGCAGAGTAAAAGGGCATATTGGGAAGATATGTCGCGGTTTAAATAATAATAACATTTCTTCAGTGTTCGTCAATACGCAGGAACATAAAAAAATGTTTCGGATAAACTCAGTATATTGTGAACCAATATTGTGCAAAGTTTTAGTGAATAATGTGGAACTAAACGGGTTATTAGACACAGGAGCTGCAGTCTCGATTTTAACAAACAAAGTGTAACAGACGTATCAGCGTCGCCACAAGACTGAAAAATAGTACCGGGTCTCAGTGCACGAACAGGATGAAAATGATAAACAATAAGGGTACTGACCTCCCGTGCACCCAGTGCCTGATGAGTGGAGGACACTGGATGTGCCTAATCCTCTGCCCAATCCTGGTGCGTGGCGGTTGCCTGGAGTAGGGCCGGCTTTCTGGAGGAGACTGATGGCACCAGGAGCAAAGCTTGGGCAGAGGTCGGCGGGGAGGCAGCGGGTGATAATAAACTTTCCCAGTGGGAATAATAACACGAGTTGACTGTAGAGAAGAACTAACTTTATTTGGAAAATACGCGCCCTTTTATACCCTAATCTGGGCAAAAAGGTGATCACGTGGTACATTTATGGGGTGGGAGGTTGGACCTCGCCCGTAAGTATAAATACGCCGACTTTCTTGTCGCACTTCATTTTGCTTGTGTCGCTCAAGAAAGTGGTCGATTAAAATCATTATTTAATAATAATTCTACAGGTTATAACATAGTTTTTATAAAGTATTTCTTAATTCTAACATGTATGTACGGGTATTCTTTACCCGTAGATTTTTAGTTTAATGAATTTAGGAACAATTTTGGAAATGTTTACCATTTGTTGGTAGGTATTTGAGTTTAATTTAAGTTTGCAAAGTGATGTGAAGAAGTTAGTATTTTCCCCAGGTTCCTCGTAAGACTGGCTACCGAAACCGGTTTGTCTCGTCGTCTTACGAGGTTCCTGGATTTTTAAAATGGGAAAAGACTGTTTTTTGATCGGAAATTTTCTAAGTACAAAATTTGTGCGCAAAAGCATATAGCGTTGGCAGTTTAAGAGTTACAAGGTTGATTTATGTTTCTTTGGATGCCCCGTAGGACTCTGCACTGAAACGTCTTAGTTTCAGCGTCCTACGGTGTGTATAAATGAAGTTATGTTTAAAAAACGATAATATTGCAAGTAAGATGGGAGCCCTTAATGGGGCCGCCAATTTGGTTTTTTGGCTTTGGAGCCGGGAAAAATGGCCCTGAAGGCGAAATAATAACGATGCTAGAATGTCTCCCGGTGGCAACTTGGTATACAAGCTTTTATTTGTGTCACCGGGGCATTTTACATAACAAAAAGGACATATTAACAACGATCAAATGTGTTTGGCAAAAGATCGTTGCTGGCGGCACGGTATTACCGAGTTTAGTGGCCAGAGCGTAGGGCCCTTAAAAGGGCCGCAATTAAAAAATAAAAGTAGCCGGCTCGGTGGAGCAGCTGGCTCGGTGGAGCAGCTGGCTCGGTGGAGCAGTCCGCTTCCTTTGAGCCGGACAAATGGCCCGTCTCAGGGGCATGTATAAAAAATAAAAAGGAGGCTAGCCAGCCTGGTCGCCTTTGAGGCGGATTAATCATAAATTAGCATAAATTATTAAAAATATAGGAGTCTAGAATGTCTCCCGGTGGCAACTTGGCACACAAGCTTTATTGGTTGCACCGGGGCATTGTACATAACTAGAAAGACATATAAAATTATAAATAAACAATGAGGGAGAGCAACACGTCGGTTATACAAAGATTATGTTAAACATTTCAAACATTTGGATTTAAAATCAAAGGATTTAACCTTAACGGGTTACGCTAACTGTAAGTTGAATTTATTGGGTTGTATCTTATTAACAGTTGATTTTAACGGTTATAGGGAAATGTTAGAATTTTGCGTAGTAAAAAATGGAACATCTACTGTTCTAGGGCGTGATTTCATTAAAAAGTTTAATATTGGATTTACGGGGTTACAATCTACTTTATCCCAGGAGGGAAGTGAAAATTTTTCTCACAATATGGTTGAGAATAATACTAGTGTAGTAGATAAATTAATTCGGAAATTCCCGGAGGTTTTTTCGGAGAAACTGGGTAGATTCAATAAATATAAAGTGCATTTGAAATTAAAAGAGAATGCGGAACCGAAATTCTGCAATCCGAGAAATATACCGTTTGCTTTAAAAGCAAAGGTTGAATCGGAATTGGGCCGTTTACAATCGGAAGGTATTTTAGTTCCGGTAAACTATAGTAAGTTTGCGTCACCAATCGTTCCCATAGTAAAAAGTAATGGGGAAATAAGGATTTGCGGTGATTATAAGGCAACAATAAATCCACAGCTAGTGGTAGATAAATATCCGATGCCACGGATAGAATGGTTGTTTTCTCAAATGGCAGGTGGAATAATTTTTTCCAAGATTGACTTGAGGCAAGCGTACCTACAATTAGAACTAGATGAGGAAAGTCAGGATTTCACAACTATATCTACTCATTTAGGATTGTTTAAATTCACGAGATTAGTGTTTGGAATTAATAGCGCACCGGCTATTTTTTGTAAAACGATAGCTTCATGCTTGCAAGGTTTGAAAAAAACAGCGGTATTTTTAGATGATATTGTTGTAACAGGAGATTCGGAAGAAGAACATAATGAGAATTTAACAGCAGTGTTAAATAGATTAAAAGATTGTGGATTTAGTGTAAATATTCACAAGTGTATTTTTAAGGCGTCATCAGTAACTTTTCTAGGGTTTGAAGTTTCAAAAGAAGGAATTAAACCATTGAAAGACAAAACTATCGCTATTAGTAAAGTATCGCAACCTAAAGACATTACTGAATTACGAAGTTTTTTGGGGTTAGTGAACTTTTACAGGTCATTTGTACCTAATATGTCAGTACTACTAGACCCGTTACATAATTTATTGAGGAAAAATACACATTTTGAGTTTAATCAAAATTGCTTGGAAGCTTTTAATAAAATTAAGTCAATTTTATGTGATGATAGAGTGCTAGCTCATTATGATCTGGATGTAACATTGAAGATTGTTACAGATGCCTCAACAAAAGGGTTGGGGGCGACACTTTTACATTGTTACGATAATAATTTACAGAGACCAATTTCTTTTGTTTCTCGAAAATTAACTGAAGCAGAAAAGAAATATTCAATTTTGGACTTAGAAGCAACAGCTATTGTGTTTGCGTTGAAAAAATTTTTTGAGTATATTTATGGAAGGGAATTCATTTTAGAAATAGATAATGAACCGTTATGTAGAATTTTTGGTGATAAGAAAGGTATCCCAGTATTAGCGTGTAACAGACTTCAACGTTATGGTGTAATTCTTTCGTCGTTCAATTATAAAGTACAGTACGTGAAATCGGCATTGAACTGTTCGGACTATTTGTCTCGCGTTCCTGTCGAGGAACCAGTTCACGTAGAGGATGACTTTGATACTCAAATTCTAAGTTTATTCAAAAATAACAGAGATTTACCTATAGATGTCGAGGAAATTAAATCGGAATCAAGTACAGATAAAATTTTATTGGAAATTAAACATTATCTCAGAATAGGGTGGCCAAATAAAATTAACAAGGAGGATTCAAAATGGATTTACTGGATTAAACGGAATGAGTTATCCATAATTGATTATTGTTTTTTCTGGAATCATAGGCTAATAATTCCAGTAATTTTAAGAGAAAAAATTTTAAACTTGTTACATAGATCTCATCTAGGTATAGCAAAGATGAAAGGTTTAGCCAGAGGTATATTTTGGTGGCCAGGGATAGATGGAAATATTGAACTTTTAGCGAGAAGATGCGAAATTTGTTCAGAGGTTCAACCTTCTCAACCAAAGAGCGAATTGACTCCGTGGCCTATAACTGAAGAAATATGGAGTAGGGTGTATATTGATTATGCGGGCCCAATTGCAAATAAATATTTTCTTGTGATTATTGACTCAACCTCAAAATGGTTAGACTGTGTAGAGGTAAATTCTCCAAATTCGTATAACACTACTAAAATATTAAAGGGTTTATTTAGTTATTTCGGGAGTGTACAGACAATAGTTTCAGATAATGGAGCCGCTTTCATGTCAGCGGACTTCAAAGAGTTTTGTGAGATGAATAACATCAAACATTTAACTACTCCGGTAAATCATCCACAATCAAATGGTCTAGCAGAAAACGCGGTTCGAACATGTAAAAATTAAAAAAAAAAAATGATGATAAGAAATAAGTTTCAGTCAGGTTATGAGGAAAAATTAGGAAATTTTTTAATTGATTACAGAAATGCACCACACTGTACGACTGGTTTAGAACCTGCAGTTGTAATGTTTGGAAGGAAACTAAGGTCAAACTTGAACAGTTTTGTACCGAGAGGGGGGAGAGATAAGGATAATATAATTAAGAAAGAAACAAAATTTAAAATGTCAAAATGTCAGGAAAATCAAAGATATTATTATAAGAGAAATAATAAAGAATCGGTGGGTTTTTCGATAAATCAAAAGGTAATGGTTAGAGATTTCAGAGACCAAAACAATGATAAATGGGTACCAGGGAAAGTGTATAAACAATTAGGAAAAAAACTTTATATAATTGAGGTAAATTTAAATGGTAAAATTATGTATTGGAAAAGGCATTTTGATCAGTTGTCTAAATTATGTGTATCATGGGAAAAGAAACACAGCAATCCTTATATCGCGTCTGAGACGAAGAGACTGTCGTATGACGATTACGATGTCTCCAGCTTTGTGCCGGATGACAGTCTAATGGGTTTTTCTCCTTCTCCTTCCAGCTCCAGTGATCCAGTGGCGTCTACGTCGGGAAATTGGAAGGACCGACTACGACCACGAACACACAGATGAGTCAATGAAGACAGCACTCTCGACTCAACATGAATTACTTACATTGTAAATATTGGAATATTGTATGTATTATAAATAATTATCAGTTCATGTTGTGTAACTGTCTTCGGATTTAAGTGTGGAGGGATGTGGTGAACGTATGTCTTGCGGTATAAGAGAGACATGCATGTATGAGTGAGACAGCATGAGTAACGTATAAAAGGGTGTGATTGCTGTCTACCGTCCTCTTTGCATTCAGGCTTCCTACGAACCGCAACTGTACAATCTCGGAATAAATCTCACTAGTCTACCTACGAGTATTATTGTCAAACGCTCTGTACTGAGATCATCATCATAAGGAATCTGGATCCATCAGCAGGAGTCCAGAAGGTAATGCTGATAACCGGCCACGGTCATCACACCAAGTACCTAACGTCATTTGTTGTACTGTTGTGTAAATACACTATATATTCCTCTACCGGTCTCTCCCGATCTGGCCTGCCATGCAGCTGGTGGGCAGACACATCCGCCACCAAGAACCGCTATGGCAGAGGTGGAAATTATCTTAAATTGGAACAATCTTATAAGATTATCGATGTGATAAAGAAATAAAACAACCGACTTGTTCAAGGCAAGATGTTAGACAGAGATTTTATTCATAGATGCATAGATAACTATTTAGTTAACTATTTAGTTATCTATGCATCTATGAACTCCGTAGTCCAGTGGGTAAGACTCTTGACTCACAGTCCGGAGGTCGCGGGTTCAAACCCGGCATGCGCAAATAAATTTTATTTGATTAATTTGTGTTATTTCACAATTAATTCATTTAAAATAATATATAGTATATTTGCGGCATGTTCCAGAGTGGAAGATACTATCAGTATCGTCCTGGTGTAAGACCACCATTCAGAATTGAAACGTTGCTTGAAAATGGCTTTAGCCGTGTTTGGTGACCAGATCTGAATAGCCAGGTACTTCCCAACCTCCCTCTTCCCCACCTCCTTCCCCTCCCCACTACCTTCAGCCTCACAACATACCCCAATTGGGGATGCCATAGTCTCACTGGCTCCAGACGGGAGCAGTTGAGATTCTTGTGCGGTTATTCACTGTAAAAAAAAAAAATAAAATCTAGGTCTAACATCTTGCCTTGAACAAGTCGGTTGTTTTATTTCTTTATCACATCAATAATCTTATAAGATTGTTCCAATTTAAGATAATTTCCACCTCTGCCATAGCGGTTCTTGGTGGCGGATGTGTCTGCCCACCAGCTGCATGGCAGGCCAGATCGGGAGAGACCGGTAGAGGAAGACCTTGTGACCTCTCAAGCAGAACTCTTTTGGAACATCGCTTTGCACCGCAGTGGGAGGGTTCATAGGTCCCTTACTCCTAGACCCACTGACCCCAAATTCCCACCCACGCCTCATACCTTATCCTTCTCAGAACTTCCTCTCCTTCCTTTCCTAAGACCCTGCACATCCAAAGATGACATGTGGAGACCTGTATGGAGTTATTGTAAAAAAAATAAATAAATAAGTGTGTGGAAAAAGAAATATTATCACGGCCAGCACATGGTGAAATATAGGTACCGACTTCCTCTTTTGAGACCTCGTTTTGGGGTATTGAGGTTTTGTGAAAAACACTTCAGTTAGAAGTTAGCCAAGACGTTGCCCGTTATATAATATTTGCCAAGTGGTTCAAAGCGTTGGGTTCCTATGCAGGCGTCGCAGATTCAATCCTCCGCTTCATAACCTTCCTCTTCTTCATTTTCCATTTTTTAAAATAGCCTACTTAATCACTTGTCTGGATTATTACAATTTATTAACCCTGTGGCGCCCACTTTTGCCGAATTCATTGCACCGCCACTGGCGCCGTAAGAATAAACGAGAAGTGCCTACGGCTCACACTGCGTAAGGTACTGGCTGGTACATATCTACCTACAGCGGTTAATAATTCCGCCACTTATGCGAAAGGTCTCGAATTAACGGCCGCTCAATGTAAAGGCCGCAGAACGTTCGAGCACTTTCTTCGCTTTGCGTGAATTCGCAATATTACCTGGCGCTCTGGCAAGCTACTCTGCCGGTCGCGCATATAAAAGCAAGCGACTAAACACTGCGCTCAGTCAGTCCAATCCAGTCTTCATTCAGCGGTCGAGTCACATACACAGAGAAGCGGTTACAACTGTACAGTACCGCAACGCAGTATCAGTCCACGCGGGCTGATACCGCGCTCGCAACAAGTGATTAACGCATATCCAGTGTGACTCCAGGAACATGTCCAGCACCTTCGAGGACTCCATCTCCAACTACCATCTCGCTGTCCGGCCCATTCGCGCCTCCACATGAGATGTCACCCGACCTATCAACTACCAAGCACGCGCTTGCTGTTTATGTAGGTGCAACCCGTTCTCTGGCATTCGAAACCCATCGCGTTCCGCTGCCAGAGGTCATCCTCATCGCCTCTCAAGGTTCCTTCCTGCGTCACGTGTGTGCTCCAACTCAAAGGACACATAGCCGCCATATCCCATCAACACGACGACAATCGACCGCCTGGACCAAGGTCACTTCTACGCCATGGTGTAGAGCAACACGCCGGCTACCTGAAGACCAGTGATCTTCACCGCTGCAGCTTCCTGACCATCATCACGCAGCAGCAACACTCACTGCACCTCTGTCACTCGGCTTCGACCTCCGCTACGTAGCCCAATAAAGACTGACTCACTACTACGACTGCACGCCTTTCATTTATCTCCCGTCTCTGCCGATCCGCAGTCCGCTCCCTCAACCCTATTTTTAGGGACTTTTACATATGAATAGTAATTAATTATACATAGTTAATACACATAATTGAACTGCCTCGGTAACAACATTTTGTAATTGTTTAGTGATATATTGAAAATGTCCACTGACTCAATATGTTTAATTATTTCCCTCCATTAGTATTCTGGGCAGAGAGGAATACATAGGAATATTTAGTCCCAAAATTTCTGCACTGAAATAAATCCCGATTTCTAGTACTATGTAGTGGAATCCGAAAGCATATCAATGCAAGCAATTCTGGGCCGTCAAATGCATAATTTATAATTTTATATAAAAATACCAAGTCCGTGAAAATCCTTTTGTCTGACAATTTAAGCATTTTCATATCATTTAAAAGTGTTGTGGTATGTGGTTTCCGTTGTGTGGTTAACAAATGAAAGATTTGATATTGGTCTATAATTAAAAACATCTGTCACCCTTTTTGAAAATTGGGGTCAAATAACTAATATTCCACTTATCAGGAAAGATTCTACTAGATAAAAGAGAGGATTAAAAAAATTGATTAATGGAAGAGCAATTACTTTGATAACTTCTTTGAAAAATCATCAACACTCTTGGCTCTAAAACCTATTACGTAACGAATCGCCTTAACAAACCTCTGGTGGGTCTTGGCCTCCTCAAGAGTCTTCCTCCACTCATCTCGGTTTTGTGCCAGCTCTCTCTAGTTTAGAAGCTCCAAGGTAGATATGTCTTTGAGGACGTTGTTGCTCCAATTTAATCTTGACCTTCGCAGGCTCCTTCGCCCTATCGGTCTTGAGTTCAGCAGGGACTTTGGTGCTTGATGCTCAGTCATTCTCTCCACATGACCTAATTCTTCCCAGTTTAATAAATTTTGTGACGTTTAGCTGTTTAAATAGAGTATAGGCTCATTGTTGTAATGTCTGCGCCAAAATCCATTTTCTAGAACCGGTCCGAAGATACACCTCAAAATTTAAAAAAAAATTCCTTTCAAAAACGTCCAGTTCCTCTTAGTTAGTGCGCACGTCTCAGCTGCGTACGTGAGCACTGGTTTAATAAGTGTTTTGTACACTAATATCTTGGTGTTTCATCTAGAGTTGTTGTTGGAAAGGAGCATTATTCGAGTCAACTAAATAAATTTGATATTTGCCTGTCGTGTCGTATCAAGTCGCCGCTTCATTTTTACACTTGATTAATGCCGCATTCAACTACTTTCATACTGCTTAAAATCGCGGAGACCTGTGACTGACCGTTTTACTACAATAAACGTCTACTTTGGCGCTTGCTTTTACAATCACCTGTGACCTGTTGAAACAACTACTTACATGGTCGATTTTTGCCGTGCCTAACACGGCATAACATTTTCATCGCTGTTTCAAAATATATTGTAGTATACGAGAGAGGATCAATAAGTACCCGTGTTTGAAGACAAGTGGCGTGTACTGCCTTCTGTCAAACGACAACATACTAAATTTCAGACTGATTCACAGGTTAGTTTTTTTTTGGCAGCCAGTTATATCGTACGTATTTCGTGTTTTTTAATAAAATAGAAAAAAAAACAACATTGATCCGTAATTCACTTTTTATTTTTGGATGGAAAAACATGCGAAGAAATAAAAGGCGAGTTGTATGCTGTCTCTGGGGACCCTTCACCATTTGTGAAAACCATGATATATTGGTTCAACAAATTTAAACATGGTCATACACCTTTTTTGATGAGGAGCGGCCAGGCTACCCGGCAGACGTGGTTGCCGAGGAAATCGTTGAAAAGGTCCATGATATGATTCTTGCTGATCGCCGAACTAAAGTGTGTGAAGTATCAGAGGCCGTAGGCGTGACGTTCGGAACGACAATTAATATTTTACCGGACAAGTGTGAGAAAGGTGTCAGCCTGAAGGGTGATAATTGCTCAAAGAGCGGATAACGCACCAGCACGTTCATCCAGAATTGTCATGGCCAAATTGTATGAATCGCACTACAAATTGCTGCCGCCGTCGCCCGACCTGGCTTCCTGTGACTTCTTTCTGTTCCCCAACATGAAAATATGACACGGAGGAAAAAAATTCAGCTCAAACGAGTCGGTTATCACCGAAACAGAAGTTCATTATGAAGATGTTGACAAATCGTATTTTTGGAGGGATTAAAGAAATGGCAGAAATGTTGGAAAAAGTGTATCGACCTAAAAGATAATGTTTAAAGAAAAATTTTCGTCTTCATTCCAACATGGGTACGTAGCGAAGTGAATTTTTTATGAATTTTGAAACAGCGAGGAAGCTGTTGCCGTGACAAAAGAGGTCCGTGTGCACCCGTCCTTTAGAAAGACGCGACGCACTCACAAAGGTAAAGGGTAGGTGGTAAAATTGTGTTGACTTACATTATTATAAGAAACGTTGAGCTGAATAGTGTTGGGAGGCAGCCTGTTGGGCAGTTCCTTGAGCTGACGGTTAGAGCAGTCCACCCCCACAGAGAAGGTGGGCGGCTTGCCGGGCACGATGTCCACCCGCACCATGTCGCACTGACACTTCGCTCCGCCCAATGATACGTCGGGGCAGTCATATTGTAGCTGAAATTTATTTAAAATGTTTTAAAAGTGATATAATATCAATTGATGTAAAACTAACCTAACCTAACCTCTTTCTAGTGCACAGACGCAATGTAGGCATGCTGATTTTGTTCTATAGGTATTTCAATGGAGTCTGCTCCGGTGCATCTAGACTAAACTCGAAGGACACGAGCTGAACACCCATTCTCAGTTTATGTTGGTTTTGTGAGAAAGGGTTGTTTCTTCTACTCTTTTTTGAGTAAGTCTGCTCGTATGTGGAACGAGTTAGCGGCATCTGTTTTTTCTCCTTCATATAATCCGGGCCTTTTCAAGACTTGCATTAATAAATCCCTTCCTACAGCTCTTTCCTTAACCCGCCTCACAATGCTGTCCTACCGGGTGGCGATATAGTTCCCCTGTCTCTACACTGTACAGACAGGGGTGAAATTGTGAGGTGTCACACCAAAAAAAAATTTTAAATGCTCCAAGTGAATATTTTTCACTTGTCAAGAACACAACTTTTTTTTCGGGAGATAGTTTTAAGTGAAGTTTCAATTGTGAGGGGTCATTAGTTTATGATAATCTTCAAATGCACATTCAATTAATTCAGGGGTTCCCAATCTTTTTCAGCCAGCGGCGCACTTACAAGTTTAGTATTTTGTCAAGGCGCCCTACTTTAGTAAGCTATTTGGAATATATATAGTGACTACATATATTATACAATAATAGTAGTTGGGTAGATAGGCACAAAAATTAAAACATCCACAATATGAAATTGAGTTTTATTATATTTATAATAATTCAGAATTGGAACAGAGAACAAAAAAGACTTAGGAAATAAATAAAATACAATACTAAATCAATGTGACGGGTAAGCTTGATGATTTACGCACAGTTTTTCAGAGCAAGGAATAAGACTTGAGACAGCTACTCTCATTTCTTGCTCCACATTTATCAACGCCCAAACTTTACATAAATACGATGTGGCAAACATTTGACATTGTGAGCAAGTAGTCGTGGGCGGGTAAAGACGTGGGAGGGGTAGGGGTCAACGGTTTTCAAGCACGTAGGTACTTTTCGGCGAGCGAGCAACGGCGACGAGTATGTACCTATGTTCTTTAAAGATGCAAGCGCTCAAAATAGGATTTGTAGCTTTATAGGTACCCGCGAATATTTGTGGTTTCGGATAATGATAGAGGATCGGCTCACGGCGCACCTCTTTACTTTCTACGGTGCACCAGGCTGCCGCGGCGCACACTTTGGGAACCCCTGAATTAACTGTTAAACACACAATGAATAATGAGAAAACCCAATACATTTGTGAAAAGCCATCTTTATTTAACTTCTGGATTGCCGTTTATCACTTGCACTTTGAAATGCAATTTTGACCCTTATGTATAAAGAAAGTGTATAAAGAACAAGGTCAGAAACGCTTGCTCTATTATCGTCCTTTACCATAGCGAAACCCGCAATGCGTCTAGTCACTCAGAATAATTTATATTTAATTTGCCGTAGCGCGGGGATGTGCGCATGTGCGAGGAAAAAATAATAATTTGACCCTTGTATGTACAAAATTTGTAAAGGACAGTGCCAGAATCGCTTGCGCCAACATTCCCCATGGGATGGATAAAGATTTCATTCACCTTGTAACCCCAGAATATTTTAAAATAATTTTTATCTGTGGACATCGAAATGTCATTTTGGCCACGTCACAATTTATGCCGTTATGCGTGTCCCTCGACTAAAACATCGTAAAACCTATCAATTTACGTAATTAACGCAAGTAATGTTGTTTTGGTACATAGTTTATTGTTCTAGGAATGTGTTTCGGTCAATAAAATATACGATAGGTAAAAATTAATCCACAAAACATTCGATTCAAATTGAAGGTTGTTGAAAGAGAAATTTCCGTGTTGTTCCTCGGGCAATCAACAGGTTAAAGCCGTCATCTAATAGACAATTTTATCTCGATCTTATTTAAATATTATTTATTAAATTAAATTAACAACATGACATTATTGGAGCACTAAAACTGACAAAAACAGCAGTAATTATGTTCAATTACACTAATATAACAGTGAATTGGTCGTTACAATGGAAATCATGTTTTGCGCGTAAAATACCACATTTCACAACAGAAATTTGGCCGCAATATGAATGAAAAACATGGCAGCCGCGCATTCACATATCTACCGAAGTTCAATGCTGCCAACATAAAAACGTCATTACGTTATTAGTAACGTTGCAGAAAATAAAACATACAGTCTTTACATAGCATGGAACAGAAACACCGCTTAACGGTCGTTAAGTATTTTTTTATTTGTAAGGCTGATAGTGTTTACCTCGTGGATAACTTCCACCTGCCGGATGGGGACAAGTTCGGTTGTGTTGAACCAGTGAAAGGTCTTAGACGAAGCGCAGAATGTTGTGTTCACGTTTATGAAATTCAGGCGTCCCTTACACCTCTCTAGTGCGTCCAGGACACTCTTGCAGAGCATTTCGTTATTACCTGAAAATGTAAATAAAACAACCCATTTTTAAGATAAAACTTAAGTCAACCCTTTTCCCTGATAACTTAAAAACCGAAACCCAACTCCACACTTTCAAAACACAAATAATGCTGTGGATCGTTAGGTTGCGAGCGAGCCAGACCACAAATTATGAAAATGAAACGAAGCAAAAGCAAAAGGCGCAAAATCACGCCAGTATTACATCTGCAATACATTTCAATCATAATACCCATACATTCTACACTGTAACTTTTGAACGTGGGACGGTATTTCGAAAACCGGGAAAATTACCTTGATGAGTTCTGGACAAATATCAATATAAAAACGAAGCAATTGTTTTTTTTTGCGATTGTTTTCTGTTTACCAGATAATACATCTTATTATTCATGTATATTACATGATAATATCGTAAGAAGTTTTTCCAGAACAGTTAACTAAAAAATAAAATAAAAATTTCCCATTTTGGAAACAATTATAAACTGATTTTATTATTTCTACACAAACCTGAATACATACCCAACAAGAAAAAACAATTCAAAGGAGTTTTCAAAGAAATAATGACCTTTACACTTTTGAAAACGTAAAATATCGATATTTGTGCCATTGACAGCTTGTAAAAGTGAACCGCAAATGTCTAAGAAAATTCATTTAAAATCATTCATAGTAGCTACAATAATCAAATAGAACGTAGGTCCCAGATTGATATTGGCGGAAGCGATTCTGAGCTTGTCTTTCATACAGTTTGTTTACACATAAGGGTTAAAATCGCATTTAAAAAAAAAAAAAATTATCTGGATTCCAACAGGCAAAACACAGATGAGAGGTTTAGCATATCGTTGGTGAAAGTCCAATACCTCAAAAGAACCATTTGTAAAAATGTTCAGGAGGGACATAAAACTATCTAGGGATATACGCGCTCTTGCTTGCTTTTGTACTGGGAATGCTTCATTCGCTGTATTGACTTAATACAAGCTCAATACAAGGTCCTACTGGCCAATTTCACAATTTGAAAGCACCAATCAATGCGGCTTGTGCTGTTCAACTGAAAACACCAATAAACACATTTTTTAGCAACACGCAGTATTGAATTTACATAGACGATATTATGAATAAATACAATCTGTAAATTTCATCCGCCATAACACAGGAACATCCTTATCATGGCGGGTGAAATAATATTAAAAATGTATTTACTGAAAAACTATTTATTTGAATAAAAAAAAAAATTAAATTGCCAATCGGCGCCATTTTGATATTTGAAAGGTTCCCCACTTTAACGCCAGTAGCCATTGAACAAATTATAATCAGCATGCAACAAATTATGACAAGCGTAACAACACGACACTTATGCTTTTCTCCTGATCACCATTTGTTCATATGTTATTAATAAATCTATTAATAAAACACACTTCAAGCACCACTTTTTATTTGAATTAATATTTAACAGCCAACCAGGTTTCGCTTAGCTCAAGCTTCATCGGGGCTTATTACATGAACTAAAGATAATTACATACAGATACATATATAAAAGAAACTAGCTGGTTCCCGGCATGCGTTGCTATGCCATTTAATTCAGAAATTGTTTCTCCCTGCGTGTCCTTTCGCATCTCTCCCCACTCGCCCCCCCTTCCCCCGTCCCGCGAACCCCCCTCCCGAGTTCCCCTCCCCCCTCCTAGGTCCCCCTCCCTGGTTCCCCTCCCCCCTCTCTCCCTCTGCCAATAGCAATTTTTTTATCCAAATTTCATAATGCCAGAGCTCACCTGAAGTTTTATAAAAACCTTATCCTGACAATAACGAACACAAAAAAAAGAATTATCCAATTTGGTGCAGTCGTTCGAAAGTTATGCGCTTAGCAACACATTCAGCGATTCATTATTATATTATAGAAGATTAAGAGAATGAGTGAAAGAGATAGCAATAGAATAGGCAACACGATATTGGTGCCAGAAAGAGATACAAATAGAAAAGAGGGAGACAAAAATAATTACAGGATGGGTAAGTAAGGGGGAAGAGTACTGTTTACGAATTAATTTTCTTCTTTAAGCGTAAAAAAATTCCCTCCGGAAATAAAGCCCGCCTTTTACATTAATAAATAACTTAGGTAAATACTTAATTAACACTAAAGATATTGATGATAAATTTAGCCACTCGGGCATATATAAACTAATTGTAATGATTATTCTGCATTTTACATCGGAAAAACGGCCCGGAACGTAAACATAAGAATTAAAGAACATCTAAGATCACATCTACCGGATCTGCCCTGATGATAGACACTGCAACGATGTCCGAAACGTTGGCTAAAGAAGGAGGTAGCGCAACACGGCATAACACCCCAAAAACAAATAACGAAAACATCTAAGATGTTTAAATAGTAATGCTTTTTCAGAATTCGCGAACCATCTACTAGAAACTAACCACTCATTCGATAAAGCCTCCGGGACTAAAATACTACATAAAAATGGAATTGGAATTAGGTTAAACAATCTAGAAGTCCTCGAAATCAAAAAAGCCGTCAATAATAAATCAAACATTATTAATAACCAAATCAATTTATCTGATAGTCCCATTCTTAACTCTTCTGAAACAGTTCCCTCCCTCTCCCTCCCCCCCTTGCTTACCCAACCTGTAATTATTTTTGTCTCCCTCTTTTCTATTTGTATCTCTTTCTGGCACCAATAGGGTGTTGCCTATTCTATTGCTATCTCTTTCACTCATTCTCTTAATTTCTTTTACATATGTGTCTGTATGTAATTATCTTTAGTTGATATAATAAGCCCTGATGAAGCTTGAGCTAAGCGAAACCAGGTTGGCTGTTAAATATTAATTCAAATAAAAAGTGGTGCTATACAAAGTGTGTTTTTTCATTTAATACATAATGTCACACCACAAAGTATTTGCTTCCTTCGATAAAATTAATAAATCTGTTAAGGTGATGCACCAAGTCATGTAAAAATCGGTATCAGGCCGCTAACAACTCTCCTCTTGTAGATGGCGGTAAGGTTTAAATTCTCGTTTAAAACGAGTCCGTTTTGATTTATTCATAAAAAAAACATTGCCGAAAAGTGTGTTTTATTTTATTTTGTGAAACTGAGGAACAAATGTTAAATTTTACGATCATTTTCAAAATAATTTATTTTAACCCATTGTTATGAAAATAAACCGGTGCTTTTGTATTTTCAAGCAAATGCAAGTAAGAACCAAGATTATTAGTGTTTATTAATTGTCTCTGGTCGGTATTTCGGTAGAGAGGGGGGCAGAAATAGTTTTGGTTCTTTTTCCGGCGGTAGCTTCCCGAAGGAAGTTAGTTACCGTCGGTAGTCATAAATTTTTTGACTGCCATGTTTGATTTTAAAAGAGTGATCGAAGGTTCGTTAAGTTGACCGGGATCAAACAGTATTAATAGGCTTGCGTCTTCGAGTGCATGTCATATAAACATCTGTGCACGTGAAATTTCAAACAAAGCTATTATTGTAACTCAGTTTTGAATTCAAGAATTCGTCAAAGGAAGGCGCTACTTCCGTTAGCGGGTCGCATTAGAACGTGCCCCCTAGGTATAAGTACTACGATTTTGTAAATTTGAGTATCTCTAACCGATATGGAGAGGTTGACGGTAATATTTAGTTGTAAATAATAGTATCACGCGGCTACATATTACATATGATGTCATTGCCTGTCCCGGTTACTTTATCCCGGTGACTAGCTATCAATGCATCACAGCAGATCCGAGGAACGGGCTATTTTTGGAACCAGTTCCTATCGGATATATAAAATGGTCACCAACGCCAACTGGGCGAAGCCGAACCAAAAGCCGCCCGCAGGGCCTAGCAGCAAAACCTGCGGAGCAGGTTTGCAACTGCTAGTTTATGATGACTCTTGTGAACCCGATTTAATGATTGACCCCCGCTGAAAACGGAGTGCTAAACTCGCGATTTTGCCAATGTTTCGGTCTGAAGAAACATAGAACATACAAGCGGCATGTCCGTGTTGCAAGTAAACCTAATCGAAATGTTCTGAATCAATCCTCACTTGTCTGGCGTTCACTGTTTGCCGTAATCAATAATAGCAAGATTCCCAACTACCGGGAATGTTATTGGAGCGAGTTTTTACATTCGTTTCCTTTACCACCACCACATTGCTTAGGAGCACCTTACGCAGACCTGGACGTGCCGCCTACAACTTCCTTGTGGACTGGAGACCACTGGACCGACTCCCGCTATACAATAAAACCATAACCGAAAAGGGGTTTTGTAAGTAGGAGATTTTGAACTTTAAATCAGTTTTTATAGGCCTGACACTTTATTTTTTTCTATTGCATCTAAAATATTTCTAAGCGATTTAATTTTCAAACCAAAATCACGATTATGCATTGCTTAGTAGTGCATCACCTTAACAGAAGAAAAAAAATATGTATGTAAATGTACAATAATTGTGGCACCTTTTATGTCGAGGGCGAAATGGCTTTGCTGTCTGTTGAAGTTAGGCATCACCTTAAGGTTGTTCTTGGACATGTCCAAAGTGGTCAACTTGTACAGATTGACCAGGGCACGTGGGGTTGTGATTCTCTGAATTCCGTTGTTCGATATGTTTAGGCAACTGGCCGGGGAATTTCTCAAGAATTCGCCTGCAAATAAAACAAATTATTATCAGAGCTTGAATTGTTGACATGGTGGAATGTCCAGCCAGTCGACATCATCGGGAGTCACATGGTTCAGCACAGATGTGCCATAGGGAAACCAATGAATTCTTCTACGATGTAATCTGTTGTTTATTTAGATTCACATTGTTCATAATCCTTTAGGCCCTATTTATGCATCGTATACGCACAACGGCTGTGAGCTATGACCACACCGGATTAACTCATTCTTTATACATACTTCATTCGTCCTAGTCACAAGAGACTGTAGATCTTCCTTAATGTTAGAAATCAGCACCGCATCATCAACATACAACAGGCAACATACTTTCAGATTACTCAATTTCGTGCCCGATCCCACCTCTTTCAATAACCACGGTGACATTACGCAGCCTTGCTTAACACTTTTTGTCATGTCAAACCACCCCGTAAAACCCCTGTTCACCCTAACACATGCAATGCTTCCCTCATACAGAGATGTAATTGCCTATATGAGATTTGTATTCACTCCATAATTGGACAATACCTTCCATGACTTTTTCCTGTCGACTCGTCGTATGCTTTTTGTAGATCTACAAAGGCACAGAAAGGTTTACCAGAAACTTCTCAGTGAGCATACGCAATGAGAAAATCTGGTCCATGAAACCCACTTCCACTCATAAAAGCACCTTGCACATCCCATATTTTATTTGAATCAGGAATCTTCCCAGAACACCTAAAACAATCTATTATTGTGCCTTTATATAAAAAGGGTCCCAAACAGGAAATCTCAAATTATAGACCAATATCCTTATTACAAAATTTTTCAAAAATATTTGAAAGAGCAATGTACAATCGCATTTACAACTTTCTCGAAAACTTTAAGATAATATGTCCACAACAATTTGGATTCCGTAAAGGCCGTTCGACAACACAAGCAGTCTTCAATTTCTTGAACAAAATTCTGGAAAGAATTAATGTTAGCAAAAAAACCCTAGGTATTTTTCTCGACCTCTCAAAAGCATTCGACAATGTTGATCTTAAGCTTCTTCTAATTAAACTTGAACATGTGGGTATAAGAGGTTTAGCATTAAAATGGTTTGAATCGTACCTAATAAATCGTAAACAAAAAGTTCAATTTCAAACATTGACGAAAAAATGATGCAGTACATGGTAGAATCCAAATGGAGAACAATCAACAAGGGTGTGCCTCAAGGAAGCATTCTTGGGCCCCTCCTGTTCCTTATATACATAAACGAACTTCTAATTAGGAAATCCTAGTGAGGAGGTCTGTGAAAAAAAAAATGGATCTATACTTATACTATACATTATACATACATGTACAAACCTTGCTATTGAAATTAATAATAAATAAATAAATAAATAAATAATTATTGCTGGCACAGAATGTTCAATGTTTGCTGATGACACTGCTTTGTTGTTTGAATGTAATGGAGACGTTGACGAATTTAATAAACATATTAACAAGACTTGTCAATCAATAGCAAATTGGCTGTTATCACAAAATCTGTCACTCAACACTAACAAAACTCAAGTTTTACAATTTTGTCCAGTGCAAGCTACACCTATAAACATAAATGTAAACTTCTATAATAATATTATCGAACCTTCCCAAACTTGTTCACTGCTGGGAATACAACTAGATGCAAATATAAACTGGAAAGAACATGTATCCAAAATAGTAGCCAAAATCAGTAGCTTTTCTTTTGTTCTAGGTACACTAAGAAATGTATTAAACATCGAATCGGTAATGTTGAAGTAAAAAACGTTAAAAGTTTTCTTGGAAGTGGTTTGTCATTTTGATTCCCTCTTCCTTTTCCTGGCGTTTATTTTATTCTTTCACTCCAACACTTCCTCTTTTCTTGCATCGCTTAAATACTTCTTTGTTCATTCTCTATCTTCGCTAGAAGCACTGCCAGCCGCTATCAGACATAACCATGCTTTTTTCTTCTCTGAGACCAGTGCTTTGATCTCAACATCTCACCAAGCTTCACCTTTCTATTGCGTACTTTTTCCACACACATCTCTAGCAGATTCACAAAGAATCACCTTACGTGGTTCCATATTTCAACTATGCTTAAACCGTTTATTTTCTTCTCTTTCAATCTCATCTCTGCACAATTCTCATACTCACTTCTGACATTATCGTTTTGCATTTTTCTATTTTGACACTTGTTGGAATTGATATCGTTTTCGCTGTAGAGCGCCAGTCATGAAAGAGGTTTACTCTCGACACTACCAGAAAGTGGTCAGTTTCAAGCTCAGCCTCTCTGAACACTCTCGTGTCCTCGGTAACGGCTCTCAACCTAGTCAATAACTAAAAAATCAATTATTGACCAATCTTCTCCTCTTTCCCGCATGTATTGGTGGATACCTTTATGATAAAAGAAAGTATTCGACACAAACAGGTTCCACTCTAAACAAACTTCAAGTATTCTGTTCCCATTGTCATTCGTGCTTTTATCCTCAAAATGACCTACGGCTGAATCAAGTCCATCACATCTAGTTCCCATCCAACCATTTTTTTTATCTCATTACATCGTTCACCCAGTCTTTACAAAAAATATCTTTCACTTCGTCTCTTTCAGAATTAATAGGAGCATAGCAAATAACAACAAACACCCAATTTTGAATCGGATCCACATTATTCTCGGATTTACACTTTCACATTGCAACATACAATCAACCATTCTGGGAAACAAACAGTAGCGCTGCAACACCCTGACAAGCCTTCTCCAGATGACGAACCTATCATTATGCTACATTGTACCGCTATCTTTTTTCATACTCTTTGTTACGACCCAAAGAACTTGCAAACATCGGCTTTCCATTGTATCACATAATTCATTCATCTTTCTTTCCATTCCTCCTCTGATATTCCATGTACCAATTCGACATTGTTCACGTTCCGTCCTCCTCGTCCTTCCAGTCTCTTTAATAGAATTCACCGGGGTCATTTAAGGATGTCTGGCGATGTCTCCCAGTTCCACAATGTCATTTCCCAGGTGCCTATCGGAACCTTCTTCCGATCAGGAAATAACTATTGGCTGATTCATAAAAAATATTACAAACAAATGCGCATTACTTACCGACAATTTCTTTAATATTTCCATCTGTAATTGACATTGAATGAAGTCTGCGCCATATTGGCTGTGACACGTCCAGCTCATCCAGTGTTGCATTCAGGATGTGCAAGTTCAATATTGTCTGGTTCCCTAAAAGAAAAAAGAAAATGGGTCATGCCAAGATTGGGAATAACAGAAAAGAATGTATGAGAGGGTTGAATTAACGTAGATAAAGAAACAAGTGTACCAAAGCAGAGTTTTGTGGCATTACAACTTCTGAACTATGAAGCAATGGCGAGTAAGTTGTGTAAATATACAGAAAAGCGGAACACGGTTAACCCATTGGCCACAGAATAAATGAGCTAAAAAATTGTGCTTCACCACTGAATTAATTTTGTACCAAAAATTGAAAACCTGCATTGGTGTACTAAATCTATTCTAACTTTTGAACCATATATTCAAATGAATTAATTTTTTTTAATTTGTTTACACATTGAGTTAAGGTAAAGAAAAACATAAAAATAAAAATTTAAAAAATAATAAAATATGTGTAAACAAGGATTCAAATATAACCTTCTCTTTTTTCGTAAGTTTTTTTCCACATTTTTATTCAAAAGTTACAAAAAAACATAATATTCATAAATCGAACAATAATAATTTTTGTTTTTTACATACATGTTTACTAATAACTAATAAAATAAATAATTTTGTATGATAGTCCTCAAATAATCGGGGACTTTCAGGGTCACTACCGAAAGCCTAGAACCACTCGCAATTTTGAAGAAAATAAATGGCGGCTGGCTGCGTACAAAATTTGGAACACAAATATCAGGGAAAAAACATAAGAAAAATATTTTTTCCAATTCCACGAAATGAATGATTAATTACCTACAAAGCTTTCGGCATTTAAAATTTTAAAAATATCACTATCATGCTCTTTTTCCGTTTTTTGGCGGACTTACTCTAGCCTGTCAGCGTGCCGGGGTTTGTGGTTAAATACCTGAGTTGCACACCCGGCAGGTTGCCGGGGTTTGTGGCCAATGGGTTAATACAAAAACCAGTTTTTTAGGCTAGGTTTTTTTCCCTTTAAAATGCATTATTTTCTATTTCCAGCTACTACTGAACCAGCTCTTTCTTAAGGCGGAATTACATTTGTCTGTCATCTTGTGTTGTGACGCGTCAGAACGGTATCAGTTTCAAACATTTAGTATGGTGAATGGTGACGTTTATATTAGTGTGTCGCTAACTGTTGTGATGCATTCTGTCGTGACGCAACAGAAGCTATTTCGATTTTTGTCAGAGCGGTGAAGGTGGGGGATGCGGGATCAGATCAGACAAGTGTGCATGGGCCAGTGCTATGTTGTGATGACTGTTTTGATTCAAAATATCATCAGCCTCCCAAAAACTGGGGGTACTGTACAGGGCCCGCAGATACTTTAATAGTACACAACTGCTAACCCTGTACAAATCACAAGTGCGCCCCACGGTTGAATTTGGCAGCCACCTCTGGTCTGGAACTCCAAAATACCTGAAAAATATCCTTGACTCTGTGCAGAAACGGGCGGTCCGTTTGATAGATTCTCCCATCTTAACAGACGGATTGCAATCTTCAGAGCACAGGCGTCGGGTGGGAATGCTATCCTTGTTCTACCGGTATTACAATGGAAGATGCTCCGAGGAACTAGCATCATTGATCCCTTCGGCACCGGTGCATAGTCGGGAAACACGCCAAACGCGTGCCCACCATTTGTACACGGTTAACATTTGTCACATGAGAACAGGTCGTTTCTTCGACTCGTTCTTGTGTTCAACAGCCCGGCTTTGGAATGATTTGCCGGCCTCTGTGTTTCCTCCTTCCTACAACATGGGTCTCTTCAAGACCAATGTTCATTCCTTCCTCTCCTCAAAAAGACCCTCCGCACAGCATCCCAGATGACATAGGCCCTGAGGGAAATTATTTTCCTCAGGGCCTCCTGTGTGGAGTTAATGTAAAAAAAAAAAAGAAAACTTCAGAACACACTTACAGATGTGAACGTTAACCATCACGAAACAACACGCCTGACAAATGTAATCCCACCATTATCATTATCCAACTGAGGTTTGAGGTTTGTAGTTTGTTCGTATTATAAAAGAAAAAAAAACATTTCCTGATTTTGAAAAATCTGTCAAAATGCATTTGAAAAACTCCTACTACCATCAAGATAAGTGGAAAAGATTGCATGTGTAATGATAGAGGACTTAGCTAGTAAATGAATTGAATCTATGATGCCTAGGTGGAAACAAACATGTTCAGAAAACAATACATCGAAATATGAAGCAAATTTTCTGGCTGGTTTGTTATTTATTTATCCTTATATACTTTCAGTTTCTGTTCTTATATAATGCAAACTAGGTAAGGCGCTGATGTTTAACTAAAGACAATAAATAATAAAGCATGGATAACAGGTAAATACCAGAATAGATACAGAAGCATTGCAACTTGCTAAGTGTGTTAAGCAAGCACTAATAGACTTGCAAAATATTGATATTTCAATTGCAGCGTTCGTAAAGCAAACGCTACTGAAAGGGGATAATTTCTATGTTCAACTAACATAAATGTTGTGCAAACTGTCAAATGAAACACATAATATCTGCGGCTCGGAGGTAAACTATCGCAAGTCTACCGAGATAGTATGTGCTAAAACTAAATTTGAAGATCCGGAAGGAATGCAAGGCTTGATGTAAGAGAGTAAGAAATAAATAAATAAGAATAAAAAAGGGACGCTGAGATGGTTTGAACATGTAGAGCTAACAAACAAAGAAATGAGTGTTAAGAGAACATATGATGCGAATGTGAATGATGGAAGAAGTCGGGCACACCTGAAGACACTATATCCGGGGTATGCCTTAGGCACGATAAATGAATCTGAGGGATCAGACTCCAGTAGCGGCAGAGACGGGATCGTATTGAAAGACAGCAGTTGGTGTTGTGAGTCGAAGTCTTTATTGGTTGCTACGTAGCGATGGTCAAGTATTGTGGTAACAGAGTGCAGATAGAGGTGATATTGATGATGCACGGTCGTGAGAAGTGATGGAGGTCGAGATGCTGTGGCAATGAAGACCACGGATCTTCAGGTTGCTCAACACCGTGGAATTGGAAAATGACCTGATCGTCCAATCGCTCAACGCCATTTGTGGCAGAGATGACGGCGATGACTCGAGTGAATGGAGCCATCTGTGGCGCAGGTAGTCCTTGTGAGGAAGAGACGAAAGATGGTCCTTGGCAGCGAGGTGCGACGGACCTAGCCTGAGACAGAGCTGCTCCCTGGACTCATCATGCTGTGGACCTTGTAGTCGCAGTAGCAGAGCTGCAGGTGCGGTGAACCTGATGAGCATGTGAGATGAAGAGCCCTCGAAGATAAAACGCTGCCGCACTGGAGCTTCCAGTGCATACTGGAGCTTCATGCACATAATGCACCTGTATGTGTTGAGTGTCACATGAATGAACTTTACTTAAGACTGACTGAGTACTGACTAACTGGCTCACTCGAGATCACAGACGCTTTAATATAGCACAGCCGACTGGTTGAATAGCTTCTCCATGGCCCGCGATATGTACACGCGAAAGGTCCCGAATATTCAGCGCGGTACAGTTAAGTATTGGTGGTCACATCTATGCCTTTCCAGTAGGTGGCGAAATAATAATACACGCGGGTCGGCTGACATCTAGGCAGTGCAAGTCACGAAGTAGATAGACGGCGCTACGATATACGTAGCTAGGTAGGTAGCCATCTCGTATGTTCCTTTGAAACCAATGACGGCGCGATGAATTTATCAGGAGCCGGTTGCTACAGTTGCTACAAATCAAATACTTGAGTCGGGTCACGTCAAGAGACAGAATAATAGAAGAGCTTGTTCGAGACAATGTATAAATGTGAGGCAAAGTGTGACAGTCTATCCTCTTTGTCTACCCCTGCGTGATGGTTTCTCTGGGTCAACAAAATCTAAAAATTTCGTAAAATGGAACTTAAAAATTGAATTTTTTAATTTATTCTCAATATATTTCAATTACAGAAGTTTAGCATATTATCCTCCACGCTATGAGTCCACCTGTGTTGTAGAGGACATTTTTCAATTGTAAATTATAAATTGTAAATAGTAAAACAAACAGTGGGCTTAGTTACAGTATAGAAAAAAGTGAAGCAATAAAAATTAAAATATAAAATCGACTTCTACATAGTTTCAACAGAATAGATGCGTCTGGTATGTTATGAGTGAGGTAATAAAATTATAAATTAAAGTTAGAAGGATTGTAGCCAGCTCCATTTTTTTTTTTGTATTCTGTAAGATTAGATGTTTCATATTGGATGTGGCATCTTTCATTACTACGGCAACACCGATTTTAGTATAAAAATTATAGTAGATTCAAATGTGAGGTTATGTTTGACTTTCTATTCTGGGTTAGAAAAATATGCAATTTTTCTCCAAAACATAAATTTTTTAAATAAAAATGAATAAGTCGGAATATTAAATTTCAGAAGAAAATAAAAAATCAAAATGCTCAGATATTCACCAATTTCCAGCTTGTACTACAAGTTTCTGAAAACTCTGTATTTAAGTCTGCCCCCCCCATTTTTGTCTACTTTAACAGAGTGTATTTATGCCATCAGGTACTTAATTTTTTGCAATGGTACTTACTATCCTCAGCAGTCAATCCTTCCTTCAGCCTGAAGCTGTCCACGTCACAGCACAGCACTGACGACTGGTCAATCCTCGTGCAGCCAAGGGGGCCGTCGGGGCACAGCTCGCGGGGGGCACTCCAGCAAAGGAGTGCGGGGGGCGATGAGGGAGGGGACGACGGGAGGGCAGGGGGTGGAGGTGGCGGGGGTACCGGTGCGGGCAAAGGGGGCTCCTCCTTGAGGAGCTCCTCAGCTATGCGCCCGCGGCAAGAACCGGTCAGCATGACGAAGAAAAGGATTCGAAACATCTGAAAGTGGAGAAAAAAAATTACGTTCCAAATTTTAAATAATTCACCCTTCTTTACGTTTACTCCATGCAGAGGGAGGCCTTGAGTAATTTTTCTCAGGGACTATGTCATCTTTCCGGAAACTTTAGGGAGGGTCTTTTTGAGGAGAAGGAGTGAACATAGTCTTGAAGAGACCCGTGTTGCAGGAGGAAAAAACAAAGAGGCCGGCAGATCTAACCCCCCAATCAATGGTAACCTTAGGCCGGTTACAGTGCTCGACCGACGGTCGGTGCGTACGGTCGGTCCTGACGAAACGCATGCGCACGGTCGGTCCTGACGATACGCATACCACCGACCGACCGTCGGTGCGTACCGTCAGTTCACGCTTGACCAACAAGCTGACCGGACGTCGTACGCGAAATTAATTAATTAATAGCTGCTTATTATCTTCGTAGACGTATTAGGAACAGAAGACGTAGATATCACGTACACCCGATCGTCGCCCAGAGAGCATTTCTAGCTCGACGGTCGACCGACGGTACGGATGCGCACGCGCTCCACTGACGATTTTCATACGCACTGCGTAGCGATATACGCATGCGTACGGTCGGTCCTGCACTGAACGATTTATGAATTTTCATACAAATGACAAGCGTGACCGACGTACGCACTGACCGTCAGTCGAGCACTGTAACCGGCCTTATACAATTCATTAGTCAGAAGTAAATTAGAATATGGGAGTGTCATATGGAACCCACATATTATATGAAATATGAAAATTCTATTGAATTTGTACAAAAAAAAATCCTAACCCACATACGATTTATAAATGCCTAAATAGTATAAAAAAATTATGAACAATAAATGAAAGCTGAAAAGCTGCGTCTAGCATAAGAAAAACGAACGAAAATAAAATCTCTTTTATACAAATTTATATTTTCCATAAATTTAGGTCACAATCTTTTTACACGTATATAAATTGTTTCCATGTGACTAATGCACACTTTTCAGTAAGACAATAAAATTGGCATTTTCAAATAATATTCATCCAATAATTCATATCCAAATAATTCATAATAACAAATACTTCATTCATAATAATTCAATAATTCATATCCAAACTTGAAAAACTACTCAATGCCTATATTTGGTCGTAGATAATGCACGCAACTGGTAAAGGCAGCTGATTTTTTGTTGTTATTATGAAAAATTTTAATAGACATTTTTCCAATCTGCTGAAAAGCATACCTAAACATCGTGGAAATTTCATATTGCAACAGAACTTGTTTGTGATCAATTACGTCCCCACAAAGACAAATAAAGAAGAAAATGGCATTTATTAGGTTGCCGCGCCTTTACTAGTAAAAGGCATAAAACCAGTGACGTAGCGACCCCCTAGAAGACCGGGCAGTAGTCATAAAGCCTCGAAAGAAGTACAGAAGTCAATTCAATATTTGGTAAATCAAAATAATTACGAAAACAACACAACAACAGCAAAAATATATTAAGAAAAAAGAATTTCCCAGAAAAAAATCAATAAAAGAAGGACGATGCTACTTTAGGTGGGGTTGATTGCGCCATTTTGAAATTTGAACTGTCTCGTTAAGGTGCCGTATCTCTGCTTAAAAAGAAGAAGAGGAGAGATATGTAATTAGGAATGTTGGAGAGAGTGCGCTAATATTTAAAACAGTAAAATTGAAGCGAAAATTGTGAATATGTTTAATAAAACACGAAACGGTTTATTTTCGTTCGGAATTACAATAATTCGTCAAAATAATTTTTGTTATTTTGTAAAACGGAAACCTTTAAACATTAAACACAGGTCTCAACAAAAAACCGTTGCACTATTCTTTAATTAAGGTCGCAAGTTAAACTATCTTAAGCCACGGTATTCCGAATTTCTACCGTTTTATAACATATTTCTCTTGAAATATACAGGTCTCATTACACATTAAGTTAATACCTCACATAGGTACAACTGTTTTTATATTTATGTTTGTATAATAAATTAAAACAAATTCACTTTGTATTACACCACTTTTATATTTATATTTCATTTGTGTTCATATCTGAATAACATGTTAGGTTAACTGGA
This sequence comes from Limnephilus marmoratus, assembly GCA_917880885.1. NCBI lineage: Eukaryota > Metazoa > Arthropoda > Insecta > Trichoptera > Limnephilidae > Limnephilus > Limnephilus marmoratus. Next base: position 23,159,601 of record OU862919.1, on the reverse strand, counting down.
AGAAATAGGATATAGGTACCTATAAGTTATACCTTTTGTACTAAATGAAAATTTTGTACTATAAATGATTATGATTTTGATTTTGAACACTTTAAGTTTTTAAATTTCTAAAAAATACATGTTATTTTTGACGATAATATCTATACATTTGCCACGCCGAAAGGGTAATTATATGAAATTCCCCGGACAGAAAAAATCGTAAGATATGCTCCGAAAATTATTATAATTATTATAAATAATTGAAAAAAATCATAATTCATTCTTTCTTTAATGCTATTTAAATATTTCCCGCAAGATTCTTGTTGTATTTTAAACGAGTCATTTTTTATTAAAAATTTTCACAATTTTCTTTTAAATATTATCGTTTTTAATATAAGCGCGCTCCGTCTAACTTTCTTATTAACATATCTCCCCTTCCTCTTCCCTTTGAGCGCTTACTGCCGGGCCTTAGTAGCCACAAATTTCTGTCATTTTTTATTTATTATACGCAAAAAAACTTAACGTTTTGAGCAACTGATTCAAAACTTTAAAGAAAGATTATAGTTTTTGGCTAATACCTTTTGCAAAACAGAACAGAAGCCTTTGAATATTTTCGACGCATCCGCCAGCAAGACCTGGACAAACATCACTCCATTAACCCGGGCACCCCTGCTTAGTCACCAAACATAGCGAACCACTTAGGGTGACCTATGGCAGAGGCGTTAGTTATCCAATAAATGGTTCCCGAGGCGTCGGGGGTGGTACCCATACTCGCCTCCGAAATTGAATCGCTTGTCATAATAAAGTTTTAAAAAAATTCCAATTAAATTTATAAATGTCTCGTGTCCCCCACTTTGAAAACCACTGTATGGTGTGTCGATAATGTGCATGCGGCCAAGACGTTAACAACTATTGATGTGTTGGTGCGAAAAATTACACAATAGGTTAACGCGACGACCTCCATAGTCCAGTGGCTAAGACTCTTGACTCACATTCCGGAGGTCGCGGGTTCGAACCCGGCATGCGCAAATAAATTTTATTTGATTAATTTGTGTTATTTCACAATTAATTCATTTAAAATAATATATGGTATATTTGCGGCATGTTCCAGAGTGGAAGATACTATTAGTATCGCCCTGGTGTAAGACCACCATTCAGAATTGAAACGTTGCTTGAAAATGGCTTTAGCCGTGTTTAGTGACCAGATCTGAATAGCCAGGTACTTCCCAACCTTCCTCTTCCCCACCTCCTTCCCCTCCCCACTACCTTCAGCCTCACAACATACCCCAATTGGGGATGCCATAGTCTCACTGGCTCCAGACGGGAGCAGTTGAGATTCTTGTGTGGTAATCACTGTAAAAAAAAAAAAAAAAAAACTCGGTGGTCAGTTGTGTATTGCCGGGAGTATGCAAGATAGCGGAATTTGAAGGAGAGTTTTATTGCGGAATTACTGTTACTGGTGTTACTTTTATTCTGATGTTTTCTATGAGAGGGCTCGTCTAGGGTATACTTGGTCGAAGCAGTGAAAAGATTAAACGTCTATTCTCTGGTACATTTCAACTTATCAACTCGCGATCAGTTGTCAAGCATAACGGCCATCTTTGTATGCTTGTCAGGTGATTACAATTTGTTCATAACCTAAGAAAAGCCAAGAATCGACAATTATTAATGGTACCGTTTAATAAAAGCCGCTCATCGTCGATTTGAAGGTCATCAAATAATGTAACGAGTTTGAAACATCTCAACCTAAGATTTTTCTTTCTCTCCCACCAAACCAAAATCAAATGTATTATTTTATTGAAGAAGGAGATAAAACTAATAATCTAAACGAAAATATGAAAGAGAACAAGACACAGAAAAATAGATAAAGATAATGGTCGCAACGGGTAATGACGGTTTCTTAGAAGATGGCAATGGTTGAATTGGTAAAAGTGCACGTCCCGGTTGGACGAGAGGTTCTGGGTTCGAGTCCCAGTTGCGATCATTATCTTTTTCTATTTTTCTGCATCTTGTTCTCTTTATTTTCGTTTAGATTATTGAAGTAAAACTTCTTTACGTAAGGGGTCGTCCATTAATCACGTGATGTTTTTTTGCAACTTCTTAACCCCCCCCCCCCTTGATGATATGTGGTGAGGTTTTAGACTAACCCCCCCCCCCACCCCCCAAAATCACGTGTATTTTTTTTAGTACAATATATTTTGAAATTTTCAGAATATTATCACTAAAAATAAATACACGTTATATCTCATTATACCCCCCCCCCCATCGTGATATTTCGTGATTTTTTCCGAACCCCCCCCCCCCCCTTTCGAGCCTCGCGTGATTAATGGACAACCCCTAAGCAGGTGAATGCGTGACGAGAACGTTATGAAATCGTGATCGGGCGAGGCGAACGGAAGTTGAGAGGGAGATATATACTTCAGTCGTGTGGTCTAAAGCACACTCGTTTTTTTAGTGTTATCTTCTTCTTCAAAGATATATTACATTGATGGGAATAACCTTCAAAAGTTATAAAAAGAGAGTTGTTCTTATAAAAAATTGAAATGTATTATTTACTATACATATAGCGACAATGGCGATATTTTTTTATTGGCTAGAAAACGACTCCCTGTTGCTTTTTTATCCTGTCTGAATGGGACTTTATTAGAGGGAGGGGAGAGGATTGTGGGTGGGAAGTGTTTGTTTTCCCCCTTAGTTAAGTGTGGCGCGGGGGTGGAAAAAACCCAACCCTTAATAAGCCAGCTGGATTATGTAAACAAGAAAATAATGTTTGTTTTTCGTTGATGCTAATAAGACCATCACGACCCGACTTAAGTCAAGCCTGTTTTGGCAAGATGATGTCAAGCCTGTTTTACGAGAGATGGGAAGGCTGATAGAGATATTGAAAGAAGGGTGAATGCAGGTAACTCTATTAATGGAGTACTGAACGCCGTTGGCACCAACAAAAAACTGTCCAAAGACGCGAAACTAGCCGTCCATAATGGAGTACTGGTACCAACTGGCAAAGGAAGGATGAAAGTAGACTGAACGCTGTAGAAATGAGATCCCTGAGGCGTATGTGTGTAAAACCATGTATGATCGTGTGAGAAATGTGGAAATCCGCAAAGAATGCAAGGCTGATGTAAGCGTAATGATAATGAGTAAGATCAAGAAAGGAACGCTCCGATGGTTTGGGCATGTAGAGCGATTGAACGAGGAAAGGAGTGTAAGGAGAATATATGACGCAAATGTGAATGGTAGAAGAAGTCGAGGACGCCCAAGAAAGACATGGCACGACCAAGTAAATCAGATACTTGAGTCGGGCCATGCCAAAAGTCAGAATAATAGAAGAGAATCTATGAGACGTTGTATGAATGTAAACGAGGCAAGGAATGTGTGCCAAGACCGGGATGTTTAGCGGTCTGTCCTCTCTGCCTACCCCTGCGGAGAAACAGCGTGATGGTTAGTTAGTTAGCTGTTTTGGCAAAGGCGTAGCACAAAATCAACAAGCCCAAGAGTATTTTTTCAAAAATATTATACATATGTTTATGTATATATTTGATGAACTCCTTGGCAGAGCGGTAAGGTCGTTGCCGTTGGTCGTGTAAGTCATGGATTCAGATCCTGGCGACAACAAAAAAATGTATTAAACTTATACGGGCCGAATATAAGAATCAACGAAATTAAATTTTCTTTTTTTTTTTTTTCATATTCGAATTTATTTATTTATTATTTAAACGCCCGTACATAGGGCTATTACATACATAATACAAGTGTATCGAACATTTACAAACATTATATATATAGAATAACATACAGTACATACATACGATGCATATTAGTACAACAAATATTTATCATTTTACAAACATATCAGTTAAATAAATAACTAATTATTTTTGCTTTGATGCAAGACGGTGAGGTTTTGAAAATATCGAAAAGGTCTGTATACATATTGGCAGTTCGGTGAAAACGCACTAGCGGTGAATGATAGGAATAGTTAGCGCTATGATTGTCACTGTGGAAAAGGTGGTGGAGTCGAGTTGATTTAACAGGGACACGAATATTTATAACACTTAACATTTGAGGGCAGTCTATGAGATTGTTCAGTAATTTAAAAAGTATAAGAATGTCATTAATAGTACGCCGGGTAGAAAGTAGTGGTAGGTTTAGATCAGACATTAATGCATTGTAGCGGATTTCAATTACAGGCTGTCTCAATTTGAATTGAATGTATCGAAGAAATTTTCTTTGTACTCTCTCCAAACGGTCATAGACAGAAACAGTAGACATGCTATTACAACATCTGAATATCATTTCGACGAGTTCGGGACAAACCATGTGACCATCATTTTGACACCAGGAGGGTTCTAGCATGTCTTGAATAAGAAAAGTGGCATGCCCCTTCCCCCCCCCCCCCCCCCCCAGCCCAAGCCTTATTTAGTTAAGACACTTTTACAAATGTTTAATAATTTACTTACCCCCTGTAACCAGCGACGAGCACACTGGAGATCTGCCCACATTCGTTATGATCGACATATTTTAGGGTGTAATGTATAGCATAAGCTAGCATTTTTGCCGCATTATTTCGTAAAATGTACGATGCGAGCTCGACGCTGGTCTGGACAAGAATGATGAAGTCACATTTTTTAGATTCAGGCGAGGCTCTCGCAAGCCCAGCCGGTTCCACGGAACCGATATGTGGAGGGGGTAATAATACGCTTTTATCACTTAGGACAGGTCTATATATATTCATATGTCTATGGACAAGGAGGAAGAAGCTGTTGAACTCAAGAACGAGTCCTAGAAGCGACCCGTTCTTATGTCACAAATATCAACCGAGTACAAATGTTGAGCGCGCTGAGATTGTAGCAGTTAAAGTATCTGCAGGCCCTGTACAATACGCCCTGCTTCTGAGAAGCTAACTTGACTCTGGCTTACTCAAAGCATATCAATGAAAGGAGTGTTGGGAATATTGCTTTCGTCGAAGGAAATGAGGCAAAGTAAGATACAGTTTGTCAAATAAGAGTAGAAAACATAGGAGGGCGCCACTGTTGTTCAAATGGCAATACTAAAAATATAACCATGGTGATAATCTAAAGCTCCGTTTACCTACATTTTATTAAAAATTAAAAAGGCAGAAAAGTGAAAAAAAAAATTTTTCATTGCAAAATAGATACCCGCTGATCTCAAAATTAGATTTGCATAAAGGTATTTTATTATCATCGTTTGCAATTTTGTGAAGAATAACGATAGGATATAAAATATAAACACACTTTAAAAATTGCTCACATTTATTAAATACTAGCAGACCCGGCCACACGTTGCTGTGGCTAACGAAACACAACGCCATTACCCAACCTTGATAAAATCCACACCACCCGCTTGTCAGCTGCCCGCTGCCTGAATTGAATATTTGTATTTCTCGGCTTTTCTCTACTATAATAAGCATGTATTATACATATAAGGGAACGTACCCATACTACGTGACCAATTTTTTGCAATTTTTAACCCCCCCCCCGGTGACCAAAATCCTAAGCAAACTGCCGCTCATTTGTACCAAGCGTGACATTTTGAAGACCCCCCCCCGAAGAGGTCACGTAGTATGGGTACGTTCCCTAAACCTTCCTCTTGAATCACTCTATCTATTGGTGAAAACCGCTTGAAAATCCGTTGCATAGTTTAAAAGATCTATGCGCACATACATTTTGAGCGACTACATTTTATACTATGTACAGTCTGTCAAATAAGAGTAAAAAACATAGGAGGGCGCCACTGTTGCATATAGGTATATTATACCTTTGCAATTTTTGTTAATATAACGAGGAATAACGATATTACATATAGTAAAATAAAAAGCACAGTTAGAAATTGCTCACATTGATTTAATACTAGCTTAAGTACCAGCGTTGCCCGGGTTTTAGATCATGTCTCTAATTTTAGATCTGAACATATTTAACTCATTCAAACCTAAAAGAAGTGTAACTAAACTCACCATTTTGGTGATTCTTCCTTTTTCCTAATGTTAAATTCAAATTTGTGTTATATTAAATGAAAGCAAATCACCTTATAAAACACAATTTAATCAACTTTATGAGGTACCTTAACAACGGTGCTTCTTCGAATTATTTTTTTTTTCTTAAGAACAAAAAAGTGTTTATTTACATGTTACTTACAGTGTTTTGTACATTCAGTCTAATTGCGATTTGAAAGGATATTTGACAGTTAAATTGGTCTTGCCAGCCTACAAATTTAGTAGTTCCATTTTTATTATTTTCTACTCTTAATTGACAGACTCTAATGATGATGATTAGCTTAAGTACCTAGCATTGCCCGAGCTTTAGATCATGTCACGAATTTTAGATCTGCATTTACATCTAAAAGTAGTGCAACAAAACTCACCATTAATGATTCTTCCTTTTTACCTACTGTTAAATTCAAGTTAATGTTAATAAATGAAAGCCAATCACTTTGTAAAACACAATTTAATAAAATTATGTGATTAAGTTGGTACCTTAACAACAGTGTTTCTTCGATTTTTTTTTTTTAAAAAGAAGAATTTTTTTTAATTTGGGTACAGTGTTCTGTATTTTAACTGTCATTGCACTTTTAAACAATATTAGACAGGTAAATTTATGTTGCCAGCCTAAAAATTTTATAGCTTCATTTTTTTATATTTTCTACTCTTATTTGACAGACTACCTATTCTACAGATTGTACTTCATAGCTTTATTATAAATATAAGATAATAAATATAAAGTGTTCTATTCTATTCTATACATAATGCCTCTCGGGAGATTGAAGTAGTGCGTCGTGTCGTCCTGAATAAATTTCTGAATGCCAAAATGGTGCCACCGTATTTTATGGTGCATTGAACTTTGTCTTTTTTATTGCACCTTTATGCGCGTATCAAACTCAATACGTCCAGTATAACACCAGTGCAGTCACACTACAAACATATAAAGAATTATAAATTTATTATCTTAACATGTCGCTGCTACTTAATTAAAATGAAAAATTGTACAAAATCTTTTCTCACTGTATTTTTCTCTTCTTTGTTTTTTTCTTGAAAATATCAAGCAACAATTCTTTTTTCAAATTTGAATTCACGATTATTGTAGCTGGTTCCCGGCATGCGTTGCAATGCCATATTCAAAAAAATAAATTGTTTGTCCCTGCATATCCTTTCCCGTGCGTCCCCGTTTCCCTCCCGCATCCCCTAACCTCCCGCGTTCCCCTTCCACCTTCCCCGCCCACCCTCTCCCCTCTCCCGCTCCCCCGTCCCACAAACCACCCTCCCGCGTTCCATATATTCAGTCCCAGAACATTCAGTTTTCAAACAGCTCGCGTGCCACCTATTACAATTTTTTTTATTCAATATTCCATTTTTCTTATATTACAAATATTCATTTTTGTATATTATAAGAACATCAATTCCAAGCATTTTTATTGCTTCCAACTTAAGAGGGCATTACCAGAGAAAACCAGAAATATGTCATTTTCAAATCAGATTTTAGGCGTATTGACTCTTTTCCACAAAAAATTATAAATGGTTTTCGAAAGATTGTTCTTTTATCTAGCATTCGCATGTAATAAATTTTGAGAATTTTTTTTAATTTTTAGTATAATAAGGTTATTCCATAGGTCGTTGGCAGATTTGTTAAATTTTCAAAAAAGATTTTGTATTATACCACACCCATTTCAAATAATATAATCATGCAGTAAAATAAAAAAATACATTATCTAGCAAACGCATGTCTTAGAATTTTAATTTTAGTTTCAAAAAAATCATTAAAAAATATGTACGTACATGTGTTTCTTGACGAAAATTGGTCCATTTGTGTATTTATTTGCGCACTTACAAACTAATATATTTCAGATTTTTTTAACATTCTTATTAAATTTAGACATTATTGAAAAATGACAAATACTTATAATCATAAAATAACTACAAAAAGTACATTATTTTAATAGTTTTATCATCACGCCTTTCAGCATTTTTGGATGAAGGTATAAATTAAAGCTAATTTGAATTGAAATAAATTCGATATTGAGTTAAAATTTTAAAAAGCTGGTACGGAGAATAATTAATCTTTCTCATTGTAACCGCCCTGCACGATCGTAAGAACAACTTTCGACGAAATGAGGATTTTCGTCCGCATAATATTGAAAAAATGCGAATAAAGTACAAATAAATACGACGATTTGACATTTGAAAAGAGAATCTTAACAACGCTACCATCTTGAAATAGAACGCACAAAAAAAATTACAGATAGGCGAAATGAAAAATGGTTTATTTAAAACAGGACTTCGCTATAATCAGTCAATAATTAGTGTCCGACCGAAACAAGATTTTCTACCGAAACCGAAACCGAATCTTCGGTATCTGTCTCAGTTTCGGCCGAAACCGAAACTTTTTTAGACATGTTAAAAATCTACTGTTTACTGAAATTTGGCATATTTTTTATACTTACTCGAATACAGACAGTAACACGTGTTAAATGAAAAAAAGCAATAATTGAAGTATGTGAAAAAACACATTTTTTATATTTTTATATTATCTACTGCTATAAAATAAACAAAAACAAAAATTTTAACAAAACAAAAAAACGACTTCAAAAAATGCACCAAAAATTAAAAAAATAATGTCGTATTCTTCTACAACTTCATAATCAACTTACTTTTTCTACTCATCAATATGTAGGTACGATTGTTATTTTTGGAGTCAGTGTCAGTAAAGATAGGTTTGTAACTACATACATAGTTTTTTTTTTTTTTTTAATTTATTTTATATATTTAATAATATTATTATTCAATGTATAAAAACAGTTTATTATAAACAAGTTCTGTTTCTGCTTAATTAAAAGCTATTCATTTTGTCATCATAAGTAGATACCTGTCTAGAAATGATATAAATACATCGTCTGTAGGTGGTAACAACCACAGTTTGATAATGCCTTCAGAGGGCGAAGCAGCTGTAACTCATAATAGTAATTACGAAGCAGAAGCAGAACTTGTTTATAATAAAGTGTTTTTATACATTGAATAATAATATTATTAAATATATAAAATAAATTAAAAATTAAAATGGAGTTCTACAAAATAAGCTTAATAACAATAAATACATACATAGTTATAGGTGAGATGTGCTTGTGTCGCACAAGCGACTTGACGAGGCGATGAGGGGAGCTGTCCAATGAACACGTCGGGCAGGGTACCTTTGCTGACACCGACTCCAAAAATAACAATCGTACCTACATATTGATGAGTAGAAAAAGTAAGTTGATTATGAAGTTGTAGATGAATACGAAATTATTTTTTAAATTTTTAGTGCATTTTTTTAAGTCGTTTTTTAGTTGTGTTAAAATTTTTGTTTATTTTTTTATTTTTAGTGAATCTGAAGTACAATAACTAATTTGTCTGAATATGGGTAGACCTACTAAACGTGCTGTTCATATGAGACAGACATAATTTAACCATAACGACGTTAGGTTCAAATTAAGAGATTCGGACGAGTTTCGTTAATTTGCTCCTAAGAGTTCCGTTACTTTGTCATGGATCCGATAATTAGAACCTAACCAAACTCTCATCAAACTACCCTTGAATTACATCCTTTTCAATAAAAAAAGAATCATCGAAATCGGTTGGCGTGGTATTGACTTATTCGTCCATCTGTCGCGCACATACTTAATGCAAATTTAAGACTTATACGGTTTTCTCATGGATGCCATTGTCGGAACTGGGCCAAATTAAAATGGGACCACATGGGAAGCACCAGCTTACAAATAAAAAAGAATCATCAACATCGGTTCACCCACTCGAAAGTTCTGAGGTAACAAACATAAAAAAATAATAAAAAATAAATAAAAATACAGTCGAATTGAGAACCTCCTCCTTTTTGAAGTCGTTTAAAAATTATAAAAATTGACAAAACAATACCTATATGTTAACTACCTCTTGGAAATAAAATTGTCAACACTTACATAAAGGAAGGACCCCATTAAATGAGTATTTTAATTTTAATTGAGTTTACAATCACAACATTCTTATTAAACATGAATGAAATAAAAAAAATTAAGTAGCTACGTGAAAAAATAATTAGTTATTTTTTTGATATTACTGCTATAAAACCAAGAAAAAATATAAATTAACACATAAACTCACAACACAATCACGCCGGACCGGCCGGCGAACTCAGCTGATGATGGCGGGTGACATACGAGCCACGAACTCACCCGAAGTCAACCGAACGACGCGCGATAAAGTTAATAATTCACGAACAGAATTTCGGTGCGACCGAAGGTTCGGCAGATTTTCTGCCGAAACCGAAACTGATGCCGAAAATAGATTTTTTTGCCGAAACCGAAACCGAAGCTTCGGTCGGTAGTGACAACAATATTAGGTATGGTTAACAGTTCATAAAATGAAGTTGCTTTTTATTGCACTTAAAATTACCACGCTTCGTTTTCCAAGGTAATTTAAGCAAATATTTGCTGTTATCTTTAGAGTTTTTAGGCTTTACGAGTATTTACACTATTTGCAAACATACTCGTAGTTAGGGTTCCCAGATCAAAAAATCAAAATCCCGGAGAAAATTCCTGACATTTGATAAAAATTCCGGACTTTCGAAAGTTACGGAATTAACAAAGGTATGCTCTTATATATTTGCGATGCAGAAAATGCTAATGTTGAAAGGGTCTTTTCCAATGGGAACCCAATGGTCAAAAGAAAGCAACATGCTTTATGTAGAGTCTGTCAAGTCGATTCTCTTAACACAGTGTAAATTTAAAAATATGACTTGCGAAATGTTCTACAAAACTACCGGGTGCGGCAGAGAGGACAGACGGTTTTAAAAAAAATCATAAAATAGTTAATTTTTACTCAAAAACAAATTTATTGATGGAATCAGGTTCGCAAGGAAATAGCATTTGAGACAGTCAAGTGTGGAAAATCACATCAGGCATGTGGTGGCCGAAATCGTTGATGCAGTGCTGGAGGCGTGAGAAAGGCTTGTCGAACGCGTAAACATTTTCAGGAGTTCGAACTGTTCGCGGAGCTCCTCTTGGTCTTCTGTTGATCAGTTCACCACGCCTGCGAAGGATGGTGTTTCGAGAGGGAACAGCTCTATTCTGATGAACGTTGAAGTGGCGACGAAACTCACGCTGTACGACGGTGACTGACTCATTATTTCGGACGAAACAATCATGAAAACGCGGTGCTCCACCGTCCACGGCTCCGTGACGACAACTGGTAAAACAATGCTAGGAACTAGAGATGCATGAAAAGTAATCATTCGGTACTGAAGTAATCGGTACTCACCAAGTAATCAAAGTACCGACTACTAAAAACGAAGAGTATCCGTTACTTTTGATATGATTACTTTCATTGATACTTTGAAATGATTACTTTCGATGCGGATACTTCAGTACCGATTACTTGGTTGTTATTTGTGCCGCAAGAGGCGCTCCACGCTATACCAGCTGTTCATAAATAAACCACACTTTGTACCGATTATTTGGTCGTTCCTATTTGTGCCGCTGGGGCGCTTCATACCAGCGACGTTTAAGTACGGTATTGCCAGAGACAAAAAATACTGTTTACATCGGGAAAAAAACGCTTTCAGTTGATATTTATGTTTGTGCACCTTGCTATCTGATATATTTATATTGCTACCAATTTGTACTAAGTATGCAAGTTTTTTGACGGTAGGTATCTACTACAATTTTCGAACGGTGTAAAAAATATGATTATTAGATATTATTACGACTATAAAAAGTTTTCAAAGTAATAATTTTAACACCTCTTTTATTCTATCACACATTATAAGATTTAAATTTCTGTGGAGTTTACAAAAAAAATAATAATACAATATGCGCTTAATTTTTAATTTTATGATTATTTATTTATTTAAAATTTACGGCACAAAGTGCCATTTACAAACATGTATTATTATTATATTTAAACAGTCATAGTACAGTGAAGAAAGATTGTTTTTTTTTAAATTTCTTATAATAAGAGAAAAAAATTCTAACAAGTAATGAAAACTTCAAAAGGAACAGTGAAATAAAAAGAATAACTTGTTATGAAGTAACCTCGTTACAATACGTAAGGCTGAAATGCTTGATAAGTAGAGCCTTGTATTTTAATAAGGAAATATGAAAAATATCAGCAACATTGGCATAAAAATTACCAATGGTGAGTATTCTATTTATAACAGAATTATATCCAGCGACAGATGTATAATTGTCACAATAATACATACTAGGGAACCTTGATCTAATGGTAGGTACATGAAAGTGAATCAACTTTAATATATCAGGGCTATCCAACTGATGATTTACAATTTTGTATAAAAATATGAGATCAAAAATTTTTCTTCTGTCACTTAACTTCGACAATTTCAATGAGTGTAATAAAAAGTCATAATTTATTGATTCTAAAGGGATTCCAAGTCGAAAATTAATACACCTCAAAAACTTGCGTTGAACTTTTTCAATGATATTAATGTGATTATTAAAGACAGGTGACCAAATTGTAGAGTTATATTCTAGAATGCTTCTAACGAGAGATGTGAACAGAATTTTTAATGTGTGAATATTTTTAAAATCTTTGGAAATCCTTAAAATAAATCCTAACATTTTCATAGCCCTGTTGGCTATAGAAGTTACATGAGATACAAAGCAAAGTTTCTGGTCAAAAATGATGCCTAGGTCAAGTATTTCGACTACAGAGATTAAGTCTACATTACAGAGTGCATAATTATATATTATTGGGCGTTTAATTTTGTAGAACCTCATAACTTGGCATTTGTTAATATTTAGCTGAAGTTTATTACCTGAACACCATTTGAAAAAACTATTGAGATTCTCTTGCAAGATTATACAATCGTGCACATCATTAATGACTTTAAACAGTTTCATATCGTCGGCAAAGAGTAAAACTTCGATATCATGGAAAATGCTAGTAACATCATTGATGAATAGTATAAATAATAAAGGTCCCAGGTGAGAACCTTGCGGCACACCGCTGGTAGCAATAAATTCGTAGGATAAACAGTCATTGATCTTTACAAAGAGTAACCTATCAGATAAGTAGCTGATCAACCAAGCCAAAAAATTACCACTTATCCCTAATTGAAGATGAATTTGGTTTGTAGAAATTTCCGCCAAGTAATAAGCCCGCCTATAACATCTATCATCACAGGTATAATATGACATTATGTGAGATTAAATAAATAATAAATAAAATGTATAAAAAAATTACCACCAGCCTATAATAGTGTTTTATTAACTTATCTCAAAGCTAGAAAAACAAAAATCAAAACACGCATGTAAAATTACGTTTCGAATTTCAAAGGAAAATGACACGTCAATCCAGTGTGTTAATATTATGTAATTTACGATTAAAGATAATGTAAAAAAATCTAAACACACAAAATCTTCAAAATATTCGAAGTACCTATAAATAACTAACGTAGAATCCTAATAATTCATAACCAAAGTACACGCTATCCGCGCTAACGAAATACACAAACGTCAAAATGTAACGATTTGTATCTATCCGGCGGTATCCGGAACCGAAAGTAGTCAAATGTAATCAAAGCATTCAGTAACGAATTGATACTAGTAGTCGGTACTACCCGAAAGTAATCAAAGCATTCAGTAAAGATTTGATACTTGCAGTAGTTACTACCCGAAAGTAATCAAAGTAATCAGTAACGATTACATAGTAACGATTACTTTTTGTGAAAGTAACGGATACCGACGGGTAGTAAAAGTACCGATATTGAACACTACTACTAGGAACTCACGAGTCACGAGTCAAGCGGCACCCCCTCCCCACCTCTCTCGTAGACGGAGAGGGAGAGTACTACCCATCTCAAAAACGTCCGTCCTCTCTGCCGCACCCTGTATTATTAAAGATTCGGAAGTGTTAAACAATATTTCTGGGAGCATTAAATATCAGAAGTGATGTTTTTACTTTGATTTGTAATAAAAATAATTGGGTTTATTTCATTTTTTATATCAATCTCCACTTAATAATTGTAGATATTCCGGACTGTTTAGGATTCCCCCCGTATTCCGGACAAAGACCTATATTTCCGGACTTGTCCGGAAAATTCCGGACGTATGGCAACCCTACTCGTAGGACATGCGGCTGGTTTGAAGAACGAATTGATGCATAAGAAATTTTTATTTGTTTAAAGAATGACAAGCATTCCCGGGTTACGAATAACCCGACAACATTTGAAAATCTTCTACTACCACCACACTAAGCGGAAAATGTTGCTCCTGTTGTGATAGAGGACGCAGAAGAATTGAACAGACGACCGACGCCTAGGTGGGACCACTGAATTACTGAATTATTTGTCTTATGGTCGTTGTTCCCAATCCTGCTGATCAACTGTTAAGCCGAAATTTTGGCTGAACACTCCTCAAATGCACAAATACGCTCTTCCCAATGCAACTCTCCGACCAGCAGGCGAATCGAACGTTACTCAAATCACTTAGCTGATCGGAGACTCAGATTGATTGAAAGAAAAGTTGGGAACAACGGCCGTAAGTCAGTCTTAGGCCGGCCGCACACATCAGGTTTTTCCATCCGATTGTCTGATCAGACAAAAATAGATTCGAAAACCGGATTGGTTATAATACCGGGGCAATGCCCGTTGTCGGACCGGATTGGATTACCGATTTTCATTACCGATCCGGTTTTCGAATCGGATGTGTGCGGTGTTTACCCGATTTTCATAAGAAATGTATGGCACGAAGGCCTTCCGGTTGTCTGATCAGTCAATCGGATGGAAAAATCTGATGTAAGCGCCAAGCCTTAGTGGGAAAACATTGGCGAAATCGGTTATTTATCTCAATTTCTGGGCTTATGCGAGATTTGTGAAGTGAAACTTCTATAGCCCCGTTGTGATTAGGAATTTGGAAGAAACGGAAAAGACGCATACAGTACCTGCGAAGCATAAAGCTCCCTATCAAGGCTATTGGTTGAGATATAAAACGGAAACGGCGCCAGGTCTGCGCTCATTGGCTGCTTTGATTATGACCTCACAGAATTTTTTTAATATTTTTTTATGGTAATTTAGAAAAAAGTAAATTTTCACAATAATGAATATATTACATATTATCATTCATTTAACAGTTTTGGTTAGGTACCCAATTAGTAGAGAAATATTCTCTAATCTAACTGAGGAGTTAGTCTACTTCTTATATGTATATAAGGTTCCATGACAGTTCATCCTGCGACAATTCATCCGGCGACAGTTCATCCTGCGACAGTTCATCCGGCCGACAGTTCATCCTGCAGACAGTTCATCCTGCCGACAGTTCATCCCGCCGACAATTCATCCGGCGACAATTCATCCTGCCTGACCATTTAGAAGATTTTTTCTTCATGTAAATATGCAAAGAGGATATACGGCCGTACAACCTAACCTAACCTAACCTAACCTAACCTAACCTAACCTAACCTAACCTAACCTAACCTAACCTAACCTAACCTAACCTAACCTAACCTAACCTAACCTAACCTAACCTAACCTAACCTAACCTAACCTAACCTAACCTAACCTAACCTAACCTAACCTAACCTAACCTAACCTATTTAGTAAAAATATTTTTACAGCGGATTTCCACTCAAGATGCCTTCAGATAAAAGTATATCGATTTTGGTTGTACGGCCGTATATCCTCTTTGCATACTTACTTAATAAAAATCTTCTAAATGATCAGGCAGGATGAATTGTCGCCGGATGAATTGTCGGCGGGATGAACTGTCGGCAGGATGAACTGTCGGCAGGATGAACTGTCGGCAGGATGAACTGTCGCAGGATGAACTGTCGCCGGATGAATTGTCGCAGGACGAATTGTCGGGTCACCGTATATAAAAATCTCGTGTCACGGTGTTTGTGGTCGCACTCCTCCGAAACGGCTTAACCGATTTTTATGAAATTTTCTGTGTATATTTGGTAGATATGACAATAGGTTTTAAAGTATATTTCTTCCCGCTAGGTGATTAGGGTGTCCCTATCCAGAAAAAAATTTAGTTTTGACAAAAATAAATTTTTGTATTTTTTTTTTCATTTGGCATCAAAAAATACCTAAAACCCCAAATTTTAACTCGCCCAACTCCACCCTCCCATTTTAATCGCGATTTTAGTATTTTTTTATGAACAAATTTAACCGTCTTTCGTATTTTAAACAGAACGAAATTATTTATGTTGTTGAATGACAGATGGCGCTACGTCCGCCTCATCGAACTTTCATCCACATATGCGCAAGACATTTACGAGAAGCGTCTCTTCCAATTGCTCTTCGAAATTCATATTGATTTTCTTTATTTCATTTTCTTACTTTAGATGGTGTTTTTTTGTTTTTATCGGCGGTAATCGTCTACAGCGCTTCATTCCTCTTTCTGTCATAAATCCCATCCCCACACACTTACTCGTACATTCGTTATTTTTTATTTAACAACAAAAATATTCACTAGAAATAATTTATATGGCAGTACAACGTTTGTCGGGTCAGCTAGTATGCCATATATTTGGAACTAATAAAGTATTTGAGATAAATTATTTGGGTATAATACTGCTTATAGATAACTAGCAGACCCGGCGACACGTTGCTGTGGCTAACGAAACACAACGCCATTACCCAACCTTTATAAAATCCACACCACCCTCTTGCCAGCTGCCCGCTGCCTGAATTGAATATTTGAATTTCTCGGCTTTTCTCTACTATAATAAGCATGTATTATACATATAAACCTTCCCCTTGAATCACTCTATCTATTGGTGAAAACCGCACGAAAATCTGTTTCGTAGTTTAAAAGATCTATGCGCACATACATTTTTTTATACTATGTAATGCAATTCGAGCGATCGCCACTAATTATACAATGCTTGCAATGCAACACTGGATATTTGAAAAGGGAAAATCAAATATGTGGTGTCTTGGGATCGGGTAGTAAATATAACATCTGTTAATGTTACAATGTTTATTGGTTGCCAGATTATTATGGAGAGAGCGCTCAACAGCGGGTACATCCCTTTTATACATACCATTCTCGCTGTCTCGCACTCATGCCGTCACCCTCATACACATACGTCACACCCCCACACTTAAAACCTAATTACATATATTTCTTTAGTCACAAATTTATACAAAACAAATATCTAAATATTTCAATCCAGTCAATGTATATGTAATTATTCTTGGTCTTCAATCCGTGTAGCATGGGCGTTGACCTCGAGGGCGTAACCTCCCCTCCCATGGTGTAGGTGACCTGCAAAAATTAGAGGAATTAGGAAATTTGGTCATGTCCACATCCGAGAGTGGACCCAGGTCCAGCAAATCATCAGACCTGTCACACTCCCCCCACCTAACCTTCCTCTCTGAAATCTGATCATGGTGGCGTTTCCAAATTTGTCCCGTAGACATAATTTTAACTAAATAAATCCTATTCCCCAATCTTTTAAAAATTTTTCCTAAAATCCATTTATTATCATTACTTCTTAAATCCCTGGTTAAAACTTTAGAACCAACCTCAAAGTACTTTTTAAATTTTCTTCCTCTATAATACTTTTTCTGTTTATGCTGGCTCAATAACATTTTGTTTTTGACCGTGTTGTCAATTCCTTTAAAACCTTGACTCTCAACATTATCCACTATTGGAATAATCGTATTAAAAATTGATCTAATCTTCCTACCCAACATTAATGTACTAGGCTCAATGCCCGTAGACATTGAAGGCGTATTTCTAATATCAACTAAAAACGTCAAAAGTTTATCTTCAAAATCAGTAGGAAATTTATTATTTACCATAATTTTTTTCAAAAAAATTCTTCACTGTTTTAACCCCATTTTCAGCTAAACCGTTAGAAGCAGGATGCTGTACAGCTGAAGTCAATGATTCTATATTATAATTATGACAAAATTCCTTAAAAACTGACGATGTGAAAGCTGTACCATTGTCACTTACAATTTGTTCCGGGATTCCGAACATAGAAAATAATCTTTTCAAAACTTTTATTGTACAAAACGAATCTACCTTATTTACAACATGACAGTCTATCCATTTTGTAGTTGCATCAACAATAATTAAAAAATTATGACCTCCCAACGGCCCCATGAAGTCGATATGCAATCTACTCCAGATTAACCCATTGATTGGCCAAGGTGCCAACTCAACTTTACACGGAGTAGGTAAACATTCCATGCATCGAGCACACTGTTTCACAGTTACTTCTATATCATTGTTCATTCCGAGCCAAAAAAAATAATTTCGAGCAAGACTTTTCGATTTTACAATGCCTAAATGTGATTGATGTAAAAAATTCAATATAATTTCCCTTAATTCCCTTGGAACTACAAATTTATTATTATAAAATAAACATGAATTATAAGTCGATAATTTATCCCTAAAATACCAGAATTTCAATAAATCATCCTTTAAGAACTTTTTATCCGGCCAACCATTTGCTGTGAACTCGATAATGCTCGCTATATTTACATCATTAATCGAAAACTGTTTCATCTTTTCCGCATTTAATGTTGTTTCTGACTCGATTATGTTCACAAACTCTGACTCAACCGTATTCACGTTTAAAGAATCAATATAATTTAAAAAATAATCGCTAGCATCAATATCATCGCTACACACATCTAAATTATCCTTATTATTAATCGGCATTCGTGATAAGAAATCCGCTTTGTTATCACCTGACTTAATATGCTCTATACTATAGTCAAAAGTCTGGAGTATTAGGGCGTACCTCTGCAGACGGTTAGCGGCCAATACAGGTACTTGCTTATCCGTGTTCAAAATGTGTACTAACGATTTATTGTCGCAAGCCAAAACAAATTTATTGCCGTATAAATACTGAAAGAATTTCTTCAACCCAAAAATTATAGCACACGCTTCCTTATCTAAAATAGAGTACTTTAATTCTGTTTCTGACAATAATCGGCTAGCAAATGCGATAGGTCTCTCTAAACCATTATCATATACATGGCAAATCACCGCTGATAACGCTTTTTCAGATGCGTCTGAAATAAGTTTAATTGGTAAATTAGGATCAAAATGCACTAAAATATTATCTGACGTCAGCAGTTTCTTAACTCGCTCAAACGCAATATTACATTCCTCAGACCACACATATTTTACTCCCCTTTTTAACAAGTTATACAATGGAGACAAAATACCTGAAATATTATGAACAAAAGCTCTATAATATGAAATAACCCCAAGTAAACTCCTAAGTTCTGAAACATTTTTCGGTACTGCCATTTGAGTAATCGCAAAGATTTTATTTTCTAAAGGCATAACTCCTTTCCGCGAAATTTTAAAACCAAAATATTCTATCTCAGTTTCTAGAAAAGAACACTTATTTTCATTAATAGTTAATCCACAATCACTTAACTTGCTAAGTACAGATTCACAAATAGAGAATAATTCCTCTTCAGAATTTCCAAACAACAAAATATCATCTAGAAATATACGAACGTTACGAAGTCTACCTACTACCGCCTGAATAACTTGAATAAATATAGCCGGGCTTGTGGTCAAACCGAAAGGCAACACTTTATACCTGAACAAACCTACATGCGTACTTATCACACATAATTTTCTCGACTTCTCGTTTAACGAAATCTGACCAAAAGCATTACGCAAATCTATTTTCGCAAAAAATTTCGCACCATTTAAAGATGAAATTAAATCTTCTATACGAGGCAATGGATATTTCAACTTCGCTAACATAGGGTTTAATGTGGTTTTAAAATCAGTACAAATTCTAATTGAACCGTCTTTCTTTTTTACAACAACAATCGGACTAGCCATATCACTTATTTCTACGTTTTCAATTATATCTTCACGTAACATCTTATTTAATTCCTCCTCTACCTTTCCACGTAAACTAAAAGGTAACGATCTTGGATTCACAAACTTTGGCCTGAACTCCGAAATAACTTCGATGTTAGCTTCATAACCTATAAGCCTACCCGATTTTTCTGAAAACACATGAGCATATTTTTTCTTTAAACTATCACGAAAATTTAATTGATTATCACAACTAGTCTCACTGGTATTTACCGAATTTATTCCACTTAATCCGATACCGAAAACTTGTAAAAAAATTCTACCAACAATCGTAGAATTACCGTTTTTAATTATTATAAACTGCGTATCTACACTTGTATTTAAAAATAACACACTTAAATTAACTTTACCTACAATATTTAACCGTTTCCCGTCATATCCTGACAATTGAATATCGCATCTTTCCAATTTACAAGAAACAAAATCTTTTAAATACACTTCATATGGAATTGCATTAATCTCAGCGCCGGTGTCAACAATCGCTCGCAGAACAGTGTTACCAATAATGAGATCTACGAATATCGGTTCCGGCCCCGTGCCGTCATGCAACATAAAAACCGAATTTAATCGTTTATTCTTATTACCTACATTAATTTTACTGTTTTTACACACATTACTAGGATGACCCGATTTATTGCACCGATTACAAAAAATATTCTTCCAACAATCTTTCTGCAAATGATTCGTTTTTCCGCACAAAAAACATTTTTTTAATGCAATATTTACTGGCGTCTTACTACGCACGGCACTTTTAAATCTGATCGGACTATCCGACCTGGATTTACGGACAACATTACTATCCTTATGCACAACATTTAAATTCATCTCAACTTTCTTAAAATTAACAACATGTTCCCATGAAGCTGCTAACTGAATACACTCCGAAAAAGAAGTATTTACCCCCTCAACGAACAACTTATGTTTCAATTTTTCATTGAAAATTCCAATAATGAATATGTCTTTTAAACAAGATTCCAGCCTCAATTCAAAATTGCACGTCAAACTCAGTCCTCTCAACCTAGCAGCGTAATCTTTAATAGATTCGTTAGCTAGCTGTTTACACTTATAAAATAACTCACGCGACTCGAAAATATTTTGAATAGGTTTGCAATGTGAATCAAATAATTTACATAAATCATCAAAAGAACAAACAGAAACCTTTTTAGGGAAACATAGATCACATAATAAAGAGAAAGTTTCTTCGGTGAGGCAACTCAGCAAAAATGCTCTTTTGCGTTCTTGTGATAACACTTTGTCATCATGTAAAATGAGGGCCTGATCCAGTCGTTCCTTGAACAATGACCAGTTTCCCGTTCTGTAA
Source organism: Limnephilus marmoratus (assembly GCA_917880885.1). Taxonomy (NCBI): domain Eukaryota; kingdom Metazoa; phylum Arthropoda; class Insecta; order Trichoptera; family Limnephilidae; genus Limnephilus; species Limnephilus marmoratus. The sequence goes on along the minus strand of OU862919.1, from coordinate 23,138,435 downwards.
CAGAACGTCCCCAAATTTTTACAAACACCCTCCATTGGGGGAAGAGCTGAAACAAAATAATCAAGACTACTTATCTCAGCACTTCCAAGAAGGCTACACTCCGAGGTCCACGTTCCACGTTCCACGTGCACGCCACCCAGAGCTGTAGATCACCGTCCCCGTCTGGCTCCGTCTCCCGACAGCTGCGGATCCAATCCCTACTCCGAGGTCTTCCTTCCCAGACTGCAGCGACGGAAACCAAGTCCTGGTTCCCGGCTAATCCACACGATGATCCAGTCCTTGACCCGATCCTTGATCCGGTCCTTTTGTACCCCGTTACACGGTGTACCCGAACGACAATAATTTTGAAATTTGTCGGTCCCACACACGCGAATACTTGCGTGTGGCTGCTCCAATTTCTTCTTAATGCGATCGCTTCCTGCGATCGCTTCCTGCAATCCTGACAACAATCCGTCAGATCCCGAAATCTACCGCGTAGATTCTTCTAATTTACGTAAAAATTTACGAACTACCGAGCTGCGCCAACTGTGGTGTTGGCGGGTAGAAAATAATATCAAGATGTTACGATGTTTATTGGTTGCCAGATTAATATGGAGAGAGCGCTCAACAGCGGGTACATCCCTTTTATACATACCATTCTCGCTGTCTCGCACTCATGCCGTCACCCTCATACACATACGTCACAAAATACCTACTTACTCTAGGACATCTATTTTCCAATTTCTTCCGTAGAACGAATTTCAAAAGTGACTACGGCCCGCCAGCCGTTTTAAATCGCACAAAAATATGTTTTCTTTGAATTTCTCGGCTTTTCTCTAATATAATCTACATGTATTTATTATACATGTAAACGTTCCTCTGATTTTTTGTCAAAATTTTCTTCTTTCTACTGCTGTAAGTCATTAGTCATTAGCCATTATAATAGTATATTAGATTTATAAAAAATAAAAAATTTAAAATGCACCAAATTTAGTCTTCTTCAAATTTGCCATAGTATAGGCATTTTTATTGTGAAATCAAACATTGCACAATTATTTTGAAAAAACCAAGGACGAAAACTTTTTTTTTTCTTTAGAGTCACGACCTTTTGCAAGGTAAAACTCCCCACTGACTGGGCTATAATAAATTAATACGATGGCTTGTGTCATATCATACATTCCCATGCAATGACTTTACGGTGACGTCATGACACGTCGAACAGTGACGTCACCACTAAAATTTCAATAATGCCAACTTGACTGGGTATTTTTACGACCCGATTAAAAATGGACTTTTATATTCAGAACCAGCGTTTATTGGTCTATACTCTATATGAAGATATTTTTTTAAAGCCATAATATTTTTCACTGGAGTTCCTTATTCTTGTCCGGTATTTGCCTTTTTTAAATTGCGAGTATTTAGACCCATTCAAATTAAAATCAATAAAATGAATAACTAAAAGTGATACATTTCATAATTTCATTTACGAAAATAAGAATTAATGAGGTTTAATATATAAGTAATACATTTTATAAGTACCTACCACGAAACGTATGCCACATTACAATATTATGTAAATTGCTATAGACTTAGATCGTTTATTCAGAAGCATTGGTATTTTCTAGCTAATATTTGCTTTTCAATGCACGCAGGTCCCTGGGTAGATAGGTAAAAGAAAGAAAATGTATATCTGCAATCTACAATGCACCTCGCAACAAGCAGATTGATATAAGTATTTAGAAACTTTTCAAATATATTATAAACTAGCTGGTTCCCGGCATGCGTTGCACTGCCATATTCAAAGAAATAAAATGTTTCTCCCAGCATGTCCTTTCCCATGCGTCCCCGTTCCCCTCCCGTGACCCTTCCCCTCCCGCGTTCCCCTTCCACCTTCCCCGCCTTCCCACTCTCCACCGTCCCGCCAACCACCCTCCAACGCGCGTAACGTCAAACGCGCGAATTGTCAAACGTGCGACGTTAAAATAGTCGTTAGGATTTCTAAAATTATCCAATTTTCTGCGCAATTTTCTTAATTTTTCTTTCCGTAAGAACCTTCTACAAAGTATTAGAAAACTTAAAAAAAAAGATTAATGAAATAGGTAAAGTCGTTCTGAAGTTATGGCGTGACCGAGGGAAGCAGGGATTCATTTTTATATATATGTATACTAGCTGGTCCCGGCATGCGTTGCTATGCCATTTAATAAATAAATTGTTTCTCCCTGAGTGTCCTTTCCCATTCGTCCCGTTCCCCTTCCGCCTCCCCTTTTTCTCCTGCGTCCTCTTCCCCTCTCGCGTTCCCACTCCGTCACCTCCACATTCCCTCTCCACTCCCCCCCCCCCTTCCCCCGTCCCGCGAACCACCCTCTCGAGTTCCCCTCCCCCCTCACACGTCCCTTTCCCCTCCCGCGTTCCCGTTCCACCTTCCCCGCCTTCCCTTTACCGCTCCCTCGTCCCGCCAACCCTCCTCCCGCGTTCCATATATTCAATCCCAGTACATTCAGTTTTGAAACAGCCCGCGTGCCACCTTTTACAATTTTTATTCAAATTTCCATTTTTCATATGTATTGTAACCGACGTGTTGCTCTCCCTCATATTTTATTTATATATTTTATATTTCCCTCATACTATATTTTAGGGCCTTTTTTCGTCCTGGCCACTAAGTTCAATAATACCGTGCCGCCAGCAACGATCTTTTTCAAAACACATTTTTTCAATTTTAAATGTCTTTTTCTTAATACACAGATGCCCTGGTGACACAAGTAAAAACTTGGTTACCAAGTTGCCACCAGGAAACATCCTAAACTTATTATTTCATCGCCTTCAGGGCTATTTTTCCGGCTACAAAGCCAAAAAACCAATTTGGGCGTCCCTATTAAGGGCCTTTATATTGGTCAAAAATACACCATATTTTAATATAACTTCGTTTAAACACCCCGTAGGACGCTGAAACTAAGACGTTTCAGTGCAGAGTCCTACGGGGCATCCATAGAGCCATAAATCAACCTTGTGACTCTTAAACTGCCAACGCTATATGCTTTTGCGCACAAATTTTGTACTTAGAAAATTTCCGATCAAAAAACAGTCTTTTTCCATTTTAAAAATCCAGGAACCTCGTAAGACGACGAGACAAACCGGTTTCGGTAGCCAGTCTTACGAGGAACCTGGGGAAAATACTAACTTCTTCACATCACTTTGCAAACTTAAATTAAACTCAAATACCTACCAACAAATGGTAAACATTTCCAAAATTGTTCCTAAATTCATTAAACTAAAAATCTACGGGTAAAGAATACCCGTACATACATGTTAGAATTAAGAAATACTTTATAAAAACTATGTTATAACCTATAGAATTATTATTAAATAATGATTTTAATCGACCACTTTCTTGAGCGACACAAGCAAAATGAAGTGCGACAAGAAAGTCGGCGTATTTATACTTACGGGCGAGGTCCAACCCCCCACCCCATAAATGTACCATGTGATCACCTTTTTGCCCAGATTAGGGTATAAAAGGGCGCGTATTTTCTAAATAAAGTTAGTTCTTCTCTACAGTCAACTCGTGTTATTATTCCTACTGGGAAATTTATTATCACTCAGCTGCCTCCCCCGCCGACCTCTGCCTGTCTTCAGTCCTGGTGCCAACACTCCTCCAGAAGAGCCGGCCCTACTTTGGCAACCGCCAGGCGCCAGGATCAGGCAGAGGATTAAGCACATCCAGTGTCCTTCACGCATCAGGCACTGGGTGCACGGGAGGTCAGTATTATTATTTGTTCCATCACCACCATCCTGTTCGTGCACTAAAAACCCGGTACTTTTTTATAGTCTTGTGGCGACGCTGATACGTCCGTTATATGTATTAAATTTGGTACCTAACATAGGTACCTATTTAAAATATCTAAAATTCTTGATTCGATTCAAACTATTAGGGGAGTACCTACTTTTAATAAATTTATCAACTTAAAAGATTTTCAAAAATAGAATCCTGATTTAACAATCATTGTTTTGCAAAATGTCATTCTCAAACACGCGAACTATCAAACGTGCGATAGTCGTTAGGTTTTCTGAAATTATCCAATTTTCTGCGCAATTTTCTTAATTTTTCTCTCCGTAAGAACCATCCTCGTACTTCAAGGAATATTCTAAAAAAAGAATTAGCGAAATCGGTTCAGCTGCTCTCGAGATTTGCGCTTGGCAACACATTTAGCGATTCATTTTGCGAGTTCCCGGTATGCGTTGGTATGCCACTTAATAAAGAAATTGTTTCTCCCTGTGTATCCTTTCCCATTCGTCCCGTTCCCCTTCCGACTCTCCTTCCTCTCCCGCGTCCCTTTCCCCTCTCCCGTTCCCACTCCGCCTTCCCCCGTCCCGCGAACCCCCCTCCCGAGTTCCCCTCCTCCCTCCCGAGTTCCCGTCCCCCCTTCCTCGTTCCCCTCACCCTCCCGCATTTCATTCATTCAGTTTTCAAATAGCTCGCGTGCCACCTATTATATTTTTTTAATACAAATTTCATAATGTCAGCTCACCAGTATATATAGAAACAGAAAACGTAATTTTTTTTTAAGTGAAAACTTCTTTAGCACCGTTGTGATTTGAAACTCGATGAAACGAAAAAGCAACACTAAAAAGAGACAATTCATTATAGGATTTAGCCTGCGAGAGAATGAGATAGAATAATCCGTCTCCTCTTTGTGTGGTGCTTCGTAAATAATCGGTTTCCTCTTTGTGCGGTGTTTCGTAGCCTCCCCACTCTTGTCTACTTTAGTTTTCTGAAGGTTTCACTTCTAACACGTGTACTGCACACTTGTATTTTTTTTGTTTATTTCACTACAAGTTTTTCTGCTTTATAATTGATTTGGTGGTTCACGAGTAATCACCAGATAAAGATAGAGGTTATCTATAGGTACTTTTACATTATAACTGCATACTCAACTCAAATTTCCATTTTCGGACATGTCTGACTAATCAACTGGACGACTGATACACTTGCATTATATATACTAGCTGGTGTACCCAGCTTCACTCCGGACAACATTCCAGAGTGTTCTGGAATGTTTCACAATGATGTTCCTGATTCCCTACTCCCCAATAATCCAGAACATTCTCGAAACTTTTCGACTCACTGACATACCTACTCCGCCACTACTTTTAGAACTTTCTAAGGGCGAAACTCCCAGCCCTGATATCTTCAAAAGCACGCCCTTTAGGTAAAATCGGGACCGTCATCTTGGAGGGAGGATAGAGATCTACCAGTGTCGTAACTATAGAGTAGCAGGGCTGGCAAAATGCCACGGGCCCCGCCCCGGTGCCGGGGCCCTGGCCCGAGAGGCCGCGAGCTCACAAGTTACCTAACATTTTTAACCCTAGATCACTAACCTTCGTCAAAACAACGACGCGGACTCGAAAAAAGTGGTATAAATTTTGAGTGCGTCATCGTACGCATTCCAGATTCCGGCTAATCTCAGACGACCCGCAGCTCGCGCGGCGCACGTGTGAGTTTTTTTGTGTAGGGGCCCTGTGTGCCTTATGTGCCCAAGTGCAACAAATCCTTGTGTGGCGAACACAGACTTGACATTTGTCACAAATGTATTAAATAATAGTTTTTTTCTAAAATGTTTCTTTCTTTTGTTGATTTTATAACTTAATTTTAATATTTTAAGTCTTTGTTTTTTTTTTAGTCAATAAGATTTAAGTATTTAAAAAAACAAAATTATTCAAATGAGTAAAAACTCCGGTCTCAATTAAAAGTCTGTCAAAGTAATTAAAATGTGATTTTAGTAAATAAAAAACTTATTAACATGTTAACAAATGATAAATGTAGTAAATAAGTATAACACATATAAATATTTGATTCCATAAACCCTTAGAAGCCTCCCTTTTATACGGCGTAGCCGAAACGACGAAGGTTAGTAATAAGCGTTGTAAAATAAGGTTAGTGATCTAGGGTTAAACAAAATTTATAAATTTTATATAAGTACATACAATCAATTAAAGTTAGACACTAAAGACCATATAACAAATTCAAATAAATTATTAATATTTAAATGCATTCACGAGAAAGGGATGTCGATCAATTTTAGGACGCATCCATTGGTTGCTTATTTTTTTGTCGCGGTACTTTGGAGGTGCGGGCGAGCTAGTGACTCTCGGGGTATTCCCGCATTATGTTAACCAAGAAAGTACCTTTTTCTTGGCGCTGGCGGACTAGCGACGCATGGTGTTAGGGGAATCTCGGATTTCTATTTTTAAGGGATATTTTAAAATTCAATAACAACGTGACGATTTTTACTGGTGGCCCCATCCAATGAATTTGCCATGGGCCTCACATGGTAAGTTACGCCACGGAGATTTACCACATCATATAACTCCCTTGATCGTACCGGGACTCGTTTCTGAGTTTTTGCAGTCCGCACGTTTTTTTGGACTTTCTTTTATAATACGTATTGATTATAATGTTACCCATTTGTGACGACTGCGTGGGATTGAATGGCGAATCGTGAAATGGGCCGCGCCCACATATTATATTCCTCGTGTGTAACAAGCTGAGGGATTAAATTTTCTTATTTTAAATAGTGTTTTTTTAATTTTATTTCTTACCAATGAACCATCGTCATAAAACCTTATTGGTAACATCGAAAAAACGTCTAATTTATCATAAAGTTTCAAATAAGGTAGGTACCTTTATTATTCATTTATTTGATAATGTTTCCATTATTAATAGGTACCTGGGTACCTAGGTACAGTAGCGTAGCTAGCATGGGTGGCACCCGGGCGGATAACGTGGTGTCACCCCCCCCCCACCCCCCCCCCCCCCCCCCCCCCTAATAAAGTAAAATAATAAAAACATTACTACCTAGTCAAATGCGCAAGAATTGGCCATCCTGGGGGGGTGGCTAGAGAGTTTCTGGGATAAAAATTTATAGACTAGGACCATCCACATTGCATGATACATACAACACGGTGGAGAGCACGGGAGATGACTTGCACATTGACAATGCTGAACCCCTTTCACTGGAGGAAGTGAAGCAGGCAATAAGACAGCTGAAAAACAACAAATCCGGGTCAGACGAGCTGGTGGCTGAATTATTTAAAGCAGCAGGTGGAGAGTTTACCCAATACCTGCATACCCTTATCCAAAAAGTAAGGGACAGAAGAAGAGAAGCCCAAAGAGTGGAGACTAGGAATTTGTGTCCAATACATAAGAAGGGCGACCAACTCGAGTGCTGCAATTACAGGGGAATAACGCTATTAAACACCGGCTGTAAAATGATGTCCAACATCTTGTACAAAACATTGCTTCCAATGTCTGAAGAAATCATTGGCAACTACCAAAGTGGCTTCAGGCCAGGCAAATCATGTATTGACCAAATTTTCTCCTTAAGGCAGATTTTGGAAAAGACGCTAGAACACAATGTCGAAATACATCATCTCTTTGTAGACTTCAAGGCCGCGTACGATAGCATAAACAGGAATGCATTGTACAATGCAATGAGTGAGTTCGGAATACCGCGTAAGCTGATCAATCTGGTGAAATTAACAATGTCCCCAGTAACGTGTAGAGACAAGGTTGGCAGTGATCTGTCCGAGCCCTTTGAAGCGCTCCACGGGGTGAGACAAGGAGATGGATTGGCCTGCCTCTTATTCAACATAGCCTTAGAAAAAGTTATTCGTGACTCAGGCATCGAGATAAGAGCAACGATATTTAACAACTCTGTGCAACTATTGGCTTACGCTGATGATATCGACATAATCGCGAAAACTCCAGATGCTTTACGTAACGCCTTTATAAATCTTGAAAGCTCGGCCAAAAATATGGGTCTCGTAGTAAACCAGCAAAAGACCAAATGCATGGCTGTAGGATGCACTCAACAAATCCCAACTCTCTCGTGTGGAAACCAAAATTTCGAAACGGTACCAAGATTCACATACCTAGGCTCCCTGATAACAAACGACAATAATACCACAGAGGAGATCCAGAAGCGCATAGTGAACCAATTAAAGTCCAGACTGCTGTCCAGAAACACGAAGATATTAGTGTACAAAACACTTATCAGACCAGTACTTACGTACGCAGCTGAGACTTGGGTACTAACTAAGAGGAATGAGCGAGCACTGGACGTTTTTGAAAGAAAAATTTTGAGGCGCATCTTCGGACCGGTTCTAGAAAATGGATTTTGGCGCAGACGTTATAACAATGAGCTCTATACTTTGTTTAAGGAGCTATACGTCGCAAAATTTATAAAATTGGGAAGACTTCGGTGGCTAGGTCATGTGGAGAGAATGACCGAGCATCAAGCACCAAAGTCCCTGCTGAACTCAAGACCAATAGGGGGAAGGAGCCTGGGAAGGCCAAGACTAAGATGGAGCGACAACGTCCTCAAAGACATATCTATCTTGGAGCTTCCAAACTGGAGAGAGCTGGCACAAAACCGAGATGAGTGAGGAAGACTCTTGAGGAGGCCAAGACCCACCAGGGGTTGTAGAGCCAATAGTGATGATGATGATGATATCCATAAGGGCTAATGGCTAGTTTCGCCTATAAAACGACCGTTAGACACAAAATTCTGCCGTTTCGAGACTCTTGGGGTGTACCACTCGGTCGAGTATCACCGCCCCCCCCCCCCCATCGGGTGGCACCCGGGGCGGTCCGCCCCCCCCTCGCTACGCCATTGCCTAGGTACCTACCCCTTTTCCTAATATAAAATAAAATACTAAATTGTATCATGCAATGTGGATGTGTATGACATTATTTTGAGTTTAAAATAAAAATAAAGTGATCCACTGAACCCTAAAGTGGTTGCAGCAATAATGTCTTCGGGTGAAATGCAGATCTGGGCACAGTTTGGAAATTTAATAAAAAGGCACTTTCTAGATGAGAAAAGTGTGGAGAAGATGAATAAAAAATAAATTAAGGCGCGCTCGGCAAAATTGAGGGAGATACAACCGTTCAAAGTATTTAAAAATTCACTTCGCGAACTGATATTGACAGTTCGTTGTTCGTTCGCCATGTTTTCACTGCGTAGGTATGTTGGATCCCAGACCTAATACAGAATTAATAGTACGCCAGAATCACAAACCATGTTACACAAACCTAGCGTAGCCGCTAAACCACTTGAAAACTGGGATGTTTTTCTTGCCGTGACGCGAGCAGGCGTTATAAAAGGGGCACTTTTTTTGTATCACAAACCATGTTTAGCGTATTAGGTTATAAAAAAAATGGCGGGCGGACGCCGGCGGACTGTCAATATCAGTTTGTAAAGTGAAATTTTAAATACTTTGAACGGTTGTATCTACCTCAATTTTGCCGAGCGCGCCTTAATTTTTGTTTTATTCAGCTTTTCCACACTTTTCTCATCTAGAAAGTGCCTTTTTATTAAATTTCCAAACTGTGCCCGGATCTGCATTCCTCCCATGTCTTCAATTAATTCATTTATATTAGAGGCCTCAGACGAACTGCAGTAATTAAATTAACCACTTATTGGGCGCAATCACAGCAATTGAGACACGGTTCTTCGACCGCCATCTATACCTATGTATATGTATATAAAAATCAAAATATGCTGGCTTGGGGGTGCATCTGTGAGTACATAAGTAAGTGACTATATGAGATGTCTATGTATTGCTATAAAATGTTTGAAACTTTCAAAATACCTTTTTTAAACTTTAAACCCCCGCGAAGGTTTCTGCATTATTACAACCACATGACAAAATTTTTTTAATCTTTACAAAAACTCTTGCAAAACTATCAAAAATGTCAAAATTTGTTGCAAAACAATGATTGAAACCAAATTTCAATTTTCGAAACTCTTTAAATTACTGATTTTTTTTTAAGTATCTACCTACGCGCCTAATTCTTTGAATCGAATCAAGAATTTATAGATATTTTAAATAGGTAGGTACCTATGTTAGGTACCATAATTGATTGCTTGTTCTAATATTATACAAAAATGAAAATTTGAATAAAAAGCGGGAGAGGGGAGAGGGAAGGCGAGGAAGGTGGAAGGGGAACGCGGAAGGGGAAGGGGACGCAGAAGGGGAACGGGGAAGCACGGAAAAGAAAGCGCAGGGAGAAACAATTTATTTCTTTGAATACGGCATTGCAACGCATGCCGAGAACCACCTAGTAAAATAAAAATGAGAGCAAGTTTTATTTTTAAAAAGTCAAAGTTCTTTTAAACTAGTTACTTAATAAAATGCACTAAAACAAACTGAAGTTCATTCATATATCCTGTATTACATTATTGAATAAAAAAGGTAAAAATATCTAGAGGCGTGCCTTCTCCAAACATGCACAAATTATTAAAAAAAAAACAACACATCGTATCGTGAGGAAAAACTAGGTATTTCAGGCTACAGAGAAGTAAAGTAATACACCTATTTCGTACAGGGGTCGTCCATTAATCACGTGAGGCTACAAAGGGGGGGGGGGGGTCGGCAAAAATCACGAAATATCACGAGGGGGGGGGTATAATGAGATATCACGTGTATTTATTTTACGTGAAAATATTCTGAAAATTTCAAAATACTTTGTACAAAAAAAAATACACGTGATTTTGAGGTGGGGGGGGGGGGTTAGTCTAAAACCTCACCAAATATCACCAAGGGGGGGGGTTAAAAAGTTACTAAAAAACATCACGTGATTAATGGACGACCCCAAAGTAGGTACCTACCTAAGGAGTCGTCCATTAATCACGTGATGTTTTTTAGCAACTTTTAACCCCCCCCCCCTGGTGATAATGGTGAGGTTTTAGACTAACCCCCCCCCCCCCCCAATCACGTGTATTATTTTAGTACAAAGTACAAAGTAGAAATTTTCAAATATTATCACGAAAAATAAATACATGTGATATCTCATTATACCCCCCCCCTCGTGATATTTCGTGATTTTTTCCGAACCCCCCCCCCCCCCACTTTCGAGCCTCACGTGATTAATAGGTTATTAGGTTATTAGTTTGGGTTAAAAATTAAAAAAAAAGAAAAGGGTAAATATTCCCCTAAACGCCGCACTTGCATGAATGAATAATTAATTAACCCAAACTAAGAACGTAATAACTAATAACCTATTTTGTGCGTGTAACTAGTTGTTTCTTGAGGTACCTACCTAAGTAATTATTGAAACCTTCCATAATCTGTGCAAAAAAGTGCGGCGGTTAGGGGAATAATTACCAAGAAAAAAACTTGTACAAAACCGATTTCATTTTATTTCAAATGATTTGTGCATATTGGATGGCATGCCTCTGAATATTTGCCAAAATAACTTACTATCAAAACATTGTGTTTTTTGGTTTTTTTATGAAACGCCACAGATAGGTACCCCAGTGTCATGATTCATGATAAAAAAAACAAGTAGGGATATAAAATTATGGTGACCAGACAACTCATAATGAAACCAACTCAGAAGCACCTCAGAAAGGTCATTAGGAGTGATGATAAAAAAAAAATAAAAAATTGGTCAAATAGGTTAAGTTAGGTTAGGGTTACCGGCTATTTTAAAATTATTTTTTCACAGCTTTTAATGACCTTTTTGATGTGTTTCTGAGTTGGTTTCATTATGAGTTGACATGGAACCAAAATTATAATGAACGCAATTAAATGATATTATATTAAATAAGTCAATAACCGGTTTGAGATTATTTCGTAGAAATTGTAACAGATTTAAATAGCTTGATTTCTGTGCCAAAAACAAAATAAACTCACCTTTAAGTTGAAAGTTGAACTAAACAACCACCAGTGCACACATTGAAATGATATACTTATTATTTTTTATACAATATTAATCACAATTCACTGATATGATCACCGCAGTATCATAGTTTAACAAAAATGATGAAGTATTCAATTATCACAAACTTCTTTTGATCACTTCAACTCAACTTTTTAGTTTCGAGTTCGATGCTTAGGTCTATTTTATGTTGGATGATGACCTTGCATGTGTCGTGTCACATTTTACACAACGACGGTAAGAACACATAACCGAAGAAATACCTATTTCTAAATGAGCACTGCAATTAATTTGTTGATAAACAATTCGACACGCGCTATGCATGACATCTGACATATAACGCTGTTTGACACTGCTTCGATAATGTCAAAAAACAAATAATACAACAAATTTTTAATTCAAGCTCCACACTGCTCGCGAAGTTGAACGAGGTTAGCCGAATACGATAGTGCGGAGGGGCACTTCGTCTAACTTCGTCTAATTTCGTCCAACCTTGGCTCGTCTCGGGCGACCTCCAGTTTTTGTCGGTTTTTGTGCCCGAGTCAAAGGACTCGAGGTTGCACGAAGTGCCTTTCTACACTACTCGGTTAACTTCAGTTCGCTTCAATACGTCGTCGTGAATAGACGTGCGTGCTAGTAATTATTTTTTATTAGTATTGTCATACGGCACGATTATGAGTGGAATACAGTGGTCGCAGGAGCAAATTCTGTTGCTCCTGCGACCAGGGCATGTTAGAATTACCCGTAGACGAATTAAAGAAAAAGAAGGATTCGCTTTTTGCTATGTACAGAAGCTACTGTAGAAAAAAAGATGCGTCAATAAATAATAATAATGGTTTATTGTCTTCATTTCTTAGTAACAAGTAGAGATAATGATATCCTCACTCGGACCTCCCATGCTGAGGATTTCACTTACATATTATAAGGGAACGTACCCATACTACGTGACACGTTTAGGGGGGGGGGTCTTCAAAATGTCACGCTCCATACAAATGAGCGGCGGGTTGCTTAGGATTTTGGTCACCGGGGGGGGGGGGGGGTTAAAAATTGCAAAAAGTTGGTCACGTAGTATGGGTACGTTCCCTAATTTAATTATAAGAAATTAATATGAAATAGACATAACATATATCATGTAGCATATATTTTTTAAATAATTATAAATAAAATAAGATAGTGTTTTCTTTATAATTCAGTTCACTAGATTTGGTTTTAGTCTGTATTTGATATCAGTATATTTTCTATTTCTGATATCCCTATATTTAGTATCCAGCTTTTTGTTTGAAAATTAAATGTTATAATGTTGAGGTTTTTGAGTGAGAGTGGTATTTTATTGTAGAGTTTAATGCCATAATATAAGAAGCTTTTTGCCCAAATGTTGCGTTAGTAGTTCCTTCTTTTATTTTTTATTTCTTTGTTTGATAAATATGTACATAGTTATAATAAGCGAACGTGCACATTGCAACGGCGGCTGCTACTTGAGCGTCCATGACGTGCGAGCCGTGACGGCACCACCGCGCGAATGAGCTTCTCGCGAAGTTGAACGAGAGTGTAGCAACGTACTTCGAACTTCGGTCAACTTTCCCGAATATTTCGTCGAGGAACTTCGCGAGCAGTGTAGAGCTTACTTAAGTATTTTCGTGGCTAACTTCATCCCAATCTGATAAGACGATTCATTTCTCTCAACTTTATTTGGCTAATTAATTTATGTGTATGTTTACTGTAAACTATTATTTTTTATTCGTCTGGAATTACACATAATCTTAATTACAATTACACTATAATCTCATACCGGATTATTATCATCCGCGCGAGTCCGTTCACAAGTTAAATTCATTCTTCGTTCTATTTCGTAGGTAAGCGTGCACTAATACTATCTTACATACATCATACCATAAATATACTAACCCCATGCATCATACTACTACTGATGCATCTACTGTGTAATTGACTAATCTACGTTGATCCAGCTTCTTGGCATGCGTAGCCAGAGGCCGGTAAAATTAGTACGACCACACGTTGAATGTCTTTGGGACTACCTACATCCCTCAAGTTGGCGTACAATGATGAAGTATATTTTTTGTAATAAAAATATAATACGATTCATTAAATGGCATCGTACTCTAGACTTGCTTGTCTCACAAAATTCAGAATCAAAAGTGGTCAGGTAAGGAACACTGTAGGGCCATACCGCGACCAACTTCCAACTTCAAAGGTTTGAACGATTGTGTGGGTATGGAGGAGTAGTTTGTGCTTTGGAAGTTCGAGTTGGAAGGTTGGAGTTCGAGTTGGCTCTGAACCACCTTCGAGGCGATCGGCGATACTAGGCCCACGCAACGCTACGCGACGTAGGTAGACGTCATCATTTCCATATCTGGACTACTTACCACTTACCATCCTTACATTTTCTATGGAAACGGGTGCTTTAGAATCACACTAGCCCCACGCAACGCAAACCGACGCCCCCTACGCTACGCGGATCTGCCGCAGCCAGATCGGCGTGGGCCATGTGGAAGGTGGAGGGGGTATGTTCACGCCTACTACGAGATGAATTTACATCTTTTTGGTGTTATCTGAGCATCTAACGTTGTTTCGCTATATCTATGGTTGTTTTTTTTGACAGATGTTATTAAAAAATGGATGACGAACAGTTTATTGAAGCTTTTAGACGGCACGAAGTTATTTATAAAATCAAATTACAGGATTATAGAGATTCTGCATACGCAGTGCAACTTAAGAAGAAATTTCAGCCATTCATGGCATGATTTTCAATATTATACCCCAAAGATATTCAAATACAGAAGAGATATGCTATGGTGTCCGCGAAACTGTCGCCGGACTACGCGCTAATTAGCGTAGTTTTCATACAAAAAGAATTTCTTCATTTCGTTGATTTTTTGAAAATGTGCATTAATATTGGTTAACAATATATTTTAAATACGGAAAGAATTCGTTCATTTAGTTTAACGTTCGTTTGGTTTATTCGTTAATTATTTGTTATTTTGGTTTATTTTTTAATTGGTAAACAATATCGGCGACACCCGGAAGCGCAGACCCACATAGTAAAAACAGCAGATAGCACATCTACTTATATTTCAATATCTTTGTTATACCCCTATAATGAATGTCAATCAAACTTTAGACACACTGGGGGTCTTTCTCTGATCCCAATTGACTTTCGAAGACGTGTGTTTTCTTTTTTTATGTCATATTCAATTATGCTGTGAAGCTCTTCAAATACCACTTTACTCATACGGAAGTACATGAAGAATCGTCCGTCATCAGATTCTAGTTCCTTTACTAAAGTATGGAACTCTCCAAACATTTGTCTTTGTTTGTTAATGTTGTGGACCCAAATACTTCTCATTTTTTTCTTTTTACGAGAATATTGATTTAATAATAATAATCGTAGCAAATCATCTTCAAATTCACTTTCAAAATATGGCAAAGCTGTCATCTGCTGAGAAGAGAATCACATAAACATAACCTAAAAAATAAATGTCAAATGAGTCAAATCAAACGCGCCTGCGCACAACCAGAGACCCCTTGTCACGTGGTCACAGCGACGCGTACGTACGTCGTGCGTCGCGTTGCGTCTGCTCAGTATGATCCTTGCTTTAATCAATATTATGGAAACCGAAGCACCGCCTGCACAATTGTACGTAACTGATAATATACGGCGCTGAATTAGCTGTTCGACGTCCGCCATTTTTGAGTTCGGAGTTCGGAGTTGGGGGGTTGGCCGCAGCCACCACACGATCGGCCAACTTCCGGTGTGGACCTAGCATTGTTTCCAGTAAATTTTTAATTCAAATTCTTGTATGTACGAAAATAGCGATAGTATGCGGGCGGCGTTTTCGAATTCAAAAGTTCCGTCCCGTCAAATAGACTCCAGATACGAATATCTACAGCCTGTATGTCTGACGAATATCTACAGCGCATATGTTAAACTAATATCTACGAACTTCAGAGTGTTGATTAATATCTACAGAGCGTAGGTTGAACTAATATCTACAGAGCGTAGGTTGGACTAATCAGCTAAATGTGCCCAATGGTCCGATTTACATACATACTTACATAAATTAAGCTTTTTAAACTGCATACGCAATATTACGTTATTCCAATATGCTATACATAATTGCAAATCCAACCTCTGCCAGTGCTGTAGATATTCGTCAACACTTTGGTTCTCATAGATATTAATCAACAGTTTGAGCTGTAGATATTCGTCAACACTTTGATTCTCATAGATATTAGTTCGATTTTTTCAGTTTTTGGAATTCCTGTAGATATTAGTAGACGCCTCCGTCAAATACTGCCTCAAGGCCGACGAAAAAAGTAGGCCTGGGCATAAACGAATGCTGAGGTGTCAAGTGATCACGTCAAAATAAAGCAACGATAGTTTTCAAATGACGGATTGTTATTGTGCCTGTTGTTACTGCAGATTTGTATGTTACTTTACCGCAAGTGTATAAATAAACAAAAGTGATTAGACTCTTTTTTTAAACAGTAAAGTTTACTTAGCGACAGCACTGACTTCTTACTTCACGTATTTTGGCTCTTGCGAACTCAGACTCTACTTTGGTGGGCCTTGCACTGTCTAACAATGCATATAATCTTCGGGCGGAAAACAATTGTATTATTAGTGATAATCGTTAATAATAAGTGATTTGCGTTTGAAACGTCATTCCTTGACTTTTACTAGTGTTTACCGCGTGATGAAAACATTTTCTCACCTCACACGAGGGCTTTTTGGAACTTTTTTTAATGTAATTTATTTAGGGGAAGACACGACCTTACGCGACGCGTGGCAGTTTCGTACTAAAACTACAATAAGAAATCAAAGATAATACAATTGCCTTGTCACTTTGAAATTTCAAGTAGAAAAAAAAAATTTCATCGGAGAGCAAAAAACATCTATTTTTACCCCAAAATTGCTCAGGAATCGCTAGTTAAAATCCTTCGGGTACATGACATTCATACGTTACGTTCGGGTACGCTATTACACCCTGTAGATTGTAATCTCATTGAATACATTACTTTAAAAACGCACTACACAAACTTCACGGAAATTTCATAAATATAATAAATCGATAATATTTATTTCATTCAAATAACTTTGTTTAATAGCTTTTGAACTTAAAACATCAATAAACGACTAATTATCATCGAAAAAGAAGATAATACTAATAAATCTAAACGAAACACGATGCAGAACAAGACTCAGAAAAATAAAAATTTAACACCTTAACTAACTCGGCCATTGGGACCTATTTATTTCAATAAAGTTTCTGTAAAGTCAGATTTAACATTTTTTTTTTTCAATTAATTTTCCCCGAATTTTTCACTTCTATTTTTTTAAAGCATTTAAATTCCTAACGAATTTATTCGTAACGTAGATTGAGTTTTTTGATTTTTTTTGCAGTACCTACTTACCAAAGTGTTGCCATACCAACGTACCCCCCCCCCCCCCACCCCGCCGCCGTAGCTATTAGCGCCTCCCATTGGCAAATTTACACTTTACACTTCGGAGCGACCGAGTCCCGCGCCACTTCAGGCCGCCGCGCAGAAAAGTCTCACAGTGAACTGCGCTGTAAACCTATCGGTCTTTACTTTTCTGCGCGGCGGCCTGAAGTGGCGTGGGACTCGGTCGCTCCGAAGTGGTGTGGGAGATGCTATTGCCCCCGAACTCAGAGTGATTAATCGATGAATCTTTCCATACTTTTGATGTATCGATAAAAATATATCGATTACCTAAATATATCGATCTTTTCCATTACTACGCCAAGACCAAAGACCAAAGATCAAACTGTTTACCACTCACGTGATTTCTATGGAGTATCTGTCAAAACACGCATGCTTGAGAACTGTCAGTTTACTTAACTACCGTACCAATTTTATAACCTATTAGTTTCAATAAAAGCAGATCTTCGATGTTTTTTTAAGCGCTTGTACAGTGAATAGGAATGTTTGTTATCAGATTTTAAGTTAAACTAAATCATAATGCCTGCCATATCAAAAGATAACAATTTGCTAGTGTATAAAGGCAGTAATTTCTTACGTCAAAGGCTGTTGCTCTCCACGTTGAGCGGGAAACCGATCAGAATCATTGAAATTCGCAGTTCTGAAGATGAACCGGGTCTAAAGGAATATGAAATTTGCTTAATTCGTCTCTTTGACAAAGTAACTAATGGCACTAAAGTTGAATTAAGTGAAACAGGAACATCTATTTACTATCATCCTGGAATAGTTATTGGAGGAACATTCACACACGAATGTTGCGTACAGCGAGGAATAGGTAAGACACAACTTAAGCTTGAGCTCTTCCGCAAATGGCGTGATATTTAATGTTTCACAAGTTTTAAAATACTACAAAATCATGATTAATAATATTTTATCGCAAAACAATGACGTTATATACTGTAGACGCATGGTAGAAATCTCAAAGTGGGAAACCAAAAGTAAGGCAATTGCACTAGTCTCGATTTCTAGTACTTTAGTACTAAACTGCCACTCGTCGAGTGAGGTCATGTCTTACCAGAAGGTAAATTGCATTTAGAAGCGCCAAAATGCACTCCTGTATGATGAAAAAAATGTTTCCATTACACGGCAAACAATAGTAAAAGCGAAGCATTTCATTTATAAGTACATGCAAATTACTTATTATTATCGATTATTATAAACAATACAATTAATTTTCATATTTCCTGCCTGACGATTTTATACATCATTAATCAAAATACACATTCTTTGATCGTCTTAGGCTGGGCGCAAAAGCACGTTTTCCGTATTCGATTTCCTAATGCGGAATTTCGATTTGGAATTCCGTGAGACTAGCGCAAACGTTCGTTTTTCTTCATTCGGAATGTATACACGTCAGTACAGATAGTGATAGCGTGGTGAACGCACGACGATGGAGGACGACGATTTATTAGCAATTGAATTTCTGTTAATAATGAAGAAGAAAAAAATGATGAAAAATAATGAATTAATAATGAAAGTTTCTGCCTCACACATTATCGTGTTGCGATTCTATGCGTAACAAATACAAAGAATACGTCCGAGGCACGCGGTGTGGGTGCGATACTGAATAGAAATTTCCGAGCGTGTGCGCCGGCACAAACAAAATGTATGCAAGCGCTGCGTTCCGCATGACGTCATTAGGTATTTTCCACTAGGTTTCTCTGAATGCGCCGGCTTGCATTCGAAACGTACGTACGGAATTTTTTCCGTTCGGAAAAAAGCGAACGTGTGCGTCAGTTAATGTATTTTCTACTGATTCCATGCATTCGGATGTCCGAATACGGAAAACGAATTCGGATATCGAACACGGAAAACGTGCTTTTGCGCCCAGCCTTATGGTACGGCTACACTGAGGTCAACTTCCAACTTCAAACGCTCGGACGATTGTATAGAGGGGTAGTTCGCGCGTTGAAAGTTCGAGTTGGAAGGTTGGCTTCGGTGTGTAAGTAGCATATCTTTTTAATGCATGAATAACTTTTGAATTAAGAAATTACTGAAACGGTTACTGTCGTTTACTTGCCATATTATATCTTGAGTTTGTGAGTCAGTGGCAAGTCTATTTATAAAACGTCATTGCTGCAAAAGCCCGAAAATGGGTAAATTCTAGCATTAGCAAAATTGTTAGGTTAGTAAAGCTTGTCACCGCTCCCATTTTGAACTTTTAAACAACCATTTTGGTAAATGCTAGAATTTATCAGTAAAACATATGATTTTGTTCAGTTTGCTGGTTTTTTTTTATTAAATAATCCATAAGCCGCCGTATTTTTAAGCACGGATTATGGAACTTCATTTCAACAATTACTACAGAAACAAATATTTACCTACACAAAATAGATAATTAGGTTCTCAGTTTAGGTAAACTAAGTAATTCATGCGTATTTAGTTTGAAAGGAAACTTCGCAAATGAATCCATTAAAAAAAAAAATGGCAACAATGAAATTTTTAACTTGATTGAATGAAAATCGAATTTTAATGCATATTTTTTTTTCCGTCTATCCTGACTGAAACCGATGTTTCTTTAATTAAGTTTTAAAGTACTTAGTTTACTTTTCAAAATCTATGCCTATTAAAAGTGTAGCGGCATGCGGCGGCTTGTGGATTATATACCTTTTTTTCTAAATTATTCTATTAAGTATAGGTAACTTGTAACATACTTGTAGGTATATTCTATTATAGTAACCGGACAGCTCAACAAATGACAAATCAACACGCTGTTCAAAAGTGATGAAAAAAGTAGATTTAGGTTAGGTTTAAAAGTTAGTTTTTCATCGCTTGACTACATCATTTTTCAAAAGCTGTGTTGATTTTGCCACTGTGTCGAGTTGTTGTAGAATCTCTTGTATCACTTTTATGTTTCCTCTTACTCTCTGGATAAACACTTCAATTTTATTTGATTATAAGAATGCAATAGAACTAATTAATAATTGTCTCTTTCCAGGTTATTACTTAGAAATTTTGTTGGCACTAGGACCATTCTGCAAAGAGCCACTGAATGTTACCCTGCGTGGTATCACCCAATCAGCCACCGATGTTTCAGTGGACCGAATCAAAGCCGCCGCATGCCCAATACTGTTGAAGTTCATATTAGTCGATGATGGACTATCACTAAAAGTAAATAAACGAGGTAAGTTTAATTTGTAATAATTACTGTCATTAGTTCAGTACTATTTTTATATCTACGGGCCATGCACATTTTGCCCAGCTTCTGAGAGGCTAACTTAACTGTGGCTTCGAAGAAACTCCTGTTCCTGAGGTTCACTTAAGGTTACACCAATCATGTCAATAGAAGACTTGGGTAAAGTTCGGTTTAGGGGCGGCATTCCTAGATAATAAAACTAGTTATTTTTATACTAACTATGGGCCGGAAAATCCGAATCTGAAAGAATTAGGCGTCGGCAAGCAATATTAACTGAATTACACGACTTTAAAATTTTCTATAAACACAAAGGAAAACAAGCCATTTTGAATGCATTGACACTACAAGTCATAGAAAAACAAGAAAGATGTTACACCACATAAAATTAAGTTACACCACATAAAATTAAGTTGCCATTAAGCAATAATATCAATAACTAATTTAAGTAATTATTTTTTATAAATTTTACTCACTTTTGTATCACAAACCATGTTACATAAACCTAGCGTAGCCGCTAAACTACTTGAAAACTGGGATGTTTTCTTGCCTTGACGCGAGCAGGCGGTATAAAGGGGCACAAACCATGTTACACAAACCTAGCGTTAGGTTAGGTTAGGTTACGCATTTTTAAGATTACGAATTTTCATACTTTTGGTCTAAGAATACGGCCATTGAGATAGTCATAATTCATCAGGTTAATGTGTTATGTGATGAATTATCATGTGAGGAAGTATCGTGTCGGAAAGTTTTACATTATTGATACTATTGCTTAATGGCAACACTTAATTTTATGTGGTGTAACATCTTTCTTGTTTTTCTATGACTTGTAGTGTCAGAATGCGTTCAAAATGGCTTGTTTTCCTGTGTGTATAGAAAATTTTAAAGTCGTGTAATTCAGTTAATATTGCTTGCCGACGCCTAATTCTTTCAGATTCGGATTTTCCGGCCCATAGTTAGTATAAAAATAACTAGTTAATAATAATGGCACAAACAACAAATTAATGGTCATAAGAGCATATATATTTTTTTTAAATTTGGATACAGAACCGATCCCTGTGGGATGCCAGCTTTATAGATTGTTGGGAAGAGGTTACACCATTAGCAACTTGAATCAACCTCTTCTTCGCTATCATAATTTGACTAAAAGCTCCCACAATATTTTCCTACACTTGACAGCATCTAAAAACTGTTGCTAATGGTCGCCATTGTTGCTACAGCAGGTTGTCATCGGCCAAAAAAGATGCCAGAGCTTTTTACTAGAGGGCATCATAGTAAAATTTGATCAAAATTGATACATGTAAGCATATGTTTATAATATTCAGTAGTCATTTAGAAAAATTCTTTAATTACACTGATTTCAGGTGCACCACCTTTAGGAGGAGGTGAGATCCACTTCACATGTCCAACAAGAAGATTACTGCGCCCTTTGCAATGGGAAAAATGGGGCCTTGTGAAACGTATCCGAGGAGTTGTCTTTGCTCTCAGGGTCTCCCCAGCTATTGCTAACAGAGTCGTTGAGTCATCTAAAGGGGTGAGATATAATAGCAGATTAGATTACATACTTCGTTTTAGGCTACGGAGGATCTTAAATGCTGTTTGCCAAAAAAGTCACTGGAGATGGACAAATCTATTATCCACTGGAGCGATTTCGGTCGAAAAATGGACCACTTTTATTTTTCTGCGATTGATTTCGGTCCAAAAATGGACCACATTTTCCTACCATTCGTAAAACTTTATTGTAATTATTTAAAACATTTCCTGGGCCAGCCATTTATTTTAACACGAAGCTATTGAAATGCTTTATCTATAAATGTTATATACCATAGATGTTGCAAATCCGAACTTCGTAGACTATTTTAGAACAGAATTAAGTCTTTTTTCCATAGATATGCACCTTTAATTATCAAGTATACCACAGACAACATACAGAAACCGAAAATATTCTATGTTGACCCGAATAAGTATTCCTCACGGCAGTTTCAAGTAAAAAACATCCAGGATTCGCGCGATTATAAACTTTAAGATTTTGTAAATATTTTTTTCATAAATCCTACAAATATGAGATAAACGGTAAAATACAGGTTATGTTATTGGCTATAATAAGTTTTTATGTCTCCATGTCAAAATTCGAAGGTATGATTTTTTTAATGTACGTATGATAAATTAAAAAATGACCATCTGGGAAATCTCAAGCAATCGAAGCAAAATTTATGTATTTCGCGTGATCACTCCAGTGGTTATCGCAATATAAACACATAAATTCTTTTTAAATCACTTTATTTTATCACATTGCTTAACCGGTTTCAGAAGTGCCCTTCCTTCATCAGAAGATAATTAAAACTGATAATTCTTGATGAAGGAAGGTTACTTCTGAAACCGGTTGAGCAATTTGTTCAAATAAAGTGGTTTAAAACAAATTAATGTGTTTATTATCGGGAGGAATGCAGATCCGGGCACAGCTTGTTTTTGGCAAAAAACCATGTTTTCACCGTGTTTTAAGTTGAGAACTTTAATCTGGAAGGTGAAAAAAAGTGCGGAAAGCAATAAAAAAAAATTTGAATAAGTATTTTATTTTCAATTACGTTAAGTAAAATTTCACTTCGCGAACCAACACGATGACAACCCGGCGGCCATTTTGTCACTGATATATTGGTATCCCTTATACAAGGATGAGCAAGATACGATTGTAGCCGACTTCGTGGGATACATGGATAAGGCGCGTAATTGAAAAACAGAATTGTATGTTATCTTTACTTTAAAAAACAGCCTACGTTTTTGAATGGTTTGTTTGGCTACGCAGGGTTTGTGTAGCGGGCTTGTGTATGTTATCTTTACTTTATAAAACAGCCTACGTTTTTGAATGGTTTGTTTGGCTACGCAGGGTTTGTGTAGCGGGCTTGTGTATAATATATTATCTTTATTTTAAAAAACATCCCAGTCTCCATTCCAGTACCTACGCGCTTTATTATTTATCCCACGAAGTCGGCTACAATCGTATCTGGCTCTTGTTTGTAGGTCTGGGATACCAACATAACAGTGACAAAATGGCGGGCGAAGTGTCGTAGTATCGGTTCACGAAGTGAAATTTTATTTATATTTTAACCCATTGGCCACAAACCCCGTCAGCCTGCCGGGTGTGCAACTCAGGTATTTAACCACAAACCCCGGCACGCTGACGGGCTAGAGTAAGTCCGCCAAAAAACGGAAAAAGAGCATGATAGTGATATTTTTTAATAAAATTTTAAATGCCGAAAGCTTTGTAGGTAATTAATCATTCATTTCGTGGAATTGGAAAAAATATTTTTCTTATGTTTTTTCCCTGATATTTGTGTTCCAAATTTTGTATGCAGCCAGCCGCCATTTATTTTCTTCAAAATTGCGAGTGGTTCTAGGCTTTCGGTAGTGACCCTGAAAGTCCCCGATTATTTGAGGACTATCATACAAAATTATTTTATTAGTTATTAGTAAACATGTATGTAAAAAACAAAAATTATTATTGTTCGATTTATGAATATTATGTTTTTTTGTAACTTTTGAATAAAAATGTGGAAAAAAACTTACGAAAAAAAAAAAGGTTACATTTGTATCCTTATTTACACATATTCTATTATTTTTTTAAAACTATTTTTTAATGTTTTTCTTTACCTTAATCGAATGTATAAATAAATTTAAAAACATTAATTAATGGTTTAAAAGTTGCAATAGATTTAGTACACCAATGCAGGTTTTCAATTTTTGGTACAAAATTAATTCAGTGGTGAAGGCCAATTTTTTTTACTCATTAATTCTGTGGCCAATGGGTTAAACGGCTATATCTCCCTCAAATTTTCCGAGCGCGCCTTTTTTTATTCAGCTTCGCCACACTTTTCTCATCTAGAAAGTGCCTTTTTATTAAATTTCCAAACTGTGCCCGGATCTGCATTTCACCCTTATTATCTTCTAAACAAATTCGAACATCAATTAATTACCACATTTTTATATTGTGCTTTTGTATTATCAATTAGAATTGTTTTAATTTGTAGGTTATGTTGAACTTCCTACCTGATGTGTACATCAACACAGACCAATACAAAGGAGGTGCAGCAGGAAAAAGCCCAGGATTCGGAATCAGCTTGGTGGCGGAAACCAACATAGGAACCTTTTATTGCAATGAAGAGGTCAGCTTAACTAACCATAATTTTTTTCGTAAATATTGTAATACGCTTGATCTCAGCCAAGCTTGTTTATTCTGTCTCTGGTTATGAAGATACCTGCACGATATAAAGTTGACACGCAGTAATCTGGCCCCGGTCTAATCCGGCATAACCCCCTATAATCCGACATGCCTATAACAATATTATGTAGTGCATATAGATTTGATCTTACCATTTTTATAAGTGTAATTTGGCAGATTACAAGGTACTCCTTTTCAAAAAAGTTCCGGACTCTAAGGGGTCGGTGGCAGTTTTCTACAGTATTCCGACAAGTTCGATCATCCGACACAGCCTTGCAAAACGTTGTCCTTATAACATCCAGCATGTTATAAATCATGGACAATAGCCATCGGTTTGTTGATCCTCTTCCTTATTATCCACTGCCAAATATTTGACCATGATCGTAAATTTGTACACATGTCAGGCGATTACGACATCTGGCCAACAATCCGTCTAATGATGCCATTTCGGAAAAAATTCCAAGAAAAACACAAAATTTTCTTCTATAGGTCCGTACATATCGAATGACTAACTCGAACTGAGCAGCTGAGTATGTATATATATTGTCTGATATCCCAAGAAGCCAAACCAAACTGTTCGAACCAATGACGTTATATAAATAAACTTGCCATAGTCTCACAAACTCAAGATTTGTGGCAATTAATCAACACTCTTTTGTTTTCAGCGATTTTCAATAATTTCTTAATTCAAAAGTTATTCAAGTATGATAAAGATAGACACTTAAAGAATATGTGCATATGGACGAAATAAAAGAGAGAACGCTGGCGGCGTTGATTGTTATTGTATTTGTTGTTTCTGCTAATTTGTATGTTGTTTTACCGCAAGCAAGTAACTAAAGAATCAGGGTGAAATGCAGATCCCGCCAAATGTGGAGGATTTTAATAAAAATGCACTTTCTAGATGGGAAAAGTGTGGAAAAGTTGAATAAAAAAGAAATTAAGGCGCGCTCGGCAAAATTGAGGGAGATACAGCCGTTTAAGAGGACATAGGTAGAGGGCTCAATTTTGGTAGGGTCACGGGGATGCATATTTTGTTGGGAAGTATGCATCAGTTAAGTACCGTGCAATGCCATAGTTGCATTCCATTCCACTAGCAACACTACCAATAGTCCTACCCCTAGCGTCCACGTCCGCGAGCCCTGGGCAATGTGGCCACTGGCAATGCCAGCAGCCATAGCAGATAGGAGAGGATGAATGGCGAATGTCCGACGCCATAAAATCGGGCCCCCCCAACTAAGGGAAGGAAAACCCCTACAGAAAAACCCTGGTCCTCCTGGTAGGGGGTTGAGCAAGAGGCCAATAACCTCTTCTCGTAAAAAAAACCTATATTACGAAGCCAAACACAGAGCCTCGGACAACAACTACTGGACTTCGGAAAAGACCCGGCAAACGGATAAAGGATAACGATTTTAAACTTGCTACTTGGAATGTACTATCTCTGTATCGCGCAGGAAGTTTAAGAATTCTCTTAGACGAACTTGCTAAATATAAAACTGACATAACAGCAATTCAGGAGATTAGATGGATAGGAAAGGGAACAATCGAAAAGCGTGACTGTACCATCTTCTACAGCTGTCACGAGAAGGATCATGCATTTGGAACAGGTTTTATTGTCTCAAAAAGGGTAAAGCATTTGGTCAAAGGCTTTACCGCGGTTGATCACAGAATATCACTTATTCGTATATCTGGAAAATTCTTTAATTATAGTATTATTAATGTCCACGCACCCACAGAAGACAAAAGTGATACAGAAAAAGACACCTTCTACGCAAAGCTCTCGAAAACCTATCAGGACTGCCCAAACCATGATGTCAAGATAGTGATAGGGGATTTTAATGCAAAGATAGGAAGGGAATCAGTGTATAGACCTACAGTTGGAGCACATAGCCTGCACGCAGAATCTAATGATAATGGTACAAAATTAATTGATTTTGCAACGTCCCACAATATGATTGTGAGTAGCACATGTTTCCCAAGAAAAGATATATATAAAGGAACATGGAGAACACCAGATGGTAGAAATGTTAACCAGATAGACCACCTACTTGTTGAGGCAAGGCATAAATCTGATTTAATGAGCATACGAACATACCGTGGAGCAAATGTTGACTCGGATCATTACCTTGTTATCTCCAAAATACGGAGTAGAATATCAAACGTGAAGAAACAGAGGGGATCACGCACAAATAAATTTGATATTGAAAGCCTAAAGGTACCAGAAACAGCAGAAAAGTTCATTACAACCATAAATCATAAGTTGGATGACATCAGCGACCATGTGGAACAACATGATATTAACTCATACTGGGATGGTGTTAAGTCTGTGATTACCAATGCAGCTGACGAAGTTCTGGGAAGCAGGCAAACACAACCAAGAGAATTATGGTTCGATGCAGAATGCCAACAAGCAACCAATGTGAAGAATGACGCATATCTAAGAATGCAACAGCGACATCGTACACGGCAAGCAGAGATGGAATACAGAGAACTAAGAAAGCATGAGAAAAAACTGCACAGAAGGAAGAAACGAGTATTTCTCGAGAACCAAATCAAGGAAGTGGAACTAGCCAAGGCCCAAAACAGAAGTCGACTTTTCTATCAGAAGGTAAACCATCAAAGAAAAGAATACAAGCCCAGAATTACAATGTGCTACGACAGCGAGGGAAATATTTTGAATGAAAAGTCAAGAATTCTGAATAGATGGGTGGAATATTTTGATGCTCTGCTAAACGGAAGTGTAGATGAGAGTGTGGGTGAAAATTTGACAAGGGATGGAAACATCACTGATGGTGGTACTAATGATGATGACAATGTCGAGCCGCCACCAACATTAGAAGAAGTAGTGGGTGCCATTAAAAGTCTACATAACAATAAATCACCTGGAACTGACAACATCTCTGCAGAGTTATTCAAATATGGCGGAGAGAACCTTCAAGTCCATATATATAATATCATTAAATCCATCTGGTGCTCTGAGACTCTGCCAAGTGAATGGAACTGTGGAATAATTTGCCCTCTTCACAAGAAAGGAGACCCTATGAACTGCTCTAACTATAGGGGCATAACGCTGCTGAATATCTCATACAAGATCCTATCAAATGTACTGTGTGGTAGGCTTATGAAATATTCGGATGGCATAATTGGCCAATATCAAACTGGGTTCCGTAAGGGGAAATCTACAACTGATCAAATCTTTTCACTGAGACAGATACTGGAAAAAACAATAGAATTTAATGTTGATACATACCATCTCTTCATAGATTTTAAGGCTGCCTATGACACGGTAAATAGAGAAAGACTGTACAGAGCCTTGGATGAATTTAATATCCCA
The DNA here is from genome assembly GCA_917880885.1 of Limnephilus marmoratus. Lineage (NCBI taxonomy): Eukaryota > Metazoa > Arthropoda > Insecta > Trichoptera > Limnephilidae > Limnephilus > Limnephilus marmoratus. The sequence goes on along the minus strand of OU862919.1, from coordinate 23,110,534 downwards.
AGAAAACTGGTAAACTTAGTAAGGCTCACAATGTCTAATGTTGAGTGCCGAGTCAGAATACAACAGGATCTGTCAGACACCCTAAAGACCTTCAATGGACTAAGACAAGGAGATGCACTTGCCTGCATTTTATTCAATTTAGCGCTAGAAAAGGCCATCCGAAATGCAGGTATACAAACCACAGGCCATATTTTTAACAAGTCTGTTCAGCTCCTTGCTTATGCTGACGATATAGATATCATCGCACGCTCAGAATATGAACTAAAATCGGCGTTTAAAAGCTTAGCTACGTCGGCAAGGAACATGGGATTGGTCATCAACGAGGGGAAGACAAAATATATGCCCGTACATGGACGCCAGAAACCACCAAGTATACAGATAGATAATTATACATTTGAAACTGTCAACGAGTTTGTATATCTCGGTACTATGGTGACAAATGACAACAATGTATCCAGCGAAATCAAAAGAAGAATAGTAGCTGCAAATCGATACTACTTTGGGCTACAGAAGCATATGAAATCTCGCCACCTTACCAGAAGAACTAAAGTCCTGCTTTACAAGACCCTTATACGACCTGTTCTTATGTATGGTTCGGAATGCTGGACAATCAGTAAGGGTGATGAAGGAGCCCTAGAAAGTTTTGAAAGGAAGGTGCTGCGAAGGATTTACGGCCCAGTCTGTGATAATGGAGAATGGCGTATCAGATACAACCAGGAGCTATACGATCTTTACGAGGACCCTAATATCTCCAAGGAAATCAAAACTGGAAGACTCAGGTGGGCTGGACATATCCAGAGAATGAGCGAAGGAGATATTCCAAAGCGAATTATGGATGGTGCACCTGGGGGTCGGAGAAGAGTTGGAAGACCAAAGCTTCGATGGCTGGATGGAGTGGTGAAGGATGCAAGCTCCATCGGCATCCGAAACTGGCGCAACGCAGCACAACACCGACAGTCATGGAGGCAGGCTCTGCTGGAGGCCAAGACCCGACCTGGGTTGTAGAGCCACAGATGATGATGATCAACACTCTTTTGTTTTCAGCGATTTTCAATAATTTCTTAATTCAAAAGTTATTCAAGTATGATAAAGATAGACACTTAAAGAATATGTGCATATGGACGAAATAAAAGAGAGAACGCTGGCGGCGTTGATTGTTATTGTATTTGTTGTTTCTGCTAATTTGTATGTTGTTTTACCGCAAGCAAGTAACTAAAGAATCAGGGTGAAATGCAGATCCCGCCAAATGTGGAGGATTTTAATAAAAATGCACTTTCTAGATGGGAAAAGTGTGGAAAAGTTGAATAAAAAAGAAATTAAGGCGCGCTCGGCAAAATTGAGGGAGATACAGCCGTTTAAGAGGACATAGGTAGAGAAACCCAGAAATATGTCATTTTCAAAAAAGTTTTTAGACGTATTGACTCTTTTCCACAAAAAATTATAAATGGATTTCGAAAGATTGTTCTTTTATCTAGCATAGTTATGTAATAAATTTCTAGAATTTTTTTTTAATTTTTAGTATAATAAGGTTATTCCATAGGTCGTTGGCAGATTTGTTAAATTTTCAAAAAAGTTTTTGTATTATACCACACCCATTTCAAATAATGTAATCATGCAGTGAAATAAATCAATACATTATCTAGCAAAGTTATGTATTAGAATTTTAATTTTAGTTTCAATAAAATCATTAAAAAATATGTACGTACATGTGTTTCTTGACGAAAATTGGTCCATTTGTGTATTTATTTGCGCACTTATAAACTAATATATTTCATATTTTTTTACATACTTATTGTGCTAAGACATTATTGACAAATCATAAATAAGTTTGACCGAAAAATAATTTTGGGAAGCATTTAATTTTAATTAATTAACAGCTTCGCATTTGACGATTTTATCATAGCGCCGAAACACAAAATTTCGCAGTTCATTACGGTCCGAAACGTGGCCAGACGAGGACGTGTCCGCGTCGCTCTGAATTACAACAGTTTGAAATAATATTTTGGAAACGAAATGTAAATACATACGAATTCCTTGTTTCACGTTCGTAAAATCTACAGGGTTGACCGAATTTCATTTTCATTGAATATTTTTATGCAAAAAGTTTTATATTTAAAAATAAATGTTTTTATTTGTCCCTTATTATACGATACAAAAAACAAGAGTCCCAAATGCCCCATTTTTTTAAAGTAAAACTTCTTTACGCATGCTCGACACATGGGGTTAACTGGTGAATCGTTACGAAAAGTGGTGATTGTTACGAAAAGTGGTGCTGGTTACAAAAAATGACATGCGAACGGTAATCGATGCGAACAGTGATCAATTGCTAGGCGGGTCGGGCCTTTAGGCTCGCTTGTTATTCGTGTTATTGTTATATTGTTAATGGACTATTTGTCCGTAAATAAATAAATAAATAAATTATATACAGCGGGAACCCGGCATGCATGGGTTCGGAAGTTATGCGCGTACATACATTTCGGCGATTCATTTTCATTTATATACTAGCTGGTGCCCGGCATGCGTTGCTATGCCGTTCAACAAAAAATTGTTTCTCCCTGCGTGTCCTTTCCCATTCGTCCCGTTCACCTTCCGCTTCCCCTTCCTCTCCCGCATCCCCTTCCCCTCAAACGTTCCCACTCCGCCTCCTCCACCTTCCGACTCCCCACTCCACTCCTCTTCCCCCGTCCCGCCAACTCCCCTCACGAATTCCCTTCCCCCCTCCCAGGTTCCCCTCCCCCTCCCTGGTTCCCGTCCCTTTCCACCCGCGGCACCAATACCCAAGTTCCTATCCCCCCTCCCGCATTCCATACATTCAGTTCTGGTACATTTAGTTTTCAAACAGCTCACGTGCCACCCATTGAATTTTTAGTATACACATTTTATAATGCCAGAGCTCACCAGTAGTTATATACAAACCTTGTCCTGGCAATAACAAACACAACAAAAAAAGAATTATCCAATTTGGTGTAGTCGTTCGGAAGTTATGCGCGTACATACATTTCGGCGATTCATTTTCATTTATTAGCATTTATATATATGCCGGGTACCAACCTTTGCCATTTAATAACGAAATTGTTTCTCCCTGCGCGTCCTTTCCCATTCGTCCCGTTCACCTTCCACCTCCCCTTCCTCTCCCGCGTCCCCTTCCCCTTTCGCGTTCCCACTCCTCCTCCACCTTCCTTCTCCTCACTCTACTCCCCCCCTTTTCCGTCCCGCGATCCCCCCTCCCGAGTTCCCCTCCCCCCTCCCATAATCACCTCCTCCCTCCCGCGGATCCCCCTCTCGAATTCCCCTCTCCCCTCCCGAGTTCCCCTCCACCCTCCCGGGTTCCCCTCCCCCCTCCTGCATTCCATACATTCATTCCCGATACATTCAGTTCTCATACAGCTCGTGTGCCACTTATTGCAATTTTATTATACAAATTTCATGATGCCAGAGCTCGTGTCCTTTCCCATTCGTCCCGTTCCCCTTCTGCCTCCCCTTCCTCTCAAACGTCCCCTTCCCCTCTCCTCACTCCCCTCGCCCGCTTCCCCTATCCCTTAAACCCCCACCCGTTTTCCTCTCCCCCCTCCCGAGTTCCCCTCCCACCTCCCGGGTTCCCCTCCCCAACCCATCCCGCGGGCCCCCTCTCCCGAGTTCCCCTCCCTTGTCCCCCTCCCCTTCCCTCCCTCATCCTTCACCCCTCTCCCATCCGCCACCTCCTCCCGCATTCCATACATTCACTCCCGGTACATTCAGTTTTCAAACAGTTTGCGTGGCACCAACTGCAATTTTATATACAAATTTCATAATGCCAGAGCTCACCAGTATATACAGAAACCTTTAGTCCAGTCAAGGAAGGGGGTGTAGAGTGCGTGAGCAGGGACCTAAGCGATTCCTTCAGAAACTTGTTTAGGGTGCTTAGGATGTGAACATACTAAAAATCCTGACGTCTAGGTGGTGAGCTAGGGGGGGGAGGGGGAGGGGGAGGTCCCAATTTTCGGGTTTCCGCTTATATCTCAAAAACGGTGCGCCGCAGAGGAAAATTTTTTGATAATAAGTAAAAGCTGATAAAATTATCTACAACTTTTATTCTATACGTAATTTTCGAAATCCCAGCCATTTTCGAGTTATTCGCTCCACAAATGTAGATATTTTCGAAAAAAATCATTTTACCTCACATTTTTCATCAAACATTCCTTCATATCGTCTAAAATATTCATCAAAGAAAAAAATTTATTCGAAAGAAGTTGTAAAGAATTTAATTTTCTTTTAGAATATATAGACATATGTAAATTTATCTTCAACCGTTCAACATTTACAGCAATTTGAAGTTTTTTCGTAAAATGTTGTCATTTTCAGAAAGAGCTGTTTTTATCTTATTACTGACACACAACACTTGTTCGTTCGCCTAATAATATGTGTGACCACACTTTAAAACCAGTTATTAAATAAAATAGGTAAAAATCATATTACTTGAAAAATACATAATTGTATTTTATAATCATAATGTTTATTCTATTTCGTTACATTAAGCACATAAAATTATAGATCTCATTGTTATCACTGTTCTCAATAACATCATGTTACATTCTCATCCTCCTTGGACGTGGGGGTCCTCGCAAGCGTTGTTCATCCATGGCATCTTCATCCTCAGTATTGGATGGTTCTTGCTGAATGGGCTCTATGTCGTCGTCATCGTCGTCCTCGGCAACAGGCACGCTATTGAGGCATCTCCCTTGGCAGGAGACTCGGAGACACGCTGCAGAACAGGTCAGCATTGCTTTTCGGCATCCACATTTGCCAATTGCACAATCCCTGGTGCAGCGGCAAAATATCATATTTAGAAGGACCTCCGGCGCTGGTGGATCTTTTGTTGTATTTGGCATCAGGGTCTCCCCTTCGTGTTTCCACCCCCATTATTCAGGGGGCAGCTCAATCGGTGCACTGGGAATGCTGTTTAACTGCGTTCTCTGTTGGAGGGAGGGAGCTGATGTCAGGCTTCATATTTGCCACCAACCCTGTGAACGACTAAAAGCGGTACTGGTTAAGGAAGGTCTGTCTTTTTGGCGCCGCATACCATTTCAGGAAACATTTATTTCCAGCCTCTTCAACCTCGCGGTGAGTAGAGGAGGGGTTATAAAGATCATTGCCGCTTGCTTGATGAATTCTGACTCCAAGTACAATTTTGAGAAGCCCACCTTGCTTCTCCTGAAAGTTGCAGATGTTGTGTCGCAGCCGGTAAATGAATGTAAGAACAGGATGTGTTCAAATGCACGGTGCTGCATCTTTTGGATGGACAGTGGCATTGTTTTGGTTTTCCCTCGTCCGTTGTCAGCAGCAGAATATCTTGGGTGGGAGGAGTGGAAGCAATCAAAAGGAAGTGAAAGCTTCTCACAAAACTGTGAGAGGAATGTTCCACAGCAATCTTCACAACAAGGAAGTCAGCATCATGTCCTGAAGAGTCTGTATCCCATTCTCCCGAAGCTTCGTCTGTAGTAAAGAGATGAAGTTACTTTTGTTGGTAGGATTGGATAACAAATCTTCCTTTTTAACGGGTATTGAAGTGTTCCAAGTCAAATTGATGTCAGCTGACCTTCTCAGTCTGTATCATCGCATCTGTTATTGTGATTTTGTACCGTTGGCTGGGTTTGGGTACCAATCAAATACCACAGTGTGAGTCATCCAGGATAGTGGTGGTTGACGTAGTTGATGTAACGATCACAAATTGTGACAAGGAAGGCATCTTTTTGCCAAATTACTCTGTGTAGTAGAAATTTTCCGTCCACAACTATGTTCACCTGAGACAGTAGACCAGTTTTTTGGTAGGCTCGAATAAGCTGTACAGGACAGATTTAGTTGTCTTCCACATCCCACCTTCATTGAACAGTGCCAAGGGAAATGGGGCCAACTCATACTCAAAGAATTTCTTCAAATCCTCATCTGATCGTTTGCTTATACACATCCGGTGAAACAGAAATGTTGGGTCAACTGCAACCTTTTCATCGTGATTTTTTATCGACGAGCTGACAGAAGACATTGGGAATTGACATTATTTCATTGGCTTGTGGGAAGGGAGGATGTGCATCAAACCACTGACTGAGTTTGAAAATGTCTGCTGCATCTTTACTTCGGTGGGCTTGTCCGAGGTCCTTGTGTTGTTACTGGACGTGAAGACTCCACAATACTCTTCAAGGGAAGTGCAGATCTCATGAGTTGCGCTCATACCAACTAACCACTTCTAGTACATTGTGCAAAATACCTCTGCCTCCTGTTATGCCTTCTCGGCTTTTGAATGATAGCATCAATGTGGTTTCCATGGTCATATCTGATCATACGCCTTACTAAAAGAGCGTCACATAATCGTCGTTGCACGTCGGTGTGTCAGTAATAAGATAAAAACAGCTTTTTCTGAAAATGACGACATTTTACGCAAAACCTTAAAATTGCTGTAAATATTTACTGGTTGGAGACTTATTTGCATATGTATATATATTCTAAAAGGGAATTAAATTTATTACAACTTCTTATAAATAAATTTCTTTCTTTGATGAATATTTTAGACGATATGAAGGAATGTTTGATGAAAAATGTGAGGTAAAATAATTTTTTTCAAAAATACCTACATTTGTGGAGCGTGTAAGTCAAAAATGGACGTGATTTCGAAAATTACGTAAAGAATAAAAGTTGTGGATAATTTTATGAGCTTTTTTTACTTATCCTTAGGAAATTTTCATGTGTGACGCACCGTTTTTGAGATATAAGCGGAAACCCGAAAATTGGGACCTCCCCCTCCCCCCCTTCCCCCTAGCTCACAACCAAGACGTCAGGACTTTTAGTATGTTCACACACTAAGCACCCTAAACAAGTTTCTGGAGGAATCGCTTAGGTCCCTGCTCACGCACTCTACACCTCCTTTTGGAGCATTTATTGACTGGACTACTTTGCGGGCGTGCTCACAACAACTCACCAAAGTTTCATCGCAATCGGATGAACGGTTAGCAATTCACAGGAAAGTATGTAGAACAGTTTATATGGGAGAATTAAATTGTTGATTTTACTATCTTCCTCGCAACTTTTCCATATTTTCTCAACGTTTAAACCTTTCCTGGACTACGACAAACATTTCAAAACCAAAATCAGCTAAATCGGCCCAGCCGTTCTCGAGTTTTAGTGAAACTAACAAACAGCAATTGATTTTTATATAGGGGGGGGGGGGTAAAAGAGGAGGGGGGGTGGAGGGTGGTTAGAGGTTGTGGGGTGAGAGGGGGAGGGGGTTGAGAGGGATGGGGGGTAGGCTTTTTTATATCCATTTTTCGTATTACAAAAATAACAAACATGAGAATCGGGTATGGGTACCACCGCCCCGGGAACCATTTTTTTGATAACCAACACGTCTGCCGTAGGTCATCCTTAGTGGTTCGCAACGTTTGGTGACTAGCAGGGGTGCCTGGGTTCATGGGGTGAGGTTTTTTCAGGTCTTGGCGGCGGATGCGTCTGCGCACCAGCTGCATGGCAGGTTGGATCTAGAGAAAGTGGTTGAGGGAGTCCCTTTGACTTCTCCAGCCTTACTATCTCGGAACATCGCTTTGCACCGCAGTGGGAGGGATGGATTCATACATCCGCTCTCCTGGACACGCTGACCCCCACATTTCTACCCACCCCTAATACCCTTTCCTTCTCAGAAGATCCTCTCCTCCCTTTCCCTGAAACGAACCTTCACACAGCATCCCCAAAGAAGAGATAGGCAATGTGTCGAGCGATTGTAAAAAAAGGTCTCTCCCGATCCGGCCTTCTACGTAGTTGGTGGGGCAGATTCCACCGCCGCCGAGATCCTGACAAACCTCGCCCCATGAACCCGGGCTACCCGTACGGTGTTGATAATCCAATACATGGTTCCCGGGACGGCGGTACCCATACCCGCCTTCCAAATTACTGATACTATTTATTGACGGCCGGCGTGGTCAAGAGGTAAGGCTCTTGACTCGCAATCCGAAGGTCGTGGGATCGAATCCCGGCGTGGGCAAATAAATTTTGTTTGACTAATTTGGGTTATTTCATATAAAAATAATATATTTGCGTCACGTTCCAGAGTGGAAGATACTTTAGTATCGCCCTGGTGTAAGACCACCATTCAGAATTGAAACGTTGCTAAAAATTACTTTGGCCGTGTTTGGTGACCAGATCTGAATAGCCAAGTAATTCTTCGCTTCCTCTTCCCCATCTCCTGCCCTTCCCCACCACCTTCTGCCTCATACTATACCCCATAGTCATGTCATAGTCTCACTGGCTCCAGACGGGAGCATTTGGGTCTCTTGTGCGGTATTCACATAAATATAAAATTAAAAATTATGCACACGAATAAATATTTCAAAATGAGATATTTTTTACAATCCAACTGAATATTAGGTACTCTTTTTTTCATGAATACCGCACAAGAGTCCCAACTGCTCCCGTCTGGAGCCAGTGGGACTATCACCCCCAATTGGGGTATGTTGTGAGGCTGAAGGTAGTGGGGGAGGGGAAGGAGTTAGGGAAGATGGAGGTGGGGAAGTACCTGACTTTTCAGATCTGGTCACTAAACACGGCTAAAGCCATTTCAAGTAACGTTTCAATTCTTCCACTCTAATGGCCGTAAAATAAAATGAAAAAACAAAAACCAAAATATTAAAAAAATATAACAAATTGTTTTTTTGTGTAGGTATCTACTTTATACCTACTGTGTTTATGTATCTATTTATGTCTACGCACTTCAATACACAAATTACAAATAACTACTACTTATTAAAATTCTGGAAGCGAGAATTCAACATCTTTATCTGAACCATACTGTAGGTCCAGCTTCGCGTGAACTATAGGTACGTGAAACCCGGCTTCTAGCGGAACGAAATCTAGTTCCAAAAACGTCCGCTTGCAACGGCTGATGTGTGAGCGGTGCAGTCGGAATCGAAATTATGATTTGCTGGTATGACAGCCTTAAAGAATGTATGAAATGACACTTCATTAACCGATATTGTCAGCCATTTTGTTACCATAATGTTGGTATCTCAGACTTGCTTTAACGAAGGTTGATACGATTGTAGCTAACTTCGTGTGATATACACGTAATTATGAAAAACAGAATTAATAATGGTCACAAACCATGTTACACAAACCTGGCGTAGCCGCTAAACTGCTTGAAAACTGGGATGTTTTTCTTGCGTTGACGTGAGCAGGCGTTATAAAGGGGCACAGACCATGTTACATAAACCATGTTACAACAGATGAGGATGATTACGAGTGCTACCAACTTTAAGGTAATAATTTAGTTTTCAAAATGGCTGATAGTATCGGTTCATGAAGTGTCATTTCATACATTCTTTAAATGGTTGTATCTCCCTCAATTTTGCCGAGCGCGCCTTAATTTATTTTTTATTCAACTTTTCCACACTTTTCCCATCTAGAAAGTGCATTTTTATTAAAATCCTCAACATTTGGCGGGATCTGCATTCCTCCCCATTAGATTATTATTATAAAAAATAAATTTTACTTAGCGCCGGCATCGACTTTGTAATTTGGCTGTTGCGCATCCAGCCATTTGCAAACTATCGTTGTTCATTATAGCTTGAAAATTTGACACCTCAAAATTCAACTGGTGCCCAGGCCTCCTACTTTAGTCGGCCTTGAGACAGTATTCGAAGGAACTTTTGAATTTTGAATACGAAAATGCCGCCCACGTTCTATCTTTTATTTCGTCCATATGCACATATTCTTTAAGTGTCTACCTTTATCATACTTGAATAACTTTTGAATTAAGAAATTATTAAAAATCGCTGAAAATAAAAGAGTGTTGATTAATTGCCACAAATCTTGAGTTTGTGAGACTATGGCAAGTCTTATATAACGTCATTGGCCGCGGGCTGCAGTTTGGCGACCACGGGTCTATGCCATATTTTTTGGTTTTTCAAAAAAATTATGAATTTTTTAATTCACAAAAATCATCTATCGGTTATCGCTCAAGTGGCTTAGTGACATTTTTGATTCTTTGATGTTCTGAGGTCGTAAATATGATTGAATTTATGTTTAGTTGAAGTAATTTCTTCTTTATTCTTCAACAGACTTCAGCTGTCCCTGGACCGGGTGTAGATAATTCGGTACCTGAAGAACTTGGCAGAAAGTGTGCTCAGGGTCTGCTTGATGAAATATACCGTGGCGGCACTGTGGACTCGGCATTCCAGTGGCTCATGGCTTTGTGGATGGCACTGGGACAAAAAGATGTCAGCAAATGTGTTGTAAGTAAACAATATTGTCAATGCATTTTTATTGCTTTTTTCCCGATTATCCATTCGTCAAAGCAACTGCTTAGCTGTTGTTTTTTAACCTTTAAAAATGGAACATCTTTCAAATATGTTTTGATGAAAAGAAAGTGCCTACCCTGATTTAATTATGCCATTTTCATTATTTCTAATAGAGTAAGTGTATGGAATCATAATTTTGTAACTTTTATATTTATAAAAAAAATATATACTGCTGGTCTATGTAAATAGTAAATTCTTCCACAGACCATTATATTGATGGGTGACACTTAAAATCCATTAAATTTCCTTTTTGTGGTCAGCAAAATTTTCGCACGGTTCGCCGCGCGCCAGCTGATTCTATTTTTGGTATAATTTCCTTGTTTTTTGCATGTTTATGTTTTTGTAAATTGTCTCGTCTTACCAGATAATATGTTTATGTATATATTTATAAATATAATATACAATATCCCATATAATAAGTAGTTTACCCAGAATAGCTATTGTACTACTTACTTATAGAAATGTTTTTTCTCTCATGTTACAAAAAATATTTCGTGACATACAAAAATATTCTTGAAGTTTTATTATATTTTCCATAAAGTTATAAGAATTTTCAAGATAAAAAATAAAGAAAACGCACAGCAAACTACACGACCTGCGTGCTAGGTAGGCGCATTGAAGAATGATGTAGTAAATGATTTTTTTGTTATTTGTTTTTGGGGTGTTATGCCGTGTTGCGCTACCTCCTCCTTTAGCCAACGTTTCGGACAGCGTTACAGTGTCCATCATCAGGGCAGATGTGTAATTTATACATTTTTTTACACATAAAATATCATCAAATGGCCCAACTCTGACATTAACTTATGTTTATGTAGTCTTATTACAAAGTAGGCTACAATTTTGAATAATACTTTTATTGTTGGGATGTTTTGTGGTGTGTAAAAACGTTTATTCATCAATATATTTTTTACAATATTACTCATTTTGTTCTTTTATCATTGATTCTATTGATGAAAAGGTAAAATTCAGGACTTCTCCTGGAATGCATCTGGTTTTCAGTAGTGCACATATTTAATGTACATATTATAATTAGCATGTTCAGAAAGTAAGTGTACTGTGACCATAACCGGCGGTGGTTTTTAGTTTTTTGAGGAGGCAACACTGAGTCGTAGAGGGGGGTCTCCTGACCAGAACGAGCATCGCAGGAACATTGTAGTACGTAAACTCACGTTGTAGTGTCCGGTTGAGTGAAAGATGTCGGCAAAAAATCTCGCTAAGTGTTGTGATCCGCTTTTTGCTCACGGAAGGAATAACCTACAAGAAAAAAAGGTGAGGATTTCTCAGCTCTATTGTGACTGGAGGTGATAGCAGGTGACTTATTACATGCCTGGAAAAAAAACAGTCTTCAAAGTGTCGTCACAACAATTCCCCATCTGTCAAAAAATTGAAAACCACAATTTTGGACAAAAAAATCAAGACCTATGTTTTGGGACCGAAAAGGCATCATTTTGGTTGAATTTCTGCCCCAGGTTGAGACCATCAATGCATAACAATATTGTGATACCCTAAAAAAACTCAAAAGGACCATTCAAAACAAAAGGAGGGGAACGCTGACCAGAGAAGTTTGCTTGTTTCACGAAAACGTTCGTCCTCACACAACCTTAGCTACCAATAAGCTCTTGGTCTCATTTGGTTGGGATGTTTTGAACCATCCCCCGTAATCCCCTGACTTGGCGTCTTCTTATTATCATCTTTTCACCTTCCTGAAGGCATGTATAGATGAAAATAAATTTTCAACCGACGAGCAGATGCAGAAAGTTATCCTGAAGTGGGGGAAGGAGCTGGCGGGAGAATTCTTCGAGGAGTGCATAAAGAAACTTGTGCCACGGCTCACCACATGCCTTGAACGGTTTGGCGATTATGTGGAAAAATAGTCAAAAAGTGTATCAACAATATCCTATAATTTTTTTTCTAATACACTTAAAAAAAAATTCAGTACGCTTACTTTCTGAACATGCCTTGTAAATTATACATATTAATGTACATAATATTATGTATGAGGCATATTCAGAAAGTAAGTGTACTGAATTTTTGTAGGTTACAAATTTTTTTATTGAAACAAAAAAATTACATGGTTACCGTAGTACATATGTAAGCTATTTTTCGACATAGTCGCCATTCCTCTCAATGCAGGTGGTGAAGCGGGGTATCAACTTTTTGATGCCTTCCTCGAAGTAGTTTCACTTCTCCACCTCCTCCTTTACCTCCTCGTCGGTTGAAAACCTTTTTCCACCCATGTGCAGCTTCAGGGAGGTAAAGAGATAATAATCTGAAGGTGCTAGGTCAGAGGAATGCGCGGGTGGTTCAGGACATCCCATTTAAACGAGGCAAGCAGTTCCTTCGTGGCGTTGGCCGTGTGTGGTCTGGCATTGTCATGCAGCAGGCTGACTCCCTTTGTCAACATGCCTCTCCTCTTGTTTTGAATCGCCTTCCACAATTTTTTTAGGGTCTCATAGTATCTTGCAGAGTTGATGGTCTCCGCTTGAGGCAGATATTCAATCAAAATTATGCCGTCATCGTCACGGAGCGTTTTTTCGATTTTTTCCACAATTTCATCAGTCACAATTGAAGGTCTTCCGCTCCTCTGATCATCATGCACAGACGTACAACCGTTTTTAAACTCGCGATACCACTTGTACACACTCGTACGATTCACAGCTTTATCATCGTATGCAGTTTTCACCTCATTATAAACCTCAACTGGAGGTTTTCCCTTTCAAACGAGATAACGGATGACGCCGCGTATTTCGCACTTGGCGGGAGATTGGATTGACATTTTTCACGAAACGTGTTGTCGAGTCGACACTTCTCAACGTACTGACCTTGAACCGGTCTCGTTGCGGAGGGGAAGAGTCAGGCTACACGTAAGTGTAGCCAATATGTTGAAAAAAAAAATTATTCGGTCGTGAGAGCCTCAGTACACATACTTTCTGGATACGCCTCGTATTGTACACATTAATGTAATATTATATCCAAAGATATTTCAAATGGGTTCCTTGTTGTCGCCTGCCAGATGTGTGTTAAGATTAAATTATTAATATTTAATAATTTTTCAGGTTGGTCCACTATCAGATTATACAATCGCCTTCCTCCAACATCTGAAGGAGTTCTTCGGCTGCACTTTCAAGCTGGAAATAGCCAAGAGTGCGGGGAACGGTGGGGAAGAGGCAGATGACTCTGATGATGATGACAGACCACCGGGAACCCAGAAGGTGGTGTTCACCTGCATAGGAATCGGCTACAGCAACATCAGCAAGAAGACCCTTTGAAATTCATTGGTCTGTATTAGAATGATTTTTTACAAGATTTTTTGTATAATATGCAAAATATGTGGTTGTGCCTATCTGGTTTGGTCTCTACAATGAATGTGATGAAATATATATTTTGAAGAAATTGAACTGTCCATTATTTAACCACTTCTTTTTTATTCCCAGATCTTCCTCTCCTAAAAAGAGTCTCCTCTCCTCTCTCCAGATCTTGCTTTCCCTAAAAAGTCCCTCCACACAGCATCCCCAAAGATGACATAGGCCCGAAGGAAATTGTTTTCCTTAGGGCCTCCTGTGTGGAGCTATTGTAAAAAAAAAGTCGTTATGCCAAATTTTCTGTAATAGTTCTTGACTACTCTGTGACTAATTGTTCTTTTTTCCATGGTTGGAGAGTGATGGTGGCCACGTAGCGAAGTTAAGATTCTCCATTCAATTGTATCCAGAGTTAGGTTGTGCATCACCAATATGACCCAGAAGAACTGACAGAATGAACATTATTGTACAAAGTGCTCCATAGTTTGAACCTGTCCACATTCATGCGATGCAGTCCTTAAGTGACCATTTGTTATCATGTACGCATAACTGCTGTGACTGATGTGGTTTAACATTGTCTACGCTTTTCGAGAGAGAGAATCACGGCAACTTTATACGTAGTGGGATCCACATTTAAATGACATGAGAAGTCTTCCATGTGGTTCCCCACGAATCATCAGGAGAGCATTCTGACTGAAGTAATCTTTATCTTTTTATATAACAACTCACAAGAACGCCTTTGTCTGTGCCTACCCACCTGTACCTACCTCGGGGCTGAAGGGAGGAATTTATTCTTTTAAAAAGTCTCGGATTATATGTAGGAGGAAAATATATTATGCCGGTAGCTCACAAGTTGATTTGCACAAAAGCTAGTCGAAGAAACAACTCATTCTCTTAAAGCCAACATCAACTGTGAATGAGTGTTCCGCTCATGTCCATCAAGTTTTGCTTACGTGCACCGGTGCACAGGAAATCAATGCTGCTAGCTCCTTCAAGTGGGCTCCATTGAAATACCAGCAGAACAGACTCAGCATGTCTATATTGAGTTTGCATTAGATGTGGTAAACGGTCTGTTAACAGCGGATTGTCAAACATAAAGACCGTCCTCCTTTGCATGGAATCAAGTAGGTTTATCAGGAGTCGCTCTGGGCTGGAGCCCCTATTCAATTATGTGATTGTACATTGTACAGCTTGCTAGCTCTGTACAAAATGCCCAGTATCTTGGAAGCCAGATTTAGGACAAGGAGACGATCTACATAGTTCCTGTAAGCACAACAGGCTTAATTACCCCACAGGCTAATTTTAGGCGTATTTGAGAACAACTCGTTTCTTTTATAGAAGTCATTGTGTCTCCCTTCCTATCATAGTGAGAAATATGATCTAAACCAGTGAATCCCAAAATGGTCAGGTGGACCCCCAGGGGTCTACGAGAGACTCGACGGGGGTCTTGGCATGATAAAAAAATGGGGGTTCACAAGCTGTAAGAGGGGGTCCACGAAAATTTATCTGGTTTCGGTAGTAAAGAACAAAAATGTTGGCTTGGCCTTACCTATCAATGTATCAGATAATACGCACGCTACTCAAAAAAATTAAGGGAGCAAAAAAAAATCCAAATTTTTCAAACAGGCTGCGTTTCAGTGAAAAATGGTCAAATTGAGATTTAAAAAAAGTGTTTTGAAGCTTTAAGATTCTAATTCTCAGATTTTTGGCTTAAATTATTTAGGTGCATCGGTTCTCATGAAATCTCAAGTACATCCCTCCCATTAAAATTATGAGTATTTTTTTTTTATTGTTGATTTGCATTGTTGAAGTTACGGTGCGTTATTCAAGTTTAATTTTAATTCTAGCAAGTCTGTAATCACATTATTTTAAAAAATAGAATGCAAGAAAATAAAATAAGTTCCTTTTTATTTTACCACTCAGGTACAGAACTCAGCCGCGACGCAAATTTCCATCATAAGATCTAATCTTCACATTTTTTGACGAGTTTTGGGAATATGGAAGAACCAGTGAAATTTTGAAAGTGGTCTATGAAAAAAAAAAGTTTTGAGAACCTCTGATCTAAACGGCGTTAGAAAGATAAAATGTTGTTAAAAAGCTTTATATTCAAATCTAGAAGTTAACCGCAGAATAATTAAAATGTACCTACACCTTTATGAAATCAAAGTTTCCGACTGCAATTTGAAAAAAATTAATGAAACTTTGGGAATTTTTTATTAATTATTTTTACATGAAACGACAAAAAGTGAGGTGACGATAACATTTGTAATATATAAATTTGTCTAAAAAATATGTGTTTTTATTTTTTTTCATTATCAGAAGTTATAGTTAGAAAAAACCTGAGATGAGCCATTTTTAACTTTTTTATATGTATATGTCTTAAAAAATTTTATATTTCAAAAATTATATGTTTATTTCGAATTACAAAACTTGAAAGCGTATTTTAACACCTTTCAAAAACAGTAGTTATCGAATATGTTCAGAAGTATTCCATTTTATTGCAGTGCGCAAATATTTAGAACTTCTGACAAAATGTGCCCGAGGCCTGAGGGGTTATTGGGCTATCTCTTTCCCATGTTTACCTAATTGTCTTACCAGTAGCACTTTAACAAAGTTCGCAGGGTTGTAATTGAGTGTTAGGCTACGATTTCTAGTTCCATATCATGTCTTCCCAGGTATCCGAGCCTTTTCCTATCGAGACATTGGCACTCTCGGTGAATTGGAGTTTATATTTACATATCTGTAGGTATATCTGTTTGGTGGTGCCATATAAATTTTGCAGCAAGTGGTTGAATTAAAACAGGGTGGTTAATTTTTAATATTTTTTAATACAAAATAAGTAAATAAAAACAGTCACACATTTCTCTTAATAATTATCGCATCTTACTGACTAACAGACACACTAGAGTCATCTTCTTTATGGAGTTATGATAAGGCACTTTCTGAAGTCTAAATATTACATTTGATAATATTTTACTTATTAAGATCATTACGGCAATATCCTACTAAGAAATACATATTATCTGTATTCCCTAATGACCATCAACATGTTTGGATTGAATATTTACCTAAACATTCTAAGCAAAATCAGTATAATGAATTGCATATCAAAAAGTAGTATGTACATACAGTTATTGGCAATATATTGTGATATAATATGCATAATTCTTTGAGAAATAGTATTAGCATATTGCAATGGGTATAAATTTTCAAATATTCGATTGCTTTAATAGTACTATCACAAAGCAATAACATAATTTGGCCAATAAAATGAAAATATTGAATCATTTACTGTTTTATTATGCATATCATTAAAACATTCAAAATTAATGCATGCTTTTATCACCCACCTATTGATTTTTATCAATAAAACATTTAGGACGGGGTATTTCACAGAATTTGAACAATTTGTCGAATTTCAAAGTTTATTTTCAAGTTCTGTGAAACAGCTCATCCTTAGCCTTCATTATTGATTTCATCCGCTGTTTTTATTGTACTTTTTCGTAAATTTAATGGTAATTTTATAATGGTAACCATTCATTCTTCGCTGTGCAATCTCAATTAGGTAATAAATATAACTCACAATATCTTTGACTACGATTAAATGTTCATTCACTCGCTCGTTTGACAACGCTCTTTACAATGATATAGAATTCCTAGATTTGCCGCTGTCATTGTCAATGACGGTATACTCGTTAGCACAGCTATTTTATTAGGTACCTATAGTTTTGTTAGGATTTTAGATTATAGCAGTGCAAAACACTGAGTTGGTGATTCCACAATGGACTCCAATCATCAAATGTGTATTCTACTAAAACTTTCCTTTACCTAAACACTGACAGCGCCTATTAGGACTTATTTGGCCGAAGCTAAGGTGAGGATAAAGGAAGTTTGGGGGGAAGGGTAAGGAGGGGTTAAGTTAGGTAAGTATCTAAACAAAAACTTGAGTAAAGAATTAAATAAACATCCACCAAATAAAAAGTTTTTTTGAACAAAATTGGCGGCCATCTTGGTTTTGTCTTGGCATTTATACAGAAAAGTTTTGATTCTTTACAAAGCAACCTACCTAGGCATTCTATTTCATTGTCTTATTACATAATATTATTTACATAGTATTATTTCAACTAACAACTAATCCGGCTTAAACTTCTCATTCTTGGCAACCCAATCCCGCAGACCAGTTGCAGATGCCTCCAACGGGGTCGAAGCTAAGTCCCTTGGGGCAGGTATAGGCCCAACCTGTCACTTGGCCATTTTCCATCTTGGCGCAGGATATGAATTTCTTGCACGACTCGGGGTGAGGGAAGTTGCCCTGGTCGAGACATTGAATTACACCTGGAAGAAAGTATGTAATTAGTATTCATTCTTCTTGATACTTAGTCTTGTTCTTAATATCTTGGAGGAGATTTTGGTGGATGTCAAAAGTGGGGTCATCCAGCAAGTCGATGGTGTTGGGAGTTCATCTTTCATTCAGCACAGATGTGCCTCAAGGAAACTGTTGGAGGGGACATCCTATTCTGTACTTTGTATTTGATTACATTAACACAATAGAGAGTATCTTTGAGGCCCTATTTTTGCATTATAATTGCACAGCAACTGCGACTGTACTGGATGTGGTTTAGTGAGGCCCTACATTTTCCGAAGGAGAGGAACCCTGGCAATTTAATAATTGAGTCACAACAAGGTACTTATTTTTTAGATCGAAAGTTTGCCTCTGAATTCGTCATGACTTTTCCGGAGAGTATCGTGACAGAAGCCTACTTTCGCCTTCTATCCAAAAGGTACCTACTTAGAAGTTTCATTTCTACAATCCACAAACCATTTATTAAAATGGTTATTGTAAAAAAGTTTTCGTTTCAGGCAAGTAACTAAGGGAACGTACCCATACTACGTGACACTTTTAGGGGGGGGGGGGGGGGGTCTTCAAAATGTCACGCTCCATACAAATGAGCGGCGGGTTGCTTAGGATTTTGGTCACCGGGGGGGGGGGGGGGGGGGGGTTAAAAATTCCAAAAAGTTGGTCACGTAGTATGGGTACGTTCCCTAACATAATATTTATCCCTCAGGCTGCGGAAAGCAACTAAAGTCAATACAAAGTGTGCGACTCATACGTCGAAGCTGGCTAAAATTATTTATAGGTTTGAGTTGATGCTGCATTGCGTAAAAGCAATTTAAGGGGTCAATATTTATTTGCAAAAAAATCACCTTTTATATATTTAGCACCCTCTAGTTAAACATTCCATAATAATAATTCATTTCTCTGGGTTAGGATTCAAAGTAACCAGAGCAGTATTTCTTCTTTAGTAAATTCCAATCTCCTATCTTGCATCGTTTACATTCATATTACATAGACTAATAATGTGATCTCGGAAAAAAAAAGTGCCGTTTTTCCATTGTTTCCAACGCGCATTAGTTTTTTTAGGGTCTTCACTCATAGAGAAACTGAAATAAAACCAGTTATCGATGCAATCGCAATCAACCTCCTGAACAAAATCGATATTTTTCTGATCTGACATGTCAAAACATGACAAAACTTGAGTAGGTTGCCATGGTAGCGGCTCACGATCTGTCAAGTTTTCGAGTAATCTGCGATATGTCAAATCAGAAAAATATGGATTTTGTTCAGGAGGTTGATTGCGATTGCGTTGACAACTGGTTTGTTTTCAGTTTCTCCATGAGTGGACTGCCTTACAGTTGTGAATTTAATAATTTCATTCAAAATGAGCCAGTAGGAATACAGCATGCCTTTTTACGGAATTCTGTGAGGCTGAAGAAAATGGGAAATGAATTCTTTACATAAAAGAACAAGCATTTTGACATGTTTGCTGCCACCAGTCTCGATAAGGACCGTTTCGGTTTGTTTCATTTAAGTCCTCAAAATTTTGTGACGTAGAATATGTTAAGTTATATTTTCTATTAAATATTTATGTACCTGTTTCATGAAGAAGTACCACTTTTCCCGTGAGCGGAGTTTTGCCGACAATTCTGATGTCATCCTCATCGTAATATTCATAATCGACAACAGTTCTGTAGCTCTTCTTGACGGGCTTAATCTTCTCAAAGGCTGATGGGGGGGACGAGGGCTTCCTTCTCCTGATGGTGGGGGTGGTCAGGGCGGGAGGGGTGAAGGCCAGCTGGGGAGATACTGTTGTGGAGATGCGCCTGCCTTTGCTTAGGAAGGTGTTCTTTCCACGGCCGGGGAATCTTTCCGTTGTGGAAAGATAGTCTGTAAAAAATATTCTGTTGTAATACTGTCCCTTTTGTTCAATCAATTATAATTGATTGAACAAATTTGAATGTATGGGACATTCAGTCCCGGTACATTCAGACTTCACAGCTCGCATGCCAACTATTGCAATTTTTTATACAAATTTCATAATGCCAGAGCTCACCAGTAGTTTTATACAAACCTTGTCTTGACAATAACGAACACAAAAAAAAGAATTATCTAATTTAGTTTAGTCGTTCAAAAGTTATGCGCGTACATACATTTCTGAGATTAATTTTTATTTAATTAATTAATTTTTCGTAATTTAATGATGCCAAAGCTCATTATTGTATACAGAAATCACCGCGGGCATGCACACATCATATCCCCAAAGTTTCATCGCAATCGGATGAATTGTTTAGCAATTTTTATTTTATTTTTTTTTTAAAAGAAAGACAAACATTCCCGGGTTACGAATAACCCAACAATGTTTGAAAATCTCCTACTACCACCACAGAAAGCCCAAAATGTTGCTTGTGTTGTGATGGAGGACTTAGCCAGCCGAGGAATTGAACACGAGACGCCCGGATGGGATCCAAGCGCTATGCCCACTCAACCACCGACCAGTCGAATGAAATGTTTATTGCCAGAGCTCACTATTGTACATACTATCTATATCTGTATATATATATTTTATTTTTATTTTATTTTTATTTTATTTTATTAGGAAAACCAACAGTTACAATTATTAATAATGTTTGATGAAATATGTACAAAAATTTAACCAATTATAGGTTTTCGCTGAAGTATCTTAATTATTTAGTGAGTAGGTATAAAAAGAAATCGAGAAAAAATAGTTACATTATGTTATGTGGATGGGATGGTGAAAGGGAGTGGAAAGGGATGGATCTTTTCTGTGTAAATAATGGTTTGTATGGGTGAATGTTATTTATTCATTTTGGTTTTGAAAACGTTAGGTACTGTGTTAAATAAGTCGAATTCACTATATGCAATGTTAAAGGTGTGTGTAGCACGATGAATGAATGTATTTTGTTTAGAGTTAGTGTTGCATTGAGGAATGTTTAATGCGTGGTTTTGTCTGGTTTGTCTGATGGGCACTCTAAGTTGAATTCTTTCTAGTAATTCCGAGCAATCTATCGTAGAGGTAGCTATTTTTTGTAAGAATAGTACATCTGCCAAATTTCTTCGACTTTCCAAGGAAGATATCCTGAAGAACGCGGCTGACTCTTCGTGGCTCAGATGAGGACGATAGCTCCGAAAGTCAAGGTATCGTAAAAATCGGTTTTGCACTTTTTCAATCCTATTTATGTGACATATATACTTGGGGTTCCAGATTTGAGAGGCGTACTCCAGAGAACTGCGTACGTATGCAAAATAAAGCATTTTCATGGTTTTTACATTTTTAAAGTCTTTGCAGGTTCTAAGTACAAAGCCTAGTATCTTGGAAGCCTTTGATACCATGGATTCAATGTGGCGGTCAAATAGTAGTTTCGGGTCTAACACTATTCCCAAGTCCTTAACTTCCGTCATTTTTGTTAGTACTGTACCGTTAAGTGAATAATTGAAAGTAATTGGCTTTTTATTGCGGGTGAAACTGATGGCGCCGCATTTTTTAACATTTATTTGAAGGTTGTGCTGTGCACAATAAATATTAAGACGATTAAGATCTTCTTGTATATGGGTACAGTCATTGGTGCACGTGACAGGGGAAAATATTTTCATGTCGTCTGCGTATAACAAAGTCCTGGAGTGGTGAAAACATTTTCCAATGTCATTAATATATATGTTGAAGAGTAGTGGTCCCAATAGTGATCCTTGGGGTACTCCCGACGGCACGGTTACCCAATCTGACTTGTAGCCACCGACAACTACTGCTTGGCTGCGGTTTGCAATATAGGACGAGAGCCATCTGAGAAGGTCCCCGTGTACACCGATTTGTGAGAGTTTGATCAATAATATATCATGAATAACTAAATCAAAAGCTTTGCTGTAGTCTGTATATATTGCATCTACCTGTATGCGCTGGTCCATATTATCTTGTAATAATTCGGTGAACGCCGTTAAGTTCGTGGTTGTAGATTTTCCCCTCATAAATCCATGTTGGTTGATATTGAGTGACGATCTCAGGGCCGGAAACATCTGGTTGTACACAATTTTTTCAAAAACTTTACTGAAAATACAGAGCTTTGATATTGGTCTATAATTTTCGACGTCAGATTTTTGCCCGTTTTTGAAGATGGGAGTTATAAAGGCTGTTTTCCAGGTGTTTGGCACTTTTCCCTCTTTAAGGGAGCGACTAAAAATTATGGATAGTGGTTTAGACAGGCTGCGCGCACATTTGCTTATGAAGAGAGGGGGAATTTTATCTGGGCCTGCACCTTTTTTGGTATCTAGATCTTCAAGGAGTTTCTGTATATGATGCTGGTCGACGTCAATATTATGAATGCTAGCAACACAGGATTCATTAGGGTTGTCCGGTAGAATCTGGGTGTTTTGAGCATTATTGTTGTAGACAGAAAGGAAGTATTTAGAGAATAAGTTGCAGAAGTCAGACCCATTTTCAGCTTTTTCATCTTTGAGTGTCATGATATTTGGAACACCGTGGGATTTGGACTTGGATTTGATGTAATTCCATACTTTTTTTGGGTCGGAGGATATGTCATGTTCGATTTGAGCTAGGTAATTATTGTGGCATTCCCAATTAAGTTTTTTGTGACGGGATCTTAGTAGAGAGAAAGAGGCATAGTCAGAGGAGTTTTTGTAAGTCTTGAACTTTTTAAAGTATTTATATTTTTCTTTTGTTAATTTAATGAGGGCCGAATTATACCATGGGGGGTATTTAGAATTCCTATATAGTTTACTCGGAATGTAGGTGTCTATAAGTTGATATAAAAGTGAATAGAATTTTTTTAATGCCGTGTTCAAATCACCAACCGAGAGAAGCTCGTGCCAGTTTACCTGATCGAGAGATGTATTAATTTGCTCGTAATCGCCGCGCCTAAAGACGTAAGCCCTTCTAGGCTCCTCCACTAATGGAACAGGTTCAGAAAATATAACTTCCATGATTAAGGAAGTGTGATGAGAATCTTCTAATATTAATGGTTCGTCACACGCCCAGACCGTAAGGAAGTCATTACATAGGACAAGGTCGAGAAAGTGACCATTAGTATTTGGAATTCCATTATATTGAAACAATCCAGAAAAATGCATGCAGTCAATGAATGAGGCGCTAATAGGCGATAAGCGATCACTGGGTATAAATGACGTGTTAGTGGGAGACTTACTCCATGAAATTTCAGTGAGGTTGAAGTCGCCTAAGATAATAAATTTGTCCGAGGGAAACTGCAACGTAAGTGTAGAAATTTGGGTGAGGAAGCTTTCCATATTTTCACGATATGTTGGTCCTTTAGGGAGATAAACACAACATATGTGAAGATTTGTTTGTTTAGGTCCTTTGGATTCTAATGTTATCCAGACGTCCTCAGCCCGTGAGTGCCACGCCGGGCGCTCGCGAGATACCAACTCACGACGAACAGAGAGTAAGACACCCCCGCCCAAGCGCTGGCCTGTACGAGCGTAGTCTCGATCTCGGCGGTGTACGTCATAGCGATCATCAAATAGTTCTTCGTTGCGGATGCCATCAACGAGCCACGATTCAGTCAGAGCGATAACATCATATTCGTTGGACCGAACAGCCGTCAACAATGTATCAGTTTTAGTGCGAAGCCCTCTTACGTTTTGGTAATATAAATTCAGAGTCATTAGTTGAGCCGGGTGGATCTGTGATTAAGTGCAGACGTGAAATCTATTTGAATCCGTGCTCGTGTTTTATTATTGACGGATTTATGTTTGTTTTTATGTAGTTCCCAAATGATTGTACATAAAATTGACAGAATAAAAGAACGTGTTAGAGTGAAAGGATCCGTAAGGTAGGTACTGGGTATGAGGGAGGGAAAGGTACATTTTAAGTAAGATGAAATAATATGTAAAATTAAGGTGAAGTTAATTTTGAGAAAAACAATAAATTTTAATGGCCTTATCTTAAGGCTTGGCTCGGCTGAGGATCTTCTGCATCTGCTCGGTTGGGTCTTGTTGCTGGAGGCTCGCGGTCCATCTTCTTCAGGTCTGCCTCCTTTGAGATTATGATGGGCGCTGAGGTTGTATTTCGTCGTGCGTAAATTAGGCAGTTTTTTGTCCAGACAAATTGGTAACCTTTTTGTTTAGCGAGAAGCCTTGCACGGTAAAACAGATGTTTGTTCATGCTAGTGAGATGGTCTCCTACGTAGACATTTTGCGGGGTTCCGGTGAATCCTAGTTCCGTTGAGGTGATCCCCTTGCGATCTTTAATCGCCTGCAGGAGCTGGTTCTTCAAGTTCCGGCTGGTTAATTTTACGACCACTGATTTTGGTTTTGACTTCCCAATTGAGTGGCTGCCTTTGGGAGCAACTCGAGTTGCAAACTCCATGTCCCTTTCGCCGAGTTTTATGTTGCCCAAGCTAGCGATATTTGAAATGACGGTAATTAGGTTTTCACCTTTCTTTTCCGGAATCCCCCTTATTTCTAGGTTTTGAAGTCTTGCCCATTGGTCCTTTTTATTTGATTCATCCATCATACTATATATGTATACCGTTTTGCAAAATAACCTGACGTTCTGGAATTTTTTGAGTATTTTTCTAGTTTTCAGAACACCTAAATACATAGAAATCGGTTGAAAACATCCAGACAGCATTTTTGTTGTGGACCTGTGTTATTGATTAAGTTACACAAAATTCAAAAATCTTTGGCTTTCAATCCTACATAATCTTTTTTTTAAATGCCATTTGATATCATTTTATACTAAATCTAAAAATCTTGAGTGTAAAGGCGGGTCTCCTGTGCACAAACGTTTTGTTTTTTCGAAACATTTACTCCACATTTTGAAACACCCATGCGGAGAAAGTTTTTCATCGGCCATGGAAAGCAAAAACATTGTGGCCACTTTTCAATGTTTCAATGTTTTGTGTAAATGTTTCATAAATGCAAGACATTGAAAAGATCAAAGATATTTTTTAAATACAAAAGAGATACGCTGTGATGTTCGCACGACTGTTGGCGGACTACTACCCAATGGGAGTAGTTTGCATACGAAAATAATTTGTTCATTTCGTTGATTTTTTTGGAAGGTGTGCAGTAGTATTGGTTAATAATATAGTTTGAGTACGGAAATAATTTGTTAATTTAGTTTAAAATTTGATTAGTTTATTTGTTATTATTTGTTCATTTAGTTTATTTGTTAATTGGTAAACAATACCGGCGACACCAGGAAGCACAGTTCCACCCAGTAAAAATGCGCAAAGCACATCTCATTTATTTCAATATCTTTGGAAAAGACCCATCTTTACGTCCACATGATTTTAGTAATAAAATTGTGGCTATAATTATAAAGGTAAATTAATTGTTTGCGCCAGTACATATTTAAAATGAATATAAACCAATAGTTTTTCCATAAATAAACCCAAATCTTTCAAGAAAGTCTGGAAAATACAATATTGGATTGAGTCACGGAAAAATTGAATTTTTCAGCCTTTCTTGAAAGATTTGGGTTTGTTTATGGACAGAACTATTTATTTATGTTCATATTAACTGTGTACGGGCGCAATCAATTAATTTACCTTAATATTATAACCACTGGAGCGACAAAGTGATTTTTAACTTTTTCCTCGGATTGCTCGTGATTTTTTGGTGACCATTTTGAATATTTTCCGCCGGCATTAAAAAAATCATACCTCCGGATTTTAATATGGAAAAATTAAAAAAAAAAATTAAAGTATTTAGTGAAAATTTGTCTAAAACTGGCAGCAAAGCAATCCGAGGTATTTTAAATGGTGTCATATTGTGGCAAAAAGCGCTCCAGTGGTTAAAGCGTAATGTGCAAAAAGTATTAAAAACCTCAAATAATTTGATTGCCGCCACCTCGCCACCCCACCATGAATGCGTAGATTATAACGTATGTGACGTTTAACCTTAAAAAATATGTTAACTACGGACAATAAAGCGTCTTGTCTTCTTTCTTAAAATTTTAATGACTCTTTCAAACCTCAAATCTCATGATGTAAATGTTGCTGCTAGAAAAAAAGCTATGCATGTTTCATGATTCCAAAACTCACATTGAAGTTAATAGATTTATTTAAAGAAAATAGATTTATGCATTGTAGTTAAACTGTATTTACCACGATTGCAGAATATGTGACTTACTATTTGGACTGACGAAAGGTGAGGACGGTGAAGCCAACAGATACGCCCTGGTTAGGGGTTCTTCTTCGTGGAATCTGCTGGTTTCGCCCAAGCTGTATGATGGAGTTGTCCTGATGGACGTGTCTCTCTGATCGTCATTTCCTCGGGCATACGGGGGAATGGTTGGTAGAGGGGCAGCTCTCAACTGATGCGCCGCTACTGCCACGGCTGCTGTCACGTCCCCACCGATATCTGCAAGAAAAGAGTGATTAACAATGATTGCAAACTTTTCAAATGATTTAATATACTTTACATGTCACATTATGAGTAGAATAATGATGGAGTATGTATGTGTAGATCACTGAATGTGAACGAAAAGGACAGATTGTGCCAGGATTTAGGAATGTGGGGTTCGATGTAATGGCAAAATCAAAGCTTTTGCGCACAGACACCTCTTTAAAAAATGACTTCCCAGGGGTTCCATGCCAACTCTGAATGAAACCAACTCATAAACATCTCAGAAAAGTCATTAAAAGCTGCGAAAAAATAATTTTAAAATAGCCGGTAACCCTAACCTAACTTAACGTATTAAACCATTTTTTTAAATTTTTGTATCATCACTCTTAATGACCTTTCTGAGGTGCTTCTGAGTTGGTTTCAATCTAAGTTATCTGATCACCCTTCCCAGGATGTGATGACAAATACTTGCAGGAGAGAGTGGTAGAATTGCTGTATTCTTATGTATTTTGATGTAGTGCCTTCTAAATATATAGAACTGTATATGGGTGTAAAAATAAAGACACATGATTGCGTAAGACCCGGTAAGACGAGAGATCCTGGGCTTGAGTCCCAGTTGCAACTATTAGCTTTTTATATTTTCGTTCTTTTTCATATTTTTGTATAGAATTATTTGGATTATCTCCTTCTTCAAAAATAAATTACTTCGGGGCCGTTCAAGTATTACGTAACACACTTGGGGGGGGGGGGTCTTGTGAAACGTTACTGTGTGTTAAGAGGGGGGGCGGGGGGGGGGGGTTCGAACAACGCGTTACGTAACACGTTTTTCGTTATTTAGATAAAAAAACTAGGGAATTAAAATCTTCCAACTTGGCAATCCTTTTCGTTCTCGAAAACTGTTGTTTTATTTATTACCGCAAACGCAATTAAAAGAAGAAAAAGGGGTATTTAAGCGGCTTTCCAGTACTTTGCCCAACTTAATTGTGACTTTCAGGTAAAAATTGTCACTTGGGCGTTACGTATCGTTTAGGGAGGGGGGGGGGGGGGGGGAATGGTACGGAAAAACGTTACGGCGCATTACATGGGGGAAGGGGGGGTCAAAAATCTTCAAAAATTGCATTACGTAATACTTGAACGCCCCCTTTGATGGGAATAACCAAAAATATTCAAATACAAAAGAGATATGCTATGGTGTCCGCGCAACTGTCGGCGGACTACGCCCTAATTAGAGTAGTTTGCATATAAAAATAATTTGTTCATTTCGTTGATTTTTTGAAGATGGGTATTAGTATTGGTCAGTGGCGGCGTAAGGGGGGGGCGGAGGGGGCGGTCCGCCCCGGGTGCCAAGCACCAAGGGGTGACAACGACAACTCACTCGTGTAGTCAAAGAATGCGTTTAAAATCTCCCTCTGTAAAGATATGTCAATAATTAACTACCTGTTCTTGTACCTAGCTACTTACATACTAATATCATATTTCGAAACGCATCGCATTTTCTTTTTTTTTCCCGAATATAATTTCTAATTCCCTAAAAGAACGAAATCTTATACCGCAAGACACTTATAACATCGAGCGCGGTGGAAAATATTAATGAAAAATGTAGGCGTGTCCGTTAAACTACTATCAGCACCAGTAAAGAAAGCGTTACAAAAAGAGAAGCAGCATCAACACTCGTACCAGCTGTGTGTAACTTCAGTTTTCTATGCTATCTTTCCTTTTGGTGTGAAGTCCTGGAAGAAGGTAATCATACAAAAAAGTATATCTATGCAAATATCCGGCCTATAATTGGAAAAGTGTGTAATAAAAAATAAAGCTCTTAAATTTTTTCTTCAAAATCAATGCAACCGAATGGTGGAAAAGGCTATTTGGTACGAAACAAAAAAATGTGTGAACTTAGACAATCCGATTGAAGGAAAAAGAGGAAGGAGGAGATTTCGAAAATGTATGCCTGGAGAAATGGCTCAATATGTTGGACATACATTACCAGAGGAGCTACAGAGAACAATGTTAGAATGTCACGATAGATTTTACGAAGAATTAGACCTTCGTCGCAGGTTTTTTTTAACAATTTGTGTTTCGGTGGATTCACGTGAAAAAAGCTTTTCATAGTTAAAATTAATAAAATCTTAATTAAGGTCCACGATGAGCAAAGCGCGACTAACCAATCTTTCAATCAATTTTGATAATGTGATCGACTATTTTAGTAAAATAAAATCTTGTAAGCATGTTTAGTAAGTGGTGTTTTATTTTAAGTAGGGGTGCTCAATACAAAACCGCCCCGGATGCCAATCTACCCTACGCCGCCACTGGTATTGGTTAACAATATAGTTTGAATACGGAAAGATTTCGTTCATTTAGTTTAACGTTCGTTTGGTTTATTCATTAATTATTCGTTCATTTAGTTTATTTGTTAATTGGTAAACAATATCGGCGACACCCGGAAGCGCAGTCCCACATAGTAAAAACTGCAGATAGCACATCTACTTATATTACAATAACCTTAAAAAAAATATATGTATAAGTATATATATATATATATTTTTAATTTGACTATAAATTTTTTTAACTTCGGACTCAAATTACTCGAAAACGAAAAAAGTCTTGCCGCAAAATAGACTCCAAATGTGAAACTCGTAGGTACTCGTAAAGATACTCATAGGTAAAACATATAAAACATCTTACCGTCAATGCTCAACTCAGCTTGTATGTTCTCAGTGCTATCTCTTTCTCTCTGCACCAAACTGTTATCCTGCTTTATGACAGAGCTGTATTTCTTTCCCGTATTTTGAACAATCTCTCCGTCTCTGGGCACTTCCTCTCCGCTTTCAAACTGATTGTTTTTAAAGCCGTTGAAGAATGGCCGCTTGGTGTTAAATCTGTTCTTTTCTGCGGAGGAATCCTTCTCCTGAATCTGCTGGATCGTTGAGTGGGTTTCTTGATCGTTGGTTTCTGGAAACGAATGACTCATTAGTAACTTCATACCATTCTCCTACCTACTTCTTTACTTTTCTCCAATGTTCTATTATGTCACGGTTCTATTTTTCATGGAACCACATATTATAAAAGGCAGTATAGCCGTTTATGTATTTAAAATAAAATATTAAAAAAAAAAAAAAATTATTTTGGTTGGGTTAGGCTAGGTTTAGTTTAGTTCAGGCTATGTTTAGGTATGTTAGGTATGTGTTTTTATTCTTCACTGTTCTATTTTGCTCATGGAACCAATCATTATTTAGGTTGGGTTAGGCTAGGTTTAGTTTAGTTCAGGCTATGTTTAGGTATGTTAGGTATGTGTTTTTATTCTTCACTGTTCTATTTTGCTCATGGAACCAATCATTATTTAGGTTGGGTTAGGCTAGGTTTAGTTTAGTTCAGGTTATGGTAGGTTAGGTTAGGCATATTTTTTTTATTTTTTATTTTCTTCATTGTTCTATTTTGTCACTGTTCTATTTTGTTCGTGGATTCAATAATTATTTAGGTTAGGTTAGATAGGTTTAGTTTAGGTTATGTTGGGTTCGATTAGTCGCGTTATTTTTCTTCATTTTTTTTGTTCATGGAACCAATATCATTATTTCACTTTAAGAGGCGGTTATGGATACTGCCATCCCGAGAACCAGTCATTGGATATAGGTCACCCCAAGTGGTTCGCTACGTTTGGTGACTTAGCAGGGGTGCCCAGGTTAATAAGATGAGCTGTGTTAAGTGGCCGTTCAAGTATTACGTAACGCACTTGGGGGGGGAGGGGTCTTGTGAAACGTTACTGTGTGTTAACATGTTTTTCTTTATTTAGATAAAAAAAACTAGGAAATTAAAATCTTCCAAGTTGGCAATCCTTTTCCTTCTCGAAATCTCTTGTTTTATTTATTACCGCAAACGCGATTAAAACAAGAAAAAAGGTATTTAAGCGACTTTCCAGTACTTTGCGCAACTTAATTGTGACTTTCAGGTAAAAATAAGGTATTGACGGTGGATGCACCTGCCCTGGTTCGGAAGATGCCGCGAGATCCATCACCTTGCACTGCAGCGAAAGAGATGGATTCATACGTCCGTCACTCCTGGTCACACTACCCCCTAGATTCCTACCCACCCCGCATACCTTTTTACAGAACTCCGTCTCCTTCTTTTCCTTAAAAAGACTCTCACCGCATCCCGAAATACGACAAAGGCTCCGTGGGAAATTATTTTCCTTTTGGGTCTCCTCTGTGGGGTTAATGTAAAAATAATATATCACTCACCAGAGATTCCCGCAGTTGTCCCCTCGTCAGGACTAGTAGTAGCAGTGGTGTCCGTGGAGGAGGGCACCGTTACGGGAGCGCTAGTGGTGGTGGTTCTAGTGGTTGTGGTGGTTTTGGAGATCAAGGTTGGCACCACCCGCCTCCTGATGCCCACTCGGAAACTCCTCCGCGTGCTGCTTTCTGGGGCCTGACCTGATACGGTAGTGGTTCGAGGGGTGGTTGCTGGAATAAAATAAACGAGTTGTTTATTTAATATTTTATCACTGAAGACAAAATTAGCGTATCTCGTAGATCGATAAGTCATAATCTACTCTTTCATAGATGGCGCCTAGAGGGGCAAACATTAATTACATGAGCAGTTTTTCTTCCAATCTAGACCCCCTCCCTTGGTGAGATAAATTTGGGCCACTTCGTATATTCTTTTCAAGTAACGGGAGATTTTGCTGGACCCCCCCCCCCCTTATGTATGCCCTTAGGGCCTTCGCTCACGGAGAAACTGAAAAAAAACCAATCGCAATCTACCTCCTGAACAAATTGATATTTTTCTGATCTGACATATCGCAGATTACTCGAAAACTCGACAGTTCGTGAGCCGCTACCATGGCAACCTGTCGCGGTGGTAGCGTGTCGCCTGGTTGCCGCGTCAGTCGCGTTTCAGTTGCATTGTTGACATATGCCATGGTAAGATAACGTACTCATACTTCGTGACACGTTTAGGGGGGGGGGTCTTCAAAATACCACGCTTGGTACAGGTCGCCGCGTCAGTCGCGTTTCAGTTGCATTGTTGACATATGCCATGGTAAGACAACGTACTCATACTTCGTGACACGTTTAGGGGGGGGGGGGTGTCTTCAAAATACCACGCTTGGTACAAATGAGCGGCGGAGTTCATAGGTTTTTGGTCACGGGGAGGGGGGGGGGGGGGGGGGGGGTTAAAATTGCAATAAGTTGGTCACGTAGTATGGGTACGTACTGTAATGGCTCACTATCGGTCAAATTTTGTCATGTTTTTACATGTCAGTCTACAAGTTTTGTGCCAGTTTTAAAAGTGGCAAAAAAATTTATATATTTTTCGCGAATCAATATTCCGTCATTGTGTAATAATATTATGTAAGGATAAGGAATGCTCTTTTCTGAAACCCCACCTAGATGGCCTCCGGAGACTGAAGATTGATAAATAACTCGGATATATTATCACAACAAAAAGCCAGTTTTTCTTGTGATTTTACGATTTGCGACGCATCGTGAATACTCAGTAATATTTTCCAACATATTATTTTTACAGGATCGAATCTACAACATTTTGCGTTCGGTTCAGCGGGTTCAGTAAGTATAAATAAAAATAGACATGAGCTGTAGGCATTTTCGTCCAGCAATAACTAGATTCTTAAATTAAAAATACGTGATTCGTTAATACCTAATTTTTATTTATTTATCGTATGATACTCGTAGATTTCATTTGTCCATTTGCGTTACAACATTTGGGCGTTGACATTCTTAACATTTGGGAAGATGGTTATCCAAAAAGAGTTTTATTTTTAAAGGGTAATTAAATACATCAACCGTTTTAAATATTTCATTAAATAGAACCATCCCTCTTGGCGTATTATGCTGTGGTAGAACATCTGTTCGGCCGTGTTGTATCTTATGGCCCGGCTTCCCGCACGTCTATCTATTTATCAAATATTTTCCTTAAATACTTTAAGTTTTAAAGCTCTTAAAAATATATGTAATTTTTGAAGATAATATCTATACATTCCCCACCCCGAAACGGTTATTATATGAAATTCCCTCGATAGAAAAAAATCGCACTTCGATAATTATTATAAGGGTCGTCCATTAATCACATGATGTTTTTTAGCAACTTTTTAACCCCCCCCCCGGTGATATGTGGTGAGGTTTTAGACTAACCCCCCCCTATCACCGTGATATCTCATTATATTCCCCCCCCTCTTTCGAGCCGCCTCACGTGATTAATGGACGACCCCTAAACACGTTTTTTCAGATATTTTACAAGTTATACGTTTGAAAAAATTCACATTGATTCTTTGAAAGTTATTTTAGACATTTCCCACGAGATTTTTGCTCTGGGAAGTTCTGAGCTGTTGAAAGCAGCTGTTGCTGAGTTCTGGGAACGAAGAGGGTTTTAGGGGTGGGTAGGAATCTGGGGTTCAGTGTGTCCTGGTCATCCGCCTCCAAAACTTATACAAACCTCACCCTATGAACCCGGGCACCCCTGCTAAATCACCAAACGTAGCGAACCACTTGGGGTGACCTATGGCAGAGGTATTGGTTATCCAATAAAGGTTCCCGGGGCGGCGGTACCCATTCCCGCCTCCCAAATTGAAATTTTAATCGCTCTATTTTAAATGAGTTTTATTAAACATTTTCACAATTTCCGCTTCAATATTATCGTTTTTAATATTAGCGCGCTCTTTCTAACATACGTATTTACATATCTCTACATCTTCTTCTTTTATATTTTCACCACGCTTACGCTATTTATCGTAAGATAATCTATATTTTTTGCTTGATTTTTGCCTAAGAATATAAAATGACATGAAGACATGGCACGTCGAGTCGTCGAGTGATTTAGGATCGGGCCGTTTCAACAATCACAAGAGTATGTATGAGGCGATGCGTAAATGTAAATGAAGCAAGGAGGGTGTGCTAACACAGAAATTCTCTCAAAAAGTACGATTACAATCTTCCTTATAACCGCTCAAGGGGTATTATGTGCGAAAATGCGCACGCCCGAGATAACTCGGGCAAGCTGTACCAGAAGGTTTTTTTTAAATTACGTGATTCAATTTTTTCATAAAAAAGGTGTTTTTTTCCATTTTATTTTTTATTTTTAATGATTACTAAAGGGGTTAATAAATGAAAACCAAAATTTCCTTTTAAATCAGAAGAATTGTGAGTAGGTACTTAAATACCTACTTAATTATAAACCACATATAATAATTTACGTAACATTAAAAAAATAATGAAATAAGAAATTATGCAATTTGTCCAAAGAAATGCAACCGACAATTCTTTTTTCGAACTTTCTTCCGTGATATTAATTATTCCGATTTGACAACTCGTAGTAGAAAATACGATCATGCGAACTCTGGCGGGATTAAAAGGTAATGTCCAACACGGCTACCACCTTGCAGCAAAACATAACAAACAAATCAGTCAATATTTTTTTCATTAGCGCCTATGGTAGATCCAGCACTGCCTGTGATGAACATAATATGCTAATGAGGTTGCAGCAAAAAAACCACAGGCGCGGCTGCCTCACGTTCTTGACTTTCAAAGAATATTAATTATCCATTAAACTCTGAACAGTGTGCAATCTACAATACACGTAACAATTCCTTATATATGCATGATTCCTTACTGTCATATTTATCAAAAGTGAATTCCTTTGGATTACCAGAAAATTAGTATTCTACGTGGATAATAAATTACCTACTGTGACTGCAATAAAATACGATATAACTTACGCAGTAAATTTTGTTTTATAAGATAGTTTTATGGTATTTTAACTGTATTTACTGTTGCTAGCAGTGGCGATCCCTAACTTTTCGGTGAGCTTGAGTATTAAGATTGAAAAATACGACATTATTGATGTCATTGTAGCTGAAAATGATAAAATTTATTGAATGAGATTTATGATTGTTTAGAGTGGATTGATATGTTTGTATAAAGAATGACTGGCGAAGGACCTTGATTTTGTGTTACTATCACTGCTTGAAACGATA
The DNA here is from genome assembly GCA_917880885.1 of Limnephilus marmoratus. Lineage (NCBI taxonomy): Eukaryota > Metazoa > Arthropoda > Insecta > Trichoptera > Limnephilidae > Limnephilus > Limnephilus marmoratus. The sequence goes on along the minus strand of OU862919.1, from coordinate 23,076,259 downwards.
AAAACACATGTTACATAGAAAGGAAAGGACTCACCGAAAAGGATAAAAGAACTTGTATGCTGGCAAATGCACTCGTCTGCTTTCTCTCCCATCCAACAGGCACAAACAGCAATAGGCGTGAATTTCGTTTATTTTATAGTACACGGCGGAGTTATTTTATAATGGCGGTTCACCGATAGCGGAAGCACAAAGGCTATATGTTGCGGCGGGCGTTTATTACAGACTGAGTAGGAATTGACGGATAGGCAATAGGGATAGGTATGAAAGGAATTTGCAACAATATTAATACCAATCCCAAGCAGTGACAGTATGTATGCGTGCTGTGTAGGTATGTGTATGTGTAGGTATGTGTATGTGCGTAACCATTTATTTTGAAACAATCCCCCCAACAAAAACAAGCCTTCCCAAATATGCCATTTTTACACAAAATAAACTTTAAAGTGATTTTTTTAATGTAAACCCTCGATAAGTTTATACTCAATGCGCTAAAGAAAAAATATTTTGGCTTTTTAAGAAATTTTATTTTGAATTTTGGTCGTTATTTGATTTTTTTGGTGGAGTATTAATAGGGTTCACAGCGAGTTCATCGAAAATCAATTCATCGAAAACGAGTTCATCGAAAACCAATTCATCGAAAACCAATTCATCGAATGATCAATTTAGCGAATCGCCAATTCATCGAAAAAAATATTTTGTAGATATTTGAGAGAAATGCCGAGCGGACCGGGAAGTTAAAAAAGCATTGGTCAAAAAAAGTTTCCAATATATATAAAAAATTGATAATAAAACTTTGGACAAGGAGACTCACTTAACCTAACCTAACCATTTTTTTCGATGAATTGGCGAATCGATGAATTGGTTTTCGATGAATTGGTTTTCGACGAGCTCATTTTCGTTGAACTCGGTTTCGATGAACTCGTTTTCGAGGAATTTGCTTTCGATTAATTGATTTTCGATTACCGTTAATAGCATATGACATATCAATTCTTACAATACTTTGATGAATTCATATTGAGGACCAGTTGTTTCTCAAAATAATTCATTATTAAACAAACTCCAATAATTATTTTTCTATTTTTTATTTACTAACAATGACATTCCAACATAAATACCAGCAAATTTATTTTTATAGTTAGTTTTAATAGTTAAAATAATTTTGAAAGTTTTTTTTCAATGCCCGTTAAAACGCCCATGACGTCACAATAAGCTTACAGGGTCAACTCGGTACTAAACTGAGGTACTCATCTGCCCTGATGATGGACCCTGTAAGCAGGTCCGAAACGCTGGCTGAAGAAGGATGAAGTACAACACGGCATAATACCCGAAAAGAAAACTTATATATTCAGAATCGACGTTTGTTGACCTAGCTAGGTAGGTGAATCTTCTATATAAATACAAATGAATCGTCGAAATGTGAGTACGCGCATAACTTCCGAACAACTGCACCAAACTGGATAATTCTTTTTTTTTGTGTGTTCATTACTGTTAGGACAAGGTTTATATAAAACTACTGGAGAGTTCTGGCATTACGAAATTTGTATAAAAAAACTGCAATAGGTGTCACGCGAGCTGTTTTAAAACTGAATGTACCGGGAATGAATGTATGGAATGTGGGAGGGGGAGGGGAACTCGGGTAGTGGATTCGCAGGACGGGGGAGGGGAACCAGGGAGGGGGGAGGGGAAATCGGGAAGGGGGTTCACGGGATGTGGGAAAGGGGGGAGTGAAGTGGGGAGAGGGAAGGTGGGGGAGGTGGAGTGGGAACGCAAGAGGGGAAGGGGATGCGAGAAAGGAAGGGGAGGCGGAAGGGAAACGGGATGAATGGGAAAGGACACGCAGGGAGAAAGAATTTCTTTATTAAATGGCATAGCAACGCATGCCGGGTACCAGCTAGTATATCTATAAATATATTTAAAGCCATGATATTTTTCCCTAGATTTCCTTATTTGAACAATTTGTCAAATTTCAAAGCTAATTTTCGGGTTATATAAAAGTTCTACTATTACGAGTTCTGTTATAATTTCATCATCGGTCAGTTGTGCAACAGAACAGAAATAATTACAGAACTTGAATAGATCTTTCACAGAACTTGAAATAAAACTTTTGAAATATGATAAACTGTTCAAATTCTGTGATACGACCCGTCCGTAGACCTATTATGATGTCATATTTTGGAAATTTATGGTCATGTCGTTTAATATTTTAATTCTTTGACATCTTGAAACTTTATTAAAAAACGTATTTCTAGAACAAATCAATCCGGCTTCACTTGACCATTATCAAATATCCCCTTAAAAAATTCTCGGTTTACCATGGTCAAAGAGCAATGCACTCCACCTAAATTCACAAACAACAATATTTTTTCTTGCCTTGTTTATACAGGTTCTTATTTGAGTCTAATCCGAATATCACGTTAGATTAAACCACTCCTAATAATAAATACTTATATTAAAATAATGCTTTTAAAAAAACTTAAGCATTAATCATTGATCATGATAATTTTAAGACATATTTCCCTTACGATATTTTTGAAGATAATCTGGATCATTTGCCGAGTTGAAAAAGTAATTATATGAAGTTCTCACGATAGAAAAAAATCGCAAAGTATGCCCGAAAATTATAAAAAACACATCTCGTTTTTTTGGTACGAAAAAAGTCACATATTTTTTAAAATGCTACAGACATTTGTCGAGAGATTTTTGCCATAATAATAATACTTATAGAGATTTTAAATAAGCCATAATAATTAATAATAATTGGATGACTTCTATAGTGCCATTTTCGTGAGAAATCACCTCAAGGGCGCTTATTAGCTAAGCCATATATTGATTATCCATGTGGTTAGTTTGTAATACGAAGTTCTACAATATTTCAGTAGATGGCGGCTGAGTTAATTATCAAAAGAGTATCATCTATCGCCGTTCGTGTCTTAGGCACGAACGGTTACGATGATGGTCGAAGGCTCCAGTGAGATAAGGCAGGCTTCCTCAGTCAGCCCGCCGGAGCGACTGAACTACTTAGAATCTAGCCTAGTAAGGACGCCTGTCCAGTCTAAAATTCATTGTAAATATTCACGTTCAGATGAAGCCATACCAAATAATGCAAAATCATACAAAATCACGTGTTTTTGTTTTGAAAATTTGTGGTTTAAAAGTATTATAGATGCTTCAATTAAATATTGCGTGTAGAACACACCTTGGCCCTTAAAAATATCCGTAATTTTTTTTATAAGTTTTTTAATAAGCTACTAGCTTTTGCCCGTTGCAGAGGCAACTAACGGGTTAAAACACTATGCGATTTGACGTGTGAACGTGGATGAAGCGAGGAGGAGTGTGTGTTAAATTAAATATCGATCGGTTTAATATCAAATTTTCATCGCAATCGGTTAAATGGTGTAGCAGTAGCAATGCATAATTTCATGATGCCAGAGTTCACTTTTATACAGAGAAACCATGCCGGCATGCGCACATCAAATCCCCAAAGTTTCATCGCAATCGGATAAACGGTTTAGCAATGCATAATTTCATGAAGCCAGAGCTCACCATTTTATACAGAAAGAATCGAAGGGATGCGCACATCAAGTCCCAAAGTTTCATCGCAATCGAAGAAGAACTAACACAGAACGTGAAAATTAACTTTAAAAAAAGTGTGCTTTAGAACACACGACTGAAGTAAAACTTCATCTAACTAATGCCGGGTACCCGTTATGTAGTTCAGGTGCTTGATATTGCAACGCATGCCGGGTACCCGTTGTATGTAATGTAATATAGTGCAGGCGCTTGCATTATAATGTAGTTTCCTGGGACTTGGGATGGAACCATTACAGTTTAGTTGAGCTGAGGTCAAAGTGGGCTTGCAACGCATGCCAGGTACTCGTTGTATATTATGTTATATAGTGCAGGCGCTTGCATTATAATGTGGTTTCCCGGAACTTAGGATGGAACCATTACAGTTTAATTGACCCCGAGGTTAAAGTGACCTTGCAACGCATGCCGGGTACCCATTGTATATAATGTTATATAGTGCAGGCGCTTGCATTATAATGTAGTTTCCCTGGACTTGGAATGGAACCATTACAGTTAAGATGACCCCGAGGTTACAGTGACTTTGCAACGCATGCCGGGTACCCGTTGTATATAAAGTTATATAGTTTCAGGCGCTTGCATTATAATTTAGTTTCCCGGGGCTTGGTATGGAACCATAACAGTTTAATTGACCCCGAGGTTAGAATGGCCTTGCAACGCATGCCGGGTACCCGTTGTATATAATGTTATATAGTGCAGGCGCTTGCATTTTAATGTAGTTTCCCGGGGCTTGGGATGGAACCATAACAGTTTAATTGACCCCGAGGTTAGAGTGGCCTTGCAACGCATGCCGGGTACCCGTTGTATATAATGTTATATAGAGCAGGCGCTTGCATTAAAATGTAGTTTCCCGGGGCTTGGGATGGAACCATAACAGTTTGATTGACCCCGAGGTTAGAGTGCCTTGCAACGCATGCCGGGTGTCCATTGTATATAATGTTATATAGAGCAGGCGCTTGCATTATAATGTAGTTTCCCGGGACTTGCGATGGAACTATTACAGTTAAGTTGACCCCGAGGTTACAGTGGACTTGCAACGCATGCCAGGTACGCGTTGTATTGCATTATAACCTAATTAATTGTGTAGCTACATACTTAAAAATTTCCTTCAATCTTTTTTTTTCATAAAATTTGCAATACTACAAATAAATTTATTCATTATCATGTTTTGATTTTTAAAGGAAAAAAGCCCCCGCTAGTAAGTACCTACCTAGAACACACGTTATATATTTTTTATTATTATTTAACAATGTCCAAATAGAACCATGCTTCATTCATAAATAATCACACATTTCAAAATAAATAAAAAAATAAGCCTGGGTTATTTAAAAAAAAAATTACAATTCTTCAAATTTTTCTAGTAAATTTTCTGTTTTGGAAAGTTTTGTAATTATTTAAGATTTCTGATGTAACTGGCCTATAATGATAAAAAAACAGAACTTGAATAAAACCAACACAGAACCTGAAAATTAATTTAAAAAAAAAAGTTGAATTATTCAATATCATCGAAACAACCTTACCTTAGTATTGCATTTAAACCTAATACATTGTGTAGCTACCTATTCGCGTAGGTACCTGCGCATTTCCTTAAAAATTCCTGAAATCTTTTTGCTTTTTCATCATATTTGCAATACTACCGAAATAAGTACCTACTCAGCAATGAATTACATTTGAATTTACCTGGCCAGTAAAATTTACACTTCTGAAGAAATGTCTAAGCACGTTTTTTGGTGATTTTTTTTGGAAAACTTCGAGTTTTGGCATCTTCTCCTGAACATTTTTACATGGGATGGGCATGTATAATTGGTGTTAAAAGTTGCGGAATCTTTCCGGCTATCAATTTTTTTTAAAACATCTAACCCGGAATCGTTTTTTCAGCGGCAATGACGTTTTCGGCAAAACGACGACCGAAACCGCTGAGAGTTCCGTTTTGTTAGGCTAAATATTTGACATCTAAGATCCTGACCTGACTCAATATTCCCGTATAAAGGAAAAATGGTATTGAAACAAACGCCTTTTTTGACACTTTTTTTTTTTGAAACGCTATCTGTCGGCGGGAAATAGAACCTAGCCGAATTGAGTGATTTAATTAGAAGTTCTAGTGTTCGCCGCTGATTCGTATCAGAGAATAAATCTCTATATATATTTTATTTTGTCGAAAAAAAAAAACCTCCCCATTTCGTGTCTTAATTTTCGTGGCTGAATTTTTGTCCTCAAGCGAAAGCGAACCTTAAGGTGGTTGAAACGCAAGGGCAAGGAGGTCGATTTTCGGAACGCGAGTCGTCGATAAAACTGTGCATTAATATATACTAGCGGGGCCCGTTGCAAAAATGCAACTAACGGGTTAAAAAATTATGCGATTTGCGTGTGAACGTGGATGAAGCGAGGAGGAGTGTGTGTTAAATTAAATATATGAAGAAACCTGAGGTTACAGTGACCTTGCAACGCATGCCGGGTACCCGTTGTATATAATGTTATGTAGTGCAGCGATTGCACTAAAATGTAATTTCCCAGGAATGGGAATGGAACCATTACAGTTAAGTTGACCCCGGGGTTACAGTGTCCTTGCAACGCATGCCGAGTAACCGTAGTATATCATGTTATATATTGCAGGCACTTGCTTTAAAATGTTATTTTCCGGGAATTGGGATGGAACAATTACAGTTAAGTTGACCCCGAGGTTACAGTGACCTTGCAACGCATGCCGGGTACCCGCTCTATATAATTTGTTTATTTACGGACAAAAAGTCCATTAACAATATAAAATATGTCACTAACTTATATCTCCCTCTTATCCTTTCCCTTGTTTCCATAATTATTGGAAGGCTTTTGACCTCTCCAGCCAGATTCTCCCAACCCTTCACCTTGCACCGCAGTGTGAGAAATAGATTCATACGTCCGTCACTCCTGGCCACACTGACCCCCAGATTCGTAAACACCCCTCATACCTTTTTCCTTCCCATATCTTCTTCTCCTTCCTTTCCCTTAAAAACCCTCCGCACAGCATCCTCAAAGATTACCTAGGCCCCTAGGGAAATTGTTTTCCTAGGTGCCTCCTGTGTGGAGCTAATGTTAAAAAAAAATTTTTGCACTGTATAATTTTATGATGCCAGAGCTCACTATTGTATATAGAAACCAATGAATGGTTCCCGGGGTGGCGATACCAATTGCACGTTGAATGATTATCATAGAAATATATTTAATCTGGGTTTTTCAAAAAATTTATTTAAAAATCTTCAATTTTTCAAGTTAATTTTAACGTTCTGTGAAAGTTCTGTTCAAATTCTATTCAAGTTCCGTAATTATTTCTGTTTTGAAATAATAGTATAAATAAATAATAATAAATATTATAAGTTTTGAAGATTATTGAATAAATAAAACTCGCACATTACGTGAAAATGAACTTAACTAATTAAAAAATAACGTTAATAATTAAAGGAAAGAATACCTTCATAAGTCGGTACCTACCTAGTGCATACCGAGAAAAATATTATTGGTGTAAGTACCTACGTGTTTTCTCAATAAATACTTAGCGAATTTGCAATATTTCGATGGAACGGTCGGTACCTACGTACCGCGTTATAAATGCTGCATTACCTACTTATTTGATTTTCAATGGAATTAAGTACCTACGTAAGTAGTCATCTGATTTGGTTTCATAAAACCGCAGATAATATGAATGCTGCATTTTCTGCATTTAAATCGTTCACATTTTAAACGCCAGTACCTACCTCGGGTATATATTAACTGGCTGGAAAATTACGCATTGTTGATGATATATCGATTTCTGCAAATGTCAAATAAAATTGCAAAGTTTGACGCGACATTGTGAAACATTTTAAATGAGAAGCGACACATGTTTTTATTTTAAAAGTTTCTAAATCTTGTATAATTTATGATTATTAAAAAACATCTCTCGCAAGATGTTTATTTTCGTCGTATTTTACCACCCCGCAAAGAGCCTTTAAAATGTCAATTTTTCGACGTTATTTACAAAACGCCGTTTAATTAATTGGAATAAATTTCTAGCAAAAAATCAGTTTTGTATGGGAGATTTTCGCTACATCTTTCTCAACTTTTCCAGGCATTTGAAAAGAGATAGCAACCCTGAATTCGCTTCGAAGGAGAGTGTACCTTCTTGCGTTTGAAATTGGTTGAGCTTAGAGGTCAATTTGGCTTGCCAAATTTTACAAAACTGCCGCGAGCCAAAGTGACCCGTGAGGTTTCACCCACCCGAGGGACAGAGTGGTCGCTTTTCCCCTCAAATCGAAAGTGAGCTTTTCCCGACCTACCCCAAAACTGTGCATTAATATATATATATAAAAAAATAAAGTATAAGGTCTGTAAAAAACACTCAAGTCTAAACTCTCCTCTTTATAAATCCCGTTTCGGTTTTGGTTTTATTGTATAATGTGGCAAATTTAGTTTCTTTTATAATAATCGCAAAAAATTGATATTTACGCCCGAACTTCACAAAATAAAATAGAATATGCATTTTCTCGTTGTTATTTTTGACATCAATCAATACGGCCCGCACTCTACGAATTTGGATTCTAAAAGTGACCCTTATGGCATGGGCACAAGAACCATGCACAGGGCACACCTATTTATCAGTCACGCCCCGGCCGGAGCGGAAGACAGTCGTGTGACTCCGCGTCGCTTAGTTTCGTGAAATCAATTTTAAATTTCTGTTTTCTTACAATAAACAATGCGTAAAAAAGGAATTAATATTTTTTACAGGCCTTTACGAAATCAACCTGTAAAAAAAATTCTCAAATACCTTTTCCAACCTTTTCAAAAGCTTTTTCTCAAGTATTTTTAAACTCCTCCGATTTCAATTTTTTCCAGAACTATTGGATCGCCTTAACCAAATAAACAAACGAATCATTATCATTACATAGTATAAAATGAAGACGCTCAAAATGTATGTGCGCATAGATCTTTTAAACTACGCAACGGATTTTCATGCGGTTTTTACTAATAGATGGAGTGATTCAAGAGGAAGGTTTATATGTATAATACATGATTATTATAGTAGAGAAAAGCCTAGAAATTCAAATATTCAATTCAGGCAGCGGGCAGCGGGCAGCTGGCAAGCGGGTGGTGTGGATTTTATAAAGGTTGGGTAATGGCGTTGTATTTCGTTAGCCACAGCAACGCGTGGCCGGGTCTGCTAGTATAAAATAAACAAACTTTAAACTTATTGGAAGATATCCAACACATCTCAAGTTATCTTCCCATAGGAAGATAAAAGATATGTATATCACTGTGTAATAGCTAGATTTTATATTTCCTGCTTGCGTATTGTGAACAAACATTGCAAATACTATCAACTTGTGTCATATTAATAATAATAGTGGAGTCCGCAGGTCCGCGATCGCGGAGGGCCCCCGGCGTGAGGGGGCCCCGAAGGGGCCCCACAAAATGAACAAAAAAAAATTGTCTTGTTAGTAGTTATAATGCCCGGTGAAAAATCAAAAGATGAAACTGACTCTATTTCAACAGTTCAACATTACAAAATTGTATATTTTGATATTTTAGACTGTGCGAGGATGAGTATTGAAGAAAGATTTTGAGCAAACAAAGACGTTTTTACAGGATTGCTCTTGGTTGGACCCAGTACCGGATTATCCCTAAGACAGAGTAGGCAACTGCCTAGGGGCCCAGCATCGGCTAGGGGCCCCGCGTCCCGAGAAAAACTGACTTGCTTCAATTGGTGAGCAACGAAGTTTCAGAAAAAGTCAGTTTTCAAGATGTTTTAATTTTTTTTATTAGAAACATTTACAGGTTAATGACATTAGGTACACGCATTAAAGAAAACAACAAATTATAATAATAATTAGCTAATAACCCAATAAATAACTAATGTTCATATCATGCACAAACAATAAATAAAAAGTCTAAATTAAAACAAATATATAATCATAGTTGTATTTTACTTTTCTTTCCTTCTTTTTGTTGCAACATTACTTAGTATCTGAAGTGATTGAAGGTGCCGTGTGTGGTTTATATTGGCATTTGTTTTGTTTTATTTCTAATTATATGTTTAAAATATAAATGTTGTACAAGCTTCCCCCCTTAGTGAAGTTGATGTAATTTTATAAGTTTTTTATTCAGTTCACACGGGCCTCTTGACTCTGGGGGGCCTCTAAACGCCACCATGTTCCCTTGGTCAAATCCTAAACAAGGCTTTAAGGACACTGCAAAAAATATTTTTATTTCATTTTCTGAAAGATGCATTGTTAATAATGCTCTCACTATTTGAGGAAATTGGTAAAATTGATGGAGATACAGCATTTTATATGAAACCGTTTTAATCAGTTTGTATGTTGAATTATCCTCAGCAAAACTTTGAAAGCGTTTTTCTCGGAAGTTTTTTAACACGTTTTTCAACCTGGTTGACAACATATTAAAAAAACTATACATTCGATTTGCATGCACCAAGTAACGTAATATGTTTTCCTAGGTAGTCAGAGGGAGTTTTTTTTCGATTTTTTTTTATTTGTAGCAGCATTTTGAAGTGAAAAACGCAGTTTTCGCTAAAAAATTTCGGTGAATTTGTTATTATAAAATGGTAAAAAAAACTCATCGCATCGGTCAAGTCAAGTCAAGTCAAGATTTTGAGTTATAATAGTTATGATGTTCACAAACTTCAGAAATATTGTTTGCGAGAAAACCGATCCAAGACGTGCGTTGCCTAGGGGCCCCGACATGGTTAATCCGGCCCTTGTTAGACCCCAAAAAGTGTGACTTTATTTTTAAAATCCAAACATTTCCCACAGAAGCTGTGCACATTGTTTCTAAACTGTGTAAAATTGAAAGAAGTCGGCTGTTGATAGAGCTGCGACGGTTTGCACAACAATACAGCAACTTCATAGCAGCAGAGTCCACTGAGAACTACGGAGACAGATGCAGTGACGAAGAAGACGATTTGGACCCAACAGCAGCGGAAACAAATGCTGACATTTACCGCTCTGAAAATAGACAATGTTTCCAGTGTTTGACATGTGCTTTTTCTGTTCTGTTTGAACTTACTCAATCTGGACTGTTTACCAACCTGTATATTGTATATAAATTTGTTCTTTCATACCTTGTACCCAAGTCACAAGTGAACGAGTTTTTTCTAAACTTAAAATCGTCAAAAATCGACTTCAGTCGTCGTTAGGCCAAGACCTTATGTCCAGTCTGCTTTTTATTAATGTTGAGAGGGATTTTTTTTATAATTTGGACAAAAATAACATAATAGATGAAGTAGCTTTAACAAGTGAGTTGCTTACAAAGAAACTGTTACTTTAGGGTTAGGGAAGCAAAATTTCGAATCATTTCAGTTAAGTTAAGCCCCTTCTATTCTAGTGTACAACATTGTAAACTGTTAAACACACAGGATTTTTTTTTTAATGTTAGTATTATTTTTCTAATCCCTAAAATCCGTTTGTCATTATTTTTACTACACAAATAATTTTAACATAATTCATTAATGCTTTGTTGTGAATAAAATCCTGCCCATTTATTTTGAATTCAGTTATAATTATTGGCAGTTTTACAGCATGTGTTAGGTAGTGTTGTGGTATCCTAAAAATACTATGAATTTCTTATTTCAATAAATAATAAAGTCAACAAAAGTCGAAAATCATAATATTCGTATAAAAACCTATCTGAATTTCTTCTTCTTTATAGGTGCCAATATAGCGTAGAAACGCTTTTTCATTGTTTTCAAGCACCTAATTTTCAAAAATTATCCGGGGGAGGCCCCCGGACCCTCCGTTTTCTGGAGCCCTCCCCACCCCACATTAGGGGGCCCCTTTACAGGTTTTAGCGGAGGGCCTCAAATGGTCCCAGTCCGGGCCTGAGTAGGTATTATGTAAGGTACAGCTACGACAAATGCCTTATAGATCTCATCTGATCCGACATGACTGCAGCTTTCTCTAAGAATTATCACCTGTAATATGTTCACAGTACACCTGGCATATGTGAATATATAAAGATTATATAATCAGGTAATTACTGACCAGATGCCAACAGGTTCGATACGAGACAAAGTCCAACGTGTCGCTAAATTGTATGTCCAAACTCTTTCACCAATATTGCCGTTTGTCTCAATCAACCAATCTGTGACCAGCTCAAATATGGGGGCTCCATCGAAGCCAGAGTTAAGTTAGCCTCTCAAAAACTGGGCGTACTGTACAGGGCCCGCAGATACTTTAATAGTATACAACTGCTAACCCTGTACAAATCACACCACGGTTGAATTTGGCAGCCACCTCTGGTCTGGAGCCCCAAAATACCTGAAAAAACCCTCGACTCTGTACAGAAACGGCGGTCCGTCAGATAGATTCTTCTAATTTAACCGACGGATTGCAATCTTTAGAGCACAGGCGTCGGGTGGGAATGCTAACCTTGTTCTACCGGTATTTCAATGGAAGATGCTCCGAGGGACTAGCGTCATTGTGATCACTTAGGCACCAGTGCATAGTCGGGAAACACGCCAAACGCGTGCCAAACATATGTACACGGTTGACATTGGTCACTTGAGAACGGATCGCTTCTTCGAATCGTTCTTGTGTTCAACAGCTCGGCTGTGGAACGATTTGCCGGCCATTGTGTTTCTTCCTTCCTACCACATGGGTCTCTTCAAGACCAATGTTCATTCCCTTCTCTCCTCACAAAGACCCTCCTCACAGCATCTCAGATGACATAGGCCCTGAGGGAAATTATTTTCCTCAGGGCCTCCTGTGTGGAGGTAATGTAAAAAAATATGTATATCTAATTATTAAGCCAACGTGTACCCGACGTTGCTCGGGGTTATGAATGATTTGGAGTCATGTTTTGAGGTTATGAATTCTAGTCTACCCATCTGAAAAGTGGGTGTGGTTTAAGGTGAAAATACTATCATTGTTAAGAATTGAAAAGTGTATTTTTTTTAAAGTATCATTTGTTTAATTTCGACGGTCCCGAAGAATAATGTCAGATCTGCTAAAAATTGAAAATCGTTGTATTGGCTTATTTTGTTGCATTTTCGGAATTTTGAATAAAATAAAATGAAAAGCAAAACGAATCTCCATTTCTTTATCTCTAAGTCAGTAAAAATTCAGAAACTAAACTTTAGACAGTTCTACTGAAAAACTACAAAATCACACAACCGAGATTGTTCTTCGGGACCTTCGAATTGATCGTGGCACGTCTTCCTCGGGCGCCCTCGACTTCTTCTACCGTTCTCTTCCATGTCAAACTTTCGTCTTACGCGCTTTTCTCTGTTCATAACATACGTCTCATTTTACCACAAATCAGTATTTTATTCAATTGATGATGCCATGTATTTCTCGGGTTTCCCCGGCGTTTTCTTCCACTCCGTACCACATTGTTGCTGTTTTAATATTACATTATATCGACTTTAATGAAAAAAGTAGTCAAACTTGTCTTGATGATGTTCGTGGCGATAAATGTAAGAAATAATAAAGCAGGCAGGCATTCTGTTAACAGGAAACCACAAGCCAAAAATGTAAGTGTTCATAATGTGCCTTGTATCGCCACAAATAAAGGTAATAGGCATAAAAATCGCCTCGAAAACGGAGTCTAGAGTTCACGATTTCAAGCAAAAAAGTGTTTTTTATTTATTTTGTGAATAATTTTATGAGAAAGAAAAAATGTAATCATTGGAAACGTATTTTTAAAAATTCCTTTCTTACCTGCGTTCTTATATTTCCAATGAAAACATGTATTCAGTAGTTAACGTGCATTATAATCTGCGAGCCTGAGGTGAATAAATAACCCCAGACCCTCTGAGCCTAATACTCACAGATTTGATTATGAAAACTCTACTTGCGCGGACAAATATATCACAAAGAATGACAATCAGACAACTCCAGGGAAAATAACAGATCCGCCAACCTTGTTTTGTAGTTCTTGAAGCTTGGAGGCCTCCAATTTCATTCAATAGTTAAGTTCAATCAGTGCAATCCTTTTATGACTTGAAACTTGCACAAGTAATTAGTTGTCAATCAACACACAACTAGTAAGTTTTTCACAATGACAAGAAAATTTTCCATAAAAACAGACGATGTCAGTTATTCACTTGTTCGGATTCTATTTTTAAAAACAATCCATTTAGGTATCTCTGTTAAATCCAAAGAGTGAGTAACTACCATCTTTGTGATATAAATATATTTATTTAAATTTTCGAACAAACAAAACATATTGTAAGGCCAAAACATTACGCTTATATTTTTTATTAATTAATTAACAATTTTATTTTAATTCTACTCAATGCAAACGGTAGGAAAAACTTCAATTTATCCAAAGCATATTTTTTATATTCATAATATAAACCGATTCGTAGTAAAGATTAATCGAAAATGGGGATTAAGTTTCGCCTTAAGATAAGGGAATCAATCAATAATTTGCCCATTTTGTACTGAGTCAATGGGTTGTTTCGGGTTTCAGGTAATCAAAGCGCACCTGGCCAATCTTGGCTACTGTTCCATCGAAAGCCGCACACGAAGCAAATTTAAATATTGACGTTATGTGAATATATTTATAAATAATCTTAATGATTGTGTTGAGAATAATGTTTACTGGGGTAAGACAATTTGAAAAAAAGCTTGCTAGAAAAAGCGGCAGGGTTCTTGTGTCGCATTTTCGTTGAGAACATTCTCCTATCTAATCGCAGTTAGTTCTTACCCAGATAATATACGTTTTTTGCTACTGTTTGCATAAGTGCGACTTACATTTCACACGAAATTATTTTGACCCATATGACGAGGCGATAATATTATAAAGAAAAACATGTATTCCCACGGTTTGTGAGTGTAATGAGTTCTGCGTAGATTAGTATTTACCCAGTCACCTAGTGCTCCAATTATCTATGGTTATTGACCGAACTAAAATGCTCTATGAAAATAATGACTTTCTGATAAATATGTTTGTAGGTAGGTACGTGATATGAATTCGCGTATAATTGAACGGGCAATTAAACACTGCGAAAATTCTGCAATGTTGGGAAAAGTTAATTGGATATTTTTATTGATTGCAATATTACCAATAATCACAATATATAGGGCCTCATTCTGTATATAACGCGTGTTATTGTGACAATTAACCCGATATTTGACAGAAGTTCTCACCCATTAACCTTCACCAGTGGGTGGTTTGGTATATTTATGTTCAGTATGTATCTTTTAATATAAGTTTCCACTATTGATCACATACTTCGATAGCGTTTACATATTTTATATGTCAACTCAAAAACTTATTTTCTCTGAGCAGTCATTTTTATTTTTTTTATTTATTTATTTATTTATTGACGCCCTATTGGGCTTTTACATATAAAATACAAATTTCATTTATAACAGCAGTATAACACAAAATAAAAAAGATTAAAAAATATACAAATAAAGCATAAACTCAATGTAAAATAATAGGAATACATCTAAGGGAACGTACCCATACTACGTGACACTTTTAGGGGGGGGGGGGGGTCTTCAAAAGGTCACGCTCCATACAAATGAGCGGCGGGTTCCTTAGGATTTTGGTCACCGGGGGGGGGGGGGGGGGGGGGGTTAAAAATTGCAAAAAGTTGGTCACGTAGTTTGGGTACGTTCCCTAATGCTAATTCCACATGGATGACTTTAAGGAACTCGTATGTACATATACCTACGAGCAATAAAAACATTAAAAATAATCAAAACACATTAATTTTTACTGAATTACTCGTTGTATGCTTTTGAAATAAGAACAATAAAAAAAACAATAAACAAAAGAAAATTGAAATAAAATAAAATGATTTCTCATTCATTATTTATATCTAAAAAGTGGTGGACTAATTTGGCTTTAAATGAATCGAAATTTAAATTAAAAATGTCAGCGACATCAGTTAGTTCATTGCCCAACCTGTGTAAGTAAATTTTGTGTAAGTATGTTTTCCTTACTGGAATATTCGATTTAAGTTTTTCTTATTTGAATTTTTTTGTTCGAAATTCAAAAAACCACATTTTTACAAAGAAATAGATTTTTTGAAGTGAAATTTTTTTAGCACCATTGTGATTTGAAACGAAAAAGCGACACAAACACATACATCTTTAGGATTTAGCCTACGAGAGAGTGAGATAGAATAATCGGTATCCTCTTTGTGCGGTGCTTCGTAGCCTCCCCATTCTTGCCTACTTTAGTTTTCTGAAGATTTCACTTCTACCGCGTGTGAACTACACACTTTTTTAGTATTTTTTTGTCCTTTTTGTTAATATTTACGACCTCTCCTCGTGATTTTTTTTTACTCTCTGCACCCAAAGTTCATATAAAATGTATTTATCACTGTAGGTACCAACTTAAAGAGTATCTACTTATTTCAAATACGATATTCAGCTCCTACCCACCTACCAAAAAACGTTGATATTAACTGATATTAATATTTCGTAATTTAAAATGTGAAAATAATAACTAATACAATATAGAAGTAGAAGTACATATTAAAGCGAAATATATTGTTATGTCATATGAAATAAAATGTGTAATATGTAGACCACTACTTGTAATTCAACAGTTTATCCGTTGATAAAGCGTTGTCTATACTACTAAGCGAGCATACATAATAACTAATAACGTACTATTCATATCCACTGGACGTGCGTTATTTTCATATTACATTACAATATAACCTGCGTGAACTTAATATAAAACCACATTCGTAAGAGACAAATAACATATGGGATAAACAGTGGTGTGCCGTGACTTATAAAATATACAAAAATATTATGATTGCAATTTTATTTTATGTTTATTTTTTGTTTCTTTTACATATTCAATAATGCTATTATTCGATTTATAAAACAGTTTATTTAAAAAAAAGTTAAAATATGTAATTATTATTAATAGTGACAGCTGTTTCGCTTTCTGAAGGCATTATCAAACTGTGCCTTCAGAAGGGAAACAGCTATCACGCGTAATAATAATTAATAATAGCAGAACTTGTAAAATAAACTGTTTTTATAAATTGAATAATAGTATTACTTATTGAGAAATATTAAAAGAAATAAAAATTAAAATGGAGTTCTACAAATTAAACTTGATAACAATAAATAAAAATGCAATTTTTATGTCTGAAAAGCTTCTTCCAACTTCCAACCATTATTTTGTACTGGATTGTGTGCGATTTGAGGATTTCAGGAACGATCTTTTTTGAGTTAAAATGTAAATAAAAAACTTGTTTAGGAAATGTTGAGAATGTGGAATTTCTATCTATGAATAAACTATCTTTGGAACAAACGCCGTATTATTAGAGACGTTTTTAGGCTTAAGATTTAGTGGCAATCAAAAACTTGTATCTCTGGAAAATGTATGAAAATTAGAACAAAAGTATTAATTATTTTTAACCTAAATGAGTAAAGCCTCAAATTGTATAACATCTAATATAATATTTCATTTTTATTTATTAAGTATATAATATTTAATATTATATTTAATTAAATAAATACTATATTAGCGAAACTCAATCGAAAAACAGAAAAAAAATAAAAAGGGACCGGAGTTCCTTATTGTAGAGCGCCGCTTTTGTGAAAAATCACCCCAGGAGTGCTGACGGTCTGTAAGTATCGAAACGAGAACTTTTGAAGCGATAGTTCCATCCCGCTAAAAAAATATCAGCAAAATTTTTATTCAGGAAAATGACTAAGTTGCAATTCGTCGCACCCCTGCCGTGCAATGGCAGGTGACATAACATTCCGCTGCGGGCAATGTAAAATTACTAATGTAAGAAAGGGGACTGGGGACATTACATCATCTGGCTATAAGTACCTACATCTGTGCAGTACCCACCTACCTGGCTGGTTGCAGAATCAACTTAATCGCCGGCGAATTTTAATGCCCGCTAAAGAAACGAGAGTTGTTTTGGGTTGTCTCGTTATTTCGCCACGAGAGGGCGTGCAATGAGGAAATTAACCGTCGTTTAAGCTTTTAAAGTCAATTCATAATAAATATCAGCGTAATAAGATTGTCCAATTATCTTTCCGTTTAACATTAAATCATTTTTATGTGGGACGATTTTCCCACACAGGTAAATTAATAAAAATCTATAATTTAATAGGTTACCTACATATACAGGTTTCTTCGTATTAAATAAAGTATTATAAAAGGCATTCTTCATAGTAATGTTTTTTGCTCTCGGCTTATATTAATATGGATTCAACATTAGGACGTGAGATCTAGTTTTATTTTTGACTTGAAAGTTCATAACGAAAATGTCGATGGAAATGGTTGAATTGACTTACAGATTTACGACAGAAAATCTATGCAATTTTTATGTGGTGTGCCAGAGTAAAAGAACAGAAAAAAATCAGTGTTGAAATGCTATTGTATTATTCCTCTCTAGATAAAAAAATCCTCTTTTATATCAAGCTTTCCCACCATCCTCTTTCCAATCTCCGTCCTCGTACCTTACCTAGGTTTCAAAATATATCCCAATTGGGTATATACCATAGCCTGAGGAGTTTGGACTCTTGTGTGGTATTCACCAAACATCAATTTCTCTCAGGGCGTATGCCATCTTTGGGGTTGCTCCGTAGAGGATCTTTTTGGGAAGAGGAAGGAACGAGCATGGGTCTCGAAGAGATTCGTGTTGAAGGAGGGAGAAACACAAAAATCGCAAATCTTTTCACAGCCTGGCTGTTGAACTCAAGAACGAGTCGTAGAAACGACCTGAAATTTTTTAAATTAACCCAACGCCGTATGGCGCGCGTTTGACGTGTTTCCCGACTATGCACTGGTGTTGAAGGGATTAATGACGCTAGTTCCTTGAAGCACTAGTTCCATTGAAATACCAGCAGAATAAGGACAGCTCTCCCACCTGACGCCTGTGCTTTAAAGATTGCAATCCGATTACATGCCTATGCTCTAAAGATTGAAATCCATCAAACGGACCTCCCGTTTCTGAAGAGAATCAAGGTTTTTTCACGTATTTTGGGGCTCCAGACCAGAGATGATTGTCTTATTCAACAGTCAGGCGCACTTGGGATGTACACACCGTCAGCGGTTGTGTACTATTGAATAACCAGCGAGCCCCAAACAGCACGCCCAGATTCCGAGAGGCTAACTTGACTATGGTTCCATTGACCTCTCCTCTAATCAACATTCCATATCTTCTTAGTCTGAATTAGACTCTAAATTTGCCAATTTATACAATATTAACATACAAATTCGCCTTCCCCTGCTATATTGAAACAATAACCAAGAACATCACTGAAGGGTGAAAGCCAGAAGCATTGGATTTTTTTATTGTTATTTGTGATCTGACCTAAAGTCGTATTACGCTACCGAGATTTAAAAGCACATTATTTTCACAGCGTATATTTAATTAAATTCTTCGAAATCTCCCCTAAATGGCTGACTTAGATCACCATATCTGTAGGTACCATTAATAAATCATGCTGGGTGACGTAAAAATCCAGAGAGACTAGGTTGACTAGCTAGGCTGACCGTTTGACATACCTACTGATAGCTGTTAGGCAGAAATCACCATAAATATCACATTATATAAAATTCTAAACTCGTTTACATTACCCAATAACCTGTATGCAATAATTTCTCCAATTTAAAAACGTGTATGTTTAATGTTTATGTCACATATATTTTTCGAATAAAGCAAGTAGAAATATTCTATTGGTAGATATCAGTTTTCTCAGGCATAATAAGATATATTATAAAAACTGCTTAGTACGATGAAAAAGAAGTTTGGTAAAAGTTAAACGTTCTACTGTAAATAAGTAAAATGTTTAACTTTAACTTCGATGCCCGGGCATTACACAGAGTTTGCGAAATCAAATGTAGACAGTGACCTTCCTTCGCATACAAATCAAATCCACACCGCCCGCTTGCCAGCCCGCTCGTCTACCATATACAGATATTCTTCTTTATATATTATTTATTTCAACCAATTTACACAAAACCTTGTCAAATTATATACCCAAACCTTCCTCATGAATCACTCTATCTATTGGTGAAAACCACATTAAAATCCGTTCAGTACTTTTTGAGTTTATCGCGAACAGATAGACAGACGCGGCGGATGGCTTTAATTTATAATAATATATGTAGAGATATATTGTTTATAATTAAGTAGGTAGGTATTTAAGTATTTACTTACAAATCTTATGATTGCGAAGGAAATATTGGTTTTGACTTATTAAATAAGAGAAAATTAGAAACTACTTTTGTGAGGTCTACGTACAAGTTGTTCACAGAACTACTAGCGAAGGTATTCACTCAAAAATGCACATAATCTTCAACATGTTTCGTCAGAAAAGCTGACTTCTTCAGGGTTTTTTTTTTTTTTTTAAAACTCTGAAGAAGTCAACTTTGCTGACGAAACATGTCGGTTTTATAAACAATAAAAGTGGTAAAAACTAAGTAATTTATTAATTTCAATCAAAAGTATTTATGTTTGTTGTCTGCAGGTTGTACTGGGGTTACTTCGTAATTTTAATGATTTCCTCATCTTCCTGTTTACTTAACCATAATTTTATGTTTTTTTAAACATTTGTATCTCCATGGTGTTCTTAATTTCAATTGTAAGGGCATTACCTATATAATTTTGTAGCATGGAAATTAAGGTTTTTCTGGCCAAAAGATGTGTTTTTATTGCGAGATGTTCAGTGGTTTTGAGGATTTTGACCTTGTAGTATAGGTGTGTTGGTCAGCAAGGTATTCATATTTTTCTTTAAATTTGAGTAGTGCATTTTTTTAGTATCATTTAATAATGCTGAACACATTAAAAAAAATTACATTAAATTTTTAAAGTTTTTAAAAATTTCTTGTTTGTGTAGTTTTTATAGTGGCAATTAACGAGCAATATGCTCATTCTCGCGCTCGGTAAATGTTTTATTGAGACATTTGAATGGATATTGCAACCGATGAAATGGAATGCAGTTTGAGCATTAATTTCCGAGTGCAGTTAATCTTATTACCTCTTAGATAACAATCGTTATTATTATTCACTTATTCTTGGTTATGACTGGCTGAACATTTCATGTGACAAACAGGGAAACCGTTTAGTCAAGCGATCGGCAACTGGCGGCCCGCGGGCTTCCCACCATTTTTGGCACACCATCGGTCACAATCACGGACATATGAATATATCTGGAACTGCCCTAAGTGATAAAAACGTATTATTTCCCCCTCCCCATGGAGCCGGCTGGAGCTCCTCCTTGGAACCGGCTCGCTTCATGGGGAGGGGATAGAGCCTCGCTTGAATCTAAAATGTGTGACGTCATCATTCTTGCCGTGACCAGCGCGAAGCTAACATCCATACATTTAACGAAATAACACGCCAAAACGGTAGCTTGTGCTATACAATATACCTACATATCAATGTGCACATAGTGAATGTGAGCGGTTCTCCAGTGTGCTCGTCGCTGGTTACAGGGGTAAGTAAATTATGAAACATTTGTAAAAGTGTTTTAACTAAACACGGAAACAAAATATTGCTATGTGTATTGGGGCGAATCTTTTTGGGGCGAGCATTTGGCCTTAGCAAATATGTTATTAACGTGGCAAGCAATTCGCGCTCCCATGTAAAAAGGTCTATTCATTCAAAGCAGATTTTGCTTTTAAGAACTAAATGGTGATATTGTAATGCGAGATGCCTATATATTGTCAGATTGATTTTTTAACGTATCACAGTCATCTTCCTCTCTTCGCCCCCCATAGCTTGGTTTTACCCCCTCGTCTTTATCTTCTGGTCTATTGAATTCTGATGTCTATGGTCACAATAATTTTTATTTCATATCTAGTTCTTGTGAAGAAAACATAAATGTAAGTTTTTAAGAACGAGCGACGCCCGAGTGGGATTCAATAACTATGTATGTACAGCGCTACTAACTGGTTGGTTGTGATATTTCAAAACATGTAATGACCACTTGCCTGTGACGCTTTTTCCGTGTTTGCTTTCATGCTTATTCTTCTTCTTTGTGTGCCCTATCAGGTCCCCCTGACGTTGGCGATCACTCTTGAAAATGTCTCTCTGTCTTGCGCTGCCCGGAATAGCTCCTCCACACTTCTAATGCCGGTCCACTCTCGTATATTTCGCAGTCAAGACATTTGTCTCCTACCAGGCCCTCGGCGACCCTCTATCTTGCCTTTCAATATTAAATGGAGCAAGTGATACTTCTCCCCTCGAAGTATATGACCCAGATATGAAATTTTCCTGATTTTTATTAATCTAAGCAGTTCTCTATCTGCTCTAGCCCGCCTGAGAATTTCTGTGTTTGTGAACATGTCGGTCCATGGGACCTTGAGCATTCTCCGGTGAAGCCACATTTCAAAAGTCTCTAACCTGTTCATGGTATTTACATTCAAGGTCCATATTTCACATCCATACAGCAAGACCGACCACACATAACATTTTAGCATTCTCTGCCTTAGTTTTAAACTTATATTGTCATTGCAGAAGAGGGGTTTCATTTTAATTAACGCAGTTCTTGCTGCTTCAATTCTGCACCTAACCTCTACATCTGGGTCAAGAGTCTCCGTGAGAATACTGCCGAGGTATCTAAATCTTTCCACCTTTTCGACATTGCAACCATTTAACTTATGAATACAAATAATCCCAGAAGGTTAAAAATCCACCCAATTCCTTCATTATCAATGGAAAATGTGTGGATTCTACAATGATGGAGAACTGATTAGTAGAGGATCAAACCAGCAACGCCCGAGTGGGAACCAACGCATGGTAGCACCACGCTACCAACCGGTCGGTCGTAATATTTCAAAACGTGTTATTTTCACTTATTTTTTTTCACCTGCAGCGCTTTTTCCGTGTTTTCTGTGTTCATTTTTTATCACGCAGAGGGGGAAAGGGGAGAACGTTGAATAAAAACATACTTAAGATAAGGTTGGGAGCCTATACTAGCTGCTAGGAACGACTCGAAGCATGATGACGACGGGCTATCTGACGCTGTCATAAGCTCATTGGAGGGGACCCCACCACTTTCACAACGGCGTTATAAGGATACATACGGTTTCCTCCTTCACCGCACACGTCAAGACTCTATTTCATTGAACGAAGCTACATTTATTTGAACGACTCTAGACCCTCTAATGTCTATACATACGGGGTTAGAAAGCAGTATGCAAGTACTTACATTAACATGATACAAAAGACTAATGAATGTGGCAGCCCGTGGAACAATTCTTCTGCAATCTATAGAGAAAAATATATACAGATAAAAATGTCACAAGCTCACTGATTGAGCAGGCTCGAACGCGCGCGACTTACGTCGACGGTCACGCGCCCGCCACCCCTCCGAAATTACATATTCATACGGCCCGCCACCAAAAATAATTGCCGACTGCTGGTTTAGACACTCATTTTCGTATAATTTCATTTTCTAAACGACATTTGTTATTATGCCCATATCTAAGCAATGGATTGATACTTTATTTGAATTTATTAGACATATTAAAAATAAGTTTTGAAATTTAATAGATTGGAAATTTATGTTCATATATTCTGGTTTATAAATGAGTAATTTCTATTACTTAGGATCTAAAAAATTATAGTACATTGATTAAAAATTAAATAGTCATAAATGCATTTCGAATTCTTATGTCATATATGTTGATGTATAATAGTGTAAATTCTAATTATGCAATTGCAAATGTTCCCCAAAATAACCTGGAAAACTATTAATGTAATTAAATGTAAGGCCTTTGCAATTTCATTAAAAAAAAATTGTTAATTTTTTTTACCTAAAATATTTAATTCCAAATTGGATGGTTCCGTACTCCTGCAACTGGCAGAGCGAGGTACAGGAGGTAGGTACCATCGATTCATCGGTTTGACACTAAGCGAAACATACTTAACGTCAATGTACTTAGGTGTTAAAGACAATATGGTTAATGTTGCAATTTTGCAAACCTCTGACCACTTACTTTTAAATTTTCGTTGGTTGTATTTTTATACTAAATTCTTGTTGCTTATATTTTTATTTCATTTATATACTTCTATTTCCATTCCTTTGTAATATTATGAACTAAATATAACATTTGGCTGTCCTGAAACGGGTATCCTTCCCAGTTGGACAGGCAAAGTTTCATTGTGTAATGTTTTGTAATATATATGCATGTATAAATAAATAAATAAATAAAATTCCCCCTTCTATCATTGTAAGCGGAACGTATTGCTTGAATCATTGATGGGAGATTTAGCTATCAGATGATCAATCTCGCCACGCCTCGATGAGAACCCGATACATTTGTTTACTTGGATATTAACAGATCGGATACGTCTTGAATTTTTTTAAATGTGTAACATGTTTTAAACAGTATATGTAGGTATACATTATACATTTATTTTTATTTTTTTAATTTTTTTATTAGTAATAGAAGGTACATAAATTACAAATAAATTTTATACAGTAATTAATTACATAGTAGATGTACCCCCATAATTAAGCAAGGCTTGTGTGTATGGGGGGGTGTTATTGTATTGCTTTTTTAATATCATTCAGTTTAAGTTTTCAGTATAATTTTTTAGGTGAGTTTTAAAACTTTTTATATTGGTATTCATGTTTCTAATTTTTTCTGGTAATGAATTAAAAAATTTTGCTCCGAGATATTTATAACTCAATTGTCCAATTTTTTTTTTACATTTTGGAGTGGGAAGTATTGATGTTTGTCTAAGACTTCTGTTATTTTTAAAGGGTGCAACTTGATTTTTAATATTATCTTTATAAATTTGTAATGTTGCATGATAAAAGTATAATGCACTTAATTTTCTGACCTTAAATTGTTTGAATAAAAGTTCTGACGAATATGAGTAGGGTTTTTTTTAAATTGTTTTTATTATTAGTTTTTGTGATATGTAAATTGTTTGCGTTTGATTTTTATATGTACCGCCCCATCCTATAATGCCGTATTGTATAATTGATTGACAGAAAGCGAAGTATGTGGTTCTAAGTAATTTTTCGTTTAAAATATCTCTTAAACATCTAAATATATATGTTAGTTTCCTTATTCTGTTGTTCAGAATATTTATGTGTGGAGACCATTTTAAACGCTGGTCTATTGTTATGCCCAGGTACTTAATATCAGTTTTGCTTTCTATTTTTGAACATGATATATTACATTTGTGGTTTTCTGTATTTGTCACAGAGTGGATTATTAAGTTTATTTCTTTAGGTGTTTCTTGTTTTTTAATGAAAAATGGTAAATAATAGGTTTTTTTAGAATTTAAAGTCAACAGGTTTTTATCAAACCACAATTTTAGTGCATTGATATCTGTATTTGCCATTTTGTTTAATTCAGACCAGGTGTTTGCTTTTAGTAATAGGACTGTGTCGTCAGCGTAGGAGACAATGTCTCCATATTTAGAAATATTGAATATATCATTGACATATATAATAAATAACAATGGTCCCAAAACTGTACCTTGGGGTATTGAAAAATCGCTATATTTTGAATCGCTGACTTGATTTAGTAATTTTACTTGTTGTGGTCTTTCATGTAAATAACTAGCTATCCATGCTAAGACTTTCCCATTAATTCCTATAGATTTTAATTTATTTATTAATTTTTTATGTGATATGCTGTCGAAAGCTTTTTTCAAGTCTATAAATATTCCGATACATTTTTTATCGGAATCTAGGGCCGTATATAAATAGTTGGTTATTTTTGCTATCGCGTCGTGAGTACTTGTATTTTTTTTTGAAGCCGAATGGATTATCATTAATTATTTTATTTTCATCTAAGAATGTCGAAATTTGTTTTTTTACAATTTTCTCATATATTTTTGATATATTTGATAGAAGGGAAATCGGGCGGTAATTTTGTGGATCTTTAGGACAGTCTGTTTTATAAATGGGAGTTATAATTGCTCTTTTGTAATTATTGGGAAACTCGCCATTTGCTAGACTTAGGTTTATTATATGTGTTATTGGGAGAATTAAGTATGTTTTCATCGCTTTTATTGTCTTAGCATTTATGTTTTCAAAGCCGGGGGCAGAACCTCCTTTTAGTTCCGAAATAGTTCTGTCAATGTCGGCTTCTGTGACTGGCTCAAATTTATTTATTTGACATTGTGTTCTGTGTTGTGGATTTGATATATTGGTCGAATTTATGGATTTTGCTAGGTTTTTTCCAACGTTATTAAAATGGTTATTTAAAATATTACAACATTTTTTTGTGTTATTTTGTACATTATATATTAATTTCCCATCTGATATTTCGGATATGTGCTTATATGTTTTATTTTTATTTATTATTTCATTTATTGTTGACCATATTTTTTTATTATTGTCTTTAGCTTCTGTTATAATTTTTGAGTAATAGTCATTTTTCGTTTTTCTAATTAGAGTAGTTAATATATTTTTATACTTTTTATAATATATTATAATTTTATTGTTAACTAGTGGTCTTTGTGTTATTTTATAAAGTTTATTTTTTTTTCTAATGGCTTTTATTAATCCTAGAGTAATCCATGGTTTAATTTTCTTTGTTTTTGAATTGGGGACGATCTGTGTTGTTTTTGTTGCTTCTAAAACGTGTTTAGTTAAAGTTTTTTCAAACAGTAAGGCACTTTGGTTGGTGCATTTATTTTTTAAAACTTCTTCCCATTTTTCATTTATTAATGATTACTTTAATAATACATGCATTGATAAATAATACACCAATCAAATATCTACAGCAATCATTTCGTAATAATCCTAGTAAATAAAGTTTAAATTCCAGATTTTCATAATAGTCCAGTTAAGGCATTTTATTACATCATATTTATTATCAAGAAATCATATCTAAATTGGTGCTCGCAATTCAGACAACTACCGTAAAATGGCCGCTGGAATGTAATCTTTAATTGGAGAACCGTTGCGTCTAAATAATATTAATGTTCTTATGTTGGTCACCAGTTGTTTATCGGTCAATATACGAGGGTTATTATTGCAAAGTGGTTGCAAGTTCGAATTTGGAGGTCGCCATTGCAGCTTGCAGTGGTATGCACATTCTTAATGAATAAGAGAAAATGTAAAGCCTCTAGTTACGGGTAACATAAAGTCAATACAGTGGAAACCGTTTAAAAAGAAATCGGTTAAAATGGAAACTCGGTTATTACGAAAAAGTGTTTTTAGCGTTTTTTGTATTTCCTATTGAGACCACAGTATTAAATCATTAATACTCGTAGTTAAAATCGGTTTTAACCTAGACATATTGCATTATAGTCCCGGTAATGTCGGTTGATTTTAGACATTTTATTTCATCGCTCGTGTAAGTGTGCGTTACCATTAAGTACCATTATCGACCACCATAACACGGGCATCAGCCTAGCATGGTGGTCGAAAAATCCACAAATAATGTAACCATAATATGCAATGAATTAACAATTTGGGAGGCGGGTATGGGTACCGCCGCCCCGTGAACCATTTATTGGATAACCAACACCTCTGCCTCAAGTGGTTCGCTACGTTTGGTGACTTAGTAGGAGTACCCGGGTTCATCGGGTGAGGTGTGTTCAGGTTTTGGTGGCGGATCAGCCCACCAGCTGCGTGGTCGGCTGAAACGGAAGAGGCCAGTTTGCGGAAACCTTGTGACCTCTGTAGCTGGTCTAACACCGCAGCGGGAGGAATGGATTCGTACATCCGTCACTCCTGAACACACTGATCGACTGATCCCTATATTCCTACCCACCCCTCATACCCTTTTCCTTCCCAGAACTTCCTCGCCTTACTTTCCTTAGCCACCTCCACACAGCATCCCCAAAGATGATATAGGCCCTGAGGGAAATTATTTTCCTCAGAGCCTCCTATGTGGGATTAATGTAAAAAAAAAGTGTGAATGTGTGTGTAAGTGTGCTCGGAAACCATTTATTGGATAACCTACACTTCTGCCATAGGTTACCCCAAGTAGTACGCTATGTTTGTTGACTTAGCAGGGTTGCCCGGGTTCACGGGGTGAGATTTGTCTAGGTCTTGTTGGCGAATGCGTATGCCCACCTACTGCGTGGCGGGCCGGATTGGGAGAGACAAGTTGAGGTAGACCTAACCTAGACCTCTCCAGCTGGACTCTCGACCTGTATCCTTGCACCGCAATGGGAAGGATGGATTCATACGACCATAACTCCTGGACACATTGACCCCAGATTCTTACCTACCCTCATACCTTTTCCTGCTTTGAAACTTCCTCTCATTCCATAGGTTCTACTTCACCTGGTGTCAGAGTTTTGCTAACATCAGGAAAATGCTAATAAATCTTGAAGAACGTGTACATATCGTACATTATTATGTGAGTATTTCAATTATTTGGAAAGCTACCAACCGAAATAGTGATCTTTTATTTAGGTTATAATAAATTTTCGTCATTATTTGAGTTACCTAATCCTGCGTCCGTTGTTTGAATCTCCGCTTTTCGTCATCATTACGATATTACTGACAGCACTGCAATACTTAAGTTGCAAGGTAGCAAAGGTCGAGCAACACCTCGGGTAAAATCATATTATTAGTTTTACTGCAATTTGCGAAACAATAACTTGCCAACTTAGATACTATTGAGTTTCAAAATAATTACAAAGGAATATTTTCCGACCGGATTCCGCCATTCTTAATACGGACGGGCCTGTTATTGTTGATTGTAGGCTTACTACTATAGAATATTAGCTAGCGATTTCAATACGTAAATGAAAACCATTCTACGCTTCAGTTACTACTATGTTTGCAAGAACAAGGTCAGGCATAAGTATTCAGGTTTAAGATTTTCCGCAAACGTGCTTTTTATTATGAGAAACGTTGTGAGGTTTATGTACTAGCGGTTTGTTTTATGTTTCGATTGATGTTTTTTTAAGTGTACCTAAACCTTGATATAAATAAAGATATATTATTTAAATTGATCGATTTTAATAATAATAATAATAAATATCTTTATTTGGAAAACAAGCAGCTTTACAAAGATACATAAAAAAGAGTTCTAAAATAAAACAATAAGCCTAAAAACATGTTTTTTTTTTTAGTAGCTAGACAAGTAAAAATAAGAAAAAATAGTTAAGAGAAGCTAAATACTTAAATATGCATGATAAGAATATAGAAAAACACAATAAAGGGTAAGTTTATGATCTGTAGGAGTATAAGGATGATACGTATGTAAATTAGGGAATATGTAAATATTATTAAATTAATAAAAACAGTTTATTTTTAAACAGGTTCTGCTGTGTAATTATTGTTACGCGTGACAGCTGTTTCGCCTTCTGAAGGCATTATCAAACTGTGGCCATGCCACATACAGACGATATATTTATACTATTTCTAGAGAGGTATTTACTATGACTCATTTCCGAAATTTTCTAACTCTAAATTTAAAAACTCATTTTCTCTCTAGAAATAGTATAAATATATCGTCTGTATGTGGTATGGCCACAGTTTGATAATGCCTTCAGAAGGCGAAACAGCTGTCACGCGTAACAATAATTACACAGCAGAACCTGTTTAAAAATAAACTGTTTTTATTAATTTAATAATAATATTATTGATTATATAATAAAAAAATAAAAATTAAAATGGAGTTCTACAAATTAAACTTGATAACAATAAATAATATGTAAATATATTGCAAATTAGGAAAAGAAATCTGATAAATAATACAATAAATATAAATATGGATGTTAAGTGGTGTGTTGTGATGCATTACATTTATCTAATAGTGTTGCTTTGAATTTGTTGAAAGTTACATATATTGAAGATGTCTATATGTGTGAGGTGTGTGTTATGAAAGTGGCAGGCTAGATGTATGAATTCATTTTGTAAGTAGTTGGTGTTGGAGCGGCTGCTATGAAAAAGGGATACGTTTCTGCCATTGCGACCGAACTCTAATATCTGTTTTTTGTAAAAGATACGGGGAAGATATCGTATTAAATATTAATGTTATTTTATTATAATATTAATATTTAATACGATATCTTCCTTTAATACGATATATATTTATTGCGCCAGATTTAAATGTTCGGGTTAAATTTTCCCCACAAAAAAAAAAAATAATAAAAATAAAAATAAAAATAAAAATAAAAATAAAAATAAAAATAAAAATAAAAATAAAAATAAAAATAAAAATAAAAATAAAAATAAAAATAAAAATAAAAATAAAAATAAAAATAAAAATAAAAATAAAAATAAAAATAAAAATAAAAATAAAAATAAAAATAAAAATAAAAATAAAAATAAAAATAAAAATAAAAATAAAAATAAAAATAAAAATAAAAATAAAAATAAAAATAAAAATAAAAATAAATAAATAAATAAATAAATAAAATAAAATAAAAAAAGAAGGAAAAACTAAACCCTTTCATACACTTCCCCAAATGATCATCCAGTGAATCCACGCTATTGCACTATATAAGTATTATAAATACAAAACAATACAAGAACAACATGTCAACCTACTAGAGACCGAATGGGAATATAATTCACCGACTCCAGATATTTTCATATCAGAGGGTTCGGCTCTGTGGCATTTCTAATTGAACCTATAAATCCTACCGATCCCTCAATATAAATATTTAAAAAATCCTTTGTAATCCTACATGTATTTAAAATGACTGATTTTTGCATTTTTATATACAAATTCTTTGACAAATCTAATATGCTTAAATTTTGAATCAGATTCCTAGGTATTATGCCAGTGGCCGAAATAACAAATAATGGTAATATTTTTATAGTCCGAGAATGCCAAATTCTTTATGCACCAGATTTAAATGTCCGGTTTAAATTTTCCCCAAAAAAAAAAAAAAAAAGAAGGAAAAACTAAACCCTTTCACACACTTCCCCAAATGATCATCTAGTCAACCCACGCTATGCAATTGCACTATATAAGTATTATAAATACAAAACAATACAAGAACAACATGTCAACCTACTAGAGACCAAATGGGAATATAATTCACCGACTCCAGATATTTTCATATCAGAGGGTTCGGCTCTGTGGCATTTCTAATTGAACCTATAAATCCTACTGATCCCTCAATATAAATATTTAAAAAATCCTTTGTAATCCTACATGTATTAAAATGACTGATTTTTAATTAATAATCCTACATGTATTTAAAATGACTGATTTTAATTAATTTAATTTTAATAAATACAAGAACAACATGTCAACCTACTAGATACCAAATGGGAAAATAATTCACCGACTCCAGATATTTTCATATCAGAGGGTTCGGCTCTGTGGCATTTCTAATTGAACCTATAAATCCTACCGATCCCTCAATATAAATATTTAAAAAATCCTTTGTAATCCTACATGTATTTAAAATGACTGATTTTTGCATTTTTATATACAAATTCTTTGACAAATCTAATATGCTTAAATTTTGAATCAGATTCCTAGGTATTATGCCAGTGGCCGAAATAACAAATGGCAATATTTTTATAGTCCGAGAATGCCAAATTCTTTTAATCTCATTTCCTAAATCTGTGTATTTTCTTATTTTTTCAGAAATAGTTTTTTGAATATTACAGGAATTTGGAATAGCTACATCAATGATATAAGTTATTTTTTTAATTTTGTCATGTAAAACTATATCAGGTCTATTATGACTAATTGTTCTGTCTGTTAGTATAGTTTTATCATAATATATTTTATAAAATTCATTTTCTAAAAATGAATTTGGTTCATATTCATAATATGGTACTATATTACGGCAGTCAATCAAGTTATTTTAAATTACCAAACTTTGGTGAATTATTTTTAAAACCTGATTGTGCCTAAATGTATACTCGGAAGGCACTAATATAGAACATCCCGATATAATATGTTCTATAGTTTCGGGAAAAGCCAAACATTTTCTACATAAATCATCGATTTGATTTATATCTTTGATTATATGCTTTCTATAATTTTTAGTATTAATGACTCTATCTTGAATGGCAAGCATAAATCCTTATATTTCTGCGCTCAACTCTCCAATACTCAACCATTTGTTTGACGAAAGTTTGTCAACATACGTTTGGTTGAGATAATTGAAGTGTTTTGCGTGAATAATTTTATTTGACCAGCAATCTAATAATTCCTGGTTAGTATTTATAAGAATGTTGGCATTCTCGTCATATAAATTTAAAGGTGTAATATTTCTATCTGCCTTGCAAATTATTTTGTGCATTTCTGAGCTATTAGCTTTCCTATGGAAAAAATTTCTAAGCATTTCTACCTGATTGTGTTTCAAAGATGTTATTTTGACTACACCTCTACCTCCTAAATTTCTAGGTAAATTAATTCGTTCTATAGCTGAATTTGGATGATGGCAATTAAATTTTGTTAACGTAGTTCTAATCAATCGTTCTAAACTATCTAAATCTGTATTGGACCATTTAATTATGCCAAATGAGTACGTTAGTAGAGGTATTGCCCAAGTATTTATTGCTTTTACTAAATTTTTAGCAGATAGATTGCATTTTAAAATTTTTCTGATCCTAGTTTGAAATTTAATCCTAATATCATTTTTAATACTGGTGTGATCTAATCTATTCGATTGCGGGTATCCTAAATATTTATAAACCTCATCCCCTTTCATACTTTGAATTTTGAAATTTCTAAATATACCCTCGTCTCCATCTACAATTTTGCCTTTCTCTATATGGATAGTTTTACATTTATCTAAACCAAAAGTCATTTTAATATCATCTGAAGAAATTTTAACTACCTTAATCATTTTCTCTAAATTTGATTCAGAATTTGAAAATAATTTTATATCATCCATATATAATAGATGTGAAACTATACTACTCTCTCTTGTATTACCCTTAATTTTTATTCCAAACTTGCTTTTAATTAACATTTTAGAAAGGGGATTCAATGCTAAGCAAAACCAAAGAGGGCTCAATGAGTCTCCTTGAAAAATCCCTCTTTTTATTGAAATGCCCGGTACTACTATTTTCTTACCTTTTAAATTAACTAGCAAATCTGTATTCCAAAAGGACATAATATTTTTCAAAAAGCTAATTATAATTGGGTTAACTTTATATATTTTTAATATTTTGATTAGCCACGAGTGCGGGACACTATCAAAAGCTTTTTGATAATCTATATAACAAGTATGTAAATTACGCTTTTGATTTTGAATTTGTTTTAAAATTACAGAATCAATTCTTTACATCCCATATGTTTTCTGCGACAACCTTTTTGTTGTTCAGATAAAATATTTTTTTCATCCAAATGAGTATATATTAAATCTGTCAAGCAAGACGTTAAAATTTTATATATTGTCGGTAGACATGTAATGGGTCTATATTGAGAGGGATTATTAATATGTTCGCTTTTAGGCAACATATAAGTAATGCCCTTAGTTAGAAAATTAGCAAAATTTTGAGGTTCTCTGACAAGTTTTGAAAGATTTTTTGCAAAAAGAGGATGTAAAGTAGTTAGACGTTTGTACCAAAAATTATGTATCCAATCGCAACCCGTGGCTTTCCAATTATGATTATTTTTTATTATTTTGGCTAACAATTCAACCAATATATCAGAAAAACTCATTTGTTCAATGTCTGAACAATTGAGTTCTTCATTTTCTATCCAGTTACCTGCCTCATTATGTTTTATATCTTTACTCCAAATGTTTGTCCAAAAATCGCGCATATCTGATTCAGATGGCAACGGAATATTATTATTCGAAATAATATTCTGTTTATCGTCAAGTTTGGAATAAAATATTTTCTCATTTTTCTGAAATAATCTATTATTATTTCTTTTATTATACGTATAATTATATCTTTTTAATCTACTAGCTTTTACACCTAATTTTTGTTTTAATAAATCTAATAAATCATTGATTATATTTTCATTATTATTACTACCAATGCTATAACCAAATTTTCTCCCAATTTCATCTACATATCTCAAAATATTCCTACTTCTATTTCCATTTTTATATTCAATTACTCTAGCTATACTACTTCTTAAAAATACTACATCATTTTCTAATCTAATCTGCCATTCTGGTTTACTATAACTATATGATCTATCATCAGAGGACATTAATTTTACTCCTAACTTATTACATATAGTGATAGCACTAGCGTACACTATTGTATGAAGATCTAAAAAACTAATATCGTCAAATATTATTTTTGGTAAAATTAAATTATTTAATTCTGAAATTAATTTAGATAATTTCTTTGACGTATGCAATTTTGGTAATTTTGGTCTAACTGTGGGCTCTATATCTATATATCTATTTATATTATTTTGAAGCAAGTTAGCTAATTCTATTACATTATCATCTAGTAAGTTTAAATTTGCAATATTGATTTCCCTAAGATTATGAATAATGTCTAAGTTATTTGAATCTACTCTAATATCATTGGATTCTTCTACTAGAATATTATCTAAACTATCTTCATTCAATGCATCTAATATAACATTACTACTCGTATTAATTTGATCTAAATTATTCTCCAATTGCAATCTATCTGCTACTTCTTTTCTTATCTGATTTTATGTTACTACAGGAATTAAATTATTTTTGAAAATTGACCTTTTTTGGTCAGCTAATCTTTGTTCGTTTACTTGGGCAACCGGATAATTTTGTGAGAAAAGTAAATGTAATTTTTTCCTATACAATAACATTTTTTTTACGCACCAGATTTAAATGTCCGGGTTAAATTTTCCCCCCAAAAAAAAAAAAAAAAAAAAAAAAAAAAAGAAGGAAAAACTAAACCCTTTCATACACTTCCCCAAATGATCATCTAGTGAATCCACGTTATGCAATTGCACTATATAAGTATTATAAATACAAAACAATACAAGAACAACATGTCAACCTACTAGAGACCAAATGGAAATATAATTCACCGACTCCAGATATTTTCATATCAGAGGGTTCGGCTCTGTGGCATTTCTAATTGAACCTATAAATCCTACTGATCCCTCAATATAAATATTTAAAAAATCTTTTGTAATCCTACATGTATTTAAAATTACTGTTTTTTGCATTTTATCTCATTATTATTATTATTATTATTATATCGTATTAAAGGAAGATATCGTATAAGATATCTTCCTTTTATACGATATTTATTATTATTATTTTTTTTTTTAATTTGTACAACAGATTTTTATCCAATTACTGTTCAATTTTCTCATTTTGACAGTCTCAACACCTAGGAAGATGATTATTATACAAAAAAAATCTTAAGGCTATCTAAAGAAGAGTTATATATATCTAGTGTTTCCGATATTTCGTTCAACAGCACCATTCCTCTTGTCATGCTATGCTGTGCTAGAATATCTGTTCTGCCGTATGGTATTTTGAACAAGTCGTGTCGACGACTACGGCTGAAATTTTTAGGTACGTATAAGCCATAACATTCCAAGAGGAATGGGCTGTCAATACGATTATGGATTATGTTAAAACTAAGAATTGCAAGATTTGCATAACGTCTAGTTTCCAAGCTAAATCTATTTGTTGCCTCAAGTAATTCCATATGGTGCATGAATCTCGGGTACGTTCCATGCATCCGCATATAGACATACCTAAGGAACTTTTTCTGAATTTGTTCCAGCATATTAATATATTTCGCTTGGTGCGGAGTCCACACACCACTGGCATACTCCAGCTTACTTCTTATGACTCCATCAAACATGGCTATCATTGTATCTGGGTCATCAAATTGCTTATCGTATCGTATCGTTATTAACGTATTATCGTATCGTATTATTTAACTTGTAGTAATTGGTTTGTTATTCTTGTAACTGACCGAGTGATTTGCAGGGTTTTTATTTTGGTTACCTATCGTTATATTGCCCAGACTTTGTAGAAATGTGTTTATAATATTTCGAAACAATGGTATTTACTTGTGGAATTTCAGTACCTAACTAACACCGTTTTCGAGGAAAATAATAATTATAGATTACCGAAGAAACCAATCACTTTGTGGCTTAAAATAAACGAATTAAAATTAACGAATTAATAAGTGACATTAGAAATAAACGTAAATCTACTTCGATTTTTAACCATCTTTTCTTTACTCTTTACTAAGTATAAAATGAAGTCGCTCACGCTGTATGTGCGCTTAGATCTTTTAAAATACGCAACGGATTTTCATGCGGTTTTCACCAATAGATAGAGTGATTCATGAGTAAGATTTTAAGATATATAATTTGTCAAGATTTTGAGTAAATTGGTTGAAATACATAATATAACTGGCCAATCGGCAGCGGGCAGTGGACCGACAAACTGGCGGTGTGGATTTGATTTAACAGATGGCGTTGGTTATAAAGGTGTCGTTAGTCACAGCAACGTGTGGCCGGGTCTGCTAGTTTTTGTATAATTGGAACATTGTGTCAATTAGTTTTGGCTACATCTTCAATATTTAGGACATTGAGAGAGAGACAGAGAGAGAGAGACAGAGACAGAGAGACAGAGAGAGAGAGACAGAGAGAGAGACAGAGAGAGAGAGAGAGAGAGAGAGAGAGAGAGAGAGAGAGAGAGAGAGAGAGAGAGAGATACAGCAGATAAGAAGAGGATAAACCATAAATGGAAAAGGTTTGCCACAGACACAGATCCCCAGATTCCTACCCACCCCTCATACCTTTATCCTTCCCAGATCTTCCTCTCCTTCCTTACCTTAAAAACCCTCCTCTCAGCATCCCAAAGATGATAGAGGCCCGGAGGGGGAAATTATTTTTCTCAGTGCCTCCCGTGTGGTGGTCATGTAAAAAACGACAAAAAATCTTTATGTCTGTCTGTCTGTCTGCAAAAAACGACATCGTGGATATGCAGATTTTTTACAAAAACAATTATTGTTGTTCAAACGGTTTTTTTCTTGGAAATACTTTAGGTAAGTATATACTTCAAATTGCCCATCCAATTATGAGAATCACGATCACGGACACGTCGTCACGCCTCTTGGTCAATACATTTGCATTTCATCACGAGTAGGTATGGCGTGTAAATATTGCGGAAAAAGTTTTATAAAAGAACCGACACCCCACGCTGACACCGTTTCCATATGAGCCTTTATTGGTGGTTATTACGCAAGGAATGAGCCACTTGAATATGGGTTTTAAAATAAATTTTATTGTTCAGGATGTTTTTCTATGGTAAATAGTACTTTTAATCCGTTGCTATTTAAAAAAAATGTTACACCATTATTGATTTCGATAGAGAAGCATTTTTTGTAAACCAGAAACGTGATGTGCATCCACTCGTACGATGGCTATCTGTATTTAGGTTCGTGATTTAAAAAAATTAAAATGAATTATAAATTATTTTTTTTTTGAAAAATTTAAAACTATGGGATGAACGATGAAATGTAGGTAATTTGTTTCCGTATTAAAAATTTGAGGGATGATCGAAAGGCCGAATCGTAAACAAAAACACTTCAAAATCCCCATAGCTCGAGTGATCATTAATATTTGAACACCCTTTAATATTAATATTAATACATACATTAAAAAGCTCTCGTATTCTCTTTTTTTTTAATCAAAAGGCGTAAATATCATCGAATAATTTTTTTGAAGTGCTTTCAAACAACAGTTACTGTTATGATTTTAGGTTATCGCGGTTAAAATTGTCAACGTGATTTATTTTTGGGTAATTGTGCCGTGTTGCGCTTCCTTCTTCTTTAACCAACATTTCGGACACCGTTACAGTTTCAATAATCAGGGCAGATGTATAGATTGCGGGGAACTGTTTATTTATTTATGTAGGAGCAATGCTCCAAATCTCTTGGGTCCTGAATTTCAGTGCAATTTAATAAATAACTATCACGGTTCGTTTTAAGATTTTCACGGCCAAAAGTATTTCCGTTATTATTTGTTTTAGGGTTGTTATGCCATGTTACCTCGTGAGGTAGCGCAACACGGCATAACACCCCAAAACCAATAACGAAAAAAAACTATCACGGTGATTATTATTAATTTATCTATCATTTTAAAAAATAAATAACACGATTGCAAACATGAAAAAAGGTGGTATTTAATAACAACAGATTTCCTATTTCATCAACACATCGTAAACAAGCTAAAGCCGCCAACTTTCAGTTTTAATTTTTGTACGTCATTTTCCAAATGCGACACAGTTAATGATGTTTAAAATATAAAAAAAACAGGGTTGAAATGAGAAATAAATAAAGAGGAACATAATTTTTATGTGGTGACATAATGAGTAAACCCGCATATGTTTATTGAAAAAAAAAATTAACTAATTTAAAAATGAATGCAAGTGACTCATTGGAGAAAATCGTAAAAAAAGTGGCGATCGCATCATCTTCTGAGATGAGAGAAGTACTGCCACAGGTGGCCATTCTCATTATGTACTTATGAGATGTGTGTGTGTGTGTGTGTGTTTGTGTGTTGGTATACAACCAGGAAATGTTTTATTCTTTACATTTAAGAAAGTAAAAGTATAACTTACTCTTACGAAGGAAGCATCTCCGTAAAAAATGATATTTACTTTTATCTCATTCGGTGTGCAATCAACTGTGCACATTGATGCAGTCATGAAAGTGCAGATTTTATTGTCATCTGCGCATTCTTTTCAATTGCAAGTTTCACATTTTGATAATAAGTCATTTCAATACAATACATTATGATCTATTCATTATTCGTCAATATTCCCATTCAAATATTGTCATAAAATGTTGGCATAATTTCATCACATTCTTAAATGCTTCTCAAATAGTTATATTTTTAAATTTGTTCTGATTGGTTAATGATACAGCGTAATAGATAACTCCAGTCCAATTTTTTAATTTTTTTAAATAAATAA
Organism: Limnephilus marmoratus; assembly: GCA_917880885.1. NCBI lineage: Eukaryota > Metazoa > Arthropoda > Insecta > Trichoptera > Limnephilidae > Limnephilus > Limnephilus marmoratus. The sequence continues at coordinate 23,037,954 of OU862919.1, read as the reverse complement.
TGACCTTCTAACCTAAATAACTGCATTTTTATTTTTATTTTTAGAGTTAGGGAACGTACCCATACACGTGACCAACTTTTTGCAATTTTTAACCCCCCCCCCCGGTGACCAAAATCCTAAGCAACCCGCCGCTCATTTGTATGGAGCGTGACATTTTGAAGACCACCCCCCTAAACGTGTCACGTAGTACGGGTACGTTCGCTTAGTTTTAATGGTCTATTTATTTATGGTCTTACAAAGTAATATATTTAAGATTTTTTTTACATGCTTATTTTGCTTAGACATTATTGAAAAATTATAAATACCTACTTATGATCAAAAAATCACAAAAAGTACATAATTTTAATAGTTTTATTATCACGCCTTTCAGCATTTTTAAATGTAGGTATAAACAAAAGCAAATGTTGAATGAAATAAAATTGATATTGAGTTATTATTTTAAAAAGCTGGTAGGAAGAATAATTAATCTTTCTCATTGGAACCGCCCGTATAATCGTAAGAACATCTTTCGACGAAATTTGAATTCTCGGCCGCTGGCTGGTTAATTGCCCTTAATAATTATGCCTGAAACATTAAATTTCTTACGTAATGATAGCATACTGGTGCCAATGTAATGCCAAAACTTTATATCATATTTTCATCATTTTCCGGAAGTATTTTATAATTCTACTAGCTGATCCGGCGAACTTCGTACCGCCTCAGAATCAAAAACTGTTGTCAACTTATTAGCTGGATTGATCTAAATTGTTTCTCCCTGCGTATACCATACCTTGATCTAAATTGTTTCTCCCTGCGTATCCTTTCCCCTCTCGCGTTCCCTCTCCCTCTCCCCACTCCACTTCTCCCCTTCCCCCGTCCCGTTAACCCCCCTTCCTGAGTTCCTTTCCCACCTCCCCCCTCCCCCCTCCCCCGGTTCACAGTTCAATATTATACCCCTTACAATATTGCTGCAGTTCTTTCAAAATAGGAGAATTCGTTCCATACAAAATGTATGGGGAATATAATTTTCTTCGGAGTGGAACACCCTTTACTTTTAGGGGTATGAAAAACAGATGTTGGTCGATTCTCAGACCTACCAGATAAGCACACAAAATTTCATCAAAATTGGTCCAGCCGTTTTGGAGGAGTATGGTAACAAACACCGTGACACGAGAATTTTATATATTAGATATCTTACAATGTCAAAATTTTTAATTACCTACCCCTAAATCGAAGAAAAATCACTATCAACAACGAGCGTGTCACTTTGAACACATAATAAATATATTATAATTATTACTGCCGCTTAAAAACAACATTAATGATGGTCAAAGTACGTACAGCCGTATTTTCTTGGATGAGAAGGTATTTGGAGCACGATTCGTACAAGATATTATGGTAATGAGGTAACAAGATATTAGGAAAATGCTTTACGGATGAATCGTTTCTTTGTGGATACTAATGGAAGGATGAAAAATATCTTAGGCATCAAATGTCAGGGCCGGGTCATAGTTCATTAAATTCGTCTAACAATATAGCAGTTACATAGCTAACCATACAGAAGACACACTTTCTGCTGTGTAGAAGTGCCTTTTTGGAGATGTAGCCAATTAAAACATTTTTTGGGAGAATACATTGTCTTTCTGATAATGATTGTTGTTGTTCTACCGAAACGTCTAAAATGGTCATCCAAACCATTGAAAGGTCAATATATCCAAAAACACGTACTAATTGCGGGGTCACTAAGAATACCGCATTTTTACTGTACAACTTAGTGACTTATGCTATTTTGGACCTATATACTAGCAGCCTTACTAATAAACATAATGAATATGGTGTACAATTGATAAACTACTATGTACCAAAAAACCTCACTAACAGAAACGTAAAATAAAAACTGCCATGGTTGTTAGTTCACGAGAAGATATATATATATATATATATATATATATATATATATATATTTTTATGCGGTCAAAAGGGGTTGTTTTTCTATTGTATAAATTCAAAATTTATCATCAAATTTCGGAAATTTTTAAGGTATTTTAAATGTGCTACATATTTCATCTTTTTGAAGATGTAAAAACAAATATCATTTTAAAACTATATATAAAATTATCTTTAAGATTTTTGTATTTGAAATATACTTCAACGTTGGAATATTTTGATATCACACATGAAAAAAGCTGAAGAAAAAACTATTCACGTCGAGAAATTCTAAAACATGTGAAATAAAAAAAACATCCTTTAATTTAGGAAATCTGTAGGAAAATTGATTCTTCACTTTTTATCTCCTTTATACAAAATTTGATATTTTGGATTCATTGTTTGCAAAATATAAACATTGATACCCTAGGATGGAAGATTTTAGAGAGTGGAAGATACTCTGGAAAATCTAAAATAATCCCAAATAAAAATAGTGGAAAAAACACCACTTTCATAAAATTCAAATTAGATTTACGAGGTAATAGTCAATTAAAAAATAATGTCTCAATAACCTCAAATCTTTTAAAACGTGAATTTCAATAGACAGTCTACCTAAAAGTTGCCAGCTCTTCGGGGTACAGTTAAATACGTTTTTTATTGGTATCAAATCGAATCTGTACTTGTACAATCTTAAATTATTATATGTGTAACTAAAACACCGTGAACTGTTTTTTTTCATTGTAATGCTGCAGCATTAAATATTAGAATGTCGATTTAAGATCAGCTTTCAAAATAAATTTTGACGGCCGGCGTGATCTATGGGTAAGGCACTTGACTCGCAATCCGAAGGTCGAGGGATCGAATCCCGGCTTTGGTAAATAAATTTTATTTTAATAATTTGTGTTATTTCACAATTAATTCGTTTAAAATAATGTCTAGTACCTAAAGGTATTTGCGGCATGTTCCAGAGTCAAAGATACTCTCAGAAGCGCTCTGGTATAGGACCACCATTCAACGTTGAATTGAAACGTTGCTTGAAATGGCGTTAGCCGTGTTTGGTGACCAGATCTGAATAGCCAAGTACTTCCACATCATCTCCTTCCCCTTCCAACTACCTTCAGCCTCACAACATATTCCAATAGGGGATACCATCGTCTCACTGGCTCCAGACGGGAGCAGCTGAGACTCTTGTGAGGTATTCATATACTCGATAAAAAAATACTTTAATAATATGTTTAGATCATTAGTCGTAGACAATTTTTTCAGCAATTATGGAATTAATCGATCTGTACGTTGACAGAATCAATCTAGTGGTTATAATGACGATTCAATTGATTTGGGACGGTGATGAAACCAATTTGTCTGCCACAATCGTAGAATCGATTAACCTTCTATAATGGTGGCATTGAATTTTGTTCCATTTACATTCAGAGTCGATCTAACTGTCAAAATGGAGAAATCAATCAACTACCTCAATAGTAAAATTTATCTATCCGTTATTTTTTTTCAAATTATGTCGTTATGTTCTGGCAAAGAACTAATCTTATATATAAAAATGAATATTTCTTTGTTTGTCCCTAATGTATTCCTAAACCATTCATCCGATTGCGATGAAACTTTGGGGATTTGATGTGCGCATGCCCGCGATGGTTTCTATGGACAATGATAGTAGACGTTATGAAACCATTTCCTATATTATTCATCCGATTGCGATGAAACTTTGGGGATTTGATGTGCGCATGCCCGCGATGGTTTCTATGGACAATGATAGTAGGCGTCATGAAACCATTTCCTATATTATTCATCCGATTGCGTTGAAACTTTGGGGATTTGATGTGCGCGTGCTCGCGATGGTTTCTATGGACAATAATAGGAGGCGTCATGAAACCATTTCCAAAAACCAAAGATATTCAAATAAAAGAACTTTAGTGAGTTGTGTTGCGCACGCCTGCTAAGGTTTCTATGTAATGGTGAGCTCTGGCGATATGAAAGTGGTATTAAAAAAATGCAAATGGTGGCGCGCGAATTGTTTGAAAGTTAGTGTATTTCATATAGTTTAGCGGCAGGGAGGGAAGGAGGGAGGCTGAGTGGAATGCGGGAGGTGGGAGGGGAACTAAGGAAGGGGGTTGGCAGAAGGGGGGACGAGGGAGGGGTGGACGCCAAGGAAGGTGAATTCGGGAGGGAGTCGGACGCGGGATGGGGCGGGGAAGGTAGACGCTAACGCTGGAAGGGAAGGGGAAGTGGAAGTGGAATAGGGACGAATGGGAAAGGACACGCAAGGAGAAACTATTTATTTATTTAAGTGACATTGCAATGCTTGCCAGGAACTCGCTATTTTTTAAATAAATTTCCGTAGTGGTGCTCTATCGCAGTGAAAGACCCGAGTCTACAGGAAAATATGAAGAAAAGCGACTTGTGAAGATGTTTTGCAGACCTTAAATAAAGCTGCAAACGACAGTAGATAAAATTTATACAATATTTCTTTAAAATTGGGCAAATGAATACCGCACTCTGGCCCTGATTCAACATTCTGCAGTTAATAGAGATGCGTTGAACCAAGGAAACGTTTGAAACAATATGAACGTTGGATTTCCGTATAAAATATGATAATTACACGGATACATTACCGGAGAATGTTGAGATGATGTTGTTTTCAAGGATTTCGAAATGCGTGCCTTGTATTCTAGATCCTAGATTGTATCACAAGCGAACAAGATATTTTTATGATTGAACGCATCGTGTAGAACTTGTTCAAGGTCATAGAAAAATCTCAAGAAAATAATTAAAAATTAACAATTTCATAACTACTATGTGATGATCTATGTATTTGGATATTTTTGAGTTTGTATTTGACTTTTATGTATTTTTTTATTTATTTTATTTTTTATTAGTTACTATTTAATTAGAAGTTTGATGAGAATTACAAGATATGATAATGTATATAAATATTTCATCTGTTCGTTTTTAGTCCTCCTCACTAGGTGGTCCTGTGCTGAGGCGGACTGGTAGATTTCTTTGATTTTCAGTTATTTAGTTTCTATGATGTTTTTAATATATTCTCTAGTATGTCTGCATTAATTTCTTTCACCAATGTTTTGAGTTTTTCCTTAAACTTATTTATCTTTTCTATCTTTTTCTAATTTGGAGAAAGGATGTTGTAAAGTTTGGTTTCCAGATATATGTGGTTTCTATGGCCAAAACTCAGCCGGTATGATTACCGCCGCCACGGGAATCGTTTATTGGATAAACGTCACCCCTGCCGTAGATCACCCCAAGTGGTTCGCTACATTTGGTGACTTAGCAGGGGTGTCCGGGATCATGTGGTGAGGTTTGTCGGGGTCTTGGCGGCGGATGGTTTGCCCTCATACTGCGTGGCGGGCCGGATCGGGTGAGACTATTTTTTTTCATGAGCTCCACACAGGAGGCCCTGAGGAAAATAATTTCCCTCAGGGCCTATGTCATCTTCGAGGATGCTATGTGGAGTGTTTTTTTGAGGAAAGGAAGGAGAGGAGAGTTCTGGGAAGGAAAAGGGTTTAAGGGGTGGGTAGGAATCTGGGGTTCAGTGTGTCCTGGTCATCCGCCTCCAAGACCTAGACAAACCTCACCCCATGAACCCGGGCACCCCTGCTAAATCACCAAAAGTAGCGAACCACTTGGGGTGACCTATGGCAGAGGTGTTGGTTATCCAATAAAGGTTCCTGGGGCGGCAGCGGTACCCATTCCCGCCTCCCAAATTGGAGACCTTTTTATTTCTCTAACCGGATTCTCTCGACACATCGCCTTGCACCGTAGTGGGAGGAGGGGATTCATATGACCGTCACTCCTGAACACACTGACCCCCAGATTCCTACCCATACCTCATACCCTTTTCCTTCCCAGAGTTTCCTCTCCTTCCTTTCCCTAAAAAGACCCTCCACACAGTATTCCCAATAGTGTCATTGGCACCGCGGGAAATCATTTTCCTTAGGGCCTCCTGTGTGGAGCTATTGTAAAAAATGTGATTTTCTTTGTTTCGGTATCAATTTACACTTTGATTTAGGTTCAAGATAAGAATAATATATGAGAAACTTAACGCGTTTACCCCAATCACCGGAAAATTACTCTTATAAATGTCTATAATTACCGTATGATGACTGAAAGAAAAAATCTTTAAGTACAATGAAAAATTATAAATTGAACAAAAAAAACTAATTTGTGAGGTAAGCGTTTTTTGGGTCACACTGTTTAAATACACGTTATAAAAGTCGTGGGAACCACCAGTTGTGTCACGCCATAATGTACCTTGCGCTCAATGTACCGAGAGAACGTTTTCCACGACATCCGTGTCCGCGTGCTTCGCAAGCAATCGTCTCAACAACGTGAGAGTTGGTTTTGCAACGGATGGTCCAAAAGTACGCCTGCACATTCAATGGAATTATCCGTTGCGAGATTGAGGCTTGCAAAACAAAGTGAATGTGTAAAAATATCTTGAAATTACAAGATATCACGAAATTTAAATACAAGCGGTTTTAATTTTTTTATCAGGTGCCATCTAATAGTAATTATTTTTGGGCGGAAGATTCTGCCTGAAGACTTTAATCAGTACATAATTAGACACTATTTAAATAGAGCATCTTAAACATTCTTAAGATGGCCAATTAAACAATGCATGTACAACACTTTTCTGAGTTTTTAACGCTTCATCTTTAGGAAATTTATTAAACGAATAGAATCTCTATAAATAATACTTTCTAATACTTAAATAATCTAATACTTTCATAAAATAATTAATTTTATGTTTCAGAAAAATAATGTTGTATGTATATTGGCTCCACACAAGAGGCCCTGAAAAAATTCCCTTAGGGCCTATGTCATCTTTGTGGATATTATGTGGAGGGTCTTTTTAAGGAAAGGAAGGAGAGGAAGTTCTGGGAAGAAAAAGGGAATGAGGGGTGGATAGGAATCTGGGAATCTATGCGACTAGGAGTGATGAACGGATGAATTCACCCTTCTCATTGCGGTGCAAGGCGGTGGGTTCCATGTCAACTCAGAATCATGCAACTTCAACACCCATTGAAAGGTCATTAAAAGTTAAAGTTGCATGATTCTGAGTTGTCCGGTCACCAAGGCGATGTGTCGAGAGAGACCGGCTGGAGAGATCTTGGCAAGGTCTCTCTCAATCAATCTCTCCTTATCCGGCCCACCATGCAGTAGGTGGGCAAACGCATTGGCGGCCAATGCCTAGATAAACCTCGCCCTATAAACCCGGAAACCCCTGTTAAGTCACCAAACGTAGCGAATCACTTGGGACGACCTATGGCAGGGGTGTTGGTTATCCAATAAATAGTTCCCCGGGCGGCGGTACCCATACCCGCCTCCAAAATTGTTTTCATCAGACTTTTTACACTATTTTTTCTTGTTGATTACTTTATTTATTGAGAAAAATAAAACGTTATTTCGTAGCTCTATAGCTCATGAAGGAGATGACGCAGTAAGTTTAAAGTAAGTGCGTTACCTGATCTATTTCAGCCATAAAAGGCAGTACAAAATTTCTTGTTGTGTGAGTTCACCGATCGAGAGTTTTTTTCTGTTTTATGATAAAAAGTTAATTAATTAATTTTTCATTATTATTTACGAGACCCGCATATTCCATGTTTTGTATTTTCGGTTCTTTTTTAAAATAACAGAGGGCGCCACTTCCGTTTACAATAATCCAAAACCTGCACACATAAGCGTAATAATACCATCAGATTTACAAAACGTATAGTACCTAATCATGTCAAAACAATTCGGAAATCTCCCATTGAAACTCTGTGACATACCATTAAATTACCGACACAAAACAGTTACAATCCCCGAGAAGAAAAAAAAGATAATGCGATAAACATTTCGGGACACTTCCGCCACCCATTCTCACGGTACCTACATACCTTTGAAATGATCTTACGTATGAACACACATCTTAGTAGGTTCACAACTCAATGCGTTGGTATTAGAAAGGTCGTGCAGAAGGTTAATTAAATAATGAGTCAATAATATTTAATTACTTTAGATATTTCCTACGTTCGTGAGTATTAGAAATTTTCTCTGTTAGCCATGAAGATATTATATTTTGTAATTAAGTTTACACCTTGTCAATCAAGATACACGCAATAAACGAGTTTACATAGGTTATTGCATCAGGGGTCTATGTCAATACTGATTGTAATTTGTTATTGGAGACATTGTTGGAAAAGGTGAAATTAACGACAAAATGATTGTAAAGCTTAATTACATTTTACTTAGCTAATGAAAATTAGAAGAGTTAGACCTCTCATTTGCCGGATGTGCGCCGACGTACGCGGATTTTTTTTTTAAATACGATTTTAACCCTTATGTATAAAGAAACTGTATAAAGGACAAGTTCAGAATTGTTTGCGCTAATACCAATCTTGACGTAGCCAATGGTTTCATTCATCTAGCAACACTAGAATATTTGTAAATCAATTGTCTATGGAAAATTCTAACTGTTACGTTTTCAAATGTTTATGAAGTTATTTTATCTGCAAACTCCTTTGAATTGTATTTTTTCATGTTGAGTATTTATTCAGGTTTTTTTAGAAATCAGTTTATGTTTGTGTCATTATATTTTTTTGACATATAGGGAGATTTTTTAAAATCTTTTTTTAGTTAGTTAGCCATTCTGGAAAACCCTTTTACAATATTATCACGCAATATATGTACATTAATAATAAGATGATACATTATCTGGTAAACAACAAACGGATACTCTTAACAGACGGATTGCAATCTTTAGAGCACGAAAAAAAGAGCACGAGTAAAAGACCCTCCACACAGCATCCCAGATAACATAGGCCCTGAGGGAAATTATTTTTTCTCAGGGCCTCCTACGTGGAGGTAATATAAAAAAAAACAGAAAATAATCACAAAAAAATCCCTTTGTTTTATGTGTATATTTTACCAAAAATAGAAAGGTAAATTTCGTTCGGTTTTTCGAAATACGGCTGGGCATGTGAGAGATCGTTTTATTTTAAATATTTAAATTATTTGTTCTAATGAATACAGCGTAACTATTACACGGGTATGGAGAGAGGAAAGAACACTACAAAACTCTGTGTTGACACTCACTCCTTGCTTTATTCACATACATATAAATTTGATCGCTTAGAAGTATTATAGACGCTTCAATTAAATACAGCGTATAGAAAATATCTTGGCCCTTAAAAGGCTCAGTCATTTTTTTATAGAAAAAAAATAAAGCATTAGGTCTATAAAAAACACTTTCATCAAGTGCAAACTGTCCTACTTATAAACCCTTTTTCGGATACGGTTTTATTGTTTAATGTAGCAAATTCACTTTCTTTTATAATAATTGCAAAAAATTAATATATTTACGCCCGAACTTAAAAAAATAAAATACAATATGAATTTTCACGTTGTCATTTTTGATATAAATCAATGCGGCGGCAGTCGACGAATTTGGATTTTCAAAGTGAACCTTATGCCGTCCACCCAAGAACTACTGACTTGCCACACCCATCTTGTGTCAGTCCGGCCCTGGCCAAAGCGGGGAATAGACGTTGGGTTCCGCGTCGCTTGGTTCCGTGAAATCAATATTAAATTTCTGTTTTATAACAATAAATAATGCGTAAAAAAAGGAGTAATGGTTTTTACAGGCTTTTACGAAATCAACCTGTAAAAAAAAACTCAAATACCTTTTCCAACCTTTCCAAAAGCTTTTTTCAACTATTTTTAAACTCCTCCTATAAAGGGGCGTGAATTTCGATTTCGATGTTTTCCTGGACTGTTGGATCACCTTAAGAAAGCTTTCATTTGGCTGACATGTCACAATAATTATGATTCTCGAGTATTTACTTAATAACAAATATTTCTTTGCTGCGAGGAAATAGCAGTCTTTTTCCTTCCTTCCTACTTTTAGAAAGCGCGGCTATAATTTATCATTCCTGATGGAAAGTCATTGACGTTCATACTAATCGTATTTAAAATAATAGTTCCGTCGTGACACTGCATTCACCATTTAATTTTAATTACCAAAAGTTTTAGCTTTAACAAGTAGTTCTGTCAACAGTAGACCTCGCGTTCATAAAATGATATTACTAATTTTCTCTTATTGAATAAATCAAATATAATTTTCTCCGAAATCATAAGATTGTAAAGAGTTCTTAAATCGCTACATACTTAATTATAAATTGCATAATATTTTATGGCAAGGTAAATGACAAATCTTTTTTATTACCATATAATATTAAAGATCTCAGTCAAAGTTAGCCAACTAGTAAAAGAAAGGCTTTCTTAAATAATAAAGTGAATGCGGCAGATTTTCACAACCGGAAAGGAACATTTAATGAAAAGCCAAACTGTCGAGTAAAAACACGACTTCGCTATGTTCAATCAAATACGATTTTTTATGAGTTACTACTACTGGAAGGTTTGGTAAGGCTCTTGACTCGCAATCCGAATGTCGCGGGATCGAATCCCGGCATGGGCAAATTAATTTTATTTGAATAATTTGTGTTATTTCATAATTTATTCATTTAAAATAATGCATAGTGGTGGTTATCCACCATTTCCCCCCCTGGTAAAAGTAACAGATGGTTACTCCTTCAAGGCTCTCGCAAGATTCATTTTTTTTGTTAAACGAAGCTACGTATTATTTTGAACGAATGTAGACCTCCAGTGTTCCTGCATACGTTGTTAGAAAGCAGTATGCAAGTGCTTAACAGGTAAATAAAACATAATACAACAAATCAGGTTAGTAATATAAGCAAAATAATATTTAAAGCAAAACAAAACTCATTCAAGAAGCTCATGAGGCAGCATTGCATCATGTGAAAAACCCTGGAAGCACCTGTATAAATAGATAGAGAACATACGATAAACAATTAAGTCTCAAATCATTTGGCAAGTATCGATAAAAAATGCAAATTGCATTCAGCCTGATATAAACCACGCATAGTATATTTTCGGCAAATTCCAGAGTGGAAGATACCCTAGTGTAAAACCACCATTCAGAATTGAAACGTTGCTTGAAATGGCGTTAGCCGTGTTTGGTGACCAGATCTGTATAGTCAGGTACTTTCCCACCTTCCTCTTCCCATCTCCTTCCCCACCCCACTACCTTCAGCCTCACAACATACCCCAATTGGGGATGCCATAGTCTCACTGACTCCAGACGGGAGCAACTGAGAGTTTTTTGAGGTATTACCATAAAAAACGAGTATGCTTTAGACCACACGACTGAAGTAAAACTTCACTAACTTATATTTCCCTCTCAACTTCCGTTCGCCTCGCCCGATTATACTTTTCATAACGCTCTCGTCACGCATTCACCAGCTTACTCCCCAAGTCAAGCGTGCGTAAAGGCCCGACCTTTTGCCTTGCCCGATCACATCTTTCGTAACGCTCTCGTCACGCATTCACCAGCTTACTCCCCAAGTCAAGCGTGCGTAGAGAAGTTTTTCTTTAAAAAAAGGTTTCAATACCCATATTTCATCCTATGTCCTTAAATTGATTTCTGTTGGTTTAATGAATATTTCAAAGCTACATAACTCGCGATGGAAATGAATATCCGGTTGAAATTAAACAAACAGAAAAGGCTTTGTAGCAAATATCACGACGTTAGAGCTCATCATTCGAGGTTCTTTGATGTTCTTTGGAACGTTTTCTCCTTTATATAAAAATGCATTAAAGAGATCAACGGTAGGGTAACAGCGAAACCCATTTTTCCAAAACGAAATTTAATTTTAGTCTTTATTTCATAAATTATTTGGTATACGTAAAAAATGTACGCGACCATTTTTAACTACCTTATAAATTCAGCACATAAAAACCGCCTGTGGAATTTAGCGATCAACTGAAACAACGTAATAAATATCCGCTTCGTGCTGCACAAAATAAACACCAAACATTCCTTTAAAATATCCATACACATCACAATAACGTCATCCACAGACTGCAAATCTGCAAATATGGGCGGGAAAATTACAGTCAAATATGCGGGGACAAGTGCTGCGGCTGCTATCTGAACGTGACCATAGACTTCGAACGGAATAAAAATTCAAAAACCAGTTTATCCGGGTAGGTACTCACCATTATTATTGTTGGCCCCACCTCTAGTAAACTTCCTCACGAATAATCTCGTGGGTCGGGTGGCTCGCGTAGAAGTCTCAAGCGCGCCAACTTCAGTCGCGTTTTGCTCTCCAGACGATAGAGATGTCGTCGGTTTTCTCCTCTCGAACGTCGGTCTTTTCCGGAGATTCCCGAATGCGGAAAATCTGCCCCCGGTCGTTGTGTTGGGAAGTTCCGTAGTAGTTGAGGTAGTTCCCCTTTTGGATTGTTCGGCTTTCAAGTTGAAGCGTGTTGTGGGTCTTCTGGAATATGGATTCGGTTTTGAAGTCACGGTTGGTTCTGTTTTGGAATTCTCTGATCCTGGGGCTATAGTGTTGTCGGAAGACAAGATTTCGGTGACTTCTTCTGATTGGAATGATTCCTGAGAAAAAAAGAAAGAATAGTAAGTTATATTGATTTTCGATAAAAATTATATGTTATATAACCCTTTGAAGATACACACACACTGATCAATATTTTTGTATTGTTAAATTAAGGTTTTTATTGATTAAAACATGCTTATTTGATACGTAAGTACTTAAATTAAGACGTTATATGCAAAAAAAAATATCCTATGGTTTTACCGCTGAGAGCTCCTTCGCAAAATCTTTTTTTATAACATTTATTTCTTTTTATAAATAAAATGAGATATTTCAATGGAGCTGTCAGCATTATGTAAGATTCTTTTAAAGCATTGTACAATATGCAATATACCTACACGTACATAATTTGTTAGGCATTATTACAAGAAATGGTTTTATTGATTAATTTGATTAATAAGTACGATTAAAATTATAAAATCATTACCATTTTATTAATTATTTTTAATGCTTATTTGATGTAACTTTTTTATGTTCAATTTACATTCCATACATGTTATATATAAATCTTATGTCACCTTTAAATTAATTCTATCATTGACATATCACGCAAAATCAGATAAGATCGTTAAAACACAGATTTAACATTAATATACACATCACTATTTTGCCAGTGCAAGCATAAGTTGAGTCACTTAACATTTGGCAAACTCAACTGATAAATTATGCAAATCTCGTAAGTAATAATGTAGAAATCATTTTAACTAATGTGCATACATTTGTGTAGGCAGACATAAGTAGGTGTAGTGATTTGTGAAGTGATTCCGTTTGAACACATTTCAACGAGGAAATAAATTATACAAAGATACTGCCCACAAAGTTAAATATGTTCAGATGATGAAACCAAAAATAATATGTCTTGTTAACAAGTGAGCTTAAACATTACTTTGTACAAAAGTGGAATTCCATAGTATCAAAAATAGCTGTACCTTATTTTGTTTTTAGATTAAAAATTATTGGAAGAGTACATACTCCACCATACGCTGATTTTTCAGAGCTTTTTGAACGATATACTGAATTTTGAGTACGGTTTATATTATTTTGAAAAATTACATAATAATTTCTTGAGCTATGAGCTCATCGGACATTATAGTGCCTTCTTCGGGGTAAAGAAATGTAATATATTCACTTACTAAGACTTTTCATAAACATTTTTGAATGCGCTGTTGAAAATTGCATTAAAATATCGCTAACCATTTAAAAGTACGATCCCTTTACCCGATTTTTCACGCATGCTCTTAATAAAAATGCGAAAATATCAATAAAAAAAATTTATATTAACTAATTTACTGTTAGTAATTTAAAATAGGCGATTGTATCGCATATCGTACATAGGGTAAAGATATCTTTACAATTTTTTTGGAAAATCTTTAAATGAATGTCACTGCAAATAGATTGCTTTTGGATTTTGAAAAACAGAGACAGTTAATGCGTTATTTTCAAACATTTGGGTAAATAAATATACAATAATAGTAAGTTTTCGCGTACATTAAGCTTGCAAAAAAATAAAAAGAAATTAGATAAACATTGTAATGAATTTGAACCTAAATCCTTGGAAAATCTTCTTGGATGCATTTTTTTAAAGAGTTATAGATATACTACATTTATTCTTTCGAGTTTTGAAAAGCAGTGAGGGTTTTTCTATATTTCCACTGTCATTTTATATTACAATATAAACGGTTTTTGAAATAGGTATAAGTGTGTATTTTGCAATAACAACCGACGTAACGCAAATAACAGCATCTCCTACAATATGTCCTAACACGGGACAGGCAAACAAAGTCCGGTTTTTACATCGATAGTGAAAGCGGACATAGCAATTACCTCACAAATATAGGCAACAGATGTCACCAGGTGTAGCTATATCGTTTTTGTTCATTAGCTATTAATCGAATATTATAATTATTTTATATCTATGGCTTAAGTTTGCTAAAGTATTGAGGGATCAAATTCTTCTTATTCTATTTGCAAAGATATTTTAACCGTGTTAGGAACTTGGGGAGAAATTTTGTGAGGGGAAATTTTTTTATCGCGTGCTATTTTTAGAGCGAATTAAATCGAGCGTGTTTATTGAAGAAACGAACTCTTCAATTAATTTTACAATTGGAAATGATTTAAAAATCAACCAAGAAACACGTAAGAACACAATACTTACATATATATACATATTTATATAGTTGATTTTAGATTTCCACGGCCAAAAGTATTATAGTGATTTATTTTTGGTGTATTATGTCGTGTTGCGCTTCCTCCTTCTGTAGCCAACGTTTCGGACAGCATTATAGTGTCGATCATCAAAACATCCGACACTATTAAGCTGTCCGAAACTTCGGCTACAAAAGGAGATAGCGTAACACGGCATCATACCTCAAAAATAAATCACCATAATTTACATACTTTTTATCAATCGGATGAAATTAATTAAAAATTAATTTTTTTTTAGCTTTAATGAAACAATATTGACTACTAAAATACAGCACTAGATTCACGCGCAACGATGGGTTAATAGTTCCGAAATTTAACAATAAGTACGGACAGAGAACGTTTGAATACATCATACCGAAGATATTTAATTTATTACCTGACACTATAAAGCAATGTAAGTCTATGAATAAGGTTAAATATATGGTGAAAATTTTGGATATCGGAAAAAAATATTTATAATGATAAAAATGTTGAATCTGTAGATATAAGATGTAAATTTTAAATTAAAAAAATAATGTATATGTAACTAAAATATAAGCATCTGTTGACAAGCCAATTCAATTGGCTTAGCAAGACTTGTTTGTTGATTATATGTATTATCTATTCTTTCAAAACAAAAAAAAACCTATTAAGTTTTGCGGTATGAGCGTAAAATAGATATATGTACATTTAAGAAATAATCCGCAAAAAAAATTGCTGCATAATTTATAATCTTACGTAATTAAAACGTATTTTGAAATAACAGATGGCATAATCTCATTAAAAAGTAATGCCTTTTGTACGAGATGTAATCATTAATTTATACCTCCGATTGTAATCTCTAATCATTACAACGAATGAAATGAAGGTATTCTGTTTGAACTATTATTGAATTTAAATTGTATTCAATGAAATTACATTCATACTATTGAGAACCAATTTGAACACACTTTCTGAACGAACGTGGTTCATAATAATGAGTAAAGCCACGGGTATTTATGCACCACGATGAGAATATTACTTGTCGCAGTTCTCAATTAAATTCACGACTATCAGAGAGAAGCCTTGAGAAATATATTACGAACCTTATAAGACCATAAACAAGAAAGAAACATGCCGATGCTTACAATGTATTTATGGACGCGAATCTACAGGCGATTGCTGTATTATAGGGTATACAAAACAGCAATATTTTATTATAAAAATAAAATATCCATGAATTACTCAAACACAATATTCAAAATTAGAACATAATACATAGGTACTATTAACATTCCTAAAATTATCTACAGTTATGAAATACGTTGTATTACATATTTATGCCAGCTTCTAAATTCGAATAATGTTCACGTTTCGTGTCCACGTTTTTCAAAAACATGTGGCTTTTGCAGCAATAATAGCTTTGCGATTGCATTCTGTATATTAATGATTTTATGTTCTATTTTTGAATATTCTATTTGAGTAATTCATGGATATTTTATTTCGATAATAAAATATTCCTTTTTGCACACCCTATAATACAGTATTCGCCTGTAGATTATAGAATAAATTTTAACTCGTTTTATCAAATGCGATTTTCAGTAGTTGTGTTTACACATGACAGCTGTTTTGCTTTTCGAAGAAGTTATTAAAACAAGAGTTTTGAAGTGCCTTTGGAAGGCGAAACAGCTATATTGATTGATCAACTCAGCTAAACTTAAAAAATTAAATTTGATTGAATTTTTTAAATTCATTTTAATATCATTTTTATACTTGTGGAAATATATGGAAAAGGAAAAAAAGTCTTTTTGTACACCTTGTTAAACATAAAGATAATTGCGTGTCACAGACAAGACCTGCATGCAAAAACATGTATAATTAATTGGCTTCACAACGCATGTTAATTGATTTTCTTTTATTTCAGATTGGAACGCTGCAAGGACAAAGGAGCCCTTTTCTGCAACACACGAGATGATTGAGAATTTAATTTCAGAAGAAAAGAATTATAGTTAATTCATTAATTTCACGATGAATTACAACAGTTATTTTTCTAAGCAATTTTAGTATCTAAACGGCAATAAAGTTTTAAGAATCCGGTGTTTTGTTAACAGTATTAAAGTTTTAAATCTGTATTTTGTAATCAGATTAAAGTTTATGTATGTATTTTGTAAACAGTGTTAAAGTTTTAAGCCGATGTTTTGTAATCGGTATTAAAGCTTTAAATCGATGTTTTGTAAACAGTATTAAAATTTAAGCATTGTGGCTGTGCTGGTTGGTGTAATTATTTTAACGTGTCCATAAAACATTAAAAATTTGTTAATAAAAAAAACCATCTCCTCCGTTTCTAAGATACCATTGAGATAACTTTAAATAAAGAGATTGTCAAATCTTATGGTTGCTCTAGGATTCAATGTTGTTTTATTTCAAGATAGAATGTAGTAATATTATTTACTCTTAATAACAAATTATAATTTTTTGATAAGCTGTAACCCCATATTTGTGCATTTAGTAGACATTTTGACCCCTGTACTGTATTTTTGCACACGATATATCGAACACGATACGTTCGACTAATAAACGAGCGTTGTGCCTACCAAGCAATCAACCACCTATTTGAAATTTATTAAAATATTATCGTGGTTTTGAAATGAGCGATCGCAAAACATGATTTGTAATCGACTGATTCATAAAAATCTCAATAATTGTTGATAATTCGATTGTAATTTATTTATAGTTATTTCAAAGTTCGTGATAGAGTTGATGACTGAAAACAGTGCGCAAACCGATACTGACATAGGGAAAAATCTCGGTAAAGTTTCATGACGCCAGAAGTCCCTGTGACAGAGTATTCTTCTTTATTTTATGGATACAGAACAAGTCTGAAAAAAACATTGATCTACAATTTGTTTGGGAAGTCATGTGGGAACTTCGCTACTGTTGATATTATGGACGCAAAGAAAAACATGGAAATTAAAAAAATCCTCCATTCTTTGGTTTATTTTGGCCTCCCTTATTAAAAGATGTTTTGGTACATCTCTATTGTTTTGGTAGGGCAAATAGTAGGTACTTACTTGAGTCAGTAAAGCAAAGTAGGTACCTATTTTAACTAAGATGAATAACGAAATTTAGTTACATAACAAATACAGCATTGCGTAGATTGGACGTTTCGTTTTCGTTTCAAACCGGCTGTGTTAATATAATATATGCGCATGTTTAGAATGAGGCTCCGGCTGAATCGATGTTGTAGAAACGTAGATAAGTTATGAAACAAACGAAATAACGATATTAACAATTTGTATGCTATTATACTACGAACATTAATAGTCCAAGTTCCTTGAAATGTACGCAATAGTAACTCGTAACCGTGTGCATATTTAGTGCATTCAAAATCTACATTATTCGTTGTGAGTGATAAATATGTGCCTATCCCACCATCGTCATGTTTAAAATACCTCTCCAATAATTATATTACACTTTGATTCTTTTTAACTATCTGAATAGGGCTTTTAGATTTCTGAATTACCATTTGAAAAATATTTCGAATTTAATTATCAAGCCTTATTTTATGCGTCAGCTGACACAAATTTTCATTAAACCTGAGACTACTGCTTCAGTGCTTTTTTTGCTTTGTTTTTAAGAGTGCTGAAAGGGAAAACTTATAAAGGTCATCCAGTAGGTTACTACTTATTACGTGAAAATTGTATTTATTTATTATACATTTAGAAGAGCGATGGAGAAACAAACGTAAGATGCCTGATTATTTTGTTTCAATAGTGTTATTTTATTTCTTTTGGTAGGCAATATCTACTCGTACAAAAAAAATTGAATCACTTTCAATTTCAACATTAATCTTGCGAGAATGACTCATTTACGATTACTGCCATAATTTTCTGAGCCATTGTCTTCCATTACGCGCAGTTTTATTTTGTTATCCGAAAAAAGAAAACTGTAAAGTGATAAACCAATGTCAAGGATTTACGAGGTAGTTTTATAATGTTAATTAACACATTGCCTACTTTAAATTGAACAGTAGTTTTAGTTAGTCATAATCTAACAGCTATTAATTAATAATATTTGGTGTGTGTGGCGCAATTTTTAACATGTAGCTGAAACAACAAAATAAACCCACTTAGATGAATGTCAATCAAGATTTAGCAACAAATTCCTTTTGGCAGGGCGTTTATCTATCGACATAAATCAGTTTAATACTTGTTTAAGAAGGAATGAATTAGTACTCGGCCTAATTGGCGAATACCCAACACGATCAGCCCACTTAATTTATCAAAACTTTTGTACAACCCATTTGAATACGTGTATATACCTAGCTTTACGGAACTAGAACCCACATTTATCTCCTGTCATGGTTTTTCCGCCACTTTTTTTTCAGTTTTTTTTTATGATCACCATAAAATATATAAGAGAAAAGAGCATTCAGTTTATAGAACAATTTTTTATAATCAAATATCTCGGATAATCTTTAATCTAAAGTAGACAGCCTGTTTGTGTATTCCAGAAAAACTCACAAGCGGGATAACATTATTGAAGTAAAATTTTACGCACACTTGACTTGGGGAGTAAGCTGGTGAATGCGTGACGAGAGCGTTACAAAAAGTGTATCGGGCGAAGCGAACGGTCGGGCCTTTACGCACGCTTAACTTGGGGAGTAAGCTGGTGAATGCGCGACGAGAGCGTTATGAAAAGTGTGATCGGGCGAGATGAACGGTCGGGCGAGGCGAACGGAAGTTGAGAGGAAGATATAAGTTAGTGAAGTTTTGCTTCAGTCGTGTGGTCTAAATCGCACTCGTATTTTTTTCTGTTTGAACTTTTTATATAGGTCCACGCAACTTTTTTCCGTTCACAAAATCATTTCCATTTACATGAGCTATGAAGCATGGGTATACAAATATAAGATCATTTTTGTATTTGTATGTTTTTCATTAAATTTTCATCATATAAAAAACAAGTGTTAAAGTCAGAAATCTTTATCTTTGTTTGTTTTTCACACAGAAGTTGTTTTACAGAGTTTGAACAAATCATCAAATTTCAAAGTTAATTTTCGAATTCTGTGAAAGACCTGCTAAGGTTCTGTTATTAGATCATTATTGGTCGATTGTTTTACAAAACTGAAATAAAAATATAATTTGAATCGAAATTTCACAGAACTTGAAACTTAACTTTTATTTTTGATGACAGGTTCAAATTCTGTGAAACAACTTCTGTCTAAAAAACAAACAATGATAAAGATTTCTGAATTTAACTCTCGTGGTTTTAAATTTTTTTTCTTATTGAAAAACATGCATTTTTGTTAATATTTCTACACAACCCCATTGAAAAAACTAATATAAATCATAAGAAGATATCAATTTATAGATTAGTCTCAGTTTGGCATTAGAATCAACATTTTCTCAGTTCTGCCAATAAAAAAATTTAAGTTTTTTTTTACAAAATGATTCCACAATAAAACTATTGTCACTGAAATTCATTCTAAGTCTTAACTTGATATCGTAGTATCATTATTTGAGTTCAGAACTGATGGTTGTTTGAAGGCATTTGGTTAGAATGCTTATATTATATCGTAGGCAATATGGTGTTATGATACATCGTTTCAAAAAGGCTTTTTGGCGTGACCATTAAAGCGTGTCTTAAAACGGCCATGAGGTAGCATTTATTCACCAAACTGATCGACTTATAAACTGTATCAGCATTACGTAATAAGGGAGATGAAAGTGTTGTTACAATGATTCATAGTAAGGTTGGTATCATTCACATTCACGATTAGTTTTGCGTTAACCGCAAAAAGCAATGCGCATAAAATGGAACAAATGTAACCTTCTGAAAAGCACGTTTTCGATTTACATTACTTCAATCTATTGTATGTATGTTGAAATGTGGTATACGTTTTAAATAATCGAGATGAGGGTTGAGGTAAGCAATGCTTTTTTTAAAAGAAAATATATTAGATTTTCAAAGAACTGAAGACATAAAGTAACGTAATAAACAATGATAAGAAAAGGAAGCTTGGATGGTTTGAATGGTAGAAGAAGTTGGGGCGTACGAGGATGACTTAGCACGACATAATTAATCAAATGCTCGACTCGGGTCATGTCAAAATATCAAGAGTACGAAATATCAATGTGGATTCCACGACAGTTGATCCCCCGACTGTTGCCCCCGACATATTTATACACAATTTCCCCCCAGACGAATATGATTTTATATTTACACGGCCAAAAGTATTTTCGTTCTTTATTTTTGGGGTGTTACGCCGCGTTGCGCTACCTCTTTCTTTAGGCAAAATTTTGGACAGCTTTACAGTGTCCATCAT
Organism: Limnephilus marmoratus; assembly: GCA_917880885.1. Lineage (NCBI taxonomy): Eukaryota > Metazoa > Arthropoda > Insecta > Trichoptera > Limnephilidae > Limnephilus > Limnephilus marmoratus. Next base: position 23,017,074 of record OU862919.1, on the reverse strand, counting down.
CATGTCCGTTACATCTGCCCTGATGATTGACATTGTAACGCTATCCGAAACGTTGGCTAACGAAGGAGGTAGTGCAACACGGCATAACACCCCAAAAATAAATAACGAAAATGTGCAGTCGGTTTAGGAAAAGTACGGTATGCCCACTTACATAAAATATAACAAAATGTCCCCGAAGAGGTTTAAAGAGAGGATGTACCGCCAATGCATCATAAATAAAATTACTTGTCAATAATACTGTATATGACAGAGAATAAATACAAAAAATCGACCCTGTAAATAAATTCGTTAGATATCCATATCAACTTATCATTAAAGATATTTTTGAAGTCGATTTTAGGTTTGAAATTGGTAAATAATGCATAAAGAATATAATTGTATAATAATTATATTTTCGGGGGGCCAACTGTCAGTCACCATTAACGTGAATGAAGTAAGAAGCGTGTGCCAAGACAGAATTGTGGGCTAATCTATCCGCCCTGCCTACTCTTCAATTAGTCAATAAAATACACATAGAAGAACTTTGTTCAAAAACCTTCCAATGATGAGACACTATTATTAATTACGACGAGGTATTTTAATTAAGGAGTGAAGTCATTAAAATAAGAAGTGCTACAATTAATTTTATCAAATGTCAAGATTGTGTAACTCTTTACAATTATAAATAAGAAGTTTATTGGCGAAAGAGTTGAATAAGTTGTAACGAAAAGGAACTAACCACTTAATAAAGTAGGTCTTCATAATAAGATTTCACATACTTACTAAGATTAATTTGACGTTTGGATTTTTTTATATCATTACAAATGAGGAGAGTTATCATTATACCAAACCTCCGTCAAGTTTGATTGAGATGCGGATCAGTTTATGTAAGTAATTATTATTATTCTAAGATTGTTAAATAACAAGACAAATGGTTGGCATTATTCGCTTTGTACGCAGATGTAAAACGTTGCAAAATGTTATGTTGGTATCTCTTTGAATGATTCAATACCCTGGAAGTGATTAAGAAACAATTCAGGCATCATCAGCAATGGTATGTGGTCTGTGGTTATGCCGTCATAGATTATTATTACGTACAACTAGTGATCCTTGACATCCCACGTGCCTAAATACACCCCAGATAGATCCGTTATTACTACATATCTCTCTTTCCCAGAAACGATGCATTCAACAGAAAGAGAGGTTAAAAAGGCTTACGATGGAATGAAAACCATTAAATTATGTTCATATATTCGTTCTGGCTAAGTTATTACATTTTTTTTCTCATAAACACCTCATGTGTCAGAAAGAGAAGTTAAAACAGATCTGGCAGAAGTGCCACTATTTCGTATTTACATGTTCATCCACGTAATTTATATTGCTTGTAGCTTACAAAGGTGTTTTGCAAAACAATAAAAAATGTAACCTTTCGAAATCTGATCGTTTGCAACAACAGGACCGATTTCCTAACTACGCAATCAAAATATAAACAAGTCAGGTTTTTATACTCCTACTGTAAATGCAATGTCAGTGAGTCATTGACAAAGCATAGATATAACGCTTGAATAATCAATGAAATCATTATAAACTCATGCAGTGGAATATGGATTGCAATGACGTGCAGATGTCTTTTTTCCAATTTTCAACTTTTTTCTGATCATTTTTGGTAGAAATTCAAATAGGTTTTTTTTAACAGAATCAAAGTAGTATGAAATTTTTTGAACAAGTGTCCAGTGACATCTTTCCACTGTTTAAAATTGTTATTTTGTGTTGGTATGATACGATTTTAGATTGCGATGATGACAGAAGCGCAAAATATTCTCGTACCTATGTGACATGCTCGGATGTTGTTAAAGTAAATATTAGGAACTCTCGATTTCACGGTAGCAATAATACTTTGTTTGTGTTATTCATTTGACACAAGTAATAATAATATGGTGATTATCAAAAGTAAGTGTTGGCATTAACTCTGCACCAGAGAAACTCGGAAGCGGAACTTTCATTATTGTACGAGTTGTTACATTTGTAAATGAATTACGTGCAGCAGAAGTGCAGCCACAAGAAGGAAAGTGCAAATACCATAATGCAGCAATGCGTATAGATGTGATTCAAAGCTCAAATATAAGACAAATTCATTGGATACGATTGAGAAAGCTACAGCTAAGCTTTTAAGATAAAATGACCATAGTTATATATAACACGTCAATCAAAAATGACAATCTAGTCTCTTTCAACAAAAGCAATCTTCGTTCCCAAACAAGCGTCAGGTGGGTATCCTCTCCTTGTTCTACCCTATAATGTATTATAATGGAAAAAGCTCCGAGAAACTAGCGTCATTGATTCCTTCGGCGGAGAATGGGTCGCTTCTATAACTCATTCTTGAGTTCAATAGCTCAGCTGCGGAATGATTTGCCGGCCTGTGTGTTTCCTACCTCCTACGAAATGGGTCTCTTCAAGACTCCTTCCTCTTGTGAAAACATGAGAATCTAATCAATATCTTCGGATTATAGTTTGTGTACTGCGTATACGACTTGCGGTATGAAAGACACCTTTGAAAATATAATATGTAAGATCTAAATGGTTTAGCGGTATATCATCTTGGAAACAAAATAATAGACTTAAAAAGCATCTAGGCATCTACAAAAAAAACCATGACCGGTGAGCTTGTACGAGACTTATTGACGCTAGTATTAATAACTTTTGTTTTTCTTTAGTTAGAAAAGGGTTGATTTAAATTTAAAAAATACATACATATTCACCTAATTACAAATATTCTCTTATTCATCTGTTTAAATATAAAACCGTATAAATTCATTTTATCACTAACCCTTGTGTAAAACAATGTAAAAATTATTTACCAAATGTAAAAACCTCATGGACGTTAAAAGGAGTGAAATAAAAAATAATTTTATCAGACGGACGCATCCTTGTTGTTGCACCCAAGATTGTTGTGGGATATTGATAAGGATCTCAATCAAACAGTTTATTGATTTGAGTATCAGGAAACAATTATTTTATTCTGTCTTTAACAGATGCACCGCGATTCTGAGAAGCAACCTACCATTTAATATTTTATTTATATACTCGTAAATATTCCCATTATTTCTTATTGCCATTATTGAGTTTCTGTTATATTATTCACAAGTATAAAAGACAAGTTCAAAAGAAAAACAGTTTTTCTTGTATTGTGTAACCTCTAAATGTTTAAAGAATCTTATTTAGAATAATAAATTAGCGTTTTTTCCACGTAGCAATCTTTACATCTGCACAAACAACAGAGTTTTAAATGTCACGTTTTTCGGCAAGTTCATTGCCAAAGCTATAATGTCAAATTCTCGCGCCCTCTAAGACCTCTGGACTCCTGGTAGAAATACGTGACTTGATTGAAGAATGTTCAAATTGTTAAAAACGCGTAACATGTTTCATACAAGAGTCATCATATTTCATTACGTGACATTTTCCATGAATTTTATTTACTATTATCATTGTAAAACAAAAAATACCGATTGTTATGATACATTACATTACACAAAAAAACATCTTAAGTATAAATTAGAAATATTTTTTGCATCTTCTAAAATTTACGAATGGCTTGATCTGGCATCACGAAATTTGCATTTTGTATAGAATTTAGATGTCAAAATAATTATTTTCAACTAGCTGCTTAATTTATGACTGGTTAGACGTGGTTTATTATTCTTCTATGTTTTTTAATTGTTTAGTATGAAAAATACTTTAAATTATAGTTCCTGTTCAAAATCGGGTATTAAAAGCTTTTTAACTTGAAAAAATTCGTACTAAATGTAAATACGTATCGTAACTTTTATATACTGGATATTAAGGGACGTTCTTAACTTATTGTAACCAGAATTTTCTGAGATTATTTAGAGTGAAAACGTGAAAGAAAATTTTGGTCTCCGGCGAGTTATTGATATCTTAAAAAAAAAAAAATTTCTTCAAAATCGAACCAAAATTTTCTCCCCCTGTCGTCACCGGTCACTCAGCCGAGTAACCGCCCAACCCCTCACCCAACCCTTAACTGTCCAATATCTAGTGATTTTTAAAATTCTTACATAGTTGAAAAAAAACTTTAAAAAATGTCACTGGAGACGCTTATTTCATTTATATTTTTTACTTCAAATAATGTCAGGAATCATTAATTAAAGTAAGTCAAGTACGCCCCTTAACACCATGTACACTCAAAGACGAAAGAATTTTAAAAGTTTCTTTATGTCTAAAGTAAAATCTTTGTAAGTGCTACATCTTGTTTTTATTTCACTAAGGTCACTGACATCTGATTTACGACAGTGACAAAGTTTTTTTCAACTCGGCAAAGGATGTTTACGACACTGGTAAATGAATACGGATGATTTCTCTCAATGGTATGTCTGAGGATGCAATGATTGAGGTCGCAACCTTTTACCTTTGAAATTAACAATGAAACCGTGTGCAATCGCTGGATATCGAATATCAATCGATATTATCGACACGGTTTATTGATTTACCGGCATTGTTTGAGGAACGATTTGAATAACAAAGAAAATCGATACTTTAGTCATTGAAAAAATAAATAAAAAAGACACACAGTTCGTTAACAAAAACTAAGCAAATCCGATAATAATAATTGGATAATTTGTAGAGCCCCGTTTTTGTGAAAAATCGCCACAAGGATGTATACAAGTGCTTAAAAAACGGTGACCGGCCAACTCAACGAAACCAACTCAGAACCACCTCAGAACGGTCATTAAGAGTGATCATAAAAAAATATAAAAAATTGGTTAAACAGATTAAGTTAGGTTTTAAATAGGGTTACCAGCTATTTTAAAATTAATTTTTCATGGCTTTTAAAGACCTTTCTGAGGTGGTTCTGAGTTGGTTTCATTCTGGAGTTGGCATGGAACCATAAAAAACATGTCGGAATTGTTAGTGATTAGAGCTGGTTGGTAGTTATCGTTTCTATCTACAATTTTAACACGATTTTTATTATCTCCCCTTCCTCTTACCCGGTTTCGTCAGAAATTAAATTTATTTTAAAAAGCTTCAATACACAAAAGCTCTTTTTAAGTGCCTGTAAAGTGTTACATAGATGTTTCAAAGCTCAACAGTTCATGATTAAAGTAACATTTCAAATTTGTTGAAAAAAAAATTGCATTCATGTAGAAATTCTTGAAAAAAAGCTCCTGTGTAAATTTTATGACGCCAGAGCTCAAAGTTAAGCAAGTTGAGTTAGACAAACCACCAAATTTCTGAAATGATTATAGATTTTCACGGCCGAAAGCACTATAGTGATTTATTTTTGCATGTTGTGCTACCTCCGTCTTTAGCTAAAAGCTGAAATTGGCTGAGCTTGGCTAAAGAAGGAGGCATAATAACCCAAAAATAAATTACTATAAAAACCAATTTTCTGCTTAATCGTCAAGATAAAGGAAATGATTTAAATAATAATCTAACATAAATGGAACAACAAAAATTAAAAATATTATTAAGAGGGCATTACCAGAGAAAACCAGAAATATGTCAATTTCAAATCAGATTTTTGACGTATTGACTCTTTTCCACAAAAAATTATAATTGGATTTCGAAAGATTGTTCTTTTATCTAGCATTCGCATGTAATAAATTTTGAGATTTTTTTTAAATTTTTAGTATAATAAGGTTATTCCATAGGTCGTTGGCAGATTTGTTAAATTTTCAAAAAATATTTTGTATTATACCACACCCATTTCAAATAATATAAACATGCAGTAAAATAAATCAATACATTATCTAGCAAACGCATGTTTTAGAATTTTAATTTTACTTTCAATAAAATCATTAAAAAATATGTACGTACATGTGTTTCTTGACGAAAATTGGTCCATTTGTGTATTTATTTGCGCACTTGCAAACTAATATATTTCAGATTTTTTTAACATTCTTATTAAATTTAGACATTATTGAAAAATGATAAATACTTATAATCACAAAATAATTACAAAAAGTACATTATTTTAATAGTTTTATCATCACGCCTTTCAGCATTTTTGGATGAAGGTATAAATTAAAGCTAATTTGGATTGAAATAAATTCGATATTGAGTTATAATTATAAAAAGGTGGTACGGAGAATAATTAATCTTTCTCATTGTAACTGCCCTGCACGATCGTAAGAACAACTTTCGACGAAATGTGGATTTTCGTCCGCTGGCTGGTTAAATGCTCTTAAACGATTTATCGTAGATTAAAAGAACTCTCGTTTTTTTTATAACTATTCGGGTACAAACCCACAAAAAATTTATCACCTGCGAAACATCAAATATGCTTTTGTTTGTTTTATTTTGTTATAGATTCTATTTTAACAAAAAAATAATATAATACGATCTGAATCTGCCGTGTGCGTGTTGTTTCAAATACCTGATAGCAAATTCTGGTATGATTGGAACCTTGTGCTTCTCACGAATTTGATCTTCCTAGAATAGATGCTAGTTGCTGGGTATTGTAAAATAATGTAGGTAAGTATATTGTATAATATTATAACCTCAGGTGTTTCTTGTGTGAGTATCTACAACACACCTTTGCTTGCACGGCATTATAATATATTGCAAAACTGATTCTTCGATAACCAGATGTACACTGGAATGTGAATCCACAACAGATGGGGAGATACAAAGCGAGTTGCGCCATATTTGTGTGAATCGTGAGTTTCGAGATGAGTGTATAACTCGTTTTCACGTGGAGGCTTTAGCTTAATTACTACGAAAACACGAAGAAGTTACATGGCTAATTTGTAATTTTTCATTATTAACTTATTCAATCTTGAGAGAATTCATTGATTTTAACAATATCAAATTAAGTACGCGGTTTTTAACGACAGATCGTCATGCTTGGTGGCTGATCAAAATTTTATAAAACCTCTGATACGGGCCGAGAATCTGCGTTTAACAGGAACTGTCCTAATGTCATCAATTAAAATAGCGGGTGTCTTCAATGTTGATTGTTTTATCTAATATGATGGAGCATGAAACAACCCAATTTTAGTACTTGCATAATAAAGAATCTCTTTGTGTGTTGCTACCCGGTTTCGCTGATATTCAGCACACCCTTTTAGATTTTTTGAAGTGACAACTTCTTTAGCACCGTTGTGATTAAAAACTTGATGAAACGAAAAATAGCGACGCTAAAGAGACATCCACATACATCTATAGGATTTAGCCTGTGAGAGAATGAGATTACGGTGATTCGTAGCGTATCGGTCTCCTCTTGCGGTAGACGCCTCCCCACTCTTGTCTACTTTAGATTTCTGAAGGTTTCACTTCTACCGCGTATGAACTGCAAGCTCTGTTTTTATGTTTCTATTTTAAAACTAAATAGCTCTCGATGAAAACAACGTTGCGAGCTGAAATTGTTACAACGATCTAAAAACTCCAGACGGAAAACGGTTAAAGTTTCTTGATACCAGAGATCACCGCACGAAAGATTTAATGGTACAGTAAATGTGAATGGTTGCAAATAAATAATAAATAGAAAATAAATAAAAATTAAACAAAGAATAAATTTTGAATCACGAAGATTTCTGCTGATGTCTTATTTTGAAAAATATGCACTTTTAGTGTTCCACAACAACATTGTATCAGGGAAGCTTTTTCTTATATAATGCAAATACCGATTTACGTTACCGTTAAACGTAAAACCTTCAAAGCGTAAGTGAATGATACGTGTAGTGTAATTTATGTTTGTAAAAAATATGCAGGTCAGAAGAGTCACGAGTTTCTTTATAAGCTGAACAACAGTATTGACGCATATAGAACACTTCTATATGCGTCAATATATAGGCAATATAAACTATGCATACCTTAAGGCTCCGTAGCGTGTAGCTACTAGCGCTCAAAAGGTAGTCTGAAAGGTAGATACATAAATATGTATGTTAGAGGGAGGGCGCTAATATAAAAAATTATGATAATGAAGCGAAAATTGTGAAAATCTTCTTATATATAAAAATGAATCGCTGAATGTGTTGCTAAGCGCAAATCTCGAGAGCAGCTGAACCGATTTCGCTAATTCTTTTTTTAGAATATTCTTTGAAGTACGAGGATGGTTCTTACGGAAAGAAAAATTTAGAAAATTAGATAATTTCAGAAAACCTAACGACAATCGCACGTTTGTCGTTAGGTTTTAAAGTAGGTACTCCCCTAATAGTTTGAATCGAATCAAGAATTTTAGATATTTTATATAGGTACCTACATATGTCAGGTACCAAATTTAATATACATGAACAACGGAAATTTGAATAAAAATTGTAAAAGGTGGCAAGCGGGCTGTCAATCTTTTTTATTAACTTTCGGAGCTTACTTTGCAATTTTTTTCTATCGAGAGAAAAATATAAATAATCAAATGGTAATTTGTAAATATTTAAAACATATGAATATTTACAAAATGCCAAATTTGATTCCAAAATCACGCAAAATTGATTTCTTTAATGCCCTGATTTTTTTAAATATAAACCATAAAACATATCTGTACTAGATATTTCCATATATACGAGTATATATTTTTTTCACATTAACTCCACACAGGAGGCCCTGAGGAAAATAGCTTCCCTCAGGGCCTATGTCATCTTTGAAGATGCTGTGTGGAGGGTCTTTTTGAGGAAAGGAAGGAGTGAACACGGGTCTTGAAGAGACCCATGTTGTAGGAGGGAGGAAACACAGAGGCCGGCAAAACATTCCACAGCCGAGCCGTTGAACTCAAGAAACAACCCGTTCTCAAGTGACTAATGTCAACCATGTACAAATGTTGGGCGCGTGTTTGGCGTGTTTCCCGACTATGCACCGGTGCCGAGGGGATCAATGACGCTAGTTCCTCGGAGCATCTCCCATTGTAATACCGGTAGAACAAGGACAGCATTCCCACCTGACGCCTATGCTCTAAAGATTGCAGTCCGTCTGTTAAGATGGGAGAATCTATCAAACGGACCGCCCGTTCTGCACAGAGTCAAGGGTTTTTTAGGTGTTTTGGAGCTCCAGACCAGAGGTGGCTGCCAAATTAAACTGTGGGGCGCACTTTGGATTAAAAAATATTATTCCGTTTGGTTGGGTATTTTGGCTTCAAATCCAAATTTGAGTTTTGTATGAAAAAGGCCGCGCAGCCGTTCTTCTTAAGGATGAATCAGTAAATGTTGAATATGGATTTAATTATATTTTTATTATGGTCATCGATTATGTGGATCTACCTTTTTATCAAGGTTTTATCTTTTACTTATATTTATCAGCAAACGCCTACAATTTTTATAAAATAACCTGTTTTGATAGTTTCCATACGTTTCATGGGAAAAAAATCCTTGAAGAGTATCAACGATACCATTTTAAAGAATAAATTTATCTATCAAATTGTTTTTATAAAATGTTTGTATGTTTATACTGCGGAGAAGGTCAGTGGGTGAATCCTTATACGCCAAATTAACATGGAAAATGTTGTAAATTAACATATTCCTCATATTAAAGTATAAATTTGCCGTTGTCACTCAAGGAAAACTGCCAAGTTGTTTATTTAATCGAAGGTTATTGAAAATATGCAAAATCCAACCATTCACCAACAGACATTTTTATTCGACGGTATGCGTGATCGAGGGATAAGGCTATAGACCAACAATCTAAAGGTCGCGTGTTCAAATCCAGGCTTGCGCAAATAAATTTTATTTGATTAATTTGTGTTAATTCACAGTTAATTAATTAAAAAATATATTGTATAGTATATTTGCGGCATGCTCCAGAGGGGAAAATACTCTCAGTATCGCTCTGGTGTAAGACCAGCAATCAGAATTAAAACGTTGCTTGAAATGGCTTTAGATGTGTTTGGTGACCAGATCTGAATTCCCCACCTTCCTCCTCCCCTTATCCTTCCCCCCCACTACCTTCAGCCTCACAACATACCCCGATTGGGGATTCCATAGTCTCGCTGGCTAGGTAGTAGTTATGTTAAAAATATGCTTGAGTTTGGTGTTTTAAACAATTCACGTCATTTCAATCATCGTATAAATTTAATACACTTATTATTTAAGTATTTTCGTTATTGTTTTTGGGGTGTTATGCCGTGCTGCGCTTCCTACTTCTTTAGCCAACATTTCGGACAGCGTTGCAGTGTCCATCATCAGGGCAGATCCGGTAGATGTGTATGAATGATGATGGACATTGCAACGCTGTCCGAAACGTTGGCTAAAGAAGGAGGTAGCGCAACACGGCATAACACCCCAAAAACAAATAACGAAAACACTTATTATATACTTCAATTTAGATAACCGTTTAGTGTAACGATTTAAACGTTTTACCGGAAATACGCCTTAAGAACAATACAATGAAAATGAGCCATTTAGAAAAAAAAAACCTTTTGTGATAGAAGGAAGAATGATGGAAAAAATAGAATGGGCGATTCTTTTGTTTGGAAAATTTAATCTCTTTGATAATAAATAAATTACGGACATTAGAAAGGTAACTGCGATTTAAATGTTTTTACATAAATTTTATTTAGAAATACATAAATAAAAATGAAAAAAGGGTTCATGACCAAAACACAACCTAAAGTTCTTTTCATGATACTGAGTTCAACTGATGATGGTACGTATGAAGAATTTAAAACTCTGAGAAGATTAATGGAGAAGATAAAGACTTGGTCACAGACGTGTGACAGGCAGGAATTAATCATTTATAATTCGAGGTAAAGGTCCAAATAATAACATTAGAAAGGTAGCTGCGATTTTAATTGTGTTTACGTAAATTTCATTAAGAAATACATAATTTAAAAATGTAAAAGGTTCATGACAAAAATACAACCTTAAGTTCTTCTCATGATGTTCAACTGATGATGATACGTATAAAAAATTTAAAACTCTCAGAAGATTAATGGAGATGATAAAGAAATACTTGGTCAGAAATTGTATGACAACACACATTATTTTATAAATATTTTCAATGCAAACCAAGATGATTTTCTTTATAAAGCATGTATGGCAATCGTAAGCATACGTGAATGAAAAATTAAGCCGAATATTGGGACATTAATTGATTACATAATCCATTATAAGAAATATCGCTTATATAGTCAAGTGAGGCAGGTGCCAAGTACGTGGGTGGTATTTGATTAACATTTTTGTTTCACATTATACCTGCTCCGAAAGACAAGTTTACAATAAGGTAGGTAGTCTATATATCACCAAAACCACATTCCAAGGGCGGACGTTAAATAAAGGCATACCTGCAGACAAAAACAAAATATGGCAAATGTTATTTACAAATGGATCTTGAGGCTCCGCAGTAAGCGTTCAAAAATAATAAAAATGTGGTTTGAGAGATATATAAACACGAATATTAGAGGGAGCGCGCTAACGCTAACTACTAAAAAAACGAGAATAATAATGCGATAATTGTGAAAATATTTAATAAAACACGACTTTTAAAATAGAGCAACAATCTCTCGGCAAATGTCTTAAGTTGCACATTAAGAAAAATTGTGATATTTTTCATATCTATGGAATCTTAAATAATCGAAATAAATGTGCTTTTATTCATTTTAGGAGCCTACTTTAGGAGGGAATAATAAAAGGGACCCATTTAAATGTTTTGTGCACAACGTTAGTCGAGAGTCTACAAAGTTAAAAAAATCTAACTTCTTAACAATTTTTTAACTAGTTTAAAACTCTCCCCCACTGTTCCCTCTTATCCCGCAAATGTCCAAAGATTCCGGATGCGTAACGATCTGCATCGATTATTGTATTTATTAAAATATAATAATTAAACATAAAATAATTATTTTCACCTATCATCAGAACTAAGTATTTTTAAAAGTAAAGCATTGAAATTTAGACATATTTAAACTTTACGGTGTCCATATTAATATAATATTGGTATATTGATGTAGACATATGTAAATACATATAATTAAATAAATAAATCTTACAGTTAACAGATTAGATTTTTTATAAATAAGTGGTGTTTTAGAAGGTGATTTGTTTTAATTTAATGCTTTAAAAAAATGTATTGGATTAGCTGTAAGAAATAGGACGTACATTGTACTTATAAACTTTATCCTTTGTACCTTAAATTTTATTTGTACAATTTTTTTTTCAATTTTAAAATGCGTGAGAAAAATTACATAATTTAACTCTTTTTGGATTTCGTATCCGTTACACTTTAGAGCATTTCAAACTTCCGCTATCGATATGTTTTTTAATTATTTTTTATTATTGTGTAAAAATTGGAATTACTAATACAATGGGAATTTATACCCGCTAAGCTACTGCAAGTAGCTTGTCAGCAGGATTGTGACTTAAAATATTGTTCCGACAGCTTTCTCTCAAGTACAGTAATTTTAACATGAAACTGGATTTTCGATATTTTTGAGAGGGGTAGCGGGAGTCATAACTTTGAAGAAGAGGATACATCGAACCTTCGCAATTTGATTTTATATATGGCGTTAAGGGACGTACTCGACCAATGATTCCTGACAATTTGTAGTGAAAAAAGTAAATGAAATTTTGTTCTCCGGTGACATTTTCGATGTTTTCTTTTTCAAATAAAAACGTTAAAAAAAACACTTAGTATTGAAGAGTTGGGGTCGGGGTGAGGTAATGGGCGGTTACTCGGCTGAGTGACCAGTGACATGTGCAATAATTTTGTATTTCTTTTTATTTTGAAGAAAAAAATAACATCAAAAAAGTCACCGGATATCAAAACTTTATTTTAGAATGATGTCAGGAATGACTGATTAAAGTAAGTGAAGTACATTTCTGTAAAAAACTCATTTAAGGGGAACGTATGCGCGGCCCATTTCTGCCCGTTTCATACATTTCTTAGATTTGGATTTGAGATCATAATACCCGACCAAACTGAAAAATTATTTTTGTAATCAAAAGGTATATCAAATATCAAATCAGGATATGAGGAACTTTATTTATTTTTGCTTTAAATTATCAGATATACGCCATTAAAGATTTTAGTATTTCTGGATTTTAGAGGCGATTTGGGCACTTATTTGTGAGTAAATAAAAAACAATAAAAAAATTATTTTACTACATTTATCATATAAATATGAAATAAATAAATGTTTTGAAAAAAATAAATAAATAAATGATGAAATATAAAATAAAAAATTATAAAAAAATCATTTTTAAGTGTGTAAATTAAAAATACAAATTACATATTTACAGCGGAATAAAAAATAGCCGTTTACATATTAAAATTACTACCCAAAAATGCATTTTTAAGAATTTTTATTTCTAATATTATTTATCATTGTATTTTTAAAATAAATATAGTAAAATTAATTTTTTAATATTTTTATTTTACTCACAAATAATTGCCTAAGTTGCTTCCAAAATCATGAAACACTAAAATCTTTAATGATCTACATCTTATGATTTAAAGCAAAAATAAATAAAGTAGCTCACATCCTGACTAGATATTTGATATACCTTTTGATTACAAAAATAATTTTTCAGTTTGGTTGTGTATTTTGGTCTCAAATCCAAATCTAAGATTTGTATGAAACGGGCAGAAATGGGCCGCGCATACGTTCCCCTTAACCAGCTTAGATTATTCACATATAGAAGTCAACGGACGATATTCTCCACGGAAGAAGTCCAGTTGTTGATTTCAGAAAAGTTGGAGACGAAGGTACGAGTAGATATGTGAGGGATATTCGAGGAGACATACCTTAACAAAGCAAGGGATTGCTGAACTGACTAAGAAAGACAGAAAAAACGTTAAAGAAAATTTTGAAAAAGTAGGTGAAAAATTATACGAAATATATGAAAAAACTAAAACTTATAACGAAAATTACGATTTACAAAACATATTATGATTTTTTTTTTTAATATTTGGTTTCACAGGCCTAAATGTATTTAAATAGTAAAACTTATTTGTGTACCGATCAAACGATTGCATCATCGACAATAAACTAAAACATGTTATTATAATTTATAGATGTGATTAGTATCTGAAAAAATATGATGCTATTGTTCGTTGCTAAGTGCGTGCATGCAAAAAATGTTTTGATAGCCATTTTAAAATTTCTCCCAGCTAATAATTTCGTACGTTTAAAAGTCATAAATCATTCCATGGTGATTATTCCAACCTGGAAAGTTGAAAAAGTTAAAAAAAATGTTCTTATTACATTCACGTCTACCAATGTCCGTTATTAAAACGATGGCTGAGCCGTAAACAGATATAGAAAATTATTATTTCAAAAACAAAGTTAAACAAAAAAGCGAAGAGTGAACGATAAAAAAATGTCTTGAGCAAATAGGTTAACAAACACCTTCCTTTTGCTGTTTTTAAAAGCAAACAGTTTAGTTGTGTGATATTATAAGTGAACAAATCTGTTTATTTTTTAGTAATACAAGCAATCGGAACATTAAGCGAATTCTAACGAATGAATTCTAGACATGATTTATTATTAGTGCGTAATATTTCCAGTATGTATTTTAATTTATTTTTTAAATTACTTCTGTAACGAAAAGCTGTCAGAATTTTCCGTGATATTTACTCACTTATATGTTCAACAACATAAATCATTATAATGTTCAACGTCTATATTACTAAATCCAATGTTATGTACTTGTACTTGTAAATTATAATAATAATAAGAATATTATAAAGTTTGATTTTGTTAAAATCAGCACCATTACCACTATACCTCTAAAACACGTACAGACAGCATAAAATGTAAGGGGTTCTCTTCATCTGTCAAAAAGTCAAACCAAATGATAAGTTTGCAGAGAACAAACAATAAATCAATAAATCTAGTGAACGTTAAATGTCAAATTCAAAATTCGCCTGAAATCAAAATGTTGCCATACAAAAAAAAAATCGAGGTGGAATTTTACAAAATTAATAGGAACATTTTCGGAGACTGAACATTTTCATGTAGTGACGTCACGAGCCCAAATAATGGATTTAATTATTTAAAAATAAAAAAAAACTGTACATTTCTAAAAAATTTTACTAACATTTTCGTAATCTAATTAAAAAAAATCTTTTTTTCCAAGTCGTTATGTAATCCATGCAAATGGCCTATTAGTACCTACCTACGCAGCTATATTTTTCACAAGATGTCGAATTATACTGTGTGCTTAACAGTGTCCATAACATCGTTAATTTAACCATGTTTTAATGGTTCAAAATTAGCGATCAACTGGTTTAATTATAACGGGACTCGGAGATGAAAGGTTAGAGTGTTTGAAGATCATCTTTGCTATTGGAAAGGACGTGAGTACACAGTGAGACGGTTCGGCCGCGGGCGAGGCGATGGCGATGGGAGAAAGTGGATGCTGTGGTCTGTGATACACTCAGACTCAACGCCATCTCCGGAAATGGCTTATGTAAGTACTGCTCTTGGATCATAGGTGAAGAACGCATCACGTCTGCAGGGACGCATTTAGAGTCTGTAGACCTCAAGGCTGAACCTGGGGTGCAGGCCCTAGAGGGGGTTCACCCCCCGGAATTTGTTGAAAATTAACCTGAAAAAATACGAGTGTGCAGTGTGCAGTTCACACGCGGTGGAAGGGAAACCTTCATAAAACTAAAGAAAACAAGAGTTGGGAGGCTACGAAGTACCGCGAAAAGATGAGACCGATTATTCTAGCTCATTCTCTCGCAGGCTAAATCTTATAGATGTACATACATACATTGACCGGTCAGTGGTTGAGTGGGCATAGCGCATGGGTCCCACCCGAGCGTCGCGTGTTCGATTCCTGGACTGGCTAAGTCCTCCATTACAACTTAAGCAACATTTTCGGATTTCTGTGGTGGTAGTAGGAGATTTTCAAAGATTGTTGGGTTATTCGTAACCCGGGAATGTTTGTCTTTCTTTTTAAAAAAATATACGTGTGTTGTTTCTTTTTAGCGTCGCTTTTTCGTTTCATCGAGTTTCAAAACGGTGATAAAGAAGTTTTCACTTCAAAAATCGCATTTCGATGCAACTTTGTAATTAAAAAGAAATATTATTTATTATTTTTCTGCACCGTATTTAGAAGTTGATGAAATGACGAGATAAAAATGAAAAGAAAGGAAAATTATTAAGTTAACCAGTGCGATTTATTAGTACCTATTGCAATGAACGACTGGCTAGGGATTAATGATTGGGCTTGGATATGTTCCCATTCAATACCCGTTCTGTTTCCCCCAACCACTCTTTATTAATCCCTTCACGTCCCCACCCCTACCACAACACTTGAACGCCCCACCCCTACCAAAAAAACATTGTGCCCACCCACTGTTTTGTAATTGTCAAGTCATTATATGTTTGCCCTTAGGAAGGAATGGTCGTTCCGAAACCGGTCGGCGTTAATGAAATAATAGTTTTTTTCGTTTTTTGTTTTTGGGGTGTTATGCCGTGTTGCGCTGCCTCTTTCTTTAGACAACGTTTCGGACAGCGTTACAGTGTCCATGAAAACATGCAATTTTAGTAGGGTTTTTAGATAACAATTTTTCCCTACCGATGAAACACAAGACCTCTAAGTCTATAATGGCCAGGTAGCGTATTTCCAAAACCTATACCGATTCAGTCGAGGTAGCGACAATTTACATTTTAAATATACCTCTATATTGGTTATCTTTTATCACATTGCAAAAACAAAAATTGTTCTAAAATCTAGATAAAATAATCTTTCTGATTTGTGTATTAGAAATTAATAATTTAATTTCTAAATATTTAAATTTTAATATTTTTCCCATATTTTGTAATTATATGTTGATAATTTTTAATCACTTTGCGAAAACAAAAATTGTTCTATAATCTAGATAAAATAATCTTTCCAATGTGTATATTAGAAATTAATAATTTTAATTCTAAATATTTAAATTTTGATATTGAAAATGTAAAGCGACTGAACCGGTAGGTTTTGGAAATACGCGGCCAGGTAACATTTTAAAATACCCACACGAGGTAACAATTGCAAGGCGCAAATGACGCAAATATTTATATAAAGAACATTAACTTTAAATTCAGTAAATTTAAATGATTCACCTCTTCAAGGTCTATAAGAATCTAACAAGTCAAAAAATAACAATTAGACATCTGCCCTGATGTAATTACTCATACCGAAATGTTGGCTAAAGAAGGAGGTAGCGCAACACGGCATAAAACCCCAAAAACAAACAACGAAAATACTTGTGGCCGTGAAAATATAAAAACCGTATCCAAATGTATAAGTGGTTCTAACAAAAATATATTGTTGAATTTATTTGTATAACCACAAAGTTCTATAGCTACATTCAAAAGTGTAAATATATTATCGTTTGAGAAAACGTGAAACCATTTATAAGATAAAGTTCGATGATGTTAAAAATGTAATTATTGTATTGCAAAATTTAATACAATAAGGATGTTTGTGTCATGTTTTTATATAACACTAAAATCCTAAGGTTCGGTCCATAAAATTGTGCAGGTAATGAGGTCCATTGTTTAATGTATTTCTAAGCATTTATGTAACATGTTCGCTGCAAACTGTGTGCAAAATGGTATAATTATTTTGCCTATTGTTTAATATTATTTGAATTGCTTATTATTCAACAATAAACTGCCATTTATTGTTTTACTTCGCGCCGTATTGTTTTATTTATTTATTTAATAGCAAAGTAAAATTTACCGAAGATTGGTCAATGATTTATACCTAATAATACCTCCCTATTAGATTATATTCGAAATCTTAAAATCCGAATACAAACATTCGATTCACACTCTATTTCAACCATGCTCAACCTGCGGCCCGCCAAGCTTTTTTGTGCGGCCCTAACCACTTTACCATCAGGAACTTGATTTAAAAAAACTATCATTCTGAATTTTGTATATCTTGAGATTCGTTTCGACTTTGACGCACAGATAGTGACACCCGAAAAGGATTGTCATTATGGTCCACATGATCTGGTACAAGAGTAAGATACGTTGCTTAGATTTTCACGGCCAAAAGGTTTTTTGTTATTTGTTTTTGGGGTGTTATGACGTGTTGCGCTACCTCCCTCTTTAGCCAACGTTTCGGACAGCGTTACAGTGTCCATCGTCAGGGCAGATGTGTAAGAGTGTTGCTATTTACACACGCCATATTTATTCTCAAAAAACAAATATTTGACACACAAGTACGCACATAATTTATAAATAAAAGTGTCACTTCTAGAAACAACCGCATCAATTATAATACATAAAAACTGGTTAATGTCACTAGTTAGTCAGGTACTTACTAATTTTAACAGCATTTCTTGCTGTCGTATAAAGTACTGTTTTGATATAATTTAAAAACCCATAATTAGGTGATTTTTCACAAAAACGGCGCTCTACAATTATTATTAATGGCGGGAGTGTCTTCACAATGCAATCGAAAAATGTCCGACGAAAAGAGAGCGCTTCAAGACAAATGGGAAGAAGAATATTTCTTTGTTCGGGGGGGGATGGGGGGGGGGGGGATGATTTTTTTTCGTCATACCAGTATAGTGTTGTGGCCCGCGTAACTTTACAAATACATGTATGTGGCCCGAAGAGAAAAAAGGTTGAGTATCGTTGCTCTATTTCAACAAAAATAACATTGGAAGATGCGCCTGTAAATATGCAATTGTATTAGCATCTAAGTATTTTATTTACGAACAATATATATCTGGGCGCAGATACTAGAAGAAAATTTCGCGGTATACCCGATCAAAAAGAAGAAGATGGAGAGATATGGAAATACGAATGTTAGAGAGGGTGCGCTAATGTTAAAATCGATAATATTTAAACGAAAATCGTGAAAATGTTTAATGAAACATGATTCGTTTAAAATAGAGCAAAAATCTCGCGGGGGTTGTCTAAAACAGCAATAAAAGAAACACTGTGATTTTTTCATACATATAACTTGTAAAATAACTGAAACAAACATGTTTATAATAATTTCCGGAGCGAACTTTGCGATTTTTTTCTATCGAGGGAATTTCATATAATTTGCGTTGGTTAATGTCTAGATATTGTCTGCAAGAATAACATATATTTTTAAGAGCTTTAAAAATTAAAGTGTTAAAAGTGTTTATGCCGCGGCTTAACCGATTTAATTAACCACAAAATTACCAATGCAGTATTTGTAACTTAAAGCCTTAGCGGAAGCTGATTTAAAACCAATTTATTGCGGTTTTAATACATTGAAACACAGATAGAAATTCAATACAAGTAGGAAATAATAAATCACTTACCAATTCCGAAGTCAATGATTGCGTTCTTCAGTAAATGATGATTTCACAATTAACAACATGCATTTAACGATGATAAAATGGTGCATTGATGAATATATATATGTGTTTAAAAGCCTCTTCAATATTTAAATTAAAACAATTTATTGTTTTACATTGAACATAAAAAAGGTACAAATTTGATAAACATAATACATTAATGTTAGTCAATCTTACATTAAATTCCTAACTTAATGACGAAAACACTTAACGCTAGTTTATTTGAATGCCTTATTTCTAAACTGATCTTATTTGAACATTAATAAAACTTTAAACATACCAATTGCACGAACACTTAACATCAGACACATTTAAAACATATTTAACATTCTAAATAGAAAATAAACAAATATTACAATGTTTACATTTTTACAAGTTATAATATATTAGAATTTCATCATTTTTTTCTATTAGACGTATTTAAGCCGACTATTTTGTAATATTTTCTATTCCTCTGGTTAAAATGTGCCTGTAATTATTTGTACTGCACTTAAAAATATTTAATTGCAAACTTTTCATGCAGTGAATAACATTATCAATATTACTACTATTACGTATGTGTACTGTTTGTATTTAATAATAAAATTAAAGTTTGATTGTGTGTAGAAATACCATGCTAATTGTGTTTAATTATTTCTTTGAAATGCATATTATAATGCGTGTTGAATCTCTTTCTGTGTACAAATTGTACTGTGCTTAAATTATTATTGTCATTTTATTTACTTAACCGTACGACTAATAATAACATTTATTTATTTACAACTATTTAATATGGTTTTGTTCTTGTGATCACTTATGCACATTATATATTATGACACATAAAGCGCGTGAGCACTGGATAAGTGTTACTAGCAAAGTTCATAACGAGTAGCTTTGGGATTAAAGTTTACCGGAAACTCTGTGCAATCTACCGAATATAAGCCACACCCAGGGAAAGCAGATTGGATGGATTACCATGCGTGTGAGACTGGTTAAACGGGACTCAATCTTCCGGAAAACCAAGGTTGTCGGCAACAGTCATAGTTATATTACTGGCCGGTGTTGAGTTAGGCCGACAATGGGGTAATTGTTATGTTCCATTTTACCCAACAATCCAGCGACAACTATTCTTCACTGACCTGAGTTGTAGCGTCGGTTGTGGTCGTGGTTCTCCTAGCAAACAGCGATGATCGCAGTATAGATGGCCTGAAAGGCTTTATGGAGACGCTTTTACTAGAATTCGGGGTGTAACTGGTGACTGGAGCTTTTGGTTGTTCGGTTGTGGTTGGACCAGGCTTGAATTTGTTTGGTTCGTTCTTCGTTTTCCTCGCATCAACTGGGGTGTTCTGGGTTCTAATCGCGCTGAATCTTGACTTTCCGGACGTATAACTATTTGTGCGATTGTACTTCGGCGTTGTGAATGGGGTATTTTTCTCCAATGAACTTTTATAGGATCTTTTAGCTCCGCTTGGACTTGCCGCTGAGGGTGCGGAAGCGATTCTAGTAATATTACTAGACTTTATTTGATTATTTTGGTAGCGTCTGGTGTAAGGCAGTTTCGGTCGTTTTGCACCAGTTTTTGTTAGGGTGCTGTTTGTTTCAGAAACGGGCTCTACGTTCACCAAAGATATTTTAGAGTCTGCAGGAGAAGCTGTTGAAGTTTCATTCGATTCGGCAACGAATACTGGCGAACTCAACTCTGTTGTAGGGTTTGTTTCGTTCTGTACGGCAGATTGTGAAAGTTCGACTATGGTCACGGTTATTGATTTTTCTGTGGGCTCACTTGATACAGGAACCGAGTGTTGTAGTACAACTTGATCCAATTTAGCAATGGAAATAATAATAGGTTCGGCGGTAATAGTTTTTGTTGTCGTTGTTGAAGCTGTTGAAGACTGTGTGGAAGTTGATGTAGAAACAGTTGTTGAAGGAGTCTCGTTATTTTCTGCGATTTTAACATCGGAGGGCTTATCGAGAATTGTGATTGTAATAGGAGACTTGACAGCAGGTTGATCCGTTATTACCAAAGTTTCAACTGCTGCTGGAACTCCCATAAATCCCCTGTCCTTATTCAAAAGTTTTTCTTCACCAGATGACAGAACTTGGATTTTTACTAAATTAGTTATTGATCTTGCGTTTTCGATTCTTGTAGTTTCATTCAAAGTAGTAGTATCGTTAACAGTTTCTAAGGTAGGTTGAATGTAGACCGGTGACTGAGGTGCAGCATAAACAACAAATGGTTGAGGACCAGGCACCAAATCCGCACCTACAAGTCTTGCGGTGACAGTAGCATTAGGTTTGAACAAGCCTTCAAGTGCCAAAGTAGAGGATTCAATGGGATTGTTGGGCTTTTGTGGGACTTCCTCTGGTTTCTTATTATTACGTCTGTCATCTAAATCTACAGCACCCGGAACAAAGTAATACTGTGGCGTTGAGGGTTCTTCAGTAGTCATAAATGTACTTGTTTTGGATGTGGAGGTACTGGCTGCGGAGGTAGAAACACTTGCTTCGGATGTGGATGTGGATAAGCTCGCTTCAGATGTTGTAATGTTATCAATGACAGTTGTACTCTCAACTATGAACACTTTATTTTCACTCAGCGTATTATCATGATCTTCTGTTTCCACGAATGATTCCACATAATCAGCATATCCATTTTTGTGACTGTATGCAGCAGCAACACTTTCAGAAGCAATCAACTGTTCTTTTCCACCATCGTTATTCAAAGCCCTCGCATTTCTTCCTTCGTCAATCCTTATTGGATTGAATGGTGGATTTTCACCGGGATACTCATGGCTCAGATTTGTTAAATATTTAGGTATATCACCTTCAACAATTTTAATCAACGTAAATCTACTAACTTCGCCAATTTTATCTAATGTTGGCTTCTTTTCTTGGATGATTTCACCAGCTTCGATCAATCTACTCTCATTTTTACTATTCACTCTATGTTTATCTTGTTTCGAAGAAACCTCAACAACTCTACTGACAGCAAACAGACGATCCAAAAATGAATTGGTTTTAATAGAACCATGCTCATAAATCATCTCTGTTGACATTTCAACCACGGGAGAATCGGTTGAGGTATCCAACACTGAATAAACGGTATTTTCTTCAATATTCTTAAGGGTTGTTGTTAATTGATCAGAATTATTATTTACTGCAAATATGTGATGGGGTTCTGTAGTTGTCGTTGTTTCATTTACTTCTGATTCTTTCAAGCTCTCAAGAGTAGTTTGAATTTTCACTACATTGCTTGCTGTGGTTGGGTAATTTTCAGAAGTACTTGTTACTCCCTCAGTAGTTTCTGCGACAGAAGATTCATCGATAGTGGTAATTTCAGCAATTTCTGAGTTTTCAGTCATAGATAACCAATCGAATTCTGTATTAGATAAGTCACCAATATATGTTGTAGTTTCCTGATACATTTGTGTTGTGTAATCACCATTTTCGTCGGTAACAGTTTGTGAAGGAGAAACAGGTGTGGTAGTTGTGAAACGTTTAGGATTACTGAAAAGCTGCTTTTGCTTTGCTTTGAGGGCTTCTTTGTCTACTTCTGGTGGAGTTTCAGCTGCTAGTTTGCTGGATGTAAATTTACGAACGAAACCCTTACTAGCTGTTTCCGTTGGAGGCTGTGTAGAGCTTAATCCAAATCGGGTTGGTCTATTTGGTTGGAAAGCAACAGGACGATTAAATCTCTTGCTTGCTGCATCATTACTGGTAGTCTGATTTACTGGAGTGTTAACTGGACGATTAAAACCTAGCGGTCTATTCGATTGGCGACTACTTGGCAAGCCCGACCGACTTGGAACAGATGGAGCAGATGGTCTCTGTGGAGAAATAAATCGATTAATTGTTTTGGGAGTTGTGGTGACCTTTTCACCGTCTTCATCGATTTCACTGTCATATTCTTCACTGTCTTCATTTTCTTCATTGTCTTCAACATCGTCACCTTGATTTAATGCGAATATATCGGGAACTCTAGCTACAGGTCCTCGCGTAAATAATTGATCAACGGGTACAAATACAAGCTTATCTACTACGTCAGATTTTTCTGTTGGTGAATCTTCTTCGCTGTACTCTACCTCTTCCTCATCATCATCGTCGGTAGTGGTGGTACGAGAGGTGGTGAATGGTTTTCTGCCAAACGGCTTAACGCTAAATGTAGGTCGACGGGTCAGTCCTTCGATTCGTGGCCTGTCTGTAACAACATTCGTGTCTCTCTCTGACGGCAATATAGGTGTCGTGTACGGCCCATTGTTATATTTTCTGCTGTATACTTTGGCAGTAGTAGATGCTTCCGTAGTAGTTGAGAGATTATTCAATGGCCTTTTAGGTGGTCGATAAGATGGCCTATAACGTTGAGTTGTTGTTGAGGATAAAGTATTTGTATCCACATCAATTTCGGGCTCGGCGGCATCTGTAGAAATTAAGTGCTCGTAGTTTGTGGTGAATTCTTCGACAATTTCAGGTTTGTCTGTAACAGTTTCAGGTTTTTCTGTGGCAGTTTCAGGTTTATCTGTAGCAATTTCAGCTTTTTCTGTAGTGATTTTATCTGAATTTGATTCTTCATCAGTTTTTGTTTCTAAAATATGAATTTTTCCATCTTCTGTTAGAATTGGTTTCAGTTTTTTCCTTATTACTTTCCGGATCCTTTGCAATGGTGCTTTAGTAGTTATTTCTTCAACTTTATTTGAAATATTCTTTTCGGTTTCGATCAATTCATTTTGAATTGTTTCGGTTGCTGTTTCTTCCGCAGTGGTGGTTGAAGTAGCTGGCCTTCTCTTCAATACTTTACGAATTCGTAGCTTTCCCGTTTCATTTTTTCCAATTGCAAAATCTTCAGCTACTGTTACTTTAACACTATCAACTACTGTACTTTCAGTTGTTGGTGTATCGGATAATGTGGTTCTTGTGCGTAGTTTTTTAACTATGATTCGTTTCCGTGGGCGATCCACTAATGAATCAGGGTTTTCTTCAATATTTTCTTTTTCATCAATATTTGTTTCCGACAGCTGAATGCCCTCTAAATTTTCTTCCAAATTACTGTTCTCGACACTTGCGACACCCGACTTCAAAAAACTAGCTGATGGTCTTCTCAAAAGAAGAAGTCCACTTCTATTGTTAGATTGCCCAAGTAAGATGTTAGAATTTATGACTTTGGTTACATTGATAGAACTGGTCGGTATTGCCGGTGTTTGAATTTTGTTTGCCTCTACATTAATGGCCGGGGCTGTTAATCTGGCAGAGCCTATTGAGTTAAGGCCATAAGAAATTTTAGCACTGAGTTCATTGTCTTCTGATATATCTGAATCATCTTCCTCTATTTCTTCATTTACAGCTTCAGTTGCCCGAGTAAATGGTCGAGGAGTAAATCGAATTATCTTTCTTGCTCTAGGAACTGCTGAGGTTTCTGAGGCTTCTGTATTTTGATCGGAAACATAATCTCTTGAAACTGATCGGGTTGTTGTAAACCTTCCACCTCGTATAGTTATGCCTTGTCTTTGAGTAAGCACCGGTGTTATGGATGAATCGCTATTTACAGAATCTTCAACGGGCTCTTTAGTAATTGCTGTAAATGTTGGCCTGAATCTCCTATTTACTTGGGTATTCCTAAATCCCGTTGAGGTGTCGGACTTACTCGTATCATCGCGTTTCCTATTGAAATCGAGAGCAGTCAAGGAAGAAAGGTCAGCAGCTTCAAAACTATTGAATGATGGTCTGAACTGACGTCTGGGTTGTGGCCGTTTTGAAGTACTTTCTAAAACTTCCGATTGGTCGTCATTTTCACTCGCGTTGATTTCGGAATCTGCCGCTCGACTAGTGGATGTTTGTAGTTTTCTTGTTCTGAATGAAGATTCAGTTCTTCGCGGTGCGAATCTTCGAGTGCTTTGTAAACTGTTTTCAGTACTAGCCACTGACGATTGAGTCTCTTTAATATCATCTGCCACCGGCCCTAATTTCCTAACCCTAAACCTTGATTGTGGTCGAACAAACTTTTTGCTGTCATAATTAGCTTCCTCGTCATCAGCTTTCTTGTCTTCACCACTCTTATTTTCGTCACTTGCTGGAGTTGTGGAGCGTATTTTCCGGACTGTTGGACGGTACCTATCTTTACGAATAGTTTCGATTGATTCACCTAAAACGCTATCGCGACCTGTATCTTCATCAATATCCTCTTTCCCTGAGTCTGACCCGATATCATTATCTAAACGAGATCTTAACAAAGATGGTGATGTGTTGGATAATGGAGACAAACGTGTGCGCTTAACATTAACATATTTCCTGTCAAAACTCACCTTATTTGCGGACGTTGTTGGATCAGTATTGTCTGGAGGGTTAGCCGTGGTTGTGGTTGTTGTCGTGGGACGAGTTCGTTTAGCGAACAGGGGAACCTTTTGGGTTGTGGACTGGGGCTTTTCAGAGAATGTTACCTCAGTTGTGTAAGAAACGGAATCGGGTCCAAGAGTATTGCTTCCCTCATCTTTAGATTTGGGAATATTTGAAAGGGTGGTTATTTGAGCATTGAGAACAGATGAACTGTCTTTTTTAATGATTCCGTTTTCAGAAGCAAACGAAGGGGATGCGATATCAATGTTGATATCGTTGACCTCCGTTACATCGTTTTGGCTATAATAAGTGGTGGATTCTGATACTTCAAGGGGTGTGGTATTGGGGAACCGGGAAACTGTCGCGTATTTAGGAGATGTCATAACAGGAGCCTGTGTCGTAGGGGTAGCGGGAGCATCCTTGGATACACCGCGCGGTAAGACAGTTGATTTTTCAGTCGCGTCATTTTCTTCTGAAGATGTCGGCAAAGTTGTAGAACGCACTCTCTGGATAGATTTATACCTGTAGAAATAAAAAGTTTTGGTATTTGTTTTCTTTGGAAAATTTCTATTTTATTTATTTCATATTTATATTTATATTTATATTCTGTGCAAATACATTTTCTGGAACCATTGAATGGATGAGAGTGAAGAAACATTTTTTTTAATATCTTACTTGGATGATGTAGATTCCTGGGTTTCTGACTTGAATCTTGATTCTACTCTGGAATCAAATCCTTGGACTCCATTTTTCACATCATTATCATCAGACGTAGACTCGGTATTATCTCGTTCAAACAGGGCGTTTCTGAAATATAACACACGAATTAAGAAACAAATAATGGTATTTAATGAAAATGACGTAAGTAATATAATCGGCAAAAGGATATATAAGGATTTTAAGCCTTGGACTGTCTGCTCTAATTCAAAAAATAATAAGACAGGGATAACAGTATTAACAGGGATAACACCTAATTATCGTAAGCAACAACGGATTTCATAAATAATGCATTTGATTAGAATCGGCGAGACAAGTCATCATGTATTTGGCGAAACAATGTTCGATTTGATTTTTATAAATTTGGTGGGATGAGGGGTAAAATGATGTATATGCGATATAAACAATCAATGAAATCGTAAGTTCGATAAGTTATGAATAATCTTGCAAAGTAACGTAATTTTTTGTTTGCTGGGTACCTGATTGTTGGCTCTGGTTCTGTAGTTGTTGAAGGTTTGGCTCTACGGATATTAACGTACTGTGGAAGACCTGCTCTGGTTGTGGTGGAAGAATGTCTTCTGAAGTCCTCTTCCTCATCTTCTTCATCCTTTTCCTCTGAATCCTCGCTGGAAGCTTGCACTGAATCTTCTGTGGTGGTGGAAGGACGGCCACGGTTTATCGTGGTGTACCTAGACGAAAGAAAAGAAAATTGATTACGAAAAAAATTGCTTTCAAGAACTTGAATTTTTACATGGCAGATGTGATGGATTTTATCATCGTTACGAGGAAAGTTAATAATAAGATTATTTAATAGGTAGAAACATACTGTGGTCTTCCCCTTTTGGTGTTCGTCCCCTTTTCGGCACTTTCAGCATCTTTTCCAGCCAAACCAGAGGCTTGGGGTCCTCTGCTATTTGTTTGAGGAGGTGCTCTGGAATCATAATAACGATTTAAAAACTGAAATTAAAACGTGACATATATGTGGAAAATTTGCTATAAAAAAAAACTCAATCTTAACATACTTTAGTTTGTGTAATGCAGCAAAGACATTCTAACGTTAAATTCTAGCTTCATAAAATTTTCATCGCTTTTTCTGTCTGGAATTTCTAGGTCAACAGAGATATTTTAAGCATACAATGCAATTTTTACTATAAAGTTTAGAGCTATGAAATATGACTTAAACAGTTTATCCAGTCAAATTGTTTAGTCTATAATATTAATTGAAACTTGGACAAAGCCAGATAGTAAAACAAGTACTTAATCAAAACATTAAAATGAATGAACAGTGACGCAATAGTATAGTGAAATCTAAGTTATAGATATTGATTGACTGATCTATGGTCAGATTGTTGAATTAAATTATTAATTACCTTTCTCCATTAGGACGTGTTTGAGATAATACTCTCTCAAACAGCAGCCTGGAGATGGTGGCTGGTGTGGTAGTCTTGGTTCCAGGGCTGCTGGTTCCCGAATTTATATTCCTACTTGCTAAATGTTTCTCAAGCTGCTCGATACCACCTGGAATAATTAAAATGCTATATTATTTTAAACCACTGTCATCATAAATTTTCGTCAGGTGATCTTCCCTCTCGATAGAAGTACAAATACAAATATCGAAATGTTCCCTGAATTATCAGTTGAGTGAGCTTTTATTTGTCGTCCCTCAGTTAAATGTTATGAAGATATTAACAAAGATTAAAAACCCACCTAATTTTTTGATCAGGTCAACCAGTTCCTTGATCACCTTAGGGTCTTCAGAATCTACTTCTGGTAAAACATCTTTATTATCTTCTTCAGATTCGTCTGCCTCCTGTAAAAAATAAAATTGATTACACAATGTTACCCTGCTATCCGATCAACATAGGTATTAGTATTAGTTCAAAAGTGAGATTACTTAAAGGCAAATTTCTGAACACATTATCTTGACTTTGTCAACTAAAAATTTTAAAGAAAGTTTTTGTATAAAACGATAAATAATACTGAACTCTTTCAAAAATTATGCAATATTATAAATATTTTCATTAATTAAACGTGAATGGTACGATTTTTCTCGTTCACAAATATTGTTATGATTGTGCTTGTGTTTGTTCGAAAATTTCTAATACCTCTCAAGGACTACTCCAACGACACAGAAATGGCAAAATGAATGATTGAACTATAATGGGTACAGGCAAAGGAAAAAAATTGTTAGTGTGACAACCCTTATGACCTTGAGACCAGAAGAAAAAATACCACCAGAATGATCAGAGCAAAGA
This sequence comes from Limnephilus marmoratus, assembly GCA_917880885.1. NCBI lineage: Eukaryota > Metazoa > Arthropoda > Insecta > Trichoptera > Limnephilidae > Limnephilus > Limnephilus marmoratus. The sequence goes on along the minus strand of OU862919.1, from coordinate 22,988,599 downwards.
AGGAACGGCATCCTAAAAAGATTAATAGAGCTGAAATGGCAAGATCTGACTCAAAATTTGAAATGCAGAGCAATGGATAAATTGAAAAATGAGTTTGTTGGAGATTGCTGAATGTGCGTTTATATACAACTCCCTTGTGTTAGATAGATAGTCACCAGGAAAGCGGCAGTTGCGCTATTTTGACAGCCATACAATAAACAAAGTATCTACCTCAACAGGTGCAGGCGCAACCGTAGTAGTTCCTCTAGCCAACAGGGTCGTTTTGCTTGTAGCTGCAGTGATCCTACCAATTGGCTTCCTGGTGGTGAACAAGGCGGCCAGATTGGATGGGGGGCGCGCGCTTGTGGTGGTCCGGGGTGCAGCGGACGTCTCCGGTTTCTCGGTGGTGGTGGTTTTGGTGGTTCTTCGGGCTGCAGGGGGCGCGCTAGTCACAACCGCCTTCTTCACGTTGCAGACCACGTTGCGGGAGAAGTCACATGAGTCGGCGGCCTTGTTGAAGAATAACCCTGTCAGAAGTATAATAAGTTTAGAATTACACAAATCTATCTATTCTTTTTCATGGTCGATCGATATAGGTTTTATCGAAAATGGTAACTTGTCATCACTCCCGAGCACGACTGCAGGCCGCTAACAAACAAACAACAGTTTACAATGACTAAGGGTTCCTAATTTATTTGACCTAGCGGCCTGCAGTAGGGCTCGGGAGCGATCACAAGTTACCGACATTTTCGATAAAACCTATATCGATCGACCATGCTAGATACCTGGTATCATTTTCTCACGTTGGTAAGCTACCGTATTTACACCTTCTTGACTCTTCATCGCGTTACTTGAATAATTATTGTACATCTTATCTTAACCTGGTATTCATCTTGACAATCTTCTCCTTTATGCTCCACATGGTGTGATTCTCGTTTTTAGATGTCTTCACAGCTGGTTAAAATGAACTTTTATCATAAACAGAAATCTTATCATCTTGAAATCAAATTAATTCACTTAATTTCTAATCCCATATTTATAAATCGTTTCCCTGATTAGTTATTTTTTTTTTGGTTTTAACCAATAGGTTTCCAAGAAGAATGAAATCATAATATTGTATTACATTTTATGAAGAACGTACCTGATGGGCAAGTAAACTGATGAGCCACAATTCCAAGGTTAGATGGACCGCTATCCAAACACCAGAAGTACTTCTTGCAGTCGCGAGGATGGGGGAAGAATCCTTCTTCTTCGCACTTGAAATCTGGAAAGAAATTAATGAAACATAAATCTCCACAAAACAAAACATTGTACATACAAAGGGCTCACTCCAACAGCTCGTAGGGCTTTGAAGCAAAGAATGGACGGTTACCTCGAGAGTGTTTTCTCTTGGGGTAAAAATAATCTCGTTGAATTTAATGTTTCAAAGACCCAATCATGTCTGATTACGTCTAAAAGGGATCTAAATGAAAATCTAGTCTCTTTCAACGGAAGCAATCTTCCGAACAGGCCCTCCATTGATATGCTTGGTGTAACCCTAAGTGACCAGCTCAGGTATGGGGGCTCCATCGAAGCCAGAGTAAAGTTAGCCTCCTAAAAACTAGGCGTACTGTACAGGGCCCGCAGATACCTTAATAGTACACAACTGCTAACCCTGTACCAATCACAAGTGCGCCCCACGGTTGAATTTGGCAGCCACCTCTGATCTGGAGCTCCAAAATACCTGAAAAATACTCTCGACTCTGTGCAGAAACGGGCGGTCCGTTTGATAGATTCTCCCATCTTAACAGACGGATTGCAATCTTTAGAGCACAGGCGTCGGGTGGGAATGCTATCCTCGTTCTACCGGTATTACAATGGAAGATGCTCCGAGGAACTAGCATCATTGATCCCTTCGGCACCGGTGCATAGTCGGGAAACACACCAAACGCAAGCCCAACATTTGTACACAGTTGACATTTGTCACATGAGAACAGGTCGTTTCTTCGACTCGTCCTTGTGTTCAACAGCTCGGCTGTGGAATGATTTTCCGGCCTCCGTGTTTCCTCCTTCCTACAACATGGGTCTCTTCAAGACCAATGTTCATTTCTTCCTCTCCTCAAAAAGACCCTCCACACAGCATCCCAGATGACATAGGCCCTGAGGGAAATTATTTTCCTCAGGGCCTCCTGTGTGGAGTTAATGTAAAAAAAAAAAAATACAAAAAAAATATAATTGTAATTTGAGAACTTATTTTATAATAATATACCATTAAAAAATGTACACTACTCTTCCAGACACAAGCTAATGCTTCCATGGAAGAGTGGTATTAAGATATTTGAACATGTACGCAAATTATTACATCATCTAAATGTACATTATATTTTATTTGCTAAAAAAAAATATATATATACACCAGAAGTCTTCTGTCTTTATAGTGTACATCAAAGAGTACTATATCGCTACGCAATTGGGCAACATTCATCGTTGTATAATGACAATGGATTAGCCCTCCTATAGCTTATAAAAATAACACCCTTACACCAATAATAAAGAGTAATTTCGTGTTAAAACTCTCCATCTTGAAGTAAACTTGTTACAAAAGGTTCTTAAACTGTGTGCGAAACCATCAGAGATCGTTCATTTTGAGACGAAAGTGTCATGGGAATTTGACCGATATAATTGTTTTGCTAGAAATAAGATTTTTGTAAATGCGCAACATCAAAGCGTTAAATATTCATACAGCTGATTAAATTGTTAATGATAAAGTCTACGAGAGCCAATACCTACAATTTTTCCAATTCCCTCAAATTCATGTTTGAAAAATGATTTTCACAGCGAGTCAAGCCACTTGAGCATTGGGACGAACTTGCTGGAATACAAACTTGCTTCGAGCAGACCAACAAAAGATAAAACGCGATGTTTCTTTCGGTCTTTATTAAACCAATATGTTTGGTTTCGGTGTTAATTTTAAGGTTCACATGCCCTGTCCAGAAAATATATGATCGATGGCGACATTGCATAAAAAGGTCTGTAGGCAGAGATTTGACAATGCTGGACTTGAAGATTGTACCTGTTCCTGGGTCTGGAGTAGTTGGTGGTTCGGGAGTGTTGACTCCCCAGTCAGGTGTGGAATCGGCCTGGGTCGGAGCTACGGTAGATCTTCCTCGCTTTGCGAAGGTTGCACGAGGGCGAGAGGCTCTGTAAAACAAAAACTCGTTATCGAAAATTTTACAGAGTAGGTACATTAATGGTTGCAAAAAAAACATTAACATATTTGGTTGGGATAAACAAAAAGGGGTAAACAGAACTGCTGGTTTTGAATCGGTAAATAGGAGACATTTTTTAGGTGACAACTGTTTCAGCATTCAAAGCCATTATCAAATTGTTTAGGCCTCATTGAGAGGACTTATTTATATGATTTTATGTTTGTAAATAAATATAATATTATAATTGTAAATAAATATTGTATCAATTAAACCTAATAACAATAAATTATTAGGTAGGTACACAAAAATTACTTTCTAAAATAATAAACATCCTTACTTGGTTGTAGGCTCGTCTTCATCCGTATCTGCTTCCGTAACCCTGGTCTTCTTCCTGTTGTTCCTGATGGTGTTCTTAGAGAGGTCCTTGTCATCTTCGCTGGTCTTTGAAGGCTTTGATGGCCTGGTACGCTTTCTTGTCGGTTGAGCTTTCTTTGGTGGAATCTTTTCGGATAACCTGCAAACATTAACATTTGTAATCAATTATTTTCAAAAATACATAATGCTTATCGTCACCTCATTTGGATAGGGTTCTAACTTCACTTTACCTTGTTCTGAGATATAAAGCGTCAAAGTTTGCAAAGACGATTTTTCATAAGTAATCTATTTACCAATTTCTGATTTTGAGGTTGAATCTTGTGTAAAGTAGTTTAATTGAACATATATTAAAGGAAAATATTTAAACAGGACGTATACTTACTATTTTAGAACATACCTAAACATGCAAATAGAATCGTGTGCAACCAGCTAGGGCATAATAATTCATCGTATAAGGTTCTAATTACATTTCCTTGAAGCAATTCCAAGCTAGAGCCCCGTCCTATTTAAATATTTTCCATTAAAATATGATAAACTAAAATACTTTACACAAGATTGAATCTCAAAATCATTTTTTTTAAAGGGATTACTAAAATTTGTCTTTGTTAACTTTGAAACCTCAGAACACAATAAGGCGAAGGTAGAACCCTATCCAACCAAAGTGTGAACTATAATGCGCCTCGTAACAACGATCAACTATCAGATGCAAAGAAAATAGAGAGTGCAAGCGATGTTAGAACCTTCTAAAATAAATGGGGCTGGATTTTAGAATTTCTTCATACATACATACTCTAAGTGACCAGCTCAGGTATGGGGGCTCCATCGAAGCCAGAGTAAAGTTAGCCTCCCAAAAACTAGGCATACTATACAGAGCCCGCAGATACTTTAATAGTACACAACTGCTAACCCTGTACAAATCACAAGTGCGCCCCACGGTTGCATTTCGCAGCCACCTCTGGTCTGGAGCTCCAAAATACCTGAAAAATACCCTCGACTCTGTGCAAAAATGGGCGGTCCGTTTAATAGATTCTTCCATCTTAACAGACATATTGCAATCTTTAGAGCACAGGCGTCGGGTGGGAATGCTATACTTGTTCTACCGGTATTACAATGGAAGATGCTTCGAGGAACTAGTCATTAAACTCGTGCCCAGCATATGTATATGGTTGACATTTGTCACGTGAGAACGGGTCGCTTCTTCGACTCGTTCTTGTGTTCAACAGCTCGGCTGTGGAATGATTTGCCGGCCTCTGTGTTTCCTCCTTCCTACACCATGGGTCTCTTCAAGACCAATGTTCATTCCTTCCTCTCCTCAGAAAGATCCTCCACACAGCATCTCAGATGACATAGGCCCTGAGGGAAATTATTTTCCTCAGGGCCTCCTGTGTGGAGTTAATGTAAAATAAATACAAGTTTACACGGAAATACAACACAAATGGTTCTGATAATTATTTTCATTATAGAAATGAGCAAAAGAAATGTTTTGCATTCAATGGCCATTTTTGAAAAAAATATAATTAAGAAGTGACGTCATGTCTCCCAAAACCTTAATGTAAAACTTTGATTATTGACTTACCCAAGACTCTTATAAAGAGCTCCCTTTGCGGCTTCGATCAGAGGGTAAGGTTTTCCGTGACACTTTCCGCGGAAATCATCGTTGTCAATGGACCAGAACATGATACCTGAAAAACAAGATAATCATTATTTTCACTTTTATAAATAAGTTATCTTATGTTATGCATGATATTCATTTCTCGATGTTTGTTTGCAATGACGCGTGTTTGTTTCATTATTGCGTATTATCTGGGAACTGTAATGAGATACGGAGTCAAAATAATGTCGAGACAATGTAGTTTTTTTAACAGTAACAGTATGGTAGGTGTACTACTACACGACGTGAATTGTTATAAAATTCGGGGGCGCCCGAGTAAGACAGAATCATATATTTATTGTAAAATGAGGCGTAAGTGATGAAACGAAGAAGAGATGTAAGGAGAGTGCTTTGTAGAAGAAGTTGGGGACGCCTGAGGAAGATATGGCACGATCAAATGAGGCGTATGTGATGAACGAAGAAAGAGGTGTATGACGTTTAAGTGAATGGTAGAAGAAGTCGAAGAGGCCTGAGAAAGAAATGTCCAAATCCAGTGAATCATAAACTTAAAATAGTATATTTTTAAATTTTAAATGATAATATTATTTCCACCTTAAAACTATATCCAGTTTTCAGGTACACTACAATGTCAAAACATTTCCTCAAACCATTCATAAACCCGAGCAACGCCAGGTACACTGTCAACTTATGCCATTATGAATCGCAAAAAACTATTCTTGTGCCCTGTGGGCGTTAAAGGGCTTTAGAGGAAGTTATGAATGCAGGAGTTACAGGGAGATATTGAAGATAAATAACGGAATGGCATGAAAATTTAGCGACCAGATTTTTTTACAGAAACGGAGGACGCCTAAGTACATTATTCTTACAGGTCGCTCGATCTCTTAATGTTATCTATTCATTTCTATTACCTCCAAGTTTGTTTTCAGCCACGTACTCTGCCTTCTTCTTGACGATATCAATGTCATCATATCCCACCCACTGGTTTCCTTTGTAGGCGTAGGGTCCCATGGCCTTGGAGTTGGGCTGCACCACGGTCCATTCCTCTTCTTCCTCTTCGTATTCTTCATCATCTTCGTCATCTTCATCGTCATCGGCTTGCCTCTTTGATCGGGTTTCCTTGGGCATCAGGCTCTCGCAAATCTAAAAACCGATAATATTTTCACAATTTTTCATTTACATACGATTCAAGACTGCCTACGCTCGGATGAAGAAATTATGTCTTCAGTTGGGGAGGCGAACGAAAAAGGAAAGGGGGTGTTGGAAGGTACCGTAATTTAAGGGGTATTTCTCCATCCTCTTAATAGCTTATCCATAGGATAATGTAGAGGTGTATCCATTGGATGATATATAGTCTACTAGCTTTTTCCCGCGGCTTCACCCGCATGGTATTAGGGGGGTACCCACTCCGCCTCCTCCACCTTTCCCCCTCCCACTCCCCCCACTACTCCTCCCCTCCTCCCCCTCTCGCTCCACCCTCCCCCTCTCTCTCCCCTCTCCCCCTCTCCCTCCCCCCTCCCCCTCCAACCCCTCCCCCACTCCACCCTCCCCTTCCCCTGACCCGCATTTATTTTAATACTCCCCTAATAATATTTAAGTACTCCCCTAATAATTTGAATTGAATAAAGAATTATAGATATCTTACTAATCATGCCACCTATTGCAATTTTTAATACAAATTTCATAATGCCAGAGCTCTGCGCTATAGCCTATATCTTATTCTGATGTATGAACTATATTATTGTAAAGTTTCATTAAAATCCATTCAGTAGTTTTTGCGTGAAAGAGTAACAAATATACATCCATTCCATACAAACTTTCGCCTTTATAATATTAGTAGGATTAATAAATGAAAAATAAATACTCGCAATAGGTAGAAAACTCGGCTAACTTAGGGGCCATACGTCATACCTTAAGGGGGGGGGGGGGGGGGTCAAAATTGCAAAAAATGTTACGTCAACGGGGGTCTCACAATGGTGACGATGTGTGACAGAGACGGGGGGGGGGGGGGGTCAAAAATCATGATATTCGTGTGACGTAATTTATGGATGGCCCCTTATCTAGTATATAGCCACCATTAATAGGTTCGAGAACCGAAAAGTAAATTCGGACTTTATAGATAAATACACCATAAATTAAGTTTATGCGTTATCCTGTGGATAATCTATAGAGAGGATGGTGAAATAGCCTCATCGTAATCACTAAAACTCTGGGAAGTAGATGCCTATAACTACAGTTCATAAAGACCGAAAAGTTGTGCATGCTCCAAGAAGAGCAAAATTCCGTATGGTACTTTCACTGTTCTTGTGTTGTTTAAAAAATTAAGAAATAAATTACGATAATTACTGCATTTAAATATTATTTTTTTAATGTTGATGAATAAATTTTGTACAATTATTTAAAATGTGCGTTTTTGATTGCAAATCATCTTCTGGTTTTAAAACTGCCCTCTCGGGGTATAGAGAACATTACTGACGTTACCGACAGGGAATTCACAATTATCTTTTTAAACTTCTTTATGTACGACGTACGCACTCGCTGGCACGTTTTTTTTTCCTAAAAAGGCAGTAAGACGTGTAGTACGGCCAAATTACGCGGAAAATCTCTTTCACACTTTAATATTATAATTTTGTTGATGTATTGTATAAGAACACTTAGCGGAATTTCTATTTGCAATGTTTCTAAAATATGTGCATTCTTTCACAATCCGCTGTGCAATAAAATATGAATGTATTCAGTTACGTTAGTGCCCTTATTGGTAATTACGGAAGTCATTAAACGAAAATGCTAAGTATTCATAAAGTTGTTTTATATCGTAAGGAATAACTGCAAAATGGCTTCTCTTGATTACACAACAACGTAATACTTTTTAATCGAGACGGAATTTTAAATATTTTGTATTATTTCTATTGATGTAATTAGGTCATACTATTTATTTTATTTACTTATTCAGCATAATTTCAATGAAATGACTTTTCACCAAACCGTTACATAAGTATATGATGTATTACATATTCGATACATAAGCAGGATAAATTTATCTAATCTGAACGCATTCCATTAACATGCACTAATTTTTTTATTTTTTATTTCATAAATTTTTTATTAGTTACAGATATTTGTTTTTTTTGGCTACCACACTGGGCTCATGCCCGTGTTATGGTAGTTGTATATTTAATATTTATTTAAATTAATACAAATACTATTTTATTAAAACAGATGATTAAATATACTAAATAAAAATTATGAAATATTTAAAAGTAAGTGAAAAATAAAGAGAAAAAAAGATCATATTTTAAAGAAAAGTAGAAATAAAAATGAAAATTCAAATTTTGAAATACAAAAATTAATAATAAAGATTAAATGTTAAGAACTCAAGTGTTCTATACAAATATATAAATTAAAACATATAAGTAAATAAATTAAAATTAAAAAATAAATAAAATTTAGTGAAAAAATTAAGAGAAAAAAAATAACAACATTTTAAAGAAGAATAGAAATAAAAATGGAAATAGAAATTAAAATTTTGAAATGCAAAAATTAATAATTAAAATGTAGTGTTAAGAACTCCGGAATTCTTTAAAGTACGCTCGTCCACATTCGAAAATCCAATGTTGTACACGTGTTATAAAAAGAGAATTAGAATTACTTGACTTTATGTCAGTACTCAAAGCATTATATATTTTAGGAAATGATTGTTTGGACTACCTCGCTATTACAGCGCTTCGACGATGATATCATTGAATCTGTAGATTAGTTTTCCTTCTAAGCCATCAAGTCGCGGGTATTAAAAAAATACTAAACAAATATGCAACAATTCCTTTGTACGAAAGAAAAGATTAACACGAAATTGCAGCGTTTGCTCAAAAGATACGAATGTATAACGTGAATCAATATTTCATTTTTTTACGTATCGGATTATTTAAGCAAATATATTCATCCAATCGCACTAGAACAAAACAATTTGTGCAGTATTTTCGGAAGCCGGGCAAAACAGGACAGTGGCAAATCAGAACATAACAAAACAAAAGATTAGGTGAGATCTTTGGCTTGCTTCTAAAAGTGCCAAAGTCAGTTTTTTTTGGTTTGTTTAATTTTGGGAGTACCTACCTACTGTGCAAAATTTGATATTTTTAGAAAATCGAAAAATTCTTCCTCGAAATAAAAAGCTTTTTTAAGAATACGAATTTTGAGGCGAAATCGCAAAACATACCTAAGTATCTACAAAATAAAATGGGCTTTTTAGAAGCAAGTCACAGAGATTAGGATTAAGGATATGTTAGTTTATGACATGTTAGATTAGGAAAGAGTAGTTCTTACCTCGTAATAAGCCAAGTATCCCTTTTCTCTCGTGGCGTCTCCTTGTTCTCCCGGGCCGTCAGCGGGTGCTCCCAGAGCGTTGGATTCAGGGTTGAACAGAGTGAAGGAACGACCGTAGGTTGGGATTCCAAGAACGAGCTTATCTCTGTCGGCTCCAGCGTTGATGTAGTGTTTGATTGAGAAGTCCTAAAATGTGTAAAAATAATTAATTTAGCAATATTCCAAATGCGGTAATATTTTCTCAGATAAACAGAATAGAAGTACCACACGGAGAAAAATATATTGCTAATTTATTAAGAATTCTCTTCAAATTATTCGTAATTCCGGTTAATAACGTGATTGCAGGTAGTGACCGACCGAAGGTTCGGTTTCGGCAAGTTTCGGCATCAGTTTCGGTTTCGGCAGAAAATCTGCCGAACCTTCGGTCGCAACGACGCTCTGCGTTCGTGAATTATCGCGCGTCGTTCGGGTGAGTTCGTGACTCGTGTGTCACCCGTCATCATCAGCTGAGTTCGCCGGCCGGTCTGGCGTGATAGTGTTGTGAGTTTATGTTTGTAATATAAATATATTTTTTGTTTGTTTTATAGTTAGATATATCAAAAAAAATAATTACTATTTTGTTCACATATTTCAATTATTGTTTTTTTATTAATTCATTTAACACGGTTAATAAGAATTTTGTGAGTATTTTGAATTGAGTATTTTAATTTTAATTGCGTTTACAATCACAACATTCTTATTAAACGTGTTAAATGATATTAAAAAAAACACAATAATTGAAGTGTGTGAAAAAATAATTATTTATTTTTTTGACATATCTAACTGTAAAACAAGAAGTGTCAATGTAACTTTATTGTTTTTCAAGTATTATTTTTGTTTTACCTTTATTAATTTATATTATTTTTGTTACATTGAATAATTGTTATGAAAATTATGGACCTCGCTACATTAAAAGAAAGAAGAATATGTACTGATCTATTTTTTCTGTATAAAATTGTTAATAACATGTTTGACTCCCCTGAACTCCTTAGGCTAATTAATTTTCATGTGCCTAGTAGAACGGTTCGTCAGATTGTACCTTACCATTGTAACAATTCAGGTACCAATTCAGAAACAAACTCAGTAATGAACCGACTGCACAGTACAGGGAATAAATATTACATGAACACCAACGGTACTGAAAATCTATCAACCTATAAAAACATTGTTATTAAATCTGTATGTCTATCTAGATAAATTTGAAATGTTCATAAATTTTCAATATGTGTCGAATGTATATGAATGTGTATCCTTTATTTTATTCTGTTGCTTTTAAGCTGCAAGAAAATCACTTCTTTAAATGTATATGAATGTGTATCCTATAATTTACTCTTTTGTTTTAAGTTAAAAAATCTATACTTGATACTTATTTAATTGTTATCTCTTAATTCTTTGATTATAACAAATGTGTTTTTAATTTTATCATATGTAAAAGCCCTAATTGGGCGTGTACAAATAAATAAATAAATAAATAAATAAATAAATTGTTAACCTCAACACAGGCTTGTCCTAGCGAGGTTGAACATTGGATTACAGATTGTAATACCTAACATGTGTAGAAACAATACATAAATAAAAAACGAATGATAATTTATCGAGTGCCAAGATCTATTTCGCTTCGTGCATCATCAATTTTAAAGCTGGTTTAAATGTCATTAGTCATGAGACTCATTTGATAAGTCGTTTTTCCGGCATTTGTTTAAAAAGTTTAGTAGGTATATGCATTTATGCCAAGTAGATTTCTGAAAAATGTCGATTTAGATCAAACACTAGTGCAGAAGGAATTGGTATTTTCTATAAAAGATTTGAAATCGCAAATTTTAAAACTTCTGAACTTTGGTTCCAGAACTGATTTCCAAGAATTCATTTGTATTAAGTCGGATGCGACAATTTTTTTTCAAAACATCCGACAAAAACAAAAACTTTGGAGCAGGGCACAATGCTATTTTTTTTCAGGCCGATGGAAAACATGTTTTTGTTTTGGTCGGATGTTATGAAAACATTTTGTAGCTGAAGACTCGACTAGGATTTAGGAAATCTTCCTAAAACGTTGTTGGATCCAAAAATGTACAAAAGCAATCACCGGACTTTTCTATATGTATTATTTAAGGTTTCGATATGATTTTAGATTTTCATGGCCAATCGTTGTCCGAAACGTTGGCTAAAGAAGGGAATAGCGCAACACGGCATAACACCCCAAAAATAAATAATGAAAATATTTGAATGGTTTTGTTTGCTTTTAAATACGTAAATACATTTTGACTTACGATATTTAGTTCAGCATCAAAGTTATATTCAGAAGCCGCTTCTAAAGCGAAGAGGGGAGAGTGATGGTTGACTGCTGGCTCGAAGGCTGAGTGGTAATCGTAAGACAGGATGTTCATCCAATCAAGATATCTGTAAAGTTAAAGATACGATAAGTTTCAAATCCTGAATGAAGAATACATTCGAAAACAATAGGCCACTTGCATCACATTTTTTAAATTTTTTTTCCGGTTTAGGCAAATATTCTAAGACATTCTGTATTTTTTTTTTTTTTTAATCGTATTTTTGAAACCCTGGGGATTTTTTGAAAATTTCAATCCGAAAAATCAGACCATTTTTTATAAACCGGAAATACGGGACATAATTTTATAGGTGTGAAAAAACGATAATTACATAGCCGAAAATCATTTAAAAAAAAAGAACGTTTTCCACACGAATGGCACAGGAGAATAACGAGGCATACCAAAAATATTACATCTCATAAATATTTTTTTCCTTGATCCATCTTGTTGATCATAAATCATTATATTGTACAGCGTATATATTACTAAATTCAATGTAATATACTTGTGCTTGTAAATTATAATAATAATAAGAATATAATAAAATTTTATTTTGTTAAAATCAGCACCATAATCATTATAACTCTGAAACACGTACCAACATCTTCTTCACGTTCTGAAGAGAACCCCGTACATCTAAAATGTACGGGGTTCTCTTCAGAACATCTGTCAAAAAGTGAAATCAAATGATAAGTTCGCAGAGAACAAACAATAAATCTAGTGAACGAATTCAAAAATTCGCCTGAAATCAAAGTGATGCCATATAAAAAAAATAAATCAGTGTGGAATTTTTTAAAATTAATAGGAACATTTTCGGCGACGGGACATTTTCATGTAGTGACGTCATGAGCCCAAATAATGGATTTATTTATTTAAAAATAAAAACAACTGAACATTTCTAAACAATTTTAATAACATTTTCTTAATCTTAGTAAAAAGATCTATCCACATGATTTTTTTCAAGTCGTTATGAAATCCATGCAAGTGGCCTATTGTGTTGTAGGTTCTTCATCAGAAAGCTCGAATCACTTATGATCTCAATCTTTCCCTCCATATGTGCATATTTCAAGTCTATTTTTTCTTTGCTTGGTGAATTTATCTGAACCAATATTAACATCTGAGGTACATCTTATATCTTCTTTCATTCTTTCCTCTGGAATCCTGCGAAAACGTATTTAGCATTCGGTAGTAAATCTCATCTATTATAAAACCCTGACTTGTCTAACAAAGAAAAATAATCCATTTAAAATATACCTTTCTAGTTCCGCAACAGTGCGTGCATTTTCCCGAGAAATATTGATCTTCCGGTAGTCTTCTTATGGTCTTTTTGATGCCTGTCAGTAATCTACCTATTGTAAATACTCACCAAACCTCATCTCTCTTACCGCAGCTCCTAAGCAAAACATTTACTTATCTTTTCGAAGCCTAGTCTTTATTGACTCGACCTGATTACCAAAAAACATAGGTAGAATAATATTAACATCTACAGCTTTGGAACATCGTATCCATCTTCTAAGGGCGTAGCTATAGAATTCACATGGGCCACCCCAGTGTTTTGACCTCACGATGGGTTAGGTTTGACCCTACAAAAATTTATTATTTACAACAAATTGGTAAAAGAGATGGTGCAAATTGTTGCATTTTCCAGGAATGTAATCTAGGAGTAGATACTGTTCTCGTTTTTCCAACGCAATACTGAGGTCTATCGGAGGGGATTTGAACCCACTAAACCCCCCCTTGCCCTCATATATGAACTTCGACTAAGCCATTAAAGCCAGTCGTCATCAATATAAAACATAAAGTATTCCTTTGTTTTCCATCCTCGCAAAACACCTTCCTGGATAACCTCAGGGCTTTCCCTTTGTGTAGAGTTGTAATAAAAAAAATTAACCTGTTCAATTTGGGGACATCGTATCCCTTATCGATGTACTCTATCCCGGCGGGCACGGCCATGGTCACCAGCAGCCTGGGTCTTCCAGTTGCTTCTGATTCCTTCTCGAACTCCTGTCGCAGCTCCTGCACTAGCTTGGCGTAGTTGGCGCGGTCCTTGGGCTTGCCACCGTCTCGGAACGCGGGGTACTCCCAATCCAGGTCGAGACCATCGAACTTATTCTGGCGCAAGAACTGGAACAAATAATAGATACCCCATGTTAGTTTAGATCTTCTTCCTTCGAATGGTTATGGTGACACCAGGGGTTAAGACCAAGATCTCTGATCAAGGATGGAATCTCAGACGTAGCCCTGTGGACCTCATCAATTTCCCAGAGCAATGTGGTTTTTCATCGACTTCTTGCGCAGTTTAGTACTTAATTGATAGACATTTCAACGACATTTTGTAACCTACGCTAGAAAATGGCTACTAATGAATCGCGATCCCTATATATGGACTAGGATCTCATTGATGTGAAACAAGACGGAGGATGAGAAGGACTGAATGCACGAGTCGATCGATGCATAATCGATTGGAGCAAATTTAAAAGCCTTTAGATGGGAATGGGATTGAATTAAAATGTTGAGGGGGTTCACGGGCGTAGCCAGGTTTTAGTTTCGGGGGGGGGGGGGGGTATTGTCGGACTTTGTATTTGTGTTGAAAACTTTTATTTTCTATGTACATTGGAATAAGCGTTAGTTGTACATGTTATGACATTTTAAGCAGTCAAATTAGTCAAATAATTACATTTATGCAAGTACGTATTCACCTGACTGTAACACTAATCCTGTTATATTTTATTAAACACTTTTTGCTAAGTGAAATAATAATTTCAAAGTACGTATACACTTAGGGAACGTACCCATACTACGTGACCAACTTTTTGCAATTTTTAACCCCCCCCCCCCCACCCACCCCCCCGGTGACCAAAAACCTAAGCAACCGCCGCTCATTTGTACCAAACGTGACATTTTGAAGACCCCCCTAAGCTTGTCACGTAGTATGGGTACGATCCCTTACCACTGATTAGAAACGGAAATTAGAAACGGAATTCCAAATAAAATCACGTTGCAAAATAAAAATCAACCGCAATCACCGAAAAATGGAACTACAAGTTATTTTTTTTCTTTCAGAGGACCCCATTTATCTTTTTAGATACATAATATAATTTAGATGATATTATGTATCTAAAAAGATAAATGATGAGAATATCATTTAGATGTCAGTGTTAAAAATAACATTCTCTTAACTCTCCTTATTTTAATATTAATGGTGTTGATATCTTAACTTTTCGGGGGGGGGGGTTTGAACCCCCTAAACCCCCCCCCTGGCTACGCCCATGAGGGGGTTAATTTTTCACCCTCTGGAACTTGGCGTAATGACAAGTTATAGTGAATAGCCAAAAATTTCGATAACACTAGTAGTTCTGTGAACAATATTTCTTGCGTCCAAAAAAGTGTGTGTTTCTAATTTTCTCTTATTTAATAAACTAAAATCAAAATTTCTTCTGAAATCATAAGATTTGTAAATAGCTCCCTACTTAATTATAAACTGCAGTAAAAATCTTTTAAAATTTTAAAAAAGGAATTTTGAATTTTTTCCAAAGAAATGTCACCATATCGATTACAATTCTATTTTCATGCTTTCTTCGGACTGGTATCAGTATTATGAAATTGATTATTGGTTTGACAGCTCGTAGTGGGTACCATGATCATGCAAACTCTTGCGGGATAAAAAGGTAGTAGCCAAGAAGGCCATCATCTTGAACCGGAACCAGAACCAAACAAACGAACTTAAAGATAGATGAAATGACAAATGGTCGAGTTAAAACAGGACCTTGCGCGCTTATTCAATTATGTTTTGGTGAAATGAAATAAAAACTTCAACAGACGTCTTTGTGATGTTTTTAAAGTCAGAACAAAAAATGCTTACATTAAATCATTGGCGCCCACATTCAACGAGTAACTTTCAATTAATTTTACGTAGATAATTCTTGCTTAATAGTGTTGCTTTATTCAAACACAATCGTGTGCCTAATATGCCAACCCATCTTCATTAATTTATTAGATCCGCGTATTCATCGACAGTCAGCAAAATATTATTCTCAAACCTCCAAACAAAACATTGTCCACTGCGAAAATTGACCATTGGCATTTAAGTTCGATTATAATTATTTACAAGTTACGTGATACAATCGCCACAATACCCGGCGCAGAAATGCCGTCAATCTGCATTCTTGTCTGATTAATCCACGATCATTTGCATACTTGGGAATTTTTTTTTTTGGAAATCGAAGTATGTATTTAAATAACTTTGTCGCCCGCCCTGCAATGGACACTCCGAAGGTCGCCTTCTATGAGCACATACATAACCAAGAATGTATTTTGAGATGCTGGGAATTGAAGTTTCTTGAGTGAGTTTTTTGCAGTGTTATGGCATAGGTACCTGATGAACCAAAATTTCAACTGCGAGCTTATTCCTGCTCAAGCAACAATTTAAGCTTTTCATGATGGGAATATTTCGAATATTGTCAGACTCTTTGTTATGAAACATATATACTTATTTAAAAAAAAGATACACATTTTAATTGTTGTTCGTTGTTTATAATGTTCGTTTCCTAAATAAATAAAGTCGGCAAACGTATAAAGATACTTTATACTTTTGAATGTAGTTATAACTTTGTGGTTATCCATTATAAATAAATAAAACAATTTAACTTTTTTTGAACCACTTATATATTTGAGTAAAGCCGACCGGTTTTGGAACGACCGTTCCTTCTTCAGGGCAAGCGTATACTGATTTGACAGTTATGAAATATGGATGGGAACAATATATTATTATGGTAGGGGTGGAGTCGTTGCTAGGATTATACTGAAGAGTGGGTGGGTAGGGGAACATATCCATGATTGGGCTATAAGACAATATTTTTTGTTTGTTGATAATAGATTCATTATTTTTAAAGGATTTTTTTTTATTTCCAAGGCTTCTAAGTTATCTAAACGTTTTCCTTTATGATTAATATGAAGAATATTTATCCCCAGTAATACCGCTTGCCCTGAAGATGGAACGGTCGTTCCGAAACCGGTCGGCTTTACTTAAATATACATATGCGGTTCAAACAAAGTTAAATTGTTTCATTTATGTATAAAGATTATCTTAAAAAGTAAAATATATATTTTTTTACAGCTTAAAAATGTAAATAGTTTGAGGGAAGTACTTTTAGGTAGAAATTCGAAATGCGGGGAAATATGGGAACATTCTCATTGATCTTTACAGTACATAACCGAAATGCTCGTGTTTCAACATAAATTATGTTTAGTGAAAAAGTCTCTAGGTACCATAAATATTAGGGTTTGTATCTGTTATGCCTATTAATTTCCAAATATTGGGTTTAAATATCTTCGTGTGATGAATAGTTAATTTGTTAAGTTATCGTAAAAGTTAAAATGAATTTTAAACTGGACAGATGTCCTTACTAGACCAGGCACTATGCTTTGCTGCGTGCGGGCCCCATCTCGCCGATGTCTTCGGCAATTGTCGTAACCGTTCGTACCTAAGACACGATCGAAGATAGATGATGCTCTTCTGATATCATTCTCAACTGCTGGGATATAACAAAACATCGTATTACTAACCACGCTTTCGTCATCTATTGAAGGATGCTAAAACTAGATGAATAATCAATACACCATTATATCTAAGTTTTTCAAGTAACTCAGACCATTTCTGCTACATCTTTATAAGGTTTAAAAGAACCTTCACTGTTCCACGCACATTGCATACTGCAAAATGCATCCGCGAGCAATGTCACAAGCTTACATGGTAAGGCGCATTTTCATCCCGCGACAAAATATCCCCGACAAAATATCCCCGACAAAATATCCCCGACAAAATATCCCCGACAAAATATCCCCGACAAAATATCCCCGACAAAATATCCCCGACAAAATATCCTCCGACAAAATATCCTACGGATAAAACATCCCACAATAAAATATATACTAATAGCAAACCTAACCTAACGTAAAAAAAGGGACAAAAATAATACAGCCATCCTATAAATTATTGTAAGGGTCGACCGAGACAGAATTTTTGTTCTCGGTCGAGACCGAGAATAAATTAAAATCTCAGCCGAGACCGAGAATAGATAAATTGAGAAAAAAATGAAAATGCGCTATTTTTGCATAATATGAAAAAGGCAATTCATCTACAACAATAAAACATTATACCTAGGTACTTAGTAAACACATTAAATCGGTAACCGACGAGTTCATCGAAAATCAATTCATCGAAAGCAAATTCATCGAAAACGAGTTCATCGAAACCGAGTTCATCGAAAACGAGTTCATCGAAAACCAATTCATCGAATGATCAATTCATCGATTCGCCAATTCATCGAAAAAAGGTTAGGTTAGGTTAGGTTAGTCTCCTTGTCCAAAGTTTTATTATCAATTTTTTTATGCATAAATTTTTGTCAACTTTTATTGATCAATGCTTTTTTAACTTCCCGGTCCGCTCGGCATTTCTCTCAAATATCTACAAAATATTTTTTTTTCGATGAATTGCGATTCGCTAAATTGATCATTCGAGGAATTGGTTTTCGATGAATTGGTTTACGATGAACTCGTTTCGATAAACTCGTTTTCGGTGAACGCGTTTTCGATGAACTTGCTTTAGTTGAATTGATTTTCGATGAACTCGTCGTGAACCCATTAAGTCGAAATAACACACCCTAACAAACCCTAACACACTCTATCCGTGAATCAATTGCCACATTCATTAAAACACATCGATTAGCTGATTTGTATGTTTATTGCTGTTCTTGGCAGTTTATTATGAACTAAGTTCTAAGAAAAACAGCAACGAACATACGAATCAGCGAATCCATATTTTCTGATGAATGTGTAACGTCTCGGTTATGGCCCAGAATCTCGGCGAGTTCTCGGTAAAATTTGTAGCTGAGAATGCCGAGACCGAGATCTCGGTCGACCCTTAAATTATTGTTCAAAAATGAGACAAAAATAATACAGTATAAAAATTTATTGTCTTTAGAGGATGTCTTCATTATTTTTGTCCCATTTTTTGTTAGGTTAGGTTATAGTAGATATTTTGTTGGATGTTTTGTCCGTAGGATGTTGTGTCGGAAGATATTTAGTCGGAGGATATTTTGTCGGATGAAAACGCGCATTACCAGCGATCATATCCTGTACCTACATTGTAATATTATACTGTCCTATGAAACACATAACTAATAAATCGATCACGTTCTGAGCAATGAATAATATAATATGTCGTATAATGATATCACCAAAAGCCTGCCAATATCAATCGTCTGGTGATCTAGTTTCTCTGGTATGTTCTACCTCTATAACCTTCGACTGTGGTTGGATTGAGTTCAACTGACTCAGAGAGTATACTGGGAGCAGCCAAAATGCACATATATAAATACGCCGAGAAGTTGATTTTTGACTTGCCGAACTACTTTCTTTAGTTATTTGGGGCACAATTATTAGTTCACCTTCAATTCTACATGTCAACATCAAGATTCTTAATATCCAACGCATAATTATATGAATTTAACCTCAATTGGATGCATATTTAACTTAACTCCGCACTAACTCATCTTGGTGGATGCTATATATTTTTATTATTTATGAATTGGTGAAGAAAGTACTGTAAGAAGAATATATGACGCAAATTTAATGGTAAAAGAAGTCGGGGACGCCCGAGGAAGACACGGCATGATCAAGTGAATCCGATACTTGAGTCGGGCCATGTCAAAAGTCAGAATAATGGAAGAGTATGTATTAGAGATGTATAAATGTAAGAGTGAGTGCCAAGACCGAGTTGTTTGGCGCTTAGGGATGTCGAAAGTGAAAAAAAAATCGATGTATCGATATTTATTAAAATATCTATATCGACGTTGATATATCGAGGAAAAAATATCGATGTATCGATATATCGGTAAAATTTTCAAAAGATTTTGCGTTTTTTAAATAATAATGTATTCAGCTCAATATTATAAATAGTATTTTTTACACACAATGTGTTTTTTTTAAGTACAAAAATCTCAATAAAATTGAAGATATTTTTATCAGTATTCATTTTTATTAGGTAATAATTACAAAAATATTAAAAACTAAAAAGCTGTCTTCTAACTTATATGTAAACTGAGACGCATACAAAGTTTGTATGCATCTCAGTAACATTCTGTTGGCGTATTAATCAGTCAAAAAGGACATCGTGTTTGGAACAAGGTATAGTCAATAATCATGGACAATTGGGAACCAACACATAGGAGTGGCTTAGAAAAAAATGGCGAAAAGTAGCATACATTTCTATGTATGTACCTACACATATGAGATAGTATTAGTGATCAGTGTGATCACAAATACTAATGCAAAGATAATAGATTTGTAAGCTATTAATAGTTAAAATTTCAACCGCCAGATGTCATGACCCAATACAGTTACTTTATTCCGTTCGTTCCTATACTGTTTTGGATTCTAGTGACTTTAGTTACATAAATAAAAAAATATCGTTTTTGATACAGTTTTCGATATTGGATATTTTGTATCAATATATCGATATATCGGATCAAAATATATCGACTAAAAATATCGATGTATTGAATTAAAAATATCGATACATCGATATATCGATACTTTTTCAACAAGTCTATTGGCGCTCCATCCTCTCTGCTAACCCCTGCAGGGAAATGGTTTGATGGTTAGTTAGTTAGCTTACATGGGTGATGTACTGTGCCTGACTCACTAGGAAATCTTGTTGAAGAAAAGAAGTAGTGGACTAGGGTCTAGAAGAGACGAATGTAGCAGGAGGCACTAAATAGAGATCCCAGCAAATCTTTCCACAGCCGAACTGTTGAACGAGTCATAGAATCGACATATGACAATATGTTACATGTATGCAAAATGAATGTTTGGCGTGTTTTCTAACTGTGCATCTAGGAGTATATTCCATTAAATTGCAGGTAAAATAAAATAATTTAATTTTCTATCAGCAGTTACACCCGGTTTCATCTAATATTCAACATTTATAACACAATTGTTGGTAAAAGGTTATTTATTTAAGAAAGTAAGTTCACAGATCACATAATATGGTAAAAATAGTCACAATGTATCAATTCACTAATTAACTGAGCAAGGGATCGGAGGGAACCTTGCCGTTAGGCTTTGGGAACAACAAAACTGACTGTGGTTCTGCTTAGAGGGTCGTACCATAGGACGAAGCGCAACTAAGGCAGCAGTCGGGGGTCTGGTTGGTGCTTTACTTATGGTAGTAGAATACTCCTTAGAGGGTCGTGCCAGAGGACGAAGCGCAACTAAGAGAGCGTACTAGCCAAGAGCGAGCTGCAGACGAACTGACTAATTTAGGGCGCGCAGCAAAAACGGCTGTAAAAACGGCGCGCTACATCCTCCCCCTCTGGATCGAGGAACGTCCCGTCGAAGATCCAGGTCTGTAGTAGCGTGGCGGCTACTTATTCTTCTTTGGTCGACCTCGTTTGCGTAGAGGAATAACCGGAGCGGGCAGCGGTGTCAAGTGCCCGTGGTATGGAGTCAGTGCTGAGGTGTGGTAGGTGCCTAGCGAGACATCTGGTGCTTCCATTGAAGCTATCTCGTAGCTCGTTGGTCCATGTTGCTTCAGGATCAGGTAGGGGCCATCGCGTCGTGGTCCTAATTTTGCGCTGAAGCCTCTTGCGGCTTTGCTAAGAGCGTGGGAGTGGACAAAGACGTGATCTCCGGGCTGGTAATGGGGGTCTTCTCGCCTCTTGTTGTCCACGTAATTCTTTTGTTTGTCTTGTTTCTCATCATTGTGGGTCCTGACAAGACGTAGGGTATCGGCTAGTTGTAGCAGATGCGGCGTTATCTCGGGGATGAAGTTTTCCGATAAGATAATGCTTCTCAAGTCTCTTCCGACGTCATCGGCTGACCTTAGCTCACGTCCAAATGTGAGATAGGCAGCGGAGTATCCGGTGCTCTGACAGAACGCGGTATTCATGGCGAAGCGTATTGATGGAAGGCTTTCGGCCCATTTTCGGTGTTCTGTGCCAACCAGTATGGCTAGTTGGGGTTTGAGGTCTCGATTTTTCCTCTCGACAGGATTGGCCTCTGGGTGGTAGGCTGGTGTGAAGGTGTGCTTGATGTCCAGGCAGTAAGTCATCTGCTGCATCACGGCACTCACGAACTGGGTACCGTTGTCGCTTATCAGTCGGCGTGGGGTCCCGTAGCGTAGGCATACTTCATCAATCAGGACGCGGGCGCAGGTCTCGGCAGTCGCGTCTTTGAGGGGAAATAGTTCTATCCAGCGTGTAGCCACGTCTTCGATGATGAAGATCCAATTCTTCCCATCCTCGGAAGTTGGGAGTGGTCCGAAGAGGTCGAAGGCTACTGTTTCAAACCTCTTGTTCATTACTGAAGTCTGTAGGAGGCCGGCGGGTTTTAGGTTTGATGGCTTGTATCTCTGGCACTCCAGACAGTTCTTGACGTATTTCTGTATGTAGGTCCGCATATTCTTCCAAAAGTATCGTCTGGCAATTCGTCGAATCGTGCGTACTACTCCGTAATGCCCAGCGGTAGGGGCATCGTGATAGGCCATGAGTATTTGGTGTTGCTCATGCTCGGGGACGACTAGTTGAGCGTCCTCTTCTTCGATATCGGGTGCATATCGGTACAATACACCGTTTTGCATCAGGTAGCCCTTAGTTGTCCAGTAACTAAGGTCTTCGTTTGGATTGTTGGCTTCAAAACACTCGATAATTTTCTTCAATGCAGTGTCTTTCAATTGTTCTCTGCGAATGTCAGCCGCGTTGCGTACTGGAACGTCGAGGGTTATCGTGCATAGTGCGCAAATAGAGGGTGGGTCTTCAAGTAATGGTGGTCGTGATAGTGTGTCCACCACCAGGTTTGAGCGTCCAGGTGTGTATTGGATTTTCAGGTTGTAGGGTTGAAGCTGCAGGGCCTATCTTGCAAGGCGACCTGTGGGAGACTTTAACGTCATTAACCACTTCAACGCTTGGTGGTCGGTAACCACGGTGATTGCTGTTCCTTCAATGTATCCTCGGAACTTTGCAACTGCCCATACGACTGCTAGAGCTTCTCGTTCTGTGGTAGAATAGTTCCTCTCTGCTGGTAGTAGCAGGCGGCTCGCGTATTCTACCGGATGTTCTTCTAGTCCCTCCCCCTGGACCAAAACTGCTCCTATTGCGTAGCTGCTTGCGTCCGACTTTATGATGAATTCCTTGCTTCCATCGGCTTGTCGTAGTATGGGGGCGCTAGTGAGTAGTGCTTTCAGGGTGTCGAAAGCATTCTGCTGTGGGGATTTCCATTCCCAGGTGGCGTCTTTCTTTATCAAGTCGCTGAGTGGCTTGGCGGTTTTGGCGAACTCGGGTACAAATCGCCTATACCAGGAGCATGTCTGAAGAAATGTCTGTAGCTGTTTGACATTGTTTGGTTCCTTCATTTTAGAGATCGCCTCTATCTTCTCCGGATTGGTGCTGATTCCTCCGGGGGTTATTACGTGTCCTAGATATTTTATGCTTGGACAGCAGAAGTGGCATTTAACTCGATTTGCAGTGAGATTAAATTCTCGTAGTTTGGTGAACACCTGTTGTAGATCGGCGAGGTGTTTATCGAAGGTGGGCGAAAGTATGATTATATCGTCCAGGTATGCTAGGATATTGACTTCATCTAGCTCGATCTTAAGTCGGTCAATCATGCGCTGGAACGTCCCGGGCGCATTGCGAAGTCCAAATGGCATCTTCAAGAAGCGGTAGAGTCCGAATGGGGTTATAAAGGCCGTCTTGTCACGGTCTTTCTCCAGTATCTTGATCTGCCAGTAGCCAGATCGTAGGTCTACTGTAGACATAAAGTTTGACTGCTTTGCCGAGTGTAGCAGGTCATCCATTCTGGGCAGGGGGTACACGTCTGGTACTGTTATCGCATTGAGAAGGCGAAAATCAATGCAGATGCGCTTGTTTCCGTCTTTTTTGGGCACCATAACCACAGGTGCGGCCCACGGTGAATCTGCTTCTTCTATAATCCCTTGGGTTAACATACTGTTAATCTCGGCGCGGAGTTCTGCTTGGCGGGCTGGCGAGAGCCTGTAAGGGGCTACTGAAATCGGCGGGTGTTGTCCGGTCTCGATTCGGTGCTCAATTTTTGTCGTAGATGACAGGGTGGCTGAGAAGACAGCGGCGTTGTCGCACAGCAGGCGGTCCAGCTGGTCCCTCTGGGTAGGTATAAGGTGGGTGGCTTCATCTGGTCGGAGGCTTAGTATTTCGGCGTCCAAGGCACAGAGCTCCACTTCATTTCTGGATTTTCTTGGGGAGTCATCGAAGAGCCGATAGGAGCGTATCATTACCTCCCTTAGGGCGTCTTCCTCCATCGCGTCCTCGGGAAACAGCTCATTCAGGGCTATCATCTTAGCCCAAATGTTAGTGCGAGGCGGTGTCTGTGAGAGAGGGCTCATGGACGGTGGCACGTAGATCTCACATTCATTGTCCTGTGCTGGTGGGGCGGGCAGACGAACCTTAGGCGGTGTCTGTGGGAGAGGACTTATGAACGGTGGCACGTAGATCTCGCATTCATTGTCCTGTACTGGTGGGGCGGGTAGGCAAACCTTAGGGAGTTTGTGTGCTCTCACTTCTCCTATCTCGCCAGTCTTTTGACGTTGTCGAATACCTCGGTTTGGTGGTATGGCGTCATTTTCCATATGCAGCATATACCGTACTTCGGGGCTGTCCGTGAATGCCCATGCGCACTGGGGAATGTTTATATCGATCCCCGCGTCTTCGATAAAATCGACGCCTAGGAGTGTTCGATTCTCGTGTCCTCCTGGGAGCACGATGAAGCTGGTGGGTATCTGTCGGCCTCTTAGTGTCAAGGTGGCGGCTATTGTCTCGACCTCCTGACGTTTAGGGACACCATCTGCCAATACGATGTCCATGATGGTTCGCTGGGTTTTGAAATTTTGAGCGATTAGCCGCCGGTGTAGCTTAGCTGACGCTACGCTCAATTTTGCTCCGGTGTCTACGTGAGCAGTGCCCAGGAAGTTTCCAATCCTGATGTGTAGTATAGGTCTCGCTCGGGGAAGGCCTATTTCATGTATTGAGCAAAAATCGGCTCGTGGGTGAGGGGTGTCTATTCTCCCTTGGCTGCATTGCGGGCACTTGCTTCTTACCACGCCTGGTTTACCGCAACCGTAGCATGCGAACTTCGCATCACTGGGTGTCTCCAGCTTCTTGACTGGAGGAGTGTACTTTACGTGCGCTCCTGTATCGTAGCGGGAACGGCACTCCTCGGAACGGTGCCCAAATCTGCGGCAGTTAGTGCAGCGTAGGCGGCCGTCTGTTCGGTTTTCCATCGCGCGTAGTGGGACGGTCTTCGTGCTCTCGTACAGGCTTTCTTCCGCTGCACGGGCTTTTTGTAGTAGTTCGGCGAAGGTATTGATCGCTTCGCGCGGCACTCTGTCTCGTATCCGGATATTCAGTTGTCCGAATATTAGGTCTATCTGGACCTTCTCTGGATGGCTGGGCGGTGGTAGCTCCGCGAGTAACATCCGCTGCTTAGCAATGAACACATCGGTTGACGTTAATGCGTCTTGCTTGCATAAAAATATCTCTGTGTACACTTTGTACGCTGGCTTCTTAGGGGCGAAAGCATGCCTGAGGAGGGTCGTTGCGCTCTCCCAGTCTCGTACTTCTCCTTTTATGCCGAGCCACCAAGCGGCAGCGTCTTTCGTAAGCAGCAGTGGTAATCCTTCCAGAGCGCTTGCGTCTTCGATGTTCTCGGCGCACTTGAAGATGGATGCGGCGGCAATAAAACTCTCGACCGCACTCCTGTCTCTGGTACCATCGAAGCGTGCCGTACAGGTGGTGAATGTACCCGTACGTGTTGGTTCCGACTGCATCCGCTTCATGGAGTTCATTAGTTCCGCGAACTGCTCCTGCGTGAAGCAGATGCCAGCACTTTCCTTGGCCTGCATTGTGAAACGAGGACTTCGACGTGGTAGCGACGAAATTTTGTAGATGCACTGATTTTAATTTTCACTTTATGTGTCTGGCCACTAAGTTGGGCGCCAGTTTTTTATTTTTTTTTTTTTTTTATTTAAATACATGTTACATAATTAGACATTTACATAGAATTGGATACATTGAATCACCATACTAGGCGGTTGCCTGTTTCATGGTGACAATGGAGGATATTTACTTTAAGTGAAGTCTATTGTTAACATATGGAACTATTAGTAATGTAATGATGTTGAAAATTGGTAAAGTTATAATAAAAAACTAGTAAAGAGAAAAAGAATTGGGTAAGGATAAGTTTGTGAGAAGATACATATCCTTATTTTAAAATTTATATGTGTGAGTGCATACGCATACGTATATACAGGTGCACACATCCATACACACATAGGCATATACACACACACACTTACACATATATATGCGTCTAGGTACATGAATACATTAATATGTATATATACGGCCATGGACACAGTACCAACACATTTACACACAGTTGTAATTTTTTTTTTTTTTTTTTTTGAAGTGTATGAAGGTGTAATTAGAATGGAGCTTGAGTATTTGCAGTAAGTATCTTTCCAAATAGTATTGAGATATATGTTAATAAAAGAGGTGTTATTTTCTAACATGGTGACAGAATATAATTATTTATTAATGTTTGAATAATTGTACTCATGCTGCTTTTGTAGGTTTATTATAATATTTTTATTAAGTTTATGTGTATGTTTCTTTCTTATCTTTTTTTTTTTAAATTACATTATTGTAAAACTACATTGTTGTAAAACTTTGTTGTAAAAATTGCACATAACACAATTGTTGGTAAAAGGTTATTTATTTAAGAAAGTAAGTTCACAGATCACATAATATGGTAAAAATACTCACAATGTATCAATTCACTAATTAACTGAGCAAGGGATCGGAGGGAACCTTGCCGTTAGGCTTTGGGAACAACAAAACTGACTGTGGTTCTGCTTAGAGGGTCGTACCATAGGACGAAGCGCAACTAAGGCAGCAGTCGGGGGTCTGGTTGGTGCTTTACTTATGGTAGTAGAATACTCCTTAGAGGGTCGTGCCAGAGGACGAAGCGCAACTAAGAGAGCGTACTAGCCAAGAGCGAGCTGCAGACGAACTGACTAATTTAGGGCGCGCAGCCTGTTATATAGCCCATTCCTTGTTGCGAGGTGTGGTTTATGTAGCGGCTCGAGGGTGGGAGATGCGCAGAAGGCGTCGGCGCATCCTGGTTTGCTTAGGGGTGGGTGAGCAGGATGGCGCTGTACGGGGGAAAGAGATGGTGTAGTGGCAAGCGTAAAAACGGCGCGCTACACATTCTCTTTCATCACTTTAACAATATTATTGACGATCCGAAGAACAATGTCGGATATGTGATTTTGTAGTTTTGAAGTAGAGCTGTTTAAGAGTTTCGTTTCTTCATTTTTCTGCTTTTGAGGTCAAGAATTACAGCTTATAAGAAAAATATATTATATGCATTTCATTAAAAATTCAGACTTTTAAATCAATAAAATGAAATTAAAATAAGAAAAATCCAAATAACAATGTTTGAAGTCTGTCATTTTGTAAATATTTTTGTATTTTCTTAATGTCATGACTCAACGTAATATTGGGTTGAATTAAAATTTACGAAGGTTTTACGCAAATTTTTCACGATGAAAAAATCTATTTTGGTTCCGCAAGCGAATATAAATCCGTAGCACTTATACCTAGGGGAGAAACATCCATATGCGAGCTGCTGACGGAAGTAGTGACATCTTGTGTCGATTTTTTAAATTTGAAACCGAATTATAACAGTAGCTTAGTGTGAAATTCCACGTAAACAGATGTTATTTCAGGCGCGCCGTTAAGCGTGGCGTCCGACATGCACTTGTGGCTGGGTTCTGAAATTCAAACTAACTAACGCAGATGTTAGTCTATTAATACTGTTTGATGATGATGAAAGATAGGTATTATATCGCTTGTCTGAATTCTCCAAACGAAGACTACCAATTTTGAAAATGACTCTTAAATTCAAAACAAAAGTTCTACAGTTCATCGAATCGGAGGTACAGACAGACAGATAGAATCACAACAGAAATGAGCATTTTCTTAAAAAAAAGGAAATTTCAGTTACGGGTCTGTCGTTGTAATTTTGGTACAATAAACCCGGAAATGATTAGAATTTAATACTCATTTTCAAATTTTAACTGATTGTATGAAGACTTCAGACAATTCTGTGATTAGTCTGCGTTAGTACTATTATTTAAAAAAAATCAATTTTTGACACTTAAAAAATTATCCTACACCCATAATTTGATAGAGTCATTAAGTTTTGCAAGAAAGCTTTACATAACAAGGTAGTGTTTAAATCAATTAATTCAATATCGTTGATGTGTTCAGTCCAGCCGATTACAGAGTGTTACATATTGTATATATGTGATTCGCATACGAGTCTTGTATGTCGCTAGCACCTATTAACTGCATTACGTGGACGGGGCGATACTAACTAAGGCAGTACCTGATCGGCTGATTGGCTTGTGATGAAAGTGTGACACGGATTACTTAGGAAAAGTTTGCAAGCGAATGGATTGACTTCACAAATGAGACTAAAGTTATAAAAGTGTCATTAGAAATAAATAAGCAATTTTTACTTTAAACACAGTAAATATATTTTGTGACACCGTTTTAATAAAAAAATCAAACAGTATTATTACCTTGCGTCTCCGTACACACGCTATTCACAAATAGATACAAACGGAAGTGCTGCCATCAACCATCAAATAGTATTAATTATCTAATATATGTAGGTATACGTAATATAATATGTTCCCGCGAGTTTTTTCTGACGTTATATTAGTACGGTGAATTACAAAACTTGCGTATAGATAGCGCCACTTTCATCTGCGTCTCCAACTGCAATTCCAACAACCTGATGTATATCAAAAATTTGCTTAGATCCGGTACTCTGGTTTCCCTTGAAAGAGTGATGGTGGTACTTGATATGTATCACGCGGCTATATATTATATATGACGTCATTGCCCGTCCCAGTTAGTTTGTTCCGGTGACTAGCTATCACTGGATGATAGTGGATCCAAGGAACGGGCTATTTTTGGAACCAGTTCCTGTTGGATTTATAAAATGGTCACCTTTGTCACCAACAACAGCACTAACTGGGCGAAACCGAACCAAAAGCCGCCACTACGAAACATGTCAGTTGTATCTAAATAAATAATAAAAATGGAAAAAACTTCGGTTTTGTTGTTTCACAGAAATTAAAATGTGACATTGTCATCAAATGGTTGCTCATCGTTTTCACAGTTGAAAGGTTCCCGTTAAATGCCGATTCCAAGTCCGTTTCAGCTTTTGGACAAATAGTGATCAGCAGAAGAGGACAACTATCATGTTTTTAAGCTTGTCAGCTAATGACAATTTGATAAAAAAGCTGAAATGCACTTAGAATCGGCGTTTAATTGGAACCTTTCAAATGTAAAAAAAAAAACAAATTGGCGCTGAGTGACATTTTTGCTCCTCTGGGACTCGAACCCAGGACCTTCTACTTACATGGAAAATCCTTTACCAACTGAGATAAGGTGTCCATATCCAATTCGGTCCCTTTTAACTGTATCATACTTCGACTAACAACTACCAACATTATCTTCATTTTCTTAACGCACATATTATTGGCTGCTGTAATTATGTACTTAAGAATCTTGCAATCGTAAATAAAGATAGCAGCCAATAATAAGTGCGTTAAGAAAATGAAGATAATGTTGTTAATTCTTAGTCGAAGGATGATATAGTTAAAAGTGACCGAATTGGATATAGACACTTAGCTCAGTTGGTAGAGCTGTTGTTATCTAAGCAGAAGGTCCTGGGTTCGAGTCCTAGAGGTGCCAATACCTTTTTCTGATTTTTTTTTGTCTCCAGATTTTTGATTGAATTTCGCTAATATTGTCTTCATTTAATATAATATTACAATTTGAGGTTTTCCTCGTAAAGTGAAAAGTAAAAATCGACATTTTTTACATTATCTCCACACAGGAGTCTCGGGGAAAAAATCCCCTGAGGGTCCATGTCATCTTTGGAGTTGCTGTGTGAAGGGTCTTTTTAGGAAAGGAAGGCGATGAAGTTCTGGGAAGGAAAAAGGTATGAGGGGTGGGTAGAAACAGGGAGTCAGTATGTCCAGGAGTGACGGACGTATGAATCTATCCCTCCCACTGCGGTAAGGCGATGTTTCCTGCTGGAGAGATCAATAGGTCTCCCTCAACAGGTCTCTCCCGATCCGGCCTCTGTGCAGTTAGTGGGCAGACGCATCCGCCGCCAGGATCTGGACAAACCTCACCGCATGAACTTGGGCACCTTTGCTACGTCACCAAACGTAGCGCACCACTTAGGATGACCTATTGCAGAGGTGTTGGTTATTCAATAAATGGTTCCCGGGACGACGGCACTCATAAAATGGAAAGTTTGATGACAATGTTACATTTAGTTTATGCGAAACCAGTTGGCGAAGTGATTATTATTTTTAATTTATGCAATTACAAATTTATTGGTCGCCTACATTATACAGCTCGCTTATGCTATTGCTCGCAAATTTTCACGAGTTCTTATTTAGGAACCACTCATCTAATTACAACACAAATCACTTCGTGATAAATAACGTCTTAATTGTATAAATCACCATCTTTATCACATATCATAAAACGCAGAGGCGTTAATTTATATCCTTGATGCATTACTATGATTCATAATAATATAATAACAAGCCAAATTTTAAAAAAATCAAATCCACTCCTCCACATTCCATTTTCAAATCCTGCCATGACACATGAACTGCAAGCCAGAGTCATTAAATTCAACAAATTGTGCTTTTTTCACAATGTGACATCATCTGACCCAAGTTTTATCACAACTGAAAGATCTGCGTTGTGACCATTCATCACCGCCAATCCTTGAAAGCCTTATTTTAAGTCACGATTTATTACAATCTGTTTCAAACGTGATTCAAACAATGGGAAATGAACATAATGGGAAACGCCCTTTACAAACATCGCCATTTTGATGCAGTGTTGCCATTAATATAACGTGTTTATCTTGTCAAAGATAGATCTTTGCTGTATCTAGGTACCTACTGGTATAAAAATTATTATTGTATAAAAATTGCCTACAATTGGAATTTATTACCCGCTAAGCTACCGCAAGTAGCTCGTCAGCAGGAGATTAGTTCCACAGATTAGTTACAACCAATTAAATAATCATAAACCATATTGGTATATTCGGAAATGGTGATCCGTTTTCATTCTGATGGAATTTATAGTGGATTTACAAATTTCGTTTGCTCTAAGTTGATAATCTCTTGCCCGTAGCTACCTACGTCTTCTTTTTTATGCAAATACCATACAAGAGTCTCAGCTGCTCCCGTCTAGAGCCGGTGAGACTATGGCATCCCCAATTGGGGTATGTTGTGAGGCTGAATGTAGTGGGGAGAAGAAGGAGATGAAGAGGGGAGGGAGATGGGGGGAGGTAGAAGGGGAGTACCTAGCTTTTCAGATCTGGTCACCAAACACGGCTAAAGCCATTTCAAACACGTTTCAAAACTGAATGGTGGTCTTACACCAGGGCGATACTGAGAGAATCGTCTACTATATATGATTTTAAATGAATTAATTGTGAAATAACATCAATTAATCAAATAAAATTGGATTACGCACGCCAGGATTCGATCCCGCGACCTTCGGATTTCGAATCAAAAGCCTTATATAAGGACTTAAGTTTGTTCAAAGTATAGAGGATTCAAAATGTATCACAATAAATTGCAAATCATTCTGCTTATATAATTTAATTACCTGTCTATGAATACCATAGCTTTGGCGTTTGATGTAAAAAAATGTAATATATTATGGCATCTTAAAACAAACAAAAAACATCCAAAGGAGCATGTAAACCAGTCCCAGGGAGCAGGGCCGGATCTACGAAATCTGGCGCCCTGTGCAGTAGGTACCGGTGGCGCCCCCCCCCCCTACATTTTTATTTTGATTAAAAATTCATTAACACAATTTTTTTTTTTAATTATTTTTTTTTTTTACACTAATTTATCAAATAAAATCAAGACATATAAAGGGTGTAACTTTTCCAAGTGACCTGGCAGTAGCTCTCACACTCGTTTTTTTTAAAGAGAGGATCGCCAGGAGCCCTATACTCTCTGAATCTATTGGGTGAACATAAATTATGGTGCTATTTTAATTATTTTAGGAAAAACTCTTTGCAAGTTATGCTTTAAAATAATACAACGAATTGTTTGTTTGTGCCCGTATCATGATTTAAAATATAGGTTACGAGAGAATGCGGGTGGTTTCGCTGAACTAGGTCCATTAGACATTCTTGAGATTTACTGCGTTTATGTACCTATATACTCAACGCGAATATTAGAAAAAGCAAATACAAATACAACACAAGAATAGCATCTACAGCTTCTGACTAGCAACAGGCAGTCCCGACGAGAGACAGTGAGCAGTGATAATAAGAATATAACCTCAAATTTGTACCTTGCATTTCCCCTGTGTTGAGCGAACAAAAACTAAACACTGACGTTGGTATCAACGGCTTACGAACAAAAATACCGCGCTGTGATTGGTTATTGAATTTGGATCGCACCTATTCGTCGTAAAAGACGGTAAAAGACATATGGAAAAATAGATCTTACGTTTAAACTAAATATATGGAATTTGTAAAAAAATTCTGTAACTGACTATAAATTCGTAAGCCGTTGATACCAACCTGATGCGTGCGCATTCTGTTTCTTTGGAAAGTGTTGCTAGAGCGTAATAATTAGTTCGTACTATGGGTAATTTTTAAACGATTCAGGGAATATTATAACTAAATTTTAATACAATATTTATTTTTTCACGGCGCCAGGTTTTTGCACGTTTTTGAACGTATGGCAGATCCGGCGCTGCCAGGGAGACATCGTTTGCACGTCATCTTGTATGAAAACGAAAAAGACAGAAGTTACTGGAATCGAACATTTTTAATCATATTCTTATAGACATTTCGCGAACGTACCTTTATTTCTTTCGAATGCTTCATGACTTCTGCCTTTTTCTGACGACCTCTGCCTGGTTTTAATTTATCAGGTTTTCTTTGAACGCCGAAACAGCTGACACAATAATAAATTCTATTAATACTTATATACAATATTACCTAAAAACTGTCCAATGCCTTTGTGTAAGTTTTTTTTATTCCTGCTGAAAAATATCTTTGTGTTAATGATTGACACTGATGTGTATTTATGACGCCGAAACAGCTGACACAATAATAAATTCTATTCATACTTGTATACAATATTACCTAAGACACTGTCTAATGCCTTTGTGTAAATTTTTTTCCTGCTGAAAAATATCTTTGTGTTAATGATTGACACTGATGTGTATTTATGACGCCGAAACAGCTGACACAATAATAAATTCTATTCATACTTGTATACAATATTACCTAAGAAACTGTCTAATGCCTTTGTGTAAATTTTTTTCCTGCTGAAAAATATCTTTGTGTTAATGATTGACACTGATGTGTATTTATGACGCCGAAACAGCTGACACAATAATAAATTCTATTCATACTTGTATACAATATTACCTAAGAAACTGTCTAATGCCTTTGTGTAAATTTTTTTCCTGCTGAAAAATATCTTTGTGTTAATGATTGACACTGATGTGTATTTATGACGCCGAAACAGCTGACACAATAATAAATTCTATTCATACTTGTATACAATATTACCTAAGAAACTGTCTAATGCCTTTGTGTAAATTTTTTTCCTGCTGAAAAATATCTTTGTGTTAATGATTGACACTGATGTGTATTTTTATGCGTTTTCATTCCAAACAGAAAAAAATACAAGGACGTCTGCAGGTGTCTACGCAAACTATTAAGCAGAATTTAATGTGTTAATAAATTGATTAAGGATTTCAGCACATTTGCATACTTGATGTCGTATATTTAATTTACCTGAAGCTATCCGTGTCCATATTAGTGTTTTAATAAAAAAAAAAACTTCCTACATATTTTATGTAATGGTGTGTAAAAACATGTTTTGACTAGATATATCAAAAAAGGTCATGTAGAGGTAACAAATCACGTGTTATATCAGTATATATTATCACATAATCTAATACATATTGTGTTATATAACGTACCCTACGAAATTAGCAAATTTCATTGTAAATACGTCGTGATATTGTAAGGACCATCCAGGCAGTGATCTCCATATCTGAACGCCAATATCGGTTATCAATAAAAGGAAAGTGTTATTAAAATACACTTAAAATAAGCTTAGAGAGGACGGTTGAGAAGTATCTGGCTATTCAGCAGATCTCGTCACCAAATACGGTTATAACCATTTCAAGTTACGCCGTTTCAGTTCTGACTTTTGGTTCTGGTAAGTGATAAAAATATACTATAAGCACATAATTTTATATTTTCAGTTTGGGTATACATTTATTGCGTAACCAACATCCGAGGTTTTTCATGGTGTCTAGGTCTTGGCGGCACATGCATTCGCCCACCTACTGCGTGGCAGGTCGGATCGGTAGAGACTGGTTGATGGAGACCTTTATACCTCTCTAGCCGGACTTTCTCGACACATCGCCTTATTCTGCAGTGGGAGGGATGGATTCATACGTTCGTCACTCCTGGATACATTGACCGCAGATTCTTATCCACTCCGCATACCTTTTTCGTTCTCGGAACTTCCTCTCCTTCTATTCCCTAAAAAGACCCTCCACACAGCATCCCCAAAGATGATACAGGCTGTTTCAGCTAGCGGCATGATAATTTACAGCAAAGTTTGTTTATGCATTGACAATGATAATATTGTATAGTAGGTATTGGGATTTACTCACAGGAGAGTCTAGAAATGGTATCTTCCGAACACTTTAATAAAACTAAATTGAATTGTATTAACTTTCACGTGAATCGTAAATGATCGGCGTTGGCGCAAAATATGCCTCCGGCTTGTACACTGCGTATCTCGGAACTCACCGGTCGGTAGGCGGGAGGGGAAGAGGGGCAGACAGGATGGCACAATAATTATCACGGAAACAATATTCTGGTTCCAAAATACACGCACAATAGATCGCTGCGCAGCCAAATTCTAATTGGCGCTAACACAGGCCATGAACAAAACTTGTTTTACTCAGGGATTCCGTATGGAACTAAAGTAAAAAAAAAAACAAGTATGCAGTTCACACGCGGTAAAAGTGAAACCTTTAGAAAACTAAAGTTGGCAAGATGGGGAGGCTACGAAGCACCGCACAAAGACTATACCGATAGAAGTATGTGTTTGTCTTTTTAGTGTAGCCTTTTCGTTTCATTTAGTTTCAAATCACAACGGTGCTAATGACGTTTTCATTTCCAAAATTTATTTAATAAGTGTGAAATATCTCTTATTAATTTTATGAAATTATTTATTATCCTATGCTAGAATTTGAAGTGCCATTTGTATTCGTGGTACGGATGTCATCAAAGTCAATAAAATCTACGTAACTGATCTTTACGTATAGGTATTTTTGTTCTATTTATGAAAAAAACGTTTCGACTAATTTACGTTTGACACATTCAGCGAAAAATACACTCTCAAATTGACATCCCAGGCGCCTGCATATCTCATACAGGATCAGAGCACATAAACTCATGTCCACCTTAAACACGTACAGAATACTAAGCAGTTTCACTTCAGATTTGTCATCTGCCTGCATAAAATTATTACAAGTGTATACAGAGACGCTAAGAATCTTGAACCTTGAAGGTTCTCAACACCATAAACAACTTTTATAAGTAGGTACACCTGAAAGCATTTTAAGCAACAGTAGATATCCATTATTATTATTTTATCTCGTTCTCTCGAGAATATAATCTGTGGTGAAACAATTTTTACGAGTACCTATTTTTAATCAGGATTCATTCGAGAATATATTTTTAATTAACCCCTCAGTCCCGGACCTATTTTGATGGAAGGTCGAAACATTTCCGCTTTATGATAAAATCCGAATAAATGGAATATTTCTGAAAGCATCTGAACACTAAAAACTGTTTTTGAAAGGTGATGAAATACACCTTTTTATAGTTCTAAATAAACATATAATTTCTAAAAATATGATTTTTTTTATGCAAACATAAAAAAGTTTTAAAAATTACTGATATTGAAAAAAATAAACATACGTACATATTTTATTGGGCAAATATATTATAAAAGTTATCGTCAATTCACTTTTTTGTCGTTTCATGTAAAAATAATTAATAAAAAATTCCCAAGGTTCCACAATTTTTTTTTAAATTGCGATCGGAAGCTTTGGTCTCATAAAGGTGAACATTTTCAATTATTTTGTGGTTTTCTTTTAGATTTGAATATAAAGCGTAGTGTTTTCTCTTTCTAACACTCTTTAGATCATATTTAAAGTGCCCACTGCAATAATGATGAATGTACAAAAATATTCAAATCTAAGTGGGTAATGTCATTCGGTCACTTGACATAATATGTAGTTGGTAATCTTGTTTACAAACTCGGCAATACCGCTTTCTGTTCAATTTAAGTTTTTTTTTTAGAAATCTAACCATGAGAGTAAGGGAGACACAATGATTTCTATGAGACCTAAATGATTTGCGAACAAATTAGCCTGGAGGTTAATCTGTGGTGAATTTGTGGTGAAACAACTTTTTCGAGTACCTGCCTATAGTGCCTACCTTTGAGAGCATCTCAATTCAAAAGTAATCCAATATTATTATCGGATGCTTCGAGAACATAATTTGTGGTGTGCCCTTTACAAATAAGTGCATAGTACTTAAAGGCATTAAAAATACAACAATTTAGCAAAATAAATGTAAATACAACGATTATATCTCATAGGATTGCAATCTTTAGAGCACAGGCGTCGGGTGGGAATGCTATCCTTGTTCTACTGGTATTACAATGGAAGATGCTCCGAGGAACTAGCATCATTGATCCCTTCGGCACCGGTGCATAGTCGGGAAACACGCCAAACGCGTGCCCAACATTTGTACACGGTTGACATTTGTCACATGAGAACGGGTCGTTTCTTCGACTCGTTCTTGTGTTCAACAGCTCGGCTGTGGAATGATTTGCCGGCCTCTGTGTTTCCTCCTTCCTACAACATGGGTCTCTTCAAGACCAATGTTCATTCCTTCCTCTCCTCAAAAAGACCCTCCACACAGCATCCCAGATGACATAGGCCCTGAGGGAAATTATTTTCCTCAGGGCCTCCTGTGTGGAGTTAATGTAAAAAAAAAAAAAAATATCTTAAAACCATATTAAAATAAATTTACTATCATCATAACAAACAGGCGACCTGATGTAGGATACTGCACATTGAACATTGAACAACTAAAAATTTGTCATGCAGATAACTCTAGTTTTCTGGTGTGAAGCTTTTAAAGCCATTGCATTCAAAATGGAATCGATTTAGAATAACCCGAATAAGGTAATTCAGGATATGCAACGTTCTGGAATCCAGAGTCCTTTTTTCAGAATCAGTCTCTCTTATGAGCTTATATCCCGTGCAAGATTTAGATTGTATAGTACTTGTTGGCGTGGTTTATACTATTATATTCTTCTTATAAAACCAGCGATCACACAAGCAAAATATTTCAATTTCTCTTCTTTCATAATATCAAAGCGTCGTAATGTTTTCATATAATCGAAGTCGCAAATTAAGACAACCTAATGATCGGCTATGTCATAGCTTCATGGCCTTTTTTGCTTCTACAGAGTAGACTCTTTGTTAGTCCTTTCTTTAATTCCTTTTATACCCATCGAGTCAAGGTTAATATGCAATAATTATCTTGGATACTAATGAATCATTAAAAACAAACTTGTTAAAAAAACATCACAGCAAAAAGTACTTGCGAACAAAAAAAAAGTTTTTTGGGTCGAGAGGAATCTTCTATTTGTATTCAAATAATAGTTACAAATAAATTAGTGTTTTCATCATTACATCCACTTATGAGAACAGCAATATTTTTAAATGCCAAACCGTTTTGCGTCGTGTTTCGCATATTATTATATTATTACATATTATTATTATTTCATCATTACATCCACTTATGAGAACAGCAATATTTTTAAATGCCAAACCGTTTTGCGTCGTGTTTCGCATAATATAATATAATATAATATAATATAATATAATATAAAAGGAATCTAATATGCGAAACACGACGCAAAACGGTTTGGCATTTAAAAATATTGCTGTTCTCATAAGTGGATGTAATGATGAAATAATAATAATATGTAATAATATTTATATGTAATAACCTTAGGACCTATTTTGTTTAGTATTTATATAAATGATCTGTGTAACAGCAATTTTTCCAATCATATTATAACATTTGCAGATGATACTGTTTTAATATTTGAAGGTAGAACATGGCACGAAGTACACTGCAAAGCAGAAGATGGAATAAAACAGCTAAAACTTTGGTTAGACAGTAATCTGTTAACACTCAACTCGGAAAAAACTAAATTTATACGATTTAGTGCGACAGAAGCCGGCCAACCCAAGGAAGCATATAATATTTTTGTACATAAATGCACTGACTCAACTAGCTGTACCTACTTGCTATAAATTAGAATGCGTGGACAATATAAAATACCTTGGTGTTGTATTAGACAAATATCTTAGATGGGACGGTCACGTGGATCTAGTCACCACAAAGGTTAGAAAGCTCACGTATATGTTTATGACAATCAGAAATATCTTACGTAAAAAAGAATTAAAACTCATCTATGATGCTATGTGCGGATCACTTCTAGACTATGCATCCTTAGGTTGGGGTGGATGTGTAAAAACTGTTTTGGACAAACTAGCAAAAGCTCAAAAATCACTACTAAGGGTAATCCTCAAAAAACCATTTAGATATCACAGTGATGCACTATTTAAAGACTTAGAAGTTCTAGATGTTAGACAACTGTACATGAGAAAATTAATTTTAAACACCCATAAACAACGCCACCTCTACCCATCTATTAACCACTCTCACAACACCCGACACTCACGGAGAAATCCAATTGTAACACTCACAACTAAAACATCTCTCGCTCAAAGACACTTCACTTTCTTAGGTCCAAAACTATACAACTTCATGCCTGATGCTTGGAAAAAGGAAAGCACAGTTGTTCTTCGTAAATTGACCACTACTTGGTTTCAACAATTAGGGAGAAAGGAGAGTGAACTTTTACTACACAAAAAATAAAATCAAACACAAACCAAAAACAACAACAAAAATTCCAACAAAAAATGAACTAAGTAAAAGATACCCCTATCTTCTAATCTATATTATTATGTGTATCTACCTATCTATATTTTTATGTGTATCTACCTATCTGTATGTACCTACCTATTACTTTTAAATTAGAAATCAGCTGTCATTCTTATGTTTTAATTGCATATTTTACTTTATTCTATCTCTTCTCTTTTTTATTCATATTTATACAAAATATGTATGTAGGCTTATAATATACGCAATGTAAACACCAATTATAAGTAAGATATACCTATTATTTTATTATTATTTTAATAACTATGCTTAGCAAACTACAGTAATAATCAAACATTAATTGTTTATTTTATTTTACTTTATTGTTTCTGTTCTCTTTCTAGTTCTCACTATGCAAAATGTGTACGTAGGATATATATATGAAATGAAATGCAAACACCAGTTATCACCTTATATTTTAATCATTTGCCTGTAAATAACTATGCTAAACCATCCACGGCTATTTTATGTTTTAATTGGTTATTTCATTTTTATTTTATTCTTTCTCTTCTCTTTTTCTTTCTTTTGATATGCTAAACATATAACAGTTAGGTACTATATTTTAAACTTCTCTTTTATTATTTTATTTTATATTCCTTCTCTTCTTTTTATTTCCTCTTTTTATTTCATCAATTTTCTTTACTTTTTGTACAAATCATTCTCCATATGTTCATACCCATAATTATTTGACTGTCCTAAAACGGGATAATACTCCTAGTTGGGCAGTCAAAATTTAATGAATAATGTATATAAATTATAATATTGTGCTAAATAAACAAACAAATAAAAAAAAAAAAAAATAAAAAATAATAATATGCGAAACACGACGCAAAACGGTTTGGCATTTAAAAATATTGCTGTTCTCATAAGTGGATGTAATGATGAAAACACTAATTTATTTGTAACTATTATTTGAATACAAATAGAAGATTCCTCTCGACCCAAAAAACTTTTTTTTTGTTCGCAAGTACTTTTTGCTGTGATGTTTTTTTAACAAGTTTGTTTTTAATGATTCATTAGTATCCAAGATAATTATTGCATATTAACCTTGACTCGATGGGTATAAAAGGAATTAAAGAAAGGACTAACAAAGAGTCTACTCTGTAGAAGCAAAAAAGGCCATGAAGCTATGACATAGCCGATCATTAGGTTGTCTTAATTTGCGACTTCGATTATATGAAAACATTACGACGCTTTGATATTATGAAAGAAGAGAAATTGAAATATTTTGCTTGTGTGATCGCTGGTTTTATAAGAAGAATATAATAGTATAAACCACGCCAACAAGTACTATACAATCTAAATCTTGCACGGGATATAAGCTCATAAGAGAGACTGATTCTGAAAAAAGGACTCTGGATTCCAGAACGTTGCATATCCTGAATTACCTTATTCGGGTTATTCTAAATCGATTCCATTTTGAATGCAATGGCTTTAAAAGCTTCACACCAGAAAACTAGAGTTATCTGCATGACAAATTTTTAGTTGTTCAATGTTCAATGTGCAGTATCCTACATCAGGTCGCCTGTTTGTTGGCATTTTACAATAGCATAACTATCATACGATTTTTAACCCTTAACTATGGACGTGAAAAAAAAACCACACTCCCATGGACGTCGGGTCACACAGACCCCTTCATAAAATTCTTCTAATTTTCAAACCTGGACCAATCTGACTTTAGCAAGGAGTTTATATGTATAAAGTATTTATAAATAAAAGATCGAGTAATAAAAATAATCAGCTTTTATTCATATTTTAATAATTATCTCCAATTTTAACAAACCTAGTCAGTTTTCAGTCTTAATTGACTTGAGATCATATTAAGGCTCCTTAATTATAGTAGGTATTACAAAAATCAAAACCAATAATTTTTCCTAGCTAATAAAAGAAGCAGTAACAAAAAGTCATAAAAAAACTTATGACTTTTTGAAATTTCGAAATTATAGTCAACGGGTCTCCCAGGCCCTGATCAAATTTTAAATGATTATTACTCACGTAATAAGTGCCGGATGACGCGACCTTCTCCCTCCTTGGTCATCACAACTAAAACTGAAGCTACCGAGACGCGCGGGGATGGCACGCGCGGGGAAGGTGTTTATTCCGAGAAATTGAAGAAGGGGTTGGGCCTCTGAGACCCGACGTCCATAGTTAAAGGTTAAGATGTTTCTAAAAAAGGAGATGATTAAGCTTCTCCGTTTAGGGTAAATACATTTGTTGCGACTCTTTTCTTTGACACTCAGGCTGATTTGTTCGTTTTTCGGAACTCATATAGGTCCCATAGAAATCGCTGTGAAAAAATATCACACTTTATTTTGAAATATAAAAATTAGCCACAAAATAATTTAAATGCACACCTTTCTGAAACCAAAGTTTATTATGAAACTTTGTGAATTTTTCATTTTATTTTTACAT
Source organism: Limnephilus marmoratus (assembly GCA_917880885.1). Classification (NCBI taxonomy): domain Eukaryota; kingdom Metazoa; phylum Arthropoda; class Insecta; order Trichoptera; family Limnephilidae; genus Limnephilus; species Limnephilus marmoratus. The sequence continues at coordinate 22,947,056 of OU862919.1, read as the reverse complement.
GAAACGATAATAATGTAAGTTGACGATAACATTTGTAATACATTTGTCTAATAAAATATGCATCTTTTAAAAATTTTTTTTCATTATTAGTAATTTTAGTTAGAAAAAGGTAAGTTGAGAAATTATTAAAACTTTTTTACGTTTGCGTTAAAAAATTTTATCTTTAAAACATATATTTTTTAAAATATAAAATTTAATAGCGTAATTCATCAGCTTTCAATAACAGTTTTTGCTTTTCGGATGCGTTCAGAAATAGTTAATTTATTTGAATTTTATTGCAAAGCGGAAATATTTTAGTATATAAATAGGCCAGAGGTCTGAGGGGTTAAGATAATAGTGAATGCTTTCATACTATACAACAGATTATTAAAGATTACAACAGAATGTCCTATTCTACTAAGTACATGATTTGCAATTTTTATAAAGTCCTTTAAATTTTTGTCACCATATAACAGAAGTGTCTCTTTTAATATAACGTTTCCGATCACGAGTTTTTTTAATCAGTTTTCCATCTCATAAAATTTCACAGGGTAATTCTATAAGATTATTCAATCAAATTATAAAATTTAATTACCTTGATGGCATTTTTGACCAGTTCCCTTCTCCTCTCGGCGCTGGCTGCAAGGGATGAGAATCTGCTGGAGCCTTCATTCCAACCCCCGATGGCGATCATGGTCTTCAGGTTGGGGTTATACGTCTTCAATCCGGTGAATTTGGCGTAACCACCTGATGAAAAAGACAAATACATTTTTAATAAGTTGAAGGATAACAAAACTTCATATAATCTTTATTACGGTGAATTCGGGAAAAAATAACATAAAACTTAACAAACTGTACTTTTTTATAACCAAAATACAGAAAAGCCCAGTTTTGTGTATTGTTTCTTTCGAGGAAACGTTTGAAAGGGAATTTTTAATCTCCGTGGAGTTACTGATAACTTCTATGTCTAAGCACATGTTTTAAATATTTTCTATTCATAATCATCACATATATGTAACTATTTGGTTCAATGCTTTCTCTGAGGACATCATCATCACATGTATAGCTATTTGGTTCAATGCTTTCTCTGAGGACATAATCATCACATATGTAGCTATTTGGTTCAATGCATTCTATGAGGACATAATCATCACATATGTATCTATTTGGTTCAATGCTATCTCTAAGTACATAATCATCTCGTATATGTAGCTATTTGGTTCAATTCTTTCTCTGAGGACAAAAAGTGAAAGTAAACTCGTTAATTAGGGTGGAGTGTAGATTTATGAAAAATTCTAATAATCTAACAAAATTACTGTACAGTTCAAAATTGTCGTAAACAAAAGTGGCGCCCTCTGTTATTTTCAAAAAGAACCGTTGAAGTTTTCAAACAGCATCCTCGATGAGAATTGGGCAAAAAGAAGGTTTTCAAAATTTGGAATTTGTCAGTTTCAAAAATTTTATACAATTTCGCGAATCATTTTCCGAGCAAATTTTTTCCCTTTTTCCAATTTTACCGTGAGAATCCAGCAACACAAATTTTCAAAAAAGAAAAATTTCTAAACTTCCGCAAAAAACCCATGACAGCGGGGTATTATCTGCTAGTACCGTTAATTTATTCCTATTGGTTGTCACAATGTCATTGGATGGATCAACCCCTGTTTTATAGGATAAGCCTTATCTAGGGACAGTAAACATATTTGTAGGCAATTGTCTGAAGAAAACATTGCCGTTCCTCCGACCTTCTGTTTATAATTTCATACTTCAATCATGTTGCGTTCTACATAATTTCAAAACAAACCCGGTGCATTTAAAATACAACCGAGAAGGTTGCAAATTAATGCAATAAAATCGTCTAGAATGCACATTATATTAATAAAGTCAATGCTTTATTAAAACATACATATTAATTATTGCTATTATTATCGTCACGTTTACACCAGGTAGAGTACCGTAATCGTTTTATGTTCGTGACATTGATATCACTTATTTCAATGTCAAAATTCTAATAAAAATCTAATGAGTGAATAATATTTTATATATTCGTTAGATTGTGACTATTTTCTTATAAAATCTGCACAGGTATAGCCGAAATCGATCTCTCTAATAAGGTTATAAATAAAAGGGGGTAATTAAAAGAGGTATCACAGTTTTTATCCCTTTCGTATACAAATTATCTGTTAAAGTTTTGTCAACTTAAAAGGAGGACACCAAAATAAAAGTAGGTTGCATCAGTAGGTACAAAACAGGCCCTGTTAGATTTATGTGTTTCATAACCACTTTCTACTCTTTAGTTTGCTTAATAATTCTTATTAAACGGTTTCGCCATATTTGCGATGACAAACAGTGTGTTACGCACATTCAGGTACATGTGTATGATACAACTCTATTGATGTATTTCCAGATTGTGAAACTGTAGAGCAATTTGCTAAGAACTCATGGCTGTACCTACTTCATATGAAAATTTTAGTGTCTCAATTTCTATGGTAGGATAGATACTCTAATTGATTTGAACTTAACCATGTAGGTAGCATGTTTTGTTTTTGAGTGGATACGACATGATAGTTCCACCGCCAGGATCCAGTAGAAAGTAGGACTATAGTAAACAAGTATTGCTTATCTGGCTTCATTTGAAAACGAAGATGGATCTAATCAGATCTAGTAGCTGTACTTATACGAAGCTACATATCTTAAGCAATATTTCGATTACATAATATCTTACCAGATAATGATACTTAACTATAGGGACATTGAGGTATGTTGTGATTCCAACCTATCTAGAGTTCACGCTTTGTGTGTCGTGAAACCTTGTAGTGTCGATTTAGTGTCGATTAACAGATATGTTGTCATATGTCCCAATGAAGAGGTAATAACACAATTCTTCAAAGTAAAAAATGTAATAAAATTATTTGCCAATGTAGTTGGAAAATCACAAAATACCTGATTTTGTTCCCTTCTTCCTTATAACATGGGTTGCCTCAAGTCTCAAGTTTTAGCACTATTTAAAAAGAACCTCCAAACAGCACCCCGAAGATTATGACAATAAGTGACCATTGTAAACTTGTGACTTATTTCATCACCTATGTAAAGATGGCATAAAACAAACGGTCAATCCGTCCATCCTAATTACTAATTATAATATTACACATTTCAAAACGTGGGAAATCACGGTCTGTTCTTGCATCCCATATTTTACAAAAGTGGTTTCATAAATGTTAATGGTCAACAATGGACACCTGTGATTCAACAACTGTTGTTTAATGTCACAATCAAATAAATAAGTATTTAACAACCTGTATTTTGTGGTATGAAAATATCTCTCAGCGAATGAGTTGGAAGTTTCTGGTTCTGAATGTGTTTGTCAATAATAGTTAAAATCTTCTATGTTGAAACCAAACTTGTGAAGCTGTTTTTTTTACGGATTCGGTCAAATCCTGACATACTACTACTTTTTTTTGTTAATTTGATGAATTTGAAAGCAATCTAGTAAATTTAAGTAAAATTTTGTTAAAAGAAGAATCACGCTGAAATCTAAACTTACATAATATCATCATTTTAATGAGCCATTGGAGGTTGGAAAAACTGCAAGTTCCTTGGATCCGGGTCCATAAATTTCGGGTTCATAACCCGTCAAAGGGAAAAGAAGTGTTAAATTTATGTAACATTTTATAATGTTGGATCAATTCACTGACGTCAGGATCGATCCGATGTAAGTAGACAGGATGCATCTATCTCAGTTGAATGTCGTTTAAGAGGAATACACAAGACAAAACTATGCATATTCTTAGGCCCTCCGTTCATGGAGATACTTACAAACTACATGATTGTGACGCAACCACAAGTACCCTGCAGATATACTACTCTTTAATGCTGGGTTCCGTACACGGCGCTACCCGAAATATACTGAACCTGATCATTTTTCACGTGCAGCCGTGGAGTTAAACTCGATTTCAAGCGATGTCAACTGACTTTTTTCCATTATCAATCCACGCCTTCTCCACTAAATCCTTTCTTACGTTTTCTGGTAAAGTAATTCTGGTAATCACGCATTTTTTCCACTCCCAGAAAAAATCTAACATTACTTTCATGTTCCGACGCCATTTCTATCAAACGTCAAACGAATAAGTAGCAGACAAAAATGATGCGACGCGTCGAGTGCGATCAGCACCATCGGTAGCGTGCAACAGATTTGAAACCGACAACCGTCGCGTAGCACCGTGTACGAGCACCAGCAAAATCGGCGTGCATGATACGCGCACGAGGATCGAGTAGCTTGTAAGTAGCGTCATGCTAAGGTGCATCACAACGAATATTGGTAATAGCCATAAAAATCGCTAGGAAAGGTTTATTCATTGTTTCGTTGGTTTTTTTCAAACTTAAAAATAAACCTTCTTACATTTTTACAATAACGTTTGATGCATTTATGTGAACGGAGATATAAATTAACTTATTTTCCTATATTATTGACTGAACCCCCATTATGGACCACCACGCACTACCACTGAGTGTAATTACGAAATATATTCTCATTGTTTTCTGATTTAGGTCATATTCTATTAACTCTCTTTATCGAGGATAATTATCCTTCAATAATTCGGTGCATTTCCTCGGGCGCTTTTATGACAAGGACGTGGCATAAAACTCAGAAGACAATCGGCTTTTGCGACCATGAAAACCTGAATATTGTCTACATATCTTGTTCTGATAACCAGTTTGGCACTGATCTGTTTTTGTGATGCAAATTTGAATCTGTTGCGATTGTTAATGGAGATAACATGCAAATGGAAAAAAAAACATAAAGGCACAAAGGGAAACCGAATAACAAGCTTTACGAATGTTTAGCGGGCATTAAAGTAAATTCAAAATTAACGATTTCTGATTTCTGTGTACTTGTCAGTAAAGGTCTCGTCTTATTTAATGTGTATTTTACTTTACAAAACAACGGGCCCCAAGCAGTTACATTCCTGTTGCTGCAACAAATGATAAAATAATCAATTTTATAATGCAAAAAACCTGTTGTAGCAAACATCTCGAAGCTTTGGGTTTATGAAAATTGAAACAGTTTGTTCTGTCTGGATTTTCTACATTATTCTGAATTTTCTACAACATTATTCAGTTCGCAGAGTATTTTTGCGGTGATTTCACAGCAATTACTTTCAAAATCTGTCTCTCTCTTCCCACTCCCACATCTCAAAATATTCCCATTGATGCCAGTCTGCCAGTCCCAGGGATGCCAGTCTCACTGGCACTGGGAATTTGGGACCGATACTTATCAGTTATTCACAATAAAAAACTAACTTATCATCATCAAATGCCTAAACCATCTGAGGGTACCTTTCTTAATCTTACTCATTGCCCTTGCATCTTTGCGATCTCTACATTTCCAACAGGATCATACATGGTTTTACCACACATGCGATTCAGGGATCTCATTTCTACAGCATTCAGTCCACTTTCATCGTTCCTCTGCCAGTTCCATACCCGACTGCTATGCATCGGAGTAGGTAGCAGTCCTCCATTGTGGACTGCTAGCTTCGTTTCTTTGGGCAGTTTTTTGTTAGTGCCAACGACATTCAGTCCTCCGTCAATGGCGTTAACTGCATTAACCTTTCTTTCAATATCTCTATCAGCCTTCCCATCGTAAACATGCTTCCCAGATGTGCAAAATCATCCATCTGCATCAAGTACTCATCATTTCCAACTATATATTGCACACTGTGTTCGTACTCTATCTTTCAAACAACATGACTTTAGACTTACTTACACTCAACATTAACTCATTACTTATACATACCTTGTTCATCTTAGACGCGATAGACTGTAAATCTTCCATTCTGTTAGAAATCAGCGCCACATCATCAGCATACAACAGGCAACATACTTTCAGGTTATTCAATTACTCAAAAGAAAAAACTTAAATGAAGATAAGCAGATAAAAAAGTATCATACCCTTTTCAACATCCTGATACTTGTCGAAGGGTTTGAGGGTGTTTTCCTTGGTGAAGCCCCCGAAGGCGTAGATGAGATGGGTGCAGAGGTAAGGGTTGATGTTCTGGGGGTTGAACTTGGCGGTGCCGGGTCTGTACACGGACCAGTTGGTGTAGTAACACACCACGCGGGTTCCTTGGGCTTCTCCTGGAAATTAAACAAAATACAAATTAATATTAAAAAAGTCTTTAAATTATTAAATAGAGCCTATTCATGTGAGGAACTATTTGAATAACATTATTAATTGACACCTCTTAAGATGACATTGACTGACAATGATGGAAATTATTTTCCTCAGGGCCTCCTGTGTGGGGCTAATTTAAAAAAAGACAAGTATTGACAGTTAACCTAAACTTATCTGATCAATATTGGATTGATACAGAGTTTTTTTTTTATTTTTTATTTGTAAATTAGAAAAGTAATTATACACAGTATTAATATGTTACATATCATTTGTTAACAGTTTTAAATTACCCTGTTAGTAGAGAAATAATCTCGGGTCTATCTGGGGAGCTACTTTATTTACTTAAGCTATGTATTTGGAAATAATAAAGTGTTTGAGATAAAAGTATTTGGGAATAATACTGATTATAGGTAGTATGTATAGTTACAAAAATAGAAAAGAATACTTTCAAAATTACTCCCAAATATTACAAAATATTTGATAATAAGTAAAAATAATAATATATAATAGCAACAAAATATATCCGAAAATCTTCGATAGAATAAGTCAATCTGTTTATTATCTGTAAAAATGTAACGTAAGTTTTTCGTTTATTTAAAAAAGTTTTTCTCACTTTTCATTAAATCTGGTAAAAAGTAGTTAAATAGCTTAGGGCCTACATATTCATAATGGTGTCGCGCAGCTGTCGTGTTGCATCTGGATACATATATGTTCCCAGATATTCTAGGTCTTAAACTTCGTGTTGAGGGACACTTCAGATTCTTTAAAAACTTTTAGAATAGCATTTCTTCAAATAATTTTAAGGTTATATCGATTATCTATGCTAGGTACGCTGATTTCGCGTGTATAGTCGTTTTAAGCCAAATCCTTATTTATGGAGGTACATTCGACGCTTTAGTGCTTTAAAGTGCTTTTCCTCATTATCCTTTGATCGTTTTTGAATAAACGACACAGCCATATGATACTCCCTCTTACAATAATTTAATAAACATGGGAGGATAGTCGTGGGAGTTAATAAATTAGAGTCTTGATGAGCTATTCATCCTTCCTACGATATTTACTGAACTAGGAAGTTCACACAGAGTTCACGATCCTTAACAAAGCCTTCCCGAATCCGGTAAACTATAAGACATTCAATGCTATGTAATTACTTCAATATCAAACGATAAATAATTAGTGTTTCGGATATGGTGCCAGAAGCTATTTTAAAACTAAGTGTTGGTGCTTTTATTACTGATTTTCCCACGCGATTGGAAAATTTGAAGGACTTCGGTTAATTTTTTTTACTGATTTTAGTGATCTGTAAACTCAAGTCCGGCCATTGTTCTACGTTATGGTAAAATTGTGGACTTTGAATGGGTTTCATAAAAAAGTTGTTCATGTCTTAAAAACCTTTTATTAAGCACGTTTCGACGCAGAATGCAGTTGGACGCAGAATCAGCGTTCGTCTTTGCTTTTTCGATGTGAATACCGCACAAGAGTCAAAACTGCTCCCGTCTGGTGCCAGTGAGACTTTGGCATTCTCAATTGGGGTATGTTGTGTGGCTGAAGGTATTGGGTAAGGGAAGGAGATACTTTTCAATTCTGAACGGTGAACTTACACCAGGGCGATACTGAGAGTATCTTCCACTCTGGAACGCGCCGCAAATATTATTTTAAATTATTGAATTGTGAAATAACACAAATTGATCAATAAAATTTGTTTGCGCACGCCGGGATTTGAACCTAAGACCTTCGGATTCGACCCCTCGACAAATTAGGTCGTCTGTTTTGTATAAAATTATTTTATTAAAGAATATTATTAAATTAATTATACCGAAGCTGGAAAGGATGTATGAATATCGCTATGAAGCAGCTTTAGTCATTTTTCCTTCCCAGCGACGATATATTATTTTATTTTAAAGAGTAACTATTAAGTAAGTTTATATATTTAATCCTACAATTGAAAAAGCGAAAGCAAGAAAATTAAAAATATTCATTAATGTGACCAACTTAGTATAAATGGCGTACGCCTTGTTGTTCCCCACTTTACGGTTTTCAATGCTGAACTTTTGAAAAAATGCCAAAACTGGAATTCAAGGGCAATCGTACCAACAAATAAATTGGTCTTTTCATTATTAATGACTTGAAAATTCAGTTAGAAAAATCTCACAATTGTTCGGGTAAATGCAACACTGAATAGAATACACGTAATCAGTAATGACTAAGGTTGATAAGATTTTATTTGATAGGGTATTCGTCAAACCATAATTTACTGTTTTTATTCAATATTTTGACGGAATAATTAAATAACTGCTTAAATTAACACCGTTGACAATATACACAATTATTCTTTATTTTGGGTACAATCATTTTGCAAGTATGACACGTATATATAGTAGTTCAGTAATAAGAAGACGGTATAAAAAAATTAACAATAACTTTATGGGTTCACTGATATACATTATGTCGGGTATTTCCTCTCTGGGTTAGCTTAACTTCAAAAGCGTCTCTTGGTTCATTCCTGCCAGTTTCACTTGACTTTATATCGGTCATCAAAGCTGTGATATCCCTTCCAGGGATCACACCTGTAAGCCGGAGCGGCGCGTGGCGCGGCGCGGCGGGGTGAAAAACTAACCAATAGCTTCCCTCGTCATACTAGGCCAGTTGCATGGATTTCATAACGACTTGGAAAAAATCGTGTGAATAGATTTTTCTACTAAGATTTCAAAAATATTACTAATTTTTTTTTTAAATTTATATTTTTTTTTGTTTTAACTCAATAAATACGTTATTTGGTCTCGTGACGTCACTCCATGAAAATGTTAGGTCTCCGATAATATTCAATTAATTTCGTAAAATTTCACACTGGTTTATTTTTTATATGGCAACACTTCGGTTTTCGGCGAATTTTTGACAGATTTTATGAAGACAATCCAGTACATCCTATCTGTACATAACCCCGTACATTCCCCCGATGTTACGAAGACAACCCCGTACGTATTATGCCTTCTGTACCTGTCTTGGAAGAATAATGGTGATGATGGTGATTTATGCACCAGATTTAAATGTCCGGGTTAAATTTTCCCCAAAAAAAAAAAAAAGGAAAAAAAGAAGGAAAAACTAAACCCTTTCACACACTTCCCCAAATGATCATCTAGTCAACCCACGCTATGCAATTGCACTATATAAGTATTATAAATACAAAATAATACAAGAACAACATGTAAACCTACTAGAGACCAAATGGGAATATAATTCACCGACTCCAGATATTTTCATATCAGAGGGTTCGGCTCTGTGGCATTTCTAATAAAAAAAAAGTATGTTAAAATTATAATTTACGAGTACAATTTTATTACATTGGATTTAGTCATTTATAGACGTTAAACATTATAATGATTAATGATCAATAAGATGGATCAAGGAAAAAAATATTTATGACATGTAATATTTTTGGTATGTTTCCTTATTCTCCTGTGCCGTTCGTATGGAATACGTCGGTTTTTTTAATGGTTTTCGGCTGTGTAATTGTCGTTTTTTCGCACCCATAAAATTATGTCCCGACTTTCCGGTTTATAAAAAATGGTTCGATTTTATGCATTGATATTTTCAAAAAATCGCAAGGGTTTCAAAAATATAATTAAAAAAAAATTCAGAATGTCTGAGAATATTTGCGTAAACCGGAAAAATTGTGATGCTAGTAACACAATTAGACGGTTTGTTACAATATTATATTTACAAAAGATAGTGATCACAAAAAAAATATTTATATGTATTTTAGTAGAGCCTTTGAATATATCCCGCTGAACAGCTGATAACTAACTTGTTTTTCTTAAAAGATTGAAGATAAGTTACCTTGAAAGCAGATATTCCATGTTATCACCTACACAATATTATGCAATACTCAACATATGTAATATAAATGTATCTAATCACAGACTAAAAACATCATTAAAATATTTCAACTCCCAGAGCGAATTTACACAATCAATATGAGTTGATCGCACTTGTATTAATAGCATGCCTTAATCGCCTCCCACTTCTCTCACCCACCTCCGTTTGTATCTTCCTTTATCTTCTCTTGAAACAATAAATCAACATCATTCAAGTTGACATCAAATATCAATCATCCGAATACTTTAGTTGAAGATGGTACATTAAGGTCCGGTTTATTGCGATTTTCTCATATTTGAATGACATTATATGATGATTCTAAAATATCATTGGTTTTTATTACATCATCACGAGCGTAGGGGTATGGCGAACCCATCACTCATGGATTAGACACACGACCTTCAATAGCAACCCCAAGCTACGATATGAGTTACTGTGCTCAGAATGAATGACCTTGGTGACAGAGCCACGAACCGTGTTTTCGAGAAACAGGGTAGCCTCTCGGAGTCTTTAAACCTAACCCCAGAACTCGGAGTTCTGCTGGAATGGACCTTCTATTTCCCTTGATACTTGTGAGAAGAAAAATTGGACCATCAAAAACCTAGCGGCCTTTGGGAAACCTAGGAGAGCAGAGGTCACCTCCGTGAACTCTTTGCTCGTGGTGCCTTCAGAGAACCATGGATGAGTGGATAGGAAAAATGGGGCCCTCTTTCCTCGTGGGGCATTCAGCGATCCAAGGAGAAGTGGAAAGGAAAGATGAGACCTAGGAAGACACAACCAGAAGAACCAGAACCAGGAACCAGAAGAGATAACTTCACATCCAATGTCAACCCTGTTGAACTTTATAAAAGGGACCAGGTTAATATTAAAGGAATCAGGAAAAATAGAAGATGGGACAACGGGCCTATGGCCTAAGTGCTTACGGGAACTGTACATAAACCGTCACCGCTCTAAAATAATAAACATATATATACTTATAAATATATCATCGAGTACAGTAGACATTAATCTGCCACGCCTGATTTGCCTGTTGTGATTTTTTTTTTTACATGAATACCGCACAAGAGTACCAACTGCTCCCGTCTGGAGCTAGTGAGACTATGGCATCCCCAATTGGGGTATGTTGTGAGGCTGAAGGTAGGGGGGAGGGAAGGAGATAGGGAAGAGGAAGGTGGGGAAGTACCTGGCTATTCAGATCTGGTCACCAAACACGGCGAAAGCCACTTCAGGCCACGTTTCAATTCTGAATGGTGGTCTTACACCAGGGCGATACTGAGAGTATCTTCCAATCTGGAACGTGCCGCAAATACACTATATATTATTTTTAATTAATAAATTGTGAATTACACAAATTAATCAAATAAAATTAATTTGCCACGCTGGGATTCGATCCCGCGACCTTCGGAATGCGAGTCAAGCACCTCACCGCTGCACTACGCCGGCCGTCATTGTAATATAATGTCGATACAAACTTTTGATTCCAGAAATAAATAAAAAAGACTGCGATGGCACTTTTAGTAGGATCCTAAATTCACGGTCAATAAATTAATCAAATAAAATGACCACAACTCAGTTAAACTGTACGTTGCGTTGCTTGAAATGGATTAATTTTTTTGGAAATCTGAAATTGATACTTTAAAGGTTATTTGTTAAGTATTAATTTTAATTAAATCTCAGGCTTAAAGAATATTGTCAACAACAAGGCGTATTTCAACACTGAGAGTCAATCGAACTCAAAACCTTCCAAAATATGTCATATGCATAGACAACAACAGTAAGAAGGTCAAACTAAAAATTAAAAACCCAATTATCATAAACAACGTTTTGACCATTGGCAAGAGAAGAAATAATTATAAATGAATTAGTATCTACTCTCAATGAAACACTTAGTAATTAAGTACATGAAAATGAAACAAAACGAGGACTAACGAAATCTTCTAATGCCTATAATGTTGTTTTATATTTATAACCATTTGTTATACTGTATTTAAAAAGTATACGCCAGCAATAAATATTGCACAAATAAAGTTCAATTTACCACGATCTGTTTCGTGGCCCGTTCTAGAGCCTTGTGTGACACAAATAACATAAAAATTCCTCTAGAGAAGAAGAAGGAGACTGAGTAATGTTTGTATAGCAACTAAATCAGGCAATACTTTATACGGTTGTTCTCGCACAAGTGAAATGTCGAAATACGTGACTCGTATGCTGAATTAACTCGGCAGCTATTTGTGAACGATGTCGTGATTGCCTGCTGCAGTTAAACAGAAAATTCTTTACACTTATTTGTATCATTTTCCTCTTGCATTATAATGTAAGACCTATTATTATTCTTGTATTAAGACAATGAAATCACAATTTAAATCTTTGCTATGAAATTAAGTGCTAACGGGTTATTATGATGGCAGAAATGAAATTCCTTTTTTGTCAAAACTTTACGGCTAACTTTATTTACCCGAAATTTAAAGCTTGATTGTAGTAAACTAAACGATTTTTATAAAAAATACGTATGACAAACGAGCACGTTCCAAAATGTTGCAAACATTCCCGTTGTCATCTTTGGGGATGCTGTGTGGAGGGTCTTTTTAGTAGAGGAAGTAGAGGATGTTCTGGGAAGGAAAATAGTATTAGGGGTGGGTAGGAATCTGGGGGTCAGATTTCAGGAGTGACGGACGTTTGAATCCATCCCTCCCACTGCAGTGCAAGGCGATGTTACGAGAGTGTATGGCTGGAGAAGTCAAAGGGACTCCCTCAACCATTCTCTCCCGATCCGACCTGCCATGCAGCTGGTGGGCAGATGCATCCGCCGCCATGACTCGGACAAACCTCACCCCATGAACCCGGGCATCCTTGGTAAGTCACCAAACGTAGCGAACCACTTGGGGTGAGCAGAAGTGTTGGTTATCCAATAAATGGTTTCTGGGGCGGCAGTACCCATACAATAAAAATAGCTTTTTCCTTATCTCAAAAACTTGAAAACTCACAAAGATATAACAGCGAAAGTACTTATGTAACATTGTTTTTTACTTTTGACCAGTAGCCTTGATGTCGCTGACATTTGACTTGAATATTCGTGCTTGGTTCCGGTAATAAAATTTCATAGTTTTTACGTAAAAAAACAATAATAAATGAGTGTTACGCGCTTCAATAAACTTGCCATCATTTAAACAATTAATAGTGGTTTAATTGATTTGTAAAATAACTAAAATATTACAAGTTAATCTAACATCCAATTAGCTACGCCATTGGAATGCAATAATTAACCAGCAAGTTTTGATAAAAAAATTCTACAAATATGTAACATACATATTATGTAATATTATTTCGCAAGTTGCTTTTAAATGCAATATTCTAGATATTGCACCGCGTATCCGCCTCATTACGTTGAGCACGTAAGATATAAGAACATATCTCTTCATAAAACAGAATATTGCATTTAGTTTTTATTCGTAAGAAAAACGCTATCGTGGGCTGCTGCAGTATTTTTTAAATTCTTGTTTTGTATTTCTGATTTTAAATTATGGCGGAAGGATGAGCTTATTGGAGGAGTGGGTGTCCACTTGCCTTCACACCCAAATGTAGAGGGTTCAATCTCCGAACTACACCAACGCACTAGCACTTATAGTTCCATGACCATGAAAACATCGTTTAATATAAAAAAAAAAACGTTTAAAAGTTCTCTGGCTAAATGGTATCCACATGACACGGGCAGACTCTTATAAAAAATTATTTACTAAAGCTTTGTGTAAATCACTTTTTTATGTATACGCCACAACTAGTTTTTCTATTGCATCTTTATTTTTTGTGTGAATTCTTCACAAGAGGCCAAACTGCACCCATCCGTCTGGAGCCAGTGTACTCCAGTCAAGATGTACATCCGTGCTTGCAAAAGGTCCGGTCATTCTGATTTTTTTATATGTTGTTAGAACCTAAACCAGTAATAAAAAAAAAATTTTGCAACTTCGAAACTGCTGTGCGAGCGGCGGTGGACCCAAAAAACCAGGAAATTTTCGGATTTTTTTCAGTTTTTGCTCAATATCTCAGTGAAGGAAGGGTCTGACCGGTATAATCAGTATACATACTTTTAAAGTAGACTAAATTTGCTACAATTTGAGATCAAAGCAAGCTATATACAGTCATTGGTTTCCAAGATACAGTTATTCGAAAATAGGCCATTTTTTCCAAAAGGTGAAATTTTTTCAAAATGTTCACTTATTTTGTAAAATATTTTCTAAAACACGCATCCCACGTCAAATATTAAACGCAATAAAGTTGTAGTAAATTTAATTAACTTTCATTTAAGACTAAATTGATATCTGTAGACCTAACGGTTCTCTCAAAAACACCAGATAACCAAAAACAGTCATAAGTGGGTTTTGGGGGAAATGCAAATAAATTGTTCTCACGTCTTTTTATGGTTTTATTGTGCTGTGAAGTAAATCCATGAGACTAATCCATGAGACCATTTATTGTGCTGTGAAGTAAATCCATGATGCGATCCATGAAAACCTATGGTGGGTTGACCCAAGGAATGGGAATCTCCGACAGTGTTCTAGCAAGGTGGACAACAGGAATGGTGTTTATGTTGAACATTTGTGAAGAACTGGAAAGTTTTTGCAGCATCTCATGTCCTACTGGAGAGCAGCATGTAGACATGAGACCTTCTCGAATCATCCAAGATAAAAGTGATGTGGAAAAACTAAAAAACTGGTTTGCTCTCCACCCTCCATTTCGCAAAACTGACAGTTGGATTTCTATCAGTAGTGGTTTACTGGCAGGTCCTGAAATTAATTGCCACACAGCCCAGAGAGTTGGAACGGAGGGAGTGATGAAAATTGTGGGTCAAATGTACGACAAGGGAGTAATAAAACGGAAAAATAAAGTTACCACGCTGGCATCGATCACCTCAACCGTTAAACTGCCGGACAAAAACAGAAGAGTTGCTGTGGATCCGCTCACAATTTTCCAGCGAGTGTGTATTGCAAAGCAATCTGAACAGGATTTACAGGATGACTTCAAGTTTGAATTGGCCCCGTTCCCGATGTCTCTGGTCAATGAATAAGGGTTGCGCAAGGGCACAAAATCTACTCTCACTCTGCCTTCACTCCTCTTTCCAGCCACACGCCGATAGCTTGGTGCCAGCACTCACGTTATTTTGGATGGTGGCTACCTCTTGCACAAGGTCGTGTGGCAGCGGAAGAGCACGGTTCGAGCACTTTTGGCGCGTTATATCACCTACGTCCGAAACCACTTTGGGAAGAACGTCTCCATCGTTTTTGACGGCTACCCCGAAGATGTTACAAAAAAAACACCAAAACAGCGGAACGACTCCGGCGCTACGCAGCTCATTCCAGCTTATAACTCTTCTCTGTGACGCCTTTCAGAAGGAGGGAGTAGAAGTGGCTGTTGCCGAAGCACATGCGAATCGAGAGATCGTCATGATGGCGCTTTCAAAAAGAGCAGTAGCCGATCGGGTCGTCATAGTGGGAGAAGACGTCGACCTGCTCGTTCTTCTCTCAATGGTTTAGGCGCTGAAGAGACAAATGTCTATCTTCAGAAGAGCACGAAGGGTGAAGCTGGTTGCTGTCACTAATCTACGACCTCCTACAACCACTAGGGCTCCCGGCGATTACTGGGAACGGCACTATTCATCCACGTGTTTACCGGGTGCGATACCACCTCAGCACCGTTTGGCCAAGGAAAGACCAAAATCACCACACTTCTGAGGCAAGAATGAACCACTTGCTGAGCAAGAGGAGGTATTCCTTCAGCCACACTCCACCCCACAAGCCGTGAGTGAAGCGGGCATCAAGTGCTTTGTGGCTCTATATGGGGGTGAGATCGCGAGGGATACTTTGGATTTCCTGAGGTATAAGACGTTTGTCCCTTCGACAAACATAAACCTCGCTCATTTGCCACCGACGGAAGATGCCGCAGGCCACCATGCAGCAAGGTGACACCTCCAAGTGCAGAAGTGGCGGGGAGTCAACTTGAATCCCACTGAATGGGGGTGGAAGCTGTCTTCTCAAGGACTCACCCCCATCCTCACCACGATGGATCCCGCACCTCATGCCCTTCTGCGAAAAATTTCATGTAAATGCAAGAAAGGATGCTCTGGGAGCTGCTCGTGCAGAAAGACTGGGCTCCACTGCTCAGTCCTCTGTCAGTCATGCGGTGACAAATTGTGCATTAACATCCCGGATGTGGAGCTGAAATGCTCGGACGATAAAGATGACCCGACTACAGACTGGGCGCCTCTCCCAGCGTCCATCACAGATATCGAGACACCTTCTCTGTGCGAGCCTAAGCCCGGGCCATCTAAGATAAAAAGAAAGACATGATTTGGCAACCAAGAAACAATACCTACATACAAGATTTATATTAGTTTTATTTTTGTGTACATGTAATTTGTCCTTATAGTAGGTACCATGATGTTTGTACAAGCATTTTAGTATGTAGACATATAAAACACTGTTTGAAAACAATGTAATTCCCGATAGATTTATTATCTTTTCTTTTTTTCATCAAAAATTTGTTAACAATAACAAAAAAAAATTGTAACTATTTGATAAATAAAACCATAAAAAGACGTGAGAACAGTTTATTTGCATTTCTCCCCAAAACCCACTTATGACGGTTTTTGGTTATCTGGCGTTCTTGAGAGAACCGTTAGGTCTACAGATATCAATTTAGTCTTAAATGAAAGCAAATTAAATTTACTACAAATCTATTTCATATAATATTTGACGTGGGATGCGTGTTTTAGAAAATATTTTACAAAATAAGTGATCATTTTGAAAAAATTTCATTTTTCGGAAAAAATGGCCTATTTTCGAAGAACTGTATCTTGGAAACCAATGACTGTATATAGCTTGCTTTGGTCTCAAATTGTAGCAAATTTAGTCTACTTTAAAAGTATGTGTACTGATTATACCGGTCAAACCCTTCCTTCACTGAGATATTGAGCAAAAACTGAAAAAAATCCGAAAATTTCCTGGTTTTTTGGGTCCACCGCCGCTCGCACAGCACTTTCGAAGTTGCAAATTTTTTTTTTTAATACTGGTTTAGGTCCTAACAACATATAAAAAATTCAGAATGACCGGACCTTTTGCAAGCACAACCCCCTTTTCATGTTTAACTTGACTGGACTAGTGAGACTTAGTGCCTCCGTAACAAGCTACTCGATCCTCGTGAGCGTATCACACGCGCCGATCGTAAGTACCCCCTGTACGATTTTGCTGGTGCAAAATCGTACAGGGGGTTTTGTATCGTACGTACGATTTTGCACGGCGCTACGCGACGTCTGTCGATTTCCAATCAGTATCACGATACCGACAGTTCTGATCGCACGCTACGCGTCGCATCATTTATGTCTGATACTTATTCGTTTGACGTTTGACAGAAATGGCGTCGGAACATGGAAGTAATGTTAGATTTGTTCTGGAAGTGGAAAAAAATGCGTGTTTACCAGAATTACTTCACCAGAAATATGTAAGAAAGGATTTGGCGGAGAAGGCATGGATTGATGTCGGAAAAAAGTCATATGACATCACTTGACATCGTGTTAACTCCACGGCTGCACATGAAAAATGATCAAGTTCAGTATATTTTGGGTAGCGCCGTGTACGGAGAACAGCATTAAAAAGTAGTATATCAGCAGGGTACCTGTGGTTGTGTCACAATTACGTAGTTTGTAAGTATCTCCATGAACGGAGGGCCTTAGGCAGAGATGAAGGATTTGGGAAAGAGGGTGGCTGGGAAGTACCTAGCATCCAGATATGTTATCATCACGACTAATGCCATTTCAAGCCACGTTTAATTTGTAAATAGTGATATTTCATCAGGGCGATACTGAGAGTATCTTCCACTCTGGAACGTGCCGTATATATGCCATGCATTATTTTTAATGAATTAATTTTAAAACAACACAAATTAAACTAATAAAATTTTTGATTCTGTAATTTTTTGATTCTGTAAATTTCTGTAATTTATTCTCAAGTTTATCTGTATAAACTTGAGAACGTCCTATTCTTTTTGTTTAAATTCTCGTCTTCTTTTTCCACAAGCCTTGTAATATCAGTTCATACTTTCTATAAGAATAAGTGACCCTTTCTTTGTCATTTCAACACAAAGAATCCATCTTCTCTTTCAGCTCTCTCCCATATTATCTCCATTCCTCACTGCCACTAATAATTAGTTCCGCGCATACATAAAACTTAAACACACACAATATAACATAAACTCATACAATTATTCGTAAAACTCATCAAGAATGTTTTCACTTTTCATTACACGTCAACAAATTTTCATAACAAGTAATAATAACATGTCCCCGCTGCTTTTCGGTAGTTAATCTCAATTATAATATGACTTGAGTGTGCGTTTGACTTGCCTCAATTATAAATTCTATGTAACTTTAATGACGTAATAGTATCGTGGCGACTTGATGATACAGGTGTGAATTAGTAACTGCCAAAAAGGGAGTCGAAAAGTGATGAAAAACTGACTACAACTGAATCCTAAAATTTTTGTCGATCCTCATAAGACAATCCATGATTCCACCAGGATCCCAGATATTATTATTCTTTTATATTATGAAGTATAATTTAACAATTCTTGGGCATTGGATGAATTAATTTGATTCAATCCGCTTCGGACTTACCACTTTTAGAGTCGATTTTGTGGTATTACTTTTTAGATTAAAGTTTTCGTTTTCAAGTAAATCTATCTAAAAAATCTAAAAACATATTTTGGTCAATTTTGAAATAAAATATCGCTGGGTGTATATTATAATATCAGTTGTTTTTTTCTCTAAAAATGGTTTGAAGCATAGTCCTGACTCCAAAAAGTTTTTTTTTTACCTTTTAGTTGCCGAAAAAACTTGATTTTTTTAAAACTTTACATAGGAGGCCCTAAGGAATACAATTTACCTCGAGGCTTATTTCATCCTTGGGAAAGCTGTGTGGGTCTTTTTAGAGGAAAGGAAAAAGAGGAAGATCTGAGAAGGAAAAAGTTATGAGGTTTCTGGGGATCAGTGGTCGGAGTGACAGACGTATGAAAGCGATGGGTCGAGAGAGTCCGGCTGGAGAGGTTAAAAGGTCTCCCTCAATAAGGCTCTCTCCTGATCCGACACACCTCGCAGTAGGTGGTAAACTTGTCTGGGCCACTAAGATCTAGACAAATCTCACCCCATGAACTCGGCCTTCCTGCTAAGTCACCAAACGTAGCGAACCACTCGGGATGACCTACGGTGGGGTTGTTGGTTATCCAATAAATAGTTCCCCGGGCAGTGGTACCCATACCCTCCCATATTCTAAATCAGTTCTACATTTTTTCTTCTCTTGGGTTCTTTGTGAGATGTGATGTAGATAGACATCGTATCTAGATGCTTATTAATATTTCAAAGGATTTCATGTTTCGTTTGCTGTTATACCCAATAAGCAATGGCGTGCTCAAGGCCGGATCTGTGCAGGCGCAATTGGTGTAGTCCACTCCGGATATCAAGTTGCCAAGGCGCCAAGGAGCCAAGGCGCTGATAATAACCTAACACAGGGCATCGAGTTTTTAACTGGCGCCAGGCGCTGTTTAGCTCTGGGCCGGCCCTGCGTGCAGTCCATAAAGGTTGAAAAGCTGAGTCTACCCTGAGAAAAGCTAACCATAAAAATAGATTTAACGATTTTAAAGTAGTAGTTCTGTCAGTATGAACCTCGTGTCCAAAAAAGTATGTTTCTAATTTTCTCTTATTTAATTAATGAAACAAAATTTCCTCTAAAACTGTAAAATTAATTTGTAAGTAGGTTCAATACCCACTTACTTAATTATAAAACATAAATTTTATGTAACATTTAAAAAAATAAAAATAAGGAATTATACCATTTGTCTAAAGTCCAAAGAAACGTCACTACCTTTGTGACAATTCCTCAAAACATACTTCAGACAGGCACCTAGGCACCTATCACAGTTAGGAAAAATGTCAATAAGAAAGTGCAAATAAACACGACGATTTAAAACGACCGACCGAATCGACCGTAAAACCGATGTGTCGCTTCATTCGGCCAGCCTCGTGACTCGTCGCGTCGGCTCCTTCCTCCCGGCCGGTATATTTGCTTACATTCTTACGGAAATTGGCAATGGATCTATTCTAAATCATGATGAATTTTATGATTCGTAATAAGGAACTCCAGTGAAAAATATTATGGCTTTAAAAAAATATGTTCATATAGACCAATAAACGCTGATTCTGAATATATAACTTTTATTTCATAATATTAAACGCAGAGTTTTTAAAAAATTATTAAAAAGTGCATTTTTAAACCTCTCCTGAAAACACAGCGTTAAGTTGGCATTACTGAAATAGTGAATGGTGACGTCACGCGTCACACTCACCCACTGTCACCTGGTGATCGCGTGTATTGTATTGTCAGTATTATTGTATTGACATTTGAATATGCAATTCAACATTTCGTGTTTTTGGTTTATTTTCATACTGTTTATAGAGATTTAGATAAATAATAGTTATTGTGTTTATTGAAACATAATTTAGGCCCTCAACAATTTACGAAAGGGGCTATATTTGCGGACAATCTGGAATAAATTTTGCCTATTTGAGGTTAGAGTCGTGTCATTTTTGACATTTGGTTGACGATACATCGATCGTATTTTCAAATTCTTTTTAGTATCAAGGGCTTTTTATACACACAATCGTCATGATCAGTCTATTATACCTAAATACCAGTGTTTCTGTATGTGTTACATAAAACAATGTACCTACAAAGTAACGCCTAACACAAAACACGATGTCACATGTATTTGCAATAAAGGAGAGAGATTTGTTTTTATATTGCACTTTGATTAAATACAATAACAGTAGCGGTGAAATGTGGACATTTTACCAATGTTTTTCAATATTAAAAGCAGTTAATCTTGAATAAAAAACGATTTCCCACACCTAAACATCACCAAATTTCATAGTAGCCTCATGATTCCGCCATATTGTTTATCATTTAAAACAGGGATGTTCACCCCAAAAAAATTATTTCCCTAGATTTCGAAGTGAAATTTCCCTAGAATTTCACATTTACGCAATTACCTACGTAGCCACCTGATTGTGTAACACTAATCCTGTTATATATGTTAATTAATTGGAAAGATATCGGAACTTGGTAAATATACTAATAATACTGTGCTTTTCCAAATAAAACACTTTTTGCTACAAGAAGTAATAATTTAAAAGTACGAATGCACTCACCACTGAATTAGAAATTGAATTCCAAATAAAAAAAACACTTTGCAAAATAAAAATTAACCACAATCACCGAAAAAACAGAACTTAAAACATAAATTAAATTCTTTTTCAGAGGTCCCATTTATCTTTTTAGATACATATAATATCATTTTGAGTTGTCAGTGTTAAAAATAGCATTGCATGTAAGTACATGAACAATAATTAAGATTCATAGGAATTCCAAAAAATATATATGTATACGTATATAATATATATATATATATATATTATTTTTAGATACATATAATATCATTTTGAGTTGTCAGTGTTAAAAATAGCATTGCATGTAAGTACATGAACAATAATTAAGATTCATAGGAATTCCAAAAAATATATATGTATACGTATATAATATATATATATATATATATATATATATATATATATATATATATATAAAATAATACCAGTAATATTGTCATATGTAATAAACATTTTGCCAGAGTTCGAAATTTCCCTAGATTTTGTCCTGATTTCCCTTATCCCTAAAAAATATTTTTCTCCCCTAGATATAGGGAAATTTCCCTCGACATAATATCACTGATACAATATGACAACTTGAAGGTAAATAAAATATCGGTGGGTGAAGACCATATCACCATATTAACAATTTACCATAGATATGGTGCTTTTCTGATGGTCTAGAAAAATTAAAACTTTGACAATTATTTTAACTCTTAAAACTAACTATAAAAATAAAAATAAAAATGCAGTTATTTAAGTTTGAAGGTCTTTATTCATTAAAAAAAATAAAAAAATTGGACTGGAGTTCTCTATTTGTTTCTTTGTGCGTATTTAATAAAAAAAAATAATTGTTTCATTATCAAAAATATGAAGTCTTGTTTACTTTCATTTTCACTTTCAGGTTTTCTTTTTTTTTTAAAGTGAAACTTCCTCTCGTTAGAGTGATTTGAAATTCGGATGAAACTGAAATGACGCACTACGGCACCTGCGAAGCATCAAACTGCGCTCAAGGCTCCTATTGGTTGAGATATAAAACGGAAACGACGACAGGTCTGCGCTCATTGGCCGCTTTGTTTTTTTACGGGTCCGCGGAATATAATGCGTAAATTCGCGCCTCGCCGAGCGCGTCCCATAGCGCAGCGGTATAGTGCGTGCAAATCTCAGCGGCCAGAGAAATCCAGCGGACGGAGATTCGAATCCTACGAAATCCAAAAAATAACAAATTTTGTTTTTGTAAACCAATATCCAATCTTCAAACCACTTTAAATTAAACAGGCAAAAGACAGCGACATCTAGCGACTTTCTAGTTTCACTTCTAACGCATGTGAATTACACACACTAATTAAAAAAAAATTCTTTATTCATTGCTTTGATGTTTACATAATTGGTTGATTTTTTGAAAAACCATGCTAGGCACATGTTATATTTTATAAATAAAAATATTATCATTAAAAATTAAATTCAACTTTTTACTTCTGTCATTTCCCTTGACGCTATAATTTTTTGAAAACATCTGTCAGCTCAGTAAATTTTCGCTTTGCAATAAAACTGTTTTTAAACATATAATTTCTGAAGTATTAAATTTTTTAATACAAACATGGCTTAAAAATGGCTCGCCTTACGTTTTTTTCTATCTAAGATTACATATTTTATTAGGCCAATGTATTATAACCTTAAAATTATGATTATCTAGGGATTACTAAGGATTTTCTCGAATTAAAAATAATTGTATTTGTATAGCCCCATTTTTGTGTAAAAGCACTTCATGGGGAAGAATTGATATTAATTAGGATAATTTTTTTTACATTAGCTCCACACACGTGGCCTTAACAAAAATAGTTCCGCTCAGGACCTATGTCATCTTTGGGGATGCTGTGTGGAGGGTCTTTTTAGGGGAAGAAAAAATGTATGAGGGGTGGAAAGAAATCTGGGGGTCAGTGCGTGCAGGAGTGACGGACTAATGAATCCATTTTTTCCACTGAGGTGCAAGGCAATGTTCCTTTGAAGAACTAAATGGTGATATTATAATGCGAGATGCCTATATATTGTCAGATTGATTTTTTAACGAATCACAGTTATCTTCCCCCTCTTCGTAATAATAACAATATCATTATATTTATATAGCGTAGTTTTGTGACATTTCACTTCAAGTGCGCTCGTACCGCCATAGTTGATTTTTCTCCTCATCTGTATGTTCTCATCTATTAAATTTGGATGTCTATGATTGAATAGAATTTTTGTGTATTATTAAGCGTATACTTTCCCGTTTCATTATTTTTGCCACATTACCTAGAACTTAGCTTAATTCCTAACACCAAGTAATCCACATGAGCATTCCGCTAAGTCTGTTACTCAGACTGCCGGAATCGAAAGTGAAATCTTAGCTGAGCCGGTCTCCACTTGTCAGGTGGGTACTTACGTATAAAATTCAAAGGTATGGTCGGAACCGCACACTGCACATTGCATATTGCAACATCGAGCGTGTGTGCATTCGTTAGATCTAAAATATGTGTATATTTTCCTTGCATACTGTGAATTTTCTGGGATGAATAATATTAATAATTGGATCATTTGTATGATGCCGTTTTGAAAAGCACCTCAAAGACGAGGATTGATATAAATTAATGATTGCTTTGTCCCAGGTATAAATAATATACATATATATATATTTTTTAATGTAAGCAGGTTTTTTGTCAAATTTCCGAGTGGTCGAATGTGCAGAAAATTCTTTCACCATCAATTGGTGCAATAATCGGTTCCGTGACTTTTCATCCCGCGACAAAATATCCTACGAACAAAATATCTCCCAACAAAATATCTACAAAACCTAATCTAACAAAAAAATGGGACAAAAATAATACGGACGTCCTGTAAAGACAATAAATTATTGTTCAAAAATAGTAAAATGGGAATAATAGGTAAAGACAATAAATTATTGCTAAATGAAACAATTTAACTTTGTTTGAACCACTTATATATTTGAGTAAAGCCGACCGGTTTCGGAACGACCGTTCCTTCTTCAGGGCAAGCGTATACTAATTTGACAGTTTTGAAATATGGATGTGAACAATGTATTATTATGGTTAAGAGTTTAGCTAGTTTTTTTAGTTACAAAGTTATAGCTACATTCAAAAGTATAATAATTTATTGCCTTTACAGGATGTCTGTATTGTATTTGTACCACTTTATTTTGGTTAGGCAAGTAAGTTCTGTTAGATATTTTGTTGGAGGAGGAGAAATCCGTAGGATTTTTTGTCGAAGGATATTTTATCTGGGATATTTTTTCGCGGAATGAAAACGCGCATTACCGAATGTGATTTATAATCATAAATCACATTCGTATATTGACATCAATGAATTGAATTATTTACATACTTAATAGGCCAAATAACATATATAAATATTACGTATAATAACATGTATAAATATTATATTATTATGAAAATATCAAATAACCTTCAAATGTATTGAAGAAAGGGGATTTTTATCACCAAAATAAAATTTCAAAACACATATTTTCATTTTTTAATTCCATCTACATTTTGTCAAGATATAGGGTTTTCAACAGGGCCTGATTCAAATCCTTGCGGAATCAGTTTTTACTATCCAAGTCTAAATTAGCACCACTTCTCTATTCTTTCGTGCTATTTTATCTGTATTTTCTACTATTATTTTTTACCTGCGTTTTAAAAAAACCTAAACATTTCCCACCAGAAGTTTTCTGATTTCCATAGATTTCTGCAAGCTTTTACCTATTTAAAAATGTTCCCACGTATTATGAAAGACACATACCTGCAAATCGATTTTACAAAAAAAGTTATGAATGCTGTTTCCTCTTCATTTCCTTTCAACCACAGCATGCAATGTGTTTAATTCCCATGGTTTTTAGATTTTACGCAATAATTTTCCTAGTATACTTGATAATTACGCGTAGGTTTTACGCTTTGTCATCCGGTGGAAGACAGCTATCAATCAACATTTCTTATGACTACATCAATCTATCGATACAACAAATTAATCCAAATTTATAGGAAATATCTGACTTTATTGTTCATTTACAAATTATTTTTATAGGGAGATTTAATTCGGATAAATTATTTTGTCTTTCTACGCCTTTCAGAAGTGATGTGAGGTTAGTAAGCTGAAGGATGTTGGAGGTAAAGAGATGTGAAACAGGAAAGTTTGGTAGGACATAGTTGTTGGCCTCTCACCAAGGCTACGGGACACGCTAAGAACCTAAAGGATGTGGGGAAAGGCAGAGATGCAGTAGTGTAAGATTTGACTAGAAGAAGATACTCGTAGTTTAAACAATATTTAGATCCTGAATCGTGGTCCTGATCCTGTCTATCATATCATCTGGTATATCCATTTCACCTGCATTCTGGGAGGAAGTCCAATAAGAAATATTTTAATGCATTAAAACCTTCGACCAAGTACATTTAGACAAGGCGTGTGGATCTTAAAAATGACACCGGAACCAAAAATATTGGTTTACAACATTTATCAAAAAGAGAGTGCATTATCTCACTGTCAAAAGATCGCAAGAAGCATGGGTTTTACCTATTGTTGATCTGCGTGTAGATAATATTTTCCAGCAAGAGTCGCTAGCTTTGTGAAGATCATTTTTAAAACACAAAATTGAGGCAGTTAGAAATAATCTAGGTATGGGCTGACGCGAACTTTATTATTAACAATTTGATCAGTTATATGAATAGATTCTTAAAAAACATATAAAATGTAGATACGTTTTAAGATTTTCACGGCCAAAAGAATTTTCGTTATTTGTTTTCGGGGTGTTATGCCGTGTTGTGCTATCTCTTTCTTTAGCCAACATTTCGGACAGCCGGATCTGCCGGATCTACCTGGTCTGCGGGATCTGCCCTGATGATGGACACTGCAACGCTGTCCGAAACGTTGGCTAAAGAAGGAGGTAGCACAACATGGCATAACATCCCAAAAACAAATAACGAAAATATAAAATGTAGATTAGGGCAGCGTTTTGAGAAAAGTAATATTGTTAAAAAATATATTAGTTATTCCAAATATTGACATGCTTTTACTATCGTCACCGTGTTTTAAACAGAGTCGCTTACAGAGTCTAGAAGTTTAGCTTTGTGCAACGGAGATCGTTTCTCTAATCAATGCACCTGTCACTTAACATTATATCCATTCTAGTTTTTAGTTGGAAAACTATTGGTCATAAGGCACTAAACTTTGTGTGACAACAATTTCCTGTTACTCTTCAAACCACTGGACTGCTTTTAATCTACTTTCATCCTTTCCTATTCTACTTTCTAGACCAGCCGGTTTATTTTAAATTATAATATTATATTTATGTATGTAAGTTTATAGTGCCTGTCCAATGATAATCGTTTAATCGAAAATTAATGATTCATATGTTTTAATAATATTTAATTCTAAGGAATTCAATAATTTCCGGGAGATTTAAATATGACCCGTCTAAATTTGTTAACTTTTTTAGTTTGGATTTATTTTGTCGATTTAGCTTATTTTAAGCAAATTACGAAAGTCAATAAATCTCTTACTTTAGTTTAAAATAACGCCATTAGATCCAGCATACATTCCATGGAACCATTGCTTCTGAAATAGAACGTCTCCGTGGTTGAGCGGTAAGGGTCTTAAAAGCCGCCGCTACCCGAATTTCTACCGATTTATTACATATATGTTATTTTTGAAGATAAAACTAGACGCGTTCCACGCCGAAATGCAAATTATATGAAATTCCCCCAATAGAAAAAAAAGGCAAAGTATGCTCCGAAAATTATTATAAACACGTTCATTTCACTTATTTTACAAGTTATAGTTGTGAAAAATTTCACAATGTTTTTTCAAATGATAATTAAGATGCCTACCATGAGATTTTTGCTCTATTTTAAACTAGTCGTGTTTTATTAAACATTTTCACAATTTTCGCTTCAATTTTATCATTTAATATTAGCGCGCTCTATCGAACATTTGTAATTACATATCGCTCCATCTTCTTCGTTTTGAGCGAGGATGCGGCGCTTTAACTCGCATTCCGAAAGTCGCTGGTTAGAATCCCGGCATGCGCAAATAAATTCTATTTGATTAATTTGTTTTATTTCACATTTAAATCATTTAAAAAATAATATATAGTTAATTTGCGGCACATTTTAGTGTGGAAGATTTGAAGATTCAGAATTGAAACTTGCTTGAAATGGCTTTATCCGTGTTTGGTGACCAGATATGAATTGCCAGGTACTTCCCCACCTTTCTTTTCCTCATCTCTTTTCCCTCCCCACTTCAGCATCACAACATACCTCAATTGGGGATGCCATGGTCTCACTGGCTCCGGGCGGGAGCAGCTGGGACTCTTGTGAGGCATTCACATAAAAAACTAATGAGAAAACGAATGAGGGGTACATGCTGCTAATTTCTAAAATCAAAACTGAGTGAATTTTATACAAGTTAAGCGGGAAAATACGGTTAGAGATAGATTTTGCGAGAGATGTTGCTTTCACCTATTTTATCGAGTGAGCAATTGTGCTATCAGCGACGGGTGGTCACATCCATTTTGGGATGGGTATATGTAATGAGATGATAAATATAACTAACCAACTAAACATCACGACGTTTCCCCGCTGGGGTAGGCAGAGTGGAAGGACCACCAAACAACTCAGTTTTGGCACACACTCTTTGCCTCACTCACATTCATACATCGTCTCATACATACTCTTCAATTATTCTGACTTTTAACATAGCCCGACTCAAGTATCTTTTTTTTATTTTTTTATTTATTAATTTTATTTTAGTAATTTGTACATTTAAGTTTACAAATTTCTAATTAATTATAATATTTCATATTGCAAACTAAATTTTATGTAGCTCCTACAATACGTCTTGAACTTTCCAATTGGTATGGACTTCAAAGTCTCTGGTAGCTTGTTATACAACTTCATCCCCTTGTACAGCAAACTGTTCTGCGTATTCGCCTTATCCTTTTTTTGAAGCCTGATTTCTTTGCATGTTCTTGTGTTATGTCTGTGAATGTCCTTGTTGAATACAATTTTATTTGAAAAGTATTTTGGTAAAATGTTGTTAATTATTTTATGTATAAATATCATCGTATTCAAGGTCAGCATCTGTTTCACGGTTAGCCAATTCAGTTCCTTTAACATTTTGTTTACTTTTGAAAATCTATTCCGCCGTAATATTATTCTCATTGCCCTGTTTTGGAGAATTTGAAACTTATTTTGTTCTCGTTCGTTACATAGGAAAAGGATAGTTGAGCAATAGTTAAAATGTGGAGCAATAATCGAATTGTAGATAGTGATTGCAGTTTTACTAGATAGTTTTGGCCGAATTCTTCCCAAAAAAGATATTTTTTTCCCAATTTTCTTTTGTGTATATTCAGCATGCTTGTTGAATGTTAGTTTGGAGTCTAATATAACTCCTAAATATTTCATATCAGTAACATTTTCAATAATTTCACCATCAATTTTAATTTTGCTTTCACTGGATGTCTTCTTGTATCCAATCACCATACATTTTGTTTTTTTTTTGTATTTAATTTAAGCTTATTAATTTTTAGCCATCTTGATACATTGTTTAGCTCATTATTTAAAATATTTATTAGTTCTTCATAGTTATCTCCAATTAAGTATATTAGTGTATCATCGGCAAATAGTCGTACTTTGCATTTTGAAAATATTTTCACCATGTCATTAATATAGAGTATGAACAATAGAGGTCCAAGGACCGACCCTTGCGGTACTCCTAATTTATTTTCCATTGGTTTTGAAAACTGATTATTAATTTTTGTTATCTGTTTTCTATCTTTCAAATACTCTTCTATTAATTTAATGGCTACAGATGAAAAACCAATTTCTTTAAGCTTTTTTTATCAGTATTTCTCGATCTATAGTTTCGAATGCCCTTTGAAAATCCAAAAATATTTCTAAGATTTATTTATTACTATTCATTCCTTCACTTGACCGTGTCATTTCTTCCTCGGGCGTCCCCGACTTCTTCTACCATTCACATGCGTCATATATTCTTCTCACACTATTTTTTTCTTTCATTCGCTTTGCATGCCCAAACCATCTGAGGGTCCCTTTCTTAATCTTACTGATTATACTTACATCAGCCTTACATTATTTACGGATATCAACATTTCTCATACGATCATTAATGGTTTTACCACACATCTCAGTGATCTCATTTCAACAGCATTCATTTTTACATCCTTCGTCTGCCAGTTCCATGCTTCACTGCCATACATCAGGATAGGTACCAGGGCTCCACTGTGGACTGCTAACTTCGCTTCTTTTGACAGTTTTTTATTAGCGCCAAAAAAGGTGTCTAATAACAAAAACCCATAAATTTACTTAATTGTTAAGATTTTCCCAAAAAAATAATTTCACGTTTTGCAAAATCATAATAATGTTTTTTTTATTAAATATCATTCACATAATAAACTCACTAAATTAGATACGATTTTAGATTTTCACGGCCAAAAGTATTTTTGTTATTAGTTTTTGGGGTATTATGCCGTGTTGTGCTACCTCCTTCTTTAGCCAACGTTTCGGACAGCGTTCGAAACGTTGGCTAAAGAAGAAAGAGTTCATCAAGGCAGATGATGGACATTGTAATGCTGTCCGAAACGTTGGCTAAAGAAGGAGGTAGCACAACACGGCATAATACCCCAAAAACTAATAACAAAAATCAGTAAATTAGCATCAATAAATCAAAACTGACTAATTTCGATTGTCAGTGATGATGTGAGTGATGCAAAATGTTCTTGACTATTCCTGAGGAACGGAACGTACGAGTAATTACGTAAAATTATTCATGTTATAGGTATGAACTTTTAATTTCCCAAATTGGAACTGATTGTGAGAACCAAGCAATAAAGTAGGTACCAAAAGTATTTAATATTTTATTAATAATTTTGTATTTGAAATGTGTATTTCTTTTATTAAAATTTTTGACAGAACTAAATCTGCCGAAAATTGACAGATCTAAATCGGAATCACTAATGATTTTCAAAGATCGTCTCTCTAATTATTTTTTTGGTAGGCGATGATCCTGTGGCAAAATATTGTGATTACTTTCAGCTTCACAAATCCTATATTCATTATTTTAACCCGTGATTTTTGACGCGTTTGCCTAGTGTCTTAATAAAATAGTTCATTGTATCATCACACAAGGTTTAAAATGGCTTTCTTAAAATTACTAGGAATTCAGTAAAGTCGAAGGTAATAAAAAATAGAAGCAATCGGTTTTTTATTATAAGTAACTGAATGGAAATAATATAAATATCTGGCTTTACCACAGTTTGATATTGTCTTCAGAAGGCGAAACAGCTATCACACTCAATAATAATTACACCGGGCACCGGTGCATAGTCGGGAAACACGCCAAACACGCGCCCAGCATTTGTACACGGTTGACATTAGTCACATGAGAACGGGTCGTTTCTATGACTCGTTCTTGAGTTCAACGGCTCGGCTGAGGAACGATTTGCCGGCCTCTGTGTTTTCTCCCTCCTACAACATGGGTCTCTTCAAGACCCGTGTTCACTCCTTCCTTTCCTCAAAAAGACCCTCCACACAGCAACTTCATAGATGACATAGGCCCTAAGGGAAGTTATTTCCCTGAGGGAAGTTATTTTCCTCAGGGCCTCCTGTGTGGAGTTAACAAAAAAAAAAAAAACACAGCAAACCTCATTCATAAATGGACTGTTTTTATAAATTGAATAATATTATTATAAAAGTCTCGACACAGGTATATCCTGGTGAGACAGGCATCGAAAAACCTAATGTAAACATACTATAGGTACATATAAATAAATAAAATTTGTTAAATACTTGAAAGGAAAATAATAAATAAGTGTGGTGTATAGGATTAGTCATTTAGTTTCAACATTTTTCAACATATGTCGTTAATATAGTTAGTCATACGTAGTTTCGGGTTTTCTCAACAGATTTCAATTAAGTAGTACTTTGAGTATCATCTATCGTCGTTCGTGTCTAATGTACGAACGGTTACGGTAATAGCCGAAGACATTATACATTGAATTGTAAACATTATATATATCATGTAAAGAAACAAATAAATAAATATGGTAGACGGATGGACTTCATCAGTTCTGCGAATACACCGGCAGAATATCTTGAAGCCTCCTGTAGAAAGGACATCTGGTCCAGTTAAATATTCATTGTAAATATTAATAAAAACAAAAGTAAATAAAGTAACTTGTGATCCGTGTGAACGAATACAATTCAATCAATCTTAATAACTGAGATTAAAGAACACTACAATTATAAAAATGGCGCTAGTATTCAAACCGTAGCGTAGTGGAGAATTTTACTGTATGATCAAGAACCTGTGTCTTCAGAAATCTTTTTATACGAGTACAAAGCTTAACATGGTATCAAATCTCAATTTTGAAACACCTCTAGATTTATGCACCGCAAAACCCCCGATGCCCATTTGGTATTTCGCTAGAGCACTCACTACCTTTCGTATAGTTCTGATCATATCTGTAGTTCTCGTTAGCGTTAGAATTCCTGGCTTGGCTTCACCGCAACTATAAGGTACCATTACAAATTACTATGAGAAAACTGTGTTCTCTATGTCTTCCGAGTGAATGGGCATTATATCAACAGTATCGTGGGAAATAATGGAATTCTGAGAACGTCAAAATATTGACCAATATGCGACTCAACCATGGAAGCAATATAATATTAGATAATTTGAGACCATTCTACTTTGTTTGGTGTAATTATCGCAGATCATATCTATGATTGAGTCATCCATCTTCCATTTATTGTAGTAACTCGTTACGTTATTACACGAACGCTAAATAGCTAAGAGTGTGAGATGTTGCCTGGCTTTAGAGTGTAATGGGCGGTGTTGTAAGGAAATAATGATTTCTGCGTTGTGTTGTTTGACGGAGGGAGTATGTAGGTTTGATTAATTAATAGTGTTTTATGCAAGGATTTGTTTGATTTTAAATTTGATGTCAAACATAATGTTTTTTATTATAAGTAGATAACAGCTGCGAACGTTTGTTATATTAGGTCCTTACGTATGAAATTGGCCTTTTGTATGGGAGGAACATAAAGTCGATTTTTTTAAAATATAATATATTTATTTAATCAAAGTATGTACCATTGCTATCTATGCACTTTTGCCATCTCATAGGTAGTTCATCGATCCCTTTACTAAAAAAACCATTCGGACGGGAATCAATAAAATCTTTGAAGGCGGTTTGGACTGCCCCATCGGAGTTGAATTTTTTCCCTTGCAAGAAGACATCGAAATTTCGAAAAAAATGGTAATCTGTTGGGGCAAGGTCCGGAGAGTACGGTGGATGTCTTAGACATTCCAATTGAAGCTCCTCTAATTTGGTAGCCGTCTGTTGTGCAGTGTGTGGTCTAGCATTGTCATCAAGCAGCAGTGGCCTGGAGCGATTAACCAGCCTCGGTTGTTTAGGAGCTAGCTTTTCCATCATGGTTTGCAGTTGCTGACAATAGACATCTGCCGTAATCGTCTGGTCAGATTTAAGTAGTGAACGACACAAAAAAAACAACCATACACACCGTCGCCATACACATCATTAATCCTCCAAGCCGTTTCTGCAGCACTGGTGCCACGGTGGAGCTCATATTCGTAAATAACGCGATATTTCAAGAGTTTCATTTTTCAAAACACAAATACATGAGTAAATAGCTGTGTAAATTTGAATTTGGAATTCCTAACCAAAGAGAAGATATTTGAGATCAAAGTTGCCTGTACGGCAAAACGCCAATTTCATATGTAAGGACCTAATATTAATTTATATTCGTGATCAGCGATGTAAAAGTTTACTTTTGGCAGTGGCCATGATAAAGTTAGAAATTACTAACGCATACGTTATAAGTCTGATTTTTTTTGGCACTATGGTCTAAATTGACGTCCTCGTGAATGAGTGGTTACAATCCTTGTCTACGGATACGGATGCGGCGGGTTCAAATCCCAGTGTGCGCAAGTAGGTACGTACGTTGTGTTATTCCACAATTTATTAATAAAAAAAAATATATGGAATATTTGTGGCACCTTTCAGAGTGGGAGAAGGTCTCAGTGAAAGACCACCACTCACAATCGAAACGTTGCTTGAAAAGTTTTTTTATTTATTTTTTTTTTGTGACCAGACATGTCACCAAACACGGCTAGGCACTTCCCCGCCTTCCCCTTCCCCATCATTTTCCTCTACCAACTTCCTGCAGACTCAAAATACTCCCCAATATGGATTCCATAGTTTCACAGGCTACAGACGGTTGGGAGCAATATTTCTCTTCTTCGTACCACTTGACTTCATTAAAGCTAGTCTCACTGATTGATCACTACAAATACTCTCATAATATTTGGGGGTTTAACCTATTTGCCGTTGAGAATGTTAGAGGATTGTTATTGTACCATATTGTAAATCGATATGTTATATTGATTGATGTTTTGTATGGGGAATTACATTAAATATAATACAAGATTCACTCAAAGTGAAGGATTGGTGGTTCCGAAATGTACCAATGAATACGATGAAAAAACCCTAAAGTATATTATTGTACCAAAAATGATTTAATATGTAAACACGTGTCTACGTTTAAATTATATATGATTTATGGAGAGCATTACTGCTTTTCTCATTATCTCAAAACTTAGGATTTGGAGATGTCTGACTAATCAACTGGACGATCGATAAACCGTTTTAAAACGTACCTTGTTATTAAAAAAAAAGTTGTGAATATGTTTTTTTTTTTACATTACCTCCACACAGGAGGCCCTGAGGAAAATAATTTCCTTCAAGGCCTATGTCATCTGGGATGCTGTGTGGAGGGTCTTTTTGAGGAGAGGAAGGAATGAACATTGGTCTTGAAGAGACCCATGTTGTAGGAAGGAGGAAACACAGAGGCCGGCAAATCATTCCACAGCCGAGCTGTTGAATGAAACGACCCGTTCTCATGTGACAAATGTCAACCGTATACAAATGATGGGCACGCGTTTGGCATGTTTCCCGACTATGCACCGGTGCCGAAGGGATTAATGACGCTAGTTCCTCAGGTATAACAAGGATAGCATTCCCACCCGACGCTTGTGCTCTAAAGATTGCAATCCGTCTGTTAAGATGGGAGAATCTATCAAACGGACCGCCCGTTTCTGCACAGAGTCGAGGGTATTTTTCAGGTATTTTGAGGCTCCAGACTAGAGTTGGCTGCCAAATTCAACCGTGGGGCGCACTTGTGATTTGTACAGGGTTAGCAGTTGTATACTATTAAAGTATCTGCGGGCCCTGTACAGTACGCCCAGTTTTTGGGAGGCTAACTTTACTCTGGCTTCGATAGAGCCCCCATACCTGAGCTGGTCACTTAGGGTTACAACAAGCATATCAATGGAGGGCCTGTTCGGAAGATTGCTACCGTTGAAAGATACTAGATGTAACTGCTTACAAACCATATAAGTGGTTAAGCAAATTTAAATGATAATGAATTTTAAAAAAAACGTATGAGTAGCGCTCGTGGGAGACTAGCATAAAGCGATATTTTATATGTTATAGCTTTATACAATTATTATACGTAGGTAAAAACAACAATGTTAGGTCATGGCGGTTCGTAACAATGGGATCGCTAATAGCCCCTTTGTTTTGAATCTGTTAACTACTTATACAATTTTAAATGTTTAAATTTGTAAGTTTAATTTACCTGAGCGTGCTGCCATGACGACCAGACATGCTATGAGTAGCCATTTCGTTAATCCTCTCTGAAAAAAGAAAACATTGTTATTAGTTATTAGCACTTTGTCACGCACATCTTATCAATCAGAAAAGATTATTATCATTCAAGATAACATTAACAATTCAAGACAATACAAAAAAATGTGAAAGAAAATACCTTTTTTTGTAAGACAGAGATAAACGTTACTTTTTATTTTTCTTTATCTAGTTCTGTTTCATCTTTCGTTAAGATTTTTTTTAAATATTACCTTCTTCTTTAGTGATATATTACATTGGTAGGTATAACTGCCAAAAGAGTTATTAAAAAATGGAATAATCATTTGACTTTTAGAAAAGGTCAATAGGCGTCCCATATAAATAAAAATCTGATATGTTTATCCGAGACACTACCTGGATTACGAAAAAATTCGTTAGAACTTTGTAATCATTTAAAAAGATGGCAGGCAAAAAAAATGGAAAATTTTTTGTTAAAATAAATTACAAAATAATTGAACAGTGTTATCATTTAAAAAGAGGACAGCTAAGAATATGGGAAAAATTAGTTGAACTGTGTTGTCATGGCAACCAAAAAGATGAGACAAATTAGTTGAACTGTGTTTACATTTAAGGCATAGATTCTCAACCTTTTTGTGCCCGCCGCCCACTTTGAGAACATTTTTTTTCTAGCGCCCCCTAACTCGTGAATCTGGAACAGCAATTGTCGTCACGATTATATTTACCACAACAGGGGGGGGGGGGGGTGTAATGGAATGGGATGAAACGCCCCCTAATTTTCGCTTGGTCTTCTACCGCCCCCATAAAAGTTTGAAAGGCCCCCAAGGGGGTATTATCGTCTGCGCTGAGAACCTATGATTTAAGGCAACCAAAAATATGAGGAAAAATACTTGAACAGTTGGAGTCCGTCACTCCTGGATGCACCAGATTCCTACCCACCTCTGATACATTTTCCATCCCAGAACTTTCTGTCCTTTCATTACTTCAAAAGACTCTCCACACAGCATCCCCTAAGATGACATAGGCCCTGAGGTAAAATATTTTTCTCAGAGCCTTCTGCAAGGAGCTAATGTAAAAAATATCTTTGCGGATTTTGACCTGATAGTCTTATGAATAAAATGTGTTGTAAAAGCTGTAGAGTGTCATTAAATAATGATATACGAATCAATTCAATAAATTAATTGTCAAACATTATTACGTATCTGTCATATCTGTATTACACATACAGGTGGCTAATTCGTCAGTTCATGATAATATATAACAGGTACATAATAATTATAGGTACTGTCGCCAAGTTATTTTTATGTGTGTGACCTACATTCAAATAATTTGGGCACACTTGTGACATGCGAACATAATCACAGCGATTCAACAAAGTGTGTGGTACATTTTATACTGATTGAATATTAATGAATGTCAATATTGGATGTTGATATTCATATTTCATGAACTAAAGTAGTATATCACGTCTAAGTCTACGACATACAGAGAAAATATTATTGCAAATTTATATTATTATATTTTCTCTTGCGTGTTTGAATTGAGTTCATCTGCATGAAGGATTGTCTATGTCTATGACTTTGTTTTTGAATTACATATGTTTATTATTGAATGTCTTTTATTATGGCGATGCATGAAGTTGTGATGCATATAGTTAAAGTTGTGATGAATAGGTACATGTGATCGGCGGGCAGGATGGCTGCCTGGTTCGCTTTTGGATGGAATGGGTTAGAATTCCATTGCGGGTTTTGAATTCAACTCAGGCTAACTTAATTTTTAATATATTCCTTTCACAGATTATCAATTTTCACACCTACAAACATACTCACACATTGATACACACCTGTACATCATGCACATCACCCGGTAATTACTAAATATACGTATATTAATTGTATTTATTTTTTTTTAGTTTAATTATTTGTTTTGTGTATTATATTAGAGGTACCGCTGAAAACCAGCTACATTCCAGGAGAAATCCTGACAGTGCCGTAAATAGCCTTTTCTGCGCCCTGTGCGAGCTTCTATAACTGCGCCCTATTTAAGTGGACCCTTCGCCTATTATACGCCGTTCTTGCGCCCCCCAGAGTCTACGCCCTGTGCCTGGGCACCGGTGGCACCGCCCTATTTACGGCACTGAATCCTGAATGTTTAGCTGACCGTTTTGTCAATATAATAAACGATAAATGAACAAAATGTATAACACTGTAAAAGTCTATTGAAGAATAAATGTTTTTATATTATTTATTATAATTAATACTAACTGTGTTACCCGGCTTCGCTCAGGACAACATTCGAGAGTGTTTTGGAATGTTCCACAATGATGTTCCCGATTCCCTGTTCCCGAAAATTCCATGACAAACTCCGCCACTCCTTCCAGAACTTGCTAGAGCTCTATGGAACCTTCAGGAACTTTCCGGAAGACTGTTATTGAAATTTCAAGAGGGCGAAACTTCCAGCCCTTGTATCTTCAAAAGCACGCCCTTTAGGTAAAAATGGGAACCGTCATCCTGGAGGGGGATAGAGATCTACCGCACCATACAACTCCCTTGTTCGTACCGAAACTCATTTCGGAGTTTTTGAGAGCCGCAGGTTTTTTGGGACTTTCGTTTATAATATATATTGATTATTAAGTACTATAAATAAGACACACAAAGAAACATTATTATAATGAAATATTATTTAATATCTGTAAATCGTTTTATCACTGTAACCAATGTACTGTTTGTTTTAACAATATGAATGAAATAAATTATCATTAAAATTATTAAATTCCGTTGTGTGTCTGTAACTCCGGTTCAATGAACTCTCAAAGTCGGTTTTGCTTTTTGAATTTTTTGTGTAATTTTCAAAATTATTGGAACAAACTATAAAGTAGATACATTGCCCACAATATAATATTAAAACAGAAAATTATTTTTATAAATCTTTTATTTTTTTTATTTGTTTTTTCTCACGGGTCTGGTGCACAGAAATGTCATGTCATAAGGTAATTTGTGTTAATTTCCTCAGGGGTGTTAATGTCCCAATTATGCATTAAAAATATACAAAAAAAAAAAAAAATGCCAAAACGTGAACTTTCCGACAAGAGTGGAACCATGAGCACAGAAATACGATTCGGTATTTGGTTATTATTATGAACAATTATTACTCAGTGACCGTTTTTGATCATACGACGAGGAAACCATTTATATTTTAAAGGTGTTTTACGGATCTACGGCAGTTGCAGTATTATTGTTTTTATTACTGTCCTCTTTTTAAAGTCCTTAAAATCATTTATTACCGGTTAAACCGATTTACTGACAAAATAATTGTGAAAATAGAATCCCTATTTGTGGGGTATTTTAATATCTGTTTTCCCCATATTAATGTAAATGTGTTCTATTATTTGACATTTTTGAACGATTATCAAGACTTACGTGAGAATATTGTTATATTAGTCGTACTCGAAAGATTATTGTGCGATTAATCGTAATCTTCACAGTACGAACCATTTCAGCATTTGAAATTCAAAGTGTACTGGTAATCCATCGGTTACAATGGTTTGTTACAATAATTACATGGGGTCGTCGACCTTTGCAGCGTTACTTAATAGGCATTACATGGAGCATGGTGTGATGCGTCATGCATAAACATTTAAAATGTAGACACCTTGCTTTAATATTTGCTGCACAACTGTCTGAATGCAAGGTTTGTCTGTTGTATTAAGAAAATTGCAAAAAACAAATGCAGTGTATTGTATTAAGAAAATTCTGTATGCCAGGTAGGTAATTTTTAACTGAGATATTGGGTATTTTCTTTGTATATCACCGTTTTTGCGAAAAATTACCTTAAGGGCAGTGTACAAAAATAAATTCCTAGGCTCTACCTCAAAACTATGGATAATTTATTTGAATAACTTGTGGATCATAAAACGTAGTTTTATTATTGGTTGTGAATGAATAAATATTTGTGGTT
The DNA here is from genome assembly GCA_917880885.1 of Limnephilus marmoratus. Taxonomy (NCBI): domain Eukaryota; kingdom Metazoa; phylum Arthropoda; class Insecta; order Trichoptera; family Limnephilidae; genus Limnephilus; species Limnephilus marmoratus. Next base: position 22,908,074 of record OU862919.1, on the reverse strand, counting down.
TGTATGTTCTGGGAATAAGATTTTTATTTTTTTATTTCCGTTTCACTGCCCAATTTAAAAGGAGCATAATGTCAATAATATAATTTGTTCAATGCGCATACATACATACATACATACATACACACATACTCACACACACACCTTCCCACTACATATATCACCCAGTAATTACTTAATACGCATACCATAAATAAGACACTACACTGAAACACATAATAGGTACCCACCATGTAATAAACTTATTAATTGTAATTTTTTTTAAACCAAAGTATCTAATGTACTGTTTGTTTCTGTTAATAAATAAAATAAATAAATATATGTGATTATTTAGAAGAATATTTATTAATGAACATGTTGTTTATGCAATGATGGAGGACTTAACTAATAGAGAAATTGAACCTACGACGCCAGGTTGGATACCCGACGCTCTTGCCAACTCAGTTACTAGCTTGTCAACGCATTAAATGCTTTTTTATTACTCAAAACTTATCAAGAATCTGTGTGTGTTCCCATTCTTACTAATCGGTAGTATTTTTACAAGGTCACAGACATTTTGTCTAGCATCCACGTATAACCCCATTTCTACTGCAAATATTTATAAAATAAAATATACAAGTACACACACATGCATAAAAGAATATGAAGCCCATTGTCGAAAGGTATTGATATAATTATTCTAGCAATTGTGAAGGTTAAAATGGCAAAAAAAGTTTTCATTAAACTTGCAGGTAATATCAGACGTGAAAGTAAACTGCATTTTTGACAAGGAATTCACCGCAATTGAAGGTTAACTTTTGTCATAGTAACATACATAGTAACCAATAACCAAACAAAATATGACGATTTAAAGTCCTCGTAGATTGTCCAATCCTTAGATAATATATATAAGATGGGCAACGATCCGTTACGTATTGGTTAAAAAAAGACTTCAGATCAGTGACAGTCAGCACACTTCCATGGCAATCTATCATCAATATTCCAAATCAATAAAATGCAATCTTCATGAATAAAATCTTCAGGGTAGCTAAAATATGACTGTTACTAGTAGTTTTGTGAACAGTGTAGGACACGCGTCCAAAAGTGAAGTAAAGAAGTAAAGACGAAGAAGAAACACCTTTTCAACGACATAACCAACCTCATGCAATGCTCAGATGGATCTATGACAGTTGTTCCCCCGATAGTTGTCACCCAGCAAACTTACATATAATACGAGTATATAGTCGGTTCTGAGAAAATACGTTATCCCTACTTACACAAATATAACTGAGTGTCCCCGAAGGGGTGTGCAGAGAAGACGTACCGTCGAGTAACAAAAGTATAAAACATATTATCATTCGAAAGCATCAAGGAAAAAACCACTTGTCTATATACTGTGTATACTAGCATATAAGCACACAAAATTGGTACTATGAATAAGTTCTTTAATATCCATACTAACTTAGTATAAAAGATACTAGCTGACCCGGAAAACGTTGTTATAATTAACACTGCGTTTTGATACATAACAAATGCCAAATGAAATGTCAAAATGACGCGACGCTTCTCGTAAATGACTTGCGCGTGTGTGGATGAAAGTTCAATGAGGCAGATGGTAGCACCATTTATCATTTAACAATATAAATAATTTCGTTTTGTTTGAAATACGAACGATGCTCAGATTTGTTTATATAAAAATGCTAAAACCGATAATAAAAAATGGGAGGGTGGGGGTAGGAGGGTGAAATTATGAAATTTTAATGCAAAAAAAAATATATACATAAAATGTCAAAAAAATTGAAAAAAAATCTGGATGATGACATCCTAATCACCTAGCGGTATGAAATATACATTACGACCTATTCTCACACCTATCAAATATACATAAAAATTTTCATAAAAATCGGTCGAGTCGTTTCGGAGGAGTGCGACCACAAACTCCGTGACACGAGATTTTTATATATATTGATTTCTGAAGTCGATTTTAGGTATGAAATTGGTAAATAATGCACAACAAAATTATAATTGCCAACTGTCGGGTCACCGCTCAGACACCTGTAGAGTGTGGAGCTTGTAGTGGAACTAGGAGCCTTCATCAAACATCCAATGATAACTCTGTGATAAACCTGGCACTGAACCATATTGTCAAGAAAGAACGTGAAACTTAAGATATAGTAATGGGCATATGCGTTAACGGATGCTACGCAGACTGTCTCTGTATCAATTAATAGTATGTACTGCTTTAAACTGTTATATTCGAGGAATTAAACGCGGCCCTATTTTTGGGACATGTAAACGTGACGAATGATTTTTGTATTCTTTGGTTAGTCATAACAGTAACAATTTTGAATGGCGTTCTTTAACTACTGGTTAAAGCGTCTTCCACTCATCACTTCCGTCCGTTAAGTATTGTCGAGTCTCAATCAGTAATCAAAATCAACATTGGTTAAGGTAGCCGAATTAATATAACATACCGCCATTCGTGTTTATATGGAAGGAACGATTGCTACTTTTTAGCACCGATTTAGAAAAGAGCGATTGCTACTTTTTGGTACAAATTAATGTATTTTCCAGTTTTACTGTCTAGCATGCCAGAGATTCAGGCATCGTTTATATTGAACAATATTGTAAAATGTGGATCAACAAACATGGCAGCTAAGCTTATCATTTATCAGTTAAATGGATACATTCAAGTTGAGAGGGAATAACCAGACAAAACCGGAAATAAGACACTTTTAAACGAAATTTAGACGTATTGACTCTTTTCAATAAAAAAATTATAAATTGATTTCGAAAGACTGTTCTTTTATCCGGAAAACATATGTTTAAAATTTTGAGAAAAATGTTTATTTTTAGTACAATAAGGTTTTACTGTGGGTCGTTGGCAGATTTGTTAAATTTTCAAACAAAATTTTGTATTATACAACACACATTTCAAATCATATAATCATGTTGTAAAATAAATCAATAAATTATCTGGGAAAGCAATGATTCAGAATTTTAATTTAAATAAAATCATCTATAAAATATCCGCCCACGTGTTTTGTGATGAAAATACTTCAGTTTGTCTATTTATTTACTAATATACATAAGTTTTTTTTACACTCTTATTTTGCTTAGACATCATTGAAAAATTATAAATACTTATGTTCCAAAAATAATTACAAAAAGTAAACAATTTTAATAGTCTTATCATCAAGCCTTTCAGCATTTTTGAATGTAGGTATAAATTAAAGCAAATTTTGAATGAAATAAATTCGTTATTGAGTTATTATTTTAAAAAGCTGGTACGGAGAATAATTAATCTTTCTCATTGGAACCGCCCTGTACGATCCTAAGAACTTCTTCGCCCTTAAATGGTTCGAGATAACTTAAGACGTCAGAACTCACTATTAGAGATTTTTGTTTCATAGTTATGGTTTGTCAATATTCCTTTCAATGGTAGGATCTTAAGCAAGGGCTGTCGGAAATAACTTCACCCCTGTTCATTGTTGTAATAGTTAATGTTATTAATATTTGTTTGCCATGCATTAAAATAGAACTAATTCTAAGTACCTAAATGCATAGACCACTGCGCTATTATGAAGGTCGTCGTGAAGCAAAATGCTTTCATTGATTCTCAGGTTGCAAGCTAAAGAAATAGGTCAACAGTCATTATCAACATTCTGACCTTAAACCAAAAAAAGTAAAATGACAACTTTTTACGCGAGCAAATTTTTTCATGCATTCTTCGGGCCTTGTGCAATATTATTCATGGTGAAGATATAACACTTGAATTTTTGAAAAAATTGGAATGTTTTTTTAGTCTGTCTTAAAATAGTGGCGAAATTTGAAGCACATGTTCGCTTACTTATAATACCTAAACATAATATCTAGAATATGTAAGGGAACATACCCATACTACGTGACCAATTTTTTGCAATTTTTAACCCCGCCCCCCCGGATGACCAAAATCCTAAGCAAACCGCCGCTCATTTGTAACAAGCGTGACATTTTGAAGACCCCCCCCCCCCGAAGAGGTCACGTAGTATGGGTACGTTCCCTAAAGTGAAATTATTGTCAGTATTTCATTAATTAATTTTATCGTTTTAGTTTCTTAAAATAAAAATGCATATTTATTAAATATACATAAACTACGTTATAAAATTTTCTTTGTACAAACCTAAAAAATGAAAGAAAGAAATGGTATTGAAAGATTTTATTACAAAAAATATTTTTTGGAATAATTGGATCAATGATAAACCACAAACAATGAAATTTATTCATTGAAGACAATATCACAACAAATTCAAGAAGAGGACCCTCAACAAAAACGTGAAACAGAAAAATCAGAAAATTATTCGACCGCATTTAGGAATTTAACCTAGGATCTCAGCCTTGACAGGGTTTGCTCTACCACTGAGCTAATTCCACCCTATTCCTATGTCTAAGAACGACCAACATTATCTTCATTCTCTTAACGCATATCTTGTATTACCAGCTTTTTTAAATTTTAACTCAATATCGAATTTATTTCAATTCCAATTAGCTTTAATTTATTCCTTCATACAAAAATGCTGAAAGGCGTGATGATAACACTATTAAAATAATGTACTTTTTGTAGTTATTTTTTGACAAATACTTATATTTGTCATTTTTCAATAATGTCTAAATTTAATAAGAATGCTAAAAAAATCTGAAATATATTAGTTTGTAAGTGCGCAAATAAATACACAAATGGACCAATTTTCGTCAAGAAACACATGTACGTACATATTTATTAATGATTTTATTGAAACTAAAATTAAAATTCTAAAACATGCGTTTGCTAGATAATGTATAGATTTATTTTACTGCATGATTATATTATTTGAAATGGGTGTGGTATAATACAAAATCTTTTTTGAAAATTTAACAAATCTTCCAACGACCTATAGAATAACCTTATTATTCTAAAAATTTAAAAAAAAAATCTCAAAATTTATTACATGCGAATGCTAGATAAAAGAACAATCTTTCGAAATCCATTTATAATTTTTTTGTGGAAAAGAGTCAATATGTCTAAAATCTGATTTTAAAATGACATATTTCTGGTTTTCTCTGGTTATGCCCTCTCAAGCCCGGGCAAGGCTGAGGACCTAAGTTCAATTCCTACTTGCGACCGAATCCTTTTCTGTTTTTTATTGTGTCACATTTTAGCTTAAAACATCTAGAAATCAGGGATTTACGAGTATATATTTTCGAATGCTCAGACAGAAATTTATTTAAAACAGGTGTACCAACTCCTACTCATTAAACCTAACGAAATGGTAATGTAATGTAAGAAACAAACAAGAATGCTTTTTGTTATTCAACCTACAAGGTAAACAAAACCTATTATGCACACTATGTTCTGGTACACTATATCCGTTTCGGTAGACTAATTTATTCGAAGAAGCCTACACAGTAAATTCATATATATATATCAAATGCAACAGTGTTACCAAATGAATTGCGTGTCAGGCTTTCTTTATTTCAGTGGGTAGTGCAGTACGTTGCTCCACATAATCATATTGATGCCAAATTATTATTGTTTTATTTTTATTTAGTTATTATCTATATTTTAATTTTTACATTTATAGAAGACTAGCTGCCACCTGGTTTTTTTTTTTACATGAGCTCCACACAGGAGGCCCTAAGGAAAATAATTTCCCTCAGGGCCTATGTCATCTTTGGGAATGCTTTGTGGAGGGTTTTTAAAGGAAAGGAAGGAGAGGAGAGTTCCGGGAAGGAAAAGGGTTTAAGGGGTGGGTAGGAATCTGAGGTTCAGTGTCCTGGTCATCCGCCTCCAAGACCTAGACAAACCTCACCCCATGAACCCGGGCACCCCTGCTCAATCACCAAACGTAGCGAACCACTTGGGGTGACCTATGGCAGAGGTGTTGGTTGTCCAATAAAGGTTCCCGGGGCGGCGGTACTCATTCCCGCCTCCCAAATTGTATAAAATCCCGGCCGGTTCCCGGCATTCGTTTATTTATTTATTTATTTATTGAAAAAAAATAAGAAGTACATGAGAAACATAAGCTGCATATCTCACTAGGGCATTCCTGTATCGAGATATGCAGTTTTACATTGTAATTTAAACAAAAAACATACATATGAACTAAATAAAAATATAATTATAAACATATAAAAAAATATAACAATAAGCAAATTAAAGATAACATAACAATAAGCAAATTAGATACTATAACAATAAGCAAATTAAAAAGTACATAATATTATATAAGTTAAGTTATTAAATTTGGATTGTATGAAATATAGCTGAATTCCAGAATGATTTATGATACAAGCGACAACATGGGTAATCCAAAACCATCACTCTCAGTTATTATACATATTTTGACCATTTTCTTGAATAAATGTAATGTACCAATAGTTTTTATTTTTTCATTGAGCATATTATAAAGCAACGGAGCTTTATATGAAAAACTTCTTTGTCCAAAGGATGTTTTGGTATGTACCGGCTGATACATTAAAGAAGAGCCCAATCTAGTGATGCGCACGTGTTGAGATCTTTTCGCAGTGATAATGTTGTTGAAAAATTTACAGAGAGCCTGTATTATGTACAACTGCCTTATTGTCATAATTTTGCTTTCGCTATATAGTATCTGTGATGAATACATAAAACTTTTCTTGAACATTATTTTTAAAATTAATTTTTGTGCAATATTTAAAGGCTCTAGAGTAGTCTTATGGCAAGAACCCCAACAAATAACGTTATATGAAAGCATTGATTGAACAAGAGCATAGTATACAGTTCTTAGTGTAATTTTGTCCAATATATTTCTTAGAGTCTTGAAGATATAGGCTAGCTTTCTTATTTTTTTTGTTAATATAGTAATATGATTGTTCCATTTTAAATTTTTATCAATAATTAAGCCAAGATATTTGATATTGTCTACTCTTTCCAAAGATTGACAATTACACTCCTGTACACAACAATGTATTTTTAAAGAGCGGTCCAAAGATGGTTGATTTACAGAAGAAATACTAAAAGTAATATATTTAGTTTTGCTCATGTTTAAGGTTAACAAGTTTTGATCAAGCCAATTTTTGACTGCCCTTAATCCTGCCTCGCACTTAGCATACGTATCATCCCAAGTATCACCAGCAAACACTAAAACAGTGTCATCTGCAAATACAATTGAAGAACCAGAAAATGGCAGTTTACAGAGGTCATTAATATATAACAAAAATAAAATTGGACCCAGAACACTACCCTGAGGAACACCATATACAATTGATTTGTTTGAACTAATATGATCATTAATCATTACTCTTTGTGTTCTATTTTCAAGATAAGTTCTGAACCAATCTAGAGCTTTATTAACAATACCCATTGAACTGAGTTTTTTTAATAGTAAACCGTGGGATACGGTATCAAATGCCTTAGACAAGTCTAAGAAGACAGCCATGGCTTTATTGCCAGTATCCAGAGCTTCTACGACTGTGGTTATCATTTTTAATGCAGCATCACTAGTTCCCATGTTCTCTCGAAAGCCAAACTGATTATCTGAAAGAATTTCATATCTTTTTACATAAGACATCAACCTAATTTTAGCTAACTTCTCTATAACTTTTGATAGGGTGTTTAGCAGGGATATAGGTCGATAGTTATTGACGTCTGAATTATCCCCTCCTTTAAACAAAGGAATAATTTTGGCATTTTTGCAGTGATCAGGGAATAAGCCATTCTCAAAGCTAACATTTACAATGTGTGTAATAGGTATAACTAGTTCAGAAGCATTTTGTTTGTAGACCATTGCACTTATACCGTCATTTCCACTCGAAAAACCTGATTTTAGCTCATTAATCACCTTTAAAACTTCATTACAATTCGTTGGATTGAATTCAAAACAGGCATTTTCTATAGATTGTGTTGGATTGCAATTTTTGATTAAACATTCTTCACTGGTGTTATTTGCACTGCACAAAAGATTAGCAAAATTTTGACCTATATCACTAAAAAAATCATTTACATGGTTAGTGATGAGCATTGGATTATCATTTATAGAAACAGTGTTATTTTTTATTTTCAGTTTATTTATTGGCACCGATTCCTTTTGCATATCCAATGCTTGTTTTATTATTTTCCATTCTTGCTTTATGTTCGTTGCAATGTGATTTTCAAAGAAATACATTGTTTCTCCCTGAATCAGTTTTCCTGCGTCCCCGTTCCCCTCCCGCGTCCCTTTCCTAGTTAGCTTTATAAATTATAGCCTATATGTTATTCTGACGTATTAGCTATATTATTGTAAAGTTTCATTAAAATCCATTCACTAGTTTTTGCGTGAAAGAGTAACAAGCACACGTACATCCATACAAACTTTCGCGTATATTATATCACTAGCTTTTGCCCCCAGCTTCGCTCGCATAGTATCCCCACTCCACTCCTCCCCCTCCAAAAATTTGGAACAATTTCATCGATAGCCTATTTCTCTTGGCATGCTTTGATTTATATGTACCAGGCCGCTACAGCTGGAGTCGATACCACGACCTGTTCAAGTACCGAATGGCAGAACCGAAGTCCTGGAAAAGCATGGCATGACTAGGGAAGTGGTGCTGTTAAATGAACTTTCAAACCATTTGGATACAAGTGACTGTTCCCTAAATGCCTCAAAACTATTTTTGAGGTGTTACCCGCCCAAACGCTGATATGGCAACTAAATTGTGCTCTAATTGGAATAATATTCTGTTGTAAAATAATGAAAAATAAATCAATGAAACAATTTAACTTTGTTTGAACCACTTTTATACTTGAGTAAATCCGACCGGTTTCAGAACGAACGTTCCTTCTTCAGGGCAAATTTATACTGATTGGACCGTTTTGAAATATGGATGGGAACAATGTATTATTCTACGAGTGGAGCTGTTGCTAGGTATTAATGATAAGGGAACATATCCATGATTGGGCTGTAAGACAATATTTTTTGTTTGTTGATAATAGATTCATTATTTTTAAGGCATTTTTTTTCCAAGGCTTCTAAGTTATCTAAACGTTTTCCTTTATGATTAATATGAAGAATATTTATCCCGTTTTTTTTCAAAACTATGGTTATTTTCAATGATATGGTTAGCGAACTCAGAATAATAATAATTATTAAGACATTTTAAATGTTCTTTGATTCTTATTTCAAAATTACGAGTTGTTTTTCCAATATAAAATGAGGGACAATCATTACATTTGAGTTTATATATTCCGGAATTAGTCAATTTATGGTCTTTATCTTTAGCATTTCTCAAAAAATTACCGATATTATTTCTTGTATAAAAAGCTGGTTTAATATTAGAAGGGAGATTTTTGCAACATTGAACTGAAAAATTATTAATATAAAAAATTTTACGCCATTCTTTATCATTAATATTATTAGATATTTATTTTTTGAAATTTTTCTAAGTTTTTTATAAGATTTTATCAATTAAACTTGGTTCATATCCGTTATTTATTCAAAAGTATAAGAAAAATAAATCAATATTAACAATTCAAATTTATCAGAAAATGAAAGATCGATCATTTTTAGTATTCGTAATTAGGTAAGGATATAAATAAACAACTAAAATGACTGGATTCCATTAAATGAGCACACATTTTATTTATTTATACTGATTGCAAACACTTTCACTAGGTCAATCGTGTCCATAATCGATTGAAATCAAAGAATTTCGTCTAAATATTGCCCACACACCAACTCATCAAAACGACAAATAGTTTTATCTGCTGTATCTCTCCAAATGATCACACCTTTTTTATAGATTTGATCAATTTCGATGTATTTCTTCAGGGCTAGTGAATCTGCACCTGGGCCCGGTAAATCCCCTTGGGCTAAAGTAAAGTTGTAAACACGATAGACACCTCCTTCGGCATGTTATGTATATTCGAGTATTACGTAGCTGTTCATACGGCAAATAAATTAAAAAAGAAATCGGCGTTATATAACGCTATAAATACTCAGTGGGATTCAAAAGAAACCGGTAAACGGCGATGAGTAATTATTGTGATAAAGCCGTTCGAGGTTTTTGATGTTTGCTTGTTCTGTTGGAGCTAATCGTGATTATGGTGTATTCAAAATATCTGTTTTCCGTTTTAATTTTATGTTAGTCAGTGACAAGACATGATGTTTGGTCACAAATATGCTAATAATGTAGGTATTTGGGGCAAGAAACTCCTTCACAAAAATGGTGTTGAAATATGGTTTGTCTAAAAAATGTACCGGTTATGGTGGAAAATCTCAGCAAATGTGGGTGTCACAAGAAAACTTCAAAATGGCGTCAACTCCATTCATGGTCTATCTTTGGTAGATAAATCTTCCTGTAACCAATGACATTGGTTTTTTACAAGATATGTCAAGTTCGAAATGGAATATTTCAAGTCCAAAGCCACGTAATAAATCATTTTATATAAAAAGTTTACTAAACAATTTTACAGAGTACACATACTAATGTGATTCATATAACAAAACAAAAACAAAAATTACAATGATGCTATAGCAAACAAAATGTAAAGTAATAAATGTTTTCAAAAAACCTTAAAAAATTTTTTTTCAAGGTTTTTCGGTGCTATTAAAAACATTTTTTTTTAAAAAGAAAGACAAACATTCCCGGGTTACAAATAACCCAACAATGTTTGAAAATCTCCTACTACCACCACAGAAAGCCGAAAAGTTGCTTGTGTTGTGATGGCGAACTTAGCCAGCCGAGGAATCGAACACGCGACGCCCGGATGGAACCCAAGCGCTATGCCCACTCAACCACTGACCGGTCTACTTTTGCATATTGGTTATCTGAGATGTGTATGTGTGGTAAAAGAGAATTTTTTAAACGAATTGGTATTGACATTATTGTTGCTGTGAAATATATTTTTAGTTCACGTGACTATTAGGAACATAAAATGAAACCACTTGCAATTTAATAGCTTTAGGTATTACCTGTCCTATTTCTTTACACAAGTACAAACACACATAATTTTTTTAACCTTTAGGAGAGTATGGCCGTACCGTTGGCGTCCAAAAAAAAATCTGCTCAAAGGAGTATGGACGCACATGGTGCGTCGGTGTTTTTGGAATTTCTCCTATTAATAATATTAATTTTTAATATTAATATGAAATTTTTTGTTGTTTTTAATATCTGATTAAATCGTTTATTTTAGTTTTATGTAGGTATTTTTAATACAAAGTAATTTTTTTTACAATACATACTATAAATTGATGTTTAAAATCTTATTTCGAAAAAATAACTCACTCTCTTGAACACTATTTTGTCTCAGAAACTCACTCTCTTAACTGAGACCGGTGCAGGATGCATTCTCCTAAAGAGTCTACATAAAGCCTTCTGGTCGGTACATCAAGATTGTATTTTCTTTTAAAAATGCCACTGCATTTTTAAAAGAAAATACAATCTTTCCCAGGTTACGAATATCCTGGCAATATTTGAATTCCCTCCACTTCCATTACTGTATTTGGAATATGTTGCTTGTGTAATGATGGAGGATTTAGCTAAACGCGGTTCGAATGACGTCTCGGTGGGAACCCGATGCTTTGAATCTCTCGACCACTATTTGGTTTTCGCCTGCCGATTCCATTTCCAAAGTATTATTAATATTAACGGGGACCAAAATAACCATGAATGTGTATATGAGTAATATTATACAGGAAAGAAACTCTGCCTCATTATTAACTGTGAAACTTAAATACCATTTGTAACTAAAATGGTTTATAATGTTGCTTTAAAGTTGAACCATATCTGCATTGTTAAAACTAAACACAGACAGAAACACACGCATCTGAAGAAAGGCAGTCTTTGAATCTCGCGATTTCCTCATTCCTTCTATGGTTCCTACACCTAGACAAGGTGCTATTGCTCGCTTACGTGTAACAATCTCTGCTTTATTATAAAATGTATTTGAGTATCCATTGCACACGATGGCGCAGGTATACAGTACATGAAGACAATAAAGGGTAAAGGTAGAAAAGTAATGGACAATAATCATATGTAAATCATAGATCTGATTTCTTCACGCTTATATGGCCTTTAGAAACACATGATATGTAATATATAATAATAATTGAATGGTGCAGCAATTATGAATTAGTAAATATGCTAAATAAATTAAATAGAATCCATGCAGAAGAATAGTAGCTAATATTTATTTATTTATTTATATATAAGTTGTACATTTATTTATAACAATTACAGGCAATATAGCCTAAGACGTTATAATTGTACCATTTATGCAGTGTATATGCAATGCCAAAAATCTTACAAATGCGCTATAGGACACAAAAAATAAATCATTTTTTTTATCCACCGCATTCAAAAAGCACGTAGCTCTCCCCACAGGTGAGTTCATAAATAAATTAGTGCGGCTTGCTCTACTATATAGGAGGTTGTGATGACGTCCTCGAGAGTGAGACTCTGGTACAAAAAAATTTAATTGGGCCAGTATCTCATTATTAGATAAGTGACCGTTCATTAATTGAAAAAAATAATTAAGCAAAGCAATACCTCTACGTGTCCTTATATGCTAAAATACATGCGAGTACCGTCCTGATATTGTAGTTCTTATTGGAATACCAATGGAAAGTGATTAAGCTTAATCAATGAGGTATGTCTACAATAACTTTAAAAAATTTATAAACACAAGTTTTAATAATTTTAATTCTTTCATTAAGTATTTATAATGTATTATTTTACAGGTATACCGAGTTTCTGTTTAATATTTCTTAATAATTTATGCTGCATTTTTTCAATGAAATCGCTGCAAAAAGTCTGTTGTCAGAAGTTTGTGAGCTTATAAAACTCCAAGATTAGTTGAAAACGACTTAATTCAACTACTGTTAAAAAAAAACAATAATGTGTGTCATGCATTTATACGTAAAGTATTATAAAATATTTTAATTCTAATGTTTATAAGGAAGTTATAAACAGTATTTTCAAGTCTGAATTCGATGAAATGTAGTGTGTATATATTAAAAAGTTTATCATATTAATTCGTACATTCGTACAAGTCTTGTGTCACATAAACAACTTATTATTTAGGAGCGAGTAATGGATAGTACTTGTTGAATAAATTGAATAGCTTCGGGGATCAAATGAATGCCCTTGAAAAGTTGATACACAACATTCACAAGAGTGATATGTTGTTAAATACTAACTTTTAGTGATCAGCTGCTAACACTATACAAATCTCAAGTACGCCCAACAATTGTATAAGTTGGATCGTAAGTATAAAGAGCTTCGGGCATCTATTTTCCTCCTAAAAATAATCCGGGCCTCTCGCATTAATAAGTCCCTTCCTACAGCCCCTCCGTTAACCCGACTCACAACGCTGCCCAATTTAGTAAATTAATTAACTAAAATTAGACTTAACTAGTTCTCTTGCCTTTACACCACACAGATAGGGGCGCTCTTTTGTGGAGTCGCATAAAAAAAATTGAATTTTATATGTTGAAGTACTTGATGCCAATTTGACTGGATCTAATAGTAAGAATAATAACTGTAATCATTATATAAAATGCCAAGGCAACATTGATGATTAAATAATCTGTATAAATCATCAATATTTCTAATAAAGATATGCTTTATTATAGTAATTAATATTTCATTACTGGTGATTTATAATGAAAATTGCACATTTTTTGCATTGATGTATCAAGTTACAGCATTTCAAGTAGACATTACTTTCATTTTCATCATTATTTATTTTTTAGTTCATTTCGTAGGTAAAAATTATTTACGGAATTACAGATTCTAATTCATCATAATTGTACCGCTATTACAGTGTGTATTGGTGAGTATGCAATGCTAAAAACCCTGTAAATGAATTACAAGACTCAAGAGGGCGTAAATAAATAAGCGAACAGACCACGCAGTATTTTGACTAAAAGTCTAATGCATATATTGCAACTCTAAGGAGGTCATCTTTTAAAAATGATTAACTTTAGTGCATTCTCGGGAGAAGAACAGAGAGCGATTATAAATGAATTAGTAGGTACTCTCAGGGCAGTCTGTTTCAATGCTTGCTAGAGCAGCAAGTGTAAAAGATAATGCTAAAGTTAAATTTCATCAAAATGCGTTTTTCAATTATTTTAACCGTCGGTTTCACATCACTTTTAACTTTTGCTTTTTGATCGTGATTAATATTATAGGAGATGATGATAATAAGAAAGAATTCCTCTTCCAAGTGCGAAAGCAAAAACATTTCGACCCCGTGTTTATAATAATATGATTATTTCGGACGACGAAGGCGAAAGATGTCGTAATATTTGTGACACATCAAATTCTAGGAGATATTACAACTACTGGAAAGTAAATTATATTTTTTCTGTGTATCTGTGTATCTTGCAATATAAATATTATAAAAGGTCATAATTTATTTTAAAATACTCAGACAAATATTTTTACAGGAACACAGCTCTCAGATCCTACAATGACTTGAAACCAAATACGGCGGGATATTCCAACAGTTGTTTTTCAAATTTAATTTTCGGTTTGGTCGCATATAATTTCGAGAAATATTCTTAGACTAGCCACACTAATAACTATTACTATATAAAAAAAAACAGCGAAACACACATGAAACAGCGCGAGCGCTTAGTTCTATTTAATATCCTTGTTAACTGGCGGTTAAAAATTAAAATTAGCTCACGAGGTTTGTTAATGAATCGAGGATAGTTAGATTATTTAAAAATAAAACCGAACGAGGTCAATACTTTTAAATGATCAAGAATTTCGTTTTTGAAAAAGTATATATCTGTTTATTTACCTACATCTTGCAAAATAGGTGCATTATTTTTATGGTTACTTATTTAACACAGATCAAATGTGTATTTTATGAGTTTTAACACGGTAGGTTCAGTTAATTTCCTTGATGTTTTGCAATATTTGGATTACCGACGCGACGCATAATTAATAATTATTATGCTTTTAAAGACTTAACTCGAATAAACCAGACTCTTTGCTATACTTACAGAGCTCATATTGTAATAAATCTATCTATCGCCCTAGGAAGTGGTAATGCATTCAGTGCTGCCAACACTGAGATACTTAAAAATAATCTACCGTCCAGGTAAATTAAAATTTAAACTAAGTTTAATAGGAGACACATATTGACAATACATTCTTTAGTTAGGAAAATACTTAAAGTTGATAAAATTTCATAACATTCATTATAATATATAGCATTTGGGTTAAATAAATTTTAACCGGAGCACAAAATAACAGAAAGTACCTAAGCCTTATTTGATAAATTTTATCAATAAAGTTATATTTTAAATCCATCAATAAAGTTTCACATTTTAACAGCTCAACTTAAGAAATATTCCTTCATCGCTTTAGCATTACAATTGGTCATTGGTCCTCACGAGATTAAAAAGATTACGATGGCTGCAAATTAAAACACTACACCTCAAACAGGTTTTGTTCAGACTTCGATATTTTGACTACTTATAAAAACTGCAACTGCCGGGACTTTGTTTTATAGGAAGAAGACGACCTTGTATCCAATCCTTGCAAAAAACAACTCCATCTCAAGATGGTATAACCCAAAGATAATAGAATATGGTATTCCATTATCTTTGGTAAAACCAGACAACCGGAAATATACCATTTTTAAATCAAATTCTGAACGTATCGACTATTTTCTACAAACCATGTTTTAAATTTTGAAAAAACAGGTTTATTTTTTAAACGAAATTTTGTATTATTCAACACATATTTCAAAACATGTAATCATTCAGTAAAATTAATCGAAAGCTACTTTTCGGAATTTAAATTTTAGTTCAAATAAAATCAGTAAAAAAAGTTCCGAGTGCGTGTTCTGCGACGAAAATACTTCAGTTATTATTTACGGTCTTACAAACTAACATATTTCAGATCTTTTCACTCACTTATTTTGCTTAGATATGAAAGATTTTTTTAAAAATTCTTTTGATAAAAAAATAATAACAAATAGACCATAATTTAAAAGAAATTGTCATCACGCTTTTGAGCATTTTACAACTAACTTGTAAATATGTTCTCGTAGGTATATATTAAAGCAAATTTTGAATGAAATAAAAGCAATGTTGAGTTTTTAGTTAAAAATGCTGTTACGGAGAATAATCAATCTTTCTCATCGGAACCGCCCTGAACAGTTGCAAGTAAACGATCGCAATACCGTCTTTCGACGAAATTTTAATTTTTGGCCTGCTGGTTAATGGGCATATGTTTCAGTTTAATCTCATTTTTTTGTGTGAAAACCGCACAAAGTCCCAACTGCTCCCAGTTAGCCTATGGCATCACCAATGGAGGTATGTTGTGAGGCCGAAGTGGGGAGGGAAGGGAAGGAAAGAAAAGAAGAGGAAGATGGGGAAGTACAAAGTTCATATTTGGTCACCAAACACGGCTAAAGCCATTTCAAGCAACGTTTCAATTCTGAATGGTGGCCTTAAACCAGTGCGAGACTGGGAGTATCTTCAACTTCGGAAGGTACTGCAAATATACTTCATACTATTTTTAATTAATTAATTGTGAAATAGAACCCGCGACCTTCGGCTTGCTAATCGAGTACCTTTTCCCTCGACCACGGATGCCATCTAAACTATAATGTTTTAGCTTGGTAAGTGTATCATTAAATAAATTAAATACATTATCGTTTACTTGAATTGCCGGATGTATTCAACTTGAAAGAAAAAACATCCGGTTAATTTAAATTTGAAACAAGCAGATTGAATTTTTTCGTCAACTTTCTTCAGCAAATAAAAAGTAAACTGTTTAAGAAGGTAGTAGTTTTGATTCCAAAACATTATAATTAATTTTGGGTTATAAAGTTAATGATATATGATTAAGTACGAAATCAATTTAAAATTTGTGACATGCGTGACGCGTGTGGGCGACTACTCGTATTTCGATCATTCAGTTGATTAGTCACAGATCTCCGAAAAATAGAAATTTCAGTTAAGTTATATGTAAAATTATACCCTCTATCTGGTACAATAGTCAGAATACTCATAAACACCACCAAATCAAATATAAAGCAGAAAAACTCGTAATGAAATAAACAAAACAAATTATGTTTTCTGGGTTTAACTAGCAGTGGCGGCCAGCCCTAAGGTGCGGCGGTGCAACGCACTTCCAAAATTTCTACCAATCTAAAAATTCCCGAGCACCGAATAACACACCTACTATATTTCCGATACGCTTCATCACAAATCACCATACACACTTCGGTTATAATGCATACATAATACAGTTATCTATGTATACCCGCTAGCATAACAGATAACAGAAGCATAACGTTTTGTTCCTATATTCAGGCTGGTAGTACGTTTGCCAAAGCGATCACAGAATCCAAGATAATCCTTACACAATTCTTCATGCGCCAAAATCGTAGTTATGTATAATCTTTTGCAAATTTAAATAAACCGCGGACGGCGATCCGAGAATTTCCACCATGTTAAAAGGACCAGTTTGTTCAGTAGCATCTTAATCGAGGACGAGGTCGTGTCATTTTATTATTGATATTGTGTGTTTAAATTAAGATCTACTCTTTAGTCAATGATCCGGTCAGCATCGACTATCTCTTATCTCTACAGCATACCAACCAATATAAACAATGAGACCAGTTGTGACAGGTCGCAGGTTAATACGCCATTGTTATTAGCTTTTTTGGATGAGTCGGGAAGAGTAAAAAATGAGTTCCATTATTAATGTTTATTTTTTTTTTAAATAATGCGCTGAACTTTAAAAACGATTAGTAATTAAAAATAGTGAACCACCACGGCCCATTTTAAATATTAAACCAGAGTGTAAGTCAAAAACAAAAGAGACAACGGAGAATCGACCTAATCTACAAATAGGTAGGATTTTTTTCATAATTAAATTCATTTTAATTAGAGTAGGTATATATACAAGATTTTTGGCGCACCACCGATTTTTGTGAGCACCAGCCCCCACTGGTTACTAGTAGGTAATTTCAGAATTTCATACTAATGTACTGGACCGTTATGCTTCCCGGTGTTATTTCAAAGCAAATTTAATATTATGTAGAACGTGTAAATAATATTTGATTTATGGTAACATTCGAATTTTGCTTTCCTCAATATCTCAAAAACTTAGTAGTTGGAGATGTCTGATTAATCTACTGGACGATCGACATGATGCATTCATCAAGTGAATTGAAGGTTTGTTTTTTTTAATCGTATTTATACAATTTAAAACACCGAACAGAGGAAACTTTGTATAGTATTCCTTTGTTAAACTAAAATTTCGTTTTCGAAATTTAGTAGTGTTTACAGCGACGCGATACCATCCTTCAAAATGTGCCAAGTTTATAAACCAGATCTGAAGAAGTAGGTGACCAGGGCCGCTCATATGCAGGCGCAGTAATTGGAGCAGTCCGTTCCAGCTGATAATAACCTTGGGCCCTTGTTAACTGTTATTATTTTATCCTGAGGAAGCTTGGTTGAAGCGAAACCGGTCGATATTTAAATAATAAATTCGTGGTTAAATACAAAGTGTTGTTTTATTTTTTATAATAAAATACGCTACCCGGCTGCAGCCATGTTTTACAAGCCCACTAATTCACATGTCCGTATTCCTCTAAGAAATTATTTCAACGCGCGGTCAAGCAAGCGAACGACAATGAGGATTGTGACGCGGACTTTTGCGCAGCGGTGTCAATTAATCACTACTTAACGAAAACTCCTATTTCACTTTCATAAACGGACTTAAATAAATATCTTAATAATCAAAAGATCGTTTTGCGAGTTTTTATTTACTGAATTCATTCGCATTACGCAGTTTCTCTCCCATAAGTGACGGTGTGTCAATCGCTAAATTATTCCGAGTTTTGAAACGTTTTACTCTTTTAGCCTCTGCTGCTCTGGTATGCCGACATTCACAAGCAGGTGTGTTACAGAGCCTGGTTGCTGAGATCAACAGTTGACTTTAAAAATAATCATAAAACCGACCAAACAATACTGATTAAACTTGATTGGATACTTTCGCCGGCAAGTGATTGGTGATATTGCCATTTATTTTTTCTATCTATTTTGTGGGAACGGCCAAAAAAGATTTACAAGCCTTTCAAATTCACGAAATTTTGGCGTACCTTATTATTTTAAACGGTTGTCTGTTGTTTATTTATCAAAATGCAGCAATTTATTGTTAAGGTCGTAGGTATAATATTTTTTTATGGATGCAACTTGAAATTACTGATTCTTCTTGCTTTAAATCAGATTTTCCCAAATTGGGTGACACCAAAAAATAATGTGAATGTATGATTTTTTTTTTTTACATCAACTCCACACAGGAGGCCCTGAGGAAAATAACTTCCCTCAGGGCCTATGTCATCTTTGAAGATGCTGTGTGGAGGGTCTTTTTGAGGAAAGGAAGGAGTGAACACGGGTCTTGAAGAGACCCATGTTGTAGGAGGGAGGAAACACAGAGGCCGGCAAATCGTTCCACAGCCGAGCCGTTGAACTCAAGAACGAGTCATAGAAACGACCCGTTCTCATGTGACTAATGTCAACCACTTTTCACTTTTGCATATTTACGAGTAGCTAATTTTTACTGATATTATTTTTGTTATAATTTTTGTAATTTTACTCATCCATGTATATAAATTTTTGGGCATAATGCCTGTTTTATGTACTTAAATAAAAATAATAATAATAATATTAATAATAATAACCGTGTACAAATGTTGGGCGCGTGTTTGGCGTGTTTCCCGACTACGCACCGGTGCCGAGGGGATCAATGACGCTAGTTCTGCGGAGCATCTTCCATTGTATACCGGTAGAACAAGGACAGCATTCCCACCTGACGCCTGTGCTCTAAAGATTGCAGTCTGTCTGTTAAGATAGGAGAATCTATCAAACGGACCGCCCGTTTCTGCACAGAGTCAAGGGTTTTTTTAGGTATTTTGGAGCTCCGGACCAGAGGTGGCTGCCAAATTCAACCGTGGGGCGCACTTGCGATTTGTACAGGGTTAGCAGTTGTGTACTATTAAAGTATCGGCGGGCCCTGTACAGTACGCCCAGTTTCTGAGAGGCTAACTTAACTCTGGTTTCGATGGAGCCCCCGTACCTGAGCTGGTCACTTAGAGTTACACCAAGCATATCGATGGAGGTCCTGTTCGGAAGATTGCTTCCGTTGAAGGAGACTAGATTTTCATTTCGATCCCTTTTAGACGTTATCAAACATGATTGGGTCTTTGAAACATTAAATTCGACGAGGTTATTCTTACCCCAAGAGAAAACCCTTTTTTTGATATAATTGAGCGTGAATTCTCTCACCAAACACAAGAGCCTTGTCTCTTCATGGTGAGGAAAGGCTATTTTTATATTCCTTTATAATACTGTATAAAAAATAATAATGTATTAAAAAATGAATACTTACTGTTTATTGTTAAAAAAAATACAAACATTAAAAATAAAAAATATATTGTACTTTGTAGTAGATAGTGGCGCTCACGTGGTAGAATCGGGAAGAAATGCTGACTTATGAAAATTGTACTCTTTTAGGTGTACTTTTGTCTCATCAAAAAGTAAAATGTGAGAAATTATAGAAAGGTTTTACGTTAGGCATTATGGAGTATGGTTGATAATTTTAATGCTTGGGTTGCCAAAAACCTGTTTCGTGGAACATGATGTCTTTTTGCTTTTAAGAAGAAAAAATCGATTTCAGATAACCGAAAGGGGTGATTTAAGCGAGAGTTGTTACTAATTTGTAACCTTTAAAGGTGTGTGACAAATTTCAGAAAAAATGCTAATAAAGCTTCCAGAAGGGGAAGGTAAATGGATTGTAGTGCAGAGTATATTCAGAGAACTTAGAGGACGAAAATAAAATAAAATAAGTTTTAAGAACCACTGCTTTAAATCAAATATTTGACACAGGAAACTATTACAACTTGTGAGTGAAACCTTCAACAATTTGAAGGATTTTTAATTAGATTAAAGTCATTTATGATTGATTGGATGCAAGCAATAGGCATAATTCCTTATAATACAATAATTAAATAAATATTTTTTATTCACGCTGGACTACAAAGCAATAACTGTATCCATTAAATTATACAATTATCTTTGTAAGTTCATCATTGCAATAAAACTGTATTAAATTACATTTATTATCTCGTCTTTTTTTGACGACAGCATAAATTTGATGCTGCATTTGTAAGTAGTAATTTCTCCCTGCTTAGAACTATGATTACATCTCTTCGACGCTATGATTACTAGTTTTAGCAACAAAGATGGTTTTGCAAATATTCTTTGAATTTTTCCACATCAACGCTCCTAAAACCATTTAAATGTAGACTTTTTATTTATTTATTTAACGCCCAAAGGGCTTTAACATTTTCGTAGTACTAATAATTCATGACAGATTATTTTTAAACATATACAGAAATAATAAAAATAAAATTTGATAAAAAAACACACAAGTCATAAAAAAACAAAAATACAGCGATATCATAGGTTTTCTGAAAAACAGATATGTTTAGGAATAGTTTTGGAATAAGTTTTTTACAAAATCAACAAAATTCACCAAGTTTGTGTTAAATACGTCGATATCACCAAAGTACTGATTTCCCATAGTGTGAAATCGTCGTATCGGAGAGTGGGCAATGTAGTTCCGCGTATGAATGCTACAGTAGAATAGTGTATTTTGTCGTGTAGTTACTGTCGGTATTCGTAAGTTTATGAGTTGCAGTAGTTCGCAACAGTCAAATTTAGAGTTAAGAATTTTGAATAAAAATGTTAAGTCGTTTATTTTACGTCTGTCTTCTAGTGTGTGTATTTTTAGAATATTTAATAATAAATTATATTTCAATTCTTCTAGTGGGATAGTTAATTTAAAATTTATAAAACGCAGAAATTTTTTTTGTATTCGCTCAATGTTATAAATGTGAATTTTGTAAGATGGAGACCAAACTACCGAGTTATATTCCATTAGGCTTCTAACTAGAGATACATATAATAATTTAATGACTTGTATGGAATTAAAGTTTTTGGTTGTTCTTAATACGAAGCCCAGTGTTTTCATACCTTTGTTTACAATTTGGTGGATATGATTGGCGAAACTTAGTTTTTCATCTAAAATAATTCCAAGATCTCTCATTTTCGTGACTCTTTCTAAAGCTGTGTTACTTGTTGACTTGTATACCTAATAATTTTCCGTAGATACGAATAATATATTTTTTAAAATAAATATTTTAGATAAAATGAAAACAAATAACTTTGCAAAAAGCACTTTAACCTTTCGAGATAATTTTATTTTTACCTACATTAAAGATAATGATACGTCTTAGAGACGTACTGAAGTTTAAAAGTGTATATTTGACATACCATCAAACTTATGTAGTTTAAAGTTAGTTGAATAATTAGTTTAGGGTTTTATGCATTAAACAAAACCAAGATAATTATAAAAAATATATTGTATTAAAAAAATAACAAAATTCTGTAAAACCTCTTACAAATCAACTTTAAACTATTATGACTTTTTTGAGAAAAATTATGTTTAATTTTATTCCAAATCGTATTTTTTATATGCTATAAAAGTTTAAATGCTAATCCGTTGTCATATATTAAAAAAAAATTTTTTTTTCGCTAAATCACAATTATACGTACAAGTCTGAAAGTTACACAAAAGATAAAATCATAAAGACGTATGATTTATGTATTTCTAGCGTATTGCTTACATCAAATTATCTTCCTATCAATCAATATTATCAACATGTTTCTAAAACTATATTTTCTTCATCAGGATAAGATATTATTATATTATATTTGATTTCATTTCACACCAAGTATATTTGCAAAGTTTTGAAGAAATATTTTAGATTTTGAGAGACAATTTCACCTAATAATTCAGTTAATGTGATGCAAGAAGAGGAACGCCAAAACATTGCAATTTATTTACCCAAATCATGCCACTTTCTCAAATATTATATTATTATTATGGAATATTTTTGTTCAAGCTCCGTCGCGCCCTAATTTACCGCGCGTATAAACTGATGTAACAGTCCATCGCGCCTCTGATTGCCACAAGGCGGTAGGTAAGAAGATTCCGATGACACGTAACACGTAACGCATGTTTGATGTTTTCTCTCCTGACCACTCCCAACCTCACTTTCTCCGGCGGCCATGTTGGTTGAGCAATGCCCACTAAAGGGGCGATTGCCAAATAACAAATTAGCCATAATTTCGGAATGCCTCCGTCACGCCATTTTTTCTCATAATCTCACGGTGTGTACTTACATTGATTGCGGATGCTCTACGAAGCTACTGGGCATTTTGGTGATCAAAGAAGCCTCAGCTGAATGAAATGGTTGAATGAACAATTGAAATGGTTGAATGAACAATTTTAATAAAAAAAATACAGTATCAAAAAGAGAATTCCTAAAATTCCTGTTTTTTTTTCAATGCAAAATATATATTTTTTATTTTAACTTTATGAACTAAACCTCAAATTGTAATATTTTAAATAAATGAAGTCCTGGGTTCGAGTCCCAGAGATGTCAATTTGTTTTTCTGATTTTTCTGTTTCCAGATTTTCGATTGACTTTCGCGTATATTGTCTTCATTTATTTAAAATATATTTTTTAGTTTTTAACTCGTCAAACCGGGATCAATTAGATGTGTATTAGTAGCGTTACGGAATGTTGCACGGATGGCGTCAAGTATTTCAATCTCGCAATTTGGGAACCATTTATTAGAAAAATAACACCTCTACCATAGGTCACCCAAGTGGTTCGCTACATTTCGTGACTTAGCAGGGGTTCCCGGTGTTCATGATGTGAGGATTGACCGGATATTGGCGGTGGATGCGTCTGCCCAATAACCGCTGGTTGAGGGAGACCTTTTGACCTCTCTCCAATCTTGGATCATTGCTCCGTAGTAGGAGGTATAGATTCATATGTCCATCTCTCCTGAACGTACTGACCCTCAAATTCCTACCCACGTTTTATTCCTTTTTCCTTCCCAGGATTTCTTCTCCTTCCTTTCCTAAAAAGACATCCCACATAGCATCCCCAAAGATAACAAAGGCTCTGAGGGGATTTATTTTCCTCAGAGTCTCCTGTGTGAAGCTGATGTAATAAAATAATAAAAAATGACGTCCCAAACGGTACCTTTGACGTCAGATATGAGCTTCATTGTTTAGATTAGTTGTTTTTAAAGCACTTTTTCCAATTCATTATTATCGAAACTTTTTGGTGGGAACATGTATTCAGAATCGAATTTTGATTTAGGATATTTACATTCGTTTCTAAATTTAATAAGAATATTCTGTGCACTGTGATCATTACTTGCTCACATAAAATTCTTCCAACTCTTTATTTTTATTCATTCGTTATACCTATTATTTTTCTAAAATATTTTGGTACTTTTTGTCTAATTTTAAATATTAATTCGAGTAGAATAGCGAATCAAAAAGGATAAACAATAAGCTGTTATTCTTTTTCTTGTACCTTCTCCAGACTCGAGCCAGAAACAAATCAGTGGAACTGCAACCGTAACAGTTGCAATTTAGTCACCTCAGATAAATATGTAGGAAAAAATAATGTAGGAAAAAGGATGAACGAAGGTATAAGAGGAAGCTGTAAAGGATCGAGGACATCGAATTAATACAAGATAGGGGCACTTAAAGGCTGAAGACACCTTGTCGAGACATGTGTAATGTGTATCCAATCATACATAAAATAAAAATACGAATATATCGAATTAAAACATGGACTCATCGACTAAGTGAAAAACAGGTAAGCTGTGGATTTAATCTGAAATCGGCAAAGTAGATTTGATAGGTCACTGGACCGCAATATTCAATGTAATGGCCTTGAACGTTTTAATCAGAAATATAAGATTTTTTACGTTAAGTCCGAATGCTGCGATTTTTCTTTTGAATAAATTAATTGCGTGGTTCATTGT
Source organism: Limnephilus marmoratus (assembly GCA_917880885.1). Classification (NCBI taxonomy): domain Eukaryota; kingdom Metazoa; phylum Arthropoda; class Insecta; order Trichoptera; family Limnephilidae; genus Limnephilus; species Limnephilus marmoratus. Next base: position 22,883,175 of record OU862919.1, on the reverse strand, counting down.
TTATCTAACTACGTTGTTAAATATGTTTATACGTGTAATGTAGGTACATTATGATATACTGTTCAAAAACAGATTTACAATTTCAATTATTACGTCGTGTAAAATTTGGGATCAGGCAGCTAACTAACAATAACACTCCTTATGTAGATGGCGATAAGGTTTTAATTCCCATTTAACACCTATCACCTGTTTTGATTAATTCAAGAAAAAAAACATCGGCAAAAAGCGTGTTTTATTTTACACTATCTAGTACCCGGCATGCGTTACTATGTCATTTAATAAAGAAATAGTTTCTCCCTGCGTGTCCTTTCCCATTCGTCTCATTCCCCTTCCCTCCCCTTCCTCTCCCGCGTCCCCTTCCCCTCTCGTGTTCCCACTCCGCCTCCTCCACTTCCCTCTCCCCACTCTCCCCCTTCCCCCGTCCCGCGAACCCCCCTCCCTCTTCCTCTCCCAGGTTCCCCTCCCACGAACTCCCTACCTGAGTTCCCTTCCCCCTCCCCTCTTCCCCCTCCCGCATTCCATACATTCATTCCCAGTACATTCAGTTTTCAAACAGCTCGCGTGCCACCTATTGCAATTTTTTTATACAAATTTCATTATGCCAAAGCTCACCAGTAGTTTTATACAAACCTTGTCCTGACAATAACGAACGCAAAAAAAAAAGAATTATCCAATTTGGTGCAGTCGTTCGGAAGTTATCCGCGTACATACATTTCGGCGATTCATTTTTATTTATATAGATTTATAGATAGATAGATAGATAGATAGATAGATTTCGAAGTTCAGGCACAAACTTTTAAAATGTTTTACAATGATTTTCTAAATAATTTAATTTACTACACTATACAATAGAACAATAACCAAAAAAAGGTTCATAAATAGGAGATTTTAAACTTTAAAGCAGACCTGATACTTTTTTTGGGCTTATATAAAAAGGCAAATCAAAAAATACTCTTTTGTTTCAAAGGCAAATATGAGTTCTACTAGCAGTATTTAATTAAGGCATCTAAAATATTTATAAGCCATCTAATTTTCAAAACAATATCATATTATTTTGGATTGCTCAGTAGTGCGACACCTTAAGAGCGTTTAACCAGTCAGCGGCCGAAAATCCACATTTCGTCGAAAGTTGTTCTTATGATCGTACAGGGCGGTTACAATGAGAAAGATTAATTATTTTCTGTACCAGATTTTTAAAATTATAACTCAGAATCGATTTTATTTCATTCCAAATTTACTTTAATTTATATCAACATCCAAAAATGCTGAAAGGCGTGATGATAAAACTATTAAAATAATGTACTATTTGTAATTATTTTTTGACTATAAGTATTTATCATTTTTCAATTATGTGTAAGTTAAATAGAATGTCAAAAAAATCTGAAATATATTAGTTTGTAAGTGCGCAAACAAATACACAGACGGACCAATTTTCGTCAAGAAACACATGTAAGTACATATTTTTTAATGATTTTATTTGAACTAAAATTAAAATTCTAAAACATGCGATACCCAGATAATGTATTGATTTATTTTACTGTATGATAATATGATTCGAAATGGGTGTGGCATAATACAAAATCTTTTTTGAAAATTTAACAAATCTGCCGACGACCTATGGTATAACCTTCTTATACAAGAACAATCTTTCGAAATCCATCTGTCATTTTTTGTGGAAAAGAGTCAATACGTCTAAAATCTGATTTAAAAATTACATATTTCTGCTTTTCTCTGGTAATATCCTCTTAAGCCGAATTATGTTTGTCCAAAGCAGAAAACCTCTTGATCAGTGAGCTCTGGCATTTTGAAAATTGATCAGCTATTTAGGTGTGAATTTTTAAGGTCATCGTCATCAACTTCTTCCCCTTATCCTATTCGGGTCGGGGACCCATTGCATCGACAAGGCTCCTCCATACGTCCCTGTCTTGTTTTAAGGTCAAATCATTTATTTATAGCAAGTTAATAATTTACATAATGAGTTATACAGTTTGAAATATCTATTGAACGGTAAAAATATCAATTAATGGGTAAAAATTGGAACAAAGCCATGTAGTTTCTACTAATGAATTATATAAAATGATTTTTTAGGTCAACGTCATTAGTTAACTTAATTATAAATACGTGAGTTCTTTACAATTCTTCGTGCTAAGCAATTTCAGTAATGAAGTTCTTTAAATTAAAGTATCGATAATGTAGTATTTCTGGTATGGAGTTCCAGTAACTAAAACCCTGAGAATCCAATTACTTTGCGCCTAAGTCAACACTGCTTTAAATCCATAAATCAGCAGAGGTCAAATCGTGGATTTGCACCTGATGACCTCACGATCTGCCATTTCCCGAGACGAAAAAACATGATCTAAATATTAATTTATGTCCAGACAGTTTCGTTACAGTCAAATCTCCCTCACGATCGATACTTAGTAGTTCAATAGGTCACCAATAAAACACGATTTAATAAAAAAAATAAAACAAGGATGACTTGAGTATTGTCACGAAGCGAAATAATGATGATATTTATGCAAAGTGAATGCATAATAGTGGATAATAGATAATTATTAGTGTCAAATAGAAGATAAAACCGCGAGGTACACTTATTGTTTGAATCGACATCAATAACCCTCCCGTTCAGAAGGGGGGTGATACCTACACTTATCCCAAAAGATAGTTTTGTGTTATATTTAAGTTTTGTTTTAACAAAACGTAATCTATGGTCTGAAAATCCACATTTCGTCGAAAGATGTTCTTATGATCGTACAGGGCGGTTCCAATGAGAAAAATTAATTATTCTCCGTACCAGCTTTTTAAAATTGTAACTCAATATCGATTTTATTTTATTCCAAATTTGCTTTAATTTATACCTACATCCAAAAATGCTGAAAGGCGTAATAATAAAACTATTAAAATTATGTACATTTTGTAATTATTTTTTGATCATAAGTATTTATCATTTTTCAATAATGCCTAAGCAAAATAAGAATGTAAAAAAAATCAGAAATATATTAGTTTGTAAGTGCGCAAATAAATACACAAACGGACCAATTTTCGTCAGGAAACACATGTACGTATATATTTTTTAATGTTTTTACTTAAACTAAAATTAAAATTCTAAAACATGCGTTTACCAGATAATGTTTTGATTTATTTTATTGCATGATTATATGATTTGACTTGGGTGTTGTCTAACAAAATCTTTTTTGAAAATTTAAGAAATCTGCCAACGACCTGTGGTATAACCTTATTACACTAAAAATAAACATTTTTTTCTCAAAATTTAAAACATGCGTTTACTAGATTAAAGAACAGTCTTTCGAAATCAATTTATATTTTTTTGTGGAAAAGGGTCAATACGTCTAAAATCTGATTTTAAAATGACATATTTCTGGTTTTCTCTGGTTATACCCTATTAACCCTTTGCAACATGTGATGATATTAAATAATATCTATCAAATTCAGACAAAATGACTCAACCCCCTCCCCTCCGCCTAACCCTAGATCCGCACTACTTTAAAAAAATCATCGCCGTTAACAATCCATGAGTGCGGTCGTAAAATGTGCATTATACTGGAAAGGGCCACAATATATTTAAGTCAAGTTCACTTTCATTCTATATTTTTGCATTACCCACCTACTTAAAGATTGATAGCTGGGCGAAGATGTAAATCACCCGAAAAATCCCTCAACTGTGTAAAGAAACGGGCAATCTTTTGATAGTTTCTATCGTAGATAATGGATTGCAATCTTTGAGAGCCCATACGTCAATCGGGAGTGATATTTAAGATGCTTCGAGGAACTGATGTCAATGATTCTATCGGCACCGGTGCACAGTCGGAAAACACGCCCAACGCTCACCCAATATTTGTATACAGTTGACATTTGTCACACGAGATAGTAGTCGTTTCTACGATTCGATCTTGAGTTCAACAGCTTGGCTGTTGAACAATTTGCCGGCCTGAATGAATGGAGCAGGCATTCGTTGACCACATGCTAGATGGTCTGCACCGCACCGCATTCACACATTGTCAACTCTTTGAGGACCCACCTATGCATAACGGCAGTGGAAGCATTTTACCTATTGATGAAGGACCAGATTGGGAGCGAGGAAGAGCGGAAGATACCCTTGAAACCACTATAAGAATCGAAACGTAGGTAAAAATAGCTCTACCTTTATTTAAATAAAGATTTCAACAACCAGCCCTCTTTATCTCCTCTTCATTTCCACCAGTCTCTAAAAAAATGTAATCTAAATTCATGCAATTTGGACACTTTCGCATATTGTCCCGGTTTCTTCGGAAAACAGGAAGCGACAATGAAGTAATTAATCCATGTTTACTTCAAGCATAAATACTGTCAGTTCCTATTAGAATGCACATTGAAATTAATCGCAGTTACCACGGCCAATCACAAATGTCACTATCTCCTGTACACTGCGCACGCCACATTGTTCGAGTGTGCTGTTATAAATAATATTGTTTGTATGAAAACAGAATGCACCGGTGCAGAATGCTCTGGTGCAGAATTATGCGTGTGCAATAAACCATGCTCCGAGTTCACTATTTTACCTGTTTTATTCTGAGAAAGTAACCAACGTGCATTCGGATTACGTCATTGAGACATTGAACGTTATAGAATTTCACTTTATCCAAATCAAACGCTCTCCAAATTGTTGCTGTTCCAATGCGCACATTCCGCCGCGCTTGTTACCCAACACCAATGAATTAAATTACGTTATTTGCATAATATTACTCATTTTTACACTCCCAAACACATGGTTGTCAAATTTTTTATCGCTCAGCACCCGCTGTCAAAGATCACAATAATGTTTGAGAATTTTTATTTATTTATTTTTTTACATGTATAAATTACAACACATTACAAAATGAAACTTTGTCTGTCCAACTGGGAAGGATACCCGTTTCAGGACAGCCAAATTGAATATTTAGTTCATAATATTCTTAAGATGAATATATACGTGAAATCCTATTTAGATACCATTTTGATGAATTTTTACGACGAATCGGCTTACAGTATGAACATCAAAAAATATGCTACGAATAAATCGAAGCTTTTACTAGCTTTTCTATGTATTGGAATTACATTAAAATTATTATTCACGTGACAAAAAATATAAGAGTAAACCACCAAAAAAAATATTTTTTCATGACTTAACTATGAAGTAATACAAGAAATAATTTTTAAAAAATACCCCTTCATGGCTAAGACTATTTCTGAGGTTTTCCATGTTCTAACTTTTTTTCGTTCCTATAAAATTATGCACAAAATAAATAAAAACCACTTTTTCGCTTACTGGCCTCGTGCAAAAAGACGCTCGATTTTAAAATTTTGCAGGCATGAGATTCGAAATATTTCTAGCGTTTATATTTTTCTTAACAAAGTAATGGTTTCGTTCAAGAGATCGCAGGAATGAGTTTCTGTCAAGACAACTTTTGGGAACATTAACAATTGTATTCTGGACGAAGGTATGGTTTCTGTACGTCTTTGAAAGAATCGCAAAGATGTGATTTTTTTCAAGGTCATTTTGGAGAACAATAATAATTGCATTCAGAGTGAATGAGTGGTTTATTTAATGAGATCACAAGTAGGAGATTCTTTCCAGGCCATTTTAGAGAACATTTACAATTGTTTAATTTGAATTTACATATTTATAAACCAATATAGGTATGATATATGAATTCCTATGTATTTATGTCTACTTAATTTCAATAAATGAATGAGGTGCTCGTATACTTTATTTTTTATTTTTACATTAGCTCCACACAGGAGGACCTGAGGAAAATAATTCCCCTCAGGACATATGTCATCTTTAGGGACGCTGTGTGAACGAACTTTTTAGGGAAAGGAAGGAGAGGAAGTTCTGGGAAGGAGAAAGGTATGAAGGGTGGGTAGTAATCTGGGGGTCACTATGTCCAGAAGTGACGGACGAATGAATTCATCCCTTCCAATGCGGTCCAAATCATGCTGAGCGTCCTGCTGGAGAGGTCAAAAGATCTCCCTCAACCAGTCTCTCTCGATCTGGCCTGTCACACTGTTGGTGAGTTGACGCATTAACCGCCAAGGTCCGGACAAAGCTGACCTCATGAATCCGGGCTCCCCTGCAAAGTAACCAAACCTAGCGAACCATTTGTGGTGACCTATGGCAGAGGTGTTGGTTATCCAATAAATGGTTTTCGGGGCAGCGGTACCCATGCCCGTTTCCCAAATTATATACTATTTGGATCAACTTACTTGAACGTAACAGTCCAAAATGTGTGGATAAAAATGTCTATAGATTTTAAAAACACTATTCATTCGTTAGTTAATCATCTGGCCGCCTGCAAAGATCAAGCAGAACAGATACACGAGTTTTAATGATTGTATGTGTCAGTTTGGGTGAGTTTTAGAAATATATATTTTTTTGTTGCACACTCATATACAAACCTAATAAACATAAATACGAACTTTTAGGTAATTAAAAATATTTATGTAGTGAAAACTTTTTTAGCACCATTGTGATTTGAAACTCGAGATCCTTACATATGAAATTGGCGTAACTTTGATCTCAAATATCTTCTCTTTGGTTAGGAATTCCAAATTCAAATTTATACAGCTATTTACTCATGTATTTGTGTTTCGAAAATTATAATTTATTTGTTTTTTCCTTAATTGTTTTTTTTCTTTGCGTCACTTAGTTCACAAAATGGAAAACTAGAAATATCGCGTTATTTACGAGTACGGGTTCCGCCGTGGCACCAGTACTGCAGAAACGACTCGAAGGATTAATGATGTCTATGGCGACGGTGCCGCAAAAGAAAATACAGTGCGTTTTTGGTTCCAACGTTTTCATTCTGGAATTTCGACCTGCAGAACAAGTCCCGTGGACGGCCGGAGACCAAAGTTGATAATGAAGAATTGAAGGCTATTGTGGAAGCGGATCCATCGCAAACCACGTCCGAGTTAGCTGCAGACTGAGGTGTTAGTGATAAAACTGTTTAAATCCACTTGAAGCAAATGGGGAAGGTGAAAAAGCTTGAAAGTTGGGTACCTCACGAATTGAGTGAAGCAAATCAACAAACGCGCGTTAGAACGCTAGACCACACACTGCACAACAGACGACTACCAAATTAGAGGAGCTTCAATTGGAATGTCTAAGACATCCACCGTACTCTCCGGACCTTGCCCCAATAGATTACCATTTTTTTCGAAACTTGGATAACTTCTTGCAAGGGAAAAAATTCAACTCCGATGGGGCAGTCCAAACCGCCTTCAAAGATTTTATTGATTCCCGTCCGAATGTTTTTTTTAGTAAAGGGATCGATGAACTACCTATGAGATGGCAAAAGTGCATAGATAGCAATGGTACATACTTTGATTACATAAATATATTATATTAAAAAAAAATCGACTTTATGTTCCTCCCATACAAAACACCAATTTCATATGTAATGACCTAATATAATGGGTTTCCCCTTTGTGCGGTGCTTGGTAGAATATCGGGCTCTTCTTTGAGCGGTGCTTCGTAGTCTCTCCACTTTTGTCTACTTTAGTTTTGTAAAGATTTCACTTCTTATTCTTCTTCAATGGCGCTACAGCCCAATTCGAGCCTTGGCCTCCTTCAAAATAAGCCTCCACCGCCCTCTGTCCTCGGCCGTCTTCTTCCAATCTGCAACCTGGAGTAATCCTCTTGCATCCTTCCTGACATCATCCTCCCATCTCAGTCTAGGTCTGCCCGCCTTTCGTTTACCTCCCGGGTGTCCTGTCAGAACCTTCTTCGGTACTCGTGTGCTTGGCATTCGGTGCACATGTCCGGCCCATCTTAATCTTTGGAGTCTTAAATGGGTGGAGAGTCTGGGAGCTTGGTAAATATCATAGAGCTCATTATTGTGGCGGATTCTCCATGGCTCTCCCTTCTTTTCTAGATTTCACTTCTACCACCTGTGAATTGCACACTCTGATTTTTTCCGTTTATTTTTGACCAGTTTTATGACATACCTATCAAAAATTTGAAGAAGAAATTGTAATTGATTGATTCCAGATGTTACGAATAATTTTTCATAAATTCTCCCATTATCTATTGATTTTCTGACAAAAAAAGTTGAGAACCGCACATTTACGATCGCTCCTAAAATAAGTAAACCTTTTCTTGGCTCATGAGAGAGAAAGTTATTTTTTGTTGGTAGAAAAATCAGGCTTTATTTTATTATCTCAGTGCGCATAACAGGAAAGTGGTTATTGTGTGTCATAGACTGTTCTGTTCTCCCACAGTTGATAATTATATGTGATTCAAGTTTTAAAGCGAGTTATGAGAAACCAATCACAAAGTCTTTTTTGGTTGCATTTTCATCAACCACAAATATGAATTTCTATCTTGACGAGAACAATGGTTTGAATAATGTGTTTCATTGTTATACCTTCACTAATGAATAACCATTTGATTGTCCATTGAATTCTGTCTAAAATCTAAATTAAAGGTGGGCAAACGTCGATCGCGTTAGCGGAGAAAATATAAAAGAGGTTTGAGGAATAATATAAAAGATAAAGGTTATGTTTTTAACCTACTGATAACTTATAATACCTTATACATACGCAAGCAGAATTTGCAAGCCAAGCCAAACCACGAAAAGGTTGCAAACCCCGCTTGCTGTTGCTAAGTTCCTTTATTCTTCGCGCTTATGTTCGCAAATGAATACGCAGTATTTTTTTTTTTTTTTTAAACTTTATTTATTTCCATTTCTTTGTACATATAATATATAATAGCAAATAGTATATAATAACATAACATATAATAACAAATAGTATGAACAAGGAATGAAAACCCACTAAGGCACTGCCTGAGTGTGGGTAATATTAAAACAAAATACTATATTTCTAAGTACGCAAAGTATAAAATAGACTTAAAAAACAAATAAAATATAAAGTTAGTATAAAAAGTTAGTATTACATAGGTAGAATAAGTGAGAAAGGTTTTTTTTTAGCTTTTATAAAAATAAAATAAAAACATAGTGATTTTTCTTTTTTTTTATTTTTTTTAGTTATTACAAAAAAATAAACAGAAAAACATATTGTACTTCAGTTTAGAAAGTTACAGAAAGTGAGTTGTAGAAGGAAGGACAAGTTTATAGAAAAAGCGTTTCAATATCTACATTATTCAACCATAATTTTACCTCTTTTACATATTTTATCATTTTATTTATCATTTGAGTTTGTAGTGGTAGAAGGTTAAATGTGCGAGGACCAATGAAACTGCTATGTGTCTGCAATAATTTAGTATTGGTTTGTGGGGTGTAAAATATATTATTTATTCTTTTGCTCATTCTGTTTTCATTTATTTCGAAATTATTTTTGTTTATAAATACATATTTCAAAGTTTGTAATATAAATAATTTACGTATATTAAATATTAGAAACATTAGAATGGTAAAAACTCTTTTAGAGCGGTAGATAGATGCAAACGCCGAGGATGGGGTTTTTCATGGAATTTGAACAATTCATCAAATTTAAAATTCAAAAATTCAAGTTCTGTTATATTTCATCCTTTGCTGGTAATTTCACAGAACTTGATAGTTAACTTTGAAATTTGATGAATTGTTCAAATTCTGTAAAAAACCCGTCGTATAGTTCTGGTGAAAGACAGCGGCTCAAAACCTAAAATTTTGCTTGAAATAGCATTAGCCGTGTTTAGTGGCCAGATCTGAATTGCCAGATGATTTCTGATCTTCAGTTACGTATTTATTTTTTTCTTGAACGACAGATTAAATATCCATACTAATTGTTCATACCTTCCCATCCTGGTTCTTTCGTTCCGATTTCCTTCAACCTTGCCGTTCATTTAACCTGTAGTCCAACTAACTCCGGGCACTTGGCATATTTTGTATGGTTATCAGCAGATTTAAAAATAAAACATATTTTTACTAATTCTTTCATTTAAAAAAATATATACATAATTAAAAAATCTTGTTGCAGCTTTAGCGCTAAAGCATTTTTCTTAAATTAATACAAAATCAATATCCCTTCAAGTAGCACCCCCAAAGATAAAATGGGCCCTCCGGGTAATTTTTGTCCTCTGAGTCTCGTACGCTTTATTGTTTGTTGCCTGCGAACTAATGCTTGGTTTGACGTTTTGACAGATGTTATAGGTCTAGTGAATGCTTTACGCAGCGGCTGTCTTAGGAGCGTAATGGTAATGGTGCTGATTTTAACAAAATCAAATTTGGCTAATCAAAATATTAAAAATATATAAAGTTAACCCAATTATAATTAGCTTTTTGAAAAATATTATGTCCTTTTGGAATACAGATTTGCTAGTTAATTTAAAAGGTAAGAAAATAGTAGTACCGGGCATTTCAATAAAAAGAGGGATTTTTCAAGGAGACTCATTGAGCCCTCTTTGGTTTTGCTTAGCATTGAATCCCCTTTCTAAAATGTTAATTAAAAGCAAGTTTGGAATAAAAATTAAGGGTAATACAAGACAGAGTAGTATAGTTTCACATCTATTATATATGGATGATATAAAATTATTTTCAAATTCTGAATCAAATTTAGAGAAAATGATTAAGGTAGTTAAAATTTTTTCAGATGATATTAAAATGACTTTTGGTTTAGATAAATGTAAAACTATCTATATAGAGAAAGGCAAAATTGTAGATGGAGACAAGGGTATATTTAGAAATTTCAAAATTCAAAGTATGAAAGGGGATGAGGTTTATAAATATTTAGGATACCCGCAATCGAATAGATTAGATCACACTAGTATTAAAAATGATATTAGGATTAAATTTCAAACTAGGATCAGAAAAATTTTAAAATGCAATTTATCTGCTAAAAATTTAGTAAAAGCAATAAATACTTGGGCAATACCTCTACTAACGTACTCATTTGGCATAATTAAATGGTCCAATACAGATTTAGATAGTTTAGAACGATTAATTAGAACTACGTTAACAAAATTTAATTGCCATCATCCAAATTCAGCTATAGAACGAATTAATTTACCTAGAAATTTAGGAGGTAGAGGTGTAGTCAAAATAACATCTTTGAAACACAATCAGGTAGAAATGCTTAGAAATTTTTTCCATAGGAAAGCTAATAGCTCAGAAATGCACAAAATAATTTGCAAGGCAGATAGAAATATTACACCTTTAAATTTATATGACGAGAATGCCAACATTCTTATAAATACTAACCAGGAATTATTAGATTCCTGGTCAAATAAAATTATTATTCACGCAAAACACTTCAATTATCTCAACCAAACGTATGTTGACAAACTTTCGTCAAACAAATGGTTGAGTATTGGAGAGTTGAGCGCAGAAATAGAAGGATTTATGCTTGCCATTCAAGATAGAGTCATTAATACTAAAAATTATAGAAAGCATATAATGAAAGATATAAATCAAATTGATGATTTATGTAGAAAATGTTTGGCTTTTCCCGAAACTATAGAATATATTATATCGGGATGTTCTATATTAGCGCCTTCCGAGTATACATTTAGGCACAATCAGGTTTTAAAAATAATTCACCAAAGTTTGGTAATTAAACATAACTTGATTGATTGCCGTAATGTAGTACCATATTATGAATATGAACCAAATTCATTTATAGAAAATGAATTTTATAAAATATATTATGATAAAACTATACTAACAGACAGCACAATTAGTCATAATAGACCTGATATAGTTTTACATGACAAAATTAAAAAAAAAACTTATATCATTGATGTAGCTATTCCAAATTCCTGTAATATTCAAAAAACTGTTTCTGAAAAAATTAGAAAATACACAGATTTAGGAAATGAGATTAAAAGAATTTGGCATTCTCGGACTATAACAATATTACCATTTGTTATTTCGGCCACTGGCATAATACCTAGGAATCTGATTTAAAATTTAAGCATATTAGATTTGTCAAAGAATTTGTATATAAAAATGCAAAAAGCAGTAATTTTAAATACATGTAGGATTACAAAAGACATTTATAGGTTCAATTAGAAATGCCACAGAGCCGAACCCTCTGATATGAAAATATCTGGAGTCGGTGAATTATATTCCCATTTTGTCTCTAGTAGGTTGACATGTTGTTCTTGTATTGTTTTGTATTTATAATACTTATATAGTGCAATTGCATAACGTGGATTTACTAGATGATCATTTGGGGAAGTGTATGAAAGGGTTTAGTTTTTTTTTTTTTTTTTTTTGGGGGGAAAATTTAACCCGGACATTTAAATCTGGTGCGTAAAAAATAATTCTAATTTAAAAATACAAGTTTATTACATTGAATTTAGTCATAAAATGTTGAACATTATAATGGTTAATGATCAATAAGACGGATCAAGAAGAAAAATATTTATCAGATGTTATATTTTTGGAATGCCTTGTTATTCTCCTGTACCATTCGTGTGGAATATGTCGGTTTTTTTAAAGAGTTTCGGCTGTGTTATTATTGTGTTTTCGCACCCATAAAGTAATGTTCCGTCTTTCCGGTTTATAAAAAATGATCCTATTTTTCGGATTGAAAGTTTCAAAAAATCGCCAGGTTTTCAAAAATATGGAATGTCTTAGAATATTTGCCTAAACCGGAAATTTTTTAAAATGTCATGCAAGTGGCTTTTTGCTAAAAAAACAATTGGAATATTTTTGGTAAGACTTTTCCTGTTTGTAATTGAAAGATGTTATAATTATTTGAAAAAAATGGCTAAACTAGTCCCAGCAAAAGCTCGCACTGAAATCATCGAGGTTTGTCCTCTTCATTCTCACGAAAAATACAGAAGATACTAGAACTATGACGTCACAAACGATCTCTCGCCGGGACGAGTATACTATCAAAACCTATCCTTACAACTTTAATTATCAGAAAATATTAAATTTCATAATATTTTCAATCGATTACATTAATCTGATTCGTTATAAGATCGTTGTAATTCACACTTCTCGCGTAATAATAAGTGCGAGATTAAAATAGAGGCTAAGAAACTCTCGTTCCAGATTATATTATGATATTGCTAACCACAGAAAATTTCACTGCATTATATAAGCGTAATTCCTATGGAATAGGTGCGGTTTTGTACACTGTTTAACAAAATAATTGAACGAAATGAAGGTACAACTTTCTCCAACAAGTGCATTTAATATTTCATTTTCGTTGACTTAACAGTATAAGTTCCTTTTGCGAACAGGTAGGTATACCATTTTCAAAATTAGATCAAATTACATTTGTGAAGAAAATAATTAAATATAAAATAGTATATTAAAATATAAGTGGATAAACAGGTCTTTAAAACACGCGCGATTTTTCGAGCACGACGGCGTAGCCGAGTGCTCGAAATAAAGCAAGTGTTTTAAAGACCAGTTATCCACGAATACTTTAAGCTATTTTTTTTTTATTGGTACACTTTGAAAACATAAATATTGATATTATTATTAAAAATTTGGAAATAAGAACTATAAATGAATTCGTGATGTGACATCACAATATCTTGTTGTCATGGAAATGAAAAACACAAACATTAATTTGCAATCTGTCACATAAGATTAATAGTTGACATCACAGTTTTTACTAGTTATTGTGTGTTGTAAAATGAGTTCTAACATTGATAATTTAAATACCAAAGCAGAATCGCGGTTAATACCTGAAAAATCCAAAGACGTTTATAAAAAATAATATGAAAGGTTCATAACATGGATGGAGGAGCAAAACGTAGTAGATGTAGATGAACGAGTTGTGCTTGCTTACCTTCAGAAAATGTCGGACGTTTAAAATATTCCTGTCAGATTTATAGTTAAAAGTTGACATACTTCACATTCTGTTGATTTGTTGATGTTGCCATGGCAACTTTAAAAAACGCGCGTTCCATAAAGTGCGATTTAAACACGCTAGAGCGTACTTTAAATGAGTAAAAAAGGGCACCAATAAAAAAAAAGAATCTTTTCAAATCCACACAAGTTATGAACCTACCTACGACTCCTACGAGTACCTGTAACAGGTTTTCTAGTGATTATTTTTATTCTATATTTGAAAAGTGCGTTACTTTTGCATTTTTTAAAAGTAGAGCGTTATGTGTAACTAAGTCCAATTGACGACCTTTGCAAAAACCATAGAAATTTTAAAATTTGTGTCGCATCGCCCGGTGAGCGCACCTCCACAAACCACAGTGGAATTTGATGCAGAGATGCAACTGTTGTCCGCAACTATGGTTGCTCGTGTGCGTCTGGACTTACGTCCCACGATTTTTCACCACAAAGTTTTAAAGTATATAAATAAAATTACGACTTTATATTACACTTCATTTTAATTTCAGAAACATTGTCGCCATTTGTCAAATTTCTATAAATATTATCAAATATTGTTGGTAATATTTTCTCTTTATTTCAAAATGGTTTGTATTTACTTTGATGGATACACGCATTATTTTTCATGTTTTGCGTAATTTGGCGTTAAAGTTATAACACGTAATAAATAATTTTACCCACTTATACAAAAGAGAAATGGCCTCTAGTTTGTTCCGCTCCTTGGTTGATTTTGATCTCTTGATAAGTGGTGTCTAGTGCCATTTGAATTTTTAAATTATAGTGAAATCTAAATAAATAATTTAATAATCAAATGGAATAAAAACGGTAATTTTCATTGCTTTCAATTATCTAAAAAACAGAAAGAAAAATCAAAATTCAAAGTATTAAAAGTTTTGCTGGGCTACGTAGACATTGCACTGGTTTATTTTAACATTAGTTGCGGCGGTAGCGACAGTTAGCGACTGTCGAATTAAATTTTTTTTAGAGTGCCGGGTGTCCAAGTTTGGCGTTTGTTTTAATATTCATTTTAAGTTAAGAAACGTGGTCGTTTAAAGTTTCTATAAATATGATCAAACATTGTTGAAAATATTTTCTCTTTATTGCAAAACTAAATTTATTTACACGCATTTTTTTTCATGTTTTGCGTAATTTTGCGTACCTACATGTTATAATACGTAATAAATAATATTACCCATTTTGGCTTAACAAAAGAGAAATGGCCCTTTACTTTGTTCCGCTCCTTGGTTGGTTTGGCATCTTATTATGACTGTGGCATTAGAATTTGTTAAATGCATAATTATAAAATTATAATGAACAACAATATTCTAAAGAAATTAAACGGCAATTTTAGTGATTAAATGTAAAATTCGGACAAAAAGATCAAATTTTTGCGGAGCTGTATGGACAATGGACATGGCATTTTGCACGCCCCTCTTAAGACGACAAAACCCTAAAATATATTCAGAATCTTAACGACGTAAGTAAAGAAGCCGTGTACACAAATTGCCACTCGCGACCCGGTGTATTGCACGGACTTACTGTCGAATTTGCCCTGCCAAACACTCAAAAATAATGTGGGAATCTTAACGAAGTAAGTGAAGAAAGCGTGTAAACAAATATGGAGGCGTCTACATTAGTATCTACAGGAATTCCAAAAACTGAAAAAATCGAACTAATATCTATGGGAATCAAAGTGTTGACGAATATCTACAGCTCAAACTGTTGATTAATATCTATGAGAACCAAAGTGTTGACGAATATCTACAGTACTGTCAGAGGTTGGATTTGCAATTATGTATAGCATATTGGAATAACGTAATATTGCGTATGCAGTTTAAAAAACTTAATTTATGTATATATGTATGTAAAAATCCCTAACACATTTAGCTGATTAGTCCAACCTACGCTCTGTAGATATTAGTTCAACCTACGCTCTGTAGATATTAGTCAACACTCTGAAGTTCGTAGATATTAGTTCAACATATGAGCTGTAGATATTCGTCAAACATACAGGCTGTAGATATTAGTATCTGGAGTCAACAAATATACGCCTGCGAAACGATGTATTGGACCGACGCGCACGTACGGTAGAATTCGCCCTAAAAGGCCTGAAGATTCGACCTTTTCGCCGGATTTATTTTAATTAATTCTGAAGAACGTGTTACTAATATTTTTCTAAAAGTTTCCCTCGCGAAGCTATTAATTCATCGTCTAAAAAAATAAAATCTGGTGCTTACCGCTAACTTTATAGTTGAAAAACGGATATAAAATTTTAAAATCGTTTTACGTAAAATATATTAATGGTAAGGTATTGTTTTCATTAATCTTAAATAATATTTAAATTATATTATAAAGTAATTATAGTTACGAATTCGCCGAAAATGATTAATGTGAGTTTCTCATTATTGGGGTGCCTTAATATAAAATAAGAGGGTACGTGGGAATCGTCCAATTAATTATAAATTATTGTTTATTGTTTATTGCTGTATTTTAAATAGGTATATAGTTATCAATGTCCTAATACAATCCTTATATATACATACATTTAAAATAACACATCTATATCAAATCAATCACATATCTTCGCAATTTAATTTTAAATGCCTTTATGCTCTCTTCCAATTTTATTTCTTCTGGTAATTCTCCAAATATCTTCAATGCTCCGTACATCAATGACTTTTGACTCTGTGTGTTTTTCCTTAAGGGGAGTCTTAGTTCATTTCTTTTCCTCGTCTCATTTATATGTTTGCTTTTTAGTTTATCAATTTTTCTTATGAATTCAATGGAAGTATGGCCATTGATTATTTTGCAGATTAACAACATAGTATTGAAGTAAATAATTTGTTTAAATGACAAGATATTTAACTCCTTCAACATTTTCTTGACTGAAGTGTACCTATTTTTCTTCAATATAGTTCTCATAGCTCTGTTTTGTAGAATTGTCATTTGTTTCATTAATCCGTCATTGGCTAAGGATAGAATTAATAGAATTAGAAGAACCCTGTTAGGTTAGGTTAGGTTAACGCTGGAAGAGCAGGTCGTCAGCATATCGACACAGTCACGAAAGAATTTCGCTACACAAATCATCCAAATATTATATTATTTTAACACGAAAAAAACGTTACCAAATCAGTGCCAAATTACGCTTAGATTAATTTCATTTAGATTTAGTAATCTCAATTTAAATAATCTCCCGCGTTTGGCTTGATTGTATTTTGCCGCGACTATTCCGTCGTTCCCATCCCACTGTTTGGAAATAGACCATTGTTCGCAGATCATATTAGTAACATGCACTTTGCCTGAAATTGAGAGCAACGTTACGAAGTGCCCCAGGTACACGAGAATCCGTTACAACACTGAAAGGCGACTGAAGCAATGTTTGGTTTTAAACACTCCTGTATTGTTCGAAATTCCGAGAGAGTAATTTAAGCGTTTCGTGGTGTCAAAGGTAAGTTTCCTATGCTTAGGTGATTTAAAAAATACTTAAGGTGTTAATTTGTTGATCAATTGTCTATGGCTCTATGGCACACTACATTGCGTAAATTCTATGCCGTATACATTATTATCATTGAGTATGATCTCTTGCTTTTTTCCTCGCGATCTTCGTTTGTTAGTAAAATGCATGATGTGGCTCTTTTTAATGTGAATATCGCACAAGATACCCAATTCCTTCCAACTGTCCGTAGCCAGTGGTACCATGGCACCTTTTATTGGATATGTTGTGAGGGTGAAGAGAAGGAGAAGCAAATAGGGAAGAAGGAGATTGAGAAGTACCTATCTATTCATATCTGGTCACCAAACACACCAAGTCATTTCAAGCAACATTTCATATCTGAGGAGTGGTATTTCACTAGAGAGGGTGTAGAAATAATGACTTGGTGCACACGTGCTTTATTTCTAATGTCATTATAGCTCTTGAAATTTCGCTTTTTTTATGTGAGTACCTCACAAGAGCCCAGCAACTCCCGTTTGGAGCCAGTGAGACCATGGTATCCCCAATTGGGGTATGTTGTGAGTCATGCCATTTCCTTTGGAATTTCTTTCTCATTGTTTCTCTTTGTATATTTTTCACGTAACTGGTAAGTAGTTATTGATTTCTAGTTTTTTTTTAAATAATTTTTTAAAAAATCCCACATAAGTTGGAAACCTTTAATTACTCGATAGTCCATTGGTTCGAATCAAGTACGAGTTATTAACAAATAATATAGACGAGTACGCAGAAACTCTACATCAAGGTCAATGTTTCTTAACACAATCTGTTTACCAACTGTGGCCGGTAATTTAACTTTCATTTATAAGAGAAATTAATTGGTTTACAAAAATAAACCCAATAACAGAATTCGAACGTAACCTTAATCGCTTGTGCCTGTAGTCGCATATTAATGTTATTTTTTTTTTAAATCTAAAAATATGCCATGATTTCAAAGATTTATGAGGCCATTTCCGCAACTTTATTAGGTTTTCGATTAGCAATAATTATCCTGTACTTAACCACAACTTAATTTATAAAGCATTCCTTCACCTACCATTAGCACTATCCGACACGCAAATCGTCTATAAATAATGGTTTAGCAAATCGTCACTAAAGCAATAATTATCCCTTGATTAGTTAAATTGCTATATAAATTATTAGAGGATAGCAACAATAACAATTACAACATTTAAATTGTTCAATAATCTACCAAATTATGAACAAAGGTATGAAAACACTAGGCTTCGTATTAAGAACAACTAAAAACTTTAGTTCCATAGAAGCCATTAAACTATTATATTATGTATCTCTAGTTAGAAGCCAAATTGAATATAACTCGGTAGTTTGGTCTCCATCTTACAAAATTCATGTCAATAATATTGAGCGAATACAAAAAAAATATTCTGCGTTTTATAAATTTTAAATTAAGTATTCCACTAGAAGACTAAATATAATCTATTACTAAATATTCTAAAAATACATACACTAGAAGACAGACGTAAAATAAACGACTTAACATTTTTATTCAAAATACTTAACTCTAAATTCGACTGTTGCGAACTCCTACAACTCATAAACTTACGAATACCAACAGTAACCACGCGACAACATACACTATTCTACTGCAGCATTCACAAGCGGAACTTCATTGCCCACTCTCCTATACAACGATTTCACACTATGGGGAATCAGTACTTAGGTGATGTCGACATATTTAACATCAACTTGGCGAATTTTGTGGATCTTGTAAAAAACTTATTCCAAAACTATTCCTAAACATATCTGTATTTTTGTAAACTTATCAAATCGCTGTTTTTTTGTATTTTTGTGACTTGTGTGCATTTTTTATCTAATTTTATTTTTATTATTTCTTTATCTGTTGAAAAATCATCAGTCATGAATTAATTGTACTACCAAACATGTAAAAGCCCTCTGGGGGTTGAATAAAAAAAATATTATTATTATTATTTTTTCTGAGATGGTAAGAGTGATGATGGATAGCTCCCTGGAGGAACGGCTGGGCGTCCTTTTTAATACAAAACTTAAATTTAGATTTGAGGCCAAAATACTTCACCAAACTGAAAAATATTTTGTTTTTCATCAAAAGGTCTAGCAAATATATAATACGCATATGTGCTTCTTTTTTTATTTTTGATCTGAATTACATATAGGTATAAAGTATTAAAAATTATCATATTTACAAAGAACTTTGGGTATTATTTTTAAATAATTCAGTAATCCCTCAGGCCTCAACCGTATTCTGTTGGAGGGTTTGTCAAATCGAAAAGTTAACCACAAAAAAATTAAAATGTACACCTTTACGAAACCAATGTTTCGGAACGTAATTTGAAAAAAAATTATGAAACTTTAGGAATTTTTTATTATTTTTTTTTTACCTGGAACGATAAAAAAAGTAAGGTTAAAATAACGTTTATAAAACATTTGTCTATTAAAATATTTATTGTGCTAGAATAATAATTTTCCATACTACGAGGTTCATCCGCGTATAAATTTTTATTTTAATTTGATTTAAACTTTGAATGAATGAGCTACGTTTCCAGCCAACTTAAAAAACGTGGTTTTAAGAAAACCGCGTTTGAAGTTTTCGCTTTTAATCGTCCATTTTCCGTTCTACCTGCTTGGCGCACACCGTTCCTAACTATATTTCAAGGTCGAATTTGATGAATGTATTCTTCACATGTACAGGAAGATTTTTATGCAACCAAAAAAGTCGATTTTTTAAATCGGCTGGACTATGTTCCCCCTTAAATCTCAGCCATCCAAAGTGAAAAATTGTCACCAAAGATTAATTAGTAGGTATTATTTATTAAATATTAAAAAAAAAATACAGCCGCCAGTTCATTTGAGATCAAGTTAATCAAATGATTCTTTTTTTGAAATTAATAGATTACTTCGTTTTTACCACTTTTATTGTTTATAAAACTGACATGTTTCGTCAGCAAAGCTGACTTCTTCAGGGTTTTTTTTTAGTTCTGTCAAAACGAAGTAATCTATTAATTTCAATCATAATGGTGCCACAAAATAAGTTTGCTGTGTTAGAAGAAGTGATTCTTTTTTTAATTGTTTACGTACTTGAAAGCGAATTTGTATTCCCAATAACATATAACAACTACATATAAAAGTACCTACTTGCGGGCGTTTAATAAATAAATAAATAAAATATTTGACATAATAAAACCAACAAATCACAACTCGAACAATATAATTTATTGTAATAACAGACATCTAAACAAGGCTATTTTCATATAACGAAATGTAAAGTAACAATAATAAATCAAAATATAACATAGT
Source organism: Limnephilus marmoratus (assembly GCA_917880885.1). Classification (NCBI taxonomy): domain Eukaryota; kingdom Metazoa; phylum Arthropoda; class Insecta; order Trichoptera; family Limnephilidae; genus Limnephilus; species Limnephilus marmoratus. Next base: position 22,862,607 of record OU862919.1, on the reverse strand, counting down.
AATGTAGGTTTGTGCCTTATTAATATTGAGTTCACTTGAATCTACCTAAGTGAATAAAATTATTATGTTATTATTCTGACATATGTTTCTTCCATATAATCGTATTTTGTTCAACCATGATACATACATAGATATTTAAAGTGTAAATAATACGATTTTCCACTGGTTTTCAACACCATTAATTTAACAATATGTAAAAAGTCTGGGTCCACACAAAAGGATTGATCGATGATCTTTACCAATTTTTAAATCTAGGTAATTTAATTTATATTTGTAGTTTGATTGAATTTTGAAGATTCTCTCGGTACAACCATTCAACCCAGTACCACCATTCAACTTCTAAAAACTGCTTAAATTGGTATTATATGTTTTTAAATTAGATTTAAGGTGTTGTGCGTCGGGTTCTTTGCAACTATCATATAATATCTCTACAATTATAGGCCAATATTTTCATATATTCGGACTCGGGAGGGGACTCTTGCATGGTATCAAATAAAAGGCGAGACGGTTGCTGAGTTGGCATCGCGTCAAATTCACACCCAGGCGTAGTGAGTTCAATTCTACTGTGATGGTAGTAAGATATTTACAAAATATTGTCAGGTTATTCGTAAGTCAGGGATATTTCTTTCTTAAAAAAAAGAAATTTGTTCAAAGAAATAAATTAATTCAAAGCTGTGTTGGAAGCTACCATCCACAAAAATAGACATAATTTGTCGTTTGCGAAAATTTGGTGTATGTACACTACACCTAACCTATTAACCTATCTCAACTTGAAATACGTTTTTTCCTTCAAGGTCAAAATAAACATTGTCTAAATGGCTAAAACATTAAATTTAAATATATAAAAATATTATAGAACTCTGCTGAATCAATTTAGAAATAAATAATACCATTGACAAGCGGTCAAATATGAAAGGTAACGAGGTGTGTACTTGTTGATAAATGAAGCTTAAATAATTCTACGGCATTTATCAGTTTTACGGATATGTCTTAATGTCAAGGCTCTACATCGGGGCACGATGTCTCACGAAGAATGCACTATGGTGGGCTACAAGAACGAAGAAGGGATATGGGTACTTTAAATTCTCATAGCATTTCTGTGAGATACATCGCACCAAGGTTGACCGCTTCATCCTTTCCTGTTTCGCAGAATAGTGATTGTACTTTACTGGGATTTACAATCTCAAGATAGTCAAGATGTTAAAGCGCTGCAAATAATAAAGTGGTGCGAAGGGAAATTTACGCGCAAATGCAAATATGTCCCCATATTTGAAACTGGCTACTGTCAAATACAATATAAGGCTTAATAAAGGGGGAAAATGGGGGTTGGACGTAACTGGCTATTCAGATTTTAATTTATATTAAATCCTTCGTGGGGTTTGCCCACCTGCTGCGTGGTGGGCCAGATCGAGAGAGACTGGTTGATGAGTTTTTTTGTCCTCTGCACCCAGAATCCCTCGACCCATCGCCTTACATCACAGTTGAAGGTATGAATTCGTACGTCCTTCACTCCTGGATGCACTAACCCCCAGATTATGACGCACCCTTATACCTATTTCTTCCCAGAACTTCCTCTTCTTCCTTGCCATAAAAAAAATTCTCCACACAACATCCCTCAGATGACGCCTATGTCTTCTTTGGGGATGTTATGTGAAGGATCTTTTTGGGGAAAGGAAGGATGAGTCTTGAAGAGACCCTTAATGTAAAGGGAGAGGAAATACAGGGCCGGCAAATCATTCCACAGCTGAGCCATTCCACAGTCAAACCATTCCACAATCGTGTACAATGTTGCTCGTTTGCAATGTTTCCCGACTATACACCGGTGCCAAAAGTATCAGGGACGTTAGATTTTAGGAGCAACTTCCAATGAAATACCTGTAGATCAAGGATAGCATTCCCACCTGACGCCTGTGCTGTAACGATATTAAGATAGAGAAATCTATCAAACGAACTTCTTAACTGTCTAATCTGATCACTAAACGCATAATTATTATGTAAATCTACGTTTTGGAGCTGTATGGTAGAATGACGATACGAGAGTATCTTCCTTTCTGGATTAAGTCAATAACAGCCACTTTTAGGAGATGGATTTGTTGTGTGTGTCATGAAAGATTAAAAAATAATCCGTGATAAAGATAATAAAGAGAATCCGTGTCAGGTTTCTTGCTTCCCCGCTCGTCGGAATAACGTCTATACTAAAGTAAGCGATTAGATTGTACATAGATATTACAGGCTTTACTTTTTACTATGTTTTTTGTAACATGGTAAACGTCAACATCCTCATTATCATATACGTTTTGTTTTATGTTTGATTTATCATTAATTCGAAGTCTAGAGCAATATCTTATATAAATAGAAAGTTCATTGCCACAGGGAAAATATATTAACGTAAGGAAGTGTAATAAGTTATTACTTTATGTTAATATTATTATTTAAAAATCACATGTTTCATGAGCTTACTTTCGTTCGTTAAAATTGTACAGCATAAAATGTTTTTGTTTTCATTAAAATCGAAATCTATTTATATTCAGATCGCTCGGCTCTAGAATCAGCGATCTTCTACTTTTACTTTCAAATGGTAAATCGAGGAATTATTTAAAACTGTTTCGATTATTGCCAAGTCACTCCCCATTGTGTTGTATTTGTTGTACGAATAAGAATTGATGACAATCACACGGGTCGGAGGATCTCTGTTTCAAAATCCAATGGAAAGAAAGTAAATCTGCATTACAATCAAACAATCATGTAAATATATACCGTTTTCCAAATGAAACTGCATTGTAACTAACTGGTGACGACAGCCGAAACGTACATTGAAATTCGATATTCTAAAAGCTATCAGTACTACCCTGTATTTAGTTGTTACTTTTACTACTGCATTTATTTTTGTCGCATGTTTTAATAATCTAAAGATAACTACCACTTAGTAAAGAAGTTCTCCGAAACAATTTTTTGTGTGAGGTTGAGCTAACACATTGGCAATTTTTACGAATTCCTGAAAAATTTGATTAATTACTCCCCAAATAAATGTTAGGACATTTTAATGTTGCCAACAAAGTTAAAAACAAATCTAAGATTTTCTCCATGTTAATGGACTTGTTATTTTTTTATTAATTATTGAGTTACTTTATACTACATGAATATAAACTAATAAGCACAATGTAACATTTCATTTGATAAATTTAAATATTTTTACAGTAAGCATAACATTTCTTTTAAAAAACATTCATTCTTTCTTCATTCTTCATACCTTTCAGGCATTTCATCATACATCTTTAGTCCTCTGTACATTAGGCTGTTCTGTGATTTTGATTTCTTCATTTGTGGCAATCGAACTCTGTTTATATTTCTTGTTTCGTAATTATGAATGTTTTTTTTTTTTTTTTTTTACAATGAATGCCGCACAAGAATCTCAACTGCTCCCGTCTGGAGCCAGTGAGACTATGGCATCCCCAATTGGGGTATGTTGTGAGGCTGAAGGTAGTGGGGAGGGGAAGGAGGTGGGGAAGAGGAAGGTTGGGTTGGGAAGTACCTGGCTATTCAGATCTGGTCACTAAACACGGCTAAAGCCATTTTCAAGCAACGTTTCAATTCTGAATGGTGGTCTTACACCAGGGCGATACTGATAGTATCTTCCACTCTGGAACATGCCGCAAATATACTATATATTATTTTAAATGAATTAATTGTGAAATACCACAAATTAATCAAATAAAATTTATTTGCGCATGCCGGGTTCGAACCCGCGACCTCCGGATTGTGAGTCAAGAGTCTTATCCACTGGACTACGGAGGTCGTCTATTAAAAACAATTTCATCATCAACAAGTATTTTGGCATTTGGTTTTTCATAATTTTATGCACAAAAATTAACACGTTAAATAGTAGTCTCTTTTTTATTGGAATCCAATTTAGCTCCTCTCTCATTTGATTAATCCTTGCGTATTTGCCTTTTCCCAGTATACATCTCATAGCTTTGTTTCGTATAACTTCTAGTTTGTTCAAACTTCCTTCATTGGCCAAATATAACATTGTAGAGCAGTAGTCCAAATGTGGAGCAAAGGTAGTTTTATAAATGAGCTCCGTAGTGTTTCTATTTAATTTACGTCTTAGTCTTCTAAGAAAATTTACCTTTTGGTAATTAAATTAATTATGTTCTTATTCTTATTACAACGAAATGGCTATTTCAGATGGGCTATCAAGCTTAACCGTTCTTAAACAAAATAAAAAATAAATTAAAATTAAAAGTCATCTTCGTACATTTCTGCACTGCACGGAAATTGAAACCACAAGCTCCCAAATTGTAATGTATATGAGCGCCGTTTACCACACTATACATCTACGAAATTGTCAGGAGGATTATATAGCAGTTTTAGATAGTTCATCTATTAACTCCATAAAGCTTACCAAAGATATTCTAATACAGAAAAGCTTACTATTACTATTTATGTATTTGACTCAATTTCGCAGAATTTTTTTTCGGCTCGCATGAAAGTAGTGCATACATTTTACGGTGCACAGTTGGCCTTAAAAAAATCAACCGCCAAATTTAATCAAAACGAGTGACTAAGATCCGGTCGAATTTAACACATTTTACTTGACTGCACTCTCAATTTGAATAGAAAAGCGCTTTCGCCATTGGTCACCGGGTGATTAGCTGACCTTCCTCGTGACCTTTAAAAGCTCGCAAGTCAGTGGCAAGGTGTGTCCAGGTAACGTCTTTCGTACCAAGATACTTGATGCCTACATTGATTCCTATCCAATAGCATTTTACCTGTTCGGCGTTGCCTACTTTCCAATTCGATTACAGGTTAAAGTACATTGGACCCGTGTATCTACTATCTTATATCTACTAACGTGAAATCGCAAGTAATGTTTTATTAATATGGGTGTTTATCGGTTCGGCAAAAAAACATAATGATTTATGATATGAAGAAATAATAATTATGTAGAAAGCCGTGTTTATAATTCATTCACTAATGCTGAGTAGTTTTTTTTTGTAGATTGTACTTTGTTTAATAAAATATCAGATCTCTTATAGGTACACGTAAATTATGTTAAAAAATAACTTTATCGACAAATTTTTGGGAACCGTTTATGAAAACCGTCTGATTGTCTTTAAGTTAATTTATTTTCTTATGAAAAATAAAACAAACACTTTGTATTTAACCACGAATTTATTATTTTATATATCTACCGGTTTCGCTTCGGCCAAGCTTCCTCAGGATATAATAATAACTAAATATTAAGACAGAGTTATCAGTTATATATAAGTTGAGCGACAGAGGAAGAAAGAATATGACAAAAGAAGATAGTTACACAACAATACACATCTAATCACAAGTAACCAACAGTTAGCGGGATTCAATTAAATAATAAAAGATAAATAAAATATAGATAGATAAATTAAATAATATAAATGTAGAATACATCAAAATTTTATTGTACCGCTTTCAAATACTTTGTCTCTGTCTAACTATGTTCTTTTGTCATATTCTTTCTCCCTCTGTCGCTCAACTTATATATAACTGATAACTCTGTCTTAATATTTAGTTATTATTATATCCTGAGGAAGCTTGGTCGAAGCGAAACCGGTAGATATATAAAATAACAAATTCGTGGTTAAATACAAAGTGTTTGTTTTATTTTTTAATGTCTAACCACAAAGTAATGGCTTCTTATGATATAATTTATTTTCTTTGGAATTCTTCGCTTATGGTAAGGAATCATCTAAAAATAAGCGATTTTAGTTGGTTTATAATAATCAACAAAGTCTACATGTCTTACCAATGAAATCTGGACATCTTACCAATGAAATCTGAACGGCTTACTAATAAAAATAATAGATTTGAAATATGATTTTAATTTACTGCCACCAAAGATTAAATCACTAGTTATTTTCACGATGTCGTCGCTTAGATGAAGTAAATTTATGATAATCTTTGCTTTTTTATGAACCAATCTAATTATTAATGACTTAAATCTCAAACGATTTTCAACATTTTGCCTTTCTAACGTTGTGTAATAATTTTGTCATACTAATAATATTATATCGATCAATATAGGAATCGGTCTCTACTAAAAATTTCAAAAGATTATTTTGGAAGGATATGCTTACCCAAATTAGTACAAGTTTAGATAATTATCTGCTATTGAACCCAAAGCCATCCTCCGGAAAGAAATAAAACGACAGTAAAATTGAACAATTTTATGGCTGAGGAGATTCGTTTATCTCTAATTTATTGACACTTCCTACGACAAAATCTAGCCTTCAAAGACCTAGAATTGGTAACCAATTAATTATTATTTTATTTTTAACTAGGTAAATATCATTATCATTTATAAAATCTTAAAAAATCATCCGGTTCATCATTGATGTTATTTTTTGCGTTATTTTATTGCTTATTAAGTAATATCTACGGTACAATGATTATCAGTCAACCAGATCTCAAAATATGAAAGCAATTTATAAAATTACGTTAAAAATATCTAGTTTATGCAAGATTTTGCAAGAATCTTTTGGTCATCAAAAAAATTGTTAATAATTAAAATAAACATTGATCAAAATTCAACACGTGTCTTTAGATTATGATCAGTTTTTAAATTAAGTATTAGTTAATTACGACGACAAATAGTTCTGCCCATCAGCCCATATCATAGTTAATACTTCATTATCAAGACGTTGCAATTAATTAATTTATCAATTTCACGAGCTATTAAATCCGTTAAGTCTGTTAAAATGGAGAAAAAGACATTCAATACGTCCGCTACCGATAGTGATTCAATTTTTTAGTGAAACCGTCACACCTAAGCGACTTATTTTTAAATCAAATTTAATATCATTACATTAAATCAATTTACTGATTTTATTATAAAAATAGCATGTGTGCATATATTAAAATAATAGAATGTTTTTCATTTGACATTTTTGTCCATTTATAGAAATAAAGCATGCTTTATTCATATGCCAACATCTTATAGTATTTAAGATGGTTTTATTGAAAAAACACTACCTATCTGTATTGTTGTATACCTATGTAGTATTGTTGATACGTAACATTAAATTTTTGTGTACCTATTTGCTTTTTTTACATCAACACCACACAGGAATCACCCTTAACAAAAAAAATAATCAGGGCTGTGGGAGAGCCTTTTTATGAAAAGGAAGGAGAGGAACATGGAAAGGACAAAGGTATGAGGAGTGGGTAGGCATCAGGTTTCAATGTGTCCAGGAGTGACGGACGTATGAATCCAACCCTCCCACTGCGGTGCAAGGCGAAGGATCGAGATTTTCCGGCTGGATAGATCAAAAGGTCTCTTCTAGATCTTTTAAACTACGCAACGGATTTTCATGCGGTTTTCACCAATAGATAGAGTGATTCAAGAGAAAGGCTTAAATGTATAATACATGCTTATTATAGTAAAAAAATTGGAAAATAGATGTCCTAGAGTAAGTAGGTATTTGATTTTCCCTTTTCAATAATAATAATAATAATATTTGGCTAATTTATATAGCGCCGTTTTTGTGAAAAATCACCTCAAGGGCGCTTCAAATATCCAGTGTTGCATTGCAAGCAAGTGGCGATCGCTAACTATATTATTATATAAATAAAAATAATAATAATAATATAGTTGATTCAAGAGGAAGGTTTATATCTATAATACATGCTTATTATAGAAGAGAAAAGCCGAGTAATTCAAATATTCAATTCAGGCAGCGGGCAGCTGGCAAGCGGGTGGTGTGGATTTTATAAAGGTTGGGTAATGGCGTTGTGTTTTGTTAGCTACTGCAATGTGTGGCCGGGTCTGCTAGTATTTTATATTTTATTTTTGCTTATATTTTATTTTGCTAAGCCGTATAATTTAATTTCCGAAAAGAGTATAGTAGACATAAAATGGAATCGTATACATATATTAGGGAAAAAGAACAAGTGTTCCTCAAAACGATTTCCTTGATTAGTCAACTACATCAAAAATGAACTCAAGAGACTTTTTTGAAACCAAAATCTTCATTTAGAAGACGAGGTTTGAAGTTCTTAGTGATAATTTTATCCTTTACATTATTATTAAAATCCCAAATTCATCTAAAACTTACAAAAACAAATAGGATAATAGGATCCGTACATAATAAATGTTAGCTACCATATCACATTAATTAAGTCTATTGCATGATATTTCGCTATAAAATTATCAACGACAAATCACATACAATTATATGATTTATGAAATTGATAATCTTTTTATAGAAATGTTATTAAATGGGAAACAGATAAACGATCATAATCCTTCGAAAATTAGACACAAAATTTATAACAATCTTTTAACATTTTTCATTTTGTGATATCATAAATTAGAAAACTAATTACATTACAGACAATTAACTCAAAAAATATGTAAGGCCATTTTTCATTGTGATTTTATTTGGCCTTCAAGGTTTCGTTAAATTCCAGTTTGATAGCAATTGTTGATTCAGACACGTATTCACGTATATGTACCTTTTTATTTATTTATTATTATATTTATCCGCATGTTTTAGTAGATAAAAAAACATTGATTTCGTAGATGAATTTTTTACGTTAACTCCACACAGGAGGCACATATTTGTCTATTTTTTCAAGCGGAAGGCGGGTATGGGTACCGCCGCTCCGGGAACTATTTATTGGATACCCAACACTTCTGCCACAGGTCACCCCAAGTGGTTCGCTACGTTTAGTGACTTAGCAGGGGTGCACGGGTTCTTGGGGATCAGGTTTGTTCGGATCTTGACGGCGGATGCTTGGCTCGCCAACTGCGTGGCAGCCTGGATCGAGAGAGACTGGTTTAGGGAGATCTTTTGACCTCTCCTGCACGATTCGGACCGCAGTGGAAGAGATGAATCGTCTGTCACTTCTGGACACAATGACCCCCAGATTCCTACCCACCGCTCTTACATTTTTCCTTCTCAGAACGTCCTCTCCTTCCTTTCCCTAATAAGACCCTCCACACAGCGTCCCCAAAGATGACATAGGCCCTGAGGGAAATTATTTTCCTCAGGGCCTCGTGTGTGGAGCTAATGTAAAAAAAAGCAATCTAGATTTACTGTGGAAATAAAAATTTGTTGAATTCACTCTTGCGAGGTATCTTATTTACACGAGGTTTGAGAAGGTGGGATGTCTTCACTATTGGAAAAAGATATTAACACTATTTATTGAAGAAGAAATGAAAAGTCTAGTAAGAAGAAAGGACTCCTTTAGTTGTGAACACTTAAAACACAATCTGTGGAAATTTCAAGTTGTAAACAACAACTCTCTATAGAAGTACTGGAGAATGTATAAGATAATATATATACAGTCACTTGCATGAAAGTAGATTTCGTAGTCATGGCACGATCAATTATAAATTAAATACTTGAGTTGGGTCAATTGAAGAGTTTGTAAATGAAAAAACTTATAATACAACGCATTATTGTCAATGAAGCAAGCAATATTGTATCAAAATAAGTTGGCCTGTCTTTCAATGCTTTTTCCCTACCCCTGTGAAGATTATGGTGCGTTGATTAGAATAAAAACCCTGAAGGATAAACAGTTTTTTACTTCTTTAATCTTTGTATATTGTTTTGACTGTAAAATTATTGGAGTAACTGCGTACTTATTTATGCAATGTAGGTTATTATTTTATAATGACTGTTTGTAAATGTAGTTTTCTACGCAAATAGCCGATAATTTATTTTTTATATTTTATTATAATCTTTATTTTTTAATGTTACATAGGTAATTTTGCTGTGCCTGTCTCACTAGGAGTTCCTGTATTGAGAGCAGTCGCATTTTAACATAAATAGTTTAAAAATAGTTTATAAAGGATAACAACAACAATGTTATTTACATTTAAAGTAAAAGTAAAAGGACAATCAGCATCGTATCAATGGGTTAGCATGCATTAGGAGTTCTAAAAATATTGTTGGTATTTTTAAAACCTCCTAATGTCTTTCCTCCTAAATCTGTCTTTGGTAGTGATCCAAAACTTGGTATCTGTTTTGTATTTTTCGTGATTAGTGTGCTGACTAAGGTCAGTGGAAGTATATTATAAAGTTTTGTTGCAAAGTACCTGAAGTTTCTTTGACCAAACGTTGTTTTGGCGAAAGGGATAAGTAAGAGATTTTGCCCTTTGGTTCTCGTATCACAAACAGTTTGGATATTGTGAAAAACAGTTCTATATTTGAATAGATAAATTAGTATATTTTTGGCATAAAGTTGCCTAATATCCAAAACACCGATTCTCCTAAAGATTTCATCCGAACTGCTTGTGATCGGTAGTTTAGAATAATCTTTATAATTAGTTTCTGGGCTTTAGATATCGGATTAATGGCGGCAGCGTTTGCTCCTCCCCAGGCTATGATACCATACTCGATTAGAGATATTATTGCGCCTACTTTTGAAGAGTCCACACATCATTAATAATTATTATTACGTTTGACCCACCTCAAACCTCTTTGTTGCAAAAGTCACCGGCGACTACATGTAAACGAGGTATTTGTTATTATGACGTATATTTGTTCAGTCATTCAATGTCCACTTTTGTTCATTCAATAACTCAGCAGGTGCCAATTTAGGACACTTGAATATTTATAAATTGACGCTCTTACCATATTATTTCACGGAAAATTACGCAACGCACTCATCCGTGTCGAAAATGGGCATAAAATTGATTAACACATTATGCAAAAATGATATTTCCGAATTCGAATAAATATTTATATATTAATTTTGTATCCACAATATTAAATATATTATTGCTGGCGCATACCCGTGAAAAATCACGAGATAGTATGAATTCTTAGCAAATCAGTTCAATCATGACAATTATATTATCGAAATTTTATTATATTATAATATGTAGGAATTTTTTCGCTTGTCTGAATTCATCGTACAAGTGTTCCAATTTTGAAAATGACACTTTAATTCAAAACAAATTAAAGTTTTTTTAATTATACATTAAGACAGTTTTAAACTTTTTTACTATTTGATACCTCACAAGAGCGCGCCAGTAAAAACAGTATAAAGATGTCTACACAATGTATGTCGCTACCCGGTTGGGCAGCATTGTGACGCGGGTTAAGGTAGGGGCTTAGTAATGGATAGCGGGTCTTTCCGAGGCCCGGATTGTGTAAAGGAGGAAAAACATTGGATCGGAGTTACGCGGGACACACGCAAAATGGAATTTAGTTTTTTTTAATGCTTTTAAATGATTAAACCTCATTACAGATTGGAGGACACTCTCAGCATCATTTTAAAGATACCTTCATCTTTCTCTTACCTTTATGCAACCCACTTCTATGAAATAGCCCCAAATATAGGATAATATAGTTACCGGTGATAGCTAGAGACAATATCATCAGAGTCCAGGGTCAAACGTCACGAAAATAATGAAATAATGAGATCAAAGTTCAATATCATATAAGTAATGAAATAACGAGATCAGAGTCCAATATTATATAAATAATGAAATAACGAGATCAGAGTCCAATATCATGTAAATAATGAAATAACGAGATCAGAGTCCAATATTATATAAATAATGAAATAACGAGATCAGAGTCCAATATCATGTAAATAATGAAATAACAAGATCTGAGTTCAATATCATGTAAATAATGAAATAACGAAATCATAGTCCAATATCCTGTAAATAATGAAATAACGAGATGAGAGTACAATATTATATAAATAATCAAATAACGAGATCAGAGTGCAATATCGTGTAAACAATAAAATAACAAGATCAGAGTTCAATATCATGTAAATAATAAAATAACGAGATCAGAGTCGAATATTATATAAATAATGAAATAACGAGATTAGAGTCCAATATCATGTAAATAATATAATAACAGATCAGAGTTCAATATCATGTAAATAATGAAATAACAAGATCAGAATCCAATATCATGTAAATAATGAAATAAAAAAAAATCAGAGTTCAATATCAGGTAAATAATGAAATAACGAGATCAGAGTCCAATATCATCTAAGTAATGAAATAACGAGATCAGAGTTCAATATCATGTAAATGATGAAATAACAAGATCAGAGTTCAATATCATGTAAATAATGAAATAACAAGATTAGAGTTCAATATCATGTAAATAATGAAATAACAAGATCAGAGTTCAATATCATGTAAATAATGAAATAACGAGATCAGAGTTCAATATTATAAAATAATGAAATAATAGTTGATTAATTAGGCACAAAATATTATCAAATTATACCTATACAAAACAAAAAGGATATCCGGGGGTAAAGTAATTTCTAATTTTTAATTTTTTTTTACATCTACTGTCATGTAGAATCACCCCCCACTTCACTCTCGGAGACGTTGTGTCATTATTCTTTATGAAACATTTTATGTATATTTTTGAGAGATTATTAAAATTTCAAATAAATCATTTGTGTTTGCCCCAGTTTAGCCAGCATTTTCTTCTACATAATTACATAAGCATAAATAAACATTCACCAATGAAAGATTCGTAAAAACCTCCAACTAAATGCATTTAAGACTATTTCAAATCATCATACATTCACAGCCAAACGAATCAATTTTATCTCCCAGCGGTTACTAATCATTCATTAATCAATTTTCACCGCCGTTGTTTGAACGCTCACTTTTTATCCGACAATTAAGAAAACGACATGAAAAATAATTCAGGAAGTTCCTATCACGCTTGCCGCAAGTGAACCAGTCAATTATTGACAAGCAGGCGACAAGCGAATTGACAAGCAAGCGACCAGTGAATTGACAAGCGAGCGACCAGTTGGTAGTCTTTCTGACAAGCCGGAGAAAGCTGCCGTATGTTCAAAAGAAATCCTAAACTAATATGCAAATCGGCTTAAGAAAGTTAAAGACATATAAACTCTCCCAATTTATGGACTTCGTATGTATTAATGAGAAGGAAGCTGCAGTACTATAAATGTACGTGACAGAAATGAACCCACTAAGATCTTTGCACTTAATATATTTACATATTCAGTGTAGAGGCATTTTCGATTCCTGTCTGTTGGCAAAAAGACATTCCGCGGAATATTTTACTGTAAATATATAAACAGACATATCACTATCCGGTCATGCCTGAAAACGTACAAATATGGCTTTCAGTAAGCGGCAGTGACTGTACTCATAACTCGTGGCCCTTTACAGTGATAATATTAAGTTATATTTGCGATTATTGCATTATATAGGTATATTTTTAATTTTATCGTTTATTTTATTTATGTACGCCCATTGGGCTTTAACAGTGAAATTCAGATAAAAATATTACGGCAAATAAAATTCAGTTGTAAAAATAAATTTCGAGTAATACACAAAATATACAAAGTCAAACTAAATAGGTAGATGAACAAACATGATGTAAAAACAAGCATTGTCGATTTTAGGGACGATCAGAAATTTTTGTAAGAAATTAAGGTAATAATTAAATAGAAAATTATTTATTTTGTAGGAATGTATGTTTCCGATAAAAATGTATTACTACAAAAATGGCTTACTTAAATTCCCTTGAATAAAAGTACTTTTTTCGGTTCCATGCCAACTCAACTCAACTCAACACCGCTTTGAAAAGTCATTAAAAGTTATGAATTTTTTTAAAAATAGCTCATAACCTAACCTAACGTAACCTACTTAACCATTTTTTTCATCACTTTTAATGATTTTTCAACGAGGGTGTGGAGTTGACTTCATTCTGGGTTGTCCGGTTACCCTTTTTTCACATTGTGCGGAGATGTACAAACGTAATATACATTTAATGAATTAACTACCAACATAATATATTTTTAATGAATAAACTACCAGCATAATATTTGTTTAATGAATTAGATACATACATTGTTTTAATTTTTTTTAAAGAAAGACAAACATTCCCGGGTTACTAATAGCCCAACAACATTTGAAAATCTCCTACTACCACCACAGTAAGCGGAAAATGTTGCTTGTGTCGTGATGGAGGACTTAGCCAGCCGAGGAACCGAACACGGAAGGCCTGATTGAAAGGCGATGCCCACTCAGCCACTGACCGGTCATTTACATTAAACGAATTAACTACTTACATAATGTTTATCTAATGAATTAACTACCTATATAATACATATTTAATGAATCAACTACCCACATAATACATATATTTAATAAATTAACTACCTACGTAATACATATTTAATGAATTAACTACCTACATAAAACATATTTAATTAATTAACTACCTACATAATACATATTCAATGAATTCACTACCTACATAATACATATTTAATGAATTAACTACCCACAAAATACACATTTAATAATAAATGAAACAATGTTACTTTGTTTGAACCACTTGTATATTTGTTTAAAGCCGACCGGTTTCGGAACGACCGTTCCTTCCTCAGGGCAAACGCGTACTGATTTGACAGTTACAAAATAGTGGATGGGAACAATGCATTATTACTAAACAAATATTATTATTATTGCCAAACAAATATACAAGTGGTTCAAGATAAATTAAACAATTTAACTTTGTTTTAATCACTTTTATATTTGAGTAAATCCGACCGGTTTCAGAACGACCGTTCCTTCTTCAGATATAATATTGTTTTTCAAAAGTATAACATTGTTTCATTTATCTACAATGGATAACCACAAAGTTATAGCTACATTTAAAAGTACATATTTAATGAATTAACTATTTGCATAATATATATTTAAAGAATTAACTACCTAAATAATATGTATTTATTGAATGTTTTTCAAATGTTCTTTCATCGTAATAAAATAAATCTAATTAATTAGACTAATGAAAGTTTTGTACATTGTTTATTCAAAGACCTGCTGTCTGATTAATAATTATATTATCTTAGACCTCTCCGTGTGTCTATTTAAAACCTCTTTCATTCAAGAAAGAAGTTCGTCTTATCACGGTCATTATTTTTAATTCTGGTCCGAGAGAGTGGTTTTCAAATATATATTAGTAGGCCACAGCCAAACAATTTCAAGGTGAATTTTCGAGATGCAAATAATTACTTAGTGGATATATCAGTTGATTCTGATAGTGTAATGGTTGTATTATAATACCTTGAATTGAAAAATAACCTATTATATTTGCATTTTTAATTGTCTTTTCAGTTGTACCAATCAACATTGTACTCAATTTGGGAGGCGGGTATGGGTACCGCCGCACCGAGAATCTTTAATTGGATAACACCTTTGCCATAGGTCACTCCAAGTGATTCGCTATATTCGCCACTGGCGTGCCGGATTTATGGGGTTAGGTTTGTCCAGGACTTGTAGCGAATGCTTTTATCATTTTGACGGCCGGCGTAATCCAGCGGTAAGGCTCTTGACTCGCACACCGAAGGTCGCGGGATCGAATCCCAGCGTGGCAAATAAAGTTTATTTTATTTTTTATTTTTATTTTTTTTTTTGTAATATAAAAAAATATGAGTTACATAATATACACATATATTTTACAAAATATTAAATTAAGGGTCGTTTTTGGTCATGTATACCTTATCAGAAAAGAGGAATGGAATTGAATGGAATTTAATTAATTAGTGTTCTTTTACAATTTATTAATTTAAAATAATATATAGTATATTTGCAGCACGTTCCAGAGTGGAAAATACTCTCAGTATCGCCCTTGTGTGAGACCACCATTCAGAATTGAAACGTTGGGTGAAATTGCATTAACCATGTTTGGTGACCAGATCTGAATATCCAGGTACTTCCCCACCTTCCTCTTCCCTATCTCCTTCCCCTTCCCACTACCTTCAGCCTCATAACAATTATAACATACCCCAATTGGGGATGCCATTGTCTCAGACGGGAGCTGTTGGGACTGCAGACGGGAGCTGTTGGGACTCGTGTTCGGTATTCATATGAAAAAAAATCTAACATCTGCATGGCGGGCCGGATCTAACGAGCAGAACCTAACAATTGTATACATTTTTTTCATTCAATTTAACGTTTCTAAACCAGTAACCACTATAAACAAATAACAAAAGCGGTAATTAGCCTAATTCCTTAATTGCAAGTAGTAACAATTTAAAATGAATGTGAGAATATTATTTGATTCGGTGAATGAATTAACTTAAGGGCTTTGTGGAATTGTTTCAATGGTGTGTCCTTTCTCTTAGATAATTCTGCTCTGCTGCTATTTGACCTTTAGTTGTTATGGTAAAGGTGAAGATTTTATGAAACACTAACTGCGCTGCTATTATGAATCAAGTCCGATCGGGGAACTGGCGATTTTTGCAGAAACTCAATGACTTGTGTCGGCAGTACGAGAACGAATCGTTTCTCCAACTGATTCTTTAGTAACACTGTCAAAAATGACTTTACTCTTTCTTCCTTCTTATGACTCAGGATTTCTTAAAGTTGGATCCACGACAAGATTGTCAGGGGCCTGTAGAATCCAATTTCACTCTTAAATACTTATTAGAAATATGAAATATCATGCTGTAATTCGCGCAGAATTCTACTGAAGGCTACTTTAGCCCAGAACACTTAGATAAAGAAACTTGGGTGCAAAGCTATTTTACAGTTCATATTGATAATATCAGCGATGAAGATCTTGTTAAAGATGAACTCATAGACATGAGATTCAAGAAAATATTGCGAGCTGAATTTCATTCAAAGAGTCTTGACGAGTTTTGTTGTTCTTTGAAGTATAAGCTTATCCTTTCCTTTTAAAACGAGCTATGTTTATTCTGATACCAAATGTAACTACGTATCTGTGTGAGTCCGAGTTTTAATTAAAACTAAAACTCATAATCGATTAGACGTCAAAGATTAAATGCACCTTGCCTTATCGAAGACGATATCTCAAGCAGTTCAAACAACAGCACCCTTTTCATTAATCTACATATATGGCATACCAAGACATATGCAATATTTTCATGGAATATTTCCAATCAGTTTACATAAATGATAATAACCTACCAACATTAGATATACCAGAAAATACAAATAATATAAATATCACCACGGTCAAATTCTCACGAGAAATAGTCTTAAAAGAAATAAAAGCTCTTGACATAAACACAAGCGCGGGGTGTGATGACATTCCCTCATACTTTATAGTTAATTGCGCGGAAACACTTGCAAAACCTCTCTGCATTATATATAATAAATCAATGAACGAAGGCACGGTACCTGAAATTTGGAAAAGAGCCTATGTAACACCAATCCACAAAAATGGTGAAAAAAATAATGTTAAAAACTGTCGGCCGATTTCAAAACTAACAATATTCAGTAAGTTAATGGAAAAAATTGTTTACAAATATATAAGTCCACAACTGAATCACATCATTACAACAAAGCAACATGGTTTTACAAAAGGCAGAAATGTGGAAAGTAACCTCGTTCTTCTTACTGAATTCATTGTCGATCACATGGACAACCGCACTCAAGTAGATATCATATATACAGACTTTGCCAAAGCTTTTGATAAAATTAATCAAAAACTATTACTCAGAAAACTTTGGTCATTAGGTATACGTGGTAATTTATTTCGTTGGGTTACATCTTATACACTTAAGAGATCACAGGCAGTAGCAATACAGGGTTTCGAATCAGATTTCAGTGAAATTTCCTCTGGGATCCAACAGGGTTCTCATCTCGGACCATTGTTTTTCATTTTATATATCAATGATTTGGTCAATGTTGTTAAATACTCTGAAATAGAATTATTTGCTGATGATGCCAAGCTATACAAACCAATAAAAAGTCTAAACGATTGTGTCAATTTACAACATGATTTAAACAATATATTTACCTATTGCCAACATTATCAACTATTTCTAAATGTCTCAAAATGTCATCATATTACCTTTTCAAGAAATAAAAATAAAACATTATTTAATTATTCTATAAATAACAACAACATTGCAACAGTCTCAGATATTCGTGATCTTGGAATAACCCTTGATAGTAAACTACAATATAACCTTCATATACAACAAATCATAAATAAAGCTTCTAAAATGTTAGGTTTCATCATAAGAAACACAAAACTTTTTAATAGCATCAATATCATTAAGCAACTCTACTTTGCCTATGTACGGAGTCATTTGGAGTTTGCATCAGTTGTTTGGTCTCCATTTTACAAAATCCACATAAACAAAATCGAGGCTATTCAAAACAAATTCCTAAAATATCTTTGTTACAAGTCGTTTGTAAGATTTAATAATTATGTAGAGGCAGCTTCACACTTTAAAATTGATTCATTGAGTGTACGAAGGCATCATATGGATGCACTATTCCTGTATAAAGTAGTCAACAATAATATTCAATGCCCAGAGTTGCTAAATAAAATTCAATTCAATGTACCTGCACGTTCAACACGCTCCTCTGTCCTGTTCAGGGTGGATCAATGCAAGACAAACTGTAAGCAGAATTCTTACCTGAACCGACTATGCAGTAGTTATAATAGCGTATTTTCCAATGTGGACATTTTCAATTGCAAACTTACTGAATATAAAAGGTCCATAAAAGAGTGTTTCTCTAATGGTTCTTGAATAATGTTATGTTTTTATTGTTTGTATTTCTGTTATGATTTGATTTATATGTATAACCTCTCTCCATGGCTACCAATGTTTTGATAGATTTTTTTTTGTTTTGTAATTTTTCATTTTATATTAAAAAAAAATGTTTTGAGTATATATATTTTTTGTTTTATATAATTTTAGATTCATATTCCTTTTTATAAAACTAATTTACTTATTCTTATTATGCTGTCTCAATAGAAGTAAAGTCACAAGGAGGAAATCCGTAATTGGTTTTATTTTGGCTATTTAATACTATGTACAAACTGAAATAAATATAAACTGTCGATTTCCCGAAAATTAATAAATAAATAATTTAATTAACTATTATTGTAAACTAACCTACTAACTACTACTAGCACTGAAAACTAACCAATAAAAGTGAGCGCTCTTTATTTTCCTACAATTTTCTTCGACAGGGGTCCATGGTTATTTTGAAATTCTAAAAGTGGTCCATGGTTACAAAAAGTGTAAGAATCACTGTCTAACTGTTTATTACCTATCAAAAGCAAAAATTTTCAATAAATAAACTTAAATATTGTTGGTATTAAATAACCACTTACTTTCCTACTGTAATTTATAAGATATATAACTAATTGTTTTCTTATTATTTGTATTAAAAATAAAATTTTGAGGCGCATCTTCGGACCGGTTCTAGAAAATGGATTTTGGTGTAGACGTTATAACAATGAGCTCCATACTTTGTTTAAGGAGCTAAACGTCGCAAAATTTATGAAACTGGAAGACTTCGGTGGCTGGGTCATGTGGAGAGAATGACCGGGCATCAAGCACCAAAGTCCTTGCTGAACTCAAGACTAATAGGGCGAAGAAGCCTGGGAAGACCAAGATTAAGATGTAGCGACAACGTCCTCAAAGACATATCTATCTTGGAGCTTCTAAACTGGAGAGAGCTGCTACAAAACCGAGATGAGTGGAGGAAGACTCTTGAGGAGGCCAGACCTACCAGACCCACTAGAGCCAATAGTGATGATGTTTTCTTATTTTTGCTGCAGAATCTAAGATCCTACCTAATAAAATGTATTAAATAAGTAACTTTGTAATGGAATACTGTTGATAGAAACGTAGTTTACCTACATTTCATTGTATGAAAACAGCACAGGTAATTAGTTAACTGAAGTGTTTATTATTATATATCTTATTATTTGGGTAATTAAAGACCATTATTTATTTATGACCGGTAGGTACCAACAAGCAATACCAGGTCATGGTTAAATTAACTAAATAGATGTACACTGACGGAAATATAACTCAAAACATACAGATTCAAAGTCTACAACCAATTATTTAAATTATGTAAATCTATCACCGATCATAGCAGTTAAAATGTTATTGTTTGTCGTACAATAGGTATAAAAGTTGGCGTGTTTCCGATGAGATATTTAACTTCCTCCTCTTCTTCGGTCACGGAAAAATGTTTCCAACATTCCATTTCTACCTACTTTTCACTCAACTAAGTTCCGACTCATCCACAGACCATACACCATGTCGGATTTATTCCAAGAGAGAAAATAGTGCACTGAACGAAGATCGAATTGAATTTGAAAAAAAAATTGTTTAGATAAATAATCGATTTTGTTCAAGTTTCGTATGGCAGTTGATTGTGTAAGAAAATAGTAAGTCATTGAATCTGATTGATAGTACCTAGGTATATGAAAAGAATTTCAATTGCTCGATGTATTTTTTTATTGTTGTTTGTAAGTAAATAGCATCTAACAAAATAAGAGAAGAGCGAATCAAATACCTCACAATTACTCAAACAGCTGTTGATTATAACCTATTTTCTTAAATTATATGACAGTGATTTATGATAATTTAAAAAAATATGTATTATTTTGACTTAAGATGAATATATACGTGAAATCCTATTTAGATACTATTTTGATTAATCTTTACGACGAATCGGCTTACAGTATGAACATCAAAAAATATGCTACGGATAAATCGAAGCTTTTACTAGCTTTTCTTTGTATTGGAATTACAATAAAATTATTATTTACGTAACAAAAAAATATAAGCGTAAACCACCAAAATAATGTTTTTTCATGACTTAACTATGAAGTAATACAAGAAACAATTTTTAAAAAATACCCCATTATGGCAAAGGCTATTTTTGAGGTTTTCCATGTTCTAACTTTTTTTCGTTCTTATAAAATTAAGCACAAAATAAATAAAAAACCGCTTTTTCGCTTACTAGCCTCGTGCAAAAAGACGCTCTATTTTAAAATTTTGCAGGCATGAGATTCGAAATATTTCTAGCGTTTATATTCCTCTTAATGACTAAATTATCTTTTTCTGATTTTCCGTTTCAAATTTTCGATGTAGAGGTCTTAATATTGTCTTAAGAAATATGCCTAAATATTTCATTTTCTTAACAAGTACACAATAAAAGTTTCTTAATATTTTTGTTTACTACCAAAGTAACATATTAGTCTTATATAAGTAGGTTCATTTTGAATTTTCCCAACAATTTTAATATTAAACAGTTTTTTCTTACATATGTATTTTCAGGTTATCGTGAAGGAGATTGAATAATAATCATACTGTGTACGCCTTCGTGGCCAAATGACAAATAGACTATAATGTATGAAGCAAGCTAGGAAAAGGATGCGGGAGGGAAACGGGGACGCACGGGAAATGTGGTTCAGGGAGAAACAATAATGTATTTCTTTGAATATGGCATTGCAACGCATGATGGGAACCAGCTAGTATAAATATATTTTAAAGAATTTAACGGTGGTAGAAAGTCTCAATATCGCCCTGGTATTAACCACCGTTCAGAATCGAAACGTTCCTGAATGGCTTGAAACGTATATATAAACACTAACTGACCACGGACAGTTGGAAGCAGTTTGTGCGCCATACATTTTTTTTCGTAATACCTGTACCTACGTATTTGTAAAATGCTTGAAATTCAGCTTCTATCTAAGCTTCTAAGACCACTTGGGTGCAAATTAGCCTTGTGTCATTTTCATACGCATTAATACATGGGTACCTACATATTTCTTAGCAACGCATTAAAATTCTCGCATGAATCAATTGAAAAATTCGTGAAAAACGGGTTTTCAATGACGAAAGTCCGCTGAATTTCCATTGTTGAATCTCGGCTGTATCTCACGCCGAATAATGGGAAATACGGCAGACAAGAAGGCAAGCCTAAGGTACGTTAGGTTCCCAGTTCCAAAGGTATTTGTCTACTGTATGCTTCATCAAGAATGCATTTTGCTAACGATTAGGCAAGAGATGTAATGAAGTAACTAGGTACGTATTGTATTGTTTCGATTCTATCCGGTGCTTCAAACGAAGAATTGGTAAACCCGCCTACCATTTGAAGAATACAACAATATGATTTTGATACAAAGCACTGTATTATTAAAGATTATTTTTATATTCGTGGCATGATAGCATCGTACCGTACAGAATAAGGCATTGCACTTTTTATGAAAATATTGCCGTTAATGTAATGGAATGAAGTTGGAATTTTAATTTAATTTCAGACGGTTGTGATTGTTTTACGACTGTACTAACTGTTGGTTATTATAGGTACATATTCATCATTGTGGTATTTTACCTTTGAAATAATGAGGGATTTTAACCAGCGATTCCTGATCATGTTTGGAGTAAAAAAATCACACTCCTACCGTCGCGGCGGGATCACGTGATACCCCCGCTGTTTCGTGTGTTACTTACTACTCATGGAAAGTGACGGAGTGATTATCACGTGACCCGCTAGGCTGCACCCGGCATGGAATGCCGATCGCGAACAGAGATATTTTTGAATGCTTTAAAAAGTTTGTAAAGTCGTGGGTGGAGAGATGGCCTGTGCTTAGAGTTGCTGACTTAGATTAAAATCATCTTTGTTTCAGGTGCCAAACGTATTGCTCTTGTCTCACCATGGTTACTCCTCCTTCTCAATTTTATTATTGCCTATGCTCGATTGCTTTATACTTCTGTTATACTCTTGTTTTTACTTTTCTTGTTTGGTGGTATGACTACACCGCATTTATTATTCTGTTTTTATTTATAACTACTATTATACATTATTATTTTTTGCTCTTTACTGCTGCGTAATCTTAATATTATTTTTTTTCTTTTTTCTCTATTTTGTTGCGTCAATTTGACGTTGATCATTTTACTTGTCTCACTTGGTTTTATTATGTTACTAACATCTTGAATTGTGACTAGGTTGCTGTACTGAACTCCATTGTACTGTATTGTCCAACTCCCCACCATGGGGGGCGGATATACCCGGTCCCTGCATCCAGTCAGGTGGCAGAATTCTGGTAGGGCCGTCCCACTAACGCCCGTGCCTCCCCCGGCGTCATGAGCGAGCTTGAGGAATGTTTGCGCGAGTCCGGCTCCCTTCCGTCCTGCCTCCGGTGATCCGAGGCTCACTTCATTCCCCAGGGTTTTTGGGAGTATCTCCCCCCCTCCACAAATACTTCTTCAAGGGTACTTTTGGGAAACCGGCTAAAGGACGCGGGCGTTTGGGTACGTTGCGGCCAGGCCGCTCGCCCGCTCATTCTCGCCGGGACTGCCCCGTGATAGTGGGACAAACTGCCCCCGATATCTTTCTTTTTATATCCAAATTCCTATATAAAATTTTAACTATTTCCTCCCACCCATGATTTGTATGTTCCTCCTGTCCTAAAATGAGTTCTGTAACTCATCGGGATTGCTATAGCAAGAAATAAAAACAATAAAAAAAAAAAATAAAAAAATATTTTCTTTGGTTTTAATCATACTTACACCTGTAAATATTTTTCTTTTATTATTTCACTCAACTAGATGCTGAACCAACAGGCGAATACATCTATGATGTGTCCTTATTTTGTTAATTAGTGCAAATGTAAGTATGCATACATTTTTCTTTTTTACTAACAATCATGCATGCAGGGACATTGGAGGGTCTAGATTCGTTTCAAAAATAAATGTAGCTTCCTTTTTACAAAAAATTAGAGTCCTGACGTGTGCGGCTAAGGAGGTTAAACAATCAGTTTCCTCACACAGCCGTGGGAAAGTGGTGAGTCCCCTCCAATGCACCCGATTACTCAGTTGCGACGTGTGGTGGAAAATATTTTTAATAGTTTTTAATTGAAAAAATAACCATCGGCCAGCATAAGGACATTTGCATGCTGTGTGGAGGGCGTTTTTAAGGAAAGGAAGGAGTTCTGGGAAGGAAAAATGTGTCCAGGAATGACGCATGTATAAATCCATCTCGCCCACTGCAGTGTAAGGCGATGGGTCGACAGTCCGGCTGGAGAGGTCAAAATGTCTCCCTCAACCAGCTCACCTGATCCGACCCAACAAGCAGAAGGTTGACAAATGCATCCGCCGTCAAGACCTAGATAAACCTCCTCCCATGAACCTGGGCACCCCTGCTAAGTCACCAAACTTAGCAAACCACTTGGGTTGACCTACGGCAGATGTGTTGTTCCTCCCAAATCGATATAATAATGCACAAGGGTTCCACTGCAATCTCTATCACGAATTCGTGTAAATGTAAGCGGTATACACACGATAGCTGATTGACTTGAGCCTTAGCCAATCTTAAGTGTTTGCTTGAGCCCCTCCCATGCACACAAATATACCTCGTTGTCATGATAATTCCGGATGCACTCTGACTAGAAGTACACCTTAACAATAGGTACCAGTTACTTCCAGCAAAGCTAGTTGGTTGAATGCCACCTCGCCGCTCACCACACGGATGTTTTGCCTCGGTTCAACCAAGGACAGACCTAATGAAAGGCTGGCAAAACCGAGAATTCATCTGAATTTCGATATTTATTTCTAGAAGCAAGTAGATATTTCTGTTAGTTTTACTAAAGAAGATATAACTTTTAAACGGTGAGCTTTGGCTTAATGAAATTTTCATTGGTTTTTCTATGGCGTGTGGTTAAAGAGTTGTTGTTGTTGAAGTATGTCTTGCCTATAACTAAAATTCTCATTTTCACCACCAGCTAAGGAGCTCCGAAATATCCATTAAACAGTAATAAAAAAACAATGGTTTTTTTTCCATTTGGCAAACACATATTTTTGTCAGAATCTCACAATTGGGGAGGTTACCACAATATTTTGTATTATGGTGCAAGTTTGCAACCAAAAACCTCAGTTGGAAGAGCGACCTGCTGACCTGAACACGGTGGACGTAAAATTTGACGTACTCTTCGAAATCCACAATTAGATGTCAAACTTTTTAACACTGCGTGCTCACTATATCAATAGTAGGTACTTTTGGGATAATTTAGATAATATATATGTACAACGTTGTTTATTATAATTTAAGCAAATAACATAAATAAAAAAATCAATTTATTTCAACTTTGGGAAGTCGAGAAATAAAAATAATTCATTTAGTAAATACCAAAACACTTTTGGTCAAAAAAAATGGGCCATTCGAAAACTAGGGGCCTTTAGAAAACCTAGGAGTGCTGAGGCCACCTCTGTGGACTTCCTTCATGGGGTCTGCAGAAGGAAACAATAGGAGAAACCATGGAGAGGAGTGTTGAGGCCACCTCCACGAACACTTCCTTTGTGGGGCCTTCAGGGAACCAAGGAGGAGTGAAGTTGAGAGATGATGTCCTCTTCCCATGTAGGGCCTTCAAGGAACTACAAAGGAGTGAAGAGGAGAGATGAAGTCCTCCACCTCCTGGGACTCTCGGGGAACCAAGGTGGGGTGGACTCTTCCCTTGTAAGACCTTCAGGGAACCAAAGGGAGGTGAACTCTCCGTCGTGGAGCCTTCAGGGAACTAAGGAGCGGAGAGGAGAGATGAAACTTTCTTCCCTCTTGGGGTTTTCAGGGAGCCAAGGAGTAGTGGGGAAGAGAGATGAGACCCTCTTCCCTCGTGGGCCTTTAGGGAACCAAGGAGGAGTGAAGAGGAGAAATGAGACCTGAGAAGACACATTGTGAAACCAGAGGATATAGCTTCATTTCCAATGACAATCCTAGTGAACTTTATAAAAGGGACTAGGTTACTGTCAAAGAAATGAGGTAAAATAGGAGATAGCACAAAAAAATCACACATCTACCGGATCTGCCAGATCTGCCCTGATGATGGACACTGCAACGCTGTCCGAAACACCCCAAAAACAAATAACGAAAATAATGGATTCTTAGGTCTTGTATACGAGACGATATCGCACTTAGGTAAACTGAAGCTTAAGCCATTTATTTTGGCCCACTTTGAGACACGGTCGCTATGACATTGGAGAAGTATGCAGTCAAGAAGTTTTTAATCGAACGAAGTTTCAAGTCATCCACATAACGTAAATAGGTAGTACGAATGAATGATTACTGAACCAATATAGGTAATGAAGAAAATAAAAGCGGTCCAAGGATAGAACCCGGAGGAACTCCAGAAAAAAAAATTAACTACGAGTTCAAAAGAACTGGAATCCTTATAAAAAACAAACTGTCTATGCGGTCCAAATAATTCCAGATAACAACTACATAAATATTATTATATCACAAGTCAATGATTTATAAAAAATATATCATTGTTTGTCCCAAGTAGAATAAAGCAGGTAGGGGTAACTACTCGAATAAAAACTGTTATTCAATATCAATAAAAAAAATACGCCATTATTTTATGCCAATTATGTTTATTTGCGCTTATTATAAAAGACTCTAAATTAAAAATACGGAAAACTTTCGAACCAGTATTCTTTTGCTGAGCGTTTTTCACCTGTCTCGTACCTGACTAAACTTCTTACTGACTTAAGTTCTTACCCAATGAAAGAATTTCTTCATTCACTATAGTAAGACAGGAACTATTCAACTTGTAATGTTTCTTTCCGTTTTTATATCCAACTGATGAACGTTAGATCATCGATAGAAAATAGAGAAAGAGATAGAATTGTTATTTTGCAAAAAACGAATCATTTTAAAGATGAGGTGGTTTGCCAATCTGTGTTTTAAATAACTGGATAATAAAGAAAAAAAATATTTATGCGATTTCATGTAATTTATTGCTTAACCCCATTTATTTATTTACAGTAAGTTTTGGGTAATCTACACCGGTTTCGCGATGAAAATCGCTTTAACATATAAAAAAATGCATTTAATTTATTTTTTTGACGGATGATTGAATATTTCTAAGCACCTTAACTCTTGATGGAAATGAAGTCAAGATGTACCTGTCAATAATTAGCCTGACCTAGATGTTCTAGTTCATTCAAGTTTCATGACGCCACGTTCGGAGGTTTATGCCACTTCAACATAGGGATTTATTTTTTTGGATTTCAGATGTAACGGAAATGACGATTACTGTACCTGCGACGCGTCATCGGCTGCTTTAATAATGAGGCACTTTTAAAGGCTCCTATTGGTTAAGATATGAAACGGAAATTACGTGAGGTCTGCGCTCATTGGTCGCTTTGATTATGACCTCACTTTTCAAGTATTGTATGAGATTTTTTTGGTAAAGTTTCGCTTCTACCGCTTGTAAACTGCACTCGATTTTTTTTACGGTATCACAGATTATTTATCGTTTGCAAAACAAGATTTCTTATTTAAACATTCTTAACATATAGATACCTAATATAGTTAAAGAAACATAGTTATACGAAAAAGTTTTAAATAATTGTAAAGAGTAATTAAAAATATGCACTGTGTTAGAAATTTGATTTAATAGAACAATTCCTCTTGTCATGCTAAGCTGTGCTAGAACAACTTTTCTGCCGTGTGGTAGCTTAAAGAAGCCGTGGCGATGGCTATGGCTGACTAGCACGTAACATTAGCCATAACTTTTCTAGAGAAATGGGCTAACAATAGATGTTATGCATAATATTATTTTAACCACTGGAAGCAAATAAACTGTCCTATTAAACTAACTATTCATACAAAGTGATAACAAAATAAAGACACAGAATTTTCTGAAGAATTCGCGTTATAAAATAAAGTTACTTAACAAAAATAAACATTAATATAACTTGTGATGTGAATATAACTGATGTGAATGTGAATATAACTGATGATGGACACTGTAACGCTGTCCGAAACGTTGGCTAAAGGAGGAGGTAGCGCAACACGGCATAATACCCCAAAAGGAAATAACCATAAAATTTTTGGCTGTGAAAACCTAAAATCATATCATTAATATAACTTGTCGCGAATGACCAATAAATTGGTAAAACACCGTTGCGTCATTTAACTAATAAAAAATAAGCCAAAGGCATCGAGGTTTGAATTACCCGACGACCAAAGGTGTTCTTTCATATTCCGACTATGTGTTTATAATATATTATCGGTTATGTGCTTCCATCTCAGCGGATCGCACAAGAACAAGTTGTGTTCACGAAAGTGAAAACAGCATTTATATAACTCAATCTTTATGTTCTCTCAGCTGCCGGGGCACGGGTTCTCTCGACGAGTGTTTATTGCAAAATGTTGAAGCGATGATCACTGATGATGATACTAGAGAATCATGAATGATTCCTATCAAATTTGGGTCGCTTTTGTTCGGAACTTGTTACCCAAGATTACAAGCAAAAGCAGAATAAAATGGAGAGTGGCATAGACATCCAAATGGATAGACAAGCAGTTACAGATGAGGGGTAAAACCAAACTATGGAGAGCGGAGAGGGGAAAGATGACTGTCATTCGTTGAACAATCAATCTGACACTATATAGGCATCTCGCATTACAATATCACCATTTAGTTCTTAAAAGCAAAATCTGCTTAGAATGAATAGACCTTTTTACATGGGAGCGCGAATTGCTTGCCACGTTCAAAACATATTTGCTAAGGCCAAATGCTCGCCCCAAAAAGACTCGCGCCAATACACATATCAATATTTTGTTTCCGTGTTTAGTTAAAACACTTTTACAAATGTTTCATAATTTACTTACCCCTGTAACCAGCGACGAGCACATTGGAGTACCGCCCACATTCCCTATGTGTACATTGATACGTAGATATATTGTATAGCACAAGCTGCCGTTATTTCGTTAAATGTATGGATGTCAGCTTCTCGCTGTTCACGGCAAGAATGATGACGTCACACATTTTAGATTCAAGCGAGGCTATATCCCCTCCCCATGGAGCGAGCCGGTTCCAAGGAGGAGCTACAGCCGGCGCCATGTGAAGGGGGAAATAATACGTTTTTATCACTTAGGGCAGGTCCAGATATATTCATATGTCCGTGGAGAGTGGTTATATTAAATCAAATCGAGGTATTGAAAGTGATGATAATTTTTAACGTTCGCTGTTTATTTTCTACGATATGAAACAAGTTATTAATAACCGGCTTTAACCGAGTTAAAATACTATTTTTTCTGATCAAAAGTATGAAAAATTTATAACCCAAAATATATGACTTTCTTCTTCAAACTTCGCAAAATTACTTTGTGGCATCATTAATTTTTAGAAATTAGAAAAAGCATTAATAGTAAATTAAATATTATAAATAACCAAACATTTTTTTAAAATAGCCATCTTTTAAATTTATTTTCTTATTAATACTTACAATTAATTATAATTATTGATTTTTGATTTAGACTAATTATTTTAATTATTTGTTCTTAAAAGTTTTTTATTATCTAAATGCAATTTTATTTATCCTTAAATAATTTTTATATTTAATTTTGTATAACTATTTTTATGATTTGTAAGTAATTAATCACCTCTACTTTTTAATATTTTGTCTATGTTATAGTTTATTCTAATTTGTCTATACTTGTTTGACATTTATTTTTCTTTATATTAACATATCCTGATGAAGATAACATTGTTATTGAAACATGTAGATATTGTTTATAATATAGTGGTTTATACAAAGTGATCTGTTATTCATTATATATATGACTTTCGATTATTTTTTTATTCGTGCAGGGGACCTTGAGATTGATCTATTGCTAGAATGCTGTAATTAGGACGAATTGCCTTATTTTAAACCTTTAAATAATATTTCAAAGCTCCGTAGTTCATGAAGGTCATAGAAATGTCGTTAGGATGTGAAAAATTTACCTTGTTAACCAAGATGTCTCCAGACAGAAATTACGGTAAATATTTCGTGTCACCAAATATCATGTACAAGAGTTTTTTTTCGTCGGTTGAGCAAACATACTGGTATCTTCCGCTTTATAGTTAAGATAGGTCTTCGGCATCATTTTAAAATAGTAATTTAGTCATTGATTGACATGTAAACTTTCTCATTTGGATCTTCGTAGTGGTACCAATGATGTTATGTAACAAATGGCGTTTTATGAAGATTAATAAGAATCTTATTCCCACTACATGCAGCCTCATAAGAACCCCATTTAGGGATGCCATAGATTCAATGGCTCTAGAGATTTGGGAGCAGTTCGGATTCTTGGACGGCATTCGCATAAGAAAATTTGTTCCCCGCAGGAAAAATGCACGGGAATTACTTTTAACATTGATAGCACTGTTCTGATGAAAGAACGAAATACAACTATCAGCAAATCTTTGAGTTGAACTAATATGCTAAGAGCTAGGAGTAGAAACGATATGAAATGTCAACCGTGCACGTGATGGGCACGAATTCGGTACGATGTCGAAGCGCCCAATGATGTAATTTCCCGGAGCACCTCCCAATTAAAAAACTGTCAAAAAGACGCAATGCTCTCACTTATATAACAACACTAGCACACCCGGCCACACGTTGCTGTAGCTAACGAAACACAAACGCCATTACCCAACCTTTATAAAATCCACACCACCCGTTTGCCTGCTGCCCGCTGCCTGAATTGAATATTTGAATTTCTCGGCTTTTCTCTACTATAATAAGCATATATTATACATATAAACCTTCCTCTTGAATCACTCTATCTATTGGTGAAAACCGCATGAAAATCCGTAACGTAGTTTAAAAGATCAATGCGCCCATACATTTTGAGCGACTTCATTTTAAACTATGTAATGATAATGATGATACACAAATAATAAATTCCTTAGTTTTTAATTATAAAAATTCAAAAGTAATTATTATTACAAATTGTGATATATCTTTCGTGTAATATATTATGTACTTTTGTAGCTATATTTTAACTTAAAGAAATGTTACCACTTAAACGATGTGCATGAGTGTATATATGGGTTAGGTATAAGTCAAATGGATTGTCCGTTTTGTGCAAAATCGAGCTTTTTTTAAAGTAGTTATCATGTATAAGAGCTTCAGACTAGAGGTGCCTGTAAACCTCAAAATTTGCCTTTTCATATTTAATTGGGTAGAGGCTGTATAACTAGATATTCTTTTAGTATGCATATTGTCTCAATTTCCCCAATTCGCCCCAATTCCCTGTCTCAATTTAAAAAAAAGTAATTGTCAAAAGAACCCGTTGACAAACTGATATCAATCAGTTTAACGGGACTTAATTTAAAAAATGTAAAACTGTAATTAAATAATAAAGGAATTTATTAATTAAAAAAATTAAAAAAATTCATAGAAAAAAGTTGTTCCAGATTTCAAAACTCTCCGGTTTACATATTTCAAAACTCTACAACCCATGATTGAAATGACGTCGGTGTTCCGGTGTTTGGCCAGTCTACCGTGGAGCTGTTCCGGGCCGCAGTAAACAAAGTCCGCATAGCCAACATGATAGCCAACGTCCGTTGAACGGACAAGGCACAAGAAGAAGAAGAAGTTCCGGCATAATTAAGTTGCGACCTACGTTTTCAACGCAGAAAGCTGTTTAAATTTTATAACGCCAAAGCTCACAAACGGTGAATTTTTTCCGCTTTAATAGAACAAACGGATGTCTGATTTAAATTTAAGATGATCTATTTATATGTAATATTTATTGATATATAAACTTATAAACCAGGGTACGTGATTTTAACATTGTTCTGGGATTCAATTCTCGCCAAATGTATCGTATCTTAGCATATTATATTACGTTCAAAATCGTAACATTTATTCAGCCGAACTATTTTTATGTCAGTGCAAGTGAGGAATGTTCACGTAAATGCTATTTTATTCGGATTAATGCAAAAATACATTATTTTCTGCTTCACTGATCATGCAATTTCCTTGTAGACATACCGTTGTGCCAAGCCTTTAAATTGCAAAAGCCTTAAATAACGCCCCAGGTCTCTTTAAATAACACGTAAATAAAAAAAAATTATGTAAATTTGAAACGGCACAGTTTGTTACATGATTTTTTAATGTTAATATATTATTCTTTTTAATTAACTTACCGGTCGCATTTTCGCGAAATTTTCTTCTAGACTAGGAGCCATCCTGGCATGTAATAAAATCGATGAACTAAATGAACTTTAAAGAAACCATAGCCTGTAGATATTACTACACATGTCACTTAATATTAATTCACTTATATCCAAGTGTAAAAACACCCACTGTTTTCCCAGTAACACAATATGCACTGCAGTTCGATTTTAAACAGTTTAAATTCAAAATCAGAATAGAATATTTAAAAAAAAATTGGTTTCGATTGTCTATTGTTTCAATTCAAAATTCGAACAGCCCGCCAGTTCTATTCCCGTTCACGTCCAAAAGAATACTGAACTTGAATGGCTGTAAGACCGAAAAATAGCTTTCTATCCAAGCACTGCATAAGAGGTTTGTCCCAATGAGGAACAAAAAATTATTAAAGAAAGCAAAACATGAACACTTAAAAAAAATCATGGCAAATTGAAACAATCTAATTGCAACAAGTTACACCTTTTGATGTGCACCTTTTGCTGCACGAATGATTATAAATTCTGTAGGCGAGGTTGTATCAATGACAACCAGTTGAATTATACGTTGCCGACGAAATTGGAAAATCGGTAAAAAGGTTTATTGTTTTTCTTCTATTTGTTTTTTATGTTGAGCAAATGAATTATTTTTATTACGTATTGGTGTTTAAATTCTTCGCCAAATGGACATACGTAGAGCTTTGCAGGAATTAGTGAATGTATAGTATTGTACAAACGTGTAAACGCATTCAGCATATAAATTTAGAGACAATTTTCAGTTTCAAAAACACTGTTTTTTTTTCAATTGCAGTTTTAATGGAAAAATTTTAAAAAGATTGCGACAAGTCTTAAATATATTTTCCTGAAATACTGGATTCATTATTTTTATTATTATCTGACATACTGATCTTGAACAGCATGTTTTGTTAAAACCTTCTGTACGATGGTAAAATCCGTAAATATGATATAGAATTACAGCATTATTAATTTGTATTTTGTTTAAAGTACCTACGAGCTACAAGAAAAATCCAGTTTGTTTAATTTCTTCTTCGATAGTTAATTACTTTCTGACACTTAATTACACTTAATACGGAACTCCAGTGAAAAATATTATGGCTTTAAAAAAATATGTTCATATAGACCATTAAACGCTGATTCTGAATATATAAGTTTTATTTAATTATATTAAACGCAGAGTTATTAAAAAAATATTATAAAGTCAATTTTTAAATGGGTCGTAAAAACACACCGTCAAGTTGGCATTATTGAAATTTTAGTGGTGACGTCACTGTTCGACGTGTCGTGACGTCACCGTAAAGTCATTGTATGGGAATGTATGATGTGACACAGGCCATCGTATTAATTTATTCGTTTATTTACATACTGTTTATAGAGATTTAGTTGTTGTGTTTATTGAAACATTATTTAGGCCTAAATAAAGTTTTAAAAATAAAGGTATCTCTTATTAGTTCATCTCTATTATTGAAAATATTCAAAAACTACCGCACAAAAAAATAGTAATGCTACTCTAAGGAGAAAGCTTCCAACAACGGAATTCAAAATGGCGGCAGTTGATCAGCTGATTGCCCGATCTTATAGTAATTTTTCAGGAGTGATGACGTCACATGATTCACCATACATACGGTGGTTTTCGGGGGGTCTAGAAAAATTAAAATTTTACAATTATTTTAACTATTAAAACTAACTCTAAAAACAAAAATAAAAATGCAGTTATTTATGTTAGAAGGTCATTATTCATTAAAAAAGAATTAAAAAATTGATACGGAGTTTTCTATTACTTCCGGTCAATAATCAGAAATTACAATAATTATCAGAATTACGATGTACTTAGGTAATTAATAATGCAATGGTAAATGTTGTTAGGGCCTTTTATGCAATCCCATTTGTTTTTGTACTTGGTGTTAGTGTTTTTCTGGAAATTAATTTATAGACAGATTTATGAAAACAACCCTTCTTGTCCTCTTTTTAACAGAATCATAACCTTCTTTGATGTTTTCATGTATACAGAGTGTTAAGGGACGCACTTGACTTACTTTGACCAATAATTCCTGACATTATTTGGAGTAAAAAATGTGAAAGAAATTTTGATATCCGGTGACATATTTGTTGAGGGGGGGGGGACGCGGGAGGGGAATGGTGGCACTTGGGAGGGGTGACGGTAGGGTGGGGTTGTGGGAGAAGCAGAGGGAAGAATTGCGAAGTAGACATAGTAGTATTTAGGGGACAGAATGGGGAACATTTTTTAAGAAGTGTGTGTATTTCATATGGTTTATCATATTGAAGCGGGAGGGGAGGGGAATCTGGGAGGGGGGAGGGGAACGAAATGTTCAAGATAAAACATTTAAACGAGATTTAAGGTATTTGACGAGGTTTTTTTGTGGTCGGGATGAGGTTTTGTTTTGTTACTTGGCTGAGTGACCGGTGATGATATGTGGAAGAATTTTTTCACGTGGAAGAAGAAAAAAAACATAAAAAAGTCACTGAAAACCAAAAATTCATTAAAATTTTTACTCCAAATAAAATCAGGAATCACTGGAGTATGTATTCCATTAAAGTCCTGTATAGTTTACGATCCTTCTAAATGTACGATACTTTGGACATCAACGGCATTTGACTAGCATGACAACGTGGAAGATGAAACGTGCCGCAGATGATAAGAACAATCCAGATAACTGGACGCCATGTAGACGGCACATGACGAAGATCCAAATGGTTTGTAATAATTTTTAATGAGTTTTGACGTGTATTTTCTATTTATTTATAACTGTAGATAGTTGATACGATTACGAAATTAATAATAATAATTATTACGAAGCACAAATTCACAAATAATAACTAACTAGTTAACCATCACTTCGTTTTCCTTCAGGGGTAGTTAGAGAGGATAGACCGTCTTGGCACACACGCTTCTTGCTTCATTCAAATTCAGTCTCACACATATCTGATTCGTTTTGATCGTGCCATGTCTTTCCCGGGCGTCCACGACTCTTTCTACCATTCACATTCTCACATTCTTCTTACACACTATTCTTCATCTAATATCCCTTTCTTAGATTTACTCAATACGCTTTTTTTAACATTAGGGGCACACAGGAGGCCCTGAGGAAAATAATTCCCCCCAGGGTCTATATCATCTTTGGGGATGCCATGTGGAGGGCCTTTTTAGGAAAAGAAGGAGAGAAAGTTCTGGGAAGGAAAATGACATTAGGGGTGGGTAGAAATCTGGGGGTCGATGTGTCCAGGAGTATCAAACGTATCAATCCATCTCTTCCACTGCGGTGCAAGGCGATGCGACGTTCCGAGAGAGTATGGCTGGAGAAGTCAAAGGGACTTTCTCAACTACTCTCTCCGGATCCGGCCTGCCATGCAGCTGATGGGCAGATGCATCGTAAATGATAATTACACTGGAATAATGTGGTTCAATCAACTGGCGACTGAGCTGAGGTTAGAACTTGATCATAATAAATTTAAAAATAAAATAAACTATTCTATCATAAATAATTTAGCTAATTAGAATCAATT
The DNA here is from genome assembly GCA_917880885.1 of Limnephilus marmoratus. Classification (NCBI taxonomy): domain Eukaryota; kingdom Metazoa; phylum Arthropoda; class Insecta; order Trichoptera; family Limnephilidae; genus Limnephilus; species Limnephilus marmoratus. The sequence continues at coordinate 22,827,337 of OU862919.1, read as the reverse complement.
GACATCTTATTTTTCTTATTCTATTTCTTTTTATTGTATGTGGTACTTTTTTATGTTTATTTTTATTCTTATTATAAATAATTTGTTTTGAATATTTAACTTTGTATTATTATATGCAAAAAAGTTCTTTTCTATTTTATATGTATAAAATTTTTTTGTTTTTTTTTCTTCACACTGAATGTTGTTATAATTTTTAGTTATTTATTAATTTTTATTTTTTCCCCTTTACTCACGAGTTTTAAACTCTCGTAAAGGTAAATGTGTCTAGTTTATAATTTGAAATATATGTTGTCATGTTAATTCATTCACATTCGACATTCGACATTCGACAACTATATATAAAGACAATTCTCATATTCCTATGGAAAAATGATTTGATGGAAAAAACACAAAACAAAATTCACACTCGGTACTCGTCACACCTAAAACGCATAATTCCTACGACTAAAACAACTTTCGCACAGCGACAGTTCTCCTATATTGCCCCCAAAATGTTCAACTCACTGAGTATTAATACTAGGAAATCGAAAACTGATAAGCTTTATAGCAAAAGTGTACAGGATTGGTTATTTACAAAGGGGAGGAACTATTTTTAAAAATGCCTGAAGTCAACGAGTTAAGTTTACTTTAAAATTAGTAAATTTGCTTTATCACTATTATTTTAAATTTTTATTACATTCAAATTCAAAAAAAAAAAAAAAATCTTTTGATAATTATCATAATAATATTTATATTTGGATGACTTATTTTCAACATCTCCACAAGTAGAGTCATTATTTATTTGTCTACTTATCATGTATTTACGTACCTATTTTATTTAGCAAAACAGCAGCCTACAATAAGAATAGTTTATTTATATGTTTATTATTATATAAATCTACCTTATTGAAACCACTTAAAGGAGTCGTTGTTATATAAAAACATTGTAACTAACTAAACTATATATTAATTAACCAATAACAATTCTTGCATTTATATAATTATATATTAATAATTCGACTACCATAATACGGGCATGTGCCTAGCATGGTAGTCGAACCACCTGTAAAAACTGTATAAAAAGTTATATTATGAATAAAGAAAAGGAAAAAAAAAAAAAAATCTAAGTACCTTTATGATTGTAACAAATAAATTAAAATAATTTAAAAAAAAAAAAACAATAAAAGGTAAGCAACAATATTGCAGAAGTCTGCGCATAAATAGATGGCAGCGTTAAGGCGAATCTTAATGCTAAATCACCATTTTAGATTAATCTTTACTACGAATCGGTTTATATTATAAATACAAATACACATACTTTGGATAAAATGAAGCTTACGATACTGTTTCTATTAAGTACAATAAAAATAAAAATGTTAATTGCTTTACAAAAAAAATACAAGCGTAAACTCCTAAAAACTTTTTTTTTCATTAGAATTATTTTAAAGCATATAAAAAATAACATTCTAAATATACAATCTTCTTCTTCCTGGCGCTCTCCCAACTCATTGCCTGGAAGGCTGTTGGAGTCGGCTCTTCTCGTTCTCAGGTTGTAGTTTCTTCGGTTCTTAGTGTAGCCTTCATCCAGGCCATTTCTCTGTAGTATTTTGGAGCATTGAGTGAATTTAAATTTCACGATCGTCCCGGAGAAATGCAGTTTCAGAAATGAAAGCCTTTTAAAATTAGTTTAGTTTAGTGACTATGTTTCAATGAACGGGTTGTTTCAGCCTTTCTCTGTCCATTTTTAATCCTCACCAAATATACCCCACAGGATCTTGACAATTGGGACTCTTAAACATGTTCATTTTGAATTAATTTATATAATAAATAATTCTTCTGCAATAACTGAAATATGTCTATTTAGTGTGTGCAATAGATCGGATTGGCTCATCCTAAGGTAGTGGATATACCACATTAGCATTTTTCCAAAACGTGAAAATTTATCTAAATTTTAAATAGTTTTAAATTGCCGTTTTAAACCGAAGATAGCTTTTAACATTTAAACACCCAATTGAACTAATTTTAGTTATTTGACGGCCTCCGTCGTTGATTGTTTACGATCCTTAGCTATGAATTCGGAGGTCGCGGGTTAAAATCCTGGCACGCGCGAGTAAATTAATTTAAAAACTAAAAATACATAACCACTTATTTTTAATCACTTGTATTGTTTAAAAAACCAACATGTTTCGTTAGCAATGATAGGTTCATCGGGGTTTACTTAAAGCTTTAAATTTTATTCGATCAATTTGTGTTATTTCACAATTTACTCATTTAAAGTAGTAAATTTATAGTAGCACGTTCCAGAGTGGAACATTTTCTTAGGGTTGTTTAAAAAAATTAGAACAATTCATCAAATATTTTAAGTTAATTTTCACGTTCTGGGTAAGCTCTATTAAAGTTTTGTAATTATATCATTACATATAAGTTGCTTCATAAAACTGAAATAATCACACAACTTGAATAGAACTTTCACAAATCATGAAAATTAACTTCAAACATTTGATGAATTTTCGTTAGTTGTTTTGGGGGTGTTATGCCGTGTTGCGCATCACAGTGTCCATCATCAGGGCAGATGTGTAATTTTAGTGGTGAAATGTGTGCTTATGTACTTAGAAGCGATCCCGTGTTGCCAGCTGTACTCCACTACAAGCTGGTATTACAGTATAGTTCGAAATGGTTTTCTGCGTTTAGCTTTGATGTAGCCGTCAATTACCGGATACCAAGAGTTATCCTACTGTATCGTATAGTATGTGTATGTTCACTTTACTTAATAATACATATATGAATAATCGGTTCCATGACAGTTGATCCGGCGACATTTGGTCCGGCGACATTTGGTCCGGCGACATTTGATCCGGCCGACATTTGATCCGGCCGACATTTGATCCGGCCGACACTTGATCCGGCGGACATTTGATCCGGCGACAATTGATCCGGCCTGATCCTTTAGAAGATTTCTTCTACAGGTAAGTATCTAAAGAGGATATACGGCCGTACAACCAAAGTCGGTAACCAAAGGCATCTTTAGTGAAAATCCGCTGTAAAAATATTTTTGCTAACAATAGTTTTGACTCTCCGAAGAAGCATGCGGCAAATGCGGAACCACTTGGGGTGACCTACGGCAGAGGTGTTGGTTATCCAAAAGTTCTAAAAAATAAAAATACAATATTAAAAAATCTATATCATATGATTTTTGTAATTAGTTCGCTGGTGTACAGTGTATGTAGGTTTAGTCGGATTACTTGAAATGACATGACTAGATCTGAATAGCCAGGTACGTTTTCCACATCTCCTTCCCCTCCCCACTACCCTCAGTGTCACACCGTACCAAAATTGGGTATGCCATTGGCACTCACTGGCTCGAGGCGGTTGAGAGCAGTTGGGACTCTAGTGTAATTTTCAGATGAAAAAGTTATACGCAAGTAGGAATCTTTTACGGTTTTTTTGTTAAACCGACTGCACGTATAAGTATGTCGTATTTTGTATTGCCGCATGCTTCTTCGGAGATACTTACCTGTAGAAGAAATCTTCTAAAGGATCAGGCCGGATCAATTGTCGCCGGATCAAATGTCCGCCGGATCAAGTGTCGGCCGGATCAAATGTCGGCCGGATCAAATGTCGGCCGGATCAAATGTCGCCGGACCAAATGTCGCCGGACCAAATGTCGCCGGATCAACTGTCATGGAACCGATTATTCATTTTTGTAGTATTAAGTAAAGTTAACATACACATACTATACGATACAGTAGGATAGCTCTTGGTATCCGGTAATTGACGGCTACATCAAAGCTAAACGCAGAAAACCATTTCGAACTATACTGTAATACCAGCTTGTAGTGGAATAAATAAATAAATAAATAAATACATAAATAAATAAATAAATAAATAAATAAATAAATAAATAAATAAATAAATAAATAAATAAATAAATAAATAAATATTGAGCTTGGCTCCGTCGTCTCTATTAATTTTATTGGATTTTTGTGAATTTTTTTTTTTTTTTACAGTGAATACCGCACAAGAATCTCAACTGCTCCCGTCTGGAGCCAGTGAGACTATGGCATCCCCAATTGGGGTATGTTGTGAGGCTGAAGGTAGTGGGTGGGGAAGGAGGTGGGGAAGAGGAAGGTTGGGAAGTACCTGGCTATTCAGATCTGGTCACTAAACACGGCTAAAGCCATTTTCAAGCAACGTTTCAATTCTGAATGGTGGTCTTACACCAGGGCGATACTGATAGTATCTTCAACTCTGGAACATGCCGCAAATATACTATATATTATTTTAAATTAATTAATTGTGAAATAACACAAATTAATCAAATAAAATTTATTTGCGCATGCCGGGTTCGAACCCGCGACCTCCGGAATGTGAGTCAAGAGTCTTAGCCACTGGACTACGGAGGTCGTCAATTTCCTCCGTAAGCAGGCATGCTCTATAAGTTTTGGGTCTTCCCAGGACTTCAGGAACAAATACAAAATATAGCCGGTTTCGATTAAGTGCTCGGCGATTGTCGATTTGTCAAGGTGGCGAATTGTTCAAATTTTTAGATTTTAAATCATCCTTAATATCGCCCTGGTGAAAGGCCTCCATTCAGAATCGAGATGTGTCTTGAAAAGATCCGAATAGTCAAATACTTCCCCACCTTCCTCTTTCTCATATCCTTCTCCTCCCTGCTACACACAGCCTGACAACTACTCCAATTAGGAAAGCCATAGTCTCACTGTCTCCAGACGATTGGGAGCAATTTTTACGGCACTCAAATTTAAAAAAAAAACAACGAAGGGGTCCGATGGGAAATGGAAAATTGGAATTTAGTGGTTAACTGCGCACCAGAAAAAATGGTCCACTTAACGCCAGCGCTGTTACATAATGATTATTATAAAAACAAACACACGGTTGTTACATTCAAAAAAGCATTATTCATGTGTGAACCGTTGTGACGCCATAATAACAGAGTAGGCAGTGAGGTAACATCTCTTAATTCACACGAAGGCGTTATTTTAATGAATTTTCCAACAGTAACTCAGAAATTCTCTCTAAACTAAACCAAGTTCGCGCAATTCATATTATTATTTCGAGATAACATCTCATCTCTTCCATTTTTCACTTAATGAATAGTGTAACGGACGTGTTGCACACCCTCTTTTCTAATTTTTATTCTTACAATTTCTTTATGTCTTTATGTACAATGCCCCGGTGCAACCAAATAAAGCTTGCGTGCCAGGTTGCCACCGGGAGACATTTTCTAACAAATTGTCATTATTTTTCCGCCTCCTTTTTATTTATTGTTTGCGGCCCCATGAAGGGCCGTTATCATGGCCCGGAGCAACCAGTTTGCGGCCCCATGAAGGGCCGTCATCCTGGCCCGGAGCAACCAGTTTGCGGCCCCATGAAGGGCCGTTATCCTGGCCCGGAGCAACCAGTTTGCGGCCCCATGAAGGGCCGTCATCCTGGCCCGGAGCAACCAGTTTGCGGCCCCATGAAAGGCCGTTATCCTGGCCCGGAGCAAAAGTTTGCGGCCCCGGTCAGGGCCTGTATTGCGGCTTCGCTGCCAAAGAAGAGCAAGTCTGCTATGGCTGCCTTGCCTCCCTTTTATTTTTGCGGCCCTAAAAAGGGCCATTTTTTCGGCTCCACCGCCAGGAGCAACAAGGGTTTGCCCAGACCGGCTTCGCTGCCAAGGAAGAGCAAGTCTGCTCTGGCAACCTTGCCTCCTTTTTCACTAGGAAGAGAGTCTGCTTGCCACCAACAGGCAAGCAGGCTGCTTTGCCTCCTCCGCCAAGAAGACGGACAGCCTTTTCGCCTCCTCCTCCTCCGCCAGGAAGACGGACGGCCTTGCCTAATTTTTTATTACTACAAGGCCCACAAAGGCAAACATAAAGCCCACAAGGGCAAATCTAAAGCCCTACAAGGCATCCAGAAGAAGCCAACCGGAGTCACTCCTTGGCCGGCTTCGCTGCTAGGGAGAACAAGAGTCTCTCCTTGGCCGGCTGCGCTGCTAGGGAGAACAAGAGTCACTCCTTGGCCGGCTGCGCTGCTAGGGAGAACAAGAGCCTGCCCCAGGCCAGCTACGCTGCTAGGGACAACAAGAGCCCGCATTCTTCAATATTACGGCCCCAACAAGGGCCATTATTTAGCCACCAAGGAGGCCAGAATCCCCTCCACATTTTTTATAAAACAATGTCCGATCGCCGTCGGGTTCAATTAACCCAATAAATATGTCGATTTTTTCAAAAATAAAGTTATAAGTTATTCTTCAACATTCAAACAAGTCTTTTATTTACTCTACAAGTGGTCCAGACACCTACCTCTGGAAGTCTGCGACCTGCTGCCAGCTGCTGCCTCCTGCCGAAGTTCTGCCTGAACGAGAACCCGGTGCCTACCGCTGCAGTCGGCCCTGACTCTGGGCACTGCAAGGCACCGCTCAGGCAGAAACGAGGCGCATCCAGGGCCATACCACTGGATGTAGGGAGGCCAGCCAGCCATAATCACCATCATCAGCGTGAGCTAGTGGAAGGCGTGCACAAAACCGGTGCTCTCTATTTTACAGTCTTGTAAAGGCTTGATACGTCTGTTACAAGTGGTCCTTCGAGCCGGATCCGCTGCACGCCTGACACGCCACGCCTGATGCCACGTCACGCCTGAGATCCCTTGCCTGACGCCACGCTGGACTCTACGCCTGACGCTACGCCATAAGCCACGCCTGACGCCACGCATGATGCTACGTCACGCCTGACGCTACGCCTGACGCTACGCCAGACGCTACGCCTGACGCCACGCCTGATGCCATGCCTCATGTCAGGACTGACGCCACGCCTCACGCCAGGACTGACGCCACGCCCCATGTCAGGGCTGATGCCACGCCTGATGCCATGGCCCATGTCAGGGCTGATGCCACATCACGCCTGATGCCACGCCTGATGCCACGCCTGATGCCACATCACGCCTGATGCCACATCACGCCTGATGCCATGTATACCCACGCTCGTGACACGCCTAGCTCTACAATTGAGATGGCGCGCTCAACAAAAGAGAGCCACAACCAGCAAGCACCGCCCTCTACAGCTATTGAGGACATGGTGCGACATTGGAGGACCCACCACTTACCCGCCCTGGTATAGGTAACAGATGGTTACCCCTTCAAGGCTCTTGCAAGGACTCTAAGTTTTTTGGTAAAAACGACTCTATATTTGAAAATGAAACTAGACCTCTGTTATAAATTGATAATTCAGCAGAAGGACGTCAAGTAAAAACATCTGGTTTCAATGGAGGAATTCCTGGTTTTATTCACAAAGCACATTTGCTACAATAATTTGTCCCGACCCGACAAAACACTAAATTTGGTCACTTTGACCACTTGCTAGACAATGCTAGCTGTTTATAGGAGATCCACGAATTAAGAGAGAGTTAAACTAGAAAGGCAGACTATTTATAATAAGTTTTCTAACACAATCAAAATAAACAACACTTTCGTGTCACCATAATATACGATATAAAAAACCAGAGATCTACTTTACCGTCTAGTGTTTACCTTTAGTTTCGAATTACGTCGCTAATCTGTAAAATCCCATATTAACTGACAATAGGCTACAAAAATACGCCGCTAGATGGCAGTAGTCTTCACTCTTTTTAACATACTGCCCGGCGGGGAATGAGAAAAAACAACAAGTTTTTTTGAAATTAAAAATCAAACTACAAATTCCTAAATCTACACACAATATACTAAAAATTTACAAGATGTGTAACTATCTAAATTTGAAGGGTCCGGGAACCTAACCAACAATTAAAATAACCTAAAAAAAAAAAAAAATTAAAAAAAATTTCACAAAATCATGCAAAAAATTAAATTATAAAATAATAAAATCACAACATTAATAATAATTTTGTAAAATTGACAAATCAATAATGTCTCATTGTTTCTATGGAGAAATTTTCACTTCAATTATATTTTTTAACCAACACCAATTCACAAATAGCAATAAATTGTTAGTTCGCTATTGACTGATTATCAGTTCATTAACTTTCACTGGCATGGCACTGCCAAAAAACCGAATGAACACTTCACCGGGTAGACTGCTCGGCCATCTTGTCCAGGGTGGTCATCGTTTTAGAGAAGCACATCAGCATGTACTTCTGTATGTCATCATTTGGGTAGATCATCATAAATCAAGGGGCGGCCGTGCCCTGGTAAGCAGATAGTACCATTGGATCTGCAGCGAGGATGATCATCTCGCGGTTGTTGACTTGAAGCCCCAGTGGCTTCAGGCTGGATACAGTGGTGTCAACAACACCAATACCGATGCTCCATAATTATTGACGTGGTTTGGTTGCATCGGTTCAGCCCTAATTACAGTTAGGCTGTGACCTTGGGAAGGTCAGTGATTTGCCGGGTCGGGAAATTTGGATCCAAGTTTGATTCTATTGGCATCAAACATATTTTTGTGATGGGTCTCACAAAAGTGCCTTGTGCTGTTTTGAGGGTAACTACCCTCACTACTCCATCCGGGCCTGGATGAGTAGATAATATGCGCGCCATCTTCCATAATGCAGGAGGCATATTGTCTTCCATCAGGATTACCAGATCGTCCTTCTTTATGGCCTTTTGGTTGTTGGCCTGCCATTTGGTCCGTTTTTGCAGCTCAGCAAGGTAATCTCGTTTCCATCTGAACCAGAAATTTTGAATTAGAGCGTTTAATTTTTGATATTTGCTTAGTCTGTTCTCCGGGAGCTCGCGGACATCCAACTCGGGAATAACCGAAGCATCCCTGCCCATAAGGAAATGGTTGGGGGTTAGAGGGAGAAGGTCGTCTACGTCATCAGACAGGGAAGTTAAGGGACGGGAGTTCAAACAAGCCTCTATCTGACAAAGCAAAGTATACAATAATTCAAACTGCAATGGGTTATTTTTAGTAATTCGATATAAATGAAACTTGGTGGACTTGACGGCGGCCTCCCACAGCCCCCCGTGGTTCGGCGCCCTAGGCGGTATGAAACTCCAAGATATTCCCTTATCAGCTAAAAACCTATGGATTTTGTCATTGTTCAATCTTAGACTGGCATATAGTTCTTTGAGCTTATTAGAAGCTCCTCTGAAAGTGGTTGCATTGTCAGAAAATATTTTTTCCGGTTGACCCCTACGGGCAATGAACCTCTTTAAACAATTTAAAAAAGCATCGCTTGATAAATCTGTTACGAGTTCCAAATGAACCGCTTTGGTAGAAAAACAAACAAATATGCAAAGATACGATTTAATGAGCGGAGATTTTCTCAGCGCTCCAGCCTTCGTGTCTATCGGTCCGGCAAAGTCGACACCTGTGACAGAGAGCGGTAGACTGGGAGTGATTCTCTCAACTGGAAGGTCTCCCATGATCTGCCGGCAAACCTGAGGTCGGTATCTAAAACATACAACACACTTATGTAGGATACGCTTAACAGTGTTTCTCCCAAATATCGGCCAATATTTCAAGCGTATTTCCGATAACAGCGCTTGGGGACCTGCATGTAAATGTTCATAATGATAATTACGTATAATAAGTTCAGTTAGCTTATGTGACGGTGGTAATATTACAGGGTGCCTTTGATGATGCGATAAATAAGTAGCTAATTTCAATCGTCCACTTGCACAAATTAAACCATCCATTAAACAGGGATTGAGAGCTTTCAATCTACTGTTTTTGTTTACTAACCCATGCTTCTTTAGGTCCTTCAATTCTCTTTTGAAGGAATGTTCTTGCGATGATTTCAGTAGACATTTTAAAGCTGCTTCCAGCTCGGAGACAGTTAAATTGCCATACGTTTTATCCTTAGGGTTGCAACAATTATTTATAAATCTTAACGCTTGAGCGACTACTCCTTTCAATTTGGTTAGCGATAAGAATTTTTCGAAAATATCCCATTCTTGAATATCAGTTACTAGTAGTACATTTTTACTTTTTATTTCCGGGGGATCCAAACATGACATCTTGGATACTGGCCAAGTGCTGACATCTTCCGTCAACCAGCTTGGCCCCTTCCACCATATTGAAGTGCTGACTAACCTTTCAGCTGTGGTACCTCGGGACAGTATATCCGCAGCATTTTCCGACGATGATACGTGCCGCCACTGGGTTGGATCGCTGATTTCCTGTATCTCAGCGACTCGGTTTGCCACGAAGGTGTTCCAACGAGCTGGTTGTCCTCTCAACCAGCACAACGCTATTGTTGAATCGCACCAGTAATAGGTGGCCGATTCCTCTATACTTAGCGTCAACTTGATATTTTTTATTAGCTTGGCCAATAGTAATGCACTACACAACTCTAACTTGGGTAGTGATATACACTTTAATGGTGCCACTCTAGACTTGGAGGTAACTAACTGTGCGTGCCTCTTACCTTCCGAATCTGTTGAGACGATGTAGGCGCATGCTCCGAAAGCTTTCTGAGAGGCGTCGCAGAACCCGTGCAATTGTATAGTCTTTGGTGTTCCGCTAATAACTCCTCTCGGGATTTTTAACACATTTAGTTGCGATAATTGGTCTAGATAAGCCCTCCAAGGTAGTAAAATTTCATCAGGTAGTATGTCATCCCACGATGCCTTGGACTGCCATAATTTTTGCATAATTAATTTAGCTACCACTACGATGGGCCCTAAAAGTCCTAAAGGATCAAAGGTGGAAGCTATGCACGATAATATTTGACGCTTGCTCTCCGTTTTACCTGACGGCTTTGTAATTTCATATGACAGGTAATCTAATTCATTATTCCAAATTAATCCAAGTATTTTTTCATTCTCGGAATTGTCAGTGATCATTTTCTCACAATTGCCCTGTTTGGCAATTTCACCTTGGCTCCGCCCAGATGACAATTCCAAAATATTTGATCTCCACTTCCTCAGGGTCATCCCTGCGGACAGCAAGATATCACTTATTTGTTTCTTTAACTGGAAACAAACTTCCAAGTCATCCCCTCCAGTCAATAGATCGTCCATATAAAAATCATTTTCTATGACTTGACTTGCTACTGGGAAATTAACTTTGTTATCCGTACCGATTTGTCGAAGACATCTCGTTGCTAGGAAGGAGGAAGGTCCCAGCCCATATGTGACGGTCTTCAATTTGTAATGTCGGAGTTCCTCTTCTTGTGATTCGCGCCATACAATCTTCTGAAGGCTGCGATCCTCTGCGCATACGTTGATTTGACGGTACATTTTTTCGATGTCCGCAGTCATGACGTATCGATGTATTCTGAAACGTAATAAATGGCTGTATAAGTCCTTTTGAATGACAGCTCCCACCATCAGAGCATCGTTCAGGGATATTCCGGTCGACGTCTTTGCCGAACCATCAAACACTACACGCACCTTCGTCGTGGTGCTAGCTTCTTTTATGACCGCGTGATGCGGCAAAAAATAGGATTGCTCATCCCCTCTCCATTTATCACATAACTCCATATGACCTAGTTGCTCATATTCTTGCATAAATTGTACATATTGCAATTTCAATTCAGGATTTATTAAAAATCTCTTTTCTAAATGCTTAAATCTTTTTTCCGCTGTGTTTAACGAGTCACCAAGTTGACTCACACATGGGCGGCGCGGCAGACTTACAACGTATCTACCATCGCTCTCTCTAGAGTGCGTGGCGACGAAATCCGCTTCACACGCCTTCTCCTCGTGATTTTGAAATCTCGCAGGATTCACCTCCTCCATTTTCCAAAATTTTTCTATCTGATTAGATAATGTGTTTATTGATAAACTACAAAATTGCGGTACTGGCCTTTTTTTCTGATGAATGTTGATCGGGCCCGATATAACCCAGCCTAATTCAGTCCTCTGCAGAGTAGGTCCGGTATCCAATCTCAGCCGATCATCTTGTAGTATATCCCAAAAGCTCTCAGCGCCTAACAGGATATCAATAGGCGCCGCTACGTTGAAATTTGGGTCCGCCATTTGTAATCCCGGCGGCAGCTTAAAGTCTTTTCTGGCCACTGTTGCTTGAGGTAGGTTTGTGGTTATTTCCTGCAATATTAGACAAGTGATATTTTGATTATAATTTGTCCTCAGAGATTTCATTTTTATCGCAACACGTTTCTTTATATGGGTAACATTGTTGTGTATACCTAACACAGGCTTGTTTATATTTTCGCATCTCAAATTTAACTTCATTGCGAACTTTTCGCACATAAAATTGGCTTGAGCTCCAGAGTCAATTAGGACTCTTGCCTCATGCACTTTATTATTGTGACCTACTACCCCAATGATAGCAGTCGACAATAAAATTGTTTTTTCAGCCTTCGCTAAAGCTGAATGGTTTGATACTGAAACTCGTTCAGCATCCATTTGGCAGTCACCTCCTGGGTGATATTCACCTTTATTCATGGAGTCATCGCTCGGATGCATCTCCCTGTGCAATAACGTATTGTGGCTCTCGCTATCACAATGCTTGCATTTTAAATTAATTTTGCAATATGGGGCCGTATGTCCTAACCTCAAACATTTGAAGCAGGCACGGTACCTCCTTATTGCGTTGGCTCTTTCTCCTGAATTTAATTTTAAAAATTTTTTACAAAAATATATTTTATGCCTTTTGTCATTACAACAAATACAATTATTGTGGGTAGCAGCTAAAAATACCGATTCCTTTTTGGGATTATTGTTGCTACCACTTGCTTTCGGGTAGGTAGGAATTTTTTTCGAATCTGAATTTAACATTAATTCCAAAACTTGCGCACGCGAGGTCAAACATTTAAGAAATTCCTGTAATGTAGGTAGCTCATCCTGCAATGGGTTTTGTTCCCAATGCTTTCTAGAACTTGCATCCAATTTATTAGAAATTACGTATATAATTAAAGCATCCCATTGTTCGATTTTCAAGCCTAAATTTTGCAACGCTTTCAAATTTACATTAGTTTCATCAATCAGATAACGCATGGCTACTGGATCCTCATGTTTCATCTCTTTAAGTTGAAACAGAGCTTGGATGTGTCTTTGTACGGTAGTTCGCAAATTTGCAAACCTCTGCTGCAACAATTCAAAAGCCGATATATAATTCAGGTCTGATACCTCGAAATTGGCGATGATCTTTGCTGCATTCCCCTTTAAACAGGATTGCAGATAATAAAACTTCTGTACATTGCTTATGGCAGTATTGTTATGAACTAATGTCTTAAATGTTTCTAGAAAATTAATCCAATTTTTGGGATCTCCGTTAAATTCTCGTAACTGAAGGTTGGGTAATTTGATTTCTAATTTGGGAGTCTCTACAGACTGAATTGCTCCTTTAGCAGTCGCCAAGGTTGAATAATATTGATTTTCAAAATTCTCTCTTTGCAAATTATTATCAATTTCGTTGGAATCCGGAAGACTTTCGATTTGTTCCTGGACCTCTTCGAAATCATCAATTATTTTTTCAATTCTCGCATAGCGAATTTTAATTTCGTTAACTGATAATGCGTTTAATGAATCCGCAAATCTCGTGAGTTTACCTTTCAACACTCCGCGTTTGTTAATCAACGATTTTAAATTATCCATTTTTTATACGTTTGACAATAATTCAACACAACAAATTCTAAAAATGTTCCTTAAAAAATAATTTCTGTGCAATAATCGCGTAGAAAACCGTAGTAACCAATTCAAGCTATGAACAATGACAGAATCTTACAATAATCATCTTCTAAAACAATTAACCTAAAATAATTCGCATGACTTGCATTTACACTGCGGGTAGTTAGTTTTTTTGTTTTTAAATAAGTACATTGACACACAAAAAATAGCACTTGTTTGAACAGGAATTCACGGAATAGAAGGAAATAATGGGCAGGTGATACTTATATTGATGTCGATCGTTGTTCTTCATGTTTTCATCTTTTCATCTTTCTGGATTTTTGGATAGCTCGCTGGTTCATTTTATTGTTTCCTTTTAATGCCTTAATCCGATCGTAAGGTAGATGCGGCTGGAGGACCATGTTATAAATTGATAATTCAGCAGAAGGACGTCAAGTAAAAACATCTGGTTTCAATGGAGGAATTCCTGGTTTTATTCACAAAGCACATTTGCTACAATAATTTGTCCCGACCCGACAAAACACTAAATTTGGTCACTTTGACCACTTGCTAGACAATGCTAGCTGTTTATAGGAGATCCACGAATTAAGAGAGAGTTAAACTAGAAAGGCAGACTATTTATAATAAGTTTTCTAACACAATCAAAATAAACAACACTTTCGTGTCACCATAATATACGATATAAAAAACCAGAGATCTACTTTACCGTCTAGTGTTTACCTTTAGTTTCGAATTACGTCGCTAATCTGTAAAATCCCATATTAACTGACAATAGGCTACAAAAATACGCCGCTAGATGGCAGTAGTCTTCACTCTTTTTAACAACCTCCAATGTCCCTGCATACGTTGTTAGCAAGCAGTATGCAAGTGCTTAGCGGGAAATACAGATACAATATGTGTTAGTATGACAAAGTATAGACAAGACAATGGGACAGGTTGGTGAAAGTCCACGCGGTGGCAAGCGCTGGGAGATTGTATCCAGCGTATCCTACAAGCACCTGTTTGGGAGGAAGACACAGTAGATAAGTAATAAGGGCATGGAAAATGGTTGGGAGTCCTCTCCAATCGATTGGCAGTCCCAGCAAGAATGCGCATGACGTTAGGTCTAGTCGTGAACCACACTCAGCTTCCGCGCCCCTTAGCCGGTTCCTCGGTGATGCCTCAAAGAAAAGTAAATGGGAGATTGGGGGGAAATACCCGACGACCCTAAGGAATTCAGCGTCGAGTAGCCGGAGGCAAGGCGAAGGAGAGCCGAGGTCGCCCCCCCAAACCCAAGGCCTGCACATGTTGCTGGGGGTGGCGCAATTAATTTTAGAGGGCACCGTGCCATCGTCCAACGACTCCTGTTGATGCAAGGACGAGGTCTAGCGCACCCCCAGAAGGGGAAAAGAAACATAACAAAATAAATAGATGCAGTTCAGTTCAGCCTTCTGAGCGAAGCAAATTAGCATTGATACTAAAAAGAAAAAGAGAACAAAGAAACCAAAACAAAATAAAAATAAACAAAGTCGAGTATGTGAGTTAAATCAATAGTGTTTCTTTGAATATGAAGCTGGAAAAAAAAGAAAATTACACAAAAATGATGAAAAATTATAAAAATAATAAACAGAGGTATCTCGATTAAACACCGTCTAGCATAGCTTAGTTAAATCTAAAAGAAAACCATGTGAAAAGAAATAAAATAAGCAAAAAAAAATAGATAAGTCACACAAAAATAAAAGAAATAGGAACAAAATGTATATAATAGAATAAGATAAAGGTACCTAGGATAGAGATGATATAACAAAAAAAAATGCAGATATAAAGCATAAAACATAAAATTCTAGCAGTAGATGTAATAAAGTAAAGAGAATGTCCGTGGATTCAGGAGCAGATACACCTAGCATCTACATGATTTTACAGCTAGTCAGCGACTCTAAGATCAGGCCATCTCTCAACCCAGACTTTCGTAAATTTCCTCAAACACTCAAAGTTCACCTTATTCGAAACGAGATCCGCGTTCCAAGCTGGTCTCGTAGTAACTTGCAAGCCATCGAGCATTTCCTCTCGGGCATCCGTCAAAATCTCGCAGTGCCACAGAATGTGCTCGGCTGTTTGATCAGTATTACCGCAAGCGCAGTTAGAATGGGGTGATAGAGAGAGACTATGAAGTCTCCCTCTGAACTCCCCATGACCGGACAGAAGTTGGGTCACATGATGATCCCTAGTGATGTACGCCCCTTCCATTCTGAGTTTAATGGTGCGACAACTACAACGAGAGCTGCGCCGTCAGCAGCAACTTATTGACATGCTGACGGAAACCCTGCAACCACAACAGCATGGAGCAAAAGGGCCGGCACAAAAAAGGGCGACGGGGCCCGCTCTACCTCATCCTACAGGACTGACGCAGCGTGGAGCAAAAGGGCCGGCACAAAAAAGTGCGACGGGGCCCGCTCTACCTCATCCTGCAGGACTGACACCGCGTGGAGCAAAAGGGCCGGCACAAAAAAGTGCGACAGGGCCCGCTCTACCGCATGTTGCTACAGGGTTGCCACAACACGACGCTTCAGGGTTGGCACGTGATAGCCAAGCCCCGCAGCCAAGCAGCCATGGACAATCACCATGGATGCAGCCTCGTCATGCTTCAGGGTTGGCACGTGATAGCCAAGCCCCGCAGCCAAGCAGCCATGGACAACCACCATGGATGCAGCCTCGTCATGCTTCAGGGTTGGCACGCGATAGCCAAGCCCCGCAGCCAAGCAGCCATGACTCAACATGGATGCAGCCTCATCATGCTTCAGGGCCGGCACGAGATAGCCGAGCCCCGCAGCCAAGCAACCAAGGCAGTCCAAGATGGATGCCACCTGGACCTTCCGGCCCGGTACCGCCCGTACCTCTGCTCGACCAGAGGCAACGTGAAGCCGTACGTGAGATGCCCGTTGGACCTGTGCCTCTGGTGGACCAGAGGTACGCCTCACCGGCGCAGCCAGGGCCTGGAGGCCGTCCGCCGCCGCCCCCTCATCACAATGAGGGTCAAGGATGGATGCAGCATGGACCTTCCGGTCCCGTACCGCCCGCACCTCTGGTGGACCAGAGGCCGCGTACCGCCGTACGAGAGACGCCCGTTGGACCTGTACCTCTGGTGGACCAGAGGTACGCCTTGCCGGCGCAGCCAGGGCCTGGAGGCCCCCTGCCGCCGCCCCCTTACCACAACGTTGAGGGACCATCATCACACGCCCAGTGGACACCACCTGGGCCATCACATGGGCCGAGCACATTCTGTGGCAGTGCGAAATAATGACGGACGCAAGAGGTCAAATGATAGATGGTTTGGACGTCCCAATCAGACCAGTGTGGAACACTGATCTGGTCTCGAATAAGAAGAACTTCGAGTGCTTGAGGAACTTCACACGGGTCTGGGTTGAAAGATGGCCTGAGTTGAGAGTCGCTGATTAGTAGATTTTGAGACCAGGTGTACTTGTTCCTGACGTTCCTTCCATTTCTATGCTCTTGTACAACTCTGCCAGGATTTACATGTTTTTTTTTTTTGTTTATACACTTTTTGGTTTTGTTTTATTGCTTCTATTTTTATTGTTTATGTACGGTATGAACCTATAACTTGTATGTTTACTTTCTTTGTATACTCTTTACTTTCACAGGCCCTGTGTCTTTTTGGTTTACATCTTTTTTTTTTAAGTACTCATGCTACTTTCACGTTCCTGTATATTTTTTAATTTTTTGTGTTAATCGGTGAGTTTTGAATTCATCCAGCGATGACTCCCACACGCTTTTATTTTATATTTAGTTTCTTTTTTTTTGGGTTTTCACATTTTTCCCCAGATTTCCCATAAGATGCGTGAACTGAACTCCGATGCTTGTACTGTTTCGTCCTCTTCCCCACTAGGGGGTAGGACTCTGGAGCGTGTCCCCGCCTATGAACACTGGCCGGCCACATAGAAATGGTGGAGCTGCATCTGTCCTCCGCGCTGCCCCCCCGTGACATGAAGGGGCTGGGGAGAAGGCCGAACGGCGACTGAAAGCTGTCCGTCCCGCCTCCAGCAACCCGACGCTTCTATCCCTAGGGTCTTCTTCTCTGATTTCCACTTACTTTCGTCTAGGCACCACCGGCTAGCTGGCTTAAGGACGACGCCGCCGGTCGTCGGGAGGCCGGACATCCATCCTTCTTTATTGTCTCGGGGACTGCCGGTTGACGGAGTGCGGTAACACCACTTCTCAATTGTATTTACTTTTTGTTTTCTTTTGTTTCCTTTTTCTTTTTATGAACAGTGCTCGGTGCCGCCCGCTGGATTGTTACTGGATAATTTGTTCGTTTTTTTATTACTTTTCTTGGTTGAGGCTACTAACAACTCGTTTGACTGTCCATGAGGCTGATTACCTCCATGGGCTTTAGAATTTTAGAAGTGACTATAACAGTGCAATTCTGTAGGCGCGCCCGCATACCGCCCTCTAACAACGTATGCGGGGACATTGAAGCTCTAGATTCGTTATACAAAAGTTAAATGTAGAGTCGTTTATAAAAAAAAATGTAGATTCTTGCGAGAGCTCCGAAGGGGCGACCATAAGTCGCCTATACCGGGGCGGGACAGTGGTGGGTGCTTCAATGGGCCATCACAGCCAGTACCGCTGCACAAACAGCAGTACCGACTACCAGCAGCAGCAGCAGCTCCTGCCCAACCTGGTCCTGCCGGCCCCGTACCGCCCGTACCTCCGCTCGAACAGAGGTACCGAGAAGCCGTACGTGAAGAGCCTGCCGAACCTGTACCTCTGGTGGACCAGAGGTATGCACCACCAGCAGCAGCAGAGCCTGCCCAAGCTGGTGCAGTCCTGAAGCCAACCGAACGCTCAGTTCCGGACCAAGGAGAACCTTGGCGACTCCAGGGAATTCGGATGCAGCCTGGACCATCCGGCCCCGTGCCGCCCGTACCTCTGCTCGACAAGAGGCAACGTGAAGCCGCACCGGAGAAGCCCGTTGGACCATAAGCATCACTGGCGCAGCTAGGGCCTGAAGACCCTCCGCCGCCACCCCCTTCCTACAACCCAGGAAGAGCCAGTTTTACGGCCCCATTAAGGGCCAGTTTTGCGGCCCCATTAAGGGCCAGTTTTGCGGCCCCAAGAAGGGCCAGTTTTGCGGCCCCGAGAAGGGCCAGTATCGTGACACCGGACCTTGCCGGATCCGCACCACTGCCGGAGCAGTTGTACTCACTGCCGTCTGGACCTTCTGGCCCCGGACCGCCCCAACCCCTGCTCTATCAGAGGCAGCCAGCCGACCAGCAGAGAGCATCTGCCGGATCCGCACCGCTGCCGGAGCAGTGGGATTTGTTGCCACCTGGACCTTCTGGCCCCGGGCCGCCCTCACCCGGGCTCCACCGGACAGCCAGCTCTGCACAGTCAGCCGATCAGCAGAGAGCATCTGCTGGATCCGTACCTCTGCGCGAACAGAGATACCAAGCACTGGCCCAGATAGATGACCAACCACATTCCGCTGTCATAACAGTGGTTCTCCTTATCGGCGCAGTAACGACGAGCCCGCCCTGCCCCGGCAGTATCACTACCACATTCGTGATACCTGTTATCGGCGCAGCGAAGACGAGCCCGCCCTGCCCCAGCAATGCCACCATCAAAGAAGTGGCGCTCTTCACACGGGGGGAGCCAATCAACCCCAGCAAAAAGAAAAATTTGCTGGCTGTCATGGACCCCGTGATGCTCCACATCAGCCGACCACACGGCCGAGTCCTGGACGACACCCCCGCCACAGATGGCCGAGAGAGGACAGCCCGAATCCAGACGAGCCCCGCAGTCTACACCCGACCTGCCGTGACGCCCGCTGGGATCCTGTTGTTCCCGCCTATGCAGCTTCGCCTACTCATCGTTCGACACGTCCTGATGACTAGTGCAGACAAGCAGCACGGGGGGAGTGTAACGGACGTGTTGCACACCCTCTTTTCTAATTTTTATTCTTACAATTTCTTTATGTCTTTATGTACAATGCCCCGGTGCAACCAAATAAAGCTTGCGTGCCAGGTTGCCACCGGGAGACATTTTCTAACAAATTGTCATTATTTTTCCGCCTCCTTTTTATTTATTGTTTGCGGCCCCATGAAGGGCCGTTATCATGGCCCGGAGCAACCAGTTTGCGGCCCCATGAAGGGCCGTCATCCTGGCCCGGAGCAACCAGTTTGCGGCCCCATGAAGGGCCGTTATCCTGGCCCGGAGCAACCAGTTTGCGGCCCCATGAAGGGCCGT
Organism: Limnephilus marmoratus; assembly: GCA_917880885.1. Lineage (NCBI taxonomy): Eukaryota > Metazoa > Arthropoda > Insecta > Trichoptera > Limnephilidae > Limnephilus > Limnephilus marmoratus. The sequence goes on along the minus strand of OU862919.1, from coordinate 22,807,578 downwards.
CATCCTGGCCCGGAGCAACCAGTTTGCGGCCCCATGAAAGGCCGTTATCCTGGCCCGGAGCAAAAGTTTGCGGCCCCGGTCAGGGCCTGTATTGCGGCTTCGCTGCCAAAGAAGAGCAAGTCTGCTATGGCTGCCTTGCCTCCCTTTTATTTTTGCGGCCCTAAAAAGGGCCATTTTTTCGGCTCCACCGCCAGGAGCAACAAGGGTTTGCCCAGACCGGCTTCGCTGCCAAGGAAGAGCAAGTCTGCTCTGGCAACCTTGCCTCCTTTTTCACTAGGAAGAGAGTCTGCTTGCCACCAACAGGCAAGCAGGCTGCTTTGCCTCCTCCGCCAAGAAGACGGACAGCCTTTTCGCCTCCTCCTCCTCCGCCAGGAAGACGGACGGCCTTGCCTAATTTTTTATTACTACAAGGCCCACAAAGGCAAACATAAAGCCCACAAGGGCAAATCTAAAGCCCTACAAGGCATCCAGAAGAAGCCAACCGGAGTCACTCCTTGGCCGGCTTCGCTGCTAGGGAGAACAAGAGTCTCTCCTTGGCCGGCTGCGCTGCTAGGGAGAACAAGAGTCACTCCTTGGCCGGCTGCGCTGCTAGGGAGAACAAGAGCCTGCCCCAGGCCAGCTACGCTGCTAGGGACAACAAGAGCCCGCATTCTTCAATATTACGGCCCCAACAAGGGCCATTATTTAGCCACCAAGGAGGCCAGAATCCCCTCCACATTTTTTATAAAACAATGTCCGATCGCCGTCGGGTTCAATTAACCCAATAAATATGTCGATTTTTTCAAAAATAAAGTTATAAGTTATTCTTCAACATTCAAACAAGTCTTTTATTTACTCTACAAGTGGTCCAGACACCTACCTCTGGAAGTCTGCGACCTGCTGCCAGCTGCTGCCTCCTGCCGAAGTTCTGCCTGAACGAGAACCCGGTGCCTACCGCTGCAGTCGGCCCTGACTCTGGGCACTGCAAGGCACCGCTCAGGCAGAAACGAGGCGCATCCAGGGCCATACCACTGGATGTAGGGAGGCCAGCCAGCCATAATCACCATCATCAGCGTGAGCTAGTGGAAGGCGTGCACAAAACCGGTGCTCTCTATTTTACAGTCTTGTAAAGGCTTGATACGTCTGTTACAAATAGAAAAGTGCTTTGATACGTCGTCATTGCAATAAAATAGTCGTTTTTTTAAGGTTCGTTGTGAATTAAAGGTAAAAAATGACTACTAGTTTTTTACGCAACTGATCTAGCAAATTGAACGTAATAACTTCGAGTTAACAAAAAACGCTGGAAAATGGATTAAATCATAGGTAAAGGGAATAAAAAAGATGGGTCATACACCATTACCAAAAAACGCTGGAAAATGGATTAAATTATAGGTAACGGAAATAAGGAAGATGGGTCGTACAACATTATCAAAAAACGCTGGAAAATGGATTAAATTATATGTTAATTATGATTATGATTTGGATGCCTATATACAAAAACATATTCTTGTTTACTGTATATAGGCATCCAAATGCATCAGCAAGTTCTTAGTGAAATTAAAATTTAACTAGGTACAATAAGGAATTACAACTAAGGATTAAACATATTTAAAGAAAACTGCAAAAATTGTGTATGTAATAAGTAATAAGAAGTAAAGAAAGCGTAAACAAAAACGTTACATTAGACCAGCGGTTCCTAAACCTTGGGGTTCCGCGCAAGGGCGGATCCAGCTTTGGCGCCAGGGGGGGTCACATAGCGCCAGGGGGGGGGGGGGGGTCACATAGTCGTGGTCAAGTTACAAGAAGTTATAATTTAATTTTGATAATAATAGATACAAGTAAAAAGTAGGTCTACCTAGGTCCTAGACCCAGCCCAGGGGGGGGGGTCATGACCCCCCATGACCCCCCCCCTGGATCCGCCCTTGGTTCCGCGGAACCTCAGGGTTTACAGAGTTACACAGGGATGCACATTACACATGCTAAGGCATGGGCCTGACCAGGCCCGGACTGGCCAGGTCCGCAGGTCCGCGATCGCGGAGGGCCCCCGGCGCGAGGGGGCCCCGAAGGAGCCCCACAAATCGTAAAAAAAAAGTTTTTGACTTGTTAGTTTGTGTTCTTGGTAATGTTTGTTTACATTTTCGAAAAAAAAATTACATTTTCCAAAAGTAGAACATGTCCAACAACTGTTTATATCTCGCCGTGTATGCGAAAGCTTTATACGATCCACTGTCATCCGCATCGTCTGCGCGGTGACGTGTGTCGTATGTCGTGTGTCCACTGTCCAGCAGACAACTCATAAATGAAGTAATACCGACAACTGCACCGCGATGTCCTATCATATCAGCTGATCACTCAATAGGGCCGCGCAAGCGCATATCGTCCTTCCCCACACCCCTTTCCTACATTTATAATAATATCCACCCCACACTATTGTTTTCAAGCCACTACAAGTATGCGATGCGGTTAAATTGTTAAACTAAATTTTTTGTTTAGAGTTGAGCTGTGGTACATTATTTGATTAATTAATATTACGAACGGAACAATAACAAAGAAGAAAACTTTCAAGAGTGCTTTTCAAAAAAGAGAGGAAAATAAGAAAAAGAAACAAGAAGATTTCCAGTGTGCCAGTTCAATGTTTACGTGGTTAAAACCATCAAGCTCTACCTCAGAGAAAAAACGATGAGACGACTGTAGGTAAGGTCATCGAAATTTTAGATTATTATTTTTATTATGGGTTGTAATTTTTTGAAATTTTGTTCTGTTTATTCTACATTTTTACGTCACGTACTAACTTAACAATATTATTTTTTTTTTTTTTTACTTTAAAGATTTTTACTAATAGGGCTAATTAATTGTTTGGCTTGATTAATTGTTGGCTTGTATCATAAATCATTCTGGAATTCAGCTATATTTCTTACAATCCAAATTTAATAACTTAACTAATATATTATTATGTACTTTTTAATTTGCTTATTGTTATAGTATTTACTTATTGTTATCTACTTCTTTCGTATCATAATTTATAGTTTGGCAAGAAAGTGTAGAAATTAATTCAATTGGAACTAAACGTGTTCATTACTATGGCAACACCGAATTATACGACGTTTCCTATGGCTGTCATATTATGTGTTATCATATTGTGTGTATCAACGTGTTACGGTTGATTTATTGTCTTAAATCTGAGTAGAATATCGCTGATTTGATAATATTTTTATTCATTGTTTGCCTGAATTTAATTAAAATGAATAAATTATTACATAGTGATACAAGAGGGGTTATATTCTGCGTTTTTCAACGCTGCCTAGCCGAGTGTCACGCGAAGAAGCTTCTTTTTAATTTAGAAGATGTTTGCAAACGAACTGCTGAAATGACTGGTACGTAGTATAGTTTGTTTAATAAATTTCATTAGTATTACAAGATTTATGCCAATTTTCGAGCGATAATAACCATTACAATCTGATTTGAGGTTATGGTAAAAAAATCTGATTTTGACACTTCATTTTGACAGATAATATGCGGCCACAAGAAAAAGGGAATAACTCAATAAAAAAAATAATATTAAACTCGTAGAAAAGTTACCTTTTTCTCGTTTTCTCTTTCTTTCTTTCCAAGTGAATATTATCTAGTGTGTGTTTTTAAAACTCCCTTATATAATAATAATTTTAATGATTTTTCACACACAGGTAAATCTGAATCAACGGTAAGACGAATTGTCAAGGAAGGGGAAAAGGCAGATGGAAAATTTGAAACACCGGGAAAACGGAAAATGGGCATTATGTAATAGCATAAGTGCTGATGATTGGAAAAATTGTTGCAAACACGTGATGAAAATTGATGCAGAATATTATGCATGAGGCAGTAATAAATATGATGATATCGATGAACTGCGTTTAGATGAAGATGAAGATACGGAAGAAGAAGAATCACACGAGGACGAAGACAATAATTACATGTCGGGTGTTGAATTAATAGACTTAAATTTTTAAGTACCTACGTTTTTATTTCGGAATAAAAGCCCACTTAAAACTTGTTTTGTTTTATTTTGCTTCTATTAAATTACAGTTTTTTGTGCAAATTTTTTGAAAATACAAATACGCTATGAAATATGCATTTTGCCAGAAGTGTTTTTTTAAAACATACGTTCTTTGTCTTATGAGCCATCTTGGTGTTGCCATTTAAAACTAGAAAACGATCGCAGCGCCATCATTTATTTTCTACACTTTCTTGCCAAACTGTACTTACTGTACTTTATAATTGTTTATTAGTATTTACTCATAATTATTATGTACCTACTTAATTTACTTATGTTTATTTACTTATTATTGATAAATTGTTTATTATTGTTTACTCATAATTATATTAGATATTATCTACTTAATTTATTTATAATTATTTACTTAATATATTATATTTATTACACAAACTACATAAATTTATTACTTAATTATTATTATTTTTAATATACATAATTGTTTATTATTATTTACCTGATATTATTTAGCTCTTGTTGTTGTTTACCAATCTTAATTTTCTGCTAATAATTAAATGCTACTGTGGTATGGTCACCCTATAAATGAATTTGGTAAGCCACAACTAACCACAAAATAACCTTGTATTTTAGTTTACAGTATAATATTATTGTTGCCAACGATGAGCATACTGCCCAGCTATAATTAAATTATTAATAATCCATGACTGAATAATGGTTCTCAGTGCTTTTTTGTAGGTTTGTAATTATATTTTCATTAAGTTCATATGTATGTTTTTTGTTTAAATTACATTGTAAAACTGCATATCTCGATACAGGAATGCCCTAGTGAGATATGCAGCGTATGTTTTTCATGTATTTCTTCTTATTTTTCAATAAATAAAAAATAAATAAATTGTTATAATTTAATCAAAATAAACTGTATAAAAAACTTTCTCACATTGGGGATAAATTCACAATAGAAATGTGTTAAGGCCTACGTCAGAAGATGATGAAGAAAATCAGGAGACCTGTGATGCAGCTAAACAACAACTTGGGTGTTTCATTTGTCCATACAAAAGTGATTCAATCACGATTAAAAAAGCTTTCATGGAAAAATATCCTATTCAAGTTGTAGAAGGAAAAGGTACGAAATTGCCATTTGAGCCTTCTGAACTTTATTAGCGACATTTGCCGAATGGTGAAAAATTACACCGAAAATGGTTGTCATATTCAATTCAGCTGAATAAAGTGTACTGTTCGTGCTGTATGGCTTTTGGAGATAAAGGACACAGAGACTCTACCTACATTACATATGTTTCTTCAAAAAATGTGTATAAATCAGTAGAAATACACGAAAACTATACCCATTATGAACTTGTTGCGAAAGCAGCTTTTCAAAGTCAAAAGGGTTACGATATTTCAAATCTCCTGAATACCAACCAAACTAAACAGCAAGAAAGTGAAATTCAAAGTAGAAGATTGGTCGTCCAACGTTTGATAGACATAGTTTTGTTTATAGGAAGGCAAGGCATTGCCCACAGAGGTGACAAAGCAGAAGCAGCCTACGCTCTTGATTCTTTACAAAATCATGGTAATTTCCTTGAACTAGTCATGTTGGTGGCTAATTATTATGTAATTTTACAAAGCCATGTAAAAAAATGTATCAAAGACAGCAAAAAGCACAGAATAAAAATAAAGGACAAAAGAGAAGCCACAGGAAAGCAATCTAAAAAGCCCATTGGACGAGGATCAATGTTGACTTTGTTATCAAAGACTTTCATTAACAAGTTGATCGAGATAATTAGCTCGATGGGTCGAAACATTATTTTGAAAGACCTCCAGGATAGCATCCGTAATGGTGAACAGCACCCAAGATATAGCTGTCATGGACCAATTGGCAATATGCGTCCGCTATGTCGTTCAAGGAAAAGTGTATGAAAGACTTTTAGAGATTGCAGTTGTTATTGACTCAAGTGGACTTGCGTTGTACGAGCTTATAAAATTTAAATTATCTATGAGTATGGAATTGCAACGTCAAATATTATTGCTTGTTCATTTGATGGAGCCAACAACATAAAAGGCTGTTACAATGGGCTACAAGCCCATTTAAAAAAAGAAAATGAAAACCTTATTTATACTCACTGTATGGCACACGTACTGAACCTAGTTGTAGCTGACTCAACAGTAAGGTTACTACAAGCTGAGAACTTGTTTGGATTAGTGGAAGAATCCGCAGTATTTGTAAGCTCTTCGCACACGAGAATGGCTGTCTGGGAAAAGGAAACAAAAAGACAACATTTTATTGAACTTTCTATTCCGTTCCGCGGCGATGACGCCACTGCTTATCACGAGTATTTTGTACTGGTGAAAGTTAGTGGTGCTGGCGACACGGTATCGCTTCGAAGTAAATAAGCACACACTTCACGACTAAAAATTACACATCTACCGGATCTGCAGGATCTGCCCTGATGATGGACACTGCAACGATGTCCGAAACGTTGGCTAAAGAAGGAGGTAGCGCAACACGGCATAACACCCCAAAAATAAATAACGAAAAAAGACAACATACTGCTCACGACAAGTTGTACGTTCAGGTTGCAAAAAATAGGAGCAACGAGGTGGTGGAGCAAACATAAGGCTCTTTCATCAATTGTTGATGAATAATTCTTAATCAGTGAAGACAGTGTTAATTCAGCTAAGTTCTTTAATTTTATTTCTGTGTTTAAAGAAATCTCTGATGGAAGTTTTGACAGCAAATCTCGATTCACAGCAAGAAACCTGATAAGTCAATGGTCCAAATTTGAAAACTTGTTTATGTCGTTTGTTTTGCTAGATTTGTTTTTGGTCACTTCCCCTTCTTCTAAGTACTTGCAAAGTAAACGCATTGATTATGCTTTAGCTTGGAACTTAGTACAAACACTGCTCCATCAAGTTAAGGACAAAAGGAATGACGCGTATTTTGAAGTATTGTACGCAAAAACAAAAGCCTATGTAAGTGCGGTTCTATGGCAACTCAGAATGAAACCAACTCAGAAACACCTCAGAAAGGTCATTAAAAGCTATGAAAAATAATTTTAAAATAGCCGGTAAACCTAACCTAACTTAACCTATTTAACCAATTTTTTTATCATCACTCTTAATGACCTTTCTGAGTTGGTTTCATTCTGAGTTGTCTGGTTACCGTGAGTGCAGTTAATCTTAAGCTAGACGAAAATAACATTGACGTCGAGTTAGAATTGAACTTTAAGAGAAAAAGAACGTCAAGGAAAAAATTAATACCCGGTGAAAAATCAAAAGATGAAACTGACTCTATTTGAACTGTTCAACATTACAAAATTGTATATTTTGATATTTTAGACTGTGCGAGGATGAGTATTGAAGAAAGATTTTGCGCATTTTGCGTTTTACAGGATTGCTCTTGGTTGGAGCCCAAAAAGTTTGACTTTATCTTGAAACTCCAAACATTTCCCACAGAAGCTCTGCACAGTGTTTTTTTAAATTTTTTATTATTATTATTTTTTTATTATTGTACAACAGAATAATTCCAATTACAGTACAATTTAGTTATCCTATCAGCATTTAGGCAAGTGACTCTTCAATAATGTTTTAAGGCATATAAAGAACAGTCACTTACATCCAAATGGTTTCCAATTTCATTTAACAGCACCACTCCCCTCGTTATGCTATGCTTTGCCAAGACGTCTGTTCTGCCATTCGGTACTTTAAATAAGTCATGATGTCGACTTCGGCTGTAGTGGTCTGGTACATATAAATCATAGCATCCCAAGAGAAATGGGCTATTGATGAAATTGTTCCAAATTTTGAAAGACAGAATAGCAAAACTTGCTTTCCTTCTAGTTTCTAGGCTCACATAATCAGTTTCCTCAAGTAAGTCAATATGGTGCATGAACCTTGGATAGGTTCCATGCTTCCGCATATAAACATACCTGAGGAATTTCTTCTGGATTTGCTCTAACATATCAATGTACTTCTGGTGGTACGGTGTCCAAACATCGCTCGCGTACTCCAGCTTGCTTCTCACTCCGACTCTCAGTATGCCATCGAATAACGCTAGCATAGCTTCTTGGTTATCAAATTGCTTACAATTCCTGATGATGAATCCAAGAAGTTTGTAGCAGGACTGAGTGAGCTGCGATATATGGCAAGAGAATGTCAGTTCGGGATCAAAGACGACACCGAGATCTTTCATGGATTTTACACGTGATAACGTTTCGCCTTTTATTTTATAATCGTAAATTATAATGTTTTTACAACGAGTGAAGGACATTGTGACACATTTCTTTGTGTTAAAATCCAATTTGTTTGCCAACGACCATTCAGATAGTGCATCCAGATCAGTTTGCATTTTAAAGCAATCTTGTTGGCAGCTTATATCCATCATTATTTTAAGGTCATCAGCAAATAGTAGACATTTGCCGTTCCTAACACAGTTTTGGATGTCATCTATAAGTATTAGAAACAACATAGGTCCGAGGTTAGACCCTTGAGGAATTCCAGATTGCGCTTGGAATTTTTTTGAATTATGTCCATTTATCGAAACAAATTGACTTCTGGATTTTAAATACGATGAAAAAAGTTCAGTGTTGTTAAACATTTTCCTCAGAAGTATATCATGGTTAACACGGTCAAATGCCTTGGCAAAGTCGGTGTAAACTACATCTGTTTGGTGCCTCGAGTCCAAACTGGTGGCTACCAACCGCAAAAAATTAAGCCGATTTGTGATTGTTGATTTCTTTGGAAGGAAACCGTGTTGATTTTCACCAATGAATGGCGCAATCTGGTGACTTAATTTGTCACAAATCAATTTTTCAAAAAGTTTGGGTAGCACTGATAATACAGCTACCGTATTATCAGTGTAATATATAGTGATAATATTTTACAGTGTTTCTAAACTGTGTAAAATTGAAAGAAGTCGGCCGTTGATAGAGCTGTGACAGTTTGCACAACAAAACAGCAATTTCATACCGGCAGAGTCCACTGAGAACTACGGAGACAGATGCAGTGACGAAGAAGACGATTTGGAGCCAACGGCAGCGGAAACAAATGCTGACATTACTGCTCTGAAAATAGACAATGTTTCCAGTATTTGACATGTGCTTTTTCTGTTCTGTTTGAACTTACTCAATCTGGACTGTTTACCAACCTGTATATTGTATATAAATTTGTTCTTACCATACCTTGTACCCAAGTCACATGTGAACGAGTCTTTTCTAAACTTAAAATCGTCAAAAACCGACTTCGGTCGTCCTTAGGCAAATACCTTATGTCCATTCTGCTTTTTATTAATGTTGAGAGGGATTTAATTTATAACTTGGACAATAGATAAAGTAGCTTTAACAAGTGAGTTGCTTACAAAGAAACTGTTACTTTAGGGCTAGGGGAGCAAAATGTTGAATCATTTCAGTTAAGTTAAGCCCCTTCTATTCTAGTATACAACATTGTAAACTGTTAACCCTTTGATTAGTGAGTTATTTTTTTGTCATCTACATCGTGGGAGTGAGTTATTTTTCAAGTTTTTCTTAATTTTTTAATCGATTTAATTAATTATCTTCTTACCTTGTTTTACTACACAAGTTAATTTCGGAGCTTTTTTATTACTATATATAACCTTTTCTTATTGAATAAGTAAGAATTATGTAAATTTAGTTGGACAAATTCAGTGGTTCTCAACATTTTACAAATAGTTTTGCGAAAAAAAATTTTTTTTATAAAAAATGAAATGTACAGTACCTAATAAAAAGTCATAAAACATAATACTAAAAATAAAAATAAATTATAAATTCAGTGGTTCTCAACATTTTACAAATAAAAAGTTTTCAAATTAAATTTTTTTTTATTTGCTTAGATAAAAAGAAATATACAATCTAATAAAGAGATAATACTAAAAATAAAAAGTGGATATATTCAGTGGTTCTCAACATTTTACAAATAAAAAGTTTTCAATTTTTTTTATTTTTTTTTTTATTTATATTAAAAGAAATATAATATGTAATAAAGCGATAATACTAAAAATAAAAAAGTGGACCTATTCAGTAGTTCTCAACATTTTACAAATAGTTTTTTTTTATATAAAAATATTTATAAAAACAGAAATGTACAGTAATAAAAACAATACTAAAAATAAAAATAAGGTATAAATTCAGGGGTTCTCAACATGCGAATAATGTTAGATTTAAATTACTAGCTAAAATATTCTTTTCGTGTGGTATTCCTCAAAACACGGATACATACATAATGGAACATTACATCCAACACACATAAATTTTGTGTCCTTCCTTTGCACTGGACGAATTTTGGAATTACTGCACACAAAACATCTCCTACGTGTCCTACCTACGGTAGCAACGGTAGCGCCCTACTGTTGCTACGCCGTATGCCCCGGGCACGATGGATTCCTGGAAGCGAACTAGAATTGATTCCTGGAACTGAACAAAAGTGCTGGACGACTGCGCTTTATTTTATTTTCTTTTTAATAAATAAAAAAAATAATTTTTGAAAACACTATTTGTAAAATGTTTGAGAGCCACTGGATATGTCCACTTTTTTATTTTTAGTTTTATCCCTTTATTATTGTATATTTCTTATTATACAAATAAAAAAATCAAAGTTTTTGAAAACTTTTTATTTGTAAAATGTTGAGAGTCACTGGATTAGTCCACTTTTTTTATTTTTAATATTATCCCTTTATTATTGTACATTTCTTTCTATATAAATAAATTAATAAAAAAAAAATTTAACTTTTTATCTGTAAAATGTTGAGAGCCACTGGATTACGTAATCTGTAACGTGAAATACGTAACAATTTTGGTAAAAACATGTAAAAATGTTTGACAAATATATTTGTATTATCTATAAATCATAATTTAATCGAAATTACAAACACGGCATTGAAAAAACTAAATAAAGTCGCGCTGCCTCACGTATGCGACAATACTCTATTTGGATCGTCCGAGTGCTGCCGCATACGTGCGGCAATACTCCTCAAAAGGTTAAACACACAGGATTTTTTTTTTTTAAATATTAGTATTATTTTTCTAATCCCTAAAAATCCGTTTGTCATTATTTTTACTACACAAATAATTTTGACATAATTCATTAATGCTTTGGTGTTAATAAAATCCTGCCCTTTATTTTGAACTCCGTTATAATTATTGGCAGTTCTACAGCATGTGTTTAGTAGTGTTGTGGTATCCTAAAAATACTGTGAATTTCTTATTTCAATAAATAATAAAGTCAACAAAAGTCGAAAATCATAATATTCGTATAAAAACTTTCTCTGAATTTTTTCTTCTTTATAGGTGCCAATATAGCGTAGAAACGCGTTTTCATTGTTTTCAAGCACATAATTTTCATAAATTATCCGGGGGAGGCCCCCGGACCCCCCGTTTTCCGGAAACCCCCCCCCCCCACCCCCACCCCCACGTTAGGGGGCCCCTTTACAGGTTTTAGCGGAGGGCACCAAATGGTCCCAGTCCGGGCCTGGGCCTGATGCAGAAAGCAGGTAGCTGATGCCGATTACCGGCGTTTATCGGTACAAACCCGCGGCGCAAATAATCTACGGAAGCACGCAACACGTAATAGCGAAAACAATTGTTAAACATCAAATCTAATTTTAAGACTATTAATATGAAAAATTTCAATTTTCAAACAACAAATGTAATACTTTTGAATGCAGCTATAACTTTGTGGATATCCATTATAGATAAATGAAACAATGTTACTTTGTTTGAACCAATTATATATTTGTTTAAAGCCGACCGATTAAACAATGAACCGGTTAAACTTAAAAATAATGAATCTATTATCAACAAACAAAAAATATTATCTTACAGCCCAATCATGGATATGTTCCCCCACCCACTGTTCATTAATCCCTAGCAACGCCTCCACCCCTACCACAATCCTTAGTAATACATTGTTCCTACCCACTATTTGCTAATAGTCAAATTAATATACGTTTGCCCTGAGGAAGAAACTGTCGTTTCGAAACCGGTCGGCTAATACCCGCGTACAGTTATAACGTTATATTTTGCATTAGTTAGAAGTACACTGGAATATGCTTCACCAATTTGGAACCCGCAATACAAAGTATACATAGATAGCATAGAACATATTCAAAACAAGTTTATAAAATATCTTACCTTTAAATTCAACAATAACTTTGAATGCACATTTCAAAAATTTGCAACAAAGGCGAGCAGTAGCTGATTTGACATTTATACACAAAATTTGAAATAATAACATTGACTGTACCGAACTTCTTTTCCTAGTTAATTTTACAAGACAAATGCAGCATCTAATTCGCCAATCAATCGTGCTCTTCGTGTTTTCAATATAATTGGTCTAAATTCTAACATCAACATTTTCTCCGATTCACTACCCAAATTTAAAAAGAGCATCATGTCAATAATATAATTTGTTCAATGCGCATACACACATACATACATACATACATAATACTCACACACACACACCTTCCCACTACATACATCACCCGGTAATTACTTAATGATTGTAATTTTTTTTAACCAATGTATCTAATGTACCGTTTGTTTCTGTTAATAAATAAAATAAAAAAATAAAATAAAAACGAGCGGAATGTCAGCGGAAAGAGGCATGTGACGTCATTTGGGCTCTGAAAAACACGTCGCTTCAGCATTTTGTATGGAGATTTTTTTAAATTCTTCAAAAAGGAATTCCAGTAATTTTTTTTATCAATGTTAACCGTCTATCAGAATTAATGGTATAAAAAAATGATCAATATTTCATAGTTGAATTAATTTTTAAAGTTAGAATATTTGTTTCTCCCGCCTAAACGACATCCGCGCGAACCAATTCTGTCGAAATTTTGTAGAAAACTTGAGCTCGTAGCTAGCGCCACACGCTAGCCAGTAGCGAGAATTACGACTCCCGCGCGAACTAATTCTGACAGTTACGAAATCAGCTGTTGGTGGGCCGCCATCTTGAGGCAAGCGCTAGCGAGTAGCGAGCGAAGTTGACCGCCTTTCATCTTTTTTTCGTAGATTGTCCACAATCTGCTAGTTAACTAGTAATACGATTACACTGAGCGAGTTTACTAACAGATAGTGAATTTCCCACTTGTAAGCTCGCTCAATGTCATCGAGGCTTTATTTAAACTAAAAAGACTCATATAATCAAACAGAAACTAAGTGAACGGTCAAAGTCCAAAGTCAGTAATAAAATTTACAGGTAAAGCAACACGAGAAGGTTCACGACTTAAAATTAATTTTACTAAACAAAATGTTTTTATTATGTTCGGGACTGAATTTAAGTGTGAATAAGGATTGAATGAAAATGCGTAGGTGTTTAAAAATACCTACAAGGTGACCGGTAACTCATATTACATATATATTTCAGAATCCAGAAAATTCTAAGACAGGTTTTATCAGATGCTAATTAATAAAGCGGTAACCAATTTATGAGATATTTAAATTATAATAATATTTGATTTTTACCCCCAGCTGGGATTTTACAAATTTATTTTTTTAAAGACAAAAATACCTAAATGTGCACATAAACATTAAACAACATACTTTTTACAATACAATGAACTTGTTACATCGGTAACTTTTTATTTGTGATTAAAAAATATTTATTTTACCTTCCAATTACAGAGGGTTCTTCGAGGAATGTCACAAACTGATTTTCAAACCAATTTTTGAAGACTTTGGAATTCATTTCAGAATGGTAATCTTTATTAGACATGACCTTTTTCGTACGGAATATAAATTTACTCCCCATGATAAAACCCGTTTTTGCTGAACCACAATGCAAAATGTGAGCCGGCTTCCTTTTCCAACTGGCACTTTTAACTTTTAACTCCCATTGCCCTCATTATTTTGCCACATGTGTGTAATCGAGTGATTTTGATTCACCCAAGTCTCGTCCAAATAGACTATTTGCCGTCCGTCGCTATTTCATTTTCATTTTGATTAATTTTCCTCAAAAAGTCCACACGCGCTGTAGCAATGTCTAATCTTCCCATTAAATAATTTCTTCCATCTTTGCGTATTTTGAATTTTAAACCAATATCATGCAAAATACATCGCAATGACTCATGAGATTCAAAAAAAATATTTTATTTACCAGAACTTTGTTAAGATTTGCAAGAGTGGGATATTGTCCATTGTCATAAAAATCCATCACACTGCGAAGCACAACATCCTTTTTAAAATCTTCCAATCCCGTTGAGGCCGCAAGCCTGCTGCCAATAAATGTATGGATGTCATCAGTCCTGCTGCCAATAAATGTACTTGCTTGAAGTTCAATGTTTTGATGTATTCTGGATAGTCACGGATTTTTTGCAAAAACTTGATAACATTATGAACTATCGTTTTTTCACCTGACTGCAATTCGTATCGTTGATATTAGATCACACAGTATGTAATTACAATCACACTGATTAAATAAACGGAGTCAAAATGACATTAATAAAGTATAGGTATTAAATCGAACATAAAGTAATGGACTGGGTTTTGATCTTATGAAGTCAATACAGTACTTATTACTGAATGTGGAATCATTGATTGTTTGATTTTATAGTAAGTAGCATGATATAAATAACAATGGAATTTCCAAAGGCTTTAGTCGCCTAATTCACGGGAATAATCGCCAATGGAATTTCTAAATTTTGTTTCGCAGCGTGTAATTATTAGGTATCGTCTGAAATATTGTTTTTAGAATCCAGTTTAATGTATTTTCGAAAATAGGAATTCGAGGGACGTATAAATAATAAGAAATGAAAAATATAAAAACATTAATAATATAATGGTGGAGTGCCTTTCGAGTTTGGATTTTTCGGAGTTTTGACTATACGTTAATCCCCGTGTGAAATTTTGGGAGTGCATTTGGTATCTGTTCGACTATAACAAGATAGCAACCAAAAATGTTAAGCCTATACCTCTCTCATCATAAACAAACCATCTCTCATGTAATAGAAAGAGATGCACCATAGATATTCCAATGACCGTACAAACCGGAGTACAGATGACGTCAGAATTCTTTCGACCGAAGAATCGTGAAGCGTTTTTAGTTTACAGCTTTTTAATCATTTTTTAAAAACGTTTAATTAATTCTAAGAATAATAATATAGAAATATATGTATAAATTTAGAATCCATATTTTTTGAACTGCTTTAACATATTTTTTTTTAAGTCAAAATATTTTTCACTCAACTTTCCCAGGATCCAGTTTTTTCCAGTAAGTAGGTCGGTATGCATACATCTAACTTGCTGTAAAATTTCCCCATCAAAACGTTCGAACCACTGTCATAGGCCATATAGGAACAAATTTGTCACATTTCCTACTAATAATTCGTAAATTTCCTACGAAGCTACTAATAGAACCTGTTTGACTAGAATAAGCAATCAACTTCGCATAATTTTCCTTTCTGCGTTTCACACAAGGACGTCTTCTCGTATGACGATTCAGTCATTGATTTTCAAGTATATTATCGAAAGTGAAACCGTGCTATTAAACGTTACTTTGCACTGTCGTAATTATCTATTAACGAGGCAATTAGGTATCTATTGGTTATGATTGTGTTTTGCAAAATACGCACGCGCTTTTAAGATTGCAATGCATCATTTGTACGCAACAGAAGTAATTACCTATGCATTGTTTTATTATTTTGAACAGCTTTATGCACGCACTGACGGTATGACCGATAATGATTGTGTGTTGTGGGTGTGACTGTGTGCCAGAAGTAAGTTCATTTTTTTTTTTACTTCTTCTGAAATAATTCAAATTTTTTCGATTATCGAAATGCTTTCATGTTAATTTTAAGTAATGTCTTCGCAGTGTTTCAAATTGACATGGCGACAACGCGCATATGATGGCTTTGAATGGGACGACAGACTTGTTATCAAATCGGCGACGGCTTCCGTAGTTGAGGGGTAAGGTTCTTGAGTCACAATCCGAAGGTCGCGGGATCCAATCCCGGCGACGCAAATAAATTTTATTTGATTAATTTGAGTTATTTCACAATTAATTCATTTAAAATATTATAAAGCATATTTGAGGCACGTTCAAGAGTGGAAGATACTCCCAGTATCGCCCTGATGTAAGACCACCAGTCAGAATTGAAACCTTGCTTGAAATGGCTGTAGCCTTGTTTTGTGACCAGATCTGAATAGTCAGGTACTTCCCCACCTTCCTCTTCCCCATCTCCTTCCCCTCCCCACTACCTTCAGCCTCATAACATACCCCAATTGGGGATGCCATAGTCTCACTGGCTCCAGACGGGAGCAGCTGGGACTCTTGCAAAGAATTTGCTGTTTTTTTGTGAAGTATTCACATTAAAAAAATGTAATTTTTACGTAATTTTTGTTGTAACTTTGTATTATTTTTTTTATTGTCCATACAGGTATATACATAATAACGTAAAATATAACAAAGTTACAAAAAAATCCTTCAAAGGCGTATTATTAGTGGGTATTACAGTATGTGCGATGGTGGTTAAAATTAAATTTAAAACAAAAAATATATATAGTATCTATAGAGATCATTATCATTGATTTTATAGGAGTTTCTGAGAGTTTTCTTAAAAATTAAAAATATATATTATTAAAACAAATCACTTTGTAAAATACCACTTACTTAATCAAAATTATCAAAGTGTTTCAAAACCAATGTTTTCTTTGTCAGGTTAAATTAAAATTAACAAAATACAAACAAGTATAGAGAAAATGAGTACCTGTTGACAAAAAAAAACATTAAAAAGAGTGGTGATTTATTACTTAATAAAAAATAATTACATAAAATAAAATATAAAAATTATCCATGAATGTGTAATGATTGCATTTACCAATTGAAAATGTACTTTTTCGTCTACACTTTGTCGTTTGTTATTTTTGTTACTTAACATAATTTTATCTTATCGAAGAAACCATTGCTTTTGAAACATGTTGATATTTTGATCAAATAAGTGGTGTTTTACAAAGTGATTAGTTTTAATTCAATTGAAATGACGACAAAGTTAGAAGAATAAAATATTTTTATTTTATTTAAGTTCTTATTATTGTGACAGTTATTTCGCCGTTCAGGGTCACAATCTGGAGAAAATAGCTATTATCTAACTGCGGTTATTGGTGATTTTATGTATCCGTATTTTATTAACTGATTTTATTTACCCCTACCCATTTTTAATTTTTATGATGTTTAAAGTAATTTGGGAGGCGGAAATGGGTACCGCGGCCCCGGGAACCTTAATTGGATAACCAACACCTTTGCCACAGGTCACCCCAAGTGGTTCGCTACGTTTGGTGATTTAGCAGGGGTTCCCGGGTTCATGGAGTGAGGTTTGTCTAGGTCTTGGAGGCGGATGACTAGGACACACTGAACCCCAGATTCCTACCCACCCCTTAAACCCTTTTCCTTCCCAGAACTCTCCTCTCCTTCCTTTCCTTGAAAAACCCTCCACACAGCATCCCCAAAGATGACATAGGCCCCGAGGGAAATTATTTTCCTCAGGACCTCCTGTGTGGAGCTCATGTAAAAAAAAAAAGTGATTTATTAGAATTTTAGTTCAAAATCGATGAACTTAGAAAATCAATCGAGTCGGGCACTGAAGTTCTCGTGTGCAGTTATTGGTTATAGGCCTACTTTCAAGTGAGTTAATACAATTTATTATCTTTAAAATAATGGTTTCGGCCAGTAGCAGGAGGGGGGGGGGGCGGCTGATAGCCATCGAGAGTGTGGCAATTCAGTTAGATTATTCAACCCATCTCCTTCTGCTGAAATTCCTTACGAGGTGTGAGTACCTACCATACTAATTGAGGTGATTTTTCACAAAAACATCCAAATATTATTAATATTATTAATCTTCTTTACCGCACCTAGTAACAGGTATAGTTTCTGGTGGCTCGGTGTCAAGTAAAGTCAAGTTATAATGGCTTAAAGCTATGCTCTTGATTCGCACCGCGAGTGAAAGGACTCGAGTTGTAAAACGACATATAAGCAAACGTGATTCGCCTTCCCAACAAGGCAAAATACAGGTGGTTATGCATTGTAATAGGTTTCCTTATTCGAAATAATAATTATTAATTAATTTATATCACAATAATGGTGTTTGGCGCACTCCGTGGATTTATGGTTCGAATAACTGCTAAATCATCAGACATCATATCACTAACTGCCATGAACCAGAGATGTCGTCCGCTTGTCGGATTGGCGAGAATAATGCAGTTTGAAATGTTTTGGAATAAGGTGTTATAGTAACCTGTCAATAATTCATATTATCTTGTGGTCTGAATTTTTGCAAATTCATTGTGAATTTAAATCCTGTTGTGTAAAGTTTAACAGCTGGCTTTGTCTGTGTTGAAAAATTACGGAAATTGATTCAAGTGGATGGATTAATATTTCGGAGGCTTCCGATATTGCAGAAATTGATAATTAATTTGTGGTATTTGTTTCGCGCAAAGTTAGATTCGTTAATCAATTGAGCATTGATCTGGAGGAACTTACACACCCCATGCTTGCAAATTATAATGCAACAAGTAGGTATGTGAGACATTCAAACGGCAAAAGCAAGCACCAAAACATCTTCTGAAAGTTTTTTATGGCAATGTTGTTAAAAAAGGTGTTTTTTTAAGCAAAATTTCCATAAATTAGGTCTTGTATCAATGCACATTACAAAACCCCGCAAACCAACATCGAACAATATTTATTATTTTACGATGACAGCTCCAACACGGAATCACAATTGCGTACTCCCATTCGCCGTAAACAGATTTTTGGTAATGATAATAAGGATAATGTTTTTTTTACATGAGCTCCACACGTATTTAATGTATCAATCACTAAATATAAACAAATCTATCCAAACAAATACCTAGCTCTGCTTCGACTTATTTAATTTATTTATTTAACTAGGTATACCCAATCTACTATTTTTAATAAATAAACTGTTCCTAAAGCCTTGCTTCATTTTACAACATTTACTAAAGACTATCGCGTTTATATTTTATGCGTATTAGTTTTCACCCATTGTTCTTGAAGGCCAATTTATGTACACGTATTCATGCTATTTTAATTTTATAATTGTAGGTATTGAAAATTGGAGGCGAGTTCAGATTTAGAAGAGATGGAAACGTGTTGAATGGAGGGGAGGGAATAATAAGGCTTGATAGAAAAGAGGATATTTGTTTAGATAGGGACAAAAGTTGATTTAATGTTCCCACTTCTAGATCACAGAAGGTATATTATGGTGAAGACAAGCAGAAAAAAGGTAATTTAATGTTCCCACTTCTAGACTACAGAAAGTATATTATGGAGAAGACAAGCAGAAAAAAATGTGATTTAATGTTCCCACTTCTAGACCACAGAATTATTATTATGGGGAAGACAAGCAGGTGATTTTTAAAACTTCGATGGGGAACGGAGCAATGTCCATCGTCCAATTATTTATCTAAAATTTTCTGGATTTCACCCTTTAAGGCCATCTTTTGAAATTATGAAGAGAGGGAAGGTGCATTTAGATACATATTTAATTTTATTTAATTGGACAAATATTAAATTATTAATATATGCAGATTGGAGTTGAGTTCAGACTCTTTATAAGTGTTGATGTGTTGAACGAAGGAGAACAAGCAGCGACCAACAAAGTCTAGACAGATCGTGTGGATGTTGTAAATGACACCGAAATCAAAATGATTGAAATTAAAAAATTACTTCGTTTTTACTACTTTTATTGTTTATAAAACCGATATGTTTCGTCAGCAAAGCTGACTTCTTGAAGTCAGCTTTGCTGACGAAACATGTCGGTTTTATAAACAATAAAAGTGGTAAAAACGAAGTAATTTTTTAATTTCAATCATAATGGTGCCACAAAATAAGTTTGCTGTGTTAGAAGAAGCAAAATAATTGATTTAAAAAATTACGTTACGAAAATATCATATATCAAAAAGACAGTAAAAAAACAGCAAGAAGCATTGCTTTTTATCTTTTGTTGGTCTGCAAGGACCGCATTTATTTACCAAAGATATGTTGTTTTTGGAGCGAGGCAACGGAAACAGATGTTAGGTTTTATTGATTGGCCGATTTAGTCGACCGAATTCATAAGACACGCCGAAGGAGCTAACTTAGATAAGATAGATGATACGGAATTAAGCATATTTGTTGGGAGAGAGACAACTAAAAAAAAAAAAAATTTCGTAAGAAGCTATTACTTTGTGGTTAGACATTATATTAAAATATACCTACTATGTATATCAACACACTATCCCGATGGCACTCTCAGCAGGAAAACGTTGTACGGTGGGCAAGTACGTACTCCCAACCGATATATTTGCGATCAGGAGTAAGGCAAGGAGGGTGTATGTCCCCAATCCTGTTCAATGTATACATGGACGAATTATCAAATCGCCTGGACACCAGGGCGGGCTGTCGTATTAATAATTTATGCCTAAATCACATAAGTTATGCGGACGACATGATTCTCCTAGCTCCGTCGATCAAGGGGTTGAGAACATTATTAAAAATCTGTGAAGAATATGCAAATGACCACAACATGATGTACAACCCCAAGAAGACGGAACTAATCGCATTCCACCATGCATGGAAAAAATCCCGAGAAAATGCTCCCTGTAAAACTTAATGAGGAAAACATAAACGCATCTAAGAATGTAAAATACTTGGGACACATTATTACTGAAGACCTCTCGGATGACGGTGATATTGAACGACAGCGGAGAAGTATCAGTATACTGTCTAATATGATTGCCCGAAGATTCTTCAAATGCAGTAACAATGTAAAAAAAACATTGTTCAATGCATTTTGCACTAACCTATATACATGTGAAACATGGTGTCACTACCGTACCAGCTCAATAGAACGACTCCGGATCCAATATAATGATGCTTGCAGAATTATATTTGGATACAGAAGATACAGCAGCGCATTTTCAATGTTTACGGAGCTAGGACTACACGGATTCGCCGGTCTGATGAGACACCGGGTCACTGGAGCCAGGATGCGGCTAATGGCTTCCGATAACACAGTGGTGATCGCAGTCTTCCAGCACCAAGCGCCACTCCTGAGCGAGCGCTGGGCCCGAGCTCACTCCAGACCACGTCCTACATTATAATTGATTATTTATTTTTTATTTCTATTATCGCTTATGTCTTTTATATTTGTTTGTTCTATTTACTTTTTTTTTTACTTTATCTGTTGTGTAAATATGTACAACTTTATGGGACGTGTGGGATTGCACTCTCCTCCCCACATCCTGGAATAAACATTATTATTATTATTATTATTATATTATAAAAATAAAACAAACACTTTGTATTTAACCACGAATATTTATTATTTTACACATCGACCGGTTTCGCTTCAACCAAGCTTCATCAGGATATAATAATAACTAAATGTTAAGACAGAGTTATCAGTTATATATATATATATATATATATATATATATATCCTGCTACATTTGTTACGTCCACCCCCTGAAATCTCCATAGCATTGTTGCGTCCACCGACTTACGGCGTCCGATATACGGACGCAACAATGTTTTGACTTCAAAATTGGCCAGATTGATGCTTACCCCATGTAGAATCATTTGGCAAAAATTGTCATGGAAGCAAAAAATCTATCAGAATGTCTGGAAGCGAATATTAAACGTTTGACGATTTGCCGACAGGTTCGCTGCACGAAGTATATTTCGAGCAGTGTATATTTTCATACATAATGGCGGTCCTTCTGCGTCCACGCAGCAATATTATTTTTATGACACGTGTGACGGTCGTGCTCGTCTACGCAATTGGTCTTTCTTGCGTCCACGTTATTTTTAAGACATAATAACGGTCTTACTGCGTCTACACAGTTGGTCCTTCTTGCGTCCACGCAGCATTATTATTTTTAAGACACGTGAGACGGTCGTGCTGGTCTACGCAGTTGGTCTTTCTTGCGTCCACGTTATTTTTAAGACATAACAACGGTCTTGCTGCGTCTACACAGTTGGTCCTTCTTGCGTCCAAGCAGCAATATTATTTTTAAGACACGTGTGACGGTCGTGCTCGTCTACGCAATTGGTCTTTCTTGCGTCCACGATATTTTTAAGACATAATAACGGTCTTGCTGCGTCTACACAGTTGGTCCTTCTTGCGTCTACGCAGCATTATTATTTTTAAGACACGTGAGACGGTCGTGCTGGTCTACACAGTTGGTCTTTCTTGCGTCCACGTTATTTTTAAGACATAACAACGGTCTTGCTGCGTCTACAGAGTTGGTCCTTCTTGCGTCCATGTTCTTTTTAAGACATAACGACGGTCATGCTGCGTCTACACAGTTGGTCCTTCTTGCGTCCATGCAGCAATATTATTTTTAAGTCTTTACGATGAACGGTGTCTACTCTGCGTCATATTTTTTCTAGTGCATAACGACTGTCGTACTGCGTCCACACACTCACATTTAAACAATCACAGTCATTACAGCCATAACAACGATAGTATTGCGTCCTAGTAAATATTAAATATATTGTTATGTATTGTTTGAGTCCTTGGTCAAATAAATCGATAGATTTGGCAACAATGGGTTTATTTACAACGATGCCGCATGCCACGAAGCGGGTGGACATTCTTATAAGATTTTTTTACAACGGACGGTGAAATGCTGTCCTGGCCTAAAAATGTCCAACCACACACTACTAGGGGGCAAACCAGTGCGTTATGAAATGATACATTTTGAGTAAGGACATCGCTGTAAAAAAAACTATTGCACGACTGCGCCTAGTAGGTACGTATTGTATACAAATGATTTAATTCGACTTCCAACTATCAAAATACAGTTCGTTGTCAGGTGAGGTGATCTTGCGCCCGTTCATTTGGTTTTATTGTTTCCTAACGTACCACAGAAAATGATTTTAAACAGCTTTCAAACTTTTTGGGGGATACATGCGGGGTTCACCGAACAAAATATAGACTACCAGACATCACACATCAGACAGCATAAATATTCTGTCTGGAGAGATCAAAAGACCTCCCTCAAGCAGTCCCTATCGATCCGGCCCACCACACAACAGGCACATTGGCCGTCAAGACCTGAACAAATCTCACCCCATGAACCCGGGCAGCCCTGCTAAGTTACCAAACGTAGCGAACCACAGTGGCACCTAGGCAGATGTATTAGTGATCCAATAAATGGTTATCAGGGTGGCGGTACCCATACCCGCCTCCCAAATGGGAAGCTGGAACCCACATTTATATAAGTAAATATAAAGATATTTTTTTTAGAATAAAAGCTCCTTTATCATACCTTTTGATGGTTATTCCATTTTATTATTCTTCTTCTACAATTATTTCCTACTTCTATAAGGAATACACATCTAAAGCGAAAATAAATTATTCAAGATCGACGTGATTGATATCTGTACCTATCAGAAGACTAAGAAAGTTAGCAATATTCAAAATACATAAAATTATAATTAGAGCAAAAGGATGTGAAACTACATAAATAACTGTTTCTAACTTATAAAGAACTTTCGAATGCCAATATTATTAATTCAGTGTTTTTTTTTAAAAGAAAGACAAACATTCCCGGGTTACGAATAACCCAACAATGTTTGAAAATCTCCTACTACCACCGCAGAAAGCCGAAAATGTCGCTTGTGTTGTGATGGAGGACTTAGCCAGCCGAGGAATCGAACACGCGACGCTCAGGTGAGACCCAAGCGATATGCCCACTCAACCACTGATCAGTCAGTATGGAAGTGAAAACTTCATTAGAAGAGTTAGCAATATACAGAAGACATAAAAATTAATTAAGGATGAAAGAAAATTAGACATTTTAGGAAATAAATAGGGATGGGTAGGAATCTAGGAGTCAGTGTGCCCAGGAGTGATGGACGTATGAATCCATCCCTCCAACTGCGGTGCAAGGCGGTGGATATTCGAGGGATTCTGACTGAAGAGGTCAAAAGACTTTCCTCAAGAAATCTCTCTCGAACCGGCCCGCCACACAACATGCACATCGGCTACCAAGACCAGAACAAACCGCAACCCCATGAACCCCGATACCCGTTCTAAGTCATCAAACGTAGCGAACCACTTGTAGTAACCTAAGGTAAAGGTGTTGATTATCCAATAATGATTCCGGGGTCGCGGTACCCATCACATACACTCTTATTTATATAAATAGAAAGATAATGATTTTTTTGTTAGAATAATTCTCAATTATAATAGCCTTTGAAGGTTATTCCTTTTTATTATCCTTATTATTCTTCTTCAATAATAATTAAGATCTGAATAGCCAGGTTTTTCTGTACCTTCCTCTCCCCCATCTCTTTTCCTTCCCCACTACTTTCAGCCTCACGACATCCCCCAATTGGGGATGCAATAGACTCACTGGCTTCACGGGAGCAGCTGGGACTCTTGTGAGGTATTCACATAAAAAAAATCACTTACACACCCATAAGGTATACACCCATATGGGACGGGAAAATAAATTATTCAGCTCGACGTGTTTGATTTCTATACCTATCAGAAGATTAAGTAAGTTAGCAATATTCAAAAGACGTAAAATTAAAAAAGAGCTGAAAGATGTGAGACAACATAAACAACTGTTTGTAACACACAATCAATATATGCATTCGGACGCCAGAATAATTAATTCAGTACGGACGTGACAACTTCATTAGAACAGTAAGCAATATACAGAAGACGTAAAAATTACATTAGAGTGAAAGGACGTGAAATCTTTATTAAAAGAAACCTTCAATATACAAAAAATATACACCCGGACGTGAGTGTGTACGTGACGCAATAAGTGTATGAAAGTATAATAAACATCAAATCCTGCATTATTTACAATTTTAAAAAAATATGATACTAGCGATTATTGTGAGCAGTACATAACGCAATATTCACAAAAACAATCTGAAAAATTTAACTAGAAGTGATGGACGCCCAAAGACGGATTTACGTACGGACGCAATAAATGTAGTGAGATATATATATAAGTGGAGTGACAGTGGGAGAAAGAATATGACAAAAGAACATAATTAGACAGAAACAAAGTATTTGAAAGAGGCACAATGGATAATCAATTAGTGGGAGGGAGACAACAAAACACATCTAATCACAAGTAAATGAACAACCAACGCTTGACGGTATTCAATGGGATATTAAAGTTTTATGATGTATTTTGCATTATGATATAAAGGACAAAATTTAGATATATGATAATATTAATAATGAAGGACCTCAGAATAACAATATAACACATATATAATAATATCTTGGGCTGGGATGGATTGTAAGAAAGAAGGGCTGTAGAGTGTATTTTTTGATTTGATAAATTATTTTGGTTATTAAGTAGGAATTCTGACGTATTTGTGATTAATGATTTCATAATTTCTAAATTATCTAGTTTAATACCTATAGATACTATTTTTATGTAACATGTGAGTTCCTGGAATTTTATTAAAAGTGAGATTAGGTGATTTGCAAGCTCAGAGAAACCCTTTCCATTTAAATAGCGTAAATGTTCTTTTACTCTAATATTGACATTTCGTGCTGTTTTTCCTATATATAAAGCAGGGCAATCACTGCAGCTAAGTTTATAAATACCAGAGAAGCTTAAATCATCTTCTTCGTCTTTAGTACCTATTAATTAAAAATTTGGCGAGGTTATTATTTGTGTAGAAGGCCGGTTTGATAGCTGAAGAAAGGTTCCTGACACTTAGGTTAGAAAAATTATTAATAAATAGAATCGTATCGTTATTGTTTGTCGGGAATGAATAAAGGAATTTATTTGTAGCTATTGGTTTTTGTTTCTTATTAAGTATTTTATTAATTAAATCCGAGTCATAGCCATTATTTGCCACTATTTACTTAATAAGAGATAATTCTTTTGAAAAATGAATGCTGAACAGGACAGTGGGACTAATCTGTGTACCATTGAATGAAATAGTGTTTGTGGGAATTAACTGTTGGTTGTTCATTTACTTGTGATTAGATGTGTTTTATTGTCTCCCTCCCACTAATTGATTATCCGTTGTGCCTCTTTCAAATACTATGTCTTTGTCTATTTATGTTCTTTTGTCATATTCTTTCTCCCTCTGTCACTCAACTTATATATAACCGATTACTCTGACTTAACATTTAGTTATTATTATATTATATCCTGATGAAGCTTGGTAGAAGCGAAACTAATAAATATTCGTGGTTAAATACAAAGGGTTTGTTTTATTTTTATAAAAAAATGTGTGATCTAAATTTCCACTTCCAAACCGCAGAAAGCACAATTTGAGTAATCCATTGTCCAATTCTCATTAGAATAATTTATAATTCTTATTTTTTTATGGAAACTTATTGAAAATAAAGAAAATTATTGATGATACCCTCGTTTTGTTGGGACAGCCTTTTATAATGAGGTACAGTAGGCTCCTTTGTAATTGTAATAGCGTTTATACTTACACCAAGAGATTTACTTTCCCTGGTGTAAATAAAGGTGTCCATGTTGTTTTCGCAATACGGACGTAATGAATGTTAAACACATGATGCGGAGATGAAGATTTCAGTGAGGAATGCCGGAGATGACCTTCGGTTTAGTTTCTATTAAATGTCAAATAGTGTTGCGGGTGACGTCAGCTCGCGGAATCTGCTTTTAGTTGTTAATCAACTTGGTCAGTATTTGCAGTAAAATATTGAAAATCACGCATGTACATAGGGTGGATCACGACTGTATTGGAAAAAAAATTGTTTTGATTTGTCTATTAGTGATAAAAGGGTGTTAAATGGAGTTATAAAATCATGTAATTTTGTAAAATTATATTTGGACTAGCTGAATCGGTCACAATATTAAATTTTATTAGCCACGCGTCGCTGTGGCTAATAAAACACAACGTCATCTACTGGATCCAACCTTTATAACCACCGCCATCTTTGAATTTATCGCGAAGAGACAGACAGATGCCGCGGAGGACTTTAATTTATAATACGTAGAGATGGTGTGAAAGATTGTAATAATGTGCATGAAATGCTTTTTTTAGAAGGTAGAATGGGTATAGTAAGCTATCCGTAAAAGATAGATATATGCCTTCGCTGACTTTTTTGTAGATCTATAAAAGAGGAATATCCCACCATGCATTGTTTTGTTATATCCCAAAAGGATTAGGCAGCGTTTTCGATGAAAGCTCCCAGGCGGCTTGACTTTTTCCGACACTTCTAACAATTATCGTTATGTTTCAACCAATTTACACAAATTCTTGACAAATTACATACCTAAACCTTCCTCGCGAAACACTCTATCTATTGGTGAAAACCGCATGAAAATCCGTTCAGTAGTTTTCGAGTTTATCGCGAACAGACAGACAGACGACGCGGGGGACTTTAATTTATAATATGTAGATAAGAGATATCATCTTCTTCCTCCGGATTGACTTTGGAATTTCACATAATATAGAAAAACCCACCCATGTTAAATCTTTAAAAACTGTTAGATAAACCATTAAAAATGAATTATTTTTATTAAAAATGAATTATTTTTAATAAAACACGAAATAGAGGGAATATTTTGATTTATTTATTAACAAAATATATTAATATAATTCAAATTTTCTCAAGGCAGTGTATTCAAATACCAGCAAAATCCTTCTTACTCTCAAATTTCGACATTATTTTGCGAGACTCAATCTTGGGACTTTTTGTAAATGATTTCGTAAAAATATATAATGCTGCTATGGAAGATTACAAAAAATATAGTTTAAAGTATTTAAAGTAACTTTTATATATACTAGAAATAACCCATATGATGAATTTTCAAAACTTTGAAGTGAATCCGGAGGAAGAAAATCGTATCAGAAATTTGAAAATTTTAAACACGTCGTTTTGAACCCATTTGGTACACTTTTATCGCTCCTATAAATTAAAAATATATTTTTTTAAATGAACCACCTTTAATGTACAAAACAAAGTTATCATAAAGATTGCTGTAATTAATTATATATTATAAAGTATAAGAAGTTACCAGGTAGGACTTCGACGCGTTGGCCTTGCTTGAAATGGTTTTAGTCGTGTTTAGTGAACAGATATGAATAGCCAGGAACTTTTCAACCTCTCTCAATCATGGCAACCACAAATGGGCTTGTTGTGAGACTGAAGGGGGTAGGGAGTGGAGCTAGATGTGGAAGGGAAATGTGGAAAGTACCAGGCTATCCAAATCCGATTACTAAAGCCTCGTTCTGATTGATCAAGTATTTTAGTCGAGTGGAGAGTATAGTAGTAACTAAACGCGTCTGAACACCGTAATTTTAGTAGAGTGGTAGAGTCAACTCTTTAGTAGCATCATTCCATTTCGTTCTATTTTTTCGGCGAGTAGCGACCCCCACCACGCATCCCTGCGCACTAGCGTGTGTCAATTATTTCAACTTTTGAATTCAGAAACGCCCGGGGTCTCAAAAGTTAGGTCTTGCAAAGAAAATGAGAACTGCATTTAAATTTATTTTTTTAAAAATGGTTATTAGCCCGCTAAAATGCTTTGAAAATCAGAAAACAAACCTAAAACCATTTTTTTTTTTAATTTTTAATTTTTTTTTTTCAGTAATCTAAACTTTTAACGTTTGTTTATTATTAAAAAATGCGTATAACTGACAAAAATGAAAAAAAAAAGGTCAACTTTATGAATACAAGTAAGTCAACAAGAATTCTGATTTTATCCAGAAAAAGTGTTATTTTCCCCTTTTATTTTTTTAACCAACACATCACATATGTTTAAAAAAAAATTTTTTTTTGGTTCTTTGTACTGCAGTTATGTAATAAAAAATAAGTTTGGTGCAAAATATTAAATATGAACCCTTTGTTTTATTTTTTTTCCAAATCACGAAATCCATTTTTTTCGAAACTTCCGGCCATTTTAGCGGGCTAATAGTGAACAATAATTTCATTTATTTTTACGTTTTCGAATAGCTACAGATCATACAAAACTTTTGAGACCCCGGGCGTTTAAATATAAGGCCATTTGTTTTCTCTCTATGGAGAGCGACACACGCTACTGCGCACTGACAGTCGCGAATCGACTGTTTTAATCATAGATGTATATAATATAACTGGATGGATGACTCTCTTTGCCTCAGCGAATTTTGAGCGGTCCACCGGAAATCGAAGTCCGCCATCTTGGAATGGTGCATAGCAAGTGCCCAGTAGGCCATTTCTATACCAGCAGCCGTCTAGTTTGAAGCAGTTTTAAGTAATATTTAATTAGTTTTAAGTAATAAAAATCTCACATTGTGTGGTGGGTCACTTTTCGGATAAGAGGTACATGTTCCCACAATTGTCGCACGATTTCGGAGCTGAATTTCACCGGGGTTAAGACCTCCATGAAACGCAGATAATTAGAAAAAAATCAGAGAAATTTGCGCTATAAGGTTAAAGACATACATGCAAGAAGATTTTCTCTAGAAAATGTAAATAATAATAAGGCAAGCGTTAGGCAGAAATTACATAAACTTATTTTATTTAATAATGTATAAAAAAATTGTCTGTGTATAAGTTGTATAAAATTTTTGTCTGTATGTAAGTTGTATAAATTCTTTCTCTGTATATAAGTTGTTTAAAATTTTTGATTGTATATAAGTTGAATACATTTTTTGTACGTATATAAGTTGTATAATTTTTTTGTCTGTAAATTTTTGCTGTATGTTTGTTGTATTTGTTATTGTATAAATTAAGTTGCGCAAATTTTGTTGTATAAATGTTATTTTTTTTTGTTATTTTTACCCTATATTATGTACGACTGTTGGTTTTTCCCTTTGTTTGCCGATACATTTACTGCTTATAAGTTAAAAGCACATGATGTTCCCATACTAAATATTGTAATTTAATCCAAATTTATCTCACCGAAGGAGAGGGGGGGGGTCTAGATTGGAAGAAAAACTGCTCACGTAATTAATGGATGCCCCCTTACTGATCTAAGACAATGGTAAGATTATCACAATATGTAGTTATAAAACAAAGTACTACTGTAGACTTGTGATGCCCTGAATGAAGTTTCATTATTGAAGTTTACTTCGAATGTAAGACTATTTTTTTATTGAGTTTTTAATTTTACAATATTTTTTTTAAGTATAAATATCTTACAAAACTGTTCAGTTTTATTGTAAGAAATCTCTAATTTTTTTCTATTTATTTGCTCAAAATAATATCATTAAATATTAGATATTTTGGTGCGTAATACATATTATTTTCTTAAAAGTATAACTTAATTTAACATTAAAATACTTAACTAATTATTATAATGCTTATGAGCATAATGTACGATAATTATTATTAATATACAAAGTCGCAGTTTTACTTTATTACAATTCGTTATGCAACACAAAAAACAGAAAGGAAAAATGTTTAATAACATTTATTAGTAACAAAAAACTTGGAATTTGCGAGTTCCCTCTAAGAAGTTCCCTGAGTTCTCGTATCTCTTGCCCATTTTGCATATGGCGGCCGTCGAAACCGGAAGACCGGCCAATTTACGCGACTCATCCATCCAGTTATATTATATACATCTATGGTTTTAATCATAGTTCCATGGTTTTAGCAGTGTTCATTTGTGAACGCGCGGAAATATCGTAGTGATAGAGGGAAGATGCTACCCTAAATTTATTTATTTATGCTGCTATTAATCTTTTCGTGTCCATAGTTTATTTATTTTCATCTTACTAATTTATTCTTCCACCTCTTCAAAAAAAACATTAAAATAAACTTGAAAATAAGCTTAATTGGCGTATTTACTCTGCTTTGTAGCAACCCATTATCCGCCGTCATCTTGCAACGGGCGGCGGGCACAAATGTACTCTACTTGAAAGTAATGCGAACGGTTTTCGGCGAGTCAAGTGGCGAGTATACTCGCTACTGGACTTACAACTTGATCAATGTGAACGTACCCTAAACACATCCTTCCCATTCACTCATTCCCACCTCTTTCAATTTGAGAGGCGGCAATGGGTACCGCCGCGCCGCCCGGGAACTGGATATCCAATAACGGGATATTGGATATCCAATACCTCTGCCATAGGTCACCACAAGTGGTTGGCTATGTTTGCCCAGTTTCTTGGGGGTGAAGTTCGTCCGGATGTTGGGGGAAAGACCCTCCACACAGTTTCCCCAGGGATGACGGGGTCCTGAGGGGAATTTTTTTCTTCAGGGCCTGCAGTAAACATGTAGGTATGGAGGCGTTCAAGTATTACGTAACGCAATTTTTGAAGATTTTTGACCAACCCTTCCCCCATGTAACGTGCCGTAACGTTTTTCCGTATTACCCCCCCCCCCCACCCCCCTAAACGTCACTAATTTTTACCTGAAAGTCACAATGAAGTTGCGCAAAGTACTGGAAAGTCGCTTAAATACCTTTTTTCTTGTTTTAATCGCGTTTGCCGTAATAAATAAAACAAGAGATTTCGAGAACGAAAAGGGTTTTCAACTTGGAAGATTTTAATTGCCTCGTTTTTTTATCTAAATAAAGAAAAACATGTTACGTAACGCGTTGTTCGAACCCCCCCCCCCCCCCCCTCCCCCCCTGTAACGCACAGTAACAAGTTTCACAAGATCCTCCCTCCCCCCCCCCAAGTGCGTTACGTAATACTTGAACGTCCCCTATAATATAATAAAATTTTAATTTTTTTATAAGAAAAACTCTCTTTTTATAACATTTGAAGGTTATTCCCATCAATAACCTTCTCGTAATATAATATAGATAATATCCGGGTTACAAACCAGTCGCGACCATTATCTTTTTCTATTTTTCTGTGTCTTGTTCTCTTTCATATTTTCGTTTAGATTATTATTGTTATCTTCTTCTTCAATGATGTATAATTTGTTTAAATTTAAAATGAAATAATACTTAATTTAAATAAAAATTATTTTGATAAGCCGCGCCTCTGAATTCCGCGATTCTAAACCGCTTAAAAATCTGCGGGAGTAATGTATATTTTACTCCTAGATTCTAGAGAGTTTACAACAGTTGGAACATATCCGTTATGAACAAATCAGACTACTAGGCGCAAGATGCTGAGCCAAGCAGTTTTCTTCCAGAAAAGTCCGGTTGGACGCCCACCGCAGCGCGGCCCTGCTGCTCTCTGTCAGTGTTTTTATAGACCACTAGCTGGTTCCCGGCATGCGTTGCAATGCCATATTCAAGGAAATAAATTGTTTCTCCCTACATGTCCTTTCCCGTGCGTCCCCGTTCCCCTCCCGGGGATGCGAGAGTGACTTGATTGTGACTTGACATTTTAAATAATTTTTAGTCTAAAAAATAACAATAAAGTGACTTAAAACAAAGTATTTTCATTTTATTTATTGAAAGAGGGGTTCATTTTTATATTCATATATAGATTAAAAAAAGTGACGAAATGTTGTGGGTATCTCCGTTTACCCGAAATAACGATAATGGTAGTTATGCAGGAATAATATAACCCCAAAACTATGAAAATATGAGAAAGCCGTTTGTTATTTGACGTTATAAATCATATTACGGCATTTTTGAAGTGAATATCATTTGTTTAAGTAAAAACTTCTTTAGCACCGTTGTGATTTGAAACTCGATGAAACGAAAAATCGACACTAAAAAGAGACAAACACATACATCCATAGGATTTAGCCTACGAGAAAATGGGATAGAATAATCTTTCTTCTCTTTGTGCGGTGGTTCGTAGCCTCCCTACTCTAGTCTACTTTAGTTTTCTGAAGGTTTCACTTCTACTGCGTGTGAACTGCTCACTGCGTAATTGTTTTAATGTTTTTTAATAATCTTGGATAAAACAAAGGCGTAATTGTGTTTCCATGTAAAATCAAAAGATTTATTAACAATACGTTTTTACAACTCTTAACAATTACATTATCTGTTAACAAAAGATTCACTTACCTGTAAAAACAAAAGAAACAACATTTAAAGCCCTCTTCAGGTTTCTTTATAATATAAGATAGTATATTGAAGAAGTTTTAATTTAATTTTGATAATAATAGATACAAGTAAAAAGTAGGTAAGTAATTCTGATAATAATAGATACAAAAAATATATAAAAAAACATTAAGTTTAACAATTTTAATTAGTGGTCCACCTAGGTCCTGGACCCAGCCCAGGGGGGGGGCTCATGACCCCCATGACCCCCCCTCCTGGATCCGCCCTTGAGTAGTTTTGAGGTCCTCGTACATTTAACCTTCTACCACTACAAACTCAAATGATAAATAAAATGATAAAATATGTAAAAGAGGTAAAATTATGGTTGAATAATGTAGATATTGAAACGCTTTTTCTATAAATTTATCCATCCTTCTACAACTCACTTTCTGTAACTTTCTAAACTGTAGTACAATATGTTTTCTGTTTATTATTTTTTTTTTATAATAACCAAAAAAAAAAAAAAAATTAAAAATCAGTATGTTTTTCTCCATATTTTTATTTTATTTTTATAATAGCTTCACTTATTCTACCTATGTAATACTAACTTTTTATACTAACTTTATATTTTATATGTTTTTTAAGTCTATTTTATACTTTGGGTACTTGGAAATATAATATTTTGTTTTAATATTACCCACACTCAGGCAGTGCCTTAGTGGGTTTTCATTTCTTGTTCATACTATTTGTTATTATATATTATGTTATTATATACTATTTGCTATTATACATTATATTATGTACAAAGAAATGGGAATAAATAAAGTTTAAAAAAAAAAAAGTATGTTGAATTTTAAATGATAAATATTTGGGAGGAATGCAGATCCGGGCACAGTTTGGAAATTTAATAAAAAGGCACTTTCTAGATGAGAAAAGTGTGGAAAAGCTGAATAAAACAAAAATTAAGGCGCGCTCGGCAAAATTGAGGGAGATACAACCGTTCAAAGTATTTAAAATTTCACTTTACAAACTGATATTGACAGTTCGCCCGCGTCCGCCCGCCATTTTTTTTATAACCTAATACGCTAAACATGGTTTGTGATACAAAAAAAGTGCCCCTTTATAGCGCCTGCTCACGTCAAGGCAAGAAAAACATCCCAGTTTTCAAGTGGTTTAGCGGCTACGCTAGGTTTGTGTAACATGGTTTGTGATTCTGGCGTACTATTAATTCTGTATTAGGTCTGGGATCCAACATACCTAAGCGGTGAAAACATGGCGAACGAACAACGAACTGTCAATATCAGTTCGCCAAGTGAATTTTTAAATACTTTGAACGGTTGTATCTCCCTCAATTTTGCCGAGCGCGCCTTAATTTATTTTTTATTCATCTTCTCCACACTTTTCTCATCTAGAAAGTGCCTTTTTATTAATTTTCCAAACTGTGCCCGGATCTGCATTTCACCCAAATATTTTCCTCAGCAAAACGTTCTCTCATGTCAGTCATAACATGGTCCATAATAAAAACAGTTATTTTCCAATACGTCATCATCATTATGATCGCAGTTTTCTGCCTGTAAGTTAGAGCTGCGTATTTATCTTTCTTTTTTCTTCAGTGAGGCAAAACGAGATATATCTTCGTATAGCGCTATCTCTTTCTATGGATCAAAAGCTACTCGATAATACCACTCCCCCATTGACAAAACCATAACCTACACAACCATGAAAACCACAATACCCAATACCCACAGACAAAACCAAATAACTTCACAACCATGAAAACTACTAATAACTAGACAACTAGTCAATATCAACTGTAGCCGGGCTAGCAGACGCATTGCCGTCGTTGCCCACCCTCGAAGTATGGAGAAATAACTAAAAAAAACATTTTATAACCATTTATTTAGATACCAATAAACAGTTGGTTCTCTCTCTCTGGTTTCAATCGTGGGATTGGTTTGCAGCAATTTCATCTATTCGTTTCTACCACCCTTCCCTGTCTTGTGCGGCTCTTTTGAAGTCTGCATATGATGAGCAGCGCACGTCCACCAGCAGGTCCTCCAGGTACCCTCGGCGTGGGCGTCCCCTAGCGTTTGTCCCCTCGGTCATACCCTTCATTATGGCATGCAAGAGGCCTTCTTGTCTTATTACATGGCCGATCCATCTTGCGTGCCTTTCGGACAAGGTCCTGAGCAGGTGCCTTCCTCCTTCGATTCTTTGGAGAACCTCCTCATTTGTAATGTGGTCTCTCCAGGAAATTCCTAATAGTCTTCTATAGGACCACATCTCAAAAGCCTCTAGTCTCCGTTTATCTCTTTCGGATAGGCACCATGTTTCGCAGCCGTACATCAAGATACTCCATACATAGGTCTTGATGAGGAGTATTCTCAGTTTTAGGTCTATATTATTCGATTCTATTATTTTCGACCTTTTATTGAATGCAAGCCTAGCCTGGTGTATACGGCTGTCGACCTCGCTCTTAGACCGACCGTCCCATGTTATTTTGCTCCCGAGGTAGACAAACTCCTTGGTGTTCTTTAGTGGAACTCCTGACATCTCTACTCTCATCTGATGTTACGTTCGGCC
Source organism: Limnephilus marmoratus (assembly GCA_917880885.1). NCBI lineage: Eukaryota > Metazoa > Arthropoda > Insecta > Trichoptera > Limnephilidae > Limnephilus > Limnephilus marmoratus. Next base: position 22,772,175 of record OU862919.1, on the reverse strand, counting down.
TACAGTCAGCAGCTTTGTTTTGTCTTTATTTATCTTCATGTTGTAATTGCTTCGAAGAATGCTTTGCATGATTGTTAAGGCCTCTTGCAGTTCTTCTTTGCTTTCAGCAACCATAGCAATATCGTCAGCAGTATTCGTAGCGTCAATATTGCTTCTCTGGTTCCTACACCTCTTCTAAACCCAAACTAGTCTCCGGAAAGGATGTTCTCTACTTTTGGTTCGATTCTTTTTAGAATGATATTAGTCAATATTTTTAAGGCATGGGATATTAGGCTAAGAGTTCTGTGTTGTTCACATTTCGTCATGCCCGCCTTCTTTGGTAATGCGACAATTAGGCATTTCTCGAAATCCTCGGGTATCTTTCCAGTCTTATACATTGTCTGTATCATTTTAAACAGGGCATCTATAGTTCCTTTTCCTGCTGGCTTAATTAGTTCAGCCGAAACGTCATCGATTCCGGGTGCTTTCCCGTTTTTGAGATTTTTCAGTGCGAGGTCAAACTCTTCTCTAGTGAGTGGATCTCCCAAATCATCTGCGTCTACCTCATAACCAGTTTTCAATAACATCAGCAGATTAATCCGCTACAGGAATTTTGACAAATCATTCGGAACATAAAACTGCTTTTAACCTAAGAGTTAATCTGCACGCAAGTCCTCAGCTTTAGCTCAGATACTACACCCAGAACAAGAAAATCGTTTTCCTCTTTCTTTTGTATTTGGAACACATGGATGATTTGATGATCCATTGGAACACATGATGATCCATGAAACTTTCTTAGAATTGTCGCCCATCGCCCACGAACCTCTCTCAATCATTCTCGCATCGCAAGATATTCACGAGAAGCGTTGCGTCATTTTGATATTTCATTCGGCATCATGTTCTCGCGTGGGCAAACCATCAAGCTTGTTTGTGTTGGCTAAAGACAGACTGATAAAAAATATTGTACACTCAATTGCTCTTCGAAACTAATATTATGTCCGTTACTTTTATGAAAAACATTGAATTGAGAAAACTAATGGTTGGTGTTTTTTTGTTTTTATCAGCGGTCATCATCTACAGCACTCCATTTCTCTTTCTGTTATAGATCCCATCCCCACACACTCACAACACATTCGTTATTTTTTATTTAACAACCAAAATATTCACTAGAAATAATTTACAGGGCAGAACAACGTATGCCGGGTCAGCTGGTATTTTATAAAATTATTAAACCTAATAATATAATGAATGTTCAACAATGTTGCCTACAAAAACCTGTGAATACCTCAGCTCAGCACAGGTTCTCCTAGTGAGGTGTTTACGAAATGAGTCAGTACATACGAGTATCATTCTTATTCTTACTTATAATCTGTAAAATGTAAACTTAGTGTGCGAGCATACATAGAAATAAAAAATGTTTTTTAATCAAATAATACAATCGAAGGCAGTTTTATTTTTTTTATTCTTTTGACAGAATATCCATAAACAATATAAATTATGGTTATTTCCTTTTGGGGTATTATGCCGTGTTGCGCTACCTCCTCCTTTAGCCAACGTTTTTAGGAAACAGATGGAGTATATAAACTCAGCTGTTCCGGATGTGATAAGGTCTATGTTGGCCAGACAGAGCGGACGATCTCCAAAAGGATATCGGAACATTTTCGAGCATGTAAACTTGGCCACCCTGACAAATCGGCAATCGCCGAGCATTTAATTGAAACCGGCCATTACTTCGGATTTGTTCCTGAAGTCCTGGGAAGACCCAAAACCTATAGAGCACGCTTAATTACAGAGGCAATTGAAATTCATAAAAATCCTATTAACATTAATAGAGACGACGGAGCTAAGCTCAATAGTTCTTGGTATCCGGTAATTGACGGCTACACCAAAGGTAAATGCAAAAAACCATCTTGAAGTATACTGTAATGCCAGCCCGCAGTGGATTGGTGCTGGCGACACGGTATGCTTCGAAGTACTTAAGCACACATTTCATCTCTAACATTTACACATCTGCCCTGATGATGGACACTGTAACGCTGTCCGAAACGTTGGCTAAAGGAGGAGGTAGCGCAACACGGCATAATACCCCAAAAGGAAATAACCATAAAATTTTTGGCCGTGAAAATCTAAAATCATATCCGAATATAAATTATGATCGTTATTCATTTATTATTTATTTATACTGTGTTTTTACAGATTGTTTTCAAACGCATGAGAACAACCCAGTTATAAAAACTCAGTTAATTATACAAATAAGAAAACTAGGTAAAAATTTATGTAAAATCAATCAGCCAAATTATACAATGGTTAAATTTTGAAACAATTTAAGTAAAAATTTGATAAAATAAAACAAAAAACAGTAAGAAATAGAAAATATAAAAATATAAAAATTATATCATGAATGAAACGTGCTTATTTTGTTTACAAGAGTATAATAAGACAAAGTGGCGTTTTTCATTAGATTACTTTAAATACTTATTGATAACTTATAATTATTGTTTATTTTTGTTGAACACACGTAATTACAATATAATGTTTAAATTGAGCAATTTTATATAACTAGAATCTCATGCCAGAATGACAATAACTTAAATTTGGGTATAAATTCATTCCATCATAGATGCCTTAAATTTGAGATAAGATTGAAAAATAGATCTTAAAATAATAAAATAACCAGTGTTTTAATGTACGAGTATATGGGGTTGGTGCATGAGTTCGAGCGTTTCTTCATTCATCCGATATTTCTCCTTCATATTTAACATTTTCCTTTCTCTTTCCAATATTAACAACGACAACGACACGGCGCTGCTCTTTAAAATTGACCTGACATGATGTCGCGACGACTTTACACCAAAGCACTGGATCCCTTCCGGAATTCATGAAGGGATCCAGCGCTTAAACGATATAAGATAATATTGAGTTGAGTGTATGTATCTTCTTATATTATGTTAATGTAATAAAACTGGCGTAAACTTATACAACTGCCCTAAATGTAGAAAATTTCAACTAACCAAATACTGTCTTTAACAACTCTTCATCTATTTTGGGAGTACTAGTTCGTCTTTGTCTCCTGCGGCTGATAAAATCCTCATTGACAACTGCTACGCTATCATTATCATCATCGTCGTTGCTCGAATGTGAAACCACATTCTTATGCTGTTGTCCTCTGGCCAAAGATGTAGCAGTATTAGAAGTAACAGACAAATTCTTTACGTTCCCTCTTTTATCTTTTCCTCGAACGCTTACTGTATTGTTTGCTGAAATATTTGCCCTGGGCTCATCGCTTTCGTTGGAAGACTGGGAATTTTTTGCTCTATGCTTCGATTCATCTGAATATGTGAAACTAAGTCCAGATGAGAAAGAAAGCGGAGATATATTCTGGTCTTCTGGTAGATCTATGTTGACATTAGATGAAAATGCAATGGGACTACGGTTTCGATTAGAAGAATGAAGAGATACTTTGGATGACGAAGATATAGATAAAGGATAACGATTATTATCAGAATCTAATGATGTGTTGTCATCTTCGTATTGATCATTGGGGAGGCCATCGTCAGAGCTTTCAGAATCCATGTGCACCCTGTTTCTTGTGGTTTTTTTGTAATCATAGTCCATGGTTTCACTTGATTCTGTAGAAGGTAATTTGGGTCGCTTGGAATTCGGTCTTTCTACGGGTAACGATAGGGTCGGATTCAACCGTGTTGGTACTCGAAATCTGTTGAGAAAAAATGTTATGATTCTGTTAAATAAATAGTACAATATTTTGAGAGCATTTATTATTTCCAAAATAATTACGTAAATTTAATTGGAATGGGGCTCTTTCATGAACACGTGCCACAAAATAAATAATATATCTAAAAATACATTTTAATAATATTATGTTAAATAACCTCTAATGAATAATTCGATATTGAAAAGTGTAGTGTCTTTGAAGTTTCGGTTGATATTAATAGGCTTGGAGCTTCTGCCAAGTTCCGACAGATGTCCATAGACAGATTTGTTAGTAAGAGCAGTACACCCCAGCGCTGTACGTGTCGAGTTGCCGACAACACGAACGCTGCCGAGGTTTACCAAACGGCCACCGCCTGCGGGGTAATGGTCGACGGTTTTCAAACAGCTCAGCCGAGCGTTTCTCTATCTTTTGTGAGATCGAGATACATCTCGGGCGTTAAATGAATAATTAATCATGCATGCTTGCAGGAATTCGTGTTTAAAACGACCTAAACTAAAATATGTGACAGCTCACAGCTGAAATTCTGACATCGACCCATAGAAAAAGCAAATAACAGTCAAACAAACATATAAAAAAAATAATAAATCAGATTGTAACAAGGGCCTTATTATTCTTGAAGAGCTCCATCAGAACTATTAATATCTGAATTATTGAATAAACTACGCATCTAAGCTCGCGATGAGTTCTGACGTCATATGTACTTTCTGGAACGTCATTGTAAATTTAACCGTCATAGCAGCAAAAAAAATTGAACTAAAAGAATATTTTTTTATGCCTACTCACTTTGGAGTATCGCCTGCGGTCTGTTTATTTGTGGTTTGTGGAGGCTGCGTTGAAGAGTTCTGTTTAAGAAGTTTTCGCAGTGTGCTGAAAATAAATATAATGAAATATAAGTTAAATTTCATAGTCAATCTTATGTTAGTTAATAAGCTAGGTGTAGTTTATGGTCAGACCGAAAGCCATTAACATTGTTTGTTGGTACTTGCCAATTGATTTGAGATTTATTGTATTACTTATGCTCTCTATTTTATACAGGTGTTGCAGGTTTTTACAGATGCAATGCCGCCTCATGCAGCCTCATGAACAAGGGCGGATTTAGGGGGGGGGCACGGGGGCACGTGCCCCCGTGCCCCCCCCCAGAAAGTATTTTTTTGTACTGTGGAGATTCCATCACAGTACAGAAAACTGTCTCTATCAAACATTTTTTTGCCCGTCCGCCCCTTGTGCCCCCCCCAGAAAAAAATCCTGGATCCGCCCTTGCTCATGAATGAGTTTTTCTTTTGCCCTGTTTAATTTACCTTTGTCTTACTAACCTATTTTTTTGCATTTTGTTTTTTCCTGTTAAGCACTTGCATACTGCTTACTAACAACGTATGCAAGGACACTGGAGGTCTAGATTCGTTCAAAATAAATAAATGTAGCTTCGTTTAACAAAAAAATTAGAATCTTACGAGAGCCTTGAAGGAGTAACCATCTGTTACTTATACCAGGGCGGGTAAGAGGTGGATAACCTCCACTGTTATGTTAGTTAATGGAGGGCACAGGTCTAACCAGAAACAACTCGATCAAAGATAATGAAACCTAAAGATTTTTCTTTAAATTTATATTTTTATTTAAAGTATTAAAAACTGAGGTGACGACAACATTATTATTAATTTGTTGTAATTCCGCCAGGAAGAGATATTTCTACATGAGGGAGAATGGCTTACTACCAAATTTCTCTTGGGCATGCTCGGAATGAACCATCTATGGGTCAGAAGAAGGAATGAACCATCTATGGGTCATAATTCTATTCAATTCCTTAATCCGAAGTGTTCTTGAGTACGGGTCAACAGTCTGGAATCCACATTATATTACACAGGTATCTAGACTCGAATCAGTCCAAAGAAAATTTACACGGATTTTGTCTTACCGATCAGGTGTCCACCATCTTCTAGACGGGTACGAACAAAGACTTACATATTTCAAATTAGAGAGTCTAGTTAAAAGACGAAACATAAATGACCTCTTAATGCTCTATAAAATTATGAATAATCGTGTAGACAGTTACTTAGTCAACCAAATTAAGTTATATGCCAGGCCCAAATCTACAAGAACCCTTAACATATTTTGGACTGAAATTTTTACAAATAATACTGGATATTTTAATCCTATATCTAGAATGTCTCGGTCATACAACGATCTTGTTAAAATACACAGTTCCATAGATATTTTTGCAAATAATATAACATATTTCAAAAAATATCTCCACAATTTGTGCACTTAAAAAAAAAATTGTTGTATTACTTTTCAGTAAATACTTTATAAATATTGTATACTTGTTATTATTATGTATTTCAATTTTGTATTTAAGTTTTCAAGTTATGTATAAATAATACTTGCATTGTTTTTCAAGAGTTTGCTTCTGTGAAAATGCATATGTGATTAATGCAGACACATTAATCTAGCGATACTTGTATTTATATTTTTTGTATTTTAATTTATTATATACTACCCACAAAAATGTTGTTTAAATATCCTGTTTGTGTCTCAAATAAATAAATAAAGGAATGTGCACATTGAATCATATTTCTTCAGACTGATTCGTGAATGGTTCGAAAACTCGACTATCATGGAGAGCATTAGTTTCTATATTCCTGATGGTTATCTACATTACTGACATCATAGTTTATATTTTTGGAGTTGGAAAACTCTAGAATTGATCCTGAATTGTTAGAAATATATATTTCGATGAAAACTAAATTTATCGTACCTTTCTCTGAGGCCTAATCTCTCTTCCAAATACTTTTTCAGCGTTTCAGCGCCTCCTTCTGAAAATGTAATAGAACAAAATATGATCAATTCATATTATTAAATCATAAAAATATTTATATTACTTATTCAATCTTCAATTTACAAACTGCTTTGTTGTCATATTAATTAGTTATAGCCCATTCACATGATTCATTTATCGTTCATTTCGTGATTTCATTCCGCCTCTTTCCCTCGAAATGAACCGTGTGAACACGAAAGTGAATAGAGACAGTGCCGAATGAAGCATTCCAACAATGTTGGAATGCTTCCTTCGGCACTGTTCACTGACAACCGGAATTTAACATCACGTGACCCGAATGATGTGTGTGAACACTCAAGTGAACAGTCTTTCACTCGCAAATTAGTCGGCCGAAATGTTCTGGCGCGAGGACGTGTAGCCGGAGCGGCTTAAACATCAAAATGCTCCGTTTAGTTCGCTTTTCGAATTAACTCCTACACGTCTCATAGAAATCTTTGTTTCTCCCTTACTATCATAGTGAAAAATATGATCTAAACGGTATTCGAAAGAGAAAATAATGCTCTATATGTATATTCAATATAACAATTAACCACAAAATAATACGAATGTACACTTCTATGGAACCAAAGTTTCTGATCAAATTTGAAAAAAAAAATGAAACATGAATTATTTTTATATGAAACGACAAAAAAGTGAGGTGACAGAAACGTTTATAATTTATTTGTCTAACAAAATAAGTGTGTGTTTTTTTTTATTTCTTTTGTTAACCAGTAATTTTAGTTAGAATAAAAGCAAGGAGAGCCATTATTTAAACTTTTAAAAGTTTACATTAAAAATTACTCTATTTAAAAAATTACGTGGTTATTTCTAATAATAAATTTTGGAAGCATATTTCATCACCTTTCCAAAACAGTTTTTAGTTTTTGGATACGTTAATAAATATTCCATTTATATGGATTTTATTGCAAGCCGAGGCCTATTTTGGAGTAAAAAAATTTTCATGGTGCAAAAATACTCGTAGATATCAGTTTTCAGGTTATTATTTAACCATATCTTCATTTTATGGTGCTGAAATTTATTTACTGTTTACAAGAATCGCCAATTTCTCGCAATTTAGTTCGACGTTATCGGAAATGTCAATTGAAATCGTAAATATTCCCGAACTTAGCCGTCAGCGCCGGACGAATTCCAATGCGCGCCGCGACTACGCTCGACGACTTCGAGCGAGAATGTCGAGTGAACTCTTCCTTCGAAGGAACCGTGTGAACACGCGGTGAAACGAGAATGGAACATTTCATCGAGTAAACCTTCATCCGAGTGAACCTTGTGACTACAGCTTCAATAAACGTTTCAATTCTGAATGGTGATCTTACACCAGACTGATAATGAGAGTATCTTCCACTCTGGAACGTGCCGCAAATATGCTATATATTATTTTTAATTAATAAAAATGTGAAATAACACAAAAAAATAAATAAAATTTATTTATGCACGCCGGGGTTTGAACCCGCGTTCTCGGGATTGCTAGTCGTTAGTCGTGAGCCTTGCCCCTCGACTACTAGCAAAGAAAACTGATTAAAACGCTAAGGGTTGTGACTCTTACCAGAATTTAAAAGAGTCTCCAAAAGGTTCTCGACGTTCCGGGGATCAGTCACGGCATTCTGAAAAAAAATCGAATATTATCTCTCGTGCCTAGGGAGAATGACTCGATTAAGTCCAAAGTTATTATTTATGAAGGAGTTGAGCACAATGACGTACACTGTTCATCATAATGCTATCAGGAACGTCACGTCGTGTGAAGAATGATATGGTAGCACACAGCTGTTTTTTTTTTAAAGTTAAACAACACTAGATTTGAAATAAGGGTTACGAAGTAATAATGTAAAATACAAACCTCTGCTACAGGCTTTCTGAGGGGGGCGATGGTACTGGTAGTTGGAGATTCAGTCTGCACAGGGAAAGCTGGTCTTGGAGACTGTCGAACATATGTCATGGTGGATTGAGTGGGAGGTAATGTAGCCTGTTTTGTTATTGGTCTCATGGTTGTGGAAGTTGTGGTTCTTTGGATTGGTGTTGTAGTTGATGGTGTGGTTGTGGAAATAGTTGTTCGTGTAGTGGGCCGTGTTCTGATTGGTTGTGTGGTTGTTGATGTTGTGGTTGGAGTTGTTCTGAATCCAGCAGTAGGTGTAGACGCTTCTTCACGTATTGTATCCGTAGATGTCGAGGTATCCGTAGTTAAGCTGTGGGTTTAGAATATACATATTATTTTCTTTACATATTTTTATTACATGTTTTAAAAATGTGTATTTATTTATTTATTGCTTCTTCACAGTTTAAAGAATAGTTATCATTAACCCCACTAGAGTTTGCCTGTTACGGGGTTAATAATAATGTATGTATGTATAAAACATTGTGATTAAAGAATGTGTCCAAGAATAATGTCACCGTTTTCACAGTTCTCCTCAATAGAGTATCGTGTCTGAGGGGGCCTATTGTGGTCGTTATATTATTGGGTTGATTATCTAGATGTTTTTACATTGACTTTATAATTTTTTTTGCATTAGCTCTGAGGAAAACAATTTCCCCCAGGGTCTGTGTTATCTTTGGGGATGCTGTGAAGAGAATTTTTATGGGTATGAAGGGCGGGTAGGAATCTATGGATCAGTGTTTCAAGGAGTGACGGACGTATGAATCCAACTTAACCACTTGGACCATTAGCTTGTTTTCAAGCTATCTACAACACGGCCAGACATATGTAATGACGCATATGGGAGCACTGTGGTGAAAGGCTAGGGACGAGAGAGTCCGGCTGGAGAGGTCAAAAGGTCTCCCTCAACCAGTCTGATCCAGATCTGGCCCGCTAGCAGACGCAGCCGCCGCTAAGACCTAGACAAACCTCACACTATGAACCCGAGCACTCCTCAAGTTACCAAAAGTAGCGAACCACTTGGTTATCCAATAAATGGTTTCTGAAATTGTTATTCTCCGAATTGCAAGTTGATAATCACTCCGTTCTCTCAGCCATGTTTTGACTTTAGTTTTTAATACACTTTCTTGTTTCTGTTATTTTTTTTTCTGATTTGGTAGAGATAACATTATGTAGTTTCGCACCTTAAAATTGAATATTCTTCTATCCAAAAGATGGTAATAGGAAATAAGCAGCACTTGTATTAAAATGATTTTTTTTCGTGACTTAGAAAACAACGTTTGTTGTACATCTTATTTACCATATCTGTTTACATGGGGATTTTAGGCACACTTACCCAAGACTTCTTCGAAGGGCATCCTTGGCAGCATTAATCAAAGGATAAGTTCTTTCATGGCACGTTCCTTGAAAATCATCCATATCCATAGCCCAAAACATGATACCTTAAAAGGAATGTGTTTTGTTTTGATTAAGTATTAGCATTATTTTCAATACATGCAGTTGTGCGTTGGGCAGCAAATACGTCAAGAATGGAATAATGCATAGTCAGTTTGCGGGGTTGAAAGGTGGGGAGGCAAAATAAAACATTTTTTAAATAATTATTTCTGTACCTACGTCTACTTATACAAAAAATAAACAATGGAACTACTACCTACTATAATAATGTACAAAGACAAGATAGGCCGTCAACTGCCAGTTCGCCCTACTAAATTAATCCAAATAGTCATACTCCAAAGGTACCTACTGCCGCACGCTATCACAAATAATCACAAAACCAAACAAATCTTGGTTACTAGAGTGCTAGATCTAATCGTATATATTCGGTTCTACTTCGGAAGTGTTCGTGTTTTGAGGCGCGCCTCAAACTAAACAACGCACAACAATGTAGCTACCGTACACTTCGATTCCATGTGACTTCCCTACTCCTCTCCGCCTACAGCGGCTCTCGGAGGCGGATCCTGTCTCTGCCAAAATGGGGTTTTATTGTACTGCGTTGTATTAGATCGGCGTGGCAGTAGTTACAGTTTTCGGTCGAAATAAGATTAAACGAAATAAGACGTTGTGTGGTCGAATTATCTCAGTGGTCAGGTCACTTTACCGGCCTACAAGAGGTCCTGAATTCAATTCCTGGATGTGGCTGAATCTTTGGATGTTTTTCTATATCACATTTTTTGTTTGAGAGGCTTCAAAATTGTCTTCAAAGATTAAATATTATAATTTGAGGTTTAACGCATAATTTAATTCCAATATAAAGATATACGGCATGGAAGAGGTCCTGGGTTCAATTCATGGATATTACTGAATCTTTTTATGTCTTTTCTGTATAACATTTTTCGTTTGAGAGGCTTTAAAATTGTCTTCAAAGATTAAATATTATAATTTGAGGTTTAACGTACAGTGTTATTTTAATATAAAAATATACGGCATGGAAGAGGTCCTTTTGGGATTAAATATTACAATTAATTTGAGGTTTTACGCATTATGTTAGTCCTCTATAAAAATATTGAATATGTACTCTTCAAACTCTTTCTCTGTAGGTACTGTACTGGGTAATTATTACTTTCCCAATTCTTTAAAGGTACTGTATGTACTATTATCAACATTCGTTATGTTCAAACTTCTAGTTACCTCCAAGTCCTTGTTCAGCGACATATTCGGCCTTTCTCGCGACACTCTCCATATCGTCATATCCCACCCACTGGTCTCCCTTGTGGGCGTAAGGTCCCATCACTCTAGGGTTTGGCTGCACCACACTCCACTGTTCAGGTTGACCCATGGAATCATTTCTCGGAATCAAATTAGCACATATCTAAAAAAAAATGTTGACTCGACATTAAAAATATGGTCTCGGCACTGAAAGACAATCTTAGTGTAGTGTTCATGTGTTGACATGTTTGTGTTTTATCAATCTTAAACTTCTCAGTACTACTCACTGTATTTATTAAAAGAGGTTCGTTATACGATATCAGATGATTTATTAAATACAATTGTTATAAAGTGTTCGTTCCACCTAGCTGGCGGTGGGAATGAACTCGAGCAGAGCGAGCGACTTTTTGATTTTAACTGTTTAAAAAAAAATTTAACCGAGAAGAGCCTGAGTTTTGGTCTTATGTTATATAAGAGTTTTTGCTTACCTCGTAGTATGCAAGTACTCCTCGTTCTCCCGTTGCAACTCCCTTAACCCCGGGAGCGATGGCTTGTGACCCAATCGCATGGAAATCGGGATTTGCCAGGGTGAATGACCGTCCATAGGTAGGCATGCCCAACATTAGTTTATTTCTGTCAACTCCTTCGTTAATGTAGTACTGAGTTGTGTAATTCTGAAAAAGAAATAAATTTGTAGATTTTACCTAGAACCACATAAATAATAATATTAATGTAGGCATTCTACTGACGGCTCGGATAAATTCTTTTTCATCAATCTTCGTGTTTTAGTTTCATCTAACTTCTAGGTTATGGTTAACAACTTATGGTTGTCGACAAATCAGCGTAACCCGGGAACCATTTGTTGGGCAACCAACACCTCTGCCATAGATTACCCCAAGTGGTTCGCTGCACTTGATGACTTATCAGGGGTGCCCTGGTTCATGAGGTGAGGATTGTCTAGGTCTTGGCAGCAAATGAGTCTGCCCATCTACTGTGTGACGGGCCGGATTGGAAGAGACTGGTTGACGGAGACATTTTTACCTTTCCAGCAGGACTCTCTCGACCCACGCAGTGGTAGGGATGGATTCTGGCATCTGTCACTCCAGGACACACTGACAACCAGTTTCCTATCTAAGCTTCGTACCTTTTTCCTTCCCTGATCTTAGTCTTATTTTGTAGTTAGAGGTAGTGTGTTTGTGATAGAATAAAGAACAATGCAACAATGCAAGTAGTGCAGTGGTAAGACGCTTGACTAGCATTCCGAAGGTCGCGGGATCGAATCCCGGCGTGCAAATAATTTTATTTGATTAATTTGTGTATTTCACAATTTATTCATTTAAAATAATATATAGTATATTTGCGGCACGTTCCAGAGTGGAAGATGCTCTCAGTATGGCCCTGGTGTAAGACTACCATTCAGAATTGAAACGTTGCTTGAAATGGCTTTTAGCCGTGTTTGGTGACCAGATCTGAATAGCCAGGTACTTCCCCACCTTCCTCTTCCCTATCTCCTTCCTTCCCCACTACCTTTAGCCTCACAACATACCCCAATTGGGGATGCCATAGTTTCACTGGCTCCAGATGGGAGCAGTTGGGACTCTTGTGCGGTATTCATGTAAAAAAAAAAAAAAAAAACTAAGTAATTAACCATCACCCCGTTTCTCCGCAGGGGTAGGCAGGGAGGACGGATCGCCAAACAACTCGGTCTTGGCACACACTCCTTGCCTCATTCACATTCATACATCGTCGCGTACATGCTCTTCTATTATTCTGACTCTTGACATGGCCCGACTCAAGTATCTGATTCACTTGGTCGTACCATGTCTTTCTCGGGCGTCCCCGATTTCTTCTACTATTCACATTTGCGTCATATATTCTCCTTACACTCCTTTCCTCGTTCTTTCGCTCTACATGCCCAAACCATCGGAGCGTTCCTTTTTAATCTTACTTATTAGTCTCATTTAACTTACTTCAGCCTTGCATTCTTTGCGGTTCTCCACATTTCTCATACAATCTCATTTCTCTACAGTATTCAGTCTACTTTCATCCTTCCTCTGCCAATTCCATGCCTCACTGCCATATATCATGGTAAGTACCAGTACTCCATTATGGATGGCTAGCATCGCTTCTTTGGACAGTTTTTTGTTGGTGCCAAAGGCGTTCAGTCCTCCATTTAGAGTTATCTGCATTCACCCTTCTTTCAATGTCTCTATCAGCCTTCCCATTTCTCGTAAACATACTTCCCAAATAAGGCGTGTTTAGTGATCCAAATATTTGCCCAATTTTTGCTTATTTTTCCATATTAAAACTGTTTTCGAAATTAAAATGAAATGGAGATTTACGATTTCAGGCATGTATAAGTGAGATGGAACTCTGGGCGGTTGGGCTAAATGGAATATTACTTTCCATTCAAATTTGTATGGAAGGCACTTCTATTGTTGTAGGTTATTTGGTATTGAATACGATTCTTACCACATTTAGTTCATCGTCACTGCTTGGATCAGCAGAGTACAAGGGAGCATGGTGGTTGACTACTGGTTCTAGCTGCAGATGATAATCGTATCCTCGAATGCTAAACCAATCGATGTATCTGTCAATTATCAAAAAGAGATTAATTAATAAATTATTTTTGTTAAATTCGCTTCTTTGCTTTCAACAAGAAACATGTATATAGCACATATAAGATAAGCTTCGACATTACAATTTATTTTTCACATTAATTTTAAATTGGGAATATCCATTGAAAACATTAATTACTTCTCCCTGTTACATCTACTGGGACTTTTGTTCCGACTTATTTTATTTATTTAAAATTTTTAATAACTTGTTGAACACCCCTGAACTTCTTTCGTTAATATGTTTTCATGTGCCGAGTAGATCAGTTCGTCACAAATTATCTTACCATTGTAACAATACAGGTTCTAATGCTGAATTATACTCCATAATAAATCGCCTGCATATACTTGGTAATAAATATGTTGTTGATGATCTGATAAATATTGAAAAATTATCAACATACAAACATTATTTAATTAAAGCTGTTTGTCAGAGCTTTTCAGTTGGATTATAATCAATACTAGCTGACCCGGTCACACGTTGCTGTGGCTAACGAAACACAACGCCATTACCCAACCTTTATAAAATCCACACCACACGCTTGCCAGCTGCCCGCTGCCCGCTGCCTGAATTTAATATTTGAATTTCTCGGCTTTTCTCTACTATAATAAGCATGTATTATACATATAAACCTTCCTCTTGAATCACTCTTTCTATTGGTGAAAACTGCATGAAAATCCGTTGCGTAGTTTAAATGCGCACATGCATTTTAAGGGACTTCATTTTATACTATGTAATGATACTTTGAATATTTATTTATTTATTAATTTTCGGGAAATCGACAGTTTATATTTATTTCAGTTTGTACATAGTATTAAATAGCCAAAATAAAACCAATTACGGATTTCCTCCTTGTGACTTTACTTCTACTGAGACAGCATAATAAGAATAAGTAAATTAGTTTTATAAAAAGGAATATGAATCTAAAATTATATAAAACAAAAAATATATATATGTATACTCAAAACATTTTTTTTTAAATATCAATTTTAAATTTATATTCCTCATCAATGTTTACTTATGGTATTTTTAACCCATTCATGACGAAGGTTCCATATGGAACTCGAAAAAGTATTGGCATTCATTTAGTCACATCATGCCGATATGCTAAAATAGTGGTGCAAAATACAGTTTGATATAGTCTACAGGCATGTATGAACACTTTTGTCTTGGTTGCGTTCAGTTCGTTTGTGTGTGCAGACGTGGACAGACTTGTCTTTATTGAGTTAGAAAAAAAGTGCAATTTTTTCAAAATGTCAAAACATGTGAAGTAAGTAATCCATTAAATTTATATAGTAGATTTGATTTTTTTCTCCAAACCTGAAAATGATTTGTAGAGAATGAAATTATCTGCCTATTTACAAACATTTTGTTAGAAAAATAATCATTATTATATTCAAACGAGTACTGTGAATTTAAGGTTTTGATTTTTGGTTCCATATGGATCTTTCGGCAGATCTCACTATACATAAAATGTAATTTTTCAAAGATTTCATTATTTTTTCGTGTGTTTTAGGGGTTTGACTGTTGAAGACGTGATGTTACTGCTTGAAGAACAATTGGATACGAATTTAGATGATGATGAAGTAGTGGATGTGTTTGTGGAGCCGCCAATTGAGAGTGACTTGTCCGGAGCAGATTCAGCTGATGAAGATGACGGCGGAATAATTGCCAATATCTCTCGAGCACAATTATTTTCTAATTGCCAAATTGTTAGGCGTCGTCGACACTAAACGGGAAAAGGTACGTCCGATTCTGATTCAGATCCAGAGAACCCTGATCTAGAGCATTTAGGAGATGTGCCCTTGGACTCAGCTTGCGGTGACCTCCTCCATTTATGGAGCACAGGGAGTGTGTCGAACCCCTCGCTCAGGGAGTGGAAACACAAACCTGCAATAGATCCCAAGCCAAGGTGTGTGCTACCGTGCTCAGGCTGAATGTCATGTCACGGTGTCACGAACGGTGCCTCCGAGAAACAGGGTCCCATTTCGGAGTATTTTGACCTTACTCCAGCACTTGGGGCTCTGCTGGTGTGGACCTTCTATTTCCCTGGTCACTCGTGGACAAAAAATTGGACCATTCAAAAACTAGGGGCCTTTGGGAAAATAAGGAGTGCTGAGGCCACCTCTCTGGACTTTCTTCACGGGGCCTGCAGGAGAAACCGTAGAGAGGAGAGCTGAGGTCAACTCCACGACCTCTCCTCTTATGGGTCCTTCAGGGAACCAAGGGGAAGTGTACTCTGCCGGCGTGGGGAATTCGGGAAACCAAGGAGAAGTGAAGTGGAGAGATTATATCCTCTTCCCATGTGGGGCCTTCAGGAAACCACGTAAGAGTGAAGAGGAGAAATGAGGCTACCTCTGTGAGCTCTTCCCTGGTGGGGCCTTTAGGAAACCACGGAGGAGTAAAGATGAAGTCCTCTTCCTTCCTGGGGTCCTCGGGGAACCAAGGTGGAGTGGACTCTTCCCATGTAAGGCCTTTAAGGAACCAAAGGGAGGAGAACTCTCCGTTGTGGAGCCCTCGGGGAACTAAGGAGTGGAGAGGAGAGATGAAGCTTTCTTCCCTCGTGGGGCCTTTAGGGAACCAAGGAACCTCCTTTTGGGTGGAACTGATAGAATGGACCACGTTGTATGGTTGGACTATGCGTGAAATGCTTCGAGGGTTACCTCAATAAATAAGTTTGTTCATAATTTTACTTTATGTAGAATAAAGTTGAAAAAAATAAATTTCCGACTAGTTATTTGCCGAAGGTGCCATATGGAACTCACCCTTCTCTAGCTTCCTGGGGGGTGAAGAAATCATTTTTTTAAATTCTGAGAAAAATGTCCATTTTCTACCTCCAAAACCAACCCCCCTGTGAAATTTCAGCACGAAATTCGAGAAAAAAATAGTTCGTCATGAATGGGTTAAATTTATTTTCATTACATAGTAATTTCTTTACTTCAAAACATCTTGTATACATGTATATGAGATTTTCTTTTTCTTCATATTTGTATTTATACTAGCTTACTATTTGTACTTTATGCTGCTATTTCAATGTGTACTTTTTATTTTTTTGTCATATCAATGTTTTTTTCTTAACTGTGTATATTCTGTATCCATTTCAAATTGTAGAATACCTATGTAAAAGCCGTTAATCGGCTTTAATTAATAATAAATAAATAATGATAATCAAGATATACAAAGCGATCAAGTTTGTAATGATTATAATTGACTATGGAGTCACACTGATCTGTCCTCCCCTCATTCCGTTTTCCTTCCCAGATCTACAGCATTTCAAAGATGACAGGCCAAGGGAGAAATAATTACTGTGTGAAGTTAATTTTTTTAAATGTATGGGTGTTAATTGACGTACTTGACTTACCTAGTGATTCCTGGCATTATTTGGAGTAAAAAATATACTTACTTGAAATTTTGGTCTCCGGTGACATTAAAAAGTAGTAAGTGTCGGGCAATTGGGGCGGGTCAAGAGGTTGGGCGGTTACTCGAAATTTAATTTTTGTTTGATTTTGAAGAAAAAATTTAAAATAAAAAAAGTCATCAGGACACCGGAGTCCAAATTTACATTTTTAACTTTAAATAATGTCAGAAATCACTAAGTCAAGTACGTCCCTTAAGACGCCGTTACCCGAATTTCTACCGATTTCTTGCAAACATCCCTTAAACATTTGAAGTTTTTAAGCTCTAAAAAAAATATATGTTATTTTTGAAGATATAATATCTAGACATTCGTTGCGCCAAAATGCAAATTATAAAAAATTCCCTCGATAGAAAAAAAATCGCAAAGTATGCTCCAAAGATTATTATAAACACGTTTATTTTACAAGTTAAATGTATGAAAAAATTCACAGTGTTTCTTCAAATGCTGTTTATGACAACCCTCGCGAAATTTTTGCTCTATTTTAAACGAGTCGTGTTTTATTAAACATTTTCACAATTTTCGCATCGATTTTGTCACTTTAAATATTAGTGCTCTCCTCTAACATTCGTAATTTCATATCTCTCAATCTTCTTCTGCGTTTAATTATTATTTAATAAAACTTATATATTCAGAATCAGTGTTTATTGATCTATATTCTACATGAACTTTTTTTTTTTAAGATATAATATTTTTCACTAGAGTTCCTTATTTATTTACAATAACAGTAATAATGCAGAAAATAAAAATAATAGTATTAAAAAAATGTTTTAAGAATGATTAGAAATATTTATGTAAAATAACAAAGACATCCAAAAATTTGTAAAAAAATCATTTGTGGAGATTACTTGATAGTTTCCTGACTACATGGGGCACCAAGAGCGAAACAATCCAGACAAGCACAACAATAAGTATAATTTCCTTTGATTGGAGTAGCAGCCGGCGTGGTCTAGCGGTAAGGCTTTTGACTCGCAATCGGAATGATGCGGGATCGAATCCCGGCGTGAACAAATAAATTTTATTTGATTAATTGGTGTTATTTCACAATAAATTAATTAAAAATAATATATAGTGTATTTGCAGCACGTTCCAGAGTGGAAGATACTCTCAGTATCGCCCTGGTGTAAGACCACCATTCACAATTGAAACTTTGCTTGAAATGGCTTTAGCCATGTTTGGTGACCAGATCTGAATAGCCAGGTACTTCTCCACCTTCCTCTTCTCCACCCCTTCCCCTCCCCTCTACCTTCAGCCTCACAACATACCCCAATTGGGGATACCGTAGTCTCACTGGCCCCAGACAGGAACAGCTGCGACTCTTGTGAGGTATTCATATAAAAAAAGTCTGCGACATAACCTTCCAATTCGGTAGTGGAGAAGTGATCGGAAAGAGTGCACCCGTCCATCCAGCATAATATCCCCAGCGCTGCAGCGTCTCATAGAATAGTTGCCAATGATTAAATGGTCCAATAGTTAGTAAAAAAACTTACTTCGTTAGTTGAGGAAGTCCAATAGGTAGTAAAAAAACTTACTTCGTTAGTTGAGGAAGATCGTATCCCCTTTCGATCTTCTGCTTCTCCCTCGGTAGAGTAAGGGAGAGCAGCAGGCTTTGTCTGCCTTCAGCCCCATCCAAGTCGAATTCTTCCCTCAGTTCTTGCACTAACGTAGCGTAGTTGGCTTTGTCTTCTGGTGTAGCTCCTCGGCCCAAACCTGGTTGCCCCCAATCCAAATCCAGACCGTCGAATTTATAGTCGCGCAAGAACTAGAGGTGAATTAAAGGTTAGGTAATAAATTCATGTACACTTATTCCAATTTACAAAGATATTTTATTAAAAAATGTGACATGAAAAATCCCACTCCTAGTACAAGTAAAAGGTAAATGACAAGCCACAAACAACGATTTTTGAGTTAATTAGGGGCTGTTCAAGTATAACGTAACGCACTTGGGAGGGAGGGGGGGGGTCTTGTGAAACGTTACTGTGCGTTACAAGGGGGGGGGGAGGGGGGTTCGAACAACGCGTTACGTAACATGTTTTTCTTTATTTAGATAAAAAAATTAGGGAATTAAAATCTTCCAAGTTGGCAATCCTTTTCATTTTCGAAATCTCTTGTTTTATTTATTACCGCAAACGTGATTAAAACAAGAAAAAAAGGTGTTGAAGCGACTTTCCAGTACTTTGCGCAACTTAATTGTGACTCTCAGGTAAAAATTGTCACTTGGGCGTTACGTAACGTTTAGGGGGGGAGGGGGGAGAGTACGGAAAAACGTTACGGCGCGTTACATGTGGGGGAGGGGGGGTCAAAAATGTTCAAAAATTGCATTACGTAATACTTGAACGCCCCCTTATGCAAAAAATAATGCCGTTTTGGCGTTTCTCAGAAAATATATTATGTCAACTCAAAATTATATCGAAAAGAACTTTACAAGCAATAAAGGGCATCAAAACTGGTGACCGGACTACTCGGAATGAAGTCAACTCAGAACCTAAAAGTGATGGAAAAAATATTGGTTAAATACGCTACGTTAGGTTAGGGTTATCGGCTATTTTATTTTTTTTCATAGCTTTTAATGACTTTTCAAAGAGGTGTTGAGTTAACTTGATTCTGAGTTGGCTTGGAACCATCATCAAAACAAGAATCATCAAAACTATAGATTTCGATTTTATTTTTAAAAATAAGAGAGTACATGAAAAAATGATTGCATATCTCTACATATTACTTATGCAATATGAAAATAGTGTTTGGAGTACCTATCTACGAGTGATTCCATCAAAACGTCTTAAAGTCATGTTTATCATTACTTCTTTTTTTACAACGTTTTGTATATGGGTTTGCGATTTCGCCGTTCCTTTTTTGGTATGGGAACTATTTTTAATATGAATTTCTAATGAAACAGATTGATGATGAGCATTTCATTTTAGCAGAAGAGTTTTTCTATATATGACGACCTCCGTAGTCCAATGGCTAAGACTCTTGACTCACATTCCGGAGGTCGCGGGTTCGAACCCGGCATGCGCAAATAAATTTTATTTGATTAATTGGTGTTATTTCACAATTAATTCATTTAAAATAATATATAGTATATTTGCGGCATGTTCCAGAGTGGAAGATACTATTAGTATCGCCCTGGTGTAAGACCACCATTCAGAATTGAAACGTTGCTTGAAAATGGCTTTAGCCGTGTTTAGTGACCAGATCTGAATAGCCAGGTACTTCCCAACCTTCCTCTTCCCCACCTCCTTCCACCTTCAGCCTCACAACATATCCCAATTGGGGATGCCATAGTCTCACTGGCTCCAGACGGGAGCAGTTGAGATTCTTGTGCGGTATTCGCTGTAAAAAAAAAAAAAAAAAAAAAATATATAATAGTAAGCTCATGAAATTTGTAATCAAAAATTTACTGCAGGTGGTGCATGAGTGGTTTGAAAATTTGTGTATTTCTATTTTAGCGGCAGGGAGGGCAGGCAGGAGGGGAAGGGTAACGAAGGAGGTGGGGTTCGCGGGGACAAGGGAGGGGGAAGACGGGGAAGGTGAAGTGGAATGCAGGAAGGGAAGTGGACGCGGGGGGGGAACGGGGATGCATGGGAATGGACATTTTTTTTTTTTTACATGAGCCCTACACAGGAGGCCCTGAGGAAAATAATTTCCCTCAGGGCCTATGTCATCTTTGAGGATGCTGTGTGGAGGGTTTTTTTTAAGGAAAGGAAGGAGAGGAGAGTTCTGGGAAGGAAAAGGGTTTAAGGGGTGGGTAGGAATCTGGGGTTCAGTGTGTCCTGGTTATCCGCCTCCAAGACCTAGACAAACCTCACCCCATGAACCCGGGCACCCCTGCTAAATCACCAAACGTAGCGAACCACTTGGGGTGACCTACATGCAGGGAAAAACAATTTATTTCTTTTAATGGCATTGCAACGCATGCCGGATACCAGCTAGTTTGTTGATAATAAATTCCATCATAGTCCTTACGTAAAATATTTCTAACTGCCTCAATTCGGCATTTTAAAAATGATTTTCATAAAGCTAGAGATTTCGATGCTGCGAACTTGCAGAAAAACAATTTAGCTACAAGCAGACCAACAAAAGGTAAAAACCAATGCTTCTGGTGAACTTTTAACTGTGAGATAACGCACTTTCTTTTTGGCAAATGTTTTCTTAGACCAATATTTTTGGTTCCGGTGTCATTTTTAAGACTCAAACGCCTTGTCTAGATATACTTATAAAAATTAAGTGAGTCAAAGAGATTCAAAGCATTTCTTACTATCAACTGTTATTCTTATTATCCACTCGAACGCTTTTTGCCACAATATGACACTATTTCCAAAACCACGGAACGCTTCGCTGCCAAATATGGCAAATATTCCCTAGATTCTTTAGAAGAAAAAGAAATATTTTCAAATGTTCCCGCAGTCTGCAGCCCACGTAATAACATAGACGATTAAATATTTTCACGATTGATTTCTCACGATTTTCACGATTTTTTGTCTCTGGTAATATCTGGAACGTTTTCTTTACAATATGTAGCAATCGGACGTGCCGTGCTACGTAACCTTGTAAAAGAAAACACTAGAATTAACCTTTCACAGTTTTTACTAAGAATTAAAATTCACAATGTTATCGGAATACGGAGCGTGACAGTAGTAAAATAACGGGACCATTTGTTTTGGCTTGCTGTTCTAAAGACTAATGTACAGGGAATTTGAATGCTCCGGTACTTTCCATAAGGTGCGACGATATGCCAAATATTTCAGCGCAGGTAGGTAAGTACTTCTCCGTGTTCAGCGTTGTTGTTGCTCAACATTTTGTTGAGCATTGGCTCGCCACAAATATTATTTCACGTCATTTCACAATTTTTTTTTAGTTTAACTGTCAACCGCATATTTGTTTAACTACAGTTACATACCCTTATTGCGTTTTTGATAAAATCAGTTCTTCTCGACTTTTCAGCTGCGATGAATGAAAATGTATTCGATCCTTCATCCGTCCCTCCAACAGCCAGTATTGTCTTCAAATTCGGGTTGGAGAGCTTCAGTCCGGTGAACGTGATAAAACCATCTTGAATGTAGAAAAAACACAATGTTTATTGACTGAGCGTTTAAATTCTACCGTTTGCTGCCTGTAAATTTGTTTGTTTATTCGTTTTCGGTTCAAGATTGTGACTGGGTTGGATATTACCTTTTATCCAGCCAGAGTTTGCCTGATCATAATCAGTATTATGGTACCTACCTTCTTAAAGAAATTTTGAAAAAAGAACTGTCATTGAAATGTGACGTTTCTTTGGACAAATTGTATAATTCCTAGTCTGAAATAAAAATAATGTACATAATATACAGGGTGTAAGGGCGCCTTCAATTTAGACGTTTCGTGTCGGACCGCTGCTGTGCCGAAGCGGTGCGTTTGTCGTATGGCGCAAGGACGGTCATTTGTTTTCATACAAAGTGCACGGAGTGGCAACAGTGCGGCGTCGGTACCGAGAACGCTCGATGACAGGACGGCAACGTCGCAAGCTCCATGTGTTCATTTCGCTGTTGAATAGTGCGGTGACAAGACGTAAGAGCTAATTTCATCGAATTTTCATGTTTATTGTTTGCTTAAAATGGATGATATAAACGTGGAAGAATTTATAAATGAATTTTAGTTTTAACTAATTCAAGTAATTCATAGAAACATTCTCTAGACATTCTTAAATAATTAAAACGATGTTTCTTAAATAATAAAAACATTCTTAAATAATTAAATGCATCTTGTTTTAACCAAGGGGAAAGATTATGAAAATCACCAAAATTACATGTTAATGAAAACATTGGTGATGCTCTTTTACGGGGGCGTCATTTTTGTTTCTGTTTCTGTTGAAAGTTTTTCAACAAGAGCACTAACAGTAATGTTTCTTTGTCGGAGTCCATGACTTAACTGCTGTCAAATGAATTTAAAACATCAAACGACCCACGTCTAAACATCACTAGCATACAAACGCACGGCAGTCAAATACGCTTTCAATTTGGGCGTTTGGTATCGGACTGCTACCATACTGCAGCGGCACGGCAGCGGCACGGCAGTGGCAGCAGGTTATAACCAGCGGCACGGTAAACGTGCGGCAGCGGTCCGACACGAAACGTTTAAATTGAAAGAGCCCTAACAGCACATACCTGAAGAATTTTAACTAGCGAATCCTGAAAATTATTGAAGTTAAAAATTATATGTCATTTTTCTGTCGGGCGTTTTTAATCTATTAAAAACTAAAAATATTTTTTTCAATCACACGTCGCCATTAATTCCGCTCCTGTACATCGCGACGGGATCGTGTGACAAGCGCGCTGCTTGCTTGTGTTACCGTTCTGTTAGAACGAGACGCAATGCTTATCAAGCGAACCGCTATGCTATAAATGCGATACTCTCCTGACACTCAGTTGTGATGTGTGATGGTAAAATATTTTTGATTGAAAAAATATTATCGGATAAAATGACATCTACATTTTTTGCTTTATGTTCAAAAATCGCCGGTTGAAATCCTTCAGGTACGTACTGTTGCACCCTGCATATATATTAGTATGTACTTACAAGTCGTATGATTTCAGAAGAAATTTTGGTTTTGATTTATTAAAGAAAAGAAAATTACAAAGAAACTTTTTCTGACACGACATCTACTGTTCACAGAATTTCTAGGTATTATCCAACACGGCGGCCATCTTGAACCGGAACATAACATACGAATTTAAAGACAGATGAAATGCCAAATGGTCGAGTTAGAACAGGACTTCGCTCAGTCAGTAATAGTAACGGCCGAGTTTCCGACTTTTCGATCGATCAATCTAAGTCTTCAAACAGATAAATTATCTGTTTAGTAACGCTCAATTCGCCTGTTGGTCAGAGAGTTAGTTAATCAGACATTGAAATTTAAGTTGAGTGTGCAGTTATATATGTAAAAGTGTACCCTCTATCTGGTACAATACTCGATATATCACTCATGAAGACCACAAAATCAATTATAATGCAGAAAAACTTGTAGTGAATTAAACGAAATGATGTTTCTGGATCACTTGTAGGATATATCTAAATTTCAAACTAATGTAACGGACCAATATTAGAGATGAAACGGATATCCGGTAACTATTCGGTATCCGGCCTATCCGGCCTAAATTTACTATCCGGCCAAAAACTACAACAATTTCCTATAATAAAAAGCAATACATTAATCTTTGTGAGGTAAATATCAATAAAATGGCTTATAATTATGACGGCTTTTATTTAAAGTCGAAAAAGTTACAAAAAAGCCATAAGGCTTCCAAAAAATTAAAATTTTCTTCTCAGATACTCACTCTAATAATAAATACATAAATAGTAAATATCTAAACTAAAAACTTACAAAAACCTCGCAGAGTAGCGAAAACTTAAATTAACATGATTAACTAATCACAATCACCATTATACGTGAACTAAAAATCGTAAAAAACACAGAGATTATTGAAATGATTAAATACTGACATTGAAGCACCATGATATATCTCTTGTTCTTCTTCTTATCAAAGAGAATATTTTGAATTAATACTCAAAATTAACAAGTGGTACATTATGGTGAATAAAGACTAAACTCGTCACGACATGCAACGAGACAATGGGCCGAATATTCGGCCACCTGATATCCGGCCATCCGGCCTTGCAGCTCGCCGGATATCCGGTATTCGGCCAAACAACTGTCCGTTTCATCTCTAATAATGGTCCATTATGCCTAACGTTGTTATTATACAGCATAATAACATGAAAATAATATTTGATTTACGGTGAGCGTTCTTTGTGATGTGTGATTTATCAACTGGCGATTGATAAGTAAACCTAACCTAACCTTACTAATTAATTTAGAAGTGTGATTCTTACTGTTATCAATGTCTTGTTCTTTATCAGATGGCCTGAGTCTGCTTTCCTTGGTGATTCCTCCGAAAGCGTAAATGACGTGTGTGCAGAGGTTGGGGTCGATATACCTGGTAGGATAGTGGCCGATCCCTGGCCTCTTCACCGACCAGTTTGTGTAGTAGCACAGCACGCGTGCCTCTCTTGGCCCACCTGAAAGTTCAATAACCACATTACCTCTTATCCGCCTAGGAACGTGCGGAGTGCAGAATCTCTCCTACCTGCAATTTTTTAAAATTTTTCCTGATTACCGCACAAGAACCCCAATTTTGTTGGCAGATGAGTGGCAGGTGGCAGATGAGTTTGCCCACTTATAGTTGCGGGCCGGATCGGGAGAGACTTGTTGAGGGATACCTTTTCACTTCTCCAGCTGGACTCTCCTGACCCACCGCCTTGTACCGCAGTGACACATTGACCCCAGATTCCTACCCACCCCTCAACACATTTTTCCTTGCCGACGCTTTCTTACATATCTGTATATGTGTTGTTATTGAAGATAATATCTCGACATTCGTCACACCGAAATGCAAATTATATAAAATTCCCTCGATAGCAAAAAAATCCGAAAGTATGCTCCAAAAATTACTATAAACACATTTGTTTCAGTTATTTTACAAGTTATATATATGAAAAAATTCACAGTGTTTCTTTAAATGCTGTTTAAGACAACTCCCGCGAGGTTTTTGCTCTATTTTAAACGAGCCGTGTTTTATTAAACATTTTCACAATTTTCGCGCTCCTCGAACATTCGTAATTACATATTTCTCCATTTTCTTCTTTTTGAGCGTGGTTACGGGGCCTTAACAGGACTTCCTCTCCTTCCTTTCCCTACAAATACCCTCCATACATCCCCAAAGACGATACGGGACCTGAGGGAATTTTTTTCTCAGGGTATCCTGTGCGGAGATAATGTAAAAAGCAAAAAGAAAATTGTGACCTTGATCCGGGATATATTATGAAGCAGAAGGAAGTGTAGATAGGAAGTAAACGGAAAATATGTAAAGCACCTGGATATTCAGATCTAGTCATTAAACATGAATATTGCCATTTCAAGCAAAGTTTCAATCAGAATGATTGTATTTCACGAGGGCGATTCTGAGAGTCTATATATACCTACTCTTCTGGAAAGTGTTACTACATATTTCATATTTTATTTAAATTATATTATTTATTATAAAGTGATAAATCACACGAAATCTGAATCTGAGCCGAGAAAATTTGCGAGATTCGCATCCTCGCAACTGGTGAGGAAAATAATCTTTCACAAGAATATATTTGACGCCTACAAAAGTTGGTGTCTGCAATATATATAGATCAATGTTACGTAGATTGCCAACCATGTTTGCCAGGCGTTCGTCGTGTTATGTTGAAGGTAAATCACTTTTAATTTTATTGCTTTTCGATTCAATAATGATTTGATTACAAAATACGGAAGACATTATTTGATTAATTATTGGATAAAAAATTAAAAAAACTAGTCTGTACAACTAAATTAATGTTCAAATTTATTGGAATAACTTTATAATAAGTTTTGAAGGTTAAACCCACTTGCATGGATTTCATAACGACTACTTGGAAAAAATCGTGTGGATAGATTTTTTTACTAAAATTACGAAAATGTTAGTAAAAATTTGTAGAAATGTACAGTTTTTTTTTTAAATAAATAAATCCAGTATTTGGGCTCGTGACGTCACTACGTGAAAATGTCCCGTCTCCGAAAATGTTCCCTTTAATTTTGTAAAATTCCACCCTGATTTATTTTTTTTATATGGCAACACTTTGATTTCAGGCGAATTTTTGAATTTGACATTTAACGTTCACTAGATTTATTGTTCGTTCTCTGCGAACTTCTCATTTGGTTTGACTTTTTGACAGATGTTATGAAGAGAACCCCGTGCTTTTATGCTGTATGTACGTGTTTTAGAGATATAATGATAATGGTAATAATTTATAATAAGTACAAGTATATAACATTGGATTTAGTAATATAAACGTTGAACATTGTAATGTTTTATGATCAATAAGATGGAACAAGGAAAAAATATATCTATGAGATGTGATATTTTTGGTATGCCTCGTTATTCTCCTGTGCCATTCGTGTGGAAAACGTTCTTTTTTTTTAAATTATTTTCGGCTATGTAATTATCGTTTTTTCGCAACTGTAAAATTATGTCCCGTCTTTACGGTTTATAAAAAATGGTCCGATTTTTCGGATTGAAATTTTCAAAAATCGCCAGGGTTTAAAAAATACGATTAAAAAAAACGGAATGTCTTAGAATATTTGCCGAAACCGGAATATTTTTTTTAATGTGATGTAAGTGGCCTATTATATTGATGACCGGGTGGTGTAAGGCGGTTTCCTGTTTAAACAGAGAACATGGGTTCGATTCCCAGTTGCGACTGTTACCTTTTTATTTCTGGGTCTTTTTCTGTTTCACGTTTCGTTCATATTATCTTCTTCTTGTGGGGGGAGTCTGGTTCAGCCGTTTACGAAACTTTTGTTACATGTTAAGGTACATTTGAACAAAAAAATACAATATTGAAAATTTGATTTGAAAAATCTATGTACCTACATAGATTTAGCGGCCGCAAGCGGAGGGTCCTACAAAATCGGCTGGAATCCTGGAGTCATTGGAATGAAGAAATCATCGAAAACATGAAAAATTTCGTTGTAGTATGCATGTAGAATTCACATGAACCACACTTAATTTGGGAGGCGGGTATGGGTACCGCCGCCCCGGGAACCAAATATTGGATAACCAACACCTCTGCCATAGGTCACCCCAAGTGGTTCGCTACGTTTGGTGACTTAGCAGACGTGCCCGGGTGAGGTTTGTCCGGGTCTTGGCGGCGGATGTGTCTGACCACCAGCCGCATGGCAGCCCGGATCGGGAGAGAATGATTGAGGGACTTTGACTTCTCTAGCCGTACTCTCTCGGAACATCGCCTTGCACCGCAGTCGGAGGGATGGATTCATACGTCCGTTACTCCTGGACACACTGACCCCCAGATTCCTACCCACCCCTAATACCCTTTTCCTTCCCAGAACTTCCTATCCTATATTTAGGAAAGGAACCTAAAAGAACCCTCCACACAGCATCCCCAAAGATGACATAGGCCCTGAGGGGAATTATTTTCCGTAGGACCTCCTGTGTGGAGCTAAAGTAAAAAAATAAATGAAACAATTTAACTTTGTTTGAACCACTTATATATTTGAGTAAAGCCGACCGGTTTCGGAACGACCGTTCCATCTTCAGGGCAAGCGTATACTAATATTAGTAAACGCTTATATTATTATATTAATATTGTAGTATACGCTTGCCCTCAAGAAGGAACGGTCGTTCCGAAACCGGTCAGCTTTACTCAAAAAAATGTTGATTGACAAAAAATCGTGCAATAACTCTGTCCTGTCATAATAATTTTTCGTAAATCGAGGCTCATCCGCATACAAATTTATCTTTGAATGAAGTGAATGGTATGAAAATTCGATGAGCTGCGATTCCAGCCAACTTGAAAAACACGTGGTTTTAAGAAAAACGCGTTAGTTTGTAACCGAGCCGCTTCGTTCTCCGTAATACTTGCTCGGCTCCCATCGCTCCTAACTATATTTCAAGATCGAATTTGATGCTTTATTTTGGGTAGGTATGTATTCTCCACATGAATAGGAAGATTTTTAGGTAAAAAAAGTCGTTTTTTGATCGGCCAGACCAGATTCCTTAAACTTCACACTTAAATGATAAATAAAAAATTTAATTACTGTTTGCTCTGCGTGAACTTGGTAATGTTGGAGATCTAACTTCCTGGTTATCCATAGATCCTAAAGGTGACCTGTAAAATATAAATATAATTAACAAATTTTCAGTGAAATGGCAGAAAAAATAGTAGAATAAATGTTTAATAATGAATAAATTTTTTTTTTTTACATGAGCCTCACACAGGAGGCCCTGAGGAAAATAATGTCATCTTTGGGGATGCTGTGTGGAGGGTTTTTTAAGGAAAGGAAGGAGAGGAGAGTTCTGGGAAGGAAATATTATAATAAATGCTTCTGTAAATATTCAAATGTGATTACTGCAGACACATTAGTCTAGGGATATTTATATTTGTATTTTAATTTATTATATTTAACCCACAAAAATTTTTATAAATATCCTGTTTGTGTCTCAAATAAATAAAAAAAAAAATTAAAAAAAAAGAGTTTAAGGGGTGGGTATAGGGTTGCCAGATGGTATCCAAAAGGAGGACATGTCCTCCTTTTCCATGTTTTGTCCTCCCATCCTCCCTTACCTACTGTAAGTCCTCCTTTTTGCTAAACATCGGGCGGGACTGGCGGGAGGCAAAAAAGGGGGCAGGGCGGCAGAGCGGTGAGTCACCGCTCACGCCTGCTTCCACGCAGAGACGCAGACCCAGTGTTACCGAAGCTACCGATTTTTCCTTTCATCTCCTGATCTACCGGAATGGTATCAAATCTCCGATTTTTAGAATTTCTCAGCGATTTATCGTTTCCCGTCGATTCTTTGTTTATGGTCCTCTCAACAGATAAATAATTGTCTGTAGTTAATAAATAAAAAATTCCCGGGTTCGGGTATTGACCATTGATTAATTACAAAATACTGCTATCTAAGCATATCTCTATTGTACATACATTATAGACTTTAATTTTTACTGTATTACATAACGCCTCTTCGACTCGAAAGGTTTTTCAGTGCCTTGTTCTACGAACTTTATATATATTTTTAATTATGACCAGCTCAGACTCTGATGCCGGCTCAGGTACGAGAAGGAGTATTACTAAAAACCAGAAAATTCCTAATATTATAACAAAAAGTAGGAAATTTTGCCCGATTATGGTGAAAGAAATATGAATAGTTGCAGTAGGGACACGAAAAAGGTTTTCGTCTACTGTCGGTTAACATGTCATATTTTAGATGTCCCTTGCGATAACACAAATAGTGGCAATCTATATAGTTACACTCAGAACATGAAAAAGGTTTTTTTTCACTGTGAATCACGCGGTAGATTTTAAAATTTCTCTTTCGAGAACTTAAATAACTGC
The DNA here is from genome assembly GCA_917880885.1 of Limnephilus marmoratus. Taxonomy (NCBI): domain Eukaryota; kingdom Metazoa; phylum Arthropoda; class Insecta; order Trichoptera; family Limnephilidae; genus Limnephilus; species Limnephilus marmoratus. Next base: position 22,742,131 of record OU862919.1, on the reverse strand, counting down.
ATTCGAGACAAGAAAAAGGTTTTATCCACGGTGGGTAAAAACGTGATTTTTTTTTGTTTCCAACCGCCTCATTGTAGTACATGAACAGTCGTGATAGAAACATGTAAAAGGTTTTACATCACCGTGAGTCAGCAAATGATTTCTAAGAAGTTCCTTTTTACAACATTTATGATTGCAGTTGGGACATGAAAAAGGTTTTTATCCACTGTGGGTAAGCATGTGAATTTTTAGATACCGTTTAGCAATACCGTTTTAACGTTACGTTTGGTGATTTAGCAGGGGTGCCCGGGTTCATGGGGTGTGGTTTGTCTAGGTCTTGGAGGCGGATGACCAGGACACACTGAACCCCAGATTCCTACAAACCCCTTAAACCCTCTTCCTTCCCAGAACTCCCCTCCTTCCTTTCCTTAAAAAAAAACCCTTCACACAGCATCCCCAAAGATGACATAGGCCCTGAGGAAAATTATTTTCCTCAGAGCCTCCTGTGTGGTGCTCATGTAAAAAAAAGCAGTGCATAAATAGTCGCTATGGGGACATAAAAAAGATTTTTCACAACATTAATTTTTTTCATTAAGTGCCGTTTCAGTTTTTTTTTTCGAGAAAAAGAATAGTTGCAGTCAGGACATGAAAAAGGTTTTCTGCATTGTGGGTAAACACGTGAATTTTAGATTTCTTTTCGTAGAACAGGAAAATTTGCTTTCTGAACATAAAAAATGATTTTACTACGAACTTTAGGGGTGGGGGAGATAGAAGATAGAAAATAAAGTAAAATAATATAAAAAATTCGTTTAATTTCTGAATGTCCTCCTTTTTTACACAAAATCCTCCTTTTTAGACCCATCTGTCCTCCTTTATCAAATTATCATCTGGCAACCCTAGGTGGGTAGGAATCTGGGGTTCAGTGTGTCCTAGTCATCCGCCTTCAAGACCTAGACAAACCTCACCCCATGAACCCGGGCACTCCTGCTAAATCACCAAACGTAGCGAACCACTTGGGGTGACCTGTGGCAGAGGTGTTGGTTATCCAATTAAGGTTCCCGGGGCGGCGGTACCCATTCCCGCCTCCCAAATTGTTATATGTTTTAAAGTATTATTTGGATCCACGTTTGAATCATTTCCTAACAAGGTATTAAGTTTTTTTTTTGTTTTATAAAAAGCATACATACGTTTTATAATCAGCGCCCTTGAGATGATTTTTCATGAAAACGGCGCTTTATAAATCAGCCAAATATTAAATATTATTATACATTTTTAAGCGTGCAGCAAAAATCCTTTTTTCTTTAAATTCTGATAGTGAAACATATTGAACTTTAGGTCAGATCTCAGAAAGAGTCGAAAAGTTTTTTGATAATTCTAGACCGCAATCGCTGCACCACGACAAAGCAATTTCAACATTACAGTTACTACAATTGTTTCATACCTTCCGGGATTAACAATGGGGTTCCTAGGAGCCTCCGTTTGAGGCCTTGGGATCGAGGTCGGAGATGGAACTGCTGCTCCCCTAGAAATAAATAAAAGACAAAATAAATTCTTCATCATGGCAAAGGAACAAATGATTTACGGCAGTGATGACATGTGGGCCATGTCGTGTTCCTTGGAAATAATACATTTTAATGGATCAAACCAAGATTTCTCTACTCTTAATTCTTAATTGCTTACGTTAGGCGCCTCGTGAATTTATTCTTTGCAGTATTGGCCAAAGGATACAGACGGCCGTGGCACGTTCCTTGGAAATAATCAATTTCAATAGAGCAAAACAATGATTTCTGAAAAGTTAATTGCTTACCCGAGGCACCTCGTGAGTGCATTTTTTGCAGAACTGATCAAGGTATACTGTCGATCATGTCATGGTCTTTGGAAATCCTCCGCTTCGATGGACCAAAGCATGACTCCAGTAATGTTAATTGTTTAGATGATATACCTGTTGTACGCATCCTTTGCAGCATACTGTTGGTCATGGCATTTTCATCGGAAATCATCCTTTTCAAAAGACCAAATTATCATGATTCATGTAACATACAAATTATCATGATTCATGTAACATGCTTACCTGAGACGCCTCGTGAGTGCATCCTTTCCAGCATTGATCAAGGGATTCTGTCGGCCGTGACATGTCCCTTGGAAATCATCCAGTTCAATGGACCAAAACATGATTCCTGTAATTAACAATGTTCGTGAAGACGTTTATTTATATATAAGAAACAAACAGTTGTAAATGAAAAGTGTTAACATTATAAGAAAGAACGTATTTGAAACCAATTGTTTTATTTTTATTGAAAGGATATCTATTTAGGTACATACACATATGTAGGTACTAGCACAGTTATAATCTACTATTACAAATAAAATAAACGAGAGATATTACGAATAATTTTTTCGCATCATCAAAATTATCAAATTGGTCAATTTGATTGTAGGAAACGATATATATGTATTTTAAATTAAAACAACCAAGTTCCACTAACAATAATAATACCGCACAATAGTCACAAGTGCCCCGAACCCGTGAGACTATCTCATCCTCGGCATGAGGAGTATTAGTTATATCCGAGATATTCTCACAAATGTTTCTTTCAGCATAATAAGTAAGTAGGTATGTGTTGAGTTAAAAGATCAAATATGTGTTATTTGTTTCCAAGGTTTAACAATAGTTTGCTCGGTGGTTCGTTTTGCTGGAAACACTTCCAATAGGGCAAGTTTTTTGTGCCGGAAGACTAGCACAAGTCCTGCTGGCAGTACGTGTTATGTGTGGAAATACTTCCTAGTCCTTCTAGCGGTACTGTGACCTTGTGTACGCCCGCCTCGAAATGTGTTGCGGAGGTACACACGCGCTGATCTTGTGTATACTTGAGCTTCAACGAGTACCTACTGACAAATAAATCCATCGAGCTAGGTATCTGTTTTCTATGCACTATTAAAGAGAAAGAAATGCTCTTTATTTTCTTGCAAATTTTCTTGCCCTGATACAAGGGCGGATCCAGGGGGGGGTCATGGGGGTCATGACCCCCCCCCCCTGAGCTGGGTCCAGGACCTAGGTGGACCTACTTTATACTTGTATCTATTATTATCAAAATTAAATTATAACTTCTTGTGACTTGACCACGACTGTGTGACCCCCCCCTGGCGCTATGTGACCCCCCCCCCCTGGCGCCAAAGCTGGATCCGCCCTTGCCCTGATAACGGAACTATAAACGAAAAATGTTGCGTCCTTCCGGAAGGACTCAAGGCTCTGCTGACAGGACGTCAGACGTCAGGCATACCATTACGAAATTAAGTGTTAAAAATTATTATGAGGTTCATGTATAGTAGATTCCCAAAGAAAATTTATTTTACCTCCAAGTCCCTGATCAGCTGCGTATTCTGCCTTCCTTGCCACACTGCCCATATCGTCGTAGCCCACCCACTGGTCCCCTTTGTGGGCAAACGGCCCCATTGCCCGAAGATTAGGCTGTACCACTGTCCACTGATCAGGTTGTCCCATGGAATCATCCTTCGGCATCACATTGGCGCATATCTAATCAGATAAATATATGAACACAATTTGGAAATCATTCATCTAATAGTATTTAGAATATTGAATAAAATATATTTATAACGAACTTTTTATATGGTAATTCAGACAATTTTAATAAATTGATCATGAAAAATTATTGTAAAATAGCATTTAAAAAAAATATGGTGTAGGTTTGATTATTACCTCGTAATAAGCTAAAATTCCACTTTCTCCGGTGAACGGTCCTTTCTCTCCAGGTCCTGTGGCATTTGAGCCAATTACAAATACATTGGGGTCCTGCAGGGTATAAGAGTGTCCATAGGTCGGAATCCCCAGCATGATCTTAGCTCTGTCTACTCCAGCACTTATATAGTACTGAACCGTATAGGCCTGGAATTATAAAAGGTCAAAGATATAATTCATAAGACTCTGCATTCTGAGATTATATAATTTATCTTCTCAATGATTAAGTTGACCGAATATGAGTATTACATACTTCCTTTAAACTATTTAAGTTATAAGCTCTTAAAAATACTCTAGAGTCCTAAAATCTCCAGTCCTTTAAAATAAATACTAACTTAACTTTTGCCACTAATCTTTTCAAAAATGTAATATCAATAGTAATGGAGTGTAAAATAGCAGACGTAAAATCATGCAATTTCCAGTGTTTTAATATAGTGTCCTCTGCGTACAAAGTCGTACCTTCTCCAAGCTAAAAATTTCTAATAAAAGTTTGTTTATCTGTGTTTTAATGTAGTGTCCTGCGTGCAAAGTCATATCTTCTCCAAGCTTAAAATTTCTAATAAAAGTGTGTTTATCTGAAATGTGTGTAAAATAGCAGACGTAAAATCATGCAACGTCCAGTGTTTTAATGTAGTGTCCTCTGCGTACAAAGTCGTATCTTCTCCAAGCTTAAAATTTCTAATAAAAGTGTGTTTATCTGAAGTGACCTGCCAGGTCTTTGTCATAATTGATCAGCGCTCTTGCAACGATTTTTTACAAAAACGGCGCCATTCAAAATATACAATTATTATTATTATTTTGTGGTATAAATGTTGTTCTCACCACATTTAGTGTGGTATCGGCGTCAGTTTCAACTGAATATAGCGGAGAGTGGTGGTTTACCATCGGCTCCAGGGATGAATGGTAGTCGTATCCTCGGATGCTCATCCAATCGACGTACCTAAAAAAATAGATTTAGAATCTCATATTAAATGAAATAATACATCAATAACATCTTTACGCCATCTACATGTGCTTGAAATTGTAAATGGATAAAGCTTACAAACACTAGGAATGAAGTGATTTGTTTCTGACAAAAATGTTTTTACTAGTGACCGACCGAAGGTTCGGTTTCGGTTCGGTTTTGGTTTTGGCAGGTTTCGACAAAAAATCGGCGTCAGCTTCGGTTTCGGCAGAAAATCTGCCGAACCTTCGGCCGCAACGAAACTCTGCGTTCGTGAATTATAGCGTGTCGTTCGGCTGACTTCAGGTGAGTTCGTGGCTAGTGTGTTATCAGCAGCTGAGTTCGCATCAGCCCGTTAAGATGAATATATACGTGAAATCCTGTTTAGATACTAAATAGATACTATATACTTTAGATACTATACTTTTTTCTTTTAGTCTTCGGGTATTTTACCCCAAATATTCAGTTAACATTCTTTAAGGCTTCACTGAGTGTTTGGCTAAGGGACACGGAAGCTAAGTGTAGTTTATGATCAGACCGAAAGCCATTCACATTTTTCGTTGGTACTTGCCAATTGATTTGAGATTTATTGTATTACTTATGTTCTCTATTTTATGCAGGTGCTTGCGGGTTTTTACAGATGCAATGCCGCCTCATGGAGCCTCATGAATGAGTTTTTCTTTTGCCCTGTTTAATTTATCTTTGTCTTACTAACCTATTTTTTGCATTTTGTTTTTCCTGTTAAGCACTTGCATACTGCTTACTAACAACGTATGCATGGACACTGGAGGTCTAGATTCGTTCAAAATAAATAAATGTAGCTTCGTTTAACAAAAAAAATAGAATCTTGCGAAAGCCTTGAAGGAGTAACCATCAGTTACTTATACCAGGGCGGGTAAGAGGTGGATTACCTCCACTGTTTAGATACTATTTTGATTAATCTTTACGACGAATCGGCTTACAGTATGAACATCAAAAAATATTCTACGGATAAATCGAAGCTTTTACTAGCTTTTCTATGTATTGGAATTACAATAAAATTATTATTTACGTATCAAAAAATATAAGCGTAAACCACAAAAAAAAAGTTTTTTCATGACTTAACTATGAAGAAACACAAGAAACAATTTTTTAAAAATACCCCTTTATGGCTAACACTATTTTTGAGGTTTTCCATGTTCTAGCTTTTTTCGTTCTTATAAAATTATGCACAAAATAAATAAAAAACACTTTTTCGCTTACTAGCCTCGTGCAAAAAGACGCTCGCTTTTAAAATTTTGCAGGCATGAGATTCGAAATATTTCTAGCGTTTATATTCCTCTTAATATACTGCATCAGCAGGTTGAAATACGCAATTAATGAGGTCCTTCCTTTATAATGTAAGTGTTGATTATTGACAATTTTTTGTTCCAAGGAGTAGTTAACATATTTGTTAATTTTTGTTAGTTTTATAGATATTTATAAAATGAATGATTATTTTTTCACGCTCCAATAATTTTTTATTTATTTATAAGAATATTGTACATTGCATAGTTTTTTTGTGGTGTTTCATCCGCCATGCTAGGGATATCCCTGTGTTATGGCGGGTGAAGTTTACAGATTTGAAATTATACATTTGTATAATTTCAAATCTGTAAAATAAATAATAATTGTTTTTTTATTTTATTTAACACGTGTAATAAGAATGTTGTGATTGTAAAAGCAATTGAAATAAAAAATACTCGATTAATGAGGTCCTTCCTTTATAATGTAAGTGTTGTTTATTGACAAATTTTTGGTCCGTAAGAAGTAGTTCTGTTAATTTTTATAATTTTTGTTGGTTTCACAGCAGTAATAAAAAAAAACATATATATCTTTTTTAACATACTTCAATTATTCTTATTTTTATTTCATTTAACACCTATTAACTGTCTGTATACGTGTAAAAAATAATCCAAATAGATTAGAACAATAAATAATTAACATTATTAAAAAAAGCTTCGGTTTTAGTTTCGGCCGAAACTGAGACAGATACCGAAGATTCGGTTTCGGTAGAAATTCCTGTTTCGGTTAATGCTTTTGGCACTTTTCTCGATTTCATTTGAACTTACAAACGATACCTAATGCTAGTATCACACCCAGCGTTGAAACGCGAGCGTTTTTTGGCTCGGCCTATTACAGCATATAGCTTGCCACGCATTCTTAAGCCAGAAAAGCTGGCACTTTTATAGCTTAGTACGACACAAGTTTATTAGTAGACAATTACCAAAACTCACGGAATATTATAATTCTAGGACGTGTGAAGCTGAAAGTATTTCCATTGGAGGTGCAGCGATAAATATACTGTACCTAACAGCACAATACAGATTCGACACTCAAAAACCGGTTGGCGAAAACAATTAATTAATATAAAAGAAGATTAGAATTAGGCGAGCACTGCTGTAGTGTGCTGAATCAACAAAGTTGAGTAAAAATCGTGATTTCTGCTAAAAATTAAAAAAAAATAGTAATTAAAATTTTATTTAGGTTATTGTCATATATAAAATAGAATTGGCTAGATATTATTTACATTACGTGATACGTCACATATAAAGTTTAGATTTTGGAAATTACACTACGTTTCAACTTAATTACTGTAAGAAACAACTAATTACGTTTGAATATATGGTGAAAGATGCATTAAAATTTCATTTTTATTCGATCAAAGTTCAAAATTTCCCGTATAAAAAGGTTCCTTTGCCGAATTTAAATTTTATGGTTTGGATTTGACATTTGTGAAGTTTCGTTTCAATCTAAATATGAATTACTTTGTTTACCCAAACTAAGAACCTAATAATCTAATTTGTGCAAGTAAGTAGCTGTTTCTTGAAGTAATTGTTGAAAAATTTAGGCTGCGCCTAAAAGTGCGGCGGTTAGTGGAATAATTACGTAGAATAATTGTTATAATTTATAAAAATTAAATAATTTTCCGATTATAGATAGGTACCAACTTGAAGCTGATATTTTTTTACGTGAGCTCCACACAGGAGGCCCTGAGGGAAATTTATTGCCTGTGTCGAGGGCTTTTTTAAGGAAATGAAGGAGAGAAGAGTTCTGGGAAGGAAAGGCTTTTAGGGGGTGGGTAGGAATCTGGGGTTTAGTGTGTCCGGATCATCCGCCTCCAAGACCTAAAAAAACCTCACCCCATAAACCCGGGCACCCCTGCTAAATCATCAAACGTAGCGAATTACTTGGGGTGACCTATGGCAGAGGTGTTGGTTATCCAATAAAGGTTCCCGGGACAGCGGTACCCATTCTCGCCTCCCAAATTGAATGTATGAACAATCAGTTTCAATTTTTAAAATGTCACTTAAATTCAAGAGTTTAAGATTCATTGAACCAAAGTTACAGACAGACACACGACCACAATTAGTATTTTTAATAATTTATTTACCTTGAAATTTTAGGAAGGTCGTATCCTCTTTCAATTTTGACCCTCTCTCTTGGTAATGTAATGGAGACCAGTAATCGTGGTCTGTCTGTCTCTTCCATCTCGAATTCCTCTCTGAATTCTTGCACCAGTGTGGCATAGTTGTCTCTGTCTTCTGGATCTGCCCCTCTTCCGAAGGATGGTTGTCCCCAGTCAAAATCCAGACCGTCAAATCTGTAGTCGCGGAGAAACTAGAAAATCAGGTTATAAGATGTAATTTTATATATTCAAGGTTCCGTTGAAGGCCTCAATCCGCATAACACAGAGTTCACCTGTTGCTTTACTTGTTGCCTGACAAATACTTAATTACGCATTTACTTTACAAAAAATAAACTGCATACCTGTTTAATAGATTCTCAATTATTCTTTTATCAACGAAATAAAATATGACGATATCGAAAGCTTCCTTTAACTAAGGTATTCTATTTAACAGGGTATTACCAGAGAAAACCAGAAATATGTCATTTTTAAATCAGATTTTAGACGTATTGACTCTTTTCCACAAAAAAATATAAATGGTTTTCAAAAGATTGTTCTTTTATCTAGCATTCGCATGTTTTAAATTTTGAGAAAAAAATGTTTATTTTTAGTATAATAAGGTTATACTATAGGTCGTTGGCAGATTTGTTAAATTTTCAAAAAAGATTTTGTATTATACCACACCCATTTCAAATCATGCAGTAAAATAAATCAATACATTATCTAGGTATCGCATGTCTTAGAATTTTAATTTTAGTTTAAATAAAATAATTTAAAAATACATACGTACATGTGATTCTTGACGAAAATTGGTCCGTTTGTGTATTTATTTGCGCACTTACAAACTAATATATTTCGGATTTTTTTTACATTCTTATTTAACTTAGACATTATTGAAAAATAGTAAACACTTATAATAAAAAAAATATGTACAAAAAGTACATTATTTTAATAGTTTTATCATCACGCCTTTCAGCGTGTTTGGATGTGGGTATAAATTAAAGCAAATTTGGAATGAAATAAAATCGGTATTGAGTTATAATTAATAATTAATCTTTCTCATTGTAACCGCCCTGCACGATCGTAAGAACAATTTTTGACGAAATTTGGATTTTCGGCCGCTGGCTGGTTAAACGCTCTTAATAACAATACACCCCTCCAACCGGAAAAACCATTTGCAGTTTTTTTTATAAGGAGAAAACACAGATACGGACAGTAATTAATTTAAAAAAAATTATATTAGCTCTACACAGGTAGCTCTGAGGAAAACAATTTCCTTCGGAGTCTATGTCATCTTTGGGGATGCTGTGTGGAGTTTCTTTTAGGGAAAGGAAGTTCTGGGAAGGAAATAGGGTATGAGGGGTGGATAGGAATCTGAGGGTAAATGTATCCGAGAGTTATGGATGTATGAATCCATCGCTCCCATTAAGGTACAAGGCAATGCGTCGAGATAGGTAAAAAAAAACGAGTGTGCCTTAGACCACACAACTGAAGTAAAACTTCTGCTTCATCTATATGATAGGAAGTTAGAGCGGTTCCAATGAGAAAGATTAACCATTCTCCATTCCAGCTTTTTAAAATTATAACTCAATATCGATTTTATTTCATTCCAAAGTTGCTTTAATTTATACCTACATCCAAAAATGCTGAAAGGCGTGATGATAAAACTATTAAGATTATGTACTTTTTGTAATTATTTTTTGATTATAAGTATTTACCATTTTTCAATAATGTCTATGTTAAATAAGAATGCAAAAAAAATCTGAAATATATTAGTTTGTAAGTGCGCAAATAAATTCATAAACGGACCAATTTTCGTCAAGAAACACATGTACGTGTGGTTACGCACATACTAATACATACACATACCTACACAGCACATACATACTATCACTGCTTGGACTTGGTTTTAATTATTGTTGCAAGTCCTTTTGTCCTTATTCCCCCAATCGCTTACCCGCCAACCTTACCCAGTCTGCAATAAACTCCCGCTGCATATAGCCATCACTGTGCTCTGCTCACGAAAAATCCGCTATCAAAATAATTGCGCCGTGTACCTACTATAAAATAACGAACATTTACGCCTATTGTGATTGTGCCTCTTGGATGGGAAAGGAATCATACAAGTGCTTTACCCTTTTCCGGTGAGTCCTCTCCTTTTCTTTGCAACATGTATTTTTACCATTTTTAGGCAGTGATTAGTAACACAAAATTCAAGGTCCTTCGCCAGTCATTTTACAAAAAACACATAATCCACTCTCACCACATAAATAATTTTTTAATGATTTTATTTAAACTAAAATTAAAATTCTAAAACATGCGATACCCAGATAATATATTGATTTATTTTACTGCATGATTATATGATTTGAAATGGTTGTGGTATATAATACAAAATCTTTTTTGAAAATTTAACAAATCTGCCAAAGACTTATGGTATAACCTTTTTAAAAAAACATTTTTTCTCAAAATTTGAAACATTCGAATGCTAGATAAAAGAACAATCTTTCGAAATACATTTATAATTTTTTGTGGAAAAGAGTCAATACGTCTAAAATCTGATTTAAAAATTACATATTTCTGGTTTTCTCTGGTAATACCCTCTTAAGGAGACCTACGGCAGGGGTGTTGGCTATTAAAAGTAGCAGCGGATTATAAATAAACACTTACAAATATGTTTACATAAATTTAAAGGTCAAAATATATAAGATAATTATCTTAAATAGAAAAATGAGAGAAAGTGCACAGCATATACTTATAATTTTTTTTTTTTATGTTTAAAGGAAAAAACAAAAATGATATTAAACAGAAAAATGAGAGAAGTATACAATGTATAAAAGAAGCATTTAGAAAAAAAAATTATTTCTACGGGCAGTAAAATGAAATAAACTTCACATCAGTTTACCTTGATCATGTTAGTAATGAGCTTTTTCCGCCTGTCTTTGTCCTTCCCGATGAATGAAAAGGTTGCGGATCCTTCATCTGTTCCTCCTATCGCAAATATTGTCTTGAGGTTTGGGTTGAGGTCCTTTAGCCCAGTGAACGTTATGAATCCATCTAGTTAAAAAAAATCATTATTTCTTTATCCGTTCAGTCACATCTAAAACATTATTTCAAAAGAAAATACTAATAGTATACCTACTCATAAATTTTGCCTTGAATATGATGGTATACAATCCGTTATTATTTGTAATGGATCGGTAAACTTTATATTGTTGTGATAGAAATTTCATTATTATTATAATGTATACCAATATATGAATGCACTGAGCCAAGTAAAAGCGCCAGTTTTAGCGGTTTTTCAATTGCGATTTAATAGCAAATAATATTCTAAGCCGTCATATCTGTATTCCAAACAGATAGATAAAACACAAACTTTTAAGTGTTTAAGATCCCCACAATTTAACACACGACTTTTATCATTTGTGTTTCCGAGATGCAGAACTAACCTGCCATTGGTAATGACGCCCGGGAAAATCATAAAAAAAATCAAATTCTTCTGGCTTTCACTCTTTAATACAATTAAGACATCAATGCTAACTGGCAGACCCGGCCACACGTTGCTGTGGCTCACGAAACACAACGCCATTACCCAATCTTTATAAAATCCACCCCACCCGCTTGCCAGCTGTCTGCTGCCCGCTGCCTGAATTGAATATTTGAATTTATCGGCTTTTCTCTACAATAATAAGCATGTATCATCATCATCATCATTACATAGTATAAAATGAAGTCGCTCAAAATGTATGTGCGCGATAATCTTTTAAACTACGCAACGGATTTTCATACGGTTTTCACCAATAGATAGAGTGATTGAAGAGGAATGTTTATATGTATAATACATGTAAATTATATTAGAGAAAAGCCGAGAAATTAAAAAAATATATTTATGTATATTTTTGTGCGATTTAAAACGGCTGGCGGGCCGTACTATAGTCACTTTTGAAATTCGTACTACAAATTGGAAAATAGATGTCGGTGGATTTCTTCATTTACCGAGAATGCTAAATGCAATGCTAATTGTAAAAGTAAACGATCGAAATTTAAAATTTTCTATGCATTTGACCGTTTACTTTTACAATTAGCATTGCATTTAGCATTCTCGGTAAATGAAGAAACCCACCAGTAAGTAGGTATTTGATTTTCCCTTTTCAAATATCCAGTGTTGCATTGCAAGCATTGTATAATTAATTAGTGGCGAGTTAATTAGTTTATATGTATAAACATTCCTCTTCAATCAGTCTATCTATTGGTGAAAACCGTATGAAAATCCGTTGCGTAGTTTAAAAGATTAACGCGCGCATACATTTTGAGCGACTTCATTTTATACTATGCAATGATAATGATTTTATTTTATTGGACTAATTTCAAAATTAAATGGAAGATTGTAGTCCTGATCAGACTTCAGACTCAGAAGAGATAAGATGTTGAATGGAGGGGAGGCAATATTTGATAATGCTAAAAAGAAGAGAGGATATTTGTTTTGAGAGGGACCATAAAAACGTGTGATCTAAAGTTCCCACTGCATTTTAATTAAAAAAAGGTGAAAGAACCGGAAGGTGTGGGAATTGTGCTTCTTTTGTTTCGATTCAGACTGAAATATTTTAGACTGGTTTAATTTATGCGTTGGATGTAATTCTAGACTCACTGTTATCAATGTCCTGCTCCCTATCGGAAGGTCGGATGATGCTCTCCTTGGTTATTCCTCCAAACGCGTAGAGGACGTGCGTGCAGAGATAGGGGTTAATGTTGCTGGTAGGGTAATTTCCTGCTCCAGACCTCTTCACAGACCAGTTCGTGTAGTAGCACAAAACCGTAGCTTCTCGGGTTTCCGTTTGGGCCCCTAAACATATTAAAAACCATTAAACATGAATATGAGTAAAAATATATATATCGCGGTGTGTGACCATCGAAAGATATTTTAGGTCCCAAAGGCTGTATATTGAATTAATAACGGAAGACTGCGTGGAACAGGATGGGAAAACTGAGGACTGAGGACTGAGGACCGAGGACTGAGGACCGAGGACTGAGGACTGAGGACTGAGGACTGAGGAACTTCAACTGCTGTAAACTTTTAAAATGTATTTTGATAGAATATGTTGTCATCGACAACGAGTTTATCTGCTGAGTTTCAGTTCTTTCGAATGTCGGAAAGTGGTTTAATTTCAACTTCAATGGTTTGCATTCATTCATTCAATTTTAATTTATCACAGTTAAAAGGATTTTTAGTCTCTTTTTATATTGGGTCCTTACGTATGAAATTGGCGTTTTGCCGTACTGGCAACTTTGATCTAAAATATCTTCTCTTTCGGTTAGGAATTCCAAATTCAAATTTATACAGCTATTTACTCATGTATTTGTGTTTCAAAAATTACAATTCATTTTTTTTTGACATCCACCGTACTCTCCGGACCTTGCCCCAACAGATTACCATTTTTTGAAATTTGGATAACTTCTTGCAAGGGAAAAAATTCAACTCCGATGGGGCAGTCCAAACCGCCTTCAAAGATTTTATTGATTCCCGTCCGAATGGTTTTTTTAGTAAAGGGATCGATGAACTACCTATGAGATGGCAAAAGTGCATAGATAGCAATGGTACATACTTTGATTAAATAAATATATTATATTAAAATAAAATCGACTTTATGTTCCTCCCATACAAAACGCCAATTACGTATATGTAAGGACCTAATATTTCATCATATTTTTATAGTAAATTAAGCATACATAATTATTGTTAACTCACAAATAATTATTATGATAGTTTCCTTTAAAATTAGAAACATTTAATTCTCGGGTAGCCTATATTTTATAATTCAAACCACAAACAAATAACGTAACACATATCACTAGATATTTGGAATACCTTTTGAGTATTATTTTTTTTAGTTTGGTCAGTTATTTTGACCATATGTCCAAATTAAAGTTTTATATGAAGAGGGCCTAGCAGTCGTTCCTCTTTCGACAATAATTCATTCGAAAGGCTGTTTTAATAGGACTATACGCAAATAATATTTTTTTAACCTCATGATAGCTGAATAGGAAATAAAATTTTTAAACCTAACTAAATATTTAATTTAAAAAATCGAAACATGCGTAAAAAACACTTAAAAACTTTCAGCGATTATTTCAAAACTTTTGTGGAATACTTACTCAGGGCCTCCTGTGTATAGCTAATGTAAAAAACGGTAATTTCTAGAAGATTCTACAAATAAAAACTCCTTTTAAAGTTTGTGTGTGGGTACGAGTACGTGTACGCATACATTACACTCTTACACTTCACTACTTAAAAACTTTTCTACATTAAATTTCTTATTCAGTCACTCGAAGTGCAGTCTTCTCTTGATTTAAAGTCTTATCAATTTAAATCACGCTGTAGAAGAATATTGTCCTCATTAATTTTAAATAGGTACCATAGATTACTAGACCTGCAAAATCATGAGTGTTTTTTTTAAATATTAACTACTAGCTTTTTCCCGCGGCTTCGCTCGCATGGTGTAAGGGGGGGTTCCCACTCCGCCTCCTGCACCTCCCCCCCCTCTCACCGCCCTCCCCCCCTCCCCCCCCTCCCCCCCCTACCCCCCTCTCCCCCCTCCCCCATCTCTCTCTCCCTCCCGCTTTCCATACATTCAGTTTTCAAACCTCGCGTGCCACCAATAGCATTTTTTTATACAAATTTCATAATGCCAGAGCTCACCGGAAGTTTTATAAAAACCTTGTCCTGACAATAACGAACACACAAAAAAAATTATCCAATTAAGTGCAGTAGTTTGAAAGTTATGCGCTTAGCAACACATTCAGCGATTCATTTTTATTTGTTTTTGCTTTTGTTTTTTTCTTTGCATCTAATTTCTGATTTTTTTTTAAAATTATTTATACATCCTGGACATTTTTTTTCTCACAAGAGAACTGAATGCCATCTACATTTTTTACTTCAATAAACTCAGGAATCACTGGTTAGAGTTTGTCGGTTAAGTCCTGTTTCACACTACATACAAAATATTCTGAAAATATTCCATAAAGTTTCTTTGAATTGTGAATCATATTTAAAGTATAACTAGTTTCTTGGAATCCTGCTAGATTGATGGTTAACTTATCAATTGGATAAACCTATAAAACGGATGTCACGGGAAAGTTCTCCTGTATATTTTGTACATAGGAAAAGTAATAATTATTAGTCATTTTATTTGTACGTAATTTGTTGGATATGAGTTAGCAAATCTATTTTTCCGTGGATGATAAAGAGCGTTTAAAGTGGTATGAATAACGTTAACCAACTAGCCATCAAGTCGTTTCCTCCGAAGAGTAGGCAGAGAGGATGGATTGCCACACAACTCTGTCCTTGCTTCATCTTCTGATATTCCTGCTTTTGACGTGATCCGAATTAAATATTTGATTAACTTGATCGTTTCATATATTCCTTTTCTCTCTAGCTGCATGTCCAGATAGATATTTAGTCATTGAAGAAGAAGATGACAATAATAAACTAAACGAAAATATGAAAGAGAACAAGAAACAAACAAAAAAGGAAAAGATAATTGTCAATGGCATTCAGTTGGATAAAATAGAAATTTTAGAAATCCGAAAGAGTGTTAATGCGAATTTGAATATTATCAATAACCAAAAATTGTTCTTAAATGACCCAATATTAAACCTGTTCCCATTGTAAATTGTCCCCCATTGCCCCTCTCTCCTCTACCCACTCTCACATTATTGATACCATTGTCTTTGTCCATTCTTTTTTCATTGACACAATTGTCTACGTCTATTATTT
This sequence comes from Limnephilus marmoratus, assembly GCA_917880885.1. Classification (NCBI taxonomy): domain Eukaryota; kingdom Metazoa; phylum Arthropoda; class Insecta; order Trichoptera; family Limnephilidae; genus Limnephilus; species Limnephilus marmoratus. The sequence continues at coordinate 22,726,251 of OU862919.1, read as the reverse complement.
ATAATTAGTATCAACAAAAAACCCTGAAGAAGTGAGCATTGCTCACGAAAGATGTTGGTTTTGTAAACAATAAAAGTGGTAAAAACTAAGTATTTTATTAATTAAAAAAAAAGATAATTGTTCCAGCTGCGACCATTGTCTTTTTCTGTTTTTTTGTGTCTTGTTCTCTTTCATATTTTCGTTTAGATTATTATTGTTATCTTCTACTTCAATGATATATTACATTGATGGGAATAACCTTCAAAAGTTATAAAAAGAAAGTTTTTCTTATAAAAAATTCATTTAGACTCTTATGAAGTCAATGGTTCCATATAAATAAAATGGGATATATTTATCCGTGACGCTATCTAGGTAGGGTTACCAGATCCAGAAATGAGTTTCCCTGCCAAAATCCCTGACATAGCAATAAATTTCCTAGACAGAACTAATGTGAAACAGCTATCTTCACCCAATACATATTTACTACAACGGGGGAGGGGGCGGAATGGGATACCATCATGGACTAGTTGTTGCAGCCAATAGATCCAATTTTATAAACACGCGTGTGAGCTTGAATATGCGTGCGTGAGACGTGGTGTTATAAATATTTAAATATATTTTTTCTTTATTTTTAAAAATTCCTAACAATTTCCAATTTTCCCTGTTGACAGACAGCTGAAATTCCGGACATGTCAGGAAAATTCCTGCCGTCTGGTAAACCTATACCTAGGTTACAAATCAATCTTAGAATGATTGTCTCCAATAAAAAAGGTAGTTGCCTATAATGGTGACCGGCCAAGCATCTCAGAAAGGTCATTAAGAGTGATGATAAAAAATATAAAAAATATAAAAAATTGATTAAATAGGTTAAGTTAGGTTAGGATTACCGTCTATTTTTAAATTATGTTTTCGTAGATTTTAATGATCTTTCTGAGGTGTTTCTGAGTTGGTTTCATTCTGAGCTGGCATGGAACCGCCTATAATATGTAAAAATTTACGAATTTAGAAGGTACAATAATCTCAACGCTTATTGGATATTTTACAGTGGTGAGTTGATTATTTCTAGAAAGATTTACATAGACAATAAATAAATTTATTGCAACAATTTAAACAAATTCCAACACATTATAAAATAATATGGAGAAAGTATAAATATGTAATTACGATGTTTACAACTATTAGGCGCTTTTAATAATCCCAAGTTTACGGAACCTCAACGCTACAAAAAAGGCAATAAACATGTGTTAATTATCATAATAATGCTGCAGCTCTTTCTTACACTTAATGGTGAGACAACCTCTGGTCTGAGCCACCTCTGGTCTGGAGCTCCAAAATACCTGAAAAATACCCCCGACTATGTGCAGAAACGGGCGGTCCGTTTAATAGATTCTCCCACCTTAACAGACGGATTGCAATCTTTAGAGCACAGGCGTCGCGTCGGAATGCTATCTTGTTCTACCGGTATTACAATGGAAGATGCTCCGAGGAACTAGCATCATTGATCCCTTTGGCACCGGGGCATAGTCGGGAAATACGCCAAACGAATGCCCAACATTTGTACACGGTTGACATTTGTCACACAAGAACGGGTCGTTTCTTCGACTCGTTATTGTGTTGAACAGCTCGGCTGTGGAATGATTTGCTGGCCTCTATGTTTCCCCCTTCCTACAACATGGGTCTCTTCAAGACCAATGTTCATTCCTTCCTCTCCTCAAAAAGACCCTCCACACAGCATCCCAGATGACATAGGCCCTGACTGAAATTATTTTCCTGAGGGCCTCCTGTGTGGAGTTAATGTAAAAAAAAAGATGAAAAACACAGCGCATGTATGTCTGTTTTCTCCAGAGGAAAAAAGAAGTACTTTGGAGGAAACAGGCATACTTACATTTTATGTCTCTGAAAGAGCTGCAGCATTATTGTAATAATGAAGTATGTTTATTGCCTTTTTGTATTGTCGCGTGGCCGTTCCGTAAAAGTGGAAATATTAAAAGCACCTATTGGTTGTCTGAGAGTCTACCTATATTTTTTTATGTATGTCGTTAAACAATGGTGTATTATTAAAAATTCTTAAAATGAGAGAGATGTTTCTATAGAAACGAGTCGTGCGGAAAAGAGATAAAACAACATTATAATGAATGAATGCTTGCAATACGCACTTGTTGTGTACTTAAACCTGTTGATAATAAGGAACTCCAGTGAAAAATATTATGGCTTTAAAAAAATATGTTCATATAGAATATAGACCAATGAACGCTGATTCTGAATATATAAGTTTTATTTCATAATATTAAACGTAGAGTTCTTAAAAAATTATTAAAAAGTGCATTTTTAAACCACTCGTCAAAACAAACTGTAAATTTGGCATTACTGAATGGTTAGTGCTGACGTCACGCGTCACCAGTCATTGTATTGAAACTTTGATTATGTAAGTCAAAAGCCGTCAGTATTAACAACATTTCATGTTATTCGTTATTTCTTACTGTTTATAGAGATTTAGTTGTTGTGTTTATTGAAACAATATTTAAGCCTAAATAATTCAGTATCAAAAATAGAGGTATCTCTATTAGTTAATCCCTATTATTTAAAATATTGAAAAACTACTGCACAAAAAAATAATAATGCTACTTCTAGGGAGAATGCTTCGAATAACGGTATTCAAAATGGCGGCACTTGATCAGCTGATTGCCCAATCCCATACTAATTTTTCAGGAGTGATGACGTCATACGATTCACCATACATACGGTGGTTTTAGGGGGATCTTGAAAAATTAAAACTTTGACAATTATTTTAACTATTAAAAAACTAACTCTAAAAATAAAAATACAAATGCAGTTATTTAAGTTAGAAAGTCATTATTCATTTTAAAAAAAAATGGACTGGAGTTCTCTATTATAATTTACTTGAATTCGTTTGCATGAAATAATACTAATTACGACATTACGAGTAAAACAATAATTGCTATCCTTCTGCTAAGTCCGTGGGTAAATACATCTACGAGTATGTACTATTATAATTAGGATTCTCTTTGATAATTACATTTCCTAACTATTACACATCTTACAGACCTGACCTGTTGATTAAAACTCATGATGACTCGATAACTGCATAACGGAAGATGACTACAAACTACAAGGTGCGTGCATTTAAGACCTTCTAAATGCTGGCGTTTGCATATTTTGCAGCATCTCGTTGACCTTAGACGTACGCCGTTTGAAAAAGGATTCAGAATGACATACCATCTGGTGTAGATAAACATGTTTTTCAAGTAGATAATTCCTCATAAATTTTTTTTTAAATCTTTTAATACTTTTTTCTGTCTACCAAAATAGCACACTGACGTTATGCAGGTATGTTATATTATAGTTGTTTTTTTTATGTGACAGCTCACAAGAGCACCCCTGTGTGTTTAGTGTAAAGACAGGAGAACTATGTCGCTACCCGGTTTTGGGGCCAGTTAAGGTAGAGGCTGTAGGAAGGGATTTATTAATGTGGGTCTTGAAGAGGCCTGGATTATACAGGGTGTCCGGGGGTAAAGTGCATTAACTTCGGGAGGTGATTCTATATGATAGTACAAGTAAAAAAGACAAATAACTTTTTTCGAAATTCCAACGCTTAGGGGTACTTTTGAGGTGAAAAAAAATTGTCCGGCGTGTGCGACCAGTTTTATTAGTTTCCGCTGTTACGATACAAGCCAAACACAATCTAGTCAGGCGCCCGGCAGGCCCCCAGCAAGTAAGATCGTACCTCACACTAAGGATTTTTAGTAGGTATTCGTACGTCTTTTTGTATGGGAAAAAAATGTTGGAATTTCGGAAAAAGTTGTTAATCTTTTGTACTCCTACCATCATGTAGAATCTCCTCCCAAAGTTAATGCACTTTACCCCCGGGCACCCTGTATAAAGGAGGAAAAGCAGATATCGGTGGCTTCACACATACGAGCCGACTTAGATACATAAAAACGAGTCGAAGAAACGACCCTAAGAAGCCAACTTCAACTGCGAACGGGTGTTCTGCTTGTGTCCGTAGAGTTTCACGCACGAGCATTGATGCACCGTGGATCAATGCTGCTAGCTCTTAGAGCAGCATGACATGAGCAACAGACTCAGCATGCCTACATTGCGTCTGCGCATTAGATATGACAATCGTTCTGTTAGACGGACCGCAGTGACTTTGCGCAGTGAATGAAGAAGGTTTATCAAGTATTTTGGCTCCCCAATGCAATTGTTGGGCGTGCTGATCAATATTGAAAAATCTGGTTGCGCTATACAAGACGCCCAGTTTTTTGGAAGCCAGATATAATCGGGCTTTAATGCCCAGATAAGAGAGCTGGCCTGATATACTTACTCCAAGCATTTCAATGGTCTTTATTAGGGAGGGTGCTCCCATCAAATTGTACCAGGCAGTCCTTGATCTCCTTTGCTGAAATCAGATAAGCTTGGGTTTTTGAGAAGTTTAAATTGATCAGGTTAGCCTTACCCCAGGGATGAACCATCTCGAGACGGTGGTCAACTTTTTGTCTGAAAGCTTCTAGAGTTGTTTGGACATCATACGTGAAGGGAGCTTGTCAAAAAGAAAAGAGCATGGTGCTGTCGACAGAGTAGCAATGAATTATGTGTGATGTCTTGGCGGTGGACGTACCTACCCACCAACTGCGTGACGGGTTGGATCGGGATTTTAGGCCGGTTTGAGAGACTTTTGACCTCTCTGGCTGGTCTCTCTCGACCCATCATCTTCAACCGCAGCGGGAGGGACGAATTCAAACGATCGTCACTCCTGGATACACTGACGCTTAGATACCTACTCACCCCTCATACCTTTTCCTTCCCAGGAATTCCTCTCATTCCTTTCCTTAAAAAACCCTCATCAAACCACATTTTTTTGAAAAACAATTTTCCCATTAATCAAATTAACCAGGAAAACATAATAATAGTGTTATTAAATATATTATTATTTCGGTATTTTTTATTATATTTTATTTGTTTGTTTGTATGTTTGTATGTTTGTGTTTGTTACAAAGAATACAGTACAGAGAGGCTTTGACTGTCCCACTAGGAAGGTCTCCCGTTCTAGGACAGTCAATTTATTTTTGTATTTTGATAGTGCGTATTTATAATCAGACGTGATGAGCGGCATATACCTAAAGGAGTTTTGCTTTGAATTAGTGTTGCATCGATTGCATCTTCTTAGATTAATAGTATGTTTTGTTTGTAGATTATGTAAGATGTTTCTTCAGTCAGTTACGGTGAGTTAACTTTAGGTCAATATTGACGATCGTGACGCTATTTATTTCCTCGTTGGGTTACTTTAGAAATAACGATTGTATTGAGGAAATCATCCAAAGCAATTGAAGTAGGTAGGTACTTTAACTAGAAGAGAGTCTCTGGTAATAATACTGAAGATTTAAACAGATAGAAGTGAATGCACGGGTGTGTGCCTAAGGTAAGGTAATTTTTTTTTGGTTCTTTTCGAAATCTGAAATGCTTGGACCGGCTCAACTATCTGTACAGAGCATATTGTTCAGAGCTAGAAGATTCCTCAATAGTGACCACCTGCTAAACTTGTATAAATCTTAAGTACGCCCAAAAATTGAATTTGTGAGCCATCAATGAGACGGAGCTCCACAATACTTGATAAACCTGCTTGATTCTGTGCAAAGTTTGATTTGTTTGATTGTTTTATCTATATGGTTGGCATGCTGAGTCTGTTTTAAAGGTATTTTAATGGAACCTGCTCTAAGGAGCTAGCATCGTTGATCTACGGTGTACCGGTGCATGTACGTGAAACTCGACGGACACGAGCGGAACACCCATTCTTGTTTGATGTTGTCTTCATGAGGACGGGTTGTATCTTCAACTTCTTTTGTGTAAGTCAGCTGGTAGGTTGTCCCTCCCCCCCCCCTCCTTAACAAGTCTCACTGCGCTGCTTAACCAGCATGGTTCCCTTTTACACCGTGCCACATAAATAAAAAAAATAAATTTAAATAATCGACCTCAATAATCTATTTCATGTACATTTTTAAAAAGGCTCACATACTGAGGTGATACCTACAAGGAACTCAAGTGAAGTGCGCGTAGCACGCGCGCCGCTGCTCGTGAGTACCTGCCATACTATTTTGCTAGTGTACGTTCACGATGTTACGCGCCGACTACGGATGTGACGTCAGTTCCACGCTACCGACAACGCTGGTAGGGCACTACACGGGTTGCATTCGTATCTACTATTACCCATTTGACGTTTGACAGAAATGGCGATCGAACTTAAATGGAATGCTAAATTTATTCCGGAAGTGGAAAAAATGCATGTTAATAACTATATGTTACCAGAATACGTAAGAAAGGATTTAGTGGAGAAGGCGTGGATCAATGTTGAAAAAAGTGTATTTTTCTTATGAATACTAGGAGTCAACAACTGCAACAAATTTAAATAAGAATCTTACGGCATTCGTATGAAAGAATGAAACTTGTCGTCATTCTCATGAACGTCCTCACTTAATATTTCTTTCGATATATGGTTGAAGTCAAAATCTTCTACTGGATGGTTTTTTATTCTCATAATAAAGATAAACGAGAACATTGTCTTCATCGAGTCACTTGACATCGTATTAACTCCACGGCTGCACTTAACTATTTCGGGTAGCGCCGTGTACGGAAAACAGCATTAAAGAGTAGTATATCTGCAGGCTATTGTGGTTGCATCACAGTCACGTAGTTAAGTATCTATATGTACGAAAGGCCTTAGGGATGAGACGCTATTGTAGTCGTAAAGTATTTAAATATATATTGTGGCCCAAGGGTAGCGCCAAGTGGCGTGTGCATTCTAAAAATATTAATTAAGCAATTACGTTATCAAGCGGAGGGGCCTCGAAATTCACACTGCGCGACCAAATAATCGGTCATAACTCCGAGACGGAATAGGTTACGAGAGATATTCGTACGTCGTCGTGTAGATCTTGAGGTGCTCTAAAAAGTAAGCTCTGAGAAAAAAACATACATTATGTAAAGTGATGTAAAAAAATAACGGTATTGTGTGGATACTACATACCGCAATTTTCTTTGAAATCGGTATTAATCATATATTTCAATTGAATTTCTATTCAGTGGGAAATAAGGGAATACATCCTAATATTAATAGGAATGAGGGAGCGGGAGACAGAAATGAAAGTCGTCATGTCGAAGTAGCGAGTCAGTCATTTATTGGGCTACGTAGCAGATGGTCGGTGGTCGGTAACAAGATGTAATGCAGGGTGCCGTAGATGATGCTGCAGGCGTACGGAGGTGGTGGAGATGGTGTGGTGAAGGTCAGCGAGTTGCTCGACACCATGGCGGTGGAGATGACCTATCTTCCAGGCCGTTGCTCGACGCTTTGAATCGCGGAGATAAACGGTGTGTGGCTCGGTGAGCTGAGCCACCAGCAGGTAGTCCTGGCGAGGCGGAGCGCGTTCCATGGCAGCGAAGCACGGTGGGCTTCGGGGTGCCATGAAGTGGTGAGCTGATCCCTTGGCTGAAGGTGCGTCAATCCTTATAAGTCGCGGGATGTAGCTGTTCTCAGGAGCTGAAGACACGATGGGCCTTGTAGCTGAGACGTGGTGATGGACCTCGGGAAGCTGCCCTGGATGTGTGCCATGCAGGAGCACTTGTTACATGTTGAGATATTGGCCGACTGTAAGTGTGAGACTGAACTGCAGCGGGCGAGCGATCGGCTGCTTATATAGCCGCGGTAGAGTAACTACCTCGCGGTAGGTAATACGAGCCACTTCGCCAGTTGACGAGAATATTCGGCGCCGTACAGATATTGTACGGTGCTGTCTCGAGACCTTTCTAGGCGGGGCGATCTTATTATCGTCGGGCTGGCACGGGAGGCGAGAAAGTACATCGCGGCCAGTATAGGTACGAAGGTACCTAGGCAAGTAGGTTTGCCGATGCGCGTGGATATTAGGAGATGTTTCTCGATTCCTCTTTTGACGGCGAAGTTTATAATGATGTGTCGCCACAGGAATCTTATAGTGTTAAGTTTGAAGGAATAACGCATTATTAAGGTTAGTTAAGGTTATGTTAAGTTGGGTTAAGTTAGGTGAAATAGGTTAAATAAATAGTAGATAATAATTACCTATTCTTGTAATCAAGACGAAAACACATACGACCAGTAGCAGGCATTCAGTTGGCGTCCCCTGAAAGAAAAAAAACAACAACATTCGTGTAAATAATTTAATCTTCACACTTCACACCCCTCGTTTTAGACAAAACCATCTCCAACAATGCAGTTTTTTATCTTTTTTATATTAATACCTCACAAGGCTCCCAATAGGCCACTTGCGTGGATTTCATAACGAAAAAATCGTGTGGATGGATTTTTTTTACTAAGATTACGAAAATTTTAGCAAAAATTTTTAGTATTGCAGTTTTTTTTTTTAAATAAATAAATCCATTATTTGGAGGCGTCTACTAATATCTACAGGAATTCCAAAAACTGAAAAAATCGAACTAATATCTATGAGAATCAAAGTGTTGACGAATATCTACAGCTCAAACTGTTGATTAATATCTATGAGAACCAAAGTGTTGACGAATATCTACAGCACTGGCAGCGGTTGGATTTGCAATTGTGTATAGCATATTGGAATAACGTAATATTGCGTATGCAGTTTAAAAAACTTAATTTATGTAAGTATGTATGTAAAAATCCCTAATATCGGAATATTGGGCACATTTAGCTGATTAGTCCAACCTACGCTCTGTAGATATTAGTTCAACCTACGCTCTGTAGATATTAATCAACACTCTGAAGTTCGTAGATATTAGTTAAACATATGCGCTGTAGATATTCGTCAGACATACAGGCTGTAGATATCCGTATCTGGAGTCCATTATTTGGGCTTTTGAAATAAAATAAAATACTTCCGTCAAACAGCCCCTCTCGATCCTGCCCACCACACGGCAGGTGGGCAGATGCTTCGGACAAAACCATCAGACCTGGACAAACCACACCCTATGAACCCAGGCACCTCTGCTAAGTCACCAAACGTAGAGAACCACTTGGGGTGACCTATAGCAGAGGTGTTGGTAATCCAAGAAAAATTTATTTGAACAGATTTTTTTTATAACGGTGTAAAATTTTTGATGTTTATCGACTTGTAGACAAGTTTATCTACAGAGCAAACGGCTCAATAAACTAGCAATAATATATCAACTGTCGAATGTGCGGGTCATTTGCGGTTGTGCTAGCAAGTGACGATTAAATACCGATATTGTTTTTGGCATAAGCATCCGTGGGTTTTTTTTTAATAAAAATCTACAGTTTTATTCCGAGATTATGCATTTATGCACACTTAATTTTCAAAGGAAATTGAATGTCAGTGTTTATATGAGATTTCGATAAATCACCCCCATCTACTTTTCTTACTCTAAAGCTCGGGTGCCTCAGCAAGTTGTTGATAATATTAATCGATGTTGATTTATTTTTGTTTTATAAAAAAAAAGATTAAATATAATACAACGTTATTTATAGATGCGTAAAGTAAGGATAAAAATAAGGTGAAGATAGTAAAGATAACATAGTAAAATGAGGTAAAATAAGGCAAAGTTGTATTATTATTTACATTATATCTATCTAATATATAAAATTCTCGTGTCACGGTGTTTGTTACCATACTCCTCCGAAACGGCTGGACCAATTTTGATGAAATTTTGTGTGCTTATCTGGTAGGTCTGAGAATCGACCAACATCTATTTTTCATACCCCTAAAAGTAAAAGTGTTCATACATTTAATATGGAACGAATTGTGAAATACATTTTGTATGGAACGAATTCTCCTATTTTGAAAGAATTGCAGCAATATTGTAAGGGGTATAATATTGAACTGTGAACAAGGGGAGGGGGGTGGGGGGAGGGGGAGGTGGGGGAGGGGGGAAAGGAACTCAGGAAGGGGGGTTAGCGGGACGGGGGAAGGGGAGAAGTGGAGTGGGGAGAGGGAGAGGGAACGCGAGAGGGGAAAGGATACGCAGGGAGAAACAATTTAGATCAAGGTATGGTATACGCAGGGAGAAACAATTTAGATCAATTCAGCTACTAAGTTGACAACAGTTTTTGATTCTGAGGCGGTACGAAGTTCGCCGGATCAGCTAGTTTTATTATATTATTCTGTTTTTAAAAATTTTTTTTATTGAAAATTTTTGATCCAATACATACGAGTATAATAGATACATAAAAATAATGAGAGTATATAAAAAAGCTTAATATATATTTTTTAATTTTTTTTTAAAATGTTCTCCCACAATAAGCAAATGCTTATGTGTATGGGATGAGACTTTATTTGTTTGATTATTTAGATTTTATTTTTCTTATTGCTGTTTTTATTTAGTACTTTATTTATTTTATATAAAGAATAAAAGAGAAAAAAATAAATTAGAGTATAATAATAAATACGTATTCAGATTTCAGGAGAAAAGGGGGAACATAGGATAATAATAAGAGATTATCCAGTTACGTTCAATAATTTATTATATAAAGACGTTCGTATTAGGTTAGGTTAGGTTAGGTTACATATACCTATAAAATAATTTTCCAGCAATATAATGGTAAACCACCTAATTAGAGTCGTGAATAGTAATAAATCGGTTCCCATTTAAATACTTTTAACTTATAAGCACAGATAATATGGTATATTACGTATATACATAATACATAGACGACCTTATCGTGTGTGAATTAATAATATGTAAATTGGTTTCACTTGATTATAGTTAAGGTTAGGTCATGTTTGTTATGACTTATGACCGCTAAATTTCTAGAATTATGATTTAGAAAACAGATATCGCCAATTGAGATAAAAAATGAAGTTGATATTCTCCATCATTCTGATAGTACAATAAGGAATTTCGCCATTTACCTATTATTGTTAGTAAATTTAGACCTTACTTCGGACACACCAAGACATTTCTACAGTTTATTTCTTCGGTGACTGAGACTGAATAGTGTAATTTCATTACGTAGGTAGACTGAAGATTATAGGAGAGACTGGTTGAGGGAGACCTTTGACCTTTCGACTGCAATGGAAGAGATGAATTCATATGTCCGTCATTCCTCTGACCCCCAGATTCCTACCCACCCCTAATACATTTTTCCTTACAATAGGCGATTATTTGTTTAAGCCCGTACACATTTAATATGAACATAAATAAATAGTTTTGTCCATAAACAAACCCAAATCTTTCAAGAAAGGCTAACAAATACAATTTTCTATCGGTCACTCAATCCAATACTGTATTTGTTAGCCTTTCTTGAAAGATTTGGGTTTGTTTATGGACAAAACTATTTATTTATGTTCATATTAAATATGTACGGGCGCAAACAAATAATTCACCTTAAGAGCGTTTAACCAGCCAGCGGCCGAAAATCCACATTTCGTCGAAAGTTGTTCTTGCGATCGTGCAGGGCGGTTACAATGAGAAACATTAATTACTCTCCGTACCAGCTTTTTAAAATTATAACTCAATATCGATTTTATTTCATTCCAAATTTGCTATAATTTACACCTACATCCAAAAATGCTGAAAGGCATGATGATAAAACTATTAAAATATTTTGATCATAAGTATTTATCATTTTTCAATAATGTCTAAGTTAAATAAGAATGTTAAAAAAATCTGAAATATATTAGTTTGTAAGTGCGCAAATAAATACACAAACCGACCAATTTTCGTAAAGAAACACATGTACGTATATATTTTTGGTAAATTTTCGGGATTAGTGTCCATGGTTATTACGAATAATTTTTAGAAAAAAACTTTAGATTCGCCTTAATCACTATAAAAGGAAAATTTTTGCATCACGGCTGGCGGAAAATAATGCATTTTAATTTTCAATGTCGTTAAATAAAATTTTCTTCGTGAACCGACACTACGACAGCCCGCCCGCTGCCGCCCGCCATTTTATCACTGTTAAAATACGAATGGTTTGTTTGGCTACGCAGGGTTTATGTAGCGGGCTTGTGTATGTTATCTTTACTTTAAAAAACAGACTACGTTTTTTAATGGTTTGTTTGGCTACGCAGGGTTTGTGTAGCGGGCTTGTGTATGTGACAAAATGGCGGGCGGCAGCGGGCGGGCTGTCTAGTGTCGGTTCGCGAAGTGAAATTTTATTTAACGACATTGAAAATTAAAATGCATTATTTTCCGCCAGCCGTGATGCAAAAGTTTCCTTTTACAGTGATTAAGGCGAATCTAAAGTTTTTTTCTAAAAATTATTCGTAATAGCCATGGACACTAATCCCGAAATATTACCATATTTTTTAATGATTTTATTTAAACTAAAATAAAAATTGTAAAACATACGACACCCAGATAATGTATCGATTAATTTTACTGCATTATTATATGATTTAAAATGGGTGAGGTAAAATACAAAATCTTTTTTGAAAATTTAACAAATCTGTCAACGACCTATGGTATAACCTTATTCTACTGGAAATAAACATTTTTTCTCAAAATTTAAAACAGGCAAATGCTAGATAAAAGAACAATCTTTCGAAATCCATTTATAATCTTTAGTGGAAAAGAGTCAATACGTCTAAAATCTGATTTAAAAATGACATATTTCAGGTTTTCTCTGGTAAATACCCTCTTAATATTTTAAAGCATAACATGCAAAAAGTATTAAAAACAATCCATAATTTAATTGGTGAACGTTACGTTTAACATTAACTCATAAGAGTCATAAGTAACTTATCATTTGGAGGCCTGACATAAACTGGACGATCTATGCATGTAGGTAGTTACCTATTTTGACAAGCCTCCAGTAGCGTAGAATCCGTGTACTTTCCTCAAAGAATAATCGGAACACAAAGCCGTATCTCGGCCTTTCCCTGATCAAATCAGACCGGTTTCAACGGTCCACCTCGCAAGCTATTGTACTTTTCTGACGGCAGAAATGATATGTCTCGCAGTGCGGAAACTATTTAAATGCAGTGTTTTCTGGCCTAGAAGGAGTGTTGCACTTTAAACGAGATTTCAAGGACTCCTAGCTGATTTGATACCGACATTGATTGACACCGCAAACCGCATGCGTAAAGTTTATCATATATATAAATAATAATAAATATTCTCTATTTTTATTAGCGGAACAGAACTAAATCTGTAATAGTTATGTAAAAAGAAAGAACAATCATATACATGAAAAGATTATTCATAAACATTATTAAACATGCCGATGGTCCTGAAGAATGATGTCGGAGTTGCGATTTTGTAGTTTTGCAGTACAACTTTTCAAAGTTTAATTTCTGCAGTATTACTTTTTTTGAGATCAATTCGGGAGGCGGGAATTGGTACCGCCGCCCCGGAAACCAGATAAAGATATGAGCACATCTATAACTCGAATGAAAAATTATGTTTGGCTTAATTTAACTTTTTTTGATGATTAAAAAGTGTGTATGAAATGAAATGAAATATAGGCATAGACATATGAATATTAATAGACCTGCCCTAAGCAATAAAAGCGTATTATTTCCCCCTCCCCATACCGGTTCCATCGGAACCGGCTGGGATCGAGTATGGCTTCGCGTGAATCTAAAAAATGTAACGTCATCATTCTTCTGCGAGCCAGCGTCAAGCACTCATCGGTGCATTTTACGAAATAATACGGCAAAAATAGTGGCTTGTGTTTTGAAAATGTGTAAAAATAGAAGTGAAAAAGAGAATAAACCCAATAGTCGTATTACATTCCATAGGCAAGCATTATTTTACTTTATTTTAAGCTTATTCAGATCACATAATATGGTCGTTTTTGTAACACACTATCACTCGAGATACATGGCGTGTGCTCGTCGCTGTTTAGTCATTACGCGGCTAGCAATTCGCGCTCCCATGTAAAAAGGCCTATTCATTAAAAAGCAGAGTTTACTTTTTTAAGAACTAAATGGTGATATTATAATGCGAGATGCCCATATACTCTCAGATCGAGTTATTGACGAATCACATTCATCTTCCCGCTCTGCGCCCCGCTGTAGTTGGTTTCTTCCCCTCACCTTTATGTTCTGGTCTAGTAATATTCATATGTCTATGAATATAGGTATATATTTTTCTTATATGCTATTTTTCTTCTTTTTTTACATGAGCTCCAGACAGGAGACTTCGAGGAAAATTATATCCCTCATCACGTCATCTTTGGGGATGCTGTGAGGAATCTGGGGTTCAGTGTATCCTGGTCATCCGCCTCCAAGACCTAGACAATCTTCACCCAACACCTCTGCCATTGGTCAGCCCAAGTGGTTCGCCACGTTTGGTGATTTAGCAGGGGTGCCCGGGTTCATGGGGTGAGGTTTGTCTAGGTCTTGGAGGCGGATGACCAGGATGCACTGAACCCCAGATTCCTACCCACCCCTTAAACCCTTTTCCTTCCCAGAACTCTCCTCTCCTTCCTTTCCTTAAAAAAACCCTCCTCACGGCATCTCCAAAGATGACATAGACCCTGAGGGATATAATATTCCTCGAGGCCTCCTGTCTGGAGCTCATGTGAAAAAAGAAGAAAAATAGCATATAAGAGAAATATATACCTTTATTTCATTTCATACACACCTTTTAATCATCAAAAACGATGATTAAAAGGACGACCTCCGTAGTCCAGTGAGTAAGACTCTTGACTCACAATCCGGAGGTCGCGGGTTCGAACCCGGCATGCGCAAATAAATTTTATTTGATTAATTTGTGTTATTTCACAATTAATTCATTTAAAATAATATATAGTATATTGCGGCATGTTCCAGAGTGGAAGATACTATCAGTATCGCCCTGGTGTAAGACCACCATTCAGAATTGAAACGTTGCTTGAAAATGGCTTTTGCCGTGTTTGGTGACCAGATCTGAATAGCCAGGTACTTCCCAACCTTCCTCTTCCCCACCTCCTTCCCCTCCCCACTACCTTCAGTCTCACAACATACCCCAATTGGGGATGCCATAGTCTCACTGGCTCCAGACGGGAGCAGTTGAGATTCTTGTGCGGTATTCACTGTAAAAAAAAAAAAAAAATTTAAATTGAGCCAAACATAATTTTTCATTCGAGTTCCAGATGTGCTCATATCTTTTTCTGCTTTTTGTGTTTTCAGATTTTCGATTGAGTTTCGATAAAATTGTCTTCGTTTAATTAAATATCAGAATTTTTTACAGTATGGTTGATTATATAAATCCAAAATTAAGATTTGTATGAAACGGGCCGCGCAAATGTTCCTCTTAACTCTCCAGTAGACAAACACAGATAGGCATGTGGGGAGAAACGTATTAGTCACCTTGGGGAATTCTAATAGGTCAGATATTCTCGGAGATTGACTGAATAACATTATTGTTACGTTATATAGAGATTATATAGATTAATAGCTTATAACAGTTATGACATGCCGACATTCTCATAAAATAATTACCACGGGAAATCTGAGAATTTCCGGCGTAACTGACGTAATTATAACACGCAGTATAATATATCGGGTTATACCAATTTAATGCAACCGATATAACTTTTATAAATATTATGGTATGGAGTCATATTGGTTCTTGTTTTTCGTTTTGTTTGTTTTTTTTTTTTCTTTCATTGTTTTCATTTTCAGTGTTTAATTTTTTTTATGAGATTTCGGAAAGGTAAAAAAAAAGAAAGATTCTTTAAAATTATGCCTTGTTTCGTAATAATAATAGCATTCGATTAGCTCACACAGGAGGCCCTGTGGAAAATAATTCTCCAAAGGGCCTATGTCTGGGATGGCGAACCTTTACGTATCAACTTGCCATTTTTCTAAAGAAATGTTTAATGAGGTCATAGACGCGCAATCAAATAATTTTGACTTTGTGAATATTGGGAAAATAATAATAATAAATACTTACTATCAATTAAAAACTCTTTATTTCGTACAAAAAATAGGAACATTTAGCATTATACGCGTAATTTAAATTAAGTAAGATAGTGTGACTTCTGTTGTTGCAGGTTAGATGACAAATAACATATGTTAGGGTTGTAAGATGTTACTTTTTCAGAATGCATGCTGAACTGGAGTCATCTGTCAGTAAATACGACTCTTTAATGTTATTCATCTCTGAAAATAATGACTCGCAGGCATAGGTTGATGAAAATATTGTTAAAATAGCGTGAGCCAGCTTCTTCAAACAATTAAATGTGTCTGGTAACGCATTTCATGTTTCGAAAATTTTGTTATTAGCATTTTCACATATATTGCCTATCAATCTTTCTGTTTCAATTAATTCTAACTCTCTCATTGTTTTAAAAAAATTTTGAATCCATATTGAACTAAACTGGAAATCAATCAGCTGCATTTCAAATTCATCAATTTCTAACCAATCGAATGGGGTCAAATTCAGTATATCAAACGACGTCCCATCAATTCACACATCTTTTCGTAGTGCATAATAAATTTTGTGATCACTGATCAGTGACGTGCCCAAAATATTGTGTCGCGTGCCATTGGTTCGCCATCCCTGACCTATGTCATCTTTGGGGATGCTGTGTGGAGGGTAAGGAAGGAGAAGAAGTTCTGGGAAGAAAAATGGTTTTAAGGGTGGGTAGAGATTTGGGGGTCAGTGTGTCCAGGAGAGACGGACGTATGAATCCATCCTTCTCACTGCGGTGCAAAGCGATTCTCGTTGGGTTGTCTGTGATGTACGTCACTTATTCATGCGTGAAATATGAATTCTGTTTCATCGAGCTCCAATTTTCCAACTATTAATTGTACCTACCTATACCTAGCCCCTTAGCACAGTCAATCGATAAGGATTGATAGGATAACTTTTGGTAACATCTCATCTTCCCTAGCATGACTGCCGATCGTCAACGAATAAGAAACAGTTCTCAATGACCAAGTATTTTTAATATGTTCGATTTCAACTGATGTCTGTACGTTAGCGATCTGCAGTTGTCCCAAGAAAAGTTACCGAAAGTAATTCTATCAATCCTTATCGATCGACCGTACCTGATGCACATAAAATTACTTTTTTTGGCATTTTCAAAATTAGAACTGATTTGTCGAAAAATTTTTTAGCTCGTAATTTATAAATTAAACTAGAGCAGTCCAGTTAAAATTCGTGGGATAGTATAAATCCAACTTAAAAATCCGACAAATTTATTAAAATCATTTTCATAATTTTTAATTGGAGGTACCTACTTTATGGCTTGTCCGAACTATTCATTACAATGATCAGTTTCGACTTAAATTCAAAATAAATCTAAGTTCATTGAACTAGAGTTACATCACAAACTAGACCCACAACTTTTTTACAATATGTATTGTTATATTTGTGATGATAATAAAGTTAAATACTGAATTATATCGGTAAGACTTTAAAATACGATTAGAATCAAACAGGAAAACTCCAATTATATAGGCCACTTGCATGGATTTTATAATGACTTGGAAAAAATCGTGTGGATAGATTTTTCTACTAAGATTACGAAAACGTTACTAATTTTTTTAAGAAATTTATATATTTTTTTAAATAAATCCGTTTTTTGCGCTCGTGACGTCACTACATTAAAATGTTCTGTCTCAGAAATATTCAATTAATAGAAAATTAATAACCATTTAATAGAAAAAATTAATAAATTAATAACCATTTAATAGAAACTAGTCATACCTTTAATTTTAACAATGGAATAGAATTAATACAGTGTAATGTCAATGGCTTTCAGTTGGATAAATTAGAAATTTTAGAGATTAGAAAGAGTGTTAATGCAAATTTAAATATTATTAATAATCAAAAATTGTTTTTAAATGACCCATTATTAAATCAATTCCCCTTTTAAATTTTTAATTTTTCTATATTGCCCCTCGTCCCTTACACATTATTTTCTTTCAAATTTTATTATTGTTTATGTCTATTATTTTTCTCTATTACCTATGTATGTCTATTTTTAAAATTAGTTCTGTCAAAACCCTGAGGAAGTCAGCTTTGCTGACGAAACATGTCGGTTTTTGTAAATAATTAAGTGGTTAATACAACGTTATTTATTAATTTGAATATTCAATTAATTTTGTAAAATTTCACACTGACTTGTATTTTTTTTATATGGCAAAACTTTGATTTCAGGCGAATTTTTGAATTTGACATTTACAAATCACTAGATTTATTGTTTATACTCTGCGAATTTATCGTTTTGTTTGACGTTTTGACAGATGTTGCGAAGGGAACCCCTTACATATTATGCCTTCTGTACATGTCTTATAAGTGTAATGGTAATGGTCCCGATTTTAACAAAATCAAGTTTTATAATAATATATCGTTATAATTATAATTTACAAATACAAGTTTATCACATTGGATTTAGTCATATGTAGACGTTGAACATTATAATGATTAAGAGCGTTTAACCAGCCAGCGGACGAAAATCCACATTTCGTCGAAAGTTGTTCTTCCGATCGTGCAGGGCGGTTACAATGAGAAAGATTGATTATTCTCCGTACCAGCTCTTTTAAATTATAACTCAATATCGAATTTATTTCAATCCAAATTAGCTTTAATTTATACCTTCATCCAAAAATGCTGAAAGGCGTGATGATAAAACTATTAAAATAGTGTACTTTTTGTAGTTATTTTTTGATTATAAGTATTTATCATTTTTCAATA
The DNA here is from genome assembly GCA_917880885.1 of Limnephilus marmoratus. Classification (NCBI taxonomy): domain Eukaryota; kingdom Metazoa; phylum Arthropoda; class Insecta; order Trichoptera; family Limnephilidae; genus Limnephilus; species Limnephilus marmoratus. The sequence continues at coordinate 22,707,660 of OU862919.1, read as the reverse complement.
ATGTCTAAATTTAATAAGAATGTTAAAAAAATCTGAAATATATTAGTTTGTAAGTGCGCAAATAAATACACAAATGGACCAATTTTCGTCAAGAAACACATGTACGTACATATTTTTTAATGATTTTATTGAAACTAAAATTATAATTCTAATACATAACTTTGCTAGATAATGTATTGATTTATTTTACTGCATGATTTCATTATTTGAAATGGGTGTGGTATAATACAAAAACTTTTTTGAAAATTTAACAAATCTGCCAACGACCTATGGAATAACCTTATTATACTAAAAATTAAAAAAAATTCTAAAAATTTATTACATAACTATGCTAGATAAAAGAACAATCTTTCGAAATCCATTTATAATTTTGTTGTGGAAAAGAGTCAATACGTCTAAAAACTTTTTTGAAAATGACGTATTTCCGGCTTTCTCTGGTAATGCCCTCTTAATGATCAATAACATGGATCAAGGAAAAAAATATTTATGAGATGTAATATTTTTAGTATGCCTCGTTATTCTCCTGTGCTATTCGTTTGGAATACGTCGTTGTTTTTAAAATGATTTTCGGCTATGTAATTATCGTTTTTTCGCACCAATAAAATATGTCCTATCTTTCCGGTTTATAAAAAATGGTGAGATTCTTCAGATTGAAATTTTCGAAAAATCGCCAGGGTTTCAAAAATACGATAAAAAAAAAGAATGTGTTAGAATATTTGCCTAAACCGGAAATAAAAAAATAAATAAAATTTGACGCAAGTGGCCTATTCTAAAAATAACACCTCAATTTAAAAAAATACTCAATCGTAAGTTTAAGTTCAGGGTTAAACTTTGCAGTCCGATCAAATTAATTATATATCTTCATATATTACGAGTATATTGACGTATTACCCAATATTTATTTTCTTCTCTGGATTATGAAATTGATTATGTAATGGCAAGTTTATTAAAATATATTGCAAATTCATTACTGAATAATTTGTAAACATAAAATTATTTTAACGATCAACATGTATTATAACGCAACCCAACAACATGAAAAAATAAAAATTTATTTGATTTTATGTCTTTTACTTGTTTATGTAAATACTTCAGTGGCGTAGCATCTAGGGAGGGCGGGGGGGGGGTGACACCGACCGAGTGTCACCCACCAAGAGCACAATTCTCTAGCCATTCCCCCCCTCCCCCCCCAGGACGGACTAATTTTTTATTAAGTCGAAATTTGCGTTTGTCAACTTTAATGGGTTGGGAGGGGGGGGGGGGGGGGTGGGCGGTGACACCACGTTATCCGCCCCGGGTGCCACCGATGCTAGCTACGCCATTAAAATACTGCATTTGACTTATTTTAACTTACCTAACCTAACCTAGTCTGAGATATGTGACAGAGGTGCACCTAACCAAACCCAGTGTGAGGTAGACATAGATGCACCTAACCTATCCTTACTTACCTCACCTAACCTAGTCTGAGATAATATGTGACAGAGATGCACCTAACCTATCCTTACTTACCTCACCTAATCTAGTCTGAGATAATATGTGACAGAGATGCACCTAACCTATCCTAATTTACCTAACCTAACCTAGTCTGAGGTATTACAGGTGACAGAGATGCATCTAAACTATCCTAACTTCAATTCAATTCAATTCAATTTATTTATTCTTTCAAAAACATTACAAAATTTAAAATTTTAATGCGTTTTTAAAATATATTTGTAACAGTATTACATTAAACATAAATATATATGGTAGGCAAAAAAAAAACTATATAAGCATCAATTGGGCTTGCCTTTTAAAGGCAGCTTCACTGACGCTAAATATGTCGATATCCGAATTAATTCTGTTCAACAGCAAGATTGCTCTCCCGACCGGCATGACCATTGGCAAGTTAGTCCTGCAGGCCGGAAGATAGAACAGCCTATGCTGTCGATGGCGAAGATAACCATCGGGAACATAAAAATGAATGTTCTCCAAGATAGCTGAGTTTTCAAACCATCCGTGAATCAATCTGAAGAAATGCGTAGCAAGGTGTACATCCCTTCTGACACGTAGATGGTTCATTCCGAGCATACCCAAAAGAAAGTCGGTAGGATACAGCCAACTTACCTAACCTAACCTAACCTAACCTAACCTATCCTAATTTACCTAACCTAACCTAGTCTGAGGTGTGTACAGAGATGCACCTAACCTAACCTAGTCTGAGGTATTACAGGTGACAGAGATGCACCTAACCTATCCTAACTTACCTAACCTAATGTAGTCTGAGAAATGTGATAAAGACGCACAAAAAAAATTTCATTGCAATGTTAATGACATATTAGGTAATGTAAGATTTAAATATTTAAAGGAGAAAGATTAGTATAATAGGTAGTGCATAAAATAAGAAATAAAATAAAATAAAAAATATAAAAAAAACGCTTTAGAACCGGAGAACAGCTATAGCCGATAATCGTAACTACAAATCTCAGAATAAAATTGATTGATCGGAAGTACAAAAACCCAACATCGAATAATAAGGAAAATGTTATAGATCTGATTGCTTGATTATCGAAGGCTTCCAACAAATTATAGGTACTACACTGTATTGGACCAACCCAGAGATATAAATAAAATTTTCTCAGTATTTCAAGGTCGGGTTTTTTGTTTTTGTTTTTGTATTTTCGTTCCCGGAAATGTCAGAAATCCACATTAAATATATGTGGTCGAATTATGTTAATTAAATAATTTATAACTTTTATCAAATACGACTCGAGTTAATAGTTCATACATAAGCTCTTTCATACGATTCCCATATTCATGTTCGTTTAGTTGACATTTGGCGACACCGGATTTGAAACCCGGTGTGGCAGTTTTAAGGCACGGCTTCCCGCATTTCTATCGATTTATTACATATTTTCTTTAACTCTCCCGCAGCCAACTGGGGCCGAAGGTAGACCCCAAAATAACTATCCTTCTTATATCTACTTAAATACATAAAAAATATTTTTAGTATTTTAGGTATTCCTGCGCAAAGGATTAATACATAATATGCCATTTAAAAAGAAATGTGAAAAAATCGTTGATCGCAGGAAAAAATATTTTGTCAAATATAGGTAGGTAATATTCCCTGCAAAAACATAAATAACTTCAGCCGTAGTCGTCGACACGACTTGTTCAAAATACCATACGGCAGAACAGATGTTCTAGCACAGCATAGCATGACAAGAGGAATGGTGCTGTTGAACGAAATATCGGAAACACTAGATATATATAACTCTTCTTTAGATAGCCTTAAGATTTTTTTGTATAATAATCATCTTCCTAGGTGTTAAGACTGTCAAAATGAGAAAATTGTACAGTAATTGGATAAAAAATCTGTTTTACAATTAAAAAAAAAAAAAAAAAACAAAAAAAAAAAATCAAACAAAAAAAATAAAGTGTTTTCTTTGGTTTAAAAGTTTAGAAAACAAAAAAATGGGCCGACCCCCATGGTTACGGACGTCATGTTTGGCATCTTGGACTGTCGAGAGTTAAACACTTAAGTTTTAAAGCTCTTAAAAAATATATGTTATTCTCGAAGATAATTCTATTAATTCCTCACACCGGAACGGCAATTATATGAAATTACCTCGATAGAAAAAAATCGCAAAGTATGCTCCGAAAATAATTATAAACTGGTTTATTCAGATATTTTACAAGTTATATGTACGAAAAAATTCGCAATGTTTCTTTAAAAAACACCTTTTTATTTTATTTGATGGCCGTCGTAGTCCAGCGGTAAGGCTCTTGACTAGCATTCCGAAGGTCGCGGGATCGAATCCCGGCTTGGCAAATAAATTTTATTTGATTAATTTGTGTTATTTCACAATTTATTAATTTAAAATAATGTATAGTATATTTGCGGCACGTTCCAGAGTGGAAGATACTCTCAGTATCGCCCTAGTGTAAGACCACCATTCAGAATTGAAACGTTACTTGAAATGGCATCAGCCGTGTTTGGTGACCAGATCTGAATAGCCAGGTACTTCCCCACTTTATTCTTCCCTATATCCTTCCCCTCCTCATTACCTTCAGCCTCACAACATACCCTAATTTGGGATGCCATAGACTCACTGGCTCCAGACGGGAGCAGCTGAGACTCTTGTGAGATATCACTATAAAAAAAGCCATTTTATACATTCCCCATGAGATTTTTGCTCTATTTTGAACGAGTCGTGTTTGATTAAACATTTTCACAATTTTCGCTAAAATATTATCGTTTTTAATATTAGTGCGCTCCCTCTAACATTCGTAATTATATATCTCTCCATCTTCTTCTTTTTGAGTGGGTACTATCGGGCCTTAAAGATATCCGTCCAGCAAGATTTTACCATACATAGCCATCTATGCCTCGGTGATCTAATTTCTACAGCGTTCAATATACTTTCTCTACAGGGTTGGCGTCAGCTCTCCATTTTGTATTGTAACCTCTCTTCTTTGGACAAGTTTGGATTAGACAAATAATTTACTACCCAAATAGACAAATAATTTATCCAATTGCTTCATATATGCATTGTTGAAAACAATATTGCACAACATTTTCCTAGTCTTTCTTTCAAATACCATGACTTTGAACTTTCTACAAAAATATTATTGACTTACTCTTAAAACGATATTATAAATTGCACGAAATCTAAGCAATTTAAAACAAATTCTTACAACTTCAACGTTTGTAACTTTTAATAACTATGGCAGCTTTATACTAAAATTGAATCATCGAGTGAGTGTACGACGGCATCACATGTATGTATTATTCCTGTGTAATTTCCTGAGTTACTAAATAAGATTCGGTTAAATGTAACTGTAGATGAAATTCCTGCTTAGCCACTTAAACGCCGGCGTTTCCGGCGATTCAATAGTCCAGAAAAAGTCAAAATCGGAAATCACGCCCCTTTATGGGAGGAGTTTAAAAATATTTGAGAAAAAGGTTGGAAAAGGTATTTGAATTTTTTTTTTACAGGTTGATTTCATAAAGACCTGTAAAAAACATTAACTCCTTTTTTCGCATTGTTTATTTAATAAAACGGAAATTTAAAATTGATTTCACGAAACCAAGCGACGCGGAGCCTAACGTCTGTTCCCCGTTACGGCCGGGGGAGGACTGACTGAAAATGGGTGTAGTGACTCGGTAGTTCTTCGGTGGACGGTATAAGGTTTACTTCGAAAAACCAAATTCGTCAACTGGCGGCCGTATTGTAAAATTACAACGCGAAAATGCACATTGTAGCGCGCCGTTTTTACGCTTGCCACTACACCATCTCTTTCCCCCGTACAGCGCCATCCTGCTCACCCACCCCTAAGCAAACCAGGATGCGCCGACGCCTTCTGCGCATCTCCCACCCTCGAGCCGCTACATAAACCACACCCCGCAACAAGGAATGGGCTATATAACAGGCTGCGCGCCCTAAATTAGTCAGTTCGTCTGCAGCTCGCTCTTGGCTAGTACGCTCTCTTAGTTGCGCTTCGTCCTCTGGCACGACCCTCTAAGGAGTATTCTACTACCATAAGTAAAGCACCAACCAGACCCCCGACTGCTGCCTTAGTTGCGCTTCGTCCTATGGTACGACCCTCTAAGCAGAACCACAGTCAGTTTTGTTGTTCCCAAAGCCTAACGGCAAGGTTCCCTCCGATCCCTTGCTCAGTTAATTAGTGAATTGATACATTGTGACTATTTTTACCATATTATGTTATCTGTGAACTTACTTACTTTAAATAAATAACCTTTTACCAACAATTGTGTTATAACATTTTATTTTATTTTGTGAAGTTCGGGCGTAAGTATAATTTTTTTTGCGATTATTATAAAAGAAATAGAATTTGCCGCATTATACATTAAAACCATATTCGAAAAGAGGTTTATAAATAGGAGTGTTCGGACTTGAACGTGTTTTTTATAGACCTAATACTTAAATTTTTTCTAGGCTTATAAAAAGACTCATTAAAAAAGTTTATCGATATTTTTAATGGCCAAGGTATGTTCTACCCGCAGTATCTAATTGAAGCATCTATAATACTTCCAAGCGATCCAATTTTCAAAACGAAAACATATGATTTTGTGTGATTTTGCATTATTTAATATGGCTTCATCTTAACAACACATTTAAAAAATCAATTGCTCTTCTGGGAAAACTAGACATGGTAGTTTATTAGATGGTACAATTTATAAAACATCATTTAAGAAAACAAGTAAGTTATGACGAAAATAGAATCAATAGAATCATGACGAAAATTTACGTCAGCACACCAAGAGCTTAACGGACTATGGAGATGGAGGTACCTTATAATTACAATAACATTATTATAAAAAAGTAGACATCTTCAATTGAAGGCTGACTAGACATCAAAATACCCAATGTTTTTCTGGCATGTCATGAGTAACTTTTCGGTTGTCATTTATTTATTTGTGTTATGAATTTAATTCGTTTTACACTCTTTTTTGTTGATGTTTTATTATAATATTGTGGTTTTTGTTCTGATTTATACAATTCTCTTCTGTTAATTCTGTTAACTTCTTGTCACAAGCAGAATCAATAATTGATTGATTTTTGGTAAAATGCAAAAAATGTTAAATGATAAACTTCTTCTATTTTTTTCCCACCTTTAAATAAATAAATAAAGCCGTCTTCACAATTAAACCTGCAGACAAATTATTTTGTTTATTTCAGAATTTGCTAATTCTTATGTAGGTATCGTGAGATGGTACAACCTTTCGAAAACCGATACTGGTCTTTAAATTATTAGAAAGGAAGAATACCTTCAAAGAACAAGATTCTTGTACTAGCTCGTTAAGTCATTACCTGAGTTGAACCAGTCAAACGTACTGAGTTCAATCATTTTCCAAATGAAACAATTTATTTTCCTTGAGATATTTTCAAATTGGAAATAGTGATATTTTCAAATTTGGAAGTGATGCAAGAAATTATCCAATAAAAAAATATTAAAAGAATCCTTTCAAATCCCGACAAACGATAAAGTATCAATCTGCAATCCTATTATCTTATTTATATTTATTTATTTAATTATAATATTATAAAGGGGAAAGTTTGTATGGATGTATGTTTGTTACTCTTTCACACAAAACTACTGAATGGATTTAAAAAATTCTTTCAATAATAGATAGCTACATTATTTGCGAGATCTATAGGCTATATATATTGGTAAGCTCGGGCGTTATGAATAATCTCTGGCGTTATGAAATTATTTTTCATACATTTTCTGTCGGTAACAAAATCGATTTATTGCAAACGTCAGAAAAAAACAAACCAATTGTCACCTTAGAAACGATGTTTTTTTTTTTTTAATTTGGCAATTCACCCTAAAAAGAGTGCTTTGCTGGCGTCGTACTTAATAACTATCTCTAAAAACGAATCGCCGAAATGTATGTATGCGCATAAATCCGAACGACTGCACCAAATTGGACTTTTTTTTTGTTGTTCGTTATTTTGTATAAAACTACCGTTGAGTTCTGGCATTATGAAATTTGTATAAAAAATTTTAATAGGTTGCACGCGATCATATTGAAAACTGAATGTATCGGGAATGAATGAGTGGAATGCGAGAGGTGATAGGGGGGAGTGGGGAGGGGGTTAGGGGTGGGAGAGGCTGGAGGGAAGGAAGGGGAATGGGGAAGGATGGAGGAGGGTGTGGGGAGGAGTGGGCGATGGGGGAAGGGGGTTGATGGGGGAATGGTGTGGGGAGAGGGAAGGTGGAGGAGGCGGAGTGGGGTGGGAGAGGTGGGAGGGAAGGAAGTGGAAGGGGGAGGGGTGGAGGAAGGTGGGGGGAGGTGGAGTGGGAGGGGTATGGGGTGGGGGAGGGGTCGGTGGAGAAGGAGGGGGAGGGAGAGGGGGGTTGATGGATGAGTGGAGTGGGGAGAGGGAAGGTGGAGGGGGGAGGAGTGTGGGGAGGGGTGAGTGGAGGGGGGAGGGGGAGGGAGGTTGATGGGGGGAGTGGAACGGGGGCGGGGTGGGTGGAGGGGGAGGGGGGTTGATGAGGGTAGTGGAGTGGGGAGAGGGAAGGTGGAGGAGGCGGAGTGGGAAACCCCTAATACCATGCGAGCGAAGCCGCGGGAAAAAGCTAGTCTATTTATAATATTATAAAGGCGAAAGTTTGTATGGATGTATGTTTGTTACTCTTTCACACAAAAACCACAGAATGGACTTTTAAAATTCTTTCACTAATAGAAAGCTACATTATTTGCGAGTGATATAGGCTGTATATATTGGTAAACTCTGGCGTTATCAAAAAGCTCCAATTATGTGTTATTAGGCTGAAGGGAGTGGGGAAGGGAATGAGACGGGGAGGAAGGTGGGGAAGGCTTTTCAGGTGCTGTCGATCGATTAAGATTGATAGGATATTGAACTTCTCGACGTTCCCTAGCATGACTGCAGATCGCCAAAGAATAAGCAACAGTTCACAATGACTAAGTGTTCTTAATATATTCGACGTCAAGTGTTATTTGTGTTAAGTGTTATTTGTGAAAATCTATTATTGGATTTTATGGGTGTTATTAATTTTATTGTTATAAATGTAAATAATCTGTTGATTTCCAGAAATAAATAAAATAAGGTCGGGCATCATGAAGTAGAAATTTGTTGGTTTCTTTCATATCAATAATTAAAAATTAAATAAGATAAAATTAAATTAGAAAAAAAGTGTTAATATATTATACATCTGACGAAGTCAGGTAGTAAAACTCGTTATCCATTAGACACGTAAAATGGTTAATTAAATATACATTATTAAATATTTCCTGGGTATTACAGAACGTTATTTAGTTAATGATATATTTACTAGCATTAATTTAAAGTTTATTAAAATGTGGGTTAGATTAAGCAAAATAGTAGAAAAAAAATATTTGTATTATATGGTAACAATTTTCGCAATAAATAAAAGAATATACGAATAGATTCATACGTCCATCACTCTTGGACATACTGATCCCCAGATTCCTACCAACCCCTCATGCCTTTTTCCTTCCCAGAATTTCCTCTCTTTCCTTTCATTTTCATACAGACCCTCCACATAACCTCCCCAAAGATCAACTAGGCAATGAGGTGAATTATTTTCCTCAGTGCTATGTGAAGAGCTGATGTAATATGTATTTTTATATTATGTACGTATTTTTTTTTATCGTAACATATTGATAGTATATATCTCACTGTACTAAATTTTTGTTGCTTATATTTTTATTTCATTTATACATATGCTTTATCCAAATTTTTTTTTCTCATAGTAAAGATGGAGGTACTGCCTTTATTATTTATGTAAAAGCCCTCTGAGCGTAAAATAAAAGAAATAAATAAACAACTAAATAAATTAATGTTCTCCAAAACGAGCTTGAAAAAAACATTTGTCATATATTTGGTTTATGATTGTGTAATATCTACTATTTAATAAATTCTAAAAATTATAGTACTTTACTAAAATTAAAATTAAATACGTTGAGAATTCATATGTCAAATATTGGTTTATAAATGTGTAAATTCTAATTATGCAATTGTAAACGTTCTCTAAAATGGCCTGGAAAGAATCTCCTACTTGTGATCTCACTAAAGAAACCACTCACTCACTCTGAATGCAATTATTAATGTTATCCAAAATGACCTTGAAAAATAAAATCACATCTTTGCGATTCTTTCAAAGACATAAAAAAACCATACCTTCGTTCAGAATACAATTTTTAATGTTCTCAAAAGTTGTCTTGACAGAAGCAAATTCCTGTGATATCTTGAACGAAATCATTCCTTTGTTAAGAATATTATGAGCTAAATATACAATTTGGCTGTCCTGAAACGGGTATCCTTTCAAGTACGACAGACAAAGTATAATTTTGTAATGTATTGTAATATATAAATAAATAAAAAATGAACCTTCTTCTTTCCCATCTCCTTCCATTCCCACCACCTTCAACCTCACAACATACCATCGTGGGTTGTGGTCTTACTGGCCAACTGGCTCCAGACAGTTGGGAGCAGATGAAATTCTTGTGCGGTACCCATTTAAAAATAAAAAAGCAGGGTATTCCCAACCTTCCTCTTTCTCTTCCCATTAGAATAATTGTTTTTTTTTAAATATAAATACCGTACAAGAGTCCCAACTGCTCCCATCCGCCTGGAGCCAGTGAGCAACCTCCATCCCCAATTGGAGTATGTTGTGAGGCTGAAAGAAAGTGGGGAGGGGAAAGAAATGGGGAGATCTAAACACCAACACAGCTAAAGTCATTTCAAGCAACATTTCAATTCTGAATGGTGGTCTTACACCAGGGCGATACTGAGAGTATCTTCCACTGTGGAACATGCCGCAAATATGCGTTACATTATTTTAAGTGATTTAAATTATGAAAACTCGGAATCAAGTAAACTCAACACCTCTTTGAAAAATCATTAAAAGCTATGAAAAAAATAATTTTAAAATAGTTCATAACCTAACCCAACGTAACCTATTTAACTTCTTTTTTAGACATTTTTTTTCATCACTTTTAATCACTTTTCGAAGGAGGTTCTGAATTGGTTTCATTCTGAGTTGTCCGTTTATAAAAACACCAATCAATCAAATAAAATTTACTTGCGCACGCCGGGATTTGAACCCGGGACTACAGGATCGCTAGTCGAGAGCCGTATTGTGCCTAAGTCTATCAAAGAAACAAAGGAAATCATGAATTGACTCACACTCTTATACATTAAAAAATATAATAAAACTAGTTACTTAATACACGTTAAAAAAATTGTAATAAATAAAATTAAAATAAACATATCGTTACCATTTTAATTTGGTGTGTTCTTCCTTTTATGTTAACATTTAGATCCAAAAATCATATCTTAAACAACTAAACAACTATAAATGCACTTTAAACACTTCCGCATTAACAAATTAATGGTATTTATGGATAATTTACACTTGGCATATATATTATTATTATTATTATTATGAAAACACTAGTTAATCACAGTCTGATTTAATTCATGTTATTGATTAATAAATACTTCGTTAACTTTGTCAGGTTGTTATGCCGCAAAACAGACGACCAACCAGAAGTTATTTCCCGATGTGAGGCAAGTAAGAGACTGAAGCTGCGGATAGGAGAGTCACCTATATAGAGACTATCCTTGCCAATATCTTTATAGAACGGTCCGTCACATGTGGGAATAGCGATCAACATATCCGCGTACTATTAGTGTATCATTAGTACCTACTTACAATCAATGTGTAATCTATGACCAGGTACCTAGTGTACCTAGTACCTACACATTGGCGTGCGTACGGGGTTTTTACGCAAGGTGCTCATATTTAAAATGTTTTTTTTTTTAAGTATTGTTTATCAGGAATATAATAACTTTAGCTCGTTTGGTGTCTTAGCAGAGGTGCCCGTGTTCACGGCGTTGTTTTCTAAATCTTGACGGCGGCGGATGTTTTTGTTCAACTCATCATCATCATCATCTTCTTCCCCTTATCCTATTCGGGTCGGGGACCCATTGCAACGACAAGGCTCCTCCATATGTCCCTGTCTTGTGCTGATTGTTCGGCCTCTGTCCATGGTAGCCCCATCCTCTCCTCACACAGTTTCTGGAGTTGCCTCGCCCAACTGTGTCTGGGGCGGCCCACTGGACATCTACCCTCTGGAATCGCACTCAGTATCTTCCTCGGAATTCGGTTATCAGACATTTTTAGTACATGCTCAAGCCACCTCAGTTGCGATTTTTCTACGAAGAGTAGCAGTGGTTCAATGTTTAGATCATCTCGGATCGTGGAGTTTCTTATATGATCCCATTTCGTAACCCCTGCCACTCCTCTCAAGTACCTCATTTAGGCAGCTTGGACTCTAGAGCGTGTTCGTTCATTTAGCATCCATGTCTGTTGGCCGTAAGTGAGCGTCGGGCGGTATACCGTTTTAAACACTGCCATCTTTGTTTTGATGCTCAGCTCGGCTTTCCTTATCACTGAGCTGTAGAGAGGATGCAATACACTGCTTGTCGCACTTATTCTTCTATCAATTTCTCCGTCTTGCCGACCATCGCTGGAGAATTCGACCCCAAGGTGTTTCAACCTGTCCACCTGTTTCAGTTGGGTTCCATTAGCGAGTATGTTGCACAGAGTTTGGTCCCTTCCTATAACCATTACCTCTGTTTTTGAGGTACTCATCTTCATTCCCGCCGCTGTGCACTCTTCGTTGAAACGGTTGTTTTTGTTCAACTATTGAAGATATATTTTTTTACATTAACTCAAAACTGGATGATGGAGACATTTTACATCTCCAGCCGGACTCACTCAGTGGCGGATACAGAAAAAACTCAAGGGGGGGGCGCAGAGCCGGATCTACGAAATCGGGCGCCCTGTGCAGTAGGTACCGATTGCGCCCCCCCCCCCCCTACATTTTTATTTTGATTAAAAATTCGTTCACCCAAATTTTTTTATTTTTTTTATTAATTTTTTTTTCACTAATTTATCAAATAAAATCAAGACATATAAAGGGTGTAACTTTTCCAAGTGACCTGGCGGTAGCTCTCACACTCGTTTTTTTTTAAAGAGAAAATCGCCAGGAGCCCTATACTCTCTGAATCTATTGGGTAAACATAAAATTATGGTGCTATTTTAATTATTGTAGGAAAAACTCTTTTTGCAAGTTATGCTTTAAAATAATACAACGAATTGTTTGTTTGTGCCCGTACCATGATTTAAAATATAGGTTACGAGACAATGCGGGTGGTTTAGCTGAACTAGATCCATTTATTAGACATTCTTGAGATTTACTGCGTTTATGTATATACCCAACGCGAATATTAATAGAAAAAGCAAATACAAATACGTTCTCATGGCAACGTACAACACAAGAATAGCATCTACAGCTTCTGACTAATAAGAATATAAACTCAAATTTGTACCTTGCATTTCCCGTGTTGAGCGAACAAACATCAAATTGAGCGAACAAACACTAAACACTGACGTATGGTATCAACGGCTTACGAAAGACGCTTACACTGACACCGCTAAATAACAGATCCAACAAATCTATTAGATATTAATTATACATTTAACGAACTTTAAATAATATGTCAAATCAATGATCTGCAATGATCAAACTGTCAACACGTAACACGTTGCAACCTGCAAACCGTGCGATGTTTTTGTTAATGGAATTTAGTGAAGATTTCATAAGAAAATGGTCTTTAACTACCTTCTTCTAGAGACTTAAATCGTACAAAATAAAACAATAGCGAGCGTACGCTAACTAAAATTGTCAGCATTTTGAAAGGCGATCGGTTTGTTTGTTCTCTTGATCAAAAACATCGCGCTGTGATTGGTTATTCGTCGTAAAAGACGGTAAAAGATATATGGAAAAATAGATCTTACGTTTAAACTAAATATATGGAATTTGTAAAAAAAATCTGTAACTGACTCTAAATTCGTAAGCCGTAAACCAACCTGATGCGTGCGCATGACTGGTTTATTTATGCGTGCGCATTCTGTTTCTTTGGAAAGTGTTGCTAGAGCGTAATGATTATTTCGTACTATGGGTAATTTTGAAACGATTCAGGGAATATTATAACAAAATTTTAATACAATATTTATTTTCTCACGGCGCCCCTTTGGAGTTGGCGCCAGGTTTTTTGCACGTTTTTGAACGTATGGCAGATCCGGCGCTGGGGGGGCGCTAAAGGTATAAGAAAACAAAAAAGTAGACAACGGGGAGAATACGACGAACCGCACAAAGAGGAGACCAACTATATGATTTTGGCAGCCACCTCTGGTCTGGAGCTCCAAAATACCTAAAAAATACCATCGACTCTGTGCAGAAACGGGCGGTCCGCTTAATAAATTCTCCCATCTTAACAGACGGATTGCAATCTTTAGAACACAGGCGTCGGGTAGGAATGCTATCTTTGTTCTACCGGTATTACAATGGCAGATGCTCCGAGGAACTAGCGTCATTGATCCCTTCGGCACCGGTGCATAGTCGGGAAACACGCCAAACGCGTGCCCAATATTTGTACACGGTTGACATTTGTCACATGAGAACGGGTCGTTTCTTAGACTCGTTCTTGTGTTCAACAGCTCGGCTGTGGAATGATTTGCCGGCCTCTGTATTTCCCCCTTCCTACAACATGGGTCTCTTCAAGACCAATGTTCATTCCTTCCTCTCCTCAAAAAGACCCTCCACACAGCATCCCAGATGACATAGGCCCCGAGGGAAATTATTTTCCTCAGGGCCTCCTGTGTGGAGTAAATGTAAAAAAAATACTATCTCATTCTCTCGCAGGCTAAAACATACAGATGGATGTGTTTGTCAAATCACAACGGTGGTAAGAAGTTTCCACTTCAATAAATAAATAAAAGATTGACGGACCGCACATTTAAAACTTGGCTGGCCACAGGGAGCAGTAGGGCTGCATTCAAGGGAATACACGATCAAGGGAATCAAATACTTGAGTCGGGCCGTGTTAAGGGTACCTTTACATGAAACGACGTATGAATGTGAATGAAGCAAAAGTTTCATTTTAGGAGGCGAGTGTGGGTACCGCCACCACGGGAATTATTTATTGGATAAACAACACCTCTGCTATAAGTCATCTCAAGTGGATCGCTAAGTTTGGTGACTTAGCAGGGATGCCTGAGTTTGTGGGATGTGATTTTTCAAAGTAGCGGCGGAAGCATTTGCCCACATACTGCGTGGCGAGCTGAAAAAGACTGGTTGAAGGAGACCATTTAACCTCTCCAGCAGGAATCCCTTGACCCATTTCCTCGCATCGCTGTGGGAGGTCGAAACGCAGAAGTTTCATCTGTCCATCTCTCCTGGACACACTAACCCAGAGAGTCCTAACCACCTATCATACCTTTTTCCTTCCACTATTTCCTTTCTCTAAAATGACCCTTCACGTAGCATCTCCAAAGATTTTTTTTTTAATAATAAAATAATAATAGGTATATTTTGTAATAGTTACCCAAAAATGACAGTGGATAAGTTTATGTATTCGGGAAGTATATTTACGAGAGATGGGGAGTCTGATAGAGATATTGAAAGAAGGGTAAATGCAGGTAACTCCGCATTTATGGAGGACTGAATGCCGTTGGCGCTAACAAAAAACTGTCGAAAGAAGCGAAGCTAGCAGTCCACAATAGAGTGCTTTTTTTACATTAACTCCACACAGGAGGCCCTGAGGAAAATGATTTCCCTCAGGGCCTATGTCATCTGGGATGCTGTGTGGAGGGTCTTTTTGAGGAGAGGAAGGAATAAACATTGGTCTTGAAGAGACCCATGTTGCAGGAAGGAGGAAACACAGAGGCCGGCAAATCATTCCACAGCCGAGCTGTTGAACACAAGAACGAGTCGAAGAAACGACCCGTTCTCATGTGGCAAATGTCAACCGTTGTTGTCAACAAATGTTGGGCACGCGTTTGGCGTGTTTCCCGACTACGCACCGGGGTACCAACCCTGATGTATGGCAGTGAAGCATGAAATTGGCAGAGGAAGTACTAAATGCTATAGAAAGTCATGTATGATAGTGTGAAAAAAATATGAAAATAATGCAAGCGTAATAAGTAAGATTAAGATGGGACGCTTAGATGGTTTAGACATGTAGAGCGAATGATTGAAGAAAGATTTTCTTGTATTTAGGGTGGCCAAGGGGGGGGCGCGCGTCCCCTGCGCTCCCCCCTGTATCCGCCACTGGACTCACTCGACCATCTTCTTGCGCTGCAGTGGGAGGGATGGATTCGTCCGTCACTCCTGGATACATTGACCCCCGGATTCCTCATACCTCTTCCAGAACTACCTCTTCCTCATTTTCCTAAAAATACCCTCCACACAGCATCCCCAAAGATGACATAGGCGGCGAGGGAAATTGTTTTCCTTGGGCGTCCTGTGTGGAGCTAATGTAAAAAAAAACAGAAACTTCTATGAGCAATGCTTTGCTAATCTCAATTTGGGAGACGGGTATGGGTACCGCCGCCCCGGGAACCATTTATTAATAACCAACACCTCTGCCATAGGTCTCCCCAAGTGCTTCGCTACGTTTGGCGACTTATCAGGGGTGCCCGGGTTCATGGAGTGAGGTTTAAACAGTTATACAAGTCTCGGCAGCCGAGGCGTCTGCCCACTTGCTGCGTGGTGAACAGGATCGAGAGAGACTGGTTGAAAGAGGTTTTTTATCGTCTCCAACCAGAATCTATCGATCCATCGCCTTGCACCGCAGTTGCAAGAATGAATTCACGTCCGTCACTCCTGGACACACTGACCCCCAGATTCCTACCCACCCCTCTTACCTATTTTGTTCCCAGAAGTTCCTCTCCTTCCTTTAATTAAAAAAACCCTTTCACACAGCATCCCCTAAGATGATTTTGGAATAAAAGAATTCCAAAATCCCCTAAGATGATTTTGGAATTCTTTTATCTCCTATCCTATCTTATAAATTTTCGAAATTCGATGAGAAATTTCTAGACCAAATAGTTATTGCAAATAAACTATCCCCTTCCCCTATATAAACAACGCGGATACTTTTGTACGACTGTTAAATATCGGTTTTAGTTTATTAGTGTAATTTATTTTAAATATATTCTTCGCAGACATTCGTTATTAGTAGTGGAACCAGTATTCTCGAGTACTTAAATATTTTTATTAAGACTTAGCCTATAGCCTATAAAGACTTCTTGATATCACAGTGACTGTTTATTGACGTTTCGTAATTTAAAAATATAATTTAGCAGGATTGACGTCCTCACCAACTGGAAGCTAGGTTTTCTCTGGCGAGTAGAAGTGTGTCGTTCCGGCCGGAACGAATCCAAAGATTCCGAGTCCGAATGCGTTTGATTCGTTCCGAGTCCGCAAAATATTATGAATCAGTTCCGGAGTCGCTCGCACTCGGGCGAGGTTGACGCGGAAGGAGGTGTGCGACGCGGGCCGGGCGGCAGGAATCATTTACGGGAGGAGGTGGGCGGCGCAGGCCGGGCGGGGATTTGTCACTCTATCACTCGGGAACGAGTGACAGAGTGAGAATACAGGACTTATTCACGGGATGAGGTGTGTGGCGCAAGCGGGGCGGCGTTGTATTGCTCTAGCGGGGCGCGACGACAGCGTGAAAACATTTTTCGAAAAGAAATAGCATTATATCTTAGTCAAAAGATAGCAAGGAGCATTGCTTTTTACCTTTTGTCGGTCATCACGGAGCAAATTTGCCTTCCCGCAAGTTCGCGCCGGTGATACTCTGGTGAATTACTAGTTTTATGAAGAACGTAAAATATCTAACTAACCATCACGCCGTTTCTCCGCAGGGGTTTTTCTCATTCCTGAGAGGAATGACCGCCAAACAACTCGATCTTGGCACACACTCCTTGCCTCACTCACATTCATACATCGTCTCAAACATACTCTTCTTTTATTCTGACTTTTGACATGGCCGGACTCAAGTATCTGATTCACTTGATCTTGCCATGTCTTCCCCGGGCGTCCCCAACATCTTCCACCATTCACATTTTGGCATATATTCTCCTTACACTACTTTCTTCGTTCATTCGCTCTACTTGCCCAAACCATCTGAGGGTCCCCTTCTTAATCTTACTCATTACGCTTACATCAGCCTTACATTATTTGCGGATCTCCACATTTCTCTCACGATCATACATAGTTTCACCACATATACGCCTCAGGGATCTCATTTCAACAGCATTCAGTTTACTTTCATCCTTCCTCTGCCGGTTCCATGGCTCACTGCTATACAAGGACTCCACTGTTCGTAAGTTTCAAATTTATCGTAAATATCTTACACGGTTCTCATAAAGCCGACAAAGATATCACTCATATCAAATACATTATTATTAGCTATATAAAGGTAAGACTTCTCGCTCGCAAGCTCGCAATAAACAATAGCATGTTAATGTACACACGCCCGGCTACTTAAACACATGATTCCTTAACTCCGTAACGTTCCACGATTCCACCGAGTACGGCGAGTTCAGCTGAATCAACTCTCGGCATTGAATCAGCAGGAGTCAAATTGAGTTTGGTTCCGGCCGATTCAACGACTCCGGCGGAGCGCCACAATGAGTTTGGTTCGGCGAGTCCGGCGGAATCAACTCTGGCATTGAATCAGCAAGAGCCAAACTGAGTTTGATTCCGGCCGATTCAACGACTCCGGCGGAACGCCACAATGAGTTTGATTCGGTGAGTCCGGTGGAATCGCCGGAATCAAAGGAGCGAGTCCAGTGAATCGAGTCCACTCAGTCGAATATAGGTCCGGAATTGATTCCGTAAAATGAGTGAATCAACCCACTTCTACTGGCGAGCTATCACACTATAATGACTGTGTACACCTGCCTTCGGTTACTTTCGGCACATCTCGTAAACGAGACCATAAACTAATTATGATGCATTAGGTTTTTACATACTCGGTTTTTTTTATCAATTGTTGTATAAAATTTACACCACTTTGTTAGTAAGCCCGTAAATACATGTCATGTTTTTTTACCTGCACAAGCTAAAAATGCTAATTGCCTCACCTAGTTAAGTACTTGAAAAAAATCTTGTCTTTCCAGAGTCTCAACATGAGTGTGCGTGTAACACGTAAGTGTATAAATATTCAGCTGGACTCTGCATAATGTGGTAATTGCATATTATATTATGATTGTATTAAAATGTACGACATCTAACGCATATTGTAGGTATTACACCATCTCTTTTTTCAGACCGATTCCACTTAGAGACCAAAGTCAAAAATTTTCGCTCATCTCTATTTTCATATCTACGATTTCAATTGTCATCACTGTGTACAACACAAACCATGCTGTTTGCTGTGATGCCAACTGAAATCGTAAATATGAAAATAGAGATGAAAATAGCGATCGCCTAAAGTGAAAATATTTGACTTTGGTCTCTAAGTGGAATTGGGCTGAAAAAAGAGATGGTGTAATACCTACATTAGATCTCATGTACTTATTGGGCAAGGCAAGACATTTCATTTTTCCTTTAATAAGGAACTCCAGTGAAAAATATTATGGCTTTAAAAAAATATGTTCAAATAGAATATTGACCAATAAACGCTGATTCACGGTTGAATTTGGCAGCCACCTCTGGTCTGGAGCTCCAAAATACCAAAAAAAAAAAAAAAACCCTTGATTCTGTGCAGAAACGGGCGGTCCGTTTGACAGATTCCTCAAGCGCCCTTGAGGTGATTTTTCACAAATACGGCGCTATACAAATTATCCAATTATTATTATTATTATTCTCCCATCTTAACAGACGGACTGCAATCTTTAGAGCACAGGCGTCAGGTGGGAATGCTGTCCTTGTTCTACCGGTATTACACTGGAAGATGCTCCGAGGAGCTAGCGTCATTGATCCCCTCGGCACCGGTGCACAGTCGGGAAACACGCCAAACACGCGCCCAACATTTGTACACGGTTGACATTAGTCACATGAGAACGGGTCGTTTCTATGACTCATTCTCGAGTTCAACGGCTCGGCTGTGGAACGATTTGCCGGCCTCTGTGTTTCCTCCCTCCTACAACATGGGTCTCTTCAAGACCCGTGTTCACTCCTTCCTTTCCTCAAAAAGACCTTCCACACAGCATCTTCAAAGATGACATAGGCCCTGAGGGAAGTAATTTTCCTCAGGGCCTCCTGTGTGGAGTTAATGTAAAAGAATTAAAAAAATGTACATACTGTTTATAGAGATTTAATTGTTGTTTTTATTGAAACATTATTTAGGCCTAAATAATGTTTCAAAAATACAGGTACCTCTTATTAGTTTATCTCTATTATTGAAAATATTCAAAAACTACTGCACAAAAAAATAGTAATGATACTTCTAGGGAGAATACTTCGAACAATGAAATTCAAAATGGCGGCAGTTGATCAGCTGATTGCCCGATCCAGTAGTAACTTTTCAGGAGTGATGACGTCTCACGGTTCACCATACATACGGTGGTTTTCGGAGGATCTTGAAAAATTAAAACTATGACAATTATTTTTACTATTAAAACTTACTCTAAAAATAAAAATAAAAATGCAGTTATTTAAGTTAGAAGCTCATTATTCATTAAAAAAAGTATTTCTTATATAATTTTTTATTATTCTTATTAAAACCGTCTATGACCAAGAAAAATGTAAAGATTCGCAAAGAATACATGAAAATTTGTATAAGAGGAAACCTGAAGGCGTTTTTTCCATACAAACATATTCCTCAATTTCCTCTCTGGATTTAGATACAAGTACAAATGTTTTTTTAATATAATGTATGTAGATATTGACTACCAGCGCCAGCGTGTCGGTGAGTTTGGATTTTTTGATAATTTACTTCTTACAGTAGTTAGGTCCCTCGAAAAATCGTTAAAATTGCCTGGTTTGGACGCCACCAACAGACATTCAGTATACAAACAGTATTTTAAAAAAAGCAAAACGTCCAATATATAGAATATTTTCTTAATAATATTTGGCTAATTTATATAGCGCGGTTTTTTGTGAAAATACACCTCCAGGACGGTTCTTCTAATACAGTTTGTAAAAAAATCTTTAAAATCGGTATAGATTTGGAGGAAAAAATGGGGAATAAGAAATATCAAATTAGACGATTTTATTTAGGTATTATCAGTCTTGAGACGCAGTTCTCCCTTTCGCTCGGTATTCGGGGGAGTAAAATCGTCAGCAGCGGTTTGGTAAAATACCTTTTATTCAAATTTCTCTGCGGCCGGGTTTCCTCTTAAGAAATGGAGTTAGGTTAAATGGAGTTGAGTTAAATGGTTTGGGCATGCAGAGCGGATGAACGAAGAAAGAGGTGTAAGGAGAATATATGAAGCAAATGTGAATGGTAGTTAAAGTCGGGGACACCGTAGGAAGACATGGCACGATCAAGTGAACCAAATATTTGAATCGGACTATTTCAAGATTCATAATAACAGACGGGTGTGCCAATTTGACAGTTCATCCTGTCTGCCTACCCTGCGTGGAAACGGCGTAATTTTAACATCGTGTCTCTTAACATCCAATATTAGACAACTTGAGAAGTGTTGGGTTTCTTCCAATAAGTTAAAAGTTTGATTAGTTACTAGTGTGTTTATTGGTTATCGTGAATATTAACAATTTCATATTATACTGGACAAACGGACGTCCCTACTAGGATAGACTCTATATAGTTCTGGCGCTCCAAGCGCGGCGCGCGGAATGAAAGTGTAGGTAAAGTGACCCTATCTTACTGGGCCTTCGGCCACCATTGTAACTGTTCGTAAGTCACGAGAGGCGATAGATAGTACTCTACTGATAATACTAATTCAGCTGGCATCCATTGGGATATAACAGAAATTTTAACCTATCTATTGAAAGAAGCTGATACTATTAGGATGATCAGATCATCACACTACCTTTAGTTAGTTAGATATTTTCATTTATTGAATATTATTATTTAATCACATAAATTTTTCACGTTTTTCGCTCTTCCGAAAAGAAATGACAACTATCCCATGTTAAACAATGTTATTAGGTCCTGCGCAGACCCGTGAAAATCGTGGGATATAATAATTCCAATTTTGAAAACTTTAGAAGATAGGTATTTACTTTTACCTATTGTAGTGTCTGTCTGAACTCTTCAGACAACTGATTCCCATTTTGAAAATAACACTTAAATTCAAATTGAGTTCATTTGTTCATCAATCATTCCACGTGTGCTTAAGCACATCATCACGTACAACCGAAATGGCCTTAACAACCCATTCCTTTACTCAATCATTGACTTTACTTTACTTTACCTCTACTTAATTTAATCATTGTACTCTGCCATGGTACATTCACACCTTTATATTTATATATAAATACCAAATTTAAAAAAATGTGAAATGATAACTAGTAACATTTGATGCTCATGTGAACCTAAAAAATATGTAGAAATTTTTTTCAATGTTTCGGCTCTACTGAAAACTTTAGATTTGTCACTTACGCCCATTTGACTTTGAAGAACTGGTATGACCAATACAAACCTTTATACTTTAATATAGTCGGCAGTCAACCATGAAGTGAGGTTTCTTTTTACAAATAAGAGATTTTATTATTATAAGAAAACTAGCTGATCCGGCGAACTTCGTACGGCCTCAGAATCAAAAACTGTTGTCAACTTATTAGCTGAATTGATCTAAATTGTTTCTCCCTGCGTATACCATACCTTGATCTAAATTGTTTCTCCCTGCATATCCTTTCCCCTCTCGCGTTCCCTCTCCCTCTCCCCACTCCACTTCTCCCCTTCCCCCGTCCCGCTAACCCCCCTTCCTGAGTTCCTTTCCCCCCTCCCCCCTCCCCCGGTTCACAGTTCAATATTATACCCCTTACAATATTGCTGCAGTTCTTTCAAAATAGGAGAATTCGTTCTATACAAAATGTATGGGGAAAATAATTTTCTTCGGAGTGGAACACCCTTTACTTTTAGGGGTATGAAAAATAGATGTTGGTCGATTCTCAGACCTAACATATAAGCATAAAAAATTTCATCAAATTTGTCCAAAAAAAAAAAAAAAAAATTCGGAGTGGAACACCCTTTACTTTTAGGGGTATGAAAAATAGATGTTGGTCGATTCTCAGACCTAACATATAAGCATAAAAAATTTCATCAAAATTGGTCCAGCCGTTTCAGAGGAGTATGATAACAAACACCGTGACACGAGAATTTTATATATTAGATTTTACGGGAAACATGCCTGGTCATATCGTTAAAAATTATTTATCATGATAGAGGTCGTGGTGGCTAGCATGCCATATTTCTCCGTCGATTTTCTTCTAATTTTCGCTTTAAATCTGTAATTAATGTGGGAATTATCAAAGAATTGTATAAAATAAACGCCTTGTGTTCATAGATTCGAGCATTTATCAGCAATAGATTCAAAAAATGATTTGATAGCCAACCCAATGCTAAGAACGACCATGGCTTAGCATCACTATTTGTATTTAGGATTAAGGTGAATACATTATTAACCAAAAACAAAATGAACGTAGCTGAAACATTGAAATATTAACATATCCAACAGCAAATAACTCCATACACTTGCATAATGATGTATTTTGCCCTTATTACATTGGTACTTAAGATTCGGCAGCTCGAAATTCTACCAAATTTATAACATATTTTCTTGAAACACTTTTAAGTATTTAAGCTCTTAAAAAATATATGTTATTGTTGAAGATAATATAAATACAAATAGTTTTGAAAAAAATACAGGGATAAATATTCTTCATATTAATCATAAAGGAAAACGTTTAGATAACTTCGAAGCCTTGGAAATTAAAAAATCCCTTAAAAATAATGAATCTATTATCAACAAACAAAAAATATTGTCTTATAGCCCAATCATGGATTTGTTCCCCTACCCACCCACTCTACATTAATACATACCCACCCACTCTATATTAATAACTAGCAACGGCTCCACCCCTACCATAATAAAACATTTTTCCCATCCATATTTCGAAACTGTCAAATTAGTATACGCTTGCCTTGAAGAAGGAACGTTTGTTCTGAAACCGGTCGGATTTACTCATTATATAAGTCAGAGGTTCCCAATTGGGTGCCGTGGCACCCTGGGGTGCCGCGGACAGAGATCAGGGGTGCCGCGAGGCGCCCCTAATGTCTGTTTATGTGGATCCAAGATCCATTACGTGCTCAAGCTCCCCAAGATTTTACTACGCAGGAAGAAGAAAATCTAATTGACCTCTCGAGCGACAGCAGCCTAAAAACAAAATACGCTTGTTCGGATTTGACGGAGTTTTGGATATCAGTCAAAGATCCGTTTTCGATTCTAAATGCAAAAGCTGTAAGGGTCCTCATTCCCTTTGCTACTTCATATCTGTGCGAAGCTGGATTTTCAGCGGTTGCGGTTATAAAGAGCAAATATCGCTCGAAAATAAATAAAATAAATGTGGAATAAGTTTTCCTACCAATAAATGTACTTATTCATTTTAAATACGTAAATACGAGTTGTATTATTCAGTGGACTAGGGGGGGGGGGGGGTTGGCTAGAGAATTGCGCTCTTGGTTGTGACACTCGGTCCCGGGGCCCGGGGCTACTACAGATAGACATTATACCGGGGTGCCATGAGAAAATTCAAATTTTCTAAGGGTGCCGCGACTTGGAAAAGTTTGGGAAGCCCTGATATAAGTGGTTCAAACAAAGTTGAATTGTTTCATTTTTCTAATATAAAGACATTTGTCAATTGAAACGGTAATTATATGAAATTCCCTCGATGAAAAAAAATCGCAAAATATGCTCTGAAAATGATTATAAACACGTTTTTCTGTTTTTTACAAGTTATATGTATGAAAAAATCCAAAGCTTTTCTTCAAACGCTGCTAACGCATTTCCCATGAGATTTTTGCTCTATTTTAAATGGGTCGTATTTCATTAAACATTTTCACAATTTTCACTTCATTATTATCGTTTTTCATTTTGGCTCCCTCTAACATTCATATTTACATATCTCCCTTTCTTCTTTTTGATCACTTACTACGGGGCCGTAATCCTATCTTGCATACAGAAAACACTTTGGTTATTATTATTGTTTCTCTAAATTTATATTTGTTAAATTACGTTTATAGTTAATTAGTTGGATATTGTTAAAAAATAACCACATAATAATGATTATTTTCTATTACGTTTGCAAATACTCCTCCTGTAACCACTAGCTATTTAGCTCAGTTTATAGAGAGTAGAATAATAAGAAAAACACATAGATAAACAAAGAAATAAACACACAGAAAGACACACACACAGAAAAACACAGAAATAAAAAAGCCGTAAAAACCAAAAGTCATATACTTAATAATCAATTAGACATATCAAGTAGTCCAATATTAGGTCTGTTTCCAATAAACCCTTAAAATAAAAATAAAATTCCCAGTGCTCCTTACCACCATGCCAGTTGATGCTTTGTTTCTCCAAATTTATTATTATAAATTATAACCCATTAGTCTACCTAATTATCTTTCTGTTTTTCCCATTACTTGAGTGCTTATTTATGTTAATGTATTTTATGGCCATCTATGTGTTTGTTACATTTGTATCATGTTGTCTCCCTCTATATTTTGTTATATATAAGCACACATTATGTACTTCTTGTTTAGTATTAATTTGTACCCTGAAGAGGCTTAAGATAAGCGAAACCGGTTAGTTCATAAATTAATAAATTTCGTGGTTTTAAACAAATTTTTTATTTATTTTATTAAATATGTCAAACCACAAAGTGATCGCTTTCTACAATAATAATAAAAACACATGTATATATTTCATCATCTTTTATTGATACAATTTGAAATCTGTTATATTTTCTGTAATAAAAATATGTAATAAATAAGATATTTGGAAAATCATTATTTTTACCGTTACTGCCATTTGCCAATTGACTTTTCCAATAATTTCCCATTCTTTTGACTATTTTTAAGAAATGGTTCATTATTTTCGGGGCTCAGTGAAATTCGATGATTGGCGGCTAAGATGGCGGCATTAGATTTGATCATAAATTAGTAGGATTGGAATTGATGTGAGTAATTTGGCAAATTAACAGAAATATTCAAAGAGTAAAATACGGGAACTGATCAAAACCAAAACCAAAAGTGATGGTGTGTGCAGAGTAGGCGTTAATCTGAAACAGAAATCAAATTATTTAGTTTTTGAAAAAACACATAAACTGAGCTAATTAATGACGTGTGAAAGTTGTAGATTTCTGCTTCTTGTTTAGTTGATATGTCTTTATAATATTGAATTAAGAGAAAATCTTACAATCATTAGGATGATTTTATTCTTACCTTCCTCCATTTTTCTGCAACTCGTCATCGTCACTTCCCCCTGAAATAAAATTGCGATTTTATTAGTCAACTAAAAAATGAATAGTCTTAAACCACACAGTTTAAAGACAAAAATCTTACATATTCGTAAAAAACACTAACTTTGTGGCTCGCCATAATTTACAATAAAAAAACACGTAAATTTGTTTAAGACCACTTTTATTTTAAAACACTCTACCGGTTTCAGAAGCACCCTTCCTTCGTCAGGAGAATATTATAACTAAACTATGATACAGAATGTTAGGTGTTTGAGTGGGAGGTGAGCAAAGGGGTGGGGGGTAATTGCGGGATTTCCGGAAAGAACCTGAAAATAATAATAAAATAATAAATCCCGTTCAATGGCGCAGAATTTTATATATATCCAACTTTTCCTCACTTAGTACAAAAAACTTGCCTGCCCACATTAAACCCGCGTTCTATACTGATAATAATTTAGGTAAATTACTAAAAAATACTAAAGATAGAGATCATAAATTAAGCCACTCAGGCATTTACCAACTATGTTGCAATGGTTGTCCTTCGTTCTACACAGGTAAAACAAATAGAAATGTAAACATTAGAATCACAGAACATTTAAGATGCTTAAATAATAATAATTTTTCAGAGTTTGCTAATCACCTAATTTCCACAGATCACACTTTTAATAAGGACACAGGGGTTAAAATTCTTCACCGTAACAATAAAAGCAAAAAATTAGATAATTTAGAAGCACTAGAAATCAGAAAATCCCTAAATAATAATGCTAGTGTTTTGAATAACCAAATTAATTTATCTTTCAGTCCCATTCTAAATATTTTTCCAATTAACCGCTCTGTTCTTTCCGGAAATCCCGCAATTACCCCCACCCCTTTGCTCACCTCCCACTCAAACACCTAACATTCTGTATCATAGTTTAGTTATAACATTCTCCTGACGAAGGAAGGGTTCTTCTGAAACCGGTAGAGTGTTTTAAAATAAAAGTGATCTTAAACAAATTTAGGTATGTGTTTTTTTATTGTCAAAAATCTTACATTGAGAAAACAATGGTTTTGCGCATGGTTTTCTTGTGTAAATACCACCATTACTATGGAACTAACTTATGACGTACGTTTACGAAAAAGACTTAGGTAGAGCTTTGAACATATATATATATTTACGTCTTCAAATTTTGCAAATACACTTTGTGGTATCATTTTTAATTAAACGAAAACAAATAACTTAAAAAAAAACACTATATAATCAATATTATCAACATTTTTCGTAATTAAAGTTATCCTCGTCAGGATAAGTTAATATTTTATAGTAATACATTTATGTATGGAGTGACAACGTCGTCAAAGACATATTTATCTCGGAGCTTCTAAACTGGAGAGAGCTGGCACAAAACCGAGATGAGTGGAGGAAGACTCTTGAAGAGGCCAAGACCCACCAAGGGTTGTAGAGCCAATAGTGATGATGATGATGATGGGTAATATATTTATTTCTCCAGCACATTTCACAGATCAATTAAAAATAATTTTAAAAGTTTGATGCTGATGTTGTATATTGAGTTAGTTTAGAGTGGCTTGAGAACTAATGTAAGAATGCTGTTTTCTGATTGGTTCACGGCGCTGAAAAACTTTCTATGATTTGTCAAGCAAATGGTTCTCTCTGGCAGAGCTAGATTATGAATTGGAGCCCCCATTTCAAGCTCTAACGTGGGTGGTTTGGTATATTTGTGGCTCTAACTCAGACACTGCAAAAAGCGAGTTAATACAGTATGGTTCAAGACGATCCAAATGGTCCTGGCCATTATTAATAGCCCACTAAAAAAATTGAAAAATCTACAAACACTTCTCCGCCACCGCTTGGGATTCTTATAATACAGACTACGCCAATCCAAGAGTTACTATAATTATTAATACCATGGCTCCTTGATGACCCTATGAAGACAAAACGCCATCAAATATCCATGATCGCTTATTTCTTTTCATACTTCATTAATTAAACATTTAATTTTTGTTGTTGTAGGCATCCATTAGGTATCATCTGTTGAATGTATTGCATTGCACCGCCTTTGCGTTCCTTCTGAAATTTTGTTTTTAATTATTAGATAAAGAAATGATCTGGTCACCTTTCTGAGCTGAATTCACTTGCGTATTGTTTAATGGAGAGAAGGATCTAGCTCCTGCACCACTTGACATTGGTGAGACTGGAACTGGCGCTCGAGGTGGTATGGTGATTCTAATTCTGCAAGATAGTTCGTGATATTATTGCGCTTAAAATGTTAAGTTTTACAATGTTCAAATACATTATTTATTTTAATTACGGTTCGACTCTGGCTGGTAGCCGCTTTCGATAAGTGTCCCAAACCACCTAGAAAGGTAGAAAATCGTTACGTCACAACCGTCTTCCTCGCCAAAATATCGATTTGACAGCAATTTAAAAAATCGAATATAATTAATTAAAATCACCTTTCGAATACTTCCTTTCCAGAATTGATCAAGGGATATTTCCCCAGACCGCAAATCCCACGGAAATCATCCATATCGACTGTCCAAAACATCAGCCCTAAAATCAAAAACATCCTTGATTGCGATTTTCTAATTGGCTATGTTTAAAAATACAAATATTAAATCAAAGATACATTTTTAAGCCTTACGCTTCATGATGATATAGACTTTAGAAACAATATTCAAACAACTCGCGTTGAACTAACAGAAACTAATCTGTATTCAGGTGCCACCGGGAATCGATCTCGGTCTTTACCTACTCTACCATGAAACCACTTTTTAAAGCCGCTGTATTATTTCTTAATATATGTATTATTTCTCAATCTTCTTCGCTGATGATGTCGGGGAAATATTACTCAAAGCTACCTGCCAGTCCTTGTTCGGCGGCGTACTTCGCCTTTCTTGCCACACTCTCCACGTCGTCATAACCCACCCATTGGTCCCCCTTGTGGGCGTACGGTCCCCTGTATTCTGACTTCACCACGGTCCACGATTCGCTGGACGTATTCTTCGGAAGTTGGCTTTCGCATATCTGTAAACAAAACCAACTAATAAAAAGACAAAGTAACATGAGGAAATGGAGCAAGTGGCAGGACCACATAGCGTATTATCACAGTTTACAAAACTAAACCAATTGTAAAAGCAAAAAATTGATCCACATAGAAAAGAAGCAAAGATGTTAGTACAATTTTAAATCTCCAAATACTAGCAGCTTCAGGCCTTGTTTGAAGTAGCCGAAGTAAGACAAAGAAGATAAAGACAAAGTAACATGAGGACTTCCAACGAAAATGGAGCAAGTGGCAGGACCGCAAAGAGTATTATCACAGTTTGCTAAACTAAACCAATTGTAAAAGCTGTAGGTCCAAATAGAAAAGAAGCTAAGATGTTCGTACAATTTTAAATCTCCAAATACTAGCAGCTTCAGGCTCTATTATGAAGAAGCCGAATTTCTGTAGTTCGTTACCTCGTAGAAAGCCATGTGTCCGCCCGTACGTGTAAAAGGTCCCATTTCCCCAGGGCTTAAAAAGTCAGAACCGATGGCTGTGTATTCAGAATCGTCCAAGGTGTAAGAACGCCCGTAAGTAGGAATTCCTAGCACCAGTTTGGCAGGATCTGCCCCGCTTTCGATTAGGTACTGGACGGAGTAGCTCTGCAATAAAATAGATATGAGTATTATAGGTTTAACATTTACAATTTACTAAAACTTCGACTATTTCCAAATAATATTACAGATAAGTAATTGAATAAAGAAACTCGCGTGCAAAAGCAGAATATTCTTCCTATTAATATTATCTTTTGAATGTTCTTCCTTCTTTCCTGGATTAATTCGGATTTTTCTGATATGATTAAAAAAACAGATACAAACAATTGTCAATTGATCGTCATCAACTTCGGGAAACAGGACGGAATGGTGGCCAATCACAGTCTGATTATGCAAGGAAGAATGGTAATCGTAGGCCCGAATATTCATCCAATCCACATATCTGCAAGTGGTTTAAAAAGTATTAAATATTATTGTACAGAGATTGGGGTTTCAAAATCAAAAATCAAAATCAAAAAATATTTATTGTAAAATGAAAATTACAAAAGGTGTAGCTTATGGGTAGACCCCATTTCTTCCAGCTAACCACATTTATTTAATTACAATGTTTATACAATATTCTTTGTTTTATTATAATTACAATGTTTATACAGATAAAATAACAATATACCAATGAAAAAATAAAAAAAAAAAATACAAATATATATTCCAATAAAAATAGGCGTTTCATTTACGTGAGGTATTCACTCAACGTGTAGTGACATTTATTAACAAGGAAAGTGTTTAGTGACGATTTGAATTTGTGTGTATCTTGTATTTGTTTGATGTTATGTGGAAGGTTGTTATATACTTTAATGGCCATGTAGTATGGTCCTTTTTGGAATATTGTTTTGTTTGCTTTTGGTATTAGTAAGTTTTCTGTGAGCCTTGTAGCGTATTTATGTGTTGAGTTTTTTAGTGGGAAATTTTCTGTAGATGATCGCACTAACATGCATAACTCCATTATATATATGTCTGTGACTGTCAGAATTTTCAGATTTTTAAACATAGGTCTACATGAATCTAAACAACCAGAGTTTGTAATTTTTCTTATGCATCTCTTTTGTATGATGAAGACATCTTTGGCGTTTACCGAGTTTCCCCAAAAAATAATACCGTATTTTATTATTGAATATACATAACCATAGTATGCGGCTATTACTGATTCGGTGTTCAATATTTTTCTCAAGGTACCCAGAACATAAGAAAAACTACTGATTTTTGCTACAATTTTTGAGACATGTTCTTTCCAGTTTATGTTTACATCTAATTCTATTCCCAGTAGTGAACAGGTTTGGGAAGGTTCGATAATATTATTATTAATGTTTACATTTATATTTATTGGTGTAGCTTGCACTGGACAAAATTTTAAAATTTGGGTTTTGTTTGTGTTGAGTGATAGATGTTGCGATAACAGCCAGTTTGCTATTAATTGGCAAGTCTCGTTAACTTGTTTGTTAAATTCGTCAACGTCTCCATTACATTCAAACAACAAAGCTGTGTCATCAGCGAACATTGAACATTCTGTGCCAGCAATTATTGGAAGTTCGTTTATATAGATAAGGAAGAGGAGAGGCCCAAGAATGCTTCCTTGTAGCACACCCTTGTTTATTTTTCTCCATTTGGATTCTACCATGTACTGGACCCTTTTTTCATCGATATTTGAAATTTGAACTTTCTGCTGACGATTTTTTAAGTACGATTCAAACCATTTTAATGCTAATCCTCTAATACCTACATGTTCAAGTTTAATTAGAAGAAGCTCATGATCAACATTGTCGAATGCTTTTGAGAGGTCGAGAAAGATACCTACGGTTTTTTTACTAACATTAATATTTTCTAGAATTTTGTTCAAAAAATTGAATACTGCCTGTGTTGTTGAACGGCCTTTACGGAATCCAAATTGTTGTGGACATATTATCTCAAAGTTTTCGAGAAAGTTATAAATGCGATTGTACATGGCTCTTTCAAATATTTTTGAAAAGTTTGGTAATAAGGATATCGGTCTGTAGTTTGAGATTTCCTGTTTAGAACCCTTCTTATACAAAGGTACAATAATAGATTGTTTTAATTGTTCTGGGAAGGTTCCTGATTCGAAAGATTTGTTAATTAATATTTCCAACGGGTAACTTAACGCTTCTGCACATGCTTTTATAATTTTTATAGGGATTTTGTCAGTGCCAACACTGCTTTTATTTTTCAGTTTTACGATGATTTTAATAATTTCCTCCCTGTTTACAGGCGTTATGAAGAATGATCGCGACTGTTTGTTTTCGACTGTTTTGGCAGATTGTGGATGTAGAGATGTGTTTTGTGGTGTTGGCGGTGGTGCAAAGAAAATGTTAAATTCATTTGCAATGTTTTTTGGTTCTGATACCAGGGTATCATTGATTTTAAGACAGATTTTTGGTTTACTTTTAGAATTAGAATTATTTGAGTTCTCTTTTATTATGTTCCACGATGTTTTGGTTTTATTTTGCGCGTTTTGAATTCGTTTACTATTATAATTCCGTTTAGCTACCTGTTTTACTTTACTAAGAATTTTTTTGTAATGTTTGTAATTGTTTATGATTGTGAGGTCATTTGTGTTTTTTTGTTTCATGTACAGATGTCTTTTTTTGTCTAATAGATATCTTAATACCAGTCGTTACCCAATTTATTTTGCGTTTTTGGGGATATTTATACAGTTTAAATGGGAAACAAAGCTTCATACCATTATTTATTTCATTAATGAAGTATTCGTAGCTATCATTAATGGATTCAAAGGATTTCAGTGGTTCCCAACATATACATGATAAGTAATTGTTAAAAATGTTAGTGTTTTCTGTGTTAAATAATTGTTTTTTTGTATACCACGTTTGGTTTATATTATATTCTGTTTTTACGTGCATTAACTGTGCCATGTGATCTGATACAGCTAATTCTGTGACTTCCCATGTGTAAGAGCTTTTTGGTATATTTGTACCTATATGATCAATTATACTTTTTTTGTTTCCTTGTATACGAGTAGGTTTATCAATAATCAAGCGTATGTTGTGAGATTTTAATGTGTTTTTGAGTGAGTCTGCGTTTTTGTTCTTGTAGCTTGTATCAATATTTAAGTCACCGCAGAGTATTATTTGTTTTTTGTTGTTTTTGCAAATTTTGTTTAGTAAAAGTTCAAGTTGTTCAAAAAAAATATTAATATCAGAGTCATTATAGTAAATTGTACAAATTATCATTTTAAGTTTTGGAATTTCAATACCAACACATTCAAATACAATTGACTTGACGTTATTTCCTTGACGTTCTCTAGTCACACGTTAATTATATTTATATTTTGTTAACAGGAAATAGAAAACAGTTTACCTGGAAAGTTGAGAAAGATTATATGCCTTATCGATGATGTTTTTAATAGCAGAAAGGCCGATTGAAAATAGAAGCGGGGATCTCGCATTAATCTCCGAATC
This sequence comes from Limnephilus marmoratus, assembly GCA_917880885.1. NCBI lineage: Eukaryota > Metazoa > Arthropoda > Insecta > Trichoptera > Limnephilidae > Limnephilus > Limnephilus marmoratus. The sequence goes on along the minus strand of OU862919.1, from coordinate 22,674,842 downwards.
AAATTCCTCCCGCACCTCTTCAGCTAGCTTCACGAAGTTTTCTTTGTCTTTAGGACTAGACCCTTTACCAAATGTGGGAAAATCCCATTCCAAATCGATCCCGTCGAACTTGTGCAGGCGCAAGAACTGAAAAAGAATTTTATAACATTAAATTGGCCATTGTAAACATGACTCGCAACCAGAAGCAGCAGAAATATTAAATCCACAAAACATTTATGTCATTGTAATTAGTTTGTAAAACTCGAGTGCGTAAAATGCGTCATAGTGGACTCTTACTTGTGTGTCTAAAAAAATTTTTCAATGAATTTTAAATGTCTTGTATATTTCTTATTTTTAAAGATGCCGTGAAAACAATTACCTTTATAGAAACTAGAGAAGCTAGATTTTTGTATTTGAAATATTCTCAAGCATTTAAAAATTGCCATACTTTAACCCATTGGCCACAAACCCCGGCAGCCTGCCGGGTGTGCAACTCAGGTACTTAACCACAAACCCCGGCACGCTGACGGGCTAGAGTAGGTCCGCCAAAAAACGGAAAACGAGCACGTCTGTGACATTTTTGAATAAAATTTTAAATGCTGAACGCTCTGTAGGTAATTAATCATTAATTTCATAGAATTGGCAATAATATGTTTCTTATGTTTTTTCCCTGATATTTGTGTTCCAAATTTTGTATGCTGTCAGCCGCCATTTAATTTCTTCAAAATTGCGAGTGGTTGTAGGCTTTTGGTAGTGACCCTGAACGTCCCTGATTGCTTTGAGGACTATCATACTAAATTATTTTATTAGTTATTAGTATACATGTATGTAAAAATCAAAAATTATTATGGTTCGATTTATGAATATTATGTTTTCTTGTAACTTTTTGAATTAAAATGTGGAAAAAAACTTACGAAAAAAGAGAAGGTTATGTTTGTATCCTTATTTACACATATTTTAATATTTTTAAAAATTTTGTTTTAATGTTTTTCTTTACCTTAATTGAATATGTAAATAAATTTAAAGAAATTAATTCATTTCAATACATGGTTTAAAAGTTACAATGGATTTAGTACACCAATGCAGGTTTTCAATTTTTGGTACAAAATTAATTCAGTGGTGAAGGCCAATTTTTTTGCTCAAGCTCAGTTATTAGTGGTATAGTACTTTTAGTAGTAGGTACCTTGACAATATTTTGAATCAGTTTCGCTCTTCGTTCTTCATCATCCAAAAGATATGAGAAGGTGGCGGGACCCTCAGCCATGCCCCCTATCGACAACATCGTCTTCAGCTGAGGGTTGGCAATCCTCAGTCCATTGAAATTTGCGAAGCCATCTTTAAAATATACACCGTTACCAGTTTCGACATAATATGTTAGGCAGTTAAAAAACAAAAGTACAATTATTAAATATTTATAAGAAAAACTCTCTTTTTATAACTTTTAAAGGTTGTTCAACATCAATGTAATATATCATTGAAGAAGAAGATAACAATAATAATGGAAACGAAAATATGAAAGAGAACAAGACATGGAAAAACAGAAAAGGACAATGATCGCAACTGGGACTCGAACCCACACCTCTCGTCTAAACGGGACGTGCGCGTTAACCAATTTCGATCTAATCCAATGCCACCTTCTGCAAAACCGTCATATTTGTCAATGTCATATTTAAAATTTTTAGAAATAACAATATTATCTTAAACTAATTCTTTTTCCATATTACGGGCAAATACCCTTTCAGACGAACGTCTCGGTTAGACGAGAGGTCTGGGTTCGAGACCCAGTTGCGACCATTGTCTTGTTCTCTTTCATATTTTCGTTTAGATTATTATTGTTATCTTCTTCTGCAATTAAATATTTATACTTGACTCCCGAATCAGTTTGGCGTTTGAAAAACGGCATATTTTGGACGATTACCTATAACTCCTTCAATTTTTTGTAATGTGCTCAACATTCCACGAATATTTTTTTGGCATGTATTTTTTTAAACACAGTATAAACAGTTGTCCATGCAATGATTTCACTCACGCAATTAAATTTTTTTACATTAACTCCATACAGGAGGCTCAGAAGAAAATAATTTCCCTCAGGACCTGTGTCATTTTAGTGAACGCTGTGTGGAGGGTCATTTTGGGGAGAGGGAGGAGAAGGAGGAATACTTCTTGAAGAGACCCATGTTGTAGGGAGAGGAAATACAGAGGCCGGCAAATCGTTCCACAGCCAAGCAATTGAACTCAAGAACGACATAGAAACGACGTGACAACGAGAAAAATCTGAATAATAAATTATTTAAGAATATGATGCCGACTCATCTCCTTTCTGAAAGAATGTAAATATTACTAATTTCCGAACATCGTGCAAGCAAAATAGATATTATTAAAAAAAATGAAACAATACAACTTTGTATAAACCACTTACATAATGCGTAAATCCTACCTGTTTCGGAACAAACGTTCCTTCTTCAGGGAAAGCATATACATAAGCTTTAGTAAGCTTATGTTTAAGCTTTTTTAAGCTTATAGTATAAGTTTTCCCTGAAGAAGGAACGTTTGTTCCGAAACAGGTAGGATTTACGCATTATGTAAGTGGTTTAAACAAAGTTGTAATTGTTTCATTTTTTCTATAATGGATAACCACAAATTGATAGCTACATTAAAAATATAGATATTATTATTTCTGTCCTAAAATGAAAATTTCTTCCTCAAAGTATTTTAGTTAAAGTATTTTGTTTGTCAAACATATTTCTATACTTATAACACAAACAATAATGATGTGAATAAATTTTCACCCTTTCACTATTGAATGATCTTGGTATTAGCAATTAAAACAATTACACGTTTGCAGCCCCTTTAATATTTTCTACTACAATTTGTCTAATTAATTTTATATTTTTGAATGTAGCTATTACTTTGTGGTTATCCATTATATATATATTTTTTTAATTAATTTTATCTTTACACTCAACTTCTTGACAGAAACTCGAATTCGGTATGTACTGTTCTATCCTGGAGGGACATTGGTAGAGGTACTAATCAAATGTACCAATGTAACCCGTTTATATTCTACCATTTTTATGACTATGAAAATTATATTCTTGTTTCGATGTTTATTTTTCTGTCATTAGTATTTTTCTTTATTTGTGTCGATCAATGTGACACACGGTCAAGCAAACGTTCTTAAACTTACCTTGAACAATGTCCTTTAGTTCATCTGAGTGTATAACCTTGCTCTCATTGGTGATGCTACCAAAAGCGTAGACGAGATGTGTGCAAAGGTGGGGATCGAGGTCCACAGGGCTAATACCCCCTTCCCCTCTGTATGTCGACCAGTTGGTGTAAAAGCACACCACCCGAGATTCTGTCATTGATTTAAAAACACATTTTATTTACTTATGGTGTTTAAACATTTTTACATTTATATGGAGTGCTTTTTGCCACAATATTTAAATTAAAATAAATAAATTTAAAATACCTCGGATTGCTTTGCCGCCAATTTTGACAAATTTTCCCTTATTTTTAAGTAATTAAGTAGAAGTTCACGATTTTATAATATTTTTTATGTGATAGTCGACAAAAAATAGGTGAATTCATTGGCTATATAAAACTATAATCAGTTTGTATGTCTCCATATTAATTCAAAATGTACACCAAAAATCTCAAGCAATCGGAGAAAAAAGTTTTAAATTGCACTGTCGCTCCAGTGGACAAATTAAATGACATTAATCTCAATAATGGTTAAAATCCATTAAAAAAAATGTTTATATGATCGTCTCCTACAACGAAATTTCATGTTTTTTACAATTGTGTCGTATTAATTAGAACATACTGAAGACAGAACTATTTGAATTTTTGGAAAATAACGAATAATATCGAAGATATAAAACGTCAAAATATTGATTGTTGCGACGCACAGTGATTCGTTTCATACAAGCTAGACGCTAATAAGTCATTTTTGAATTCCCAAACAACGACGTCGTGGCGACATTACCAGATAGACTGGATAACAAATCCATGCTTAATTGGGGTGATTAGTGCACGCATTGACTCATACCAGAGGCCTAAAGTCGAATAATGTGTTTTGAAATTATCATTTGCATTTATTCGCTTGTCGTAGCTCGACGTTTAAAAGTGTGTACTAAGTTTGAAAAGTGTTTTTTTTCGGTTCTGTAAAATGGTGGCCACTTTGAAAGGCATGTTATAAAGTTTTTTTTAAATACTTTAGTGTAAATAATTTTACTTGTTTTTTTAAATAATAAATAAGTTTTGTGTTTTTTTTTGGCCTAAAATATATTAAATTTCTAACTTCTCGAAAATTTATCTCAGAGAGTATATCAAAAACGCACAATAAATTTCTTTTTTTCAAATAGTGCAACTAATATTCTATTCATATCAGTTTCAATATTAACCCACATGAATCCACATTATTATTATTTTTTCATTTTACAGGAACCACATACGAGATTTCCAGGCTGGAATTGTTCGTGATATGGAAGAGTTTGCCGAAGAAAGAAAGGCTTGAGGGAATGTTTAACAAAAAATTAAGTACATTTGAACTTGATAAGCTCAGTGCAAGTGGTGAAAAAAAGTTAAAAACCAAATAAGGCTTATATCTTTGAATATAAGCAGAAAATGGACCGTAATTTTAGCAATTTATTACACTCAAAATACACTTTTTTACTTTTTACATGTAATTGTTTTATTATAAACCTCAAATACAATATTAAAATATTATTGAAAAATTACCAAAAACTTTAAAAAAAACGATAGGAAATTTTTTTTTAAATTATTTTTAACACTAATTTTCATAAAATTAGTGTTGACTACACCTCATTAGAGGGTTAAAAATAATTTAATCATGAGTAAGAGTTTTTATCGTCTAGCACAGCGTTTCCCAATTTTTTTTCGCCCCGGAACCCTTATCGATCATACTTTTCTAGGCGGAACCCTATTTTTATAAGGAAAAGATAAACTCGTAGTTTGAATACTTTCATGTTTACCTTGAAAAGAAAGATCTAAAGTTTTGTGTAAAACTTACATTAATGTGAAGAGTGATATCTTTTTAAATTTTTTGTTAAAATGGCATTGAAATCAGGCTTTGCGTCAGATAGCTGAATACGAAGATCTGGAGCTGCATCCGTCTGTTTCTGTATTTGTTTTTTGTGTAAGCGTAAGCCTAAAAACCAGTTTCACACCGGTAAGTGGTCACAAAAGGTAACAAAACTGTGATAGCCTTCTCGACGACTTCTGGATATTCGTTTTTAAGTCCAATCCAAAACTCATCCAGATTAGTTTTTTCTGAATTAAACTTTTGTTGTAACGAAGAAGAACATTAGATATCTATCAAAGTCTCGTACTCTGTTGCTGTACGTTTCCTGTGAACTAGGAATGGATTCTGTACCCAGTCAATGTCCTGCAGGTTTTTTTCAGGAAAATACTCTTCCAGAAATTTGTTGAGAGCCATCAAATGTTCGTAAATGCATTTTCAATGTCTGAGGTTACTTGCAACTCTTTTTTCCAGAAACTCGTTTAAAAGAGAAAAAAATTGGTACTGTTTCTGTTCAAAACATTCTATCCGGAAGACAAGTTTCTTTCTAAGAGAAGAGATTTTGTCGTTTACCGTAAAAGTATTTGTGTTTCTTCCTTGCAATGATCCTTGCGACAATCCGGACAGAACGCGGAACCCTTGTGATGCTTCTACGGAACCCCAGGGTTCCGCGGAACACCTTTTGGGAAACGCTGGTCTAGCATGTATGAAACGAATCACTGTGCGACGTTGGCACTGTCATTTGGATTAATTATTAATACGAGATTGTCTGCTGTTGTGTCGCGACGTACCGCCACTAATTACATTATGACTTTACCATTAGTTTCGGATGTCTTAATTGTCATGAACAGATAGATACTGATAAGTAATTTTACAAATTTCGACAATCAACTTCTTAATTACTTTTTTACTCATATAAATAAGCCAGTACCAATGTATTCCCAGCAGATCACTTGTATCAGCAAGACTCAATTCTGAACTACCGGTTTTGACATTAACATTTTTATTTTGACATATCCGTCAAAACTGTAAAATAACAAACTAAATTCATACCAAAATCTTCAGTTGTATTTAATTTAAAATTAATACATAACATCGGTGGGTCTTTACGGGACACTATTACTTATATGTTACTAATGTTCATTTTGAAAGCTAAAAACTTCATCACTCTTGAAGATATTTATAATTTTCTGTCGCTACCAACTCTTTACATACATGATGTTAAGGAACGTACTTGACTTACTCCAACCAGTGATTCTTGACATTATATGGAGTCAAAAAAGGTAAATGAATTTTGGTGTTCGGTGACTTTTTTGAACTTTTCTTTTCAATTCTTTTTCCCTAAAAACCAAACAAAAAAAAAATTTCCACGTGTCATCACTGATTACTCAGCCGAGTATTCGCCCAACCCTTCATCTCGACCCTAAATGTCCAGTACTTACTGATTTTTTTTATTATTTAAGTCGAAAAAAAAAACAAGAAATCACGGAAGACCAAAATTTCATGTACATTTTTGACTCCAAATGCAGATATTTAGATCGTTTATTGACTGATTAGTTAAAATTTAATCTTTATTAGAGCATTTAGTTAGAGTGGGGAATGACAGATTTTTAATGGAAAATATGATAGATTGTAAATAACATGGAATTTTGTTCTTGGAGAAAACCTGATAAGAATAATAGGACACAATATCAAATTATTAAATAACGTTAAAAGTTTTTTCGTAATTTGTTTTTGGCGTGTTATGCCGTGTTGCGCTACCTCCTTTAGTCAACGTTTCGGACAGCGCGTTGCAGTGTCCAGATGTCTACACATCTGCCGGATCTGCCCTGATGATGGGCACTGCGACGCTGTCCGAAACGTTGGCTAAAGGAGGAGGTAGCGCAATATGGCATAACACCCCAAAAAAAAACGAAAATTTTGGCCGTGAAAATCTAGTAGTAATGAATTTTTGAGTTTTTACCTGTCTTTCCCGAAGACCCGTCCGTATTTGTCGCTTGTCTTGCTTGTCTTCGTCTGGTCAGTGACAGTTCTGTGAGAGGGTTTGGATGGAAATTTGGAGCAGAGGTCAAATCTTGAGTTAGAGCGGATGTAGAGTCGGGAGCTTGAGGATATTGGGAATTTAAAGTTGATGGTGGGATAAGAGCTGGATCAGAAGTGGACATAGGCATGTTACTTGGCTTGAAGATTGGAATTGTACTAGAAAAAAATATTTCGTTTGTTAACTATTGTGTATTGCCTAAATAATGTTTTACCATAAACAGGGTGTTACAAGCCTTACCAGACATATTTTAACATGGTACTCACTCCGTCCGTCAGTATTGGGAGGTAAGGGATGGGACGAGGAAGTCCGCCTGGTTTATTATTGTAACCAGTGGCGGAATATTTAGTTTTGTTTTAAATTGAAAAAAAATGTCACCGGACAAGTATATTTTTTTAAACTCCAAACAAACTTCTTTATTCTCTCTGATTCCCTGAGTGCACTTCAAAAATTAAACTCTTCCCCCTTCCATTACCCGGAAGACGATTTCTGTGTTGTAATCCGCACTTTAATTCATAAATTAATCGACTCTGGCAAAGAAATCATCTTGGCTTGGATACCTTGGGTTACTTCCACTTGTTATACGTCATTAAAATCATCTCGTAAGGTGTAAGAATTTTGCGAATTATTAAATATTGCGTATATTTGTATAGTATTATTATATAATGTAGATATGTTCTTGTTATTAAAACCAAATTTGTAAATATTAACCCGAAATTACACTCACAAAATCATTCACTTGACACTGGCCAGAACACTCCATTAAAAAACTCCAAACACAAAAGAATCGCTTGTTAAAAGTGTTTTTAGGTACGTCTTGTTGCACTCCAATTATGGTAAGAGATTATTTAGGTAATACACAGTAGTTTCGATAGTCTTAGACACCACTTTTTTTGTGCTTTTTTATATTTTCATATTTCTTGAAGTTTATTAATATTCTTTCCACGATCAATAAAACAAATCCGTTAGATGAATAATTTTATTAAAAGTGTTGTTTTGAGTGTTTTTCTTCATTTTTAGTGCTAATTTTTAAAGTACCTACGCTAAAGCTGCCACGCAGTTAACGAAACTTAGTATCTGATTTTTATATTACTAGAAATAAACTAATAAGACGTTAATCATAATAGTTATGTGGTCACAAAGACAACACCCTTAACAATTTTTTTTTCTGAAAATCTTTATAATATAAATACTTGTTTACCCTAAGGTTTTATAAAAAGCATTTTTAGCTGCAGTGATCAGGGGGTAGGGTCCTTGCTTACACGTGCCGAGAAAATCATCCATATCGATGGTCCAAAACGTCAGCCCTGAAAGAAAACCAACTTTTTAGTAATACAACTGTAACAAAAGTATATTTAAGTAATAAAACACCCTTACAAACAATGTCACGCTGTATCATTCATTAAAATAAACCATTAAATACTGTTTTTTTTTAAATTTCTGAATGTTTCAGAACCAAAGGTTCCTACATCTCGAGTTTATCATTTTCATTTAATTAAAATGACGCCACAGAGTTATTTTTTAATAATTGAAAAAATAATTTTATTCATCAGTTATTTATTACACCTTTTATTTAAATAATTTCTGAATCGATTTCACCCGACGCTGCTTGGAGAAACAAGCCGGGATCGGATTCCACAAAACATTTTGAACTATTTCAGTCTGCCGGGATGTTTCTCTCATTAACATAGTTTGTTGACAAAGAAAGCACCGTAGGCAAAAATATTGATTGGACCGATCGTTAAGTACAAACCAATAAATGCTGTTGATTCTTATCGTTCAAAATGTCAGATTCCAAAGAAAATGTTATCAAGGTCTCTTTTTGAATTTTATAAAAACGGTAAACTTTAAACGGCATTAAACGCAGATTCAAACAAAAAAAAGTGGAGAACCACCTAAGGTGTTTTAAAGGAAGCACAAAAAGTATGTCTCTCACCCTATATTAAAATGTCCCAAAAAACGCTTTTAAACGACTTGGGTCAAAACATTACTTTCAATGTCAATGCTCATTTGGTACGGATGTAATCCACCTATAGTCGCCCCCTGTGACATCTGTATTTTGTAACTTTTGAAAGATACCCTAACGATTCCTGATACTGGCCAACCCAACATAGGCTTTTACACACTTTCATGTTTCATACCTATAGATCAAGAATAGTAGAGTACCCACGTTAGAACCCTGAGATATTCCTGAAAATATTACCTGCAAGACCCAGTCGAGCTGCGTATTCTGCCTTTAAGGCGACAGTCGGCGCGTCATCGTACCCCACCCACTGGTCTCCCTTGTAGGCGTAGGGACCCGCGGCCTGAGGTTTGGGCTGAACCACGGTCCAGACTTCGCTTCCGTTGTTTTGTAGTAGATTCGAACATATCTTGGGAAAGTAAAAATTAGAAACCATTCTAAGTACGTTTGGCAAGAAAGTGTAGAAAATAAATGATGGCGCTGCGATCGTTTTCTAGTTTTAAATGGCAACACCAAGATGGCTCATAAGACAAAGAACGTATGTTTTAAATAAACACTTCTGGCAAAATGCATATCTCATAGCGTATTTGTATTTTCAAAAAATTTGCACAAAAAACTGTAATTTAATAGAAGCAAAATAAAACAAAACAAGTTTTAAGTGGGTGTTTATTTCGATATAAAAACGTAGGTACTTAAAAATTTAAGTCTATTAATTCAACACCCGACATGTAATTATTGTCTTTGTCCTCGTGTGATTCTTCTTCTTCCGTATCATCATCTTCATCTAAACGCAGTTCATCGATATCATCATATATAGTACTGCCTCGTGTATAATATTCTGCCTCAATTTTCATCAAGTGTTTGCAACAATTTTTCCAATCATCAGCACTTATGCACCAGATTTAAATGTCCGGGTTAAATTTTCCCCCAAAAAAAAAAAAAAAAAAAAAAAAAAAAGAAGGAAAAACTAAACCCTTTCATACACTTCCCCAAATGATCATCTAGTGAATCCACGTTATGCAATTGCACTATATAAGTATTATAAATACAAAACAATACAAGAACAACATGTCAACCTACTAGAGACCAAATGGGAATATAATTCACCGACTCCAGATATTTTCATATCAGAGGGTTCGGCTCTGTGGCATTTCTAATTGAACCTATAAATCCTACTGATCCCTCAATATAAATATTTAAAAAATCTTTTGTAATCCTACATGTATTTAAAATTACTGCTTTTTGCATTTTTATATACAAATTCTTTGACAAATCTAATATGCTTAAATTTTGAATCAGATTCCTAGGTATTATGCCAGTGGCCGAAATAACAAATGGTAATATTTTTATAGTCCGAGAATGCCAAATTCTTTTAATCTCATTTCCTAAATCTGTGTATTTTCTAATTTTTTCAGAAACAGTTTTTTGAATATTACAGGAATTTGGAATAGCTACATCAATGATATAAGTTATTTTTTTAATTTTGTCATGTAAAACTATATCAGGTCTATTATGACTAATTGTTCTGTCTGTTAGTATAGTTTTATCATAATATATTTTATAAAATTCATTTTCTATAAATGAATTTGGTTCATATTCATAATAAGGTACTACATTACGGCAATCAATCAAGTTATGTTTAATTACCAAACTTTGGTGAATTATTTTTAAAACCTGATTGTGCCTAAATGTATACTCGGAAGGCGCTAATATAGAACATCCCGATATAATATGTTCTATAGTTTCGGGAAAAGCCAAACATTTTCTACATAAATCATCAATTTGATTTATATCTTTGATTATATGCTTTCTATAATTTTTAGTATTAATGACTCTATCTTGAATTGCAAGCATAAATCCTTCTATTTCTGCGCTCAACTCTCCAATACTCAACCATTTGTTTGACGAAAGTTTGTCAACATACGTTTGGTTGAGATAATTGAAGTGTTTTGCGTGAATAATTTTATTATTATGTATTACATATTATTATTATTACATATTATTATTATTATGCCCATTTTCCGTTTTCCCGGTGTTTCAAATTTTCCATCTGCCTTTTCCCCTTCCTTGACGATTCGTCTTACCGTTGTTTCAGATTTACCTGTGTGTGAAAAACATCATTAAAATTATTATTATAGAAGGTAGTTTTAAAAACACACACTAGATAATATTCACTTAGAAAGAAAAAAAAGAGAAAACGAGAAAAAAGGAACTTTTCTACGAGTTTAAAGAAGTTGCATATTATTATTTTTTTATTGAGTTATTCCCTTTTTCTTGTGGCCGCATATGAACTGTCAAATCGAAATGTCAAATTCGAATTTTTTTAACATAACCTCAAATCAGATTGTAATGATTATTATCGCTCGAAAATTGGCATAAATCGTGTAATACTAATGAAATTTATTAAACAAACTATACTACGTACCATTCATTTCTGCAGTTCGTTTTTAAACATCTTCTAAATCAAACAAAAGCTTCTTCGCGTGACACTCGGCTAGGCAACGTTGAAAAATGCAGAATGTAACCCCTCTTGTATCACTATGTAATAATTTATTCATTTTAATTAAATTCAGGCAAACAATGAATAAAAATATTATCAAATCAGCGATATTCTACTCAGATTTAAGACAATAAATCAACCGTAACACCCGATATCACGAAAGCCATAGGAAACGTCATATAATTCGGTGTTGCCATAGTAATGAACAGGTTTAGTTCCAATTGATTTAATTTCTAGACTTTCTTGCCAAACTATATGTAAAGGAATACCTACCTAGAAATGCATAGGGATTCCTTCGTGTTCGAATAATGAATTACTTTTCAAATGTCATTCATTGATGTGTTGTCATGGTGACATAAAACAGATTATTATTATTGTTTTTGACTAGCTTTTTAGCAGATATTCAATTAATCAAGATATCAGAAAAATAAGTTGTTAAAGTGTTATAATGTTTTTAAGATCGACAAATAAACTTCAAATGTAGTTTCTTTGTTAACAGAGCAACACATGATTTGTTTTGTCATTACCAATAAAGAAGTACAACCAATAGACAAATTGTCTTATAAAACTACATTTTAGTGAAGAGAAACAATGACGTTAGAAATGGAAAAGTTACAATTCACATTTACAGTGTCAGCAGCATCGGATGGTAAAACTAATATAATTTGCATAACTTCAATCGAGACACCTGATGGACGCATATTTGATATTCCCGATGATTTCAAACATGCAAGCAAACACACCGCCATCAGGGCCGCTGACAGCCAACCTGGGCCCCAAGTCTGGTAGACTATACCGGGCCCTCTCCCCCAACTTACCGGGGGGGGGGGGGAGAGAAAACAATTATGTCATGCTAACCTGCTACTGCTAGAAATACTATTTCATTACCTTTTCTTATTTTCTAGTATCTTATACCATTATACCAATCATTCGAATTCAGCATAATTATTCAATGGAAATGTTTAAAAAGTTTTTTTTTTTACATTAACTCCACACAGGAGGCCCTGAGGAAAATAACTTCCCTCAGGGCCTATGTCATCTTTGAAGATGGTGTGTGGAGGGTCTTTTTGAGGAAAGGAAGGAGTGAACACGGGTCTTGAAGAGACCGATGTTGTAGGAGGGAGGAAACACAGAGGCCGGCAAATCATTCCACAGCCGAGCCGTTGAACTCAAGAACGAGTCATAGAAACGACCCGTTCTCATGTGACTAATGTCAACCGTGTACAAATGTTGGGTGCGTGTTTGGCGTGTTTCCCGACTATGCACCGGTGCCGAGGGGATCAATGACGCTAGTTCCTCGGAGCATCTTCCATTGTAATACCGGTAGAACAAGGACAGCATTCCCACCTGACACCTGTGCTCTAAAGATTGCAGTCCGTCTGTTAAGATGGGAGAATCTATCAAACAGACCGCCCGTTTCTGCACAGAGTCAAGGGTTTTTTTTTAGGTATTTTGGAACTCCAGACCAGAGGTGGCTGCCAAATTCAACCGTGGGGCGCACTTGTGATTTGTACAGGGTTAGCAGTTGTGTACTATTAAAGTATCTGCGGGCCCTGTACAGTACGCCCAGTTTCTCAGAGGCTAACTTAACTCTGGTTTTGATGGAGCCCCCGTACCTGAGCTGGTCACTTAGAGTTACACCAAGCATATCGATGGAGGTCCTGTTCGAAAGATTGCTTCCGTTGAAGGAGACTAGATTTTCATTCGATCCCTTTTAGACGTTATCAAACATGATTGGGTCTTTGAAACATTAAATTCGACGAGATTATTCTTACCCCAAGAGAAAACACTCTCGAGGTAACCGTCCATTCTTTGCTTCAAAGCCCTCCGAGCTATTGGAGTTTGTGTGCCCCTTGGGGGCTTGTCAAACAAAAAGCTATCATGGACTGTACTGTCATCCGCGTAACAATGAATCGGTGCACATGACAAGAGGTCATTGATGTGCAACAGAAACAAAGTCGGTGACAGAACCGATCCCTGTGGGACGCCAGCATTTATCGAATGCGAGGAAGAGGTGAAACCGTCAGCAACCGCCTGAATCGACCTCTCCCACAAAAAGTCGGCAATCCACGTACACAAGGATGCAGGAAGTCCGTAAGAAGACAGTTTGTTGACAAGCCCTCGGTGCCAAACCCGGTCAAAGACCTTGGAAATATCCAGTGCAACCGTTTGGGTCTCACCGAAACGTTCCAGGTACGGCCCCCAAACATGCGTCACATACGAGAGAAGATCACCGCACGAGCGGTTCCACCGGAATCCGTATTGACGGTCGTTAATAATTTTGTTCTTCTCGAGGTATTTGAGCAGTTTGTCGTTGATCACACGTTCCATCACCTTAGACAGAACTGATGTGACCGCTATGGGGCGGTAGTTGGCTGGGTTGGAGCGGTCACCCTTCTTTGGAATAGGGTGAATGATCGCTTTTTTCCAACCAGAGGGCACAGAGCCAGACTTCAGGGACATTTTGAGCTTCGTCAAAACTGGAGCTATTTCTGCAGCGCACCTCTGTAATACCAGGGCAGGTATTCCGTCAGGCCCACTAGCTTTATTAATATCAAGCCCTCGTAAAACTTGGAGTACATCCCGATGCCGGATCCTCAGCTTTTTCATATGAAAACCGCAATGAGGAACCGACGGCGGGGTAGCACCTTGATCATCGAGGGTTGAGTTTTCCGCGAACATTTTGCCTAATAAGTTAGCCTTTTCGGCGGCGGTATTTGCTAGAGAGCCGTCAGGTCTGGTAAGAGGTGGCAGACCGGGTTTGCAGAAATTGCGATCTTTTGAGCCCGCAAGCGACCAGAACGCTCTGTTGCCGTGCGGGCAGGCAGCCAGCTTTCTGCTGATCTGCAGGTCGTGCTCGAATTTTTACCTGTTTATGATCCTCTTGCTTTCCTTTGCCATTTTGTTATATACTATTCTGTTTTCGGACGTTCGAGATGTGTTGTAGGCTCGGTAAGCCGCGTTTTTTCGTTGCACTGCTTCAGAGCATTGTCGACTGAACCACTGCTTTGAGCCCACACCAGTTTCTTTTACAGTGGATTGGATGAAGCCATCCATCGCGGATGTGATGACTTCACCAATTTCCTAGGCACATCTTGAGGGATCCGAGGTCCGAAAACAGGCAGCTGACCACGGGAAAGCATTCAAATGTGCCCGCAGACCAAACCAATCTGCTGATCTATAGTGCCACACTTTTCTCTTCAGCCGCTCGTTAGGCGGTCAGGCAGTGGTCCGACGATCCTAGAGGCGCTGTGACGTCAATCTTGTAACCGAGTGGCACAGTGGTTAAAAACAATCTAACAGATTGGAGCGGTGAGTCTGGACATCAGGAACCCTTGTAGGCCCCTGAACCATTTGCTCCAGTCCGTGGCAGAGGGAAAAGGATTCCGCCTCTCGTCCAGCAGAGTCCGTTGGTCCTGAGGATTTTAACCAAGGTTCGTTATGAACATTGAAGTCCCCCAGGACCACAAACTCTGCCGTAGGGAAGCGGGGCAAGAGGTCATCAACAGTATTACTTAGATGTTTGAAGAGTTCGGACGTATCTGAAACGCTAAAGTTCGGTGAGCGGTATAAACACGCGTAAAATCTTACCGTACTAGCAAGATTGACACGCACCCACAATACGTCGAATCTGAAGTTCTCCAGATTCAACAGTCGCACACAGTTGACGTCAGTTCGGCTGAAGAGACAGACACCTCCTTTGGGTCTGAATTTGCCTGCGAGTGTGTAGCCCGGGCAATCCAGGTAGGAGGCGTCTGTAGGAAAGGAAAAGAAGGTTAGGACGTTGGGAGAGAAGGTGGTGGTGGACGAAGTTTAAGTTTTTGTGCAGGCCGCGAATGTTGGTGAAATTCACCAACAGTTTTGGCCTGCACCGGGGACTCCTGCTTCTTGCCGTTGTGATAGTGATATTACTGTTGTTTGTGCAATTCATGATTTTATACGTTTTTTTTTGGGATTATTAGGAGAAAGGAAGGTCCGGGAAGGAAAAGGTATGAGGGATGGGTAGGAAAGCTGGGAATCAGAGTGTCCAGGAGTGACGGATGTATGAATCCAACCCACCCACTGCGGTGCAAGGCGATGGGCCGGGAGAGTCCGGCTGCAGAGGTCGCCCAATGCGCCCCAAGTTATGGCGAATACTCAAAATAAAATACTTGTGTTTATTGTTTTAGGCTACTGCGTGTGTGTGTATTTACATATTCTTCGTTGTTCATTATATCTTAAGGCTAAATTAAATTATTATAATATCAACACAGATACGTTAGTAATGGAATACTAAAAACTCCACAAACTATAAAACAATAATACAGGCAAATAAAAATTGTCTTCTACCATATTGCTTTTCTACTTTTTTTTATTTGCAAAGCTATTTATAACATCATCAAAGTCCAAGTTTCTGGCCAGACCATTTTCTACGGGCTACGAGTGTCATCGACTTTTATTAGTCAAAAATCCGGGGCCCGTAAGCCCGTCCCGGGCCCCCCTTAGTCCCGGGCCCCAAGTTTCAGACTTGGCCAACGTGCCCTCTCGGCGGCCCTGACCGCCATAACGACCACGGATGTTTATGCCAAAATAAAGAATTGTCTAAAGAAAAGATACCAAACACGTAAAATATGGATTCCATTAACAGAAGATTTGAGGAAAATTTGTTTAGATGAAGGTGAGAATTTACAATTTGGTGACCAATACCTGGAAGAAATTACATATGAAACGAAACTTTCTGATAATAATATCAGTAAAGGCACTGAAAATAAAAATCTAGGAAAAATAGCAGAAAGATTTTTACTCGAGAAGTTTTCAGGAAAAACATCAAATGTTAACCAATGGATCAATAATTTTGAGAATGAATGTACACGTTTCGAGATATTAAAGGAGACAGAAAAAATCGAGACTTTAAAGTGTTGTCTTATAAGTATTTAAAGACGTGTGTGAAATAATTATCTAGTGATCGGTGAAAGTTCACGAGAAAATAGTTTTTATTTAACTATCTATATGAAGTATGAAGAAAACGGTCTCTATTGAACCCACTCAGATGGTGTGGACTTAATTTATATACGAATCTACAGTTTTACTCCGAGTTTAATGCAATTTTGCAAACTTGATTTGAAAACAAGAGGAAGGTAGATAATTAACTACGAAATCTACGTGAAGCCCGTGCAAAGCCGGGGACTTCAGCAAGTTGTAATATAAGTATGAGTTACACTTTACACATATATTTTACAAAATATAACATATAAGGGCATTTTTGGTCGAATATTTGGCGGCATATCAGAAAATACGATATCTTGTACCTTATTGACGGAGAAATTAAATTATTTTTATTTTTAATATCTAATAAAAAAAATGCCATAGCTGATAATCGAATCCCGATCATCTGCTTGGAAGGAAACTTTTACACCACCCACTAATGTAAGATCGCGGCTAAAATTCATTCTCGTGTGTACTGAAAATATAAGAATTGTGTATTTTTTTAGTAATACGTACATCACATCTGAAATTATATTGCTTAAGGGTGTAGTGCCGTGCCTTTTCCCATTCTGCCAGGCCTTTTACTATTCTTGCCCACCCCCCAATATAACATTTAATTGGCCTTAAACATGATCACGTGGACACCTCCTGTTTGGACATTATTATAAAAATAAGAACAACTTGAATAGATGTTTTACCTCATACGTAGACAAGAAGCCTCTGGTCCCTGTGAATTCTCCCTTTTCTCCGGGTCCGGAAGCCGGAGATCCTAGATCTGTAGAGTTAGGGTCCTCCAGGGTGAAGGTCCTCCCAAAGGTCGCGATGAGAAACAGCATTTTACTTTTATCCAATCCTTTGCTTATTAAGTATTGGATGGTGCTGTCCTGAAATTTAGAAAGAGTATATGAACTTTTTTTAAATTCTTGTCAATCGTCGAACGTATGAAAGGAACGCGTTCTTCAATCCACTGGGCATTAAGATATGACCGTCAATGTGGGCACATTTTTTTAAAGATAATGACTACCATAATACGGGCTTGTGTCTAGTGCGGTAGTCGAAAAACCTGTAAAAACTGTGTATAAATGTAATTTTTTTGAATAAATAATCATATAAAAATAAAACTGCTGAAAAAGCGTGCTTAAAGCAAGCAATTGAACATACATGCTATTTTAATTCAGGATCTCGGGGGAAATGGAAGATTTTCAAGAAGTACATAGTACAAGTAATCAAAAGCATGCCAGTTTCCTGCAATAATCGATTCTAGCTTTTTTTTACATGAGCTCCACACAGGAGGCCCTGGGGAAAATAATTTCCCTCAGGGCCTATGTCATCTTTGAGGATGCTGTGTGGAGGGCTTGCTCGTAAGCAGACGTCTGACATGCTAAGAGCACACTTCCTTATACATTTAATACTAGCAATGTTCCAAAAATATGCCACTAAGTAACATTTGCTCAATAACAGCACGCTTCCCTTCACGCGGGACTGTTTGTCCTCAAGTAATTCCATTAAAACATCATCAAAAAATCCCATAGTCTCACTGGCTCCAGACGGGAGCAGCTGGGACTCTTGTAAAGAAGTGCATTGTAGAATTTGCAAACGCGATATTTTAAAAATATATATTTTTAAATGTGGTTTTAGCAAAATAAGTTTTTTATGAATACCTACTACGAATATGTACTAAACAATAAAACCTGTATATTATTTATTTCCGGTGTTTTTTGTTTAATTTTGTTTTTTAAATCGCACAATTTTCCCTAAGATAGGTCATTTTATTGTAACTTACGGCATTCATTTGATCGTCGCGGGTGACATCGAGGGAGTACAGCTGGTGGGGATGGTTCACCGTGGGTTCAAGACCTATATAATAGTCATACGTGCGAACTGACACCCAATCAACGTACCTGAAAAATATATTGATGTTAAATATGAACACACGTAAGCTACTTGGTCAGTGTACATCATCATAATCAAACTAGTTTTGGATCGATCGATCATTTCACATAACCCGGGTCGATCACAATCCACCGGAAAAGTGATCAGGTCAAAAGTATCCGATCTTTGAAGGGATATTTTTAAACTTAAAAAAAATCGATGCGCTGTCTCTATCTGGAATGGGCTATCACTGCGGTTACAGACTGGAGTCGCAACGACAGCCTATTACAGATTTCAGGTATTTACCATATCTTGTATCGCTCTATCATGAGAATGATATCCGAGAAGCCCGTTCTACAAAATGTATATATCTACAGTCGCTTAACACGACCATCACGGGTGGTGACTGTTGACTGAGTTTATCGATCAAATTATCGAATCTGTTTTTTAAAAATGACCCGATCCATCGTTGGTGGTTCGTCATCAGATCAAAATGATCAGGTCGATCACGATCGACCCATGACTAGTACAAACTAGAACTACTGTAATTAGATAAAAAATATTGATGTTTTTTAAAAATGAAAATTTTATTTAAAAAAGTTCGTACATTCGTAAGTTTCTCTTTTCGCCAACTGCAGATATTAGTGTGTCAATCTGTACTCACTTGTTGATAGCAGGGAGGTCATATCCCATATCGATAACATCGTTGCCGTGAGTAATGGTGATGGATAGCTCTAATCTTGATTTCCCATTGGCTTCAGCTACGAATTGTCCGTTGAACTCTCGCAGCAGTAGGCCGTAGTTTTCTTTATCCTCGGCTTTTCCTTTTCCAGTTGCAGGAGTGTTCCAGTTCAGAACAATGCCATCGAAATTATTGTCTCGCATAAACTGTAAAAGATAAATTGAAGAAGTTTTTTACATAACACCGCACAACAGTTTTAACACAAATCAATCAAATCAAATTTACTAGAGCACGCCGGGATTTGAACCGCGACCTTCAGATTGCTAGTCGAGAGCCCTATTCCTCGATCACGGAGGCTGTCGATGGTTGTAGTTTTAATGATTCAGTAAATATTATTTTTCTTAATTTAAGTACCTATTTCAGAGGAAATTATGTGTTTGATATATGTGAGAATGGTTTTAGTGGCACTCCTGCCTTTTTAAATATTCAAGAGCGAGACGGCAGAATGAGAGTACAAAAGGTGATGAATGTTGTTGCTCGCTCTCCTTATCTACAGACATCTCCGTTAGCTAGCACATAGTGTATAGTGCAAATAAATGTTCATCTCGACCACGCGTCTATCATTTTAAGATCTACAAGATCACATCACACGCCTACAATACACTAAAGTCTAAATAACAATATATTAAATAGGCGAAAAAAAGAGATATACCTACTGTACCTAATACCTACTTTATTGGACGCGGGGTCCACTGTTGACAAAAGACTAGGGATCATTTTATAAAAAAATACTCGAAAAAACCAATTATCGGATTTGGAGCAGGTAAATAAATGTCTTACGATACAAACCTTTATGAAATTTTTAACAAATGTTTTCCGTCTGCCGTCATCCGCGGAGATATAAGTAAACGTGACACTTCCCAAGTTGGTGCCTCCGATGACCAGCATTGCCTTTAGCTTGGGGTTGGTGACTTTCAGGCCAGTGAACGTCTCATATCCACCTAGAAAATAAAATACATTTTCTGTAAGGCACTTTTCAAATGTGCTTTTCTCTACGAATAAAATGAAAACGGCTAAAATAAAAATGCCAAAAGGATATCGCAAAAAGGATACCAAAGAATACCAATGGATGCCAAAAGTATACTTCCTCAAATCACATAAAAAAATAGACACGGAATTATTTTGTACGGTTAGCGATTTTTTTTCCGGAGGAAAAATATGTAGAGAGAAATACTGACTTTATGCAAATAGGCCACTTGCATCACATTTTTTAATATTTTTTTCCGGTTTAGGCAAATATTCTAAGACATTCTGTATTTTTTTTTTTTTTAATCGTGTTTTTGAAACCCTGGGGATTTTTTGAAAATTTCAATACGAAAAATCAGACCATTTTTTATAAACCGGAAAGACGGGACATAATTTTATAGGTGTGAAAAAACGATAATTACATAGCCGAAAATCATTTTAAAAAAAAAGAACCATTTCCACACGAATGGCACAGGAGAATAACGAGGCATACCAAAAATATTACATCTCATAAATATTTTTTTCCATGATCCATCTTATTGATCATAAATCATTATAATGTACAGCGTCTATATTACGAAATTCAATGTAATATACTTGAACTTGTAAATTGTAATAATAATAAGAATATTATAAAATTTTATTTTGTTAAAATCAGCACCATAATCATTATACCTCTAAAACATGTACCGACATCCTCTTCACGTTCTGAAGAGAACCCCGTACCCATTAATTGTACGGGGTTCTCTTCAGAACATCTGTCAAAAAATCAAACCAAATGATAAGTTCGCAGAGAACAAACAATAAATCTAGTGAACGAATTCAAAAATTCGCCTGAAATCAAAGTGATGCCATATAAAAAAATAAATCGGTGTGGAATTTTATAAAATTAATAGGAACATTTTCGGCGACGGGACATTTTCATGTAGTGACGTCACGAGCCCAAATAATGGATTTATTTATTTAAAAATAAAAAAAACTGTACATTTCTAAAAAATTTTACTAACATTTTCGTAATCTTAGTAAAAAAACTCTATCCACACGATTTTTTCCAAGTCGTTATGAAGTCCATGCAAGTGGCCTATTGATGAATTTAAAATTTCTCCCTCTCCGAAAAAATTACGCGGTATTTCGGCTTATAAAAAACAAAGGTAAAAAGCAGTTTTCAAATTAGAATCTAACTTCATGATGGGCGTTACCTTAAGAGGAACAGCTGCGCTGCCTTTTTCAAACGAAACTTCAGAATTTGAGGCCAAAACCCGACCAAAAGGAATAAACACGTTTTTTAATCAAAAGGCATGTCAAATATCTAGTACGGATATGTTCTACTTTATTTGTGTTTTAAATTATAAAAAACAGGCCATCAATTTTTAAGAATTAAGAATTCGATTTTTCACGATTTTAGAGATAGCTTTGATAAATTACTTACTATTATTACTATTACTATTAATAAATTACTATTTTTATTTTCATTTTAACTTAATGAATAAAACATAAAATTATAATATTTAATCACTGAATACAATATTAGCGACCGTAGCCTTGCCGGGGTGCTACTCTACCATTGTACTAATGGGACCCTATTCCCCTCGGTCATATTTGACTGTATCAAACTTCAACTAAGAACTACCAACATTATCTTCATTTTCTTAATGCATGTTTTATTGGATGCTATCTTCATGTACGATTGCACGATTTAACTCGAACTCGATGCTATCTAGATACTGTCTTTGATAAATTTATCTATTTTTAGGGGGCGTTCAAGTATTACGTAACGCAATTTTTTAAGATTAACGCCGTAACGTTTTTTCCGTACAACCCCCCCCCCCCTTTTTCTTGTTTTAATAGCGTTTGCGGTAATAAATAAAACAAGGGATTTCGAGAACGAAAAGGATTTCCGACTTGGGAGACTTTAATTCCCTAGTTTTTTTTTATCTAAATAAAGAAAAACATGTTACGTAACGCGTAGTTCGAACCCCCCCCCCCCTCGTAACGCACAGTAACGTTTCACAAGACCCCCACCCCCCCAGGTGCGTTACGTAATACTTTAACGGCCCCTTATATAACGTGCGACACCCGTTGACTTTTTCTGGAAGTCTGATGAATATTTTTTTAATTAATGAGTAAAACATCAAATTATAATATTTAATCACTGAAGACAATATTAGTGACTCTCAATCGAAAGGTTAAACAATATGTTTTCAGGTAGATTGAGTATTTTGGTCTCAAAACCAATTTCATGTTTTGTATTAAAACGTCCGCGCAGCCATTACTCTCAATATAACACTGCGGGTGCAGGTAATTAATTACCTATTTGCCTTCTATTCCACCGAGTTTTTAAAAAGACGATACAGGCACAATAGGCCACTTTCATCACATTTTGTTTTAATATTCCGGTTTAGGCAAATATTCTAAGACATTCCGTATTTTTTTTAATCGTATTTTTGAAACCCTGACGATTTTTTGAAAATTTCAATCCGACAAATCCGACCATTTTTTATTAACCGGAAAGACGGGACATAATTTTATTGGTTGCGAAAATACGATAATTACATAGCCGGAAATCATTTTTAAAAAGCGTTTTCCACACGAATGTCACACATACCAAAAATATTACATCTCATAAATATTTTTTTCCTTGATCCATCTAAATGATCATAAATCATAATAAAGTTCAACGTCTGTACATGACAAAATATAGGGTAATATACTTGTACTTGTAAATTATAAAAATATTATGAAATTTGATTTTGTTAAAATCAGCCCCATTACAAATTACACCTCTAAAACACGTACAGAAGGCATAAAATGTACGGGGTTCTTTTCGTAACATCTGTCGAAACGTCAAACCAAATGATAATTTCGCAGAGAACAAACAATAAATCTAGTGAATTTTAAATGTCAAATACGAAAATTCGCCTGAAATCAAAGTGTTCCCATATAAAAAAAAAATCGGTGTGGAATTTTACTAAATTAATTAACGGAGACGGGACATTTTCTTGTAGTGACGTCACGAGCCCAAATAATGGATTTATTTATTTAAAAAATAAAAAAACTGTACATTTCTAAAAAATTATAACATTTTCGTAATCTAGAAAGTAAAAAAATCTATCCACACGATTTTTTCCAAGTCGTTATGAAATCCATGCAAGTGGCCCATTACACAATGTATTTTTTTCAATAAACCACTTGCATCACATTTTTTTAAATTTTTTTCCGGTTTAGGAAAATATTCTAAGACATTCTGCATTATTATTATTTTTTTAATCGTATTTTTGAAACCCTGGGGATTTTTCGAAAATTTCAATCCGAAAAATCAGACCATTTTTTATAAACCGGAAAGACGGGACATAATTTTATAGGTGAGAAAAAACAATAATTACATAGCCGAAAATCATTTTAAAAAAAAAGAACGTTTTCCACACGAATGGCACAGGAGAATAACGAGGCATACCAAAAATATTACATCTCATAAATATTTTTTTCCTTGATCCATCTTATTGATCATAAATCATTATTATGTACAACGTCTATATTAATAAATCCAATGTAATATACTTGTACTTGTAAATTATAATAATAATAAGAATATTATAAAATTTGATTTTGATAAAATCAGCACCATAACCATATACCTCTAAAACACGCACCGACATCTAAATTGTACGGGGTTCTCTTCACAACATCTGTCAAAAATTCAAACCAAATGATAAGTTCGCAGAGAACAAACAATAAATCTAGTGAACGAAATCAAAAATTCACCTGAAATCAAAGTGATGCCATATAAAAAAAATATAACAGTGTGGAATTTTACAAAATTAATAGGAACATTTTCGGAGACGGGACATTTTCATGTAGTGACGTCACGAGCCCAAATAATGGATTTATTTATTTAAAAATAAAAAAAAACTGTACATTTCTACAAAATTTTACTAACATTTTCGTAATCTTAGTAAAAAGATCTATCCACACGATTTTTTCCGAGTCGTTCTGAAATCCATGCAAGTGGCCTATTCTAATGACATTCTGTATGATGGAAAATAACTCTAGCTCTTGGTGTGGTGACTTTGCGGTTGCTAAGCGACCATTCGTTGTTTATCTCGTATCGCGTGGAGAACTCAAAGCCACACAATGGTGAGAATAATTATGAAATATTAAATATATTTATAACTCGTCAACAGTAAAAAAATTACTTCTAATGACAAAACAGAGGTCTTGGAAAAGTCGAATGCTATTATTTTTATTTTACAGTATTGATTCTCTTATTTCCTAATGAAAGAGTTTCGTTGAATATTTAATAATTACATAAATATAAGTACATCTTTATTTATTATTCATCTTTAACGTCAAAAAAACATATAAAAAAAATTTACTTACCAAGGTCAACATCCACCCAGGGGTCGGCGTATGTGGCGTCACCTTCTTTGTCGAACGACGCGTAGGAGTATAAAATATGTGTGCAGAGGAAAGGGTCAATATTCTTCGGAGTGAACTTGCCGGTCCTCCCTCTGTATGCTGACCAGTTGGTATAGTAGCACAATATCTTTGGCTCAATTTTTGCATTTTCACTTGCAGGAGTTGCTGAAAATGTAGTGAAATATTTATTTGAAAATAACAACCCTGTGAGAAAATCGATTGTAAAATATTTAGACAAAAAAGATTATTTCGAATATTTTTAGAGGCAAGAAGAGCCAAAGAGAGTCAAGAAGAGGCAAGACGAGACAAGAAAAAGCATGAAGAGCCAAGAAAAGACAAGAAGAGCCATGAATAGACAACAAGATCTAAAGAGAGGCAAGAAGAGCCAAAAATTAACAATTAGATCCAAGAAGAGCCGAGAAAAGACAGGAAGGAGAAGGGTATAAAGAATGAAAAAAACTACACTTAATCAATTCCTTTATTCTTGCTCATCCTAAATTCCATTATTGGATTATTAGGTTGCCATGCACACCGATCGATTAAACTCCAACGTGTTAGTGCTCTCTGGTGTAACGGTCACACCGGGGCAGGGATGCTTCTGGCTGGAGTGGTACATTCGTAAGGTATCGAATTGTTCTATGTACTGTTCATATTAGGATAGCGTTTTTCTGATGTCATGGACACCAACCAGTATTCTAGTGCGGACAAGATGTACCGTCACATTATACAAATGCCTTGGTGCCACTTAACACTTAAAAATAAAACACCTTCTTTTAAAACTAATTGCTTTCGAAAATGATGAAAAGTGCATTTAATTAAGATGAAGTAAATAAGTGATTATTTTTAAAATAAACCAAAAACAAAATCTACTAGTTTTCCTCATTATTCCACTAATTACATTATTTTTCCTCGGAAAAACACTTATGATAAGTATTTGGAAAATACATTTCTTGACCACCAGTAGGTTACGTAAGTGCCTGTAAGTATTTTTCATGTTTTGTATTAATTGAGTGAATAATTTCCTACTTATCAAGCGCCTTATCAAACGGATACCGCAAGAATGTGTGGAAAATGTTTAAATAGACTTCATTATTTAACCACATAAAGATAAATTAAGAATTTTTCTTTTATGACTAAATCTAACCTAACAAAATAGTAGCATGAGCCATCATTTTTAATAACAATGCGAGTTTTTTGGTTTAATAATATAATTAAATTTTATACTAATTCAGAAGATATAAAGCTACCTTACGGAATGAAAACCATACGAAAAATATTCCCTGCACACGGAAAAAAAGAAGGACTGTCATTTTGAAGGGGATCACTTTTTTTAAACAAAACTTAGCTGCTATCTTTATACATTACGCCAATTAAAATATATATTACAACTCTTGTTTAAGGCTCTGCAACCGGGCTCGAAAAGAAAAAGATGGAGAGATACGAAATTACGAATGTTAGAGGAGAGCGTTAACATTTACAGCGACAAAATCGATGCGAAAATTGCGAAAATGTTTAAAAAAACACGACTCGTTTAAAATAAAGCAAAAATCTCGCGGGCATTATCTTAAACAGCATTTAAAAAAACACTGTGAATTATTTCATACATATAACTTGTAAAATAACTGAAACAAACGTGTTTATAATAATTTTTGGAGCATACTTTGCAATATTTTTCTATCGAGGGAATTTTATATAATTTGCGTTTCGGCGCAGGCAAAGTCTAGATATTATCTTCAAGAATAACATATATTTTTAAGAGCTTTAAAACTTACTGCGTTTAAGGGAAATATGTAATAAATCGGTAGAAATCCGGGTTGCGGGCCCTTAAGCAATTAAGATTAGATTGGAGAATATTATAGATATTGAAGGACGTAATAATTAAAATATCGTAATGTCAACGGCATACAGGAGCATGTTTTCTCCTTCAAGTATTGGTAATACCTGTGTAATTGAATAATATTTAAAATATTACAGGTTCCAAGAGAGATCCCTGTGGAATTCCATCGGTAGCCACAAATGGTTATGAAGTGTAAACCAAAAGTTTTACTGAGATTTTTCTTAATCACAAGTATCTTTTGAACCAATTTTAAATATTTTCGGCTGTGATAATTATATAAAGAGAAGTGGCTAGCTCGAGAAAAGGAGAATAATCTTATGAGTGGCCTTCTACTCTATTTGAAGCTGAACCCAAACAATTTAAAGATAATAATAATTATTATTGAATAATTTTTATAGCGCCGTTTTCGTTAAAAATCACTTCAAGGGCATTAAATCACCTTAAAAATTTGGGGACAGAGCATTACAACCGACTGGGCTGAAATTCTTGGAATGACCTGTCATTTAGTTTGAATCCTGAAATAGGTTTGATAACTTTAAAAAATATTTAAAACCTATTTTTTAGGAAAGTTTACCTAACTACAATAACAATGTAAAGCGCCCTAAACCGACACTAAACGCTTTTTCTAGCAAAGTTGCAATACTGAATCGTGGTTTCTCACCAAGGGTTTAAGTACTGACCGAAAACCTTACATCGGAACAAAGATATCAAATAATCCATAATGTAAATGACTTTTAAAATTTTCTTTTTATTTCATCCCGCGGCTTCTAGTTCAGAGTCATTTATTTTTATTTTGAGTGACTTTCAGAGCCAAGTAGTTTTCCGCTCTGCTATGGAGATCATCGACGTTCTCAAAATGAGTTAGCAAAGTCAAAAACAATACCTGTGCATGAAGCCATGATGTGGACACACGCAATGACCAAAAGTATCCATTTCGAAAATCCCATCTGGAAATAAACCAATGATCACGTTAAATCATTTTAATTATGATTATGCCCCCACCATACGAAAGAGGAAGAAGAAGTAAGATTATAATAAAACGCAGTAGGGTCACTGTAAGTCGGAAACCGGTGAATCTACATCACATTTGGTGTCGATTTTGCGGAATGCCTTTTTTTGGTTTAAGCATTCGTTTTCGAGGTAATCGAGTCATTTGGAAAAAATCTGTCATTAGTGGGCTGTTCCAAACCAGCTGTTCCAAAAGCGAAGAAGCGTTTTTAAAAAATCGAATTGCTGGGATCGAAAAAAAACGTTTTTTAGATTATCTATATGATGTAGATTCACCGGTTTCCCGCTTGTTTTTTTTTTTATTTTTGGACACCGTATATAGTCAAGGCTCAACACTAATTTTATAATTACCTCAGCTTTGCGTGGATTTAAAGTAAACTTATTATAAAGACTGAAGTAGAATGTAAATACGCGTTTTTCAATTATTATTGCTAAATGTATATTTTTTTAATGTTAAGAAATGTCCCGGCTTTCAAATCGGGTAGTAAGGGGTGATTCCCGATATTATTTGGAGTAAAGAATAACCCTATCTTAAACATATTTCCATTGTAATTTTTTGTCTTTGTTCTTCTAAGCACCCCCCTTTCCACCTCCCCCCCCCCCCCCCCCCTCCCCCTTGTTTATCTTCTAAGCATCTCCCCTTTCCACCTCTCTCCTCCCCCACTACTTCCATTTCCACCCACGTCTGTCTTTCTATGTTCGATAATTTTTTTAGTACATTATATGTCCTGATGAAGAGAACATCGTTCTTGAAACATGTCGACTTTTTAATAAAGTTTATTGTGGTAAAAACAAAATGTTTTAATTATTGCATTAATAAAATGGTGCCACAAAGTGAATTTGCAAAATTTGAAGAAGTAAAAAAAAATAGTCTCCGTTGATTTTTTAATGTTTTTTTTTCTTCTTTTTTTTCTTAATAATCAAAAAAATCTTTCACATGTCGTTACTGCTTAGCTGAGTACCGCCCAATCCCTCAACCCAATCCTACCTTCCCAATACCTACTGATTTTTTTTAATGTTTTAAGTTGAAATATTTTTTTTACTCCAAATAATGTAGGGAATCACTGGATAAAGTAAGTCTAGTACGTCCCTTAACATTCTATGTGTTTTAAGGCCAAAGACTGGAAAACATTAACCCCAAAAGCAGAACTTGGCTTAAATATTACTAAAAAATGGCTCGACGCTAACTTATTAACTTTAAATATAGATAAAACAAAATTCATAACTTTCAGCATAAATTCGAGAGGCCAACCCTCCAATAACATCCACCTTAAAATACATTCCTGTCAATCAACCATTGATATACAACACAAACCCCATGCGATTGTCCCCCAATTACACAAACGGAAAATATTAAATATCTTGGTATATACTTCGACCGTTATATAAAATGGGATAAACATATAGATTCGGTAATAGGAAAACTAAACAAGTTGATTTACTTTTTTAAAAACTTGAGAAATATTTTAAACATATGTGATATAAAAAATATATACCTCGCACTTGCACAATCCATAATGGAATACGGTATTATTGCCTGGGGCTGTGCCAGTAAAAAATACATTAATACAGTGTTTAAAGCTCAGAAAACCCTAATAAAAGTAATACTTAAGTTACCAATACTAACACCCACTTCAATCATATTCGAAAAATTCCCAGTGCTGAAAATTCAAAAATTATATTCAAAACAAATACAAGAACTTATCCACATTTAACACTTCACAAAATTCTCGCAATACTAGAACAAGACATGCTCACCAACTACAAATACCAAAAACAAACACATCCTTTGGACAAAAACACTACAGATACCAGGCTATAAAACTATACAATTCTCTTCCTACACAATATAAAACAACTAATATTATTGAATACAAAAAAAAACATAAGAAACTGGCTACAATCTTTTTAACTTTTAATGTATAATTTTTGTCGAATTGAAGTCGATTTTATATTTTGATTTTTATTGTTTCTCTTTTTGTATTAGCAATTAACAGTCTTTTGTTTTACTATTCACAATTTATAATTCATAATTTACAACTGAAAAATGTCCTCTACAACACAGGTGAACTCCTAGTGTGGAGGACAATATATTATACCTTTGTAATGTAAATGTACTAAGAATAAATAAATAAATAAATAAAATAAAATAGAATCAGTCCATACTTTTTTTAATAATCGGTATATTAATACGTGAAGCAAAAACTTTGTACCCCTTTTTACGAAAATTGCGCGGACGGAGGAGTTAGAAATTTCGTACACTTATAGTTTATATAGAGAAGGAGTGCAGAATGCCAATATTTTTTTTAAATTATGCATAAAAATCAATATAAAAAAACATTACACACCCTATATAATTTAAATTAATTATGGTCGAATTTCGACCATTGGGCGACCACTAGTACATTCAAATATGTTACTAACCAACTAAAGATCGTGCAGTTCCACTTAAAGGTAAACAAAGAAGATAGACCGCAACACAACACTGTGTCGGCACACATTCCTTGCTTTATTCACATTTATATATTGTCTCATATACACTTTTATGTTACCCTGATTCTTTGCACGACCCGGTTCAAGTATTTCAGGTATAATACAAAATTATTCGACGCTACTAAAATGTTACATGCATGTTTTATTATTATTATTGAAGATCAAGATTTTCAAGGCAATCTGGAATACCTGCAGGTGTTAAATCCAGTATTCGTTGACCTTAGGTATTATAATAGTTTCACAAAATACATGTTTTTAAATTATTTTTGTAAACATGATACAATTTTACTAATCTAAATATTGTTTAGAATCACCAATTGGTTGTTATTGAGAGTGTTTTGATTGATTTGATTCATACAAAATTCTAAAAACAAGTATTCTTAAACTCACCAGGCTCATCTTCATGGATTTTTCCATCAACTGAAAAATATTGTTAAAAACTGAACTGTACAAGTACCGAACTACACAAACATTTTTTACACAAACAATAATGTATATTTTTTCAATAAAAAGATTTTTTTTATACCACTGACGTTTATTTCTATTGTTATTTTGGTATGATTATTACAACCGTTCACCGGTTCTACCTCAAGCGCAAGCAGATGAACACTGAATTTTATTAACGAAGCAATCAACGACTATATACATATGTGAAATAGATAAAGACGTCATTAATTTTGCCTTGGATGTGGTAAATTAACCCCACCGAGTTGATAATGAACTTGAAGTTCGCTCTACCACACTCCACAATTATTTGTACATGTTTTTTTTTTAATTAAATGTACACGTCTTTAATATTAAATAAAAGTTTACCAATGCCATTTTCAATTTAAAAAGTATACATTTACATATTTTTTTTATTAAATACGTATTTTTATCAATTATCATCATGCAAAATCTGTTTTTGTTCATAGTACCAATTTGCGTTCATGTCCATGTAAGGGAACGTACCCATACTACGTGACCAACTTTTTGCAATTTTTAACCCCCCCCCCCCCCCCCCCCCCCCCGGTGACCAAAAACCTAAGCAACCAGCCGCTCATTTGTACCAAGCGTGCCATTTTGAAGACCCCCCCCCCCAAACGTGTCACGTAGTACGGGTACGTTCCCTAACCTGACACGCTAGCATAATTATAATACAGAAATAAATGATGGGCACTATAGATCAGTGGTCCCAGTGGACCAGTGGATCAAACGGTAGCGGGCCGCCCAAGGCCCTGCTTAAAAATCAAAATTACGTAAAAAAATCGAATATACCCAATAAAAAAATACATAATTCCTTCTCGCCAAGATGACGATGACAAAATGCATTCGAAGTAAAAACACGACTAGGGTTCCGTCTTGCGCACTCGCATGTATAACGTAAAGCAGGGATGGCGAACCTTTACGTATCAACGTGCCATTTTTCTAAAGAAATGTTTAATGAGGTCATAGACGTGCCATCAAATAATGTTGACTTTGTGATTATTGGGAAAATAATAATAATAAATACTTACTATCAATTAAAAACTCTTTATTTACTACTACTAAATAGGAACATTTAGCATTATACGCGTAATTTAAATTAAAATAAAATTAGTGACTTCTGTTGTTGCAGGTTAGATGACAAATAACATATGTTAGGTTTATAAGATGTTACTTTTAGCAGAATGCATGCTGAACTGGTGTCATCTGTTAAACGGTTTCTAACTGACTCTTTATTGTTATTCATCTCCGAAAATAATGACTCGCAGGCGGTTGATGAAGATATTGTTAAAATTGCATGAGCCAGCTTTTTCCAACAATTAATTATTTTTATTAGCATTTTCACTTATATTACCTGTCAATTTTTCTGTTTCAATTAATTCTAACTCTCTCCTTGTTTCAACTATTTTTTTAATCCATATTCAACTAAACTGGAAATCAATCAGCTGCATTTCAAATTCATTAATTTCCAACCAATCGAATGAAGACAAATTCAGTTTATCAAATGACGTCACATCAGGGTAAATAATAAACTTGAGTATTTCCGATAATTCTTTGAACTGGGAAAATCTCTTCGTAGTGCATAATAAATTTTGTGATCACTGATCAGTGGTCGCGGGATCGAATCCCGGCGTGCAAATAAATTTTAATTGATTAATTTGTGTTATTTCACAATTAATTCGTTTAAAATAATATATAGTATATTAGCGGCACGTTCCGTTCACGTTCACGTTGGAAGATACTTTTAGAATTGCCCTGGTGTAAGACCACCATTCAGATTTGAACGTTTGTGCTTGAACTTTATTGAGTTGCTTGAAATGGCTTTGGTGACCAGATCTGAATAGCCAGGTACTTCCCCACCTTCTTCTTTCTCATCTCCTTCACCTCCCCACTACCTTCAGCCTCTCAACATATCCCAATTGGGGATGCCATAGTCTCACTGGCTCCAGATGGGAGCAGCTGAGACTCTTGTGATGTATTCACAAAAAAAACGGTTATAAAGTTGAATGGTTTTACCGCCAGAGCACCCTACCATATTCCAACCGGTGACCCGACAGTTTATTCCTCGACAATTGATCCCCGAAAAGATATTTATTATAAAATTATATTTTTTGTGCATTATTTACCAATTTCAAACGTAAAAGATATTCAGTTCGACTTCAAAAATGTCCTTGAGGAGGGAGGGAGCCCACTGTGACAAAAAAAGTATTTTTTTTTCAATTTCATTTTATAAAAGATGCATTTGTTAAAAATGCTCCAGTGAATCCAGTAAAGTTATTTTTTAAGAAGACCGCCTTCTAGAGTTTCTAATGGCTTTTGTTCTTGAGGAATGAAATAACGTGATCTAAAATATATTATTTCGTCACAAAAATGTATTTTTCTTTGCGGTATGCCTTCCACGCATATCGCTTGTGAAAATAGTACAAGTAATAATTTTCATCTATTGTTTTCTTACTAATACCGAATGCGGCCATAAAAAATATATATCTTGATTAAATGTTAAAATATGACTCATATTTTCTTCTTTTTATATCCCCACCATTTTTCAACCGATGTCGACACAACTATTGTGACAAAACACTGCACTCTGATATGATAATTACCCATTTTCATAAGTTCATCGAGAGTAGTAGATATTTCCTTCCACAGGACGCCCACACAGCGATGGCCGGGGAATAGTGCTCTCGACTTGAAATACGGAGGCCAGTTTACACATCCATTCCCAAACACCATCCCATCCCAAAGGCTGTTGTATCTCTTCTCTTTTATACTTACACATTAATAATTAAGAAATATAGACAAAAACATATTATTGGATAGTTTATTCAATATATTTCACCATTTTTTTATAAACATAGCTGTTGTATTTACAAATAAAAATTTTTCAACCTAGACGAACTTAGAACATCGTATTTGATTTAAACTATAATATTTACTTAAATTTATTTATTTAAAAAAAACATTTAATCAATAAAGGTACAGGTAAATTGCTTTAAAAATGCCCATGTTTGTGTACTATATGGAAAAAAATAACAATAATTTTTTTTAGGGAAACCGGAGAACGAAACAAAAAACAATCTTCTTGAATTGTCGAATGCCTAAATTTAAACGGAATAGGCCACTTGCGTGGACTTCATAACGACTTGGAAAAAATCGTGTGGATAGATTTTTTTACTAAGATTACGAAAATGTTAGTGAAAATTTTTACAAATGTACAGTTTATTTTTATTTTTAATTAAGTAAATCCATTATTTGGGCTTGTGACGTCACTACATGAAAATGTCCCGTCTCCGAAAATGTTCCTATTAATTTTATAAAATTCCACACTGATTTATTTTTTTTATATGGCATCACTTTGATTTCAGGCGAATTTTTGAATTTGACATTTAACGTTCACTAGATATATTGTTTGTTCTCTGCGAACGTATCATTTGGTTTGATTTTTTGACAGATGTTATGAAGAGAACCCCGTACATTTTACGTTGTCCGTATGTGTTTTAGAGATATAATGATAATGGTGCGGATTTTAAAAAATCAAATTTTATAATATTCTTAGGGAACGTACACATACTAAGTGACTAACTTTTTACAATTTTTAACCCCCCCTCCCCCCCCGGTGACCAAAAACCTAAGCCCGCCGCCGCTCATTTGTACCAAGCGTGACATTTTGAAGACCCCCCCCCCCTAAACGTGTCACGTAGTATAGGTACGTTCCCTTATTATTATTATAATTTACAAGTACAAGTATATTACATTTGATTAAGTAATATAGACGTTGAACATTATAATGATTTATGAAAAAAATATTTATGAGATTTAATATTTTTGGTATGCCTCGTTATTTCCTGTGTCATTCGTGTGGAAAACGTTCTTTTTTTTAAATGATTTTCGCCTATGTAATTATTATTTTTTCGCACCTATAAAATTATGTCCCGTAAATCCGGTTTATAAAAAATGGTCTGATTTTTCGGATTGAAATTTTCAAAAAATCGCCAGGGTTTCAAAAATACGATTAAAAAAAATACAGAATGTCTTAGAATATTTTCCTAAAATGGAAAAAAAAAAATAAAAAATGTGATGCAAGTGGCCTATTAATAAGTCGCTAAGAACCTAGTATCTTTGGCCATTTGAGGGGTGAGAGGGAACTACAGACAGGTGTTTCGAACTTGTGTTAAAATGATTGCCTGTGCCTATTTTATTTAGCTAATGTATTGCCTGGGACTGTGCAGTACCATTACAAATAACTGTCCTGTTCATGTTGTGTACACCTATTCATTAATTTGACATAAATTATTTTGTTGAAAAATTACAGGAGTAATAATTTTATTTCACATGGCAGATCGGGCCGACATAAAAAAGGAATTAAATTAATAATCCGAAATTCCCCTTTTCCAAAAACCTTAAAATGTGAACTGAAATGCATTAGCAACCATTCTGTCATCGACTTTTAAATATATACCTATAAAAAAATCCTTAAACACCAGCGAGACACTGATCGATTTTATAGTTCATGCTTTCATGCAACCAATAATTAATAATCGAAGACGTATGTTATGGAGTTACGATTTTGGCGGGTCTTCTCCCATTGACCGTCGGTGATTTGGTTCCTTGGTTCCTTCAAATCGGGCTTCATTGTCTGTTCTGAATTAAAACCACGTCGAGAAGAATTACTTCGCCTTCTACGATCATCAGGAATTTCCAACAATTTTGACTCGCGGTTTTCATACACCGGTCTTAATATGGTTGATCTTAATAATGATGTTGTGATTCTATCAATGTCTCTTTGACTTCTTCTTGTATAATCATTTTTTTCAATTGTTGTACTTTTGTAATCTGATTTAGGAGAACTGGTTTCAAAGGTACTCAAATCTAATTTAAGAATATTTCTCATTCGCTGCTTTGTTACAGGTAGAGGCAATGGCTTCAAAGTTGTGTCAATCTTTGTATCTGTCATCCTGCTAAAAGTTACCTGCGGTTGTTTTCCCAAAACTGAGCCAATTTTCTCATCTAAACTGTTAACGTGTTTTGTTTCCTTGACTTCAACGAGTCTACTTGATCTAGTCTTTCTCTCTCGGTTTCCTTCTATCTCTGGGATTCGGATGTCAATATTTGGAAAATCATTATCTCTTTCATTTTTATCGTGTGTTAATTGACTTCTTCCCGAATCGCCTATTCTTTGCACTTCTGTTTTAGAAATTGATCCATCCTTCTCGGGATTCAGTGATATTTCATGATTGGCGGCAAAAGGGTCAGCATCCGAGTTGAAAATTTTAAGATCAGAAGATAATACTGTTGGAACTGATACAACGTCATTTGGCAAACCAACAGAAATATCCGAGGAGTAAGATATGGGAACAGGTTTTGGAGCATTCGAAAAAAGAACGGCTACTTTAGACGAAATGGAGAGAGGACTTGCACCTGAGAAGTTTCTGATACCATTTAACCTACCAAAATATTGTGCTGTAGGTTTATTAATATCTTCATAAGAAATCTTGTTATTAGAAGGTCTTTCCGTGTAAATAACGGTTGATTTGTTAATCGTATTTGGCTTTTCCACCGGTAGAGATAGAGATGGTGTCCGCAGGGTAGATGTTGAACTGGAATAGAAAGTAAATGAATTTGATTTTGAAGCACCACATAAACTAGGCAAAATGATACTCATATATTAATTTATATTAAGAAGATTAACTGTGACTGCCGCCCGCAGGGTCACCAGGCGGAGTATTTACAAAACCTATACCGATTCAGTCGCGGTAATGACAATTTACTTTCTAAATATACCTCTATATTGGTTATTTTTTATCTCATTGCAAAAACAAAAATTGTTCTAAAATCTAGATAAAATAATCTTTCTGATGTGTATATTAGAAATTAATAATTTTATTTCTAAATATTTAAATTTTAATATTATTCTCATATATTGTAAATACACCTCTATGTTGATATTTTTTTATCACTTTGCAAAAACAAAAATTGTTCTAAAATCTAGATAAAATAATCTTTCTGATGTGTATATTAGAAATTAATAATTTTATTTCTAAATATTTAAATTTTAATATTATTCTCATATATTGTAAATACACCTCTATGTTGATAATTTTTTATCTCTTTGCAAAAACAAAAAATTTTCTAAAATCTAGATAAAATAATCTTTCCAATGTATATATTAGAAATTAATAATTTTATTTCTAAATATTTAAATTTTGATATTGAAAATTTAAAGCGACTGAAACGCGGTAGGGATTGTAAATACGCCACCAGGCGTGAGGTGTTTGTGTGATTTTTAAACAAAGCTACAGTTTTTCAAAGTCAAGATTTATTAAATTTTTCACACTTGATCTGCAAAACAAGAGGAAGTCTGATTTCGAAAAACTCTGTGTAAAGCCCGGACAACGCCGGGGGCTTCAACTAGTAACCTATAAATTTCATTCGAAAAAATAAGTATTTTACATGACTTTGTAACTAAGTGTAATTTTCGCGATTATTATAATGATTTATTCTTACCTTTCTTCATTATTCAGTGATAATATATTCTGCAACCCTTCAATTCCCCCTGAAATTAAAATGAGATTGTGAAGATTTTATGTACGCATTTTTGTGTTTTGCTTATTTACATATCAGGCCCCCTAAGCACAGTCGATCGATAAGGATTGATAGGATAACTTTCGGTAACTGGTAATCGTTCCCTAGCATGATTGCAGATCGCCAACGATTTAGAGTCAGTTCATAATGACTAAGTGTTCTTAATATACTCGAGGTCAACTGTTGTTTGTACGTTAACGGTCGGCAGTTGTCCTAGGGAA
The DNA here is from genome assembly GCA_917880885.1 of Limnephilus marmoratus. Taxonomy (NCBI): domain Eukaryota; kingdom Metazoa; phylum Arthropoda; class Insecta; order Trichoptera; family Limnephilidae; genus Limnephilus; species Limnephilus marmoratus. The sequence goes on along the minus strand of OU862919.1, from coordinate 22,637,748 downwards.
CGATTAGAAGCTACTAAAAGTTATCCTATCAATCCTTATCGATCGACCGTGCTAGGATCCCTGGAGGTACTAATTAAATTATACTATATTAAATTAATATTTTAGATAAAAGGAATTTTATTAAAATTATTACAACAATTTTATTCAATTTTTTTCTTTCTTTTGAAATAAATTTATCGTTAATTTTAATTTATATTTTTTATTTTGGTTTACAAAATGAACGCTTTTTTTAATTTGTTTTGATTTTTTGTTTCTACATAATATCATGATTCTATCTATTATATTATAATATAAACTATGTACGACTATCATGATACGGGCATGATCCTAGTATTGTGGTTGTGGAAACCCAATAAATTATTATTATCTAAAATTTATTAAAAATACATCATAAGAACAAAAAAAAAGTTGAAAAATTTATTGTTAAAACGCTTTCACTTAATATCATTCTTCAAATACTGGATTATGACTCTACTTTACTTACAATTACTTTATTTAGAACACAAATTTAAGATCTAACTTATTTCTGTGGTCGTTGTGGATTGTGGATGAGGTACTTTCAACAAATAGTGGTGACTCTCCTTGTCGTCGCTCGTCTAACTAAGATTTTGAGATAAAACCTCAACGCCAAATTTATGGAAATAATTTTGACAAACTCACCTATTTTCTGCAAGTAATTGAGGAAATTCGCTAATTCACTTGATGGCTTCATATTATCTACAGCTTCTACGTTAATGCCCTTGGGATTCTGAAATAAAACCATAATATACATTTCAAATCAGCGAAATGGCAACATTTTCATGAAATACATCATTTCATAACAAACAATCATTTTATAATCGCATTTCGTTCCTTGTGCTTTCGAAAACCATGTCTTAGAAGAAATGAAATTTTTATCAGAGTTTTTGCGTTAGAATAGATAGGATACTTTTTTTACCTAACAGCTACTAACCAAAGGAAGGCATAAAACTTTTATTATAACTTTTTTATTTAAGTGTGTTAGAATTAAAGAACCAACGCTAAAGCCCCATAAGTATGCTTGCACAGTTCGCGTTTGTGTTTTACATTTATTAGTATTTTTATTTCTGTTTGTGGATCAATCTATCATACTAACCATTGTATTATCAGTTTATACAACGCCCTTGAAGTGATTTTTCACTAAACAAATCTATACAATGGCGCTATACAAATCATCCAAATATTATTATTAATACGTTAAAATATTTATTTATTTATTATTGAAAATAAGAAATACATGAAAAACATAAGCTGCATATCTCACTAGGGCATTCCTGTATCGAGATATGCAGTTTTACAATGTAATTAAAAAAAACATACATATAAACTCAATAAAAATATAATTATAAACCTACAAAAGAAGCACTGAGAACAATTATTCAGGCATGGATTATTAATAATTTAGTTATAGCTGGGCAGTATGCTCATCGTTGGCAACAATAACATTATACTGTAAACTAAAAATACAAGGTACATGTTAGTTGTGGCTTACCAAGATGCATTCATAGGATGACCATACCACAGTAGCATTTAATTAGTAACAAAAAAATAAAGATTGGTAAATAACAACAGCTAAATAATATCAGATAAAATAATAATAAACAATTATGTAGATATATTAAAAATAATAATAATTAAGTAATAAATTTATATAGTTTATGAACTAAATATAAAGTAAATAAATATAAATAAATTAAGTAGATAATATATAGTATAATTATGAGTAAACAATAATAAACAATTTATTAATAAAAAGTAAATAAACATAAGTACATAATAATTATGAGTAAATACTAATAAACAATTATATAGTACAGTAAGTAAATTATGATATGAAAGAAGTAGATAATAATAAGTAAATACTTATAACAATAAGCAAAATAAAAAGCACATAATAATATATAAGTTAAGTACATACACAGTTATTAAATATGGATTGTATGAAATATAGCTTAATTCCAGAGTGATTTATGATATAAGCGACAACATGGGTAATCCAAAACCATCACTCTCAGTTAGTATACATATTAGTATACACTCTCAGTTAGTATAATATAAACATCCCAGATTTTTGTATACAATTGATAAACAACCGTGTACGAAAAAACTTTCTAAATAGAAACTGCTATAAAAGAGTTCATGGAAAGATGTATACATTATTCAAAGAGATTTGTTTATCAAACTTGAAATTTCTCATGGAATTTAGAATTTTTTCTAATGTATTTTAAAGATTCTTCATTCATTTTGTAAATACCATTTTTTTAAATAATTGCCTTTTATATTTTTGTATTTTAAATACATTTTAATATATATAAATTGGAATATTTTAAATTAAGACATGAAAAAAGTTGAGTTGTTATGATTACCAATATATTGATATCAATAGCGCCATCTTGTGATACATATTTAAACCAACCTGTATTGTGATTGTATTTACGCAAATAAAGAGTTGGTCTTAGTTCTCACATAACAAGCCGCGTTTTATTACAGGTTATGGGCCCAGACCCACGTAAATAGTTAGTTATTGAGTTTATTGTTAGTATTATCCATTTGATGAACAATAATCTCTGTGTTTTACAAAAATACTTAGTGTGTCTAGTAAACAGTGAACTAAAACGGGCTTCGTTTCTAAAAGTGAACGTCAGCAACTGTAATGGCGGCCTCAAACTATAGGTATAGTTAGCGTACCGAAACTAAAAGGCCACGAAAACTATAGTGAGTGGTATTTTGCAGCAGGGAATTTTCTGGTAATAGAAGGAATGGTTGTGTGTATAAAACCTGAGCTGGAGAAGCTGCCAGCAGCTGCAGATTATGCGAAAACAAAAGCAAAGCTCTCTTTAACAATTGACCCGGCTCTTTATGTCCATATAAAAACGTCAGAACATCCAAAGAACTGTGGAATAATTTGAAAATGCTGTTTGATGACTCGGGATTTTCTAGAAAAATCAAACTCCTAAGGAATATAACATCTATTCGGTTAGAAAATTGCACTTCGATGACGATCTATGTGACACAAATTGTTTAAGCGAGTCAGAAATTACAAGGAACAGGATTTGGCATAAACGACGAATGGATTGGTTCTATCATGTTAGCTGGTTTATCTGAAATTTATTTAATGTTTATATATTTAATATTTTTTGTTCATATGAAGCGGATACTTTGTGATGTGACATTATTAATTTAAAATAAAACAATAACTTTGTAAACACCACTTTTATTTTTATACTTTATGCCGACCGGGTTTCGCTACAACCGTAGCTTCATCAGGGCAGTATAATTCTCTACTGTAGAGAATTATACTGCCCTGATGAAGCTACGGTTGTAGCGAAACCCGGTCGGCATAAAGTATAAAAATAAAAGTGGTGTTTACAAAGTTATTGTTTTATTTTAAAAATATTTAATATTTATTGTAATTACAACCGACGTCATTAAAGTAAGGCGGCCAACCGTCCCGCATTCTGCGGGACCGTCCCGCATTTGCAGTTGTTGTCCCGCATTGCAATATTTACAAAAATAGTCCCGCAAATCGTCTAAAGCGTCCCGCATGTCCCGCATTTCTATATTTTTTTAAATACTGTCTATGGTAGTCAAATAAACTTCTTCTATCTTTAGTCTATTTAAGTCATTTGGTTAAGTTCAAGACAAAATTTGTCCCTGGAAAAGGCCCGAAGATATCGATCTAGGGATTGGTTTATTTGCGTTACAAGCAAGAGTCCAAGAGCGCCAGTGTATTAGTAGTGATTGAGTTGTTTTGTTTACGAATTAGTGCACGCCGTGACACGTAATATTTAACTTTAATGAGGGATTAATTGTACCTAAACATACAAATAAATATGGACAAAGAACGTTAAATTACATGATTCCCAGTTGTTTAAATATGCTTCCAGCTGAAATTAAAAACTGTACCCAAAACAAACAATTGGTGAACTTACTGAAGACTTGGCTTACGAAAAGAACTAATTTGTATGAGCTTACAATAACTAAAGGCTTTAAAATTGTTATTCATGTTGTCATAATTTTTCTTTTATCTAAGTATATTTCTGTAAAAAAAATATTTTATTTTATATCTATAATTGTAAAAATGTATCTAAGTATATTTCTGTAAAATTTTTTATTTAATTTTATATCTTAAATTGTAAAAATGTAACTATTAAATCACTATAATAAGATCTTTAATGTAAAGAACCCGTTAGACAAACTACTAAAAAGTAGTTTATCGGGACCTTTTGTCTTATATTTGTAAAATGTATAAAAAATAATTAAAAAAAAAAGAAAAACCATATTTATCACTCAATTCAAATCAAATAATTTCTTGACCATGCCGACCGCGAAAAAACGGCGTTGTGAGTTCAGTGAAGAATTGCAAAAAGAATTTTCCTTTTGGCAAAAGTGTTAACATTCTCTGAATGTAGTTTTAATTCGCCGCATACAGATTTAATTCAAACCAGTTTTGTGTTCAGAATGTAAAATTCTAAAGTTGGATTCGTCTTCTGACATATTTGGAAGGAAAATATTCTCTTATTCGAAGTGCATTAGAAGGGACCCCACCAGTTTCCAGTACGGAAAATATTCTCTTTTCGAAGTGCATTTATAAAATTCTAGTTGCAGATTATGTAAGTGCCGCCAGAATCAAAGAGAAACCATTTTGATGTTCTGAGTGTAGTTTTAATTCGCCGCATACAAATTTAATTTAAAACACCCTTGTGTTCAGAATATAACGATACATTAAATAACAAGTTGCAGATTCATCCTGTACCGACTGATGCTTTACATTTAAGTTGCAAGTTCAGAATGTAAAATTTCGTTTGCTGACGTCTTTCGAAGAAAAATATTGTCTTATTTAAAGTGCAGTAATAAAATTCTAGGTGCAGACCATGTATGTGCTGCCAGAATCAAAGAGAAACCATTTTTATTTTCTTAGTGTAGTTTTATTTCACTACATACATATTTAATGTAAACCAGTTATGCGTTCAGAATTTAAAATTCCAGTTGGATTCGTCTGCTGACATATTTCGAAGGGAATTATTCTCTTATTCGAAGTGCAGTTATAAAATTCTAGTTTCAGACTATGTAAATGCTGCCAGAATCAAAGAGAAACCATTTTAATGTTCTGATTGTAGTTTTAATTCACCGCATACAGATTTAATTTAAACCACCTTTGAATTCAGAATGTAAAATTTCTGCTGTGGATTCATCTGCTGATGCATTTCGAAGGAAAACATTATCTTATTCTAAGTGCATTTGAGGTTATCCACCACATACCCGCCTTAGTATAAGTAACAGATAGTCACTCCTTCAGGGCTCACACAATGACCCGATTTTTTTATAGAACGACTCTACATTTAAATGCAGGAAGCTAGACTTATTCTAAGTGGAGGTATAAAATTCTAGTTAAATACTGGAATGTATTGCCCGAATTAAAGAGAAACCATTTTCATGTTCTGAGAATAGTTATAATTCGCCGCATACAGATTTAATTTAAACTAGTTTTGGGTTCAGAATATAACAACCAATTAAATAATAAGTTGCATATTCATCCTAATACATGGACATCATTCTCGATTTCCGAGATAGCATTTATAAATTTGTGGTAGAATTCATAAACAAGATTTTATTTTATTTAATTAATTATAATGTATTACAAAAAAAAAAACATGGTAACACATTATTCCCAATGAGTTAAGAAACAAGCTCATTTGAATACTCTGTCTATCAATTATGTGAAAAAAGTGAGGTCGTAATAAAAAAAAAACATTTCCAACCCCTCCCCCCCCCCCACCCACTGTCCCGCGTTGATGTTTTATAAAGTTGGCCGCCTTACATTAAAGTGAAGTTGATGGATACGGAACCGGAAGATAGTGATGTAAATAATGCATTTTTGCGTATTTCCGCAATAATTTCAATCAGAGTTCAAGGAATGTAAGGTCTTTACCACACTCTATGGCCGATGAAGATCGCAAAGGTGCACAAGTGTCGACATCTGTCAAAGAAAAACCAAACGTTAAATGTTATGGTTGCAAACAATATGGCCACTATCGCAATCAGTGCACTATTATAGGTAAATCTTCTCTTAGTGAGAAAGTATGCAGGCATATCTGATGTATACAAATAATTAACACTAACAAAGTTTTCTTTTATAATTTCTCTACGATAGTGATATTCGACATCACGACTTGTTGTGATTGCCCGTATTGAAGGATTGTATATTCCGTATCCTTTTATCCTCAGGATAACCGACAAGTATACATTGTTCAGATTTCTTGTCCCACTTACGTCTTTTCTCCTTATGGAAGTTTTATGACAGTACTACCAAAAATTCTTATATGACTAAGGTTTGGTTTGGAACCTGTCCATAAATTACATGGTGTACGATTATTCAATCCAGTTTTCACAATTCTATTCTGTAAGTTAACAGAAGTGTTTACGGCTTCTGCCCAAAACTCCGTACCGAGTTTAGCATCAAACAAAATACATTTCCTTTTTTTATGATAGTTCTTTTCAGACGCTCACAAAGCCTGTTTTGTTTGGGTGTATAAGGATTTATTTTCTGATGAATAATTCCAGTTTTCTTTAAATAACTATCAAAGTCCCTATTACAAAATTCTTTGCCATTACTACGTCGCAAAATTTTAATTCTATTTGACGTTGAATTCTCAACTCTTGCTTTATACTCTTTGAAATACTGTAAAGCCTTATTCTTATTGTTTTTTAAATAAACTTGTGTCATACGGCTGTGATCATCAACAAAAATGAGGAAATATCTGGATCCTCCTAGAGATGTATTCTCCATCGAAACGCAGTTGTCACAGTGTACTACTCCAAATAGCTCAGTACTCCCGTTCCCTTCAGGAGCAAAAGGCAATCGACTTTTTGCTTTCCTTCGCAGCACACAATACAATTAGAATTGTTGATGTTGGCCTTCTCAGAGAGTATCCCTCCACAGCATTCTGCATTTTTTCATGTTATAACTGTTTATATGTCCCAATCTATGGTTCCAAATATCTGTATGATCAATCTTTGCTGCCACCAAACAAGTAGAAGTGTCTAATTTATAAACGCTATTCACAAGTGAAGCAGTAGCTACTAGAGTGTCCTGTTTATTAAGTATTTCACAAGCTTTGCTTGTAAAATGCACCTTGTTGCTCTGTTTTATAAATTGACTCAATGACAATTAGTTGGTGGATAACTGGGAGACACATAAAACTTTTTAAACTGTTATTATAAAATCGCATTTCTTAGTTGACGTAGTTATGTTTACATTTCCACAACGTTCAACTGGGATTTTATTCTGGATAGCAACCATTATATCCTTTGAAACCAGAATAACTTCGAACATCTAATGTTTATTTCTTGTCAAATTTGAACTGGCACCAGAGTCTACGTACTAGTCACTCTTAACAAATGTTCGTTAGTTGTTTTTGAAGGTTTATTTTCTGAACCTTGCGTATTCTTGGCTAGAAGCATCAGAAACAAAATTGACGAAATTGAAGAAACCTTAAAAAATATTACAGAAACGGTACATATTCTCGTGAAACCTGGCTGCGTAAAGGAGAAGAAACTTTTTTCAATATTACTGACTACGCTGGAATTTTTGCTGCCCGTGAGCTGGACCGAGGAGGAGTCGCCATATACATGCACAACACACCAAGCAATAAGAAAATAGAAAAATGTTGCCGTGAAAATACCTTTCTTGGAATTACGATCACGGCCAAAAATTATTAAACCTCTCAATTTGTATGTTTTTTACCGTAAGCCCAACTCAAACACAACAGATTTTTTTGACTCCTTAGAAATAATATTAAATAAAAACAAACAAGGCACATTACTTTTTGAAGATTTTAATATCGATATCTCAAAAGAAACTGATATTGCACGGAAACATGTTCACACCTTAAAATCGTACAACTTTTATGTGTGTAACACAATGTTTCCCACAAGGGTAACAAATAACACCAGCTCGTTGATAGATCACATTATCACGAATAGAACAAATGTTTTTGGGATAATTTCAAATATTGATGAATCCCTTAGTGACCATAATATGTATACTGATATTGGATTATGAAAACTCTCTGAAAAACCTCCCCAATAACAGATCCCCAAACAATCTCTCAAACGCTTATAAAATAAATTATCAAAAATTAAATACGTCACTTAAAACTTGTAAATTTACCCATTCGTCTGGCGACGTAAACGAAAATTATAATTATTTCTCTGACTTTCGTTGAGAAAGTCTAGCATCAGTAATAAAAACTTCAATAACTGATGTGAACACGATCTACACGGAACTACAAGCAAAACAATCTTTTAATATGATCAGGACAAATAAAAATGAAATGCTAGGTGTCATATCTAACCTTAAGTTCAAAGCGGCAGCTGGTTCCGATGGGATAACCTCTCTCCTTCTCAAAAATTGCAAGGAGGAACTGGCGGATGACCTTGTATTCTTAATAAATCTCTCTCTATCAAAAGCTATCTTTCCAGACAAACTAAAAATTGCGAAAATAATTCCTATTCATAAAGTCGAATGCAAAAAAAAATGTCCAAAATTATCGTCCAATCTCTATACTTCCAGCTATCTCTAAAATTTTTGAATGTATCATTAAAGAAAGACTATTGAAATATCTCGAACATAACAAAATTCTCACGTCAAAACAATACGGTTTCAGACGACGATCTAACACTAAATGTGCAATATTTATCCATCCCCATATTTTACAGCGGCAATATTTATTGATCTATAGAAGGCGTTTGACATGGTGGATCATAACGTATTGATCGAAAAACTGAAACATTTGGGTATTGTTGGTACTCCTCTGGAACTTTTCCGAACTTCAAATCAAATCAAATCGCTTTTCAGCAGTAGTACTGGGAGGAAAAACGAGTGAGTTGGGTAAAATAACACGTGGAGTGCCACACGGATCAATTCTTGGACCGTTGCTATTTCTTATCTATGTGAATGATATAACAAAGTGGGGTATTCCTTACAACTCTATGCGGATGATACAGTATTTTTTTACAATAAACTGAACCTAGCGGAGCTTGAAACGTAAATGAATGCTGATATTTCTAAACTCACAAGCTGGTTAAGAATAAACAAACTAACTCTTAACGTAAAAAAAACTAATTATGTACTTTTTGGCAACAAGAAAAATATCAGCCTCAATATCAAAGTTGTTGATAACTGCCTCGAAAAGAAAATGAGCACAAAATATTTGGGCCTGATAGTAGATTCCCAACTTTCATGGGATCTCCACATAAATCATGTAAATGAGGAAATTACATCCATAATTGGTGTACTTTATAGGCTCCAAGGATTACAACCCGTTCCTTTACTAACATCAGTGTACTACGCCATGGTACATTCACACCTTTCTTATCTCTGCTGTATCTGGGGATTTGCCTCAAAGAAATTGATAGCTGATCTACAGGTGGTTCAAAACCGAGCTCTCAGAAATGTTTTTGGACTTCCATGGGACACCCATGTCAGAGACATCTATTCGGTTTCCGGTATTCTTTCAATCACAGTCCTTCCTAAGCATGAAATCACAAGCACTCTCCTACAAATTACCCAAACAATCAACTCACACTAACATCACGCCACTTTACAATCAAGACATCCACACTCACAATACTCGAAATAGCAATAAAATCCGCATACCTCAAACACACACTACAAAATATGGAATAAAATCTCTGAAATATGTTGCCTATACACTATATAATTCGCTGCGCAAGGGAATCCAGCAAAATAAAAAAATTCAGAGTAATGCTTTAAAAGAATATTTTTTAAGTATGTTTAAGGGTGAAACTTTGTAATTTTCTTGTCATGTTCAATTGCCTTGTTTCTTTTCTCTTCTTTTATTTTCCATTTAGTTGTAATCATCCATATCTGTATAACCTTGTTCCTTTTTTCGTTAATTGTTTTCTATTGTTGTTTGTTCTACTCAACCTGTCTTTTATTTTTTCATCTATATTGTATGTGAAACTTATATTTTTAATATCTAAATTCATATGTAAAATTTTAACTATTTCCTCCCACCCATGATTTGTATGTTCCTCCTGTCCTAAAATGAGTTCTTTTACTCATCGGGATTGCTCTAGCAAGAAATAAAAACAATAAAAAAATAAAATAAAACTATAAATTTTCAATAGTTGACGCTTTACTTACAGTGATTGGCGTAGCGGTCATTGGCGTAGTGGTAGTTGGCGCAGAAATAGTTGGCGTTACAGTAATTGGCCAAGCAGTAGTTGGCGTTGCAGTAGTTGGCATATCAGTAGTTGGCATAAGAGTAGTTGGCTTAGCAGTAAGCGTGGCAGTAGTTGACCTAGCAGTAGTTGGCGCGGCAGTAGTTGACCTAGCGGTGGTGGGCGTGGCAGTATTTGGGCTAGCAGTAGTTGCCGTGGCAGTAGTTGGTCTAGCAGTAATTGGTACAGCAGTAATTGGCGCAGGAGTGAGAGAACTAGCAATGCTTCATGCAACAAAAATGTATTATTACTGATCCTACTCTATTAAAAAAATTAACTAAATATATTGGTGAAACAGAAATAATAATAATGAATTTGTAATGTGGGGGGAGGGGGGAGTTAATGCAATCCCCCACATCGTAGAGATTGTGCAAATACATAATATGTTACATACAAGTATTAACACAAATGAAATAAAATGGAGTGGTTCAAAATAAAAATAATTCAAAATCAATATTAATGTAAATAAAAATTAAATAAAACATCATATTATAAATTGAAATGTTATTGTTGAATATACATGTGTGTGTATAAAAGGAACTGTGTGGAAATCAAATGTTTGATGAGTATTGAAACAATATCAACATTTTTAAATAAATACAAAATGACTGGATACACAGAAAAAGCCTTGATCTAGGAATCTTTACAGCGCCATGCAATTTTTTCTCAATTTCTATGATTGGTGAGCATATTAAGATACATAAGACACACATGCTCATAATGTGTTGGTGAGCAGGCTTAAAATAAGCATACTCTTTAATTTTACACATTTGCTCGTACACATAATGCTAGTTTTAAGCAAACTCATGAATAAAAGTGCTCAAAGCAAACAATTGAACACACATTATAAGCATGCTCCTAACCATAATAGAAACTTTAAGAGAAAATACCAGTAATAAAACAGTGTCGGGTTGATTACAAATAGAATAGTTTATTCGCCCAGAAATAAACAAAATAATCTTAATGCTTGCACAGCATTCATTTAAAAAAACTTTTGGCGGATGATTACCTGGGGCTTGGGTAAATATTCCTTGATCGATAGTTGATAAGGATGTGAGCTTTTTACCTGTTTGCGCTTGTTGAAGAAGAGGTTGAGTCATGATCTTGTGAAGATTCCGTTGACAGGAATTTAAGAGCTGGATCAGCTGAGGTCACTGGAACTTTATCTGTCTTGGAGATTGGAGTTCTATTGGAAAAATGTATGTTTAATTAAGTAACACAAGTTATGTTATAATTTTGATATGTAAAATACGCTTAAAATGTATACAAACATACGTATATTAAACCTTTGAAACAAAGATTATTAATCATAATAATAATACGGAAATTCACACTGAAAATATCCAGTTTTTTTACCTTATTAACATAATTTTTTACTTACTCTAAAGCTTTATAAAATGCTTTTTTCGCTGCATTAATTAAGGGGTACGGTCCTTGCTTACACGTGCCGAGAAAATCGTCCATATCGATAGTCCAAAACGTCAGCCCTGATGGAAAATAAAGTTGTTGTTAATAGACATCATAAAACACGTGTGTGTGTATTTTAATACATAAATATAAGCAATTTATATGAAAATAATAATATCTTTTACAATTGCCGAATATGACTCTTGAAACATTCAAAGCCAAAGTTAAAGATGTCAAGAGATCTAGAGATGTTGATTTTTTAATGGTACAAATACATAATAATTATAGTACTTATAAATTCAGAACGAACAATAACTCATTAATTATTATAAGTAATAATTATTAGACTGAAACACTCATCTACAAAGTCAACGAAAAAGTCTCCCGAGAAAAGATACATCCCGCCGACGGGACTCGAACCCGCGTCCTTCTGATATCCGGTCAACTGCTCTTTATTCACTAAGCTACGTCGGCTTATCTCCTACCCGCAAAATAATTCAATATATACTAGTGTTTCATTCAACAATTACTGCTTATTACATTTTTCCACCTTAATTTTTCCACCTAAATGTAATAAGCTGTAATTGTTGAATGAAACACTAGTATATATTGAATTATTTTGCGGGTAGGAGATAAAATGACGTAGCTTAGTGAATAAAGAGCAGTTGACCGGATATCAGAAGGACGCGGGTTCGAGTCCCGTCGGCGGCATGTATCTTTTCTCGGGAGATTTTTTCAATGTAAATGAGTGTTTCAGGCTAATAATTATTACTTATAATAATTGTTACCCTTTGTGCTATGCATAAAAATCTTTTCTTGAACATTAGTTTTTCAATTAAAAAATAATAATTAATAATTTATTAATTTATTTTATAATTTATGTTACTTATAAATTCAGAACGAACTTTGTTTACATTGGATACATAATAGGAATATAGATAGTATAAATAATAAGGAAAGATTTGATTGTTTGTTTGCATTGAATAGGCCCCGAAACTACTGAACCGATTTGATTTTTTTTCACCAATAGAAAGCTACATTATCAGCGAGTAACATAGGCTGTATATAATGGTAAGCTCTGGCGTTATGAAATTGGTATAAATGAAAATGTGTGTATTTCATTTATTTTAGCGACAGGGAGGAAAGGCAGGGGGAAGGTGGGGTTTGCGGAGAGGGAAGACACGAGGGAGGGGGAAGGTGGAATTTGAAACTCAAATTTACAATTTTGGAAACAAAAAGCACACTAATAACTGCTTTAAAATATGTATGTAAGTTTTTTTGTAAGTTCTTTTTAATCTAAGTCTTTTTGTAAGTTCTATCGATGCTATTGAAAATATCTGCTACCTCTGGATATCGGTTACCTAAGCTGCGTATGCGTGGCGCTTAAACGAATTGGTATTGACATGATTGTTGCGGTGATAGATATTTTTAGTTAGTGTTACTCTATCAGGAACGTGAGATGAAACCAATTTCAATAGCGCAGGGCTGTCAATAAGGGAATTCTTCTTCTTCTTCTTGGTGTGTCCTATCAGGTCCCCCCGACGTTGGCGATCACTCTGGAAAATGTCTCTCTGTCTTGCGCTACCCGGAATAGCTCCTCCACACTTCTAATGCCGGTTCACTCAGCCAAGACATTTGTCTCCTACCAGGTCCTCTGCGACCTGCGACCCTCTATCTTGCCTTTCAATATTAATTGGAGTAAGTGATACTTCTCCCCTCGAAGTATGTGACCCAGATACGAAATCTTCCTGACTTTTATCAATGTAAGCAGTTCTCTATCTGTTCTAGCCCGCCTGAGAATTTCCATGTTGGTGATCATGTCGGTCCATGGGACCTTGAGGTTCTCCAGTGAAGCCACATTTCAAAAGCCTCTAACCTGTTCATGGTATATACTTTCAAGGTCCATGTCTCATATCCATACAGCAAGACCGACCACACATTTTAATATCCTCTGCCTTAGTTTTAAGTTGATATTGTCATTGCAGAAGAGGGATTTCATTTTACTGAATGCAGTTCTTGTTGCTTCTATTGAATTGAATAAGGGAATGAATGATTTTGAAAAGAAGAATGACATCCTTCTGTTGGAAAGCTTTATTAATTTAATTATGATTGATCTTAAATTAGACAGTTATAGTTTCTATTTTCAAAAAGAAGTAATTTAAATTTGTTCATATGAAGCGGATGCTTTGTGATGTGACATTATTAATCAATATCAATATATATTATAAAAGAAAGTCCAAAAAAACGTGCGGAACGCAAAAACTCAGAAACGAATGCAGGTACGATCAAGAGAGTTATATGGTATGGTAGATCTCTATCCCCCCTAGGGAATAAGGGTATTCGTTTTTACCTAAAGGGCTTGCTTTTGAAGATATAAGGGAAATTTCAAGAAGAGTCTAGAAGATTCCGGAAACTTCTAGAAAATTCGATAAAACTCTGTAATGTTCTGGAAGAAGTGGAGGAGTATGTCAGCGAGTCTAGAAGGTTCCGGAAAGTTCAAGAAGGTTCGATAAAGCCGTAGAAAGTTCTGAAAGGAGTGGAGGAGTGTGTCGGTGTGTCTAGAAGGTTCCGAAAAATCTAGAAGATTCCACAAAGCTGTAGAAAGTTCTAGAAGGTTCGATAAAGTTGTACAAAGTTCTGGAAGGAGTAGGGAGTAAGTCGGTGAGTCTAGAAGGTTGTGAAAAGTTCTAGAAGGTTCGATAAAGCTGTAGAAAGTTCTGAAAGGTGTGGCGTAGTATGTCGGTGAGTCTAGAAGGATCTGATGGTCCACAAATGCTTTAGAAAATTGTGGATGGAGAAAGTGGAGGCGTCTACTAATATCTACAGGAATTCCAAAAACTGAAAAAATCGAATTAATATCTATGAGAATCAAAGTGTTGACGAATATCTACAGCTCAAACTGTTGACTAATATCTATGACAACCAAAGTGTTGACGAATATCTACAGTACTGGCAGAGGTTGGATTTGCAATTATGTATAGCATATTGGAATAACGTAATATTGCGTATGCAGTTTAAAAAACTTAATTTATGTAAGTATGTATGTAAAAATCCCGGATATCGGACTATTGGACACATTTAGCTGATTAGTCCAACCTACGCTCTGTAGATATTAGTTCAACCTACACTCTGTAGATATTAATCAACACTCTGAAGTTCGTAGATATTAGTTCAACGGTTCCATGGCAATTCAGAATGAAACCAACTCAGAAAGACCTCAGAAAGGTCATTAAAAGCAATGAAAAAATAATTTTTAAATAGCCGGTAACCCTAACCTAACTTAACCTATTTAACCAATTTTTTAATTTTTTTTATCATCACTCTTAACGACCTTTCTGAGGTGCTTCTGAGTTGGTTTCATTCTGAGTTGTCTGGTCACCTAGTTCAACATATGAGCTGTAGATATTCGTCAGACTTACAGGCTGTAGATATTAGTAACTGGAGTCGGAGAAAGTTCTAGAAGCTTTCAGAAATAATTGGCGGTGAGTATAGAAGATTCCAAAAGTTCTAGAAGATTTGATAGAGCTACACAAAGTTCTGAAAGGAGTGGAGGAGTGTGTCGGTGTGTCTAGAAGGTTCCAGAATATTCTAAAAGATTCCATAAAGCTGGGGAAGTTCTAGAAGGTTCGATACGGCTGTACAAAGTTCTGGAAGTAGTGGCGGAGTATGTCGGTGAGTCTAGGAGTTTCCGGAAAGTTCTAGAAGGTTCTGTAAAGCTGTAGAAAGTTCTGAAAGGAATGGAGGAGTGTGTCGGTGTGTCTAGAAGGTCCCGGAAAATTCTAGAAGGTTCCATAAAGCTTTACAAAGTTCTGAAAGGAGTGGCGGAGTATGTTGGTGAGTCTAGAAGGTTCAATAATGCTGTAGAGAGTTCTGGAAGGTGTGGCGGAGTAAGTCGGTGAGTCTAGAAGGTTCCGGAAAGTTCTAGACGGTTTTATAAAGCTGTACAAAGTTCTGAAAGGAGTGGTGGAATATGTCGGTGGGTTTAGAAATTTTCGGAAATTTCTAGAAGGTTCGATAAAACTGTAGAAAGTTCTAGAATATTCCGTGAAGCTGTAGAAAGTTCTGATAGGCGTGGAGGAGTGTATCGGTGTGTCTAGAAGGTCCAGAAAAATTCTAGAGCGTTCCATAAAGCTGTAAGAAATTATAGAAGATTCAATAGGGCTGTACAAAGTTCTGGAAGAAGTGGTGGAGTATGTCAGTGAGCCTAGAAGGATACGGAAAGTTCTAGAAGGTTTGATAAAGCTGTAGAACGTTCTAGAAGGTTCCATAAAGCTGTAGAAAGTTCTGATAGAAGGAGTGTGTCGGTGTGTCTAGAAGGTCCCGGAAAATTTTAGAAGGTTCCATAAAGGTCTACAAAGTTCTGGAAGGAGTGGTGGAGTATGTCGGTGAGTCTAGAAGGTTCAATAATGCTGTGGAAAGTTCTGGAAGGTGTGGCGGAGTATGTCGGTGAGTCTAGAAGGTTCCGGAAAGTTCTAGAAGGTTTGATAAAGCTGTAGAAAGTTATGGGAGGAATGGCGGAGTATATCAGTGATTTTTGAAGGTTCTGAAAAGTTCTATATGGTTCGATAAAGCTGTAGAATGTTCTGGAGGGAATGGCGGAGTATATCAGTGATTTTTTAATGTTCCGGAAAGTTCTATATGGTTCGCTAAAGCTGTAGAAAAATCTGGAAGGAGAAGCGAAGTATGTCAGTAAGTCTAAAAGGTTCCGAAAAGTTCTAGAAGGTTCGATAAAGCTCTAGAAAATTCTAGAAGGAGCAATGAAGTGTGATGGTGAGTCTAGAAGGTTCTAGATAGTTCTGGAAGGTTTCCTATTGCTCTGTGATGTTATGGAGGGAGAAAGTTATAGAAACTTTCAGAAATGAGTGCTGGAGAGTGTCGGTGAGTCTGGAAGGTTCTGGAAAGTTGGATAATCTTAATCTTTAATGTACATTGTTAAAAAAGAGCACAATGTGCATGCCGCTAAAACTCAAAGACGAGTCCCGGTACGATAACGGGAGTTTCCGTTGTTAACTGAAAGGCGTGCTTTTAAAGATATAATGGCTGAAAGTTTCGCCCCCTTGAAATTTCTAGAACAGTTCAAAACATTCCAGAGTATTCTTTGGCATTCCACCATATTTCAGAACATTCCGGAACATTCTGGAATGTTCGGGAATAGGATGGAACGTTCTGGAACATACCGGAAAATTCCAGATCGTTGTAAAAGATTCCAAATACTCCTGAATGTTGTGGAATAATCTGGAACATTATTCTGAAACATTTGAAATATATATTTTTATGGGGTAATCCAAATGGGGTATATAAAGGAAGTTCATCGTGGATTCAAACGTCAATTCAATCTCGCATCAATTCCCTGAGCGACGCCGGATACCCCAACCAGAGTATTTGAGTGCATTCCACAATGTTCCAGAACATCTCGGAACATTCTGGAAAATTGTGGAATGTTCAGGTATAGGGAATCGGGAACATTAATGTGAAACATTCCAGAACCCTCTCGAATGTTGTCCTGAGCGAAGCCGGGTAATCCAGCTAGTTTAAAATAAAATAAAAGTCTATCTCACTCGGGAATTTATTCACTTCAATGCAGCGACTGCCCATTTTTTTATATTGGTAAAACAGCGCGCAACATAAACACCCGTGTCAAAGAACATCTTAGATGTTTACACAGCTCTGGATTTTCAGAATTTGCAAACCACTTGATCGAAAACGATCATAAATTTGACAAAAACGCTGGCACCAAACTTATTCATAAAAACAATATCGGTATAAGGTTGGATAATTTAAAGGCACTTGAACTTACTTGGAAAGCCATAAACACTAATAGCAAGGTAGTTAATAACCAACTAAATTTAAATAAAAGTCCCATACTAAGATTGTTCCCTATTGATAAAGAACACGTCCGTTCCCTTCCCAATTCTCCATCTATGCCTCCTTCTTCTTCCTCCACTTGACGTGTCCAACCCATTTTTGGTAAATTATATATTATAACACAAATGTAACCTAATGTTAGTAGAGTATTATACTGCCCTACTATACTAGTATAAAAATAAAAGTGGTGTTTACAAAGTTATTGTTTTGTAGGCACCGCGATTATTATTATATTTTGAGCAAAATGTCACCTAGACTCTAGCAACACTTGCCTGCGCAGCAAAATGCGCAGACAGCAGAGCTGAGCTCGCGAGTGAAAAAAACTTCCAGATTATTCTGGTCCGAACGTTCCTCCTGTCAGCAAGCTATTTTTTAATTACGCAAATTATTGTCGCGGATACAATCCTTGTAATATCTCACTTCTGGTGTTAAATAAAATATAACTCTACCAAGCAATCAGTGTTGTGATTTATAAACTAAATTCCGTGACCATTTATTTAGAGAATCCGGATATCTCTGATGAGGTAAGCAGAGATATCCAGCATCAACTAAAACTGGTGACCTTTCGACTAAAAGAACTAGCTTGCTGGCGGGAGGGGAGAAACGTTCCAAGACGGAATCCTGGACAGCAATGAGAACGGATTGGCGCAGCGATGACCGTAGGTGATCATCACCAGGGAACGAGGCATCCCGAGTTCATCACCAGGGAACGTGAATCCTGAGATCTCCGCCAGAGAACGCAGGATCCTGAATCCGTCATCAGGGAGACCAGCATCTACTCCATCTGCATCCAGAATTCATCTGAGAATCGTCGCCGGATAAAATTGGTTCGACATATTTTTACGACAATGATGCCATATTTTTTCTTGAGGTCAAATTAATACAATAATGTTGCAAATCGCACATGTTCTGAATTGTAACGATTTTTAAAGTTTCTTTCTTATCATCTAAAACTATTTAATATCATCGAAAACGAGTTTATCTATACAACAAAAAATTTTAATAAATTTAAAAAAAAAAAAAAGTTTTAACAAAATTTTAATAAATTTTAACAATAAAATTTTAGAAAATATTCAACTATTTTAAAATTTATTAACAATTTTAACGATTTTTAAAGTTTTTAAGCAACTATCGAATCAACTAATAAATAGTGGAGGTATATAATTCCCACTTATTTTTATCAGAATTATTGTTGAAAATTTTTGAAAGAGAAAAGGCATTAGTGTGGATTTTTATTTTTTATTTAAAAATTGAGAATTTCAATTTTAACTATTTTTATCACAAAGGAGTTTATTTCACTGTCGGGTATTCCATATTTTGTCTCGCCTGAATTGTCTGCACTCATAAATGACATCTACTGGAGAGACATCCTCCACTAAACCAAGCGACGTAACTAAGAAAACAGAAGAAATATTGCGCAAGGAAAATCCAACACCAAACATGGAATCAAACAACGAGAGCTGTTCTTCGGAAACATCCATCCATCATGTGTCTGTAAGGTTACCAAGTTGTTGGAGAAGTAACATTAGTCTATGGTTCGCTTAGGCCGAGGCTCAGTTTACTAACTCCCGCATCAAGGAAGATTTTACTAAATACAACATCATAGTCGCCGCCTTGGACGCTGAAACATTACAATGCGTTAGCGACATAGTGATAAACCCGCCAGTGAAGGACAAATATTGCATACTCAAGGCATCGCTGATAGACAGACTTCAAGACTCCGAAGAGAAGCGGTTAACACGATTATTGACGGGATTGCAATTAGAAGACCGTAAACCAACAGGACTTCTACGACACATGCTCGAGTTAGCTGGACCAACACTAGCGGAGAGCGCTATCGTAAAAACACTATGGCTCCAACGTCTTCCGCAGCATGTACAAGCTATACTATCAGCACTTCCGGACAATAACCTAAACCAACTAGCACTAGCTGCCGATAAGATAGTTGATGTGTACCAGACAACAGAATGTGGCGCGGTTGACCACGACACCAAACCCGGAACTTCAAGATCCGAACGTAATGATACGTCAATGCAAGGCCTTTTAGAGCAGGTCGCAGCTCTTACCCACGAGGTGAAACTTTTGAAGATGTCGCAGGTCCATAATCGTGACCGTCCATCTACCTACAGCGAGCACAGAAGCCAGAGCCCACGTCGCAACAATATTCGACAAGGTAATCATCAGAATCCTGCTAGAAGACCACGTTCCAGGTCCCGCGGTAGATCGCCCAACAGAGCACCGAATGGGTACTGCAGATTACATGCCAAGTTCGGTAAAAATGCCTACCGATGCCAACAACCGTGTACCTTCCGCTCGAAGAGGTCGGGAAACGACGAAGGAATTCCACAGTAGAGACATGCGAAATTCCTACTCAGACTCGTCGTCTCTTCCTTTATGACCAAGAAACAAGCCAAAAGTTTTTAGTGGACACAGGCGCCGATATTTCTGTGATCCCGAAGACAGCGAAAATAGCGAAGAATTACATAACTTCCGACAAGTGCCCCACAACTTTATACGGAGCTAATGGGAATTCCATCCGAACCTACGGCACAAGGACGATTGAACTTAAGTTCGGCCTCCGGAGAACAATGAAATGGCGTTTCATAGTGGCTGATGTGAATAGAGCCATACTTGGTGCTGATTTTCTCCATCATTTTAACTTGTCGGTCAACCTAAAAAAGGGTACACTTACAGACCAGTCTACAGGCTTACGGATTCGAGGCGCAACTTCCAATGGACCCTCATCCGGTATCTCCAGTATTTCCTCATCACAAAAATACAGAGAGATTTTAAATAAATATCCAAGCCTGACGCGACCGAATATGCAAGCTCTAAATAGCAAGAAACATACAGTGACGCACTGCATAGAGACCAAGGGTCCACCCGTAACCGAACGAGCTCGCAGACTCGCACCAAAATTGTTAGAAGCAGCCAAAAAGGAGTTTAATTACCTTATGGAGCAAGGCATTTGCAGGCCGTCCAAGAGTAACTGGGCGAGCCCTTTACACATGGTGAAGAAGCCTAATGGGGAATGGCGACCGTGCGGTGATTATCGTCGTCTCAACGCCAAAACGATTCCCGACAAATATCCCATTCCGCAGCTCCAGGACTTCTCCCATAAACTCGCAAAAGCAAAAATCTTCACAACAATAGATATGCTGAGGGCATACTACCAGATCCCTGTGGAACCAGAAGATATACCCAAAACGGCTATTATAACACCATTTGGCCTTTTTGAATTTACGACTATGCAATTTGGATTATCCAATGCTGCCCAAAGCTTCCAGCGTTTCATGCATGCCGTAACCAGAGATCTGGATTTTTGCTTTGTTTATCTTGATGATATCCTTATAGCCTCCAGCAATGAAGAGGAGCATAAAAAACATTTGGATATTCTATTTAAAAGATTAGCAGATAATGGATTGGTAATTAACATTAAAAAATGTCAATTTGGACTCCCGACTGTTAATTTTCTAGGTCATACCATTTCACCGGAAGGGATGACACCAATTAAAGAGAAAGTGAAAACTATTATTGATTTTCCTCTCCCCAAAACAGCCAAAGGATTAAGACGTTTTTTGGGAATGCTCAATTATTATAGAAGATTTTTACCCAACACTATCAGCGCCCAAACAACACTTTTTGATTGCATTTCTGGATATAAAAAGAATGACAAACGTATCCTTACTTGGACCCCGGAATTAACGGAGGATTTTAACCAATGCAAGCGACATCTCGCTTCTGCCGCATTGTTAGCACATCCAGACCCAAACGCTGAATTAGCAGTTATGGTGGACGCATCCGACCTGGCTATGGGAGCATCATTGCAACAAAATAAAGGTACAGCTTGGCAACCTTTAGGATTTTTTTCAAGAAAATTTACCCCGGCACAGCGTAAATACAGTACGTTTGACCGTGAATTAACCGGTGTTTACGAGGCAGTAAAGTATTTTAGGAGCAACTTAGAAGGTCGAAATTTTACTATTTACACGGACCACAAGCCCATCACTTTCGCTTTCAACAAGAAACGAGCCTCAAGTTCTCCTCGTCAAGAGAGACAACTAGATTATATATCTCAATTTACCACCAACATCAAACATATTTCCGGACACCAGAATACAGTTGCAGATACTCTTTCTCGCATTGAAGAGATAAATAGCCCTTCTGCAATTGACTATGAGAGAATGAGACAAGAGCAGAGTCACGACGACGAAATTACTAAGGCACTTGAGGACTCCTCTCTCTCTCTACGTCAAATGGTGATTCCTGGAACTAATTCTTCATTGTGGTGTGATATCTCCACCGGTCATGTAAGACCCTTCGTACCATCTAATATGAGAAAAGAGGTCATGGAAAATGTGCATAATGTTTATCATCCAGGCATTAATGGGACTGTCAACAGTATTAAATTGAGATTTGTTTGGCCCAACATGGCGAAGGATATAAAGTTCTTTGTCAAACATTGCATAAATTGTCAAAAGGCCAAAATCTCCAGACATACAGTCGCGCCAAGAGCCACGTATGTTCTGCCTGAAGACCGTTTCCGGAACGTCCACATCGACTTGGTTGGACCCCTGCCCGCTTGTAGTGATTATCAATATCTGCTCACCATGATTGACAGATTCACTCGCTGGCCCGAAGCAGTCCCCTTAAAGAATATGTCAGCAGACACAGTCGCCACAGCACTGACAACTCACTGGATTTCGAGGCATGGTGTCCCCGAAACTATTACGACAGACCAGGGACGTCAGTTTGAGTCATGTCTTTTCAAGAAACTCACAGAAAAATTCGGAATCAAGCATACGCGGACAACCGCCTACCACCCTCAAGCTAATGGCATGATAGAAAGGTGGCATAGAACCCTCAAGTCGGCACTTATGGCTAACGGCGACCCGAACTGGTTGGAGACTCTCCCTATTATACTACTTGGATTGAGGTCAACAGTTCGTGATGATTTAAAATGCTCGCCTGCTGAACTTACCTATGGTAGAACGCTGAGGTTACCATGTGATTTCTTCACTCCTACGCCTCGCGAAGAGCCAGATACTTACGTCGGTCGACTACAAAGAAGATTTGAAAATATAAAATCTACTCCTGCCAGTAATCACGGTTCAGGAAAGTTTTTCATACATAAGGATTTACCTTCTTCTACTCACGTTTTTCTGAGAACTGATTCCGCACGAAAATCGCTGCAACTCCCTTACGATGGACCTTACAAAGTGGAAGAACGTAACGAAAAGACATATGTCATTATCATCAACGGAAAACCAAAGCGCGTATCTATTGATCGCTTGAAACCAGCCTTCGTTCCTTCCGAAGAGAAGTTGACTATCGAAGAACCTGTCGCAGAACAGACCCCGGACAAAATTACTACTACAAGGTTCGGTAGAAGAGTGCATTTTCCAGACAGGTACCAGGCCCTTTAGAAAAAAGGCTGACAGAGACATAGTTTTTCCATATAAATTTTTTTTCCGATATAAAATCACTATATACTCCCAAATTCGATTCACAGATATATATCTCATTAGTAAATCCACATTATTGACATAAATTTTGGTAGTATTTTTTTAAAGATTACTGTAACTACAAATAACTAGAGACATCAACTTTTGATGGAAGTTGGAACTCTAAGTTCATTTAACTATGTTATTCTTTTACATATTTGATAACCTTGTCTTAAGGAAGGGTTATTTTTAAATCTCCATGTTCATAGAACATGTTTTCACTATAAAATGAAAATAATTAGAGACTACAATTTTTGATAAAAATTGAACTCTAAGTTTGTTTAACCATCGTCATAATTGATATATTCAATAATCCTGTCTTAAGGAAGGGTTGTTTTTAAAAAATCTCATGTTCATAGAACATGATGTCAACATGTATATTTATACATAACAAAATACCATGTAATATGTGTCGTTTCGTTTTTTCCACGCTTTTTTAAGTGCATGATGTGTTTTTCCATACACTTACAAAAGTGTGATGAGTGTTTTCCATGTTTTTGTAGGTATGTGATGTATCATTCCACAATACCTGGGAAAACATGATGTAGTTTTGCCATACGTTTTCAGTATGAAAATTCAAATATGTGTAGAAGGTACAATGAACTGCCTTCCCCATTTCCTTATTATAATACCATATTTTGATAGGTGTGGGATGACTGCTTACCTTTCCCACACCTGTCAAAACGTGAAGCACATTGTTATCATGTATTTATAGGTAAATTTTGTACTCTTTCCGTACTTATAAATGTATGACGTAGACCAAAAAATGTACAGCTGCTAAAGCATTAAAAATCTTTTTTTTCATCTATTTTTATAAAAATGTCAAAACATGAAAAATCTTTTCAATTTTTTTTCAAAATGTAATGTTAGACGCAAATAAATAATATGATCTAAAAATAATACAAGCTATATTGTATTCGTTTTCCCATGCTAATAAAGGCATGATGTAATTTTAGATGCACTTAAATGCATGACCTAATTATAATACCAACTATTGCGTGTAGTATTCCATACTAGTTAATGTATGATGTATGTATATAATTTTAGTTACACATAGATTTTGATCTGCATAGGTTACAACTTTTCATTATGATATCCCACGATCTACGGGACATATGTCTAAACACATTTCTTAATATAGTTCACCTTATTTTTATATACGTTTAATATTTTTATATATTTATATACGTTTCCTGATGTTCTATACATAAAAAATGAACTTTATTAATTTTAAGTACTGAAGTATATGATACCATTCTGCAGTGAATATCACACCTCATATAGATATGACGTGGTTGCCCCCTTTCCATATCTCTACGAAGTGTGATACCCATTATGTATTTTCTTTCTTGATTTATAAGTTGTGTGAAGTTTTCACATATTTATTTTTTTATTTCTGGTTACATGTTTATAATGCACACTTGTCACTCATCTTAATTAGATTGGAAGTAATCTTGACTTATAAGTTGTGTAAAATTTTCACTTATTAATTTTTATCCCTAGTTGTATGATTATAATGAAGACACACGTCACTCATCTTTAATAGATTTGAAGTAATTTAACTTAGCCAACAGGTTATATTTTTTTGTATTAGCACGATGTGGTTTCCCCTTTCCGTAGTTTTTTGTATTAGCACGATGTGGTTTCCCCTTTCCGTAGCTTATGAGACTTATAAAAATTTATTAATTTAATTAACACTTATCACTTTTACAGTAAGTGTTTATTACACTCAAACTAGGTTGTTTTAGTCAGCATTGTTTGTCAAACCCACTCGATTATTTTTAGAAACATAGTTAAAGTTTATTACTTTTGGTTTTTTCTCGATCTTACAACAAACTGGTTGATCCAGTATTCCAATTTGTCCGACTGTGTTAATTTAAAATAATCAAATGGGCATCGAACACTATATATGTAATTTTTGTTTAATTTTAAGTTTTTTACATATGTGCGTTTGTCGCATAAAATGCTGGGGAGGAGGTATGTAGGCACCGCGATTATTATTATATTTTGAGCAAAATGTCACCTAGACTCTAGCAACACTTGCCTGCGCAGCAAAATGCGCAGACAGCAGAGCTGAGCTCGCGAGTGGAAAAAACTTCCAGATTATTCTGGTCCGAACGTTCCTCCTGTCAGCAAGCTATTTTTTAATTACGCAAATTATTGTCGCGGATACAATCCTTGTAATATCTCACTTCTGGTGTTAAATAAAATATAACTCTACCAAGCAATCAGTGTTGTGATTTATAAACTAAATTCCGTGACCATTTATTTAGAGAATCCGGATATCTCTGATGAGGTAAGCAGAGATATCCAGCATCAACTAAAGTTTTATTTTAAAATAAGTAGTTTATACTTAAAAATTTGTAATATGGAAAAATTATTAGTAGAAGATTATATTGTTAATTCTAAAATTTCAAATAAGAGAGTGACAAATATAGCGGTTCGGAGTGACAAACATTCACAAGAATGACAGTTGTGACACCGCTCGCCCCCAGTTTGCCGTTGGGCCCAACGGTCACTAACGTGTTGGAAGTGGCGTGCGCCGCTGCCTACAAAAAAATACGTGAAATGTAATTGTGTCTCAGGAGGATATTCTTAGTTGTTTTTGTTATTATTTGTTACTAAAGGTAAGTAAATATAGTTATTATTGTATTTTAAAATGTTTTTGATTGCAAGATTATTATATATTTGATAAAATTAATTGTTTGTGGAAAAAGTCCTTTGGGGCACTTTGATACGGTAATGTGCGTTTGTCGCATAAAATGCTGGGGAGGAGGTATGTAGGCACCGCGATTATTATTATATTTTGAGCAAAATGTCACCTAGACTCTAGCAACACTTGCCTGCGCAGCAAAATGCGCAGACAGCAGAGCTGAGCTCGCGAGTGGAAAAAACTTCCAGATTATTCTGGTCCGAACGTTCCTCCTGTCAGCAAGCTATTTTTTAATTACGCAAATTATTGTCGCGGATACAATCCTTGTAATATCTCACTTCTGGTGTTAAATAAAATATAACTCTACCAAGCAATCAGTGTTGTGATTTATAAACTAAATTCCGTGACCATTTATTTAGAGAATCCGGATATCTCTGATGAGGTAAGCAGAGATATCCAGCATCAACTAAAGTTTTATTTTAAAATAAGTAGTTTATACTTAAAAATTTGTAATATGGAAAAATTATTAGTAGAAGATTATATTGTTAATTCTAAAATTTCAAATAAGAGAGTGACAAATATAGCGGTTCGGAGTGACAAACATTCACAAGAATGACAGTTGTGACACCGCTCGCCCCCAGTTTGCCGTTGGGCCCAACGGTCACTAACGTGTTGGAAGTGGCGTGCGCCGCTGCCTACAAAAAAATACGTGAAATGTAATTGTGTCTCAGGAGGATATTCTTAGTTGTTTTTGTTATTATTTGTTACTAAAGGTAAGTAAATATAGTTATTATTGTATTTTAAAATGTTTTTGATTGCAAGATTATTATATATTTGATAAAATTAATTGTTTGTGGAAAAAGTCCTTTGGGGCACTTTGATACGGTAATGTGCGGGGTACAATGATACGTATCAATCTGCCCCTTTATTGTATTAAAGTGCCCCGTCAAAAATAATAGTTTATTTTATTGTTTTTTTTCTTTTTTTCAGAAAATGGTGCGCACGTACAAACCCAAAACTGATAGAAAAAATATCAATGAAGAAAACATTGAAGATGCAATACGTGAAGTATTGTCAAAGACTTTATCTATACGCAAAGCAGCCGACAAATATGGCATCAAAACTGCAACCCTACAACATCGTATAGAAAAAGCCAGAAAATCATTTGAAGCTACCAGAACATTATCTACAAATGAAGCATCCTCTTTATTACAAGCAGAATCTTCTTTATCACAAGCAGGTCCATCTTCACCACAAATAGCACCATCTATGGAGATGGCACAAATAGCATCATCTTCAGCACACACTACTACTGCAGCTTTATCATCACACACTGCTACAGCTACTTCATCAAACATCTATGGTTCCAAGTATACCGTTGCACAAGTTTTTTCAACCGAACAAGAAAAGGCATTGACTCAATATTTATTGAATTGCAGTAAAATGCACTACGGCCTTACATTGAAACAGCTTTTGACTTTGGCATACGAGTACGCAGAATCCTCAGGGTGTAATTATCCAAAATCCTGGAAAGAAAACAAATACGCTGGAAAAGATTGGGCAGCTGGCTTCAGGAAAAGAAACCCAGAATTGAGTCTACGAAAACCAGAAAACACAAGCGCAGCAAGAAGCTTTGCTTTCAATAAAGCTGCTGTAGCTCAATTTCATGATAATTACGAACGCATAATGAGACAATACAATTTTACACCCGATCGAATAATAAACTTAGACGAAACAGGCATAAGCACAGTCCTTTCCACCTCTAAAGTTATTGCTGGAAGAAAACAAAGACAAGTGGGACAAATAGTTTCTGCAGAACACGGAGAGTTAGTTACTTTCTGTGGTATTTTTACTGCAACTGGTTCTTCTCTTCCTCCAGTTTATGTCTTTCCAAGAGTTCACTATAAAGATCACTTCCTAAATGGTGCTCCTGATGGAAGTCTAGGGTTGGCAAACAGAAGCGGCTGGATGACATCAGAATTGTTTATAAGAGTTTTGAAACACATTCAACGCCTTACTTCGAGCAATAAGGATAACCCAATTCTAATCATTTGCGACAACCACGAATCTCACATTTCAATAGAAGCTGTTAACTACTGTCGTGACAACGGTATTGTTTATTTAAGTCTTCCCCCACACACGTCACACAAATTGCAACCGCTTGATGTCAGTGTGTTCGGACCCTTCAAAGGCAAATTGAAGATAGCTTTCAACGACTGGCACATTCAAAATGTTGGAAAAACTTTGACCATATACAACATTGCTGAACTGTCAAAATTAGCATATTTGGAATCATTTACACCAAAGAATATCATAGGTGGTTTTTCCAAACCTGGAATATGGCCAATTAATAAACTGGTATTTGGCGATGACGACTTTGCACCGATAGACATTTTCAGCACAGGTTATCACGATTTTACAGATGAGAACACTCACAACACACAAGATTTACATTTTGTAGACTCAGAAACAAGTCAAAATAATGAAGTTGTTGATAGAGAACAAAATAAAACTCCTACTTTGGATGCCGACCCAGTTTCAGTGTCTGATGCTGACGATCCTCTACATGTTTCTTCATCAAAGACTATTCTTACTCCTGAAGTAGTTAGACCTTATCCAAAAAAGGCGATTACTGACAGTGTCTTAAAAAGAAAAGGAAAAGAAAAGGGACGATCAAGAATATACACTGAAACACCAGAAAAAAATAGATTAGAAAGCTTACGTAATGAAAAGAACAGGAAAAGAGAATTACAAAAAGCAAAACAGCATGCAAAAGAATTGAAAACAGCGAAAAATCTGTTGGGATTAACTGAGCCAAAAAAGAAAAAGAGAGTGACTTCTTTGCCTGCAGAAATAGATTCCGATTCTAGTCAAGATGAAGTCGTGATGACGAGTGATAGTGAAGACATTGAAATGCCGTCGGAATCGGAAGAAGAGGTAATTAATGAAGAATCAGTTAATTAAATCCTGAACACATAAATATTGGAGATTTCCTGCTAATTAAGTTTGAGAAGAAGAAAACTGTGATTCACTACGTTGCCAAAGTTGTATTTAAGTATAATGTGACAGAATATGAAGTATTATATCTCAGAAAAAAAGCAGGGTCTTCTAAGTTTATATATTTTCAATTGTGGAAGACAAAGCAAGTGTGGATGTTAGAGATGTAGTTTTGCAATTACCAAAACCAACTTTCTCCAAAGGCACATCTCGAACATCGTCGCTTTATTCATTTTCGGTAGGTTTAACTCGATATAATATCCAGTAGATTGTTTTGTAATTTATATGAGAGTTTTTATGATTACTTTTGTTCAATTTTTTATGTTTGTTTAATTTTTTATTTGTTTTTTTTTTTTTTTTTGTGATAATATTCCTTAAGTAACTTAAGAGACTGATTATGGCTAATGTGCATTCTTAATAAAAAGTATTTTGCGATCTCAATCAATAAAATTGTTTTATTTCTTAATTTTGAGTAATAATACAGTTTATATTGGGTTTTTAGTCAGTTTAAATTTGCATTTCATATGGATCTAAAATACCTATCAAACTGCCCCACCCCATGTATCAAAGTGCCCCACTGGTGGGGCAGAATGATACAAAAATGATTTTTCTCTTAAAATCAGTTTATCTCTATACGTCGCCAGTTTTTGCGGTTTTTGCGTAGCCAAAATATAAGCTGACATATCAGCCAATGCACACATCAAAACAAATATTTAAATATAATGCTTTATGGTCCTCAGAAAAGAGATTGAATTTTTGTGTATCAAAGTGCCCCCCCTCCCCCTAGTACTTTGTAAAATGCTTTACTTAAGTCGTGTGTATTTTGAGTAAACTTTATATCTAGTTACCTGTGACTCGGATGTATATAATTGTGATAAATGCTTATAAATGTAAGAATTGATCTGGCAGTGATAAAACCATGTTAGTTATGTACAATTAAGGGATTAATATGATCTATTAAATTGTCTATTACCAAAGACTCGAAAAGTTAAGGTATTGTTAAAAATGTACAAATCGGCCTATAGTTCATTATGTTACTTTTGTCACCATTTAGTGGCGCCATACCTCGTGTCGTGCTGAGCCAGCACATCCGTTCTGCCATATGAAATATATAGCATGTCGTAGTGTCTACCCAGACAATAGTTGTTCGGTAAGAATAATTTGTATCATTAAAGAATGATTGGGCGGTTAATGCAGTTACTGTAAGCGGCACAAGACCTCTTACCTACACTGGAGACTTAGCGCATCTCAGAAAGCAAATTCATAAAAGTACCTAAGTGAAAAGATACCTTATAAACTTTTTTTGGATTTGTTCCGGTACATCGTATGGGGGACCAAACAGCTTGGATCTTAAAATGCAGTTAAACTTTGATGACAATTGTTTGATTGTTCTTATCACAATCCCAAGGAGTTTGTATAATTATCATGATAATTCCGCTGTATGACCTGAAAAAGTAAATTTGTGATCAATATTATGTGATCTTTATGTGGATTTAAAAGAAGAAAAAAACTCGTTATTAATTTAGCTAATGTTCGAATTTAATTGGAATTTTTGAACGCTTACATTATGTCACGGGACACCTTTTTTTAGATTAATGAAAAGTTTATTCTCAACGGTAAATCCGTCCAATCTTAAAGGTCGCAAGTGGTACGAATATTGTGGGTGTATTCTTGATTGTTATCAATCAATACCGAAGGTTTTTTTAAATTTATTTTTGAACGTCCTTGGGAACCTTTTATTGGATAACCAACACTCCTGCCGTAGATCACCCCAAGTGGTTCGCTACGTTTAGGTTTAGCAGGGGTGCCCGGATTCATGGGGTGAGGTTAGTCCAGGTCTTAGCGGCAGATGCGTTTGACCATCTACTGCGCAGCGGGCCGGATCGAGAGAGACTGGTCAAGGAAAACCTTTTGACTTCTCCAGCCGGAATCTCGACACATCGCCTTGCACCACAGTGGGAGAGATGAATTCATAAGCCCATCACTCCCCCGCCTGACTCCCGTATTCCTACTCACCTCTTATATCTGTGGTTAAGACTGTCCAGGTCTTGGCGGTGGATGCGTCTGCCTACCTGCTGCGTGGCGGGCCAGATCGAGAGGGACCGGTTGAGTGAGGCCTTTTGACCTTTCCAGCCAAACTCTCTCGACCCATAGCCTTCAAGTTAGAGGGATGGATTCATAAGTCCGTCACTCCTGAACACATTGACCGCCAGATTCATACCCACTCCTCATACCTTTTTCCTTCCCAGAGCTTCCTATCCTTCCATTCCTTAAAAAGACCTTTCACACAGCATCCCCTAAGATGACTTAGACCTTAAGAGAAATCATTTTCCTCGGGACCTCCTGTGTGGAGCTAATGTAAAAAAATGCCTTTATCTTTCCCAGAATTTCCTCTCCTTCCTTTCCATAAAAACACCTTAGGGATTTTTACCTCAGGGCCTCCTATGTGGAACTAAGTAAATGAAAAAAAAAATTAAATCACCGACGTGAGTTCAATTCCTCGTCTGGCTAGGTCCTCCATCACGACATATTCCGTTAACTGCAACGGTGGCAGGACATTCTCAAATATTTTCAGGTTACTTGTAAACATTTAAAAAAACGTGTTCACTTATATAATATAAATACACATAACGAGAACTCTAGGGGACCCACGTTAGACCCTTGAAGTATTCCTGAAAATGTTACCTGCAAGACCCAGCCGAGCTGCGTATTCCCCTTTCAAGGCGACAGTCGGAGCGTCATCGTACCCCACCCACTGATCTCCCTTGTAGGCGTAGGGTCCCGTGGCCTGAGGTTTGGGCTTAACCACGGTCCAGTCTTCGTCGCTTCCGTTGTTTTGAAGCCGATTCGAACATATCTAAGAAAAATATTTAAAAAGTATGTTAAATATTCATAAACTGGTCGTAACAAAAAGGTTGATGTGAAATAACCAGTTATCCGTAAAAATTAAAGAGAATTTTTTTTTATTAAATTTCCTAAAGTTTTAATTATGATGGTTTCAATTTTCTGTTTCTAGATTCTTATTTGCAATGCTGTTGTTTTGATTTGTATGCCTGTCGCTTTATTCGTAGTGATGTAGCCACACTCTTGTATAATATATCTTTATGATGAACTCTGTGAATTTCAATTCAAAGATTTCCTTACCTCATATGTCGACAAGAAGCCATTGGTCTGTGTAAATGTTCCATTTACTCCGGGCCCGGAGGCCGGAGATCCCAGGTCTCTGGACTTAGGGTCTTCCAGAGTGAAGGTTCTCCCAAAGGTCGCGATGAGAAACAGCATTTTACTTCTATGTAGTCCATTGCTTATTAAGTATTGAAGGGTGCTATTCTAAAATATATAAAATATTTGTGCTAAAATTAAAAATTGCAGTCGATCTTCGCATGTAAGAAAATAAGTAATGCATTGGAAATATGCTGCAACGGTTTCAACAATACATAATAATTCATCATCATCACTTTAACGAAAGCATTGTCAACTGCATGCAATCTAGGTATAAGCGCGTATCTAAATGACTCTTTCCTGGTATTATTGCTAGCAGCTCTTATTGGTATAGCCGACCCCAACAGCCTATCTAGGCAATGAGTTGGGACAGTGCAAGGAAGAAGTTATTTTTGGTATATGGCTTAACCAAGCTAAAAAAATTAGGGCCGTCTACAATATACCATTAACAATATTAAGTTTTACATGTATTTGGATTTACAGGATCTATTTGGATCTGGTGATTCGGGGAAACGAAACGCAATATTTTCTAACAGATATGATGAATCAACAAGACAGCTCACGATTTTGAATATAAAGCGATGATCACTAAAGCAATACAATAGGTGTTTTATAAATTTGTTTGGGATATTTTCAATACGATCAATGGGTATACGTTTGATACTGAGGATTTCGAATGAATGAGGCGACCGAACTCGAGTTGTGACCTCACATATGACATGTATCGCAGAATTAGTGTGTGTACAATAACATCACATGATCTCACATGGTTATCGATCTCTTTCGGCTTTTATTCAATTTTCAAGATAGATTCATTTATCATTTTATTACTTACGGCATTTAGTTGATCATCGCGTTTATCATCGAGTGAGTACAAGGGGTGGGGATGGTTCACCGTAGAATAGAGACCGTCATAATAGTCATATGTGCGAACTGACACCCAATCAACGTATCTGAAAAACATTATAGAAATAATTATGTTACATATAATGTAACAACTTAAAAGTGAATATTGTTCTCAGTGAGTGGGTACCCAGAGTTACGAACATTATGATTATCAAACATGTTGTATTGGCAACATTGCTATTTTGTATCTGTTTAGTTGGTTAGGCTGACCATCTGAGCAGAGGGGTTCTGAAAGACAGGATTGGCCTTGAGCCCTCTTTCTTTGACAAGCCACAGGTAACTCCAGCCACCGTGTGAAAAGGTGCTTCATATGTTCTCCGATATTTTTAGTATTATTGAAAATAATTATACGGTTGTCATTCCATACTTACTTGTTGATAGCAGGGAGGTCATAGCCCATATCGATAACATTCTTGCCATGAGTAATAGTGATCGAGAGCTCTAGTCTCGGTTGTGCCTCGTCGTCAGCTACGAATTGTTCGTTAAACTCTCGCAGCAGTAGGCCGTAGTTTTTTTTATCCTCGGGTTTTCCTTTGCCAGATGCGGGAGTGTTCCAGTTCAGAACTAGGCCATCAAACTTATTGTCTCGCATGAACTATTAAAAAATAAAATACATTTTGCGGTGAGGTTTCTAATGCCAAGAGTTCCGACTGCACGAAGCCTGATTCCTTTGGGCAGGGAATACACGGCCAATTTTTTTCTTTAACTCCATACAGAAAGCCCTAAGGAAAATAATTTCCTTCGAGCTCGGAACTACTACCATCCGTCGATATCGACAGCCTCAAGCAGTGAAAGCATAGTTTTCGAATATCGACTGCTTGTAATTTGACGAGAGTTGGCACTAACAATCCATGCTCAGGATTGAATGTATTTATGCATCGGTACACGCTTCCATCGGCAAGTTATTGTCACTAGAGGAAAAGGCACAGCAAGTTTACATTTTGATGATACGAGTATACCAGTCGGTCTTTTTCCAATCTGAAGCAGAGATACTTAAACTCTGATCGCTTTAACGTGAAATCGGCATTTAACGTAATTTTTTATTATTATTTTTTAAAGATCTGAACGATCGCTGAACTCAAGTTGCTGCCCTTTCATGTAGGGCTGTCAATATTTTCCTTATAACCACGTTCCTTGTCTTTTTGACAACAGCATTCGTAATAAACAAGAACCTAGTGATCTTTTTGTCAGATTTGATACATTTTAATAAATAGCTCACGAACCTTTATAGAATTCCTCACAAATGTTTTCCGTCTGCCATCATCTTTGGCGATATAAGAAAATTTTTTGGAACCCTCGTTGGTGCCTCCGTATACCAGCATTGCCTTCAGCTTCGGATTGGCGCCCTTCAGGCCAGTAAATGTCAAATAACCATCTAGCAAAAAAAGAGCATTTTCTGATACCTACAGAATTTCAGAATTTACAAAAGCGCAAATTGACAAACAAACACAAACTAGATTCCATTAAATCAACATATATGTCTTAAAAACAAATCGAAATCTTTCTCTCTAACTTTTTTTACTGTTCTATGTACACGGAAGATCAATAATGTACAAAAGAAACAAAATTAGTCAGAAAACCGATTCCTGTGGAATCCCCCAACTAGCATTTATTGAATACTTATGAGCAAGTGATGAAACCGTCAACAACCGTCTAAATCGTCCTCTCTCTCAAAAAACCGATTATTCACCTACATAAGGGTGTGGAATGTCCATAAAATAGCCAATACATAAATGAAACTGCAAGGATTGGTTGAGCTTTGTGTGTGTCGTTTCGCCGGCAAAACTGTCAAAAGCTCCCTGCTTCTACCGTAGCGATTTCGCTAACCTTTGTGTTTTAATAAAATTATCTTTTATCAAAATAAAGTCAGTTCTTCCGTTTCTTTAGTACCCTTGGAATTTCGTCGCGTTAAAGGCTGACGTCTCCTCAAGTGATTCCGATAACCCAGTGTTTTTAACCTGTGTTCAATTTTTACAGTTTTACAGACTCAAGTGTAAGTAGTGACTTTGAACTTTCGTGCATCAATTTCTATAAAGATACTTAGCCGGCATTGTGAACCCGTTCGAAAGACGAGTAGAACTTTCGATATTCCCGCCGATGTAGAATGTAGCCCATTATGAAATCAGTGCTGCTCATCCAGCCGAAGGTCCAGCCATCACATCATCAACGGTGACAGTATTTTGTTCTCGTACTCGTCATATTGTTTTCTGTTCAGAGTTCAAAATCTTTCAAATCCACCTACGAAATAATATTTTTTTGCTTGGCCGCGTTGTTTCCAACTTTCTAATTTTCATTTTAATTAGCAGCCGACCACCTCATTTGCAAAAATTAAAGCACTTATAAATCGGTTTTTCCCATCGTTACCTCAACTTTCAAGCCATTATTATCATGGGTTTTTCCATAAAGTTTGGAAGAACCGTGAACTATTTGATCGACCGTATCCATACCCACATTAATCTAATCACCCACACAATAATAATTATCTCAAAATTAAATCAACCCACTAATCATCTCGTTGAGAACAACTTAGCTGATTAGTGGGTTGCTTGAGTGCAAGAATAAATACAAAACTTTACTCCGAAGTAAAATTATCTTGATAATTTAGTACGACTGGAGTTTACTTCATAATGCCCGCGTCCGTCTTCTCCCCATCCGGGTTGCTTCCAATAAGCTGAAACAGCTATGGAAGAATCCTAATCCTCAGAGGGTTCTGCGTACCGAGTTGTTACAACCAGGTGCAAAAAAACCCGCGCAAGTTCAGGTGGCACTTTGACCCTGGAAAACTCCCCAAGGAACTCTCTTCGTTCTTTCCCTCAATCAAAAAAGACACATTTAAACATGAGAATACTTTCTTCTTTTCTCCAGATCCCGCTCACGCCAAAAATAAATTTTTCGTGCTACGAACGCCTTCTCCTGTTTCCCCTGCAGCGGCAGAGGATCAACGTACAGCGGCTCAACCGCCCAGCAAATTCGCCCGCATTCCACATAATGTTTACATTAAAAAAATACAAACCTCCGCCCTTGTGCACTCATTTGAAGATAAAGGGATTGACTTCATGGCAAAGAATATGAGTAAATATATCCATATTTTTACCAAAACTCCACGTGATCCACGGCAGCATCACAAGGCTGCTGATTAGTCGCAGCATTTAGCATCACTCATATAGGCTCCCAGAGGAAAGACCTCTTTAAGTTGTAATTTGAGGTATCCTCGAAGATATAGAGACAGATAAGGTCAAGTTCGAACTTGCCCTCAGCTATCCAATAGGTGCACCGCATGAAATCTGGTCGGTCCCGTAGACCGATTCCCTAAATGGTGGTCACTCTGATCAAAAATGAAGATGCCAAATGCATCTTTAACGACCTGAAAGCTGTCCTACATCTAAGGAATCGGGTTGAAAGCCTGCCAAATAAATCAAGGTCAAATCAATGCTTCCGTTGCCAGAATCACGGTCACTCGGCAAATTGCTGCCATGATCTCGAGCTCTGTGTGAAATGCACAGGTCCGCACAGGTCTTCCGATTATCAAAAATCAAGAAACACGTCCGCTAAGAGTGCACTCTGTGAATTGACACGGCCAATTATAAAGGATGCCTTGCAATGCCAAATCATTACCAAAATAATTACAGGAGTCGTAACTCCAAATTCCGTCGTCCGTCAAATCAGAAAAATCGGCAAAAGACTACCGTTATGATCACCGCCCAAATTATGAGTCATCCCGTTCTCAGCCCCAACAGCCAATCCAGCCGTCCAGGCCCGAAACCTTTTCAAAGCCCTTCCAACGCCTTCCCTCCATCCCCGTCCCTTGGCCTGCGCCATATTTCTTCAAACACGGTTTTTCTCATCAGGATCAACGGCTCTCCGTGATCCTATCAACTAGCCAACTATTTCGACTTGATTGTCCAATCGATCCCGCTTAATCGCCTCAAGGCGCCCCTTAATCCGCCCAGTACACTTCGAAGCCCAGAGCTGAAGAACTACAAACCCTCTTAGAACCATCCACCGAATCAAAGTTACTCATACAATCAGCCACCAAAGAGCCGAGCTCCATCAATACTATCATAAATAAGTACATTGGTTAGACAACGAGTCAACATCTCAAACCTACAGACGGCGTATTGGAACCCATGGCAGCATCATTTCGAGATAATTTTTTTTCACATTATCTCCACACAGGAGGCCTTGAGGTAAATAATTTCCCTCGGGGCCTACGTCATCTTAAGGGATGCTGTGTGTAGGGTTTTTTTAAGGAAAGGAAGAAGAGAAAGTTCTGATTAGGAAACTGGGTGTCAGTGTGTCCACAGTGAGGACGTATTAATCCATCCCTCCAACTGCTGTGCAAGGCGATGGGTCAAGAGATTCTGGCTGGAGAGGATAAAAGACCTCTCTCAACCAGTCTCTCGTGATCCTGCCCACCACGCATCAGGTGGGGAGACGCATTGGCCGCCAAAACCTGGACAGACCTCACCCCATGAACCCGGGCACTCCTGCTAAGTCACTAAATGCAGTGAACCACTTCTGGTGACCTATGGCAGAGGTGTTGGTTATTCAATAAATGATTCACGGGGCAACGGTACCCATATCCACCTCCCAAATCGAATTTCTACACAAATGTAATCTTGATGTATTTCTCATTAACAAAACTTGGCTCAAACAGCAGAATACCATACTATCATATATTCCGAAACGATAGAACAAGCAACAAGGGTGGTGGCACTTCCATTCTCGTCAAGAGTAGTATTGAACAATGTCAGGCACACTAATTCTATAAAGATACGAGTAACATTGAATCCATCGCGCTTAAAAATAATATTTCTTCTGGTTCAATCAAATTCATATCTGTCCATGGTTCTCCCAAACATCATTTGATTCCCTCTGAACTCGACTGTTTCCTGGATAATACTCACCAAGTTTAACATCCACCAAAAAAAATATATATGTACATATCATTAACTCACCAAGGTTAACATCCGACCAGCGGTCGGAGTGAGTGACGTCACCTTCATCGTTAAACAACGCGTAGGAGTATAAAATATGAGTGCAGAGGAAAGGGTCGATATTCTTCGGGGTGAACTTGCCGGCTCCCTTTCTGTATGGGGCCCAGTTGGTATAATAGCACAATATCTTTGGCTCAATTACTTCGTTTGCATTTGCTGTTACTGAAAATGTAATAAAATATATTGGAAAGAACCCTAAGATCAATTACAAAAAAAAAATCTTCATTGATTATGTCATTTTGTCTATACATAGTTCTTTACACAGTAGGCAAATCAAAGATGTCGCCCGGAACTCCAGCGCGGACGAGATCTACAATTATGTGGCGTCATCTGATGCAAAATCCCATGGCACCACTTACAAATCATTTTCGACAACTTTCATGAGTTTTAAAAATGCCAACTAATATCTCACTCCAGTTCCTCGTGTCCAAGGTTCCGCGTGTTCGCCTTCACAGAATCCAGTCACCCCCCCCCCCCCCCCCCCCCCTCCCCCCAAAGGATCTCAGTACCTACCTGTGCATGTAGCCATGACGAAGATAAACGTGATGGCGGTGAGTAACCATTTCGAAAATCCCATCTGGAAAGAAAACAAACATCGTGATTAGTAAGATTAGTAGACCACGCAACCCAGGTTTGATGAAAAGCGGGTGTGTGCTTAATGTTGTTGAGTCATTCCTAGGTTATTTTTTCGAATATAACAAATGCTTGACTTAGTAAATATCTAAGACCCTGATTTTTGCAAAGAGTTCATTTGAGGGATGGGTAGGTTAAAATTTAAATATATTTCGCAAAATTAGTTTTTGAACAGTACTAATTGGTAGTAATAACAGTAGTAAAATGAAACAATACAACTTTGTATAAACCACTTATATAATGTGCAAATCCGACCGGTTTCGGAACAAACGTTCCTTCGTCAGGGAAAGCTTAAAAGTACTATATAAGCTTTCTTTTTATTTATTATAAGCTTTCCCTGACGAAGGAACTATATAAGCTTTCTTTTTTTGGCTAAAGTTCGGTTTATGGGGGGAAATTCCTAAAAAATAAAACTAGCTATTTTTATACTAATTTTGGGTCGGGGAATCCGAATCTGAAAGAATTAGACGGCGGCAAGCAATATTAACTGAATTACACGACTTTAAAATTTTCTATACACACACACATGAAAATAGTAATTTCGGAAACATTTTGACACACGAAGTACGAAGATCATAGAAAAACAAGATAACATAGATGTTTTTACCACACAAAATTAAGTGTTGCTATTAAGCAGTAATATCAATAACGTAAAATAACATGTTTATATTTTAAGTACTTATTTTTTATAAATTTTACTCACTTTTGTATCACAAACCATGTTACATAAACCCAGCGTAGCTGCTAAACTACTTGAAAACAGGGATGTTTTTTGCCGTGACGCGAGCAGGCGGTATAAAGGGGCACAAACCATGTTACACAAACCTAGCGTAGCCGCTAAACTACTTGAAAACAGGGATGTTTTTTTGCCGTGACGCGAGCAGGCGGTATAAAGGGGCACAAACCATGTTACACAAACCTAGCGTTAGGTTAGGTTAGGTTACGCATTTTTAAGACTACGAATTTTCATACTTTTGGTTTAAGAATACGGCCGTTGAGATAGTCGTAATTCATAATATATTTTCAGGTTAATGTGTTATGTGATGAATTATCATGTGAGGAAGTGTCGTGTTGTTTTACTTTATTGATATAGGGATAAATATTTTTGAGAGCTGGTAACACTGCCGGCACATGTTTTTGTACATTTCTTGTTTTTCTATGATCTTCGTACTTCGTGTGTCAAAATGCTTCCGAAATGATTATTTTCATGTGTGTGTGTATAGAAAATTTTAAAGTCGTGTAATTCAGTTAATATTGCTTGCCGCCGCCTAATTCTTTCAGATTCGGATTCTCCGGCCCATAGTTAGTATAAAAATAACTAGTTTGATTTTCTAGGAATCAAAATGCTTCCAAAATGACTATTTTCCTGTGTGTGTATAAAAAATTTTAAAGTCGTGTAACTCAGTTAATATTGCTTGCCGCCGCCTAATTCTTTCAGATTCAGATTTTCCGGCCCATAATTAGTATAAAAAAAAAAATTTTTTTTTTGGACCATCCCCCATAAACCAAATTTTTTCCCTTTTTTTTAGTATAAGCTTTCCCTGACGAAGGAACGTTTGTTCCGAAACCGGTCGGATTTGCACATTATATAAGTGGTTTATACAAAGTTGTATTGTTTCATTTTTCTATAATGGATAACCACAAAGTAATAGCTACTTTCAAAAATATAATAACAATAGTAATCAAAAACTAGCACAACCACCCCATCCCACTATACCCTTTGTTGCTATGGGTTGGAACTAGTAACTCTTTTAAATTAAATTCTATTATACTATTTTGTATTCTATAATATTCTTTAATATTATATTATTTTATGTATATATTTTCTTTATTCTCTCACACATTCTTCATATTGCATATATTAATTTACTGTATAAAAAATCGACCACCACAACACGGGCATGTGCCTAGCATGGTGGTCGAAAAATCCCCAACAACTGTAAAAAAAATTTTTTCAATGAATAAAGAAACTTAAAAAAAAAAAGGTTAAAGTATACGCTTCTAAGAGTCCGTAAATCTAATATTGACCTAAGGGAGCAGAATATATGGCAGAGTTTACGGAGTTTTTTTGCTGTGTCCTAGTTGGTTGTCTATGATTATTCCCAAATATTTAACTACTTTTGATGATTTGAGGGTCGAACACGTACAATTAATATTCGGTGTGGTTTCTGGATTGTCTAAATTGGTGGACACGAGTGAATGATTGCTTTAGGGCAGTTGTTGGATATATTTTGTTTGCGAATGGAAAATGTCATGTAGGATTGTGTTTTGTCAATGTTATGTGTGAGGAGGTTAAAGTCTAGCCCAGTGATTCCCAAAGTGGTCCAGGTGAACCCCCAGGGGTCCACGGGAGACTCGGCGGGGGTCTATGTTGGCGTGATAAAATAATATATAAAATATAAAAGAATGGGGGTCCACAGTTGTATGGGGGGGTCCACGAAAATTTATCTGGTTTCAACAGTAAAGAACAAAATGTTGGCTTGGCTTTAACCATCAATGAAGGCAGATAATACACTACTCAAAAAAATTAAGGGAGCAAAAAGATCGAAATTTTTCGGCGATTTTTTGACGGCCGGCGTAGTGCAGCGGTAAGGCGCTTGACTAGCATTCCGAAGGTCGCGAGATCGAATCCCGGCGTGGCAAATAAATTTTATTTGATTAATTTGTGTATTTCACAACTTATTCATTTAAAATAATATACAGCATATTTGCGGCACGTTCCAGAGTGGAAGATACTCTCAGTATCGCCCTGGTGTAAGACCACCATTCAGAATTGAAACGTTGCTTGAAATGGCATTAGCCGTGTTTGGTGACCAGATGTGAATAGCCAGGTACTTCTCCACCTTCCTCTTCCCTATCTCCTTCCCCTCCCCACTACCTTCAGCCTCACAACATACCCCATGCCGTAGTCCCACTGGCTCCAGACGGGAGCAGTTGGACTCTTGTGCGGTATTCATGTAAAAAAGGCATTTCGGTGAAAAATGGTCGTATTGAGACTTTAAAAACATTTTGAAGCTTTGACTACATTTTGAGCTACGGTTCTCAGGCAATCGTAATAGATAGTGCGAAAAAATATAGGTCTTAATTGTAAGTCATTAGTCACTCATTAGTTACCAATCTTAGTAATAACCATAGACATCCAAATTCAATAGACCAGAAATAACAGGTGAGGGGAAAAATCAACTATGGCGGTACGAAGAGGGGAAGATGACTGTGATTGGTTGAAAAATTAATCTGACAGTATATAGGCATCTCGCATTATAATATCGCCATTTAGTTCTTAAAAATAACATCTGCTTTTTAATGAATAGACCTTTTTATGTGGGAGCGCGAATTGCTCGCTACGTTATTAACATATTTGCGAAGTCTGAATAAGCAAAGTAAAGTTCGCATCTTTTCACAGACAACTATTTGGTTGCCGTATTTAGTTAAGACACTTTTACAAATGTTCCATAATTTACTTACCCCTGTAACCAGCGAGGAGCACATTCGAGAACCGCCCACATTCGTGATGGTCGACAGATTTTAGGGTTATCACAACCGCTCTGTTGCTATATAATTAATTACATAGTATAAAATGAAGTCACTCAAAATGTATGTGCGCATTGATCTTTTAAAATACGCAACGGATTTTCATGCGGTTTTCACCAATAGATAGAGTGATTCAAGAGAAAGGTTTATGTGTATATTACATGCTTATTATAGTAGAGAAAAGCCGAGAAATTCAAATATTCAATTCAGGCAGCGGGCAGCAGGCAAGCGGGTGGTGAGGATTTTATAAAGGTTGGGTAATGGCGTTGTGTTTCGTTAGCCACAGCAACGTGTGGCCGGGTCTGCTAGTTAATAAAAATAATGTAATTATCTCTTTTAATTAAAATTATTTTACCTAAATTATTTCACACGTTATTTAATTACAATAATACGTAGCACGTAGCAGTTACATTATTATTTGCTCCTTTTTGTAGATACTGGGGCGATACTAACCCAACTGCTTGAAATGGCTTTAGGCGTGTTTAGTGACCAGATTTACATAGATAGGTACTTCTCACCACCACATCGACGCATTGTGTATAGGCAACAACTTCCCCCCTCCCCCCTAAACCTCCCGACTTATCTGGGTTCTGCAAATCGGATCGTGCGTAGCCAGGAGTGGGGTATTAATTGGAATATTTTGACGACGAAGGTGCTTTTTATTTATTTTTTGGGTATAATATTTTTTGTTTAGCTACATTTAAGCATATATCAGCAGAAACTTAGTAAAACTGTATTATATACCTACACCGACACAGTAACAGTATTCTCAGACTATGCATAATATTGTTTAAAGAAATAATATTTATATAATATATATAACTTCCATTAAATTATTTCTTACATTGTCTATGGACAATGGAAGAAGTGAAAAGAAAAAGACAAAAAGGGTTAAGGATAACATTATATTTGTGAGAACAGCATTCAATAAACAACTTACAGAGGTTTAAATAACGTACAAAAATAACAGCACAGCTTAAGAGAAAACAACATAACATGTACAGGAGTTATATTATCGATGCTAAAAACAGTACAATAATAACAGCTGAATATATTAAAAAGATGAGCCAACATAGTAAGAAGGTATTAATCTGTTGACTGTGATGATGGCCGTGAGCACTCATTCTCGTTCCAGCACTCAGCAATACCGTAAATACGAAACAACGCGCTTACCTAACACGTGGTCCGCTGAGACGTGACAGTGTGATCCAAAGATAATATAATCGGTGGCGACGTGCGTTAGAAAAATATTTTATTTTAAATTTTGATTGATAAAAAATATCATCGGACAGCAAAATGTCACATACATTTTTCATTCCAAACATGCTCACTGTATCTACATTTTACTTCTAAACATACCACGATGGAGTACATAATTAAGAAAGCAAAATATACAATAACGCCTAATAAAAAAAAACCATACTTTATTCCACGTTTATGAGTTGCGTAAAATTCAAAACTCGTTTAGTAATAAGGCCCTTAAAGTGTGATAAATTTAAAAATTATTGGTTTATTATCCTTTATTAATACCACGGATTTCCAGCAAGAAATAACACATGAAAAGATAGACGTTCCATATGATACGATTAGATATTTTAGCAGAGCGCAAAAGGCGAAGGCACACCCCTGATTCTTTTGCAAATGGCTGTGTGTTTTACGTCGCAGCTGTGTGTGAACACGCCCTCTGAGCGTTAACACGTGTTCACACACACAACTGTAATATGCGTGGGATGGCGTATTTCGGCATATCGCTCGCCGTACATTCCCAATCGGAATATATGGCGAGCGATATGCTGAAATACGCCATCCCACGCATATTACGGCTGTGTGTAAACACGTTCATGATAGTATATGTTACAAAACTGATAATATAATTCGAATAAGCTTAAAATAAAGTAAAATAATGCTTCCCTATGGAATGTAATACGACAATTTGGTTTATTCTCCTTTTCACTTCTATTTTTACACGTTTTCATAGCACAAGCTACCATTTTTGCCTTGTTATTTCGTAAAATGTACTATGTGACTTCGGCGCTGGTCAGAACAAGAATGATGACGTCACGTTTTTAGATTCAAGGGAGGCGGCTCTCGTAAGCCCAGGCGGTTCCATGGAACCGTTATGGGGAGGGGGAAATTATACGCTTTTATTACTTAGGGCAGGTCCATATATTCCTACGTCCGTGGTAATAACCCACTTGTGATAATATGCATGTACAGATTAAATGTGTAAATGAATTGTAAAGCGCCCTTGAGGTGATTTTCTCACGAAAATGGCGCTATAAAAATCATCCAACAATTATTATAATTATTAATAATATAAACATCTGTGCGATGGGGAAACTCTACCAACGGGATAACGGATCTGCAAGTGTTCCAAGAAATTTCTGTTCCCAGGGAACCCAACCATATCTAAAAGTAAAATAGTGTAAAAATCAATCAGTCTTTTTTTTATTTATTTATTTTAAAGAAAGTTGACAGCAAATCAGAGATTACAAAATAATACAATAATAAGATGAACTTTCCACTGATGGTAGTTAATGAATAAAGTGTGACATTGTAAGGGTATTTTCTTAATTTTTTTTCTAGTTACAATATATTCTAGTTATATAAAGCAATTAAATCTATGAAAGATTGTGAACTCTTACAACAAGACCTTAACACATGGGTTCCCAACCTTGTGCCCGCGGGCGCCATGGCGCCCGCGGAGCGATTCGCATGCGCCCGCCACTGTTCGACAGAGACAGAGTTTTTGAACTCTGTCTCTTCAACTGAATGCTAGGTAACAATGAATTAAACG
Source organism: Limnephilus marmoratus (assembly GCA_917880885.1). Lineage (NCBI taxonomy): Eukaryota > Metazoa > Arthropoda > Insecta > Trichoptera > Limnephilidae > Limnephilus > Limnephilus marmoratus. The sequence continues at coordinate 22,592,970 of OU862919.1, read as the reverse complement.
GGTCATTATTTATTAAGCATCTTCAAGTGTTAAAAAATCAGTTTGAAGAGAGATTTTTGCAGTTTACGCATATCGAGCCAATTGTTTCCTTCTGTATCAATCCTTTTACTTGCCAAATAAATGTAATGGAAATGGCCGCATGTATTGCAGATTTTGTTCAGGCTAAGACAGAAGAACTAGAGTTACTAGAGTTAGTAATTTTGGACCTTAAGAATGATATTTTGCTAAAATGCTTAATATCAGAGGACTTTTGGAATACAGTGGATAGAGAAAAGTTCCCATTTTTGAAAAAAGCGGCTTATAAAATTAAATCATTTTTCGGTTCGACATATTTATGCGAATCATTGTTTTCAAACATGAACTTCATAAAATCAAAATATAGATCTCGACTCACCGATGAGCATCTTTATGATTGTTTGCTAACAGGAATATCGACACACTCTCCTAATTATGAGGCACTGACCAATGATATGCAATGCCAAAGATCACATTGACATATTGATAGTATATTTTTTTATAAAAAATTTTCTTTGTATTTGTGTTTTTTGTTGTTTATTTTATTATATTTTATCTGCCCTGATGATGGACACTGTAACGCTGTCCGAAACGTTAATAATATCAGTTATGGAAGAAGTTTGTCGGTTAAAAAGAGGTGGCGCCCGCCACCCTACCGATATTTTAGAATGTGCTCTAGAGTACAAAAACGTTGGGAACCCCTGCCTTAACACAATATCTACCTGGTGTGTTGACAATGAAATGGAACTGAATATAGCTAAGTGCTAAGTTATAAACTTCACCAAGAACACCAACAAAACTCTGTATTCATATAGCATATGCGGTCACAATCTAGAAACAGTTGAATCAATAAAAGATTTAGGAATAGGCCACTTGCATCAATTTTTTTAAATTTTTTTCCGGTTTAGGCAAATATTCTAAGATATTCTGTATTTTCATTTTTTTTTAATGGTATTTTTGAAACCCTGGGGATTTTTTGAAAATTTCAATCCGATAAATCATACCATTTTTTATAAACCGGAAAGACGGGACATAATTTTATAGGTGTGAAAAAACGATAATTACATAGCCGAAAATCATTTGAAAAAAAAATATAACGTTTTCCACACGAATGGCACAAGAGAATAACGAGGCATACCAAAAATATTACATCTCATAAATATTTTTTTTCTTTGATCCATCTTATTGACCATAAATCATTATAATGAACAGCGTCTATATTACTAAATTCAATGTAATATACTTGTACTTGTAAATTATAATAATAATAAGAATATTATAAAATTTAATTTTGTTAAAATCAGCACCATAATCATTATACCTCTAAAACACGTACCGACATCATCTGCACGTTCTGAAGAGAACCCCGTAGATCATTAAAAGTACGGGGTTCTCTTCAGAGCATCTGTCAAAAAGTGAAACCAAATGATAAGTTCGCAGAGAACACACAATAAATCTAGTGAACGAATTCAAAAATTCGCCTGAAATCAAAGTGATGCCATATAAAAAAGATAAATCAGTGTGGAATTTTAAAAAAATAATAGGAAAATTTTCGGCGACGGGACATTTTCATGTAGTGACGTCACGAGCCTAAATAATGGATTTATTTATTTAAAATTAACAAAAACTGTACATTTCTAAACAATTTTACCAACATTTTCTTAATCTTAGTAAAAAGATCTATCCACATGATTTTTTCCAAGTCGTTATGAAATAGGCCACTTGCATCAAATTTTTTTAAATTTTTTTCCGGTTTAGGCAAATATTCTAAGACATTCTGTTTTTTTTTTTTTTTTTAGTCGTATTTTTGAAACCCTGGGGATTTTTTGAAAATTTCAATCCGATAAATCAGACCATTTTTTATAAACCGGAAAGACGGGACATAATTTTATAGGTGTGAAAAAATGATAATTACATAGCCGAAAATCATTTAAAAAAAAAAACGTTTTCCACACGAATGGCACAAGAGAATAACGAGGCATACCAAAAATATTACATCTCATAAATATTTGTTTTCCTTGATCCATCTTATTGATCATAAATCATTATAATGAACAGCGTCTATATTACTACATTCAATGTAATATACTTGTATTTGTAAATTATAATAATAATAAGAATATTATAAAATTTAATTTTGTTAAAATCAGCACCATAATCATTATACCTCTAAAACACGTACCGACATCATCTGCACGTTCTGAAGAGAACCCCGTAGATCATTAAAAGTACGGGGTTCTCTTCAGACCATCTGTCAAAAAGTGAAACCAAGTGATAAGTTCGCAGAGAACAAACAATAAATCTAGTGAACGAATTCAAAAATTCGCCTGAAATCAAAGTGATGCCATATAAAAAAATAAATCAGTGTGGAATTTTAAAAAAATAATAGGAACATTTTCGGAGACGGGACATTTTCATGTAGTGACGTCACGAGCCCAAATAATGGATTTATTTATTTAAAAATAAAAAAATCTGTACATTTCTAAACAATTTTACTAACATTTTCTTAATCTTAGTAAAAAGATCTATCCACATGATTTTTTCCAAGTCGTTATGAAATCCATGCAAGTGGCCTATTCCTTAATCCAAAGTGTTCTTGAGTACGGGTCAACAGTCTGGAATCCACATTATATTACACAGATATCTAGACTCGAATCAGTCCAAAGAAAATTTACACGGATTTTGTCTTACCGATCAGGTGTCTATCATCTTCTAGACGGGTACGAACAAAGACTTAGACATTTCAAATAAGAAAGTCTGGTTAAAAGACGAAACATAAATGACCTCTTACAAGGACGAAATCTGGTTAAAAGACGAAACATAAATGACATCCCATAGCCGTTGTGCTTACATGATGCATAGATGGGGCCTTAAAGAGTCGGCGACGTGTGAATGCGGTGCGGTGCAGACCACCGAACATGTAGTCAACGAATGCCCGCTCCATTCATTCCCCGGCGGGATTTATGAGGTCCACAGGGCAACGCCTGAGGCCCTAGACTGGCTCGCAGACCTAGATGTCCCCCTCTGACCCCCCACCATACGAAAGAAGAAGAAGAAGAATGACCTCTTAATGCTATATAAAATTAAAATATAAAATCGTGTAGACAGTAACTTAGTCAACCAAATCAAGTTATACGCCAGGCCCAAATCTACCAGAAACCTAAACATATTCTGGACTGAAAATTTTACTAATAATACTGGATATTTTAATCCTATGTCCAGAATATGTCGATCATACAATGATCTTGTTAAAATACACACTTTTATAGATATTTTTCTAAATAATGTAACATGTTTCAAAAAATATCTCCACGATTTGTGCACCTTAAAAAAAAAATATATATTTTTGTGGTTTTATTACATCTCAGGAAATACTTCATAAATATTGTATACTTATAATGTATTTCAATTTTATATTTAGTTTTTTTTTTGTTTTTAAAGTTATGTATAAATAATACTTGCATTGTTTTTCATGTGTTTGCTTCTGTAAAAATTCAAATGTGATTACTGCAGACACATTAGTGTAGGGATATTTATATTTGTATTTTAATTTATTATATTTAACCCACAAAAATGTTTTATAAATATCCTGTTTGTGTCTCAAATAAATAAAAAAAATAAATATATATATATATATATATATAAAAAGGGGGGGGGGGGGAGGAACATAGAAATAGGATTAAGAGGCAAAGGACGGGAATACATATGTGTCGATACATATCAAACTCGCCAAAGTCCACCACCAACCATTTGTGTTTTTTTTTTGTGAATTCGATTCAGCAAAAAAAACGAATCTTTTGCTTTAGATGTATCTAACCGAAGTCCACGGTTTCCCAAAGAAATTAAGGGTGAAAGTTAACAGATTTTTTCAAACCAACCTAAGTCCCACACCCGCTTCAAATCACATGAGCCAAAGTCCATTACAGCCAAACACACATCGTCTTCATTCTGTCATGGCCGCCATTTGTGTTTGTTCAAACTCACCAAAGTCCTACTTTTTTTAATTCAAACACGCCTAAGTCCAGTAATTCTATTTCAATATCGATTAAGTCCATAGGTATTGTACCAAATGCGCCAAAGTCCATTAAAAAATCATCGAAAATGCAAATTTACTATAAGAAATTTATTTTGATTTTTATTTTTCTGTGTTCCCGGGTACAATATTCATAACATGACGTCATATTCACAGGTTTTTACTAGCTAAATGTGGAAACTAGAAAAAATCGTCATTATCCGAAAACTGTTTAAACGGGACTTAGGCGAGTTTGATATGTGTCGACACATATGTAGGGATTGAACTTTCTAGTTTGAGTCATGTAGCTTGGTGAGTTTTCGTTTTATGTCACGTAAAGTCGAGTTCAAAATGTCAATGTGGTAATAATTTAAGTTAAATGAGTGTGTGGATCTGTAGATAAATGAGTTCTGTTTGGAGTTGGTCTTGCAAATAGGGAGATTAAAGGTAAGCAACTGCCTGCTGTTGCGATTTGGAACATGGAATGATAGGCGTTGAAGAAGATCAGGACAATCGATTAAGTTGTTATGTGTAATTTTAAATAACGTTACCGAATCTGCTATATTTCTTCGACAAGTTAACGTTTGTATTTTGAAAAACTTTGCTTACTACATCCTTGTTAGCAATTACCTAGTCGAACTATAAAAGCGCGTGTCTGGCCTGCCATGCAGTTGGTGGGCTGACTCATCCGCCGCCAAGACCAGGACAAACCTTGCCCGGATGTTAACCCGGGCACCTCTGCTAAGTCGCCAAACGTAGCGAACCACTTGGGATGACCCATGGCAGAGGTTTTGGTTATTTAATAAATGGTTTTCGGGGCGGCGGTACCCATACCCGCTTCCCAAATTGTAAAGGTGAAAAAATTACAATTTTGGATTTCATCAGTTCAATCTAATCATTTTGCTTGTTTTTCTGTCTTACATGAATGTTTGAATTAATTAAATTTGAATGTAGAAAAACACGTACAGAACTTGAAAAAACTCTTTTGCAATACTTTCCAAAAACCAATAATGACGATTTCTGGGTTCGGAATCCATTTTCAATGACAGCTAAACCAGTAGGCTTAAGAGCAAGTGAGTTTGAAAATCTAATCGATTTAATTAGTGACAAGTGACTCTGACTTGCGATTAGCGAAGATCAGCCTTTCAATAATTTCTCGGTTAATTGTCAAAAGAGTACCCCAAACAAGCTATTATTGGTTTACTTCTATTTTTTCTATCTATTTTATTATTTTACTTCTGATTTCTACATTATATTTATGTGAAAAGCATTAGATGCTTTATTTATTCCATTTTTTGTTTGTTTACATTCATTTTTTTTATATTCAAAATAAATAATATGTTTAATAACATGTTATTGTAATTATTATTTTTTTAATTGATAAACTAATGTTTAAGACAAGATTTTTTTGCATAGCACAAAAGGTAACAATTATTATATATAAGTAATAATTATTAGCCTAAAACAATCAACTACATTGAAAAAATCTCCCGAGAAAAGATACATACCGCCGACGACGGGACTCAAACCCGCGTCCTTCTGATTCCGGTTAGGGAACGTACCCATACTACGTGACACGTTTAGGGGGGGGGAGGTCTTCAAAATGTCACGCTCCATACAAATGAGCGGCGGGTTGCTTAGGATTTTGGTCACCGGGGGGGGGGGGTTAAAAATTGCAAAAAGTAGGTCACGTAGTATGGGTACGTTCTCTTAACTGCTCTTATCCACTGAGCTACGTCGGCTTTTCACCTGCCCGCCAAATAATTCAATATATACTAGTGTTTTATTCAACAATAAGGAACTCCAGTGAAAAATATTATGGCTTTAAAAAAATATGTTCATATAGACCAATAAACGCTGATTCTGAATATATAACTTTTATTTCATAATATTAAACGCAGAGTTTTTAAAAAATTATTAAAAAGTGCATTTTTCAACCTCTCCTGAAAACACAGCGTTAAGTTGGCATTACTGAAATGGTGAATGGTGACGTCACGCGTCACACTCACCCACTGTCACCTGGTGATCGCGTTTATTGTATTGTATTGACATTTGAAATGACAAGTGCACATACGCAATTCAACATTTCGTGTTTTTGGTTTATTTTCATACTGTTTATAGAGATTTAGATAAATAATAGTTATTGTGTTTATTGAAACATAATTTAGGCCCTCAACAATTTACGAAAGGGGCTATATTTGCGGAAAATCTGCAACAAATTTTGCCTATTGTCATATTTGACATTTGGTTGACGATACATCGATCGTATTTTCAAATTCTTTTTAGTATCAGGGGCTTTTTATACACACAATCGTCATGATCAGTATTAGGTATAAATACCAGTTTCTGTATGTGTTATACATAAAACAATGTACCTACAAAGTAACGCCGGCTTAATTTCGGTTTACGGAAGGTCTTCCAAAATAATAAAACTTTTTTTTTTTATACTAACTATTGGCTGGAGAATCCGAATCCGAAGTAATTTTTTTTCGGAAAGCAATATTAACAAAGTTACACGACTTTAAAATTTTCTATACGCATACATGAAAATCGACATATTGGAAGTATTATGACAGTTTAAAGTCATAGAAACAGCCACATAAAATTAAGTGTTGCCATATCAATAACTAACTTAAGTAATTATTTTTTATAAATTTTACTCACTTTTGGCGTAAACGCTGAACTACTTGAAAACAGGGATATTTTTTTTAATTGACGCGAGCAGGCGGTATAAAGGGGCACAAACCATGTGACACAAACCTAGCGTAGCCGTTAAACTACTTGAAAACGTAGGCTGTTTTTTAAAATTGACGCGAGCAGGCGGTATAAAGGGGCACAAACCATGTTACACAAACCTAGCGTAGCCGCTAAACTACTTGAAAACAGGGATGTTTTTTTGCCGTGACGCGAGCAGGTGGTATAAAGGGGCACAAACCATGTTACACAAACCTAGCGTAGCCGCTAAACTACTTGAAAACAGGGATGTTTTTTTGCCGTGACGCGAGCAGGCGGTATAAAGGGGCACAAACCATGTTACACAAACCTAGCGTTAGGTTAGGTTAGGTTAGGTTAGGTTAGGTTAGGGACGCGAGCAGGCGGTATAAAGGGGCACAAACCATGTTACACAAACCTAGCGTTAGGTTAGGTTACGCATTTTTAAGACTACGAATTTTCATACTTCGTCGATTTATAAGGTATGTTTGATGATATTATTGCATGGTAACATTTAATTTTGTGTGGTAAAACATTTTTCTAGTTTATCTATGACTTTAAACTGTCATAATACTTCCAATATGTCGATTTTCATGTGTGCCTATAGAAAATTTTAAAGTCGTGTAACTTTGTTAATATTGCTTTCCGAAAAAAAATTCTTTCAGTTTTGGATTTTCCGGCCCATAATTAGTATAAAAAAAAAAAAAAAATTATTTTGGAAGACCTTCCGTAAACCGAAATTATTCCGTAACGCCTAACACAAAACACGATGTCACATGTATTAACAATGAAAGAGAGAGATTTATTGTTTTTATATTGCACTTTGATTAAATACAATAACAGTAGCGGTGAAATGTGGACATTTTACCAATGTTTTCCAATATTAAAAGCAGTTAATCTTGAATAAAAAACGATTTCTCACACCTAATTGTCATAGTAGCCTCATGATTCATGATTCCGCCATATTGTTTATCATTTAAAACAGGGATGTTCTGCCCAAAAAAATTATTTCCCTAGATTTCGAAGTGAAATTTCCCTAGAATTTCACATTTACGCAATTACCTACGTAGCCACCTGATTGTGTAACACTAATCCTGTTATATGTTAATTAATATGATTAATTAATTGGAAAGATATCGGAACTTGGTAAATATACTAATAATACTGTGCTTTTCCAAATAAAACCCTTTTTGCTACGTGAAGTAATAATTTAAAAGTACGAATGCACTCACCACTGAATTAGAAACTGAATTCCAAATAAAAAAAAACACTTTGCAAAATAAAAATTAACCACAATCACCGAAAAAACAGAACTTAAAACATAAATTAAATTTTTTTTCAGAGGTCCCATTTATCTTTTTAGATACATATAATATCATTTTGAGTTGTCAGTGTTAAAAATAACATTGCATGTAAGTACATGAACAATAATTAAGATTCATAGGAATTCCAAAAAATATATATGTATATGTATACGTATATAATATATATATATAAAAATACCAGTAATATTGTCATATGTAATAAACATTTGGCCAGAGTTCGAAATTTCCCTAGATTTTGTCCTGATTTCCCTTATCCCTAAAAAATATTTTTCTCCCCTAGATATAGGGAAATTTCCCTCGACATAACATCACTGATTCAATATGACAACTTGAAGGTTAATAAACTATCGGTGGGTGAAGACCACATCATCATATTAACAATCCACCATAGATATGGTGCTTTTCTGATGGTCTAGAAAAATTAAAACTTTGACAATTATTTTAACTATTAAAACTAACTATAAAAATAAAAATAAAAATGCAGTTATTTTAGTTTGAAGGTCTTTATACATTAAAAAAAATAAAAAAAATGGACTGGAGTTCTCTATTACTGTTTATTACATTTTTCCAACTGCAAACAACCAAGTTTATTTTATGCGAGAAAGGCATTGCAAGTGCTAAATCTCCCACTAGGTGGCGTCGAGACAAATTATGTCTACAATTATTTCAACAACAAAAAAAATTTCGATGGCAGGAGCAGGAGATGAGCCGACGTAGCTCAGTGGATAAGAGCAGTTGACCGGAAATCAGAAGGACGCGGGTTCGAGTCCCGTCGGCGCGGCGGCATGAATCTTTTAGTGCCTCCGTTCACGTAGATACTTACAAGCTACACGATCGTCGTGCGCGTATCATACGCGCCGATCGTAAGTACCCCCTGTCAGTGGCGGACTAAGGGCGGGGCGGGGGGGGCGGCCCGCCCCGGGCCCCCGCTTCTGGGGGGCCCCCAAACTCCTCCATGTTCCCTTGATCAAATCCTAAACATGCCTTTAAGGCACCAGGACACTGTTGAATTTTTTTTTCGTTTTTTGAAAGATGCACTTGTTAAGAATGCTCTCACCAATTTTTTTAAAGAAATTCGGTAAATTGATGGAGATACAACATTTTATGTGAAACCGTTTGAAACAGTTTTGAATTATCCTTCAGCAAAACTTTGAATGCCTTTTTCTCGAAATTTTTCAACCTGGTTGATAACATATTAAACAAACTATACATCTGATTTGTATTCAATGTAAGGGAATTTCGATATCTAAAAAAAAAAGATAAAAATGGCAGCCGGCGAATTTTTTCAATTTTTTATAGTAAATTTTCATCGTTCATAAAAATAAATTGGAAGGGGGCCCTTTATAAAACAATCCCTACGTGGTGTCATAGTCAGGGCCGGATTAAACATGTTGGGGCCCCTAGGCAATGCACGTCTCGGGGCCCCTTTACCACAGGGGCCCCTAGCCAATGTGTGGCCCCTAGACAGTGGCCTACACTGCTGTGTGGACAATACGGTCCTGCCAGGGCCGGCCTAAACATGTCGGGGTCCCTAGGCAATGCACGTCTTGGGGCCCCTTTGCTCTAGGGCCCCTTACCCGATGCGAGGCCCCAAGGCAATTGCCTACACTTCTTATGGATAATACGACCCTGACCCTGGCTATAGTTCCTGGATGTTCAAAGGCAGTGCCCTATACTGCCTTATGGACAATACGGCCCTGCAAGGACAGGCTTAAACATGTTGTGGCCCCTTTACCCTAGGGGCCCCTACCCGATGTGGGGCCCCTAGGCAGTTGCCTACACATTTATGGATAATACGGCCCTGGTTATAGTTACTGGATTTTCAAAGGCAGTGGCCTACACTGCCTGGCAGGGCCGACTTAAACATATCGGGGCCCCTAGGCAATGCACGTCTCAGGGCCCCTTTACCAAAGGGGGCCCTAGACGATGTGTGGCCCCTAGGTAGTGACTTACACTGCTTTGAGCACATGGCCCTGCCAGGCCGTGCTAAACATGTCGTGGTCCTAAGAAATGCACGTCTCAGGGCCCCTTTACCCTAGGGGCCCCTACCCGATGCGAGGCCCCTAAACAGTGGCCTACACTGCCTTATGGACAATCGGGCCCTGCCAGGACCGGCCTTAACATGTCGGGGCCCCTAGACAATGCTCGTCTCGGGGCCCCTTTACCCTAGGGAACCCTACCCAATGCGGGGTTTTTCTAATATGTTGTCAAACAAGTTGAAAAACAAAAGACACAAAAACCAAGATAATTCAACACATAAACTGCATAAAACGGTTTCATATACTAAGATGCTGTATCTCCGTCAATTTTACGAATTTCCTTCTTCCTTGGTGAAAGATTAGTAACAAATGCATCTTTTAGAAAGTGAATTAAAAAAGCGACAATTTTTTTTGTGTCGTGGCACCTTTAAAATGTGCTTAGTACCTATCTAAGGGGGCCTTTAAAAAAATCCCTATGTGGTGCCATAGTGACTGGATTAGTTTAAGACTCGGTGCATGCAAATCGGATGTATAGTTGTTCTAATATTTTTTTAAACATTATTTATTAACCAAGATAAGCACATATACATTTTTTTTTTTTTTATAGTTTGAAGTATAAAACATATTTTTTGTTTTTGTTTCTTGGTAGACACCACCTCACTAGGCTGAGCCTGTTCCGAGGTGAATATGTTATCTAATCATTATTTCTAATATGTTATCAGTTTTTCTAATATGTTAAAAACGTAGTTTTGAGAAAAACGCGTTCAAATTTTTGCCGAAGGATAATTCAACATACACAATGTTTAAAACGGTTTAATATAAAACGGTGTATCTCCGTGAATTTTCTTAAAGCATTTTATGATAGCATTATTAACAAATGCATCTTTTAAGAAAGGAAATACAAAATATAAAAAAATAAATTTTACAGAGCCCTGGTGCCTAAAAGCCTTGTTTAGGTTTTGATAAAGGGAACACGGAGGTGCTTGGAGGCCCCCAGGACCAGAGGCCCATGTGATCTGAATAAAAATCTTGTAAAATTAAATAAACTTTTACTATGGGGGGGGGCCTCATTCAGCTTTGCCGCCCCGGGCCTCTGACGGGCTTAGTCCGCCACTGCCCCCTGTACGATTTAGCTGGTGCCCGTACACGGCGCTGCGCGGTGGCCGTCGGTTTCCGATATCGCGATCCAGTATCGCGATACCGATAGTGCTGTTCGCGCGCGACGGTCGCATCATTTTTGTCTGATACTTATTCGTTTGACGTTTGACAGAAATGGCGTCGGAACATGGAAGTAATGTTAGATTTGTTCTGGAAGTGAAAAAAATGCATGTTTACATAACTATACTTTACCAGAATACGTAAGAAACGATTTAGTAGAGAAGGCATGGATTGATGTTGGAAAAAAAGTCATATGACATCGCATGACAGCGTGTTCACTCCACGACTGCACGTGAAAAATGATCAAGTTCAGTACATTTCGGATAGCGCCGTGTACGGAGACTAGCATTAAAAAGTGGTATATCAGCAGGGTACTTGTGGTTTCGTCACAATTACGTAGATTGTAAGTATCTCCATGAATGGAGGGCCTTAGGATAATAATTATTAACTAACTAACCATCACGCCGTTTCCCCGCAGGAGTAGGCAGGGAGGACGGACCGCCAAACAACTCGATCTTGGCACACCCTCCTTGCCTCGTTCACATTCATATATCGTCTCATACATGCTCTTCTATTATTCCGACTTTTCACATGGCCCGACTCAAGTATCTGATTCACTTGATCGTGCCATGTCTTCCTCGGGCGTCCCCGACCTCTTCTACCATCCACATTTGCGACATATATTCTCCTTACACTCCTTTCCTCGTTCATTCGCTCTACATGCCCAAACCATCTGAGCGTCCCTTTCTTAATCTTACGCATTACGCTTACATCAGCCTTGCATTCTTCACGGATCTCCACATTCTCACACCACTGTTTTACCACACATATGCCTCAGGGATCTCATTTCTACAGCATTCAGTCTACTTTCATCCTTTCTCTGCCAGTTCCATGCCTCACTGCCATACATCAGGGTAGGTATCAGCACTCCATTATGGACGGCTAACTTCGCTTCTTTGACAGTTTTTGTTGGCGCCAACGGCGTTCAGTCCTCCATTAATAGAGTTGCCTGCATTTACCCTTCTTTCGATATCTCTATCAGCCTTCCCATCTCTCGTAAACATACTTCCCAAGTACACAAACTCATCCTACTTATAATGCTCTAAATGCCATTGAGGTATATAAATAGAGAAGCAAACTTCATTACCGCGCGTCAAAAAAAGCGTAACCATTCTACAACCACGAGACGTAGCTTTGAAACCACTAAACATTTAAAAGTAAACATATATTTGTCTCACTTGCACAAGTCACGAGAACTATACCGCCCCGCTAGGATTGGACCGGATTAGACAAAGATAGAAGCACAAACCTGCGATTGCGGTTTGGTGTTGCCTACAATTTGAAATTTTACCCAACATACATAACAAAATAGAGTTTTTTTTAACGTTAGTTTGTAATAACATAAAATTATTAAAATTATTTTTAATACGTGTTTTATTATATGACTAAAAGAAAGGACTCCAGATACGAATATCTACAGCCTGTATGTCTGACGAATATCTACAGCGCATATGTTTAACTAATATCTACGAACTTCAGAGTGTTGATTAATATCTACAGAGCGTAGGTTGAACTAATATCTACAGAGCGTAGGTTGGACTAATCAGCTAAATGTGCCCAATAGTCCGATATTAGGGATTTTTACATACATACTTAAATAAATTAAGCTTTTTAAACTGCATACGTAATATTACGTTATTCCAATATGCTATACATAATTGCAAATCCAACCTCTGCCAGTGCTGTAGATATTCGTCAACACTTTGGTTCTCATAGATATTAATCAACAGTTTGAGCTGTAGATATTCGTCAACACTTTGATTCTCATAGATATTAGTTAGATTTTTTCAGTTTTTGGAATTTGTGTAGATATTAGTAGACGCCTCCAAAGAAAGCATAACTAATTAAATAATTATGACATTTTTTGTTACAATATTTTTATTGAACCAACAGTATATAATTCTCAAACGGAAAGTGTTTCAAAAGTGTTTTCAAAGTTCTTTTCTCAGCAATCGAATTATTTCCACCCACTTCTTATGGCGTGCTGCATCTTTATGGTACCCTGCAAAATTATTATCAATATAAATCACTACCTATCTACCTACCAAATCAAAAATACAAGAATAATAACAGTGAAAGTGATCCGTAAGAAACTTCGCATAATTGTGTATATTAAGTAAACAAAACAAAATCCGAAACACTTGCGATTTCTCTGTAGTATTCACTACACTAATGGTGATATAATTTTTTATATATTTTGGATAATTCAAGTAAATTTCGAAAAATTAATATCGCAAAATAGTGACAAGTGAAATTGAAATATAATTGAAGGTAGTTGGAGCCCTTGTGATTGGCTAACATCATCGCCATCTTTTTTACACTGACCATACAGCTGCTGCGTCACTGTCTCTAACCGCGCTTGCGCATTATACTAGTTCTGCCAAAAAACAATCTACAGCTAGGGCGACGATGAGTTCAAGCAAAAAACCGGCTCCCAACTGCAAGAAAATCTGTAAACAACCACAAGGTCCAAAAATAAAATGAATACACTACCTGAAGACATTATCACAGAAGAGGATGTTTTTTCAAAATTTACTTCTTACATGGATTTAAAATAAAAACCCAAATTTTGGAAAACATCGATAAAAAAATATCAGAATTTCCAAAAACAACCAAATTTATTTGTCAATAATACGACGACATAATTAATCACATGCCACAATATTATTCTTCAATAACTATTATTTTTGTGTTCTTTTATTAAATTGTAGAGTTGTTAACCTCAACGCAGGCTTGACCTAGTGAGTTTACAAACTGAATTGTGAACATTAGGGAACGTACCCATACTACGTGACCTCTTCGGGGGGGAGGGGGTCTTCAAAATGTCACGCTTGGTACAAATGAGCGGCGGTTTGCTTAGGATTTTGGTCACCGGGGGGGGGGGGGGGGGGGGTTAAAAATTGCAAAAAAATTGGTCACGTAGTATGGGTACGTTCCCTTAAACCTAGGTACCATGTAAAGAAACAAATACATAAAATACGTAAAGAAATATAATTAGGTACGATTATTATTTAGTAATAAGTTTTAATGAACTATTTTGTAGTAAAACAATTTTTATTATTATTTCCAAAATATTTTAATATGGTTACCTCCATAGTAACTTATTCCATAAATTATGTATTCTCCCATTATTGTGGAAAAACCAAAATGACTTTTTAGTGGCAACACTGAACCTATTTTAGAGTACTTTGACATTTTAATTAAATTTCTGCGTTTTTTAATTAAATATGAATATGTAAAGTCCATTACAGCCAAACACACATCGTCTTCATTCTGTCATGGCCGCCATTTGTGTTTGTTCAAACTCACCAAAGTCCTACTTTTTTTAATTCAAACTCGCCTAAGTCCAGTAATTCTATTTCAATATCGATTAAGTCCATAGGTATTGTACCAAATGCGCCAAAGTCCATTAAAAAATCGTGGAAAATGCAAATTTACTATAAGAAATTTATTTTAATTTTTATTTTTCTGTGTTCCCAGGTACAATATTCATAACATGACGTCATATTCACAGGTTTTTAATTGCTAAATGTTGAAACTAGAAAAAATCGTCATTATCCGAAAACTGTTTAAACGGGACTTAGGCGAGTTTGATATGTGTCGACACATATGTAGGGATTGAACTTTCTAGTTTGAGTCATGTAGCTTGGTGAGTTTTCGTTTTATGTCACGTAAAGTCGAGTTAAAAATGTCAATGTGGTAATAATTTAAGTTAAATGAGTGTGTGGATCTGAAGATAAACGAGTTCTGTTTGGAGTTGGTCTTGCAAAGAGGGAGATTAAAGGTAAGCAACTGCCTGCTGTTGCGATTTGGAACATGGAATGATAGGCGTTGAAGAAGATCAGGACATTCGATTAAGTTGTTATGTGTAATTTTAAATAACGTTACCGAATCTGCTATATTTCTTCGATAAGTTAACGTTTGTATTTTGAAGAACTTTGCTTACTACATCCTTGTTAGCAATTACCTAGTCGAACTATAAAAACGCGTGTCCAGCTTGTCCCAATCTGGCCTGCCATGCAGTTGGTGGGCTGACTTATCCGCCGCCAAGACCAGGACAAACCTTGCCCGGATGTTAACCCGGGCACCCCTGCTAAGTCACCAAATGTAGCGAACCACTTGGGGTGACCCATGGCAGAAGTGTTGGTTATTTACTTATCTTACCTTAAATATTCTTATGTTATAATTAAATATTCTTATGTATGATACTCATTTATCTCAACACAGGTATACCCTAGTGAGACAGGCATCGAATAATGTAATGTAAACATACCTTATATAGATAAATAAATAAATAAATAAATAAATAAATAAATAAATAAATAAATAAATAAATAAATAAATAAATAAATAAATAAATAAATAAATAAATAAATAAATAAATAAATAAATAAATAAATAAATAAATAAATAAATAAATAAATAAATAAATAAATAAATAAATAAATAAATAAATAAATAAATAAATAAATAAATAAATAAATAAATAAATAAATAAATAAATAAATAAATAAATAAATAAATAAATAAATAAATAAATAAATAAATAAATAAATAAATAAATAAATAAATACATAAATAAATAAATACATTAATAAATTAATAAATAAATAAATAAACAAATAAACAAATAAATAAATAAATAAACAAATAAATAAATAAACAAACAAACAAACAAACAAACAAACAAACAAACAAACAAACAAACAAACAAACAAACAAACAAACAAACAAACAAACAAACAAACAAACAAACAAACAAACAAACAAACAAACAAACAAACAAACAAACAAACAAACAAACAAACAAACAAACAAACAAACAAACAAACAAACAAACAAACAAACAAACAAACAAACAAACAAACAAACAAACAAACAAACAAACAAACAAACAAACAAACAAACAAACAAACAAACAAACAAACAAACAAACAAACAAACAAACAAACAAACAAACAAACAAACAAACAAACAAACAAACAAACAAACAAACAAACAAACAAACAAACAAACAAACAAACAAACAAACAAACAAACAAACAAACAAACAAACAAACAAACAAACAAACAAACAAACAAACAAACAAACAAACAAACAAACAAACAAACAAACAAACAAACAAACAAACAAACAAACAAACAAACAAACAAACAAACAAACAAACAAACAAACAAACAAACAAACAAACAAACAAACAAACAAACAAACAAACAAACAAACAAACAAACAAACAAACAAACAAACAAACAAACAAACAAACAAACAAACAAACAAACAAACAAACAAACAAACAAACAAACAAACAAACAAACAAACAAACAAACAAACAAACAAACAAACAAACAAACAAACAAACAAACAAACAAACAAACAAACAAACAAATAAATAAATTTAGTAGATGGTTCTCGGGGCGGCTGTACCCATACCCGCTTCCGAAATTATATATATATGAAGTATAGTATATACATCAATGCTAAATGCTCATAATACTTATAATATTTTTTTGTAATTTTTACTATCAGGAATCACCCGATTTAAAAAAATAAGCCAAGTGTTTCGTTAAAATTTACAGATTTTCAAAGTGTTCCATTGAAGAAAAAGTTTGGGAAACCCTGGGTATAGAGTGTTATACTTTGTTATAATAATAGTGAACATTTTATTTAGCAGAATAAAAATAATTAAAAAAAGGTGACTTTTAGAAATGTTGTAAACATCAAGTATTACTTTACTTTACTTATATTTGTGCATATCATTCATTGGCTTCTAGGAATTGGCTAAAATATAGTAATTTAGTATTGGGGTATTGTTACCTTCAGAGTGAATTTTGTTTGAAATTATTGCACAAGTATTGCTAATTAGCTCTGTTATTTCAGGGATTTAAGTTAGAGATTTAATAATAATTTTGGTTTAAAAATAATAAAATTAAATGAGAATAATTCTGGTTCCCTTATTAGAGGCAAGAGCTTTTCTTTACTGATAAAGACGATATGACCAATAATGTTCTTAAATGCAATATTTGTAAAATATATGTTTAAATAATATAACTCTTTATATTAGCTCCATAAAAATAAAACATAATTTTTTTAATAATAAAAATCTCTGCACAGGTATCGCTAATTAGTTCTGTTATTTCAGGGATTTGTTAGTTAGAGATGTAATAATAATTTTGGTTTAAAAATAATAAAATTAAAAAAATAAATAATAAAATAATCTTATACATAAACATGAATTGCTAAATGTATTGCTAAGCGCAAATCTCGAGAGCAGCTGAACCGAATTCGCTAATTCTTTTTTTAGAATATTCCTTGAAGTACGAGGATGGTTCTTACGGAGAGAAAAATTAAGAAAATTGCGCAGAAATTGGATAATTTCAGAAAACCTAACGACTATCGCACGTTTGACAGTTCGCGTGTTTGAGAATGACATTTTGCAAAACAATGATTGTTAAATGAGGATTCTATTTTTGAAAATCTTTAAGTTGATAAATTTATTTAAAGTAGGTACTCCCCTAATAGTTTGAATCGAATCAAGAATTTTAGATATTTTAAATAGGTACCTATGTTAGATACCAAATTTAATATATATGAAAAATGGAAATTTGAATAAAAATTGTAAAAGGTGGCACGCGGGCTGTTTAAAAACTGAATGTACTGGGATTGAATATATGGAACGCGGGAGGAAGGTTGGCAGGAAGAGAGAGCGGGAAAGGGAAGAGGGAAGGCGGGGAAGGTGGAAAGGGAACGTGGGAGGGGAAGGGGACGTGTGAGGTGGCAGGACGGGGGAAGGGGGGGGGAGTGGAGTGGTGAGAGGGAAGGTGGAGATGACGGAGTGGGAACGCGAGAGGGGAAGAGGACGCAGGAGAAGAAGGGGAGGTGGAAGGGGAACGGGACGAATGGGAAAGGACACGAAGGGAGAAACAATTTCTTTATTAAATGGCATAACAACACATGCCGGGACCAGCTGGTAAATAATAAAAGTAAAAGAAAAGTTGTGTAGCTATCGACGCGACGTGAGAATTGTGGTTCCCTTATTAGAGGCAAGAGCTTTTCTTTACTGATAAAGATATACATGACCAATAATGCCCTTAAATGCAATATTTGTAAAATATATGTGTAAATACATAATATAACTCATGTTTATATTAGCTCCATAACAATAAAACTTTTTTTTTTAATAATTAAAATCTCACCGGTCTCATCTTCATTCACCGGTCTCCACTGTCTCCAGTATTCACTACACGGAAACTTTTTACACAAACAGTATTATTATTTGTATTTAATCCTTTGAAAAACTATAAGGAAGTTATTATTACATTTGTTATTTCGGTGACAGACAACTCAGGATGAAATCAACTCAGAACCTTCTCAGAAAAGTCATTAAAAGTGATGAAAAAAATGGTTAAATACAGGGTGTAACAGGACGTACCCGAGGGATTTTAACCAGCGATTCATGGTCATATTTGTAGTAAAAAATGTAAATGAAATTTTTGCCTCCGGTGACTTTTTTGATGACATTTTTTTTTTCTTCAAATTCTAACAAAAAAATAAATTCTTCCGCTTGTTGTCATTAGTCACTCAGCCGAGTAACCGACCAACCCCTCACCCCGCCTCCAACTGTCCAACACCTACCATTTTTTAATGTTTTTGTAGAAAAAGTAAATAAAAAAAAATCAAAAATATCACTGGAGATCACAATTTCATTTACATTTTTAACTCCAAATAATGTCAGGAATCGATGGTTAAAATCCCTCAGGTACGTTCTGTTACACCCTGTATGTTACGTTAGATAAGGGTTATTGGCTATTTTAAAATTATTTTTTCATAGCTTTTGACTTTTCAAAGAAGTGTAGAGTTGACTTTATTCTGAGTTGGCATAGAACCGTATCGCGACCGTTAAGTTTTCCGACCGTTAAGTTCTCCGGCACCGGTTCACCTTACTGCTTACTACGTCCACCACAATTAGGTGAATATTAAACTTTATTGTTGAAAGTTCAACGACTAAATATAGTTACAGGAAATCTATTATTATTACCTTGAATGTAGTAATTGACCCCACGGAGTTGTACAACTCTGGAGTTCGCTTATCGCAACTACGATCAATCTAATTTTATGTTGTGCATTGCATTTTATTTATTACTTCACTTTTCACCCACATACACATCCATTAAAAAATATATGAAGTTCTCTTACCTCGAAGTTATATCCCTAAGTAATCGAATCATCATTATCATCATCATTATCATTACATAGTATAAAATGAAGTTGCTCAAAATGTATGTGCGTGTTAATCTTTTAAACTTCTTCTTCTTCTTCTTCTTCGATGGCGCTACAGCCCATATCGAGCTTTGGCCTCCTGCAACAGTCGCCTCCAACTCCTCCTGTCCTCAGCGGCTGACTTCCAATTTGGTACCTGGAGAAGCTGTGCTGCATCCCCTCTTACTTCGTCTTCCCACCTCAGTCTGGGTCTTCCCACTTTTCTCTTTCCACCTGGGTGTCCAGTCAAAATTCTTTTTGGGACGCGTGTATCCGGCATTCTTTGTACATGCCCAGCCCATCTCAGTCTGAGGAGTCTCATATGTGTTGAGATGCTAGGTGCCTTATATATATTATACAATTCTGTATTGTGCCGGATGCGCCACTGTTCACCCTCTTTCACGGGTCCACATATTCTTCTCAGCACTTTTCTTTCAAAAGTATCCAGCATTTCAGCCATCTTTACAGTCAGTGTCAGCGCCTCACATCCATATGCCAATACAGTTCTAACAATGGTCTTATATATGGTTATTTTGGTTTTTCTGTGGACACTACGTGACTTAAACACTGGCAGCAAAGAGAAGTATGTTTTGTTGGCTGCTGTGATTCTCCTTCTGATTTCTGCTGGATCCTCATTATTCTCTGTCAGACTGGAGCCCAGCAAATTGGTCGACCACTTCGTATAAGTAGTTGTCTTTGAATTGTGCACTACTTCTTAAACTACGCAACTGATTTTCATACGGTTTTTACCAATAGATAGAGTGATTGAAGAGGAATGTTTATATGTATAATACATGTAAATTACATTGGAGAAAAGCCGAGAAATTCAAAGAAAACATATTTTTGTGCGATTTAAAACGGCTGGCGGGCCGTACTATAGTCACTTTTGAAATTCGTTCTACGGAAGAAATTGGAAAATAGATGTCCTAGAGTAAGTAGGTATTTGATTTGAATTATTTTATTTGATAAAGTCGCTCAAAATGTATGTGCGCATAGATCTTTTAAACTACGCAACGGATTTTCATGCGGTTTTCACCAATCGACAGAGTGATTCAAGAGGAAGGTTTATATGTATAATACATGCATATTATAGTAAAGAAAATCCGAGAAATTCAAATATTCAATTCAGGCAGCGGGCAGCTGGCAAGCGGGTGGTGTGGATTTTATAAAGGATCGGTAATGGCGTTGTGTTTCGTTAGCCACAGCAACGTGTGGACGGGTCTGTTGTAAATTATAATTTAGAGCTCACCAGTACTTTTATACAAACCTTGTCTTGACAATAACGAACACAAAAAAAAGAATTATTCAATTTGGTGCAGTGGTTCAAAAGTTATGCGCGAACATACATTTCTGCGATTCATATTTATTTCAGTCATTAATTTTTCGTAATTTCATGATGCCAGAGCTTACTATTGTATACAGAAACCATCGCGGGCATGCACACATCAAATCCCCAAAGTTTCATCGCAATCGGATGAACGGTTTAGCAATGAAATGTTTATTGCCAGAGCTCACTATTGTATATACTATCTATATCTATGTACACCATTTTGCAAAATAACCTGACGATCTGGATTTTTTTTTGTATTTTTCTAGTTTTCAAAACACCTAAATACATAGAAATCAGTTGAAAACATCCAGACAGAATTTTTGTTGTAGACCTGTGTTATTAAAAGTCGAATTCTTTTTCCCTATATTTTGTATCCAGCTTTTTATTTTAGTTTTACATGTGATAATGTTATTGTCATTTTTAAATTACAGTGGGATTATATTGTATTCAGTACCATAGTGCAAGAAACTTTTTGTTCAAATTTTGTATTCGTAATTGTACATGTTTTGAGAGATCTAGAGATTCTAATATGCGTGTTAGTTGTTAGGCTGATTAATTTTCATGTGCCTAGTAGAACGGTTCGTCAGATTGTACCTTACCATTGTAACAATTCAGGTACCAATTCAGAAATAAACTCAGTAATGAACCGACTGCACAGTACAGGGAATAAATATTACATGAATACCAATGGTACTGAAAGTCTATCAACCTATAAAAACATTGTCATTAAATCTGTGTGTCTATCTAGATAAATTTGAAATGTTTATAAATTTTCAATATGTGTCGAATGTATATGAATGTGTATCCTTTATTTTATTCTGTTACTTTTAAGCTGCAAGAAAATCACTTCTTTAAATGTATATGAATGTGTATCCTATAATTTACTCTTTTGTTTTAAGTTAAAAAATCTATACTTGATACTTATTTAATTGTTATCTCTTATTTCTTTGATTATAACAAATGTATTTTTAATTTTATCATATGTAAAAGCCCTAATTGGGCGTGTACAAATAAATAAAATTTCTCGTGTTTCATATATCTATATTATGTATATGTATAAAGAAAGGAGATGAAATTCTGGAAAGGAAAAAAAATAAGAGGAGTGCATAGTAATCTGGTGGTCAATGTCTTCAAGAGTGTCAGACGTGTGAATCCACTGCGGTGCAAGGCGATGTTCAAAAAGACTTCTGTTTGAGAGGTCACAAGGTCTCCCTCAAACAGTTTCTCCCGATCCGACCTGCCACGCAGCTGGTGGGCAGACAAATCCGCCGCCAAGACCCGGACAAACCTCACCCCATCAACCCGGACAACCCAGCTAGTTTATTTAAGGTTATTCAATCAAATTTATTTATGAGATATGATATTAAAGCCTCAGTGTATTCCTTGCAGTTCAACACATCTACATACTATTTATTAAAAAGTATTGCCAACTGCATACTATTATTAATGGTACCGAAGATATAAGCCATCAAAATGTTGATTGTTCCGACGTCTGCACTGTCATTTGGATTATTCATAATTGTTTGCGATTGTGTTGCGACGTACCGCCACTAATTACATCATGAGTTTACCATTAGTGTTCCTACTGATTTATACTTAATGTATTGTTTACGGATGTCTTAATTTGTCATCAACAGATGCCTCAAACCTAATACGTAATAATGAACTTCTTAATTACTTTTTGACACATATACTTAAGCCAGCACCAATATATTCCCTGCAGATCACTTGTATCAGTTCAAGACTCAATTCTGTACCACCGGCTTGACATTAATTATTATACAGTGCTTTATGTAGGAGTAGGCTTGAGAGTGGATCGGTGGTTTGGAGCCTGTATTCCCTCATGTTGGAGAAGATTCAGAAGAAGTTTCTAAGATTTCTCTACCTGAGGGAGTATGGCTACTACCCGTGGCTCTACACTACCGACTTTCTCTTGGACATGCTCGGTATGAACTATCTAAGGGTCAGAAGGGATGTCCCCATTGTAACATATTTCTTCAGACTGATTCGTGGATGGTTCAAAAGCTCTACTATAATGGGAACATTAGTTTCTATGTTCGCGATGGTTATCTCCGTCACCGACAGCATAGACTGTTTTATCTCCCGGCTTGCAGAACTATCATGCCAATGTCATGCCAATCGGGAGAGCTGTCTTGATGTTAAATAGAATCATTTCGAAAATCGATATGTTTAACATCTTCTTCTTCTTTGTGTGCCGTATCAGGTTCCCCCGACGTTGGCGATCACTCTTGAAAATGTCTCTCTGTCTCGCGCTGGCCGGAATAGCTCCTCCACACTTCTAATGCCGGTCCACTCTCGTATATTTCGCAGCTAACACATTTGTCTCCTACCAGGCCCTCGGCGACCCTCTAGCTTGCCTTTCAACATTAAATGGAGCAAGTGATACTTCTCCCCTCGAAGTATATGACCCAGATATGAAATTTTCCGGATTTTTATTAATGTAAGCAGTTCTCTATCTGCTCTAGCCCGCCTGAGAATTTCTGTGTTGGTGATCTTGTCGGTCCATGGGACCTTGAGCATTCTCCGGTGAAGCCACATTTCAAAAGCCTCTAACCTATTCATGGTATTTACTTTCAAGGTCCATGTTTCACATCCATACAGCAAGACCGACCACTCATAACAGTTTAGCATTACCTGCCTTAGTTTTAAGCTGATATAACATAAATGAAGCACAATTTAGACGGCAAGCGTTGTTACTGTTAGTCTAATTAATTGTGCTTCATTGATGTTTAATTTGTTTGATTTTTTTTCCTTACATCTAATCTTACATATTTTCTCTCTTTCAAAAACACTTCGAAGTTTTAATTTTGTAATGTTTTTAAAATGAATAAACTGAATTGAAAATTAAGTTTCCGCCAAAACTATAAAACAACAAACTACTCATCATACCAAAATCTTCAGTTGTTTTTTTAATTTAAAATTGGTTCATAACACTGCGTGTGTCTTTACGGGACACTATTGCATACATGTTACTAGAGTTCATTTTGAAAGCTCAAAACTTCGTCATTGATTTTACTGTCGCTAATAACTCTTTACACACATGGTGTTAAAGGACGTACTGACTTACTTCAACCAGTGATTCCTGACATTATTTGGAGTAAAAAAAGGTAAATGAATTTTAGGTCTCCGGTGACTTTTAAAAAAAAACTTAAGGTATTATAGAACGCTGTAAAGTAAACAATACGAGTATAATTATTAAACCAGCAGCACAATTCAAACGAATAGAAGGTAATTAATACGATAATAACTGGTCAGACTTAAATTGCTAACCACTAATGTTTTAGATAAGACTGCATTCGTAGTAAATACTTTCCAAACCAAAGATGTCACATAAATAAACTGAGAAACAACTGGACTCGACAAATTTGACACTAAACTAATAATTGACTTTTTTTAAATAGCGCCTCCTTTCACCTATATCTATTATCTCAGTATTAATAGCAGCATATCCCACAGTCATTTTAAAAGTGCAAACATAGTGCCTATTTACAAATCCAAAGATAAAAATAATCCCCCTCTAGACCTATCTCGCTTTTAAATGTTCTTATAAAAGTAATCGTAAATCTAGTGAAAATCCAACTTGAAGGCTATCTAACAAAAAATCTTATCAGAAAATCAGTATGGTTTTCGAAAGAATATGGTAGTACAAGGTGCAAAATAAGTAACGGAAAACGTCCTAAAAAATGTTTACCAAAATAATATTTCATTGCGGTTTTTCTGGTTCCAAGCAAAACTTTTGATACAGTGTACAACGATACAACGACATACCATTGCATTAATCACATACTGAGACAAGAAAAAGGAAGAAATTTTATAATCTGTGAAAATGGATCTCACTGATGATTTTACGTTAATAGACACAAAGGTATGTGAAGATACTACAGAACTAAATAACTACATAAATGAAGGAAATACTGACTTCAACATAATAAATTTAAACATCCGCAGTATTCATAAACATTTTGATGAATTTTGTATTTTCCTCAACTCTCTAGGATTTAAACCAAATGTTATTATACTTACGGAAACACAAATGCGTGAACTAATCCCTTACTCCATCTCTGCTTATAAGACTTACTCACTTCCTTCAAAACATACTTCGCATGACGGTCTAACGATTTTCTATAGTGCACATAAAATAACTGATGTATAATAAACATCCCAAAATTTAAGTTTTCTAATGCCATACATTTATCATTCAAGCTAAACAATAAAAAATACTCTATAATTGCTGTTTATCGCTCCCCTTCTTTAGATTCTAAATCTTTTATCAAAGATTTAAAATATTTCATAAACGAAAATAATTGCAACCAATCAGATTTCTCATTTATCGTAGGGGATATAAATATTAACATAGAACATTCTATCCTGAGCCCAATTGCAAATGAATATCTAAATGTTATATACAGCGAAGGATATCTATCTTATATAAATAGCCCTACCAGATACGGTTCTTGTCTTGATCACATATTTCTTAAAACCAATAAAAATTGTATACCCAAATCAGCTGTCCTAAAAATTGATATAACCGATCATTTCCCAACTTTTTTCGGTCACAGTACCTTAAAGTATCATCATACAACTAAAGCCCAACAAGTGGGAAAAAATAAAATTAACTATCAAACCCTAAACAGTTTTAAAAAAAAAGAAACTTGGAACTCAGTTTTAACCAATGATGACCAAATCAATCACTATACACCTTCTATTCAATATTAAATGATAATATCAAGAATAGTCTTGAACCAACATCAATACCTAGAAGCAAACATAAAAAAAATAAACCATGGATCACGCGTGGTTTGATCATTGCAAGCCAACACAGGAACAAACTGTACAAAATTTACAAAAATCATGAGAATTATTGCATAGCTAAAAACATTCCACCCAATGAAAATTTACGACAGCAATACATCATTTATAGAAATTTTTTCAATATTTTTATAAAAAAATGTAAACAAGAGTATTATACCAAACAATTACAAACAGCTGATAATGATTCTAAAAAAACCTGGCAAGTCATAAATGAAATAACTAATAGAAAACATAAAGCAAAAACATTCCCTTAAAAAAAATTGTTACAGATGATAAAATAGTCATAACGGATATAAGGAATATTGCAAATAAATTCAATGATTTTTTTACAAATGTTGCTTCAGATATAATAAATAACAATCCCTCATTTCAAAACCATATTCATCAATACACTCAAATGGACGAACACTCTGAAAATAGTCCTAATTTAACCCAATTTAAACGTATTACCGAATCTGAAATAATAAAACACATTGACAATCTTAACACAAATACAGCCAATGGACCAGATGAATTAAGCGCCATCGCTATCAAATCTATTAAACAACACATTTCGAAGCCCTTGCAACACATTTTTAATTCCTGCTTTGAAAAAACGTTTTCCCAGACGCATTTAAACTCTCCAATATTGTACCAATACATAAATCTGGATCAATCTCTAAACTTGACAATTACAGACCAATATCGCTAATATCCCAACTAGCGAAGATATTAGAAAAAATTATTAAAATACAAGTACTAGAGTTTCTAGAATCAAATGCACTTTTGTCCCCAAATCAATATGGTTTCAGAAAAGGTCTTAGTACAGATGACGCTTTATTTAATCTAACAAAAAATATATACACCAATCTTGACGTAAATATGAAAAGCTTAACAATCTTTTTAGACCTAAAAAAGCGTTTGATACCGTTAATCATAATAAACTGATTAGAAAACTAAATAATATTGGAATTAAAAATAATTATCTGTCACTATTAACAAATTATTTACTTGATCACAGACAATGTACAAAAATTGGTGATAATATTAGTAAACCAGAATATGTGAGACATGGGGTTCCACAAGGTACAGTTATCGGTCCATTATTGTTCCTAATTTATATCAATGACCTGTGTAATATCAGTATTCCGGGAAAACTATTCTCGTATGCTGATGATACTGATATCACAGTCCATGGTAAATCATGGAAAGAAGTCTATAAAAACGCAAATAAGTGCACATCCATTGTCAAAGAATGGCTAAACCAAAACCTCCTAACTCTGAACTGTGAAAAAACTATGTATATTCCATTCTATAATACCAAAAGGGCGGCACCCTTAACTCACCTAAATATAAGGTTTCACAACAATTCTTGCAACCCTGTTTTGTGTTCTAACTGTATAGAAATGAATTCGGGGAACACAGTTAAATACCTAGGAATTATTATAGACAGACAACTAAAATGGACAAATCACGTAGAAAACCTTGTAAATAAACTTAGGTATTTGACTTACATTTTTAAACGATTAAATAACATAGTTGATATTAAAAGATTGAAACTGGTATATCATGCATTGGTGCAATCATCAATATCTTATGGAATAATTGGATGGGGGGGGTATTTATGATACCCATATTAAGCAACTAGAAATTAATCAAAAATTAATAATAAAAATAATGTTGCATAAAGATGTTACCTACCCCTCCTTGCAATTATTCCAAGAAGCTGAACTCTTAGATATAAGAAAAATCTACTGTATGCAATGTCTGAAATATATATTTTCACGAAATGTATATTTTACAAAAAACGAAAAACGCTCCAGCAGTAGAGTAAATAATGCATTTGAGGTTCCCCTATGCAAAACTAGGCTTGCGCAAAGACATGCTTTTGTCATTGCACCAAAAATCTATAATGCACTGTATCAGACTATAGAAATTAAATCTAAAAACATATCCTCTTACAGCATATACGAAAAATTAATAAAGACTTGGGTAACTACAAATGACACAAATACCTACCTGCTATAACATCTTACCTGTTATAACTTTACAAATCCCTAATTTTTGTTTAACCTTTTTTGTTTTTCATATAATTTTTTTTTTTTTCTTAACTTTAGTTTTTTTAAATACGGAATTATTTGTTCTATAAATATGTTAAAACATAATTATGTTTCAATTTACTAATTTAAAGTTTAATCTGCTATGTTGTATCTTAACTGCATTAAAAAAAAAAAACTTATGTATACCCACGAACTGGCGATGCCTATGTGGGATTTTTTTTTGTTACCATACATATATGTATACTATTGTAATGTCTTTTTTGTTGTTAAATTGTATTATTGTTTATCGTTAAGCTACATATTTAATTTTATAGTTCCTTTTTTTTACTTCTTATCAAAAGAAATGTTTTTTGTAATATTTTTATGTATGTAACAAAAAAATTTATTAATAAAAAATAAAAAAAATAAAAAAAAGTGTACCGCAAAACACTTTTTAAAGCACGGACTCAAGTAATCAAATACTTATGAATTTACATTAACAGGGATGTTAGATGGACTGAACAAATAAATAAAACTGCGGATAATGTTAGAAAACTTGTGTATTTTTTTAAGAACATATGAAACATAATGCCAATGAAGACTCTAAAAACGATTTACTAAGCATTAGTCCAATCAATTATCAATTATCACTCAAAGTTTGATTGGTTGAGGTGGTGCTGCTAAAACTAATATGTACCCTCTCGGCAAATTGCAAAAAGCCTTAAAGTTATTATAAAAAAACCTTATAGATTCTTGACAATTCAGTTATTTAAGGGCTTCGCTGTACTAAACCTACAGCACATGTACATCAAAATTATATCAAAAAGACAAACCTAAGATAAAGCCATGCAAAATAATGCATAATCGTACAAAAGCATGTGTTTTTGTTTTGAAAATTTGATCGCTTGGAAGTATTATAGATGCTTCAATTAAATACTGCAAGTCGAACACATCTTGGCAGATTTGTTTTTTTATTTTAAGTTTTTTAATATTCCTAGAAAAAATTTAAGTATTAGGTCTATAAAAAAACACTTTCAAGCGCAAATTCTCCTACCTATAAACCCCTTTTCGGATATGGTTTTATTGTATGATGTGGCAAATTCAGTTTTCTTTTATAATAATCGCAAAAAATTGATAATTATGCCTGAACTTCACAAAATAAAATAAAATATGCATTTTCGCGTTGTTATTTTTGACATCAATCAAGACGGCCGGCACCCGACGAATTTGGATTTTTAAAGTGTACCTTATGCCTTTGACGTAAGAACTATGCACTTGTCACACCCATTTTGTATCAGTTCCGCCCCGTCTGCGGTGGGGAAAAGACGTTACTGGATTCTGCGTCGCTTGGTTCCATGAAATCAATTTTAAATTTACTTGTTATTACAATAAACAATGCGTAAGAAAGAAAATAAAGTTTTTTAGACCTTTACGAAATAAACCTGTAAAAAACAACTCAAATTCCCTTTTCAACCTTTCCAAAAGCTTCTTCTCAAGTATTTTTAAATCCTTCCCAAAAAGAGGCGTAGATTCCGTTTTTTCCCTGAACTATTGGATCAAATTAACCATCATACTACACAACACAATAAAATTACGAAATAAGTCGTAGGCAGCAACTCACGACTCCGATATTTCTCTCGTATTTCTTCCTTATTTCAAAGTTTCGAGAAACTTTGAAATAAGGATTAAAGAGCATATGAAAGCTTTAAATAATAATAGTTTCTCGGAGTTTGCCAACCATTTAATAGAAACTAGTCATACCTTTAATTTTAACAGTGGAATAGAATTAATTCATTGTAATGTCAATGGCATTCAGTTAGATAAACTAGAAATTTTAGAGATTAGAAAGAATGTTAATGCAAATTTAAATATTATTAATAATCAAAAATTGTTTTTAAATGACCCATTATTAAATCTATTCCCCTTTTAAATTTTTTTAAATTGGTCTATATTGCCCCTCGTCCCTTAAACATTATTTTCTTTCTAATTTTATTATTGTTTATGTCGATTATTTTTCTCTATTACCTATATATATGTCTATATTTAAAATTAGTTCTGTCAAAACCCTGAAGAAGTCAGTTTGCTGACGAAACATGTCGGTTTTATAAACAATAAAAGTGGTAAAAACGAAGTAATTTATTAATTTCAACATTTTTATCTCAACGATCAACAATCTCTTTTATTCTTATTCCTTTCTTTCATTTTTATTTCTTTTTACCTATTTCTATATTTTTTAAAATTTATTTCTTTCATTTCTTTTAATATTTTTTCTCATTTTATTTGCTCTTCTCAATCCCTTAAGATATTAAAATTGGATTACATTCCTTCCACCTCGGAACAGGATCAGCCTAGTAAGGTGGTTTATACCAAAAAAAATATTTGTTTTAATTATACGTATTATCTTGGTTAAAAAATAAATTAACAAAATTGAAGCTAACGAACCATTGATTTTGAAACATTTCGATTATTTTGGTGGTGAATGTAAAGTTATTTATTTTCAAAAGTAATAATATTTCTTCAAAGGCAGAAAACTTATTTTGTGGCCCCATTTTAGTACAAAATTAATAAAATGCTTACTTTTAACACTTTCAGTGATTATAAAACCAAGATGATTCGTAAGCAATGCTTAAATGCCAAAAGAGTGGTAAAAACCAGGTATTTTATTAATTTTGAAGTATTATTATTCATCTTCTGTTCTAATTTTTTTTATTACACATACTTTATAAAACATTCTTATTCAGACAAAAGAGAAATCAAATAAAACACGATTAATTCAAATAAATAGTTTGTATTGAAAGCAAACTTACTATTAATAGAATGCATCAAGCATTAATGATTATTTTTATCGAAGATAACCTATTACATAGTTTCTTGGATGACTTTTGTTTAAAAAAAATTACATTAACTATAGGAGGCCCTGAGAAAAATATTTCCCTTCAGGGCCTATGTCATCGTTGGGGATGCTGTGTGGATTGTCTTTTTAGATAAGAGAGGAGAAAATGGGAATGAAGAGGGTATTAGGAGTGGATAGGAATCTGGGTATCAGTGTCCAGGAGTGATGGACGTATGAATCCATCATCCATAGAGAGTATGGCTGTAACATATTTAAACAAGTAGGTATCATGTAGTCCAGCATTCTTTGTCCATATCTGTTTTTTTTTTTTTTTTTTTTTATTGAAATTTTTTGATACAATACATATAATACATACATGAAATAATGAAAAGTATATAAAAAAACTTAATATAATTAATGTATGAACAAAAAAATCCCACAAAGGCAATGCCTGTGCGTGGGTATAATATAGATTTTTTACTTTTATTTCTATGGTTATAGTGAATATTTTAAGTATACATAAATAAGGAATTTAAAAAAAAGTAACTGAATGAATGCATTTAAAAACTACAGCATAATGACAGTCTGCACTGTTATTATTGTATTTGTAAGTTTTGTAAAAATAGATGTTACAAGTGCAATTTAAAAACATAAAAAACAAACAAAATAAACTAGCAAACAATATTATAAATCTTCTCTAAAAGCTGTCCAATGATAGATATATTTAATGGCTTTATTTAAACTTATAAGAAAAAAATATCTGTTTCAGTGTTTTTTAGCCAAATTTTGGTATATTTTTTATAAGATTGAAGATTTTGACATATGTTCTCTTTAAAGGTTGTACATAGTAAATTATACATTTTTGGAGCTATAAAACTAATATGCCTTTGGGACAACCTAGTTTTGCAGTGGGGTACTGCATACTCACATGTGCCACGTCTTTGGCTGGTACGATTTGAATTTTTTAGAAAGTTATTTGGACGCATGTAAATAAATTTAAGGCATTGAAGTCCATAAGTCTGTCTAAGGTCCAAAATATCAGTTTCCTTAAACAATTGTTTGGAGGGATACGATTTATTTTTTTTGTACATAATCTTAATTATTGATTTTTGGGCAATTTCTAAAGGTTTTACATGATTATTGTAAGCTCCACCCCAGCCAATTATTCCGTAGGAAAGAGATGAATGGACTAGTGCATCATAAACTAGTTTTATGGTTTTTATATTTACTATGTTACACATTCTTTTAAAAATATAATTTAAGTATCTGAGTTTGTTTACAGTATTTTCTATATGGTTGGTCCATTTAAGTTGACAGTCTATGGTTACACCTAAGTACTTAATCATTTTTCCTGATTTCATCTCTTCACTGTTTAAGTGCTTAGGTACGATTAGTCCTAAGCACTTAAACAAATCCTCAGTCCATTTTCCTCGGGGCCTCCTGTGTGGAGTTAATGTAAAAAAAAAGTCCTTCATTTAACGTAAATCGAGTATTGTAAGGTGATCCAGTCTATTTATGTATATAGGGCTATTCATATGCTGAAAAATAATTTTATGCCACAGAATTGCTCTTACTGAGAGAATTTTGAGATTTTGCTAAAAGTACGGAACATTGTGCCTTTGTGTGGCAAATGCCTTTGCCCCACAAATCTGGGGATCAGTGTCCAGGAGTGATGGACGTATGAATCCATCATCCATAGAGAGTACGGCTGGAGAAATCAAAGGGACTCCCTCAATTATTCTCTCCCGATCCGGCCTGCCATGAGGCTGATGGGCAGAAGCATCCGCCACCAAGACCCGGGCAAAGCTCACCCCATGAACCCGATAACTCCTGCTAAGTCACCAAGCGTAGCGACACACTTGGGGTCAGTACCGGATTATCCCTAAGGCAGAGTAGGCAACTGCCTAGGGGCCCCGCATTGGCTAGGGGCCCCGCGTCCCGTGAAAAAATTACTTGTTTCAATTAGTGAGCAACGAAGTTTCGGAAAAAGTCAGCTTTCAAGATGTTTTTTTTTTATTTATTAGGAACATTTACTTGTTAATAACACTAGGTACACGCATTAAAGAAAACAACAAATTATAATAATTAGGTTATAACCCAATAAATAACTAATGTTCACATCATGCACAAATAATAAATAAAAAGTCTATAATTAAAACAAATATGTAAACATAGTTGTATTTTACTTTTCTTTCCTTCTATTTGTTGCGACATTACTTAGTATCTGAAGTGATTGAAGGTGCCGTGTGTGGTTTATATTGGCATTTGTTTCATTTTATTTCTAATTATACATACATATGTTTAACATGTAAATGTTGTACAAGCTTCAGTATGCACTACCTATCTGCTTGGGAAAATAAAAGTGAGTGAAAACGCTGTACCTTCGTTAGTTTTGCTCCGATTTACTTGAAATTTTGACACAGTACTCAATATACTGACATGTTTTGCATTCTGAAAAAAATCAAAAGTTTTAAAACCTTACCCCCCCCCCCCCCCCCCCCCCCCATTAAAACCTTTTAAGGATTTGATCAAGGGAACAAGGAGGCGTTTGGAAGCCCCTTCAACCCCCCCCCCCCCGGTTAGTCTACCATTGGTAAAGGGGCCCCGAGACGTGCATTGCCTAGGGGCCCCGACATGGTTAATCCGGCCCTGCTTGGGGTGACCTATGGCAGAGGTGTTGGTTATCGTTGATTTGTACGTTGATAGTATGTTGTAAGCGAGAGGGTATCAAGAACTTTTTACTCAAAACTATTTTTCTTGTCTCTTACAAGAATCTTCCTTGTCTTTCCTTTTCTCTCTTAATTTTTTGACATTCTCAATTTTTTTCGGCCGTAATAATAATAATAATAATATTTAATAATATTTAAGTGTTTCGTTCCTGTGAATACCTTAAGAATTATTTACATGTCACTCGCGGAATCAACTTTAAGATATGGATTAACCACTTGGGGACATTCTTGCAAAACAAATTTAAATTATGCACAATCAATACAAAATTCTATCGTTAAATTACTAGTTAAAAAAAATATTTTTTCGCAGAGACGAAACATTTCACTTTTGTATCAAAATTTAACAGTTTTGCCGGTGCAGGCCTTATTATGGTATAAAATATTGATTCAGCACATATCTGACTCTGAGTATAAGAGGAAAGTTGAACATGGGCACAATACTAGGTTCACAAAGAATGAAGGCATGCTTGTACCTAAACATAATAATAAATACGGACAGCGAACCCTCGAGTATATTGTGCCTAAAATATATAATATGCTACCTGGTAATATTAAGAAATGCGAATTTCCAAATAGAGTCAGATATTTGCTGAAAACATGGCTACTAGGTAGAAATAATTTGTATTAGGCGATTTAGTTTTACTATTAATGTGTAAGTTTATTGTTATTGTATAAATTAAGGTCTAAGTTGTAATCTGTAAAAAGTTGTAATAAAAATCCTGTTGACAAACTACTTAACTGTAGTTTAACGGGATATATATGAAATAAAAAAAATAAAAAAATTTAAAAAAAAATAAAAAAATAAATTAGCGTATGCAGGGGTAGTGCAATGCAACACATTCCGTATTTCGAAATAACAACATTAATTAGACAAATAATAAGAAAAACTAAAAAGTGAATAACGATACATACATGAAATAAAAAAAAAATCGGATAAGCATGAAAAAATATTAGACTGATGCAAGCAGCCGTTTATGGGGGATATTTATATTGACCGTCTCCTGTCTCCAGAGAGCTATCAGGGGGGACTCCATCTAGGGCCTAGGCCAGTGATGGGCAAAGTACGGCCCGCGGGCCAGATCCGGCCCGCAAGAGTATTTAATCCGGCCCGTCGACGTTCTTTCGAAATTATAAGTATACCTTTTATATACTACTAGCTGGATTACCCGGCTTCGCTCAGGACAACATTCGAGAGGGTTCTGGAATGTTTCACATTAATGTTCCCGATTCCCTATACCTGAACATTCCACAATTTTCCAGAATGTTCCGAGATGTTCTGGAACATTGTGGAATGCACTCAAATACTCTGATTGGGGTATCCGGCGTCGCTCAGGGAATTGATGCGAGATTGAATTGACGTTTGAATCCACGATGAACTTCCTTTATATACCCCATTTGGATTATCCCATAAAAATATATATTTCAAATGTTTCAGAATAATGTTCCAGATTATTCCACAACATTCAGGAGTATTTGGAATCTTTTACAACGATCTGGAATTTTCCGGTATGTTCCAGAACGTTCCATCCTATTCCCGAACATTCCAGAATGTTCCGGAATGTTCTGAAATATGGTGGAATGCCAAAGAATACTCTGGAATGTTTTGAACTGTTCTAGAAATTTCAAGGGGGCGAAACTTTCAGCCATTATATCTTTAAAAGCACGTCTTTCAGTTAACAACGGAAACTCCCGTTATCGTACCGGGACTCGTCTTTGAGTTTTAGCGGCATGCACATTGTGCTCTTTTTTAACAATGTACATTAAAGATTAAGATTATCCAACTTTCCAGAACCTTCCAGACTCACCGACACTCTCCAGCACTCATTTCTGAAAGTTTCTATAACTTTCTCCCTCCATAACATCACAGAGCAATAGGAAACCTTCCAGAACTATCTAGAACCTTCTAAACTCACCATCACACTTCATTGCTCCTTCTAGAATTTTCTAGAGCTTTATCGAACCTTCTAGAACTTTTCGGAACCTTTTAGACTTACTAACATACTTCCCTTCTCCTTCCAGATTTTTCTACAGCTTTAGCGAACCATATAGAACTTTCCGGAACATTAAAAAATCACTGATATACTCCGCCATTCCCTCCAGAACATTCTACAGCTTTATCGAACCATATAGAACTTTTCAGAACCTTCAAAAATCACTGATATACTCCGCCATTCCTCCCATAACTTTCTACAGCTTTATCAAACCTTCTAGAACTTTCCGGAACCTTCTAGACTCACCGACATACTCCGCCACACCTTCCAGAACTTTCCACAGCATTATTGAACCTTCTAGACTCACCGACATACTCCACCACTAATTCCAGAACTTTGTAGACCTTTATGGAACCTTCTAAAATTTTCCGGGACCTTCTAGACACACCGACACACTCCTTCTATCAGAACTTTCTACAGCTTTATGGAACCTTCTAGAACGTTCTACAGCTTTATCAAACCTTCTAGAACTTTCCGTATCCTTCTAGGCTCACTGACATACTCCGCCACTTCTTCCAGAACTTTGTACAGCCCTATTGAATCTTCTATAATTTCTTACAGCTTTATGGAACGCTCTAGAATTTTTCTGGACCTTCTAGACACACCGATACACTCCTCCACGCCTATCAGAACTTTCTACAGCTTCACGGAATATTCTAGAACTTTCTACAGTTTTATCGAACCTTCTAGAAATTTCCGAAAATTTCTAAACCCACCGACATATTCCACCACTCCTTTCAGAACTTTGTACAGCTTTATAAAACCGTCTAGAACTTTCCGGAACCTTCTAGACTCACCGACTTACTCCGCCACACCTTCCAGAACTCTCTACAGCATTATTGAACCTTCTAGACTCACCAACATACTCCGCCACTCCTTTCAGAACTTTGTAAAGCTTTATGGAACCTTCTAGAATTTTCCGGGACCTTCTAGACACACCGACACACTCCTCCATTCCTTTCAGAACTTTCTACAGCTTTACAGAACCTTCTAGAACTTTCCGGAAACTCCTAGACTCACCGACATACTCCGCCACTACTTCCAGAACTTTGTACAGCCGTATCGAACCTTCTAGAACTTCCCCAGCTTTATGGAATCTTTTAGAATATTCTGGAACCTTCTAGACACACCGACACACTCCTCCACTCCTTTCAGAACTTTGTGTAGCTCTATCAAATCTTCTAGAACTTTTGGAATCTTCTATACTCACCGCCAATTATTTCTGAAAGCTTCTAGAACTTTCTCCGACTCCAGTTACTAATCTCTACAGCCTATATGTCTGACGAATATCTACAGCTCATATGTTGAACTAATATCTACGAACTTCAGAGTGTTGATTAATATCTACAGAGCGTAGGTTGAACTAATATCTACAGAGCGTAGGTTGGACTAATCAGCTAAATGTGTCCAATAGTCCGATATCCGGGATTTTTACATACATACTTACATAAATTAAGTTTTTTAAACTGCATACGCAATATTACGTTATTCCAATATGCTATACATAATTGCAAATCCAACCTCTGCCAGTACTGTAGATATTCGTCAACACTTTGGTTGTCATAGATATTAGTCAACAGTTTGAGCTGTAGATATTCGTCAACACTTTGATTCTCATAGATATTAATTCGATTTTTTCAGTTTTTGGAATTCCTGTAGATATTAGTAGACGCCTCCACTTTCTCCATCCACAATTTTCTAAAGCATTTGTGGACCATCAGATCCTTCTAGACTCACCGACATACTACGCCACACCTTTCAGAACTTTCTACAGCTTTATCGAACCTTCTAGAACTTTTCACAACCTTCTAGACTCACCGACTTACTCCCTACTCCTTCCAGAACTTTGTACAACTTTATCGAACCTTCTAGAACTTTCTACAGCTTTGTGGAATCTTCTAGATTTTTCGGAACCTTCTAGACACACCGACACACTCCTCCACTCCTTTCAGAACTTTCTACGGCTTTATCGAACCTTTTTGAACTTTCCGGAACCTTCTAGACTCGCTGACATACTCCTCCACTTCTTCCAGAACATTACAGAGTTTTATCGAATTTTCTAGAAGTTTCCGGAATCTTCTAGACTCTTCTTGAAATTTCCCTTATATCTTCAAAAGCAAGCCCTTTAGGTAAAAACGAATACCCTTATTCCCTAGGGGGGATAGAGATCTACCATACCATATAACTCTCTTGATCGTACCTGCATTCGTTTCTGAGTTTTTGCGTTCCGCACGTTTTTTGGACTTTCTTTTATAATATATATTGATTAATTTCGGAGGGTCGTCGGGGTCAAAATATAAATAGCCATTGAATAAACTTCACACAGAATTTGAAACTATGTTCAAGATTTTAAGAATATTCAGTCATCGCTTGATGTTTTTTCAATGCCGTTTAATGTGAACCTGGAGAATTTCCCTGCAGAATTGCAGTTAGAAATGGTTGAAATGCAGTGCAGCCCCCATTTAAAACAATTGTTCTTAAATTCCGAAAAATTTGACTTTTATAGATCACTGCCGAAACTGAATATTCAAAGATGATTGATCACGCCCAGAAAACAATAGCGATGTTTGGGTCGTCGTATGTTTGCGAACAGAGTTTTTCGACCATGAAATTGCGGAAAAACTCAGTCAGAAATCGATTAACTGATGAGCACCTTTTCTCGCTGCTAAAGGTTACTTCGTCGCAGTTCAAACCTGCATTTAAAGCAGTGGCGGCGTAAGGGGGGGGGCGGAGGGGGCGGTCCGCCCCGGGTGCCAAGCCCCGAGGGGTGACAACGACAACCCACTCGTACAGACAAAGAATGCGCACAAAATCTCCCGCTGTAAAGGCATTTCAATAAATAACTACGTACTATTGTATCTGGCTACTTACATTATCATATTTTGAAACGCGTCGCAACCATATTTTTTTTTTCGAATATAATTCTGATTTCCTTTCTAAAACTGAAGAATCATTTTGAGGAGCTTGTATCAACACTCAAAGAGATGTGTGATCCCAACACCGGCAAAGCAGGCGTTGAAAGAAGAAATTAGCGAAACTCAATCGAAAATCTGGAGACAGAAAAATCAGAAAAAGTTATTGGCACCTCTGGGACTTGAACCCAGGACCTTCTGCTTACATGGCAACAGCTCTACTAACTGAGCTAATTAATAATTTATCCAGACTCTATCTAGATAGCCAAGGGCGGAATTAGGGGTGAGGGGGGGGGGGCACGACGGCATTTTTGTGTACTGTGGAGATTCCATTACAGTACATACTTAGAAGCTAAAACTGTATTTTTTAAACATTTTAAAAAC
Organism: Limnephilus marmoratus; assembly: GCA_917880885.1. NCBI lineage: Eukaryota > Metazoa > Arthropoda > Insecta > Trichoptera > Limnephilidae > Limnephilus > Limnephilus marmoratus. The sequence continues at coordinate 22,554,422 of OU862919.1, read as the reverse complement.
CATTTTAAACTGTTTTGACACTTTCAAAAACCTTCCTATACATACTTGAACTTGTAGAAATAAACTTGAAATATGATTCTTAAGTTTATTTCTAACAGTAATAGTTGATTTTTTTGCATTTCCGCCCCTTGCACCCGCCCAGAAAAAATTCTAACATTAATTGTTGATTTTTTGCGCGTCCGCCGCTTGTGCGCCCCCCCCCCCCCTCCCCCCGCTCCCGAAAAAAATCCTAACAGTAATTATTGATTTTTTTGCCCGTCCGCCCTATGTCCCCCCCCCCCCCAGAAAAAAATCCTTGATCCGCCCTTGTAGATAGCATTTAGTTCGGGTTTGAATCATGCAATCATATATAAAGGTAGCAGCCAATAGCAGATAAAGTTGGTAGTTCTTAGTCGAAGAATGATACAGTTAAATGTGACCGAAATGGATATAGACACCTTAGCTCAGTTGGTAGAGCTGTTTCCATGTAAACGGAAGGTCCTGCGTTCGAGTCCCAGAGGTGCCAATATCTTTTCTGTCTCCTTAATAAAATCTTATTTTAGGTCCACAATGAGCCAAGCGCGAATAATCAATTTTTCTATGTTATCAATTGAAAGAGACAGGGAAAACAATCTTGATATTGTGATCGAATATTTTAGTAAAATGAAATCTCGTAAACATGTTTAGTATTTGGTGTTTTATTTTATGTAGGGTGTTCAATACAAACCCGCCCCGGGTGCCAATCTACCCTACGCCGCCACTGATTTAAAGACATTATGGCCAATCAAAAACAATTTCATATGTCTCACACACCTACCATAGCAGGGTATTCGAATAAAAGTTAAATTATTGTGATCTGTAACTTACGTCAGCGTTTGAGTGTAAAGTTTTATAATTAAAATATAGATTTTTTTTTAAAATGCATTTTGGTTATACTCCTGGCCCTCCTCTGAAATTTCTTAATACTTTCTGGCCCCCCATGAAGAAAGTTTGCCCACCACTGGCCTAGGCAATAGTGGCAGTGATGATTGCATTTTTCCATTGGCGTTGTCTACGCCATAAGATTCTCATGCGGTGGCGGAGAAGTGCTCTGAAAGTATGCACTTCCTCCGGAAACATTTCCGTGGCGCTGCAGTATCTCGGTGGGCGGAAAATATTGTAGGCTAGATAAATTTGATTGTAGGCGACTTTAAGCTTATGTCATTGGGATATAGTATAATCTACTCGCAGATGTGTACAGAGATGTGCAGAACGCGTTGAAGAGTATTCTTTAAGAAAATAAATACATCTCTTTTTACAAATCTTTTCTTTTCAACTGAATTTCCACAAGTATTACCTACAGACGTCATTGTACGGGTGTTTAGGTGAACGTCCATCTGTCCGCGCCGGCCGCAACGCACGCACGATGCACGCACGGCTCGCAACGGATTTTTATATATCTTTATATGAATTAGAACAGCACTGCGTTCACTATCGGCAAATACCGGCGGTCGGTACGGGTAACGGTGCGTGCCGTGCGTGGAAAAGCATATTTTTTGAAGACCGACATCCAGAATTATGGTTTTCGTGAGTACTTGAGGAATGAATAATGTGATCTAAAATATATTTTTTGTCACTAGAAATGTCTTATTCTTGGCGGTATGTTCACGCATACCCGATGGGATAATTGTACAAGTAATGGTTTTATTTAATGCATATTAAATCATCTATTGTTTTTTTACTAATAAAGAATGCGACCTTATAAAAGTAGGGCAATTGCGTACCTTTTTTTTATCTTGATTAAAATAAAAAATATGACTAATATTTTCTTTCCTTTGTGTCACCGCCATTTTTCAACCAATGTCGACACAATTAGAGTGACAAAACAACGCATTCTAGGATGATAATTACCCATTTTCGAAAAGATATCCAATAAATGGTTTCCGGGGCGGCGGTACCCAAACCCGCCTCGTAATCTTAATAAAAGTTGAATTATACGTTGATAGCTAATGTTTGTAATAACAAATGTATGTTGTAAGCGAGAGGGTATCAAGAACCTTTTGCTCAAAAATTTGATGCACAATTTTTTTTTGACTCCTACAAGAATTTTCCTTGTCTTTCCTTTTTGACTCATAGACAGTGACCTTCTCATCATTTTGTGAAATTCTCTATTTTTTCAGCCTTTATAATAATAATATTAATGACAAGAAATAAATACCAACAAGGAATAGGCCACTTGCATCAAATTTTAAAAAAAAAAATCCGGTTTAGGCAAATATTCTAAGACATTCTGTATTTTTTTTTTTTAATCCTATTTTTGAAACCCTGGGGATTATTTGAAAATTTCAATCCGATAAATCAGACCATTTTTTATAAACCGGAAAGACGGGACATAATTTTACAGGTGTGAAAAAACGATAATTTCATAGCCGAAAATCATTTAAAAAAAAATAACGTTTTGCGCACGAATGGCACAGGAGAATAACGAGGCATACCAAAAATATTACATCTCATAAATATTTTTTTCCTTGATCCATCTTATTGACCATAAATCATTATAATGAACAGCGTCTGTATTACTAAATTCAATGTAATATACTTGTACTTGTAAATTATAATAATAATAAGAATAATATAAAATTTAATTTTGTTAAAATCAGCACCATAATCATTATACCTCTAAAACACGTACCGACATCATCTGCATGTTCTGAAGAGAACCCCGTAGATCATTAAAAGTACAGGGTTCTCTTCAGAGCATCTGTTAAAAAGTGAAACCAAATGAGTTCGCAGAGAACAAACAATAAATCTAGTGAACGAATTCAAAAATTCGCCTGAAATCAAAGTGATGCCATATAAAAAAATAAATCAGTGTGGAATTTTAAAAAAACAATAGGAACATTTTCGGAGACGGGACATTTTCATGTAGTGACGTCACGAGCCTAAATAATGGATTTATTCATTTAAAAATAACAAAAACTGTACATTTCTAAACAATTTTACTAACATTTTCTTAATCTTAGTAAAAAGATCTATCCACATGATTTTTTCCAAGTCGTTATGAAATCCATGCAAGTGGCCTACCTGGTCAAATAAAATTATTCACACAAAACACCTCAATTATCTCAACCAAATGTATGTTGACAAACTTTAGTCAAACAAATGGTTGAGTATTGGAGAATCGAGCGCAGAAATGGAAGGATTTATGCTTGCCATTCAAGATAGAGTCATTATTATTAAAAATTATAGGAAGCACATAATCAAAGATACAAATCAAATTGATGATTTATATATTATATCGGGATGTTCTGTATTAGTGCCGTCCGAGTATACATTTAGACACAATCAGGTTTTAAAAAAATTCACCAAAGTTTGGTAATTAAACATAGACTTGATTGACTGCTGTAATATAGTACCATATTATAATTTTTTATAAAATATATTATGATAAAACTATACTAACAGACAGAACAATTTAATCATAATAGACCCGATATAGTTTTACATGACAAAATTCAAAAAATAACTTATATTATTTATGTCACTATCCCAAATTCCTGCAAAATATACAGATTTAGGAAAAGAGATTAAAAGAATTTGGCATTCTAACGTTATAAAAATATTACCATTGGTTATTTCGGCTACTGCATTATACCTAGCTCTCTCATTCAAAATTTAGGCTTATTAGATTTGTTAAAGAATTTGTATATAAAAATGCAAAAATCAATCATTATACATGTAGGATTACGAAAGATTTTTTAAATATTTATATTGAGGGATCAGTAGGATTTATCGGTCCAGTTAGGAGTTCTATCGAGCTGAACCCTCTGATATGAAAATATCTGGAGTCGGTGAATTATTTTCCCATTTGTTCTCTGGTAAGTAAACATGTTGTTATTGTATTGTTTTGTATTTATTAAACTTATATAGTGCACTTACATAGCGTGGATTGACTAGATCAGGGGTCTCCAAACTTTCCAGCCTTAGGGCCGTACTGATCACTCCAGTAAACTACCAAGGGCTGAAACCATTCGCAAGAATCGACTTGTACAAATGTGATCAACATGTTGTTTACTCTTCTCTGAACAGGTGGTAGACAATAATATTTTAAAGGAACACGTTTGGCGACCAGCTGCAATTTTTCACGTAAACAAGATCTGGCAAAGCATCAAGAGACGTCTGTTACACTTGGGTAAAAAAGTGTTATTGACTCCTGGTATTCGTCTTCGACACCTGCACAGGAACAATTAGCAGGCAATCCATCCTCCTACTGACTCCAAATACCTCCCCTTCCAATAAAGGCAACATGTATTATTTTTGTCTTCAGAAAACAGCAGTTTTTTTTGACTGCTTGACTTCTCTCAGTTTTTTTTTGCTGTTTGCAGCTTTCCGTTTCGTATTTTAGATAATTAATAAATAAATATAATTGTAAGGAAGGGAGGGCATGATGGAGAGGGCAAGATGGCACTACCCCGTCATGTCCCCAGGCTATTTTTATATATTTTTTTTATTTAAAAAAACTATCATTTTGTGTTTTTTGTCCAACTTATCACAACAATAAGCCATTAGCTGTCGCGGGCCTGATTGGTGACACTGTTCAGGAGCTGTCGCGGGCCGGATTGATGACACTGGCGGGCCGGAATTGGCCCGCAGGCCGTACTTTGGAGACCCCTGGACCAGATGATCATTTGTGGAAAAGTGTGTGGAAGGGTTAATTTTTTCCTGTGGGGAAAATTTAACCCGGACATAAAGTCATAAAAAAAAGTTGATGACATAAAATATTTTTGTTACATTTAAATGTACAGGTTCTATAGCTATTTTCAATGGTCCTGGCTCGATATTTTTTGGTGACGTATGCAATCGAGAGTAGTTGATATTTCCTTCCACACGAAGCCCACACAACGACGGCCTTCATGGTCGGGGGGTAATACTCTCGATTAGCAATCCGGAGGCCAGTTCACACATCCCAACCACCATCCAATCCTACAGACTTTTATTAGACTTTTGTATCTCTTTTCTTTTATACTTACTCTTTAATAATTTTAAAATATCAACCTATTGTGTTTGTTGGGCATTAACTATGTAACAATTTCTAAACATTTGTTTTGAAGAGTTTTACTTTCCGTGTACTTTAATTATGTACTTATTGTTAGGTAATTAAATTTTTATTTTTCTTCTACCGGTTTCGACACATCCGTGTCTTTCACTTTAAAACTTAAAACTAACTTAAAATTTATTCAAGTGTAGAAATGATAAGATTTCATTCGGTGGGGGTTGTGGGAGGGGTTTTTATTTTGTTAATAGAGGTTTCCACAGCGCAAAAATTAAAGTATATAGTTATATTTGAATACTTAAAAAGTGTATTTTTGAATGAAGCTATAACTTTGTGGTTATCCATTATAGATAAATGAAACAATTCAACTTTGTTTGAACCACTTATATAATGAGTAAATCCGACCGGTTTCAGAACAAACGTTCCTTCTTCAGGGCAAGCGTATACTTAGCGCAACAAAGTTGAATTGTTTCATTTATTTAAAAAGTGTTTTTTTTTTGTTGAAGCTATGGCCTGTCTCTATTAAATGATTGGCAACATCGGAATAGTTATTATTTCGTACACAGAGTTCATGTTCTCTGATTCTAATTTTAAAATTTCTAGTAGTCATACCTGAAAGGTACCAGAAAAATTAAAAATTTAAGTAATAAGGCCTCATTCTCACGGGAGCTTTTTTAACGTCTGTTAAAAAAGCGTTCAATTAGAACATATGCATTTCCAAGTATATGTTCATACGTCAGCGCTTTTAAAACGCGACGCTTTTTTATCGAGCAGTGTTGCATTTTGAGCGCTGGGCGTTGGGCGTTAAAGGGAATAGATCATATGAAACTTGGTATTATTATTCACACGAGCGGTAAAACAGCGCCGGTGCGTCTATCTTCATTCATTAATCCTGTACATCCATCTAAAGTAATTAGGATTCTAGATAATTGTCGATATCGCCCCGCCAATTCAACTGCACCAAGTTCTAGGCCACACTCCGCACAAAGCTTTTTTTACCACTTTCAACCCAACTATTTTTCCATATCCATCCAACACTGACCAATAACTGTTCAGAGCCCATTTGACCAATATAAGTGTTCACCAGAAGAATTTTACTTATCTCCAGATGATTGTTAAATTTACTACATAAGTTTTTAATAAATTTAAATTGTTTTGTTATTTTGTAATTATTGTTTTATTTAACTCAGTATAACAGCTAGTCGTTGTACAGGTGGTATCGCCAAACGCATGTTGGTATCTTGAAGTGTTATCGAGGCCCCACTTTCGTCAAATGTTGTAATAGACATTCGAAAATAACTAAAAAAATTATCGGGGTATTGCCTCAATTCTTCGTACAGTGTCACAAACTGCCCTTTTGAGTATCTCAGTTCATTCAGAGGATGAACCAGAATGCCTTTTATTTTCTTTTTTGTCTTCTAGCAACACTAATCGCTAATGCTATTAATTTTACAGAAACCATTTTCACATCTTACTGAAGCGAGAAACGAAACAAGAGTGATTTTTAAGCGTTCGTATGAACAATCATATCGAGAACGTAATAAAAGCGCCAACGCCGAGTTTTAACGCGGCGTTTTTTAAAGTCTCGTGCGAATTACGCCATAATGTACATGGAAAGTAAAACTCTTCAAACAAATATCATTACTTAGAAAATTATATTTGATTTAAAGTATAGACACTCATAACAGTCTACTAAGTTCTGTAAAATGACTAATAATTAATAAAATCAAATCAAAAAACAATCTCCAATCTTTCAAGTATCTATTTTATTTGAGCGTGATGAGTTATTATAAAACACATGGAATAAAAACAGTTTCATATTCTTGAATATAAAATATTAACCGTAATTTTATTTATTACATTTTAACAGTTAAAACCACAGGTAAAGCAATTAAAAAGTCCGTCGGTAAATGTCCACCAGTTTTTGTATACAACCATCGATGAGTTTTTTTTGCATTACTGGTGGTTTCAAGTGTACATACGATACGACAACCCATTTAATTATGATGATAGAACTTTCAAAATGCTTTTTCTAACGTTCAAAATATTATATTACTTTTGCGATTGTGTGATTATATTTTCCATTGATGGTTAGAGCAAAATGTTTGAAAACATTTTTCTCATGTCTAATTTCTGAAAAAACCTCCAGAGGGTCTTCTCTCGTTGACTGTCGGTGACTTGGTGACTTGTTCCAAAGCAGGGTCTACCCGTGTTGTCTGCATTGCGGAAAATATACCATGTCGAGGTGAATTGGTCCGCCTTTCGGGTTCACGGTCAATTCCCTCGGGGATTATCCACCGGTTGTCCGAAACCATCGGTGAGTTTGTATTCGCCTCACTGAGGATTTCAAGTGAACATAATATTAAAATGGGTAAACTCTCAAAATTATGCCAAATTTCAGCACTCATATGACGTAAAATACGTGCCCTGACGGTAATTTGGTGACTTGTTCCGAAGCAGGCTCTACACGTGTTGTCTGCATTGCAAAAAATATACCACGTCGAGGAGAATTAGTCCACCTTTCGGGTTCACGGTCAATTCCCTTGGGGATTATCCACCGGTTGTCCGATACCATCGGTGAGTTTGTATTCGCCTCACTGAGAATTTCAAGTGAACATAATATTAATATGGGTAAACTCTCAAAATTATGCCAAATTTCAGCACTCATATGACGTAAAATACGTGCCCTGACGGTAATTTGATGACTTGTTCCGAAGCAGGCTCTATCCGTGTTGTCTGCATTGCGAAAAATATACCACGTCGAGGAGAATTAGTCCACCTTTCGGGTTCACGGTCAATTCCCTCGGGGATTATTGGCCGGTTGTCTGAAACCATCGACGAGTTTGTATTCACCTCACTGAGGATTTCAAGTGAACATAATATTAATATAGGTAAACTCTAAAAATTATGCCAAATTTCAGCATACGTAAAATGCGTGCCAACACATCAATATTTCAATAATGGCACTTTAACTATACATTATGTGTTGATACGCACGATTATTTTGTACGAGAACTTTTTAACGGATAAAAAAAAGTGTAATATTTGTGTTCTTACTTTTTAACGGATTTAAAAAAAAAAAGCGTAATATTTATGCCTTACTAATAAACATGGTGAATAATGAATACAATTGATAAACAACAGTGTATGAAAAAACTTATTAATAGAAACTACCATATAATATGCCGTGTTGCTGTACCTCCTTCTTTACCTTAGGCTTTCAGAGAGCGGCAGATGTCTAATGTGATTACGCTTGTGCCCTAATAACGATCACTGTAACACAGTCCGCAATGTTGGCTAAAAGGGTAATAATGCTACACAAATTTATTTAAAATCACATGAGTAATAAGTTTATTTCACATGGGAGAGGGGGGGCGACATAAAAAAGGAATTAAATAGACAATCCGAAATTCCCTTTTTCCACAACAGCCACAATTCTGTCATCGATTGATAGGTATGCATAAAAAATCCTTGAACACCCGCAAAACACTGGTCAATTTTATACTTTTGCTTTCATGCAACCAATAATTCTTAATCATAGAATTATGTTATTTTCCTCACAATATAATTTTTTAAATCTTTTAAAATATTTCGAATAATCCATGTACATTTTTTTTTTATTCTTGCTTGTATCATAAATCTTTGTGCAATCAAATTTCGAATTTAATTCGTAGGACAAAAGCGAGTGTTACGATTTCTCATTTTATCTTTGAGAAAAAACCTCTGGCGGGTCTTCTCCCATTGACCGTCGGTGATTTGGTGGTTTCTTCCAAATCGGGCTTCATTGTCTGTTTTGAATTAAAAATACCACGTCGAAAATAATTACTCCGCCTTCTACGATCGTCAGAAATTTCCAACAATTTTGATTCGCGGTTTTCATACACCGGTCTTGATGTGGTTGATCTGAACAACGATGTTCTGATTCTATCATTGTCTCTTTGACTTCTTCTTGCATAACCAGTTTTTTCAATTGTTGTACTTTTATAATTTGCTTTAGGTGAACTGGTTTCAGAGGTACTCAAATCTAATTTGAGATTATTTCTCATTCGCTGTTTTGTAGCAGATAGAGGCAATGGCTTCAAATTTGTATCAATCTTTGTATCTGTCCTCCTGCTAAATGTTACCTGCGGTTGTTTCCCAAAAACTGAGTCAATTTGCTCATCTAAACTGTTAACTTGTTTTGTTTCCTTGTCTTCAACGGGTCTAGATTTTCTACTTGATCTGCTCTTTCTCTCTTGATTTCCTTCTATCGCTCGGTTTCGTCTATCAACAATTGGAAAATCATTATTTCTTTCATTTTTATCATTTGTGAATCGACTTATCCTCGAACTGCCTATACTTTGGACTTCTGTTTTAGAAATTGATCCATTCTTCTCGGGGTTCAGTGATATTACATGATTGGCGTCAAATGGGTCAGCATCCGAGTTGAAAATTTGAAGATCAGAAGACAATACTATTGGAACTGATACGGCGTCATTTGGCAAATCAACAGAAATATCGGAGGAGTAAGATACGGGAACAGGTTTTGCGGCATTTGAAAAAAGAACGGCTACCTTAGACGAAATGGAGAGAGGACTTGCACCTGAGAAGTTTCTAAGACCATTTAACCCACCATAATATTGTACTGTGGGATTATTAATATCTTCATAATACCTTTTGTTATTCGAAGGTCTTTCCATGTAAATAACAGTTGGTTTGTTAATCGTATTTTGCTTTTCCACCGGTAGAGATAGAGATGGTGTCCGCAGGGTAGATGTTGATCTGGAATAGAAAGTAAATGAATTTGATTTTGAAGCATTACATGAACCAGGCTAAATGATATTCATCTATCTATTTACATTAAGAATATTGTCTGTGACTGCCGCTTGCTTTGCTTTTGTTTGATTTTTAAACAAATGTACAGTTTTATTTCAAGAATTATTGAATATTGCACACTTGGCCTTCAAAATAAGAGTCTTATATCGAAAAACCCTATGAAAAAAAGAGTAGAAAATATAAAAACTGGAACTACTAAATTTGTAGACTGTCAACACCAATTTAACTGTCAAATATTTTTTTGAAGTGCAATGACACTGAATGTATAGAACACAGTTAACCACATTTTAAAAAACATTTTTTCTTGATGACATAAATTTGATTAAAAGGTGATTTAAAAAGCGATTTGCTTTAACATAAATTTGAATTTAACAATAGATAGAAAGGAAAAATCACTAATGGTGAGTTTAGTTACACTACTTTTAGATCTGAATGAGTTAAATATATTCAGATACAAAATTAGAGACACGATCTAAAGCCCAGGCAACGCTAGGTATTTTATCTAGTATTAAATAAATGTGAGCAATTTCTAAACTGTGCTTTATATTTTATTACATTATAGTTATTCTTTATTATGTTAACACAAAATTGCAAAGGTATAATAATAATATACCTATATGCAATTCTAATTTTGAGATCGGTGGGTATCTATACTTCAATGAAAAAATATTTTTTCCACTATTATGCCTTTTTATTTTTTTATAAAAATGTAGGTTACACAGCTTTACTTTAACACCATGAGTCATGTGTTTAGTATTGCCATTTGATCAACAGTGGCGCCCTCATATATTTTCTACTCCATACTGTACAGCCCGCTAGCTAGTATCCTATAAATTTCATTGGAAAAACTAAGTATTTTTCGTGTCAAGTATTTTTACATGGTTTTGTAACTAAGTGTAACTTTATTCTTACCTTTCTTCATTATTTGGTGATAATATTTTCTGCAATCCTTCAATTCCCCCTGCAATAAAAATGAGATTTTGTAAAAGCATTTTTTTCGATTATTTAAATATCTGTAGGTATAGGTATTAAATTAATATTTTAGATAAGAGCATTATTTTTTTTAATTCTTACAACATTTTTTTTTTCTTTCGTTCAAAATACGTTTTTTATCATTCAGTTTAATTTTTATTATTATTGTGGTTTACATAATGAACTCTTTGTTTTATTATGTTTTATTTTTTGTTTGTACATAATATTATAATTCTAGTTATTATATTATAATCAGTGGCGGTTTTCTCTAAAGTGCGTTTGTGCGACGAACCCCCATCAAACAGATGAGAAAATAAAAAAAAATGGTTTTATAATAATATTATAAACGCGTAAAAAACTAATGTAAAAATAAAGATGTGTAATATAATAATATTAAAACCACTACTATAAATAGCGCGCCATCATAATATTGCCTTTAAAACTCGGGCGACTTCGGCTCATTTTGTGCATGTGAAATTCCGCACTAAACGCTCCATACAAAAACATACTACTCGTGCAAAACGCTCTGACGGTGGTTTTAACAGAACTAGGCCTTTCTATATGCAACCGTTGTGCAACGATCCCGGTCGTGATGTCTGAACATTGTCCGAACAAGATGTTCGATGAGGCGAGTGTCACCGTTGCCGGGATCCCGCGGAGCGCAGACCATGCCTTTAAACCATAGATTAATAATTAACTTCTGTTTTCGTATTATATTTTAGATAAAATGAGGTATCCTTCAGTTACATTTACAATGATTAGTAAAGAGATTAGAGAAGGAACTACTGATAACCTTTATACCTGATTTTAAAACCCCCGTAATAAATTGAAGTGTTTTCAAATGCAAAAGTCGGTGCATGAATTTTTTGTGCCACCTTTATTTTTGTTTTTGGTTTTTACTTAATGTTTTAAAATATCAATTATACATTCTACGTAATTATTAATTAATTATGTTGAAAAAACAATAACAATAGCAACGTACATTGAGTGCTGTGAAAAACATTAAACAATTTAATTCCTACGAATTTTTTCTCGTTATTTAATAATTGTGTCGAGTGTCAAGTGATTTAAAAACAATAATATGTAGGTACCCCTCCCACTAACTTTACTAATTTTAGTTTAACGATTTAATGAAGGACAACATAAGTAAATTTTGATTAGATATTTCTTCACTTGAATTTGAATTGAACCCCTGTTAAAAAGACCACTAACCGCCACTGATTATAATACAAACTATGTACGACTACCATGATACGGTCATGAGCCTTGTGTGGTAGTCATGGAAACACAATAAATTATAATTATTTAAAGTTTATTAAAAATACATCATTAGAACGATAAAAAAACGAAACATTATTGTTAAAATGCCTTCACTTTTTATCATTCTTTCAAATGTCTGATTATAATTCTACTTTACTTACAATTACTTTATATTAGAAATTAGAACACGAATTTAAGATCTAATTTCTTTTCGTCGTCATTGTGGATGGAGGTGCCTTCATCAAATAGCAGCGACTCTCCTTGTCATCGCCCGTTTCACTTGGATTTTGTATTAAACCTTTATGGAAATAATTTTGAACAACTCACCTATTTTCTGCAAGTAGTTGAGGAAATTCGCTAATTCACTTGATGGCTTTGTATTATCTACATCTCCGTTAATACCTTTGGAATTCTGAAATAAAAACATAATTTTGATTTCAAATTTGTGGAATGGCAACATTATCTTGAAAAACCAATTTTATTATTGCATTTTATTGTCTTAAAATATCAACATCCTAAAATATTGTGTACTAGACGTTTGTACATAAACTATATATAATAGGGAGCTGGCCACAACGACACGCCAATGGAGTTTGGTACGCCAGTGGATTTTGGTACGCCACTGGTCTTTTAAACGAATTTACTACTTTGACAAAAAATGCTTCTAGGTGTAATGGCAAAAACTGATTTGAGTACTGGATTAAAATAAATATTTTTCACTTTGGAGACGGGAGTTTTTAGGATTTCAGGTTACTGGGATACTGGGAGAGGTAAACTGAATCTAAGACTGATTAAAACACTTGAAAAGAGGTTTGAACTTGGAGATTTTTGTATCTTGAGTATTGTTTCTTCTTGACTGATAGTTTTGAACTGACTTCCTACCGGTTTGCCTTCTATTTTTATAGGGCAAACTCAGGTCGAACTTTTGGGGAACTTTTTCTAAGGTGCTTGTTTTAGGTAATTTCCCTGGTCGCTACGATTGGAAGTCAGCTGTGTTAAAATTATGTGTGATAGTTCTTGCCAAGACTTTATCAACTCAGGAAACCAAAGCCTCACATCATTTTTATTGTGTTTACAAGAAAAGGTACAAGTTTACATATGTGATATAAGGTACAATTTTAAACAGTAAATATTTTTCTTAAAGTGCAACAACCACTGATAGACGTCAGTTTTTGGGTTGTTTTTGTGGCATATACTCATTTTTAGGTGATGTTTATTTCTTGATCCAAATTATTTCCAATTTCTCGAAATTGAGCTCCAAGTTTTTCGGAAGATGAATTCGCTGTCGTAAATATTTACGATTCAGATATTTCCTTTGTTCAGAATTGACCAATAGTGGCTCGGCTGGTCGCATGGTGGGGGTGATGTAAATAGTCAGCCATTTCCTTGGCGTTGATCATTGCTGTCTGGAGTCCCTTGTGGAAGCATTAGGTGGTTATTCATATGTGTTTTCCAGTCCAATGAGGCTGCTGCATGTATTCATTATCAATTTCATTTATGATTTCAATTGATTAGTTGGTTAAAGGACATAATAGCGTTGTAGATATCATTTGGAAGGGGCACCAAATGCACATTATTCCGCTAGCCAATAGCAGCTCTCAGATTGTCTAGGGCGGTACATGCTGGCGGCATGGCACTCTGTGGAAGCATAAATTCCATTCTTGAATTTCCAGGGTTGTCATACGCTTTCGCGCACTCGTTCGATGCACACGGATTTCTATGACACGTTCGATACATATTGTATGCAATAGGCCACTTGCATGGAATTCATAACACTTGGAAAAAATCGTGTGGATAGAGTTTTTTTACTAAGATTACGAAAATGTTAGTAAAAATTTTTAGAAATGTACAGTTTTTTTTTATTTTTAAATAAATAAATCCATTATTTGGGCTCGTGACGTCACTACATGAAAATGTCCCGTCTCCGAAAATGTTCCTATTAATTTTATAAAATTCCACACTGATTTATTTTTTTATATGGCATCACTTTGATTTCAGGCGAATTTTTGAATTCGTTCACTAAATTTATTGTTTGTTCTCTGCGAACTTATCATTTGGTTTGATTTTTTGACAGATGTTCTGAAGAGAACCCCGTACAATTAATGGCTACGGGGTTCTCTTCAGAACGTGAAGATGATGTCGGTACATGTTTTAGAGGTATAATGATTATGGTGCTGATTTTAACAAAATAAAATTTTATAATATTCTTATTATTATTACAATTTACAAGTTCAAGTATATTACTTTGAATTTAGTAATATAGACGCTGTACATTATAATGATTTATGATCAATATGATGGATCAAGGAAAAAAATATTTATGAGATGTAATATTTTTCGTATGCCTCGTTATTCTCCTGTGCCATTCGTGTGGAAAACGTTCTTTTTTTTAAATGATTTTCGGCTATGTAATTATCGTTTTTTCACACCTATAAAATTATGTCCCGTCTTTCCGGTTTATAAAAAATGGTCTGATTTTTCGGTTTGAAATTTTCAAAAAATCCCCAGGGTTTCAAAAATACGATTAAAAAAAAAAAAAAATACAGAATGTCTTAGAATATTTGCCTAAACCGGAAAAAACTTTAAAAAAATGTGATGCAAGTGGCCTATTAATAACCGTGTATGAAAAACCTCTCTAATTAGAAACTACTATTAAATAGTTCATGGAAAGATATATATTATATTATACATTGTTTACACAGCCAAAGAGAATAGTTTATCTGTTGTTTGAACTTGAAATTTCCCATTGAATTTCGGAATATTTCCAATGTATTTTAAAGTTCTTCATCCCTTTTATAGATGTCGTAAAAACCAATACAAACACATTTCTTTTATTTAGGAAATCTGCGAGAAAACTGTCCCTTCACTTTTTATCTCGTCATACGATAAAAAAAAATTATAATAATTCTCAGAGAACAAGCAAAAAAAAAAAATTTTTATTTATTGTTTTCTTAATATTATAAAGGTCGATTTCTAGGAATCATATTTACCATCTATACATGAATAAGACATTTATGTTATTCAAAAACTTGCATTCAATAGAATTCTCGTTAACTTCACGCGGTAATAGTCAACTAAAAAATAATATATTCGAAACAATACCAATTTTTCACGTCGGGAATTTCAAGTGTTAGTCTGCCAAAATGCAACATTGCCAGCTTTTTCGGAGTAGAGTTAAAGATATTTTTTACTAATACCAAATCAAATCTAGGCTTGTAGGGCATTTATTCAAACACCATTAAACGGTTTGATAGTGCTTGAAACGAAAAAGCGACACCATAAAGAGTTAAAGAGCTAAATCCTACGTACATCTGTAGGATTTAGCCTGCGAGAGAATGAGAGAATGATTGGTCTCCTCGTAGTGCGGTGCTGCGCAGCCCCCTCACTCTTGTCTACTTTAGTTTTCTGATGTTTTCACTTCTACCTCGTGTGAACTGCATGCTTGTAATGTTTATTATTATTTGGGCTGTTAGCGTTCACGCTTATCCTATACTTTATCCCTTTTCCTGGTGGTGACTGAAAAGCAACTGCATATGATACGAACTTACGGTTTTTTTAATAAAAAAAATAATAACATAAAAATATAAAATAAATTTTTCATGTATATAAAAGTTAAAAGTTTGAATATATTTATATGAATTTTATTGAAGGGTCCTCACCACTTGCTAAAACGATTTTTTTGTGTATTTCCCTTAACAAAATAACACAACATGTATAACTGCCCTGATGTAGGCTTCTCATATTCAGCAATAAATTTTTAACAGTTGATGCTTTACTTACAGAGGTTGGCGTAGCGGTCGTTGGCGTAGCGGTAGTTGGCGCGGCAGTAGTTGGCGCGGCAGTAGTTGGCGCTGCAGTAGTTGGCGCGGCAGTAGTTGGCGCGGCAATAGTTGGCGCAGGAGTGAGAGGACTATCAATGCTTCATGAAACAAAATGTATAATATTAAAACATTTAACTAAATATATTTCAGATACAGTAATAATATTAATGAATTCAATTCCGGAATGTGGGGGGTTAGTGCAATCCCATATACAGAGAGTGCAAAAACATAATAATATAATCCTTGTAATATTGTATTGTATACAATAGTTAATACTTGTAAATATTATATTAATTACAAGTATAGTGTATTGCGTCCTCTCTACAGCTCAGTGATAAGGAAAGCCGAGGTGAGCATCAAAACAAAGATGGCAGTGTTTAAAACGGTATACCGCCCGACGCTCACTTACGGCCACCAGACATGGATGCTAGATGAACGAACACGCTCTAGAGTCCAAGCTGCCGAAATGAGGTACTTGAGAGGAGTGGCAGGGGTTATGAAATGGGTTCATATAAGAAACTCCACAATCCGAGATGATCTAAACATTGAACCACTGCTACTCTTCGTAGAAAAATCGCAACTGAGGTGGCTTGGGCATGTACTAAGAATGTCTGATGACCGAATTCCGACGAAGATACTGAGTGCGATTCCAGAGGGTAGACGTCCAGTGGGCCGCCCCAGACACAGTTGGGCGAGGCAACTCCAGAAACTGTGTGAGGAGAGGATGGGGCTACCATGGACAGAGGCCGAACAATCAGCACAAGACAGGGACATATGGAGGAGCCTTGTCGATGCAATGGGTCCCCGACCCGAATAGGATAAGGGGAAGAAGATGATGATGGTGAATTACAAGTATCAACACAAATGCAATAGAATTAAAAAAATAATAAAAATAAAAGAGCGCAGTACAAAAGAAAAATAATTGTTAAAAAGATACTTAAAAATGGCAAAAAAAAATTATTGCTTAGAAACATTTTGAATATCACACACTTCAGACAATCGTTTGAAAAAAATGTTGTTGTTGAATATTTATATACAACTAGTGAAAACCCGTCATGCGTTGCAATACCATCCAAAGAAGACAGTGTTTGTGTTTTAATTCTATTTATTGAAGTGCTTTTGGACACACAATGTTCTTCGTTCTTCCGTCCGGTGTGTACACGACCGGCATATCTAGCGTTAAGGCTCTTGACTCGCAATCCAAAGGTCGCGGGATCCAGCGAATTCCGGCGTTGGCAAAATTTTTTTATTTGTTTAATTTGTGTTATTTCACAATTAATTCATTAACTCAGACCCCTAAGCTTCTTTACACGACTGTATAACAATAGCAGTCAAGTACAATAAGCTTGTTTACAAGCTATAAGTTTTCAAGCTAACGCTAAAGTTGTTCTAGTGACAACCCTAAAACAAAAAGTAGAAGATCCATCAAGATCAATCAAGCTTCCATCTCTATTGAACGTTGTTCATAGAAATACATAAAAAATACTTTTTTAGAAACATTTGCACCCGCCAAATCGCCTATTATTTTTTTATTACATATTCTTGTATGAAATTGTAAAAAAGTGAGGTGACAAAATTGTTGATTATACATTTATACGATAGAATAAGTGTTGTTTTTAACATAATCCGTGACTTTAGTACCGTTTTCACAAGAAAACATCAGGTGAGTCATTTTTATATATTTTTTTATGTTTGCATTCTAAATTTTAATATTTACAAATGTTAATATTTATTTCATAACCTTTCAAAAACAGTTCTTAGTATTCGGCTACGTTCAGAAATATTTCATTTATAGTACTTTAATTGCGAAGCGGAAATAACACAAAGTTTTTACAAATCTGACAAAAAACTTACACAATGGCAAAATACCTGAGTGGTTAAAATAAAATATAGTATATTTGCGGCACGTTCCAGAGTGGAAGATACTCTCAGTATCGCCCTGATGTAAGACCACCTTTCAAAATTGAAACGTTGCTTGAAATGGTTTTAGCCGTGTTTGGTGACCAAATCTCCTTCCCCTCCCTACTACCTTCAGCCTCACAATATACCAAAATTGGGTATGCCATAGTCTCACTGGCTTCAGAGTAGCAAGAGCAGCTGGGACTCTTGTGAGGTATTGATATAAAAAATATTAAAAAGAACACAAATAAATCAGAATTTTTTCAGACATTTGAGCAGGCCACATACAGCTGTCCGTGTGAGAAGCATGGCTTTTTCAGATTTACCCTCTGCCACACATCAGACACATGCCCATGTGTCTCCTTTGTAAATCTCCACCTGAAGCCCCCTCCTTCGTTACCCTCTCCCCTCTCTCAGATTCCCCTCCCTTCCCTCCTTCCCTCGCCAATGCTAAACTATATGAAATATACATACTTCTCACTGCTATCCGTGTAAGAAGCATGGATTTTCCTAATAAACCCTCCCTGCTATCCCCTATCGCCACTGTGTCTCCTTTACAATCCCTCCCTCTACCTCCACCCCTCCCCTGCGTATCCTTTCTTATGCCTCCCCGTGCCCGCTCCCGTACCCCTCCCGCGTTCCCCTCCTGAGTTTTCCTCCCCCTCCCACCTACCCTACGTGTACATATTTCACAACTATATGAAATGCACACAGCTCACCATTACGCATAGAAACCTTTGCGGGTGTGCGCACAACAGCTCACCAAAGCCTCATCCCAATTGGATGAGCGGTATAGGAACGCATAAGTGACAAACAAAGAATCATTCAAGTTTATATTACTCATATATATAAAGATAATGATTACAAGCTTACCCAAGACTTTCGTAAAAAGCTTCCTTGCCAGATTCAATTAAGGGAAAAGCTCTTCCGTGGCACGTTCCAATGAAGTCATCTTGATTCAGGCTCCAGAACATGATTCCTGATGACAAAACCACAACAAGATCATCAGATTAAGTTTCAATAGCTGTGTTTACACCAAATTAACCAAAATCAAAAACTATTTTTTTTATTTAATCACATTGATCTACGGTAAGAATTCTTTCCATATTTTTATTGCTCTTTATTTATATACGTAAAATGAAAAAATATCACGTCATAATTAAATTAATTTGTGCAGAATATTTCATGATCCCCTGTCTTCAACGGACTACGGAGGAGGATTCCTTCCATGCTGCCATGGCATTGAAGAAATAATAACAGATTTCGTTGAAAAATATTTCGACATTAGGCCACTTGCATGGACTTCATAACGACTTGGAAAAAATCGTGTGGATAGATTTTTTTACTAAGATTACGAAAATGTTAGTAAAATTTTTTAGAAATGTACAGTTTTTTTATTTTTAAATAAATAAATCCATTATTTGGGCTCGTGACTTCACTACATGAAAATGTCCCGTCTCCGAAAATGTTCCTATTAATTTTATAACATTCCACACTGATATATTTTTTTTATATGGCATCACTTTGATTTCAGGCGAATTTTTGAATTTGACATTTAACGTTCACTAGATTTATTGTTTGTTCTCTGCGAACGTATCATTTGGTTTGATTTTTTGACAGATGTTATGAAGAGAACCCCATACATTTTACATTGTCCGTATGTGTTTTAGAGGTACAATGATAATGGTGTGGATTTTAACAAAATCAAATTTTATAATATTCTTATTATTACTTACTATAATTTACAAGTACAAGTATATTACATTTGATTTAGTAATATAGATGTTGAACATTATAATGATTTATGATCAATAAGATGGATCAAGGAAAAAAATATTTATGAGATTTAATATTTTTGGTATGCCTCGTTATTCACCTGTGCCATTCGTGTAGAAAACGTTCTTTTTTTTAAATGATTTTCGGCTATGTGATTATCGTTTCTTCGCACTTATAAAATTATGTCCCGTTTTTCCGGTTTATAAAAAATGATCTGATTTATCGGATTGAAATTTTCAAAAAATCGCCAGGGTATCAAAAATACAATTAAAAAAAAAAAAATACAGAATGTCTTAGAATATTTGCCGAAACCGGATTTTTTTTTTTTAAATGTGACGTAAGTGGCCTTTTATGCTGCAAAAGTGAAGGTATCGCTAAATCTAAATCTAAACTTCTTCAACATAATTATGAAAAAATGTAAATAAATAAAACACTTTACCGCCGAGTCCCTTGTTGGCCGCATACTGGGCCTTCCTCTTCACCATATTCACGTCATCATACCCAACCCACTGGTTTCCCTTGTAGGCGTAGGGTCCCACAGAATTCGAATAGGGCTGCACAACTGTCCATTCCGTGTTAGGACCGTTTGTAGAAAGCAGGTTCGAGCAGATCTGTAATGCATGACTTTCATTAAAGGAAAACCGTTTTATAATCAAAATGTAATGTGACTTGACAGTCCAAGTAAAAATTGAGTAATTGACTCGTGGTCTGCTTAAAATACTTTGCTCGAATGTCAGATGGAAAGATTTTGTAATTCAATCACGTGTCCAGCACGGTCGATCGATAAAACCCTATAACAATACGATATTGACTAAAGCCGTTCTCTATAGTCAGTTAGCGATATTTGCGAGCACGGTGAACAAAAGATAAGAATTGTTCCAACAGCCGATAGACAAATTTTAGCGTGGTAATCGAATCCGTTCTGGCTGTGTGTTACATTGTTGTTAACGACGTTACATTGGTTGGTGTTTACAAGTTGTTCAAATATAACAATTTGTGGCTAAAGAAGTTATTAACTAATTAAATCCCTCTTGAGTGTCAAAAAGTATATGCAAACTGCCAGTGCATATTACAGTTAGTACTTCAAATCAACATTGTTAATTTATTCGTATTTTTATGTAGACGTTTGACGTTTGAATTTTAGAACGCTAATCCATAGACAGATCCGCCATTGTGGGCTTTTATAATTATCGTGATGGCAAAAAAGGCAATGAACATACGTTCTGCAGCTCTTTCTCACACATTAAATAATGGTGAGACACTCAAACTACATGTGAATGTTTACTCCAAAGCACCACTTTTTTGCGACGAGAATTGCGTTTCATTTTCTTTATACGTGTGAGGGAGATGTACGATAATGTTTGTATAGAAAAAGTATGCAACTTACGTACAAAAAAATATGCAACGTAATTAATACTTCAGTAAGAAATCAATTCTGTCGAAATGCAGTTTATCTCGGAAATTTATGCGCTCTTTCGCCTGTGATTGAATATTGTAAAAGAGTGACCATATTGAAAAAATCGTTTATTTTAAATTAACGTAAGAGAAATACGTAATTTGGTAGTGACCTCATAATAGGCCAAAGATCCAGCCTCTCCAGTAATAGGTCCTGGCAACCCAGGGCCTGTCGCAGTTGAACCGATGTCTGTAGATCCTGGATCTTCCAGAGTGAAGGTTCGTCCATATGTGGGGATTCCCAGAACCAATTTGGCAGGGTCTGCTCCAGCTTTGATAATGTACTGAACCGAGAAATCCTGAAATCAAATCACATTGTCAATGACCCTTCAGCAGTTTTCGAAGTGTCGTGTACGGTTTGGTCACATTAGGTAGATGCCATCGACGTTATTAAAAATTCACAGAGAAACTAAACGGAAAACCCTGAATTCTGATGGTTTGAACTTTTCTCTTCCTAGGCGGTGTCAAATAATCAGAAAATCTTGGGATATCAATTGTAACCACCGCAGGGCATTACAAATAGAGAATTTAAATTAATAAATTACTTAGTTTTTACCACTTTCACAATAAAAGTGGTAAAAACGAAGTAATTTATTAATTTAAATCAAAATGGTGCCACAAAATAAGTTTGCTGTGTTAGAAGAAATAGAGAATGTTGTAAATGTGTACGTGTACACCCTCATGACCTAAGCTTCTCTTACCACCTTCGGTCTTTTCTGTAGTAGTGTACTATTTATTTTGATGTCTTGTATAGTGTTCATGTACTTGTGATGTTTTCATATGCGTTGTGTTCATGTGCATAAGTCCATTTTGTATTTTGTAGATGAAAGGGCATATATTATATTATAATCGTAAAATTTTATAATTTTCAAGTAGTTCATTTCTTGGTACAGTTTTTTCGTTGAGGTCTTAAAATTAGGTATTAAAATTAGGTATAATGATGATGAAACAGCAAGCAAAATAATGTATGTCTTGTTTAATGGTTGTGAAGGAGCGAGATGTTACGCTTATAATTTTAAATGAAATTAATTCTTTAAAAAAAGACATCTTTATAAAAACGATTTCCCACCCAAATCAATAAAAATACCTTCTCACATTTAATTTTGTGCGTACAATTTGTTTAGTAATGCATCAAGTACCTACCTACTTACTTTAAAAAATATTTAAAAACACCTTTTTCTTCAAAAATATTTTTATTAAATAAAGACTAACATTCTCGGATTACGAATAACCTAAAAATGTTTGAAAATCTCCTACCGCTATCACAGAATTTTCAAAATGTTTGGAATTGTGTTGTGATGGAGAACTTAACCAGCTGAGGAATCGAATAAATATAATAAATTATTAAATAATTATAATTATACACGGTGTCCGGAAACTCGTAGTACAAGCGGGAAACTGGTAAATCTACATCACACTCGGAGTCGATTTGTGAAATAACTTTTTTGATTTGAGCTTTCGTTTTCGAGTAAATCGGGTCCGAAGTTGGAATTTTTTTGGTTAAATTTGAAAAAATTTTTCACTAGGGGGTTGATTTCAGCTGTGTAATGTCTTATAAAATGCATCGAAGGGTAAACCGGGCTTAAATTTTTTTTTAACCCTTTAGTTTCCGAAAAAATAGAAAAATAGAAAAAAAATAATATTAAAATCGAAATGCTCAGATCGAAAAAAAAAAAGTTTTTTGGGTTCTCTACGTGAGGTAGATTCACCAGTTTCCCGCTTGTACTACGAGTTTCCGGACACGTTGTATAATTAATTTATAATAAATTCATAAATAATAAAATTAAGATTTTTATTATGCCAAACAGGAAGCATCCTAGTGATTGTGAACCATTATTGATTAGCTGGATGCAATAATAACTTACACGTGCACAAGCCGTTTTTGATCCAATCCCTTCTTCTGAGTAAATGTTACTTCTGTTGTTTTACACAGACTACAGGAGTTTGTTATGTTCGCACATACTCTCACATCAAAAAAATTGCAGAAACGACTTCTTCCCACGGCTTGAGAAGCTGCTAG
This sequence comes from Limnephilus marmoratus, assembly GCA_917880885.1. Classification (NCBI taxonomy): domain Eukaryota; kingdom Metazoa; phylum Arthropoda; class Insecta; order Trichoptera; family Limnephilidae; genus Limnephilus; species Limnephilus marmoratus. The sequence continues at coordinate 22,531,393 of OU862919.1, read as the reverse complement.
TTCATACATTCTAGTTCATTATTGATCGCAATTATGTCACGAGCGCCTTGACCAGTGGCGGACTAAGCCTGTCAGAGGCCCGGGGCGGCAAAGCTGAATGAGGCCCCCTCCCCCCCCAAAAAAAATTGATGTAATTTTACAATATTTTTATTCACGCGGGCCTCTGGTCCTGGGGGGGCCTCCAAGCGCCTCCGTGTTCCCTTGATCAAATCCTAAACAAGGTTTTAAGGCACCAGGGCACTGTAAAAAAACGTCATTTTTTGTATTTCATTTTCTAAAAGATGAATTTGTTATAATGCTATCTTCTAATGTTTTAAGGAAATTCTTAGAAAATTTAAAGAAAGTTTTAAACATTTTGTATGTTGAATTTCCTTTAGCAAAACTTTGAACGCATTTTTCTCGAAACTACGTTTTTCAACCTGATTGACAACATATTAGAAGAACTATACATCCGATTTGCATGCACCAAGTCTTAAACTGTTAGAAAATCCAGTCACTATGGCACCACACAGGGGTTTTTTTTACAAAAGGCCCCCTTCAAATTTTTTAAGAACGCTGAAAATTTTCCATAAAAAATCGAATAAAAAATTCGGTGGTCCACCTTTTTTTTTTTTTTTAGTTATGAAAATCCCTCTATGTGGTGCCATAGACATTGGATTTTCGAACAGTTTAAGACGGATGTATAGTTTTTTTTAATATGTTGTCAACCAGGTTGAAAAAAGAGTTAAAAAACGTTTCGAGAAAAACGCATTCAATGTTTTGCTGAAGAATAATTCAACATATACACTGTTTCAAACGGTTTCACATAAAATGCTGTAAAAACATTTGGTGAGAGCATTGTTAAGTTCAGAAAATGAAATAAAAAATAAAAATTACAAACATTTCGTTTACAGTTTCCTGGTGTCTTAAAGCCTTGTTTAGGATTTGATCAAGGAAACATGGAGGCGTTTGGAGGCCCCCCTATCTATATTATATGTAATGATGAGGTAATCTTTAGCAAAGGGCCTAAGATAGTAAAAATAATATGAAGTGCAAAACGTAAGTGAAACAGGAACTAAAACTGTACAGACATTAGAAAGATTAGTAGTAGTATTTTTATTTTCAAAGTTGTAAATTACCGGTTCAGGCTGTATTTATTTATTCCTACTTTATCTGTATGGGATGATGTTTGTATGGGACCTCCCAACTCCAAATCACCTCTTAGATAGGGACTAAGCATATTTTAAAGGTACCAGGACCCTAAAATAAAAAAAAAAAACACTTTTTTATTTTATTTTCTAAAAGATGCATTTGTTAATGATGCTTTCACCAAATGTTGTAAATAAATTCGTAAAATTGACGGAGATACAGCATCTTATAGGAAACCGTTTAACAGTTTGTGCGTTGAATTATCCTCCAGCAAAACTTTGAACGCGTTTTACTGAAAACTACGTTTTTCAACATCTGATTTGCATGCACCATGCACCAAGTCTTAAACAGTTCGAACATCCAGTCACTATAGCCAGGGCTGAATTATCCATAAGACATATAGGCAACTGCCTAGGGGCCCCGCATCGGGTAGGGCCCCCTAGGGTAAAGGGCCCCCAAGAAGTGCATTAACTAGGGGCCCGACATGTTTAAGCCAGCCCTGGCAGGGCCCTATTGTTCATAAGGCAGTAGGCCACTGCCTAGAGGCCCCGCATCGGGTAGGTTAAACGGTTAAACGTAGGCACCCCCTAGGTTAAAGGGACCCCGAGAAGCGAATAGCCTAGGGGCCCCGACATGTTTAAGCCGACCCTGGCAAGGCCGTCTTGTCCATGAGGTAGTGTAAACCACTACCTTCTAAAATCCAGTCACTGTAGCCAGGGCCGTATTATTCAATAAACGCGTAGGCAACTGCCTAGGTGCCCTGCATCGGGTAGGGTCCCTAGAGTAAAGGGGGCCCGATACGTGTATTGTCCATAAAGTAGTGTAGGCCACTGCCTAGAGGTCCGCATCGGGTAGAGGCCCCTAGGGTAAAGGGGCCTCACGATGTGCATTGCCTAGGGGCCCCGACGTGTGTAAGTCGGCCCTGGCAGGGCCCTATTGTCCACAAGGCAGTGTAGGCCACTGACTAGGGGCCACGCATCGGCTAGTGACCCCTATGGTAAAGGGGCCCCGAGACGTGCATTGCCTAGGGGCCCCGACACGTTTAATCCGGCCCTAATTATGACTGATTATGAAAATGTTGTATCTCCGTCAGTCTTTCGAATTTCTTTAAAAATTTGGTGAGAGCGTTTTTAACAAGTGCATCTATTTTAAAAAATGAAATAAAAAATCATAATTTTTTTTTTAGAGTGAACATGGGGTTTGATCAAGGTAACATGGAGGCGTTTGGGGGGCCCCCCAGGACCGGGGGCCCGGGGCGGGCCGCCCCCACCGCCCCCCCCTTAGTCCGCCACTGGCCGTGACCGTCGCTTGACAACGCGCCCAGGAATTGGCCTATGAAAAGGCTGAGAAACAGGAATCGGTCTCTTAGTGCCCACAGATTTCCTTAGATAAACACAGTTGGTGTACCGCTCCTGGGCCTGTGCCTTCGGGCTCCCCTTCAACTCGGAATTGCCTCGGACTCTTGCTGATGATGACAGTTGCTGCCATGGCTTCAGGAGATTCTTCATGCTGATATCTAGAGCTAAAACCTCTACCCACTGGCGTTGAGGTCTGGCTATCACCGCCTTCGTAACCCCAACTCACCATTCGAAAAGGTACCTTAGTTCCTAGTTACCTTAGTAATCCTAGTTCACGAGTTGTAAATTCTAGAGTCAATATCATTTCAAGTTATACCTCCTAGTAAACCAGTTGTTTTGTTGTAAAGTTCAGATTCCCATGTTGATAATAAATAACTGTTTGAATTAAATATACCGTTTCATTGAAGTCCTACATCCAGAGTGCTCGAACACCATTACTCTGAGTTGAAAGCCTCATATAGCTGGTTTATGTAATATTACCCTGTACCAGTACATAACCCTTTAATGTAATATAAGGTATAAACAAGCCAGCATTACATACCATAGCAAGCTACAGACACAGGAGCTACAGGCAAAAGTTTGAACACCAATTAAGAGAAAGTAAATATAACGCTTTTCAAAAAAATTTCAGTGCCTTGTACTTAAAACTACAATTTCCAACATAAATTGTTATTGCATCAAGCTACCTGGTTACTTTCATTATTTCGTTTCGGTGGGATATAATACACAGTAAAGAAATAAAGATACAAACCGTGTTAAATTCATCGTCAGCTTTGGGTGCAGAGTACAAGGGGGAGACGTGGGTCACCTCAGGTAACGACCATGTTTGGTAATCGAAAGCCTGGAGGCTAAACCAATCCACGTATCTATATGAAAAATCAACAGAGAAGACAATTATATCAATATGTTTTTTTCTTAGCTAGGCATTCAAAATTGCCCATAAACTGTCTATCTACACCGTATTTTAACCCTAGATCACTAACTTTCGTCGAATCGACGACGCATGATTAAAAAAACCGCGATTACTTTCGCGCTCGCGACCGTAATTCTTTCATACTCTGGCTAATCTCAATTGGCCCGTTACTTCTGCTATTGACGATAGTGCGGATGATGGGGGGAGTCCAAGAGCGCCAATTCAGCAACCATGGCTCGTCGCATCGACGAAGGTTAGTGATAACGTGACTTTTTATTTTCGTTATACTTTCACCAAATTTTTATTAGTTTCTAGATTTTCACCAAAACTTTTATTTTATTAATTATTAAGTTAATTCAAGTCTTTGTTTTTGATATTTGAATTGTTTTTTTTTTCAAAATTTAGTTATAACTAATTCAAATACCAACTTTAAAAATGTTACAATTGTTGATTTTGCATGAAAACTATGGTCTCCTTCTTAAGGCTTTTGATTAATAAATTTGATATTTTTGTTTTTCTAAATATGAGAAATTATACAAATAAACACTGTTCATTAATAATAAAAAGAAATATGTACATATTTTGTTTTAAAAAAACCCTTAAACCCCCTTTATTTAGTACCATAGTCGAAACGACGAAGATTAGTAATGTGTTGAAAGATAAGGTTGGTGATCTAGGGTTAATGTACTTTGAACACGTTGTTCACCAAATTGTGAACTCAAACCTGAGGAAACTCATGGTCACTGGCAAAGTTATTGGTAGGATAAGCAGAGGAAGATTACCAATGCGATGGAGTGATCAATTTTTACCAACGTTGGTGCCTTTGGCTCTCCATGCAGCGCTTAACCGCGAGGAGTGGAGGAGCAAGAAATTTTTAAGTCTGAGAAAAATTTTAAATAAGAAAGTCAAGCCACGGTGCAGGACAGTAAAACCTAACCTAATTCAACATTTGATTTAAAAGAATCGTCAAGTTTCAAATATGTTCTTGTTGTATCTTCCTGAGAAAACATTTAAAATATCGTAAAATTATAATTCGTAGAATTGTAAATAAAAGCAAAACTAACAAAGGACGAGTCTGTATTTGGTACATAATATTTTTTACAATTATCTGACTAAATTATCTTTAGACGATTGTCAAAATACTTGTTGATTCTTAGTCACAAAGCCGGAAATAAGACCAAGATTTAACTTTTTTTCAGACGTTTCTGGCTTTCATCCTTTAAGAGTGTTCTAGGCCATCATTTCAAATTGTGGAGAGAGAATAGGTATAGATATAATTTTTTTTTCTTAAATGTGCACTTTCAAAAATATATGAAAGATTTGAGTCGAGTTTAGGCTTAGAAGAGATAAAATGTTGAATGGGTGGACAATCTCTAACTTCATCTCTTCGGACCATAATTCTGCAAAGGCCAATTTTCCTTCTCTGTATATCCTACCCATTGGGTGACATTGGGAGGCGGGTTACAATATTACAAAGTACAATAATCGTGTATTTTTTACCTGTTAAGTTGAGAAATATCATATCCCCTTTCGATATATCTCGTATATCCCGGAACATCAACAGTTAGCAGAAGTGGCGATCCTGTCCCCGCCTCGGAGTCGAACTCTCTTCTCAACTCCTGGACGAATTTGACGAGGTTTTGCTTATCCTCCGGTCTAGATCTGTCGCCGACAGAAGGGTAGTTCCAGCTCAAGTCAATCCCGTCAAAGCCATTCTCACGCAAATACTGGGAAACGAAAATGAAATGAAAATCGTTACCAGATGATGAAGTTGGGATTTGAAATAAAGTGTACAAACGTTAACAATTGTCTGTAAACGCGTTATCAATTTGCAAATATTGTTTCGATTTATGTAATTATTTATTTAAATATTGTTATATTTATGCAAAAACAAACGAGCTTTATTTTAATTTGTGAAGGTCAGTCACAAATTTAGAAATTTGTTTCGTCATTAACAAGAAACTAATTATAAAAAAGTTTTCCTAAGTAGGAAATTTGACACTTTTAAATTTCAATTCTTATGATACTTTTTTCAAGACTTGTAAAAGATATTACCAACAAAAAATGCAGGATAAAACATGAAACCAAATTACATTCTGTTCACAGAATTTAATAAAAGAATTTAGAATAATTCCAGGTGAACAAATTTCAAAAAAGATATTTACTACAAAAAAATATCCAGACGTCATAAAAAATATTACATCCTTTTGTAATTAGGTATACCTTCAAAATATTCTGAGTCAGAGTCCTTCTTTTATTGCTATCGGACAAGATAGAAGAATAAGAAGCGGATATGTCATCGTTTCCTCCAATAGCCAACAGCGTCTTTAACTTGGGGTTTGCGAGTTTCAGACGATTGAAGACTGCGTAGCCACCTAAAAACCAACAAATTAACTGTAATAACACAATAATCATAAAGAGTCCATGAAATATAACATTTTAGTATTGAAGAAGTCGAGTTGTTTAGACACCTGTCACATTTGACACTTTCGATAATTTGACCATCAACGGAATTTTTTTTTTATATTTGCCACTTGTTGTAATTGACCGTTAACAGCTTATTTTCAGCCGGTCAGTATGTAGCCAAATGATGACAATTAGAAAAATTGACTTGAAGAATAATTATGTTATGTTAAAAGTTGTACCAACTAAAAGACACATTTTTAATTTAATTTTACCTCTAAAGAAATTAACAGACATTCGAGTAAGCTTATATTTTTACTTTCAATCATATTTTCGTTAAAAATATATATATTTTTAAGGAAAATATGATTGCTATAAACAATTTGGATATCGGAGAAGGTGTTCTCCAAACTCATCAAATATGCTAAACCTACTTAATAACTGATCAAATAATATCGAATAGGTACCCAAAATGTTTCAGTAACATAAAAATAATAATGTAAACAGGTAATATTTCATAATAATCCTACCCGTGCGGATACCTTGCCAGCTGATCGAGTAGTTGGACATACATTCCTCCGTGAGAGTCCCAAAGGCATAGATGAGATGTGTGCAAAGGTGAGGGTTGATGCTGCCAATGGGGAGCTTGCCTGCATCAGTCCTGTATACCAACCCGGTGGTGTAGTAACACACCACGCGAGACTCTGCCGCTGCCACTGAATTCATTACATATTATGATTATAATCTATGTAAAAGAAATATATTCCATTTAAATTTAAATCCTGTAGTGTCAGTTAGAATGCAATTATCAATTGTCACTTGTTTTGTTTTTGCTATTATTTGATTGTTAGAAGAAACCATTCAAAGAAAAGTGATATAAATAAACATAAATGTCGTTTCTTTGTTTTTATAATAAGTTGAGAGGTTTAATTCCTTTCTATTAATTTATAAATAAAACTCTTGTGTTGCAAAGTTTTTTAACAAAGAAACGACATTTATGTTTATTTATATCACTTTTCTTTGAATGGTTTCTTCTAAAGGCCCTGATCGACGGGCGAGTAAAACCGCGGTCTTATGGCTCATCAGTAAAGCTCGCCGGTGTATCATTGCAAAACCGCGGTTTCGTGAGTTGACAAACCTGGCTCGTGGCTCGTCATGTTTGCTTGATTTTTTACTCGGCTCGTCGTTCAAAACTGCGTGTCGATCATGGCCAGCGAGCCAAGCCGCCAGTTATCGGCGACAGCGCTAGAGGACGGACGTCACGTAATAATGGATCTGCGAATTCACAGTCACGACTTCATCGTAGAATTCATAAATGGCTTCCGAGAGTGTCCCTGTTTATGGCAAATTAAATCAAGCGAATACAAAAACAAGGGAAATAATTAATAAAAAAAAAATTTATTAAAAAAAATTTATTAACAAAAATTCAATATTTTTTTTTTTTTTTTTACATTAACTCCACACAGGAGGCCCTGAGGAAAATAATTTCCCTCAGGGCCTATGTCATCTGGGATGCTGTGTGGAGGGTCTTTTTGAGGAGAGGAAGGAATGAACATTGGTCTTGAAGAGACCCATGTTGTAGGAAGGAGGAAACACAGAGGCCGGCAAATCATTCCACAGCCGAGCTGTTGAACACAAGAACGAGTCGAAGAAACGACCCGTTCTCATGTGAAAAATGTCAACCGTGTACAAATGTTGGGCACGCGTTTGGCGTGTTTCCCGACTATGCACCGGTGCCGAAGGGATCAATGATGCTAGTTCCTCGGAGCATCTTCCATTGTAATACCGGTAGAACAAGGATAGCATTCCCACCCGACGCCTGTGCTCTAAAGATTGCAATCCGTCTGTTAAGATGGGAGAATCTATCAAACGGACCGCCCGTTTCTGCACAGAGTCGAGGGTATTTTTCAGGTATTTTGGAGCTCCAGACCAGAGATGGCTGCCAAATTCAACCGTGGGGCGTACTTGTGATTTGTACAAGGTTAGCAGTTGTGTACTATTAAAGTATCTGCGGGCCCTGTACAGTACGCCCAGTTTTTGGGAGGCTAGCTTTACTCTGGCTTCAATGGAGCCCCCATACCTGAGCTGGTCACTTAGGGTTACACCAAGCATATCAATGGAGGGCCTGTTCGGAAGATTGCTTCCGTTGAAAGAGACTAGATTTTCATTTCGATCCCTTTTGGACGTAATCAGACAAGATTGGGTCTTTGAAACATTAAATTCAACGAGATTATTTTTACCCCAAGAGAAAACACTTTCGAGGTAGCCGTCCATTCTTTGCTTCAAAGCCCTACGAGCTGTTGGAGTTTGTGAGCCCTTTGGGGGCTTGTCAAACAAAAAGCTATCATGAACTGTACTGTCATCCGCATAACAGTGAATTGGTGCACATGACAAAAGGTCGTTGATGTGCAACAAAAACAAAGTTGGAGACAGAACCGATCCCTGCGGGACGCCAGCATTTATCGAGTGTGAGGAAGAGGTGAAACCATCGACTACCGTCTGAATCGACCTCCCCTTCAAGAAGTCGGCAATCCACGTACACAAGGATGCGGGAAGTCCGTAAGAAAGCAGTTTGTTGACAAGTCCTCGGTGCCAAACCCGGTCAAAGGCCTTGGAGATGTCCAGTGCAACCGTTTGGGTCTCACCGAAACGTTCCAGGCATCGCCCCCAAACATGCGTCACATACGCGAGAAGATCACCGCACGAGCGGTTCCGCCGGAATCCGTATTGACGGTCGTTGATAATTTTGTTCTTCTCGAGGTATGTGAGCAGTTTGTCGTTGATCACACGTTCCATCACCTTAGACAGAACTGATGTGATCGCTATGGGGCGGTAGTTGGCCGGGTTGGAGCGGTCACCCTTCTTTGGAATAGGATGGATAACCGCTTTTTTCCAACCAGAGGGCACAGAGCCAGTCTTCAGGGACAGTTTAAAAAGCTTCGTCAAAATTGGAGCTAATTCTGCAGCGCACCTCTGCAATACCAGGGCAGGTATTCCGTCGGGCCCACTAGCTTTATTAACATCAAGCCCTCGTAAAACATAGAGTACTTCCCGATGCCGGATCCTCAGCTTTTTCATATGAAAACCGCAGTGAGGAACCGACGTCGGGACAGCACCTTGGTCATCGAGGGTTGAGTTATCCGCAAACATTTTACCTAGTAAGTTAGCCTTTTCGGTGGCGGTGTTTGCTAGTGAGCCGTCAGGTCTGGTAAGAGGTGGCAGACTGGATTTGCAGAAATTGCTTTTATTTATTTTATTTATTATTTTATTTATTAAAATTTATTTTATTTTTTAATTTTTATTTTTTTATTTGATAATAATTTTTAATTTGTGGTATGCTATAATACCAAGATAACAGAAAGCTTCAGACTCCGAACAAGACATGTTAATCTCAATTCGACTACGATACGACTGTTTTACTCGCTAGTCGATCAGCACCAATGAGCCGCGAGTAAAACTGACGGTTTTTAAAACTGTGGTATAGGCTCGTACGTCGATCACCCACTTTACAATCAAATAATAACAAAAACAAAATAAGTGACAATTGATAATTGCATTCTAAGTGACACTAAAGGATTCAAATTTAAATGGAATATAATTTCCTTTACATCTATATATTATATACAAATCTCGTTTCGCGGTGTTTGTGGTTGCACTCCTCCAAAACAGCTCAATTTGTCAAGATTTTGTGTAAATTGATTGAAATAAAACTACCGTCACGGTACAGGGAATGAACTTATTATGTAGGTTTCAGTTTTGATTCCATGCGAAGTTACTTTTTTTCAAGTAGAAGCAATTATGAAAAAGACTAGTAGGGTAGGCATTAATCTAATAGTTAATTGATTCAATTATTATAAGTAATAATTATTAGCCTGAAACACTCATCTACATTGAAAAAATCTCATGAGAAAAGATACATGCCGCCAACGGGGCTCGAACCTGCGTCCTTCTGATATCCGGTCAACTGCTCTTTAACCACTGAGCTACATCGACTTACCCCTACCCGCCAAATAATTGAATATATACAACAATTAATTAATTTATTCCATTCAACAATTACAGCTTATTACATTTTTCCACCTGCAAACAACCAACTTGAATCTTGTATCCAACCGGCATGTAGATGTAGATGAGTGTTTCAAGCTAATAATAATTGTTATCCTTTGTGCCATGCATAAAAATCTTGTCTTAAACATTAGTTTATCAATTAAAAAATAAAAGTGAATTGATTCAACCTGATTAGATGTAATGTGCTTTTCTATAGTTTTGTGTATTATTCAGCCCCGGATCTAATGGGAGGCAAGCCGGGGCCCATGCCCCGGGCGGCAAGTTCAGAGGGCGGCCAAACTCAACTTTGACCACGTCATAAATAATAGTACAAGTAGAGAAATTTCACGGCCATATTAACTCGACTGATACCCAGAGCCCTGAGTGAGACGTGCTGCACGAACATTTATTATTCGCGAGGCGCGTAGGCATAGTTCAAAATACGCACCCGACCCGCTCGCCCGCAGGAACCACAGATCGCGGCAGCACGCGTCTGCTCTGGTTACCGTGCGTGCGAAAGAGATGAAGCTATATTCGAAAACTCCCTCGTCGATCTCTCTCCACGACAGTGTTTTGTTTTAAAAATGTGTCAAAAGTGTGTTGTTTATTTTTACTCTTTAGTACTTGTTGATCAACCGAAGGTACAATACTGATGTCATTAGTGTCGCATCAATAAATCTATCACAGTTCATCGATCGCTTTTCTGGGTAAGTATTTTATATAACTATCTTATGCTTTTTAAGTTACTATATTTATTTTTTAAACTCAATTTAATACGTGCAATCACTTACGTCGTCAATTCGTCATTATTCAAACTTACTTAAAATTTTTACGTCGTTATGCGTGTCATGATTTGTTTATTACACGATGGCAGCCATCATATGACTGAGAAGTAAAACAGCCTTTTTATTTCAGCTTTTATTTAAATACAATGCAATGTAGCAGTTTAAAACGAATAAGCAGCCAGCAAGATAAATTTCAGTTGTGATTTCATCTGCTGAAGCATTTTGATGGAAACCATTCTCGTGTTCAAAGTGCAGTTTTAAAATTCTGGTTGCAGACTATATGCAGCCAGAATTTAAGGAAAACCATTTGCATGTTCTGGGTGTAGCTATAATTAAATTTCTTAATTAGTTACAGTAAAACCAGTTCTTTGATTCGAATATGGCCCACCCCCCCCCCCCCTCCCCCCCCCCAGCACGGTTAAAATAAATATAGATACCTAAGTGGGCGGGGGCGGCATTTTTCAGTTTTTGCACCGCCAAAAAAAAACGAAGATCCGGGGCTGGTATTATTTATCATAAAGCCGGGTACAGATTGCTGTAACGTAACATGCAATGTAACACGCAATGAAAGAATTTGCCGTCCACATTGTCGCAATGTATCATGCAACGTAACAGAGTTCCCATAGTGTGGACGCCTTGCACGCACGAACTGTGCACACTACGCGCACGAACAGAGCATTTCAACTCATGCGCGCCGCAATCATCCAAGTGTCGGTTTTTTCGCCGAACACAAAGGGGCGCGCAGTGTGCACGGAGCGTCAGTGTGGACGGGCTGTTTGTATCTATACTGCAAAACGCGCGCGAATAATGGAGAACTTGTTGCATGATACGTTACAGCAATCTGTACCCGACTTTACAGATTGTATTTCATTGCACTACCCCCGCGTATCTTGTGTAATATATTTGTATTGTCACTGGACATTAGACAATCAGGTTACCTTCATTTGGTGGTAGGATGGGACTTACTCCGCCACCGCCATAAATCTTTTTGTCCGGAACGGGCACTTGAGTTGGTATGGTGATTCCGACACTGCAATACAGTTAAAAACTTTTTTTTATTTGATATTTTCGCAATCATTGCACTAAATATGTCAAATATTTTTTAATGTTATTTTTTTTACATTAGCTTCACACAGGAGGCCCTGAGGAAAATAATTCCCCCCAGGGCCGCGTATTTACAAAACCTACACGGGTTCAGTCGCCTTAGGGACAATTTACACTTTCAATATCAAAATTTAAATGTTTAAAAATAAAATTATTAATTTTTAATATACACATTTGAAAGATTATTTTATCTAGATTTTAGATCAATTTTTGTTTTTGAAAAGTGATAAAAAATAACCAATATAGAGGTGTATTTAAAATGTAAGTTGACGCTATCGCGACTGAACTGGTACAGGTTTTGGAAATACGCCTCAGGGCCTATGTCATCTTTGGGGATGCTGTGTGGAGGGTCTTTTTATGAAAGAAAGGAGATGAAGTTCTGGGAAGGAAAAGGTATGGGTAGGGATCTGGGTGTCAGTGTGTCCAGGAGTGACGGATGTAAGAATCCATCCCTCCTCCTGCGGTGCAAGGTGATGTTCCGATAGAGTTTGGCTGGAGAAGTCAAAGGGACTCCCTCTACCACTCTCTCCAGATACGGCCTGCCATGCAGCTGGTGGGTAGACGTATCCGCCGCTAAGTCCCGGACAAACCTCACCCCATGAACCCCGGCACCACTGCTAAGTCACCAAACGTAGCGAACCACTTGGGGTGACCTACGGCGAAGGTGTTGGTTATCCAATAAATGGTTCCCGAGGCAGTATACCCATACCCGCCTCCCTAAAGTTACATCAAATGTACAATTTGATGAATTCTAAGGGTCCTGTCTATCTGTTTGACAGACTGCAGTAGTCCCGTGACTCTCGTACACACAGTACACGCCAAAGAAATCATTTACTCATTCTCCCCTGTTGTACTTGAGGGTAGTTCCAGCTATTCATCACCAAAACTTTGGAATGAAATACCACTGTCTATTCGAATTTCGACATATCTGCAGTGCCTCAAAAAGATCTGTACAGGATACCTACTTGTGTTTGTGATTATACGAGGATCAGTCAAAAAGTAATGCTTCCTATTTTTTTCTACTTAAATAAAGTTAGTTAAGTGAAAATTTTGAATTTGGTGCTATTCCTCAAACCTTCTTCTACAATCTACTACTAAAATGGCCGACATCGATATTCGTATTAGACAGCGTTCTGTGATTGATTCTTGACTGTAGAAGGTAAAACGCCATTCGCATTCATGAAAGACTGAAAAATATGTACCATGAACCATGATGCAACAGTGGATGTCAGCACTGCTAGATAATGGGTTCGTCGCTGTAACGAAGCTGAAGGACAAACACCGCTGGCTGACGAAAAGTGAAGCGGTGCAAGCTGCTGATTGCAGTAACTGCATTGACAACACTGACAACATTGAGCAAGTTGATTACATCATTCGTGGTGACCCTAGGTCCAACTACTGATGATCCCAACTACAGATGTCGCAATCTCTCCCTCAGTAAAGGCAGTGTGATGACGATTATTCGACAACTGATTATTCAATAAAAGTTTGTACAAGGCGGGTACAAGAAAGTTAACCAGCCAAAATAAATAAACAAGAAAAATAATAGCCTCACAACACTTGCAGTGCTTAGTTTCTGGAAAAAATTGTGACCGGAGACGAAATATGCATCACACAAACTCACCAAGGACAAAAAAATTCAAAACTGTGTGATCGGCGGGGAAAGTTATGGCGATGGTGTTCTGGATGTGACCGTGCTTTTTACAACACTGTGATACATGCCCTTGTTAAAAGACGGACCAAAGCTGTGGAAATGGATGGATTGAAAAGTAATAAATTAATCGTCAAAAGTGTGGTTTTTCAACCCATGTTATTGCATTCTTTATTTCCAATTAAAGGAGAAAAAAGATAGAGGCTTACTTACTTGTATTACTTTTTGACATTACTTTTTGACTGACCCTAGTATTATTTAAATTAATTTTATTTGTTTTAAATTGAATTTTGGTTATTTGAGATCATTTCAATTATTTTTAATTCATTTTAATTAATTATATTATTATACGTATATGTTAGAGGCACTGCTGAAAACCAGCTGCATTCCGGGAGAAATCCGGATTGTACAGCTAAGCAGTGACCCTTTTTTCAATAGAAGCAATGTAATAAAATAAAATAAGATGTATAAGTAAGTAATCATTAATCATCTAATGTCAAGTAAATGTTTTTTATTATTATTTTCAATCAAATCAAATGTGTAATGAGTATTGAAGCAATATCAATTTTTTAAATAAATACAAAATTGATAAATACACAGATAAAGACTTGGACTTGGAACCTCTATGAACGTTGCTATGCATTTTTTTCTCAATTTCTACGATATAGCGTCAAGGTTCTGACGCACATTCTTGTGAGTATGCAATAAGAATGCTCTTCAACTGTACAAATTTGCTCGTATAATATAGCGTCCTTGTTTTAAGCATACTCATGAATAAGCGTGCTCAAAGCAAACAAGTGAACCCATTTGCTATTTACAAGCTTGTTCCCAGCCAAAACAAAAGCTTTACAAGAAACTATCAGTAATTAAAACAAAAGTAATTAAAGGGTCAGTTATAAATGGAGTCAGTTCCATTCGCCCAGAAATAAACAAAATAATATTATTGCTTGCAATGCAATTATTTAAAAAAAATTTGGCGAAAGAAAAAAGAAAATAAAGAGGTCGATTTTGGTCCATAATTGGATAACTAGAAGAGCAAATGCTGGAGCAAGTAAACAATTATTAGAAATTTAGTGGAGATGCAAGATCATTTGTTAAAGAGAAAATGTTGTCGGTGGTTATAAAAATCATTTACACACGCTTCCGCAGAAATTTGTTGAGCTACTCTCTAAAATTAATTATTTATCGAATCGATCCTAGCATGGTCATATTATGTACAGATCTGCGTAGAGCACACCCCCTTTCAGCCGTGAATTCAGCAGCATGCTCACAAATCAACCGGCTGTTGCTTTGTAAGCAATGTCAATAGCAATGCTTTCATGCTACCAATTAGCAAGTCTATAAGTAGCATTTGTCTTCAAAGCACAATTTCAAATTGAATAAAATTTCTTTTCAAAACTAGTCAAAAAGAAAACGATTTCAGTTTTTAATTTTTCAAGGAAGATTTTTATTTTAAGGCTGGTGTTTTAGATAAGGATGATTATCGTGGGCATGAAGAAATATACCTTGATAAGTACTTGATAAGACTTATACAGCCTTACTCATCATGAAACCGTACCACGGCTCTGTAGTGTCGCGGTAGCTACACAGTGGAGTAAGCCTACACTGCTCAGGGTAAAAATCTTTACTCATCATCATAATGTTTCTCGACAGCTGTTATGATTTTTGTACGGTAGCAACACTGCTCCAAAGCTGAAAAACGCGGTCAATTTAGCATTTCGCAGCGTGTTGCCAACTTCACGTTTATTCATACGTCAACACAACATATTATTCGAGGAGCTTCAGCGAGATTGATCTGTGTTTGTTTACCGTTTCTAACGCAATTATAAACACTATCTCACCTCGTTTCTACCCCAGTATCGTATGGCACAAAGAACTTGGAGATCGGTAGATACTTTGCCACCCCGTTTATTATTCACATCCAAATACGGCCGTACCAAATCAATCAAACGTCTCATGTTGACTTTGATAAATCTATATTTAGACCTAAAATCTCCTTCCGCAAGTGCCGCAAATGGATCGTGCCTTTTTTTTAACCTTTTCCATAGCCGTGGTGCACGAATGCCGAGTATACGGTCAATATTTGCCAAAGCTCCGTTCAAACGTCAAGATTCTCATAAAAGTTCGCCATTAAGTCAGTTACAACGCACGGGGTACTGAGTTAACCCTGGTGATCGGGTGGTTTAAATTCTTACAGCTACTACATCTCCCGTACAGCGACGCTGGGGGAACACGCGCATGCGCGCGATTAACCCACCATGCTGAGTAACAATTTCACCTAACCCGGTCTTGCTCCGAAGTTGTATCTTATTTTGCGATGATGAGTAAGACTGATAATATTTTAAGGATGTAAGTTTTTTACCTGTCTGTGTTTGTTGAAGGAGAAGTTGAGTCTATAGCTTTTGAAGATTCTGTTGACAGGAATTTAACTGGATCAGCTGAGGTCACTGGGACATCTGGTTCGGAGATTGGAATTCTATTGGAAAATTTTATTTTTAATTAAATTACGATTTAGGTATAAAATGATAAAAATGGTGATATATGTAATATAATGTATTTTCAGGATTTTTTTAAAAACATACGAATATTAAAAAAAAACCTTTGAAACAATAATAATAATATGGATATTCATATATAAAATATCTTAAAAATGTTTCTTTTCGACATTATTAATATAATTTTTTACTTACCCTAAAGCTTTATAAAATGCGTTTTTCGCTGCAGTAATTATAGGGTATGGTCCTTGGTTACACGTGCCGAGAAAATCATCCATATCGATAGTCCAAAACGTCAGCCCTAATGGAAAATAAAGTTTTTTTAATACAACTTCAAAAACGTGTATTTTTTAGTACATAAAAAAGCAATTTATTAGAAAATAGATAAAGATTTACGAATTTCAAAACAATATTGTGGTCAAACGGTGCCGCGTATGGGGACGCAGGTTAAGGGAATCAGTAACTCGGTTCACGGAAATTCAGTCGCAACGGGAGAACAGCGAGCATTTTGTGTGAAACATTTTTACAAAAACAGTGATTCTTGCATTATTGTTCGGCGTTTATTTCGCTCTGAGTGTGGATTACGTAATCTAAGTCAGTGTCCCAGCGAAAGCTTAATTCGTTTTTGGGTTAGAAAGTTTTAAGCTACCGGATCAACTGTAAATCAGATGCCAATGGGGCGCCCGAAGTCAACAAGAACGGTGGAAGCAGTCAGTGTTGTTAGCAGTTCTGTACATAAAGATCCTAGACTATCAAGTCAAAAAAATCAGCTCGGCTTGCCGTACCACGGACATCTTTACGTGGAATTTTGAAAAAGATCTTAAATTGAATTCGTACAAGATTCAATTAGTCCAATAATTGAAACCAAATGATCAAAATATATGTCGTGATTTTGTCTTAACAATGTTGGAACGCTTTCAAATTCTTTCTCTCCGAAGCTGCATCAATTTGAAGATTATAACACGGTTTCAACAAGATGGTTTCAACAAGATGGTTTCCACAAGATGGTTTCAACAAGATGGTTTCAACAAGATGGTTTCAACAAGATCGGGCGACGTGCCATACTTCTAACTAGTATATTTTCAGGAAAAGTGATTTGGCGCCGAGGGGATACTCCATGGCTTCCCAGGAGTCTAGTCCTAACTTCCCTTGACTTATTTCTATGGAGATACTTGAAAAGTAGAGTATATATAGTGAAACTAACATCAATTGCCCAATCGAGAGAAATCATCTTCCAATAAATAGCTGCCATTCCAATTTCATTGCTGCCCAAAGTACGAGAGTGTTGTTGCAAATTTGGGCTCCAGGTTCCACGTGTGTTTGCGTCAAGACGGGTCTGACGCAAACTACTGATCGATTGATTGGTTGAAGAAGAAGACCGTTTGACCTCTCCAGCCGATTTCTCGACCCATCGCCTTTCAACAAAGTGGGAGGGAGGGATTCGTAAGTCCTTCACTCCAGGACACATTGAACCCCCAGATTCCTACCCATGCCTTATCTCTTTTTCCTTCCTTCCTCTCCTTCCTATCCATAAAAAATTCCTCCACACAGCATCCCCAAAGATGACACAAACCCTTAAGATTTTTTTCCTCAGGGCCTCCTGATGTGTGGAACATTAGTAAATAAAAAAAATCAGGTGATGTGGGTTCAATTCCTCGTCTGGCTAGGTCCTCCATTCCAACATATTCCGTTAACTGCAACGGTGGCAGGACATTTTCAAATATTGTCTGATTATTCGTAACCCAAACTTTTAATTAAAAAATATGTATCCTTATATACTATAAATATACATAACAAGAATACTAGGAGACCCACGTTTGAACCTTGAGATATTCCTTGGTTGGGCGTACAAAGATGGCTGCGACAATTTCTCCTTCGCAAAGCGGGTGCGTGTGCGTGTGCCAAAAATAAATAAGGTTCACTAAATAACTGCCCAATGAAGGAAGGTTAAAAGGAATGCCAAAAACTCACCAAACTGCACTTTCATATAGTCTGCTTCAGGTTATATAGTCCAATTTAGGCCACTGGTTTTAGTCTCTATAATTCCCAATTAACAATATACAAAACACGGCGTTCTCCACAGCCGCGGCGGGAAACTCAATTACTAAGTTAACAATTGAACTTAGTTGCGGGTTCAATTCTAATAAAAGACACGGTGTTCACTTAACACGCGTGCGGCGGGCGAATTACACATGTATCGGTAGGCGGTTTTACGAGCAAAAATACTCCCTTTAGCGGGCAACCAAAAAACACATGTAGCAACTGCGGGCGGAACAATTCACAATAACAAATTTGCGTCTATCACAGGTGGTTTACGGTTTTTGTGTGTGACAACACTTTTATTGTCACGCAAGTAAAGCGAACAAAGCACACTTCGTTTTTGGCAATTTATAGGTAGGAAATGAGGGAACAAGGGAATAAGCAGTTATTCAGTTTCTTATCATAGACAAAATGATTTTAATTCAAACTGGCGCAAACATTCCTGAAAATGTTACCTGCAAGACCCAGCCGAGCTGCGTATTCCCCTTTCAAGGCTACAGTCGGAGCATCATCGTACCCCACCCACTGATCTCCCTTGAAGGCGTAGGGTCCCGCGGCCTGAGGTTTGGGCTTAATCACCGTCCAGTCATCGTCGCTTCCGTTGCTTTGACGCAGATTCGAACATATCTAAGAAAAACATTTAAAAACTATGTTAAATATTTATAAAATGGTCGTTTAACAAAAAGGTTGATGCGAAATAACTAGTGATCCGTAATAATTAAAGAGAAATTATATGTATTTTTAAATTTCTTAAAGTTTCAGTATCTGACATGTAAAGAATTCCCGCAGTTTCTATATGGTTCCAATTTTCTTAGACTATCAACAAAAAATACAATGTTGTTGGAACATATCCATAATAACATATTTACTACTTCTGTTTTCCATTCTTTGCTGTTTTACAAGCTCATTAGAGCTGTCTATTACCTGGGTACAAAATACTCATTTATATAGATATCTTTTCAACTACTTACAATATACTTTAGTCACGCCTACCCTTATGCATTTACTGTGAAACTCATCTTCATCTAAAGTTACTTACCTATATATTTTTAATTAAATAGAATAAGTATTAAGTATGTATATTTCTGAGGCATTTCATTTGTATTACTTAAAAGGGATTTCATTTTGCTTTGTTATATACAGGGTGTTAAGGGACGTACTTGACTTACTTTATCCAGTGATTCCTGACATTATTTGGAGTAAAAAATGTTATTGAAATTTTGGTCTCCAGTTACTTTTTTGATGACTTTTCTTTTCAATTTTTTTTTTCTTCTAAAACAAACAACAAAAAATACTTTCGCACGTCGTCACTGGTCACTCAGCCGAGTAACCGACCAACCCCTAACCCCGCCTCCAACTGTCCAACACCTACGATTGTTTAAGTTTTTGTAGAAAATTTTTTTAAAAAATATATCAAAATGTCACCGGAGACCAAAATTTTATTTACAGTTTTTTCTCCAAATAAAGTCAGGAATCACTTGTTAAATTAAGTCAAGTACGCCCCTTAACACCCTTTAAATGTGTACATAGCTACACATGTTCTTAACTACTAACTATCCTTTGCTGTTTTACTCGTCCATGGCTCTTTAAATGCAAAACTAATTTCTTATGTTTGTAGTTTATGCCTGATCAAAGATATTGAAATATAAGTAGACGTGCTATCTGCTGTTTTTACTATGTGGGTCTGCGCTTCCGGGTGTCGCCGATATTGTTTACCAATTAACTAATAAACTAAAAGAACAAATAATTAACGAATAAACCAAACGAATGTTAAACTAAATGAACAAATTCTTTCCTTATTCAAAATATATTGTTAGCCAATATTAATGCACATTTTCAAAAAATCAACGAAATGAACAAATTCTTTTTGTATAAAAACTACGCTAATTAGCGCGTAGTCCGGCGACAGTTGCGCGGACACCATAGCATATCTCTTCTGTATTTGAATATCTTTGTGGCTGATACTATTTCATAAAATTTAATATATATAATTTTATGGCAAAAATTATCTATTCCAGTTTCCTTTGATTAACTTTTAGTCTTTCTTATAAAATTATTCACAAAATAAATTAAAACCACTTTTGCGCTAGTTGGACTGTTTCTAGACTCGGTTTGCAAAGCAATTTTTTATGCATGTTATTATATTCGTGGTGATGCAGCCACACTTAGATTACATCTTGATGATTAACTCTGCGAATTTTAATTCACAGATTTCCTTACCTCGTATGTTGACAAAAAGCCTTTGGTCCCTGTAAATTCCCCCTTTTCTCCGGGCCCCGAAGCCGGAGATCCCATGTCCGTGGATTCAGGGTCCTCCAGAGTAAAGGTCCTCCCAAAGGTCGCGATAAGAAACAGCATTTTGCTTCTATTTAGTCCATTGCTTATTAAGTATTGAAGGGTGCTATGCTAATAATAGAAAAAATATATTAAAATAAAATTTGCATTCAATCTATGCCTGTAGGAAAATAAGCAATGCATTGGTTCAATTTGAAATAAACTGCAATGGTTCCAACATAATAATTACAATTTTAACATTATTCCAAGGTAAAATTCCAAGGTGAAACAAAGTCGTAAAACGAAGTCGTACATTAAAGTTTAAACAACAAACGTTCGTATTTTTCAGACCAATTAAGGTTCATTAAGTTTCATTTAGTATTTGTACCTACACAATATATTACAAATGACAAAAAGAAAAAAATAAACATTATTAAAAAAATACATAATATTATAAAGCAATACAGTTTTCACGTGAGCAAACTATTCAAAACTATACAATAAACTACAGATAATAATTCCACATTACCTATTCAAAACTATACAATAAACTACGGATAAATATTCCACATTACCGTTAGAGGTCTCCAGTTACCGGCCTTGCTCGCTGTCGTTATTGTTGTTAGTTTTTCTTATCAGGGTAATTTTCATGTTTTTATTGGTATAAAAAGTCTGGTTTAATCTTTAACCAAGCCCTAGTGGAAAGTTCGTTTAAACCACAAGTGGGGACCGGGCTATAGCTGAAGTTCTTTATAAAGTGTTGATCAAATATTGTCATAAAAAGTTTATTGTAAATAAAAATGACTCAAGATTAAAAAAAAAGTCCATTACAAAAAAAAAGTCCATTAGGCCTCATTCTCACGGGAGCTTTTTTAACGTCCGTTAAAAAAGCGTTCAAATAGAACAAATGCATTTCCAAGTATACATTCATACGTCAGCGCTTTTAAAACGCAACGCTTTTTTATCGAGCAGTGTTGCATTTTGAGCGCTGGGAGTTGGGCGTTAAAGGGAATAGATCATATGAAACTTCGTATTATTATTCACACGAGCGGTAAAACAACGCCGGTGCATCAATCTTTATCCGTTAATCCTGTACTTCCATCTAAAGTAATTGGGATTCTAGAGAATCGTCGATATCGCCCCGCTAATTCAACTGCACCAAGTTCTAGGCCACACTCTGCACAAAGCTTTTTTACCACTTTCAACCCAAATATTTGCCCATGTCCATCCAACACTGACGAAGTTCAATAACTGTTCAGAGCCCATTGACTTATATAAGTTCACCAGAAGAATTTTACTTATCTCCAGATGATTGTTAAATTTAATACCTAAATTTTTAAAATTATTTTGTAATTATTTTGTTTTTAAATAAAACAGGTAAATAATACTAGTCGTGGTATCGCCAAACGCATGGTATCTTGAAGTGTTATTCGAGGCCCCACTATCTTCAACAGTTCGTCAAATGTTGTAATAGACATTCTAAAATAACTAAAAAATTTATCGGGGTATTGCCTTAATTCGTACAGTGTCACAAACTGCCCTTTCTTTTAAGTATCTCTTAGAATTACGCCTTACACCCAATCATGAAATGAAGTTATCACCATCAATTTAGTCAGCTGCATTTTATGATTTCAAGTTACAGTTGAAAATTTCTACATCTCGTAAGCCGTTTTGAGTTTTACAGATACTTATTTATTTATATTAGTAAACGCCCATACGAAGTTTTACAAACACACGATATATGTACAATATTTTGGTACGGTAATCATAAATTAGTAAAATATGCTAATTAATTTAATCATATCTTAGAATCCGTGCAGAAGAATAATAGGTATTATGCTAACACCGATTATAATTATTATTATTATAGCCGGTTTGTAACTACATTCATTCCGTGCAGTTGAATACATCTACTACTTCTGAGAAAGTATTGTCAACTGCAAGCTATCTAGGTACAATCGAGTGTCTAAATGACTCAGTCTTGATACTGCAACAGGAATTTTAGATCGAATAGTTCTTGTTAATAAATGGTAACTAAGCTTAACAAATCAGGGTTGTCTACAATACCACTAACAATTTTAAAAATAAATGTCAAGTCGGAAATAATTCTTCTATCTGAGAGTTTTAATAATTTTATTTCTTTCATCAAGTGGTTGTAATTTATTGTTTCTACAGGTGGGCCGAGTTTAGAGTTAATGTATCTTAGGAAATTATAATGATTTTTTTTTTCCTTTCAATTATTTTTTGCAGGTATTTGGATTTACAGTGTGGTATTCTGAGTAAGTGTTCGGTTCTGATATTCGGGGCAACGAAATGCAATCTTTTAAAACAGACGTGATAAATAAACAACACAGTTCACGATTTTGTATAAGAATAAAGCATCAGAAAATTTTCTGCTTTTATATAATGCGGTACGGTCAAATATGAGGATGATCACTAAAGCGTTACGATGGGTGTTTAATAAATTTGTTTTGAGTATTTTCAATACTATTAATATATGTTTGATACTAACGATTCCAAATAAGGTGATCTTGAGTTTTGACCTCACATATGACATATATAGCAGAATTGGTGACCAGACAACTCAGAATGAAACCAACTCAGAAGCACCTCAGAAAGGTTATGAAGTATGACGATAAAAAAATATAAAAAAACTAGCTGGTTCCCAACATGCGTTGCTATGCCATTTAATAAAGAAATTGTTTCTCCCTGCGTGTCCTTTCCCATTTGTCCCGTTCCCCTTCCGCCTCCCCTTCCTCTCCTGCGTCCTCTTCCTCTCTCGCGTTCCCACTCCGCCTCCTCAACCTTCCCTCTCCCCACTCCATTCCCCCTTTCACTCGTTCCGCGAACGTTCTCCCGAGTTCCCCTCTCCCCTCCCCCCTCCCCACTCCCGCATTCCATACATTCAGTTCAATACATTCAGTTTTAAAACAGCTTGCGTGCCACCTATTGCAATTTTTTTATACAAATTTAATAATGCCAGAGCTCACCAATAGTTTTATACAAACCTTGTCCTGACAATAACGAACACAACAATAAAAGAATTATCCAATTTGGTGCAGTCGTTCGGAAGTTATGAGCGTACATACATTTCGGGGATTCATTTTTATTTATAGAGATTGGTTAAATAGGTTAAGTTAGGTTAGGGTTACCGGCTATTTTAAAATTATTTTTTCATAGCTTTTAATGACCTTTCTGAGGTGTTTCTGAGTTGGTTTCATTCTGAGTTGGCATGGAACCAGCAGAATTAGTGTGTGTGTGCATTATCATCACAAGACGTCACATAGTTATCGATCTCTTCCGGGTTTTAATCAATTTTCAAGAAAGATTCATTCATTGTATTACTTACAGCATTTAGTTGATCGTCGCGGGTATCATTGAGTGAGTACAGGGGGTGGGGATGGTTCACCATGGGATCAAGACCCACATAATAGTCATATGTACGAACTGACACCCAATCAACGTACCTGAAAAACGTTATAGAAATTATTATTTGAATTCGATTTTAACATAGGTACGAACACTCCACTTCGAAATCTTTGCAGATATTTACAGTCTGTCAAATAAGAGTACAAAACATAGGAGGGCGCCACTGTTGTACAAATGGCAATACTAAAAATATAATCATGGTTATAATCTAAAGCTGTGTAACCAACATTTTTATTAAAAAGGCATAAAAGTGAAAAAAAAAATTTTTTCATTCCACTGATCTCAAAATTAGAATTGCATATAAGTATATTGTTATTATATCTTTGCAATTGTGTGTTAACATAATGAAGAATAAAGATTTTGTAATAAAATATAAAGCGCACTTTAGAAATTGTTCACTGCTCACATTTATTTAATATTAGCTTAAGTACTTACTAGCGTTGTCCAGGCTTCAGATCATGTCTAAAAGTAGTGTAACTAAACTCACCGTTAATGATTCTTCCTTTCTACCTACTGTTAAATTCAAATTTATGTCAATTTAAATGAAAGCCAATCACTTTGTAAAACACAACAATCAAATTTATGTCATTAAGTAGGTAACTTAACAACAGTGCTTCTTCGATTTTTTTTTTAAGAACAAAAAAAGTAATTTTAAATGTGTATACAGTGTTCTGTGTCATCAGTGTCATTGCACTTCAAAAGAATAATTGACAGGTAAATTGGTATTGCCAGCCTACAAATTTCGTAGATCCAGTTTTTATTTTTTCTACTCTTATTTGACAGACTCTAACAGATATTAAATAAGAACAAAAGACGTGGGATGTGAGTGATCCAAAAACCTGATCATTCTGTTTTAAAATTTCAAATGCAGATATTCGTTCCGCCATCTAATGATATTTTCATTTCGACCAAATGAAATGGTGACATACGATGTCAGGCAATGTAAGAGAGTCAGAGCGCGTGTCAAATAAGCAAGATCAAAAAAGGTAATTGCGATATACGATATTCGAGGGGTTGGGTTCTCATCTAGCAATCTGTAGGTCGCGAGTTTATTTGATTAATTTGTTTTATTTCACAATTTATCCATTTTAAGATAATACTCATACACCTCCTTTTCATTTTTGAGGGGCGTACTTGACTTAGGGGTCGTCCATTAATCACGTGAGGCTCAAGAGGGAGGGGAGGGGGTTCGGAAAAATCACGAAATATCACGAGGGGGGGGGGGTATAATGAGATATCACGTGTATTTATTTTTCGTGATAATATTCTGAAAATTTCAAAATACTTTGTACTAAAAAAAATACACATGATTTTGGGGGGGGGGGGGGGGGGTGAGTCTAAAACCTCACCACATATCACCAAGGGGGGGAGGGTTAAAAAGTTGCTAAAAAACATCACATGATTAATGGACGACCCCTTACCAGTAATTCCTGATATTATTTGAAGGAAAAAAAGGAAATTTTGGTCTCCGGTGACATTTTTGATACATATATTTATAACTATAATCAGCATGTATTGGGCAGTCAGGGTGGGGCGAGGGGTTGGACCGTTACTCTATTAAGTGACATGTGACGATATGATTGGTTTTGAAGAAAAACAAATTGAAAAAACCGTGTTTGGTGTCCAGATCTGAATAACGAGGTTCTTCCCTAACTTCCTCTTTTCCATCTCCATCCCTTCTCCACTACCTTCGGCCTCATAACATACTCCATTTGGGGATGCCATAACCTCACTAGCTCTTGATGGTTGGGAATAGCTGGTACTCTTATGCGATACTCTCATAAAAAATGGAAAACGGCAATGTAAGAGAGACAGATCGCATGGTAAATGGGCAACAACCAAATTTTACTAAATCAGTGGTGTTTAAATTCAAATCCACATTGAAGGTCTGTTTAGTTCTATTCAGTGATATCGAAAAATTATTTATTTATTTATTAATTCATTCATTCACTCATTTACTCCTCACTCATTCGCTCACGCACTCACTCACTGACTCACACACTCACTCGCTCACTCACTCACTCACATATTATTAATTAATTCATTAATTTATTTACAAAACGGTTATACACCAATATATCATGGAGAAGATTATAAATTAAAAAAGCAAGGGGGCAGTTTTACTATTTTGTGACATGTGTTGATGGTCAATGCAAAATCTTTTTGAGTCGCTCTGTTTATTGGCGCGTTGTTAGGCCTCGCTTTCGGAGCATAAAAAAGTGCTTGGGATCTCCCACGAGTATACTTGTTAAATTAACCTCTTTCAACATAGGCGAATTGAGTATATTTCCAGAGATTAACTTGAAAAAATACTTACCTAAAAATATTTTTCAGCGGGCTTTTAAGGTGTTAAAATCAAACATTTCTGTTTAGAACAATGATGACTACAGGAATGGATAGGATGTATATTCCCAAATATACAGGTAACGCATAAACCTCTTTTGCACTTTATTTTTTATTTTTAGGATATGGTTTTATTCAGAAGGGGCCCAAATAATGGAGCTATATTCCAAGATGCTGCGAACAAGTGCTGCACATGATTTCCAATATTATTATTATTATTATTATTGAAAACAATATGTCTTGTGATGTCATTCTATACTTACTTGTTGATAGCAGGGAGGTCATAGCCCATATCGATAACATCCTTGCCATGAGTAATAGTGATGGATAGCTCTAGTCTCGGTTGGGCTTCGGCTTCAGCAATGAATTGTTCGTTAAACTCTCGCAGCAGTAGGCCATAGTTCTCTTTATCCTCAGGTTTTCCTTTGCCAGAAGCGGGAGTGTTCCAGTTCAGAACTAGGCCATCGAACTTATTGTCTCGCATGAACTATTAAAAAAAAAGTACATTTTGCGATGAAATTTCTCTTGCCAGAGTTCCGACTGCCCGAAGCCTGATTCCCTTGTGCTGGGAATACACAAACTTTTTTCTTCACATTAGCTCCACACAGGACGCCCTGAGGAAAATAATATCCGTCAGACTCGGAACTACTACAATCAGTCGATTACGACAGCTTCAAGCGATGAATGCATAGTTCTCGAATATTGACTGCTTGTTTAGGTAACTCGACGAGAGTTGGCATCAACAATTCATGCTTAGGATTAAATGTATTTATGCATCGGTTTCGCTTCCACCGGCGAGTTATTGTCATGAGCGGAAAAGGGACAACAAGTTTACATTATGATAATGTAAGTCTATTTCGAGTGCGAAGCCAAGATATTTGAACTCCGATTTTTTTTATTTTTCTGACATCTGAACGGTTGCCGAAGTCAAATTGTTTCCTTATAACCACGTTCCTGGTCCTTTTAATAACAGGAGTTGTAAGGGAACGTACCCATACTACGTGACCAACTTTTGCAATTTTTAACCCCCCCCCCCCTCCCCGGTAACCAAAATCCTAAGAAACCCGCCGCTCATACAAATGAGCTTGGTACAAACCAAGCATGGTATTTTGAAGACCCGCCCCCCCCCCTGAACAGGTCACGTAGTATGGGTACGTTCCCTAATAAACAAGAGCCTAGCAATCATTTTATCGGATTTGATATATTTTAATAAATAGCTTACGAACCTTTATTGAATTTCTCACGAATGTTTTCCGTCTGCCATCATCTTCGACAATATAGGTAAATGTAACAGAACCCAGGTAGGTGCCTCCAATTACCAGCATTGCCTTCAGCTTCGGGTTGGCGACCTTCAGGCCAGTGAACGTCACATAACCATCTAGCAAAGAAAAATAGCATATTCTATTATACACATAGTTTCCAAAAGCGCAAATTGAAAAACAAACACGACAAGATTCCGTAAAATCAATGTATACGTCTTCAAAACAAATCGGAATTCTTTTGGCTGACAATTTGATGACTATTCTAAATAAAAGTGCATTGATTGCTACTGTTTCAATATTAGATTTAATAAAACCAATGATTATCTGATAGTGTTTTATTATTTCCAAAATAAGGAGTTACGATTATTATAGTATATTTCAGTATATGTACGTAAACATTATTATATCACTATTTTTATATGGTGTGGAAACATGGACACTTAGAGCCAGCGAAAGAAAGCGGATGTCTTCGAAATTTGGTGCAGAGAAAAATGGTCAGGATTCCACAGACAGAGGCACAAACGTGTTCATTCTGGGAGAGCTAGGCATCCATAATAAGCTTTCAACTGCCTGCCTTCAACGTATTAAAGATACTTTGTAGGCGTTGCTCGCCAAACTGGAGAAATATCACTGGCATTGGTAGATCATTGTCTATCACTATCTATAAAAATTGGAGTAGGGTCACGATCCTCAGCACTGAAGAACCGACTTTAGAAGAAGAAAATGAACATTAAATATATGTATAATTTACTCACCAAGGTTAACATCCAGCCAGTGGTCGGCATTTGTGACTTCACCTTCTTTAGAGAACTGCGCATAGGCGTATAAAATATGAGTGCAGAGGAAAGGGTCGATATTCTTCGGGGTAAACTTGCCGGCCCCCTCTCTGTATGTGGACCAGCTGGTATAATAGCACAATATCTTTGGCTCAATTACTTCATTTGCACCTGCTGAAAATGTAATGACATGTATTTGTTTGGAAAGAGATCAAGGTAACATGGAGGCGTTTGGAACCCTCCCCCCCCCCCCCCCACTCTCCCCACCCAGGACCAGAGGAACTGAACCCACGTGAACTGAATAAAAAGCTTGTTATTTTTTTTTATAAACGTTGAAAATTTTCCTACAAGGTGCCATAGACACTGGATTTTCGAATAGTTTAAGAATTGGTGCATGAAAATCGGATGTATAGTTTGTTTAAGTTGTCAATCAGGTTGAAAAACGTGTTAAAAAAGTTTTGAGAAAAACACATTCAAAGTTATGCTGAAGGATAATTTAACAATTCAATTCAACTTGGATTGCTTTTCTTTAATAGATCCCAATCAATATGGTTTCCAAAAAAAGTACCAAAATATTACTCCAGGATTTTTTTAACAATATAAATAACGTATTAAATAACAAAAGATATGTTTTGGTAGTGTTCATAGACAATTCAAAGGCATTTGATACTATAGATACGATGAAATTTTTAAATATTTTGGATGCAGGGTAAGAGGAAACAAGGGCGGCTGGTTGAACAGTGTGTTTGTGTGCAGCACTGGTAAATTATATCGTCTAAAATTACTTTATAATATCTTACCGAAAAATATAAAATCTATGAATTTCATTAAAAATATCACCTACCAATATAATGCATAATATAATATGAATCAGGGAGAGCAAATTCTCAAAGTTCCGCGCGAATTTACCCTGTCCGGTGTGCAGGCCAATTGCAAGCGGAACGAATTATGTTTTTGTATCGAATCCCAAACATCGCCAGCGCGCAACGCCGGCCAAATGTATGAAAAATTAAGCTATATCGTTGTGCCACCCGGCGGCCTTTATCATACGAACTTAAATTTGGATTTAAGGCCAAAATACTTAACCAAACTGAATAATTCTTTTTTTAATCAAAAGGTACAGCAAATACCTAAATTTTACATATATTTGCTTTTTTATTGATTGGTGTTTTAAATTATAAAACGCAAATCATTAAGGAATACAATTTTTTTAATAGGTAACTTTGACAATTTTGCCCTCGTGCTGTTTATACATTGTTTATAAATACTGTTTGTATCCTGCTTAAAATGAAATATAAAACTAACTAACCAACCATCACGCCGTTTCCCCACAGGGGTAGGCAGAGAGGACGGACCGCCAAATAACTCGGTCTTGGCACACACTCTTTGCCTCACTCACATTCATACATCGTCTCATACATTCTCTTCTATTATTCCGACTTTCGACATGGCCCGACTCAAGTATCTGATTCACTTGCTCGTGCCATGTCTTCCTTGGGCGTCCCCGACTTCTTCTACCATTCACATTTGCATCGTATATTCTTCTTACACTACTATCAAATTTATTTTATTTTATGAAATATTTTATTTTATTTTATGAAATATAAAATAAAATAAATTAAACATTGTAAAAAAAAGAGTTTTTTGGGTTGAAATTTAAGATTTAGTGTTTTTATTTTCTTAGTACCGAAAAATAAAATTTTTAATTAAAAAGCGATATGTAGAAGTTTTCGCACTTCGAAAACAGCTTAAAATAGATCTTCTCTCCAAATAAGATTAGTGGGATCATTTTTACCTATTGTTGCTTAGTAATCGTTATCTCATAGTTACGGATTATCAGTGAACCACCACGTTTTCAGGGCAGCGGCCGCCACTGAGAGGAAACATACTTAAACTATTCAAAAACTTCTTAACTAACCGCCAAATCAAGGTAAAAATATCTGTTAAATTTAGTGAAATAAACAATGTCAAAACTGGAGTTCCACAAGGGTCAATTTTGGGACCAACACTTTATGTTGTCTTTGTATCTCCTTATTTTGTTTTGTTAAATATTTTGTACATTCTGATGATACTGCACTTGTCATATCCCATGAAAATTTGTCTAATGCAGTGAAATTATTGCCGATAGATTTCATTTCTTTATTAAAGTGGTCACAAGATTATGGTCTACTAATCAAATCCAAAAAAAAAAATTATGCATATAAGATCACCACGTGCCAAGTACAGCGAGACACCTGTAATCATATCTCACTCTTTCGATTGCATTCACAACAACATCACACAGCCCTGTTCATGTTCAAGGATCGAACTAGTTAACGACTATGTGTATCTAGGAGTTACAGTAGATAGTAACATGAAATGGGATGTACACATTTCCAAACTTTGTAAGCGCCTTCGATCTATTGTAAGTAGACTTCATAAAATAAAATTTTATGTGCCTATAAAAACTATGAAATTGATTTATCTGTCTCTTGCAGAATCAACAGTGAGATATGGGATAACTTCTTGGGGTCAATCAGTAAAACCAACATAAAACATGTACAAATGTTTCAAAATGCCATGGTAAAGTTGCTAGTAAGCAAAACCGTTTTTAACCAAAGGCGAGACATTAGTATCGTATATAAATAATAATAATAAAACGTTTATTTGTTAGAGTATACATCAGTACAAAGAAGCTTTGACTGTCCAACTAGGAAGGTCTCCCGTTCTAGGACAGTCAAATGACAAACATTTTGATAGGCGTAAATTTAATTTAGAAATGACCAATTTGGGACACAAATCAACAAATCATCGCCAAAAAACTTTATCTTATTAACTAACTCAGGCAAAAATATTTAATTATTTATAATGTATGCATAAATCAATCAATGTATTACCTGTGCGTGCTATTTATGTGGCAAAAAAATTGTATTGCAGCATATATCCGCAGTCCACATAAAACAATGGTGGATCATGGCTCTTAGGGAGTAACCTTATGTATTAAGATTATATTTTGCTCTTTCTTATCGTAGTAGTGATTAACTACTAATGTATTGCTGTTATGTTTTTCAACTTTTTCATGATATTTAAAAAATATATATGTATAATGTGTATTTTTTCCTATTCCACATCACAACACAGGTAGGTATGTTATACATGTATGTGTATTTGTGTATGTTGTTGTTACGCTAATGCGTTTATGATTATTTAATTTGTGATTTTTTTTTTATTTTTTTTTTTATTTTATATATTTTTTATTAGTAACAGATATTTGTTTTTTTTTGGCTACCACACTAGGCTAAGCCCGTATTATGGTAGTTGTACATTTAATATTTTAACATTTCAAAAAATATTAAGAAATACTTAAAACTAAAGAGAAAAAAAAAAGATCATATTTTAAAGAAAAGTAGAAATAAAAATGAAAATTCAAATTCAAATTTTGAAATACAAAAATTAATAATAAAGATTAAATGTTAAGAACTCGAGTGTTCTGTATAAATTAAAACATATAAGTATATAAATCAAAATTAACAACATAAATAAATTTAGTGAAAAACTAAGAGAAAAAAATAACAACATTTTAAAGAAAAATAGAAATAAAAATGGAAATAAAAATTTTAGATGCAAAAATTAATAAATTAAAATGTAGTGTTAGAACTCATGAATTCTTTAAAGTACATTCGTCCCCTTTCAAAAATCCAATGTTGTACACGTGTTATAAAAAGAGAATTAGAATTGCTTGACTTTATGTCAGTACTCAGAGCATTATATATTTTAGGAGCGATGAACCAGAATTGTCGTTGAGCGAATGAGGTGTTAGTTTTTGGGACCACGCAACCCAGGTTTGATGAAAAGCGGGTGTGTGCTTGATGTTGTGGAGCGATTAGTAGATTATTTTTTCGTATATAACAAATGCTTGTTTTAGTAAATAGCTGTCGAATATCAAAGACCCTGATTTTTGCAAAGAGTTCATTTGACGGATGGGTAGGTTGACATTTAAATATAATTCTCAGAATTAGTTTTTGAACTAAAATAATTTTTTTTTTTTTTTTTTTTTATTTATTTATCTATAAAAAGAATGTTTGTATTACATTATTCGATGCCTGTCTCACTAGGGTATACCTGTGTTGAGACAGGCGTAGAGGTACATGAATGAGTATCATACAAAAGAATATTTAATTACAACATAAGAACATTTAAGGTAAGATACATACTGATTTATACAATTCAAACAGAAAGATGATTAAGATTGAGGGTTAATATCATAAAGAGAGCATTATATAGGTGAAGGAAGAGATGAATAAAGTAGTAAATCCTTTCGAATCTATATAGGTAGTTATATTATACATATAGGATTTTACTATTTTAAGTTCTTTAATAAGGGTAAGGACATACGTGAGATGGTAATTCTGTCTATTTGTACTCTATTTTACAGATGTAATTGGTCTAATAATGGATTCAGCACAACCACCCCATCCCACTATACCGTATATTGCTATGGATTGGAAAAGGGCAAAGTATACGCTTCTTAGAGTCTGTAAATCTAAGATAGACCTATGGGAGTAGAATATATGGCAGAGTTTACAAAAATTTTTTACTGTGTCACCGATGTGATCTTCCCAACGTAGTTGGTTGTCTATGATTATTCCCAAATATTTAACTACTTTTGAGGATTTGAGGGTCGAACACGTACAATTAATATTAGATGTGGTTTCCGGATTGTCTAAATTGAATGGACACGAGTGGATGATTGGTTTAGGGCAGTTGTTGGGTATATTGTATTTGCGTATGGAAAATGTCATATATTGTGTTTTGTCGATGTTAAGTGTGAGGAGGTTTGTGTCAAGCCAATGCTTTACTTTTATTAGAGCATTATTAGTTTTGTTAATAACTGATTGCCATGTTTCATCTTCGAATATTAAGACCGTGTCATCAGCAAATGATAATATTTTTCCATCAATATTCATGGCACATAGTGAGTTGATGTATACCGCTTCAACACATTTTCAACCAAAGTTTTAGGCTCGGAATTGTCCCTGATCATTTAAAAATAGGATGTATCACTCCAATACATAAATCGGGAGACAAAACTCTGATATTAAACTACAGACCAATCACTCTGCTAAACTCACTATCTAAACTTCTAGAAAAAGCCATGAAAAAAAGATTACTTGCGTACCTTGAAAAACACAACCTGCTCTCAAGCCGCCAATTTGGATTTCGTGCCAAAATGGGTACAGAAGATGCTTTATCAGAATTAACCAACTACATAGTGAAAAGCATAGATGGCGGATCAAAGGTGATAGGGGTATTCTTAGACCTAGCAAAAGCTTTCGACACTATTTCGCATAACTTACTACTACAAAAACTCAAAAATATCGGTATAACTGGTCAACCGCTAAAATGGTTTGTCAGCTACATTGAAAAGAGACAACAAATAGTAAAAATAAATAAATACAGCAGTGACAAAGCAGATATCAGGTATGGAGTACCGCAAGGCAGCGTCTTGGGTCCCATACTATTCCTCATTTATATAAATAGTCTAACTGAGATAAACCTAGGAAAAATTGAGTACAAAGTAATCAGTTATGCAGACGACACTGCAATTTTGTTCAAGGCACAATCATGGGAAAAGGTATTCAAAAACACAGAAACAGGGATGACTGTAGTAAATAAATGGCTACAAAATAATCTACTAACACTGAACATTTCAAAAACAAAATATTTAACTTTTAGCAAAACAAAGGCTGGTCAACCACATAGCCAACCACAACTACATCTTAACCCCTGCACCAATATTTCGTCAAATAACACATGCTGTACTTGTGACAAAATTGTTTATGCAGACAATATTAAATATCTAGGTTTAACTGTTGACCATAAACTAAAATGGGATCTCCATATTAATATATTATCAAAAAAAATACGAAAATTATCATACATCTTCAAAACAATACGAAACATCATGTCATTAAATCAACTAAAAAATATATATTTCGCACTCTGTCAAAGTATTTTAACATATGGAATTTCAGTTTGGGGAGGAGCAGCAGATACTTACCTCAATTCTCTTAAAATAAATCACAAAACAATAATTAGAATTATGTTTTATAAACCTTACCAACATCCGACGGAACAGCTAATGATCAAAAACAAATTACTAGACGTAAATAAACTATTCATAAGGAAGATCATTTACAAAAACTGTATCAAAACTTCACATCTCCACATACCTCACTCGCAAAACACAAGAGCAAAAATTAATAAGCACTTTCAAGTTCCCCATATCAAATCAACTTTTGCAAAAAAACACGAATCTTACCTAGCACCACACATTTTCAATACCTTCCTAACACAAACAAAAACTTACGTCACCCCAAATAATTTGAATTGGCTTTTCAAAAGATTTGTAATATGGTTGAATGAAAAGGAAAGAACAGACATTCAAAATATTCTAAATAAATAACATTTCATACAAGTTCTCACGAAATTATATAATATTCAAATAAAACAAATACGAGAAACTGCAATTTTGCAATATTAATTATTATGATTAATTATTAATTATTACTTCTATTATGTAACCGCTATATTCAACTGTCACAAAATTTTAATTTACTTTTATCTAAAAAACAAAGTATGTATGTAAATATTTAATATACCAATATATAATTTATCTTTTTTATCTTTTTACATACATATATATATTTGTTTAAATACACACATTTCTTTTGGAACAAACATAATATGTGATTTACTCGCCTCGGAACAGACTTTGTCTAGTGAGGCGGGTAAAAGAAAAGAAAACAATGTAAATAACCATGAAACTAAATAAACGCCCGGGTTGCCGGCACTGAAACTGAAAAAATATAAGAAATAAAATTGGTCCTAGTATGCTACCTTGGGGTACACCACAGGACACAGATAGTTTATTGCTTATATGTATTTTGTCAGATTGGATGAGAGTTTGTTGTGTTCGGTTTGATAGATAGTTTTCAAACCATGTGTAGGCTACTTCAGTTATTCCAATTTGCTGCAGTTTTTTTAGTAGTAATGGATGTGAGACCGTATCAAATGCTTTTGCGAGATCGAGAAAAACAGCAAGTGGTTTGCGACCAATGTCAAGATTATAGGAAATGATCTTTGTGAGGGCGGCTATTGCATCTGAAGTACTTCTACCTTTGCGAAAGCCGTATTGATTGTCAGATAATATTTTGTTATCTTCAAGAAACTTACAGAGTCTATTTTTCACCGCTTTTTCTACAACTTTAGATATTATGCTTAGTAAGGATATCGGTCGGTAGTTATTTACAAATAATTTGTCTCCCGCTTTAAAGATTGGAATTAATGTGGCCTGTTTTAGGGAGTTAGGAAAAATGCCAGTTTTGAAGCTTAAGTTGATTATGTGTTTAAGAGGGGATGCGATGTAATTTTGAATATGTTTGATTATTTTTGTCGAGATATGATCAATTCCTGTGGAGTTACTGTTTTTAAGAGATGCTATTAATCCTATAATTTAAGTTCAGTGGTGGGAGTGAACTGAAACTGGTTATAGCTCAGATTATTGATAGGTATAATATTTGCAAGATCTTTCTCTGAGATGCTGTTTCTGTCTAAAATTTTTTTTGCTAAGTTGGGTCCAATGTTGGAGAAAAATTAATTGAAATGGTTAGATATTTTTTCAGGGTCAGAATTTACATGTATTGTTTGGTCTTCGATATTAATTTTAACAATAGGTGTGTCAGTTTTATTAATATTGGCTATATCTTTTATGATATTCCAAATTTTTCTTTTATCATCGGTAGCTTCATTGATTTTTTTTTGTAATAACCCCTTTTAACATTGTCAATTATTTTTTTACAGTTGTTTCTATAACGTTTGTAGAATATGAGAGATGCATAGTCACTGGGGTTTTTCCTACAGAAGTTGTGAATCTTATCACGCTTTCTGATACATTGGAGAATACCATTAGTGATCCATGGTTTGAGTTTTGTGTCCGATCGTTTTATTTTACTTTTTGTATATGATGTTGCATTGGCCAAGTGGTTATGTAAAGAATTTACAAACAATTCGCATGCAGAGGTGGTATCAGTACAAGCGTAAATAAGTTCCCAATTTTCTTTCGATGTAAGATTTAGGAGAGTTTCATAAGAAATTTTTTCTTGGGGTTGATTATTTTGGGGTGGTTTAAGAGTTTTTTTGTTGATGGAAGTAATGATTGCATAGTGGTCTGTAATAGTTGACTGATATACAATGGATTTATTTTCTAGTTTACTCTTAACAAAGACGTGATCTATACAACTACTATCGTTTGAGTCTGATTCTGTAACTTATCTGTGGAACTAATCATGTCCGCCACTCCAGTCATTGTAACTTCTCGTCAGTCCGCCACTGACGAGAAGTTACAATTTTTAAAAACCTTAATTGAATATTTCATTGTATCTATGTATAGTTCTTTATACAATAAGTACATAGAATATTTCTGTCGCCCGGAACTCCGCGCTCCGACGCGATCGAGATTTACAATTATGTGGCATCATCTGATGCAAAATCCCGTGGCGCAACTTAAAACTTCAATCTTGACAATTTTCATAAGCAATAAAAATCTACCAAACATGCCACTCCAGTTCCTCATGTTCAAAGTTTCAGTGTTCGCCTCCACACAATCAAGCCACCTAAGTTTAGATCTCCAAACACTTCTTCGTGCTGTGGACTTACTTCATACTATCATCTTCCATCCTTACTGTAATAGTGTCCCGCATGTTACGTTATATTTTATGTACATCCCTTTATTAAGTTTAGTTTCTAAATTGAACGCAACTAGATTCTAAGACAGATTTGTCTGTTCAGTATATTTATTAACTTAGTTAAAACTTCACTGAATAAGGTACTATTATGTCAAAACTAGTTGCGTTTCAAATCAGACAAAGAGGTGTTTTACGGAAATGTATATGTATATGATTTTCCCTTACCATCAAGACCTGTTCTGAAGTTGGGTGAAGATTTAGTTGTTACTTCAGGGGCTCCTATAGATTTAGTTATTACTTCAGGGGCTCCTATAGATTTAGTTGTTATTTCAGTGGCTCCTATAGATTTTTGGTTTACTTCCGGGGAAATGCTGAAAGAATTTTTAGTAGAACTGCTTTAAAAAAGAATATTTATAAGAATGGTAATCTTTTTGAAGCATACCAGATTTCGTACCACCATTTCTATTTATGTAGGTATATATCCTACTAATATTATAAAGGAGAAAGTTTGTATGGATGTATGGATGTATGTATGTTTGTTACTCCTTCACGCAAAAACTACTGAATGGATTTTAATGAAACTTTACAATAATATAGCGCATACATCAAAATAACATAGCTCAGAGTGCTGGCATTAAGAAATTTGTATAAAAAAGAATGCAATAGGTGGCATGATTAATAAGATATCTATAATTCTTTGTTCGAATCAAATTATTAGGGGAGTACTTCAAATAAATGCAGGAGGGAGGAGTGGGGAGGGGGAGGGGTTAGAGGGAGGAGGGGGGGAGGGAGAGGTGGAGGGAGAAGGGGTGAGGGGAAGGGGGGAAAGGAGGGGAGTTGGAGGGGGGAGTGGGAACCCTCTAATACCATGCGAGCGAAGCTGCGGGAAAAAGCTAGTATATAAAGAAGAGCGTATGTGGTAATTTTGATTATAACTTCCTAAAGGTTGACTACAATTTTTTTTTTTCAAAAAATAGTATAATTGTCCAGTCTCCCCTACCACTGAAACGAAAAAATCAATAATTATTACTTACACAGATTTAGTTTTGAGAGCGTTTTTCGCAGCGTTGATCAACGGGAACTTATTTCCATGACAAGATCCGTGAAAATCTTCATTGTCGATGGTCCAAAACATTACGCCTAAAAAGTTGGAAATATTTTTTTTAAAGTAATAATTTAGTAAATCATGAGAATACAATGCATATGAATTGAATATATTTTTAAATTAAAAATTATAATTTGCAAAATTAAACATAAAAAATCTGATAAAGTAAACAAAAAGTTAAAGCTATTTACCTCCCATCCCCTGCTTGTTGACATACCGGGTCTTCATTTCCACGCTCTGCACGTCGTCGTATCCCACCCACTGCCTCCCCTTGTAGGCGAAGGGGCCCATTGCTTCTGGGAATGGCCGCTCCACAGTCCACTCTTTATCCTTCAAGTCCTCGCAGATCTGATCATTCATAAGTTTCCTTATTTTACATTTCACATCCTTAAGACTTTTATTTTACTAATCGTAATAAATAAATATATTTTTATTGTTGTAAAAAGTTAAGAATAATTACAAAGTGGGATCTAACGTGTAGCGGATTTCATTTACATAATTATATGGAGTTGTTGATAGAATTATACATCAGCCTTACTTATAAAAAAACATTTCTCGACCGAAACGATGTTTTTGTTTCACATTGTATAAGGACTATACATTTTATATTCCAGAACATTACAGAACTTCGGTAGATTTACGCAAGCGCGGCTGCCATGTTTTTCATTCATTCGCGGCAAAATTCCAGTTACGACATGTGATATTTAATGTGCAATAATATAATGCTTTTCTATGTGATTTCCATTGTAATATTTTATTTTATTTTATTTTTATTTATTTTATTTTATTTAAGTATATAAAACAGGCATGGTGCCCAAAAAATTATATACATGTATGTTTGAACATAGTGATAACGAAAATACATAGTATCAAAAATGATAATATTAACATAGTGATTGTATAATAACAAATAAATGAAATGATAATGTTACGTTACAAAAGATAAAGAATAGACCCCCTTATTCCTGTTGCGAGGAGCTAGTGAATTGGCCCCCAGTGCACAGCTCGCCGTACCGCCCCCTCTCCGCCCCCCTCTCCGCACGCGGAGGTCCGTGGCCCCAGTGCCGAACGGCACCCGGCATTCATTCCCCGGCTGGTCGCGGGCTTGACAACAGTGATTGCGCTAGTGCGCTGTTCGAGAACCTAAAAACTCGTGATTGTTTCTATAATGTGTATTGTGTACGAGAAGGCTCCAGCCCAACGGTAGCCTGTCGGACGGCTACCTCATATCCTGCTTTGTGAGCAAAATGAACCTTTGCCTCCTTTTGTGTGCTACATCCTGCGTTTAAATTCACTAATACGTATTGAGAGTTGAGTAGAGAGAAGTTCCCCGCCATGTCAGAATTCTATACCTAGCAAGTACCCATGTGAAGTTTGCCGAGGCTGGCAATTGTAAAACCCTGTCTCCTTCTAAATGAATAAAGTAATGACAAATGACCTACACTATTTTATTAGTATAATTGAATATAATTTTTTTCAATTTGTTACATGTTTGAAGCTTAAAATACATTCAAAATACGTTGGAACAATTCTGAAATCCAATGAAGAATTTTATTTTTATTAACGGTGTATACAACAGATAAACAACCCCCTTTGGCTATATAAGCAATGTACATATCTTTCCATGATTTTTTTGTCATTTTTTATTTAGTAATTTTTCCTAATGTTTTAGTAATATTTTCACGGTCGTCTATCAATTGAATAAAATTTTCATAACGTTTTTTAGTAAGGCTGAATATATTTACAGGGTATATCAACACGCACCCGACAGATTTTAACCAGCGATTCCTCAGTGTATTTGGAGTATGAAATGTTCAATTAAAAAATAATGCATCACACGTCGCAATTTGGTTACAGCCTAGAGGGTCACCTGATAAGCATTTCGTCTTGTTCCCGTAGCACCGTACACTCGAGACAGAACACTTATCACGTGATCCGTTGCGACGTGTAGCAGTGTGATCAGTGGCGACGTGTTACAGAAAATAAAAATTGTTTTTAATAAAAAATAAAAAACATCAATATTATTTACACTAGAGGAAAACGATTTCAACATTTTTGATATTTCTAGGCATTTGTGTGGTTTCTGTTTTCTATTTCAAATTTCCCTATGTTTTGTATCCAGCTTTTTGTAAAAATACAACATAAAAGTGAAGGTTAGATAAAAAGTTAGGTATGCTGTAACATACTAAAATGTGCAAGAATAAAATACAAAAAAAAAACTCATAAAAAAAGCAAATATTCGTCAAACAAACTAAAAGAGTTTTTTGGAAATTAAGAAAATGTTTAAATTATAATTGTGTTGCAAAACTACAAGTCACGGATCTCGTGTCCCTTGGCAAATTTGGTTGTAGAATTTCAAATAAATTTTTAAAAAATATGAATAAATCTACCTCATAATACGCCATATATCCATACTCGTTGGTGAATGGAGCTTTTTCCCCAGGACCAGTGGAATTCGACCCTATCGCGGTTACTTCAGGATCAGCTAAGGTGTACGAACGCCCAAAGACTGGAATACCCAACACCAACTTTTCTCTGTCCACCCCTGCATCGATATAGTACTGCACAGTGTTGTTCTGAAATTTGTTCCAACAATTTAATCATTATAAAATGTCTACATAATAAATAATAACATATCTCTAGCGGTGTATTAGCAGATATTTTAATGGATATTATATGTCTTTACTTTTCGTTCAAAAATACAAAATCGAAAATATTAAAAATAAACCGGTCAGTGGCTGAGTGGGAAAAAAATATTAGATTTACCAATTCATTATAACTTAACCGTTTCTTGCTCATAATACATTAAAAAACATTACAGATGATGATGCATTCCATACATTCAGTTTTCAAACAGCTCGCGTGCCACCAATAGCAATTTTTTTTATACAAAATAATGCCAGAGCCCACCAGAAGTTTTATACAAACCTTGTCCTGACAATAACGAACACACAAAAAAAAAGAATTATCAAATTTGGTGCAGTCATTCGAAAATTATGCGCGTACATACATTTCGGCGATTCATTTTTATTTATATAGATGTGTGCATTGTAAGTTTTACAGATTGCGTACGTTGCATACGTGGGCCCAGCACGTACTTACCGTTAACTGCTTGTTGTTAATATGGTGTTTGTGGAACTATGACATCCCCATTTTTGGAATATTGTGAGGTTGATGAAATCGAAGGAGAGAAAAAGAAACTATACTTACAACATTTAATATATCATCAGGGTCAGTTGTAGTGGCGTACAAGGGGGCGTGGTGGTGAACCTCAAATTCATCCAGAACTGAATGGTAGTCGTAGCATTTGATATCCATCCAATCGACATACCTGAAATAATTAAACATAATAATTCCCGTTGTCGGTGCGTGCTTTGAAATATATTCCTGTGTAATGCGTAAAATTATTAACTTCAAAGATCTTAATTTTCAAAATTGAATTGTTTTATATGAATACCTAAGAATAAATCATATCAGACAAGCGATAAAGTAGGTATCTAAATCATTTTATTAATATAAATATCAAAATATGTTTGTTTCTGAGAAATATGAGATGTCTATGCGTTGCTAAACCATTCATCCGATTGCGATAAAACTGTGGGGATTTGATGTGTACATGTCCGCAGTGGCGTAGCGAGGGGGGGCGGTCCGCCCCGGGTGCCACCCGACAGGAGGGTGAGTCGACCGTGGAAAAAAATTTACGAAGGATATTGTCACCAAAGTATGGTATACATGAACACGGTCTGTTATTTTCTTTCATATGTTCCCCGTGGAGTGCACCGAATTTTGTGTCTAGGTCTTTTTATAGGCGAACATAGCCTATTATGTGGAGAAATCTGAAATTCTCTATTAAGTCGAAATTAGCGTTTTGAATTTTTTCTCAAGTCAACTTTAATAAGGGGGGGGGGGGGTGACACCACGCCCCGGGGGGTGACATCCGCCCCGGGTGCCACCCATGCTAGCTACGCCACTGCACGTCCGCGATGGTTTCTATATACAATAGTGAGTTCTGGCATCATGCAATTAAGGGTTGCTAACCATTCATCTGTTTGCGATGTAACTTTGGGGATTTGCATGCCCACGAAGGTTTGTGAACTCTGGCATTATGAAATTTGTTTAAAAAAATTGCAATATGTGGCATGCGAACCGCCGCCCCGGGAACCTTTATTGGATAACCAACACCTCTGCCATAGGTCACCCCAAGTGGTTCGCTACGTTTGGTGATTTAGCAGGGGTGCCCGGGTTCATGGGGTGAGGTTTGTCTAGGTCTTGGAGGCGGATGACCAGGACACACTGAACCCCCATCCTACCC
Source organism: Limnephilus marmoratus (assembly GCA_917880885.1). Classification (NCBI taxonomy): domain Eukaryota; kingdom Metazoa; phylum Arthropoda; class Insecta; order Trichoptera; family Limnephilidae; genus Limnephilus; species Limnephilus marmoratus. The sequence continues at coordinate 22,489,242 of OU862919.1, read as the reverse complement.
ACCCCTTAAACCCTTTTCCTTCCCAGAACTCTCCTCTCCTTCCTTTCCTTAAAAAAAAACCCCTCCACACAGCATCCTCAAAGATGACATAGGCCCTGAGGGAAATTATTTTCCTCAGGGCCTCCTGTGTGGAGCTCATGTAAAAAAAAAAAAAAAAAAAATGCGAGCTGCTTGAAAACTGAATAATTATAACAATAATTGACAAATTTATATAGCGCTGTTTTCGTGGAAAATCACCTCAAGGGCGCTGTGGTGGAATGTTCCGGGACTGAATGTATGAATGCGGGAGGGGTGAGGGGGACCGGGGAGGGGGGAGGGGAACTTGGGAGTAGGGTTCGCGGGAGGGGGAGGGGAACCCGGGAGGAGGGAGGGGAATACGGGAGTGGAGAGGGGAACTCTGGAGGGAAGTTCGCGGGACGGGGGAAACGGGCGAAGGGTGTGGGGAGAGGGAAGGCGGAGAAAGCGGAGTGGCAACGCGAGAGGGGAAGGGGACCCAAGAGAGGAAGGGGAGGCGGAAGGGGAACGGGACGAATGGGAAAATGCAGATGCAGGACATGCAGAGAGAAACAATTTCTTTATTAAGTGGCATAGCAACGCACGCCGGGAGCTCGCTAGTTAGTAATAAATTCTTGATTTGAGATGTGTATTTCTTTTCTTTAAATATTTGACATATGCTTAGATGAATTAACAGAGTGAAGATACTTTACTGAGATTGCCGGCGAGGTTTCACTCAACTTGGTTCAGTGAACTTACTGTAGCGGGTTATTCATATAGTGTTTTCATTCGTGCACATATTATATTCTTTGAATGTCTAACATTTTGTTGTTCAATTAGTATGAACATAACGTGTCGTGTATTTTTATAATTTTATTGAATAGTCTTAATTTTTCAAGTTTGCTAACATTCTAAATACTAACTTCTTTCTTTGAAAGGCAAAGATCCTGAGGCAAATATTTTGTTTAATAAATACTTTCAGCTTCACAAATTCTACAATTATAATATCCTGTGATTTTCCACTGTTCTGCGTTAGTATTATATAAATAAAAATGAATCCCTATTTCCCTTGGTCACGCCATAACTTCAGAAAGTCTTTACCTATTTCATTCATCTTTTTTTAAAGTTTTCTAATACTTTGTAGAAGGTTCTTACGGAAAGAAAAATTAAGAAAATTGAATAATTTCAGAAAACTTGACAGTTCACGCTTTTGATGAATGTGAATTTAGCAGGCAGCTGTTTTTTTTTTGTAACAAAAGTTGTCTGTGATTTTTATTTAAAATTATAGATATTTTAAATTAGTTTGACTGTTCTTATAATATACAAAAATGAATATTTGTAGTATATGAAAACAGAAAATTTGAATAAAAAAGTAATAGGTGGCACGCGAGCTGTTTGAAAACTGAATGTCCTAGGACTGAATATATGTAACGCGAGAGGGGGGTTGGTGGGACGGGCGAGCGGGAAAGGGGAGGGGAAAGGCGGGGAAGGTGGAAAGGGGAACGCTGAAGGGAAAGCGAACGCACGGGAAAGGACATGCAGGGAGAAACAATTTATATCTGTGAATATGGCAACGCATGCCGGGAACAAGCTAGTATTATATAAATACCAAGCCAACTTGAGTCCCAACTGCTCCCATCCGTCTGGATCAAGTGACGGTATGGCTTCCCCAATTAGGATATGTTGTGAGGAGATGGGGTGAGGAAGGCGGTGAAGTACCTGGCAGTTCAGGATTGATCATTACACGCGCCCAAAGCCATTTCAAGCAACGTTTCAATACTGAATGGTGGTCTTACGACAGGGCGTTACTGAGATTATCTACCACTCTGAAACATGGCGCAAATGTACTATATGTTATTTTAAATGAGTAAATTGTGAAATAACAAAAAATCAATCCACCGATTTAAATTCACCACCTCCGGCTTGGAAGTTGAGAGCCTCACCCCTCCACCACGGAGGTTATTATATTACCTATATAGTTTCAAAACTCTGAAAATATTATTTTAAAAATTCGAAGGAGAAGTGAAAAACTCACTTGTTGAGTTCTGGTATATCATATCCCCTTTCAATGATGGCCCTTTCTCTGGGCACTGACATTGAGATCAGGAGCTCAGACTCCGATCCCTCAGCTTCCGATGCAAACCCTTCCCTCATGTCTCGGACCAGCTTCACCAGGTTGTCTTTGTCTTCTGGCTTGGACCCTCTTCCATAAGCAGGGCGATTCCAGTCCAAATCAACACCGTCGAATTTGTACTGATGTAAGAACTAAAAACAAAAACAGTGTTTTTAACTAAAATTAATAGTCGACCCTACATACCTGTATTTTGTGATTACTGATTAGTTTAAGATGACTCACAAATAGAATTTTTCTAAATTCTTCCACTTGTACCAATACCGTCTCGATCCAGGCTAGAACACTGAATCAAGTTGGCCTGCTGTTTATAATATCCTTTGTGTTAGAAGAGTTTTATTTTGTAATGTACATTTGTTACTTATTTGTTTAGTATTTCGATATATCTAGTGGCGGTTCTTCACAGGGGGACAATGGGCACAGTCTTCACCAGTTACACGCGAAATCTACTGAAGGAAATAACAGTCGATGCTTTGTCTTTACCAAAATGAATGAATTCTTTAAACATAAAAGTAATTAACATTTGCAGAAATAAAATACAAAAAAATATTCCGAATTATTTTAAAAGACCCGACGCGCGTACAGCGAACACAATGTACGGCACATGAGAACAGCGGGTCTATTTCTCAGTGCGCAGAATCTAATGCGCACTTAGGGGACGATCCGAGCTATCCCCATAGATTCCTTGCATTGTTTCGCGATAGTATGCAACTGCACATGCGCACTCGTATGCGAATTCAAACACTATGGGGACAATTTTTTTAATCTCCTATGAACCATATGTTTGCGGAGTTACAGGCGGGAATCGCGCGCGCTCAAATTAAGTTCGATATTAATCTTGCAAGATAACGCTTTATTTTTATTGTACTATCTTGCAAATTGGTATTTATGTATACCTATATATAAAAAATAGACAATTTATATTATTTTGTGTTTAGATATCCGATTAGCAAGATTACACAATAAATTTTTTTTTTGAGAAATTTTATGTTATATTCTACGGGCGGCGAGATTACGGTACAGTACGTAAAAAATGTCGATCCCCACCACCAAAAAAGTGCTCGAGCCGCCACTGGATATATCCATGTCATTAACCGGCATTTTTAAAACTAACTTAAAAGTACGGAAATAATTTAGAAAAATCGACGGTCCCAAAGAACAATGTTGGATGTGCGATTTTGAAGTTTTACAGAAAAGCTTTTTAAAGTTTCATTTCTGCATGTGTTGTAATGCCGTATTCAAAGAAATACATTGTTTCTCACCGAATCACCTTTCCCGTGCTTCCCCTTTCCCATCCCGCGTCCCCTTCCTAGCTAGCTTTATAAATTATAGCCTATATACATGTTATTCTAATATATGAGTTATATTATTGTAAAGTTTCATTAAAATCCATTAACTAGTTTTTGCGTGAAAGAGTAACAAACACACATACATCCATACAAACTTTCACGTTTATAATATTAGTAAGATAAAGATGGTTCAGTATTTATTCCACACAAATATTATTTTTATATGTTAAGAAACAAAGAACTTACAACAAGAAGAGAACTTAAACACTTATTAGGAAATATTATCATACCTTTATGACATTTTGCACAAACTCCTTGCGCCTTTTATCAACAGAAGCGATGTGTGAAAAGGTGGCGGATCCCTCGTTCGATCCTCCGATTCCAATCATCGTCTTCAAATTCGGGTTGGCGTTTTTCAGGCCCGTGAATTGGGCATAACCATCTACATAAAATAGAAAATTACATAAATGAAAATAAAAATATTACGTTTCTGACATAAAATTAATTCTGTAATATTTTTAAATAAAACAGTGTATGTACAAATGCATATTTTTTTTTTTTTTGTTAACTTTTTTTTATCTAAATAAATAAAAATGAATTGCCGAAATGTATGTACGCGCATAACTTCGGAATGACTGCACCAAAATGGATAACTCTTTTTTTGTGTGTTCGTTATTGTCAGGACAAGGTTTGTATAAAACTACTGGTGAACTCTAGCGTTATGAAATTTGTATAAAAAAATTGCAATAGGTGGCACGTGAGCTGTTTGAAAACTGAATCTACCGGGAATTAATGTATGGAATGCGAGACGTTGGAGGGGGGAGGGTAACTCGGGTAGGGGGTTCACGGAAGGGGGGGGGGGAACCCGAGAGGGGAGAGGGGAACCTGGGAGGGGAGAGGGGAACCTGGGAGGGGGGAGGGGAACTTGGGAGGGGGGTTTTCTGAACGGAGAAAGGAGGGGAGTGGAGTGGGGAAGGGGAAGGTGGAGTAGGCGGAGTGGGAACGCGAGAGGGGAAGGGGACGCGGGAGAGGAAGGGGAGGCGGAAGAGGAATGGGACGAAAGGGAAAGGACTCGCGGGGAGAAATAATTTCTTTATTAAATGGCGTAGCAACGCATGCCGGGTACCAGCTAGTTATTTAATATTTTTATATTTTTACAATATTTATTTTATTTTTTTATTTAACGCCCAAAGGGCTTTTACATGTTTGGTAGTACAATTAATTCATGACAGATGATTTTTAAACAAATAAAGAAATAATAAAAATAAAATTTGATGAAAAAGCAAACAAGTCATAAAAGTACAAAAATACAGCGATTTCATGGGTTTACAAAAATACAGATATGTTTTGGAAAAAGTTTTTTTACAAGATCAACAAAATTCGTCAACAAGTTTATGTTAAATATGTCAACATCAACTAAGTACTGATTTCCCATAGTGTGAAATCGTTGTATCGGAGAGTGGGAAATGTAGTTCCGCTATGAATGCTACAGTAGAATAGTAGTAATTAATAATTATACATAACTAGCTGGTCCCGGCATGCGTTGCTATGCCATTTAATAAAGAAATTGTTTCTCCCTGAGTGTCCTTTCCCATTCGTCCAGTTCCCCTTCCGTCTCCCCTTCTTCTCCTGCGTCCTCTTCCCCTCTCGCGTTCCCACTCCGTTACCTCTACCTTCCCTCTCACCACTCCACTCCCCCCCTCCTTCCCCCGTCCCGCGAACCCCCCTCCCGAGTTCCCCTCCCCCCTCACACGTCGCCTTCCCCTCCAGCGTTCCTCTTCCACCTTCCCCGCGTTCGCTCTTCCCTTTCCCGCTCCCTCGTCCCGCCAACCCTCCTCCCGCGTTCCATATATTCAATCCCAGTACATTCAGTTTTTAAACAGCCCTCGTGCCACCTTTTACAATTTTTATTCAAATTTCCATTTTTCATGTATATTAAATTTGGTACCTAACATAGGTATCTATTTAAAATATCTAAAATTCTTGATTCGATTCAAACTATTAGGGGAGTACCTACTTTAAATAAATTTATCAACTTAAAGATTTTCAAAAATAGAATCCTGATTTAACAATGATTGTTTTGCAAAATGTCATTCTCAAACACCCGAACTGTCAAACGTGCGATAGTCGTTAGGTTTTCTGAAATTATCCAATTTTCTGCGCAATTTTCTTAATTTTTCTCTCCGTAAGAACTATCCTCGTACTTCAAGGAATATTCTAAAAAAAGAATTAGCGAAATCGGTTCAGCTGCTCTCGAGATTTGCGCTTAGCAACACATTTAGCGATTCATTTTTATATATAAGATAATTATACATTTTTTTACATGTTCAACAGATTTATAATATGAATATAATAAAAGCCTTTCCTCACCATAAAGATACAAGGCTCTTGTGTTTGGTGAGTGAATTCTTGCTCAATTATGTTATCAATGTTATCATTTGATGTTATGTTATCATAATAATATTGCAACTAATAACAATAGATATATATGTAAGTGAAACTTGAGATATATCAATAAAGAGATTTAAGATTTAAATAAAATGAAATGAAATATTAATAATAGTAACGTACTCTTATAGTTGTTTCAGGTATTTTTTATTTAATTTGGAATTTAGGTTTATTTTCGATAATTTTTAGTTTTAATGTGAGTTTGTTGAAATAATTTATGCCTAGATCCAGATAGGTATTTTGGATGTGCTTAGTATTAAATTTTGGTATTTTAATATCCAAACGCTCATTTTAATATGCATTTATGTACTCATATTTTTGTTCATTTTGTTTCGAAACAGTACACCACTACATAAGCAAGAATCTCTTTAAAGATTGTATCGTTCAATTCCTTAATTCTTAAAGCTTACAATCGCTTAAATTCACTTTGCAGGTGTTTATCGCCTGAAGATAAATAGCAGAACTTACCCTTGTCGAACATAAATAAATACCTGAAGATAAATAATAGCAGAACTTACCCTTGCCAGCTACCGAATGATTGAATGACCCCCTACTTAATAAATGTACGTAGGCATAAATGAGGTAAGAAGAATACATATATTGCTAGAAGATACCTAAATAGCAGAACGTTCCCTTATCGAAGTCTTGCCAGCTGTGAAGAGGATTGCATGACCCCCTACTTGATGAAATATACGGAGGCATAGATGAGGTTGTTTATTGCTAGAAGATAAATAGCAGAACTTACCCTTAATGATGTCTTGCCAGCTATCGAATGATTGAATGACCCCTACTTAATTTAAAAAAAAAAATTATTATTCATCTTTATTAGTTTTGAGTTACAATTTGTTTTATTCTATGTCTATCTCACTAGGAGAACCTGTGTTGAGAGCAGGCGCTTAGCATGAGCAGTTTATAATAATAACACATACAAAGTACAAATAATAACACGATATTACAAGCAACAGTTAATCATCAACGTAAAATTGAAAAAATAAATACTTATAAGTTAGTTTTGATATAATCTTTGATGTTGGATCTATTTTGGCTGGTAATCCAGGACTTGGTGTCAGATTTATATTTAAGATACATTGTGTGTTGTCTAATTGCCAGTGGAAGTGTATTATATAGTTTTGTTGCAAAGTATCTAAAATTTCTTTGGCCAAAGGTTGTTTTAGCAAAAGGGATAAGTAGGAGATTATGCCCTTTGGTTCTAGTATCGCGAGCAGTTTGGACATTTTCAAAGGTAGCAGTAGCGTAGCGAGGGGGGGGCGGTGGGGGCGGACCGCCCCGGGTGCCACCCGAGGGGGGGTGACACTCGGACGTGGAGAAAAACTTACGAAAGTGCAAAATTGCCACAAAAAATATTTTCCGCTTGAACACTGACAATTATTTAGCACTATTGCAGGTTTGTACTTTACATGATTTCAAAACGCATATTTCGAATTCATAAAAAACGTTTTCTGAAAATCTCTAAATTACTTATTATTCCCTGTGTCATTATATTTTTGTAATGTTATTTTTATTGTAAACGTAAACTCGTGGAGTGAATTGTTATCTATTGACTGACTTGAATTAGTAAAAAAGTTGTTATTCTATTAAGCGTTTTTATTAGTGCTGAAAGATCATTAAAAAAAAACAATGTAAGTGGATTTGATAGTTCACTTTTCTAATAGACACAAAACTTGAATGCAATTATACCAGAATCGATCGATAACTGATTGAAGAAAAATGATCAATCATCTGTATGTTTTTTCTGTATTATATTGTTTTGTGTACACGAATAAATTCAAGGAATAATAAGTAATTTGGAGATTTTCAGAAAACGTTTTTTATGAATTCGAAATATGCGTTTTGAATTCGTTGACGCAGCTCTATTTACACCGATTACCAAGTCAACTGCCGATAGTATTTACACCAAATGATTATACAATGGGGTAGTTTCGCAAGCTAAGGTAATTCGCCTACCAAATGTAAGAACACCCTCAGATTTCGATCAGTTGTCGATTCTTTGGATAAGAAGTCACCTTCGCATTACTAGCGCTTTAAATCATAATACCTTTCTATTTTATATTTTAACTTTCTGTGTGCGTTTCCCCAGGTTCAAAACTGCATCCAGAACTCAAAAATGGTTTTTCTGAAATTTTTGCACCACATAGTATGCAACTTGAATTTTTTAACTACATTTGCAAAATGAGAATGGTTTCCTTCGAAATGCGTCAGTACATGCATCTGCATCTGGATATTTTTTTTTAAATTGTGAATAAAAGACTTGTCTTAACTTAAGAATTAATCTGGTAAGAGTCTACCGGCTTAAATAAAAATTGAACCTAATTAATTATTTCAACACTGGTTGAAATTTAAGATTGAATCTGTATTCGGTAACTCGTTTTAGTTAAAACTACAAACATAACATGAAAATGGTTTTCCTCCGGTATTTGCAGCACGTTGTCTGAAACTTTCATATCTTGCAACTCGGGAAAATCTCGCAATAGTGGAACTCGGGAATGGTTTCCTTCGAAATGGGTCCGCAGATGAACAGAGTTTCAAATGAAATTTCAAAGGAAACCATTTTCGAGTTCCACGTGCAATATTTGAAAGTTTCAGACTATATGCTGCAAAGATCGGAGGAAAACCATTTTCGTGTTCTGTGTGCATTAATAATTAAAGATGAGGACTTACACCTTTACTATTTCACAATTGAAATTTTATCGTTACACTCAGAACACAAAACTGGTTTTAACTTAAATATGGGTTGTTAAAATGATGTTTTAATGCCAGCAAATGATTTTCTTAAGAATTTTGCAGCATATTAAAATTGAAGACTCCACTCGAAACTCTGTTATTTATAGCTCTATGGCTCGGTCGGTCGGGATTCCCAAAATTTTTTGTAGTTTTGCTTATACATTTGACTAGCTAATAATGTTTTTATATTTAAGGAGGTCGAAATTTGCGTTTTAAATTTCTCAAAGAAAACTTTAATGGGGGGGGGGGGGGGGTGACACCACGTTTTCCGCCCCGGGTGCCACCCTTGCTAGCTACGCCACTGAAAGGTAGTTCTGTGTTTGAAGAGGTATGCTAATATGTTTTTGGCATAAATTTGCCTAATGTCCATGTCCATACATCCAACAATTACGTAGGCATAGCGTAGATGAGGTAGCAACAATAAACATATTGCTAGAAGATAAATAGCAGTACTTACCCTTGACGATGTCTTGCCAGCTGTGTAGATGATTGAATGACCCCTACTTAATAAATTACGTAGGCATAGCATAGATGAGGTAGCAACAATAAACATATTGCTAGAAGATAAATAGAAGTACTTACCCTTGCTGTTGCCAGCTGTGAAGATGTGGAAAGACCCCTACTTAATAAATTACGTAGGCATAGCATAGATGAGGTAGCAACAATAAACATATTACTAGAAGATAAATAGCAGTACTTACCCTTGCCGATGTCTTGCCAGCTGTGAAGATGATTGAATGACCCCTACTTAATAAATTACGTAGGCATAGATGAGGAAACAACAATAAACATATTGCTAGAAGATAAATAGCATAACTTACCCTTATCAATATCTTGCCAGCTTTGAAGAGGATTGACCAACCCCTATTTGATGAAAAGTACGGCATAGATGAAGTTGTTTATTGCTAGATAAATAACAGAACTTGCCCTTGTCGATGTCTTGCCATCATCTCTCGAATGGTAAAATGACTCCCTACTTAATGAAGTGTACATAGGCATAGATGAGGTTGTTTATTTCTAGAAGATAACGGTATTTACCAGTGTCAATGTCTTGCCAGCTATAAAGAGGATTACATGACCCCCTACTTGATAAAGTGAATTTAGGCATAGATGCGTTTGTTTTTGCTACAAGATAAATGGCAGAACTTACCCTTGTCGATATCTTGCCAGCTGTGACGATGATTGAATGACCCCCTACTTGATGATGTGTGCGTGGGCGAAGATGAGGTTTTTTATCACTACAAGAAAAATAGCAGAACTTACCCTTTTCGATATCTTGCCAGCTGTCGGAGGGCTGGATGACCCCTTCCTTGGTGAAGCCTCCAAAGGCATAAATGAGATGGGTGCAAAGGTGAGGGTCGATGGCCGTGGGGGCGAAACTCCCTACCCCAGTCCTATAGATAGACCAGTTGGTGTAGTAGCACACCACGCGGTCTGTTACTGCCTCTGAAAACCAAAACCAATGTTATTTATATGATTCAGCTCTAAAAAAATCAACCGGTAAAAAAAAATTATTGTACATGTGTTTTCAATTTTCGACCCACTTGCGCAATCTCTTGAGCTGGCCAGAAGCCAATTTCAAGTAGAAAAAAAAATTGTTTTGTTGAGAATTGAACCTTCTTCCAGGGGCTGGTTTGTAAACTGCTGTAAATTTTTGTTTATTAAAACAAAAAATATTATAATATTAAATTGTTGAGGATCCTCAGGGAATGGAGTCAACACCACTAAAAACTGAGCCAAGTCACAATTGCAAGGAACCGATATTTATTTCAAAATCAAAAAAAAAATTATTGTACAAATAAAAATACAAAAGGTGTAGTTTATGGTAGACCCCATTTCTTCCAGCTAACCAACCACATACATGTTATATTATAATGTTTATACAAAGAAGAATATTATAATGTTTATGCAAATAATAAAATACAAATATACCAATAAAATACAAAAATAGGTGTTTCATTTATGTGAGGTGTAATAACATTTGTTTATAAGGAAAGTTTTTAGTGACGATTTGAATTTGTGTGTATCTTGTATTTGTTTGTTATGTGGAAGGTTGTTATATACTTTAATAGCCATGTAGTATGGTCCTTTTTGGAATATTTGTTTTGTTTGAACCTTATAGAGCGTCAACAAACTGTTTTCTGTGAACCTTGTAGAGTATTTATGTGTTGAATTTTTTTGTGGGAACTTGTCTGTAGATGATCGCACTAACATGCATAACTCCATTATATATACGTCTGTGACTGATTTGTCTGTTCAGTATATTTATTAACTTAGTTAAAACTTCACTGAATAAGATACTATTATGTCAAAACTAGTTGCGTTTCAAATCAGACAAAGTGGTGTTTTACGGAAATGTGTATGTAGGTATATGATTTTCCCTTACCATCAAGACCTGTTTTGAAGTTGGGTGAAGATTTAGTTGTTACTTCAGGGGCTCCTATAGATTCAGTTGTTACTTCAGGGGCTCCTATAGATTTAGTTGTTACTTCAGGGGCTCCTATAGATTTAGTTGTTACTTCAGGGGCTCCTATAGATTTGGTTGTTACTTCAGTGGCTCCTATAGATTTTTGGGTTACTTCCGAAGAAATACTGAAAGAATTGTTAGTATAGTCTGTCAAAAAAGAGTAGAAAATATAAAAACTGGAACTACTAAATTTGTAAACTGGCAACACCAATTTAACTGTCAATTATTTTTTTGATGTGCAATGACACTGAATTTATAGAACACAGTAAACCACATTTAAAAAAACATTTTTTCTTCATGACATAAATTTGATTAAAAGGTGATTTAAAGCGATTTGCTTAAAAGATATTTGATTAAAAGCAATTTGCTTTAATTTTATTTAACATAAACTTGAATTTAACAATAGATAGAAAGGAAGAATCAATAATGGTGAGTTTAGTTACACTATTTTTAGATTGAATGAGTTAAATATATTCAGATCTAAAATTAGAGACATGATCTAAAGCCCAGGCAACGCTAGGTAATTTATCTAGTATTAAATTTATCTAGTATGAGGAATTTCTAAACTGTGCTTTATATTTTATTACATTATAGTTATTCTTCATTATGTTAATACAAAATTGCAAAGGTATAATAATAATAATATACCTATATGCAATTCTAATTTAGAGATCGGCGGGTATCTACACTGCAATGAAAAAATATTTTTTCCACTATTATGCCTTTTTAATTTTTTATAAAAATGTAGGTTACACAGCTTTACTTTTACACCATGAGTTATGTGTTTAGTATTGCCATTTGATCAACAGTGGCGCCCTCATATATTTTCTACTCTTATTTGACAAACTGTATAACTGCTTTAAAAAGAATATTTATCGTAACTATTGAAGCGTACCAGATTTCGTACCAACATATCTATTTATGTAGGTATATATCCTACTAATATTATAAAGGATTTTAATGAAACTTTACAATGATATAGCTCATACATCAGAATAACATATGGACTATAGCTCAGAGCTCTGGCATTATAAATTTGTATAAAAAAGATTGCAATAGGTGGCATGATTAGCAAGATATCTGTAATTCTTTGTTCGATTCAAATTGTTAGGGGAGTACTTCAAATAAATGCAGGAGGGTGGAGGGGTTAGAGGGAGGAGGGGGGTGAGGGAGAAGGGGTGGGGGAGGGGGGAAAGGGGGGGGAGCGGAGGCGGATGGGGAGGGGAAGGAGGGAAGGGAGGGGAGGTGGAGGGGGGAGTGGGAACCCTCTAATACCATGCGAGCGAAGCCGCGGGGAAAAAGCTAGTATATAAAAAAGAGCGTATGTGGCGGTCAGGCGGACGTACACCAAGCAGGTGGCGTGGATTTGATTTGTATACACATTTGATCTTAAAACAGGGAGAAGGCCACTGTCTCCGTTAGATTTTGAAAAACTTTTGTGATAATTTTGATTATAACTTCCTAAAAGTTGACTACAAGTTTTTTTCAAAAAATGGTATAATTATCCAATCTCCCCTACCACTGAAACGAAAAAATCAATTATTATTACTTACACAGATTTAGTTTTGAGAGCGTTTTTCGCAGCGTTGATCAATGGGAACTTATTTCCATGACAAGTTCCGTGAAAATCTTCATTGTCGATGGTCCAAAACATTACGCCTAAAAAATTGGAAATATTTTTTTAAAAGTAATAATTTAGTAAATCATGAGAATACAATGCATTTGAATTGAATATATTTTTAAATTAAAAATTATAATTTACAAAAAAAACATAAAAAATCTGACAAACAAAGTAAACAAAAAGTTAAAGCTATTTACCTCCCATCCCCTGCTGGTTGACATACCGGGTCTTCATTTCCACGCTCTGCACGTCGTCGTATCCCACCCACTGCCTCCCCTTGTAGGCGAAGGGGCCCATTGCTTCTGGGAATGGCCGCTCCACAGTCCACTCTTTATCCTTCAAGTCCTCGCAGATCTGATCATTCATAAGTTTCCTTATTTTACATTTCACATCCTTAGGACTTTTATTTTACTAATCGTAATAAATAAATATATTTTTATTGTTGTAAAAAGTTAAGAATAATTACAAAGTGGGATCTAACGTGTAGCGGATTTCATTTACATAATTATATGGAGTTGTTGATAGAATTATACATCAGCCTTACTTATAAAAAAACATTTCTCGACCGAAACGATGTTTTTGTTTCACATTGAATAAAGACTATACATTTTATTTTCCGGAACGTTACTAATAGCATAATGTCGTTATTATTTTGGCAGCATTGAATTTCGGTAGATTTGGTAGATTTGCGGCTGTCATGTTTTTCATTCATTCGCGGCAAAATTCCAGTTATGAAATGTGATATTTATGCACGATAATATGATGTTTTTCTACATGATTTCCATTGTAATGACTAATGACCAATACACTATTATATTAGTATAATTGAATATAATTTTTTCAATTTGTTACGTGTTTGAAGCTTAAAATACATTTAAAATAAGTTGAAACAATTCCGAAATCCGATGAAGGAATTTATTTTTATTAACGGTGTAGGTATACAACAGACAATACCGTCTTCACCATAAGGGCACACGGGGCCCGTGCCCAGGGCCCCCATTCTCAGGGGGCCCCGAAGGACCGACAATTTCTCTCGCGAAACGCGAAAATGGGGGCGGTGTGTGAAACACACGGTGAATTTCGAAACACAAATTTTTTAATGCGATTTTGACCCTTCTGTGTACAGAATTTGTATGAAGTACAAGGTCAGAATCGCTTGCGCCAACATCATTGATGATACAGCTACTAATTTCATTCACCTGGCAATACCAGAATATTTTTAAATAATTTATCTTTGGAATCGAAATGTCAAATTTGCCGCGATGCAAATCTGATGCGTGATACTTGACGAAAACATAGTAAAACCTATCAATTTATCAAACTAACGCAAGTAATGTTGTTTTGGTACACAGTTTATTGTTCTAGGAATGTGTTTCGGTTAATAAAATATATGATAGCTCAAAATTAATCCAAAAAACATTCAATTCAAAATTCAAAGTGGTGCTTTGTTAGGGAAAGGGAAGGGAAGGGGCCCCCTCAGGCCCGACCCATGACAGGTTAAGTTTTCAGTCTGATAGGAGTGAGTGGCGTTATTTTGTTTCGTTTAAACATTATTTGGGTGAAATGCAGATCCCGCCAAATGTTGAGGATTTTAATAAAAATGCACTTTCTAGATGGGAAAAGTGTGGAAAAGTTGAATAAAAAAGAAATTAAGGCGCGCTCGGCAAAATTGAGGGAGATACAGCCGTTTAAAGAATGTATGAAATGACACTTCATGAACCGATACTGTCAGCCATTTTGTTACCATAATGTTGGTATCTCAGACTTGCTATAAACGAAGGTTGATACGATTGTAGCCAACTTCGTGTGATATATAAATACGGCGCGTAATTATGAAATACAGAATTAATAATGGTCATAAACCATGTTACACAAACCTGGCGTAGCCGCTAAACCACTTGAAAACTGGGATGTTTTTCTTGCGTTGATGCAAGTAGGCGTTATAAAGGGGCACAAACCATGTTACACAAACCATGTTTAGCGTAGTTTTAGGTTAGGTTACTTTAATTTGGAAGGTGATAAACAGTTTAAAAAATCGTTGAAAAAAAGTCCGCTAGACAAATTTCTTATTTATTAATTTCAAATTTATTATTATTTTATTATGTCGAAAAGAAGATATTTAAGTGGTTCACAAAAAAGAAAAAAAAGTTATAGCTCAAAAAAAAAATAACGGAAAAACTTCCAAAGCTCACTTCGTTTTTTTACGGTTGAAGAAACAAATAAGCCGAGGGATTTTATGGTTATTTCCTTTTGGGGTATTATGCCGTGTTGCGCTACCTCCTCCTTTAGCCAACGTTTCGGACAGCGTTACAGTGTCCATCATCAGGGCAGATGTGTGTCCATCATCAGGGCAGATGATCACACATCTGCCCTGATGATGGACACTGTAACGCTGTCCGAAACGTTGGCTAAAGGAGGAGGTAGCGCAACACGGCATAATACCCCAAAAGGAAATAACCATAAAATTTTTGTCCGTGAAAATCTAAAATCATAAGCCGAGGGATTATTCATTCTTATCACCGCAAGACAAAAGTACCTCTGAATGTCACCAGGAAAAAGAGGTTACGTGTGACGTGTGATGAAAATGACAAACACACATTAGATGCTGAACCATCGACTTCAAGCTACTCTGAATTAATAACTGAAAGCTTATAGAATGTATCTGAGTCTCCTGACCCTGGCACTTACTGTGACGACATTTTACCGGAAGAAGTCCGTGATATTTGGATTCGAAAAGGGCCAGAGTTTTTCCAAAATAAAAATAGTGACTTCTCCTAAACTTCTACAAGTCTTCCAGATTCAAATGGTAAAACAAAAACTAGATAGGTACTTTACTAAAAATATTTTTATTCGTAAATTGACGAATGGTGAGTCTTTAGAAAGAAAATGGCTCCATTATTCACCAGCAAAGAAATCTGTATACTGTTATTGCTGCCGTCTATTTAATACCACTACTGGTACTGGACATAATTTAAGTAATAATTTAAGAAGCATATAAGTAACTTATTGATAGAGCATGAGAACAGTTTACAGCCAACAGAATTTATGATGAATTATGTTGCAAGAATGAAAACTACTGGACGAATTGATACTGAGTTGCTGTCCCAATATAATACAAAAATTAACTATTGGAAGAATGTGCTTAGGAGGATTGTTGCAGTAGTGAAATTTTTGACTTCAAGAGGTCTTGCTTTTCGTGGTGATAATAAGACATTAGGATCGCAAAATAATGGGAATTATTTGGGATGCTTAGAACTAATTAGTGAATTTGATCCTTTTCTTGCTGATCACATACAAAACTGCGGAAATCGTGGAAAAGGAAGTACATCATATTTATCGGCAAATATTTGTAATGATTTATTAATTTAATGGGACAGCAAGTTTTGAAAACCATTGTCAAAGAACTTAAATCAGCAAAGTACTACTCTATTAGCGTAGATTCTACGCCAGATCTATCCCTCGTTGACCAACTGACTTTCATAGTTAGATACGTAAAAGACGGAGAGCCTATTGAGAGATTTTTGCAATTTTTGCCTATGGATAAACATAATGCGCAATATATAGCAGATACCATTTTAAACTTTTTTGAAAGCCTTGTTATTCCTATAAAAGATTGTTGCGGGCAGAGCTATGACAATGCATCAAATATGTCTGGAAAGTACTCTGGTGTTCAGTCAAGAATAAAAGAAGTTTCCGAATTTGCGATTTACGTTCCATGTGCGGCATATTTGCTAAATTTAGTGGGTGTCCAGGCTGTTGAGTGTGTTACTGAAGCAGTAACATTCTTTCAATTTGTACAAAAATTGTTCAATTTTTTATCGGCTTCGACAAAACGATGGAAAATTTTGACAGAGCATTTAGGTGCAAATAGAGTCCTGAAGTCTCTTTCGGAAACTAGATGGTCTGCACGCGCCAATGCTTTGCAAAATGGTAATTTAAATATTTCTGAAGCATTGTCTATAATCGCAAGTGACATCAATCAACTAGGAGACACTAGAAAGGAAGCCCAAAGCCTAGCAAAAAAATGGGAAAATTTGTGACTGCTCTTCTAACGGAAATATGGAATGATATTTTGGGAGTTATGAATAAAACAAGTCTCAGTTTACAGAATAGCACTATGACCATGGACGTTGTAACGAAATTTTACGAATCTCTGATGTCAATACCGCACGCAATAATTTCGATCAGTACGAAACGGCTGGTAAAGAAAAAAATCCATATGCTGACTACAAAGATACATTTGAAAGAAAAAGATTTTGCAGCACACGCATCACTTTTTTTGAAGGATCATCAGAGACTGCACAGTTGAGAGGCAAGGAAAAGCTTCATGTAGATACTTTCATTTCCATAATTGACACATTAAATACATGTTTAAAAAAACGTTCGGCAGCATACCAAGAAATTGATAGTCGATTTAGTTTTCTTTGTCAGTTAACAACAATCGAATCTGGTGAGTTGACCAAAAAATGCAAAGAATTTGCAGAATTTTATCATGAAGACATTAATGCAGATGAGCTCAAAATAGAATGTTTTCATTTAAGCCAATATTAAAAAAAAACACAGCAAAGCAATCAACGGATTTAAATATCTCAACCTTACATAACCTAATAAAATCAGATAAATTGGAAGAAACTTTTCCAAACGTAGAAATTGCTACAAGAATATTCCTTTCCCTAATGGTTACCAATTGTAGTGGAGAGCGGTCATTTTCGCAGCTTAAGAGAATAAAAAATGTATTGCGAACAACAATTTTATAAGAACGACTGAGTAATTTGTCAATTATGGGCATAGAAAGTGATATCCTTAAAAAATTGACTTTAAGGATATAATAGAAGATTTTGCTCAACAGAAATCCCGAAAGAAACCGTTATCGTAATCGTAACCAAAAAACCAGCAGCATTCTAATATCATTAATGACATATTATAAATATCATACTGTATTTGATTACCTATAATAAATGGTCATACTTAGTTAAAAATGTTATTATAATTCGCTTTTTTTACTTTCCAAAAGGGCCCCAAATTCTTGTGTGCCCAAGGGCCCCAGCCTAGTTTAAGACGGCCCTGACAACAGATAAACAACCCTGCATTATAATATGCGAGCCTGAGGTTTATAAATAACCCCAGACCCTCTGAGCCTATTACCCACAAATTTTATTATGAAAACTCTACTTGCGCGGACAAATATATCACAAAGAATGACAATCAGACAACTCCAGGGAAAATAACAGATCCACCAACCTTGTTTTGTAGTTCTTGAAGCTTGGAGGCCTCCGTAATTTCATCCAATAGTTAAGTTCAATCAGTGCAATCCTTTTATGACTTGAAACTTGCACAAGTAGTTAGTTGTCAATTAATACACAACTCGTAAGTTTTTCACAATGACAAGAAAATTTTCCATAAAAAAGATGATGTCAGTTATTCACTTGTTTGAATTCTATTTCAAACCATCAGGTGTCTCTGTTAAATCCAAAGAGTACCTAACTGTCATCCTTGTGATATAAATATAGGTATTTATTTAAATTTTCGAACAAACAAAATAAACATATTGTAATGCCTAACCAAACCCCCTCTGGCTGTTTAAGCAATGTACATTGTACATATCTTTCCATGATTTTTTTGTCATTTTTTAATTAGTAATGTTTCCTAATGTTTTAGTAATATTTTCACGGTCGTTATCAATTGAATAAAATTAGCACAATGGTTTTTAGTAAGGCTGAATGTACTCACAGGGTATATCAACGCGCACCCGACAGATTTTAACCAGCGATTCCTCAGTGTATTTGAAGTATGAAATGTAGAAATAATTTTACTGTCCGATGATATTATTTTCAATAAAAAAAAAAATCTATCACACGTCGCTACTGGGTACTAGCCTAGCAGGTCACCTGATAAGCATTCCGGCTTGTTCCCGCAGCACCGTACACTCGAGACAGAACGCCTATCACGCGATCCGTTGCGACGTATAGTAAGTGTGATGAAAATAAAAATTGTTTTTAATTATAAATATTATCACTAGAGCAAAATGACTTCAACATTTTTGGTATTTCTAGACATTTGTGTGGTTTCTGTTTCAGTCCGTTTTTGCTGTTTGTATGTTTTCTATTATTTCAAATCTCCCTATGTTTTGTATCCAGCTTTTTGTAAATTTTATCAATACAACATAAAATTGAAGGTTAGATAAAAAGTTAGGTATGCTGTAACTAGGGAATGCAATCCCGGTATACCGGGATCCCGAAATACCGGGATCCCGCAAACATTTTGCGGGACTAATCTCGGTCGAAAATTTTGCGGGATCCCGCTGGACTGGCGGGATTACAGAGAAGCGTAGTATGAAGAGTTCGAAATCAACAGCCCAAGAACTTAGATCTGGCAATATGAGCAACCTTGAGGTTTTGATAAAGAAGGAAATGAACTTCGAGTCCGGTGGATTAAAAGGCACATACCTTCAATTCACTTACAATGCGCTAATGATTATTGTGCCAACCAGCGTGAAAGCTGAACGAGCTGTTTCAGTCGCTGCCTACCTTGTGTCCAATATCAGAAGCCGTTTATCAGACGACACAATTAATACTTTAACTTTTTTACGAAGCTTTTTCCAAAATAATGTTTAAACTTATGATGCTTATTGTACAAGAATATTGTTTATCGTGTGAACGTTATAATTTAAATTTTAGTTGTTATGTAAATTTGTCTTATCTTATTCTTTGCCAATTTATGACTTAAACTTTACCTATGTCTAACAAACGGCGGTACTCGCTAGGTATTTACGAACATGAACACTCGCTACCGGGTAATAAATACCACAGAGTTTAATTGCCGTTATTTTCAAAAAGACACTTGAGTTTAAATGTTTGACAATGTATTTGTGTTATTGGTACTATTGTTCATATATAAAACTACGAATGCAACTTTTAATGTTTATTTATTTTTAATAGAGTTCATCCTAAAAAATAATCAAAAAAAATAATTTTTTTCTTAGTAATCTTACGAAAATCAACAATTATATTTTTTTTCTTACAAATTTGGCAAAATTGAGATCGGCATCGAAAATAAACTAGGTACACTCCATAAATACTAAAAAATAATGGTACCTTTATACTGAGTGAACATTGAGATAATCAACACTAAACAAACTGTTTCAAATATTTTGCTAAAAACGAAACTACTTCACTCTATCATAGCAATCCTCACATATTGGGGTTGTATGCTCGCGGCATATCTTTTTGGAGCACAATTGGCAAACCAACTTCTGAATCTGAAGGTAGACGGTCAAAAACATTTTCTGAATTTGAGGGCGCGCCTGAACTATCAGCTTCCTGTTCAGTTTCACTTTCGTGTTAACTATTCTCCTCAAAATCTTCTATTTCTGACGCATTTTCTTCTCCGCTGTCTTTTTCTTGAAGCAGCTCTTCTATTGTACTATCACTTTGAGGAATACTCATTTTATTACAGCTCTAAAACAACAAAAAAAATCATAAACATATCGAAAAATAATGGAACAAGGATCGTCGCTACCGGGTATTTTTTACCCATACTCACTTTACTTGTCTGTCATTAACAAGCGCCATGCGCGAACTGACCGCCCCGCGGGGTGAGGGCATGTGAACTATCGGTTTGAAGGTACTTAGAATCTTGGGTTGCCAGAACGCGTAGAAAAAAAAATACAACCAATTTTTTGTACTCTGGTATTTTTTACCCGGTAGCGAGTATCGCCGGGTTATTAAACCATTTAAAATCTCCCAAGAACTTGTTTGATTAGGTATAAATTTAAAACTCTAAAAACAATGCTGGTAGATTGGGGTATCAGGCCTTTATTATACGATTGATTAGATATCTAAGTCCACCCTGCGGGATCCCGCTAATACCTGGATCCAGCGGGACTAAGATTGTTCAGTCCCGCAAATACCTGGATTGACATGGTCTTGCGGGATTGCATTCCCTAGCTGTAACATACTAAAATGTGTAAGTAGAGTGTGTCAGTATAAAAAAACAAAAATATAATACAAATAGCAAATATTCGTTGAACAAACTAAAAGAGCTTTTTGGAATTTAAGAAAATGTTTAAATTATAATCATGTTGCAAAACTACAAATCACGGAACTAGTCTCCCTTGGCAAATTAGGTTGTAGAATTTCAAATTAATTTTTTAAAAATATGAAAAAATCTACCTCATAATACGCCATATATCCTTGCTCGTTGGTGAATGGAGCTTTTTCCCCAGGACCGGTGGAATTCGACCCTATCGCGGTTACTTCAGGATCAGCTAAGGTGTACGAACGCCCAAAGACTGGAATACCCAACACCAACTTTTCTCTGTCCACCCCTGCGTCGATATAGTACTGCACAGTGTTGTTCTGAAATTTGTTTCAACAATTTAATCATTATAAAAAGTATACATAATAAATAGTAACATATCTCTAGCGGTGTATTAGCAGATATTTTAATGGATATTATATGTCTTTATTTTTCGTAAAAAAAATACAAAATTGAAAATTTAAAAAATAAACCGGTCAGTGGCTGAGTGGGAAAAAAATATTAGGTTTACCAATTTATTATAACTTAACCGTTTCTTGCTCATAATACATTATTATTTTTTTTTTTAAGCGGAGACAGTTGACATACATATATTAGGCCATAGACCCATTGTGCTATCTCCCATTTTACCTCATTTCTTTGATAGTAACCCAGTCCCTTTTATAAAGTTCACCAGGATTGTCATTGGAAATAAAGCTATGTCTTCTGGGCCTACAATGCGTCTTCCCAGGTCTCATTTCCCCTCTTCACTGCTCCTTGGTTCCCTGAAGGCCCCATGACGGAAGAGGGCTTCATCTCCCCTCTCCACTCCTTAGTTCCCCGAAGGCTCCACGACGGGGAGTCCCCCTCCCCTTGGTTCCCTAAAGGCCCGCAAGGGAAGAGTCCACCCCACCTTGGTTCCCCTAGGGCCCCAGGAGGGAAGAGGACTTCATCTCTCCTATTCACTCTTCCTTGGTTCCCTAAAAGCCCCACAGAGGAAGGGTTCACAGAGTTCACAATTCACATGGCCTCATTTCTCCTCTTCACTTCTACATGGTTCCCCGAAGGCCCCACATGGGAAGAGGACATCATCTCTCCACTTTACTCCTCCTTGGTTACACAAAGGTCCCGCGCTGGAAGAGCGCCCTTCCCCTTGGTTCCTTGAAGGCCCCACAAGGGAAGAATTTATGGAGGTGGCCTCAGCTCACCTCTCCACGGTTTCTCCTCTTGTTTCCTCCTACTGGCCCCGGGAAGAAAATCCACAGAGGTGGCCTCAGTTCTCCTAGGTTCCCAAAAGGCCCCTAGTTTTCGAATGGTCCAATTTTTTGTCCCACGAGTTACCAGGGAAATAGAAGGTCAACTCCAGCAGAGCCCCGAGTGCTGGAGTAAGGTCTAAATACTCCGAGATGCGATCTTGTTTCTCGGGGGCACCGTTCGTGCAGGGCCGGATCTACGAAATCTAGCGCCCTGTGCAGTAGGTACCGATGGCGCCCCCCCCCCCCCCCTACATTTTTATTTGGTTTATAAATTCTTTCACCCCAATTTATTTTTTTTTAATTTTATTTTTTTTTTTTTTAACACTTATTTATCAAATAAATTAAGACATATAAAGGGTGTAACCCTATCTAAAGTTTTCGAATAAATAAGCCACGATCTATGTAATTCTTCTCCATTAGGCAGTTTCTTGTAATAATACTTAGTATTAAATTTACGCTTGTTCGTAATAGGAAAATCAAAACCTTTCAATTGTACAGGACCTTCCTGAACTAATAAACTAATGGAATTTTTAGATAACTTTGGCCAGCATCCGGGATCTTTCAATTCAAGCTCTGAAAACAGAATTAAATTTAAACTGCTATCAGTAAAGTTATTTTTATCTTCTAATAATTCGACCGGAGGAATTTGTGCGATAGATATCTGTTTAGATGTGCTCGGGACCATTGTAACGTCATTGCGCGGGACATCATTTTTTATCGGTGCTGGAGAAATTGGAATAAAAAAATTCCCAATGAAAACGAGTTTTTTTATGTCATTATGCTCTTTAATTCTACGTTTTAGATTCTGCGAGCCTGAAAGTTTTTTTTTAATTATTGTTCTATTCATTGTAATCCACAATCCACAACCTCTAACAACCAATAGAAATTTAGTTATAAATTAAAAAATCTAATAATAAATCTAATAATATAACCTCAAATTTGAACCTTGCATTTCCATTTCCCCTGTGTTCTGTGTTGAGCGAACAAACACCATACAAAACACTAAACACTGACGTATCTATGGTATCAACGGCTTACGAAAGACGCTTACACTGATTATTACTGACTGTAAAATAACAAATCTAATAGAAATTAATTATAGGTACATTTTACGAACTTCAACTGTCAAATCAATGATGAAACTGTTAACTGTTGCAAACCGTGCGATGTTTATGCTAATGGAATTTACTGAAGATTTCATAAGAAAATGGTCTTTAACAACCTTCTCCTAGAGACTTAAATCGTACAAAAGCATTTTGAAAGGCGCAGTCGGTTTGTTTTTTCTCTTGAATAAAAGTACGGCGCTGTGATTGGTTAATGAATTTGGATCGCACCCATTCGTCGTAAAAGACGGTAAAAGATATATGGAAAAATAGATCTTACGTTTAAACTTTGGAATTTGTAAAAAAATTCTGTAACTGACTATAAATTCGTAAACCGTTGAATACAAGCCAGATGCGTGCGCAGTCTGTATCTTTGGAAAGTGTTGCTAGAGCGTAATAATTATTTCGTACTATGGGTAATTTTTAAACGATTCAGGGAATATTATAACAAATTTTTAATACAATATTTATTTTCTCACGGCGCCCCTTCGGAGTTGGCGCCAGGTTTTTTGCACGTTTTTGAACCCCCCCCCCCTAAATGTTACGTAATGCCCAAGAGACAATTTTTACCTGAAAGTCACAATTAAGTTGCGTAAAGTACTGGAAAGTCGCTTAAATACCTTTTTTCTTGTTTTAGTCGCTTATATAACATCATTTATATGTTCCATAAATTTTTCTTTATTTTCATTTTTTCTTTTGCCGTTTTCCAAATTTCATTTGCACTCTTTTGGCATTGCTTCGCTGGCAAGTCAGCATGAGAGCCTTTATAGGCCAAGAATAGCTGATGGTGTAAATCTTCCGCTTTTGAAGATATTATAGTACCTGTAACGACACTGACTACAGTATTTGTCTTTATGCATATTTCGTGTTTATAACACTAACGAATACTAACAACGAAAATAAAATAAAAATGACGTACAATACAGTCGAAGGATTCCCCGTACAACATAAACGAAAGGTGTTGCCGACTTGGAAGTTTGTAATTCCCTAGTTTTTGATTTATATAAAAAAAAAATGTTACGTAACGCATTGTTCGAACCCCCCTCCCCGCCCCCGTATCGCACCGTAACGTTTTACAAACCCCCCCCCCACCAAAGTGCGTTACGTAATACTTGAACGGCCTCTATGGTGTTTGTGGAACTATCACATCCCCAATTTTGGAATATTGTGAGGCTGATGAAATCGAAGGAGAGAAAAAGAATCTATACTTACAACATTTAATATATCATCAGCGTCAGTAGCAGTGGCGTACAAGGGGGCGTGGTGGTGAACCTCGAATTCATCCAGAACTGAATGGTAGTCGTAGCATTTGATGTCCATCCAATCGACATACCTGAAATAATTAAACATAATAATTCCCATTGTCGGTGCATGAGTGCGTGATTTGAAATGTATTCCTGAGTAATGCGTAAAATTATTAACTTCGACTAACTATTAATTTTAAAAATTTAAACCTGTTCCTAAAAATAAATCATATCAGACATGCGATAAAGTAGGTACCTAAATCATTTTATTAATCTACATAATATATACAATATAAAAATCAAAATATTTTTGTTTCTAGGTTTGTATATATACATATATAATGGCATGATCAAGTGAAGCAGGTACTTGAATCGGGCCATGTGAATAGTCGGAATAATAGAAGAGCATGTATGAGACGATGAACGAATGTGAACGAGGCAAGGAGTGTGTGCCAAGATCGAGTTGTTTGGCGGTCCGTCTTCTCTGTCTACCGCTGCGGGAAACGGCGTGATGGTTGGTTAGTTAGTTATAAATAAATACACAAACCCAGAAATATGCAATGTCTATGCGTTGCTAAACCATTCATCCGATTGCGATGAAGCTGTGGGGATTTGATGTGTGCATGTCCGCGATGGTTTCTATATACATATACTGGTGAACTCTATGAACTTATGAAATGTGTATTAAAAAAATTGCAATTGGTGGCATGCGAGCTGTTTGAAAACTGAATGTTCCGGGACTGAATGTATGCAATGCGGGAGGGGTGAGGGGAACTGGGAAGGGGGGAGGGGAACTCGGGAGTAGGGTTCGCGGGAGGGGGAGGGGAATACGGGAGGGGAGAGGGGAACTCGGGAGGAAAGTTCGCGGGACGGGGGAAGCGGGCGAAGGGTGTGGGAAGAGGGAAGGCGGAGAAAGCGTAGTAGCAATGCAAGAGGGGAAGGGAGGCGGAAGGGGAACGGGGAACAGGACGAATGGGAAAAGACATGCAGAGAGAAACAATTTATTTATTAAGTGGCATAGCAACGCGTGCCGGGAACTCGCTAGTTAGTAATAAATGAGATTTGAGATGTGCATTTCTTTTCTTTAAATGTTTGACATATGCTGAAATGAATTAACAGAGTGAAGATACTTTACTGAGATTTTCACTCAATTTGTTTCAGAAAACATACTTAGCGGGTTATTCATATAACGATTTCATTCGTACACATAATAGGGAGCATACTTTAATTATGTGAGCTCAAAAAGGGGGGGGGGGGTCCAGCAAAATCTCACGTTACTTGAAAAGAATATACGAAGTGGCCCAAATTTATCTCACCAAGGGGGGGGGGTGGGGGGGAGTGGCCTAGATTGGAAGAAAAACTGCTTACATAATTAATGTATGTACCCTTATATTCTTGGAATGGCTAACATTTTGTTGTTCGATTAGTATGAATATAACGTGTCTTGTATTTTTATAATTTTATTGAATAGTCTTAATTTTTCAAGTTTGCTAACATTCTAAATACAAACTTCTTTCTTTGAAAGGCAAAGATCCTGAGGCAAATATTTTGTTTAATAAATACTTTCAGCTTCACAAATTCTACAATTATAATATCCTGTGATTTTCCACTGTTTTGCGTTAGTATTATATAAATAAAAATGAATCCCTATTTCCCTTGGTCACGCCATAACTTCAGAAAGTCTTTACCTATTTCATTCATCTTTTTTTACAGTTTTCTAATACTTTGTAGAAGGTTCTTACGGAAAGAAAAATTAAGATAATTGGATAATTTCAGAAAACTTAACGACAATTTTAACTTCGCACTTTGATAGTTCGCGCGTTTGATGAACGTGAATTTAGCAGGCAGCTGTTTTTTTTGTAACAAAAGTCGTCTGAAAATTTTTTTAAATTTATGATATTTTATAATACGCAAAAATGAATATTTGTAGTATATGAAAACAGAAAATTTGAAAAAAAAAGTAATAGGTGGCACGCAAGCTGAATGTACTGGGACTGAATATATGTAATGCGGGAGGGGGGTTGATGCGACGGGCGAGCGGGAGAGGAGAGAGGAAAGACAGGGAAGGTGGAAAGGGGAACGCTGAATGGGAAGGGGACGCGGGAGGGGAAAGTGGTTGCACGGGAATGGACATGCAGAGAGGAACAGTTTATTTCTTTGAATATGGCATTGCAACGCATGCCGGAAACAAGCTAGTATTATATAAATACAGGGCTGGGCAGTATTTGAAATACTTGTAATTGAAATACGTATTTGAAATACAAATACGTATTTTGTATTTGTATTTCAATTACTTCCTAAAAATGTATTTTGTAATTGGTATTTCAATTACCTGCTGCTGAGGTATTTTGTAATTTGTATTTCAAATACTTATGGTTTCAAAATACATTTTCAAATACATTTAGCGATCTTAATAATGATAATGAAAAGATCTTAATAATGATAATGAAAAATAAACACACATAGATAATACATATACTAAAAACGCTAGAATCCTGCACTGTTGTCCTTTGCTATAACACTCTTACCAATGATTATTTGTAGTTCTCTTTATCATTGCTTTATTTTTATTTTATTTATTTCGGAGACCAACAGTTTACTGTGTGATTTTAAGGGGTGTGGTGCAGAGTTAAAAATGTCAAATTGTGTATAGTGTGTATTGAAAGTGTTGGATGCACGATAGTTGAAAGAGTTCTGCTTAGAATTTGTTTTGCACCGCAATGTACTGTACATTTGTGTTGCATTATAATGTACTGTACATTTTGCTTACGTCATGCTAGTTATTATTATTGTCCTGTGCTATAATAGCACTGTTATTGTACATTTTTTATCATATTATATTATACTTGTCATTGCTTTGTATTGTACATTTTTCTATCATAGTATTAGATCAAGCACTATAGGAATAATTTGACTGATTACTAGATTATTTTAAGTTAATTACTGTAGAGCGCACTTGAAATGAAATAACACAAAACTGCGCTATACAAATGTCATCCATTTATATATAAATATGAATCCTTGTTCCCTTGATCACGCCATAACTTCAGAATGACTTTACCCATTTCATTAAATTTTTTTAAAGTTTTCTAATACTTTGTAGAAGGTTCTTACGGAAAGAAATATTAAGAAAATTACGCAGAAAATTGGATAATTTCAGAAAACTTAACGACTATTTTAACTTCGCACGTTTGACAGTTCGCGCGTTTGATGAAATTTGAATTTAGCAGGCAGCTGTTTTTTTGTAACAAAAGAATTATCTATGGATTTTTTAAATCATAGATATTTTAAACAGGTACCTATGTGAGGTACCAGATTTGATTGATTGTTCTTGTAATATAGAAAAATTAATATTTGTAATATGTGAAAAATGAAAATTTGAATAAAAAAATTATAATAGCTGGCACGCGAGTTATTTGAAAACAGAATATACTGGGACTAAATAAATGGACCGCGGGAGGGGGGTTGGCGGGATGGGGGAGCGGGAGAGGGAAGAGGGTAGGCAGGGAAGGTGGAAGGGAAATGCAAGAGGGGAAGGGGATGCGGTAGGGGAACGGGGACGCACGGGAAAGGACATACAGGGAGAAACAATTTATTTCTTTGAATATGGCATTACAACGCATGCCGGGAACCAGCTAGTGTTATTAATAATTATTATTATAATCCAGCACCTAAGTCCTATACCACAAAACTTTACAAGTGGGGCGGAGACGAGATGTGTCTCCTGAGCAATATGATTAGTCAATTTTAGCACGTCTCTGTTTCATTCTGCTCAGCTTTGCTTCTATGGAAATGCACCCTTAGATATGGGCACTTACGATAATTTATTGCAACCAAAGGTTCTACCAAAACCAAAAGTATTTTGTATTTTGTAATTTGTATTTTGTATTTGAAATTAAAAAATGGTTAAAATACTGTATTTTGTATTTTGTATTTCAAATACATGACTTGAAAGTATTTTGTATTTCGTATTTTAAATACATGCGAGAAAGTATTTTGTAATTTGTATTTCAATTACAGCAAAGCATGTATTTTGCCCAGCCCTGTATAAATACCAAGCCAACTTGAGTCCATCCGTCTGCAGCAAGTGACGGTATGGCATCCCCAATTGGGATATGTTGTGAGGAGATGGGGTGAGGAAGACGGTGAAGTACCTGGCAATTCATGATTGATAGGGGGAGTATGTATATTATCGGACAACGTATGGTATCGTACAAGTGTTATTTCTCTTACTGGCGTATAGATAGGGCGATGCAAGTTAGTTTATAATATTGCCGCACTAATTCTGGATGCCCGGTGTTTGCGTGACTCTCGCCAAAGCCGGTTGTGTCGTTTTGTGCCCAAAAAATGAACTTTGACCACCGCGTATTGTGTCCGCAACTTTATTAGAAGACAAATAAAAGGTACGTTATTAATTTAATTACATTTTTACATATAAGACGGTACACTACATTTCAGTGGCAATCAAACGACTATCATCTTATGTTTTAAAATTTGTGTCCCATACCAGGTAGACGGTTATTTTGTTAACTTCACGTCGTTTGGTTAATATTGGACATGGCTGTTACGGATGATATCGGACACACGAATAAATGCTTATTTTTTATTTATTTAAATTAATAGGTATACCTACACCAAATGAAGTGTTACGTATTTTTACACACCTTTTCATGAAAATATATTGTATTACGAAAGCAATATACAAAGGGTTTGCTATTGTTGATTTAAAAACTTTATTTTCAAAAAGTCAATATGTTTTTCATCTATTTTTTCAGATAATGCCGAGGTTCAAAAAAAAGTGGGAGCAGGGGCTCGGGGTGAATGGAAGGATTGCAACATGAAATCAGCAGTGGAATATGTTTGTGACGATTTGAGAAGCTGTCTTATATTGTGATGTCCCTAAAAGTACACTTAGTGACAGGTTGTTAAAATTGAAGAAAGTATTTAGGATATTGAGGAAATTAGGTTTACTTCTAAAAAGTTCAAAAATTGTAAAGAATGAAGCCAAAACACAAGTACCGGGTAGACCAATCAAATTAAAACAAGAAAAACTACCAGGATACACTATATGCCAAAAAGATTTTAAAATTAGTAAATCAAAAAAGAATCCGCCCAAATACAAAAAAAAAATTGTTAACACGAAGCGGAAAGCGCACAAAGCTAAGCTAAACTAAAACTAAATAAGGATTATAACAAAGATGAAGTTTGAATTTTATCCGTAGAGAAAGCTTTGAAGAAGACTGGATTCAATGTCAAGGTTGTCACGGATGGGCTCATGAAAATTGTACGGGTCTTGAATCTTGCCAGCATTTTTACAAATGTGAATTGTGCCAGAAATAATTTTTATTTTCTGTGCAACGTGTTATGTAAAGTTTGAACACGGTTTTACCACTTTTTTAAAATCCTTTTTTTCAATGAAAAAAAAACATGAATATTTTTTGTCCACTTTTGTGTCCGATACCACCTTTGATGTCCGATATTGGACAATTCTTTCAAATACTTTGTTGCCCTTTTTCTTGTATTTCTCTTGCTTGTATTTTTTTTTAAATAAAGATACTGTCTTGATATATGTGAAATCTTTTGTATTTAATCATTAGTAACCGTTTTATTATAAAACAAAAGAAATTACGGTGTTAAACCAAAGAGCTAATTTGTCCGATACCACCCGTCGAATTCTGATAATAAACGAAAATTTCGTAATTTTAAAATCTAAATTTTGGGAAACAGTGATGGTTATTGATTTTTTAAATTAGCATAGCATGTAGATCTGTCCTTTCCACTTATGATTAATTCATAAATCGTTTATATTGAAGCAATAACAACAAAATATAATTGATCAACACTATGCGTCCGATAATATCCGTACTCCCCCTACACACTACCCGCGCTCAAAGCCATTTCAAGCAACGTTTCAATACTGAATGGTGGTCTCTTACGACAGGGCGATACTGAGATTATCTTCCACTCTGAAACGTGGCGCAAATGTACTATATGTTATTTTAAATGAGTAAATTGTGAAATAACACAAATCAATCCTGATGTGTGCATTTTATGTACAAATAAATTGTACACGCCGTGATTTGAATTCACCACCTTCGGCTTGGAAGTTGAGAGCCTCACCCCTCAACCACGGGAGTTATTATATTACCTGTATAGTTTCAAAGTTCTGAAAATATTATTTTAAAAATTCAAACGAGAAGTGAAAAACTCACTTATTAAGGGAGTTATTATATTACCTGTATAGTTTCAAAGTTCTGAAAATATTATTTTAAAAATTCAAACGAGAAGTGAAAAACTCACTTATTAAGATTTGGTATATCATATCCCCTTTCAATGATGGCCCTTTCTCTGGGCACTGACATTGAGATCAGGAGCTCAGATTCCGAACCCTCAGCTTCCGATGCAAACCCTTCCCTCATATCTCGGACCAGCTTCACCAGGTTGTCTTTGTCTTCTGGCTTGGACCCTCTTCCATAAGCAGGGCGATTCCAGTCCAAATCAACACCGTCGAATTTGTGCTGATGTAAGAACTAGAAACAAAAACAGTGTTTTTTACTAGAATTAATAGTCGACCTACATACCTGTATTCTGTGATTACTGAATAGTTTAAGATGACTCACAATTAGAATTTTTCTAAATTCTTCCACTTGTACCAATACCGCCTCAATCCAGGCTAGAACACTGAATCAAGTTGGCCTGCTATTTATAATATCCTTTGTGTTAGAAGAGTTTTATTTTGTAATGTAAGTTTGTTACTTATTTGTTTAGCATTTCGATATATCCGTGTCATTTTAAAACTAACTTATAAATACAGAAATAATTTAGAAAAATCGACGGTCCCGAAGAACAGGGTCGGATGTGCGATTTTGAAGTTTTACGGTAGAGCTTTTTAAAGTTTCATTTCAGCATTTTTGAAATTGTTTTTGAGATCAAGAATAGCATGTAAGAAAAAACGTGTATTTCATTTAATTTCATCCAAAATTCCGAAAACTCAGACTTTAGACCAACAAAAATAAATTTTATTTGAATCAACAAAAATAAATTAAAAGTAACAAAACAATTGTAAATTTTTATTAGATGCGACATACCCTCGACTCTGTGCAGAAACGGGCGGTCCGTTTGATAGATTCTCCCATCTTAACAGACGGATTGCAATCTTTAGAGCACAGGCGTCGGGTGGGAATGCTATCCTTGTTCTACCGGTATTACAATGGAAGATGCTCCGAGGAACTAGCATCATTGATCCCTTCGGCACCGGTGCATAGTCGGGAAACACGCCCATCATTTGTACATGGTTGACATGTTGTCCGGGTCGTTTCTTCGACTCGTTCTTATGTTCAACAGCTCGGCTGTGGAATGATTTGCGTTTCCTCCTTCCTACAACATGGGTCTCTTCAAGACCAATGTTCATTCCTTCCTCTCCTCAAAAAGACCCTCCACACAGCATCCCAGATGACATAGGCCCTGAGGGAAATTATTTTCCTCAAGGCCTCCTGTGTGGAGTTAAAAAAAAAACATTGTTCTTCGGGACAGTCGATATTTATAGCTAATTGAGGGGTGGACGGAGTCAAAATAAGTAAATATGGTTAGCAATGTTGATTTACCGAATGTGTATTTTGTTTACTATATTAATTTTAGTTTTCTTTGTTAATTTCTAAAATTTCTTCGAATTTTTAGTATTAAAGTTTTTATTTAAGTTTTTTCTTTATTGAAGCCGTGGCCCGTTGCCAATAAATGAAAGGAAACTCCGAATAGTTGTTACTCCTCAAGGAGCTTTTACCAAAAAATGTTCATTACAAAAGAAAACTCTTCAAAAACAAAATGTCTAAAAATTATTTTATTTACTTTATCCGTTGGAAAAAATGTTGTTCGCATATTTAAAATTATAAAGGTAGTTAATGGTCAAGGCAGCGATATTTAATTAATAACTAGCTGGTTCCCGGCATGCATTGCTATGCCATTTAATAAAGAAATGGTTTCTCCCTGCGTGTCCTTTCCCATTCGTCCCGTTCCCCTTCCACCTCCCCTTCCACTCCACCTCCTCCTCCTTCCCTCTCCCCACTCCACTCCCCCCTTCTCCCATCCTGCGAACCCCCCTCCCGCCTATTTAATTCCTGTAAGAACATTCATTTTTCAAGCAGCTCGCGTGCCACCTTGCAATTTTTTTATACAAATTTCATAATGCCAGAGCTCACCAGTAGTTTTATACAAACCTTGTCCTGACAATGACGAACACAAAAAAAAAAGAATTATTCAATTTGGTGCAGTCGTTCGGAAGTTATGCGCGTACATACATTTTGGCGATTCATTTTTATTTATATAGAAGAAGAAGATAGATAGATAGATAGATAGATAGAAGATAGATAGATAGATAGATAATTCATTTTATTAAGCCCAAATTTAAATATTTTGGGAAAGAATATATATCATATTATGTATAAAAAGTGGTTTTTTTTTGTTTGTTAAGTTTTCATAATATGTATTTTTCATACTTCAGTTTAAAATTGTACTAATTTATAAGCTCCCTTTAAGCAAATGATACCTATACCTAAATTTTGACAAAGTTCTGGTAAATATTCAACTGGTCGTAGGATTTGCCACCGTGGGTAATTAAAACCCCTTTTTGCAGTAAAAACGTTTTTGAAGTGAAAACTTGCACCATTGAGATTTAAAACTCGATGAAACAAGAAATAGTGGCACTAAAAGGAGACAAAAACATACATCTATAGGATTTAGCCTCGGGGAGAATGAGATAGGTAGTATAATCGGTCTCCTCTTTGTGTGGTGCTTCGCAGCCTTCCCAGTCTTTACTACCTTAATTTTATGAAGGTTTCACTTCTTCACGTGTGAATTGCACATTCTGCTATTTTTTTAATGCGTTCATTTAAAAACTATTGGATTTTTTTGTATAACAGCGTCACAAAACAATTTCTCTGCTGCTCTTTTTTATCAGATCATTAACTTGTCACAGTCCACAAAGGAGAAAAACAAAGTATTCTGAAATTTATTTTTTAGGTCAGGAACCTACGTAAAAGTGAACAGTTTGTTTTTTGTTATGATTGTTATTATAAGACATTTTTTTTGACGGAAAAGTGTTTTTATTTTTCAGACTGATTGTATTAAGAATGCTTATTAAAAATATGAAATACTAGCTGGTTCCCGGCATGTGTTGCAAAGCCATATTCAAAGAAATACATTGTTTCTCCCTGAATCACCTTTCCCGTGCGTCCCCGTTCCCCTCCCGCGTCCCCTTCCTAGCTAGCTTTATAAATTATAGCCTATATGTTATTCTATTTTATGAGATATATTATTGTAAAGTTTCATTAAAATCCATTAACTAGTTTTTGCGTGAAAGAGTAACAAACACACATACATCCATACAAACTTTAGCGTTTATAATATTAAAGATATAGATGGTTCAGTATTTATTCCAAACAAATATTATTTTTATATGTTAAGAAACAAAGAACTTACAACAAGAAGAGAACTTAAACACTTCTTACGTAATATTATCATACCTTTATGACATTTTGCACAAACTCCTTGCGCCTTTTATCAACAGAAGCGATGTGTGAAAAGGTGGCGG
Organism: Limnephilus marmoratus; assembly: GCA_917880885.1. Taxonomy (NCBI): domain Eukaryota; kingdom Metazoa; phylum Arthropoda; class Insecta; order Trichoptera; family Limnephilidae; genus Limnephilus; species Limnephilus marmoratus. Next base: position 22,455,345 of record OU862919.1, on the reverse strand, counting down.
ATCCCTCGTTCGATCCTCCGATTCCAATCATCGTCTTCAAATTCGGGTTGGCGTTTTTCAGGCCCGTGAATTGGGCATAACCGTCTACATAAAATAGAAAATTACGTAAATGAATTAATTAAAAATATTACGTATATTCTCTTATATGTGTAAATAAAACAGTGTATGTACAAATGCATATTTTTTAATTTTTTTTTATTATTTAATATTTGTATGTTTTTAAAATAATTATATATTTTTTTACATGTTCAATAGATTTGTAATATGAGTATAATAAAAGCCTTTCCTCACCATGAAGAGACAAGGCTCTTGTGTTTGGTGAGTGAATTCTTGCTCAATTATGTTATCAATGTTATCATTTGAGTAAGTGAATAATAATATTGCAACTAATAACGATAGAAAAAATAAAAGATTTTTAAAAAATAACTTATATCATTGATGTCGCTATTCTAAATTCCTGTAATATTCAAAAAAATGTTTCTGAAAAAATAAGAAAATATACAGATGTAGGAAATGAGATTAAAAGAATTTGGCATTCTCAGATTATAAAAATATTACCATTTGTTATTTCGGCTACTGGCATTATACCTAGGTCTCTCATTCAAAATTTAGGCAAATTAGATTTGTCAAAAAAATTATATGTAAAATAGCAAAAATCAGTCATTTTAAATACATGTAGGATTACAAAAGATTTTTTAAATATTTATATTGGGGGATCGGTAGGATTTATAGGTCCAATTGGGAGTTCCACCGAGCCGAACCCTCTGATATGAAAATATCTGGAGTCGGTGAATTATTTTCCCATTTGGTCTCTGTGACATGTTGTTCTTGTGTTATTTTGTGTTTATTATTCTTATATAGTGCAAGTGCATAACGTGGATTGACTAGGTGATCATTTGTAGAAAAGTGCGTGAAAGGGTTAAGTTTTTCCTGCGGGAACGATTTAACACGGACATAAAATCTGAAGAGAAACTTGATTTCAAGATATATCAATAAACAGATTTGAATGAAATGAAATATTTATAATAGTAATGTACTCTTATAGTTGTTTCAGGTAATTTTTAATTTAATTTGGAATTTACGTTTATTTTCGATAATTTTTAGGTTTAATGGGAAGTTGTTGAAATAATTTATACCTAGATACAGATAAGTATTTTTGATGTGCTTGGTATTAAATTTTGGGATTTTAATATTCAAACGCACATTTTAAAATGCATTTATGTACTCATATTTTGGTTCAATTTGTTTCGAAACAGTACACCACTACATAAGCAATAATTTCTTTAAAAAGACTACTGTACCATTCAATTTTTTAGTTCTTACAGCTTACTATGTAGATAAGTTTTTTAAACTTTCAATATAGTAAATAAAATCACTTTTCTGGTGATTATTGCCTAATGATAAATAGCAGAACTTACCCTTGCCAGCTATCGAATAGTTGAATGACCCTCTACTTAATAAATGTACGTAGGCATAAATGAGGTAAGAACAATAAACATATTGCCAGAAGATAAATAGCAGAATGTTCCCTTGTCGATGTCTTGCCAGCTGTGAAGAGGATTGAATGACCCCTAATAACTTGATGAAATGTACGTAGGCATAGATGAGGTTGTTTACTGCTAGAAGATAAATAGCAGAACTTACCTTTAACGATGTCTTGCCAGCTATGAAAATGATTGAATGACCCCCACTTAATAAATTACTTAGGCATAGCATAGGTGAGGAAAAAACAATAAACATATTGCTAGAAGATAAATAGCATAACTTACCCTTATCGATATCTTACCAGCTTTGAAGAGGATAGACCGACCCCTACTTGATGAAATGTACGTAGGCATAGATGAAGTGGTTTATTGCTAGATAAATAACAGAACTTGCCCTTGTCGATGTCTTGCCATCTGTCGAATGGTAAAATGACTCCCTTCTTAATGAAGTATACATAGGAGGATAGATGAGGTTGTTTATTTCCAGAAGATAAATAACAGTACTTACCGGTGTCGATGTCTTGCCAGCAATGAAGAGGATTACACGACCCCTACTTGATAAAGTGAATTTAGGCATAGATGCGTTTGTTTTTAGCAGAACTTACCCTTGTTGATATCTTGCCAGCTGTCGGAGGGTTGGATGACCCCTGCCTTGGTGAAGCCTCCAAAGGCATAAATGAGATGGGTGCAAAGGTGAGGATCGATGGCCGTGGGGGCGAAACTCCCTACCCCAGACCTATAGATAGACCAGTTGGTGTAGTAGCACACCACGCGGTCTGTTACTGCCTCTGAAAACCAAAACCAATGTAAATTATATGATTCAGCTCTAAAAAAATCAACGGTAAAAAAAATTATAGTAACATATGTACACGTATTTTCAATTTTCGACCCACTTGGGCAATCTCTTGAGCTGGCCAGAGGCCAATTTCAAGAAGAAAAAAAAATGGTTTGGTTGAGAATTGAACTTTCTTCCAGGACTGGTTTGTAAACTGCTGTAAATTTATTTTTATTAAAACAAAAAAATATTATAATATTAAATTGTTGAGGATTAAACCTTCCTCGGGGAACGGAGTCAACACCACTAACAACTGAGCCAAATCACAATTGCAAAGTACCGATATTTATTTCAAAATCAAAAAAATACTTATTGTACAAATAAAAAATACAAAAGGTGTAGCTTATGGTAGACCCCATTTCTTCCAGCTAACCACATACATGTTATAAAGAAGAATATTATAATGTTTATGCAAATAAGAAAATACAAATATACCAATAAAATACAAAAATAGGTTTTTCATTTATGTGAGGTGTAATGACATTTGTTTATAAGGAAAGTGTTTAGTGACGATTTGAATTTGTGTGTATCTTGTATTTGTTTAATGTTATATACTTTAATGGCCATGTAGTATGGTCTTTTAGGAATATTGTTTTGTTTGCTTTTGGTATTAATAAGTTTTCTGTGAACCTTGTAGCGTATTTATGTGTTGAATTTTTTTGTGGGAACTTGTCTGTAGATGATCGCACTAACATGCATAACTCCATTATATATATGTCTGTGACTGTCAGAATTTTTCAGATTTTTAAACATAGGTCTACATCAATGATACTCAACCTTTTTTCTCTTCGGGCCACATACATGTATTTGTAAAGTTACGCGGGCCGCAACACTATACTGGTATGACGAAAAAAAATCGCTTATAATTGATGCGGTGGTTTCCAGAAGTGGCTTATTTATAAATTATTTGCGCGCGTACTTGTGTGTCAAATTTTTTTTTTTGTGAATAAATCTAGCGTGTGCAATAGCAACACTCTTACACATCTGCCCTGATGATAAATAACGAAAATACTTTTGGCCGTGAAAATCTAAAAAACGTATCTCACTCTTATACCAGATCATGTGGACCATAATGACAATGGTGTCACCATCTGTATGTCAAAGTCGAAACGAATCTCAAGATATGCAAAATTTTGAATGCAGTTTTTAAGTGTTTAAGGCCGCACACAAAAGCTTGGCGGGCCGCAGGTTGAGTATGGTTGGTCTACATCAGGGTTTCCCAACCAGTGCTCCCCGAGAGGCTAGAAGATGGTCCGCGAGTCAATAAGCGAACCAGCGTGCGGGCGGTCCCTAGTTGAATAAAAAAAATCGGAACAATATTCAATTTATCATTATTGTACCTTGTGGTCAGTGGCCATTACGGTATTCCGTTTCGCTCCGCCCCATCCTATCCCGTTCTACCCCCTCCGTTGTGGTAAATATTCTGCTAGAACCCGTCCCACCCTCTCCCATTACGCACCTCCCGTTGTGCTATCCGTCTTGGGTGCCACCCATGCTAGCCTACGCCACTGACCAGCCATGGCTAGCCAACGTGGTGTCACCCCCCCCCTCCCCAATAAAGTTGACAAACACAAATTTCGACTTCATAAAAAATTGGTCCGTCCGGAGGGGGGGGGATGGCTAGAGAAATGAGCTCTTGCAAAGTCGAGTGGCACCCGGGGCGCCACACCCCCCCCCCCCCTCGCTATGCCGCTGCTTGTGGTCCCTGTCGACAAAATTAACCTTCAAGTGGTCCCGGGTCAGAAAAAGGTTGGGAACCACTGGTCTACATGAATCCAGATGAGCAGAATTTGTAATTTTTCTTATGCAACTCTTTTGGATGATAAAAACATCTTTGGCGTTTACTGAGTTTCCCCAAAAAATAATACCGTATTTTATTATTGAATATACATAACCATAGTATGCGGCGATGTTTAATATTTTTCTCAGTGTACCTAGAACAAAAGAAAAGCTACTGATTTTTGCTACTATTTTTGATACATGTTCTTTCCAGTTTATATTCTTATCTAGTTGTATTCCCAGCAGTGAACGTTTGGGAAGATTCGATAATATTATTATTAAAGTATTCATTTTTACACTGGACAAAATTTTAGAATAACTGCTGTGAGTTTGTGTTATTACCACCAGTAGTTGGTAGGAGGCATTGTCATCGACAGCAAGTCGATCTCGGGAAGTGGGTTAATTTCTACATCCAAGATTCCACTTCATTCATATATTCATTGAAATAAATTAAATCTAAATTCTAACGGATTTACCTATCTGTAAATTCTGTGAAATAAGAGTAATTATTTATTTACTTTTTCATTTTCAGGAAATACTAAATTATCAGTTTGAACGTGATGATATAGTATACAGTAAAAATAAAAATAAATGATTTCCTCCGTGTGACTTAGCTTCAATTAGACACAATAAGAAGGATGTCTGTATTAGGTACACTTTGAAAGCCAATATAAGCTTACAGTTTCTTCTAACTGAATTGAATTTAAAGTTTTTTTTTTACATGAGCTCCACACAGGAGGGCATGAGGAAAATAATTTCCCTCAGGGCCTATGTCATCTTTGGGGATTCTTTGTGGAGGGTTTTTTAATGAAAGGAAGGAGAGGAGAGTTCTGGGAAGGAAAATAATTTAAGGGGTGGGTAGGAATCTGGGGTTCAGCGTATCCTGGTCATCCGCCTCCAAGACCTAGACAAACCTCACCCCATGAACCCGGGCACCCCCGCTAAATCTCCAAACATAGCGAACCACTTGGGGTGACCTATGGCAGAGGTGTTGGTTATCCAATAAAGGTTCCCGAAGCGGCGGCACCCATTCCCGCCTCCCAAATTACCTGATTCGTAGAATTCCTTGCTTTAGCAGACTACAAAGTGTATATTTTTGAGAGTTAAACTGCAAAGTGCTAAACTTTAACACATGATTAGCTCAAATAATCTGTACCTGGTTCACATGTTGTGGCATCTCACAATTTGGGAAATGTTGTAGTGCTGAAGCAAAAGGAGAGGGGAAGGAGATGGGGAAAAATAAATGTAATATAGGTACCTTATTTTTTCGATCTGAGGAGTATCTTTTGTTGATACGGGAAAGATCCCATATGGAATTGGCTGTCAAATTTGTGATTGTGATTCTCAGCGGGGTCCAGAGATCGTCATTTGTCACAACAAGTCAATGAATTTATCAAGTTTGTCAATAAATATTCTCAACTTTTGTTGTTTCGAGTTTAGTTGTGCTTTCCATGTTCGACGGAAAACATTTCCCAAACACTCCATCCCGGGTGAAGCGGGAAGGCAGGCGGGGGGGGGGATTCATTTTTTGACAGATGCCGCGCAATGCGGTCGTGTGGGGAGAATTAACGGAACGGCCGCCTTTTGTGATTATGTGCAATGAGCGGGCATATTCACGAGTTTAAAATATTATTATACTACGTATAATATTATAATAAATATATTTGATAATAAAATTATAATATAATATCAAATATTTATAATTATTCTGTTTTTGACGTAAATATTTACGCACTCTAAATTCGTAACTTTAGGTCGTGCCATAATCGATATTAGTCAGAAATCTTTCCTGATTATTCAAGTTGGCATGGTGAACACAATTTGACAAGTAGTACCTACATAACATAATAATAAAGTACATAATAACAATGTATGGCTGTTTATGAAATTTACGTTTTTGTGTAAAATCATTTCAAGGGCACTGTATATTACTGTACAAAGACATGACGTTCCCGCGCGGCGCGGAGAATATTTCAGGCGTTTCTCGATACCGAATAAGTATGTTAATATTTGTTACTATATTATAATTATATTATCAAATATATTTATTATAATATTATACGTAAGTATAATAATATTTTAAACTCATGAATATTTAAGCTCGCTCATTATACATTACACATAACCTCAAAAAGTCGTTCGGTTTGTTCTTCCATAAATACGACCACACCGCGCGACTCCTGTCAATTAAATGAATTATACCCCCCCGCCTGCCTAGGGATGAAACGATACGAGTAAATACAAGTACATACTCGATATTTTTCACCGATACCAAGTACTTTTAGTATCGATACTTTGAAATTGAGTACTGAGTAGGTATCGGTCAAAAGTACTCATATCAGTATGCCAATGTCACTTATCTTATTTAACATTCACAAAAAAATTGCATATCTTAAATTGAAGTTTTTGAACGCACCCTAACCCTAGCGTCCCTAGCTAGTTTTAGTTTTGTGTAGTTGGCAAGCTTGTTTGTCTGTATAAAAAAAAACAGGCAGCGCCGCCACAGCCATATTTTGTCGTCATTGACAATGTTTCGTTCGTTCACTTTCGCTCCCATGTTCGTTAATCCTTTAACAATAGTCTGTGTTTGTTCAGTGTTTTAACTTTTTGAGTTATTGAAAATGGGGCCTCCGAAGCCTAGTGTGGCAATATTTCACGAAAAACTACGAGAAAACCACAAGGTGCAAAAAATGCTTTAAAACAGTGCGGTTTTGTGGCAAAACTTCTAATTTGCATGAGCATTTAAAAAGCCACGCTGATTATATTGCACCTGTTTATGATAACAACAAGATTTCAACGTAAGTACATATATATTTTAGACACTTATATTTTTTTTCAAAATTTCCAAAAAAGATGCGATACGAGTAAGTATCGATACTTTTCAACTGATACCAAGTAAGTATCGATACTCGACGACCGATACAGTATCGAGTAAAAGTATCGATACCTCAATGGTATCGTTTCATCCCTACGCCTGCCTTCCCGCTTCACCCGGGATGAAGTGTTTTGGGAATGTTTTCCGTCGAACACGGGAAGCACAACTAAACTCGAAACATTGACAAACTTGATAAAATCATTGACTTGTTGTGGGACTGTCAATGATTTTATCAAGACAAATTGAGACAAATGACGAGCTTTGGACCCGACTTATGATTTTCAATGGGTGTCCTGGGCCGATGACAACTGCCGCCAATTTTAAGTAGTTTTTTTAAACTTTAAAACACACATTTCCTATCAATATCGGATCGGCTGTCAATGGTGAAAGCGTGCTCGGGAGATCGATATAAAATCATCGGAAGTTGAGATATCCTAAAGTTTTCGATTTCACCGTGCTAGAGATCCATGATAGATGCTTACAGGTAGTAGGTAGTGCTTTATATTTCAAATTTACCGCGTTTTTTCACCATATACATGTAGGGACGTGTTACATAAGTAATAAGGTATTTACTTACAAGTAGGTATTACTCATGTTTTGCGGTCATCCAGTTAGTTTATATACCTATACCTAATACTGTGGTTACAATCAGGTGCTAGCATTATCAAACGGATACTCCAAGACTGTGAATAATGTGCCAATAGACTTCCTTTTTGTACCACAAACTAAGATTTTTCTTCTGTGAGTTGGCGGTTAACCTTATGCTTAACAATTAAATCATTGATTAAATTATATATATGGCAAAGGACTATTTTAGATAAATATTTTTTACGAATCGGTTTACAATTATTTATGAATACCAAATATTAGTGATGCAACGGAAGTGTCTTAACGGAAGCAGAAGCGGAAACAGATGACAAAAGTAAATCTTAGCGGAAGCGGAAGTGTTAATATTATGAAGAAAAGGCACAATTTTATTTTTTAAGATTTGTTTAATTAAATTTGTATTTTGTACTTTTACTACTCGAAATTAAACAGAGGTAAATTATATTTAACAAAAAGTAATTTAGCTGCTTTTACACCTTTGAGTCTGTTTCGGTGTTCTTCATATATTAAACCAACTCCACTAAATAATTGCTCACTGGCTACACTGCTGGGGGAGCTGATAAGTATTGACGAACTATTGGAACAGATGAGGGTATTTGTGCGCATTTACTTTCCACCACATAAAGGGGATCCTCATGGAGAGGTAGTCTCTACTATTTCTTGTACTCCCGAAGGTGTGACTGTATCTCTGAAAATAAATTGTCACCATCGTCAGTTGTAGAAGAGTTCTCCTCCTGGTCTTCATTTACACTTAACATCAATTCCACTATTATTGTAATGATGATGATGATTTTGAAGTAGAAGGCTGCACTTCGATATCTTCAATCGCAAATTATTCTTCGTTTAGAGTTCTGTTATAATGTTTGCGGAACCAGAAACGGAAACGGAAGTGAAAAAACTTGCGGAACTTCTGCAGAAGCGGAAGCGAAAGTAGAGTTCTGTTGCAACACTACCAAAAATATGCTTTTCGTGCCTTTTCGATTACGTAGAATTAAAGTAAAATTGTTTATGATAAATATAAGCATAAACAACCAAAAAAAATTTTTTTTCATTAGAAATGCATGAACGCATATAAGAAGCAGATTTTTTATTAAAATACTTGTATCTACTTGTATCTGACGCTATCTAGTATCGCCAACATTTGCGAGTGCATGAGTGCCACAAGTTGATAGAATGCACTGTCATACACAAAGAGTCCATCTGCCGAGTTTCAACTCGATCGGATGTCGGGAAGTGGGTTAATTTCCACCTCCAAGATCCCATTTCATTAATTCATTCATTCAATGAAGAAAATTCTGAATTCAAATAGATATTTAATCAAATGAAGACAATATAAGCGAAACTCAATCGAAAATCTGAAAACAGAAAAATCAGAAAAAGATATTGACACATCTGGGACATTGTCCCAGATGTGTCAATATCTTTTTCTGATTTTTCTGTTTTCAGATTTTCGATTGAGTTTCGCTTATATTGTCTTCATTTGATTAAATATTACAATTTGAGGTTTTACTCATAAAGTTAAAATAAAAATAAAAATATCAAATAGATATTTTTAAAAAGACAATATTACGGCTAAGATTATTTGTAACTGTCCCTTGATTAACTTTTTTTTTTTTTTTATAAAATTATACATAAAATAAATTAAAACCACTTTTGGGCTTGAGGTCAAGCGTTTCCCGATTCTGTTTGGCAGGCGATTTATATGCCTATTACCTACTTTCGTGGCGATATAAGATATAAGGTATACTAAGAATATACACATTTTTGCTAGTAGCTTCCTCTTAAAGTTATACCGGTAAGCATTGAAAATAAACTACTTACATCAGGAACTGCTATGAACTTTCCAAAGCCATGCGAACTGCTTCAAATTACATAATATTTAACAGCTGTAGCTACTATTTACTTATGCAAAAATAATTAATCCTAAATTATATAAATCAAGGAAATAAACAATTCTTATAGACTCCAGATACTAATATCCACAGCCTGTATGTCGGACAAATATATACAGCTCTATGTTGAACTAATATCTACGAAGTTCAGAGTGTTGACTAATATCTTCAGAGCTAAGGTCGGACGAATATCTATGACGGTCCCAGTGTTGATTAATATCTACAAAGCGTAGGTTGAACTAATATCTACAGAGCGTGGGTTGGACTAATCAGCTAAATGCGTCCAATAGTCCGATATTAGGGATTTTTACATACATACTTACATAAATTAAGTTTTTTAAACTGCATACGCAATATTACGTTATTCCAATATGCTATACATAATTGCAAATCCAACCTCTGCCAGTGCTGTAGATATTCGTCAACACTTTGGTTCTCATAGATATTAGTCAGCAGTTTGAGCTGTAGATATTCGTCAACACTTTGGTTCTCATAGATATTAGTCAACAGTTTGAGCTGTAGATATTCGTCAACACTTTGGTTCCCATAGATATTAGTTCGATTTTTTTCAGTTTTTGGAATTCCTGTAGATATTAGTAGACGCCTCCTTCTTATAGGGAGCGGCTTCTATAGAGAGACAACCAGACGCGATAAGTACCTATTTACATATTTTAGATTTTTTTTATTTAAAATGTTTTACTCTGAATAATCGCTGGTAATGAATAGGTACGTATTCGTCCACGGGTTATTACATTTAAATATATCTTCCTTGTTCTACGTTATGTTTGAGGAAGTTATTTATTTATTTAAAATTCTATCGTTTTTTACTGTAAAAACTGTTACTCGTTGCCAGATGTAACGAGTAACAGTTGTTACAGCAACCAGATGTTACTGTAACCTTTATTGAACTGTGAATAATTTTTTTTTTAAAGTTGAAATTGGAATTTGAGACGATAAGCTATTGTAACCTTTATTAAACGCGCAATAAATTAAGTTTTTTTTAAGTTGAAATTGGAATTTAAAACGACATGCTAATGTAATATTTACTGAACGGCGCAATAAATTAAGTGTTTTAAAGTTTAAATTGGAATTTAAGACGATATGCTATTATAACCTTTATTGAACGACGCAATAAATTAAATTTTGAAGATGAAATTGAAACCTACCTTTTAAGAAAATGCATTTAAATTAATTTTATTTCTAAGTCTAGGTATATTTTTATTTGTCTATTTTGTAGATCTAATTTAGTAACTGTTAAGTGATTCAAGTTCATTATGTAGACTTATTATTGTCATGGCATTGATTTATTTATTTTTTTACTTCAAATAAAATAATTTATTTACCGTAATCTATAACTCCCCAATTCAAACACAATAAATGTTTTCTCTATTGCGTTGGGCATTTTTGTTAAGAAAAAATTCTTTATTTGTAATGACCTTTAAGAACCATCTGTTTTAAATCTGTTTTCTGTGTGTATTTTATACAATAAAAAATGTTTTTGTAACCTTTATTGAACGGCACAATAAATTAAGTTTTGAAGTTGAAATTGGGATTCAAGACGATATGTTAATGTAACCTTTATTGAACGGCGCAATAAATTAAGTAAAGTTGAAATTGGGATTCAAGACGATATGTTAATGTAATCTTTATTGAACGACGCAATAAATTGAGTTTTGAAGTTGAAATTGGGATTCAAGACGGTTTGTTAATGTAACCTTTGTTGAACGGCGCAATAAATTAAGTTTTGAAGTTGAAATTGGAATTCAAGACGATATGTTAATGTAACATTTATTGAATGGTGCAATCAGGCGCGTAGCTACCTAGGGGCTACGCGGGGCAGTGCCCCGGGGCCCTCAAGCTCAGGGGGCCCTCGAATCCTTACCAGAAATCTCGATCGAACTGAACTTTTGGAAATTTCTCCCATTTTAAAAATAAATATGACAGGTTGGCAAAGAAAAGTTAAAAAACATTTTGATGAATTAGCTGCTGATCACCGATTTCCAAACCGAGAAAAAATTTTAAAATTGAGATTTTCAATAATGTACTAGACACAGTAATATCTCAATTAGATACACGTTTTATTGGTATGAGTGCAGTCTGTCATATTTTCTATTTTCTAACACCAACATTTTTATTACATGTTGATGAAGCAACTTTATTACAAAAGTGTGACGAATTCCAAAGAAAATATTCAGATATAATAGGCCCTAGTTTTTCACTTCAATTTATTAATATTTACCATCTAGTTTTACCTCAACTAACTCAAGCATGGACTGTTCACCAATTATGTAAGGAAATAATGAGCAAATATGGAGTGCTAGAATGCGACCTAACGGAAGTATTTACAGCAATGTTATTATTCTTTACAATTCCTGTCACTTCTGCAGCAGCTGAAAGGTCATTTAGCAAATTAAAAATAATAAAAAAATATTTAAGAAATAAAATGGGCCAAACTCGACTCCGACATTTATCGCTAATAGCAATTGAAAACAAAACCGCATCAAGCCAACGAAGTCATTGATACTTTTGCGAAAACTAAAGCTAGGAAAAATTGTAAATGTAATTGTTATTTAGTCAGTTGGTAGGCCCGACCTTTATATAATAAACCCTTGAATCTTCTCTATTTCGTTTTAATGAGTCTAGTTTTTGCACTGATAATTCGTGGTGGAATTCCATTGTATTAGAATTTGAAATTAAAACACTTTTGTACTTTCTTCCACAAATTTATATTTCACCAGGACTGGTTTCATCCTATTACGGACATTTTCAGTATTTGTCATATATATCATTTGTGTAATAGGGCGAAGGAGCCTGGGAAGACCAAGACTAAGATGGAGCGACAACTTCCTCAAAGACATATCTATCTTGGAGCTTCAAAACTGGAGAGAGCTGGCTCAAAACCGAGATGAGTGGAGGAAGACTCTTGAGGAGGCCAAGACCCACCAGGGGTTGTAGAGCCAATAGTGATGATGATGATATAATTTGTGTATATATATCATTTGCGTATATCATTTGTGTATAAATTCCGTAGCATAAGAATTTCAACTACCAGTCTGAAAATGTCCGTAATAGGATGAAACCGGTCCTGGTGAAATATAAATTAGTGGAAGAAAGTATAAAAGTGTTTTAATTTCAAATTCTAATATTTCGTTTTATTAGCCAAACCTACACCAAGTATTAATTGTAATTTATGTTGTTACTGTTTAATATTTTTATTACCTGCCCTGCAGTGCACAAAAAAAGCTTAAGTAGCTTAGCATTTTTAAAGTATTTGTATATTTCATATTTTTATTTGATAAAACCTAATCAGTTTACATAGCAGTGGGCCCCATTTTTTAATTTGCCCCAGGGCCGTTGGTTACCTAGCTACGCCACTGGGTGCAATAAATTAAGTTTTGAAGTTGAAAATGGGGTTCAAGACGATATGTAACCTTTATTGAATGGCGCACTAAATTGAGTTTTGAAGTTTAAATTGGGATTCAAGACGATATGTTAATGTAATCTTTATTGAACGACGCAATAAATTGGGTTTTGAAGTTGAAATTGGGATTCAAGACGGTTTTTTAATGTAACCTTTGTTGAATGGTGCAATAAATTAAGTTTTGAAGTTGAAAATGGGATTCAAGACGATATGTAATATTTATTGAACGGCGCAATAAATTGAGTTTTGAAGTTGAAATTGGGATTCAAGACGGTTTGTTAATGTAACCTTTGTTGAACGGCGCAATAAATTAAGTTTTGAAGTTGAAATTGGGATTCAAACGATATGTAAATGTAACCTTTATTGAACGGCGCAAATAAATTAAGTTTTGAAGTTGAAATTGGGATTCAAGATGATATGTTAATGTAACTTTTATTGAACGGCGCAATAAATTGAGTTTTGAAGTTGAAATTGGGATTCAAGACGGTTTTTTAATGTAACCTTTGTTGAACGGCGCAATAAATTAAGTTTTGAATTTGAAATTGGGATTCAAGACGATATGTTAATGTAATCTTTATTGAACGACGCAATAAATTGGGTTTTGAAGTTGAAATTGGGGTTCAAGACGGTTTTTTAATGTAACCTTTGTTGAATGGTGCAATAAATTAAGTTTTGAAGTTGAAAATGGGATTCAAGACGATATGTAATCTTTATTGAACGGCGCAATAAATTGAGTTTTGAAGTTGAAATTGGGATTCAAGACGGTTTGTTAATGTAACCTTTGTTGAACGGCGCAATAAATTAAGTTTTGAAGTTGAAATTGGGATTCAAACGATATGTAAATGTAACCTTTATTGAACGGCGCAAATAAATTAAGTTTTGAAGTTGAAATTGGGATTCAAGATGATATGTTAATGTAACTTTTATTGAACGGCGCAATAAATTGAGTTTTGAAGTTGAAATTGGGATTCAAGACGGTTTTTTAATGTAACCTTTGTTGAGCGGCGCAATAAATTAAGTTTTGAATTTGAAATTGGGATTCAAGACGATATGTTAATGTAATCTTTATTGAACGACGCAATAAATTGGGTTTTGAAGTTGAAATTGGGATTCAAGACGGTTTTTTAATGTGTAACCTTTGTTGAATGGTGCAATAAATTAAGTTTTGAAGTTGAAAATGGGATTCAAGACGATATGTAATCTTTATTGAACGGCGCAATAAATTGAGTTTTGAAGTTGAAATTGGGATTCAAGACGATATGTTAATGTAACCTTTATTGAACGGCGCAAATAAATAAAGTATCGACGTTGAAATTGTGTTATCGTAATCTTTATTTAACGGCGCAATATAGTTTTTAAATTGAAATCTTGTCAATAATTTGGGTTATGGAAGACTTTAGGTTGCCCAGCTTATGTGAATGGTTGAGAAACCCAACAAAGTAAAAACTGTAAGAACTATTTGAATTGTTTTCGGGATATCGCAGACGAATTTAAAATGTTCAGAATCAGTAGGTAGAACCAAAGTGTCCTCACTTTAATGGAGAATGTCGTGCGGCTGAACGAAGTGGGAAAGTTCAGCGAGAAAGAAATAATGAAATATTTTGTAGATCAGAGGTTCCAAACCTTATCTGGCTCACCACCCACTTATCAAGTATATTTTTCATATATTTTTTAAATTCATCTAACCCCCATTTCAGCCCTTCACCACCCACTATTTGCCCTCGATGCCACCATCATCTCAAAAAAATATCGAATGCTTTAAAAATCTTGTCTTAATCTTGCGACCTCTGGGCTCAGAGATTAGCGCTATGCCATGGGTCTTCAAAGTTTTCAAAATGAGATAGCAATGTCACAAACAAAACCTACCTGTGCATGTAGCCATGACGAAGACACACGTGATGGCGGTGAGTAACCATTTCGATAAACCCATCTGAAAAAAAAACAATCATCGTGTTTAGTAAGACATTATATTGTATGACTCAACACTTAGTACCTACTTAATATGAATAGCTACCATTGAGGATAATACCCCAAGGGTACCTACTCACTCAACTGAGCGGTCTTACCTAGGTACCTACTCGTATTTCTGTCAACAGCAGATCTGGCATTCAAAAATTATGTTTCTAGTGTGCAATTTTTAATAATTAAAAACTAAAATTTCTTCTGAAATTATAATATTTGTAAGTAGGTACTTAAATACATTATCTACTTAATTATAAAGGACAGCTGGTTCCCGGCATGTGTTGCGATGTCATATTTAAATTAATAAATTTGTTTCTCCCTGCATATCCTTTCCCGTGCGTCCCCGTTCCCTTCCCGCATCCCCTCCCTCCCGCGTTCCCCTTTCACCTTCACCACCCACCTTCTCCCGCTCCCCCGTCCCGCAAACCCCCCTCCCGCGTTCCATATACTCAGTCCCAGTACATTCAGTTTTCATTTATTACATTTCACCTATTACATTTTTTTTATTAAAATTTTCATTTTTCGTATATCAAAAATATTATTTTTTGTATATTATAAGTCAATCAATCAAATTTGGTATCTAACATAGGTACCTATTTAAAATATCTATAATATAAAAAATTCATAGACAATTCTTTTAATACAAAAAAACAACTACCTTTTAAAATCAATTTTAAACGTGCGAAGTTAAAATAGTCGTTAAAATTTCTGAAATTATTCATTTTTCTGCGCAATTTTCTTAATTTTTCTTTCCGTAAGAACCTTCCACAATGTATTAGAAAACTTAAAAAAAAAAGATGAATGAAATGGATAAAGTCGTTCTGAAGTTATGGCGTGACCAAGGGAAACAGGGATTCATTTTTATATATACATAGATATATTTTTTAACATTTATTTCTTTCAAATATGGAACAATATATATGGTGATATATTATAATAAAACAAATATAAAACTTTTTTCCACTTTAATTTTGTTGACCGTAACTGGTTTCAGCTGGTTAAAGCCGTCTTCAGACTGGTTATTAATTATTCTTAGTCTACGGTTTATATACATAACATATGGGGGAGAGGGGTGGTCTACGGGGATTTTAATCAATTATATTAATTACATTTGTTACTAAGTCGTCTTGGTATGTCGCATTTCTAATTATTTTGGTTAACCCAGTAGGCTAATTACCTGGGGTTTTGTAGCTCATTTCAAAGTTCAAGGAAAACCTTTCAGGTGATATGAATTATTAATAACCTAATTGTTGTCAATACCGGTTACGGTCAATAAAATTAAAGTGGAAAAAAGTTTTATTGTAATATTTATGTAGAACTGATAGGTTGGGTGTTGTAAGATATTTATTGAGTTCTACTTTAATATTATATTAAAATATAAGTGGATAAACAGGTCTTTAAAACACGCGCGATTTTTCGAGCACGACGGCGTAGCCGAGTGCTCGAAATAAAGCAAGTGTTTTAAAGACCAGTTATCCACGAATACTTTACGCTATTTTTTTTTATTGGTACACTTTGAAAACATAAATATTGATATTATTATTAAAAATTTGGAAATAAGAACTATTAATGAATTCGTGATGTGACATCACAATATCTTGTTGTCATGGAAATGAAAAACACAAACATTAATTTGCAATCTGTCACATAAGATTAATAGTTGACATCACAGTTTTTACTAGTTATTGTGTGTTGTAAAATGAGTTCTAACATTGATAATTTAAATACCAAAGCAGAATCGCGGTTAATACCTGAAAAATCCAAAGACGTTTATAAAAAAGAATATGAAAGGTTCATAACATGGATGGAGGAGCAAAACATAGTAGATGTAGATGAACGAGTAATGTTTTATTTGACGTTTAAAATATTCCTGTCAGATTTATAGTTAAAAGTTGACATGACTTCACATTTTGTTGATTTGTTGATGTTGCCATGGAAACTTTAAAAAACGCGCGTTCCATAAAGTGCGATTTAAACACGCTAGAGCGTACTTTAAATGAGTAAAAAAGGGCACCAATAAAAAAAAAATAATTTTACAAAATGCATTTATGTATGGACAACGTTAAAGATTTACACAACTCACTGGTCTCTAGAAAAAAAAAACAAACGAACGTTGTTTAACTGTCAATGGTTCTCAATTCAAATATTTTTATATTATTTTTATATGCTTCTGGAAAGATCGCTACTTTTTTAAAACAATCTAAAACATCAGGTAGCAGAGGCTGGCTGCTACATTTATAATGGAATTCCACCATGAATTGTCAGTTTCAAAAATATAAATATTAAACGTTAGATATTATGTCAATGACAATTATTCTTTTTTAATTTTTTTCAAGTAGGTTCGAACCCAAGATTCGCAGAAAGCGCGTTTAACATGGTTAGCTCATTGAGTGGGTAGAGCGGTGATTGGTGACGTGACGTCTTGAAGTCCATGTTCCACTAGAAATTTTGAATTAACTGCAATAAAAGTGATAGTGTTTTACTTCAAGCAACGTCAGAAACGTAGAAGCGTATGAGCTAACCTTGTTAAATGCATTTTCTACGAACCTTAATGAGTACCTACTATCACATTGAAAAATGCGAATAAAAAAGTTCAAACAATCACGAAGATTTCACATTTGAAAAAATAATCTTTACTGCAAACCATTAAAATGACCACCGTCTTGAACCCGAAACGGATCGTACAAATAAATTTACAGACAGTACCAATAAGATCAACTTTCCATATTTTTTTGTTTTATAATATCAATAAAACAGGTTTTCTTCTGACATCAGACACATGTTTAATTCCATAATAATCGGCAACGCAAGAATATTACATTGTCGTATTATTAAGGTGAGTAAGGCAAAAGTATTCTGTTTTGATGGCTTGGAAAAATATTTAAGGTGCTTTAATTAAATATATTTCGAGTAGAACACACCTTGACCTTTGAAAAGATCGAGTGTTTTTTTGTACTTCTTTTAAATAAATTTCTTTCTTTGATGAATACTTTAAACGATATGAAGGATTTTTTGTTATTTGTTTTCAGGGTGTTATGCCGTGTTGCGCTACCTCCTCCTTTAGCCGACGTTTCGGACAGCGTTACAGTGTAACAAATAACAAAACATACTTTTGGCCGTGTAAATCTAAAATCATATTATCTGATATGAAGGAATGTTTGTTAAAAAATGTGAGGAAAATGATTTTTTTCGAAAATGTCCTCATTTGTGGTGCGTGTAACTCAAAAACGGTTGGGATTTCGAAAATTACGTATAGAATAAAAGTTGTAGATTGTATAAGCTTTTACTGATTTTAATAAAAATTTTCTTTGCGAAGCACTGTTTTCGAGATATTTTTTATTTATTAGAGATAATATATTACAAAATTATTACATAAAATTTATAATACATTACTCCCAATGAGTTTAATAAAACTCATTTCGGGAAGGACAACATTATACATCTAAAGGAAAATTATTTTTACATAAGAACACGGAAATCAATGAACAATACATAGATTTTTAAATGGACTAGACACACTTGATACAGGTAATTGAAGAATATATAAGAGTTACAAAGGAAGACAGATAACTTCGTCACTGGTTAATAAAGTTACTGAGAAAATATCCTTTTAGAGCCTTTGCCAATATATTTTTGTTTAATTCAGGTAGTTTTAGGACATTAGGTAATGCGTTGTATTGCGTATGTGCGATGTATTGAAAGGAGTTAATTCCAAATTTAGTTGTGTGTGTAGATGACGATAGGTGTATTTGATTTTGTGATCGTGTTTTGTGCTGGTGTATATCGGAATTAAAGGCTGGTTTAGTGTTGGTGTGTGACGAGTGTTGAATTATTTGTAGGATGGCAGTGGTGATGCTATATTTTGGCAGAATGGTAAAGGGAAGAATTTGTGTCAGTGAGTATATGTCTTTGACATGCGTATCCCATGGTAGATGGTATATATTTCTTATGGTTCTATTTTGGATTACTTGTATTTTAGATATTTGTTTCTTAGTAATGGTGCCCCAGATACTAACCAGATAACTTAGGTGAGAGTGGATCAGAGCATAATATGTGGCACGCAGTAAAGCTGTGGGGAGCACATCTTGAAGTCGATAGAGTACACCAGTTATCGGGGAAATTTTTGATTTAACATATTCAACATGGGAGTTCCACGATAGGTTAGAATCTATGAATAACCCTAAATATTTCGTTACTTGTACATTTTGGAGCTTTTCATTTCCAAGAGTAATATTCATTGTCATGTAATCTTTTTTCCCGAAAGTGAGGTAGTGAGTTTTTTTGACGTTGAGGCTTAATTTATTTATCCGTAACCATTTAGCTAGCTTTGCGAGATCTTTATTCATTAGAGATTCAAGTTCCCTCAGATTTTTACAACGATAATAAATCACAGTATCATCAGCGTAAAGTTGAAGTTTTCCCAAGATGCCGCATTTAGTTATATCATTGATGTATAGTAAGAAAAGTAGGGGTCCTAGAATCGAGCCCTGTGGTACTCCACATGTGATTTTTCCAAAGCCGCTTAGGTTCCCTTCGATGTCGACAAGGCAATATCTATTTATTATTATTAAGGCACTTCTATGGTTATCTATGTTGTTAACTTGTTTTGACAGCTCCCGCTTTAAACATCAAAAAGTATAGTTTTTACGAACAAAAAACCTTAAGAGTTCTTTGCTTTTCAAGAAAATCGAGTCGCGAAGACAAGTAAAGTGTTTTGCTAGTGGGTATTAAATATATACCAAGATATTGATCATTCTAAAAGTTGGCAATTCGTTACAAAAGTGTTGTTTTTTATCTCACAAACTTTACCATTCGCAGTGTCGATGAAAAGAAGATAAATAATTACAACATAAATATAATCACATTGACAAACAGTTACACAGAGCATGCTGATTTGCGTAAATAATTGCTGAATTGTTTACATTAATTATAGAGTGAAAAATACCTTTTTGAGCACCACAAACAATAATATTTACATTGCGATTAGCAAAATTTGTTGTGGGGCATTATTGAACAATATATAAAATGCCTCAAGAAAACACTCGCTCTAAATCAAAAAATAACGCCATGACGTCACATAGTCCCCAATCAGTTGATAACAATCAGATCCTTTTTGACTATATTGACAGTAAATTTTCTGAATTAAAAAAAGAAATGTTTAAAAAAATTGAATCAGAGACAGCTGAAACAAAAAAGCTACAGACTTCATTTCCGAAAAGTATGATGAAATACTAACTAAATTAAATGAATTGGCGGGTATTAAATCAGAAGTTGAAAAAATTAAAAAAGATCTGTCTAGAATTAATGATATCGATATTCGGCTTGCCGAGCTAGAGCAAAATGCCTTAAATAACCAAATTGAAATCTCTGGAGTGTGTGAAAATTCAAAGGACAACCCGATTGAAACTGCAAAGGATAGCTAATAAGCTAGGCATCGAAATCTTGGATAATGACTTTTCAGACATATATCGTGTTCCTGACCGTCGCCAAGATTTTCCAAGGAAAATTATCATTAAATTCCACAATTCTAGCATTACAACTCGACAAAACTTTCTTGCAGTAAAAAACCAAACCAAGAAAATAAGCCCATCCGTATACATCGGCGAAGTGTTGTCTCCATATAATAAGGACTTACTATGGAAAACCAAAAAGGGAGCCCAGGAATTAAACCATCAATATACCTGGTTTAAAAATGGAAAAGTTTTTACAAGGAAATCAACGGAATCAAAAATTATCAATATAAAACATGAAAGAGATCTACTAACACTGTAAATGTAATTTTATAGTTGTCAAAGTTTATTAAAACACCTAAAATGGCTACCAATCTGGAAGAACTCACATACCACCTGATTGAAAATGAAACTGTTACTACCAACACAGAAAACATAAAACTATGTCTAAAAAATAATTTGAAAATAATACACCAAAATATAAGAAGCATCAATAAAAACTTCGAAGGATTTCTTATAAACCTAAAACTAATAAACATTGAATTTGATATTATGATCCTAACAGAATGTTGGATTAAAAGTTCTTATACGCCAAAAAATATAGAAGGCTACTATTGCATCAACGCTTCATATAATACTAAACAAAATGATGGAATTGTTGTTTACATTAAAAACAATCTGAAAACTACCACTAAAGAAATCAAAATCAATGATTCCAATTGTCTACACATACAAGCTAAGTCAGTAATTGATATACTGGCTATCTATAGATCCCCATCCACACCCAATATTACAAACTTCCTTACATCAATTGAAACTGTGTTACATAAACTAAAACACTGTAGTAATCTGTTTTTAATTGGAGACACAAACATTAATATTTTAGAAAATGGTCATTCTCAAAAAGACGATTACCTCAATGTCATAAGCTACTACGGTCTTTTTAGTTACATCAACAAACCTACTAGAGTCACTGAAGAAACTCTTTCTTGCATTGACCATGTAATCGGTAAAACGAAAAAACCCATCAACACAATAATATATGAATCCACAGTAACAGACCACTACTCTACAATATTGGAAGTTGGAAATGAAAATAAAACTAAAGATGATTCCGTAAACATATCTATCGTGAAAAATAAAATCGATTGGGATACAATTATGTTCAATATAAAAAACGAAAATTGGGAAAATTTGTATTCGATTACTGATAACGATATGGCATGGAATTATTTCACCAACTTTATTCAGAATCAAATAAATCTATACACCCACCAGAAAGAGGTACCTAACAAAAAATATGCAATCAATAAACCATGGATTACACCTGGATTATTAAAATGCATCCGAAAAAGAGATAACATTCACAAACAAATAAGGAAAGATCCAAATAATTACTTACTTACTACATTTTACAAAAAATATAGAAATATATGTACTAAACTAATCAAACAAGCAAAGAATAAATACTATTCAAGAAAAATTATTGAATGTAATAATGACTCCAGAAAGATTTGGCAAATTCTTAAAGAGATAACACATGCAAGGCAATTCAAAGATCAAATTGAGGAACTTACAATTGATGGTCAGAATGTGAATTTTAACTTGGACCCGAAGACTATTGCCGATCATGCAAATACATTTTTTACAAACGTTGGATCAAATTTGGCCAGTAAAATAAAAGAAAACATCAACTGCAATACTAAAACTCCACCACCAGATGATAATCTCCGAGAAGAATCTTACACAAAATTTACTCTAAAAGATGTATCGATGGAGGATATCATCAAAGAAATCGACTCACTGAAAGAGAAGACTTCACCTGGACATGACAAAATACCAAGTAAACTACTAAAATCACTGAAATCTCATGTAGCCGTTCCCCTCAAATTCCTAATTAATAAGAGCTTCACTCAAGGCTGTTTCCCAAATGTACTAAAACAAGGTATTATCTCTCCAATTTTTAAAGGTGGGAAAAAAACTGAAATTACCAATTACAGACCAATTTGTGTTCTAAGAGCACTCTCTAAAATTGTTGAAGGAATACTGAGAAATCAATTGATTACTTACCTTGACTCTAGTAATATATTATCAGCAAATCAGTTTGGTTTTCGCCATAACTTATCAACCTCAGACGCCATCGCTAATGTTACAGACTTCATAACAAGTAATGTTGACAAAGGAAATAAATGTTTAGCAATTTTCCTTGATCTTGCAAAGGCGTTTGATACTGTGAACCACAAAATACTTTTAGATAAACTTAAGAGGATAGGAATATCAGATACAGTTCTCCAATTATTTCATAGTTATCTAACTGATCGAACGCAATGTGTTAAAATAAACAGTACCTATAGTAGTTCCCAAAAAACAGTTTGTGGTGTTCCACAAGGTAGCATCCTAGGACCCTTATTATTCTTAATATATATTAATGATCTATGTAACCTACAAATTTGTGGACAAATCACTACTTTTGCTGATGATACGGTTTTGCTATTTTATGCCAAATCTTGGGGTGAAGTCTTTAAAACGGCAGAAAATGGCTTTCGCATTGTTAAAGATTGGCTTAACGCTCACATACTAACCCTGAATACAGACAAAACCAAATTCCTAACATTTCGCATATCAAATAAGCTCTTGCCTTCACAACAAAGCCTTAAACTTCACAGCTGTAACCCGTTATTAACTCCATGTACCTGCCCTTCTATAAGTAGAGTTGACAGTATTAAATATCTTGGTATTCAAATAGATGATCTTCTTAAATGGAACGTACATGTCACAAACCTTACGACAAAACTGAGAAAACTTGTCTACTTCTTTAAAAATGTTAGAGATATATTAAATAGAAAACAACTGAAACAAGTTTACTATGCTCTTATACAATCATCACTTGAATATGGTATCATCAGCTGGGGAAGTGCTGCAAATACTTGCCTGGAGCCTTTAGTAAAGATCCAAAAACTAATTTTGAAAGTCATTCTTAAAGTCCCGTTGAGAACTAGCACTGATTTTATTTTTAAGATACTAAATGTTCCTAACCTGCAAAAATTGTATTAAAAAAATATCCTGCTTTATCAATTTAAAAATACACACATGTTTGAAGAACGAATAAGTACTAGAGCCTTAAGAGAGTCAAATGTAAAATCCTTTAACATCCCAGTTTGTCAAACCTCTTATGGGCAAAGAAGTTTTAAATATAATGCAACAAAGCTGTTCAATTCTCTACCTCCTGAAATTAGAAACACGCAATCCAAAAATGCATTTAAAAGTAAAATCATTGATCACCTCAAATAAAAATTACCATCACGAGTATTTAATAACATACTTACCTTTATACCTACTGTGTGTATATATATGTAACCATGTAGCTACTGTAATCTTCTATATATATGTAACATACTTGAATTGTATATTTAAAGAAAAAAAAAGATTTTATATCAACCTGTCACTTTCATAATATTTTTCAAAATATTACTTAAACAAAATCATAGATAACCACTCTGTAAATTGCCATCTCAACACAGGCGTTTCACACCTAGTGAGATGGGCAATACGTCACTATTATAATTAATGTAATATGAAAATAATGAAATAAATAAATAAAAATAAAAAAATTAAAAAAAATAAATAGGTAACTTCGGAGGAGCTTTAAAGATTTTCCGACTATACCCAAATGTTCCATTTTTTGTAGGAGTATTTCATGATCTACTGTATCAAAGGCTTTTTTTAGATCTATAAAAATAGCTGCTACATATTCGCCCTGGTCTATGTACTGCTGAATGTTCGAGATGAAATCGAAGGTGGCACATTGAGTACTGGAGTTTTTTCGAAAGCCATATTGCTGTGGTGTTAGGATATTGTTGTTAGAGATGTATTTTAGAAGTCTATCCTTGATAATAGTCTCGAACACCTTTGAAAATACTGATAAAACCGATATTGGGCGATAGTTAGAAATACATTTTTTGCAGCCTTCTTTATAAATTGGTATAATTTTTGCTAGCTTTAATTGATTTGGGAATACTCCCGAGCCTATAGAGGAATTGATAAGTTGCGCTAGGTGCTCAGCTAGTTCTTCTTTACAGGTTTTCAGGATGTACGGGGTTACTCCATCGATACCTGCCGCTGCATTCGACCTAAGTTTCGAGATGATCCTTAATACCTCAGCCTTATTTGTCCTAGCCATATATAAGGATTGACTTGCCTTTGGTTCTACATATATAATATTACAGTCATCCGGGAATGATGGAATGGCAGCTGCCAACTTTTCTCCAACTGATAAGAAAAATTCATTAAATGCTCTATTTCACTGGGTCCCCTAAGCTCACAATTATTTACGATGAGAGATTCAATGGTGTTGGAGGGTTTATGTGCACGGTTAGATAAAATTGAGTTAATGGTTTTCCAAGTTTTTCTAGGGTTATTCAGGTTTTGTTGAAGGCTATTGGCATAATATTTGTTTTTCAAACTTCTCCTATAATTAGTTATTAAGTTTCTCAGTTTATTTTTATGGACTACAAGAGACATATTTCCTGGGTCTTGTTTCCACTGCTTGTGAAGCTGGTTTCTTTCTTTGATCAGCGAATTCAGTTTAGAATCGAACCACGGTGTATTTAAATGTTGTCGATTAGCTATTTTCACTTTAGGTGTCGTTTTACCTGCTTCTATTGCATTTTTGACATAATCGTTAAAATCTTTATAACTGTCTTCTTGTTTGGTTGAGTTGATGGTAAATTTGTTAGCTGCAAGATAAGATTTTACTGCCATATTGTTGATGATAGGTTTTGTAAGGCGTAGCTTGTTCCTATTATTAGACCATTTTTTAGGTTATTCTTGAAATCAATAATAAGAATGTTATGGTCACTAAGTTATTCATCTATGTTCGATATGGTAATTGGAATGTTTAGTCTATTTGATATGATGTGATCTATGAGGGTGCTGCTTGTGTTAGTGACTCTAGTGGGAAATGATTTGTTTTGTATTGAGAAATTGTATGTTTCTAAGGTGTTGAGGTAATTTAAAGAAGAGGATGTGTTTATGGTAGTGTCAATATTAAAGTCTCCGAGTATTAATGTATCTTGTCTGCTTTTGTCTAGTATTTTTTCCAAATGTGTCAGGAAATCGTGTATATTAGGGTTGGGTTTCCGATAGATGGCATAAATGTTAACCGGTTTCCTATCCTTGCTACATACACTTATACCTAAAAATGAATTTTAGATGTCAGGACTTTTAGTATGTTCACACCCTAAGCACCCTGAATAAGTTTCTGAAGGAATCGCTTAGGTCCCTGCTCACGCACTCTACACATCATTTTGAACCATTCATTGACTGGACTATACTTACAAACGCCGTTTGGGTTATGGTTTTTTTTCTAATAATATGAAAAATTAGGTTCTGCAGAAAATGATCAAAAACCATTGTAATATTTGTGCTTGAACTTTGCAAAATTAAATAAAACACGCTTTTTAACGAATTTTTTTCGTGTGTAAATCAACCTTTTCACCTTCTGTACAAAGGAGTGTTATTGTTAGCGGCCCGATTCGAAGTGTTACATGACGTGGTGCATCGACTTAGTAAAATCAAGATTTCCAAGGCAATCTGCTTATATTTTAATTCTGTATACATTGCCCTCTGGTATTAAAGTTTCGTAAATTTAGTATTTTATTTAAATTAGTTCTGTGAACCTACATACTCGTAATATGAATTTTGATACTCTAATCTCTAATTTATCCTCTTCTAAAATATTTAAAATTCACGAGTTGGTGCGATTGTTTGAGTATAATATTATAATATTGTACTAATGAAATGCGTATGTACCTACCTAGTAATTTCAACTTTTATATTGTGGATATTTTCACTTTGTAAAAATGTACAATTTACTATTACACAAGAAGCAGGTAAATATACTGATTTTTAAAATCTGAATTGGCCATTTCGTAGACACCTACATGTATCGAGAAAATTAAGAAAAAAAAATGTGTGTATTTCACACGCGGTAGAAGGGAAACTAGAAAGTCGCTAGATGTCGCTTTCTTTTCTTTTGTTTGTTCATTTGAAATGGTTTGAAGATTGGATATTGATTGCAAAAAATAAAAACGTTTTTATGGATTTCGTAGGATTCGAACCCCGGTTCGCTTGATGTCTGTCTCCCTGGCCGCTGAGACTTATCAGGCACCTTGCCAACTACGCTATAGAAGGCACTCGCCGAGGCGCGAATTTACAGCATTTTATTAGAATCAAGTATTAGTGTAGAACTGAGTTGTGACGCATTTTCGTTTCACCCGAATTTCAAGTCACTAACGGCGCTATAGAAGTTTCACTTCAAAACAATAAAAAATTAAATTCGAGTGCAGTTTACACGCGGTAGAAGTGAAACTTTACCAAAACAATCTCAACCAGTACTTGAAAAAGTGAGGTCATAATCAAAGCGACCAATGAGCGCAGACCTAGCGTAATTTTAGTTTCATATCTCAACCAATAGGAGCCTTTCAAAGTGACACCATAATCAAAGCGGCCAATGAGCGCAGTTGATGCGTCGCAGATGCAGTAATCGTCATTTCCGTTTCATCCGAAATCCAAATCCCAGCGGGGCTATAGAAGTTTCACTTCAATAATAAAACTGTTTGGGGTAGATATTTCTATTTATAAAAACGCCCTGAATTACTACGTGGGACAATAGGGTCGGGTGAGGGGTTCGAACGGTTCTTCGGCTGAGTGACCTGTAACCCAATTTTTTGTTTGTTACTTTTGTCTGTTTGAAAAAAAACAATAACGATAATTTCACCGGAGACAAAAATTGCTTTGACATTTTTGACTTCAAATAATATTAGGAATCATCAGTAAATCAGGTACGTGACCTTAACACCCTGTACTAAGAAGCCACATGGTTTCTTTTCGCCCTCGCTGCGTACATAATAAGTTAGATATAAATCTGGTTTTAGCCTTAGGAGAAGCGTTCATGGCTGTTCTTTGCAATCTCGCTTGTGAACTTGTCATGGAATGAAGTCGCGGCTTTTTACATTCGGAATCGGTAATACTCCTTAAGCATATGGCGATAAGGTTTAAATTCCCGCTTAAGAGGTAATACCACCGGTGAGAAATCTCGACGGTAGGTATTTTCAAAAATTATCGCTGTCGCACCGCGCTCGAAAAAGAACTAGCTCTCGATGTGTGGGTGAGACCGCACGTGAATGTTTGGCTTGTACACCTTCTCGCCCCCTCTGCGTCTCTTGCCTCAGGTTTGGACAAGGCATGTTTCGACTTATTTAGGATGTACCGCTCTCCATGGACAGAAAAAGGGCGCATTATTTTTAAACGCACGAGGTTTGCTATGCCGGTCATTTATAAATATCGTCGATAAGTATTGTAACAATGTCTTCTGTTCACGCTTCGATCAAATACTCACACATCTATAGTAGCATCGCGTAGTAGATATGTGAGTGTGTGAAGCTCGTGTGTACGTTTTCGCGCGGTGATGCTGAGTCTTGTGTGTTTGTCGCCTTACCGGGTGTGACCAAGTAGGTGGCAAGAAATAAAATAAAACTCGAAAATAATAGAAAATGTCATGAGTAAACGCTGCAACTTTTCCTACAGTGTTTTGTTATAAGTTATAACTTATAACCATGCACATGGCATCTTTTCAAATATACATTTTTATTTTTTTATTTATTCATTGCATCGTTAATTATTAGGGAACGTACCTATACTACGTGATCTCTTCGGGGGGGGGGGTCTTCAAAATGTCACGCTTGGTACAAATGAGCGGCGGTTTGCTAAGGATTTTGGTCACCGGGGGGGCGGGGGTTAAAAATTGCAAAAAATTGATCACGTAGTATGGGTACGTTCCCTAACATAAGTTGAGGATTTTTCGACCGTTCATTTGATTCATGCCCGTGTTGTGGTGGTCAACCTTTGTTACGACGAAGTCCAGTATCAGATTGTTACAGGGTTTTGTATTATCTACTCTTCCAAATAAATCGCGTTGCAACATGAGCGCTTCAGACAGGTGGCTTCTTGCTGATTAGCGCATCTTCAATCGCGTGTTGACTTGAGCGTGTGTATAGACTGGTGTCTGCCTGCTAGAGTTCATTATTTTCTGCACCAAATAAGTCAAGTCGAGTCGGGACTTGAACGTAAGTATTCCTATATAATAGATGTCTTCTGCGCTCATCATTCATTTATATTGTTATACTACAAGTAAAGCATCACGCATGCTGTACCTATTGGTTAAGTAATTTGAAACAACAAAGTTGCGAGAATATCAGAGAGATAAATATAAGTTTTGTCCTGATCCCAATGTTTGTGGTTGTTTAAAGATTGATTTCACCATTAGCTGCATCACTCCAATATTTTGTCACGAATTACACAGTTAGGATATCGGTGAGTACCTACTAAACTATTCATAAATTTATGATGAATGTCAGTGTGAAAAGTGTATACTTACCCCTCTATACAGGGTCTTACTAAAATATTTTATAATGTATGTAGATTACCGACATATTACGTATTATTTTACTAGAACTCTATGTAGGTTAGTAGTTTTAAAGTTTTCACTGTATTAGCGTTTATAAATATGCAGTCAAACCAACTAGATCGAATTATTATATACATATGATTATTCTCTATGATACATTAGTTATTATTGAAAATTAGTATTAACCTCTCAGGCCTCGGGCCTGTTTTTCGAAAAGTAAAAATATTTCCACTTTCCAATAAATTCCAAATAACTTCAATATTTGCGAACGCATCCGAAAACTAAAAACCGTTTTTGAAAGATGATGAAATACGCTTTCAAATTTTATAATTCGAAATAAACATATAATTTTTTTTTATTTTTATTAATAATAAAAAATGTTTAAAAATAGCCCACCTTACGTTTTTTCTAATTAAAATTACGACAACAAAAAGATAAAAGCACGTACATATTTTATTAGACAATTAAATCTAAATGGATTTATTGTGTTGTGTGTATTATACGTGTGAGTTGACATGTTTGTAAAAAATAATGTTTAAAACGTTAGATATATCGCTTGCTGAGGTTTGATTTGTACTCCTGTATTTTTGAGTTTTTTTAAGCAGTAAATACAAAAAAGGATGGTTAGTTCGTTCAAAATTCAACCAAAAATGTTGGTCTTTTACCTATAGATAGATTAACCTACATATTTTTAAAAATATTTATTACAGTCAGTTTTAAATTAAAGAAAACAAATATATAATATTTTTAAACTTCAAAACTTTTTATTTTTATTTTCAACTTTATAAATAAAACCTTAATTTGTAATATTTAATTACACGAAGACAATATTAGCGAAACTCGACATAGATTGTCTCCAGCTTTTCAATTGAGTTTCGCTAATATAGTCTTCATTTAATTCAAAACTTTTATTTCTCAGTACCTACGTGTTTTTGTGGACTTAGTACAAATCAATCCTGAGCAAACGATATGCATTATAAATGGATGTAAATGTCTGCAAAAGCCCTACGGGCGTGTAATAAAAAGTAAAGATAATTAAATAAATGTTACCGTCAACTCACTTTTTTTTCGCTTCATGTCAAAAAATTAACACAAAATTCCCAGTTTCTTATTTTTTTTTCCAAATATTAATCGGAAGCTTTGGTTTCATAAAAGGTTATAATTATTTTGTTTTAAGTTTTAATTATGTTCTGGTTGTTTTCTCTTTCTAACAGATCATTTTTCTAACCATGGTAGTAAGGGAGACACAACGATTTCTATGAGACCTATATGAGTTATTTCAAAAAGCAAACAAATTAGCCTAAGTAATGTGCAAGTACTACACAATTCGCGCCTCGGTTCACAATTTTATACGCAGCATAAGATCCTCGTATGTGTGTGATATAAAATCAGCTACTATTATCTAACTTCTACTAAAAAAATGTGATATCTTTTTCTTACAGATAAATAATGGGTAAAAGAAATGGAAACAAAGCTCGTTTATTTTCGTCTACTAGACGAAAAAAACCGATTATTATTATCAAACGACAGATTCATGTTGCACCGCGTTCGATCTCTAGGTAAGTAAATATAGTTTTCCTGTTTTCCTCTCACTACTGAACCCTCCTAATGGTTTATGTTATGAGAAGCCTGTATGTAGCATGCGTAACCGAGACTTGGAAAAGAACAGAAGATATAAAGCATTACATTTTGATGAGAACAAATGGGCTCTATTGATTCCTTCGCGTATGGAACTCGAAAAAATTCTGTCTTATAAGTACAACGAAAATAAGTAATTTAATTATTATTACTTTTTATTTACAGGGATATGGATGTCATCAACGATGCTGCTAGAAACTTAGATACATCTTCACAAATGCGTGAACCTTCGAGGGATGAATCATTTTCTCTAAATACAGAAGAAAACGCAAGTTCTTCATCGCCAACAACGCTTGATGATTTTCTGTTGAAACCAGACCATATTGATGAAACCCATATTCACGAAGGTCGCAGAATTGTTGATATAAAATATTTGTTTTCAGAAATTTCAAATATAAAGCACGAACACACCAACTGCACATTTTCCGATTTAAAATTTGTGAAGGAACGACGAAATGGTTTTCTAAGCCAATATGTTTTCGAGTGCAAAATTTGCAAGAAAATAGAATATGTACATTCCGAAGACCCGAAACTGAAAGTGTCCGTAAATACTGCTGTCGTCGAAGGAGTAGTATGTACAGGAAATGGATATTCACAATGGAACGAAATTTGTGGGGTATTGAATATGCCAAATATGAATCCTTCAACTTACAAGAACATAGAACAATGTTTAGCGCTAACACTTGAAGAATGTGCCTTAGAAGAAATGATCGCAGCTGGTGAAGAAGAAAAAAGGCTTGCAATTTTAAATGGTGACGTAGACGAGGGAGGGTACCCTTTGGTGACGGTAGTTGCAGATGGTTCTTGGGCAAAGAGATCATATAAAAGTGGATTTAGCTCCTCATCTGGTGCGGGATGCATAGTTGGACTGCGAACTAAAAAGGTTTTATTTCTGGGAGTGCGAAACTCGTACTGCTGCATATGTGCTAGAGCTACAAAACTACAAGTAGAAGCATCTGAGCATAGGTGCTTCAAAAACTGGCGTGACAGTGCTAATGCCATGGAAGCCCACATTATAGCAGAAGGGTTCTCGAGAAGCATTGAAATGCATGGATTGAAATTCAATAAACTAATTGGAGATGGCGACTCCAGCATCATGAAAAAAATTTTGCAGCAAATGCCATATGGGCCGAACTTCATAGTACAAAAAATAGAGTGCAAAAATCACTTACTTCGCAATTTTTGCAACAAAATAAAAGCACTTGGAAAAAAAACCAACAACGCTAAAGGCTTTGTACCAGTTCAAATAAGGAAAAAGGTTGAAGCAAACGTTTTACGAATGAGAAAAGCTATAGTTGGAGCAGTAAATTACAGAAAAGAGCAAGAAAACACGCCACAAAGTGATAAAGTAAAAAATCTGAAAATGGACATAAAAATGCCGCAAACCATGTTTTTGGTGATCATACAAAATGTTCGTCATACTATTGCAAGTCGGAGAAGTACACTAATGATCCAAATTTACTAAGCGATCTTCAAGATTGTGGAATATGGACTGATATTCAACAATTATTGTCGTCTCTTATAGCAAATGCGGAAAGTCTTATTATTAACGTGACAAATAACACTGTGGAGCAATTCAACAACGTTATTGCCAAATTTATAGGCGGAAAAAGAGTAAATTTTACAAAAAGGGGATCATACCAAGCAAGATGTTTTGGAGCAGTAACTTCGTGGAATAGTGAAATGGCAACCCATTCCCGTATACAAAAAAAATCCAAGGCCACAGTCCTGGCAACTACACGAAGTATTTTATCGAAAGAAAACGACGTTCGAATGAGACAACACAGAGGTTTCGAAAAAGAAAACTAAGGTATAATGAAAACACGACAGAAAAGAGAAAAAAAGTTACAGGGCCTGATGAAAATTATGGTCAATTGGAATTAGAACCAGATATGCCACCTGAATTATTTGAAACGAAAAAAGAAGAATTTCTCAAAGAATTATCTCCATCTAATAAGGAAGAACTCGAACGGAATACGGTGGGCCAAAGCAATAATAATTTGTGGGCAATTGAAAGGCGTAAGAGGCTAACAGCTTCTAACTTTGGACAAATATGTAAGTTACGGCCAAAAACTTCAGTTACGAGAGTATTAAACTCGTTACTGTACTCGCCATTTAAAGGAAATACGGCCACAAATTATGGGAAAGAAAATGAAAACCAAGCAATTGAGCAATTTACAAAAGAAACAAAATTAGAGGTATTCGCCTGTGGACTATTTGTCGATGAAAACAAAAACTTTTTAGCGGCAAGTCCGGATGGCCTTATTGGCAAAGATTCTATAATTGAAGTGAAATGCCCATATAGAATAGCAAATATGTCACCAGAAGAAGGAATTGAACAAAAAAAAATTGATTACTGTAAAATTGAAGACAATGCTTTAACATTAAAACGGAATCACAATTACTTCTACCAAGTCCAAGGCCAGTTACACGTTACTCGTCGTAAATACTGTTATTTTGTCGTGTGGAGTCCTAAAGGTTTGCTGTATGAAAAAATTGAAAGGGACGATTCAATCTGGCAAAAAATTGAACCACTGTTAGAAAACTTCTACCTCCAATTAGTCCAATAAATGAATGCTCCAAAAGGAGGTGTAGAGTGCGTGAGCACGGACCTAAGCGATTCCTTCAGAAACTTGTTTAGGGTGCTTAGGGTGTCAACATACTAAAAGTCCTGACGTCTAGGTGGTGAGCTAGGGGGGGGAGGGGGGGGGAAGGTCCCAATTTTCAGGTTTCCGCTTGTATCTCAAAAACGGTGCGTCGCAGAGGAAAATTTTTTAAGAATAAGTAAAAGCTTATAAAATTATCTACAACTTTTATTGTATATGTAATTTTCTAAATCCCAGCCGTTTTTGAATTACACGCTCCAGAAATGTAGATATTTTCGAAAAAAATCATTTTACCTCATATTTTTCATCAAACATTCCTTCATATCGTATAAAATATTCATCACACAAAGAAGTTTATTTGAAAGAAGTTGTAAAGAATTTAATTCCCTTTTAGAATATATATACATATACAAATAAATCTCCAACCAGTAAATATTTACATCAATTTAAAAAAATTTCGTAAAATGTCGCCATTTTCAGAAAATGCTGTTTTTATCTTATTACTGACACACCGACGCGCAACGACGATTATGCGATGCTCTGATCGCTTTTAGTCAGACGTATGGTCAGATATGACCATTGAAACCACATTGATGTGATCATTCAATAGCCGAGGAGGCATAACAGGAGCCAGAGATGTTTCGCACAATGTAGTCAGCAATTGGTTAGTTGGTATGAGCGCAACTCATGAGATCTGCACTTCCCCTGAAGAGTTTTGTGGAATCTTCTTCATGTCAAGTGAATAGCACAAGGACCTCGGACAAGCCCACCGAAGTAGAGATGCAGCAGACATTTCCAAACTCGATCAGTGGTTTGATGCAAATCCTCCCTTCCCACAAACCAGTGAAATAATGTCAATTCCCAATGTCTTCTGTTAGCTCGTCGATAAAAATTCACGATGAAAAGGTTGCAGTTGACCCAACATTGCTGTTCCAGCGGATAAGCAAACGATCAAGCAAACTGATAAGCAAACGATCAGATGAGGATTTGATTAAATTCTTTGAGTATAAGTTGGCCACATTTCTCTTGGCACTGTTCAATGAAAGTGGGATGCGAAAGACCACTAAATCTTGTGCAGTAAATCTTGTGCAGTCCTGTGCAGCTTATTTGAACCTACTAAAAAACTGATCTACTGCCTCAGATGAACATAGTTGTGGACGGAGGATTTCTACTACACAGAGTAATTTGGCAAAAAGATGCCTCCGTTGCCACAATTTGTGATCGTTACATCACCTACGTCAACCAACACTATCCTGGATGACTCGCACTGTGGTATTTGATGGGTATTCAAACTCAGCCAACAGTACGAAATCACAAGAACAGATATAATGATACAGACTGAGAAGATCAGCTGACATCAATTTGACTTGGAACACCTGTTAAACAGGGAGATTTTTTATCCAATCCTACCAACAAAATTAACTTCATCTTCTACAGACAAAGCTTCGGGAGAATGGGACACAGACTCTTCACGCCACCGATGATGCCGATGTCCTTGTCGTTAAGACTGCTGTGGAACAATCCTCTCACAATTCTGTGACTGTCGTTGGTGAAGATGTGAATTCACTGTCCTATTGATTGCTTCCACTCCTCCCACCCAAGATATTCTGCTGCTGAAACCTGGACGAGGGAAAACCGAAACAATGACACTGTACACTCGAGATATGCAGCAAGTGGATTTGAACACACATTACATTCTTTTACCGGCTGCGATACAACATCTGCAACTTACAGAAGAAGCAAGGTGGGCTTCTCAAATTTGTATTTGGAGTCAGAAATCATCAAGCAAGCGGCAATGTTCTTTTACAATCCCTCCTCTACTCGCGACGAGGTTGAAGAGGCTGGAAATAAATGTTTCCTTAGATGGTATGCGGCGCCAAAAAGACAGAGCTCCCTTAACCAGTACCGCTTCCAGTCGTTCACAAGGTCGGTGGACCTAATATGTGGGGCCTAATAAGTGGGCAAATATGAAGCCTGACATCAGCTCCCTCCCTCCAACAGAGAGCGCAGCTAAACAGCATTCTCAGTGCACCGATTGAGCTGCCCCCTGAAGAATGGTGGTGGAATCATGAAGGAGAGACCCTGTTGCCAATTACAACAGAAGATCCACCAGCATCGGAGGTCCTTCTGAATATGATATTTTGCCGCTGCACCAAGGATTGTGCAATTGGCAAATGTGGATGCCGAAAAGCAATGCTGACCTGTTCTACAGCGTGCCTCCACTGCCAAGGGAGATGCCTCAATAGCGTTGCCGAGGACGACGATGAAGACAACGTAGATAAAAGATATTCAGCAAGAGCCATCAACTACTGAGGATGAAGATGCCATGGATGAACAACGCTTACCAGGACCCTCACGTCCAAAGAGGATGAGAGTGTAACATTATGTTATTGAGAACAGTGATAACAATGAGGTTTATATTTTTATGTGCTTGATGTAACGAAATATTATAAAATTATCATAACATAATTATCATTATAAAACACAATTCGATTTTTTTTTAAGTAATATGATTTTTGTCTACTTTATTTAATAACTGGCTTTAAAGTGTGGTCACACATATTTATTAGGTGAACGAGCAAAAGCTGTGGGCTGTAATAGGAATAAAACGGCATTTTCTGAAAATGGCGACATTTTACGAAAAATTTTTAAATTGCTGTAAATATTTACTGGTTGGAGATTTATTTATATATGTATATATATTCTAAAAGGGAATTAAATTCTTTACAACTTCTTTCAAATAAACTTCTTTGTGTGATGAATATTTTATACGATATGAAGGAATGTTTGATGAAAAATATGAGGTAAAATGATTTTTTTCGAAAATATCTACATTTCTGGAGCGTGTAATTCAAAAACGGCTGGGATTTAGAAAATTACATATAGAATAAAAGTTGTAGATAATTTTATAAGCTTTTACTTATTCTTAAAAAAATTTCCTCTGCGACGCACCGTTTTTGAGATACAAGCGGAAACCTGAAAATTGGGACCTTCCCCCCCCCTCCCCCCCTAGCTCACCACCTAGACGTCAGGACTTTTAGTATGTTGACACCCTAAGCACCCTAAACAAGTCCTGAAAGAATCGCTTAGGTCCCTGCTCACGCACTCTACACCTCCTTCCTTGACTGGACTAAATGCCTTTTACCAGAAATAATTGACGGTCGCATACCAAGAAATTTACCAGCGAGAGAAAGATATAAATCATAAATTGTTTAAAATTCATTGTCTAGTCGTAAAAAATTAAAAAATTTGTACAATAAAGCGTTTACAAACAAAAAATTTCAATTAATCACTGAAGGCAATGTAAGCGACTCTCAACCGAAAATTTGAAACAGATTTTTTTTTAAACATAAACCCCACATTGGAGGCACCGAGGAAAAATAATCGCTCAGGGACTTTGTTGGAGAAGTTGTTGGACATCATTGGAGAAGCTGTGTGGAGGGTATTTTTAGGATAAGGAAGGAAAGGAAGTTCTGGGTAGGGAAAAGGTAGGTAAAAGTATGAAATGATGGTGGAGAGTCCGGCTGTAGAGATCAAAAGATCTCCCTCTTCCAGTTTCTCCCAATCCGGCCCGCCACGCAGTAAGTGGACAAAATTATCCGCCGCCAAAACCCATGCAGACCTCACCCGTGAACCCGGGAATCCAGGCTCAGTCACTAAACACAGCGGACCACTTGGGGTGAACAAGTGGCGGAGGTAATGGTTATCCAATATATGGTTCCCGGGGCGATGGTACCTATAACGCCTCCCAAATTGAAAATTTATTATAGTACTTGATATAAATAATTTTAATTTGGCTCAATTTTAGTATGAAAGCTCGATCAGTATTGGTATACCGCGATAAGTCACTAAACAGAAAAAAACGAATAAAAAATATCGATCACTCGGGGAAGGACAACACTAGTCTACCGATAAAATTCGTTACATCACTACTTCGCTTTGTATGTATTTGTCAAAACCCTCGTTCCCCGCCCTCCTCAAGGAAACTGAGCGAAAGGGACACCTGCACATCGGGCCGAAAATACCTAAATAAAATCTTCGAAATCGATGTTTTGTATTCCCCATTTTTTTTCTCCAAAACTGGACCGATTTTAATTTTTTTTTTCACAAACTGTATTAGAAGAAAATATTCTATGTCGGTACGTTTTGCTTTTTTTCAAAATACATTGTTTAGTTTGTATACTGAACGTTTTTTGACGGCTTTTAAATTAGGCATTTTTATTCATTTTTGGATGGTCCTAACTTCTATAAGAAGTAAATTATCAAAAAAAGCAAAACGTACCGACACGCTAGTGGTCGATATCTATATTATGTAAAAAAAAATTTTGCTCTAGGGTCAAAATCCAGAGAGATAAACGGGGAATACGTTTGTATGGAAAAACGCCGCTAGTATTTCCTCTTAACACCAGCAGCCTGTTTTGATTTATGCAAAAAAACATCGCCACAAATAATGTTTTACTTTAATTAAAATAAAACATTTTGTTTTAATGTACATTTTATAATAAGCAGTTTATTTATAAACAATTATGAACTGTTTGAAAACGCGTTCAGAACACGATGTAGCTGTCACGCATAATAATAATTACACAATAAACTAGTTTACAAATAAAAAACATTGAAAAAATATATAACAGGAGGAAGATTTAGTGATGAAGATTACATGAGGGACGCTATCAAAGGTAGGAAAATTTAAAAAAAATTGTAGATATTTTTGACCGGTTTGAAGATGTTGTATCAGCGAAGCGAGAAATGCATTAAAATTCAAAGAGATAATCTCATCAAAACATACCACATAAGAGATTTATTTAATTGCGAGCTTTGTTTACTTAGAACAAGGGTGCCCAACCCAAATCGGTTGTTAGGCCAAAAAAATTATTCCATTTAAATATATACATATTTTTTTTTTTTTTTTTCTTTATTCATTTTGTTTGTTACAGGTTTGTTTTTACATGGTTTTTCGACTAACAAGCTAGGCAAATGCCCGTATTATGGTAGTCGAGATTCATAAGATGTTATATTAAGTATATAATATTAAGTATAATCATCCATATATATATATATAGATGAAAGTACAAACATATACCATACATATTAAGGAAAATATTCATACTAGTATTTGGTACATTATCACATACAGGAAAGGAGTTAAGGGTGAAATGCAGATCCCGCCAATGTCTGGGAATTTAATAAAAAGGCACTTTTTAGATGAGAAAAGTGTGGAGAAGATGAATAAAAAATAAATTAAGGCGCGCTCGGCAAAATTGAGGGAGATACAACCGTTCAAAGTATTTATAATTTCACTTCGCGAACTGATATTGACAGTTCGTTCGCCATTTTTTCGCTGCTTATGTTGGATTCCAGACCTAATACAGAATTAATAGTACGCCAGAATCACAAACCATGTTACTCAAACCTAGCGTAGCCGCTAAACCACTTGAAAACTGGGATGTTTTTCTTGCCTTGACGCGAGTAGGCGTTATAAAGGGGCACTTTTTTCGTATCACAAACCATGTTTAGCGTATTAGGTTATAACAAAATGGCGGGCGGACTGTCAATATCAGTTCGCGAAGTGAAATTTTAAATACTTTGAACGGTTGAATCTCCCTCAATTTTGCCGAGCGCGCCTTAATTTTTGTTTTATTCAGCTTTTCCACACTTTTCTCATCTAGAAAGTGCCTTTTTATTTAATTTCCAGACATTGGCGGGATCTGCATTCCTCCCGGAGTTGAATCTGGGTGAATCTTGTATAAATAAAAATAAAATAGAATAACAAATAAAAATAAAAGTAACAATTAATAATATTTAAAGGATAATAGAAATAAAAAAATAATAAATATATAAATCATCTACACGGATGAACAATGATAATTTTAGACCCCAAAAAACAAAAACAAAAGCAGATATTCCTATGCAGCGTACGAAATGGACGAACGATGTCAAAAAATATGAAAAAAAGCATCAGCGTAATATAAAGTTTTGATTTAAAATTAATTTAGGGATAAGATTTTTTATTCAAGAAATATGGAAAAATAAGAACAGTTTTTAAGATGTAAGGCATTCTTTATAATATTTCCTTCCCTGAGTAAATAACCAGTTCTGTATATTAATGGCATAAAGATCATCAGTTTTCGATGTCTTAATATCAATACTCAGTAAGTTGAACATTTTAGGCGCGATGTAAGAGAACTGTCGTTGGGCGAAAGCTGTTTTTGTTGGAGGTATTTTGCATTTTTGGTGTGATGAATAGCGGGTGTAAATATTTTGTTGAGTTTTGAGTGTTAAATCATTTTTCCTTATGTGTATGAGAATTATCTTAATGTATAATTGTCTAATGTCTAGGATTGCGAATTTTTTAAAAAGTGGGTCTGATGGGTGAGATGGGTGACATTTTAATATAATCCTTAGTAGCAGCTTTTGAATTAAGATCATGGGATATATAATTGAAGCTGCACAGCCTCCCCATTCCACGATACCGTATGTGGCTATTGATTGGAAAAGTGCAAAATATATGCATCTCATTGTTTGAAGGTTCAGGATTGATCTGAGAGAGGAAAATATATAGCACAATTTGCGGAGTCTTTTTGTTGTGAAATTGACATGACATTAATAGCTTAGTTGGGCAACTCGTGAGGTGAGCAGTGTTCGGTTTTAAAAAATACTATTATTGTGAAACCGCGACCTTCATTGCTAGAATGCTTCAACAATGCATACATAGACTACACAGTCGCGTATGTGTGTCCTTTGCATTCACCCTCCACTTATTAAAATTAGGTCAGTAGCATTCGATCTTCCGAGAAATGTGCGGAAAAAATATACAAGTTGGAATTGATTGCGAAAATAAATTCCTAGTGCGGCCATCCGCCTGGTACTTCAAGCTATAAATCAAAACTCCCTTCGAGAGTCCTAGGTCTAATAACAAGAAATTTCTAATTTCACGAAATGTAATATAAATGTAATATTTTTTTTTTAAATCTGGTTTTACGAATATTGACATCCAAAACATATAAAGCTGAAAATTTCATTGTGGGACACAAAAAAAATATTCAATTTGGCCGCAGATTGCACATGCCTCGCTTAGAAGATTAAAAAACAACAACTGGAAACATTTGAAACACGTTTAAAGTAATGAATCACGTCTAATTAAGATTTCATCAAATTTTCAGGAAATTGTACATAATATTAATAACATAATTACTCACGTCTGCAAATAGTTCCATAACTGGAATTATATCAAAACCAGTATGTTGGTTAATGATGTTGTTGGGTTCTTGAATTATAATCGTGGGGTGTGTAGTGGGAAATTTTGTAAAATAACCGACCAACTGCAAGAAATGCCAAACAACGTCATAAATTCGGTCCATTCTTCTAGTAGGGAAAAACAGGTGTTGCTGTGTTTTTCCTAGTATGAAATAAATTACTTACATACTTGTAGATACCTAATTAATGGTTTCACGACATCTCAACAAAGTGGCACAACACCCCTTTGAAGATTCATTAAAAGTGATGAAAAAAAATTAAATAACTTATAATTTAACCTAACGTTACCTATTTAACCAAGTTTTTTTCCTCACTTTTAATGACTTTTGAAAAAGTTTTTGAAGAGAAAAGAGTTTTTTCAAAGGATGGAGTGATGAAGTTGTAAATTGTTGAGTTGTCCAATGACCCTAATCTAATGAATATGTTTGCCGGTCAGAAATTCACCACGATGAAAATTTACATAGGTAATTATTTCTACAGTTTTGACAATATAAAATATACAATATATATTTAAATGATTGTCTGCTCATCCATAGAGACTTATTAAGGTTCGAAGCGTTTTGCAATGAGAACAAAATTTACCTAAGTTACAACAAATGTAAACAAATAAGCTTTACTAAAATTCAAAACGTTATCATACACAATTATTATATTGGTAATTATTCACTCGAGCGCGTATACTGTATGACCTCGGCGTACTTTTTGATTCCAAACTTTATTTCGGTGCGCACATTGAAAACATTGTGCATAAAGCTAACTGCATGCTAGGCTTTGTTATCAGAAACAGCCGTGT
This sequence comes from Limnephilus marmoratus, assembly GCA_917880885.1. Taxonomy (NCBI): domain Eukaryota; kingdom Metazoa; phylum Arthropoda; class Insecta; order Trichoptera; family Limnephilidae; genus Limnephilus; species Limnephilus marmoratus. Next base: position 22,414,280 of record OU862919.1, on the reverse strand, counting down.
ATTTCGAAAACCTGAAACCTACCTTCTGTTTTACTATACGCTGGTCCGTTCTCAACGTGAATACTGCACCTCCATATGGACTCCACTTTACGGTATCTATAAAGAAAATATTGAAAGTGTCCGAAAGAAATTTCTGCGTTGCCTCAATTACAGAATGAGCGCACCTAAACGGGGATACACAATTATGCTCTCAAAATATAACGTCTCCACTCTATCTAACCGGCGAACATACCTTGACCTAATGACCTTTTATAAAATCTGCAAGAACGTTATCGACTGTCCTGACTTACTCCAACTAATTCTATTTAAATACCACCCAGAACAACTAGGCTTAACGACTTATTCCACATTAACCGGACACGTACAAATGCTGGTGTCAGGGATCCAATCAGAAGAATGTGCGAATTGTTTAATAAAAACCACAACCCTAAGGATTTCGATATATTTTTTAATACTTATAGCACTTTTGGTAGAAAATTGAAGGCTGTTTTCCTATTAAAAAAGAAAACTCATACATCATTCACTATACTTTTTATGTGCTTCTTTTTAAATTTTTAAATAATTTTGGATTCATTATTAATTATGACTTATTTTTAAACATGTTTAAAAATGTATTTGAAAATCTTTATTTATCAAGTCAATCAGTGAGAAATAGTTGGGGTGCAGGCGAATTCTTAAGTTATTGTTCATAATATTGTTTTGTTAATTATTGTCTGTATCTGTGTTTTCTCCTTAAATAAAAGAAATTAAAAACAAAAAATTAAAAAATATGTGTGAAGATTTCTACATATTTGTTACATAGATAAATCTATAAGTCGGGTACGTCGCTGATATGTTTTTTTTTAGAAAATACTGACGACTTCAAATGCCGTAGTGTGTCAGAATGATATACGACCTTTGAAGTTTAGCATCATCCCAAATTTTAAATTTGGGCGGCGGGTATGGCGGGTCCCGGGAACCATTTATTCGACAAAGAACATCTTTGCCATAGGTCACCCCAAGTGTTTCGCTACGTTTGGCGTTTGGTGACTTAGCAAAGGTGCCCGGATTCACGGGGTGAGGTATGTCCAGGTCCTAGCGTCAGGAAGACCCTTTGGCCTCTCATGCAGGATTCTCTCAACCCATCGCCTTGAACCGCAGTGGGAGGGATGGATTCATACGTCCGTCACTCCTGGATCCACTGATCCACGGATCACCAGAACATTCTTTCTTTCCTTTGCTTTAAAAGACCCTCTTCACAGCATCCCCAAAGATGACTTAGGCCCTGAGAGAAATTACTTTCCTGATGGCCTCATGTGTCGAGCTAAAAATAAATAATGAAATCATCGTGTTCCCCGTATGAAAATATCTATATTTATCTTTACAATTTACGTAAGACTCTTAGAAGAAATTAATATCTGGTCAAAAACTATTTCGATGTTTAAAAATTTTTGTTCAATTTTATCAGAAGTAAGGAAAAAATACCTTAATTAGACTATACGGACGTACAACTCACTTCCACTGGTTTATCTTTCCAGATGGTCAGGGGACGTCAAACTTTCAAGTGAGAAGAACCAATTTGTAAAAGAAACGGGATAACAAATATATCAGAGAGCCATATTATAACGGGGCAACGGGCGGGTTGGGGGGATGGGGGGTGTAATCGTACTGTGGTAAATGTGGTGAAACGATAATTACGATTTGCTTTGTGTTATCTACATTCTTACTGTAATATCACACTTCTGAGTTGGTAACACTGATGCTGATCGAGTCAAAGTTCGTTTGGCGGCTCGGCTTGTTGAGTAGAGGTGAAATTGCAATTAATGTCTGAAGAGCCGCAGGCGCCTATAAAAAGAGCCGCAAATTCCGACCCCTGCAGTAGGTGAATGCTTATTGATGAACAGCGATGTTACATCCTATGAATAACACTTTCCTTTCTCTCAGCGGAGCAGAATCTGCATGCCGTCCCGTATATTTGTGCACGTTACATAACTCATCATGACTTGGGTAGAGACCTAGCGTATCTGTAATGAGCAAATCTATCAAGCGGTGAGATAACGTGAGACCTCAATGTTTAGGGAAAGATGAAAAATGCAGAATCTGCAGATCACGTAGTTAATTTAATACAGGGCCGGCCCAAAAGTGTCCAGATTTAAAATTTCGAACAAATTCAAGTACTTTTTCGATTTATGCAAAAAAGACGTCGCCAAAGCATGTTTTATTTTATATTGTGAAGCCCGGGCGCGTATTTCCTTTTCCGTGATCAATACGAGGCAATCATGTCTCGAAATCAACACAGGTTTGTAACGCCATTTATCCACCAAACCAGTGTCCTGTAGAAGGCAAACGGCATCCTATTGTGCACGGGTTTGTAACGCCAATTCCCTTCCCAAACCCGTGTTCAGTACGAGGCATGCATTATACACAAGTTTGTAGCTGTATTTATAACAGCAGAACATGGAAAGAAATGTATTAGAATAATTACACATACCCGCAAGACAAAACCCTGTTTTATCAAACAAACCATTCAAAACCTGGGATGTTTTTTAAAATTATGATGACATGTGAGTTTATTTTAGAGAATTTATTTTATAAGATTGGTACTATACTATTGGTGTTATAAGCACTATATTATAAAGTGTTTTTATTTATTTTATTAGTAAGGCTGTTTGCGTTTTATTTCCCATCCATTATATTGTGCGTGTATACACACTTCCTTTTTTTATGTTATAATCACGTTTGGAGGACTCGTGCCTCGTACTGAACACGGGTTTGGGAGGGGATTGGCGTTACAAACCCGTGCACAGTAGGATACCGCTTGCCTTCTACTGGACACGGGTTTGGAGAAAAAATGGCATTACAAACTCGAAATCAACCCGTGTTGATTTCGAGGCATGATTGCCTCGTATTGAACACAGAAAAGGTAATACGCAGCCCGGGCATCAATGTCAAAATGTTTTTGAATCAAACATTAAATAACTTAGTTTTCCACATCATACAATAAGACTAACTCAGAAGAAAAAGGGTTTGTAAGTTAGAAATTTTACCGTCCGAAGTATTTTGTAGGCTTTTATTTATTTCTGGATAAACTTTTAAAAAGACTCCCTAATAAAACTGGCCGATTGTGCCTAAGGTCAAAATGTCTTTATAATATTTCTGGGCGATCAAATTTTCTAACGAAAAACATATGTTTCTGCATGCATTATTTTGGATTGCATCGTGGAAAGTCCGGGCGAAATGACGGTTTAATCTTTTTTTTTCATTTTAGTCTATTTCTACGTCGTTGGGGATGTTGTGTGGAGGGTTTTTTTTAAGGAAAGGTAGTTCTGGGAAGGAAAAGTAATGAGGGGTGTGTGTAGCAATCTAGGGGTCAGTATGTCCAGGAGTGACGGACGTATGAATCCATCCCTCCACCTGCGGTGCAAGACGATGGGTGGAAAGAGACCAGCTGGAGAGTAATTAACGTTCAAGTAACGTTTCAATTCTGTATGGTGTTCTTACATCATGGCGATATTGAGAGTATCTTCCAATCTGGAAGGTGCCGCAAATATGCCTTATTTTATTTTAAATGATGAAGTTATTAAAACTCCGGGATTTGAACCCGTGACCTCCGGATCGCTACCCGAGAGCCTTGTCCCTCGACCACGCAACAATGCAACTCTTGAGAGTTTTTGCTGCTTTAGAGACAGATAATGGCTTTCATTATAGTAAAGATTGCAAACATGCGACTAACATCCCGTGAGAAACGCTCTCAACTAGTTGTATGCCCATGATAGGCCGAGGTGTTTTATTGACTGTTTTGCAAAATTGAATAAATTATGCAAAATAACCATTGTTTAGCATCACCTACAATTATTTCGTACATTTTAAAATGCTAGAATGTGGTTTTGTTTTCATTTGAGTTTAAGTTGAAGACAAGCAAAATATATCAACAATGCATTGTGTAATAAACGAATTCACAGTTCTAAGAGAAGTCTTTCAATCTGTTGGATTTTATAACATTAACCGTAGACGAGAGATTTAGTTGCGGACACAGTTGAAAAACTATTCCAAATTCATACAAATTCAACAAAAGTCTCCCGACTTAAAAGTCTCTCGGGTGCGTACCTAAAAAAACCGAACCAAAAAAATATACTTTCAAGCCCCCCTTCAGTGGCGTATGGGCATGGGGGGGGGTGGCTAGAGAATTTCATTTCAGAAATACCGTCAGGCACAAAATTCTCCTCGTTTCGGGACGTTCCAAATATAAATAAAACCGTATTCAATATTTTTGCGACAATATCCTTCGTTCGAAATTTTTTAACAATCGGGTGTCACCTACCGTTAGGTGTAGTGTCACACACCGTCGGGTGGGTGTCACCCAGGGCGATCCGCACCCCCCCTCGCTACGCTACTGCCCCTTAATTAAGTTTCCACAAAAATAAGAAACATATTTTTGTATATTAACTAAATTATTTATTTGAATTTCAAATAGGTAGGTACAATACAGATACAATATATTTATTTATTGTGGATCTTTAATAGAAGAGTAGGCACACTTTCAAACATTAATTACTTTTATATTTACATTTCTTAGTGGTCTTTTAATTATACATATTATTCTATTATTATTTTTTATCTATTTAACTTATATTTTTATAATTAGAAAATGTCTAACAACTTTCAAAATAATTTTAGAACAAATAAATAAAAACTTTTAACAAAACAAAAAACGACTTCAAAAAATGCACTAAAAAGTAAAAAATAATTTCGTATTCTTCTACAACTTCATAATCATTGAATCAACTTACTTTTTCTACTCATCAATATGTAGGTACGATTGTTATTTTTGGAATCGGTGTCAGTCAAGGTAGGTTTGTAACTACATACATAGTTATAGGTGAGATGTGCTTTTGTCGCACGAGCGACTTGACGAGGCGAGAAGCGAGAGCGGGGCCGCGGCGTGAGGGGAGCTGTCAAGTAAACACGCCGGGCCGGGTACCTTTGCTGACACCGACTCCAAAAATAAAAATCGTACCTACATATTGATGAGTAGAAAAAGTTAGTTGATTATGAAGTTGTAGAAGAATACGAAATTATTTTTTACTTTTTAGTGCATTTTTTGAAGTTGTTTTTTGTTTTGTTAAAATTTTTGTTTATTTTTTGATTTTTAGTGAATCTGAAGTACACTCACTAATTTGTTTGAATATGGGTAGACCTACTAAACGTGCTGATCATATGAGAAAGACCTAATTTAACCATAACGACGTTAGGGTCAAATTAAGAGATTCGGCCGAGTATCGTTAATTTGCTCCTAAGAATTGAAGAGTTCCCTTACTTTGTCATGGATCCCATAGGGGCCGTTCAAGTATTACGTAACGCACTTGGGGGGGGAGGGGGGGTCTGGTGAAACGTTACGGCGCGTTACGGGGGGGGGGGGTTCGAAGGACGCGTTACGTAACATGTTTTTCTTTATTTAAATAAAAAAAATAAGGAATTGAAGTCCCGTTGTCGTCATGTATCTTTTCTCGGAAGATTTTTCAATGTGGATGAGTGTTTCAGGCTGATAATTATTGCTTATAATAATTCTTCCAAGTTGGCAACCCTTTTAGTTTATGTTGTACGGGAAATTTCTCGACTGTATTGTGCGTCATTTTTATTTTATTTTCGTTGTCAGTATTCGTTAGTGTTTTCAACACGAAATACGCATAAACACAATTTGTTGTAGTCAGTGTTGTTAATATGAGTTTTTAGGAGTTATAATGTCCTCCAAAGCGGGAGATTTACATCATCAGCTGTTAATGGCCTATAAAGACTCTCATGCTGACTTGCCAGTGCAGCGCAACCAAAAAATGCCAACCAAATTTGGAAGACAGCAAAAAAAAAATTAAAAAAATTAAAACTTTATGCAACATGTAAATGATGTTATATGAGAGTTTTTAGTAAGAACAACGCTTTTTAGTTATTACACACAGGTTAGTTTACTGCTAAAATACAATAATATTAACTAAAGATAGGTTTCGTAGTTCATGCGTAGTTACACTCAGAACATGAAAAAGGTTTTCTCCACTTTGAATCGTTCTGTGGATTTTCTAATCTCTCTTTCGAAAACTTGAAAAACCACGCTGGGACAAAAAAATAGTATTGTCTGCTGAAGGTAAACATGTGATTTTTCGTGCCTCTTTGTAGAACACGAATAGTTGCAGTAGAAACATGTAAGTGGTTTTGTAGCACTGTGAGTCAGCAAATGATTTCTAAGAAGTTCCTTTGTACAACATGAATAATTGCAGTCGGGACATGAAAAAGGTTTTGGTCCAGTGTGGGTAATTATGTGAATTTTTAAATACCGTTTGTAGCGCCTGAATAGTCTTTTAATAGTTTTTTTTTTCGAGAAGAAGAATAGTTGCAGTTAGGGCATGAAATGGGTTTTTCACCACTGTGGGTAAACATGTGATTTTTCGATTTCTCTGAATAGTTACAGTCGGAACATGAAAAATGTTTTTCTCCACAATGAGTCGAGGCAGCAAGTGAATTCTTGGATATCCCTTTTGAGAACACGAATAGTTGCAGTCAGGACATGTAAAAGGTTTTCTCTTCTGTAAATCGCACGGTGGATTTATAAATTTTCCTTTTGAGAACTTGTATAACTGCATTCTGGACAGGAAAATGGTGTTTGGTGGTGCGTTAACATGTGATTTTTGGTGACTCTTTGTAGAACATGAAGAGTGCAGTAGAAACATGAAAAAGGTTTTATATCACTTTGAGTTAGCAAATGATTTCTAAGAAGTTTCTTGAATAATTGCAGTCGGGACATGAAAAAGGTTTTTGTCCAGTGTGGTTCGACATGTGAACTTTTGGATACTGTTGTGTAGCGCATGAATAGTCGCAATCGGGACAAGAAAAGGTTTTTCGTCACTGTGAGTTAGCAAGTGCCGTTTACGTAATTTTTTTTCGAGAAGTAGAATAGTTGCAGTCAGGACATGAAATGGATTTTTCTCCACTGTGGGTAAACATGGGTAATTTTTCGATTTCTCTTCGTAGTACATGAATGGTTGCAGTCGGAACATGAAAACGGTTTTTCTACACTATGAGTCAGCAAGTGACTTCTTAGATATCTCTTTAGAGGACACGAATAGTTGCAGTCAGGACATGAAAATGGTTTTTATCTTCTGTGAATCATACTGTTGATTTTTAAATCTTCCCTTTGAGAACTTGTATAACTTCATTCGAGACGTGGAAAAGGTTTTACTCCACTATGAGTCAGCTTAGTGAAGTTTTGCTCCACAGGGAAGAAAGACTACGGGAAATTACTTTCCTCAGTACCTCCTCACTAAAGCTAATGTAAAAGAAAGTATGTGTTGTAAAACCATGTAGGTTTATTCTAGGAGATCTGGAAAGAATACAGGGCCGATAAAAATATTAATATTCTCAATTTTTTTCATAAATGACAATATGAATGAATAATAGTTATCGCGAGTAAGAAATCTCTTGTTTTATTTATTACCGCAAACGCGATAAAATCAAGAAAAAGGGTATTTAAGCGACATTTCAGTACGTTGCGCAAATTAATCGTGACTTTCAGGTAAAAAATTGTAACTTGAGTGTTACGTAACGCTTAGGGGGGGGGGGGTTGAACAGGAAAACGTTACGGCGCGTTACATGGGGGGGAGGGGGGGGTCAAAAATCTTCAAAAATTGCGTTACGTAATACTTGAACGCTCCCATAATCAGAACCTAACCAAACTCTCATCAAACTACCCTTAAAGTACATCCTTTCCAATAAAAAAAGAATCATCGAAATCGGTTGGCGTGATATTGAGTTATTCGTCCATTTGTCGCGCACATACTTATTGCAAATTCAAGTCTTATATGGTTTTCGCATGGATGCCATTGTCGGAACTGGACCAAATTAAAATGGGACCACACGGGAAGCACTAGCTTTCAAATAAAAAAGAATAATCAATATCGGTTCACCCAGTCGAAAGTTCTGAGGTAACAAACATAAAAAAATTAAAAAAATACAGTCGAATTGAGAACCTCCTCCTTTTTGAAGTCGTTTAAAAAGCGCGCGCTACTAGTCGATATCTATATTATATTTTTAAATATTTGCATTATTGTCAAAATACAGAGCAGAAATTGATATGGACAAAACGCAGACCTCTTAACACCTGTAAATATTTTGGTTTCCTATGGTGGAAGCATAAAACTGCTTATAAGCATCTTTATTTACATAGCACTGAAATGTAATCATAGTGGATCCCATAGCATTGAAATGTAATCATAGTGGATCCCATAGCACTGAAATGTAATCATAGTGGATCCCATAGCACTGAAATGTAATCATAGTGGATCCCATAGCACTGAAATGTAATCATAGTGGATCCCATAGCACTGAAATGTAATCATAGTGGATCCCATAGCACTGAAATGTAATCATAGTGGATCCCATAGCACAAACATAATTTATTTAAAAAATCTCAATCCATAAGTATCTATCAATCGGTAAGTTAAGTTTCTTATGCCTTATTTTACGGTAGTTTAATTAAATGTTGACTATTTAAAATAGTAATAGCTGAATGGTCGTAATTTTACTACTAAAATGCAACAATATTTTGAACGGGTTAGCCTAAAACAGTAGCTACTTATTGACCGGTTGACCGCCATAATCTCCATTGACCAAAATAACTTCCATCGCGTAACAAAATTCAAACAAGTTCTAAACCGCGAATCCTTTCCGGATTGGTAGTTTTCAACTAATATCTACGCACTTTTTAAACGACTTCGAAAAGGAGGAGGTTCTCAATTCGACTGTATTTTTTTTTTTTTTTTTTTTTTTTTTTATGTTTGTTAACTCAGTACTTTTGACTGGGTGAACCGATATTGATGATTCTTTTTTTATTTGAAAGCTGGTGCTTTCCGTGTGGTCCCATTTTAATTTGGTCTAGTTTTGACAATGGCATCCATGAGAAAATCATATAAGTCTTAAATTTGCATCAAGTATGTGCGCGACAAATGGACGAATAACTCAATATCACGCCAACCGATTTCGATGATTCTTTTTTTATTGGAAAGGATGTACTTCAAGGATAGTTTGATGAGATGTTTGGTTAGGTTCTGATTATGGGATCCATGACAAAGTAACGGAACTCTCCAATTCTGAAGAACAAATTTACGATACTCTGCCGAATCTTAATCGAATTAGTTAGTGTACTTCAAGTTCACTAAAAATCAAAAAATAAACAAAAATTTTAACAAAACAAAAAAACGACTTCAAAAAAGGCACTAAAAAGTAAAAAAATAATTTCGTATTCTTCTACAACTTTATAATCAACTTACCTTTTCTACTTATCAATATGTAGGTACGATTGTTATTTTTGGAGTCGGTGTCAACCAAGGTACCCGCGGCCCGGCGTGTTCACTTGACAGCTCCTCTCCCGCCGACACCGACTCCAAAAATAACAATCGTACGTACATATTGATAAGTAGAAAAGGTAAGTTGATTATAAAGTTGTAGAAGAATACGAAATTATTTTTTTACTTTTTAATGCATTTTTTGAAGTCGTTTTTTTGTTTTGTTAAAATTTTTGTTTATGTTTTACTTATTAGTATTTTTACTACTGGGCTTCACCAGAGATTTATAAAAATTGTATCTTTTCTTATTGCATTATTAAAAAAAATATAGAGCAAACCATAAAGCTCATTGTCTCATTTGCCAGTTAAATGGAACCTGAAAGTTCATCAAAATTTCAAGACGCCTAAAACTCACCGTTCGGAGAACTCGGTTTTACCCGAATCAGTCAGTACCTACTTCTTACATACATTTTCTGTATTATTATTATGAAGTGAGTTTGATACTGCTATGAAGAACCAAAATACAGTGCAATAGAATTTACAAATTGGAAAAATATATATTGTCTAAATTCTGCCTTCCCAACAAAATCACTTTTCAAAATTGTTTCCTGTACAAATGTAGTAATTTAATAGAAGGTGTATTTACGCAAGCTTCTATTTTTAAAATGCCTAAAGAAAAATCTCAAAGAAAATCAGGAATACACAAACATATGAGAAGTGAAAACCAACTTTAACCAACACACAACTTTAATACAACTCAAATCCACAATAATTATATTTACCAATACACAAAAAATACAATAATTTCTGTATTGAATTGCCATGTTTTAAGCCCCGCATTCCGAATTTCCACCGATTTATATTTTTTTAACACTTTATCAGTTTTTCAGATTCTAAAAAAATATATTTCAATTTTTAAGATAATTGTAGAGCCAAAGCTCAAAAAATTGCAAAGTACACTTCGAAAATTATTAAAACATATTTTGTTTTTTATTTATCGTGTTATGGGTATGAAAAAATTCACAGTGTATCTTTTAATGCGACTTAAGCATTTGCTGAGAGATTTGTGCTCTATTTTAAACGAGTCGTGTTTTATTAATAAATATTTTCACAATTTTTGTTTAATTAATACAACTATTATCGTTTCAAACATTTGTACTTGCATTTCTCCCTTTCAAACCCTCTTCTTCTATTTTTTGAACGCTTACTACGGAGCCTTAATGATCAAATGAACAAATAAATAAGATTAAACCATCAAAAAAATAAACTTATAATGTAAATATTGTATAAAAAAATTAATAAAATCAAAAGAAATGTTGTGTAGCTACCGAAGTAAGAATTGTGGTTCCCTTATCAGACATAAGAGCTTTTCTTTTCTGATAAGGTATACATGACCAAGAATGCCCTTAAAAGACTGGTCAGTGGTTGAGTGGGCATAGCGCTTGGGTCCCACCCGAGCGTCGCGAGTTCGATTCCTCGGCTGGCTAAGTCCTCCATCACAACACACAACATTTTCGGCTTTCTGTGGTGGTAGTAGGAGATTTTCAAATATTGTTGGGTTATTCGTAACCCGGGAATGTTTGTCTTTCTTTTTTAAAAAAAAGTAAAAGTATGTAATATTTGTAAAATACTTATATGTGCAAATAACTCATATTTATATTACCTACAATAAAAAATTTAAAAAAATAATTTGTTAAAATCTTACCGGTCTCATCTTCGTAGATTTTTCCTTCCGATGAAAAAACATTCTCAAAAACTGAACAATATTCACTATACGGAAACTTTTTACACAAACATTATTGTTATTATGTATTTAACCTTTTGAAAAACTATAACGAAGTTATTACCATATTTGTTATTTCGTATCGCGACTTTTGCCGACCGTTACGTTCTCCGAGCCCGGTTCACCTCACTGCTTACTGCCTCGACCACGATCAGGTGAATACTAAACTATATTGGTGAAGGTATCAACGACGAAGACGCTATTATTTTTACCTTGGATGTAGTAATTGACCCCACGGAGTTGATAACAACTCTGGAGTTCGCTTATCGTGACCACGATCAATCAACCACATTCCGTATTGTAGTACATTGCCATTTAATTATTGTTTATCACTTTTCACCCACAAATACATCCTTTTGAAAAAAATATATAATGTCCCATTTCCTAGGAGTTCGCTTGTGTTAAGAAACAGAATAAATTATGAACGTCCAAACGTTTATTTTAACAAAGTTTATATTTTTTTTTTTTTTTGTTTTGTCTTCATTATTTTTTAAGTCTTCCAGTTTTTCTATTTGACCTCGCGTCTATTTTCGAGTGTTGTACATATTAATTACATGTATTGTGATTCGTTTATATTTGATTCTTGGAAGAAATAAAAGATCCCGCATAAATCAAGTTTTTACGGTTTTGTGTTAGAAATGTTTTATTTTGGTAAAATGTTGAATATTCATTTAAAAAAATATTTTTAAAGTTCCACGCTATATTATGATACTGATTTATTAATATTAGTCAATTTTATTGATGTTATTGAAACCAAAAACCTTTTTATGCTATCATTCTATGAAGGCAGAGTAAAGTTAGCCTCCCAAAAACTGGGCGTACTGTACAAGGCCCGCAGATACTTTAATAGTACACAACTGCTAACCCTGTACAAATCACAAGTGTGCCCCACGGTTGAATTTGGCAGCCATCTCTGGTGTGGAGCTCCAAAATACCTGAAAAATACCCTCGACTCTGTGCAAAAACGGGCGGTCCGCTTTATAGATTCTCCCATCTTAACAGACGGATTGCAATCTTTAGAGCACAGGCGTCGGGCGGGAATGCTATCCTTTTTCTACCGGTATTACAATGGAAGATGCTCCGAGGAACTAGCGTCATTGATCCCTTCAGCACCGGTGCATAGTCGGGAAACACGCCAAACGAGTGCCCAACATTTGTACAGGGTTGACATTTGTCACATGAAAACGGGTCGTTTCTTCGATTCGTTCTTGTGTTCAACAGCTCGGTTGTGGAATGATTTGCCGGCCTCTGTGTATCCTCCTTCCTACAACATGGGTCTCTTCAAGACCAATGTTCATTCCTTCCTCTCATCAAAAAAACCCTCCACACAGCATCCCAGATGACATAGGCCCTGAGGGAAATTATTTTCCTCAGGGCCTCCTGTGTGGATTTACTGAAAAAAAAAGGCAAGGAGTGTGTGCCAAGATCGAGTTGTTTGGCGGTCCGTCCTCTCTGCCTACCTCCGCGGAAACGGCGTGAGGGTTAGTTTCTATGAAGTTGAAACCGATGCAGTGCAAGTGTCCGGGGGTTAAGTGCATTAACTTCGGGAGGTGATTCTACATGATAGTACCCAAGGCGGATCCAGGATTTGTTTCTGGGGGGGCACAAGGGGCGGATGGGCAAAAAATCAACAATTCAGGATGTTTTCTGGGGGGGGGGGGCACAAGGGGCGGACGGTTACAAGTTCAAGTATATATAAGTAGGAAGATTTATGAAAGTGTCAAAACAATAGAAAAATTAAATGTTTAATTCCACAGTACACAAAAATACCGTCTGGGGGGGGCACGTGCCCCCGTGCCCCCCCCCCCCCCCCCCCCCTCCCCCCTAAATCAGCCTATGATAGTACCTACAAGTTAAAAATATATATAACTTTTTTTGAAATTCCAACTTTTTGGGGTAGTTTTGAGGTAAAAAGTTAAAATTAATCAGGCGTGTGCGGCCAGATTTATTATTTTCCGCCGTTACGATACGGGTCAATCACAATCTTTTTTACTCCTACCATCATGTAGAATCACCTCCCAAAGTTAATGCACTTTACCCCCGGATACCCTGTATATATTATATTAAGTTAAATTAAATTTTTGAAAATTAAATGGATTTCTAGAAATAAACACTAAAACAATTATTAAAAAATTGTGTGTTTTTTAATCCTAGTGCTCTAATGAATTGCCACCGGCAGGTACGTGATTTTTCAGGGATAACAACAATTAGGTATAGTCTGTCAAAATAGAGTAGAAAATATAAAAACTTGAACTACTAAATTTGTAGACTGGCAACACCAATTTGACTGTCAAATATTTTTTTGAAGTGCAATGACACTGAATGTGCAAAACACAGTAAACCACATTTTAAAAAACATTTTTCTTCATGACATAAAATTGATTAAAAGGTGATTTATAAAGCGATTTGCTTTAATTTAATTTAACATAAATTTGAATTTAACGATAGATAGAAAGGAAGAATCACTAATGGTGAGTTTAGTAACACTACTTTTAGATCTGAACTATCTAACTAACTAACCATCACGCCGTTTCCCCGCAGGGGTAGGCAGAGAGAACGGACCGCCAAACATCCCGGTCTTGGCACACATTCCTTGCCTCGTTTACATTCATACAATGTCTCATACATTCTCTTCTATTATTCTGACTCTTGACATGGCCCGACTCAAGTATCTGATTCACTTGGTCGTGCCATAGATCTGAATGAGTTAATATATTCAGATCTAAAATTAGAGATATGATCTAAAGCCCAGGCAACGCTAGGTACTTTATCTAGTATTAAATAAATGTGAGCAATTTCTAAACTGTGCTTTATATTTCATTACAGTTATTCTTCATTATATTAACACAAAATTGCAAAGGTATAATAATAATATACCTATACGCAATTCTAATTTTGAGATCGGTGGGTATCTATACTGCAATGAAAAAATATTTTTCCACTATTATGCCTTTTTAATTTTTTATAAAAATGTAGGTTACACTGCTTTACTTTAACACCATGGGTAATGTGTTTAGTATTGCCATTTGATCAACAGTGGCGCCCTCATTTATTTTCTACTCTTTTTTGACAGACTATAGTGGCGCTAATAAAATCGGATCTCCGGCAGCAAAATGTTTTCAAAATATCGTACAAAAACAAAAACATTGGGTCGGGGCCAGAACGTTTTTTTTTGTGACCCCGCCCTAATGTTTATTTTGTCGAATGTTTTGAAAATTGTTTTGCCGCAGGAGACACGCCAGAAGCACTATTTCGTGCATTGAGATTATACTAAGTAGGTACCCGTAGTTGTAAATCACTTAAAAGAGGACTCGTTTGAATGTATTTGTGAACACCGATTGAAAGATTCAAAAAAGTTTGGATATCATCCCATAGTCCCCTCTTACCCCACAAATTCCCGAAAATACTGGATGCGTAGGAACGTTTATCAATTCTATTAAAATTTAGACACGTGATACAATTCGACATAGTTCTTGTTTTATCTTTATTTTGTTTTGTTTCATTCTTCAGCTTCGTAACAAAAACAAAATATTAATTAAAGTAAATTATTTTTTACCCATCCAATTGCTAGTAATGGTCTCCTAAACATGATTTATCTGTACTTACATATATGTTTCCTTATATAAAAACTTGTTAATCTTGTGAAAAAGGTGCGTTTTATAGTGTTGTCCCAATCTTTGTATGTGTGTGAATGAATCATGTCTGATATATAAATTGTATATCATTAATTATTATATACCTACCTTACCAATAAAAATAACAACGTGGAATTAGGATGCCATCTATCGCCGCACACAAGGCCAAATTATCAATTCACGACGCCAAAATATTTTTATTTGATATTCTGATCAGAAATCCTTTTGGAGAGACTATCTAAGAAAATCTTTCAAAAAATACCTTATGGGGTCAGGTTCTAATTAAGAAATATAAAATTATTTTTGTATTTTAAATTTATGATTCATTTTCATGTAACAAATAATTTAGATTGAACTGTAAAATGGCGATAACTTGTAAAACTGTTCATTTTTTAACATTATAAAAATGTAGCTCTTTCCACTTAATCCTCATTTCCTTTAGAGTGGGGTTGCAAACACTACCTGAAAAAAATGCGTTCGATTTAACAAAGGGGAAAAGGGGGGACACGTAGGTATAAAACGTTTTCATATTTGTTAGGAGATATTTTTTCTAACTTATAAAAAGGGTTGTAGATTGTAGAACTCCGTGGAACTTTTTTTATAACTCCAGCCATAGTAAAAAATCGATATAATTTTTTAACAAAAATATTATTTCATAAAACATAATATATTTATATCTATCATTAATCATTACATAGTATAAAATGAAGTCGCTCAAAATGTATGTGTGTATAGATCTTTTAAACTACGCAACGGATTTTCATGCGATTTTCACCAATAGATAGAGTGATTCAAGAGGAGGGTTTATATGTATAATGCATGCTTATTATAGTAGAGAAAAGCCGAGAAATTCAAATATTCAATTCAGGCAGCGGTCAGGCAGGGTGGTGTGGATTTATAAAGGTTGGGTAATAGCGTTGTGTTTCGTTAGCCACAGCTACGTGTGGCCGGGTCTGCTAGTATTAAATAAAACTGTTATTTTAACAATGCTTGCAATTCAAAGTATAGTCTGTCAAAATAGAGTAGAAAATATAAAAACTGGAACTACTAAATTTGTAGACTGGCAACACCAATTTAACTGTCAAATATTTCTTTGAAGTGCAATGACACTGAATGTATAGAACGCAGTAAACCACATTTAAAAAAAACATTTTTTCTTCATGACATAAATTTTATTAAAAGGTGATTAATAAAGCGATTTGCTTTAATTTAATTTAACATTAATTTGAATTTAACAATAGATAGAAAGGAAGAATCACTAATGGTGAGTTTAGTTAGACTACTTTTAGATCTGAATGAGTTAAATATATTCAGATCTAAAATTAGAGACATGATCTAAAGCCCAGGCAACGCTAAGTATTAAATAAATGTGAGCAACTTCTAACCTGTGCTTTATATTTTATTACATTATAGTTATTCTTCATTATGTTAACACAAAATTGCAAAGGTATAATAATAATATACCTATATTCAATTCTAATTTTGAGATCGGCGGGTATCACTATACTGCAATGAAAAAATATTTTTTCCACTATTATGCCTTTTTAATTTTTTATGAAAATGTAGGTTACACAGCTTTACTTTAACACCATGAGTTATGTGTTTAGTATTGCCATTTGATCAACAGTGGCGCCCTCATATATTTTCTACTCTTTTTTGACAGACTATACATACCGCTTTATTGAAAACTTTCTTATTTTAAAATAGTGAAAACAGGATGAGCGTTGTAACTTCTTGACTCCAGATACTAATATCTACAGCCTGTATGTTTGACGAATATCTACAGCTCATATGTTGAACTAATATCTACGAACTTCAGAGTGTTGACTAATATCTACAGAGCATAGGTTGGACTAATCAGCTAAATGTGTCCAATAGTCCGATATTAGGGATTTTTACATACATACTTACATAAAATAAGTTTTTTAAACTGCATACGCAATATTACGTTATTCCAATATGCTATACATAATTGCAAATCCAACCTCTGACAGTACTGTAGATATTCGTCAACACTTTGGTTCACATAAATATTAATCAACAGTTTGAGCTGTAGATATTCGTCAACACTTTGATTCCCATAGATATTAGTTCGATTTTTCAGTTTTTGGAATTCCTGTAGATATTAGTAGACGCCTCCAACTTCTTCAGTGATTCGAGCGCAATCGGTATTGGCCGAACGAAAGATAACCCAACTTCAAGCAATTAGGTTGCGTTTACAAAATAAATTTTTGTGGTTCATTTTGAACTGGTTTATAGATAACATTTTAAAGGTATTTTTGATTATATGAAAACAATACTTATATCTAATTTTGGTAGGCAATTAACTTCGGCTGTCCTCGTGTGCGCCGCGCCACCGGGAAAACCAGAGATACCAACGCACAATGGGAAACTTCTAAAATAAAAAGAAACCCGTTTCTCTGGTGGAATCTCCACACGTCTGTCATTTGTCATTATAGACGCATATATTGGCCGTTATAAACGATATCTTTTTTCAGCCCGATTCTCGTATTTATTTTAATTGGCATCACAGCAAAGAACACATGAGCCATATTGTTTGCAGATATGAAATTAAACAAAGTAGATATAAAAATAGAGATGAAAATAGCGATCGCGTAAAGCGAAAATTTTTGTCTTTGTCCTCTATACGAGAATCGGGCTGAAAAAAGATGTGTATTGTCAACTTTAGACTAGTGAGGGGGCATACATTAATTACGTGAGTTGAAAGGGGGGGGGGGGTCCAGCAAAATCTTACGTTACTTGAAAAGCATATACGAAGTGGCCCAAATTTATCTTACCAAGGAAGGGGGGGGGGTTTAGATTGGAAGAAAAACTGCTCACGTAATTAATGTATGCCCCCTATATAGTAAGTTAATGCCGACCTAGGATATTAATGTAGATCGCTTATCCTGGACTAGTAGGCGATCATTAATAATAGACTTCGGTTTCGATTTTTTTTTTTTTGTATTTCTTGGGCATTAACTATGTAACAATTTCTAGACATTTTGTTTTTGAAGAGTTTTATTAAATGTACATTTGTTACTTAAATTTAATTTTTCCGCGACCGGTTTCGATACAACCGTATCATTCACGAGCAGAATTAAAACTTTAAAGTAGTGAATGATACGGTTGTATCGAAACCGGTCGCGGAAAAATTAAATTCGGTTTCGATTCCTGCTGCTGCATACCACACTGACGCAGCCAATCTGGTAGTTGGGATTTTTTTAATGTGAGTTCCGCACAAGACTCCCAACTGCCCGGAAGTGGTGAGTGTAAGAAAGGGGAAATATCTGGTTACCAAACATGTACAAAGCCATTTAAAGCAAAGTTTCGATTCTGAATGGTAGTCTTTCATCAGAGTACTACTGGGAGTATCTACCTACTATCTAGATGACGCTCATTGTTATAGGTATTTATGATGAATATTTAATCAGCACTCGAATTAATGAAGTAATGGAATAGTGTGCACCCTGAATATAAATACATATCGATCACGGACATTTGAAAAGCTGTAATAGACAAAACTAGAAGTTAAAAACCCGCAGGTTTTTGCTGCTAGGCCCTGTGGGCAGCTTTTGGTTCGGCTTCGCTCAGTTGAGTGTTGGTGACCATTTTATATATCCGATAGGAACTAGTTCCAAAAATAACCGGTTTCTCGGATCCGGTGACAGGTAGTCACCGGGGCAAAGTAACCGTGACAAGCAATGACGTCGCGGTTAGGTAGCCCGGAGAGATCGACGAAAGTACGAATCCTATAGTACTTACGCCTGCCAGCCGACGCTCCTCAATTACGCGGCTCAAAAAGAAGAAGATGGAGAGATATGAAATTACGAAGCGCGCTAACATTTAAAGCGACAAAATCGATGCGAAAATTGCGAAAATGTTTAATAAAACACGACTCGTTTAAAATAGAGCAAAAATCTCATGGAACGTATCTTAAGAATAATTTAAAGAAACATTGTGAATTTTTTCACATCTATAACTTGTAAAATAACTGGAAAAACGTGTTTATAATAATTTTATATAATTTGCATTTCGGCGTGAAACGCGTCTAGATATTATCTTCAAAAATAACATATAATATATTTTTTAAGAGCTTAAAAACTTCAAATGTTGTTATGGTACGTTTTTAGAGCAACAGGGAGCGCCAACGCGAGTCCCTAAACAAACCGCTGCGGGCAACAACTCGTTGCTCCCCGCTGTTTCCTGTTACCTACCTCCTCTCCCCTCGGCATTCCGGCACGCTCCGCCGCGCCGCCACCAGTCGAGTAGTACAAGCCGTCTCAGGCGCACGTGACACTCCTCCGCGAACTATACAGTTCGCGGCTAACTAGCCCGATCAAATTAAACGCAGTAACATCTGCGATGTAATTAAAGTACATACGAGTGTTAGCGCTGGTGTTCTACCATGCCTGTGAACTTCGGGACCTGTCCTAGACTCGGGATGAGCCCTGCTGAACCCGAGAGCCGAAGGATTCTTCAATCACCATGTAAGCTGTCCTCTGATTTACCCTCTTTAATGTGTCCGTAACGATAGACTGTTTGAACTCTCGCGTAAAGCCACCACTCAGAAAGTTTCGTTGACAGGGATCATGAGATATAAACTCGATAGCTAGGTTTGAGTAACATGCATCACTTGAATTGAATTGTGCTGTAATAACCCTTGTACTGTGTTTGAATTTACAATACATGAGTCTATTAATTACATCCTGTTGTTAATCTGCCTCGGCAGGAGCCTTTCCCCAGTGAGTATTCCCAGACGATTGTGGGAGAGAGAAGGAGAGAGAGAGAGAGATCCCGACGCATTCGTGCGACCTGCCCTCTGAGATAGAGGGTACTTTTGTCTCTACCGTGAGCTGGCCTGGGGACATATTGTAGAGCAGTTATGCGTTCTGCCCATAACAACTGTCGCCACAGCGTGGGGCCTCGGAATTTTTTTTTCTCTTTCTTTTCTCCCTCTGTCCCGATCGTTTTGCTGGATGCAACTGGTCGAAATTCTCCCTGCACAGGAATTGTTTTGTGAACATTAATTATAACTTGTTATTCTACATCCAGTGTACAGGAATTTCTGTGAAAAAACCACAGAAACATATGGGTAGAATCACGCCGCATTTTAAAGGTAGCCATTTTAGAAGCAAGTAGAAGGTCGCCCAAAATTTAAACCGCGAATCTGACTGCGCACGCGCCACAAACACCGGTCCGCAACAGCTTTCGCGCCTATGCAAACGGCAAATATTAACGCAGCAAATACCTAGTCTCCGGACTGCGCGCGCAACTGTTCCCGCGCCAAATTCCAACGAAAAAACCCGTCGGAACAAATGATTATCTGTTGCTATGCAGCACTTTTTTAATCAGAACGCCCTTTTATAACTAAACCGGCTAGCAACGGAAATGATTATTACAAACTTGATGCTGGAATCCCAGTTTATTGTGCGAATTCCTTTAATCAAAAATTTCGGACTGACGTTTTTTTTGTTGTTTTGCACAATATACCAATTGGCCCACTTGTGTCTATTAAATTAGTACAATTTATATTACACTAAATGGACAAAATAATGACTTTTTTTCCTATTCTACATTATAGGTACCGTTTTTTTTCAGCATAAGTGTAAAGTGAATTGTGTTTTTTTCCCTACATAAAGGAAAGTGAAATAATATAATAAAATCAATGATTGGTTCCATGAATAAATAAAACAATTTCAATGTGGTTGACGTATCAAATCCCATATTCAATTATTTTCATCCGGAAGTTTGTTCCTATTTGCCAGAAGAGTGCCTTTTGTGAATTTTAGTGCCCCTCTCAGTGCAAAGTGCTTTGTGAAAATTTAAAAAGCCGTTTTCTAAAGGCCAGTCCTGGCCAATTTTTTGAAAAATCAGTTTAATACTTGTGAATTTCACCGAATTTCCAAAAGTGCTTTGTGAAAAATAAAAAAGTGTTTCCCCTAAGGTCAGTCCACGCCAATTTTTTTTCCACCTTGACCATGAATTCTGGTGTCATGTATACCAAATTGTAGTATGGAATACAGTTTTCTATAACTATGTTAGAAGTGTCAACCAGTGGTTACCAAGTGAAAAGTGCCTCACAAAATTAATTTTGCGTTTGCTAAAGGAAATCCCTGGCAAAATTTTTTCACCTCCCGGGAAACTCACAATGGAAAACAATCAAGCTATGGCATCATCCAATTTGGGTATCATTCCCAACTTGCTCAGTTTATCCAAAACTCACTTACAAACTGCTTTAAAGGATAGAGGACTCTCGCCATCTAGCAAATCTAAATCTACATTAAAGGCTTATGCACTTTTATTTAACAAAAAGTATATTAAGAAAATAAACCTCGCCCCATCAAGCGAAAATAATTCACGCTTGGCTATGCAAGTTTTGGATAATCTTGTTCCTAACAAAGAACCTATGCCGCAAGTAATGATAAAACAGGACATCGCACCCACCTTGACACAAGATAAAACTTACGATTTATCCTCTTGGAAAGTCAAATATAATGGCGTCTCCGATGTACTGGATTTCATCGACCGTATCGAAGAAACGGCTACAATCAAAAATATCCCATTCGAGATTCTACGAAAAAACTTCATAGAACTCATCTCCCCAGAATTGATACCCTGGCACCGCATTCAAAAAACTAAATGCAAAGATTGGAATAAACTCAGATTTGCCCTAATCTCGAGCTTCGGAAAGACAGAAGCCCAGCACAGGATCAAATTATCTTTACTATCTATTAAACAACTGGTAAATGAACCTGTAGCAACATTCATAGAAAGGGCGGAATCCATTAACATCAAGCTTTCACATCCCGTTTCGGAAGCTGAACTATTACCAGTCATAACTGATGGCCTTTTAAGCAAATACGAGAACATCATCACCTCGCAGAAAATTGCATCCCTGGCCCAGTTAAACGAGGTCTGTCTCCTTCTGGAATCATACCAGGATAGGAAGAACATAAAGAATGTGTCTAATAATGTAGTTGTGCCAAGCCGTTCGTCTGGTTTAAAACCAGAATTCGACAACAAAAAAGTATGCTCTTTTTGCAAAAAAGTAGGCCATCTGGCCACTACTTGTTTCAAGCAAGCGAAGTTTCTGGAATCCAAGGAACCCCGAACTTCCAAGAGACATCACTCTAGGGACCGCTCTCCTCCACGCGACGAACTGCGCAATATTTTCAAGAAATCAAGACACGACATGGAAAGGTTACAAAACCCAAGCGATGTCAGACCTCAGGTGGATCTCTCCAAGCCCCCACCAAATTTCTACATGAAGAGGCCAAAAAACTAAATAATAACCTCTCAGGCACCCATTCTGAACCAAGGTCTAAAGAATGGACTGATTGGTTAGCACACATTAAGTATTTTAACCAGACCTTAAATGTTTCTTCGGTTTGTTGCAAACAAGCTAAAGATGGGAGACCCTATGCTTCTTTCTCTGTTAACAATGTGACCTTTTCCGGATTACTCGATAGTGGGGCATCTGTCAGCTGTCTTGGCAACAATGCTCACCTGCCTTTTGTTAACAGTGATTTTAGAATTTCGCCCCAATCGACACACCTGACGACTGCAGATAATGTTTCTCAGCCGGTCATCGGTGCCCTGGCCCTGCCAATCAATTGTAACAATAAAATAGTTACAATCAACTTTCTAATAGTGCCCTCTATATCCCAGAATTTCATCCTTGGCGTTGACTTCTGGAAGGCATTCAATGTTGCTCCCCAAGTATTTAATACTCTTGGCGAAACCTCCACTGCCGCTCAAATTAGTGAGATCCGCACAATAATACCTCACGAAAATTTAAGCACGGACCAGGCTCTCCAACTAAAGGAAATGGTCAATAAATTCGAATCAATATCCTTCGAAAAATGCGGATTAGGTTTGACAGATTTGGTTGAGCACCATATCAAAACCAATGGCCCACCCATAAAGCAACGTTATTACAACTTAGCCCCCCAAAAACTTAAACTTTTAGAAAATGAACTTGACGAAATGTTAAAAATGGGTGTGGTGGTTCCCAGCAGAAGTGCATGGACCAACCCAACTCTTTTGGTTTCTAAAAAAGACGGCTCTGCACGTTTCTGTCTCGACAGTAGACGTTTAAACTCTTGCACGGAAGCTGATGCGTATCCCTTACCTCACGTTCACGCAACCTTAGACAAGCTGCGTAACGCCAAGTTCATCTCTTCTGTCGATCTCAGCAAAGCGTTTTGGCAAATACCCTTGGACGCAGAATCGTGCGAAAAAACTGCTTTCGTTGTACCTGGTAGGGGAATGTTCCATTTTAAAAGATTACCCTTTGGTCTAAAAAATAGCCCCGCCGAGTTACAAAGACTGATGGACAAACTTTTCGGTCCTGAAGTCGATAACAGCCTGTTTTGTTACCTTGACGACCTCATCATCGTCAGCGATACCTTTGAAAAACACCTATTAATGCTGGAAAAAGTTTTCCAACAACTCAAGTTCGCTGGTTTAACCATCAACTTGAAGAAGTCTGAATTCTGTAAGTCCCGTCTACGTTATTTGGGATTCATTGTCGACGAAAAAGGCCTAAGAACAGACCCCGCTAAGGTGGAAGCCATGGCAAATTTTCCCCGTCCCAAGAACGCGAAGGAAGTCAAAGGTTTCCTTGGACTCGCAGGTTACTACAGGAGATTCATCAAAGACTTTTCCACTATTGCAGCCCCCTTAAATAAAATTACCGGCATCCGTAAAGGTGTCAGCAATTTCCGATGGTCTGTCGAAGCTGAAGAAGCGTTTACAACTTTAAAAGATGCCCTTCAAAAAGCTCCCGTTCTGAATTGCCCGGATTTTGCACTCTCTTTTACCCTCCACACGGACGCATCCAATGTAGGAATCGGTGGAGTTCTTACTCAAGAATTCCCAGATGGCGAACACCCTGTAGCGTATTTTTCCCGCACACTAAACAAACACGAGAAAAACTACGGAATTACCGAAAAAGAGTTATTGGCTGTATTGGATTCTGTTCACCATTTCCGCGGTTACATAGACGGTAGCAAATTTACTGTAGTCACAGACCATAGTAGTTTGAAATGGTTGATCTCTTTAAGTAATCCCTCCGGTAGGCTCGCTCGCTGGTCCTCCCGTTTGTCTCAATACAATTTTGATGTTGTTCACCGTAAAGGCGCGGACAATATTGTTCCCGACGCCCTTTCAAGAATTGAACTAGCTTCATTAAATGTTGACACAATTGCCCCCCCTCCATCTACAAAAGATGAATGGTACTTGAAAATCTTCGAAGGTTGTAAAAATAACCAACAAAAGTTTCCTAACTTTATCATAAAAGAAGGACAATTATACCGTAATTGCAAGGCACCACTATCCATCCTCGAAGATTACTCGTGGAAACTTGTCGTTCCCCTCGAAGGTAGAGAACAAATAATCATTGACAATCATAGTGCTCCCGACTCCATACACCCAGGAAATTTCAAGACGTATAAAAAGATCACCTTGAAGTATTACTGGCCTGGTCTCTTTAAGCAAATTCGCAATTACATCTCTAAATGTGAAACTTGTAAAGCTTATAAACATAGCACGGCAGCACCTGCCGGCCTAATGGGTAATCCCAAACGTGCCGACAGACCCCTACAATCATTGTCAATGGACCTCGTCGGACCTTTTCCTCGAAGTTATGCCGGACACATGCACATACTTAGTGTAGTGGATGTTTTCACTAAATTCTGTTGGATCTTCCCTTTAAAAAGAGCCAATGCGTCCGCCATCATCAAACTTCTGGAAAAACACATTTTTATACCTTACGGAACACCCAGAACCGTAATAGTTGACAACGGAAAACAATTTATTGCTCAAGAATTCAAAAATTTTCTTGCCAAATACGGAATCAAGGACATTTACTATAATACCTTGTATACTCCACAGAATAACACTGTCGAACGTTACAACCAGACAATCAACACAGCTCTGGCTATTCTAGTTGATAAAGATCAACGCACTTGGTGTAAAAACCTAGATAAAATTCAGGCTGCTATGAACAACACGGTTAACCTGGCCACTGGTTACACACCTTTCTTCTTAAAACACGGTATGGAACAAGTTGTTCACGGTTCTCTACATAGGGACACAAACTTTCCTACGTCAATTGCCGCCACTAGCAACCCTACCGCGGACTATGCCCATCGTCTGGAAGAACTGTCGGCCATCTACAGTGAAGTCACTGATGCTTTACTCCTGGCTCATCAAAAGAGTGCGGACAGATACAACCTACGTAGGAAACATGTCACCTTCAACACAGGAGACATAGTTTGGAGAAAGAACAACACACTTTCCCAAGGAGCCACGTATTTCTCTGCCAAGCTGGCACCACGTTTCGTGAAGGCCAAAGTTCTAAGAAAGATATCAGATCTAGTGTACTCTTTGTCTGACTTCTCTGGAAGGCACATTGGTAATTACCATATTAAGGATATCGCAAAGACTGGAAGTGAGGAGTCGAGTAAAACTACCCCCACTATCTCAGCAAACTCAAAATGATCCAGTGTGTATCACCACAACCCTTTTTGTAAGCACATTGAAGTCTTACAATGTCTGGCGTGTAAAGTGTCAATTACATGTCCACCCTTTCGTTGATAAAACGAATATTGTTAAAAAAAATCATTTTTGTAAATTTATGTACACTCCACGGTGTAGTTTACCCCGTTCATGTTCGTGAATTGGCAACCACCGTAATTTTTGTTTCACACGTTTTTTATTTATTTTTTTTCTCACCTGTTCTAAAATTGATCACTTTAGAGCAGAGACACCCGTCGAGTCACAGTGTCTGGGAGTCATGAACCCAAATCATTGCCTCTCAACCCCTCACACTACGCAACGTTCATGCCATGGCACGCCTTGCTATGTAATGCAATATTGTAATTTTCACCATTTTTGTTTGTTGTTTTTTTTCATCATATCGGAAGGAATCTCTTCAAAAAAAAATTTTTCTTTTATGTTCTGTAAGTACTGGAGCGTCGTTCTAAAGTCGGATTTGGTAAACTCCAAAGCGTTAAATCACGACCCAGGACAAGTAAACCATCTTAACAAGCTCCATATTTTACTCATCATGGTAAAAAATAAGTGGTTACTCACATAATCACATTCCTTGTGTACAGTAGTTTTCAATTTTTCTCAAATGTTAAAAAATTGATGGCGTCCTACCCGAGCTCTTTGCTAACAAATTGGATTTTGACACGTCCATTTTGAAATCATATGTATATAAATAAAGGAAAAGCCTTTAAATTGGTCTTTCCACCCTTATACAAATCTTCTTGGGCCCGCTTCAACTAAAGTACGTAAAACCAAATACTCGGTCTTTTGTTGTTATAAGAAGTCCTCGATTTGTCCCTCTTCTCAACATGTATGTCTTGTATTACATGCCTCAGCCCTGACGGAAAAGGTTAATAAAACCTAACGACAGCCCTGTTTTCCATACATAAATAACCGCAGTTTAACGTGAATCATCAATATTTTGTTTGACAATCGTTTTGTAAACTTAGGCATTCAACTCTTGTTTGCAACCTAAATTGCACATAACCCGGTATGTTGTAACTGCACAAAGGGTATGTAAAACCACTATTGGTCCCTTTTGTTTGTTCCCACTGAAGTTGCTACAACAGACAGTATGTAAAACCATATAGGTCTGTCTTTGTTTGTCACATGGTGTAAACAGAAATGTACTCTGTCATCACCCCGCCTTTATAACATATGAAGTGACATTAAATTGTTTACCTCCTTGTTATTCTATCGTACGCTCCTGGGCTACGGAGTTAGTTAATCTAACAAATCTTCATATACTGTGTTAAAACAAGCATTGTTAACGTTTATTGTGTTGTATTTAAACGTAACCCTGTTACATTATAGGAGGGATCCTTAAAATACCTGCCACAATACGAGAAGCTCGTCATAATCACTTTTGCTCATAGCTAAATGTTATTGAGTGGGTCGTGTGACATATTTGTCATGAGTACCGTTTTGTATATTCTATTTTGGTCGTGTGTCTTTTGGCATGAGAACCGCTTAATCCGCCGTCTGTATTGAATGGGGACCCACATTTTCGAACGTAATTGGGCTACTGTCTTTCAATACTGGGCAAATTTGTTGTAAATCATTCATTCCGTACACTACACGTGGAGACGTTAAAACACTTACCGTGATTCGTGTGAACGACATAATATCGGCTTTGCCATCCTCTTTAAGATGCTTTGTATAAACTCTTTGACTTCTGTCTATAATTGAGTTGTATCTTGTATGTACTTACATATTTTGTACACTATACGTGGAGACGTTAAAACACTTACCATGAGTCGTGCGAACGAAATAATATCAAACCCTTTTGTGTGCGATCTACGAAATGTAGTCCACAACCCTTTTGTTGTCATTCAACGCCGATGCCCGTGGACTTCCTGTTTTTTTACTTCTTTGCAAAAGGAAAGAAGCCCAGGAATATCTACTATCCCAAAAGGACTAGTTTTCAGCTTCACTGTCAATTATGGGGCATAGTGCTGTGGGAGTTAATCGATTGAGCACAAAACCACCTAACTCGTTGTCTGGAGAACGAATAAGAAAACCCCCAGGTTTGTGAAATTGGAGCAAGGGTCTGTCTTTTCTCACAATCATGTAGAAGTTTTAAAATGACCCCTAATCTTTTGCCCAATACACGCGAAAGATTAGCCTCTTTGTTATAATGTGTATTCAAATCTCTCCTCCTTTAATAAATGTAAAGAGTCAGGAAATCTGCTGGTTGATTATGTTTCATCTTCACATAGAGTTTGAATTGGAAATTAGTCCAGTCTCTAGCAATTTCGTAACTCGTCTCCCTCCTCCCCTCCTCCCCCATTCCCCCATGTTCTCAGACGTATGTTATGAAGTGAAAAATCTGTCGTTGACCATATTTCGCCCTCACTTGGAGTTCGAATAGGTAACTGTCCGGTTATCTACAGGTTTTCCCCCTCAATCTCTGCATATGTCTCACCTTTTTTCTCTTTCTCAATTCTACGAAACACATTCATGAATGTTGGATATGTACGATATGCACTTGGCGTAACGTCTGTCTCTTTTTTGACAACCTTTATTCATGAATTGGTTTCCCTCTGCCGTGACTAGTTCACGATTCTTTGTCTTGTTCTTTGAAATTCTACGAAAATGTTACCATCTTATGTTAACATAGGCCATAGAGGGCCGGTTGTTTTTTAACCAAGACATATTGTCACTCGGCAAACGCCAAGTCTTCCTGAAAAAGGGAAAATGTTCATGTAATCACAATTTAGTTAGGAATCTCTCTTCGTCACTCTCTGAGTCGGTGGCTAAATTTCGTTTATTTCATTTTCTGGACACATTTTGTTTCTCTCCAAACCTTTTCTTCATTGGTCCCTAGGCAGGTAAACTTCAAGAATTTTGCTCTAATAATAATTTCTCCCGGATTTAAAAAGAAGCCCAGGCGGATGTCATCATCAACAGCCAAGCTGAGCTTCACTTCCTGACAGCACGCGCTGTGGTTACAAGGTCCCTCCTGCTGCCATTTTCTACGCATTTGTTCCTAAAAGCACAGACCATACCGCTCATATGTATGTTGTCTTGTCGTGCCACAGCAAGCCGAGTTGTCCCACTATACATTATGACACTCTAAACTACCTTCTGAGCACGCTAGCTCCTAGGTTTGTTCTTACTCTTGCTATCAATGCCAACCTTGCCGTCCCTTGCTCTGTCATGCAGTGACGCATATATCGTCATGTGTAAACCATCATTACCTTGACCCACCAGTATTCGCTGAATGCGTACCAATACAAGTTATCTTGAGCTACACTATGCTTCAATAACCATTATATACGATCCGTGTTTACCATAATAACACTTAGGATTCGTACTGGCATGTCTGCAGATACTGGATTCTTCTCTTCAATGGCCTCTGTAACCATAGTCGCGGCACAGCAACCACAGTCTCCACTTCGTGAACTTCAACGTTTTCGACCAAACCAAGTGTTTTCTAAGGCCCAAGTGTACTCTTGAGTGTTATCTCAAATGGGTCTGATTACAGTGATATTGTAATCCTTAGAATCTGTGAAACCACGTCCTTTTCTTCGAAATTCTCCGAAACCAAACAAATCCACGTTTCGCAAACTTAGCTCCCAGACCAATGAAACTTTAGAATCACACCTTTTCTCTTCTCTTGTACAAATGTATTGTCATTATTTTCAATTGCATAACCATGTGTATTGTTATTTTCAATTGCATAACCTTGTATGTTGTTTTACACCATGTACTCTCCCCAAAGCTGTCTTTTCCAAACATTCCATGTACCCCCATCCATTCCCTACAAACATTGTGACCTAAACTATAGCATAAACTGTATGTTCTAGCTAGGCAATCTCTCAAGCAACGAATCTCTCAAAACCCCGATGGAAGCATAAGAGGATTTTTTTTCCCTACAGCTCCATTGCCACGTCGCTTTTTTTTCCAAGCGCGGGGGGAAGTGTTATGGTACGTTTTTAGAGCAACAGGGAGCGCCAACGCGAGTCCCTAAACAAACCGCTGCGGGCAACAACTCGTTGCTCCCCGCTGTTTCCTGTTACCTACCTCCTCTCCCCTCGGCATTCCGGCACGCTCCGCCGCGCCGCCACCAGTCGAGTAGTACAAGCCGTCTCAGGCGCACGTGACACTCCTCCGCGAACTATACAGTTCGCGGCTAACTAGCCCGATCAAATTAAACGCAGTAACATCTGCGATGTAATTAAAGTACATACGAGTGTTAGCGCTGGTGTTCTACCATGCCTGTGAACTTCGGGACCTGTCCTAGACTCGGGATGAGCCCTGCTGAACCCGAGAGCCGAAGGATTCTTCAATCACCATGTAAGCTGTCCTCTGATTTACCCTCTTTAATGTGTCCGTAACGATAGACTGTTTGAACTCTCGCGTAAAGCCACCACTCAGAAAGTTTCGTTGACAGGGATCATGAGATATAAACTCGATAGCTAGGTTTGTGTAACATGCATCACTTGAATTGAATTGTGCTGTAATAACCCTTGTACTGTGTTTGAATTTACAATACATGAGTCTATTAATTACATCCTGTTGTTAATCTGCCTCGGCAGGAGCCTTTCCCCAGTGAGTATTCCCAGACGATTGTGGGAGAGAGAAGGAGAGAGAGAGAGAGATCCCGACGCATTCGTGCGACCTGCCCTCTGAGATAGAGGGTACTTTTGTCTCTACCGTGAGCTGGCCTGGGGACATATTGTAGAGCAGTTATGCGTTCTGCCCATAACAATGTTTAAGGTAGATATGTAAGAAATCGGTAGAAATGCGGGAAGCGGCGCCTTAACGCAAGTGGCGTCATCTTTTGACATTGTTTGAATTCGGTTCTATAACAAAACTTGATTAGTAACAAACTCCACGTACGAAAACGGTTTTGCATAAGGCGCTTTGCATTAGAGTTGTGTTCGTAGTAAATTTCAACCGTATCGACGTTGGAGTGTTAATAACGTCAGATGTTAATTAGAGCGAAAAGAAAGATTTTTACTTTTTTCGAAAAAATCATATCTTCTGCTTTTGAAAACGTATAATTATGAAATTTTATTAAAAAATAACATTGAATAGGTCTTCCATAATACTTAATATCTTTTGTAAATTTCTTTAACAGTATTTAATTAATTAGAAAAAATCTTCTTAATACACGTCGTAAAAGACACTTATTTACCTATAGGTAAATATTTCGACGACCCAGATCGAAAGAGACAAAAAACGGAAAAAATAACATATCTCATTTTCGGTTTCTTGCCCTTTACAGCATTCCCGTTGTCGATATACTATAATAATGAAAATGGTCTTTAAATATTCTTTACATGGGTACCTGACTAAATAAGTAAATTAGTAATATTTAAGCGTGTAGTTATTCTTTCACCTACGCTGTTCAACTTATATTCAGAAGAAATATTCAATGAAGCTCTGCAAGAAGCTACTCATAAAACTTGTTATAAATGGGAAGATTCTGAACAACCTGCGTTATGCAGATGACACAGTACTTCTAACAAGTAACATTGAGGATTTACAACTTTTGCTGAATCAAGTAGTGAAGACTTGTGAGAATTTTGGACTAGAACTGAATATAAATAAGACAAAATACATGCTCATAAGCAAAAATAACGCATTGGATGAAAATCTTTATATTGCTGGAACAAAACTAGAGAAGGTACAGAGTATTGTATACTTGAGCTGCAATGTAAATGATAGATGGGATCCTTCAGTTGAAATCAAATGCCGCATTGAGCAAGCCCGTGCAACCTTTATCCGCATGAAAAAAATGTTCTGCAGTCATGATCTCAAACTTGGATTACGAATTGGATGGATTGGATGTGTTTTCGATATTATTTTACGGAATGGAAGCATGGACACTTACTGAAGAACTAATTAGGCGACTTGAGGCATTCGAGATGTGGATCTACAGAAGAATACTTAAAATAAGCTGGATGGACAGGGTTACAAATGAAGATTTTATGGTTCGGATGAATAAAGAAAAGGAAGTAATTAAAACTATAAAAATCCGAAAACTTCAATATCTTGGACATGTGATGAGACATCCAGAGAAGTATGAGATCTTGCATCTCATAATGCACGGAAAGATTGCCGGAAGACGGGGCCCTGGAAGAAGGAGAACCTCATGGCTGAAAAACCTGAGACAGTGGTTTGGCCAGTCTACGGTGGAGCTGTTCCGGGCCGCAGTAAACAAAGTCCGCATAGCCAAGATGATAGCCAACGTCAGTTGAACGGACAGGGCACAAGAAGAAGAAGATAACCTGCCACACTAGGAAAGTCTGTGTTGAGGCGGAAATTTTTGCAAATTATCACTTAGTTGTAGACCATTTATATATGTACTTTATGTAACTTTTTTATTCCAAATAAGGAAATAACTGCATTTATATGAATTAATGAATGTTTCTTTGTTTGTCACTTATTATTTCCTATACTAGTAATCCGTTTGTGATGAAACTTTGATGATTTGTTGTGCGCGTGCCCACGAAGCATTACCGGATTATTCCTAAGGCAGAGTAGGCAACTGCCTAGGGGCCCCGCATTGGCTAGGGGCCCCGCATCCCGAGAAAAAATTACTTGTTTCCATTAGTGAGCAACGAAGTTTCAGGAAAAAGTCAGCTTTCAAGATGTTTTTTTTTTTATTTTTATTAGGAACGTTTACAGGTTAATAACATTAGGTAAACGCATAAGAAAACAACAAATTATTTGGGTAATAACCCAATAAATAACTAATGTTCACATCATGCACAAAATAAATAAAAAGTATATAATTAAAACAAATATATAAACATAGTTGAATTTTACTTTTCTTTCCTTCCATTTGTTGCAACATTACTTAGTATCTGAAGCGATTGAAGGTGCCGTGTGTGGTTTATATTGGCATTTGTTTTCTTTTTATATCTAATTATATGTTTAAAATGTAAATGTTGTACAAGCTTCTGTATGCACTACCTATCTGCTTGCTAAAATTCTTTGGGAAAGGTTGTCTGGAAGAGATCACTTTAGTGTGTGTGTCCTTTTATGTGCAATAAAGGGTTATTGTACTGTATTCGTGTAGTGGCGGACTACGCCCGTCAAAAACCCGGGGCGGCAAACTTGAATGACCCCCCCCCCCCCTCCCCGCTCCCCCTTACTGAAGTTGATGTAATCAGTGACAAGTTTTTTATTCAGTTCACACCATAAATATACCAATCTGGTTCACACGGGCCTCTGACTCTGGCGGCCTCCTAATGCCTCCATATTCCCTTGATCAAATCCTAAACAAAGCTTTAAGGACACTGCAAAAAAAATGTTATTTTTTAATTCATTAACATTGATGTAACTTCCGGCGGTCCGCAAGGAGCCCATTTGGCCCCGCTTCTTTTTAACCTTTTTATTAGCGATATCATTAAAGTTTTTTCTCACACACGTTTTTGGCTTTTTGCCGATGACAATAAGATTCTTAAGATAATTAAATCCCATCTTGATTGTTTACTTTTTCAACTTGATATTGATTCATTTAATGATTGGTGCAAAATTAACTGCATGGAACTTAATGTTGATAAATGCAAAATTTTGTCCTTTTATAGAACCAAAAAACCTATTCAGTTTGATTATAAACTAAATAATGTTTGTCTCTCTACTGTCACATCTATCAAGGACCTTGGGGTCACTCTGGATTGTAAACTTTCTTTCCGGGATCACATTAATAACATCGTAAACAAATCACTTAAACTACTCGGCTTCATTCATAGAATTACCTCTGACTTTAAACAAATAAATACACTTAAAACTCTTTACTGTTCGCTGGTCCGCCCTCACCTTGAATATGCTAGTGTCATTTGGTCTCCTTTTTATGCTATCCACATTTTTGTTACATCGAATCTGTACAACATCGCTTCCTACGAGGAATTGCTTGGAGGTTAGGACTTGAAAGAGGAGAATACTCGTATGATGAAATTGAACAAATTTTAAACATTTCCTCTTTAGAAAAACGTAGAAAGGACTCTGCTCTAATATGCATTTTCAAAATTATCAACAGTATTACTGACACACCTGCTTTGTTACAACTCATCCAGTTCAACATTCCTTCCCGTAGACTCCGAAATAATGAATTGCTGTTCCTCAATCAACATTTTACTAATTATGGATATCATTCTCCTTTATCCAGAATGTCGAGACTTGTCAACGCAAATCAAAGCATTGAATTTTTTGGTGTAAGCCTAAATGACTTTCGGCAGTCGTTACGCAATGCGGTTTTTTAAAGCCTTTTTAAATCCATCTTCAAGCTACTTATAGTTATCTTCTCTATGTAATTTTATATTATATGTATTTTGTCAATGCTCTTCATCTATATGTAATCTCCTTTCATTGTGATCTCTCTTTTTTTCTATTCATGTTATTGTTGTTAATTGGACTATTTGTCCGTAAATAAATAAATAAATAAATTCATTTTCTGAAAGATGCATTTGTCAATAATGCTCTCACCATTTGAGGAAATTGGTAAAATTGATGGAGATACAGCATTTTATATAAAACCGTTTTAAACAGTTGAATTATCCTCAGCAAAACTTTGGAAGCGTTTTTCTCGAAACTATGTTTTTCAACCTGGTTGACAACATATTAGAAAAACTATATATCCGATTTGCATGCACTAAGTCTTAAACAGTTAAAAAATCCAGTCACTATGGCACCACTTCGGGATTTTTTTATGAAGGTCTATTTTTTTATGAACAATGAAAATTTTCCATAAAAAATCTAAAATAAAATTCGCTGGTCCGCCATTTTTTTATTTTTTTTTAGGTATAAAAATTCCCCTATGCCACGACAGTAGATTTTCGGACCGATTAAGACTTAGTGCATGCAAATCAAATTTATAGTTTTTTTCAAATTTATAGGGCCCCGAGACGTGTATTACCTAGGGGCCCCGACATGGTTAATCCGGCCCTGCCACGAAGGTTTCTATGTATAAAGATGACCTCTGGCGTAATTGATGGCGATTGAACTTTGGTGATTTGTTGTGCGCTCGCCCATGAAGATTTCTATATATAATGGGGAACTCTGGCATATGTATGAAATATATATAAAAAAATTTCAATGGGTGGCGCGCGAGTTTAGAGGTAGGGATGGAAGGCGGGAGGGAGAGTGGAATCCGGGAAAGGGGAACCAAGGAAAGGGGGGTTCGCGGGAGGGGAGAAGGTGGAGGGGGAACGCGAGAGGTGGAGGAGAACCTGGGGGGAGGGTTCGCGTGAGGGGGGAAGGTGGGAAGTAAAAAGGGGAATGCGAGAGGGGAAGAGGACGCGGGAAGAGAAAGGGGGCAGGATCGGGGACGCATGGAAAAGGACACGCAGGGAGAAACAATTTTTTTGAAGTGAAACTTCTTTAGCCCCGTTGTGATTTGAAATTCGGATGAAACGTAAGTTCTACTATAATGGTAACCACTTTAAAATAAACGGGCTAAAGAAAATAAAAAGACATCTAGCGACTTTCTAGTTTCACTTCTATCGCATATGAACTGCACACTCCACGTTTACACATAATAATGAATTAGCTTTCTTCAGGTTTAAAAGAGCTCACACAGACATTTCGGAGCGACCGTGCCACACGCCACTTCAGGCCACCGCGGAGAAAAATCTCACAGGAAACTGCGCTATAAACCGTTATCTTTCTTTCGGTCTATATTTTTCTGTATAATGTAACGATATTGTTCTTTGAATACGCTCTAATATTAGTGAGGTTAAAAATGATATGTAAACAACAATTCCATGTAATGAAACAATAAGCGCCCTTGAGGTGAATATTCACAAAAACGGCGCTATACAAATTATATATATATATATATATATTATATAGTATTGTTTGGTTTTTTTTGCTCACTTTTTTGCTCACTTTTTTTGCTCACTTTTTTTGCTCACTTTTATTTTGACGCAAAAACGACCAGTATGCCCTTTACGTTTCACCCACCTTAAGGTTCACTTTCGGTGGAAGGAAATTCAGACAAGGAAGCTGGTAGTATTTTTTTTCGACAAAATAAAATATATATGCAGGGATTTATTCTCCGATACGAATCAGCGGCGAAAACTAGAAGCTCTACTTGAATCACTCGATTCGGCTCGGTTATACTTCCCGTCGACAGGTGCGCATAAAAAACGAAAGACGTCTTTTTGACCATCAGTTTCAGTAAATAAAATGCTAGGAGGTATCTATCTCTATTCAAATGGCTGCAAAAGTTGAGAAAGATATATTGTCAATTTCCCATATAAAACTGATTTTTGCTAGGAATTTTTTTTTTTGCTAGAAATTTATTCTAATAAATTAAACGGCGTTTTGTAAATAACGTAGAAAAATTGACATTTTAAAGGCCCTTTGCGGGATGGTAAATTACGACGAAAATAAACATTTTGCGAGACATGTTTTTTAATAATCATAAATTATACAAGATTTAGAAACTTTTAAAATAAAAACATGTGTAACTTCCCATTTAAAATGTTTCGCAATGTCGCGTCAAACTTTGCAATTTTATTTGACATTTGCAAAAAATCCAACAATATCCATAATGCACATCGTTTTCAGCCTATTAAATCGGCAGATATATTTAAATTTTCACAAACTTTGCAACACTGAATTCAGGAACGATGGATAATTTAAGCAATACCGACTAAATAATTGAAGCCCTACCGCTCTCACGTTTTGTATGGAAAATATAAAAGAAGATGGCGGGAATCGATTTTTCAGCCTTAGATTAAAGGTGTTTTGGTGATATTTATGGGTCGGTCTTGCCAGCATTGAGAAAATGATTTGCCGATAATTTTATGTCCGCAAATGAAGTAGTAGGTAGGTTCCCGAACGTTGATAAAGTATTTTTATATTATATTATTAAATTAATCGCCGATATGAATGTGCGCCCATAACTTCCGAATGCATGCACCGAATTGGATAATTCTTTTTGCTATGTGTTTGTTATTGTTAGGACAAGGTTTTTATTAATCTTTTGGTGAGCTCTGGCATTATGAAAATTGCATAAAAATATTTCAGTAGGTGGCACGCGAGCTGTTTGAAAACTAAATGTACCGGGAAGGAATTAATGAAGCGCGGGAGGGTAACCTGGGAAGGGGGAGGGGAACCCGGGAGGGGGTTTTGCGGGATGGAGGAAGGGGGGGGGAGTAGAGTACGCTATGAAAGAATATTTTTTCTGTTCTTTTTTTACTCGAATAAAACATAATTTTAAAAGCATAAATACCAGGAGTGCAGAACTAAGCAAGGGAAAATATATTAAGAACATGTTTTTTTTCAATTATTTCTGGCTTTTTGGGAAAGGTGAATTTATATGCGTTTGGCCGTGGGGAAAATAATTTCCCTCAGGTCTTGCGTCATCTTTGGGGATGCTGTGTGGAGGATTTTTTTTTAGGAAATGAAGGAGATGAGAGTTCTGGGAAGGAAAAGGGTTTAAGGGGTAGGTAGGAATCTGGGGTTCAGTGTGCCTGGGCATCCGCCTCCAAGACCTAGACAAAGCTCATCCCATGAACCCGGGCACAACTACTAAATCACCAAACGTAGCGAACCACTTGGGGTGACCTACGGCAGAGGTGTTGACAAAATAAAATTTTAAAAGGATAAATACCAGGAGTGCAGAACTAAGCAAGGGAAAATATATCGAGAACATTTTCAATTATTTCTGGCTTTTTGGAAAAGGTGAATAAATATGCATTTAATTTTTTTTTTACATTAGCTCCACACAGGAGGCACTGAGGAAAACAATTTCCCTAGGGGCCTATGTCATCTTTGAGGATGCTGTGTAGAGGGTTTAAGGGGAAGGAAGGAGAAGAAGATATGGGAAGGAAATGGTATGAAGGGTGGGTAGGAATCTGGGGGTCAGTGTGGCCAGGAGTGACAGACGTATGAATATATTTCTCACACTGCGGTGCAAGGCGAAGGGTTGAGAGAATCTGGCTGGAGAGGTCAAAATCCTCCCTCAATCAGTCTCCTCCGATCCAGCCCGCCACGCAGTGGTTGGGCAAACGTATCCACCACCAAGATCTAGACAAATACATACAGTTTCAGAATACAATAGTGAGCTTTGGTATCATGAAATTACCCCGTGGCCCGTTCTGAATCCTAGGGGCCTGTGTCATCTTTGAGGATGCTGTGGGGTGGGTTTTTTAAGGGAAAGGAAGGAGAAGAAGATATGGGAAGGAAAAAGGTCTGAGGGGTGTTTAGGAATCTGGGGGACAGTGTGGCCAGGAGTGACGGACGTATGAATCTATTCCTCACACTGCGGTGCAAGGCTAAGGGTTGGGAGAATCTGGCTGGAGAAGTTAAAAGCCTTCCAATAATTATGATAACAAGGGAAAGGATAAGAGGGAGATTAATGGACGTTTTGTACGTAAATAAATAAATTATATACAGCGGGTACCCGGCATGCGTTGCAAGGCCACTTTAACCACGGGGTCCATTAAACTGTAATGGTTCCATCCCAAATCTCGGAAAACAACATTATAATGCAAGCGCCTGTAATATATAACATTATAAACAACGGGTACCTGGCATGCGTTGCAAGGTCACTGTAACCTCGGGGTCAACGTAACTGTAATGGTTCCATTCCTATTCCTGGCAAATTACATTTTAATGCAAGCGCTGCACTACATAACTATATATACAACGGGTACCCGGCATGCGTTGCAAGGTCACTGTGAACTCAGGTTTCTTCATATATTTAATTTAACACACACTCCTCCTCGCTTCATCCACGTTCACACGTCAAATCGCATTGTGTTTTAACCCGTTAATTGCTTTTGCAATGGGCCCAGCTAGTATATATATAGTATTGTTCACTTTGGGAAAGCTCTTTTTCCGCGCACTTTTTTGTTGACGCAAAAACGACCAGTACGCCCTTTGCGTTTCACCCACCTCAAGGTTCACTTTCGGTCGAAGCAAATTCAGACATGGAAGCTGGAAGTTTTTTTTTTTCGACAAAAAAAATATATACAGGGATTTATTCTCCGATACGA
The DNA here is from genome assembly GCA_917880885.1 of Limnephilus marmoratus. Classification (NCBI taxonomy): domain Eukaryota; kingdom Metazoa; phylum Arthropoda; class Insecta; order Trichoptera; family Limnephilidae; genus Limnephilus; species Limnephilus marmoratus. The sequence goes on along the minus strand of OU862919.1, from coordinate 22,376,035 downwards.
ATCGGCGGCGAAAACTAGAAGCTCTACTCGAATCACTCGATTATATTTCCCGCCGACAGACGGCGTTTGAAAAAAAAAAATGACGAAAAAACCCGCTAATTTCACAAAGGAAAATGCTATATAGGACTATTGACATAGGTCAGGATCTCAGATGTCAAATTTTTAGCCTAACAAAACGGAACTCTCGGCGGTTTCGGTCGTTGTTTTTCGGAAAACGACATTACCGCCGAAAAACCGATTCCGGGCTAGATGTTTTTTGAAAATACGATAGCCGGATAGATTCCGCAACTTTTAACACCAATAAAACATATGATTCTCATATAAAATACGTCAGGAGAAGCTGACAAAACTCGAAATTTTCCGAAAAAAAATCATCAAAATACGCGCTCACAGATTCCATCGGAAGTTTAAATATTTGCTGGCCAGTTCAAATTAACACGTTTTTCATTCGGGGTAGGTACCTACTTATTTCGGTAGTATTGCAAATATGATGAAAAAAGCTAAGATTGCGGGAATCTAAGGAAATGCGCAGGTACCTACCTGAATGGGTACCTACACAACGAATTAGGTTTTAATGCAATAAATACTAAGGTAAGGTTGTTTCGATGATACAGAATAATTGAACGTTTTATAAGTTAATTTTCACGTTCTGTGATGGTTCTACTCAAATTCTATTGTTTTATCATTACAGACCAGTTACATCACAAAACTGAAATAATTACAGAACTCGAACGGAACTTTCTAGAACTGAAAATTTACTAGAAAAATTTTAAGAATTGACAATTTTTTTTTATTAATTATATATTTTTTTTATAAGTGTGTTCTATTTGGACATTGTTAAATAAAAAAAATAATTACGCGTGTTCTAGGTAGGTACTTACTTGCGGGGACTTTTTTTTAAAAATCAAAACATGATATTGAATGAATTTATTTGTTGTGAAAATTATTTTATGCTAAACAGCATAATGGCGTCGTTTTGGTGAAATATTACAACAAAGTACCTACTTAGTACTTACACTTGCAAAATGAAATACAATACAACTACAATAGTGAGCTCCGGCATAATGAAATTTTGCACTGCTAAACCGTGCAACCGATTGTTATTGTTAATGGACTATTTGTGCGTAAATAAATTAATTATATACAGCGGGTACCCGGCATGCGTTGCGAGGCCACTTTAACTTCGGGGTCAACTAAACCGTAATGGTTCCCTACCAAGTCCCGGGAAACAACATTATAAAATTATGCACTTTATAAAATTATATACAACGGGTACCCGGCATGCGTTGCAAGGCCGCTTTAACCTCGGGGTCAATAAAACTGTAATGTTTCCATCCGAAGTCCTGGGAAACTACATTATAATGCAAGCGCCTGCACTATGTAACATTATATACTACGGGTACCCGGCATGCGTTGCAACTGCACTTTAACCTCAGGGTCAACTAAACTGTAATGGTTCCATCCCAAGTCCCCGGAAACTACATTATAATGCAAGCGCCTGCACTATATAACATTATATACAACGGGTACCCGGCATGCATTGCAAGGTCACTGTAACCTCGGGGTCAACTTAATTATAATGGTTCCATCCCAAGTCCCGGGAAACTACATTATAATGCAAGCGCCTGCACTATATAAAATTATATACAACGGGTACCCGGCGTGCGTTGCAAGGGCACTTTAACCTCGGGGTCAATAAAACTGTAATGTTTCCGTCCCAAGTCCCGGGAAACTGCATTATAATGCAAGCGCCTGCACTATGTAACATTATATACTACGGGTACCCGGCATGCGTTGCAACTGCACTTTAACCTCAGGGTAAACTAAACTGTAATGGTTCCATCCCAAGTCCCCGGAAACTACATTATAATGCAAGCGCCTGCACTATATAACATTATATACAACGGGTACCCGGCATGCGTTGCAAGGTCACTGTAACCTAGGGGTCAACTTTACTGTAATGGTTTCATCCCGATTCCCGGGAAATAAAATTTTAATGCAAGCGCCTGCAATTTATAAAATAATATACAACGGGTACACGGCATGCGTTGCAAGGTCACTGTAACCTCGGGGTCAACTTAACTGTAATGGTTCCATCCCAATTCCCGGGAAATAACATTTAAAGCAAGCGCCTGCACTATATAACATTATATACAACGGGTACCCGGTATGCGTTGCAAGGTCACTGTAACCTAGGGGTCAACTTTACTGTAATGGTTTCATCCCGATTCCCGGGAAATAAAATTTTAATGCAAGCGCCTGCAATTTATAACATAATATACAACGGTTACTCGGCATGCGTTGCAAGGTCATTGTAACCTCGGGGTCAACTTAACTGTAATGGTTCCATTCCAATTCCTGGGAAATTACATTTTAATGCAAGCGCTGCACTACATAACATTATATACAACGGGTACCCGGCATGCGTTGCAAGGTCACTGTAACCTCAGGTTTCTTCATATATTTAATTTAACACACACTCTTCCTCGCTTCATCCACGTTCACACGTCAAATCGCATAGTGTTTAAACCCGTCAGTTGCTTCTGCAACGGGCAAAACCTAGTATATAGTATTGTTCACTTTGGGGAAAGGTCTTTTTCCGCGCACTTTTTGGTTGACGCAAAAACGACCAGTACGCCCTTTGCGTTTCACCCACCTCAAGGTTCACTTTCGGTTGAAGCAAATTCGGAATGAAAACTGTAAGCAAATTTTTAATGACAAAATAAAATATATACAGGGGTTTATTCTCCGATACGAATCGGCGGCGAAAACTAGAAGTTCTGCTCGAATCACTCGATTCGGCTCGGTCATATTTCCCGCCGACAGATGGCGTTGGTAAAAAAAAAAATGACGAAAAAACCCCTTAATTTCACAAAGGAAAATGCTAGGACCGTTGACGCAGATCTCAAATGTCAAAGTTTTAGCCTAACAAAACGGAACTCTCGGCGGTTTGGGTCGTTGTTTTTCGGAAAACGACATTACCGCCGAAAAACCGATTCCGGGCTAGATGTTTTTTGAAAATACGATAGCCGGATAGATTCCGCAACTTTTAACACCAATAAAACATACGATTCTCATATAAAATACGTCAGGAGATGCTGACAAAACTCGAAATTTTCCGAAAAAAAATCATCAAAACACGTGCTCACAGATTCCATCGGAAGTTTAATTATTGCTGGCCAGTTCAAATTAACACGTTTTTCATTCGGGGTAGGTACCTACTTACTTCGGTAGTATTGCAAATATGATGAAAAAAGCAAAGATTGCCGGAATCTAAGGAAATGCGCAGGTACCTACCTGAATGGGTACTTACACAACGAATTAGGTTTTAATGCAATAAATACTAAGGTAAGGTTGTTTCGATGATACAGAATAATTGAACTTTTTTAAAGTTAATTTTCACGTTCTGTGATGGTTCTACTCAAATTCTATTGTTTTATCATTACAGACCAGTTACATCACAAAACTGAAATAATTACAGAACTCGAACGGAACTTTATAGAACTGAAAATTTACTAGAAAAATTTAAAGAATTGTCAATTTTTTTTATTAATTATTTTATTTTATTTTTAAGTGTGTTCTATTTGGACATTGTTAAATAAAAAAAATAATTACGCGTGTTCTAGGCAGGTACTTACTTCCAGGGACTTTTTTCATTTAAAAATCAAAACATGATATTGAATGAATTTATTTATAGTGAAAATTATTTTATGCTCAACAGCATAATGACGTCGTTTTGGTGAAATATTACAACAAAGTACCTACTTAGTACTTACACTTGCAAAATGAAATACAATACAACTACAATAGTGAGCTCCGGCATAATGAAATTTTGCACTGCTAAACCGTGCAACCGATTGTTATTGTTAATGGACTATTTGTGCGTAAATAAATTAATTATATACAGCGGGTACCCGGCATGCGTTGCGAGGCCACTTTAACTTCGGGGTCAACTAAACCGTAATGGTTCCCTACCAAGTCCCGGGAAACAACATTATAAAATTATGCACTTTATAAAATTATATACAACGGGTACCCGGCATGCGTTGCAAGGCCGCTTTAACCTCGGGGTCAATAAAACTGTAATGTTTCCATCCGAAGTCCTGGGAAACTACATTATAATGCAAGCGCCTGCACTATATAACAGTATATACAACGGGTACCCGGCATGCGTTGCAAGGTCACTGTAACCTCGGGGTCAACTTAATTATAATGGTTCCATCCCAAGTACCGGGAAACTACATTATAATGCAAGCACCTGCACTATATAAAATTATATACAACGGGTACCCGGTATGCGTTGCAAGGCGACTTTAACCTAGGGGTCAACTTTACTGTAATGGTTTCATCCCGATTCCCGGGAAATAAAATTTTAATGCAAGCGCCTGCAATTTATAACATAATATACAACGGGTACACGGCATGCGTTGCAAGGTCACTGTAACCTCGGGGTCAACTTAACTGTAATGGTTCCATCCCAATTCCCGGGAAATAATATTTTAAAGCAAGTGCCTGCAATATATAACATGATATACAACGGTTACTCGGCATGCGTTGCAAGGTCACTGTAACCTCGGGATCAACTTAACTGTAATGGTTCCATTCCAATTCCTGGGAAATTACATTTTAATGCAAGCGCTGCACTACATAACATTATATACAACGGGTACCCGGCATGCGTTGCAAGGCCACTGTGAACTCAGGTTTCTTCATATATTTAATTTAACACACACTCCTCCTCGCTTCATCCACGTTCACACGTCAAATCGCATAGTGTCTTAACCCGTCAGTTGCTTCTGCAACGGGCAAAACCTAGTATATATTAATGCTTGGTTTTGGGAAAGGTCTTTTTCCGCGCACTTTTTCGTTGACGCAAAAACGACCAGTACGCCCTTTGCGTTTCACCCACCTCAAGGTTCACTTTCGGTTGAAGCAAATTGGGAATGAAAACTGTAAGCACTTTTTTTTCGACAAAATGAAATATATACAGGGATTTATTCTCCGATACGAATCGGCGGCGAAAACTAGAAGCTCTACTCGAATCACTCGATTCGGCTCGGTTGTATTTCCCGCCGACAGATAGCGTTTCAAAAAAAAAATTACAAAAAAAGACTTAGCATTTTCCTCAAAGGAAAATGCTAGGTCTATGGTCAAAATCTTAGATGTCAAATTTTTAGCCTAACAAAACGGAACTCTCGGCGGTTTCGGTCGTTGTTTTTCGGAAAACGACATTACCGCCGAAAAACCGATTCTGGGCTAGATGTTTTTTGAAAATACGATAGCCGGATAGATTCCGCAACTTTTAACACCAATAAAACATATGATTCTCATATAAAATACGTCAGGAGATGCTGACAAAACTCGAAATTTTCCGAAAAAAAATCATCAAAATACGCGCTCACAGATTCCATCGGAAGTTTAAATATTTGCTGGCCAGTTCAAATTAACACGTTTTTCATTCGGGGTAGGTACCTACTTATTTCGGTAGTATTGCAAATATGATGAAAAAAGCTAAGATTGCCGGAATCTAAGGAAATGCGCAGGTACCTACCTGAATGGGTACCTACACAACGAATTAGGTTTTAATGCAATAAATACTAAGGTATGGTTGTTTCGATGATACAGAATAATTGAACTTTTTTTAAGTTAATTTTCACGTTCTGTGATGGTTCTACTCAAATTCTATTGTTTTATCATTACAGACCAGTTACATCACAAAACTGAAATAATTACAGAACTCGAACGGAACTTTATAGAACTGAAAATTTACTAGAAAAATTTAAAGAATTGTCAATTTTTTTTATTAATTTTTTTTTTTTTGTTTTTAAGTGTGTTCTATTTGAACATTGTATATATATATATACATTACGCGTGTTCTAGGTAGGTACTTACTTGCGGGGACTTTTTTCATTTAAAAATCAAAACATGATATTGAATGAATTTATTTGTAGTGAAAATTATTTTATGCTCAACAGCATAATGGCGTCGTTTTGGTGAAATATTACAACAAAGTACCTACTTTGTACTTACACTTGCAAAATGAAATACAATACAACTACAATAGTGAGCTCCGGCATAATGAAATTTTGCACTGCTAAACCGTGCAACCGATTGTTATTGCTAATGGACTATTTGTGCGTAAATAAATTATTATATACATCGGGTACCCGGCATGCGTTGCGAGGCCACTTTAACTTCGGGGTCAACTAAACCGTAATGGTTCCCTACCAAGTCCCGGGAAACAACATTATAAAATTATGCACTTTATAAAATTATATACAACGGGTACCCGGCATGCGTTGCAAGGCCGCTTTAACCTCGGGGTCAATAAAACTGTAATGTTTCCATCCGAAGTCCTGGGAAACTACATTATAATGCAAGCGCCTGCACTATGTAACATTATATACTACGGGTACCCGGCATGCGTTGCAAGACCACTTTAACCTCAGGGTCAACTAAACTCTAATGGTTCCATCCCAAGTCCCCGGAAACTACATTATAATGCAAGCGCCTGCACTATATAACATTATATACAACGGGTACCCGGCATGCGTTGCAAGGTCACTGTAACCTAGGGGTCAACTTTACTGTAATGGTTTCATCCCGATTCCCGGGAAATAAAATTTTAATGCAAGCGCCTGCAATTTTCAACATAATATACAACGGTTACTCGACATGCGTTGCAAGGTCATTGTAACCTCGGGGTCAACTTAACTGTAATGGTTCCATTCCAATTCCTGGGAAATTACATTTTAATGCAAGCGCTGCACTACATAACATTATATACAACGGGTACCCGGCATGCGTTGCAAGGTCACTGTAACCTCAGGTTTCTTCATATATTTAATTTAACACACACTCTTCCTCGCTTCATCCACGTTCACACGTCAAATCGCATAGTGTTTAAACCCGTCAGTTGCTTCTGCAACGGGCAAAACCTAGTATATATATTAATGCTTGGTTTTGGGGTAGGTCGGGAAAAGCTCACTTTTTCGTCGACGCAAAAACGACCAGTACGCCCTTTGCGTTTCACCCACCTCAAGGTTCACTTTCGGTTGAAGCAAATTCCGAATGGAAACTGGGGGTAATTTTTTTCCGACAAAATGAAATATATACAGGGATTTATTCTCCGATACGAATCGGCGGCGAAAACTAGAAGCTCTACTCGAATCACTCGATTATATTTCCCGCCGACAGACGGCGTTTGAAAAAAAAAAATGACGAAAAAACCCGCTAATTTCACAAAGGAAAATGCTATATAGGACTATTGACATAGGTCAGGATCTTAGATGTCAAATTTTTAGCCTAACAAAACGGAACTCTCGGCGGTTTCAGTCGTTGTTTTTCGGAAAACGACATTACCGCCGAAAAACCGATTCCGGGCTAGATGTTTTTTGAAAATACGATAGCCGGATAGATTCCGCAACTTTTAACACCAATAAAACATATGATTCTCATATAAAATACGTCAGGAGATGCTGACAAAACTCGAAATTTTCCGAAAAAAAATCATCAAAATACGCGCTCACAGATTCCATCGGAAGTTTAAATATTTGCTGGCCAGTTCAAATTAACACGTTTTTCATTCGGGGTAGGTACCTACTTATTTCGGTAGTATTGCAAATATGATGAAAAAAGCTAAGATTGCCGGAATCTAAGGAAATGCGCAGGTACCTACCTGAATGGGTACCTACACAACGAATTAGGTTTTAATGCAATAAATACTAAGGTAAGGTTGTTTCGATGATACAGAATAATTGAACTTTTTTTAAGTTAATTTTCACGTTCTGTGATGGTTCTACTCAAATTCTATTGTTTTATCATTACAGACCAGTTACATCACAAAACTGAAATAATTACAGAACTCGAACGGAACTTTATAGAACTGAAAATTTACTAGAAAAATTTAAAGAATTGTCAATTTTTTTTATTAATTATTTTTTTTATTTTTAAGTGTGTTCTATTTGAACATTGTATATATATATACATTACGCGTGTTCTAGGTAGGTACTTACTTGCGGGGACTTTTTTCATTTAAAATTCAAAACATGATATTGAATGAATTTATTTGTAGTGAAAATTATTTTATGCTCAACAGCATAATGGCGTCGTTTAGGTGAAATATTACAACAAAGTACCTACTTAGTACTTACACTTGCAAAATGAAATACAATACAACTACAATAGTGAGCTCCGGCATAATGAAATTTTGCACTGCTAAACCGTGCAACCGATTGTTATTGTTAATGGACTATTTGTGCGTAAATAAATTAATTATATACAGCGGGTACCCGGCATGCGTTGCGAGGCCACTTTAACTTCGGGGTCAACTAAACCGTTATGGTTCCCTACCAAGTCCCGGGAAACAACATTATAAAATTATGCACTTTATAAAATTATATACAACGGGTACCCGGCATGCGTTGCAAGGCCGCTTTAACCTCGGGGTCAATAAAACTGTAATGTTTCCATCTGAAGTCCTGGGAAACTACATTATAATGCAAGCGCCTGCACTATGTAACATTATATACTACGGGTACCCGGCATGCGTTGCAAGGCCACTTTAACCTCAGGGTCAACTAAACTCTAATGGTTCCATCCCAAGTCCCCGGAAACTACATTATAATGCAAGCGCCTGCACTATATAACATTATATACAACGGGTACCCGGCATGCGTTGCAAGGTCACTGTAACCTAGGGGTCAACTTTACTGTAATGGTTTCATCCCGATTCCCGGGAAATAAAATTTTAATGCAAGCGCCTGCAATTTATAACATAATATACAACGGTTACTCGGCATGCGTTGCAAGGTCACTGTAACCTCGGGGTCAACTTAACTGTAATGGTTCCATTCCAATTCCTGGGAAATTACATTTTAATGCAAGCGCTGCACTTCATAACATTATATACAACGGGTACCCGGCATGCGTTGCAAGGTCACTGTAACCTCAGGTTTCTTCATATATTTAATTTAACACACACTCTTCCTCGCTTCATCCACGTTCACACGTCAAATCGCATAGTGTTTAAACCCGTCAGTTGCTTCTGCAACGGGCAAAACCTAGTATATATAGTATTGTTCACTTTGGGAAAGCTCTTTTTCCGCGCACTTTTTCGTTGACGCAAAAACGACCAGTACGCCCTTTACGTTTCACCCACCTCAAGGTTCACTTTCGGTTCAAGCAAATTCAGTGCACCCTCAGTACTTTGATTTTGCGGAGTTTATTTTTGTCGACAAAATTAGCGCCTTATTCACAGAAAAACTGACGCGAATCAACGGCGAAAACTAGAACCAATAGTAAAATTATACTCAATTCGGCCAGGTTACATTTCCCGCCGACAGGTTCGCGTTTCCAAAAAAAAAGATGTCATTTTGGCCATCAGTTTCAATGCAAATGAAAATGCTAGGAATATTGAGTCAGGTCAGGGATCTCAGACGTCAAATTTTTAGCCTAACAAAACAGACTTTTCACAGTTTTCGGTAGTGGTTTTACGGTACGCGGCATTGTGGCCCCAAAACCGATCCCGGCTTGGATGTTTTTCAAAAATCTAACGCAGTAGAGAATTCCGCAACTTTTAACACCGATATAACATGCCCATACCATGTAAAAAACTTCAGGAAAAGCTACCAAAATCCGAACTTTTCCAAAAAAAAATCACCAAAACACGTGCTTAGAGATTCCATCGGAAGTTTAAATATTCCTGGCCAGTTCAAATTAACACGTTATTTATTCCGGGTAGGTACCTACTTATTTCGGTAGTATTGCAAATATGAAACGCGCAGGTACCTACCCGAATACGTAGATACACAATTGATTAGGTTTTAATGCAATACTAAGTAAGGTAAGGTTGTTTCGATGATACTAAATAATTCAATTTTTTTTTAAGTTAATTTTCACGTTCGGTGTTGGTTCTATTCAAGTTCTATTTTGTATCATTATAGGCCAGTCGCATCACACAACTGAAATAATTACAGAACTTTCTAGAACTGAAAATTGACAAGAAAAATTTGTAAAATTGTCAATTCTTTTTTTTAAACAACCCAGCCTTATTATTTTTATGTTATTTATTTTTAAATGTGTAGATTATTTATGAATAAAGCGTGGTTCTATTTGAATATTGTGAAATAACAAAAAATATATATATTACGCTGTTCTAGGTAGGTACTTTCTTGCAGGGACTTTTTTCCTTTAAAAATAAAACATGATATCGAATAAAATTATTTGTGATGAAAAGAAGTTTTTATAAAATTATTTTATGCTCAACAACATAATGGCGTCGTTTTGGTGAAATATTACAACAAAGTACCTACTCAGTACTTACAATACAACTACAAATAGTGAGCTCTGGTATCATGAAATTATGCACTGCTAAACCGTTCATCCGATTGCGACGAAACTTTGGGGGAGCGATCGACTACCTGTTCCCTTTGTAGGCGCTCATTCCTCGCTTCATCCGCATTCAGACATCGTTTTTTCTTCATATATTTAATTTAACACACACTCCTGCTCGCTTCGTCTTTTAGGGAAACGAAGGAGAGAAGAGTTCTGGGAAGGAAAAGGGTTTAAGGGGTGGGTAGGAATCTGGGGTTCAGTGTGTCCTGATCATCAGACCTAGACACACCTCATCCCATGAACCCGGGCACCCCTGCTAAATCACTAAGCGTAGCGAATCACATAGGGTGACCTAGGGCAGAGGTGTTGGTTAAAAAAGAGGGGGGAGGAAAACCAGGGAGGGGGGAGGGTAACCTGGGAAGGGGGAGGGGAACCCGGGAGGGGGTTTTGCGGGATGGAGGAAGGGGGGGGGAGTAGAGTACGCCATGAAAGAATATTTTTTCTGTTCTTTTTTTTACTCGAATAAAACAAAATTTTAAAAGGATGAATACCAGGAGTGCAGAACTAAGCAAGGGAAAATATATTAAGAACATGTTTTTTTCAATTATTTCTGGCTTTTTGGGAAAGGTGAATTTATATGCATTTAATTATTTTTTTTTACATGAGCTCCGCACAGGAGGCCGTGGGGAAAATAATTTCCCTCAGGTCCTATGTCATCTTTGGGGATGCTGTGTGGAGGATTTTTTTAGGAAAGAAGGAGATGAGAGTTCTGGGAAGGAAAAGGGTTTAAGGGGTGGGTAGGAATCTGGGGTTCAGTGTGTCCTGGGCATCCGCCTCCAAGACCTAGACAGACCTCACCCCATGAACCCGGGCACCCCTACTAAATCACCAAACGTAGCGAACCACTTGGGGTGACCTATTGCAGAGGTGTTGGTTAACCAATAAAGGTCAACTTTGGGGATTTGTATTTCTACATAACATTATATACAACGGGTACCCGGCATGCGTTGCAACATCACTGTAACCTCGGGGTCAACTTAACTGTAATGGTTCCATTCCAAGTTCCGGGAAACTGCATTATAATTCAAGCGCCTTGCAAACGCATGCACTGTATTATAAAATTATATACAACGGGTACCCGGCATGCGTTGCAACATCACTGTAATATCAGGGTCAACTTAACTGTAATGGTTCCATTCCAAGTTCCGGGAAACTACATTATAATGCAAGCGCCTTGCAAACGCCTGCAATATATTATAACATTATATACAACGGGTACCCGGCATGCGTTGCAAGATCACTGTAACCTCGGGGTCAACTTAACTGTAATTGTTCCATTCCAAGTTCCTGGAAACTACATTATAATACAAGCGCCTTGCAAACGCCTGCTTTATATTATAACATTATATACAAAGGGTACCCGGCATGCGTTGCAACATCACTGTAACTTCGGGTTCAACTTAACTGTAATGGTTCCATTCCAAGTTCAGGGTAACTACATTATTATGCAAGCGCCTTGCAAATGCCTGCACTATATTATAACATTATATACATCGGGTACCCGGCATGCGTTTCAAGGTCACTGTAACGTCAGGTTTCTTCATATATTTAATTTAACACACACTCTTCCTCGCTTCATCCACGTTCACACGTCAAATCGCATAGTGTCTTAACCCGTCAGTTGCTTCTGCAACGGGCAAAACCTAGTATATATATTAATGTTCACTTTGGGAAAGCTCTTTTTCCGCGCACTTTTTCGTTGACGCAAAAACGACCAGTACGCCCTTTACGTTTCACCCACCTCAAGGTTCACTTTCGGTTCAAGCAAATTCAGTGCACCCTCAGTACTTTGATTTTGCGAGGTCAATTTTTTTCGACAAAATTAGCGCTTTATTCACAGAAAAACCGACGCGAATCAACGGCGAAAACTAGAACCAATAGTAAAATTATACTCAATTCGGCCAGGTTACATTTCCCGTCGACAGGTTCGCGTTTCAAAAAAAATGATGTCATTTTTACCATCAGTTTCAATGCAAATGAAAATACTAGGAACGTTGAGTCAGGTCAGGAATCTTAGACGTCAAATTTTTAGCCTAACAAAACAGACTTTTCAGACTTTTCGGTAGCGGTTTTACGGTACGCGGCATTGCGGCCCGGAAACCGATCTCGGCTTGGATGTTTTTCAAAAATCTAATACAATACAGAATTCCGCAACTTTTAACACCAATATAACATGCCCATACCATGTAAAAAACTTCAGGAAAAGCTACCAAAATCCGAACTTTTCCAAAAAAAATCACCAAAACACGCGCCTAAAGATTCCATCGGAAGTATAATATTTTGCTGGCCAGTTGAAATTAAAAACACATTCATACAGGGTAGGTACCTACTTATTTCGGTAGTATTACGAATATGATAAAAAGCAAAGAGATTGCAGGAATTTTTTAAATGTGCAGGTACCTACCTGAATGGGTACCTACACAACGAATTAGGTTTTAATGCAATAAATACTAAGGTAAGGTTGTTTCGATGATATATTGAATAATTAAACTTTTTCTAAAGTTAATTTTCACGTTCTGTATCGGTTCTATTCAAGTTCTGTTTTTTTTTTTTTTTTTTATCTTTAAAGGCCAGTTGCATCACAAAACTGAAATAAATACAGAACTTTCTTGAACTGAAAATTGACAAGAAAAAATAAGAATTATCAATTTTTTTTTTTAAACAACCCAGCCTTATTATTTTTAAATGTTATTCTATTTGGATATTGTGAAATAACAAAAAAAAATATATTACGCTATTCTAGGTAGGTACTTACTTGCAGGGGCTTTTTTCTTTAAATATCAAATCATGATATTGAATAAAATTATTTGGGTTGAAAAGAAGTTTTTATTAAATTATTTTATGCTCAACAACATAATGGCGTCGTTTTGGTGAAATATTACAACAAAGTACCTACTTAGTACTTACAATACAACTACAATAGTGAGCTCTGCCATCATGAAATTATGCATTGCTAAACCGTTCATCCGATTGCGATGAAACTTTGGGGATTTGATGTGCGTATGCCGGCGATGGTTTCTATGTAAAATAGTGAGCTATGGCGTCATGAAATTATTAATTGCTAAACCGTTCATCCGATTGCGATGAAACTTTGGGGATTTGATGTGCGTATGCCGGCGATGGTTTCTATGTAAAATAGTGAGCTATGGCGTCATGAAATTATGAATTGCTAAACCGTTCATCCGATTGCGATGAAACTTTGGGGATTTGATGTGCGTATACCGGCGATGGTTTTTATGTAAAATAGTGAGCTATGGCGTCATTAAATTATGCATTGCTAAACCGTTCATCCGATTGCGATGAAACTTTGGGGATTTGATGTGCGTATGCCGGCGATGGTTTCCATGTAAAATAGTGAGCTATGGCGTCATGAAATTATGCATTGCTAAACCGTTCATCCGCTTGCGATGAAACGTTGGGGATTTGATGTATGCATGCTCGCGATGATTTTAAAATCCAAAAAAATTAAAATCAAAAAAAATTTTAAATCGAAAAAATTTTAAAATCAAAAAAATTTCAAAATCCAAAAAATTTTAAAATCGAAAAAATTTTAAAATCCAAAAAATTTTTAAATCCAAAAAATTTTAAAATCAAAAAAATTTTAAAATCCAAAAAATTTTAAAATCGAAAAAAATTTAAAATCAAAAAAATTAAGTCCAAAAAATTCTAAAATCGAAAAAATTTAAAAATCCAAAAAATTTCAAAATCGAAAAAAATTTAAAAATCCAAAAATTTTAAAGTTCACAAAATTTTAAAATCCAAAAAATTTTATCCAAAAAATTTAAAAATGGAAAAAAATTTTAAAATTCAAAAAATTTAAAAATCCAAAAAATTTAAAAATCGAAAAAAATTTTAAAATCAAAAAATTTCAAAATCGAAAAAAATTTAAAAATCCAAAAAAATTTAAAAATCCGAAAAATTTTAAAATCCGAAAAATTTTAAATCCAAAAAATTTCAAAATCGAAAACTATTTTAATATCCAAAAAATTTTAAAATCCAAAACATTTTAAAATCGGAAAAAAATTTAAGATCCGTAAAATTTCAATATTATAAAAATTTCAAAAAAAAGTTATTAAAAAAATAACTTTTAGGCCAATACTGAACTCCTTGAACCAGTTGACCGAAGTGGCATTATAGTAGGTGTACCAAATTGAGCAGTCTACTGCCTGTGCCCTCTACGTGGCGCACACACCTCGCTTCCTCTACATACAAACATCGTTTTTTTCTTCAAATATTTATTGAACACACACTCCTCGCTTTATCCACGTTCACACATCAAATCGCATAGTGCTTTAACCCGTCAGTTGCTTCTGCAACGGGCAAAACCTAGTATTATATATTAATTTTATATATTAATGTTTGGTTTGGGAAAGCTCTTTTTCCGCGCACTTTTTCGTTGACGCAAAAACGACCAGTACGCCCTTTACGTTTCACCCACCTCAAGGTTCACTTTCGGTTCAAGCAAATTCAGTGCACCCTCAGTACTTTGATTTTGCGGAGTTTATTTTTGTCGACAAAATTAGCGCCTTATTCACAGAAAAACTGACGCGAATCAACGGCGAAAACTAGAACCAATAGTAAAATTACACTCAATTCGGCCAGGTTACATTTCCCGCCGACAGGTTCGCGTTTCCAAAAAAAAAGACGTCATTTTGGCCATCAGTTTCAATGCAAATGAAAATGCTAGGAATGTTGAGTCAGGTCAGGGTTCTCAGACGTCAAATTTTTAGCCTAACAAAACAGACTTTTCACGGTTTTCGGTAGTGGTTTTACGGTACGCGGCATTGCGGCCCCAAAATCGATCCCGGCCTGGATGTTTTTCAAAAATCTAATACAGTAGAGAATTCCGCAACTTTTAAAACCAAAATTGTATGCCCATCCCATATAAAATAGTTCAGGAGATGCTGACAAAATTCGACATTTTCCGAAAAAAAATCATCAAAACACGCGCTTACAGATTCCATCGGAAGTTAAAATTTTGCTAGCCAGTTCAAATTAACACGTTATTCATTCGGGGTAGGTACCTACTTATTTCGGTAGTATTGCAAATATGATGAAAAAAGCAAAGAGAAGAAAATGCGCAGGTACCTACCCGAATACGTAGATACACAATTAATTAGGTTTTAATGCAATGGTAAGGTTGTTTCGATGATACTGAATAATTCAACTTTTTTTAAAGTTAATTTTCACGTTCTTTATTGGTTCTACTCAAGTTCTGTTATTTTATCATTAAAGGTCAGTTACATTGCAAAACTAAAATAATTACAGAACTCGAACGGAACTATCTAGAACTGAAAATTTACTAGAAAAATTTAAAGAATTGTCAATTTTTTTTATTAATTATTATTATTTTATTTTTAAGTGTGTTCTATTTAAACATTGTTAAATAAAAAAAAATAATAATATATATATATATATATACATTACGCGTGTTCTAGGTAGGTACTTACTTGCGGGGACTTTTTTCATTTAAAAATCAAAACATGATATTGAATGAATTTATTTGTAGTGAAAATTATTTTATGCTCAACAGCATAATGGCGTCGTTTTGGTGAAATATTACAACAAAGTACCTACTTAGTACTTACACTTGCAAAATGAAATACAATACAACTACAATAGTGAGCTCCGGCATAATGAAATTTTGCACTGCTAAACCGTGCAACCGATTGTTATTGTTAATGGACTATTTGTGCGTAAATAAATTAATTATATACAGCGGGTACCCGGCATGCGTTGCGAGGCCACTTTATCTTCGGGGTCAACTAAACCGTAATGGTTCCCTACTAAGTCCCGGGAAACAACATTATAAAATTATGCACTTTATAAAATTATATACAACGGGTACCCGGCATGCGTTGCAAGGCCGCTTTAACCTCGGGGTCAATAAAACTGTAATGTTTCCATCCGAAGTCCTGGGAAACTACATTATAATGCAAGCGCCTGCACTTTATAACAGTATATACAACGGGTACCCGGCATGCGTTGCAAGGTCACTGTAACCTCGGGGTCAACTTAATTATAATGGTTCCATCCCAAGTACCGGGAAACTACATTATAATGCAAGCACCTGCACTATATAAAATTATATACAACGGGTACCCGGTATGCGTTGCAAGGCGACTTTAACCTAGGGGTCAACTTTACTGTAATGGTTTCATCCCGATTCCCGGGAAATAAAATTTTAATGCAAGCGCCTGCAATTTATAACATAATATACAACGGGTACACGGCATGCGTTGCAAGGTCACTGTAACCTCGGGGTCAACTTAACTGTAATGGTTCCATCCCAATTCCCGGGAAATAATATTTTAAAGCAAGTGCCTGCAATATATAACATGATATACAACGGTTACACGGCATGCGTTGCAAGGTCACTGTAACCTCGGGATCAACTTAACTGTAATGGTTCCATTCCAATTCCTGGGAAATTACATTTTAATGCAAGCGCTGCACTACATAACATTATATACAACGGGTACCCGGCATGCGTTGCAAGGCCACTGTGAACTCAGGTTTCTTCATATATTTAATTTAACACACACTCCTCCTCGCTTCATCCACGTTCACACGTCAAATCGCATAGTGTCTTAACCCGTCAGTTGCTTCTGCAACGGGCAAAACCTAGTCCAATTATTAATACACAGTTTGGAGACGCCTCACTTTTTTTGCCGCGCTAAAAACGACCAGTCTGCCCTTGACGTTTCAACTACCTTAAGGGTCACTTTCGCTCGAAGCGGATTCAGACAGGGTCGTGTCCCGATTGAGGACCAGATTTCATACAAAAAAGTTGATGCAGGATTAACAGCGCACCCAACGGCGAAAACTACAATTAGATCTCTTACCGACGAAGAAATTCGGCCTCAGTTATATTTTCTGCCGACAGGTTCACCCGTTAAAAAATGTCGAATATTTCAGTGCGTCAGAAAAGTTCACCTCCCATACAAAACTGTATTTGCTAGGGATTTATTAATTTTACGGCTTTATTGAAAATAACGTAGAAAAATGGACATTTTAAAGGCCCTTTGCGGGAACGCAGATTACAGCGTAAAAAAATATTTTGACCGAGATGTTTTTCAATAATTGTAAAAATACAAGTTTTAGAAACTTTTAAAGTTGCGACATGTACCGCATTCCATTCAAAATGTTACACAATTTTGCATTAAAATTCAACATTATTTTGACATTTAAGACATATTCACTTTCATCGACAATGTATAATTATGCGGCCAGTACAAATCGGTGGTTGAGTAGGTACTTAAATTCCTTTCAAATCACAAAAAATAACAATTAACAACGTGCTCGATAATCGAGGTAGGTACTGCAGATACTAAATACCTACGAACAAAATGAAATTTGCTAGGGAAATTATTCTCAGTACCTAATAATACGGCTTTGCTGAAAGAATTTGACAATTGAAAAGTGCATTACGCCAACGAAGATATCATCAAAAACACACATCCTAATGGAAATGTTTTTGGATAATTTCAAGGACTGGAGGTCATAAAACTTTATTATCACATAATTACGGTTGCGATCCATTTAAAATATGTCACAGTTTTGTATTAAACTTTTGACATTTTGACAAAAATCAAAGTGAAAATCGTTCCTTCGAGGATGAAAAATTCTGTTGCCAGGTAATGCCAAAGTAGGTAGGTAGGTACTAAATACGTTGAAAATGTCGTGGATTTACATGTTTGAAATATTCGGGCAATGCTGCATTCATATAAATCAGAAGTTTTATGATATTGATTTCAAATCAGATGGGTAGGTACCTACTTAATTCCTTCGAAAATCAAATAAATTGTTAATTTTTTTAATGCTGCATCCACATTTTAAGTCAATAGCTTTAGTTTGGTGAATTTCTATAAATTCAATTACAAATGGGCCAGAAGTACCTACTCAGGTGGGAACGTTATCGATCAAATATTGAGAAAATAATAAAATGAGTTAATTTAAATAACGATGGTCAATTTTTTTGCCAAATGATGTAGGTGCCTACTTGAACATAGTACGTCGATATAATTATTTTTTCCTTAGGAAAAACAAAGAATGTTGCCATTATTGCGTACTATTTATTGCGCTAATTTGTTAAGAAATTAAATAAACTCGATAAAATTATTTTTTCCCAACATTACATTAATTTCTACAGCGCCATTTCTGCAAAACATCACACCAAGATCGCAGTGCTCTATACAAGGAGCACAGAAGTACGAGTAGTTACAATATCAAAATGATTTGAATTAAATTAAATATTTATTGAAAAAAAAAAATTTGTGAAAAGACGTAGGTACCTAAAATAATTATCTTTTCTGTGATTTTGATTTTGCTGAGGTAATAATATATTGTTAATAATTAAGAATGGTCCAATTTTTTTGACAAATGGTGTAGATACCTACTTGAGTAATGCGCTGGAACTACATTTGTTCTGTAATTGTTATGTACATTTTTAATTAAATTTTGATGTGAATACCTACCGCACAAGAGTCCCAACCAATGGAGCCAATGAGACTATCATCTTTGAGGATGCTGTGCGGAGGGTTTTTTAAGGGAAATTAAGGAGAAGAAGATATGTGAAGGAAAAGGGTATGAGGGGTGGGTAGGAATCTGGAGGTCAGTGTGGCCAGGAGTGACGGACGTATGAATCTATTCCTCACACTGCGGTGCAAGGCGAAGGGTTGGGAGAATCTGGCTGGAGAGGTCAAAAGCCTTCCAATAATTATGGTAACAAGGGAAAGGATAAGAGGGAGATATAAGTTAGTGACGTATTTTATATTGTTAATGGACTTTTTGTCCGTAAATAAATAAATTATATACAGCGGGTACCCGGCATGCGTTGCAAAGCCACTTTAACCTCGGGGTCCATTAAACTGTAATGGTTCCATCCCAAATCTCGGAAAACAACATTATAATGCAAGCTCCTGTACTATATAACATTATATACAACGGGTACCTGGCATGTGTTGCAAGGTCACTGTAACTTCGCGGTCAACTTTACTGTAATGGTTCCATCCCAATTCCCGGGAAATAAAATTTTAATGCAAGCGCCTGCAATTTATAACATAATATACAACGGGTACCTGGCATGTGTTGCAAGGTCACTGTAACCTCGGGGTCAACTTAACTGTAATGGTTCCATTCCAATTCCTGGGAAATTACATTTTCATGCAAGCGCTGCACTACATAACATTATATACAACGGGTACCCGGCATGCGTTGCAAGGTGATGGTAGCCTCAGGTTTCTTCATATATTTAATTAAACACACACTCCTCCTCGCTTCAT
The DNA here is from genome assembly GCA_917880885.1 of Limnephilus marmoratus. Taxonomy (NCBI): domain Eukaryota; kingdom Metazoa; phylum Arthropoda; class Insecta; order Trichoptera; family Limnephilidae; genus Limnephilus; species Limnephilus marmoratus. The sequence continues at coordinate 22,356,356 of OU862919.1, read as the reverse complement.
CCACGTTCACACGTCAAATCGCATAGTGTTTTAACCCGTTAGTTGCCGCTGCAACGGGCAAAACCTCGTTATTATTATTGTTATTAATAACCAAATAAAAAATAATAAAAATAACACAATTTGTCCAAAGAAACGTTACTATATTAATTACAATTCTTTCTTCAGGTAGGCAGGTACCATATGAAAAAATGGGAATAAGGAAGTCAAAATTAACACACGATTTCACGTTTCAAATAATATTTGAGAGCTCTTGTTGAAACCCGTCTGCTTGTTTAGGAATAAATACATCCCAAAACATGAAATCGCTTTATACTTTCATAGGACCAAAAACGTCCCGAGCGACCTTACATTTTAAAAGCTATAAATCTCTCCTCCTCCCATGCAATCATATGTATTTTTTTAACCAGAAAGAGAACGAAATAATGCTTCTTATTGTCTTTGAAATATGAAAGCTGTCTTGCACAGATATTTTACAATTTCGATCCAAAGTGACGGTTTCAGAATTTACGTGCGACACCCAGGCTTCCGGATTGTGAGGTGCGAATATATTGAACCAAGCAGACGGGTTAATGGCAACGGGCAACAGGCCGTTTTCCACAACGGACCGGTGCCAGTTGCCCAATGTTGTATAAGGTAAAAGCCCGTTCCCACTTCCGTTTAAAACCAGCCGTCGGACACCCTGTTTACACTTGATAAAAATTCGGATGTTGGACGCCCAGTTCAAAATTCCGTTTAAAAAATGGAACGATAAAAAAATCGGATGAACACACAGACGCCGCATGCTTTCTTCCTTGCGACTTGGGGCGGGCGGGTTGAGGGGCAGCCTCGGATCTACGACTTTTTCAAACCGGGGCAGAAACTTGATAGTGGTGCCCCCTCTCAATGAGTGGTGCCCCCTCTCGTGAGGTGAGTGATCGTTGCTTCGCTTCGTTCGACCGCTCGGGTTTATTCGGCTCAGCTCGTGTAGCCCCTAGTTCTAGATGCGACGGGGATTCTCCTGGCAGGCAGAGATATCACGTACACTATGCTCACATTCAAAATCGACTTTGGATACATTCATAAATCAACTTATGATGTATTCAAAAACCAACTTGGCATTTTAAAGTAAAATAAATAATCGATAGAACAACAAGCGCTGGATGCCAGGCCCTTTGTGAATCAAATCAGTTTTTTTTTTTCAATCAAACATAAATTACGATTTTAGCACCCCCTAAAACAGACGCCCGGGGCAGGCGCCCCGATTTGCTCCCTCCTAGATCCGGGGCTGTTGAGGGGTCAAGTGGTGAAGTGGGGCTCAGTCCGATTGTACTCTCCTGAACTTCTTTGGTTAATTAACTGTCGTGTACCAAGTAGAATGGTTCGTCAAAGGTTCTCTGGGAGTTATTGCTAACTCTCAAAATCTAAAATTTATTTTAAACTGTCTGAAAAGGTAAGGCTCCTGTTATAATAAAATATATTTTGTTCTCACTTGCATTTATTTATTTATGTAACCACAAAACAATTAACTGAACAAGTATCGAATAATAATGTAATGTTTATCCCGAACAAGGTTCATCGCGGATTGTCATTCTGTGCAGCGTCTCTCCCCACCTCTGGACTCCTGGATGGTGGAAATATTAATACTCCACAGAACCTTACCATTATACCAAAATAGGGACTAATGCAGAATTAAATTCCGTCATAAATCGACTGCGTAATAAGGAATTTAAATCATTTTTTGTATTGCATGAAATGGACTGTAAATACTAAATGAAATGAAACGAAAATGGTGTTTCCTGGAATTGGGTGATAATATGGGAAAATAATGGATTACAATCAATTACCAATCACTTACTTCTGCAAAGGCGAACAACACAATTACAAATGTAGTTCATTTAGTTCCACCGCAGTATCTCGAGGTATTATCGCCACAACACAAATAGTATAAAACGAACTTGATATGTTCAAAAGATCGTCTTTTAGCTCATAAACAAATTATACACAAATTACAAACAAAAATGCTTTTCATGTAGTCCCAGTGTTGCCAACCCTGATTTTGAAAAAGACATAGGTCAGACTAGAAAATTACGTAGAAACTGTATAATTTGGATTACGAAAAGTTCGTATATCTACGTACTTTTTTTTTTTAGTGAAATGAAGAAGTTAGCGTAGGTTAAACAAAATAAAACGAGTATTTTGTTATACAATTTATTTAAAGAGATACCCCTGGTATCGTAAACTTTCATGGGCTGCGGTAACCGATTACCATGCTTGTTTGCCACATTTTGTCGTAGGGTTTTTAGAAAATACCCACATGAGATAAAATTGCGAGGCGCAAATGACGCCGTTCTATTTATATAAGAACAGTAACTTTAAATTTAAATGATTTACCTCTTCAAGGCACATAAGAATCTAGTAAATAAAAAAATAAAAAAATGCCACACTTGTCGTAAAAAAAAAAGAAATTAAAAAAAAAAGCTCAATTTTCAGAATCTTCAGGCAAATTAAATTTGTACAAATATTGATTAAAATATTTAACATGTTCCTGCGAAGGCTCGCTGCTTGTTTTCAAGCCACTTTTCATAAAAAGTAAGCCTGTTAGCGTGTCAGTAGAGAGTGTGTTTCGGATGTTAGTTTTCATCAAATTTATCGCGGAAAACAGATGCTCGACATTTGCACTGCTATGTGGCAATGTTTAAGTTTTGTGCAAACTGGGCCAATAAGGGAAACATTTGAGACGAATCGCCTTTTCGTATTTTTTAAACATGGCGCCAAAACCCATTGATTTGCTGATCCTGTTGAAATGGAAGAATTGTATTTCCGTCTGCGTGACTCCTTATGTGGCGTGGACTCCAGTATGAAACGGAACGTTTGTTGGAGTCCGCGTCTAGTAAAGTTACGGAAAATATGCTGCTTCAGCCTAATGAGCTATGTCATTTTGCAAATTTGTACAATTTTAAAGAAATACATAGATTCTGGGCCTAAGTTCATAGATGTGCAGGAAAGACCTAAAATTAGTAGATCTATGCAAAAGACGCTGTGGCAACGCTGTTTAGTCCAAAATATTCTTCTGTTTTTGCAGAAACAAAAGCACTTCAATTCTTTCTTGTCATTGTTCTATTTTCAAATGCTTTTCCAGCAAGGTGATGTGGTTAGGGAGGGTAGGTACTGGATAAATTACATCCCAGTAGGAACTACTTATACTATAATTTCAAAACCAAACAGTTAACCTTCTAACTCATATACCGGAATTTTTTTATTTACAAATGTCGATTCCATAGTGAAAATAATTTTCATTAGGGGTCGTCCATTAATCACGTGATGTTTTTTTAGCAATTTTTTAACCCTTTTTTTTATTTTTTTAAGGAGTTTAAAATACTTGAGAAAAAGCTTTTGGAAAGGCTGGAAAAGGTATTTGAGAATTTTTTTTTACAGGTTGATTTCGCAAAGGCTTATAAAAAATATTAATTCCTGTTTTACGCATTGTTTATTGTAAGAAAACTGAAATTTAAAATTGATTTCACAAAACTAAGCGATGCGGAGCAACACAACTGTCTCCCACCCCGGTTGGGGCGTGACTGATACGAAACAGGTGTTGCCCAGTGCATGGTTCTTGTGCCCATGCCGTATGGGTCACTTCAAGAATCTAAATTCGTAGAGTGCGGGCCGTATTGATTGATGTCAAAAATAACAACGAGAAAATGCATATTTTATTTTATTTTGTGAAGTTCGGGCGTAAATATCAATTTTTTTGCGATTATTATAAAAGAAACTAAATTTGCCATATTATACAATAAAACCAAATCCGAAAAGGTGTTTATAAATAGGAGAGTTTGAACTTGAAAGTGTTTTTTATGGACCTTGTACTTTATTTTTTTAAAGGCTTATTAAAAGACTTATTAAAAAAATGACCAATATTTTTAAGGGCTAAGGTACGTTCTCCACACAGTATTTAATTGAAGCATCTATAATACTTCTAAGCTATCAAATTTTCAAAACAAAAACAAGTGATTTTGAATGATTTTGCATTATTTAGTATGGCTTCATCTTAAGTCAATTTGTTATTTCAAGATGAAGTCGAAAATTGTTTTTAATGAAGTCGATAAATTGACTATAATGGGGCTGAATTAGGAATTATGTCGATAAGGATTACAAAAAATTGGATGGTGTAATTTTTAAATGTTTGAATTAAAGCCTCGAAAGGTCAAAACCAAAGCAAGCTTGCAATTGGCTCAAAACAAAAACTAAAAGAAGTAAAACTTTATGTATACAAATGTACCACTTTAACTTATATGTATATGTATACCTTAATAATAATTGGATGAGATAAATATGTATATAGCGACATTTTCATAAAAAAAATCATCTCAAGGATGTTTAATTAAAGTAAGGTACTGTGATTACTCCTGCCCCGGGTCCCTTCACAAACCCCAAGCTCGGTGATTTATCCCCCCCGAACCCCCGTCTCGGCGGCCCTATTATAATAACAAAACATTTTTATTTTTTAAATCTATTCAGAAGTATAAATAAAAAGAAACTTTTATGGTATTTTATTTAATATAATATTTATTAAGACTGACATACGTTTAGGAAACTTTTACAAATAATTTTTCATGAATTTAAAAACAAATTTCATTAATTTAAAATACAAATATTATGTAGTTTGAATAGTGTTTATGATATTTCTATACTATGTGTTTATATAATGCTAAAAATTAATTATTATGCTGGGGCCGCACCTGCGTGTATCGTCATGAAGCTTCGTTAAATATCTTCGTTATCCATAGTTAAATGTCTGGAAATGATTTCGGCCATCTTGGATTAATGCACGATAGTTCATACAAATTAAAGAAATCGCTAATATGACCACTGGCTTTATCGCGATAACTTTTTAGTGTCAAAACGTACGAAGCATTGGCACGCATTACTTTGGGACGACAGGCGCAGATGCGGCCGAAGCATTATTGATTTATTTACAAAATTAGATTAATTCGTAGGATAATAATTACTATCTAATATGGTACTGAGCAAATTCACTTTTTTATCACAGTACAACCGCACAGACATCTGTCGGTAATATTCACATGATTAGAATCAACTCAAGATATTTTCTTAAAAAAACAAATTTTTTAAACTAATACCTAACCCAGTAATTTTGAAAGGGTAACCTTTTCATTTTTAGGAGGCAGACTAAAAATGCTGGTGTGGAAAATATGAAAAATTCTCTAGAATGTAGTTTTTTTTATTTGTGACAAATATATGTACTATCTACATAACATTCTATGTCTCTTACGGTAGAATCGTTTACATTTAAGGATGCAATTGGTTTATGGCTGATTTATATGTTGATCAGTAGCAAGTGATTAGTGACAAGTGTTAACTTAGCTGTATAAGTAGCAAGATATCAATACTGTAGTGTTAACTGTATAGTAAGTGGTTACACTATGTGCACTAATCACTTGCGATATTCACTCGCACTTGCAACTAATCAAAGTGACGTCAATCAGCCTACAGTACGAGTGATTGTATAAAAGTTCTTGCTGTATACTTTAGAAACATTGCAACACCTTATAAGTGAATAGCAAAAGCTTGGTAATACAATATGTAATCCATGGTGAGCTTAATAAACTGCCGAAATATTTTAATAAAGAATTAATTGTCGAATGTGTGGATTGTTTTGTTCTGCCACATTTTTCGCGGACATTGTGAAAATATTATGTGTCTAAAGAACTCGATTACATCATTGTTTCTGGTTCCTTTAAAATACAAACTCATATCCCCCAGAGAACACAATATCTGGTTCCTACTATAAACTTACATCACTTAGAAAACACATCTGGGTATGTTGCATTCAAATTAATTTCTTTCTGGTTCCTTTAAAATCAAACTTATAACCCTCAGAAAACACATTTGGTACATTTAAAAGACAAACTTATCATCTTTCAACTCATTGACCACGGGAAAGACCGGTTCCATGTGCTGAGAGAAATCATAAGTAAAGACTTTGGGTGCGACGAAGCCCCCGTAATGCGGACGGCCCTTGTGGAACAGTCCGGCGCCGGACAGCGGCACGGCCAGTAAGGGAGCGGCGGCCTGGGCATCCAGGAACGGCACCGTGCTCTGAGCGGCGTCGGCGTCCAGATCTGAATGCGTGAACTCCAGATACTGGTCTGTGTGCGAGTCAGGAACGGAGCCCGCCACGCTTCTGGTCGGGATGTCCGGTTTGAAGAGGTCCAGACGGGTCCTAAAGGAGAAAAATCATTAATTTTTCGTGTGATTGCCGCACGAGTCAAGAATAACTGCAAGTGGGACTATGCAATGCATAATTTTGGGAAAATCTGTTAGGGTGAATTAAATGGGGACGTGGGTGACGAAGTGGTATGGGAAGAGGAAGATTGGAAAATGTCAGGGCATCTAGCATGGTGGATCAGTAAAGGATTTATCATTAATGTCGATAACTTGTCATCCTTTCCAAGCGTGACTGCAGATCGCTAAGATACAAACAAATTTTCAGAATAAATAAATTAAAAACACTTAGTCATTGTGAATTGTTTATTCGTTGGCGGTCTACAGTCGTGTTTGAGAACGATAAGGGGCCGTTCAAGTATTACGTAACGCACTTAGGGGGGGGTCTTGTGAAACGTTACTGTGCGTTACGAGGGGGGGGAGGGGGGTTCAAACAACGCGTTACGTAACATGTTTTTCTTTATTTAGATAAAAAAAGTAGGGAATCAAAATCTTCCAAGTTGGCAACCCTTTTCATTCTCGAAATCTCTTGTTACGTTACGTAATGTTTAGGAGGGGGGGGGGGGGGCTACGGAAAAACGTTACGGCGCGTTACATGGGGGGGAGGGGGGTCAAAAATCTTCAAAAATTGCATTACATAATACTTGAACGCCCCCTAACGAGTTATCGACATTATCGATAGAATCTTTATCGATCGACCTTGCTAGATGATCATGTCTCCATAAACGTTCCTAAAAGCATTACAAGCAATGTTTACTTATTCTTTCACAAGGAAGAGTAGGTATAATAAGAGTATGTATCTTACAGTATATTTTTTCGCCAAAATAAGTTGTAAACCTTTGGGATCTTGGAGAGTTGGTAATGAAAAGCCTTAGAAAAATGATTTTAGCGCAAGAAGGAAAAAGACAATATCAACACTATAAAAACTTTAATTCTCAATGCTAACATGTTTTGACTTTGGTTTTTGCTTATTATTTTATGAGGCTGCTCTCCTCCTATGGGAAATCACTCTTTCAGGAAGAAGCTACCTTGATTCAAGCACCAAAATTTTTTTGTGAAGAATTCGAGAAGCGACAACACTCGTAAGTATTCACAGAATGATATCTTTAACCCCTCGGGTATTTTTGTGGACTTTGAATCAGACTTAAAAAAGTCATTCCAGCTCATTTTGTACTGTGGTAAGTTGTATGATTTAAGCATTGCTATAAACAGTGGCGGATTTGCAGTCTTGGCCGCCCTAGGCCCCAGTCCATGAAGTAAGTTCAAACCGCCCCTTTCTCAGTACCCATCGTATAGAATACATAATGAATTTACGTTATTGCCAACTTTTATCGAAATCGATTTAGAAATTTAGTTAACTATAATAGCTGCTAGTTTGTAATACTTTCTAAGGTTTCAAGGATAATTGCACATTTAAACAAAACATTAAAACGGTTTTAGGTTTCATTCATTTAACTAGTTTAACTACAGGTTTATTCTCTTACAATATATAGTATAATAAGTGTTTCACAATGTGTTACAAAACTCGTCTGCACTTAAGTGCACCAAAATCATTAATTAACTCTTCGCAATCCTATTTCCTTAAAAATCTGCTTCTATGTTAAGCAAAGCAAGATCGTTTAACTTTGCTTCGTCATTGGTGTGCGTAAATGAATTTTAACTTGTTGCAACTAAGAAAACGGTCGTCCTGCAGAACAGTTACTGGCGGGAGTACACACACACAAACTAAAAGCAATATCCACGTTTGGATAAATGGTGTGGTGATCTTTAGTTCGTTACCATTTCACTGTTTCAATCCTCATTTTTCATACTGCAGTGAGCTTGAAAATGGAGATATTCTTCTGAAAAATTGTCTGCTAAGTCAGTAGAATAAACCATTTGCAATGCTTTGTACTTTTCTTCCACTTCAGATGCGCTTAGTTTCGTCAAGTTAGTAATTCTTTTTTATTTTTATTTCTTGGTATCATCAGTGACTTTTTTGTCGGCCCTAATATCTGGCCACCCTAGGCCCGGGCCTACTTAGGCCTTAGGGCAAATCCGCCACTGGCTATAATGAGGCAACACCACACTTTTTATTTGCATCTAAAAGTTTACCACACACTTACAAATAAAATAAATATATTCCAAAACATCATTGACTATAAAATTATGCAAGTTTGAGAAAGATATGTGAAAGTTTGTGAATTTTTTAAGTGACCTTTATGAAACGTTTTTGTAATTAAATATGTTTTTTAGTTTGGTGTAAAGTGATATTTCTACAGTTTACAAGAAAAATATAATCGTAAAAAAAAATCCTCTTTTATTGATTGCATGCAATATGTCCGTTTGTAACATTAAAAACAGAATTTCATTTTAGTATGAATTCAAAAACAGCGAATCTACTTGAAAATTAATATTAGTGTGGGAAAAGCGGAAATATCCAAAGGGATTAATAGAAACGGTGGTCATTTTGTTTTATAAAAAAGTAAAGAAGAAAACCTTGGCTTAGTCGGGGCTGCATCAGTATTATCATTACTAATCCAGGCACTCCTCTCCTTGGGCTGCAGCAGTTTCCCAGTCGTAAAGTTGAACGGGGTCGTCCTAATCTCAAAGTTGAGATGACTGCCGACCTTGCGCAATCTAACCCCAGTCAGCAGGTGACCTACGGGTCCCTGCAGGTCGTCCAGGTCAATGCTGCGCTCCTCGTAGGTCATGGTGTGGTAATCCCACCCCCTCACGATTTTGGAAGACCCCAGGTCGATAGGGGTCACAGCCTTCCAGCGAATGCTGGCGGTGTCAATCTTGCCGCGAGGCAGGAGTGTCCCTTCGCTTATCTGCAGGTGTATGACCTTGTTGACTTTTGTGAAGCGGAGACCTGTGACCACCCTACTTTCAGGACAAATTTGCGATTAGTATATAAAATTAATGCTAATTCAGAATATAGAAACATTCATTATTATTTACATTTCTAGATAATGAAATTACTGAATAGCAATTCTTTCTTAACCATTTCAACGCAATATATCCCAGCACGCGGCACATTTTGACACAGCTTTAGTGAAACTTCATGGATCATGTGTGCAAGAGCCGTGTAAATCAGGCTAAAATCAATTATTAATTTGTGCAAAGGGATTAAAACGATATGAAGTGAATTTTAATAATAATAATAATAAGTTATTTATTTCAGCCGAACAGAGCGGTGGGTGCAATACTCTGTCTGCCATAAAAAAGTATACATTACATATACTTTTTAATGGCAGACAGAGTATTGCATAACCTCCATCACAGAGAAACATTGATTTTTCACATTGTTAGCTTACTACAGCCATAAAACAACTTTTAGGGGGTATTTCACCATCCTCTCGATAAGCTGTCAATAACTATCCTATTAACCCTCCACCCGTCACGTGGGGTCTTTAAAAGCCCAGGTTTTACAGAAATTCTAATTACGCACATTTTAAATGTTCCCGCTTATACCTTACTTTAGGTAGCTTCCTAAAATGGACTATACTATATGCTAGCATTGAGAAAATTCATCCTGCGCATGTGCGATGTGAGATACAGACTTGTGTTTCGGCGTGAGGCTCAAAAATACCATGAAAAATCAAATTTATATGATTTTTTATTGTATTTTATTGATTTTTTTGTTGTTATAATAATAAGTATATATCAAACTCAAATAGTTATAAGCAGTGGCGGCTCGTGACTTTTGGGTGTGCTAGGGTGCTAATATTAAAAAAATGGCATCATGGATGTTGTCGTATGCGAAAAATAATTTTTTTTTTTTTTCAAAAATCGGTGTTTTGTATGAAGATTTTTCAGGAAATCGGTGCAGCGCACCGCCAAACTGAAACTTTCTGAAATTTTTCATATAAAAAACTGATTTTCAAAAAAAAAAAAAAAATTTTTTTTCGGCTACAACAACATCAATAAAACCATTTTTTTTAATATCAGCACTCTGGCACACCCAAAAGTCACGAGCCGCCACTGGTTATAAGTTTGATAGAAATTGGTTCGATTTTTTTTTTAAGTCTTATATTAAAAAAAATATGATTCAAAATTACAAAAAAGTGTTCCTTGTTGATTTTTATGGTATTGCATTGAAAATAAATATCTGATTTTTAATATTTTTTTATCTCAAAGCAGTCATTATTACCTGACTGTAATTAGTTAAAATAACACATAAAATGTATGCTATAATAACAATTTAATCATGTTTATTTTCGGGGTCCTAAGCGACCCCGCGCGACACCTCGCGTTACAAAAAAGGCGCGACGGGCGGAGGGTTAAAGAAGTAAATAAATACTTGCAATAGGTAGAAAACTCGGCTAACTTATCTGATGTATTGCCACTATTTATAGGTTTAAGTAACGAATAGTAAACTCAGAATTTATTTTGGAGTAATGTTGTTATCAAGTGATATTGAAATTAAAAATACACATTATCGTATGCATACATAGTGCTTTCAGCAGCATACCAAGAGGTTGGTGAAATACCCCCGTATTTTGAGCCAAAACTACACTTTGTAGAATTTAGTTGTGAGTTTAGATGGTTTATAAAATTGTCTTTGAATTCAAAATAATATTAGAAGCTGGCTTGTAAATTATTTATTCAAGTTTTTCTTGTTTTTTTTTTATACATGGTGTCCGGGGTAGAGTGCACTAACTTTGAGGGGGGGGGGTGATTCTACATGATAGTTCAAGTTAAAAACATAAATATCTTTTTTACTTCTACCATCACGTAGAATGACCTACCGAAGTTAGTGCAATTTACACCCGGTTACCATGTATATTAAAATAGCTTAGGAATATTATTTCATTATATTATTTTTACTGCAAAGTTAAATATGAACAAAAAAGGGATTTAAAGAAAGAGTGAAATTAATTTATTTTTTGCATATTTTTGCTCCAGTTGGATAAGACTTATTGATAAAGCATGCAACTAAAAGATAATGGACACTTTTAATATTAAATTAAAGCACATGCATTCGGGCAGAATCGGATCATGCAATGCAACAAAGCAATAAAGCAAAAATGTGAGCAAAGACAATATTTATGCACAGTACCCTCTATCTGAAATCCACCACCAGAGAAGAACAATGAAAGCAATTCATTGATTAGAGACATGATGTAGCGTAAACAAGGAAATTATAGCATTATACTCGTAAATCCATTTTTCAATACGTAGAGGATCCATTGATAAAATGTACATTTTGCCACCTTATCATTTAAACCTGTCCATAGGAAGATAATAACGTCAAATTTCCATAGGAAGAAAACAACTTATCTTTATATTTCTAAGGAAGGTTTTGGTAAAGTTTCTATAATCGTATTTATAGTGAGGTGATAAAGATAACTTTTTCACTGATTCAAGCATACCAATTGGAGGTAATTTCTCTTTTTTTTTTTATATATAACTAGCAGACCCGGCCACGCGTTGCTGTGGCTAATAAAACACAACTCATCTACTGGATGGTTATCCAACCTTTATAACCACCTCCGTCTTTGAGTTTATCGCGAAGAGATAGACAGATGCCGCGGAGGACTTTAATTTATAATACGTAGAGATGGTGTGAATGATTATAATAATGTGCATGAAATGCTTGGGGTAACTACGTATTTAAGTTTATAAGGATTAATACTGTATCCGTCTAAACAACTTTTCAATTACAGCAATGTACGTGACCATTTTTTTTGAAGATAGAATGGGTATAGTAAGCTATCCCTAAAGATAGATATATGCTTTCCCAGACTTTTTTGTAGATCTATAAAAGAGGAATATCCCACCATGCATTGTTTTGTTATATCCCAAAAGGATTAGGCAGAGTTTTCGATGAAAGCTACCAGGCGGCTTGACTTTTTCCGACACTTCTAACAATTATTGTTATGTTTCAACCAATTTACACAAATCCTTGACAAATTACATACCTAAACGAAACACTCTATCTATTGGTGAAAACCGCATGAAAATCCGTTCAGTAGTTTTCGAGTTTATGGCGAACAGACAGACAGACGACGCGGGGGACTTTAATTTATAATATGTAGAGATATACAATACGAGTGTTTCTCAAGGCACAGATCATTTGCTTAATAACAAATGGTTTAAAATCTAGTCGATGTGATAAAAAAAGTGAATGATTTCAGTGACATTATCAATTATTTTGAATGGAAATGTTTGAATTTTATAGCCACCACCACCATACTAACTGTGTCTGAACGTATTGTAAGTGGTGGAAGACAGAAAGAGGACACTGACTTGTTGCTAGTGTAGTCTGCCTCGGCGGGGAGCATGCTGAAGTGACGATCGCTGGCGGGCCCCGGCTCGTCGCAAACACACAGGCAGTATGAGCAGTGAAACAGGTCCAGCCGCCACCACGAATCCACCTGCGCACACACACGTCAATATCCCACACAGTAGCAAAGCAATCCTTTCATATTCAGTGTGATATACGTACAACACTCAAACCAAGTAATGATCCTAGCACAATCCATGGAAATATACCACACATGAGCGCTTTTATAATTCCCACGGCAATGGCAACGGCAACGGCGAGCATGAAAAGTATGTTCTTTACACAATAATGATGCAGCTCTTTACACTCTGTATGTCTGCTTCCCTCAAAGGAAAAACGTAGTCGTTATCATACATCTCCCACTCATTAAAGAAATGAAACAACACTGGTTGGCATTGCCGTCACCGTGCCGTTTCTGTGGGAACTATAAAAGCACCCAATAGCAACACATTCCATTCCAATGTGCATCGTCAGCGTAGACTGCTACTCGCCGAGTGCAAAGTGATGTGATGATAATAACACCTATAGAAATCCTACCGTCACCAAGACCATACCCCACAAAAGAGCTATGCATCCATTCCCTTGGGAAACAATGTTGGTGATGTCACTTAGCACCTGTGAAAATCTACCATCACCATTAAAATTACCAGACATTGTCGCTGTCGTTTTCTGTTCAATTTTAAAAAGACACAGAAAATGTTTGATTTCCTTTCAAATGACAAGATGCTGCACATTTATAAAGACAAAAAAATTTCAAAGCATTTTTATATTATGTAATGTGTTATTAATTTTATATTCGCAATATTATATTACATGGTCATTTTCAAATATAAGCGTTATGCATGCATGTACAATATTTCAAGAACACTTGAGCGATAGAGTATTTAAAAATAAGTAAAATTTTCAAAATTTTAATTTCATCTATATTTCACAATTGATCCCTTATTTCTAGGATTGATATAAAAAATAATAAATTCATTTTGTTTCATGAAAATCACCTACCCACCCCAAACCAAATTTTGATAGCTATCGCTCAAGGTCATAAGCGGTGCAACCCAAATTTGGGTAGCTATCGCTTGAGTAGAAAATATTATAATACATTATACAGGAAGTGGAAGTGATAGGTTCAACAATTTAAGTTGTGTAATGTAAATCAAATAGTATCGAAGTTATTGTACTGGTCACTCACGCAAGTAACATTGACTGTAAATTGCCAGCTTCCTCTAGCGGGGGGGCCCAACACAAATCATTTGGTGGGTTAAAAAAATATTACTGCGCTTATGTTGGTCACTCGAGGGGGGGGGGTCAGCTGAAATGCTGATCGTTAGATCCATTCATGAAAACAGGTAAATGGCGGATATTACCGTTAATTATCATTCGGTGTCCAAAAACTATATTTTTGTGAAACCGTGACCTTCAATGCTAGAAGACATAAACTGACTATACATGCGCCTATGTATGGCCTTTGCACAAACCCTCCACTTATTAAAATCAGGTCGGTTGCATTCCACCTTCCATCCCAGAGACGTGCGGAAAAAATATACTGGTTAGAATTGATTGCGAAAATATATTCCTAGTGCGGCCTTGAGCCTGGCACTTTTCAAGCAATAAATCAAAACCTCCACCACCGAGAGAGTCCTAGGTCTAATAACAAGACAGTTCTAATTTCACAAAATATAATATAAATGTGATAAATTTACGAGAATGATTTTTTTCTTTTTTGTAGAATACCAAAATTCAAAATATATAAAGCTGAAAACTTCATTTTGGGCGGCAAAAAATCTTCAATTGGGCCGTAGTTGGGAAATGCCTGCTCTAGAGGGAAAGGATTTGCAAATGAAACGCAGGCTTCACAAAATTTACCCGATATCTGAATTCGTTAGACAAGTCGTAAATCTTTTTATTGGGCTAAAATATACACAGTACGTTCACATGATAGTTGTTAATAAATTGGGAACGAATAATAATTTAACCGTGATCGGCTATAAGTCGCACTTGTACTATGGTTTGAGAATAGGACTTTAGAAGCATATCAGCCGTAAATAAATGCCTTGTCAATCATGAATCATTGTGGAAATGTGTGAGAAAAAGTAAATTTCCTTATAGAAAAATGAAACAATACAACTTTGTATAAGCCACTTATATAATGCGTAAATCCTACCGGTTTCAGAACAAAGGTTCCTTCTTCAGGAAAAGCTTATAATAATTTGACAGTTTCGAACAATGTTTTACTATTTTTATTTTTTTTTTTTTGTTTTCGTGCAGAAGATTACTTACCAAATTTTATTTCTATTTTTATTTCAAGAAGAATAATGCTCACCAATGTTTATTTCATCTTCTTTAAATTTTCTTTATTTCTTAGATAACTTGCAATTCTTATATTTTTATCTGTTTTTAGTTTTATTTATCCCTAAATATGTTATTTTTTTCTTTTCTCTTCTTATATTTTATTATCTGTTTATATAAAATTATATTACATGTATGACTACCACAACACGGGCAATAGCCTAGTATGGTAGTCAAAAATGGCCAAAAATGTAACATTTAATCATTTATAAAATAATAAAAATAAAAAATAAATAAAAAAAAAATAAATAAAAAAAAAAATAAAAAAACTATGGTAGGGGTGGAGCCGTTGCAAGTTATTAATGTAGATTGGGTTAGTAGGTATTAATGTAGAGTGGGTGGGTAGGGTAACAAATCCATGATTGTTTGAACAAATCCATTATTTTGAACAAATCCAATCATGGATTTGTTCCCCTACCCACCCACTCTACATTAACGGTGGGTTTCTTCATTTACCGAGAATGCTAAATGCAATGTTAATTGTAAAAGTAAACAGTAAAATGCATAGATAATTTTAAATTTTCGATCGCTTAATTTTACAATTAGCATTGCATTTAGCATTCTCGGTAAATGAAGAAACCCACCCTTACACTCTACATTAATACCTACCCACCCAATCTACATTAATAACTAGCAACGGCTCCACCCCTACCATAGTAAAACATTGTTCGAAACTGTCAAATTATTATAAGCTTTCCCTGAAGAAGGAACGTTTGTTCTGAAACCGGTAGGATTTACGCATTATATAAGTGGTTTATACAAAGTTGTATTGTTTCATGGAAAACCACAAAGTGATAGCTATATTCAAAAATGTAAATTTCCTTAATTATTTCAATGACAACATTTTAGGAATAACTTCATGCTGTTCGCTACATTTATTATTAAAAGAAGGAATACATGATACATAAGTGGAATGAGACACAACACAAATAGTATTGGCGTCAGTTATATTATAGGAAGGATTAATAAAATTGTAGAGATGCAAGTAGCAAAGGTTTGGTGTCAAATAAGCAGCAATTGGCAAACGAAATCAAGCTTATTCATCCGGATAACTCTAAATAATAATTATTAGCTTATAAGCCATGCTCACAGTCAGAAGTAACCTTTACATTACGGAGGAGTAAAACAACCTAACTTTATATTATGACAATGGGCTGTAATTTTTTGCTCCACCAATACATGTATAAGCTCCACTACACTACTCGCGAAGTTGATTGAAGTTAATCGAATACGATGGTGTAGATACGAACTTCACTTCGCTTCGTGCAAATTCGCTTCGCCCCACCTGACTTCCGATAATTGTCGGTATTTGCGCCCGAGTCAAAGAACTCGAAGTGCTCCGAAGTTCAAAGCGAGAGTGTAGACACGCGCTTCGAACTTCGGCTAACTTCGTCGAGGACTTCGTCGAAGCGTCGAAGCGAGTAGTATAGTGGACGTTCATGAATAATTAAAGGTAGATTTTTTCAAATTACATCACATTTGATGACCATCAAGTCAACAATCAGATCATTCATCACATGATCAAGCACAGCGGTCATGTTTTTATAATAATTGTCAGGTGATCACAATCTGATCAGAAGAAACTTTTTTCCAAATAAAACACTGGAACAATGAAAAAAATGGCACAATGAAGAAAATCATTTCTCTGAATATAATTAGCCTTTCTGGAGAAACTACTTATGGTAGATTATATACAGCTTTTATGAATTTATAAACCAATTATCTGGTAAGACGGTACAATTTACAAAAATGTAATTGCAAAAAACAAGTAAGTTATTACGAAAATAGAATTAGCTGGTGCACAATGAAATTTAGCATCGGCACATAAAAAGAGTTAAGGGGACTTATTAAATGTCAAAAGGCATCAATTATCAATATGATGGTCACGAAATACAACGAGACTAAATAACATCTTGGATTTGCATTGCATGGTAGCAAGAGTTAGATATAAAGTTATGGTTTATTATTTTATTGATTTACAATGCCCTAGAACAAAGTTAGGTTATGTTAATCCCCCTACTACTTAACATGCTGTTACACTACACTTTGCACTTCAGTGATTGTTAGCCGTGCTAGAAGCTGTGTGATAGGGAGGACAGAGATCCATCCCTAGACTAACTTGTTGTTGACATCGGCAAGAGTCTCGCGCAGACTGAAGTGGCGGTCCGAGTTGCTGCCCTCCTGGTCGCAGACGCACACGCAGTAAGAACAGTGCCAGAACAGCCAACGCCACCACGAGTCTACCTACGCACAACCAACAACCAACCACCACTCATTCTATGTACTCCTGGTTACTGATACCCCACAAACACCCCATATACTGTCATTTTTATGTAATAAATATATATTCCACATATGTATTTCATTTCGGACCAGTTTCAACCATTTCCGTTGTGCCCGTAGCATGAAACCATTACAGGTACATTCATCACTTTATTTATAATAACAAGCTAGAAATTTTTACTACAATTCTACCGGCCAGGACCAACTGCAAAGAAGTTTATATTTTTCTAGGTAACCTGACAAAGGCACAATTATTATTGCCCTTAAACCGACTGGCATGTTTCTATAAATAAAGTAATGTACACAAAGTTACAGTATTCTTTTTCAATATCATCAAACTACTGAGCAAAAGATACTAATTTCTACTATTAGCATTCCATTTTCATAATAGGAATACATAATAAGAAGATATTTTAACAATTTAGATACTTAGATGATCAACCGAGTGATTTTGTATCTTTTGTAGGATCGTTATTGGATAACGGACGTTAGATTTGTGTATTTTTTACATATTTACTTTTTTTTTTTTTTTTTACAGTGAATACCGCACAAGAATCTCAACTGCTCCCGTCTGGAGCCAGTGAGACTATGGCATCCCCAATTGGGGTATGTTGAGAGGCTGAAGGTAGCGGGGAGGGGAAGGAGGTGGGGAAGAGGAAGGTTGGGAAGTACCTGGCTATTCAGATCTGGTCACTAAACACGGCTAAAGCCATTTTCAAGCAACGTTTCAATTCTGAATGGTGGTCTTACACCAGGGCGATACTGATAGTATCTTCCACTCTGGAACATGCCGCAAATATACTATATATCATTTTAAATGAATTAATTGTGAAATAACACAAATTAATCAAATAAAATTTATTTGCGCATGCCGGGTTCGAACCCGCGACCTCCGGAATGTGAGTCAAGAGTCTTAGCCACTGGACTACGGAGGTCGTCATATATTTTAGATTAGATCAATTTAAACACGAATTCCTGCAAGTATGCATGATTATTTATTCATTTAATGTATGTTGTACATAGAAAAAGCAAATAACAGCCATAAAAATCACACAAATCTGACAGGAGATCACATCCGTTATGTAATAACGATCCCACAAAAAATATGGAATCGCTCAGCAGAATAATTCTCTCAAAGTTTTCCAAGTACATACACATTTAATAAGAAACCGAGAGGCATTTTGCCCATACGAACGTATTCCCCAATATCCTCTCTGAATTTTGATACTACTGCAAATATTTTCTAACGTAATATAGCTATCAAACATTAGCAAGTCGGTACGTATTGCTTTTTTTGATAAGTTACTCCTTGTAACCCGTAACATGTTGGACACCCTCCGAAAATCGTTACAATTGCCTGGTTTAAATCAAAAGACATTCAATATATAAACTAGACAATGTATTTAAAAAAAAAAGCAAAATGTACAGACATAGAAAATTTTCTTCTATTTTTCTGTAAAAAAAATCTTAAGAATCGGTCCAGTTTTGGAGGAGAAAAATGGGAAGTACAAAACTACGATTTCGACGATTTTATTTAGGAATTATCAGCAGTTGTCCCTTTCCCTCAGTATTCGGGAGGTGTAACAGCGACAGTGAAAGCAACAATTTGGTAAAATATCTATCATTCATTATTTCTCGGTAACCATGTTTCCTCTTAATAATGTAGGTATGGATTAATTAATTTTTCTTTGTTTTTAGTTTTTAAGGTGTTGATGAAATTACTACCTATCGATAAAGGTAATTGGATCAGAAAGTAAAATGTGGTTATAGAAAATTTTCAAATAAATAATTTTTTTAGTCACTTGGGTAATAAATAAATACCTGCAACCGGGGTTATTATTTGTTGTTAATTTTAATATTTATTTAATCACTGCATTAGCTCACATCTTTATTCTAAATCCACAATTATGTTAATTTATATAAGAGCTGACACAGGGATATAAAATTCTTTATCAGCCATACTTATTCCCGTGCTAGATGAAGCTCTCCACGTGCTTCTAACTAATACTTTCTTTAACATGAAAGATTCAAACTCACCAATTATCAAGGTATAATTTTTTTTCTAGTAAGGAATCGAACCCGACACTGATCCAGAATAAAGCTTTTATCTCTAGGTCACATAGGTTAATTGAGGAGCTCAGTATCAAAGTGGTACATAAGCCATTTGGATTATTTTTCAGTAGAGTGAGTTTCTTGTTTCGAATATGCTGGTATGAAATATCTGAATTTTTTTTCTACCTGCATAATCCTTGCGCATAAAGAATCACAAGCCATCCATAACATTCTATAATTTAATACTCTAACTAGGTATTTTATTTTTAAATTTAAAAATGACTATGTCCGCTTTTGATACTAAAACGAGCAATTGTCCGTTTTTGAAACAAAGTCTTACAAAGATCCAAGGTCCATAGTATGAAAGAAAACGCTGTTCAAGTTCATTTTTATGAAGTTTATTTTTTATTAATAGCGTAATAATAAATTGTTACAAATAAAATTACTCACTTTGTGATAATAATAAGCCAACTCCGGTATAAATGCAAAATAAGCGCCGTAAACCAATGACGTTACATACTATATTAGACGAGGGGTAGAAATCTCAAAGTGGGAAGACAATCGCAAGACAATTGTACCGGTCTCGATATCTAGTACTTTAGTACTAAACTGCTACGCGTCGAGTAAGGTTGCGTCTTACCAGTACTTACCAGTAAGTAGATTGCATTTTAAAAAGTGTCAAAATGCCCTCCTGTGTGATGAGAAAATGTTTCAATTACACTGCAAATAATAGTAAAGGCGAAGGAATAACACTTCATTTGTAAGTACACGCAAATTACTTAATATTATCGATTATTATAAATATTACAATAAATTTTCATGTTTCCCGCTCGCGGTTTTACACGTCATTACGAGACAGAGAACGTTGCATCAAAAAGTAACGAGCATAACAAAGACAACCTGCTAACAATAGGTCGGTTCACACAGCGTCCCGCACAAGTTTTCTTCTATTGGGAAAGATGGGGTAAAACGTACACAGGGTAAATCGTTAATTAATTTAATTATGTTTGAATTGTCATAACTCATAACGCTCGAACCAAGCTTCCTTGCTGACAATGACAAGACACTATAATTTAATATATGTAAACACGCTAGTTGTAGTTAAGCTCTATTAATAATTATAATTTACGCTGTGACTTTATAAACGTAAAATGACAATTAATTCAATATAAATTTATTATGACTTATCAAATATGAATTTTAGGTTTCCCCGTGATCAACTACGACGACAGAAATGGACCACTGTTGTTCGCATTCAAAGATGCGAACATGATTGGACACCTTCGCTTTACAGCACAATATGTTCAGTTCATTTCAATAAAGACGATTTACATACCACGGTCAAAGGAAAGCGTTTTATAATGTCGTTGATGAAAATTGTAAATAGATTTGTATACTCATTTGAACCTATGACCTGTACTGTATAATAAAATATGTTTTTAACAATACTACTATAATAGTACCAATATTGTATTACTAATGATATAATAAAAAATATTTGCCCGTGTGTCTTGTTTTACCCGCCTTTACCCTCCCCTGTGCGTAGTGTAACCGAGTGAGAGTATCTTGTTATCTCAGTCACACCCGTGATGTGAAAGCAGTATTCGGCAAAGAAATTAATACGCCGCCCGCTAATGTATCCGTGCCATTCATACATACACATTATTTGATTGTCTATCTTTATCACACAGGAATAAACTTTTGAATTGAGAAATTATTGAAAATCGCTGAAAACAAAAGAGTGTTCCTTACTTTCCACATTATATTGTGAGTATGTGAGACTATAACGAGTCTATTTATTTTATATAACGTCATTGCCGTAAACTCAATATTTAATTACTCAATATATTGCCATTTTTTCAATTCTAATTTTAATTATATTCATCAAAATGGGTTTATTAGTCTCATAAACGTAGGATTCGAGGTTCTAATCATCGTATTTATATAAGAAAACTTCATTGAAATGAGCACAGATTTGCATTAGTATTGTGGGCAAATTGACTTACTTTAACGGCTTTTCTTTTGCTCGTTTCCAATTTTCAGAGTTGGTTACGCACTTACAAGCATTAGTGATCTCCATTTTATCATATTTTGGTGAATTTGGTGCTGTAAAACTTCAATAAACCTCAAATTTCAGCCTAAAACTATTAACCACGATCACATTCGGCGGTTGGTGCTTGACTGTCAAAATAACAGCCGCCATGACACTTTTTGTAATGTTTTTGTTGGTTTTTGTGTTGAATGTCCGAGTTTGTTGCAAACATGAGTTGTAAGTGTCCGCTTTGAAACAAAGTGCAAACTTTAACATGCGATTTCTTGTATTAATTGTCCGTTTTCGATAGATTCTCTCAGTTATTCAGTTAGAGAATCAGACGTACTACCATAATCAATCAAAATATGCATTTTAGAAAAAGTGGCGTATGTCCCACTTTGATACTGAGCTCCTCAATTTTATATTTAACTTATTCATTCGGTGAATGTCAAAAAAAAATTGTTAAGTTCAAAATAAAGGGGATTATAATTATGGACCCAGAAAAGGGTGAAGTATTGAGATGTGTTACCTTGGATGTTCCGGTCATACAGCTTCCCTTTTTCCCCAGAATCCTCTGATTCTCGTACTCAATCCATTCATAGCGCCTCTCACTGTTGCGAGACTAAAAACCAAAAACATTTGTGATTATTTTCAATTAAAAATAAATACTTCAAAACAGGAAATTGGCATACTTAAACAAATTCAATACCATTACTAAAAAATATCATGTATGAAGTTATACACTTTTCAGTGATAAAATCTCACCGAACGGAAATGTTAACAAAAGCAAAAATTTGATTCGGATGACAAATAAATTAGTTGTAACCCACGAAAATACCCAAATTGAGTTAAGAATTGGATGTTTGGATCAACATTTTCAAATACATGTATTCGAACTTCGATTTTGTTTTCTTGAATGAATAAATGAAATGGAATCTTGGAAGTGGAAATTAAGCCACTTCCCAATTTCCGATCAACCTGAAACTTGGCAGAAAGACTCGTTGTCGATGACAATGCATTCTATCAACTTTTGGTGGCACTCATGCACACACACGACTTTCTTAAATTGGTTGACATTGTATTTAAAAATTTACAAGTGTTAATAAACTAAATAAATGTTAGTACTATCCAATTAGGATTTGGCGTAGGTGTTAACAGTGTTGACTCCAGTCCCCAGGAAGGAAAGTTTAATTCTCAGTCAAACCAAAAAAAAAACCTTGAAATTGCCTACTAGCCCTAGAGATGGCACAACTAGGTCGAAAATTGAAAATAGAGGTATCATAGTAAAAAAACTTTGTTTTTTACGGGTTGATTATTCAATATGGGAATAAGATTTCATGAGATCTTTTGACATTTTTATTTTGTTTTTTGTTTTTTTTTTAAATTTTATTTAGATGTACGTAAATATTTTCATACATCTAGTAGGAAAATAAAAAAAAAATACAATTTACGAAGTACAGTAACATTTACAAATACATTTTAAAAAAGAATACTAAATAAAAAAGATAACTAGACAAAAATACATTCTATAAGAATAAGATATAAGAATAACATCGGTAAGTAATCAAAAAATATTTTTTCCATATAATGCACATATCCTACGAAAAGTTCTGAGACTTGAGGCTTTCTTTACGGCATTTGGCAGACTGTTATAAAGTTTTTACCCTTTATAAAACGCGCTATTTTGTGTGCACGAAAGTTTAGTTTTGGGAAGCCTAAAGTCTCCGCGTCTTCTAGTAGGATAATTGTGAAATATAGTCATATGAATATTACTAGACCAGAATATAAAGGTGAGGGGAGAAACCAACTACAGTGGGACGCAGAGTGGGAAGATGGCTTTACTGATTATGTGATTCGTCAATAACTCAATCGACAGTATGTATATAGGTATCTCGCATTATAATATCACCATTTAGTTCTTAAGAATAAACTCTGCTTTTGAATGAATAGACCTTTTTACATGGGAGCGCGAATTGCTTGCCGCGTAATGAACAAATTTGCGAAGTTCTAAATACGGCAAAATAAAGTTTGCCTATTTCGAGGGTCCAATATTTTTTGCCGTGTTTAGTTAAGACACTTTTACAAATGTTTCATAATTTACTTACCCCAATAAACATCGACGAGCACACGCCATGTATCATCGAGTGATAGTATATATTTACACATTTTCAAAACACAAACCATGTTTTTTGCGGTGTTATTTCGTAAAATGCACCGATGAGAGCTCGACGCTGACTCACAGAAGAATGATGACGTCACCTTTTTTAGATTCACGAGAAGCCATACTCAATCCCTGCCGGTTCCATGGAACCGGTATGGGGGAGGGGGAAATAATACGCTTTTATCACTTAGGGCAGGTCTACTAATATTCATATGTCTATGTTGTGAACATTATCTTGAAACATAATATCACCCTGCAGATAATTTGGGAGCATATTATTTTTAAGTTTGTATATCATTGTTAATGTATTATATATTATATGTTATTTTGTTGTCATCAAGAGTAAGTCCGTATATATATTGGATTTTCTGACTCGTCTCACTTTTCTGATGACTGCCTCTAGTGTTATTCTGTGGCATAGAAAGGTTAACAGCACATAAATATATAATTTTAGAAACAAGTTCCATTGTCGTTATATGTTTTTGGGGTGTTGTGCCGTGTTGCGCTACCTCCTTCTTTAGCCAACGTTTCGGACATCGTTGCAGTGTCCATCATCAGGGCAGATCCGGTAGAGGGCACATCTACCGGATCTGCCCTGATGATGGACACTGCAACGATGTCCGAAACGTTGGCTAAAGAAGGAGGTAGCGCAACACGGCACAACACCCCAAAAACATATAACGAAAATGCTTCTGGCCGTGAAAATCTTAAAACTTATCTAAGTTCCATTGTGTGTGTTCAATCAACACAAGTGTTTGTGAAACATGCGTTTGATACATTCCAAAACATAATAATATTGATAGCTAATTTAAACATTGGAAGAGTTATTCATACTTCATTCAGCTCTAACTTGTAATAGTTCAAATAAAATAGTTGGTATCACAAATTTATTAATTATTTTGCTCAATAGATTCGATTGTAACTAAGGTTTGTCAGAGCAAAATATTGTTTAATTAACCCATTGGACACAAACCCCAGCGGCCTGTCGGGTGTGCAACTCAGGTACTTAACCACAAACCCCAGCGCGCTGACGGGCTAGAGTAGGTCCGCCAAAAAAAAGGAAAACGAGCACGATAGAGACACTTTCGAATAAAATTTTAAATACCGAACCCTCTGTAGGTAATTAATCATTCATTTTGTAGAATTATAATAATATGTATACAATAATATGTTTCTTATGTTTTTTCCCCGATATTTGTGTTCCAAATTTTGTATGCAGCCAGCCGCCATTTAATTTCTTCAAAATTGCGAGTGGTTGTAGACTTTTGGTAGTGACCCTGAACGACCCTGATTGCTTTGAGGACTATCGTACCAAATTATTTTATTAGTTATTTGTGTACAAGTATGTAAAAAACAAAAATTATTATTTTTTTTTTTTTGTTCATATGAAGCGGATACTTTGTGATGCGACATTATTAATTTAAAATAAAACAATAACTTTGTAAACACCACTTTTATTTTATATACTTTATGCCGACCATTATATATTATAACACACATGTAACCTAATGTTAGTAGAGAATTATACTGCCCTGATGAAGCTACGGTTGTAGCGAAACCCGGTCGGCATAAAGTATATAAAATAAAAGTGGTGTTTACAAAGTTATTGTTTTATTTTAAATTAAAAATTATTATTGATCGATTTATGAATATTATGTTTTTTGTAACTTTTTGAATAAAAATGTGGAAAAAAACATACGAAAAAAGAGAAGGTTATGTTTGTATCCTTATTTATAGGTACATATTTTAATATTTTTTTAAATTTTTCTTTACCTTAATCCAATATGTAAACAAATTTAAAGAAATTAATTCATTTGAATATATTGTTCAAATTTTACAAAAGATTTAGTACAACAATGCAAGTTTTCAATTTTTGGTACAAAATTAATTCAGTGGTGAAGGCCAATTTTTTAGCTCATTTATTCTGTGGGCAATGGGTTAATGAAAATAATATTGGCGAAACTCATTGTTACTTACGAATGTCATCCCAAAACTTTGCTTGAAATGGCCTTAGTCGCGTTTGGTAACCATATCTGAAAAGCCAGATTCCCAACCTTCATCTTCTTCTATCCATCTCCTTCCCCTATCCACTTCCTTTCAGCATTTAAAACATACCCCGATTGGAGATGTCAAAGTTCCACTGTCTCCGAATAGTTGGAAATCTTGTGCAGTATTAACCACTCTGACCCAAAAGCTTGTTTACAAGACAATGTAACATTACCAGACAAACGTATGAGGTATGAGGCATTAACATACAAATAACACTTTCAAACATAAATTATCTTTCGTGTGTTCAAAACCAAATTTATCTGGGCAGTTTGGTTGTAGCTCAGTAACAGTCGGCTCGTTCATGCCAAACCTTTCTGGTTTCAATTATCTATGGATTTGATCGTTATTGACTTCCCGCTGGATATGTCCAAGTTAATATATTGGCAGTTAAGATATTGAGTGGAGGAGTTTCCTAGAGGCAACCGACACAATACAAGGGGTATAATAGCGATGATCTGCCCAATACAAAATGTCAGGTTTTTTATTATATGGATTCAATGTAGCAGTAGTTATAGCCGGTCAGATATTTAATTGGTTATTTGTCTTACCGCTGGACAGATCCACATGTCGGAGTCAATATACTGGCAGTTGAGGATCTTGCCCTTGCAGGCCGGCTGGCGGGAGCAGAACTGGTCCTTGAAACAGCCGTGGTTCTTGGCGTATTGGTAGTAGGCGCAGTTCTCCCGGCACGTGTTGTCTGCGTTCATGTCCACCTCGTTCTCCACGTAGCCCTGCAGCAGGCGGGTGAGTGCCACAAATGTCTCTCCTGCAACACGATTTAATTCAATTGATTTTTCAAAATTATTTTTAAAGCGTTCAAAAATTTCTTTTTCAATAATCGCAAATTCACTTGGTGGCATCATTCATACTTTTTTTTAAAATTAGCTCTACACAGGAGAAATTTCCCCCGGGGTCTATATCTTCTTTGTGGAGGGTCTGTTTAGGGAAAAGAAGGAGAGGAAGTTCTGGGAAGGAAAAGAGTACGAGGGGTGCGTAGGAATCTGGGGGTAAATGCGACTAGGAGTGAAGGAAGTATAAATCCATCCCTCCTCGTTGAGAAAATCCGGCTGGAGAGGTAAAGGTCTCCCTCGATCCAGCCCGCCACGTTATAGGGCAAATTCAAAGCATGTGCCGCCAAGACCTAGACAAATCTCACCCTATAAACCCGGACACACCTGCTAAGTCACCAAACGCAGCAAATCACTTGGGGTGACCTGTGGCAGGCGTGTTGGTTTTCCAATAAATGGTTCCCGGGACAGCGGTACCCACCCCGCTTCCCAAAATGAAAAAAGTCACTTTGTATACATCACTTATTTAATCAAAATTATTATCAACATCTGTCGAAATGAATGGATTCTTAGTCGGGTAAAATGAAAATTATTGCTGCACCCGATTACCATCCCCAATTAAGGGAATGCTGTGAGGTTGAAGGAAGTAGGAAAGGGAAGAAGATGGGGAAGAGGGAGGTTGGAAAGTACCAGGATATTCAGATCTATTTCGAAACAGAAAACTGCGCCCTTATAACTTTAGGGCACAATTTTTAAATGTACTGAGGCGCTCTTTAGGATTGGTAATAATTAAATAAGACAGGCTCCGAAACTCCGCAGTATTACTTTGATGATATAATTCTACAATTCTCGCTATCGGACGGTTACAAATATAATAATTATCTACATTGCCCACACTTCCTCCCAGATATACCTACACAGATAAAACAAAACAAAACATGGCCTTGAACCTTTAATGTTAAACTGGGGGGAAGATGGGGTAATACATTATTAATATTCATTATTTCATTCGTAGAATTACCTCTGACTTTAAACATGTAAGTGCACTTACATGTTTAACTCTTTACTGTTCGCCGGTTAGTCCTACCCTTGAATATGCTAGTGTCATTTGGTCTCCTTTCTATGCTGTCCACATTTGTCACATCGCTTCCTACGAGGAATTGCTTGAGGTTAGGACTTGAAAGAGGCGAGTACTCGTATGATGAAAATAAACAAATAACGTTTCTTCTTTTGAATCTGATCTAATATGCATATTCAAAATTATCAACAGTATTACTGACACACCTGCTTTGTTACAACTCATCCAGTTCAACATCCCTTCTCGTAGACTCCGAAATAATGAATTGCTGTTCCTCAATCAACATTCTACTAATTATGTATATCATTCTCCTTTATCCAGAATGTCGTGACTTGTCAGCGCAAATCAAAGCATTGAACTTTTTGGTGTAAGCCTAAATGACTTTCGGCAGTCGATACGCAATATGATTTTTTAAAGCCTTTTAAATCCATCTTCAAGCTACTTGTAGTTATCTTCTATATGTATATGTAAATTGTCATGGGAAAGCTGACAGAGATATCGAAAGAAGGGTAAATGCAGGCAACTCTATTGATAGAGGACTGAACACCGTTGGCGCCAACAAAAAACTGTCCAAAGAAGCGAAGTTAATAAGCCGTCCATAATGGAGTGCTGGTACATACCCTGATGTATGGCAGTGAGGCATGGAACTGGCAGAGGAAGGATGAAAGTAGACTGAATGCTGTAGAAATGAGATCCCTGAGGCGTATGTGTGATAAAACCATGTACGATTGTTTGCGAAATGTGGAGATCCGCGAAGAATGCAAGACTGATGTAAGCGTAATGAGTAAAATTAAGAAAGGGACGCTCAGATGATTTGGGCATGTAGAGCGAATGAACGAGGAAAAGAGTGTAAGGAGAATATATGACGCAAATGTGAATGGTAGAAGAAGTCGGGGACGCCCGAGGAAGACATGGCACGAGCAAGTGAATCAGATACCTGAGTCGGGCCATATGAGGAGTCGGAATAATAGAAGAGCATGTATGAGACGATGTATGAATGTGAACGAGGCAAGGAGTGTGTGCCAAGATCGAATTGTTTGGCGGTCCGTCCTCTCTGCCTACCCCTGTGGAGAAATGGCGTGATGATTAGTTAGTTTAGTTAGTCAATGCTCTTCATTTATATGTACCTACGCTCCTTTTATTGTCATCTCTTTTTTTTTTATTCGGAATAGAAAGCAATATTATTCGTATAGCAATAATAAGTTAGCAATTCTCGATTCAATGAAGCGGATGAGACTCTCAGTATCACCCTAGTAAAAGACCTCGAAAAGTTGCTTGAAATGGAAATAGCCGTGTTTAATATCTGATCTGAACCATCAGGCCCTTCTTCAACTTCCTCTTCAACTCCCTAGCCTCCCTTCAGTCTCACAACTTACAACATACCCCAATTGAGACAGTGGAGAGCAGTTGGGACTCTTGTGAGATCTCACATAAACATTTTAATATTTAACTTTGCCTCTCTCTGCCTTTAGTACCTAATATTAGCAATGCGCGACAGAATGATATTAAAATTATTGTAATGGGATTCCCCGTTTAATCAAAAATTTGACCCTGTTTCATCCGGCCACAATGATTATTATACTGCGCAGAATATTACACCAAGTAAACAATAAGTGCACTAGAAAAACTCGTGTTAAAATGTTGTTTGAGCTCCCGCATTATTGCAGCGCTTCGAAGGTTTGCTTTCGAAAACAAGTCCATAATTTATTGGAGCCTCCAGCTTTAGAACAAAAATATTATTTTGAATATGTTTTTGTCACACTTATAGATACTTATGTTTCGTGTGAATTAAGGCCGGGTTGTGTAAAGTATCGTCAGACAACCATGCTGGAATAAAAAAAATTCAACCATGCTCATTCCTTTCCCTTCCCTCATTTCCATTCGCTACTCAAAATTCTCCATATGAGTACACCATAGACCCACTGGGACCGGGGTGAAGTAAACACATAAAATCAAAATTAATAGCCTAACCCTTGGAATGTCAGAGATAAAACGCCAATCGCCCGCTGTATATCGGCTGACACTATTTTCATAATAACTTTTGCAAAATGGTGTTTTTGTAAATTGTACCGATCTACCAGATGTTTTTTTTAATATACCTACATTATTTTTTTATTTTTATAAAAAAATAACATATCCATCCTTTGTAGATTCCCCAGGATAGGTGCTTATATTTTAAATGTTTTTTTGTTCCTAATGTAAAAAAAAATATTACAACAAACAAATGAAAATATTCTTGAATTTTGTATTATATTTTCCAGCTAAATAACACAACAAAAATAGGTCATATAAAACATTCCTGTAAATAAAAACGGTAGGTATTGACGACATGAAAATCTTAATTATGATAGTTGACGTGGAATTTTGCGACACGCTTTTCACAGATAAAATAAACATTTTGCAAGTGACAAAACCACAAACTAAAATAATATCTTATATATAAATATCTCATGTCACGGTGTTTGTGGTTCGCACTCCTCCGAAACGGCTCAAACGATATTTATGAAATTTTTTATGTATGTTTGGTAGGTATGAGAATAGGTTTTAAAGTATATTTCATACCGCTAGGTTATTAGGGTGTCACTATCCAGAAAAAAATTTAATTTTTTTGACATTTTTTTTAAATTTATTTATTTTTATTTAGCATCAAGAAATACATATAACCCCAAATTTTAACCCTCCTACCCCCACCCTCCCATTTTTTAATCGCGATTTTAGTATTTTTGTATGAACAAATTTAACCGTCTTTCATATTTCAAACAGAACGAAATTATTTCTGTTGTTGAATGACAGATGGCGCTACGTCCGCCTCGTCGAACTTTTATCACATGCTCAAGACATTCACAAGAAGCGTCGCGTCATTTTGATATTTCATTCGGCATCATGTTCTCGAGTGGGCAAACCATCAAGCTTATTTGTATTGGCTAAAGACGGACTAACAAAAAATATTGTACACTCAATCGCTCTTCGAAATTAATATTGATTTTCTTTATTTCATTTTCCTACTTTAGTTGGTATTTTTTTTGTTTTTATCGGCGGTTATCATCTACAGTGCTCCATTCCTCTTTCTGTCGTAGATCCCATTCCCACACAGTAGCGGATTTAGGGGAGGGGCACGGGGGCACGTGCCTCCCCCCCCCCCCCCTCCCCCACCCAGACGGTATTTTTGTGTACTGTGGAGATTCCATCACAGTACATAGTTAGAAGCTAAAACTGTCTTTATTAAACATTTAATTTTTCGATTGTTTGAGTTAAGTTCGATGACACTTTCATAAACCTTCATATAGATACATACTTGAACTTGTGGAAATAAACTTGAAGTATGATACTTCATGTTTATTTCTAACAGTAATTGTTGATTTTTTTGCCCGTCCGCCTCTTGTGTCCACCCAGAAAAAATCCTAACAGTAATTGTTGATTGTTTTGCGCGTCCGCCCCTTGTGCCCCCCCCCCCCAACCAGAATAAATCCTAACAGCAATTGTTGATTTTTTGACCGTCCGCCCCTTGTGCCCCCCGCAGAAAAAAAATAAATCCTAACAGTAATTGTTGATTTTTTTGCCCGTCCGCCCCTTGTGCCCCACCAGAAAAAAATCCTGGATCCGCCCTTGTTCCCACACACTTACAATACATTCGTTATTTTTTTTTTATTTAACAATTCTCTAGAAATAATTTATATGGCAGAACAACGTTTGTCGGGTCAGCTAGTTAAGATATATTAATTCCATGGCAAACTAATAAAACATATTTGAAAATGCCAGGAGCATTTTTTACGGTTCAAAATAACATAAAACCGAGGCAAGTTCGATGAACTACTAGCTTTTCCACGGTGGATTTCTTGGCACATTAGAGGTTTATATTGCGTACTTCAATTATTAGGTTTATGATATTGCACTATCGTAAACGTAATTGAAGAGATACATATTATAATAAAATATATGTAAATATTATTATTTGAATGTAAACAAAACGCTCAGGCTCAGTAGATAACGCAATATGCACAATGAACCATTAGTAAACTCAACATAATTATTATTGGTTATGAACTTATATATTTATGCAGTGTTGGTAGTGCTCCATTTCACAAGGATCTATGGCAATGGTTCCCAACCTTTTTCTGACCAGGGACCACTTTGATGTCATTATTGTTAACAGGGACCACAAGGTTAAAAATAAAGAGGCGCTTGCCCTCCCCACCTCCCCGGTCGCGTATTTACAATCCCTACCGCGTTTCAGTCGCGCTACGGACTGAAACGCGGTAGGGATTGTAATGCATAAATCACCTTACAATCCCTACCTCGTTTCAGTCGCTCTACTAAATAATTTTGTCGCTCTCGCTTAATTTTGTCATCAACGTAGAAAATATTTTTGTTTATCTAACTAAAAACTCGCGAACGTTGAGTTTTGATGACGTCGTCAAATTTTCACAGCTTTTTCGTATTATATTATCAAGACAACGTAAATTTTTATAACAATACTAGCTGCTTCCCGGCATGCGTTGCAATGTCATTTAATAAATAAATTGTTTCTCCCTGCGTGTCCTTTCCCATTCATCCCGTTCCCCCTTCCACCTGCCCTTCCTCTCACGTGTCCCCTTCCCTTCTCGCGTTCCCATTCCGCCTCCACCTTCCCTCTCCCCACTCCGCTCCCCCCCCCCCCTTCAGGTGCCCCTCCCCCCTTCCAAGTTCCCCTCACCCTCCCTGGTTCCTCTCACCCCATCTCTCCCTCCCTCCCGCTTTCCATAGCAATAGCCGCTTCCTCGCGTGCCACCAATATCAATTTTTTATACGAATTTCATAATGCCAGAGCTCACCGGAAGTTTTATAAAAACCTTGTCCTGACAATAACGAACACACAAAAAAATTATCCAATTTGGTGCAGTCTTTCGAAAGTTATGCGCTTAGCAACGCATTCAGCGATTCATTTTTATATTATAGATAATATATTACTAATTATTTATTATGTAAATTTTGTACTCGTTACTCTTGCCGTGAAATCATAAACAAATAAAAAAAATGTTAGTATTCGTTTGAACACCGCTACAAATTGTCGTGCAATATACTTAGATGTGTAGCGAATGCTAATTGTTTATTATCTCTTTACGGATTATATTATATGTATTAGAAATATAGTACAATATAACTAACTAACTAACTAACCATCACGCCGTTTCCCCGCAGGGGTAGGCAGAGAGGATGGACCGCCAAACATCCCGGTCTTGGCACACATTCCTTGCCTCGTTTACATTCATACAAAGTCTCATACATTCTCTTCTATTATTCTGACTCTTGACATGGCCCGACTCAAGTATCTGATTCACTTGGTCGTGCCATGTCTTTCTTGGGCCTCCTCGACTTCTTCTACCATTCACATTTGCGTCATATATTCTCCTTACACTCCTTTCCAATATGATATACACATAGTTAAATTGTATACTTCTGCAGAACATCTGTAACAATAACTTATCTATTTCGTTGAAACAAATTAATAGACTTTGAAGTGGTTTTACTCCGAATTAGAAAAGTTGAGCAGATTCTCGGAACGCTGAATCTAGGTAGTAAATTGTGCCAATTAAAAAATAGATACATACAGCAGAGGGAAAAATTCACATAAAGAATAGCAGAAGTGTGGGTAATACCAGAACCCAGTTTCATTTAAAAAATATACAACTAACTGAAGCATAAATATTATACCAAACCACCCACAACTGAAGTATCGGCGTTGCCCGGGCTTTACATCTTTACAAACAGTTTTTCGAAATATCATGTAAAGAAGTTTTCATTTAAAAAATATACAACTAACTGAAGCATAAATATTATACCAAACCACCCACAACTGAAGTATCGGCGTTGTCCGGGCTTTACATCTTTACAAACAGGTTTTCGAAATATCATGTAAAGAAGTTTTCATTTAAAAAATATACAACTAACTGAAGCATAAATATTATACCAAACCACCCACAACTGAAGTATCGGCGTTGCCCGGGCTTTACATCTTTACAAACAGGTTTCCGAAATATCATGTAAAGAAGTTTTCATTTAAAAAATATACAACTAACTGAAGCATAAATATTATACCAAACCACCCACAACTGAAGTATCGGCGTTTCCCGGGCTTTACATCTTTACAAACAGTTTTTCGAAATATCATGTAAAGAAGTTTTCATTTAAAAAATATACAACTAACTGAAGCATAAATATTATACCAAACCACCCACAACTGAAGTATCGGCGTTGCCCGGGCTTTAAATCTTTACAAACAGTTTTTCGAAATATCATGTAAAGAAGTTTTCATTTAAAAAATATACAACTAACTGAAGCATAAATATTATACCAAACCACCCACAACTGAAGTATCGGCGTTGCCCGGGCTTTACATCTTTACATACAGTTTTTCGAAATATCATGTAGACAATGACCTTTCCATCGTTTTGCAGGTCAAGTGCGTAAAATTTCATCAATCTTGGAATAAAACTGCGGATTTGTATAAAAATCAAATCAACGCCGACCACTACAGACACTCATCTTTAAGAGGGAATAACCAGACAAAACCGGAAATATGTAATTTATAAATCAAATTCTAGATGTATCGATCACTTTTCCACATAAAAAAGTCAATTGATTTCGAAAGACTGTTATTTTATCTAGTAAAGTGTTATATTATAATAAGTTTCGATCACCATAATACGGGCATGAGCCTAGGTATAGTGGTCGAAAAATCCACAAATGATGTAACCATAATATGCAATAAATAACGAAGAATTTTAAAAATTAAAAAAAAAAGTTATACCTTTGGTTGTTAGCAGATTTGTTCAATTTTCAAACAAAATGTTGTACACTTCAAATCATATAATCATACAGTAAAATAAATTATCTAGGAAAGCCACTTTTCAGAATTTTAATTTTAGCTCAAATTAAATTATTTAAAAAAATTCCGCGTAAGCGTTTTGTGACGAAAATATTTGGCTATTTATTTACGGTCTTACAAACTAATATATTTCAGTTTGTCTATTTATTTACGGTCTTACAAATTAATATATTTCAGTTTGTCTATTTATTTACGGTCTTACAAACTAATATATTTCAGTTTGTCTATTTATTTACGGTCTTACAAACTAGCATATTTCAGATTTTTCTTACATCCTTATATTGTTTAAACATTCACAAATGAAATTCTTCCTGTATTTTATGCAAATAACAAACTCAAAAATTACATTGTAAATAATAAAGATAGAGATTCAAAAATGAAAAAATCTGGAATCTATAAATTGAAGTGTAACGATTGTGGTTTCTTCTACATAGGTAAAACTTCGAGAAACTTCGAAATAAGGATTAAAGAACATATCAAAGCTTTAAACAATAACAGTTTCTCGGAGTTTGCCAACCATTTGGTGGAAACCAGTCACACCTTTGACTTCAATAGTGGAATAGAATTAATGCATTGTAATGTCAATGGCATTCAGTTGGATAAACTAGAAATTTTAGAAATCCGAAAGAGTGTTAATGCGAATTTGAATATTATTAATAACCAAAAATTGTTCTTAAATGACCCAATATTAAACCTGTTCCCTTTGTAAATTGTCTCCCATTGCCCCTCTTTCCTCTACCCACTCTCATATTTTCATTGATACCATTGTCTATGTCCATTCTTTTTCAATTGACACCATTGTCTACGTCTATTATTTATAATTAGTATCAATAAAAAACCCTGAAGAAGTGAGCATTGCTCACGAAACATGTTGGTTTTGTAAACAATAAAAGTGGTAAAAACGAAATAATTTATTAATTTAAATGTTTAAACATTGTTGAGAAATTATAAATACTTATGATCAAAAAATAAATACAAAAAGTATAAAATTTGCAAAAATTTATCATTACGCGTTTGAGCATTTTTTAATGGCCGAAGATAGATATACATATATACATCAAAGAAAATTTCGAATGAAATAAAATCCAGTATCTATAGATAATCCATTATATAATTATGTTAAGAGTCAGTAAACTCATGTTTAGGAACTCTGTAAAATAAATTAATCAAAAGTGAATTATTAGTTAAAAATGCTGGTACGGAGAATAATTAATCTTTACCTTCTAAGGGTACGATCGCAAGACCAAATTTCGACCAAATTTTGAATTCTCGGCCGCATGTGGGCAACGGGCCCACATTATAAGATAGAAGACAGATAAGCTAAACCAGTGAGCCTTTCGTTTGACGATTACCCATTACCATTGCAATATACCTATTATAACCGCAGAAATATTTGAGGTTACTATTTATACAGATTATTAAAACCTTGTTGTAATGGAATATATTCAGCGCTTCAGAACACTATATTGTGTCCAATCTTATTATTATAATCACACAACTTTCAATATTATTACACATATTTGTACACATATGTACCCATATTAGAAGTCGAGGACGCCCAAGAAAGACATGGTACTACCAAGTGAATCAGATACTTGAGTCGGACCATGTCAAGAGTCAGAATAATAAAAGAGCATGTATGAGACGATATATGAATGCAAACGAAGGGGTGTGTGCCAAGACCAAGTTGTTTGGCGGTCCGTCCTCTCTGCCTACCCCTGCGGGAAAACGGCGTGATGGTTAGTCAGTTGTTTAGTTAATAATACACAACCGCTAACCCTGTACAAACCGCAAGTGCGCCCTACTGTTGAATTTGGCAGTCACTAAAAATCCTGAAAAAATCTCTTGACTCTGTGCAGAAACGGGCGATCCGTTTAGATGAGCGGTCGTCACACTTTTCTGGTCAAGGGCCACATGGGACAATGTGAAGTATCACCGCGGGCCGCACACTTATGAATTGGCGGCGGCGGGGAGGGGGGGGGTTGATGTTGTACACATTTTTGTAATACACATAAAATGATAATATTATATGATAACAAAAAAATTGTGTAGATCTGTAATGAATCTAATGAATCTTTCAGTTCAATTTTCATCCACTTCCCGAACTACCGAAATATGTGAATTTTCGCACGCGTGATAAAAATGAATGTTTATTTATTGCTTGATGCCTATTTCATACAATAACAAAAATTAACCAATATTTAAGTTTACATTGCTTTATTAGTACGTGATTAGCCTGTTTTTTTGTCTCTTTTAGACATTTTTTTTCCACGCCTTCACTGTGCCATCTCAATGCTATCTAATTTTCTGTGGGTCTTCTACTGCCCCCCTGAAAGTCTCAAACGCCCATAAGGAGGCGATAACGCCCACGTTGAAAAAAGTATTTACATTAGGCGCGTTTATAATGGACTTAGGATGTGGTCAAAAACCAGCTGAGCATTTTAAAGTCAAATGTCAATCAATTAAAATTAACGTTTTAAAATCATAATGTACCCAAAATATTTGAAAAAAGCTGTATAATATGATTGTACATGAAAAAAAAATATTTAAAAAGCGGCAGGTATAAGTGCGGGCCGCAATTTGACGACCACGGGTTTAGATTCTTCTATTCTTCTATCCAACAATTTCAATCTTCAGAACAAAGGCATCAGGTAGATATGCTATCCTTGTTCTATCGTTACTACAATGGAATAAGCTCCGAGGAACTGGCATCATCGATCCCTTCTGCACCGGTGCATAGTCAGGAAACACGCCAAACGAATGTCGGGTCTCCTTCGACTTTTGCATGCGTCTGGTCTGGTCACATCCCAATTGCCAATGTTTATAGTACTGTGTAAGCAAATGTTTGTGTTTTCGGTCGGAGGAGACGCGACTGTATGTACACAGTTGACATTTGTGACAAGAGAACGGGTCGCTTCTACGACTTGTTCTTGAGTTCAACAATTCGGCTGTGGAATCATTTGCCGGTATCTGCAAATACCAACAGTAGGCAACTACCTATTTTAACTACCTACTTATTTTCTGAACTTTTTTATTTCAATTGTAAGATTATTGAAAGTACAACTTTACTATAATTGTACGATTACCGATTGAAAAATAATTGTAATCGTAAACTTCATTTTCGTTACATCACTAATATAATGACATGTTCTGGAAATCCATGGAAATAAGAAATACGAATACTAGTGTTCAGTGAAGACGATTTCCAGTGAGCAATTACCTCCAGTTCAGCCTGAAGGCGGACATGGGACGAGGAAGTGATTAATGTTTCATGCCCCAATTAGTCCATTATTTGCATTCATCATGCCAATTCGTAGGAGCGATTACATCTCAAAATATCCCAGAAACCTGATGGTAGACTGAACACAACTTCAATGAAGTCACTAGGTACAGGTGGGTACAGATATTTTATACGTTGCTTTATCAACAAAAAACGAAATGTGGTCATATTCTTTGAAATGATTGACAAGGCGACTTTTTTTACCTTTCAGTGTTGTTATTGGTCCCATAATACCTAGAATATACGTAGTATTCGTCAATTGTAGATACGCCTTTCGTAGGTACGATGTTTAGTACCAAATTAATGGGGAGTTGTTTATGAGGCAAATATTTTTTTATAAATATGTATCTACTTCCAGATTCACAAATCATGCAATTATTATAATATCCCGTGCTTTTCCACAAGTCTGCGCTAGTATAATATTATTCGTTACTTACTCAATTATTTGTAAAATTTAGAGTTACCATCGAGATTACCTACCGGAAAAAAAGTGAAAATCACTAGTTTCCTGTTTTGTCTACGCGCACTGGTCATCAAAAATAATTACAAAAGAGTAGAAATTGCGTGCCGGATATTTATATTGTATAACGCTGTCTAGAAAAAAAAACTGGGAGTTTTTTTGGCTTCCAATACGAACAAAGCATAAAGGTAAACTAAGTTCACATTCTATAAATCTATCGTCCAGTTGATTAGTCAGACATCTCCAAATACCAAGTTTTGAGATAACGAAGAAAGCAATATTCGAATGCTCATTATAAATCAAATGTTATTTGCACGTGTCTGTATTTACATATTAAATATGTTATAAAATAACACCATATCCGGTACATCAATATGACATTTTTAAATTTCCTACCAGTCCAGAAAACACATTTTTGTTTATTTCACTGCATCCTGCGTTATAATTGATTGGGTAGTGTTACTAGTAATCTGAGTATTGTACCAGATAGAGAGTCTGCACACTCAGTTCAAATTTCGAATTTTTGGAGATGTCTGACTAATCAACTGAACGATCGAAATTGTAAATCGACTTTTTTTACAAATTATGCAAAAAAGTTTAGGTATATTCATAAGTTGCAAGTTGCAAGCCTGCAGGTGAAAACACAAGTAAGGCTCCAGTTTTATGATAACTACACAATTTATATTTTTTTATGTTTGCAGAAAACTTTTAATTAATTTTGGTTACTAATGTAAAATATCGCAGCGTTGTAGAAAACCTAATAAAGCAGCAGTAATAATGATTCAACGATGGAAACGGCTAGGTGGCTAGCTCGGTACGGCTAATCAATTGTTTTTTTTTTTATATAATTAGGCAATTCACCCTAAAAGTTTATTGTTTATCGGAGAATATCGGCTCCGAGGAACTAGCATCATTGATCCCTTCGTCACCGGTGCATAGTCGGGAAACACGCCAAACGCGTGCCCAACATTTGTACACGGTTGACATTTGTCACTTGAGAACGGGTCGTTTCTTCGACTCGTTCTTGTGTTCAACAGCTCGGCTATGGAATGATTTGCCGGCCTCTGTGTTTCCTCCTTCCTACAACACGGGTCTCTTCAAGACCTTCCTCTCCTCAAAAAGACCCTCCACACAGCATCCCAGATGACAAAGGCCCTGAGGAAAATAATTTTCCTCAGGGCCTCCTGTGTGGAGTTAATGTAAAAAAAAATATATATATATATATACATATATATGGTATGCGTAGGTATTTATTTATATAAACGCCTTTATTATCCCATCCAGAACGTACCCATACTACGTGACCAACTTTTTGCAATAACCCCCCCCCCCCCCTCCCGGTGACTAAAAACCTAAGCCCCTCGCTGCTCATTTGTACCAAGCGTGGTGGTATTTTGAAGACCCCCCCCCTGAACAGGTCACGTAGTGTGGGTACGCTCCCTTAGGCAGTAGTACAAATACCACAAAATAGAAGTGAAGATAATAGAGAAATTAATATATTAGGTAGTAGTACAAATACAATAAAATAGAAGTGAAGATAATAAAGAAATGGCCAACCTTCTTCGTGATACTGAGGATCACACCTCCAGATCTCAC
The DNA here is from genome assembly GCA_917880885.1 of Limnephilus marmoratus. Taxonomy (NCBI): domain Eukaryota; kingdom Metazoa; phylum Arthropoda; class Insecta; order Trichoptera; family Limnephilidae; genus Limnephilus; species Limnephilus marmoratus. The sequence continues at coordinate 22,316,870 of OU862919.1, read as the reverse complement.
GACTGGCGTCCTTCATAGCACTCTTGACGGCAGCCAGGGCCAGGGTGCTGCGCTCCTCGAACCTCTGTCTCATCAGGTCAGATTCCCGGGTGAAGTTTCCTGGAGAGTTAGACAAATACTTGAGTTCAATACAAGCACAGAACACATCAATTTACTTTCTAAACAGTTTTTTTCCTCTTAGCTACACGTACCTACCTGTTCTGATGAAGATTATATAAATAATCATTGCTGGGTTGAAAGTTGAAACAGCTTCGACGCCTCGACCTCCTTTCTCGAAAACGTAAAAAAATCACAATAAAGGGTTTATATGGTGTTTTGCGACTTTTAGGTTCAAATTTAAAAATGTTTTAACTACATAAATTTGCCACATTGTGCAACTAAAAATGCGGAAAAACTATTAATAGAAAATCCAAGAGTTCAAATTTCAAATAACATTAGTCCTTCAGCACAGATAAAATAGGAAAAGATAATCAAAAATACTAATTTCAGTTGTCTGTCCGTCTGTGCAACTCTGGTTCGATGAACTCGGATTTGCTTTGAATATAATTGTCATTTTCAAAATTGAAACTGTTTGTGTGAAAAATGCAAACAAGCGATAAAGTAGTAGGTAATTACCTTTAATATAATATTTTACCAGAAAAATATTTTAACTGGCGTTTTCAAGATTGGAACTGGTTCGGATATAAATTCAGATATAGATTTATTTATTAGGTCCTTACATATGAAATTGGCGTTTTGCCGTACTGGCAACTTTGATCTCAAATATCTTCTCTTTGGTTAGGAATTCCAAATTCAAATTTATACAGCTATTTACTCATGTATTTGTGTTTCGAAAATTATAATTCATTTGTTTTTTCCTTAGTTGTTTTTTTTTCTTTGCGTCACTTAGTTTACAAAATGGAAAATTTATGAGTACGAGTTCCACCGTGGCACCAGTGCTGCAGAAACGGCTCGAAGGATTAATGACATGTATGGCGGCGGTGCCTGGCGACCTGCAGAACAAGCCCCGTGGACGGCCGGAGACCAAAGTTGATAATGAAGAATTGAAGGCTATTGTGGAAGCGGATCCATCGCAAACCACGTCCGAGTTAGCTGCAGGCTGCGGTGTTAGTGATAAAACTATTTTAATCCACTTGAAGCAAATTGGGAAGGTGAAAAAGCTTGAAAGGTAGGTACCTCACGAATTGAGTGAAGCAAATCAACAAACGCGCGTTAGAACGCTAGACCACACACTTCACAACAGACGGCTACCAAATTAGAGGAGCTTCAATTGGAATGTCTAAGACATCCACCGTACTCTCCGGACCTTGCCCCAACAGATTAACATTTTTTTCGAAATTTGGATAACTTCTTGCACGGGAAAAAATTCAACTCCGATGGGGCAGTCCAAACCGCCTTCAAAGATTTTATTGATTCCCGTCCGAATGGCTTTTTTAGTAAAGGGATCGGTGAACTACCTATGAGATGGCAAAAGTGCACAGATAGCAATGGTACATATTTTGATTAAATAAATATATTATATTTAAAAAAAAATCGACTTTATGTTCCTCCCATACAAAACGCCAATTTCATATGTAAGGACCTAATATAAAGATTATATTACTATATTACTATATAATACATCATCATATCATTTAGATTACGGATGGATCAGAACGAGGTCAAGAAATCTCCAGTGAAACTAGTTTTATTTTATGCCTTTTAGCCATATGTAGATTCATTATTAAGTAAATGAATACTCAAAATAATATTATTTAAATGTTTCTAAAAATAAGTAAGTAAAGCAAAGGGTTTTTTGTGAATACCGTACATGACTCCCAACTGACCTGAACCAGTGGGACTATAGCATATCCAATTGAACATATTTGTACGAGTTCCTATGTGTACATAAGATTCACTAACCTTTTCCATAGATCTTAAGCAGCATCCAGGAGAACTGCATCATAGTGTACCCCTTTATCTCTGTGAGGGCGATGGTATTGTACATGTTGAATAGCAGCTGGTGGGGTGACTGCTGCAGACTACACAGGTGGGAGTTCGCATCCTACACACAGGAAAAAACCAACAATTACTAGCCGACCTAAGAATCGCGTCAAAGCATAAAAATAATAAAACATAAGAAACGAAAGAGATTATGGAAGTTCATAATATTGATGACAAGAAACCATATCGTTTGCTGCACATTTATGTTGTATAGGATTATACGTTTCATGTTCCGAATGATCTGTAAATTCCAATAGTGGATTAATCTGCTGACGCATTTCGAAAATCGTTATAATATTTAGAGTTAAATTTTATTTCAAACCATTTTTCAAAATTAGTAATTCGTTGGAAAACCATACGCGTATTATGAGACTAATAGTAATTAAAGCTGGGGAGCAACAAGATTCAATCTTAATTTAAAACCAGTTTTGTCATCAGAATGTTAAATTTTAGTTGCGGATTCATCTGCTGACACATTTCGAAGAAAAACATTCTCTTATTCGACGTGCAGTTATAAAATTCTAGTTGCAGACTATTTATATCTGCCAGAAAAATGAAAAACCAATTTCATCTGCGAGTAGTTTTAATTCGCCGCTTACAAATTTAAATTAAACCAGTTTTGTGTTAAGAATGTAAAAGTCGAGTTGTGGATTCATCTGCTGACACATTTCGAAGAAAAACATTCTCTTATTCGAAGTACAGCTATAAAATTCTAGTTGCAGACTATGTATGTGAAGCCAGAATCAAAGAGAAACCATTTTCATGTTCCGAGTTTTAATTTTTTAATTCGCCGCACACAGATTTAATTTAAACCAGCTTTGTGTTCAGAATGTATAATTCCAGTTGTGGATTCATCTGCTGACACATTTCAAAAGAAAATCATTCTCTTATTCGTTGAAGACTATTCATGTACTGCCAAAATCAAAGAAAAACCATTTTCATGTTCTGAGTGTAGTTTTAATTCACCGCATACAGATTTAATTTAAACCAGTTTTTTGTTCACAAAATAGCGATAAAGTAAATAACAAGTGGCCGATTGTTCGTGTACCGAGTGAAGCTTTGCATTTATTTGAGTTGCATTTCATGTGCTGCAAAATTCTGAGAATTGACTGATCCTGCCTAGTGTTATGAAGATGCGAAATCCTATTACATGGATACCATTCTCGATTTCCGAGAGCAGTTATAAGTTTGTAGTAGAATATAAACCTCGACACATGTGATATAAAAATCGGCAAAAATGAGGACGCAATAAAAAAATAGGATTTTTACCTCCCCCCCCCCCCCCCCCCCCCCGCCGGCGCTTGATTAATAGACATTCAGCGGACCAAGGATCGAATCCTGGGAAATCCAAAAAATATTTTAGTTAAATCAATATCCAATCTTCAAACCACTTAAAATGAACAGGCATAGAAAACACAAAAGAAAGCGACTCCGAAGAAGAAAACACCAAGAAAAAAACCAATAAGATGAGCAAATGTATCTATAGGAAAAAGTGCACTGGAATTCATAAAAACATTGATTAAAAAAAAGTGCTTCGTAGTCTCCTCACTCTTATCTATTTTAGTTTTCTGAAGGTTTCGCTTCTTCCGCGTGTAAATTGAACACTGTGATTTTTTTTAAGTTCGACTTGTTTTAAACCTATGAACATTGTTTCTTATCGCTTTACCAAAGCATTGTTAATAAGGAAGTTCCTGCGAATTAACTAAAATCACTACTACAAATAATATTCCACACACGAAAGCGTAGGGTGAACAGTATGGGCAAGGTTCTGTATCTCATTTAACATTTATAAACCATTTGACTTTTGCACACATTTCCGAACACCCACGGAATAAAAATGAGATAATAATACCATAAATTGTTTATAAACCGCTTCCTGTGGTTTTGGATCTTCCTGATAATAATTATTTAGTCGTCATCGAGATTAAATATTAAACAAAATCAGACGTAAACAGGAAAACTAAAATAAAATCTAATATCACAAATTATGTAGGTGCCAAATAGTACGACGGGCTCGACATGTTAAAAGAATGCGTTGAAAAACTTTCAAGTTTTCAACGTACCTACCAAAACTTTATTTAAAAAAAACACACTCTTAATACTCCACTGCCTAACACAAAAATTCAATCAGGGCAATAGGCCAAAATATACAAGTTATTCCCAGTTTGAATAGGTACGTTTTAGGACAGAAATATTAAATTTCACGCTACTGTATAAATCTGTATAATCCTTTAACAAACCGAACAAACAAAAATAACAGAAATGAATACAGGGTGTAACAGTAACAGCACGTACCCGAAGGATTTTAACCAGCGAATCCAGGGCATATTTGAAGTAAAAAAATGTACATGTCGTTTTGCTATCCGATGATATTTTTTTTCTAGTAAACATAAAAAAATATTTTTCGTCGCCACTGATCCCACCCCTGTACGTCGCGACAGAATCAAGTGCTGTTTCGTGTGTTACCGTACTGTTCGAATGAGACGGAGTGCTTATCATGTGATCCACAACTACGTATACACGACAACTCAGCAGCAATGTGTGATTGAAAAATATTTGTATTGTTTTTAATTGAAAAAAAAATCGAGTTCAGTTTACACGCGGTGTAAACGAAACTTTACCAAAACAATTTCAACATATACTTGAAAAGTGAGGTCATAATCAAAGCGACCTATGGACGCAGACCTAGCGTAATTTCCGTTTCATATCTCAACCAAAGGGAGCCTTTAAAATGTACATCATAATCAAAGCGGCCAACGAGCGCAGTTGATGCGTCGCAGGTGCAGTAATCGTCATTTCCGTTTCATCCAAAATCCAAATCACAGCAGGGCTATAAAAGTTTCACTTCAAAAATATATTCGGACAGCAAAATGATTTCCGACTGAAGGCGATTGGAGCAGGGCGCATATTAAGAAATACCCGACGCGTTATTTTTCGGCATATTTTGGCATCGCTCGGGCGCTCGGTAAATATTTGAAAAATAACGCGTCGGGTATTTACGAACACGCGAATAGGACGGGAAGGACTGAGGACTGGAGGCGAATGGTGAGGGACCAGTGGAGGGAAGGAGGAAAAATCCAACCCTGGGATATAATTAAGCTAATGATTAAGTACATGTCAAAATTAAAAAGTTAATTTAATTGAGTGATTTAATTGAGTCAAAATTAAAAAGTTAATTTTATTACGATTTATTAATTTTAAGTTAAATATTCCCTTAAAATATACTTTTTTATTAAGGAGGAGAAGGATAAGCGACATGTGCTTCTTTTTTAAATTGTTAATTCGGAGCTTGACAGTTGCGACCCCCCTGAATCTAGCCCGTTTAATCACAGGAGACCAGATTTGTCCCAACGCACAAAGGTCTCACATAAGACGCCGTAACTCCCTTACTATCATAATTAGAAATACGTTCTAATCGGTGTTAGAAAGGAAAAACATCATGCTTTATATTCCAATCTAAAAAATAGCCACCAAAAAAGTAAAACGTACACTTTTATGTACACAAAGTTTTGAATCGCAAATTGAAAAACGAATTTGAAACTTCGGGAATTTAAAAAAAAAAAATTTCATAGAGCGACAAAAAATTGAGGTTACAATATATGTTTGTTATACATTTGTCTAATAAAATATGCATGTGTTTTTTTTTTTTTTTCTTATCAGTAACTTTAGTTAGAAAAAGCATAAGGTGAGCCATTTTGATAACTTTTTTATGTTTGTATGCAAAAATTTTATAATTTAAAAAAATATATATTTTCGAGTTCTATAATTTGAAATTGTATTTCATCACCTTTCTAAAACAGTTCTTGGTTTTTGAATGTGTTCAGAAATATTCCAAATATTTGCATTTTATTGTGAACCGAAAATATTTTGACCATCCGAAAAAAAAAGCCAAATTTTTGAAGGGCTAGTCAACATAAGAGTACTAACTCGACACACTGAGCATAAGAACCCTTTTCAATATGACCGTTCAAAAACAAATTATGAGGTAAACTCGCTAATTCTTCGCCTACATAGTTTAGCAAACGAGTATACAACGCATTTTAATATATTTTAACACAATTAATTCGATATTTAAAACATACCCAAACAAAATTTTCATTAAAAATTATTATTTATGATAATTTATTCTAGATTTTTTAATTGTTTTATCTTTTTTTTTTTTACGTGAGCTCCACACAGGAGGCCCTGAGGAAAATAATTTCCCTCAGGGTCTATGTCATCTTTGGGGATGCTGTGTGGAGGGTTTTTTTGAGGAAAGGAAGGAGAGGAGAGTTCTGGGAAGGAAAAGGGTTTAAGGGGTGGTAGGAATCTGGGGTTCAGTATGTCCTGGTCATCCGCCTCCAAGACCTAGACAAACCTCACCCCATGAACCCGGGCACCCCTGCTAAATCACCAAACATAGCGAACCACTTGGGGTGACCTATGGCAGAGGTGTTGGTTATCCAATAAAGGTTCCCGGGGCGGCGGTACCCATTCCCGCCTCCCAAATTGAAATCTAGATTTGAGTAACGCGACAACAATTTCATTAAGTGCGACAGCCAATTCCAAGAGGTTGTCATTGCCGCTTTGGTCGGGTTGTTTTCAAGGGCGGCTGGTTGAACAGTGTGTTTGTGTGCAGCACTGGTAAATTATATCGTCTAAAATTACTTTATAATATCTTACCGAAAAATATAAAATCTATGAATTTCATTAAAAATATCACCTACCAATATAATGCATAATATAATATGAATCAGGGAGAGCAAATTCTCAAAGTTCCGCGCGAATTTACCCTGTCCGGTGTGCAGGCCCATTGCAAGCGGAACGAATTATGTTTTTGTATCGAATATCCCAAACATCGCCAGCGCGCAACACCGGCCATATGTATGAAAAATTAAGATATTTTGGTGTGTCACCCAGCGGCCTTTATCATACAAACTTAAATTCTGATTTAAGGCCAAAATACTTAACCAAACTGAATGATTCTTTTTTTAATCAAAAGGTACAGCAAATACCTAAATTTTACTTATATTTGCTTTTTTATTGATTGGTGTTTTAAATTATAAAACGCAGATCATTAAGGAATACAATTTTTTCATAGGTAACTTTGACAATTTTGCCCTCCTGTTGTTTATACATTGTTTATAAATACTGTTTGTATCCTGTTTAAAATGAAATATAAAACTAACTAACCAACCATCACGCCGTTTCCCCACAGGGGTAGGCAGAGAGGACGGACCGCCAAATAACTCGGTCTTGGCACACACTCTTTGCCTCACTCACATTCATACATCGTCTCATATATTCTCTTCTATTATTCCGACTTTCGACATGGCCCGACTCAAGTATCTGATTCACTTGCTCGTGCCATGTCTTCCTCGGGCGTCCCCGACTTCTTCTCCCATTCACATTTGCGTCGTATATTCTTCTTACACTACATTGTAAACATTGTAAAAAAAAAGAGTTTTTTGGGTTGAAATTTAAGATTTACTTACGAAAAAATAGTATTGTGTTTTTATTTTCTTAGTACCGAAAAATAAAATTTTTAATTAAAAAGCGATATGTATAAGTTTTCGCACTTCGAAAACAGCTCAAAATAGATCTTCTCTCCAAATAAGATTAGTGGGATCATTTTTACCTAATGTTGCTTAGTAATCGTTATCTCATAGTTACGGATTATCAGTGAACCACCACGTTTTCAGGGCAGCGGCCGCCACTGGTTGTTTTACACTTGAGCCGAGTTTTAACCAAACTTATTTTTAGATAAAATTTTAATATATTCAACTCCGTACAGCAAAATACGCACAATTGTGATGTTTTGGCTGAATATAAACATGACTAAGCCTCGACTTTAGGATGAAACACGAGAATTACGCCTCCCACTGTTTGTTTTTAATATAAGCGCTTATCGTTTGACCCGTTTCCTCCAAGGGTTGTCCAAAGATAAATCACTGAATGTAATACTTTTTTTATTGGTTTAATAATATTTTATCTAGACGAATTTTATTTTTATTTTTTTATTCTTTGGATTCCAACATCATAAATACTTTCTTGAATACATTTTTCTTTAAAATGTCTCAACATAGCCCAGGACAGGGGTCGGCAACCTGCGGCTCGCGAGCCACATGCAGCTCTTTTATTCTCATACGCAAATACTATTTATTTCATCAAAAAAAAATATTTATAAATCGTTCTGAATCGATGAACGAGGATTAGGCACCATTTCTATCTCTCAGCCACTTGTACTCGCTTTTCATCGCACCCCTCTCCCGTGACACGCGTCGTCACTGTCGTCAGCCCGTGTCGGAAGCTCTCGAATGACACCGTAGTCGGATGTTTCTGTGTAAGTTTTTATATATACTGGGTATTAAGGGACGTACTTGACTTACTTCTGAATTACTTACTTACTTTGAAATTTTGGTCTCCGGTGACTTTTTTGATGACTTTTTTTTTCAAAAATCTTTTCTTCAAAATCAAACAAAAAAAAATTTCTTCAGCATGTCGTCACTGGTCACTCAGCCGGGTGTCCGACGAACCCCTTACCCCGCCTCCAACTGTTCAACAACTACCATTTTTTTATGTTTTTGTAGAAAAAAAAACATCAAAAATGTCACCGGAGACCAAAATTTAATTTACATTTTTTACTCCAAATAATGTCAGGAATCACTGGTTAAAGTAAGTCAAGTACGTCCCTTAACACCCTGTATCATAAAAATAAATAAAACCGAAGTAAATGTAGGTAACATAATAAGGTAAGGGAACGTACCCATACTACGTGAACTCTTCGGGGGGGGGGGGTCTTCAAGCGCGGCGGTTTGTTTAGGATTTTGGTCACCGGGGGGGGGGAGGGGGGTTAAAAATTGCAAAAAAAATTGGTCACGTAGTATGGGTACGTTCCCTAAGGTATTGAAACATGTTGCTTGGTGCTTGAATAAAATAAATTAAATGAAATAAAATTAATTAAAATAAACATTCCTCGATGAAAAAGGCATTAACCACCCTGAATTGAACGTAGTTATGCAGAAAGCAGCCAGGCCACAATTTTGGCAAAAATGAGATATTGTTGTAATCCGACGGAGGAACGTCAATTCTGTGTTCTATTAAAACCAGGCAGGCCGCTTTCATATAAAAATTCATAATAATCGCCTACTTAAATATTTGCTGATCACGAAAACGCCGTTCAACAATCTGCAGAAAGCGCCCACGGCTCTCATATTCAGCAGAAAACAGCCAGAGACAACTGGTCGATTTTGTCAGTACAACTAACATTATGTTTATGACGTTTACCTGATCTGCAGAAAACGGTCACGGCGCTTGTCTGTTTTCTACACTATAGCGTTTGTACCGAAACTTTCAAGTGGCGATCTACAGAAAGCGCTCTCGCGTTATAATAATAACTTAATTTTTGAGAAAAATCAATAATTTTGAGTATGTATTATCATTTATCAATAATACTACATAAATTAAATGAAGTCCAAGACTGCTAGACAGCATTTGTTAGCCGGTTCTAATAACAATTTACTTATATTAATTTTAAAATTTTAAATTTATGCACGACCACAAGCATTGATTTCTAGCAGATGGTTATAAAAACCCATAATGAAAATTAAATAAATTATAATATCTATATACCTATATTATGTTTCAGAAAGTATTGCGTATTAAAGTTTAAAATTTTATATTTCCTTTGAAAAATAAAAAAAATCCTCGGAATATAAAATTACTAACCGTGTATTATAGAGCTATATCTACATAACTACCGATTTTAAGTTAAATAATAAAGCTTAATTTCATAAATTAAGTGTATTTGGTAGCTCTGGCTGTTTTCTACAGAATGCGTATTTCGCAAAGTAAGGTCGGGCGATTGATTGCTGAGCTTACATTCTCAATAATGTATTCTGCAGAAAGCAGCCAGACCTTATAAAACACCAATATCTCTAAAAATCTACCCTTAAATCCACTTTAAAGTTATAACAATTGGATATCTACATATTATTTATAATTTTTTGAAGTAAAAAAACATCCTAGGTGTTATGTAGATTTGATTATTAAATCTTTAGACAAAAGTGCTCGTATCTCCGTTTGAGTTTTTTAGGGCTGGCTGTTTTCTGCATAACAACGTTCAATTAAGGAACGACAAATGGTTGCAAAAAATTTACTTTATGTTGGATATCACAGCGAAATTAAGTGAGATGAATCTAAAATTACAAGGAAGGGGAAACCCAGCCTATGTTTTGGTAGAAGAATTGGTTTGTTTCGAAGAAAAATTTATCATTCTTGCAGAAGATATTCAGAGCGGTAAATTACTTCATATTCAATTTCGAAAGCAAAATCGCGATAAAACCAGTTCAATTGTTGACACGAATTACTGCAGCAAAGTTATAAAAAAATTAAAGATGAATTTGCTGACAGATTTCAGCAATTCAAAACCAACAAAATCACTCTAGCATTCATAGTAAATCCTCTTAACAAATAGTAACGAAATCCACATTGAGAATCCTACTCAAAAGGTTGCCGACCCCTGGCCTAGGACATAAAGTTGTACCCCGCTATATTCAACCCGCGCGAAATTTGAACAAACGCTGTCACGACTAGGGTTACCATCTGACCGGATAAATCCGGTCGAGACCGGATTTTAAGGGTTTAGACCGGACTCCGCCCGGATTTCATCCAAAACCGGATTTTTTGTCAAACCACGCAAAAATCACAGTCGCTGAGCCTGAGCGTCCCGGGCGCCGTGTCGCGCTCAATCAAATAAATGAAACCAAAGAGCATACACAAATACAAGCGATGATGTGTGCTGCGTGCATGCGGGAGCATCTGAATCAAAACTTGGATGAATAAATTGTGGGTGTTGGTTGTCCAGTTCATATTCTTCATAAGGGACCGTTCAAGTATTACGTAACGCATTTGGGGTGGGGTTCGAACAACGCGTTACGTAACATGTTTTTTTTTATTTAAATAAAAAACTAGAGAATTAAAATCTTCCAAGTTGGCAACCCTTTCCGTTTATGTTGTACGGGGAATTGATCGTCATTTTTTTGTTGTGCGTCATTTTTTATTTTATTTTCGTTGTCAGTAGTCGTTAGTGTTCTAAACACGAAATACACATAAACACTAATTTCTGTAGTCAGTGTTGTAAAAGTGAGTTTGAAGGTACTATAATGTCCTGAAAACATATATGGAACATAACATATGAATGATGTTATGTGAGAGTTTTTAGTTAGAACAATGCTTTTTAGTTATTACACACAGGTTAGTTTACTGCTTAAATATAATAATATTACATATAGATATTTTTCGTAGTAGGTACATGCCTAGTCACACTCAGAACATGAAAAAGGTTTTTCTCAACTGTGAATCGCGCTGTGCATTTTTAAATCTTCTTTCGAGAACTTGAATAACTGCATTCGGGACAAGAAGAAGGTTTTGTCTGCTGTATGTGGGTAAACATGTGATTTTTGATGCCTCTTTTTTTAGAACATGAATAGTCGCAGTAGAAACATGTAAGAGGTTTTATATCACTGTAAGTCAGCAAATGATTTCTAAGAAGTTCATTTGTACAACATAAATAATTGCAGTCGGGACATGAAAAAGGTTTTTCTCCACTATGAGTCGAGTTAACAAGTGACTTCTTAAATATCCCTTTTCAGAAAACGCATAGTTGCAGTCAGGACATGAAAAAGGTTTTTCTCTTTTGTGAATCATACGGTGGATTTTTAAATTGTCCTTTTGAGAACTTGTTTAACTTCATTCCGGAAAGGAAAATGGTGTCTGCTGTGCGTAAACATGTGATTTTTGGCGCCTCTTGGTAAAACATGATAGGTCACAGTGGAAACAGTAAAAGGTTTTATGTCACTTGGAGTAAGCAAATGATTTCTAAGACGTTCTAAAAGATACTTGCCGCCAACGGGACTTGAACCCGTGTCCTTCTGATTGCCGGTCAGGTGCTCTGACCACTGAGCTATGGCAGCTTATGTAATGCCCGCCAAATAATTCAATGTATACTAGTGTATCATTCAACAATTACTGTTTATTACATTTTTCCACCAGGTAGATGCAATATACTGCGATTTCAAAAAAGCTTTCGACAAGGTTGACCACCTTATTCTTATTAAAAAAATTATGTTCAACGGAATTAGGGGAAACTTATTACGTTGGTTTGTCTCATATTTGACAAAAAGACAGCAAACTGTATCATTACGAGGACATACTTCTACGTGGGAACCAGTTACTTCTGGCGTACCACAGGGGTCAATCCTGGGTCCGCTGTTATTTATACTTTTTATTAACACTGTTACTAAATGTTTCATGCATTGTTTATTTCTTTTGTACGCCGATGATATAAAAATATTTGCCATTGTTAGGAATTTAAACGATTGTCTGCTCATCCAAAGCGACTTAGTAAGGTTCGAAGCATTTTACAATGAAAACAAAATTTACCTAAGTTACAACAAATGTAAACAAATAAGCTTCACTAAAAATCACAACGCTATTATACACAATTATTGTATTGGTAACTATTTACTCGAGCGCGTTCACTGTATAAAAGATCTAGGCGTCCTTTTTGATTCTAAACTCCATTTCGATGCGCACATTGAGAATATTGTGAATAAAGCTTACCGCATGCTAGGGTTTGTCATCAGAAACAGCCGCGAATTTCGAAAACCTGAAACTTATCTTCTACTTTACTACACGCTGGTCCGTTCTCAACTTGAATACTGCACCTCCATATGGACACCACTTTACGGTGTCTATAAAGACAACATTGAAAGTATTCAAAAGAAATTTCTGCAATACCTAAATTACAGAATGAACGCACCTAAACGGGGGTACATAAATATGCTCTCGAATTATAACGTCTCCACTTTAACTAACCGGCGAACATACCTTGACCTCATGACGCTTTATAAAATCTGCAATAACGTTATCGACTGTCCTGACCTACTGAAACTAATAAACTTCAAAATACCACCCAGAGTAACAAGGCTTAACGACTTATTCCACATTAGCCGGACGCGTACAAATGCTGGTGTCAGGGATCCAATCAGAAGAATGTGCGAATCGTTTAATCTAAATCAAAACCTCAAGGATTCCGACTTATTTTTTGATACGCGCAGTACTTTTAGTAGAAAATTAAAGGCTGTTTTCCTACAAAGTACAATAACTTAGACATTACTTGGTTTATAATTTTAACTACCTTTCTTTTTTTAAATTTCTGTATGACATTATTTTTTATCTATATCTATATATATATTTGGTCTTACTATCAAAATTTTTCCAAAAACAATATGTAAACTTTTATAAGGATATTGCGCATTTTTTTTCAACTCTCTATTTGTAAAATAATATTTACTTATGTATATACATACGTCTTTTCCGTATTTAAAGGTTAAAATATTTGTATGTTTTTATCTGCTGTTAATGTTAATTCGTGAGAAATAGTTTGGATGCAGGTGAATTCTCTATTAATTGTTTTGCATATTCTTGTCAATTGACATCTGTATCTGTTTTTTCTCCTTAATAAAAAAAAAAAAAAAAAAAAAAAAAAAAAAAACTAACTTCGTTCCTTTAAAAGTACGAGATCTCTTTGAAAAATATAAAATTAACGAAGGCGAACGCAATAAGAAAAATACTGAAATAAAACTGATGTACCAGAATGCATAGCCTAAATAAATATTTTGATAAAACCTTTGGACTCATTCAAATGCTTTGATGTATTAAAGAAAAATCAGGAGCTACAATTTGACAATATCACAGATTATATTGTATTTTTGAGAAACAAAGGAATCATCATTGACGATGTTAAACTATTTGAAGAATTTTGTCTACTAAAAATTTTCTTAACACAAAGCGATTTTTATGACGAGCTAGCTGAAAAGCAATGGGTAGTTTTCTTAAATGCGTGCAATGATAGCACTCGTTTTACCCAATTACTGAAGATTTGTCAGTATTTTTTTTGGATTACGCCACACAACGCAAATGTGGAACGAATTTTTTCAGGTTCAACAGGTTGTCAGTTGAGAAATATTACTCACACAATACAACTTCAAACATATGAATTTCACAGTGAAATTTCTACAAAAACAAACTTTTTGAAAGCTGTTGCTAGTGGATAAAAATATATTGTGCAAAAAATATAACTTAAGTTAATAAAACCTAATTACAATCTACTGAGTTTTATTTTCAGCCAAAGACCGGACTTTTTTACAGAAATCAGGATTTTTTACTGCTTGCAACCGGCTTTTCGAATTCAAGCCCTGGTAACCCTAGTCACGACCAAACCAGAATCGACGGTTAAAGGTTGCTTGACGTGGCAAAGGTTAAGAAAAAATGGCGCCGATTACCGATTCGTTACGATGTTAGAGGTTACGCGAGTTCAAATACCCGGGCCTAACATAAATACGAGTAAATATGTGGATTACAAATTAAAAATAGATTTCGAATATGCCACCAGATTCTATTTATTTTCATGATTCTGAGAGCATAATAAAAAAATAATAAGAAGTGGGCGTTTATATGCAAGAGTTGTCCAAGAATTACAGACCTTTATTATATTTAAAAAAAACAGAAAATATAAAAAAAAGCATGTGACATTTGAGGTATATCTCCCTACCAGTCTTCGACATAGACCCCATTACGACCGATGCACTTGGTGAACTGTAGTACCTACTAACGGCCGCTGTTCCCAATTCTACTAATCATCTCTGCTAAACGCTTAAGCATCACTTAATCCAAGGAAGCCGGACACTTGGATTAAACTCGTCTGAGCAAAGCAAAGTTATAAAAAGTGTCATCTGAGTGGCGTCTATACCTCGTGGCGTTAGCTCCACTCTGGTGACACTTTTTATAACTTTGCTTTGCTCAGTCGAGTTTAATCCACGTGTCCGGCTTTTAAGCAAGGTTATAAAAAGTGTCACCAGAGTAGCGTCTATACCTCGTGGCGTTAGCTCCACTCTGGTGACACTTTTTATAACTTTGCTTTGCTTAGTCGAGTTTAATCCACGTGTCCGGCTTTCTCAGATTAAGTGATGCTTAAGCAGTGTTGGACCTTAGTTTTGGCTTAGCAGATGATTAGTAGAATTGGGAACAGCGGCCGTACGTCCTCGATTCCCTTGCCGTAGAACTCCCGCCACCAAAAATGTTCTTTTCGTCCTCGTCCTCCTCGGTCTCCTGACGTTTTCCGGCCAAATGTTACTTCAGATGAAGAAAAAAATAGAAATCATGTCATTTTGATTCCGGGGTTAGGTGGTGAACCCACGTTTCAACCCAAAAAAAATTTCGCCTTTGTTGGAAAAATGGATAAAAAGATCCGAGCGCTTTCCACACGATTTTGCACGTCAGCATTTTGGGCACCCAACGATCAAACACTTTGCTTACGTTAATTTTCGTATGGTAGACTTACTGCCGTCTGGGCTCAAAATTGCGAGGGCGAATAATTGAACGCACCTCGCAGGCGGCGAGATTCGACAGCGGAGTGTCAATTTCAAACGGACGCAAAGATCGCACTGTAGCAGCTACCAAGCCGGATCGTCGCTGGTTTTGTAGGGGAAATCTGAGCTATACGCCAGCGCCGTATATTTAAAAAAAAAAGTAAAGGTCTTTAATTCTGACTCTTGACATTGCCGCTTAACAAACCCTTGTAATTGTATAATTTTGAATTTTTATGTAGATATTATTGATCATTTGACTGAGTAGATTTTTGTAATTGTATGTCCATGTATGTATTTTGTATTAACTGAGTTTTTATAAATGGATTGTTCTCAATGAGGTGAGAATGTCTGTTAAACGCAGTATAAATAAATCTTTAGCATTTTAGTGTTTGCGTTCAATGTTTTTATTTTGGACAGTCGTTAATAATTATTTTTCTCAGTATCATGTACCTAGCACTTAACTTTGGATGTATTTACGTTACTAACATGTTTTTCAAGCGTCATATTATGTCAAATCGCTAGTATCTAATAAGCAATGTGAACATTTATAATTTTTCAAATGTGAATGCGTAAAAATGTAAATAATCCGATAGTGATAATCCGATTCCGTGTAATGTTTACTCAACAGTTTGAAGGTGGTGGTGGAAATATTCAAAACATTTACGTGTTTCCTGGAAAATATAAATATGGAAAACATGACGGTTTTATTATAGTGTTAATAATTTTTTTTACTGATACTATACGGTGACTTTTACTTGATATTTAAAGGGTGAATTTTTCTTAATTATTTGGAAGCAAACGATGAATGGGATTTTTTAAAATTAAAACTCATAGTCAATATATGTATACATGTTGAAGACTGTTTACTGATCTGTACACGAATCTAAAGTATGTTTTGCGGTGGACGTCGCTTTTAACAGGACACTCCGATGAAATTGCTGCTTCATCAGATAAATAAAATAAAAATATATTTATAAACTCGACATACAGGTTTATGCCACCACGTAGGAGAATTTTGATATCTAAAAAAAATGGCGGACCAGCGAATTTTATTTCCGGTTTTGTGGAAAATTACATCGCTCATAAAAAATATATATTAGAAAAATCCCTACGTGGTGCCATAGACACTGGATTTTCGAACAGTTTAAGACTTAGTGCATGTAAATATGTATAGTTTTTTTTTTAATGTGTATAGTTTATATAAATGATGTATAGTTTTTTTTAATATGTTGTCAACCAGGTTGAAAGAATTAGTTTCGAGAAAAACGTGTTCAAAGTTTTGCTGAAAGATAACTCAACATCTGTTTTAAACGATTTCACATAAAATGCTGTATCTCCGTCAATTTCAAGAATTTATTTAAAACATTTGGTGAGAGCATTTTTAACAATCTTTCAGATAATAAATTTATTTAAAAATGACAAAAAAAAATTACAGTGGGCTGGTTGGTGAGGGGCCCCTTAGAGAGAATATTGCCTTGGCTCCTTGGCAAGTCAGCGCTTAGTTTGAGGGCCCTGCACTAAGCTTGGCGGCCGATTTTGAAAGCCAGAAACATGCAGGAAAACAACAAAATTATGAGTTCCGAGCCCCCCTCAGCTCGGGCCCTCGGGGGCCCCTGGGCTCGTGCCTCACATGCCCTTAGGGTAAAGAAGGAACGTCTTGTATACTTGAGGCGACGAATTAGAATTGTGAAATGCTAGTTGAAGTCGATTCGCTTGTGTTTGACATATTGCATTATCTCTACATATTATAAATTAAAGTCCTCCGCCGCGTCTGTCTGTCTGTTCGCGATAAACTCATAAACTACTGAACGGATTTTCATGCGGTTTTCATAGAGTGATTCGTGAGGAAGGTTTAGGTATATAATTTGTCAAGGTGTTTAAATTGGTTGAAATATATAATTAAAGGAGAATGTCTGTATGTGGTGGACGAGCGGGCTGGCAAGCAGGCGGTGTGGATTTGATTTGTATGTAAATTAACAGATGGCGGTGTGGATTAAAAGGTTGGGTAACCATCTAGTAGATGGCGTTGTATTTCGTTATCGACACCAACGCGTGGCCGGGTCAGAATATTTCAAAAAAGTTTTCATGAAACATTGTTAAATTTTCATCGTTAATTCAGTGCGTCGATGCCTATCATGTCCTGTATTTCTTTTTAATTAGAACTACAACTAGTTTCAGAACAAATTTGTACAAATATGTCGACTACATACATGTGTATAACATCCACTGTGGTAGCAATAATCCGGATATATTTAGCGATAGCCCCCATAACTTTACTAAATTTCTTGATTTTTCTTATTATTATAACCGACTTGACTTTTTCCTTGAATATGTTTCATCTTTAAGTACCCAATATACCTAACAACACCCAACATAACGTCTGTTGAGCCGCCCTTCTGAGGTTCGTTCCTAATGTTCTGCCAGGCCCGGCCCGAGACCACAGATTGCCCAATAATTCATTATTATCAGTAGATAGTATTTATTTTTTGGGAGTGTTGTGTCTTGTTGCGATACCTCCTTCCTTAGCCAACGTTTTGGACAGCGTTACAGGATAATGGACACTGGACATATAAGAAAGCGCAGCACGGCATAATACCCCAAAAATAAATCACGATTATATTATATTTGGATCTATGACAGAAAGAGGAATGGAGCGCTGTAGACGTTGACCGCCGTTAAAAGCAAAAAGACACCAACTAAAGAATGAAAATGAAATAAAAAAATCAATATGAATTTCGAAGAGCAATTCGGTATACGGAATTTTTTGTCAGTCCGTCTTTAGCCAACACAAATAAGCTCGATGGTTTGCCCACGCGAGAACATGATGCCGAATGACATATCAAAATGATGCGACGCTTCTCGTGAATGTCTTGCGCATGTGTGGATGAAAGTTCGATGAGCCGGACGTAGCGCCATCTGTCATACAACAACATAAATAATTTCGTTCTGTTTGATACTAAAATCGCGATTAAAAATGGGAGGGTGGGGTAGAAGGGTTAAAATTTGGGGTTATAGGTATTTTTTGATGCCAAATAAAAAAAAATACCAAAAAATATTGGGTCAAAAAAATAGTTTTTTTTTGGGTGGGGACAGCCTAATCACTTAACGGTATGTTATATACTTTAAAACCTATTCTCATACCTACCAAATATACATTAAAAAAATCATATTCATCCGAATCGGTTCGCGAAGACATTTTATTTATACTTTAAACGGCTGTATCTCCCTCAATTTTGCCGAGCGCGCCTTAATTTTTGTTATTCAGCTTTTCCACACTTTTCTTATCTAGAAAGTTCCTTTTTATTTAATTTCCAGACATTGGCAGAATCTGCATTCCTCCCCAGAACAGCCCTAACTAGAGAATATAAGGCCATCCGTTCATGGAGATATTACAATCTACGTAATTGTGACGAAACCACAAGTGCCCTGCTGATATACCACTTTTTAATGCTAGTCACCGTACACGGCGCTATCCGAAATAGTTATACCAAACTTGATCATTTTTCACGTGCAGCCGTAGAGTGAGCACACTGTCATATGTTGTCATATGACTTTTTTTCCAACATCAATCCATGCCTTCTCCACTAAATCATTTATTACGTATTCTGGTAAAGTATAGTTATGTAAACATGTATTTTTTCCACTTCCAGAACAAATCTAACATTACTTTTATGTTCCGACGCCATTTCTGTCAAACGTTAAACGAATAAGTATCAGACACAAATGATAATATAATCGCGTGCGATCAGCACTGTCGGTATCGTGATACTGATTGGCATAAATATACCAAACCACTGATTGGGATATTGGGAACCGACAGCCACCGCGTAGCGCCGTGAACGGGCACCAGCAAAATCGTACGGGGGGTACATACGATCGGCGCGTATGATACGCACACGAGGATCGAGTATCTCGTTAGTATCTCCTTGAACGGAGGCACGATAAAAATTAGAAGTCCCATTCGCTTTGCGGGCATTAATCCGAATAATTTTATCTATTATGGAATTGTGGCTCACCATTTATATGCAATAAATTTTAAATTACTCTAAAGAAATTACCTACAATCAATTATTGTGCAAAGTGGAATTGTATTTTCCTATATTACTTGGTAGTCATTGTATATTGCGATTATGCACCCACTTTCAGAAATTAATCAATCAACCACACGATGCTATGCTTTGCATTTCCCTATTTTTTTAAATCATTTCAATAAACAATACCTAGATACCTACCTATGGTTATTTATTGAGGAATATTGGTGAATTCGTGTAAAAACACATTATCTACAGATATTACTGGTACATTATCGAATATTGTTGACAATAGATATGCAGATGTGGCAGATCCATTTAACTGCACGGAAGGTACCTAGGTACAAGGACTCCAGATACTAATATCTACAGCCTGTATGTCGGACGAATATCGAATATCTACAGCTCATATGTTGAACTAATATCTACGAACTTCAGAGTGTTGACTAACAGAGCTAAGGTCGGACGAATATCTATGACGGTCCCAGTGCTGACTAATATCTACAGAGGGTAGGTTGAATTAATATCTACAGAGCGTAGGTTGGACTAATCAGCTAAATGTATCCAATAGTCCGATATTAGGGATTTTTACATACATACTTACATAAATTAAGTTTTTTAAACTGCATACGCAATATTAGCCCAGTCACTTAAGGGGCCGTTCAAGTATTACGTAACGCACTTGGGGGGGGAGGGGGGGTCTGGTGAAACGTTACGGCGCGTTACGGGGGGGGGGGGGGTTTGAAGGACGCGTTACGTAACATGTTTTTCTTTATTTAAATAAAAAACTAAGGAATTGAAATCTTCCAAGTTGGCAAGCCTTTTAGATTATGTTATACGTGGAATTCCTCGACTCTATTGTGCGTCATTTTTATTTTACTTTCGTTGTCAGTATTCGTTAGTGTTTTAAACACGAAATACGCATAAACACAATTTGCTGTAGTCAGTGTTGTTAATGTGAGTTTTTAGGAATTATAATGTCCTCCAAACCGGGAAATTTACATCATCAGCTGTTATTGGCCTATAAAGGCTCTCATGCTTACTTGCCAGCGCAGCGCAACCAAAAAATGCCAACCAAATTTGGAAGACAGCAAAATAAAAATTAAAAAAATTAAAAATTTATGCAACATATGAATGATGTTATACGAGAGTTTTTAGTAAGAACAACGCTTGTTAGTTATTACACACAGGTTAGTTTACTGCTAAAATATAATAATATTACCTAAAGCTATGTTTCGTAGTACATGCATAGTTACACTCAGAACATGAAAAAGGTTTTCTTCACTTTGAATCGTTCTGTGGATTTTTTAATCTCCCTTTCGAGAACTTGAAAAACCACGCTGGGACAAAAAAATAGTTTTGTCTGCTGAAGGTAAACATGTGATTTTTCGTGCCTCTTTGTAGAACACGAATAGTTGCAGTAGAAACATGTAAGTGGTTTTGTAGCACTGTGAGTCAGCAAATGATTTCTAAGAAGTTCCTTTGTACAACATGAATAATTGCAGTCGGGACACGAAAAAGGTTTTGGTCCAGTGTGGATTTTTAGATACCGTTTTGTAGCGCCTGAATAGTCGCACTCGGGACAAGTAAAAGGTTTTTCATCACTGTGAATTAGCAAGTGCCGTTTTAGTTTTTTTTTCGAGAAGAAGAATAGTTGCAGTCAGGGCATGAAATGGGTTTTTCACCACTGTGAGTAAACATGTGATTTTTTTATTTCTCTGAATAGTTACAATCGGAACATGAAAAATACTTTTCTCCACAATGAGTAGAGTCAGCAAAAGAATTCTTGGATATCCCTTTTAAGAACACAAATAGTTGCAGTCAGGACATGTAAAAGGTTTTCTTTTCTGTAAATCGCACGGTGGATTTATTAATTGTCTTTTTGAGGACTTGTATAACTGCATTCTGGACAGGAAAATAGTTTTTGTCCACTGTGCGTTAACATGTGATTTTTGGTGACTCTTTGTAGAACATGAATAATGCAGTAGAAACATGTAAAAGGTTTTATATCACTTTGAGTTAGCAAATGATTTCTAAGAAGTTCCTTGGCACTACATGAGTAATTGCAGTCGGGACATGTAAAAGGTTTTTGTCCAGTGTGGTTCAACACGTGAACTTTTGGATACCGTTGTGTAGCGCATGAATAGTCGCAATCGGGACAAGAAAAAGGTTTTTCGTCACTGTGAGTTAGCAAGTGCCGTTTTCGTTATTTTTTTTCGAGAAGTAGAATAGTTGCAGTCAGGACATGAAATGGATTTTTCTCCACTGTGGGTAAACATGGGTAATTTTTAGATTTCTCTTCGTAGTACATGAATAGTTGCAGTCGGAACATGAAAACGGTTTTTCTATACTGTGAGTCAGCAAGTGACTTCTTAGATATCTCTTTAGAGGACACAAATAGTTGCAGTCTGGACATGAAAATGGTTTTTATCTTCGGTGAATCATACTATTGATTTTTAAATCTTCCCTCTGAGAACTTGTATTACTGCATTCGGGACGTGGAAAAGGTTTAACTCCACTATGAGTCAGCTTGTGAATCATAGTGGAGTAAAGTTTTGCTTAAAACTAAAACTTAGGGAAATTACTTTCCTCAGGGCCTCCTCACTAAAGCTAATGTAAAAGAAAGTATGTGTTGTAAAACCATGTAGGTTTATTCTAGGTAAGACAGTGTTAAATTGTGGAGATCTGGAAGGAATACAAGGCCGATAAAAATAATAATTTTCGCAATTTTTTTCATAAATGACAATATGAATAAATAAAATGTATATTTTATGTTTTTATATTATATTTATTACCGCAAACGCGATAAAATCAAGAAAAAGGGTATTTAAGCGACATTTCAGTACGTTGCGCAACTTAATTGTGACTTTCAGGTAAAAATTGTTACCTACTTGGGTGTTACGTAACGCTTAGGGGGGGGGGGGTTGAACAGGAAAACGTTACGGCGCGTTACATGGGGGGGAGGGGGGGTCAAAAATCTTCAAAAATTGCGTTACGTAATACTTGAACGCTCCCTAAGCTAAAAATAGGATATATCCGCTAAATGAAACCGAATAAGCTGAAAATTTCTGTAAACCTTTATTTTCGTATTCTGCATGTTGTCTCAAAAGTCTCATAAGGTAACGTGTGAGCGTCTTTGGATATTCAAGGTCAAAGGTCACGAAAATCAGTTTTTTGGAAATATCTCGCTTCCTTTGCCTCGATTTGTATTTGCATTCAATATAAAAGTTGTAGAGTATAAAATTCTCTACAAATTTTGTCTAAAATAATTTTTTATACGTTTAACCATTTTTAAGATTGAGCGCGAAGAGTGCGGAGCGCCCAGCCGTACAAGCCATGGCGCAAGGTCAATGGCGAATTCCAGTTCATAGGACGGTTTTTTAACTTAATTATTCGTTAAATATTAGTTAATTAACTATTTAATATATTTTATTTATAAGTATTAGTTATAAATCAAAGAGTCATTTAATACTACTTGCCTTTTTTCATATAGAAAATAAAGTAATGAAGTGATTTTTTTTTAAATATCTCATTAAAGAGAATTGCACTTTAAGTAGGAAAGAAATTAAGAAAACATTTCTTAATAATATTTTTATTTAGCAATCATATATATAATTAAATTTGTACAATCTAAGCTGAAGTTTGGGTCGATTTTTTTTTAACTTTAGTTATTAGGGAACGTACCCATATTACGTGACCAACTTTTTGCAATTTTTAACCCCCCCCCCCCCCCCCCCCCCGGTGACCGAAATCCTAAGCAACCCGCCGCTCATTTGTATGGAGCGTGACATTTTGAAGACCCCCCCCCCTAAACGTGTCACGTAGTATGGGTACGTTCCCTTAGTCAGTATGAGAGTTAGTTTTCTTTTTCTTCATCGCCTTCTTCTTACGGTCGCTCAACAATTTAAGAGTCATTATCATCGTCCTCCTCGTTATCAATGACTTCCATCTCCAAACCTTCAAAAACTTCAGTGTCATATGCGATTTCTTCGTCGAGATCATGTTGATACGTTGAAGCGTTGAGACATTCGTCCATTATATTGGCCACAAGCTAACGAACATTGCAACCCTGATTTTCAGCATCCACAGCGAGAACCAATTCGTGCAGTTACAGAACATTGTAATATGCAGTTCATCTGGTGCAGGTGGTAATAATATTTTTATCAGTTCCAGGGCTTCATTTTGCAGCACTCAACCCCATCCCAGGGATTCTAAATCATTTCCTAACCAAGTTTAAATTTGGTAGTAGACACGATTGATATGTTGGTGAACTGCTGCATTCGTTGGTGGAAGAGTTGAAAACTGCACAGGTTTATTTCATTTTAATAGACTTAATGAACTGTATGTAGCGAAGATGTTCTCAGATTTTGGAGTATTATATACTGCTAAAAAAATGTGTGATCTATTTTCGAATGATATTTGCACAGGACAGTTTTCTTGTTGAAATATTTGAGCCAGTATATCCAAATCGGGTAGTTTCTCTAACGTTTTGAAGACAGATTTTTTCCTTTCCTAAAAAGAGCAGAAGTCGTGTCACGGCTACTAAACGCATATAAGAATAAAATGTTTTCTTTACAACGGGGATATTCATCAAAACTTTTAGTGAAGTATATTTAAAACAATTAACAAATCAATATATTTTCCTATTATGACGGCAGTCCTTTAACGGCAGTTCTGGTTCTGAACACTTGGTACATACACCGTAGGGATATCTTTAAGCTCTGATAATGTAAATTGGGAATTTTCATGATATTCTATATAGATAAAAATCTTTTTCATTGCTTTTTAAGTGACTTGACCATCTTGACGAGGCTTTCTTATTACAGCTGGTATTGGCTTTAAAAAAATACTGTAGCAAACGGCGTGGTATTTTTCTTCAGCGGGTATCAAGTCATGATTACAGGAAACATGAAATTTTACTATCTAAAGAATCGTTTTGATCTTCTGCTCTTTTCATAACATTGTCTTTGAATTCGAGACTGCTTACTTTACTAGTGCGTTTGTACTTTCACCTCTGCTGCTTTATTAGCTGCTTCGCCACGAAATAAGCATAATTCTTTGAAATCAAATACTTCATTTCTTTTATTGCGAGGTACGCTTGGTGATGTTGAAGGTTCATTCTCTTCGAGGCGTTGTTGTTTCGATTCTCTGATAGAATTTTTACTATTGTACACTTTTCGACAGCTCCACGGTATCGCTTCGAAGTAAATAAGCACACACTTCACCACTAAAAATTACACATCTACCGGATCTGCCCTGATAATGGACACTGCAACGATGTCCGAAACGTTAGCTAAAAAAGGAGGTAGCGCAACACGGCATAACACCCCAAAAACAAATAACGAAAATGCTTTTGGCCGTAAAAATCTTAAAACGTATCAAACATACAAGTGGTTCAAACAAAGCAACATTGTTTCATTTGTTATAATTAAAATATATTAAAAATAATTCACTTAATAACTCAATGACTATTTGATTCATAGGTAATATCTATAAAATATATAAAATAGTTGATTAACTACATAATATTGAACGAAAAATTAAGTTAAAAAACTGTACTACGAACTGGGATACGCCATTGACCTTGCGCTTCGCGCTCCAGACTCTTCGCGCTCAATCTTAAAAACGGTTAAGCGTATAAAAAACTATTTCAGACAAAATTTATAGAGAATTTTATACTCTACAACTTTTATATGGAATGCAAATACGAATCGAGGCAAAGGAAGCGAGATATTTCCAAAAAATTGATTTTCGTGACCTTTGACCTTGAATATCCAAAGACGCTTACACGTTACCGTATGAGACTTTTGAGACAACATGTAGAATACCAAAATAAAGGCTTACACAAATTTTAGGCTTATTACGTTTCATTTAGGAGTGAAATCCTTATTTTACTGGACTATATTACGCTATTCCAATATGCTATACATAATTGCAAATCCAACCTCTGCCAGTGCTGTAGATATTCGTCAACACTTTGGTTCTCATTGATATTAGTCAACAGTTTGAGCTGTAGATATTCGTCAACACTTTGGTTCTCATAGATATTAGTCAACAGTTTGGTTCTCATAGATATTAGTTCGATTTTTTTCAGTTTTGGAATTCCTATAGATATTAGTAGACGCCTCCGGTACAAGAGGGCTATGCTATCCAAACCTTTTCAGTCAATATTAATTCTATTTGTACTATAGATTTTTGTATGTAATTGTCTCTCCAGTGTCATTTTTCATCTGTTAAACAATTTTTTTTATTATTTCTATATTATTATTTTTGATTTTGCGGCATGTAATCAGTTCTTATGATGTATGTACACCGTTGAAATTAAATAAATAAATAAATAATAAATAAATAATAAATAAATATTTCCACATTATTTACTGTTCCAGCACTTGCAAACCTTTATAGTTGTTATCTACATTGCTCGAGTTGTTGCGACATGTTTGCATTTAACATTGACATATATAATATTATCATATCATAACAAATCCCTTCCAACATATATAATTAATTTGAGCCATTTAACGCGATAAGGTGTTAATGGGATTCATGGGAATTTGGTAATCTAACCTATCCTCTTTTTACGTAGATATTTCAATATATTTTGCAGTGTGCAATATTTCGTAATATCCCTCTGCAAAATCTGCAATATTAATTGAGCGGAGTTGCACATCCGTCTAAAACCAATTAACAAATTATTGCAAATTAGCGCGTTCGAATTTTGAGCAATAACAGTGGGGGTGCAGACGTATGGTTATTCAATTGTGGCATTACCACTAATGAATTAATTGGTACTTGCAGATATTAGATTATGTTATCCCCACGTACATAAATCAATCGTAAGTTGCAAGAAATATTAATTCAATGTGGGTAGTTCTGAGAGAGATTATATTCGGTTTTCATATAAATGGTTATCGTAAAGCCTCGCAGTTATTTTTTATAAATACCACGAAATAAAACCTGAAGAAGTTTAGTTCTCACGTTTGTCTGTCGCGACGATTCAATGTTGTTAACTTTCTAATCGCAATGATAAGTTAATACTTACATTTATTTACCACAACTTGTGTGATGAATGAAAAAAAAATGTTATCACACAATAATTGACATATAAACCTACATTTCCATTGGTATGCTTCTGCAGGGCCTGCAAGTAGAAGTTGGAGTGCGCGACCAGGCGGTTCATGCGATCCAGCGCCGAAGGCACCGAATTGGTGGGGTCCTCCAAAATCGTCTCCGCCAGGTCCTCCCAGGCTTTACCGCCCGGCCCGGGCTGTGCCACGAATCGCCTGAAGCTCTCGAATAGGCGGTCCACCCCGGCACGCTCAGAGCTGAGCTTCGCCCAAACCCAAGATTCGTCTTTAGGATCAGTCTCTCCTAAGTGACTGAAAGGAAAGGCCTTTTCGACACTGTCGCAAAAGACTTTAAACATCTTGGCTAGTTCTTGATCTGGTCCTGGGTCGCTCTTGTCGCGGACTTCTTGCCATCTCGGGTCCGCTACGTTCTCCCATAGCTCTAGCTCTGTCTGCAGAAGGTCGTACCTTAACTGACATGTTTGCGTGAGACCTGTCGCCTTTGCTTTGTCCAGCTTCGCCGACACTCCCGCCCACAGGAGCACACTCACCCATACGATGCCCTTCATGGCCCGCGCTGATTTCAGGGGAGGGTCAGGTGTCAATCACTATCGGCAGTGGTGTATTTTACCGCGCACTTCACTTTGTCACTGGTTATTGTTATTACACTCGCGCTGCACGACCGGAATACACGAGTGGGTCTCCCAAACTGTCGACTTGTGTACCGTGTCAGTTGCGTCAAAGACAGTAGTTGGTGAAACCAATTACCTCGTTAGTCACTACCTACAACAGCTGTGAGCCGCTGATTCGAGGAATCTCCTCATGTCTAACTTTCACAACGAGCCAAAGTCCCCGTAGGAGTACCGCCACCTGCACAAAGGAGTATGCGCGGAATGTACAGACTGTATAATATAGCTCGCAGCTGATATAAAGGTAAACGCAGTGGTATGTGTTAAGTTGCACGCGCTCGGCCAGCTGAAAGGTTTCAAGCGAACTGAGTGCCGAGTGCCTGAGTTGAGTTGCGAGTGGAATTGTGGGACTGAACGTGCGATGTGTGGTGTGACAGTGATGAGAGATTATTGCTTGGACCCCTACTACTATGAGCTGCAAAGCCGCGGCTACGTTGCCAGACAACATGTCGTGTTTTGATTAAACGTGTAAACAAACAACATCGCTATTTTGATTTGTAAAAAAAACACTACAAAATAGTTATGTAAATATTGCCCTTATGCTATTGCTACTTTTTGTTAAGTGGTTCATGGAAAAAATAATCTGAATTCTGACAGATACCGCACAGTGGTTGCATTGGTCTCTTTGTATTCAACAAAGGAGGCGTTGCGCTTTGTTAATTCGACACTGTTGGTGTAAAAAATACAATTACCAATTGTTTACCAGATAAAACAATGCTGATAAGGTCAACTAAATGGCTCACTGGCCAAAAAAGTGAGTAATTTTTTAAGTGTAAACATATTATGTACATTTAAGTGGGCGTCATTGAAAAGTAAGTTAAATAAGCACTGTATTTATAAGCAGGAAGAAATTTCTAATGAGTCATTCAATATTAGTAACGTATGGCGTGTTTTTGGTATTTTTCAGGAATGTAGGTAAAAGTACATTTTTACAATAGATGGTGACGTATGACATGAAAATAACTACCTGCAGCTGTACGAGTATATACAGTTAAAAGGAAGAAAATAGTTATTTTTTGTTGCTTAAAAGCACTTTTTTTGTTTTCATTAATTCGACACAGGAGGCAGCCCTCAGGAAAATAATTTCCCTCAGATCCTAAGTCATCTTCAAAAGAAGGATAGGAAGTTCTGACAAAAAAAAAGGTTGTGAGGGTTGGGTAGGAATCTTGGAGTTAGTGTGTCCAGTAGTGACGTATGAACCCATCCCTTCCACCGCGATGCAAGGCGATAGGTCGAGAGAGTCCGGCTGAAGAAGTCAAAAAGTGTCTCCCTCAACTAGGGTTCCCAGATCAAAAAATCAAAATCCAGGAGAAAATTCCTGACCATGTGATAAAAATTCCGGACTTTCTTGTAAATATAATATGAATGTCGTTATGCATCGTGGCATGTCAAAACCCGCTTCGGGGGGGGGGGCGGACTTTGAAACAAAGATTTGGAAATTGGTAGGTATTCCTTTTATATATGTAATAAACTTTTTTGTATTTTTTGGGCATTAAGTGTAAAAATTTTTAGACATTTTGTTTAAAATTAATTAAATATCAGAAGTGATGTTTTTACTTTGATTTGTAATAAAAATAATTTGGTTTATTTCATTTTTTATATCAATCTGCATTCCGGACAAAGACCTATATTTCCGGACTTGTCCGGAAAACTCCGGACGTATGGCAACCCTACCCTCAACCGGCCTCTCCCGATTTGGCCCGTCACGCAGTTGGTGTATCTGCCGTCAAGACCTGTACTAACCTCGCCCCATGAACCCGGGCACCCCTGCTAAGTCACCAAACGTAGCTAACCACTTGGGGCGACCTGTATTGGTCATCCAATTAATGGTTCCTCGGTGAAGGGGTATCCATACCGCATTAGAAATAGTAAAGAGTTAGAAAATGATAGCTTAGCATTGTCTCCGAACAAAATTGTGGAATGAGGCGGGTAACGTATTTAACATGTTTGTGCTTTGTGTAAACATAGACCTATTGAATTTTCAAAGGAATCATACTACAGGAAAGTGAATCTCTATTTTTTTTTTTTACATTAACTCCACACAGGAGGCCTTGAGGAAAATAATTTCCCTCAGGGCCTATGTCATCTGGGATGCTGTGTGGAGGGTCTTTTTGAGGAGAGGAAGGAATGAACATTGGTCTTGAAGAGACCCATGTTGTAGAAAGGAGGAAACACAGAGGCCGGCAAATCATTCCACAGCCGAGAGCTGTTGAACATAAGAACGAGTCGAAGAAACGACCCGTTCTCATGTGACAAATGTCAACCGCGTACAAATGTTGGGCACGCGTTTGGCGTGTTTCCTGACTATGCACCGGTGCCGAAGGGATCAATGATGCTAGTTCCTTAGAACAAAGATAGCATTCCCACCCGACGCCTGTGCTCTAAAGATTGCAATCCGTCTGTTAAGATGGGAGAATCTATCAAACGGACCGCCCGTTTCTGCACAGAGTCGAGGGTATTTTTCAGGTATTTTGGAGCTCCAGACCAGAGGTGGCAGCCAAATTCAACCGTGGGGCGCACTTGCGATTTGTACAGGGTTAGCAGTTGTGCATTATTAAAGTATCTGCGGGCCCTATACAGTACGCCCAGTTTCTGGGAGGCTAACCTTACTCTGGCTTCGATGGAGCCCCCATACCTGAGCTGGTCACTTAGGGTTACACCAAGCATATCAATGGAGGGCCTGTTCGGAAGATTGCTTCCATTGAAAGATACTAGATTTTCATTTCGATCCCTTTTTTTTTTTTTACATGAGCTCCACACAGGAGGCCCTGAGGAAAACAATTTCCCTCAGGGCCTATGTCATCTTTGGGGATGCTGTGTGGAGGGTTTTTTTTAAGGAAAGGGAGGAGAGGAGAGTTCTGGGAAGGAAAAGGGTTTTAGACGTAATCAGACAAGATACCTTTCAAAAGATAAATTTGTTGTTCACGTGTGTAAATAAATACTTGACGTTGGTGTATACGTGTGTTATTATGTTTTGGGATTGATAAACAAAAAGCCGAAGGAAACAGGAAACAAGTTGACGAAATTCTTTGATGATGAAAGATCTTTTATTTATACTCGAATTGAAAATATATTGCTCTAGTAAAAATATATTCAGATGGGGGATTGATAAACAAAGGGCTTAAGGAAACGGGAAACAAGTTCACGAAATTCTTTAATAATGAAAGATCTTTTATTTATACTCGAATTGAAAATATATTGCTCTAGCAAAAATATATTCAGATGGGGAATTGATAAACAAAGGGCCTAAGGAAACGGGAAACAAGTTCACGAAATTCTTTGATAATGAAAGATCTTTTATTTATACTCGAATTGAAAATATGTATATTGCTCTAGCAAAAATATATTCAGATGGGGAATTGATAAACAAAGGACATGAGGAAACGGGAAACAAGTTCATGAAATTCTTTGGTAATGAAAGATCTTTTATTCATACTCGAATACAGTTATTTATTATTTATGATAAAATTTAAATTGCAATCGATATACAGTTGCACTGGCTCGTGATTTATAATGAAAACATTTATCGATCCACTTCCCTTGGACATTGCCCATTGCACAGTGACCTCGATACAAGAAACTACTTAACGAAGCATTTTGCAATGATTCACGCTATGTATATTTTTTTAAACCTTATTTTGATTGAAACAAAAACTGTGGCATTCTGGAAATTAACTACACAATCCAAATAAAATATATATTATGTATTTTATTTATATTCGGTTCTGTCGTTCGGAGAATTGCCAAGGGTAACTAGAAACCTTCGATATAAACAAGTAGATAGGTACCTACCGCACAAGAGTCTGAACAGCCCGGAGCGAGTGGTACGATAACGACTCCAATAAGATTCCATGACAACTCGATATCATGCAATTTCAACACCCCTTTGAAAATTCATTAATTCACTTTTAATGGCTTTTCAAAGGAGGTGTTGAAGTTGCGTGATTCTGAGTTGTCCGGTCATTAAAAAAATATAAAACAAATAAAATAACAATCTGCTTTTGTCCAAAAAATTGTCTATGATTATAAATAAACGCAAACGAGAAGGAAGGAACATAATACTATTAAATATAGCAGATTTTGTTTATCACTCACAAGAGTCCTAACTGCTCCCGTCTGAAGCATGTTGTCAGGCTGAAGGTAAACGGGAAGGGAAAGGAGATGGGGAAGAGGAAGGTCGGGAAGTACCTGGATATTCAGACCTAGTCGCCAAACACGACGTTTCAATTCTGAATGGTGGTCTTACACCAGGGTGATACTCAGAGTATCTTCCACTCTGGGACGTGACGCAAATATACCTTATAATATTTTTAAATGATTAAATTGTGAAGACACAAATCAATCAAATAAAATGTATCCAATAATTTTATAAAAAATCTAATTGTACTGAAATTAAATAATAACCATAAGGAAATCCTCCATAGAAATACCTTCATGTAGAAACCATAAAAAAATAATGTCTGAATGGTAAAATACATTATTATGATAAGACGTGATATTAGTTTTCCTTCATAACGGTTTTTTATTCTTTTTTATTTTTATTTAATATTATTTTTTATATTGCTTATTACAGACTGTGTGTCCATTAACCATACACATGTGACACAGACTACACCTTTACGGGTAAATAAAATAAAGTATACATAATATTGTGCCACCATAACACGGGCATCAGCCTAGCATGGTGGTCGAAAAATCCACTAATTAATGTAACCATAATTTTATGCCACCATAACACGGGCATCAGCCTAGCATGGTGGTCGAAAAATCCACTAATTAATGTAACCATAATTTTATGCCACCATAACACGGGCATCAGCCTAGCATGGTGGTCGAAAAATCCACTAATTAATGTAACCATAATTTTATGCCACCATAACACGGGCATCAGCCTAGCATGGTGGTCGAAAAATCCACTAATTAATGTAACCATAATTTTATGCAATGAATAAAGAAAAATTTAAAAAATTATAGCGGGTAATGAGTAGTACTTAAATGCCTCTTGAATTCTTCGAGGCTACTGTTTTTTTTTTATTATGGCTTTTCACCCCAAAGGAGTGTTCTGGCCAGTGTCTAAGTGAATGCTTTTGTAAGCGTTATTTTTGGTTAATATTAACAAATTTAGTGTAAATAACAAGAACTTATCTACATTATACATATAATAATACTATACAAAAAATAATAATAATACACACTAAATTCTTACAATAAGAGATGATTTTAATTAAACATTACATGGAAATTAAAAGATATGCTGACATAACTTATTGCGTGTAAAAAATAAAATAAGCAAATAAATACATGAAACTAAACTTACAGTTACAAATTGATGCTGTTAATATTCAGGAAATTAGCCAAGACTTTATACAAGCGTTTGTTCACAGAAGATAACAGGCATGCAATGTTGTAGGGAGGCAATATACCCGAACTGATTAGGTGAGGGATGAAATTTTTGTATGAATTATTTATAGGGCAACTGAAAAAAATATGATTGAGATCCTTTTCACCAAGACGACATTCACACATCGCAGAATTCTTAACATGATTTTTTGTCAGGTGAACATTATGGCAGCAATGCCCTATCCGCATGTGGCAAATGGAAAACCACAGTTTTGAGGGAATCGTCGGCTGAATTGTGAAAAAGTTATATCCTTTTGTTTTACTAGATTCTTCCCAATGATTCTGCCTTATGGAAATCATGTTTTCCTTCAATTTTATGAAAATGTCATCGGTGTTTAAAAATTTATATAAAATATCCCCCAAAATAATGGCATCTTTCGCCAATGAATCGGCCTTTTCATTTCCAGGGATACCGCAGTGACTAGGTAACCAAGCCAAGACGATTTCTTTGCCAGAGTCTGTTAATTTATGAATTAAAGTGCGAATTCCAACACTGAAATCGTCTTCTGAGTAAGGGGGAAGAGTTTAATTTTTGAAGTGCACTCAGGGAATCAGAGAGAATTAAGAAGTTTCCAATGTGATCAGATGTCAACAGTTTTGGAAGCGTTATTTAACAACACCATACTTCGGGTCATGCTATGCCGAGCCAGTACATCCGATCTGCTATGTGGGATACATAGAAGATCGTGGTACCGTCCCTGGCTGTAGTTGTTCTGCACATACAACTTATAACATTCCAGGAGGTATGGGCTATCTATTAAATTTTATTAATGATTTTGAACGCCGTTATTGCAAGGCCCAACTCCTCGACCATAGACTTTGGCAACGCGTTTCTGTGAGCAGATCTTCACGATGCATGATTCGCGGGTACTCCCCGTGCATTCTCATATACAGGTATCTAAGAAACTTTTTTGAATCTGTTCCAATTTCTCAATGTATTTTTTCTGGTATGGAGCCCGTAGAGCAGAGGCGTATTCAATGTTAGACCTTATAATGCAGTTACATATAGCTATCATTGTTTCAGGTTTTGAAAACTGTTTGCACGATCTTATGACAAACCCTAGAAGCTTGTAGCATGATGTTGTCAACTGCAATATACGGTCTGAAAATATAAGTTTGGGATCAAAGACTACTCCTAGGTCCTGGATTTTACTGGTGACAATATAGGTATCTTTTTTTAATACTATAATCAAATTTGATGGGGTTTCTCCAATGTGTATATGACATTACGACACATTGTTTTTGTATTATAGAATAATTAATAGAATAATAAGTTTGGATCAGTCCTTATGATATAATTTGTTTAGGGCTAGTTTGGAGTTCAAACTGTTACTCAGGCTGCGTATATCTATTTTTTATTTATATATTTGCGAACCGGTTACAACGCGAACTGAGCCACGAATTATGGGAAAGGAACGAAGCAACCACATAATTCGTGGTTCGGTTTGCGGTAACGCCAACCTGTTTATACGCGACATAAGGTT
This sequence comes from Limnephilus marmoratus, assembly GCA_917880885.1. NCBI lineage: Eukaryota > Metazoa > Arthropoda > Insecta > Trichoptera > Limnephilidae > Limnephilus > Limnephilus marmoratus. The sequence continues at coordinate 22,282,804 of OU862919.1, read as the reverse complement.
CGGACTGGGGGATTCATGGGGACGTAAAAGGTTCAGACAGCGGGATTCGTGCGGGTGTAAAAGATTCAGACCGCGGGATTCATGCGGACGTAAACCGCGCGAATCAAATGCGGAAAAATATTATGTGTTCTGACAGCCGCGGTGAGCATCCGGACAGGCAGGAGAGACAGGGCCGTAGCTAGAAGGGGGCATTAGGGGGCAATGCCCTACCTTAAAATACCTGTGCCCTACCTTAAGAAATACCATTGACTATGATAATATACTAGTAAACTGTTTGTTCATTGTTTGACATGATTGAAAAAAAAACTTCCTATTAGGGTAGCGTAGCGACATCTAACTAAACAGCTTTGAATTAACCAAAGAATCATATTATATTAATTCTTTATTCTGCCCATAGATGGAATTGAAGTAAGTAGTGAGAGGCTATGCGCGTACTGCAATCACTGCTTAGGGGGAATTCCCAAACAGTTTGGGGATGTTATTCAGTGTGAGTCATAAATAAACCAATCCCTAGATCGATATCTTCGGGCCTTCTCCATACTAAACGGTTTGTCATCAGATCAAGCACTTGAATACTGCTCGCTAACAACGTATGCAGGGACAATAGGGGTCTAGTTTTAGTTAATTATAATTGGAGGGTCGTTCTATAAAAAAATAAGTGTCCTTGTTAAATAGTAACCTTCTCTTACTTACACCGGGAGGGTATGTGGTGGAGAACCTCCAATTCACTTCGAATAAGAGAACGTTTTCCTTCAAAATATGTCAGCAGATGAATCCAAAACTAAAAAATTTACAGTCTGATCACAAAACTGGTTTTAAATTAAGGGTGAATCTGCTTGCGTGTCCACAGATTTAATTAGTATTACTCTCATATAATGCGTAGTATGGTTTTCCTACGAATTACGAATTTTGTGGAATGGTTTGAAATAAAAATTTTAACTCCACTCGAAATATTAGAACGGTTTTCTTTGAAATGTGACAGCAGATTAATCCACTACTGGAATTTTGACAGATCATTCGGAACATGAAACTGGTTTTAATCCAGGATTTAATCTGCTAAGTCCTCAGCTTAAGCTCAGATACTACACCCAGAACAAGAAAATGGTTTTCCTCTTACTTTTGTACTTGGAACACATGGATGGTTTGATCCATTGGATTTAACGATCCATGAAACTTTCTTATAATTGTCGCGCATCGCCCACGGACCTCTCTCAATTATTCTCACCGAATATTAGTCATAAAAAATCCAACAACATTCGACCCGGACGGTGTTGCCAGTCGCTGCAGTTATCAAGATGACATTTTTATACATTAATTTGAAGAAAGGGGATTCCCCAGGTTTGTCACAGAATAAGTAATGAAAAATTCCGTGCCCATTTCAATCGGTCTGAATCATATATGCCAAAAAAATATGAAAGAAATGATTAAAATTTTAACAAGATATTATTATTATTTATTGTGAAATTTTGCCGCCCCTTAAAAGTGCCGCCCGGGGCGCACCCCCCCCCCCCCCCCCCCCGACCCAGATCAGATCATTTTACTTGCGCCCTACCTGTAATTACCGCTGCCCTATCTTAAATTCAACTCTAGCTACGGCCCTGAGGAGAGACGAAGTTACCCAATACCCACCTCATTTCGAAGATGGAAAAAGCAATGGTTACAAAGAAAAATGGCGTATTGGGTGAATCCTTGGATGAATTGGTGAATCCCATAATATCTGGTCGACTCTCATAGCCTGTTTGGAACCTATGAAGATTTATTATTTTCCAATGATTCTTCTCCACCTCCAAATAGCTACCCCAACTCGGCAATTTTATTAGAATAATCCGCACACTAAATATCCCATATCCCATTTTCGACGGTCCCGAAGAATAACGGTCGATCTGCTAAAAATTGAAAATCGTTCTCTTGGCTTATTTTGTTGATTTAAAATGCATTTTCGGAATGTTTACTGAAATGCCAAATATCAAAACAACACCATTTTTCTTGATCTCAAAACAGTAAAAATGCAGAAGCGAAACTTTAAACAGCTCTACTGCAAAACTACAAAAATTGCACATCCGACTTTGTCCTTCGGGACCGTCGAATTGTACAAAAATTACCGTAACGTCCGCGGTGACAAAGAGTGACTGTACCTACAATGCAAAAGCATTTAAGATTAGTGGCAATGCATTCTGCTTTGAATGAAGACTGACAAGTGCATTAGAGGGCAATAAAGATCAGTGCAATGCCCTCGTCATCCTTCATCAGTCACATCCTGCTCCATGTGCTGTAGGAATGTCGAAAGTGAAAAAAAAAAATCGGTCTAATTTTCAAGAGATTTTGCGTTTTTAAAACAATAGTGTATTCAGCTCAATATTATCAATAGTAATTTTTGTACACAATTTTCTTTTTAATGTACAAAAATCTCAATAAAAATTAAGGTATTTTTATCACCTTTCATTTTTATTACGTAATAATTACAAAAATAACAAAAACTACAAAGCTGTCTTCTAACTTATATGTAACATTCTATTGGCGTATTAATCTGTCAAAAAGGACTTCGTGTTTGGAACAAGGTATAGTCAATAATCATAGACAATTGGGAACCAACACATAGGAGTGGCTTAGAAAAAAATGGCGAAAAATAGCATATATTTCTATGTATGTCAGGGCCGTATTTACACTTTTCATTAGTATAGGCCACTTCATTTGCGCCGCCCCTTCCTCCTTCTTAGAAGTTGCCACCTATCACAATCACTCGCTTGTAGGTTTTTTTTAGGTGACACAATTTTAAAAATAAATATTCGTATATAGGGCAGGTATTCAAAAATGAAATAAACGTATGAATTATTCATAAAGTAAAAGTGTAACATGAAACGTACTTGACATAGACGTACTTGACTTACTTTAACCAGTGATTCCTGACATTATTTGGAGTAAAAAATGTTAATGAAATTTTGGTGTCCGGTGATTTTTTTTGACGACTGTTTTTTTTTCAAAATTTTTTTCTTCAAAATCAAACAACAAAAAAATTCTTCCGCATGTCGTCACTGGTCACTCAGCCGGGTGTCCAACGAACCCCTTAATCCGCCTCCAACTGTTCAACAACTACCATTTTTTTATATTTTTGTAGAAAAAAAAAAACGTCAAAAATTTCACCGGAGACCAAAATTTCATTTTCATTTTTTACTCCAAATAATGTCAGGAATCACTGGTTAAAGTAAGTCAAGTACGTCCCTTAACACCCTGTATAATAGCTTCATGTTTTATAGTATTCATTAAGTCTGCTTCCATGCATAGAAGAGCCAAAGAGTAAAGTTTTTCTTGCGATAACGAAAACCTTTGGTATTTCTTCACTCGCTTTCAACAGGAAAAACTCCTTTCTCCAGAATAATTTGTTGCTGGAGTGCAAAGTGCGACGCGGAGAGTTATATTCAAGTTTGGGTAAACGTTGCACAGATATTGTTTCCTCAAAAACTTTTCTTAAAAAGATTCAGTAATGATGTAGATTCAGGTTTCTCTGTCGTCTTATTAGAAGAAATATGACCTTGAAAGTGTACACATTCCTGAACGAAATCGTCTTCTAAATCATTGTTTAATATTGCACAAGGAACTAAGCTTTTTCTGAGACACTTTGTGTTGGAAGTTCACCCATTTTTTTATAAATGAATTTTTTTCTTTGAAATTTATATACGCATTATGCATTCTCTCTAATTCAGCTCTCAGCCAGGAGGTTGTTTCAATATCCTCATTTGATGTTTCGCCTGTAAAGTTTTTTCTCTTAGGGCCAGCTTACTCTTAATGTTGCCCTGATATTGCTAAAGTGCGCTCATTCCAATTGCACTTTCTTCGAAATAATCAAAGTTTTCTTGCTCTATTATAAACTCGAGAAGAGATACATAAAAATCAGATACCGTCAGTACATCGATAGATGAGCCCTGAATCTGAGCACTCACTTTATTTAGTCTTTCCAAAATACGATTAGTAACCAAATAAAGGTAGCCCACTTTTTGTGAAATATTCGCACCATAATCGCACGACACAATCCGCGGTTCCGTGTGGGTTCACAGGGCGTCTAAAGGTTCCTTTAAGGGGGGAAAAGGTGTAGAGGCTTCGAAAAAAAAATTCGTAAATCGATGGTAGAACTATTAAAAAATTTATTTACTACTTTTTTCGAATTTATGTAACTTCTAGCTACTACAGTTTTTGATCAATCATTATCAAACTCAGCAAATAGTTTCTTTATATAAATCCTAAACGGTATCTACATTTTAATCTTTTTTATGGCACAAAAACGTAAAAAATAATGTTAAAAAATCATTCTAAATTTTCACATTACTGAAAAAAAATTGTGAGGAGTGAGGTTCAAATAGAAGAAATACTTTAAAAAAAGTTAATTTTTTGAGAAAATGATTTCGGATGAAAATTGTGATCTCCAGGAGTTACACAAATTGTCCAGCCGGATGGCGACTTACAATGCGCGGCAGCTGATATTTCTGTTATTTTCTGAGGAAAATATTTGAAAATATAAAAATATACTCTTGAATATAATATGTGTAAAATGACCTCAAGGGATAAATAAAATATTTATGTTCATTATGTGTTTAAAAAAATGGTGAAAATCACTAAAAATACGCCGTCCTACAACTATTTCCCCCTGAAATGCTCGTACGCCACGTGCAATAAAGGTAGCCCACTGCCAAAGCATTTTTGTGAAATATTCACAGCACAATCAATGGTCCCGTATCGGGCATTGAAGTATACAAATCCGCGGTTCCGTACGGGACCACTAGGCATCTAAAGGTTCATAGATAAAAATCTCTATCTACCCACTGTTACTTTTTTTTCTTTTTTTTTTATAATCGTTCACAAACTTATAACGGCTTACCAAAGCGAGCGAGCGCCGCCCCCTGAACTCTGCCGCCCCTAGGCCGCGGCCTATAAGGCCTATTGACAAATCCAGGACTGATGTATGTACCTACACACATGAGATAGTATTGGTGATCACAAATACTAATGCAAAGACAATAGATTTGTAAGCTATTAATAGTTAAAATTTCAACCGCCAGATGTCATGACCCAATACAGTTACTTTTTTCCGTTCGTTCATATACGGTTTTGGATTCTAGTGACTTTAAATACACAAATTTAAAAAAATATCGTTTTTGATACAATTTTCGATATTGGATATTGTCACGGCCGATACCGAGACCCGAAAAGATGACTGTAAATCCCTTTTTTGTTTTGAGTAAATACCAAATAATTGTGTTTTGAAATTCAATCGTAAGGAAATAGGAAATGAAAGGAAGTCTCTTACCTTTTGACGGCGTACTACGGTGATGCAGGATCGATCCTGGCTTTCAGCACTGACACAACACCAGGCTTCTACGAACGACAGTTTACGATAAAAAGACGAAATCTTGCGATATTTGCAATATTATCCACGAGAGAGCTGTGACCCATGTCACGAACAAAATTCAATTGCCCAAGTGGGTAAGGTGTACTTGGGCAACAATATTGTACAATTATTTCCTCTTGTAGGTAGGACCATCTTCTTCTTTTCCTGGTGAGACTTTGAGGAAAGGAGGAAGAGAAAGGAATGCATGATTGATGAAGGAACTTGAGGAAAATGGATTTAGTTTTCTAAAAGACTGTTTCAGAACCAAACATTCCGCCTACCTTGAGGAAATATGATATTTTCTCAACAAAGATATGCGAAAGAAAAACAATGAAAAAACGAAAGCAAAATAACTAATTAACCTAAGGATTGAACAAGACAAACGAAAAATTAAAATTATAATTAATTAATCGATGGGTAGCTTATACAATTTGACCACGGGCCGCTTAAAAATGCCCTGAGGGGTTCTTACAGTAGCGACACGAACCATTCCATCGGCGCCGGGGAATAATTCAACCACCCTCCCGACAGGCCATCGCATTGGGGTTGCTTGTGAATCATCTATCATGACTAGATCGTCAACTTTCAAATTAGGAGTTGACGTTGCCCACTTGTTGCGTTGTTGAAGAGTATGTAGATATTCTTTTCGCCAACGATTCCAAAAATGTTGGGACATCTGTTTCAATAGTTGCCAACGCGACAAACGATTCATTGGTACATCCACAAAATTTTACATCCACAATTAAAAAATGTGCAGGAGTTAACGGGTCCAATTCGGATGGATCCGACGACAGCGCTCGAATTGGTCGCGAATTTAAAATGGCTTCGATGCGAGTCAGAACAGTAGTTAATTCTTCGAAGGTAAGGATTTGATCTCCCACAACCCTCTTCAAATGGTGTTTAGTTGACTTAATACCAGCTTCCGACACTCCATTGAAATGGGGTGCGGAGGGCGGAGAAAAATGCCAAGTAATTGAACGAGCGACAGTTGCGTCAACAAGTTTGTCAGTGTTTTCAGATGCATGTATGAATTTAGAAAGACCAGTATGATATTTGTTAGTTCCAACAAAATTGGTGCCACAATCGCTATAAATATTTTGGCATATACCACGTCTAGAGATGAATCTATCTAATGCTGCCACAAACGCTTCAGTAGATAGATCTGAAACTAATTCAAGATGAACGGCTTTGGTCGATAAACAAACGTAAAGACATAAATAGGCCTTATAAGTTTTTGCGCCGCGACGTCTACTTTCGCGTACCAAAAAAGGACCTCCAAAATCTGTTCCGACATTTAAAAATGGACGACCTTCTCGAAAACGGGAAGCGGGTAAGTTACCCATCAACGGGAAACTACCACGCGGGTTATTTTTAAAACGAGAAATGCATTTACTCAATCGATGTCGAATTGCATTCCTAGCCGAAATTATCCAATATTTTAATGATATTATGGATTGGAGTGCACGAGGACCTGGATGAAGGTACATGCTATGGTAATAATCAATTATTAAAGTTGTCAAATGACACTGCTTGGGTAAAATAATAGGATGTCGAGCATTTTCTGAAATCGGTGCAAAGCGAATTCGACCACCGACTCTCAAAACACCATTTTCATCAATAAATGGGGCGAGTTTTTGAAGCTGTGTTGAGCACATGCGATGGGAAGATATATTGTTCATATCTTGTTGAAAATAAATTGCTTGAACAAGCTTAATGCAACATTGCAAGGCTAAATTATTTTCTTTTAACGAAAGTGGGGATAACCCATTGACATTGATAATCGATTTCGAACGTAATCTATTGATAAACCGACGGCACCAACATATGACACGAAGTAATTTCGATAATGATGAAAACTTCAATAAAAACTCTTCGTCACACGTTGACATATTCGTCGATAGAGAAATTAAATTTTTTGACTTGTGCTCTGGTAACTGGTCCACAGAGATATTTGGAGGCCTAACAAATAACCATTCCTCCAACGGTGTTGATATAAAGTTAGGTCCTTTCCACCATAACGACGCGTCAGCGATTTCACTGGGAAAAGCTCCTCGCGAACCCAAGTCTGCAGGATTTTCTTGCGATGAAATGTGATACCAATGTTCATAAGGTATATTTTGTATTATTGTTTCAACACGATTTGCTACAAAAGTTTGCAATAGAAAAGAAGGTGTCTTCAGCCATGCCAATACAATAGTTGAATCGGTGAACGCGACAGTCTTTTCTATTTGAAGTCTGTCTTTATATACTTCTTGACAATAAGTCAACAAATTTGCTAATAAAACTGCTCCTAACAATTCCAGTCGCGGGATCGATGTTATCTTTATGGGGGCAACACGAGATTTTGCTAATAAAATGTGGCTGGATATTTCTGTGTTATTAATCACTACCAGATAAACAATTCCACAGTATCCTCTTTCAGAGGCGTCCGCAAACCCAACAAGTATGCATCGACTGGTGGGAGAAGTTGCGACATATCGATCAATTTTTAAATTGGCGAGTGATGGAAGCTCTTTTATATATTTCTTCCATTTCAAATTCATGTCCGAAGGGATTTCTTCGTCCCAACCAATTTGAATTTTCCATAAGTTTTGCATATAGCATTTAGCAATAAAAACGACAGGATTAATAAAACCTAATGGATCATATAGACGTGCAATTGTCGATAAAATTATGCGTTTGGTACAGTGGTCACTAAGAACATTATGAATTTTATATGTAAATTGATCAAGCGACGGTATCCATTGAATACCTAAAATATTAATGTTTTTCTTGTCAGTATCCGACTCAAAACTTAAGGGTACTTCCCGGTAGCTGACAGGAATGTCTTCCAATATTTCAGGATGGTTACTAGACCATTTTCTCAATTCAAAACAACCTTTTTGAAGTAATGCAATTAATTCCACTATACAATGTCGAGCGCTTTCCAAAGTTTGCGCACCACTGATAATATCATCTACGTAGGTATTTTCAATTAATATAGTAGCAGCCTTTGGAAAATTCAATTTTTCATCATTTGCTAATTGATGAAGTGAACGAATGGATAGGTATGGAGCACTTGAGGTGCCATATGTTACTGTTTGTAATTCAAATTCCTTTACAGGATGATCAGATGATTCTCTCCACAAAATATGTTGATAACGGCGAGATTTCTCATCCACCAGTATTTGCCTGTACATTTGACGGATGTCAGCTGTAAAAACGATTTTGTGTATTCGAAAATTACACATTAATTCGACAATGTCCCTTTGCAATTTGGGACCGACCAGAAGTATGTCGTTCAATGACGTACCCGAAGACGATTTGGTACTGGCATCAAAAACGACCCTTAAACGAGTTGTAGAACTGGTTTCTTTGATTATTCCATGATGGGGTATGAAATAATTAGCAATAATTGGCGATTGAGGTGGCACTTCGATCATGTGCCCTAATGTAAAATATTCTCTCAAGAACGAAATATATTGAGATTTGAGATCAGAATCTCTATTCAGTCTCCTTTCTAAATGCTTGAGGCGTGACAATGCTATGTCATATGACTTTCCCAATTTTTCCGGGCTTTCCTTAAATGGCAACGAAACGACGTATCTTCCATCTTGGTTACGGTAGGTACTTTCCGTGTATATTTTTTCACAACGAATTTCATCAGGCGATTGAATTTTCTTCAAAGCTGGAACATTTTCAATTTCCCAAAAACATTTAAGCTTTTCATCAATATTTTCCTCCATTGACGTGAAGAATGAATTTATACAATGATTTGATGGTCCAACATTTCCCATCAAAATCCAACCCAATTTAGTTTCTATAGCTATGGGTTCATTTTCTTTCCCCATCAATTTTCCTGAACATAACAATGACGCAAAAATATCACTTCCAAGCAGTATGTCAATAGCTGATGATAAGTAGAATGTTGGATCTCCCAATTTGAGACCCACGATGTGATCCCAATGATGATCGACGATACGATTTGATGGCATATTCGAACAAATGTTATTTAAAATAAGGAAATCTGTCATAATTCCAGATTCCTTCGAATCGACAGGACGAAATTGTGTTCTTATTAATCCGTTAGAATTAATAGTAGGAATATTTCCAATACCTATCACGGTAAGTGGTTGTTTTTTAGAACGAGTAAAACTTAATTTTTTGACACAATTTTCCGAAATAAAGTTTCCCTGACTTGCGCTATCGAGCATAACACGAACCTTCTGAAATACTCCATTTTTATCTAAAACTTCCACATAAGCTGTAGACAAAAGAACCGTTTTGTGAGTTTTATTGTAAAATGTTGTCAACACCAACGGTTCTGAAGAGTTTTCTTGCTGGTCTGAATTTTCCACGATTTTTTTTGGAAAATGTAATAGGGTATGATGTTTTAATTGACATTGTCTGCAAGTGAAACGCGAATGACAATTTTTTGCGTTGTGTTTTCCTTGCGCTAAGCAATTAAGACATAGATTATTTTCCTTTGCGAATAAGTACCTATCCTTTGGAGTAAGGCTTAAGAATTTTTCACACTTGTGCAGTGAGTGTGGCGATTTACAAAGAATGCACTTGATTTCAATGTTTGATACAAACGCATTAATATTATTGCTCAATCGATGTTTTGCATTATATGATTTAGATTGACCCTTATGAGCCTGTAACTGGTTTTCAGGAAAAACTCCAAGTGCCATTTCTTTTGCTAGGCACTGCCCATCTAAATACTTCAATAAGTGATCAAACGTTGGGATATTCTCCGAACTGTGTTGAATTTCAAAATCAATACGCAATTCTTTTGTTAATTTACGTAATACAATATGTAATAAAAGAAAACTCCATTGGCGAACTGGAAAATTCAAAGCTTCTAACGCAGCAAGATTTTCTTTCAAAATGGAAATAAATTGCGTCAAATTATCCTGAACTTTTACAGATTGAATCGACAGAATTAATTCTACGTGTCTATCAGCGATCAAACGTATGTTTTCATAACGTTCCTTTAACAAATTATATGCAACAAAATAATTTTCCTCAGAAATCGGCAAATGTTTAACGTATGTTAAGGCTTCACCCGAAAGGGAGCTTAATAAATAATGCATTTTTTTAATAGAATTTAAACCATTATTAGAATCGAACAAAGAATTAAAGGTGTTTATATAATTTGTCCAATCTGTTGATATTCCAGAGAAAATAATCAATTTTAATTTTGGCAACGAAACATTATTGTTGGCTATTAAGTGATCCGATTCACTTTTCGAAACTTCTGGAAATAATTGGTTATAATACGACTGAATCTCGTAATACATGTTTTGGATTTCAGTATATTTTTCTTGCAAAACTTTAATTTCTAATTCATCTTTCTTATTTGATTCAATTAAAATATGTGAAGCGACGAAACTATCTCTAATATCAGATACATCCGAAAAACGTGCTTTGAATATATTTTTATCAACAATATTCAACGTTGTTATAGCTTTGATAGCAGAAGAACGCACACTTTCCATATCTAACAGTGCTAGTTTGTACTTAATTGTGTTAGCTGCCATTATGAATATTTTTAACAACAAACCAAATAATAAAACACTGTCAAACAAATGTCAACTTGTAAACAAAAATATTAATGTCCGCTGTTATAAACAGCTGACGCGATAAACTAACGCGACCTACGTTACCGACACGAGATACGAAAATGTTGCGAGAACGCTTTGGCTTTGGGTACCTACCAACTTCCGACGTGCGGCTGCGATTAATTTGTACCTACGTACAAGGTACCCACTATCTATGAATTCAAATGTTAAGCCGCCCAACGACTACAATAACCAATTCAAATTTAAAATGCTAATCCAATATTCACGATTAAATGTATAATTCTGAAACAGCTCATAAAACCGGAAAAAGGTCAACGAAATGGAATGATTCAAACTTCAAAACACAATACTCTGGCTTCAAAATTACGTCTACCAAAAAAAACGACAAAAAACGAAAATATCCAGCGAGAGGAACCAAAAATGTCACGGCCGATACCGAGACCCGAAAAGATGACTGTAAATCCCTTTTTTGTTTTGAGTAAATACCAAATAATTGTGTTTTGAAATTCAATCGTAAGGAAATAGGAAATGAACGGAAGTAAGCCGCCCAAATTCAACTGCCCAAATGGGTAAGGTGTACTTGGGCAACAATATTGTACAATTATTTCCTCTTGTAGGTAGGACCATCTTCTTCTTTTCCTGGTGAGACTTTGAGGAAAGGAGGAAGAGAAAGGAATGCATGATTGATGAAGGAACTTGAGGAAAATGGATTTAGTTTTCTAAAAGACTGTTTCAGAACCAAACATTCCGCCTACCTTGAGGAAATATGATATTTTCTCAATAACGATATGCGAAAGAAAAACAATGAAAAAACGAAAGCAAAATAACTAATTAACCTAAGGATTGAACAAGACAAACGAAAAATTAAAATTATAATTAATTAATCGATGGGTAGCTTATACAATTTGACCACGGGCCGCTTAAAAATGCCCTGAGGGGTTCTTACAGTAGTGACACGAACCATTCCATCGGCGCCGGGGAATAATTCAACCACCCTCCCGACAGGCCATCGCATTGGGGTTGCTTGTGAATCATCTATCATGACTAGATCGTCAACTTTCAAATTAGGAGTTGACGTTGCCCACTTGTTGCGTTGTTGAAGAGTATGTAGATATTCTTTTCGCCAACGATTCCAAAAATGTTGGGACATCTGTTTCAATAGTTGCCAACGCGACAAACGATTCATTGGTACATCCACAAAATTTTCTTCAAGAACAGAAACAAGAGGAGCCCCAATTAAAAAATGTGCAGGAGTTAACGGGTCCAATTCGGATGGATCCGACGACAGCGCTCCAATTGGTCGCGAATTTAAAATGGCTTCGATGCGAGTCAGAACAGTAGTTAATTCTTCGAAGGTAAGGATTTGATCTCCCACAACCCTCTTCAAATGGTGTTTAGTTGACTTAATACCAGCTTCCGACACTCCATTGAAATGGGGTGCGGAGGGCGGAGAAAAATGCCAAGTAATTGAACGAGCGACAGTTGCGTCAACAAGTTTGTCAGTGTTTTCAGATGCATGTATGAATTTAGAAAGACCAGTATGATATTTGTTAGTTCCAACAAAATTGGTGCCACAATCGCTATAAATATTTTGGCATATACCACGTCTAGAGATGAATCTATCTAATGCTGCCACAAACGCTTCAGTAGATAGATCTGAAACTAATTCAAGATGAACGGCTTTGGTCGATAAACAAACGTAAAGACATAAATAGGCCTTATAAGTTTTTGCGCCGCGACGTCTAAAATTACGTCTACCAAAAAAAACGACAAAAAACGAAAATATCCGGCTCGAAGGACCAAAAATGTCACGGCCGATACCGAGACCCGAAAAGATGACTGTAAATCCCTTTTTTGTTTTGAGTAAATACCAAATAATTGTGTTTTGAAATTCAATCGTAAGGAAATAGGAAATGAAAGGAAGTCTCTTACCTTTTGACGGCGTACTACGGTGATGCAGGATCGATCCTGGCTTTCAGCACTGACACAACACCAGGCTTCTACGAACGACAGTTTTTTACGATAAAAAGACGAAATCTTGCGATATTTGCAATATTATCCACGAGAGAGCTGTGACCCATGTCACGAACAAAATTCAATTGCCCAAGTGGGTAAGGTGTACTTGGGCAACAATATTGTACAATTATTTCCTCTTGTAGGTAGGACCATCTTCTTCTTTTCCTGGTGAGACTTTGAGGAAAGGAGGAAGAGAAAGGAATGCATGATTGATGAAGGAACTTGAGGAAAATGGATTTAGTTTTCTAAAAGACTGTTTCAGAACCAAACAGATATTTTGTATCGATATATCGGATCAAAATATGTCGGCTAAAAATATCGATATATTGAATTAAAAATATCGATATATCGATACTTTTTCAACAAGCCTAATGTGCTGTTGCCCGGGTCATTGGGGTACCTAACTGAAATATCTTGATTTCTGGATCAAAAGGGAGGGCATATCAATACAACCGTAATTCAGTTGAATTTTTAAATATCAAAAGAATTTCGTTTTAGAAATAAAGAGTTCAAAGGTGGGTCTGCGATAAAGCAGTCCATTTCGACAGTTTCAATTAGTGACTGCAAAATAGTGTAGCGTATAAATAATTACTTATCGTTTAAAAACACGATTCTCTAACCAAACGAAAAACGAATGACTATCACATTTTCTTCAAATTGCTCAAATATCGCTTGTCGTTTGCCACAGTTTACTTTCTGTTTCACGTTAGTTTTCTTGGATAATAAATAGCACTCGCCGCAATTGTAGACTTGCCTGATTACTCTGTGTAGGGCATAGACATATGAATATTAATAGACCAGAACATAAAGGTGAGGGGAAGAAACCAACTACAGCGGGGCGCAGAGCGGGAAGATGAATTCGGTGATATGTGATTCGTCAATAACTCAATCTGAGAGTATATGGGCATCTCGCAATATAATATCACCATTTAGTTCTTAAAAGTAAACTCTGCTCTTTAATGAATAGACCTTTTTACATGGGAGCGCGAATTGCTCGCCGCGAAATGAACAAATTTACAAATTCCAAATACAGCAAAGTAAAGTTCGCCTATTTTCATAGTCCAATATTTTGTTGACGTACTTGGTTAAGACACCTTTAAATGTTTCATAATTTACTTACCCCACAAAACAGCGACGAGCACACGCCATGTATCTCGAGTGATAGTGTGTGTTACAAAAACGACCATATTATGTGATCTGAATAAGCTTATAATAAAGTAAAATAATGCTTTCCTATGGAATGTAATACGATAATTGGGTTTATTCTCTTTTTCACTTCTATTTTTACACGTTTTCAAAACACAAGCCACTATTTTTGCCGTGTTATTTCGTAAAATGCACCGATAAGTGCTCGACGCGTGCTCGCAGAAGAATGATGACATCACATTCACATTTTTTAGATTCACGCGAAACCATACTCGATCCCAGCCGGTTCCAATGGAACCGGTATGTGGAGGGGGAAATAATACGCTTTTATCGCTTAGGGCAGGTCTATTAATATTCATACGTCTATGGTGTAGGGCCTAAAACAAGTTGACAACCGTACACATGTCGGAAGTGTTGTAGCCATATAATAGTAGGTTGTGATCATAACAAAGTTGTGATCGGTGCAGATGCTCACCTAGTGTCTGGTTCATACGAGGACAGGTCAATATTTTGTTGTCCCAGCTCCGGACCAACTGTTCTAGTGTTAACAGAAGTTTGGAGGATAGGGCAACGAACCAAGATATGGTCCTAGAGATAGACGGGCGGGCTATCTCCGCAGAAATTAAATGACTGCATCAAATACGCAATAAAACATATCAACGTACTTTAAAAAAATTGTGAACCGTACATTTTATTTTATTTATAAATTTATAATCACAAATTCATCCACTTTATCCTTGGATAATGGTGGATTAATGGAGGATTGAAGAATTTTTTTTTTTTTTTACATGAGCTCTACATTTTTTTACAGGAGACCCTGAGGAAAATAATTTCCCTCAGGGCCTATGTCATCTTTGGGGATGCTGTGTGGAGGATTTTTTTAAGGAAAGGAAGGAGAGGAGAGTTCTGGGAAGGAAAAGGGTTTAAGGGGTGGGTAGGAATCTGGGGTTCAGTATGTCCTGGTCATCCGCCTCTAAGACCTAGACAAACCTCACCCCATGAACCCGGGCACCCCTGCTAAATCACCAAACGTAGCGAACCACTTGGGGTGACCTATGGCAGATGTGTTGGTTATCCAATAAAGGTTCCCGGGGCGGCGGTACCCATTCCCGCCTCCCAAATTGTATATATAGAATGAACGCAATGGTCGGGATACCAAATATCGGCCCTTTGAAATAACAAGGTTCCATCTATTTCGGTAACGTCATGCGATAATGAACTCTAAAGTAGCTTACTATAGCTCCCATTATCGCATGACGTTAACGCAACAGATGAAACCTTGTTATTCCAAAGGATCGATGTGATTTTTGGTCGGTGTGAATTTTTTAACTAATTTTATTTTTACTATTTCTAAATTATCTGTCATGAATTAATTGTACTACCAAACTTGTAAAAGCCCTATGGGCGTTAAATAAATTAATATATATTTTTTTAAATGATGAATGGCAGTGAGGCACGGAACTGGTAGACAATGGACTAAGGTAAACCGAATGCAGTAGAAATGAGATCCCCGAGGCGTAAAACTATACGAGATGTCCTATCATATAAAAAATTGGGAGACCCGAAAATAGTGCAAGGTCAACGTAAGTAAAATAAACAATATTAAAAAAAGAAACACTAAGAAAATTGGACACGTAAAGCGGATATCGTGGGTCACGGCAAGATTAAAATTAAAAAAAAAAACAGAAGGGTTAATATAATAAAATAATAACATTACTACGATCGTTTGAAACGAAGAATTTGAATTTTGATATGGATAGAGCAGGAGTATAATATATCCAGACTACAGGTAGAATTGTGTGTATTTGTGTAACCGATCATCTCTGACTGCCCCTGTAGTGAAATGGTTACGAGATGAACACTTGTATAAAGCAGGAGTATGTGTCCAGGCTCCAGGCAGAGTTGTGTGTTTGTATATTCCTTCCTCTCTGACTGCCCCTGCAGTGAAATGGTTACGAGACGAACACTTGTATTAGGTCCTTGCGTATGAAATTGGCGTTTTGTATGGGAGGAACATAAAGTCGATTTTTTTTAATATAATATATTTATTTAATCAAAGTATGTACCATTTCTATTTATACACTTTTGCCATCTCATAGGTAGTTCATCGATCCCTTTACTAAAAAAACCATTCGGACGGGAATCAATAAAATCTTGGAAGGCGGTTTGGACTGCCCCATCGGAGATGAATTTTTTCCCTTGCAAGAAGTTATCCAAATTTAAAAAAAATTGGTAATCTGTTGGGGCAAGGTCCGGAGAGTACGGTGGATGTCTTAGACATTCCAATTGAAGCTCCTCTAATTTGGTAGCCGTCTGTTGTGCAGTGTGTGGTCTAGCGTTCTAACGCGCGTTTGTTGATTTGCTTCACTCAATTCGTGAGGTACCCACCTTTCAAGCTTTTTCACCTTCCCAATTTACTTCAAGTGGATTAAAACATTTTTATCACTAACACCGCAGCCTGCAGCTAACTCAAATGTGGTTTGCGATGGATCCGCTTCCACAATAGCCTTCAATTCTTCATTATCAACTTTGGTCTCCGGCCGTCGAAATTTCCAGAACGAAAACGTTGGAACCAAAAACGCACTGTGTTTTCTTTTGCGGCACCGTCGCCATACACATCATTAATCCTTCGAGCCGTTTCTGCAGCACTGGTGCCACGGTGGAACTCGTACTCGTAAATAACGCGATATTTCAAGTTTTCCATTTTGTAAATTAAGTGACGCAAAGAAAAAAAACAATTAAGGAAAAAACAAATGAATTATAATTTTCGAAACACAAATACATGAGTAAATAGCTGTATAAATTTGAATTTGGAATTCCTAACCAAAGAGAAGATATTTGAGATCAAAGTTGCCAGTACGGCAAAACGCCAATTTTATATGTAAGGACCTAATATAAAGCAGGAGTATGTGTCCCGGCAGAGTTGTGTGTTTGTATATTCCATCCTCTCTGACTGCCCCTGTAGTGAAATGGTTACGAGTCGAACAGTTGTATAAAGCAGGAGTATGTGTCCAGGCAGTGTTGTGTGTTTGTATATTCCATACTCTCTGACTGCCCCTGTAGTGAAATGGTTACGAGACGAACACTTGTTTGTATTTTTATTCAAAATATATATTTGAATACACATACTGTTACGTAACAGAATCGGCTCCCGAGCGGAAGGTTAAGTGAATCGTCCCCACTACACGTGCCTACCGTTCCTCTCCCCGCACCGCGCGACCACCCCGCGTCAGGCGCGAAGCGCCGGGCGGCCCGCCGGCCGCCATTCCTTCGCTAGCTCTCGGCCAAGCAACTGGCTACGCGCGATTTGCGCTGTTTGTGCTCCACGATATTAACTCCGCGGTGTATTGTTTGCAATTGTGTTGTGAACGGAATCCAGAAAAGATGGCAGACCACGCATCTAGCTATGTGAGTACCAACTCGCTTCCTCCCCCCCACCGTGTGCTTTGAACCGTTTGTAACTTCATTTAAACGCATAGAGAGAGGGAGAAATCCTCGTTAGGTCAGTAGGGTAGTTTAACTTGTGTTTTGTGCCGACACTGGCCGTATGTGTATCACCCTGTTCTGTTTATTGAATAAACCCTTTAAATGCAAATACTGTGTACTGATTGAAGAGGGAGTCCCGGGGATTTTGAGGAGAGGAGGGGAAGGAAGAATTGACCAAGCGAACCACTGGCACTCGCCCTGTTTTTTAGGAGGAATCATGTTCGAGCCGGTTTGAGCTAACCGACGGCTGTTATTGTGTGTGTTTTACAGGAATAGGGCTTGGGGTAGGCCGCAGCAGCAGCGCCCCCAGCACTGGCGTTCCCAACTTAGGGGCAATTTTTTTTCCTCCCTCTTCACAGTCGCTCGCCTCGTTCTTCAATCAGCCATTGTTTAAACTGTATAATCTATAATGTTTTGTCTTGTTTTTTTCCCAATTTGTCTAGCATTACCATCAAAAAACATCGACGCGAGTGTAACTTCGAATTGCAAATTTAAACTATCGCGGGCACATTCCTTCATTTTCGAGTCGTCACTCGACAAAACATTATCACCGGTATTCCTACGTAAAGTGCTCAACCAAGAAAGTTGCCGTCGTGAATAATATAGTGTTTACAAGTGTCGACCGACTAAATTTGCTAGTTTCAAATACAAGATTAATAGTGGAAATGTACACAAATATTTAAAACAAAGTTATTCAACAATTAAAATCCTGTATATGATAAACCAATTACCCGCTTCGTTTCCCGAAAGTTAATTAACCAGTTTTCATTAATAAACTTATTCCGCAGTGTGCTGGTCTGTATTTGATATCGACATATACTGCGAATAGGGGTCTATTTCGCAAAATACTGGCCTGTATATATAACGGCATATTTTGCAGCTTAAGGGAAACAAGTGGATTAAATTCTTTCTACCTTTTGACAATTGAGCATTTTTCTAATTTTGCCGCCTGTTTCATCATTTAGCTTTTTTTTCTTTCGTAAGAAACAGACGACATAATTTGAAAGACGTTCGGTTCGCGTTGACGTCGTTTCCTCGAGTCAGGCATTACATTACGTATGCACATCTGCATATAACTTGTTATGACAAGAGGAAGTCGGCGGATAAATACCAGTAATGGTGTATGCTCAAATCAGGCTGCAGTATAGCCACGTTAAATAAAGAACAATTCCCCAAGACATTGTTGAATTTTCAAACATACTTCCACGAAAACTTGTATAAAAGAAAAAATATTTCCTTTCCTTTCTAAAGAACCCCCCCTTTGGAAGGCTAATCGAAATATTCCAAAAAACATGTTCATTTAAGGCGAACCTCGTTTCCGTTTTTTTATTTTTTCTTTTCCGGACTTTTGCTTATTTGCAAACCTTTTTCAAAAACATCGGGATTTTTTCTCAAAATTACGTTTTTTGAGGGAAACCGCTGCCCAATTTTCTCTCGTTCCGGACTTTGAAAATTTTCAACAAATTTTCAAAACATCAGGATTTTTTCTCAAAATCACGTTTTTTGAGGGAAACCGCTGCCCAAATTTTTCTCGTTTTCGGACTTAGAAAATTTTCAACAAATTTTCAAAACATCTGGATTTTTTCTCAAAATCACGTTTTTCGAGGGGAACCGCTGCCCAATTTTTTTTCTCGTCTATGGACTTAGAAAATTTTCAACAAATTTTCAAAACATCGGGATTTTTTCTCAAAATCACGTTTTTGTGAGGGAAACCGCTGCCCAATTTTCTCTCGTTCCGGACTTAGAAAATTTTCAACAAATTTTCAAAACATCAGGATTTTTTCCCAAAATCACGTTTTTTGAGGGGAACCGCTGCCCAAATTTTCAAATAAACCAAACACTTATAAAAAACGCGTTTTTTTTTCAAAAACTTTTTGTAAAAAATACGTCCCCAGTGGTCAATCTCTGCCCAATTTCTTTCCAATTGTGGGTCTAGTTCTCACTTTTTCCAACATAAGGTCACTCTGATACGACCTTATACACCATGGAAGTCCCTCAAGTCACGCTGGGTATAATCCCACACATTTTTACTTCAAAAAAGGAGGAACTACTACAGGCCCTGAGAAATAGAAAGATTTCTCCTAGGAATAATTCCAAAATGCCTTACTGTGACGGAATCAGTAAATTCCATCACATCAAGTTCTCAGGCGTTATCAAATTGGCAAAACTTTTGTCATAAGTGACGTGAGTTACATGTAAATATTAAATGTAAATAGTCACCCATATGGGCATTCGTAAGGAAACCCTTACACCCGAAGGCACATTAATGTCATCGGTAGCCTAACTCCTGTACTTTTTTTTTGTGCATAATTTTATATGTTCTTTTACATCCTGCGCGCCTTGCCTGCTGTACCACAAGAGCACCTCTTGGGGCACTGTTTTCATGCTTGTATGCATCCTCTTCCTGAAATTGATCACTTCGGGAAAGGGACTCCTTTTTCCTCCTACCATCAACGGTTCCAGAAAACTCTTGCTCCGAGACGTCGTTTTTCCTTTCACAATTCTTGCAGCATCCGCGCGTTTTTTTCTCACCTCATCGCCTCATCTTGTCATATCACCCCTTTTTTTAATTTTTTGTTTTGTGTCGGGTTTTGTCGTACCAGTACGTCCCTACCCTAATGTTGTAAATATAAAATCATAAGCACAAGTCTGTATAATAACCATTGGTTTCAGACCTTTGCCGCGGGCTCGCTACTATGGTCACAGCACCATATTGTAAGAATGTCGCGACGATTTCTGTTATAATAGGAAATCCTCCCGTTTTTTCTTTCTTTCTTTTCCCTCTTCACCCCATCCTACACATTCATAGTAATGTTGTATATTGGGAATCGTTTCGAATACACCCAATGTACTCACCTATCAGGTCACATTCGCTGGATTCGAGACAATTCAAGAGCAACCTTGTTGCTATTTGTGGTTTTTTTCTTCTTTTTCCAAAAAATTAGAATGGCGCTCAACCCAATTGCTCTTATCTTTCTAGAATCATATTTTGTCGGATTCGGAAAATTTTTTTTTTTGTTGTTATAAAAGTGACAATATGTTTTGTCCCTTCATCAACTTTGTTCCTTGTACATATACAACTTCATTATGAGGTACATATTTTATCATGACATCAGTTTCTTTTGTCCTTTATTGTACCATTATTCTAGTTTGAAGTTTAAAATCTTGGCCAGATCTTCAATAAAATTTGTGTTTATCGCCTTTTGGCAAGTCTTGTAACGTATGCTAATATGAAATTATTAAGCTACAGCAGTGCCGTATTAATTACATCATTGCAAAAAACCGCCGTCTGTATTGAATGGGACCCACATTTTCGAACGTAATTGGGCTACTGTCTTTCAATACTGGGCAAATTTGTTGTAAATCGTTCATTCCTGTCACGTGAGACGTGAAAACGTGACAATATCTACCATCATAGGAGAGATCCTCAAAACATCCGCCATGATACGAGAAGTTCGTTATAATTACTTTATACTCATAACTAAATGTTACTAAGTTGGTCGTGTGTCCTTTGGCACGAGAACCGCTTAATCCGCCGTCTGTATTGAATGGGGACCCACTTTTTCGAACGTAATTGGGCTACTGTCTTTCAATACTGGGCAAATTTGTTGTAAATCGTTCATTCCACCCGCCGTCTGTATTGAATGGGGACCCACATTTTCGAACGTAATTGGGCTACTGTCTTTCAATACTGGGCAAAATTTGTTGTAAATCGTTCATTCCTGTACATGAGACGTGAAGACGTTACAATACTCACCATGAATCGTGCGAACGAAATAATATCTACCCCATGTTTGTGTGACCTACCAAGCGTAGATCACACGCCTTTTATTTTCTGTTATCAGAAAATTATTGCTTTTGCAGCAGAGTACTCATTAACATGCCCGTGGACTTCCTGTCACAAGAACCCAGGAACTATCCACTATCTCAAAAGGACTAATCATACGCTTCACTCATGATTATGGGGCATCGTGTCGTAGGAGTTAAGTTGATGGACACAAAAACACCTAACTCGTTGTCTGGGGGACGAACAAGAAAACCCCCAGGTTTGTGAGATTTGAGCAAGGGTCTGTCATTTCTCGCAAACAAGTAGGAGAATAAAACGACCTTCTAATCTTCTGCCCAATACACGTAGTGGATTAGACTCTTTTTGTCAGTGTATCCCTTTTGTCCCACTCTACCAAATTGTATTGTAATGTGCCAGGAAAGTTGCTGTAGACCTTGTTTCACCTTTCACTCAGAGGTCGAATTTCGGAAATAGCCGAGTCCTCAGCAGTTTTCTTCGTTCAAATGTTCCCAATTGTCACTCTTTCCTTTCCTCGAAATTATCCGTGAATGGGGATATATGCGTTACGCACTTGGCGTTTCGTTTGTCAAATGGGACAACCTTCATTCACGGATCTTTTCAACTTCCTACTCCTTTCCCACTTTTCATAACTTATTTGTACTCAATGTTTTGTTCTTCGAAAGTAGAAAAAATGCTACCGTATAGACGTGAGCATAGGTCATGGAAGACCAACTTCTTTCGAAAAGGGGCATTTTGTCATACGTACAAACCCTTACCTACGTGTTCTTGGAAATGTATTTAGTTTAAAAAAAAAACTAAATGGGTTAAACAGAACCTTCCTTGAATACGTACCTTTGTAATATGTATAAGTCTGTAGTTGCATTTAGTTAACTCTCTCTCCGTCTCTCTCTCTCTCTACGCGTCAAACAAATCCAATTTTTCTCAACATGCACACCTTGTTTCTCTCCAAACCTTTTCATCATTGGTCTACCAGGCAGGTAAACTTCAAGAATTTTGCTCTAATAATAATTTTTTCCCGGATTAATAAGAAGACCAGCAGCTCTTCACCCTATCTACACCTGCGCCTCTCTTCATGCTGCCTTCACTACCGTCACGGAGGTCCCATGCCTTCAAACCCTGCGTACCAAAAGCACCCGACCACACCTAACATAACCTAGTGTGAGTCGTGCGTGTAGTTGCGAATTGTATCATCACAAAACCATCACTCAAACAAACCCGAGCACGTCAGCTCTAAGTTGGTTCATGTTCCTGTTGCCATTGTACAAATGTTCCTGCGGCACCTTGCAAATGTTCCTGTTGCCATTGTACAAATGTTCCTGCGGCACCTTGCAAATGTTCCTGTTGCCATTGTACAAATGTTCCTGCGGCACCTTGCAAATGTTCCTGTTGCCATTGTACAAATGTTCCTGCGGCATCTCGCAAATGTTCCTGTTGCCATTGTACAATGTTCCTATTGCCATTGTACAAATGTTCCTGCGGCATCTCGCAAATGTTCCTGTTGCCATTGTACAAATGTTCCTGCTGCATCTTGCAAATGTTCCAGCTGCACCTTGCAAATTGCTCTGTTGCCACCATGCCAATGCTCCTGTGCCTTTGCGCAAATAACAATACCAACGATTGTTCACACAACAATCCCACTGTATACAAACCAGTGTACCAACCACCATCACAACAACGGCTGTCATGCACACAAACCACCTCCTCTATAAAGGACCAACCACCAATTACAATTCCACCCTCCAGTACCTCAATGACGTCATACTGGCCCACCCACAGGATCCGGAAGCAGCTACCTTTTTGACCTCTGCGACAGGTAGAACCCTCTCCACCACCAAGAAGCCTCATCCTGCGTTCTCTTCTTCGTGTTTTCTTTAAGGCCCTAGTGTTCCTTGAGTGTAATCTCAAACGGGCCAGGTTACTGTGACAAAGTAACCGTGTAACTTCAGTGCAACGTCCCAACACCCCAAACATCCTACGCAAACCACGCTACGCAAACATAGCTCACAGACCAATGATACAATTAGAGTCATTTTTTTTCTATCACTGCATAACCCTTGTACCTTTCTCCAACAGGTCCTTGTTTATATTTATGTATGTCACTGCTCTTTCTTGTTCATTCATGTATAATTCCTTGTTCACCATGCTTTTTTCTCTTTTGTTTTTGTTTCTACTATTTTGTAGCTAGCAACCTTTTTCTCTCTCTCTCTCCTTTTTTCTCTTAAATTTTTTTTGTTTTGTTTTGGCACAAGTGCTAGAAGGGTAAGAGGATTTCTTAGCCCTACTGCTCCATTACCACGTCGCCTTTTTTGCGGCGAGGGGGGAAGTGTTACGTAACAGAATCGGCTCCCGAGCGGAAGGTTAAGTGAATCGTCCCCACTACACGTGCCTACCGTTCCTCTCCCCGCACCGCGCGACCACCCCGCGTCAGGCGCGAAGCGCCGGGCGGCCCGCCGGCCGCCATTCCTTCGCTAGCTCTCGGCCAAGCAACTGGCTACGCGCGATTTGCGCTGTTTGTGCTCCACGATATTAACTCCGCGGTGTATTGTTTGCAATTGTGTTGTGAACGGAATCCAGAAAAGATGGCAGACCACGCATCTAGCTATGTGAGTACCAACTCGCTTCCTCCCCCCCACCGTGTGCTTTGAACCGTTTGTAACTTCATTTAAACGCATAGAGAGAGGGAGAAATCCTCGTTAGGTCAGTAGGGTAGTTTAACTTGTGTTTTGTGCCGACACTGGCCGTATGTGTATCACCCTGTTCTGTTTATTGAATAAACCCTTTAAATGCAAATACTGTGTACTGATTGAAGAGGGAGTCCCGGGGATTTTGAGGAGAGGAGGGGAAGGAAGAATTGACCAAGCGAACCACTGGCACTCGCCCTGTTTTTTAGGAGGAATCATGTTCGAGCCGGTTTGAGCTAACCGACGGCTGTTATTGTGTGTGTTTTACAGGAATAGGGCTTGGGGTAGGCCGCAGCAGCAGCGCCCCCAGCAATACACAGAAGTGCATGGTAGTGTATATATTTGTATGGCAAAGATGTGTGTATTTGAATTCCATCCTCTCCGACTGCCCATGTGGTGAAATGGTTACGAGGTGAAAACTTGACCACTTGTATAAAAAAAAACTGCTAACACCCGTAGTAGTTTGTTCAACAAATAGTGGCTTCATCTGATAGATGTTTGGAAATATTATAATAAGCATCGTTGACATTCAGATAATATCAAGGTATATTTTGCTCTTCATACCCTCATCAAACGAGTAAAATAGTATAACTTATTCCATAATACTGGACTTGACGTTAATAATGACGAAGCACGACGAAGTAGAGAAAAACCATGTGTTTTTGGTTCGAAAATTTGATGGCGTAGAAATATTAACCGAGCGTTTAATAATCGAGCGTATTTTTGTCCTACCCCAAACAAAATAAAGAATTAGTAGGCCTGCAAAAACTAATTTGAAAATCTACTTACAAATTCCCTTTTCGGTTTTGGTGTGTCGTATAATGTGGCAAATTAAGTTCTTTAGAAAATAATGGTAAAATATTTCAATATTTGTGCCTGAATTTCCCAAAACAAATTGTGTTTTCTTTCTAGCGTTAGAAGAAGATGGAGAATGTTAGAGAGAGCGCGCTAATATTTTATTGAAAATTGTGAAAGCTTTTAATAAAACACGACTCGTTTAAAATAGAGCAAAAGAAACACTGAATTTTTTCATACATATACAACTTGTAAAATAAGTCAGAAAAAAAAGAGTTTATAATCATTTTTGGACCACATTGTGCAATTTTTTTTCTATCGAGGGAATTTTATATAATTGCCGTTTCGGCGTGGGAAATGTATAGGTAGATATTATCTTCAAGAATAACATTTTATGTTTTCTAAAAGCTTAGTCTTACTAATAACAAACGCTTTAACGATCGTTAAACGGCATATCTGCTGCCCGCCCGATGAACGTCATTTTTATATTATTACTAATAATAATATCACGTTTTTTATGATTTTTATGTCCGTCGTAATCTGCGCAGCATCGCGGCCATCTTGTTTTAAAGTTTTGCGGGAGAAAAAAAATCATTTGGTGACACGTTTAATTTTACTCGCAGACTTTAATGTTTTTGAACAGAATTTACGCTGTAATGAGCAATTCACCACTATATTCGTATGATTGGAAATAATTTCTATTATTTTCATTATTTTTAAACGACTTCAAGAAAGGGGAAGGTTCTCAATTCGACTGTATTTTTTTGTTTTTATGTTTGTTACCTCAGAACTTTCGACTGGGTGAACCGATATTGATGATTCTTTTTTATTTGAAAGCTGGTGCTTTCCGTGTGGTCCCAATTCAATTTGGTTCAGTTCTGACAATGGCATCCATGAGAAAACCATATAAGTCTTATATTTGCATTAATAACTCAATATCACGCCAACCGATTTCGATGATTCTTTTTTATTGGAAAGGATGTACTTCAAGGGTAGTTTGATGAGAGTTTAGTTAGGTTCTGATTATGGGATCCATGACAAAGTAACGGAACTCTTCAATTCTTAGGAGCAAATCAACGATACTCGGCTGAATCTTTTACAGGCAATCCGGATCTTTGAGTCAACCACCGTATCGTCGTTATGGTCAAGTAATGTCTTTCTCATATAAGCAGCACGTTTCGTGGGTCTACCCATATTCAGACAAATTAGTTAGTGTACTCAGATTCACTAAAAATAAAAAAATAAACCAAAATTTTTACAAAAAAAACCGACTTCAAAAGAAAACTATTCCAAAACAAAATAATATGCACTAAAAAGTAAAAAAATAATTGCGTATTCTTCTACAACTTAATAATCAACTTACTTTTTCTACTCATCAATATGTAGGTACGATTGTATTTTTTGGAGTCGGTGTCAGCCAAGGTAGGTTTGTAACTACATTAAGTGAGATGCGATGAGAGTGCTTGTGCGCGCGTGCGACACAAACACATCTCACCTATAACTATGTATGTAGTACGGATTTAAACATTGTAAAAAAGTGGTTAGATACAAATACGCTCACTTTGAACACCGAGAAAACTAAATATGTCACATCAAGCATAAATATAACAGGAACGTTCAGGAATCATCAATGCAACAACCATATACAACAGATAAACTAACCCCTCTGGCTGTGTAAGCAGTGTATATATCTTTCCATAAAAATTTTTTAGTCAATTTTTTAATAATAATAATAATTGGATAATTTGTAGAGCGCCGTTTTTGTAAATCACCTCAAGGGCGCTTTACAAGTTATTATAAATCCTAGGCTCTATCTAATTTTATTATTTTCAAATAGATACAGAAACATACTTACCTGCAGGACACTTCCGATAAAACACACTTTATTAGAAAGTTTATGCTTGGGGAAGGTACGACTTTGCACGTGGAGGACATTATATTCAAAACCCTGGACATTGCATATGTTTTACATTTATATTTATAAGAAGATTAATGCCAAAGTTGAGTTAATATTTATTTTGAAAGTCTGGAGGATTTTAAGAATTTGCTTTATTTTTACACACTTAGTTATTTACAATGTTGCGAGCCGTGAAGGCGAAGGTGAAAGGTTTTTTTAACTTATGGATACGACTGTCTGAAAAGATGAGTTTTAAGTTTAGCTCTAAATTCCGCTGAATCTGTGATCATTCTTAACTCGTGTGGCAGTCCATTCCAGGCTTTAGGTCCTGACACTCCGAAAGCACGCTCACCGAATTTAGTATCTGGTGTGCGCTTTGGTTCCTTCAACCTTCCGATCGCTGATGTTGCTGCTGACCTGAGGGTTGATTGTCGAGAATTGGAATTTTCTAGAATACACATTTCCGATAAGTAAGTCGGAGCCATTCTGTTAAGGGACTTGAATACCATTATTAGTAATGTTTTCGTATCGGCGCGGTTGTTTATTGATTCAAGTGTTTAAGGAAAATATGTAATAAATCAGTTGAAATGCGAGAATATAAGGAGAGAGTCCAATATATTACTAAAATACCTCTGCTAGGTATATTCAAGACGTTTTTCAGCATTCTCGTGTCTTCTCATTTAAGTATGTATTATTTGACTAGCTACGAGTTCAGCAAACAATTTTCTCGCGGTGTCTGACTCCTATCTGTGTAAAGTGAAATGTAAAATGAGATGCAGATGCACAAACGCGGCGTTATTAAAACCTTGAATGACTTCAACTAAAACGTGATCCGTTGAAAATAATGAACAAATGCAGAGCTCAAGTACAAAAACATCAGATCTTTAATTACTTTGTTACGAACCCAACTAACAAAGGAGAGATTACTGATTTCTTGGAATGTGAAAAATGAGCTTATCAGTGCTACTGCAGTTACAATGCCCGCACTAATAATTCTAATAATGGTTGTGTCTGGATGCAGTGGCGTAACTATAGGTTGGCAGGGCTAACAAAATGACACGGCCCCCGCGGAGGCCAGGACCCCGGCCCGAGAGGCAGTGAGCTCTGATGTAACTTAACATTTTTAACAAAATTTAAAAAAAATTATAAATTAATTAAATGAAATTAACTTTGTTTGAACCACTTTTATATTTGAGTAAATCCGACCGGTTTCAGAACGACCGCTCCTTCTTCAGGGCAAATGTATACTGATTTGTTAAGCAAGAAAGTACTTTGGCTATGTAACTTGGCTATTCTGTCTATTGAAAATTCTATGGCCCGATCTTTAAAAGTTGATGACGTTATTTATACTTTTGCGAAACAGAAAGCTCGGAGAAAAGAATTTTATTAATAAATATCATGTAAAGATTAAATTGTTATTTCATTATAAACGTATAATATAAACATATAATACCAATGGTTCCATGCCAACTGCGAATAAAGTCAATTCGACAACTCCTTGAAAATTCATTAAAAACTATGAAAAAAAATCATTTTAAATTAGCCGATAACCCTAACATAACCATTTTTATATTTTTTGTTTTATCACTCTAAATGACTTATCTGAGATGGTTCTGAGTTGGTTTCATTCCGAGTTGTCCGGTCACCATAATACCTATGCTTTATTCGATATTTAACAAAAATGCACACAATATTAGTAATACTGTTGAGTAACTTTTTAAGTGATTTATTAAAATTCAATTACAACGTGACGATTTATAATGAGGGGGCCCCATCCAATGAATTTTCCACGGGCCTCGAATGGTATAGTTACGCCACTGTCTGCATGTATCAAATAATGTAACAAAGGACTAATAACAAGGTTCATAAAACCGCATCAAAACCGAAGCAAGGATCAAATAATACAACCGACCACCAAAGATGAGAATAAGCCTTCCTTTCTTAGACCGTGAAAGAAAAATAATGTTAATACTTTGAAAGAATTGTAAATAAATAATTTGATATTAAACAAACCGTGAGTATCTTTTTACTTCAGAACTCTTGCCTCGCCGCAGAACGACATAAGCCGTGAAATTAACATTCAAAAGAATTTAAAATCGGGACTCCTCTCGAGAAGATCCAAATCCAATATCCATAAAACACACATCAAACCAGTGCTAAGATAGGGTTCAGAGTGAAGAATAGACCCCCCTCCCCCCTTGGTGAGATAAATTTGGGCACTTCGAATATTCTTTTCAAGTAACGTGAGATTTTGCTGGACTCTCCCCCCCCTTTGAGCTCACGTAATTAATGCATGCCCCCCTAAGATGAAAATTTGTGTCCGACACGAAAATGATGTCTGGCAGAAGTGGGGGACAACCATAGAATTCCAAATTTAATAGACGAGAAGATACAGATGAGGGGTAAAACCAAACTATGGGGGGACGAAGAGGGGAAAGATGACTGTGATTCGTTAAAAAATCAACCTGACAGTATATAGGTAACTCGCATTATAATATCACCATTTAGTTCTTAAAAGCAAAATCTGCTTTTGAATGAATAGACCTTTTTACATGGGAACGCGAATTGCTTGCCACGTTATTAACATATTTGCAAAGTCCAAATACGGTAAAGCAAAGTTCGCCACATTTCACAGACGAATATTTTGTTGCCGTATTTAGTTAAGACACTTTTACAAATGTTGCATAATTTACTTGCCCCTGTAACCAGCGACGAGCACACTGGAGAACCGCCCACATTCGTTATGATTTATGATCGACATATTTTAGGGTATAATGTATAGCACAAGCTACCATTTTGGCGTGTTATTTCGTAAAATGTACGATGAGAGCTCGGCGCTGGTCCGGACAAGAATGATGACGTCATATTTTCTAGATTCAAGCGAGGTTCTCGTGAGCCCAGCCGGTTCCATGGAACCGGTATGGGGAGGGGGAAATAATACGCTTTTATCACTTATGACAGGTCTATATATATTCATATGTCTACGGGTAAGACTGATAATGATCATTTCCATTCGCAGATGTGGATGGCATCAAGGACAATGGAGGACAATAGAGTATTAAATAATAATGTTGTTTTCGTTTGACATGATGACGGACAGGTCTGCCCCTTAAAACAATTCTAGTAGGGGCCTCAAATGATGATCGGCTAATTTGATCTATAGAATATTTGGGGCTACGGTCCTACTACTGAGAGCCGAGTTGTGGTAATCTCTCTTTACAATCACGGTCTTACCGACATGAGTCATATGTGAGAAAAGGTTACAATGCATCAGAAGCAGTGACGTCCATAAAGATCGAAAACCTTAGTAAACCTTATAAAACCGTATAGGGGCATACATTAATTACGTGAGCTCAAAAGGGAGGGTCCAGCAAAATCTCACGTTACTCGAAAATAATAAATGCAGTGGCCCAAATTTATCAAGCGGGGGGGGGTCTAGATTGGAAGAAAAGCTGCTCACGTGATTAATGTATGCTCCTTAGCTAAAGAAAAACAAAGTTTTTTTTATTCTATAAAATATTAAGTATGTAATTTTTCAATGTGGCGATTTACTTCGGTAAAAAAAACACGTAAGAAGAAAAATATTTTTTTAAGTTGCTAAAATTTTCAGCTTTTTCGGCTAGTAAATTTTACACAGTTCACAAATAACTGTCCAGTTTTTACTCTCTAACGCCTCAACTACGATAAATCGTTCGGTGCGAATGCTGTCCTTGTTATACCTCCACTGTCCTCGCAGGTAGTATAGTAGTAGTATACTATAGTAGTAGTATAGTATACTACCTTTTAATTTATGCCATGTTCCTTGTTTTGTTTTGTTTGTCTTTAACTATTTTAATGTTTTTCTGGATGAACTGAACTCCAAACTTTTTTTTTTATTTTTCCCTATCCCCATATGGGGGTGTGCTGGACCTCGTCCCTGCTTCATCTTTAGTTACATTATTAATTTTGCAGATCCTTCTCAAATCTATCTGCGCCTCCCCCCAATGACATGTGCAGGCTTGGGGTTTGATCAGACGACCTTGACTGTCCTTTGTCCTGCCTCTGACTACCCAACGCTGAATTTTCTTTAAGTCTTCGGGTATTTTACCCCAAATATTCAGTAAACATTCTTTGAGGCTTCACTGAGTGGTTGGCTAAGGGACACGGAAGCTAAGTGTAGTTTATGGTCAGACCGAAAGCCATTCACATTTTTTGTTGGTACTTGCCAATTGATTTGAGATTTATTGTATTACTTAATGTTCTCTATTTTATGCAGGTGCTTGCAGGTTTTTACAGATGCAATGCCGCCTCATGGAGCCTCATGAATGAGATTTTCGTTTGCCCTATTTAATTTATCTTTGTCTTACTAACCTATTTTTTTGCATTTTGTTTTTTCCTGTTAAGCACTTGCATACTGCTTACTAAAAACGTATGCATGGACACTGGAGGTCTAGATTCGTTCAAAATAAATAAATGTAGCTTCGTTTACCAAAAAAATTAGAATCTTGCGAGAGCCTTGAAGGAGTAACCATCTGTTACTTATACCAGGGCGGGTAAGAGGTGGATAACCTCTACTGTCCTTGTTATACCGATATTTCAATGGAAGATGCTCCGAGGAACTAGCGTTATTGATTCCGTCGGTACCGGTACATAGTCTGAAAACACGCCAAACATGCGCCCAACTAGGGTTGCCATCTCTTAAATTTGACAACCAGGACAATACGCGTGAAAACCCCGGTTTTTGGGCCCAGAACCCGAGTCAGTGTAATGAAAAATAGTTGAAAATGTTATAATAGTTGAAATTACCTTTTTTATTTATTTAAAAATTAAATTTAGTCATTTTTTATCATAATTTTAAATGTACCTAACAAAACAGAATCTTATTACAGTTTGTTACAAATTGTTTTAATAATCAGTTAGATTTTTTTTCTTAAAATTATTAATATACTCTGTTATGAAAACAAAACCTTATTAAAATATTAAGCCTAACAAAATTCAACTAAATTTTTAAACAAAAAACTTAAAAGTACTGAGACCATTTTAGTATTCAGTCTTACAGTTTTTGAGGTAACTCTTTTAACTCAATAATAATTATAAACAACAAAATATCTATAATAAATTTATATGAAATAAATTTAGTCTTCTTAAATCTCAAGCAACAAATCTGAAACTTTTTAAAGTTTGGACTCACTGTAATGTACGTTACATTATTAATTTTTTTAAGCATAAAATAACCCAAAACTATATCACCTTAAAGTTTTAATCAACAGCCATATTGTAAATTTCTTTTACGTAATAAAAACAATCATAACTCTACAAAAATTAAAAGAAATTATTGCACTCGTAAGTACATTATTTGATTATCTAGCTATTAAAGCTTTTTCCTCATGCTCTCGCCTTTTTTAATTTTCAGTTTTTTTTGTATTTATCACTCTTTCCGATAGCTTTTAGAATATCTTCCCTTTTTAAAACGAATTTGTAAAAATCAAACAATGTAAGTTTAAATTAAAGATAAATGAAACAATGTTACTTTTTGAACCACTTTTATATTTGATAAAGCCGACCGATTTCAGAACGACCGTTCATTTCTCAGGGCAAACGTATACCTTTGACTTTAAATTATTTTTTTAAACCCGGACATCAAATGAAACCCCGCCCGGACGCGTATTTACAAAACCTATACCGATTCAGTCGCGGTAACGACAATTTACATTTTAAATATACCTCTATATTGGTTATTTTTTATCACATTGCAAAAACAAAAATTGTTCTAAAATCTAGATAAAATAATCTTTCTGGTGTGTATATTAGAAATTAATAATCTTATTTCTAAATATTTAAATCTTAATATTATTCCCATATATTGTAAATACACCTCTATATTGATAATTTTTATCACTTTGCAAAAACAAAAAAAATGTTCTAAAATCTAGATAAAATAATCTTTCCAATGTGTATATTAGAAATTAATAATTTTATTTCTAAATATTTAAATTTTGATATTGAAAATTTAAAGCGACTCAAACGCGTTAGGGATTGTAAATACGCCGCCCGGACGCCCTCTAAACTAGGACAAATCCGGGGAAACCCGGACGGATGGCAACCCTACGCCCAACACATGTATGTATACGGTTGACATTTGTCACATGAGAACGGCTCGTTTCAACGATTCGTTCATGAGTTCAACAGCTCGGCTCTGGAACGATTTTCCAGCCTGTATGTTTCCTCCCTCCTACAACATAGATCTCTTCAGGAGCCTTGTTCACTCCTTCCTCTCCTCAAAAATATCATCTTCAAAGATGGCCTAGGCCCTGAGGGAAATTATTTTCTTCAGGGAATCATGTGTGGTGTTAATGTAAAAAAATAAGAAAAAAGAAGCCTAAGCTTTTTTAAAGTATCACTTGTGCAGAAATGTAGGTGTTGCCTACCTTTAGAGCGACGGTGAGAAGCCCCAGCACGCCGCGGTCCAGCAGCCCGTTAGCGCCGGGGTCCGGCACGACCAGCGCGTGGATGCGCTCCAAAAGGCCGAACACGGCGCCGGGCTCGTGCGACACGCACCACTGCGCGAAGTTCTCCAGGGTCAGTCTCTCCACGGAGTCGGGGTCCGCGGCGTACTGGCGGATGCCCGCCTCGGCGGTGGTGACGCGCGTTACCAGGTCGGACAACTCGTTCAGACGGAGCTCCAGCCTGATGATAAACCAATTACATCCTTATAAAATCTTGAATTGTAGAACTTTGTTATAATGATCATGCTTCTTTTGTGCCGTTTTAGTGAAAGGGGCGCTCAGCCCTAATGCTGAAGTCACATGATTCACTCGGATGAAGGTTTACTCGATGAAATGTTCCATTCTCGTTTCACCGCGTGTTCACACGGTTCCTTCGAAGGAAGAGTTCACTCGACATTCTCGCTACGAAGTCGTCGAGCGTAGTCGTAGCGCTGACGGTAGCAGTTCGGGAATATTTACGATTTCAATTGACATTTCCGATAACGTCGAACTAAATTACGAGAAATTGTAAACAGTAAATAAATTTCAGCACCATAAAATGAACATATGGTTAAATAATAACCTGAAAACTGATATCCACCAGTATTTTTGCACCATGAAAAATTTTTTATTCCAAAATAGGCCTCGGCTTGCAATAAAATCCATATTAATGGAATATTTATTAACGTGTCCAAAAACTAAAAACTGTTTTGGAAAGGTGATGAAATATGCTTCCAAAATTTATTATTAGAAATAACCACGTAATTTTTTAAATAGAATAATTTTTAATGTAAACTTTTAAAAGTTAAAAAAAATGGCTCTCCTTGCTATTATTCTAACTAAAATTAATGGTACCAAAAATAATATTAAAACACACACTTATTTTGTTAGACAAATAAATTATAAACGTTTCTTTCACCTCACTTTTTTGTCGTTTCATATAAAAATAATTCATAAAAAATTCACAATGTTTCATCATTTTTTTTTCAAATTCGATCAGAAACTTTGGTTCCATAGAAGTGAACATTCGTATTCTTTTGTGGTTAATTGTTATATTGAATATATAGAACATTATTTTCTGTTTCCAATACCGTTTAGATCATATTTTTCACTATGATAGTAAGGGAGAAACAACGATTTCTATGAGACGTGTAGGAGTTATTTCGAAAAGCTAACTAAACGGAGCATTTTGACGTTTAAGCCGCTCCGGCTACACGTCCTCACGCCAGAACATTTCGGCCGACTAATTTGCGAGTGAAAGACTGTTCACTTGAGTGTTCACACACATCATTCGCGTCACGTGATGTTAAATTCCGGTTGCGAGTGAACAGTGCCGAAGGAAGCATTCCAACATTGTTGGAATGCTTCATTCGGCACTGCCTTTATTCACTTTCGTGTTCACACGGTTCATTTCGAGGGAAAGAGGCGGAATGAAATCACGAAATGAACGATAAATGAATCATGTGAATGGGCTAAATATCAGACAGTTCACTATTCACTCGTTTCGTGACGTCATACTCAAGCAAATGTTCCATCTTCGTTTCACCGCATGTTCAGACGGTTCTCTAGAATAAAAGATCATTTCCCATTCCCTCTACAAGGCGCTGACAACGAACATTCAATTCGGGAATATTTACGATTTCAAATTGACATTTCCGATAACGTCGAACTAAATAACGAGTTTTTTGGTGGTTCTTATAAACAGCAAATAAATATCAACACCATAAAATGACCGTATGCTTAAATAATAACCTGAAAACTAACATCTACCAGTATTTTTTGCACTCTGAAATTTTTTTATTCCGAAATAGGCCTCGGCTTGCAATAAAATCCATATAAAATGGAATATTTTTAAACATATCCGTAAACTAAAAACTGTTTTTGAAAGACGATGAAATACGATTTCAAATTTTATTATTAGAAATAACCGTGTAATTTTTTAAATAGAATAATTTTTAATGTAAACTTTTAAAAGTTTTAAAAATGGCTCACCTTGCGTTTTTTCTAACTAAAATTAGTGGTAAAAATTAATACACACATAGGGTTGCCATCCGTCCGGGTTTCCCCGGATTTGTCCTAGTTTAGAGGGCGTCCGGGGAGCGTCCGGGCGGGGTTTCATTTGATGTCCGGGTTTAAAAAAAATTTAAAGTCAAACGTATACGTTTGCCGTGAGGAAGGAACGGTCGTTGTGAAACCGGTCGGCTTTAAACAAATATAAAAGTGGTTCAAACAAAGTAACATTGTTTCATTTATCTTTAATTAAAATTAAATTCAATTTCCAAGAATACAGCTACATTGATTTTTAAAAATTCATTTTTAAAAGGGAAGATATTCTAAAAGCTATCGGAAAGAGTGATAAATACAAAAAACTAAGTAAAAAAGGCGAGAGGCTGAGGAAAAAGCTTTAATAGCTAGATAATCAAATAATGTACTTTTGAGTGCAAAAATTTCTTTTCATTTTTGTAGTTAAAGTTATAATTGTTTTTATTACGTAAAAGAAATTTACAGTATGGCTGTTGATTAACACTTTAAGGTGATATAAATGGGTATAGTTTTTGGTTATTT
The DNA here is from genome assembly GCA_917880885.1 of Limnephilus marmoratus. NCBI lineage: Eukaryota > Metazoa > Arthropoda > Insecta > Trichoptera > Limnephilidae > Limnephilus > Limnephilus marmoratus. The sequence continues at coordinate 22,247,002 of OU862919.1, read as the reverse complement.
TATGCTTAAAAAAAATAATAATATAGGTAACTTACATCACAGTAAGTCTAAACTTTAAAAAGGTTCAGTTTTTTTTGCTTTAGATTTAAGAAGACTGCATTTAGTTCATATTATGTTAAGAGATATTTTGTCGTCTAAATGGCTGCTGATAAAAATTTAAGGATATAATTATTATTGAGTTAAAGAGTTACCTCAAAAATTGTAAGACTGAATACTAAAATGGTCTCAGTACTTTTAAGATTTATGGTTAAAAATTTAATTGAATTTTGTTAGGCTTAATATTTTAATAAGGTTTTGTTTTCATAACAGAGTAAATTAATAATGTGTGTTTTATTTTAAGTATAAAAAAATCAAACTGATTATTAAAAAAAATTTTAACAAACTGTAATAAGATTCTGTTTTGTTAGGTACATTTATAATGATAAAAGATGACTAAATTTAATTTGAAAATAAATAAAAAGGTGATTTATGACATTTTCAACTGTATTTTATTACACTGACTACGTTTAAAAAAACCTGTTGACATGTCCGGGTTCTGGGCTCTAAAATTCGGGGTTTTCACGCGTCTTGTCCTGGTTGCCAAATTTAAGATATGGCAACCCTATCACCTCACTCATTTGTCGTTTCATATATAAATAATTGATAAAAAAATTTAGATTGAGTGTATAGCGTGTTGTTTTCTCTTTCCAATACCGTTTAGTTCATATTTTTTACTATGATCATAAGTGAGAAACAACGATTTCTATGAGACCGATGTGAAACATATCGAAAAACGAAGAAATAGCCGTACGCAAGTATTTTGATGTCTCGCGCGCTCCGTAGAGACGACCTCCTACCTCAAAATGCCCGGCCGCTGGTTTGGTATATTCAGTGCCGTAAATAGCCTTTTCTGCGCCCTGTGCGAGCTTCTATAACTGCGCCCTATTTAAGTGGACCCTTCGCCTATTATACCACCCACTGTTCTCACTCACTAAAACTAAAACGCAAGTTCACCAGTGCAAATGCGTTGCCCACCCTGATGCTTAAGATTTAATTTTTGGGCCACTTTAGTCTTCATACTTCTATAATAAAATACCCTGCAGTTTCAGTAAACTGTAAATTAATTTAATTTTAAATACTTGGTATGGTAGAGTTTTAAATAAGGAAGGTATCCTAGCATAATATAAATTGCGTTTAAGTATGAATTAGTGAAAAGACGTTTATTCTGTAAGATGTTGTTCTAGCGCGTTGATTAAGCCACTTTTTATAATATATAATGAATCATTATCTACAGGAACTTTCCCAGATTTGTGGAAAAATGCACATATTGTTCCAATACATAAATCTGGTGATCAATCTTTTGTGAAAAATTATCGACCAATCAGCATTTTATCGTGTTTTGCAAAAGTCTTTGAATCTATAATTTATATTTCTGTATTTTCACATTTTAAATCCCAATTATGCATTAATCAACATGGATTTGTTCCCAACAAATCCATAAATTCAAATCTTCTCGACTTTTGTGATTATGTTTGTAATGCTTTTAATGAAAGAACTCAAGTAGACGCCATTTACACAGATTTTCAAAAGGCATTCGATAAAGTTAATCATTATATATTACTACAGAAGCTTGATCAAATAGGTACTTATTCATGGTGATCTATTTAGATGGCTTAAGTCTTACTTGGAAAATAGAACACAGTTAGTACTTATTAATGGGTACGAATCACCTCCCATAATTGTAACATCAGGTGTACCCCAGGGGTCAAATCTTGGCCCTTTGCTTTTTTTAATTTTTATTAATGACCTTGGTCCCATGTTACGCTGTAATTTTGTTCTATTTGCCGATGATCTCAAAATTTATCGCAAAATTTCAAATGATTCCTATCATGCTATGCTTCAAGAAGATCTTTGCAAACTAAGTAACTGGTGTATTCAAAACGATATGTTTTTAAATATTGAAAAATGTTACATCATTACCTTTACTCGTAACAGGAGACGAAAGGATTATGCATATTCTATTAATAATGTTCAATTAAATGCAGTCACCACTATAAAAGATCTAGGAATAACTCTTGATTCAAAGTTTATGTTTGATGTACACATCACTGATATCGTGAGTAAATCATTGAAAATGTTAGGATTCATTAATAGAATATCTAAACCATTTAAAAACCCCCAATCCATTATAACTTTATACAGCTCGTTGGTCAGAAGCAAATTGGAATATGGGAGTGTTATCTGGAACCCACATTATTTAAAATATTCTAAAACTATTGAATCTGTGCAAAAAAATTTCCTAAGACTGTTATCATTTAAAGTTGGATTGAATGCCTTACTCCAATCTTATGATGAACGTCTCCTACACTTTAATTTTACAACATTGGAAAAAAGAAGACAATTTGCTGACTTAATATGTTTATATAAAATTACTCATGATAAGCTTTTAACCACTCATTGTCTAAGCAATATTCATATTAAAGTTCCTAATAGACGTAATTTAAGGAGTCAAAACCTATTCCATATTGAAATATTTAATAACAATATTGCATTCTTCAATCCACTGTCTCGAATGTGTCGTCTGTACAACACTATTGAATGTGATCTTATAGATATCTTCGCAAACTTCTTCTTCAATGGCGCTACAGCCCATTTCGAGCCTTGGCCTCCTTCAAAATAAGCCTCCACCGCCCTCTGTCCTCGGCCGTCGTCTTCCAATCTGCAACATGGAGTAATCCTCTTGCATCCTTCCTGACATCATCCTCCCATCTCAGTCTAGGTCTGCCCGCCTTTCGTTTACCTCCCGGGTGTCCTGTCAGAACCTTCTTCGGTACTCGTGTGCTTGGCATTCGGTGCACATGTCCGGCCCATCTTAATCTTTGGAGTCTTAAATGGGTGGAGAGTCTGGGAGCTTGGTAAATATCATAGAGCTCATTATTGTGGCGGATTCTCCATGCCTCTCCCTCTCGCACCGCTCCTAAGATTCTTCGAAGTACCTTTCTTTCGAAGATGTCCAGCTGTTCCGCTGACTTTGCTGTCAGGGTTCCCGCCTCACATCCATAGGCCAAGACCGTTCTGATAATTGTTTTATATCTTCGCAAACAGTCTCGAATATTTTACAAAACAAATTAACAATCTTCTTCCATGATATATTATGGAGCACAGTTACATAATTGCTTTATTATTGTGTCTTCTCTTTCTCTGTACACTTACTTTGTTTTATATTTAATTGTTTATATTCATTCTGATTATTATTATTTCTGTTTTATCCACTACTACCATCTCCGCCTACTAACAATTGAACCTTGATTACGCATGCTGTAAACATTTTTAATTGGAGTGTTAATGTATATGTGCACATTTCAACGCAATAACATTGATGTAATTATTATTAACACTCTGTAAATGTTTCAAACAATAAATAAATAAATAAATTCGAATATATTTGCAAAGATTATTCACAACTACACAATACACAAATGAATAAGTTGAGATAGTAAAGATTTAAAGCAAGCCATAAACTTTTTTAAAGATTTACTTTTCGCGCTTTCTTCATTGCGAAATCGTTGATAACCTTTTCATACGACAGGTACCGTCCTATGTCGCGTTCAACCGACAAAATCGCTAGGCGGCCGCCGGTCAACCTTTCTTGGCCAATCGTCGAGCGCAACTAAGTTTTTATTAATTTGAGCTTAGGTACTGAATGATCTTTTGCAGGAAGCTACAGTCAATGGCACCGTTAAAAAATCTTTATAGCGACTACTACAACTACATTGGGAAACATATATTTTAAATCTACTTCGACTAGAGCTTTAAGAAGACCCAGACTTGAACTACGGTCACATTTATCAAATAATGTAGTCGCTTCAACTTAACTCTAACACTAAACACGTTACTGGCATATAGGTACGTATGTGTTGGAATCGAGCACTAGGGGCGCAGCGGGGCCGGGAACTTATCAGGAGCAATCAGGAGCAAAACGAAAAAAATAATAGTCCTGCATAGTTTGGCAATTCTTGCGCCCCCCGGAGTCTACGCCCTGTGCCTGGGCACTGGTGGCACCGCCCTATTTACGGCACTGGGTATATTTATGCCCGGCCGACTGATTCACGGAATGAAACCCTATTCACACAGTTCATTCGCGTCACGACGTCGTATCGTAACGTAATTCCGGTTGCGAATGAAGATCGATATCCAACTTTATCGAAATGGTTCATTCGGCTCTGTCACTCATCACTTTCGTTTCATCGCGTGTTCAGACGGATTATTTCGAGGGAGAGAGGCTGAATGACGTCCCAAAACGAGTGAATAGTGAACCGTCTGATATTACCATCTAATTTATGCACAGAGCGTTAGCGATCTAATTTATGCACATATTTCCATAGAAGCTCTTTCCAATGTCAGCTTTAAAAAAAATGATATAATTTCTATTGAGATGCCGCGCCGTATTGAAAAAGTAATAAATATGCCTCGATGGAAAATAATCTCAAAGTATGTTCCGAAAATTATAAAAAAAACCCACCTTCTGTTATTTATCAAGGTACAAAAAAATCGCAGTGTTTCTTTAAATGCTACGTAACTCAGATGTCGACGTTTTTACTCAACTTTACATAAGTCAAATTTTTAGTCAAACTTTACATAAGTCAAATTCGCGGCTTTGCTCGAATGGTATTAGATGGAAATCCCACTGATTCATTCATTCATGCTTTCATTCGCTGATTCACTCACTCGCTCACTCGCTCACTCACTTGTATATAGAATCCATAGCAGGCATACGCACACCAAATCAAGTTTCATCGCAATCGGATTCTGATGTTAAATACACATTAAACATACACCTTAAATGCATTTTCATTTATACAAATTTCATAACGCCAGAGCTTAACATTATACATAGCCTATAACCTTCACGGGTGTGCGCACAACAACTCACCTAAGTTTCATCGCAATCGTATGAATGGTATGGCAGCGCATAACATACGAACAAACAAACAAATATTGATTTTTATATATAAGAAGATTTTCACAAAAATCGCTTAGAAAACCTTATTATTAACTTGCTAATTAAAATCTTTTTTTATAACCGTGCGCTCCCTCTCTCCCTCTATTGTATATGTACATATTTACACATATCTCCCTTCTTTTTCTTTTTGAACGCTTAAATGGAGCCGCGTTTTATTTGTAATTTGGTGCAAAATGAAACGAAATAACCCGGTGAACAATTGTGATTTTTTCATAAAACTGGACGCAACATTATAAGTAAGTCTGATGATTGGAACCCGCAATTCTAGGCCTGCTGTCAATTTTCCCTCGCTAGGGAATGGATGCTGATGATGTCTGGTCTTATCTTTTCGGAGGTCCCGGTTTATCCCAACTTTCAAGTAAATACAAGCTTTTGGTCGCCATTTGATTGAGGTACCTTTTTTAAATGTTGCCTTGGGACTTCGGACTTATCTAATTGTTACAACGCCTTCAAGCGAATTGGTGGCATTTTCACAATGTAAATCAGCTTCACTTGTCCACCATAAAATACCAACTTCCAATTAACCAATGTAGAGTCATAATTATTTAATCATTGTGTGGGTGGTTTGTATATTTATGATCATTGTCAAGGAGCAATGCACGGCACTGCTTCCTAAAGGAAGTATTTTGCATTGGCAGTGACGTCACGAGACATTTAAACACCGTCGGCAGTTGAGATTCCAAATTCAAAACATTTCACGTTGCAGTCAAGTCAATGTAGTGATTTCAGATGCCAAACATCTGGTTACATCTGGTAGCAAAATCTCTGCGTTGGTCGCTCCGTCTCCCATTATCTCCACATAATATGAAGGTGGTACCATAAATATACAAACCACCCACGGTGGTACCTAGGCTTGGTACATACTAATGGCAAAGATAAATAGGTACTTTTTTAATATCCTTTTTTTACGTCTTGCATTATCGTGGGATACAGGGATGAGTGGATTATCTATAGATACAGGATATCTACCGCGATACAGGTTGTTTGTAAATTTGGTATAATTTGGTGGCCAAAAATTCATTCTTGGATTAATTAAGTTACTGTAATAATTACCTAGGTAGGAGGGCCGTTTTTAGGCCAGGAATTAATCATGGAATTGATCCATTATTTTGCCTTCAAATCTTTATATTTGGAAATATAATATGTCCAACCCTTCGATCAAGTATATCTAGATACGGCCTATCTTAGTAAGCAAGCCAGTAAAATTGACCCCGTGTAAGTAAATGTTAACAATACAACTATTGTACGTATTCCAGCGCCTCGCCTCGAAGTTCGTAAATCCGATCACAAAGTTCATTCTCAAATCCCATTATGTAGTTTTACCATTTAGCAACCAATCAGATATCGCGCGTGACGTATTATGGAGATGAATTTATCAATCCTACTTGGTATAAACTAGCCGTACACGCTCGTAAAGAAAATAACCCGAGAGCGTTCATTGTGTGACAAGAGGTGTTCTTTTAATTTTAAACAAACGTCGAGAAAATACGTCACGAAACCAAAGAAGGGCTGAATTGGGAGAGGATTAATAAATAACATGAAACATTTTAGTTTTCATTTTTAGTTTTTACATTCTGAACAGGTCCTCTAGAACCAAAAACGGTAGGTAAACCTACATTTTTTATTATTGGGCAAAGGTTTTATCTTAGTGAAAAATATTTGGTAAATAAATATTAAATAACCACTTGGAAAGACCCATTGCAGGGGTGTTAGTTACCCAATAAATGGTGGTTATGGGTTTCTCCCAACCACCTGGAACCAGTTAGACTATGGCATCCCCAATTGGGGATGTGAGGCTGATTGTAGTGGGGAGGGGAAGGAAATGGGTTAGAGCAGCCGTATTTCTATTTAGTTCAGTCAAGGAAGGAGGTGTAGAGTGCGTGAGCAGGAACCTAAGCGATTCCTTCAGAAACTTGTTCAGGGTGCTTAGGGTGTGAACATACTAATAGTCCTGACGTCTAGGTGGTGAGCTAGGGGAGGAAGGGGGGGGGGGGGGGGGGAGAAGGTCCCAATTTTCGGATGTGCGCTTATATCTCGAAAACGGTGCGTCGAAGAGGACAATTTTCTTATAATAAGTAAACGCTCATAAAATTATGTACAACTTTTATTCTATACGTAATTTTCTAAATCCAAGCTGAAAATAAATTAAATCCAAGTCTAAGTCCCACAATCTGTTACAAACAAAAGTGATGTGTCAGTAATAAGATAAAAACAGCTTTTTCTGAAAATGACGACATTTTACGTAAAAAACTTAAAATTGCTGTAAATATTTACTGGTTAGAGATTAATTTGCATATGTTTATTCCAAAAGAGAATTAAATTCTTTACAACTTCTTTCAAATAAATTTCTTTCATTGATGAATATTTTAGACGATATGAAGGAATGTTTGATTCAAAATGTGAGGTAAAATGATTTTTTTCGAAAATATCTAAATTTGTGGAGCGTGAAGTTTCTGTTCCTGCTCACGCACTCTACAACACCTTTTTGACCTTTCATTGACTGGACTAATTGTGGGATATTCCTTCGAAACTTCGAGGCAGAAATCTACCAGAAACGTTTTTTTTTTTCAAAGTAAGTTTTCAGTTAAAAAATAGTTGATACTTAGTCTTCTCCCACTAGCTCAATCGGAGAGTTATTTGCGGTGTTTTCAGTTTGTTGATGATCGATTTGGGAAACTACCAAACAAGGTTGGAAAATGAAAAGATTGGTACATAAAATAAAGAAATGTTTATTAATAAAACCATGTCCTTTGATATACAAATGCCCCTTTAGAGATATTGCAGCAAATGATTTTCTGACGCTTCTAGGAAAAGTTTTAATCTCTTTATGGACGGATTTGGAAGCTTATTTACTGATTTTAAAATTTATTTTATCGGAAGCAGATTTTTGAACAAACCAAAGCTTGTAACAAGAATTAAATTTACGGTACCCATCGCGTTGTTGCATCGCAGCCTGGGCAAGGGACGGCGAAATTTGACTTTGATCCTTTTTTTAAATACATACTAACTAATATATATATATATATATATATATATATATATATATATATATATATATATATATATATATATTTTAATCTACACGAATCAATCATAATCTTATTTCATAATCTTTTTTTTAATTAAGTAAACGCTGAGGAAGTGAGCATTGCTCAGGAAATATGTCGGTTTTTTATAAACAATAAACGTGGTTAAAACTAAGAAAATTATTAATTGTGAAAAAGAAATTCATTCAGCAAATAATACGTAGGTAATGGGCTATTATATTTTGTGCTTAAAATACGAAAAAAAAACTGAGAAACGTTTTTTTAATTAAAAAATAAATTAATTAATGAGCCCATTACCAGTTCGGCCCTTCCCTGTAAAGCGCTCACCCCCCCCCCCCCCCCCCCCCCTCCCCGCTCGCTGAGCGGTAACACCGTTCTATCTCAACTCCCCGCCACGTGTCGAAGCGCGAATGACGTCAGAATATTGCTTGACAAATTTTAAAAACTATAATGTTTTTCACGTTTATGAATGCGCTGTGTAAATGCGATCTGTAACACATATATTTTCTTCTGTATTCTGATAGCTGACTACGTTTTCAAAAATAAAGTCCGCGACGTGTACCTTGTAAAATATTCGGTAGTGGTATATTTTTGTGTTTGAAAAAATTTACCCCCGTCTGGACGGCTGGCAATGCAAATTAGTTTCAGTGTAGCCCTCCAGCCCAATAAAAGATACAATTAAGAACTGTGCCTTCTAAACGGTGCAATACGATGCATATACTTTTTCATAAATGGGCCGTAAGCCAATTTTATTCTGGTTTCGGGAGTTTGAGGGCCATTATTATTTTTATACGGCCTGTCTAGATATCCTTGGTCGAAGGTCCAACCCTATTAAATATTAGACATTGGAATAACAAGTTGACTGCATTATACCTATATTCGACATGGCGTAGAAAATATGTGATTTGACAGGTCATCACTTCTAATGTGACCGTCTTTCAGACGGTGCCATCTAGCGGCAATCATAGTAGGATTGTAACGCCTGAAATTGCTTTAGCCGTGTTTGGTGAACAGATCTGAACAGCCAGGTACTTCCCCACCTTCCTCTTCCCATATCCTTTCCCTCCCCACTACCATCATATTACAACATAGGGGCCGCCGTTCAAGTATTACGTAACGCACTTGGGGGGGGGTCTCGTGAAACGTTACGGTGCGTTACTGGGGGGGGGGGGGGGGTCGAGCATCGCGTTACGTAACATGTTTTTCTTTATTTAAATAAAAAATTTGGAAATTAAAATCTTCCAAGTTTGCAACCCTTTTCGTATATGTTGTACGGGGAATTAATTCCTCGACTGTATTGTGGGTCATTTTTGTTTTATTTTCGTTGTCAGTAGTCATTACGTCATTAGTGTTCTAAACACGAAATACGCATAAACACAAATTTCTGTAGTCCGTGTTGTTAAAGTGAGTTTGAAGTTACTATAATGTCCTGAAAAGCGGCAGATTTACATCATCAGCTGTTATTGGCCTATACAGGTTCTCATGCTGACTTGCCAGCACAACGCAACCAAAAAAATGACAATGAAATTTGGAAAAAAGCAAAAGAAAAAATAATGAAAAATTTATGGAACATAACATATGAATAATGTTATACGTGAGTTTTTAGTTAGAACAATGCTTTTTACTTATTACACACAGGTTAGTTTACAGCTTAAATATAAAAATATTATAAATATTTTTTTTTTCGTAGTACATGCCTAGTCACACTCAGAACATGAAAAAGGTTTTTCTCCACTGTAAATCGCGCTATGCATTTTTAAATCTCCTTTCGAGAACTTGAATAACTGCATTCGGGAAAAGAAGATGGTTTTGTCTGCTGTAGGTAAACATGTGATTTTTTTATGTCTCTTTTTAGAACATAGTATAGTCGCAGTAGAAACACGTAAGAGGTTTTATATCACTGTAAGTCAGCAAATGATTTCTAAGAAGTTCCTTTGTACAACATAAATAATTGCAGTCGGGACATGAAAAAGGTTTTTTTTTTCATAAGAAGCAATTACTTTGTGGTTAAACATTGTATTATAAAAAATTAAACAAACGTTTTGTATTTAACCACGAATTTATTATTTTATATATCCACCGGTTTCGCTTCGACCAAGCTTCCTCAGGATATAATAATAACTGTTATTATTATATCCAGAGGAAGCTTGGTCGTAGTCGTAGCGATACCGGTCGATATATAAAATAATAAATTCGTGGTTAAATACAAAGTGTTTGTTTTATTTTTTATAAAAAGGTTTTTCATCAGTGTGAGTTAGCATGTGCTGTTTAAGTTATTTTTTTTTCGAGAAGAAGAATAGTTGCAGTCAGGACATGAAATGAGTTTTTCTTCACTGTGGGTAGACATGTGATTTTTAGATTTCTCTTCGTAGTACTTGAATAGTTGCAGTTGGAACATGAAAAAGGTTTTTCTCCACTATGAGTCGAGTCAGCAAGTGACTTCTTAAATATCCCTTTTCTGAACATGAATAGTTGCAGTCAGGACATGAAAAAGGTTTTTCTCTTCTTTGAATCACACGGTGGATTTTTAAATTATCCTTTTGAGAACTTGCATAACTTCATTCCGGACAGGAAAATGGTTTTTGTCTGCTGGGCGTAAACATGTGATTTTTGCGCCTCTTTGTAGAACATGAATAGTCACAGTGGAAACTTGTAAAAGGTTTTATGTCACTTGGAGTAAGCAAATGATTTCTAAGAAGTTCCTTTGTACAACATGAATAATTGCAGTCGGGACATGAAAAAGGTTTTTGTCCGGTGTGGGTAAGCATGTAAATTTTTAGATACCGTTGTATAGCACATGAATAGTCGCAGTCGGGACAAGAAAAAGGTTTTTCGTCACTGTGAGTTAGCAAGTGCCGTTTTAGTTACTTTTTTCGAGAAGAGGAATAGTTGCAGTCAGGACATGAAAAAGGTCTTTCTCCGCTGTGGGTAAACATGTGATTTTTATATTTCTCTTCGTAGTACATAAATAGTTGCAGTCTGAACACGAAAAAGGTTGTTCTCCACTATGAGTCAACAAGTGACTTCTTAGATATCCATTTTGAGGACAAGAATAGTTGCAGTCAGGACATGAAAAAGGTTTTCACTTCTGTGAATCACACTGTGGATTTTTAAATCTTCCCCTTTGAGAACTTGTATAACTGCATTAGGAACATGAAAAGGTTTTATTCCACTATGAGTCAGCTTATGAATCATAGTGGATGGAGTAAAGTGTTGCTCCACAGGGAAACAATAGGAAAATTACTTTCTTAGGGCCTCCTCAGTGCAGCTAATGTAAAAAAAGTACGTGTTGTAAAACCATGTAGGTATATAATAGGTCAGTGTTAAATTGTGGAAATCCGGAAGGAATACAAGGCCGATAAAAATTATAATAATTTCCAATTTTTTTTATAAATAACAATTTGAATAAATAAAATGAACAATATACGCATGTATCGCTAGTTGTATTTATTTGTTTCCGCAAACGCGATTAAATCAAGAAAAAGGGTATTTAAGAGACATTTCAGTACGTTGCGCAACTTAATTGTGACTTTCAGGTAAAAATTGTCACTTGGGTGTTACGTAACGTTTTCGGGGGGGGGGGGGGTAAAGGAAAATGTTAGGGCGCGTTACAGGGAGGGGTGGGGGGGAGGGGGGGGTCCAAAATCTTCAAAAGTTGCGTTACGTAATACTTGAACGCCCCCATACCCCAATACCCATAATTTAGGTACTTATTTTACATTTACCTTTTAAAATATTGGAAACTGTTGGATTTCCCAATAAAATAAAAGAAAAAATATTTATGGTACTACCGCTAAGAGCTCCGTTGTAACCTCTCCTTCTGTTGCATGCGTCGTTTATGAGAGTAACGGAAATACAAGCACAAGCTGTGCGCCTACAATAATATTTGCGCACCCCAGAAACCGGTGATTCCCAGTGTTCTGGTATGTGTATTCCTGTCATTGAGAAGTATTAGTTCATTTATGCATTGAGAGCTCCTTTGTAATTTCTCTTTCTGATACACGCGTCGAGTGAGAGGATTATATCGCCATGATAAATAATTTATTATTTCTAATTTCTGCCTAGTGAACGTAGTCGGATAATTTCTGGTTTCTGAATGAAAAATGCCGGCAGAAATTGGGTCTCGCTCCTGTAAATCGATATTCACAACGGAGCAGCGTAATATTTTAAAAAAGTGAGTCGTGAATCACGATTTTAATAATTTTCATGTTTCGCGTTCGTCCTTGTTCCGTTGTTCTGTGTCTGTTATCAATAATTAGGTACTCGGTAACAAACAGAACAATGACCACCAGAGTGATAAATAATGGTTAAAATCCAATAATAACTATGATTCAGTGGCACGTTGAATGTCGATTGTGTGATAACAAAGGAAATAGGGAAAGCAGGAAAATAATACAGAATTAACAGAAATGAGAAATACCGCATACGTGGAACAGGACAAATTTTAACAATCACTAGCGGACCGATATAATAAAATGTAAACTAGGTAGGTACTTAAGAATTGTATAATTATTAGACCTGGTGGTTTGTGGTATAAAGTGCAGCAGAGCAGAGAGAGAAGCCGTGGTCCCTGTCTGCACCAATGTCTCCAAGCTGCTGATGTTCCTGCCCAGCTGTGCTATGGCCCCCAGCAGTTTCTTGTCCTTCGGCATGTTTAAGTCTTCTCCAGCAAAGAACTTCCAGTTGGAGAACACGCCCTCTCCAACCTCCTTGGTCAGCTTCAAGACATCCACGATGTCCTCAATGATAGAGTAGGTGGGACGAGGGATGCTGACCATCAAGGAGGCAAGCAGGAGCCAGCGAAGAGCCGCCATGATTCAAACTGAACCAATCTGACGTCTAGAAAACTATCCACAAACTAGGTAGGTACTTTGAACCACCTGGTAACACTGAACACTCGTCGCCTAGTTACTTATTTGCCGGCTCTTTCTACTCTACTATTAATTCAATATCTCCACTAATTTCTAGTCAGGTCAATTTCAGAGTCAACAGATGGTCGTCAACTGTTCGAGTCGACGAGCCAACCATCTGCCTCTGAACAATTCTGAAACTGTTGAAAATTTGAATGTGCTGTGCTGAGTTGAGTGCTCCGTTCAAATTGAAAGTAGGTACCTACCTAAAATAATAACAGTTTTCAGTGCGTGCTCATTGGTTACATGCGGACTCGAGCTGCTGAGCAGACGGATCTTTTAATTAAACAAGCAAGATAGCAAACGTTAGTAGCAAGTATTATTTCATTTGTTCTGTAGCCTTTTAATTCAAATGTTTACCGATCCCTTTTTCTATATGCCTTCCGATATGCTTTGTTCAGTAGTACGAAATGAGTGGAAAGTGGAAATGAGTGTATGTATGTATGTAGCCTGGTGCTGGTGATACCGTCACGTCAGGGTTGCCAACTTAGGGGTTTTCCCCCCAGATTTAGGGGGAAAATAAGATGGATGGGATTTTTTTAGGGGTTTAATATGTTGAGGGGTATTTTTAGGGGGTTTTGTGATTCCGTATATTTTTTAAGTTTTTTATTACATCGTACACACGGAGCACTCACACACTTTACAATTTTATTTGTTGACTACCAAAATAAGCTGCGAAATAGACTCCATTGAAATGTTTCAAAGCATGATGATGGTTCGGTTCACATTAAATCGAAATGGTGGATCTTGCACTACATTTAATCCATCTTTTTTTTACGTGACCTCCACACAGGAGGCCCTGAGGAAAATAATCTTCCTTTGGGTTTTTTTAAGGAAAGGAAGGAGGAGAGTTCTGGGAAGGAAAAGGGTTTAAGGGATGGGTAGGAATCTGGGGTTCAGTATGTCCTGGTCATCCGCCTCCAAGACCTAGACAAACCTCACCCCATGAACCCGGGCACCCCTGCTAAATCACCAAACGTAGCGAACCACTTGGGGTGACCTATGGCAGAGGTGTTGGTTATTCAATAAAGGTTCCCGGGGCGGCGGTACCCATTTCCGCCTCCCAAATTGAACATCTCCTGAAATGTTTTCTTATTCAATGTTAACATGTATGATTTTAAAAAATCTGATTCTTGTCAAGAAAATGATGCAATATTTGATATTTTAAATAATTTATATATAAAGATTATTAAAAAACATTACAGCATACCATTTATTAATTATTATTCATTATTTTTACAAAAAAAAATTTTTAGGAGTATTTTCAAGTAATTTGCCGGTTTCTAGGGGTTTTTGAGTTTAGTTTAGGGATAAATATTTTTGAGAGTTGGCAACACTGCGTCACGTGTCACGTACTCGTCACGTATGATGTGTGGTGTGGGTACTAGAAGAGTACAAGGTGACATACACTGGTTATCTCTTTCATTCATCTACTTATTTGTTATATTTTACAGGCACGCACATCACGTGGATTGCTTTGCTTGGTTTGGAAATTTAGCTAAAATCCACACTTTTCCTTCCACTGCCTTCTTATAAATTGGTGTTATTTATAATTACCCGACTTTTCTCGCGTTTGTTTTCTAATATATTATTTACATCAGCGAACACATACCTAAGTACCTCCCACACGCATACTTCGGCGCGACCGAGTCCCGCGCCGTTTCTAGCCGCCGCGCAGAAAAGTAAAGGCCGATAGGTTTACAGCGCAGTTCACTGTGAGACTTTTCTGCGCGGCAGCCTGAAGTGGCGCGGGACTCGGTCGCTCCGAAGTGCGCATGTGGGAGGTGCTATAGTAAAGTACTAAATTAGATTAGGGAACGTACCCATACTACGTGATTTTGCAATTTTTAAACCCCCCCCCCCCCCGGTGACCAAAAACCTAAGCCCGCCGCCGCTCATTTGTACCAAGCGTGACATTTTGAAGACCCCCCCCCCTAAACGAGTCACGTAGTATGGGTACGTTCCCTTATCTGTGTAGGCCAAAAAAAGAACTAACGAACGAACTTTTTTTAATCCCTATTTATCTATTTTTTGTACTCACCATAGACATTCAAATTTAATAGACGAGAAGATACAGGTGAGGGGTAAAACCAAACTATGGGGAGCGAAGAGTGATTCGTTAAAAAATCAATCTGACAGTATATAGGCATCTCGCATTATAATATCACCATTTAGTTCTTAAAAGCAAAATCTGCTTTTGAATGAATAGGTATACCTTTTTACATGGGAGCGCGAATTGCTCGCCACGTTATTAACATATTTGCGAAGTCCAAATGCAAAGTAAAGTTCGCCACTTTTCACAGACGAATATTTTGTTGCCGTATTTATTAAGACACTTTTACAAATGTTTCATAATTTACTTACCCCTGTAACCAGCGACGAGCTCACTGAACTGAGAACCGCCCGCATTCGTTATGATCGACATATTTGTATAGCACAAGCCATCATTTTGCCGTGTTATTTCGTAAAATGTACGATGTGTGCTCGACGCTGGTCAGGACAAGAATGATGACATTGATGACGCCACATTTTTTAGATTCAAGCGAGGCTCTCGTAAGCCCAGCCGGCTCCATGGAACCGGTGTGGGGAGGGGGAAATAATACGCTTTTATCACGTAGGGCAGGTCTATAATATTCATATGTCTATGGTACTCAAAAAATTCTATAGTATCGAAGCCACAACTTATAAATATTTTGTAAATTAATTCCAGACCTGCCACGTTTAGCTTACCTACGCAAAAGGTACATTTTTATTTCTGGCAGATTTTGTAAAGTTTTATTATATATAAGTGGAAAATTTTCTCCCGGAATAAAAAAAAATAAACAATCTTAGTTATCAAAGTTTTCTAGCAAAACTTCTCCATTTTAGACTTTAAAAGCATGAAATACCTGTGTTCACCTATATTTTCTCAGATCTAATGATCTGACAAAAATATTGCTATTGTATAAAATATCATAAATAAAATAGTAAAACTGAGACTTTTAAAATTCTATCATAAGGTTCAGTGACGTGGGTTTTTGGTAAATCATTGAAAAGGCCGTTTGACTACTAAAATATTTTTAAATGCTCGCAATGGTGATTGCTAATACACGCTGATGAAACTAGAAACTCCTTTTATTGCCTTTTGGAGGTGTGCAACTGGGATTAGATCTTCAACACGTACGAAAATTTGTTAATAAGATATTCAATCAAAATCAAATAATAATTTTTATAACCACTTAAAGCTATTCATGATAAATATAAACCCAGAAAAAGATCGATACAATAAGAAACCTAGAAAAAAATCGTTCAGAATTGCCCCACTTTAAGCGTTGTCTATGACCCAAATGAGATTTTTTCTTGTGTTGGTAGCTTCATTTTCGTCTATGGATTTGTTCCCACCATAGTGTTGGCAACGAAGGTCACTGATCGACATGAAGTTGATTTCACATTTTCACTGCGCTTCTGAAGTGCTGGAATGCCATTTTTGATGGCCTCTGATCACCCGTTACAATTCGTTGTCTAAGTTTTTGTGTCGCGTCGGTTGTGCCGGAATCAGGCATTTATGCCACACGATGTGTAATATACTCGAAATGTGCATTAAATACCAGTGTCTTACGTAAAGCAACGAGCGTGCTAGTTATGAAAAATCATGGTGTCAAAAAAGTTGGAGTGATTGACGTTTGCTAGTTTTTTATAGTTCGCGTCATCCTCCCCGGTGGGGAGGCCAGCGCACAGCGTCAGGATGCCCAGCACCACGGCGCAGGTGCTCATGAGGAAGGACAAGCGCGGCGCGGCGGCCTACATCCACGCGGACTGCGCCAGCGGGCCCCCGCAGCACCTGGGCCGCTTGCTGGACGTGCTGCTGCACCCCAACAAGGCCATCGATGAGCGCGACACCATCGACTGGTGCCGCTGGCTCATCGCCGGCGGCCGCACTCCGGACGAGTTCGCCGCAATCGGTGAGCACCCGCTTATTACCTTGTCCTTACAAAACCTCGAATGTCCTCGACTTCTCATCATCGTAATCGCCCTCCGCGGAAGACACACACTACTCCCGTCGTGTATTTATCGATTCGTCTTAATCAAGCGGCGACACGTCAATGTTTTATGTCATCCTATTGTTAAATAGTTGAATTGGGGTTGACAGGAAGCCTTTTATGAGATGAACCTAACCTTCAATGTGCAGTACGTAGAGGTCAATCACACTGACCGACAAAATAGTGCTCGTTAACGTCATTTTTCATCTGAAAATCAATATTACAACTATGACATAACATTAGCACCTCCATGACATGTCATGTAGTATATAGGTAAGTAAGTTTACCTATTTTATACCTGCATTTATTTTATATTGTGACAAGTCATTGTCGATGATCAGGCAGTAGTGGTGTATTCTCAATATAATTTAATCGGTAAAGTAAATAAACGTGGCAGCCATCGGTATTGAATTATTCTAGGTTTTCTATTTATGAATATTAATCACTTAATTAATGGTGGTGTCATCTCAGGAGTATTATTTGTTCATTACTTAGTAGTTTGTTATTATTGAAAGGTGACATAAAGACAATGAATCATAATGTATTGTTTGTAGTTTTGTGACTACATAAATGACTTTGTCTGTTACAAACTGAAACAAGTAAGTTTTATCTGCAGTTTTCCATCCAAACATTACAAAAACTGTCACATTATAAATTTTCATTCAGCTTTATTTCAACAATCAATCATGAGTCTAGTTTTTGCACTGATAATTCGTGGTGGAATTCCATTGTATTAGAATTTGAAATTAAAACACTTTTGTACTTTCTATATAAATTCATGTGTATTCATTTTAAGTAAAAATATCCATTTAATATGTAACATCATTCATAATTTTAATAATAAACTTTATAATTACCTGTCTCTCTCTCTCTGGTTTCAATCCTGAGATTGGTTTGCAGCAATGTCATCTATTCGTTTCTTCCACTCTTCCCTGTCTTGTGCGGCTCTTTTGAAGTCTGCATATGATGAGCAGCGCACGTCCACCAGCAGGTCCTCCAGGTACTCTCGGCGTGGGTGTCCCCTAGCGTTTGTCCCCTCGGTCATACCCTCCATTATGGCATGCAAGAGGCCTTCTTGTCTTATTACATGGCCGATCCATCTTGCGCGCCTTTCGGACAAGGTCCTGAGCAGGTGCCTTCCTCCTTCGATTCTTTGGAGAACCTCTTCATTTGTTATGTGGTATCTCCAGGAAATTCCTAATAGTCTTCTATAGGACCACATCTCAAAAGCCTCTAGTCTCCGTTTACCTCTTTCGGATAGGCACCATGTTTCACAGCCGTACATCAAGATACTCCATACATAGGTCTTGATGAGGAGTATTCTCAGTTTCAGGTCTATATTATTTCATTCTATTATTAATTACCTGTATGTACCTAAAATTAACAAAATAACTTATAATACGTAGCATAAGAATTTCAACTACCAGTCTGAAAATGTCCGTAATAGGATGAAACCGGTCCTGGTGAAATATAAATTAGTGGAAGAAAGTACAAAAGTGTTTAATTTCAAATTCTAATCAATCATGCATATTATGTTATAATGATTGATTCTGATTGTTCAATTAACCTGCTGAGAGGATCCAAATTATTAATAACAAGATAAATGTACAAAATAAATACCATGCATATCAAAGAACATAATAAAATAAGATATTTTTATGTTATTAGTTTTTGGGGTATTATGCCGTGTTACGCTACCTCCTTCTTTAGCCAACGTTTCGGACAGCGTTGCAGTGTCCATCATCAGGGCAGATGTGATCTCAACGTTCATTACGATATCGCAGAAGAGTTTCAACTGTCCGGAGCCAGTCGAATCCACGATTTGTGGAATGTTATGAGGCTGTGATGGAGTGGGGTAGAAGAAGGTTGGCCACTTGTTAATACCCCAAAAACTAATAACAAAATCATTTTTGGCCGTGAAAATCTAAAATTGTAGATATTTTTATATTTTAATTTGCTATACAAAAAGTTTTATTACCAAGTTTTCTCTTATGGATGGTTTTTTTTTTTTGCATAATCAGAATAAAAACATGCACCACACATGTAATTATTTTCAGCAAATTTGTGTACATTTGTAAACATTAACATGCAGTAACTGTTTTATCTTTTGTTTCTTGATGTTATTGAATATAAATCAATAATTATGGGTGCATCTCAAATTACTTTATCATTGTATCATCTGTTCATTTTAAACCTGCATATCTTTGTTTGGATTTAACTGCAATAAAACAATGTGTTGCACCTATAATAATTAAGTGTTGGTATACTGGTTACATTTCCAGATTATTTCTGAATTCATGATGCATTTGCTTTGGTTACACCGATAACTTTTGATTGACTGCACAATACTGCACATGTTTCACATTGTTTTTTAAAGTAGCTCATGGCATTAGCCTATTGATTATATATTGTACTACCTTTGAAATAGAAGAAATTCTGTATGTCTATGACCCAATTTTTTTACTATTAAATTTCCTTTGTATACATAGAGATACTGCATTCCCATTGTCGTCCACCGATCAGGATTAATTGGGAAGACATTTCTGTGTGAAACGGTTGGTATCCGCTGTAGGATTCTAAATTTGCCTGATCACGTGCCAACTTTGCTTGGACATAAGAATATTATATAAACAAGTTGATAAGCAATTGAATATTTTAACGAGTGTAACGGGTAACTGAGAACATTTTGCAAAAAATATATTATGATGCCCTACAAAGTATAATAAAGACCCATGCTTCTTTCGATAGCTTATTCATACTGCAAAAACAGGGCTAACCTTACTAAGTCCAAATCATTGTTCTAGGGGTTGCTTTACAAAGTATGTCAATGACCCACGCTTCTTTCAATAGCTTATTATTTATATTGTAAGCACAGAGCTAATCTAGTAAGTTCTTTATCATTGCACACTGCAGTTGAGTTGAAGTTTCAGGGGTATGCTAGTGTGAGTGGGCCCGTTGGCTCCATGCCATGTATTAGAATATGTTATATTTTGTATGTAAGCGTTTCTTTGCCCCTCCCCGCCACCCACTTGGATTTATTTATGGAGAATTTATTCTACATAATATTATCCAGTCTGGCTGCTTGGGCATGGTTTGACAGTATGTCTGAAGTTCTAGTAGGTAGTATAAATAGTATTACATATTGAGTATGGACACCTGTGCATATAAAGTTTTGAAGCGAATGTTTCTCAACGTTTATTATGATGTCGCAGAAGAGTTTCAACTGTCCGGAGCCAGTCGAATGTCGCATCCACAATTTGTGGAATGTTATGAGGCTGTGAGGAGTGGGGTAGAAGAAGGTTGGCAACTTGTTAAAATACACACTATCATAGATATTTTTGTAAATAATAAACTAGTTTCAAAAAATATCTCCACGATTTGTGCACCTCAAAAAAAATTTTTTTTTGTCGTTTCATTATTTTTCAATAATTACTTCATAAATATTTTATACTTACTATGTATTTCAAATTTTGTATTTATGCTATGTTCAATAATACTTACATTGTTTTTCATGTGTTTGCTTCTGTGGATATGCAAATGTGATTACTGCAGACACATTATTAGTCTAGGGATATTTGTATTTTAATTTGTTTTATATTACCCACAAAAATGTTTTATAAATATTCTGTTTGTGTCTCAAATAAATAAAATAAAAATAAAACTCCCAGATTTTCATATCTGGTCTAAAACATAGTTAAAGCCATTTCTAGCTATGTTTCATTTCAGATTGGTGGTCTTTCTTGGAGACTGAAATAAGGTGCAAATAATTCATTTATTTTCAACAAAATAAATTGAAAAGGGAAAAAACTTACAATCAACTTCTATGTGTAAATTTAAATACATTTTGCCAAACCATTTTTCAATACCTAACCAATTCTCAAAATATAAAGTACATTACTTATAGATATTTATTTAATATTTTACAGGTGTAGTGATGACAACATTCTTATCACACTTGTTTTTACAAGTTTTATAATTTTAATTTTATTCTTATTTAGAAAAAAACATTATTTGTTATGTTTTTACACTCACCCAGTCGATGACCTGTTTTTAGGGTTAATGTACATATTTAATTTATCATAAGTAAATTGATATCGTGTGAGCTTGCCCTTTGCTCTTTAAGACCATCTTCACAAAGCATGAACAATAAACTTTCTAATAATTATTTTTTGTAAATATAAGTACATATATATACCTGTTGGAGTTACTGCAGTACTCTGTACTGGTACTGGTACTGCATTACTGGTTAGTAAACCATATTATACTGGATCTTGACCATACGTATTCATGATAAATTGCTATACATGCAGTCGCTGTTCAGAGTGCTGGGTTCGATATCTCGGTAGTCATTTGATACTAAAACACATTTCCAAAAGTCAAGGGTTCAAAGTTAAGCTATAATTTTTTTTACATTAGCTCCACACAGGAGCCCTGAGGAAAATAATTTTCTATGACATCTTTCGGGATGCTGTGTGGAGGATCGTATTAAGGAAGGTGAGGAGAGGAAGTTCTGGGAAAGAAAAGGGGAGTCGGTACGAATCTGAAAGTCAGTGTGTCCAGGAATAACGGACGTATGAGTCCATCCCTTCCAGGCGATGGGTCGATAGAGTCTTGCTGGAGGGGTCAAAGGGTCTTTCTCATCCACCCTCTCCTGATCCGGCCGAACACTCGGTTGGGCAGACGCATCCGCCGCCAAGACGTTGACAAACCTCACCCCATGAACCGGGCACCTCTGCCAAGTCACCAAACGTAGCGAACCCCTTGGAGTAACCTATGGTAGAGGTGGTGGTTATCCAATAAATGGGACGGCGGTATCCATACCCGCCTCTCAAATTGAAATTTGAGAAGAGATTTTAAATATTATTGATAAACAAAATTGACCTTTTTTTGTGATTACATACGGCAAAGTCCGTAAGACTATGACATCTTCTAATTCGTCTATTTGGGGTATTTTGTGAAAGAGAGAGGTTCAAGGAACTGAGAGGGAGAATATTGGAAAAAGGAAGGTTGCTAGGTTCCTGGCTATTCAGACCTGGTGATTAAACACGGCTAGTGCCGTTTCCAGCATAGCTTCGCTTATAAATAGGTCTTCACCAGGACGATTCGGACAGTCACTTGTATCACTTTACAACGTGGTGAAAATATGCTGTATATTATTTTATTGAACTTATAAGAGAACCAGCACATAATTAAATATAAAATGGTGACTGTACGCCAAGATTCGAACCCACGACCTCTGGACCCAGAGCCAAGGTGCTTACCGACTAGCAATATTAATTAGTAAGAGAAAAGAAGTCAGGTTCGTCGATCTATTTCCCAATAAATCAATGCGATTGGCTTAGTATTAGTAAGTACATATGACCTCTGTCGGTCCGGAATTCCTCCCCTGAAATTCCAATGCGGTAAACCCCTGCGGGGACGGATTTCCATTCATCAACCTTTCAGGCCTCACGAGGCCCCATACATTATTCTGTCACGAAGCAGCAAACGGGAACTACAGCTCGACACACTTAACTTTGCAGGGCAAAATATTTCCGCTTTGCAATAAAAGCCAAATAAATGGAATATTTCTGAACGCATCTGAAAACTAAAAACTGATTTTGAAAGGTGATGAAATACGCTTTAAAATTTTGTAATTCTAAATAAAAACATAATTTTTTAAATATAAAAAATTTGTACTTTTGACATTATATTATTATGTGTTCTTTTTCTCATGTCCTGAGGAAGGAACGCTCGTTCCGAAACCTGTCGGCGTTTATAAAATATATAAGTGGTTTCTTACAAAGAAATATTGTTTCATTTATAATATACTCATTGGGTGAGGTTTGTCTAGGTCTTGAAGGCGGATGACCAGGACCCAGGACATACTGAACCCCAGATTCCTACCCACCCCTTAAACCCCCCTTTTCCTTCCCAGAACTCTCCCTTTCTTTAAAAAACCCTCAACACAGCATCCCCACATATGATATAGGCCCTGAGGGAAATTATTTTCCTCAGGACCTCTTGTGTGCAGCTCAAGTAAAAAATAATTTGATAACAAACAAAAAGTCTTAAAAAATGGTTTTTTTCTAACCTAAATTACTGATGACGATGACGAAAAAAACACACATATTTCATTAGGTAAATGTATTATAAATTTTATCGTTAACTCACTTTTTGTATTTTCATGTAAAAATATACTTAATGAAATTTTACAAAGTATAATTTTTTTTTCAGAATGCTTTCAGATGCTTTGAATTCATAAAGGTGTACATCTAAATTATTTTGCGCTAACTCTTAGATTTGAATATAAATCGTGGTGCTTTCTCTTTTCAACACCGTTTAGATTATACTTCTAACCATAATAGTAAGGGAGACAACGATTTCTATGAGACCTATATGAGTAGTTTCGAAAACCGAACAAATTAGCCCGAGGGTAGGAGTGAAAGTGAAAAACCTTATTTTTTAAGGTACTTTTAATCCTAAAATCTTAGAAAAATATACTGACTATGCTGTCCCCTACTGAATTCTACATATGCCACACGTTTGTGTTTAATCCTCTATAGCAGTGTTTCTTCCTCTATAGCAGTGTTTCTTAACCTGTGGTCCGCGAATATATATGTATGGACTCCAGATACTAATATCTACAGCCTGTATGTCGGACGAATATCTACAGCTCCTATGTTGAACTAATATCTACGAACTTCACAGTGTTGACTAATATCTACAGAGCGTAGGTTGGACTAATTAGCTAAATGTGTCCAATAGTCCGATATTAGGGATTTTTACATACATACTTACATAAATTAAGTTTTTAAACTGCATACGCAATATTGGTTCTCATAGATATTAGTTCGATTTTTTCAGTTTTTGGAATTCCTGTAGATATTAGTAGACGCCTCCTATGTATGGGGGTCCGCAGTCTCATCTCTGGACCATTTAACTATAATAAATAAATGCCACCAATAGTCTCGTAATCGCTACGTTTACACGGCGAACGTGTTAATACAGCGGGACATTAAAAACGTAATTTCAAAGAATCCTAGATAAATGAAACAATGTTACATTGTTAAGAATCCTCTTTATCAAGCTTTTGGGTGAATGTAAAGAAAGATTATAAGGAAATATCAGTGGAAGCACTGAAACATTACTGTTTTTCTTAACCACATACCTCTGTGAAAAGGCATTTTCTGCTCTTGTATATACTAAAAAAAAATACAGAAAGAGATTACAAGTGGAATCCGATTTGAGATTACAACTTAGTAGTAACATCAATCTGAGTATCTCTGATTTACATATTTGTAAAAAGCCGATTTGAGATTACAACTTAGTAGTAACATCAACCTGAGTATCTCTGATTTACATATTTGTAAAAAGCATTTACTTTGTGACTTGCCATAATTTACAATAAAAACACGTGAATTTGTTGTAGACAACTTTTATTTTATAAACACTTTTAACTATATATAATAAATATTCTCCTGACGAAGGAAGGGTGCTTCTGAAACCGGCAGAGTGTTTATAAAATAAAAGTGGTCTACAACAAATTTATACGTGTTTTTATTGTATCTTTGATTTAGTTGCAAAAAAGCAACACCACACTTCACATTAATTAATGTGAATAATAATAATAATTGGATAATTTGTATTGCGCCGTTTTTGTGAAAAATCTCCTCAAGGACGCTGAATGTTGGTGTTACTGTTGTGCGTTGATTGTGTAGAGGAAATGGAAAGTTAAGTTTTATGAAGTTTTTATTGAATACTGAAAATTTTACTTTGCGGCACTTTCAGCCTTTTCCATTTTCATTACACAATTATTAACGCATTTTTTATAAAAAAAGTGTTTTTTTCTGTATTTGTAGTAATAAAATAAATGGTTCGAAATTTATTGCTGGTTTTTTTTAGGGTCCTTGAAAATTGTTCTTGATTTCCTAGGGGTCCGTGGCTGAAAAAGGTTAGGAAACGCTGCTCTATAGCACTGTTGTGCAACAATGTTGTGTTACATTTGAACTTTGACTATTTGCGCATTGCAACTGCATTGTTGACCCGTGGCCGCAAAGATATCACTGTCGATCGGCCCGCGTGTGTGACCTCGCGACCTTCAATACTGGATTGTGTCATACGTGCATTATTAGTAGTTTTAACATCATTAGCTTACAATTTATTTTTCATAAGTTAGATCGATTAAATCAGGAGTGCGTGTTTTAGTCATTGGGGCTCTAAATAGAGAAAATATTCCATGAACAGACTTTGGCTTTCAGTTGTTCACAACGCTCAGTCCTTAAGATTTTTAGATTTTGCCAAAAGTGACCATGATCGACCGATCAATAGTTTTCACAGGCTCCGATAAAGTGAAGCCAACGTCGAGCGACTGGTGTATTTAATATCTAGTTATGAACATTTGTACATCTATGAGTTTAATGAAGAGTAATTTTTAAAAATATAATGTATCTATGACTTCTGAAGCAGCAAAATCTCTCGAAGAGGCTCTGGCATCGTTTGCACAGCTGTCTAGAATTTGCAGTTCAATGGAACTGTTTTCTGCTCGCAGACAATTCTAGCTTGAGATATGAAACTTTGAAATAAGTCGATTCCGCTTAGGGAACGTACCCATACTACGTGATGCGTTTAGGGAGGGGGTCTTCAAAATGTCACGCTTGGTACAAATGAGCGGCGGCAGGCTTAGGTTTTTGGTCACCGGGGGGGGGGGGGGGGGGGGTTAAAAATTGCAAAAAGTTGGTCACGTAGTATGGGTACGTTCCCTTAGTTGGGACATACCTGGACGCAAGCATTTTGTCCCAAATAAGCAAAGTTTAAGGTAGGTAAAAAAAGGCTTTTTTGTATGTACCTAAACATATTACATTTAATCAAGTTCTGTAATTTTATTTAATTATTTGTAATGTATGCATAATTTAAATATTTACTAATTTAGTTATTATTAATTATTTATAATTATACACAAGTGTCCTTTACGTACATGTTTTTTTTTCAGTATAGAAAAAAGAAAGAAATGTAAAATTATAAGTTTACTTGTAAATAAACCAAAAGAAAAATAATACATATTACCAAAATAAAAATAATACATTCTACCAAAAGAAAAATAATACATAAGAAAAATAATACCTATTAATTATAAATAAACCAAAAGAAAAATAATACATATTAATACAAAGTTATTGAAAGCAGTGAAGAAGAAGCAAACAGAAAATACCTGTATATGGTGACCTTGGTAAAAAACGTACTGCTAAATTGTTTAATTAGTACAGCTTTATACTTCAGTAGAGGCATACAAAAATATCAGAATCGTTAGCATAAAAGGTTTTCAAAAATGTTTAAAGTGTTTTCCAATCGTACTAAAGAACTTAATCAGCCATTACAATAATGATTTTATTTTTTTAAATATTTAATTACAGAATAATAATTATACACTAACTTTAGGTACAAGTGCCACCAACACGAAAAAAAATTACAAGAGGGTGAAAAATATTTTTTAAAGCTATTTATTTAATAATTGATTAAGTATTTATTTTATTTTTATTACCATTTATGTTTTCTTTCCTATTCTATATACTTGATCTTTTACTTAAAATATGTATAACTATATGGGACGTATTGGATTGCACCAATGAATTAACTGGCGCGTGGTATCCCCTGGTATACCGCGCCGCATATCGCAAGTCCCCCCTTCTAAATTAAAATTCGTTTACTGGGACTTCAGATCGAAATTTGTCCCAATTAAACTGAGTGGTGTTCTAGATAACCGAAGTAAATTAATTTAATTGCCGGCAACCGGGCGTTTATTGATAAAAAATATTAGATGATGACTGTTCTGAGAAAGTAATAATAATATTTTTTTTAAAAAATAACAACAATAATAACATTCAATGACAGCTGTCGTGTTTTTAATTCTCTCTAGAAATTTCACAAAATAAAACAAAAGTTCAAGCTAAAACCTAAATATCTATATTTCAATAAGTTTATAATAGTGAAGTGTTGTTATATCAGTTATATTAGCTAATATTACGTGCCAATATGACTACAAGAGCAACTGCAAAGACTGCACTAAATAATACAGACATACAACTCCTCCAACTCCTTGATAAAAAGTTTGAAGAATTTAAGGTGCAATTTCTGGAAATCGTGAGGAACGAGTATAAAGAAGAAATCGAAGAATTAAAAAATAAAATATTAACTCTTGAAAAAAAAATTGACACGAAAAAAAACAACAACCTTGAAAAAAGTCTGGAACAAAACGCCGTAATTCAAAGGGAATTTAACGAATTACAAAAACAATTGGACGCTAACGAACAACACGCACGCATAAATAACATAGAGATCATTGGAATACCAGAAAAAAAACAAGAAAACCTGACGGAGATTATCAAAAGCATCTATTCTGAATTAAAAATAGTAAGCCCTGAAGAAATTGAATACGCCACCCGAGTAACCCCCAAGGAGAAGATCGAAGGAAGACCGCGAAATATTATCGTTAAACTGAAAACAAAAAGATGATATCATGGCAGCAATCCGAACGAGAAGGGGCCTAACAGCAGAGGATATAAACTTGAATGGAAAACAAAGGATCTATATTAATGAACATTTAACACACAAAAACAAAATACTCTACAAACAGGTCAGAGAGTTCACCAAAATTAACAAATATAAATTTTGCTGGATAAAAAACTGTAAAATTTATGTAAGACTAAACGAAAACTCAGATCACTATTGCATAAACTCATTTATCGACCTAGAAAAACTAAAAAAATACAATATTTCCATCAATAACGCTTAGAACATTCATATTAACCATATTCATATTAACATAAGAACCATCATATTAACTTATTGCATCATTAAAATGGAATCTCTAGAATTATATTATCAAAACTTAAGAGGCCTCAGAACTAAAACGAACACCTTTCTTCAAAATGTACTATTAAACAACTATGACATTATATGTCTCACTGAAACATGGCTTAACAATTCAATATTTAATAAGGAACTTTTCGATCCAAGATACCATGTTTACAGAAGAGATAGAGATTACCATAACCTCAAACAGAATCGCGGTGGTGGAGTTTTAATCGCAGTAAAAAACAAATTAATTTCTGAACAAAAAATAGAATGGGGATCAGAGGCGGAAGACATATGGGTAACGATTTCACTTCCCGGTAAAAAAATTCACATATGCACTTCATATATTGCACCTGACAGTAAACACCTCATAAATATTATGTCTCACATAAACAAAACATCACAAATTATGACAGATAACAACAATAATGATAGTTTCATTTTGGTAGGAGATTACAACCTATCTCACTTACATTGGCTACCAATTAATGAGAACTGTGATTATATGTGTACTGAACCAATCAATTCATTGAATCCCGCCCATTTGAACTTTACACAATTTTTATCATTTAATAATCTGAAACAATATAACTCTCAGAGTAATAGTATAAATAATCGCATTCTCGACTTAGCTGTAAGCAACATACCACTGAAAATTAGGCACAATAATATCTCATTAGTACCAGAAGATATTTATCATAAAACACTGCTAATTTCAATTCCTATTAAAAAATAAATAAAAACCTGAAAACTAACGCAAAACAAATATTACTATACAGAAAAGCGGAATATTCAATAATAAACACAAAATTAAACGAAATTGATTGGGATCATAAACTTAACCATTTGAATACTCAACCCGCAACTGACGTCTTCTACAACATATTAAACAACATTAAAATAAATTATGTACCAACTAAACCAGCTAAAAATTATAATTATCCGCCGTGGTACACATCATCGCTCATAAAAATAATTAAAGAGAAAAATAAATACCATAAAAATTTTAAAAAATTTCAAAATCCACGTGACTATCAAACGTTTTCTCTCTTAAGATCTAGACAAAAACGTATCGCACAACAACTCTACATTAATTATATACATACTGCTGAAAATAGCATAAATGGTAATCCTAAACTCTTCTGGAATCATTTTAATAACATGAAAAAAACACAATCGTCTCTTCCAAGGACGATGCACCTAGATGACAAAAAAGCAGAAAATGGCCAAGACATATGCAATATTTTCATGGAATATTTCCAATCAGTTTACATAAACGATAATAACCTACCAGACTTCGACATACCAGAAAACACAAATAACATAAATATCACCACGGTCAAATTCACACGAGAAATAATCTTAAAAGAAATAAAAGCTCTTGACATAAACACAAGCGCGGGGTGTGATGACATTCCCTCATACTTTATAGTTAATTGCGCGGAAACACTTGCAAAACCTCTCTGCATTATATATAATAAATCAATGAACGAAGGCACGGTACCTGAAATATGGAAAAGAGCCTATGTAACACCAATCCACAAAAATGGTGAAAAAAATAATGTTAAAAACTATCGGCCGATTTCAAAACTAACAATATTCAGTAAGTTAATGGAAAAAATTGTTTACAAATATATAAGCCCACAACTGAATCACATCATTACAACAAAGCAACACGGTTTTACAAAAGGCAGAAATGTGGAAAGTAACCTCGTTCTTCTTACTGAATTCATTGTCGATCACATGGACAACCGCACTCAAGTAGATATCATTTATACAGACTTTGCCAAAGCATTTGATAAAATTAATCAAAAACTATTGCTCAGAAAACTTTGGTCATTAGGTATACGTGGTAATTTATTTCGTTGGGTTACATCTTATATACTCAAGAGATCACAGGCAGTAGCAATAAAGGGTTTCGAATCAGATTTCAGTGAAATTTCCTCTGGGATCCAACAGGGTTCACATCTCGGACCATTATTTTTCATTTTATATATCAATGATTTGGTCAATGTTGTTAAATACTCTGAAATAGAATTATTTGCTGATGATGCCAAGCTATACAAGCCAATAAAAAGTCTAAACGATTGCGTCAATTTACAACATGATTTAAACAATATATTTACCTATTGCCAACAAAATCAACTATTTCTAAATGTCTCAAAATGTCATCATATTACCTTTTCAAGAAATAAAAATAAAACATTATTTAATTATTCTATAAATAACAACAACATTGCAACAGTCTCAGATATTCGTGATCTTGGAATAACCCTTGATAGTAAACTACAATACAACCTTCATATACAACAAATCACAAATAAAGCTGCTAAAATGTTAGGTTTTATCATGAGAAACACAAAACTTTTTAATAGTATCAACGTCATTAAGCAACTCTACTTTGCCTACGTACGAAGTCATTTGGAGTTCGCGTCAGTTGTTTGGTCTCCATTTTATAAAATCCATACGAACAAAATTGAAGCAATTCAAAACAAATTCCTCAAATATCTTTGTTACAAGTCATATGTAAGATTTAATAATTATGCAGAGGCAGCCTCATACTTTAAAATTGATTCATTGAGTGTACGAAGGCATCATAAGGATGCAATATTCCTGTATAAATTAGTTAACAATAATATTCAATGCCCAGAGTTGCTAAATAAAATTCAATTTAATGTACCTGCGCGTACAACACGCTCTTCTGTCCTGTTCAGGGTTGATCAATGCAAGACAAACTGCAAGCAAAATTCTTGTCTGAACAGACTATGCAATAGTTACAATAGCATATTATCCAAGGTGGACATTTTCAATTCCGAACCTACCAAATATAAGGGGTACATAAAAGAGTATTTCTCTGATGTTTCATGAATATGTTATGTGTCTATGTTTCTATCGTTTATCTTTAATTCTGTTGTGATTTGATTTATATGTACAATCTGGCTTCTTATGGTTACCAATGTATTGATATTTTATGTTTTATGTAAATTTTAGTTTTATATACTTAATCTTTTGTTTTATAAAATTTTTGATCTCATAATGCTTTATTATAAATTTATTATTTAATTTTTTTTATTATGCTGTTAATCAGAGGTAAAGTCACATGGAGGAAATCCATAATTGGTTTTATTTTGGCTATACAAACATGTACAAACTGTAAAAATGTAAACTGTCGATTTCCCGAAAATAAATAAATAAATAAATATAAAAACAGGAAAAATAGTACATACAATTTACACCAATTAATGTTATTTCTTTATTTGGTTTCTGTTCTTGGGTTATGTCCCAAATGTTCCGATAAAGCGGTGCACCGATTAAGCGGAATCAACTATTTGAAATAAGCTTTTGTAAAGAGCGTTTACCTGTATTAATTAGAAAAATATCATTGAATCGATAAAACAGATGTTACGGTCCATAACTTCCATTGCTTTACATAATTATATTATAATTATTTTTCTCAATACGGCTCCCTTATTGAAACCCATTTTTGGTTTTAAGTTATTCCGATCTAAATCATCAGTGGTCAGGTCGCGGTCTGTGAGTAACATTACATGGATTTAATGACCCGACTAAATTTAAGCCCGTAAGTAGTTACTTGTGCAACTTATTTTGTTCACCTACGCATCCTCCTCCGTTCATCTCCAAAATCGTGATGGGCATTTTCGAAATACATATTCTGATGGTAATAATTTGCTGACCAACTGTAATTACGTCTTTCGTACAGCCCTGATGAAATTTGATTAAAAGGTGAATCATTGTGTCGATTTTTAACAATAAATTGACGTTATTAAAACTATGTTTCCGTTATTTATTTATTTTTATTATTATATCAATTGATACAGAATGCGCCAAACTTAAATGCCGACCTGAACTTGATACGATCCATTCTCGCGCAGTTACAGTCACTTTTTCGACTTTCCAATGACCGTAAGCGAAAGAGAAAGATGCGTAAAACAAACAGACATGCCGCTTTTCGAACCTTAA
Source organism: Limnephilus marmoratus (assembly GCA_917880885.1). NCBI lineage: Eukaryota > Metazoa > Arthropoda > Insecta > Trichoptera > Limnephilidae > Limnephilus > Limnephilus marmoratus. The sequence goes on along the minus strand of OU862919.1, from coordinate 22,215,210 downwards.
ACTCGCCTTTTGCGATGATTTCTGTATCACCGTCAAACATTAAAGTTTGGCGTGTACAAAACTACCGATGAAGTTGTTCAGATTTGTTATCAATAAGACTTCGACAAGCCTGAACGAAGCACCTATCTGATTATCTTTATTATAGTAAAACTAGCAGACCCGGCCACACGTTGCTGTGGCTAACGAAACACATCTAACAACGCCATTACTTAATCTTTATAAAATCCACACCACCTGCTTGCCAGCTGCCCGCTGCCTGAATTGAATATTTGAATTTATCAGCTTTTCTCTACTATAATAAGCATGTATTGTACGTATAAACTAATTAACTCGCCACTATTTACTCTAGGACATCTATTTTCCAATTTCTTCTGTAGAACGAATTTCAAAAGTGACTATAGTACGGCCCGCTGCCGTTTTAAATCGCACAAAAAATATGTTTTCTTTGAATTTCTCGGCTTTTCTCTGATATAATTTACATGTAGGGTAAGGCGAGGTTATCTGGTGATACAGGTAATGTGGTGATATAGTAGAATTTTGTAATTATTAAATTTACCATGCAGTACACAGCTTTGAAATTAGAATCGTAGATGGAAAACAGACCTGTGAACCATAATAAATCAACTTCGCAAGTTTTTACGTGGTCGGTGAAACACAAAATAATTTTACCCAAACGAAAAATATTTTAACAACTTTCAATGTGCTGTGGCGACTTCAAATTGTAATTTATCTATTAATCTGGGATTTCTGAAGGTATGTTTAGGTTTTACACCTTATTTTAATCAGAAAAGTATGCTGCATAGTCACAATTAAAGAAAATGGCAGCTGTCCTACTTTTATTTTTGGTAGGAGCTTAAGTTATTTGTGGGTAATATTAAGTTTTTTTAAATGTTTTTTTGGACTTGGAATTGTGATTTTTAACATTTATTTTTATTTTCTATAATTAAACTTCTGGATTAATGGTGAATTATCATCATGCATCTTAGGTCGGTGAACAGTTATAAGGTTGTTTTGTTCTATTTAAACATATCACCAAATTTCCTATCCTCACCAAATTACCTGTCTCCAAGTTACCTATCTCTAATTCGTTAAATATTTATTATATTCACTTGCAATCTCTTGCAGCCATTAGATATCGGAGTGTATCATCCATTAAAAGCAGCCTGCTGAGCGATTCTACATCTTTTGTGGGATCGTTATGAGATAACGGACGTGATTTCCTGTCAGATTGGTGCGATTTTTACATATTTACTGTAACATATTTTTGTTTTGATCGCTTTAAACAATTACTGCAAGTATGCATGATTATGAATTCATTTAATGTACGTTGTGTTAGGAAAAGAAAATAAATCACACAAATCTGACAGGAGAGCACGTCCATTATCTCATAACGATCCGACAAAAGATATAGAATCGCTCTTCTGGAGTCGGAGTTTGAATGAATTTATGATGACATCTCCAAACGTAAATCACCATATGCGCACAGTTTTTCAAAAATAATATCAAAAATGTCTTCAAATTAATAAAGAAGCCCAGAAGTCTTAGGACCTTCTCAATTAACAGAAAAAGCATTGACCATCACAGTTCCAGCAAAAAGAAAACTGATTTTGAAAACATTTTAAAAATTCCCCACAATATTCCAACATCAACGACACGAATTAAAAGAGATTCGTCCGCAAAATGTTTGACACCTCCTTTAACATTGACAAAAAAGATAGATCAGTCAGTACCATCATCATCACGTAGGATTAATTAATTGTCCGCAAAATCCGTAAAACCTCGCGCCGGAAAACCTTCTTTGTCAAAAAAGGTAGAACGGTCAGAACCATCAACATCATGCAGAATTGATTATTTTTCCACAAAATCCTTAAAACCGTGGAATCGATAATGACTGGAAATGTGGTGTGTGTATGAAAACTTTTTCAGAAGACGACCAATATAAAAGGAAAGTAAAGTGGGTTTATTGCGATTTCTGTTCCACTACGTACAAAAAAAACAAGACGAAGATGATAACACATGTGACGCATGGGTAATCAATATTTTATAATTTCGTTGAAGATTTAAAAACACATTTATTGTTATTTTACCTATTTACTGTCGAAGGGAGGAGTATCACCAAATTAAACACCCTTTATAACCAAATAACCTTACCTATATCTTTTGGTCATTTACATTTGTAAGTTTTCTTGTGTTATGTTACTTATTATTTTATTTTTTTCTTTTTAAAATGTATGCTGAAATAACGTACCTAAGCAATAAATAATTTTTAAAAATTTTAATATCATAATTTTTCAAAGTACATGACGATATATCAAAAATATCATCAAATAACCTTGCTTTACCCTATTATACATATAAGTAATATAAACATTCCTCTTCAATCACTCTATCTATTGGTGAAAATCCGTTGCGTAGTTTAAAAGAATAACGCGCACATACGTTTTGAGCGACTTCATTTTATACTATGTAATGATGATGTACTCCGAAAAAAATACGGTACAAAAGGATAATAATATCTTATAAAATAGCAATAGCATATATACCCAAAGATGAATAGGCTTTTAGGAACGTTATTTCCCTTAGAACCTCCTGGGTGGAGTTATTTAAAAAAAAAAAAACTCAAGCAACATCATTGATTGTCGTGGCTGCATTTGAGTAGCTCAGCTCTTCTATTAATGAGCTCTGGATGCAGATAATGCGGCGACCACCTTGAAGCACGCTTCCTTCATTTATTCTATCTTGCTTTATTTTTTTTTTGTATTTTGTCATTATTTTATCTATTGTAAAATAGTATTGCCACCAACCACACAGTTCTGTCAGAGTAAAAATTCAATTGAATATATAAATTATAAACTAATTTCCAAACATCTTTCAACCAACTTTGTTGCTGAAACGTTTGCCTGAAACAGACCTCTAAATGAATGGGGTTTCCTGTGCCCTATATTGGATGTTGGTAAAAAGGTGACTTTTTTTACTTTTGCTCCACACAGGAGCCTCTGAGAAAATTAATTCCCCTCGGGGCCTATGTCTTCTATGGGGATGCTGTGTGTAGGGTATTTTTAGAAAAGGAAAGTTAGAAAATTCTGGGAAGGAAAATGGTATGAGGGGTGGGTAGGAATCTGGGGTCAATGTGTCCAAGAGTAACGGAAGTATGAATCCAACCCTCCCTCTGATCAAAAGACCCCCTTCAATCATTTTCTCTCAGTCCGATCTGCCACACAGGCGGGCAGGCGCAACTGCCGCCAAGACCCCGACAAACAAACATTTGTACACAGTTGACATTTGTCACATGAGAACGGGTCGTTTCTTCGACTCGTTCTTGTGTTCAACAGCTCGGCTGTGGAATGATTTGCCGGCCTCTGTGTTTCCTCCTTCCTACAACATGGGTCTCTTCAAGACCAATGTTCATTCCTTCCTCTCCTCAAAAAGACCCTCCACACAGCATCCCAGATGACATAGGCCCTGAGGGAAATTATTTTCCTCAGGGCCTCCTGTGTGGAGTTAATGTAAAAAAAAAAAACCTCACCTGTGATCCGGGCACCCCTGCTAAGTCACCAAACTTAACGGAACATTTGGGATCATCTATGACAGATATGTCGGTTATCCAATAAATAGTTCCCGGGGCGGTGGTAAAACATACAGTTTAAACTCAGCAAATTCATTTTCTCACACATCTTTCAGGAACCTTTGATGCTGAAACATATAGAGTCTGAACCGGGTTTTTTTTACCTGTTTATTTTAAACATGGAATTGCAATGAATATGACAAATTACAGTCTACGTATAACGAATTCAATCTCATATTTATATCCAGAATCTGGCCTGTACCAGGCACTTACCTGTCTAATCCTAACAGGGCATTGTGACATATAGTTTACACGCTTGAAAGTCATTCTCTAACTTCTTCAGGAACTTTGGATGCTGAATCATATTGATGCCTGAACCAGGCAAATATGTTTATTACGAACAGGGCATTGCAATGGATAACAGACTGTCTAAACTGCATACTCTCCAATTTCAGCAAAGGTTACTGCTGAAACATGACATTGATGCCTGAACCAGGCACATTCTTTCAACAGGGCATTGTAATGGATAGGCTAACAGACTGTCTAAACTGCATACTCATTCTCCGATTTCAGGAAAGTTTACTGCTGAAACATGTCATTGATGCCTGAACCAGGCACATTCTTTCAACAGAGCATTGTAATGATTATAGTTACAGAGTCAAACCTTAAAACTGGTCAATCAAAACGCAATAATCTCTAAAGACATTATCTTGTGTATTGCCGTATTATAAGATATTGTGAGGTCTTTGAACCATTATTACCGGGCTATAGTCGCCGTGGCAATTACCCAGTAACGACAATTTCACTTAATAATCTTATCACTTGGGTTATTATTAGATTATGGTAATTGTTTCTGTCGTTGGATTCTTCCCAAATTCTCGAGATCTGTGTTTCTATTAGTGCATGCCAAAGATAATATACATATTAGGGAACGTACCCATACTACGTGACCAACTTTTTGCAATTTTTAACCCCCCCCCCCCCCCGGTGACCAAAATCCTAAGCAACCCGCCGCTCATTTGTATGGAGCGTGACATTTTGAAGACCCCCCCCCCCCCTAAACGTGTCACGTAGTATGGGTACGTTCCCTTATGTATTATTATCTTTTGTCGCATGTAGAACCACCCAATAATATGTTTATTGTTCTAATAAAAATCTTGAATATCCACACCCATTCAGGTAAAGGCAGGTCTGCGTTGCTAACGTACATAATATCCGATTCATAAGTGTGTGGCCTTAGACCAGAAAAGTGTGATAGGCAAGTAATTCATCTTCTTTTGGTGTCCTCTCATATCGGAGGTTGGCTGTCGTCAGAGCAATCTTCACCCTGCCGTCTGTAGTCCGGAACAACTCTGAGGAACTACACGGAACCAGACACATACATTTCAAAGCCATGGAATTAATAATTACCATATTAGGAATACTGCTTTTTATTATGACGAATTTATTTACGATCAAATGAATTGAACCATCCAGTTAATATCCATTCTGTCTATCTATCTTTCTATAAATAAAAATGAATCTGCGAAATTTATCTACGCGCATAACTTCCGAACGACTGCACCAAATTGGATTATTCTTTTTTTTTGTGTTCGTTATTGTCAGCACAAGGTTTGTATACTGTATACTACTGGTGAGCGCTGGCATTACGAAATTGTATAAAAAAATTGCAATAGATGGCACGCGAGCTGTTTGAAAACTGAATGCACAGGCACTGAATGTATGGAATGCGGCAGGGGGAAGGTTATTCGGGTAGAGGGTTCACGGGAGGGGGGAGAGGGGGTTTAGCGGTACGGGGGAAGGTGAAGTGGGAGAGGAAGGGGAGGCGGAAGGGGAACGGGATAAATGGGAAAGGACACGCAGGAAGAAACAATTTCTTTATTAAATGGTATAGCAACGCATGCCGGGTACCAGCTAGTTTAGTAATAAACATGTCATTGTAGTGGTGAATCCTAGAATGTCTTTACCAACATTCACATCAATGTTTTTGGTCCTGCCGTTAGGACCCCCGTTGTAACCTCTTCTTTTCACATGTGTCGTTTGTGAGGACAGTGAAATTACGTTGGATCTATCAACGATATTACTTCACAGGCAAATTGATGGAAAGAAATAACGTTATCAAGAATATTCTCATGTAACTTCATTTAGACGTATACGTCTGTAGGTCTAGTTTTATATCCTTCCCACTGAATCAAATATCGATTATTTTTCCATCCCACTCGAATTTAGTTCAGAACCAGCTGTTGAATGTGACAGCACTTATATCGTAATGCGGCAGGGAATTGAAGTCAGCGCTCTGCGGCAAACGGGGCAACAGTAGTACTTGTCGCATAACCTATAATACAACATTTTGTTTAGTACGATTGCATTTCACTGGGGAAATCCACAGAATTGGATTGCTGATTATATCTGTCGCATGTTTCGTAGTTCAAGACCTGTTTTTCTATTTCCAGAAAAATTTGATGCGATATTTTTCCATCATAAAACATAATTTGATAAGCCGGGCGTGTTTCCATGTTGGACGTTGTGAGTGGATGCTTATTTTTTTGAGTTCACGCAAATAAAAGTCATTCTCATAAATTTTAGGGCCATATGGTGAAAGAAAGATAATAATACTCGTAATAATGTATGTAAATTGAAAACATGTTCCAATATTTACCCGTGGAAAGTCCAATTCGTTGAACTTTACAAATTTGCGACAACTGGTTCAATATTAATAATAATATATCTTTATTGAATGAAATTTCGCATGATTATAACTGAAAAAGTACACATTCAGTCTTTACGTTTTCGGTGGTTTATTTGTTACATAAGTACAAAAGGTTAACAACCGTTAATAATATAAATATGAACAGTGGATAGTTGAAGAATAGAATATAGTTATAAATTTAATTTTCTCATAATCCTCCTCACTAGGCTAGCCTATCATCATATTTTTTTAAATTTATTTACGTCCTTTTACGGGGATTTTACAAAAGTATGAAATTTACAAATTACACTATGATTAAATAATATATAAATACTATATATTTCTTTAACAAATTTTGCAATTTTGTATTTTGTAACGAAATATATAGTAGGTATTTTTACATAACTGAACTGCCTCAGTAACAGTATTTGTTTAAAGATAAATTGGAGATGTCCACTGACTTGGTATAATTATTTCCCTCCATTAGTATTCTGGGCAAAGAGGAATACATATGATAGTTAGTTCCAGAATTTCTGCACTGAAATAAATCCTGACTTTACGTAGTGGAATCCGGAAGCTTATCAATTCAAGCAATACCGGACTATCATCTAAATTATTTAGAATTTTATACAGAAATACCAAATCAGTGAAAATTCTTCTGTCTGATAATTTGAGCATATTCATATCATTTAAAATAGTGTTGTAGTTCAACATAATTGCTGGAATACCCATTTTAAAATTTAGAAAACGTAAGAATTTGTTTTGTATTCTTTCAACAGCTTGTACATGTATACTATAATGTGGATTCCAGATGGGAGAATTGTACTCAAGTTGAATTCTAACATATGCAAAATATAACAGTTTAATACACTTTATATTGTTAAAATTTCTAGTTAGCCTAGTTATAAATCCCAACACTGAATGCTGGATAAAGGATAAATATTCACCCTTGCATATTAATAATTACACCTCATATGCAACCAAATTGAATTACACAAAAAATGATGGTGTGATAGCGTACATTAAAGATGACATTAAAACTGAAGTCGAAGAAATAAAATTCCCAAATGCAAACTGTTTGAAAATCAAAGTGGGTGATGAAACCACGATATTAGCTCTGTACCGATCACCAGCTATAACTAATATTAATCAGTTTCTTGAAACGCTTTCTAATGAACTCAATCTTCTAAAAAACACAAAAAATGTCTTCCTTATCGGAGATATAAATATTGACATATTGGAAAACGGTCATCCCAATAGAACTGATTATCTACAAACACTGGCCTCCCATGGACTCAAAAGTATGATAAATAAACCTACGCGTGTAACCAATGACAGCAAATCTTGCATCGATCACATGTTCAGTAAGACTATTAAATCAACCAAATCTATCATATTCACCTCTACTATAACCGACCACTATACAACAATTTTATCTATTACAAAAAAGAAAATACAAAGATCGCAGCCGTACCCAATTACCGTGCAAAAGAAAGAAACCAAATGGAATGATGTAAAACAACAGTTACTCAATACAAACTGGATAAGCCTACTGGAGAACCTTGATGCAAATAATGCCTGGAGTAAATTCATTGAATATATAACATTCACCATCATGTCAAATACCAAATCGATAGAAAAAAAGATTTCGCATAAAAACCAACATCTTAAACCATGGATAACTCAAAGCGTTATAAATTGCATTAGAAAAAGAGATGAATTACATAGGAAAGTTAAATTGAATCATTGTGATATTTTTATACAACGATACTATAAAAGGTACAGAAATATTTGCAAAAATGTTATACGAAATGTCAAAGAAAATTATTATAAGAAGAAAATAGACGAATGTAACAATGACCCGCGCAAATTATGGAAGATCATTAATGAAATTACAAATGCAAAATCATCCCAGTACAAGAACATGGAGGAATTAACAATTGAAAATACCCAAATCTCTTTCGCAAAGCATCCGGACAAAATTCTCGAATATGTTAATGAATTTTTTACTAATATAGGGTCACAATTAGCAAAGAAAATCAGACAACCAAAAACTAGCATTCTACCAGAAGAAAAGGAAAATATGAACCAGATAGAAAAATTAAAGTTAACTGAAGTAACCAACACTGAAATCAGTAACGCAATTGCATCCCTTAATATTAATAAATCATCGGGAAATGATGTAATCTCAAATAAAACAACTACAAAAAGAACTGACCTTCCCATTGACATACTTGGTCAATCTGTCTATATCTACAAATGTGTTCCCTTCATGTCTTAAAAAAGCTACAGTTGTACCCATACATAAAAGTGGTAACAAAAAGGATGTATATAATTACCGACCCATAAGTCTCTTAAGCTCCTTTTCAAAAATCTTGGAAACTGTAATGAAGAAGCAAATTGTTCAATTTCTTGAACAAAACAAATTATTATCACCATCCCAATATGGTTTTAGAGAAAATCTGAGCACCAATGATGCCATAGAAAATCTAACAAGCATGGCCATAAAAAACATAGATGATGGGAAAAAATGTTTAGCTTTATTCATAGATCTACAAAAAGCTTTTGACACAATAGACCATAAAATATTACTAACTAAACTAAAAAAAATTGGAATGGCCGAATCAACAATGAACTTATTGGAGTCATATATAACAGGGCGAGAACAACAAGTACAAATTGGCAAACAAAAGAGCAAACTTCTATCTTTAAACTATGGCGTCCCTCAAGGGAGTGTACTGGGACCGATTCTGTTCATTATCTACATCAACGACTTAACTAACCTTACCATTAAAGGAAACATAATCAGTTTTGCTGATGATACTGTTTTATTATTTCAAGAAGAAAATTGGACGGATACATTTAAGGAGGCTGAAAAGGGGCTTAGTGCACTTCAAAATTGGCTTAAAATCAACTCGCTTACCCTTAATATAAGCAAAACAAAATATATAACATTTTCAATGAACTCAAGGGGCCAACCAATAAAATCACTAGAACTAAAATTACATGAATGCCATGGAAATAATACACAATGTTACTGCCCTGTTATCGAAAAAACACAAAACATTAAATATCTCGGAGTAATAATTGACGAAAATCTTAGATGGGACCTACACATCAAAGGTATTACGGAAAAACTCACTAGCCTTATATATTTTTTTAAAAATTTAAGAAATGTGTTAAATAAAAAGGATATGAAAAAGGTCTACTACGCGTTATGTCATTCTCGAATTGAATATGGAATCATAGGATGGGGATCTGCTACACAAACGTACCTACAAAACCTGAATACGATTCAAAAAGGAATCATAAAGACCATATTGAAAGTACCAATTAGAACGCCTTCAATTGAAATTTTCAATAACTTTGACGTACCAAATGTACAGCAAATATATGCCAAAAATATATTATTGAAGCTCTTCAAAAATAATGAATCCTCTACTAGACCGTGTATGCATAACACTAGATCGAATAAAAATGATATAAAAAATATTCCAAGTTACAAAACCACATTTGGACAAAGAAACTATACATACTTTGCAACAAAACTTCATAACATACTTCCCCAAGACATAAAACTAATAAAAAATCCAATTGAATACAAATCAAGAATAAAAATATGGCTTAAAGAGGTCAATGAGAAAACCCTAGCGAAGACGCTAAAAACGACATAGAAGACAAATGAACTATATTTAAATAACTTTAGTCCGCCTCGGCACAGGACCCCCTAGTGAGGAGGACTAAGAAATACAATATTTTATTCTTAATTTTACCATTATATTTTGTATGTAAAATTTTTTATATAGTCGCTATAATAAAAAAAAAAAAAAAAAAAAAAAAAAAAAACATTTTTAAGCCCTTGTTAAAGATGTCTGTTATGTGGTTAACAAATTAAATTGAATTGAATAGATTGAAAAGTGATGCCGTTTCTTCATTTAAGTTCATTTTATTTTTATTATTATTATTTTTTTCTTCATTTATTTTTTTCATTTTAGTCTTTAATATGTCATCAGAGTATCTCTTTATCGTTCTTTGTAGTTTATTTTTCAGTTACTTATCTGTTGTTGTCCGTCACTACTATTTTCCATGCCGACACCAGCTACGATCCTATGAAATTTTCACTGAAAATAACAACCTACATCAAACAAGTGGTGGTCCGTGAGTTTTCAGTGAGGTAGAGGGCTAAGATTGAAAAATACGACGTTATTGATGTTGTAGGTGAAATTTTTTTTTTTTCTATCTTTCAACTTTTTTTATGAAGATTTCAGGATTCTTTCCGTTTGGGGATGCGGCGTATCCGAAGGGAATAGGGAGGTCACCGAACACAGCTGAAGCCATTTCATGCAAAGTTTCGATTCTGAATTGTGGTCTTTGGGTATCTACCACTCTATTTCTACGATATTAACTCTCAAGCTAATTTGTTTGTCTAAGCTGAAATCGTCGTTTCTTCTTTACTATCATGGTGAGAAATGTGATCTAAACCAGCGTTTCCCAAAAGGTGTTCCGCGGAACCCTGGGGTTCCGTAGAAGCATCAAAAGGGTTCCGCGTTCCGTCCGGATTGTTGCAAGGATCATTGCAAGGAAGAAACACAAATACTTTTACAGTAAACGACAAAATCTCTTCTCTTAGAAAGAAACTTGTCTTCTGGATAGAATGTGTTGAACAGAAACAGTACCAATTTTTTTCTCTTTTAAACGAGTTTCTGGAAAAAAAAGAGTTGCAAGTAACCTCAGATATTAAAAAATGCATTTACGAACATTTGATAGCCCTCAAGAAATCTCTGGAAGAGTATTTACCTGAAAAAAAAACTGCAAAACATTGTCTGGGTACAGAATCCATTCTTAGTTCACAGGAAACGTACAGCAACAGAGTACGAGACTTTGATAGATATCAAATGTTCTTCTTCCTTACAACAAAAGTTTAATTCGGAAAAAACTAATCTGGATGAGTTTTGGATTGGACTTAAAAACGAATATCCAGAAATCGTCGAGAAGGCTATCACAGTTTTGTTACCGTTTGTGACCACTTACCGGTGTGAAACTGATTTTTCGGCTTACGCTTACACAAAAAACAAATACAGAAACAGACTGGATGCAGCTCCAGATCTTCGTATTCAGCTGTCTGACACAAAGCCTGATTTCAATGCTATTTTAACAAAAAAATTAAAAAGATATCACTCTTCACATTAATGTAAGTTTTACACAAAACTTTAGATCTTTCTTTTCAAGGTAAACATGAAAGTATTCAAACTACGAGTTTATCTTTTTCTTATAAAAATAGGGTTCCGCCTAGAAAAGTATGATCGATAAGGGTTCCGGGGCGAAAAAAAATTGGGAAACGCTGATCTAAACGATGGTGCTAGAAAGAGAAAAAAACGCTTTTTATTAAAATCTAAATGTTAACCACGAAATAATTAAAATGTTCACCTTTATGAAACCAAAGTTTCCGACCGCAATTTGAAAAAGAAAAGTTATATTTGAGTAGTCCAATATCAAAACGTACTTATCTCCACGAACCAAATTTTTGGCAAAAGCAAGAAAACGGTTTCATAGCATTTAAGTACTGTTGGGTTTTGAATTGATATTGTGCTCAGTACCTACCTGAATGTCATTTTTGATCCTACCCCCACCAACCATGTCACCTTGCTGAAAAAAGGCTTGGAACAATAACAACCAGCAGTGTGCACCTACAACTGATCGACTTGTGACATTGGAAGGAACTGGTTTTTCTTTAAGTTTGTGCTCGTCTTCGAATTTGGTAAGTGACTTGGCTTTCCTTACTTCCTTCTAGTTCCAGAGATTTACCAGACACATATAAGCATTCAATTCATTTCGTAATTTTTGTTTATTTAGCAATTTACAGTCCATCATTCGCCTGTTGCATTTGAGGCTGTCATTTCGGACAGTTTCGGATGCAACATATTGGTCCAATCGTGCCAGATTTCGTGAGCATTTTGGAGTTGAATGCTTGTATGTGTTTTTCCAATAACCTTGATCCTGTGTTCCTAATATTCCTGGCATTTCGGCTTTCGAATTGGGCACATTGTCACCTTCAAAAGGGGTTAAATTTCGTGGTAAATTTCACATTTTTCGTTTGTTGAATTTCTATTTTCAAATATTATCAAAATGGCTGCTTCTGCTAGTGTTCGCAATAAATTGGCCATTCTAGGTCTCCGGGAGATTCATGATTCATCGATCAGAGCAGTTGTTTCTGGTAATTTATTAGATAGAAATAATTTACTGGTTAGAATTAAGGATATTGAAAAGCAAAGGGATGATTTTGTTGAATCTTATATTATTCTAGAAACGTCAAAAAGTGAGGAGTTAAAATTAACAGATTTGGAAAATAAATATAAATCTTTTATGAACATGTATTTTGAAATTCATACGAATTATCTAGCAGTTTTTCCACCTAAGGAAGATTCTATAAAAACATCAAATAGTCACGGTTTTTCACTTCCTAAAATTAGTTTGCCAACTTTTTCGGGTGGAATTACTGAATGGATAAACTTTATAAATACGTATGATGCAATTATTCATGACAATGAATCTCTAAGTGACATTCATAAATTACATTATTTGTTAGGAGCACTATCGGGTGACGCGTTGAAAATTATAAAGCATCTTCCTGTTTCCGCAATCAATTATCCAATTGCTTACAATTTGTTGAGAGATCGTTTTCATAACAAACGGATAATTGCGGACAGACACATAGAGAACATTATCTCATGCCCCATAATTAAAAAGGATTCGCTTAGATCTGTCGTTAATGTTTTGAAGGAAAATATTCAGGCATTAGAAGCGTTACATTTTCCAACAGATCAGTGGTCATTTTTATTACTACATATCGTTTTGAAGAAAACTCCTGATGACTTAAGAACTAACTTCGAGTTAATAGGTCATAAGGAGGAAATTCCATCATTTTCGCAATTATTGTCATTTTTAGAATCACAATCTAAAATTTATGAATCGGTTCATGGGTACGGTGTGAAAAATGAAGCGCCAAAAGCAAAAACAAATCGCTTATTAAATTCTTTTGTCAGTACACAAAAGTCGGTGTGTTTAATATGCAAAGGTGGACATTTTCTTTCAAAGTGTGACCAATTCTTAAAGCTACAACCACCTGCTAGATTCGATGTTGTGAAGAAATATAAGTTGTGTCAGAATTGTCTTTCCGCTCAGCATTTGGTCAAGAACTGTTCGTCGCGTTTTAATTGTTTTCAGTGCCATAAAAATCATCATTCTTTGTTGCATTTTTCTCGTGACGTAAATAGGCAAGAACAGGCGTCAAATAGCAACAATTACGATAACACTTCTAGACAAGAAGTACTCGATTCGCCACCTGAGACAATCGACCCAATCGTATCGGCCATCGCGGCAACCACACATCATTCGGAGAGGCTTAACAATCCCAACGTTTTATCGAGCTCTAGCCAATCATCAGTTTTGTTAGCTACGGCCATCGTAGAAGCTCGTGATAAAAAGGGTCATTTTCACAAGGTTCGTGTATTATTGGATTGTGCCAGTCAGGCAAATTTTATTTCAAATGATTGTGCAATTCGTTTGGGCCTCGACTGTTCTAATAAACAAATTCCTATTCGAGGAATTGGACAGTTGTCGGCCATCGCGCAGAAGGGACTGGTCAAGTGTCGGATCCGTCCTCTATGTTCGAATGAGCTTTTTGATGCGGATTTCGTCGTGTTATCAAGCATTTGTGCACAGTTGCCTAGTTCTCCCATTCGTCGGGGAGACTGGGATCATTTGAAAAATTTAACTTTGGCAGATCCAAATTTCGATAAACCCTCTGCAATCGATATTTTATTGGGTGCTGGGTTGTTTTCATCCGTTCTTCGTTCAGGACGGGTGGTAGGAAAATCTAATGAACCGATAGCTTTGAACACGGCTTTTGGTTGGATTTTAATGGGAAATGTCGATCACAGCGTGTCTCCTCCCATGAATTCGTTTTTGACGACGTCAGAATCGACAATTGAGACTGTTCTGAAAACGTTTTGAGAAATCGAAGACCTTCCAAATCATCCTTCACCGTTATCTACGGAAGAGTTGCTTTGTGAGGAAATATTTTCAATGCAGCATTATAGAAATGATGCGGAACGTTACGTTGTCCCACTTCCATTCAGGGAAGTTAAATCGGCTCTTGGTGATTCATATCATTCGGCAGTATCTCGTCTGCATCACCTCGAGCGCCGTTTCTCTCGGCATCCAGATATAAAATCTGATTACATTCAATTCATGAGAGAATATGAATCTTTGGGCCACATGATAGATGTGACAAGTTCATCAGTTTCTATTGGAAAATATTTCATTCCTCATCATTGTGTGATTAAGGATACTGGATCCATTAAAAAACTTAGAGTTGTTTTTGACGCAAGTTCAAAAACATCTTCTAACCAGTCGTTAAATGATATACTTTTAGTAGGACCTAAATTTCAACAAGATATTGTGAAGTTAATTTCCAATTTCAGAACGCATAAAATTGTCTTTACAACAGATATTTGCAAAATGTATAGACAAATATTGGTTCGACCAGAGGATAGATCCTATCAACATATTTTATGGCGTGAATCACCGGAACAAATGATTAAAGAATTTGAACTGCAAACTGTTACCTACGGAACGGCTTCCGCACCGTTTCTCGCTTTACGTACTTTACAGCAACTCGCATTGGATGCAGATGCCAAATTTTCGGCGGCATCAAAAGTTTTGTTAGAAAATACGTACTTTGATGATATTTTAGCTGGAGCATCCACACTTGAATCGGCACGTAAATTGCAGCGAGACTTGGTGGAACTACTTAATCTTGGCGGTTTTGAATTGAGCAAGTGGTCGAGTAATTGTCGTGAACTGCTTTATGATATTCCAATCTCACATCAGGAAGCACCTATAGAAATTGATTTAGATCATGCCAATAACATTAAGATTTTAGGTATTGTTTGGGATTCGCAAACTGATTCGTTCTCGTACCGAGTGAAAACATCACAAATAACATTTTCGAAAAGGTCAATCTTATCAACAATTGCAAAGATTTTTGATCCACTTGGATGGATTTCCCCCGTCACATTTTTGGCTAAATGTCTGTTACAACAGTTGTGGAAGCTTGGATTGAACTGGGACGATCCAGTTCCTGTCATGGTTCAATCTCATTGGACGGCAATAGTATCGTCATTGTCAACATTAGCCAATATTCAAATTCCGCGTTACTTAGGGGAGAGTAGTGATAATACATATCAATTAGTGGGATTTGCAGATGCATCCGAAAGGGGCTACGCTTGTGTTGTGTATATTCGGTCCCAACACTCAAAGCAAGAATTTAACATTAGACTTTTGGTTGCCAAGTCAAAGGTGGCTCCAGTGAAAACTCTTTCTATTCCACGTTTAGAATTATGTGGTGCTTTGTTACTTGCTCGACTTTTGGATTATGTTTTGAAATCATTCGGTACAACTTTACATATTGACAAAGTGTTCGCATTTACGGATTCTTCGATAGTTTTATCATGGATTCATACACCTACTTATAATTTGCAAACCTTTGTTGCCAATCGAATAGAACAAATCAATGAAGTTAATTCGTTGATCAAATGGTTTCATATACGTTCTCATTTAAACCCAGCTGACGTATCCAGCAGAGGACTTTTGCCTGATCAGTTGGTCAATACAGAGTTATGGTGGAAGGGGCCTCCTTGGATGCTCTCACCCGTCGATGAGTGGCCATTGGTCCATTCTTTCAGTGTAAAACTTGATGTTGTTCCTGAGCTAAAGGCCAACAATATTCATGTATTGACTACAACTGATTCGTGGAATGATGAGACGTTAAATAGATTTTCTTCATTAACAAGATTGCAACGTGTTACAGCATGGATTTTGAGATTTGCTGTCAACATTCGAAAGAAGAAAGAGGATCGTATATTTGGAATGTTAACCGTCGAGGAGTTGCATTCATCTCTGAAATTATGGATTTTGAAAGTACAACGCGTGCATTTTCATATTGATGCAGGAAAAAATTGTCGTAACTCGTCTCATGTTCAAAAGTTAATGCCTTTTTTAGACCCGGTTGGTCTGCTCAGAGTCGGTGGGCGGTTACACAATGCCCCTATCGCCTCTAATTTTCAACACCCTATACTTTTGCCCAAAAAAAGTCACCTTACTAACTTGATTATTGACTCGTTTCATAAGACTTATTTGCATGTGGGGCCTAGGACATTATTGTCAATTCTACAATCAAAATATTGGATTGTTTCCGCTCGAAACGTCATTCGGTCGCGTCTAAGTAAATGTATAACATGTTTTAAGGCTCGTCCTGTTGGGGTACAGCCTATGATGGGAGATTTGCCCCAAATTAGATTTCGTGAAGGACGTCCTTTCCTCAACGTTGGAGTGGATTTTGGTGGCCCGTTCTCAATAAAGGAAAGTAGGCGTAGAGGAGCCAAAGTTTTGAAGGCGTATCTGTGCTTATTTATTTGTTTAAGTACCAAGGCAGTACACTTAGAAGTTGTGTCTGATTTATCCTCGGATGCTTTCTTAGCAGCTTTGGATCGCTTTTTAGCCAGAAGGGGATTATGTTCTTGTATCCTTAGTGATAACGGCACAAACTTTGTCGGCGCTAACAAATACTTATCAGCGCGTGATTACCTCACATCTGCTGCCACCACGCGGCAAATCAAATGGTACTTTCATCCCCCTTCTGCACCTCACTTTGGAGGCATATATGAAGCAGGAATAAAATCTTCAAAATATCACCTAAAACGAGTAATAGGTGAACAAGTACTCACGTTTGAGGAATTAGCAACATTATTTAGTCGAATAGAAGCCATCTTGAATTCTCGTCCATTATCTCAATTGTCTTCTGATCCATCTGAACTTGAAGCATTGACGCCTGGTCATTTTTTGATAGGGGCTCCTCTTACATCGGTTCCGGAACCTGATTGGTCTGAAGTACCGATGAATAGATTATCACGTTGGCAATTGTTGCAAAAAATAACTCAGGCATTTTGGAATCGATGGAGAAAAGAATATTTGCACACCCTTCAACAACGTGGAAAGTGGATAACTTCATCACCTAATCTTAATGTTGGAGATTTGGTGTTATTAAATGATGGAAAAATTCCATCCATGCACTGGCCACTGGGACGCATCGAGGAATGTCATCCGGGTCCTGATCAAATCGTACGGGTTGTGACAGTTAAAACTGCACAAGGAACATTTCGTCGGCCAGTTGTCAAACTTTATCCATTACCACTTTGAAACATTTTACTCATAAGTTTATTTTAAGTTTTATATTTGTCGTCTTTATTTTCTCCTTACTTTTTGTTCGTTTTACCGCGGTGTCAGTTGCTATGAAAGATAGGTCTTCAATAACTTATCTTAGGAACATATTCCTTATGGATTAATTTTAGTTTTATTTTAGACTTATGTTTCTTACATTTTTTTTTTAATTTCGTTAAGTTGTTCGTTGCAAAAAGATTGAATAATTGTTTGTCGTTTTGTTAATAATAGGTTGTTATTAAATTCATTTGTTTGTTGTCAGTATTCGGAAGTGTGTGATTTACCATCGGTCGTAGATAAGAGATTTCAATCTCTTCTCGGGGGCGGGAATGTTGGGTTTTGAATTGATATTGTGCTCAGTACCTACCTGAATGTCATTTTTGATCCTACCCCCACCAACCATGTCACCTTGCTGAAAAAAGGCTTGGAACAATAACAACCAGCAGTGTGCACCTACAACTGATCGACTTGTGACATTGGAAGGAACTGGTTTTTCTTTAAGTTTGTGCTCGTCTTCGAATTTGGTAAGTGACTTGGCTTTCCTTACTTCCTTCTAGTTCCAGAGATTTACCAGACACATATAAGCATTCAATTCATTTCGTAATTTTTGTTTATTTAGCAATTTACAGTCCATCATTCGCCTGTTGCATTTGAGGCTGTCATTTCGGACAGTTTCGGATGCAACAAGTACAATAAAGTAAAATTAAACGTTTTGTAAAAATAACGGTAAAATAAAACATTTTAAATGCGCATTTGAAATATAAATCTGATAGGTAATTAATTGGTTATTTAATATTTAAAAATGGACTTAGATACATTTTGATATTGAACCATGGATTTAGATACATTTTGAAAGTGAAGTCTTTGGATTTAGTCACATTTTAAAACTCATAAACTGTGTTTGATAAATCTTCTCTACCAGGGGTGTAGTGAAGAATTACATCATTTATATATATCGTTTAATTTGCAAAATTACCGTTAATATCTCACAAAAATAACGATCACATCAACATCAAAACTACCCACAAAACATGTGTTTCTTGTAATGGTGTCCATTGCACAGAAAGTAGCCCATTGATTGGTTGAAAAAATCAATATGGCTTCCAATTCCATGGCCCTTATTGGTTGTTGGAGTTGAGTACGTTTTGAAAACAAATGATTTTGGATTTAAGTGCGTTTTGAAATTGAAGACGATTTTTAACAAGCTATAACCAAGGATTTAACCATGTTTTGGCACTGAAATAATATTTCGAACAAAGCTATGATCCATGAGAACGCGTTGGCATTCAAATCTCAAAAAAAGTCAAAATGGTGGTTAAGTACCTTTTGATTTTTAACTACTCATTTGTGAAATTTTTGTTATTTATTTTTACATGAAACTACAAAAGTGACGTGACAGTAACGTTTATGATACATTTGTCTAATAAAACTATGTGTGTTTTTATTTTTTGTTTTTGTTTTAATTAGAAGATAAGCCATTTTTTAATTTTTTTATGTTTGCATTGAAAAGTTTTATATTAAAAAAATTAATGTTTATTTCGTATTATGAAATCTGAAAGCGTATTTCATCACAATCTTTTTCGTTTTCGGATACGTTCAGAAATATTCCATTTATTTGAATTTTATTGCAAAGCGGAAACAATCTGACCATCTGACAAGATATGTCCGAGGCCTGAGGGATTAATGTTTTTCTTGTAGTCAATTTTATGCCTCAATGGAATAGATTATTGAAAACACATTTAGAATAAGTGCTGCATTATGTTTAGTAACTCTAAGAAAAGGCACAATGTTTTGTTGTTGTCTATCAGCGACCTTCCATTTGAATACAATAATGAAGGAATCAAAGAAACGAGGCGGTGCACTACCACTACCGGTCAATGCATTGTTTATGTGCGCACTGAGCATGCAGATGTGCAGCAGAAGCCATAAGCGCTTTAAGCAGTGGCGAGCACGAACCACGCGCGCTTTAATTCTAATATATTCACGTGCTCCTTCCTGGCAGCAGTGGAGCAGTGGCAGCCACTAGCCACTAGCTGGTAGCGAGGGTGGCCGCTGGGACGGTATCCGGTAGTACATAGTCGGCTTTGAAGTTCGTTTAGCGCAGGGGGCAGGGACCAGTGGTCCGCGTTCTTGATGTAGCCCCCAGTTCTCTTCGAATCAAGATGGACAACATCTAATTTTTTATTTGTTACAATAACTTTACATATTTTAAACTATTTGATAATATGGGCCCACTGCGTTTACTCATTGACTGAGGCACCCATTTTACAATTTAATAAAATTAAATAAAATATTAAAAAAAAATAATAAAATAAATAAAAATACAAAAAACCATGTAGAAAAAAATCGGCGAATATTATGAGATACGGTTGTATATAATGATTTGTGTATTACGTATATACAATATACGAGGGTCATCCGGAAAGTAAGGTTACAATATTTATGTAGGATCGAAACATGCTTGAATGTAATTGAAATTTACAGGATACTTCACAAATATATTAAACTAGCTGGTACCCGGCATGCGTTGCTATGCCATTTAATAAAGAAATTGTTTCTCCCTGCGTGTCCTTTCCCATTCGTCCCGTTCTCCTTTCACCTCCCCTTCCTCTCCCGCGTCCCCTTCCCCTTTCGCGTTCCCACTCCACCTCCTCCGCCTTCCCTCTCCCCACTCCACTCCCCCACTTACCCCGTCCCGCGAACCTCCCCCCCCCCGAGTTCCCCACCCCTCTCTGGTTCCCCTCCCCCCTCTGTGGTTCCCTTCCCCCTACCGCATTTTATATCCATATGCTCGTGTGCCATCTATTGCAATATTTTTTATACAAATTTCATAATGCCAGAGCTCACCAGTGGTTTTATACAAACCTTGTCCTGATAATAACGAACACAAAAATAAAAGAATTATCCAATTTGGTTGAATCGCTCGGAAGTTATGCGCGTACATACATTTCGGCGATTCATTTTTATTTATATAGAATAAGAATATAGAATATAGATATACATATAGATTTATTTATATAGAAGATAGAAGATAGATTATTTTTCAATATAATCGCCGTCGACATCGAGAGATTTGTGTATTTGGGGCACCAGCTTTTGTATGCCATTGTCATAGACGTCCACCGTCAGCTCTTTCAGCCACTTCTTCACGGCTTCCCGACCTCCTGATCGTTGGCAAGACCTTCTTTAGTTTAGTGAAACGGTGAAAGTCCGAAGGCGCCAATTCAGGTGAATTTATGGTGGGTCATAATATCCCATTCAAACCGTGTCAGCAGCTCCTGTGAAACACACGCGGTGTGGGGCCTGGTGTTGTGACGCAGGAAGCAGATTCCCCGGGTCAGCATTCTCCTTCTGCGGTCCTGAATCGATCTTCAGAGTTTTTTAGGGTATTGCAGTAAGCTACAACATTAATGGTAATTCCTTTAGGCATCAAAATCCACCAAAAGGACCCCCTTCTGATCCTAAAAAAACAGGTACCGTGACTTTTCCGACGGAATGGTGGCTTGCTGAAGTGATTGTCTTTTGGATTCTGGGGTGTAGTGACACAACTACCCCCGTCACGATAGAGTTCAGGAAAGCTTCTCCCACCGGTGCAAAACTATCCGAAAATTCAGTGTCTGAAAAAGCTGGCGGCGGACATCTTTGACACTGGCATACAAAAGCTGGTGCCCCGCCTACAGAAATGTCTCGACCTCGTCGGTAATGACGTTGAATTTCAATTAGAGATACAAGCATTTTCCGATCTTACATAAATGTTGTAAACTTACTTTCTGGATGACCCTCGTACGATAATATACTATCAATATATACGACAAAGTGTAGGGGGGCACATAATCCATTTTTGGTGTGATTTTATTTGGTATTCTCAAAGCCACCTTAAAATTTTATCAATTATCCACAGAACCAAAAAGTGAAGAACCCCTGTTGTAGGGCAGTCGGCAATAGAGTTGGGCCCAGTTCGTTAGTTCGTTTAGCGTGTGTCGTGACCCAAATCGGGGCTTATTAGTCACGTGGCATGCACACTACATACTACACAGGGCTGCTCCGCCGGCTCTGGCCTCCTGGCTTCTGGCAGTCCCGACTTCTACACCGGGCAGTGGGCAGCGGGCAGCGGGTACTCGGCACTGTATGTGTGTGTGTGCCTTATAGTACCTATTAGCAGGCGGTAATTAGCGGTTATGCCCGAAGTCCTGAGAGGGAGCCGCGGATACGCCGACGATTTGCCCTACCATGTAATATTAATTTACCTTACATGCATTACATTTAAAATTTTACCAACACCTTACGATGTTTTATTTATTTATTTTTATACAAAGAAAAGCATTCTGTGTTAGGAATAAACTGACAATATTATTTGAATTCTTTATACTGTCATCATTATAAGCTATATGCTATTTGCTTGCTTGCTTGCTTGCTTGCTTGCTTGCTTGCTTGCACGTATGTATGTTTGTTTGTTATGCGTTGCTAAACCATTCATCCGATTGCGATGAAACTTTGGGGATTTGATGTTCGTATGCCCGCGATGGTTTCTGATGGTTTGAGATGAATGGGAAAGGACACGCAGGGGAAAACAATTTTATTAAGTTATAAGGTTATCTCTCTCTCTCTCTCAGGTTATGTGGGTCCTAGCGATCCGTAATGTAGGAAGGTTCTGCTTTTTTTGTTCCAGAATAAAAAAAGAACAAGAATGTTTGGGAATAAACGAAAACAGGTTTCTACTTGTGAGGTTAAATTGGTTTCAGTAATAAAAGAGTTCATTTCCAAAACAACCAAAGCCCAGTATAATTTTATAAAGAACATAACAATGTTGCCCTTTTGAGGGGCCGGGTTTCACATCCCCAAAAACATAACAGATTCTGAAACATAACAGATTCATAACAGATTTGACAGGAATATTATTAAGCAGAAAGAAATATCGTACCTGCGGACCATGGATCTTTATCTAATTCTACACTGACACGAACTCTTAATTTACTTGAATATAGCGCGTTGATGAACCGCGGGCCATATTCTCTCGCAATCTCCAGGATGGGAACCAGGAAAGACCCCCAGGAAGGCCAGAGAATGAGGACTCCCCGCTAGGGAGTAGTATCCAAGATCAGCACCAGTGCTCCGGTTGAGCCCACCGGATGAAACACGATTTCCGTCAGCACACCTCATCAGGAAATGAACGCCGAGTAACCATCCGTCACAAATATGAGCAGCAATGACCGTACCAGGTCATAAGGACTCTCCCTCGCAAAGCTTTTCAATATGCCAGTCGCGATTATGTAGGTAATTTACAATACCGTTATTTCGCGGATAAATATCGGTCCCAATGGCGGCGACCAATCACATTAGAAACAGCGTTCCGATCACATCAGAAAGAAGCGTTTGCAAAATGTACATCGCCCGGCTCGCGATTAAAATCGTTTAAAACAATTTGTAACGAAGAGATTATCCCATTTTTTAAATCCAAAACTATCACTAAAGTGACAAGTCGAATCAACACCGGCTTCCCGTACGGTGCCAATTCAAAAAGAAAAAACCAGAGAGAAAAAAAAGTGTTGCCAATCCATTCCGTGCTGTTCAAATTATCAGGTTAGTGGTCAGGTAAATAATTATATCACAAATTGATAATTATTTACGTGACAATTCCCCCCTTCTCACGAAAATGTTTGGCCCCAAACATGAAATCCATGGTTCCGATGTAAAAAAAAAATAAACAAATAAAAAAATAAAGGTACACTAACTAACTAACTAACTAGAAGATAGGTCCATCAGGTATCCAGAAATTTTACAACAAGTAACCATTAGCAATCATAAACAATAAATCATATAAATCTAGATAGATTGAAAGAACAATGATAATAGGATGGTACGAGAATAAGGAGTCTACAACACCTTCAGCAACGATGGAGCTGGGTGCTGGCATTACTGGCTGAAGTCCAGACCTGTTATTCTCATGACATCCTAACATCGGGAACATCTTAAAAATAAAGAACACAATCAATGAAAAGAAAAAAAATTATGCACAAAGCATCACTTTTCCTTCAGCAGGAAATTTTGCCATTAAAAAAGAGGCTTCACTTTAGGGTGGTCAACCATCCCTCACTTCACTGAATTTAGGCTATTTATTAATAGCGAAAAGGTAACTATTCTATCTACCTAGGTCCAACAGGTCTAATAGGTTAACATAGAATTTTATTCAACAAAATACAGAACAGACATTAAACCTAGAATGAGGAATATCTTTCAGAGATATTTAACTTAGTTTAATTAAGTTTAAAAAAAAGATTTATAACAATGTAGAACCATAAGTATATGAGTAGTACTTGTGTATTAATGAATTAGTTAGACCAAGATTGCAAAACTTGTCTACTAAAAGTGGTTAGATTAGGGTTTACATTTTTTAGAAATACCTATCCGTACAGGTGGTTACAATAGGGTTTACATAATAAGAAATACCTATGTTTCAAAATTAAAAAATTAGATCAGGTTTTACAATACCAAAGATATACCTGTCTACAAGTGGTAACAAAGAGTATCAGTAGGAACACAAAGACAAGCGAAACAGAATCTAGAATGTTTAGCTGAATGCATAGGGATTACAATTTAACAAAAAAAACCTAGCTAATAGTAGTGAACCACTATGAAAAAATATATAGAGTACAAGCCATTTTAATAACTAAAACAGTGTACATAGTTTGCACAAGAAAAAGACTGAGATCACACCGTAGACGGAGATCCTTCAAAATATTACTTCAAAAGTAAGCAAAAGGCAAAATTTCTTGAACAGACAATATGTATTGGTGATCGAATATATTGTGATAATCGACACTATCTAAATTGGTGATCAATCAAAACATTTGAATGACACTAGGTACAAAATTGTGTAGAGAAACACTGGTGTTTCAGCAGTAAGACTAATATAAATATTTTACTTATGACTATAAGCTATACAAAAATACGCTCTCCTGTGCTAGAGGTAGAGTATTATATATTCCATGCTGGAATTACTTAATAGGAAAGTATGCCGAAGCAGTACTACCTTTGTTAGAAAGACATAATAATGTTGTTAATAAACTATGACTTAATATTATTCACTTTAAGGAAAGCTAAACCAAACTTAATTGTAACAAATACTAGCTAAATATAATCTATTTATTATATAATAAAATCTATTTATGAAAATATACACATTTTGTATACCAGAAAGTTGCTCAAATCTCTGCTACACAAAGAACTACACTTAAGAATATATTTTGTTCTCTAGTTCCTTGGAGGATCTTTGGTTATAAGGCATGTCGGAGGGACGACAAAATGGAAAGAAAGCTCCACTGAACTAGAGAAAAAAAATGGATTTAGATTTAAAAGTAGGGAACATTACAAAATATCCGTTAACTGACGGAGTAGAGATGCGATACCAATGTGTGTGCGTGTGTGCATTGCAGTGATAATACTGACAGAAATAATATAGACAGGGTGTCTACTAAAAAAACGAGAAATACTCATATCCAATCTAATCATATATATCACTTGAAAAAAAAAATAAGTCATGTGAAGGAGAGAGAAAAAAAAAAAATGACTTAAGGTTTGGGCGCCACTGATCATCAGATCAGATTCTAGTTGAACGAGGGTAAATAACCGTTTATCATCAATAAACTAGAATATTGCGTTTACTCCGACCACATGCTTTGGAGGTACCAAACTCCAAGACACATAACCTGAACAAACACATAAAGA
This sequence comes from Limnephilus marmoratus, assembly GCA_917880885.1. NCBI lineage: Eukaryota > Metazoa > Arthropoda > Insecta > Trichoptera > Limnephilidae > Limnephilus > Limnephilus marmoratus. The sequence continues at coordinate 22,189,951 of OU862919.1, read as the reverse complement.
AACAAATGAAATGGAGTGGAAGGTTGGTAGTCTTACACACCACGACATTGGCTTCCTATAATGTACTTAAAGTAATAATTAGTCTAAACGAACGATATCCTTGACGTGAAAATTTCCTACTATTTTTCCTTTCATATCTGCCAAAGTATAAATTAAATCAGAGACTTTACCCTTTATGACATTGCGAACAAATCTAGGTGCCAATTTATGAGAGAAATAATCTGGTCCACTGGATTGAACAAAATTTTTCCTCCAAATGACGTCTCCAACATCATAAATAACCGACTTACGACGCAAGTTGTAGTGTTGGGCATTCTTTTTAAAAGCTTGTAGTAATGCATTAGAAACTTGCTCATAAATTGGAGCTAACTCTTCCAATTTTTTAGCAAATTCACTTCTAGATTGTTCTAGGGTAGTGTCTGCGACACCAGAAGAAATATTTATTTCATGAAATTTTCCGTCAATGATTTGTTCTCTTCCGTGCATGAGGAAAAAAGGCGTGAAACCTGTTGCAAAATTAACCGTATTATTCAAGGCTGACTGAATCTGAGGCAGAAATCTGGACCAATTACGATGGTCAGACTCGGTCAAGATAGACAAGGCAGTCCCGATAGTTTGGTTATACCGCTCAACTACATTGTTTTGCGGGGTGTAATAAGCGTTATAAAAAGGCATGGGAACATTATAATCTGATAACAATTGTTTAAATTCTTTTGAGACAAATTGTTTCCCGTTATCACATATAAAAGTTTGCGGAACACCGTGTACCAAGAAAATATATTGTTCTACATTTTTAACAATGCTTTTAGCAGTAGCATTTCTGAGCGGAAAAATCCAAGTATATTTCGAAAAAACGTCAACAACCGATAAAATGTACATAAATCCCGCGTAACTACGTGGAAGAGGACCAACAAGGTCGATAGACAACATTTGCATCGGTCTGTTGACTAATTTTGGATTCGTAGAAATGCCAGCCGGCGCAGATGTATTTATTTTATGTGCCTTGCACGTTTTACATTTATTAACAAACTTTTTGACATCATTATACATACCCGGCCAAAAATAACGGAGTTGAACTTTCTTATACGTTCTGAATACACCTGGGTGGCAAGAGCTAATAGACTCGTGTTCTTTACTTAAAATAGCGTTACGGTCCTTAAAAGGAACTACCAGCTTCCAAGCTGTATCCTCCTGTAGAGCGAAACGGGACTTAGAGTGACGAAATAAACAATTATCCTTAATTTGAAAATTATTAAAACGTTGAGGATTATTTTTACAATTAGTAAATAAGTTATTGTACCAATTATCCGTGCTAGTAGGAAGGTTGTCAATGGCTCCAATAGTTAAATCGTCTTTACGCGAAAGAGCGTCGGGTACAGTGTTAAATTTACCCTTCCTGTGGACTACGTCAAAAGAAAATTGAGAAAGGCGGGTAGACCAACGTGCAAGTCTGCCTGTCGGATTTGATAAAGACACTAGCCATTGCAAACTGGAGTGGTCAGTTACTACTGTGAAGTGAACTCCCTCTATGTAGGGCCTGAAGTGATTCACCGAATCTAACACCGCTAAGAGTTCGCGCTCCGTCACGCCGTAGTTTCGCTCGTGAATGTTCAGACACCTAGAAAAAAAAGAAACCGGGTGTTCTTCTCCTTCAAAGACCTGTGTGAGCACGCCGCCTATCCCAACGTTGCTCGCGTCACAGTGTATGGTAAATGGAAGTGAAAAATCAGGACAATTGATAACCGGCGCGGAAGTTAATGCCTTTTTTAATTTTTTAAAAGAGTCTTCAGCCTCTGAAGACCAAGAAAAATTACTCACCCCCTTTCTTGAGCCAGTGAGTCTTGTTAAAGGGGCCGCTATTGTGGAAAAATTCTTGATGAAACGTCTATAATATCCACAAAGTCCAATAAATGCTTTTAACTGTTTAGAATTCTTAGGAGTGGGGTAAGTTCGAATAGACTCTAGCTTGACTGGATCTGTGCGAAGACCCTTTGCATCAACAATATAACCCAGATACTTCAACTCGTCCTTACAAAACTCACATTTTTTGAGATTAATTGTTAAACCTGCTTCTTTAATACGTGTGAAAACTTTATTTAACAATTCTAAATGTGACTCAAAATCTTCTGAAATAATAATTAAATCATCCAGGTAGCAGAAAACGTTTTCATCGAACTCTGGACCAAAAAGAGCATCAACAAGACGCTGTAATTCACTAGGTGCATTTTTCAGACCAAATGGCATCCTAACAAATTCAAAAAGTCCATGACCTGGTACAACAAAAGCCGTTTTAGAACAAGAGTCCTTATGTAAAGGTATCTGCCAAAAACTTTTCGATAAATCAATAGAGGTTATAAAGCGTGCACCACGTAGCTTGTCTAAAATGCGCGAAATATACGGCAAGGGGTACGAATCCCTTGTCGTGACGCTGTTAAGTTTCCTAGAGTCCAAGCAGAACCTTGCAGAACCATCCTTCTTAGGCACGATCAAAACCGGATTCGACCAAGCCGAACGCGAACGGCGAACAACACCTAAATCTAACATTTCCTTAAGTTGTGATTCAAGTTGTTGCTGACGAGTTTGAGACAAAGGGTAATACCGTTGCTTAATGGGATCTCCTGTTGTATTAATTTTATGCTGCACTAAATGAGTACGACCCAGTCCACATTTTTCAAACGAAATTGACTTAAATTTATCAATTACATTATTTAGCCTATGATTGTCTTGAGGGGACAGTAGGGAAGCTGATGTGATCTTGCGAATTTCACTTAAAGTATTCTCAACATCACGTCCACTGTTGGCCTTTGAAAACAATTGAGGAGCGATGTCAAATTGTTTCCAAAAGTCGACTCCCAAAACAATCACGGGAGAAAGAGACGGAATTACAAAAAAAATTATATATTTCTTAATACTATTAAAAGTAACTAGTACCCGCATAGTACCAATTACATCTTGATGTTTACCATCCGCGGTGGTAACGTAAGAATCAAGCTTATCTAACTTAAAACCTAAACTTAAGAAAAACCTATACAGTGAACCACCAAAACAACTCACACTAGCTCCGCTATCCAAAAGAGCTGAAAAAACTAAATTGTTAATTGCAATATTAACATGAGGTCTAATATCTTGACCGCTGGTCATCATCGGCATGAATGCGTCCATGTCATGGTCGATGGGACTGGTACTCGAGTTTGAAACTATCGGTGGTCTCCTAGCATCCTCGCTAGCAGAATGTGGGGGACCCCCGTCTAGTTTTTTGAATTATGTCGTTCAGGATTAGCTTGTCGCTTGGTATGATTCTTCTGAGAATCAAACTTCCATTTTCTACAAAACGGCTTGGAATGACCTTTTATATTACAATAAGCGCAAAGTAATTTATTTCTATAAAATTGTGCAGAAGGTGAAGAAGAAGAGGAAGAAGGTGCAGCATTATTATTCAACGGAACGGATGACGGTTTATTCTTGTCTTTGACCGAATTTGCTTCATCGTCGGAAATAGCTAAACTTTTTTCAAATCGCTTACAAACACTAATTAAGGAATTTAAATTTTTATCCTCAAAATAAGCAATAACAAGAGCATATTTCGGCAATAGGCTATTGCACACTAAATCCACAATTTGTTCTTCCGGAAGTTGAACGTTTAATCTTAAATTAGCTAATTGCACGTCTTCAACATAATCAACTACGCTTTGATTATACTTCTGTTTCATAGAGAAGAGAGCTTTTAAAGCTTCGGTTTGGTTAGCGATTGGATCAAAACGAGATAAAATTAGTTTTTTCAGTTCTAGCCAAGTTAAATTATCTTTATAAATGGTACGATACCATAGCAATGCTCTTCCCTCCAAAAGGTCAGCAAACGAAGTGACAACAAGCGGCAACTCAATACGACGACACCTAGATAACTCCTCCACACGTTGTATAAAGTCACGGATGTCTGAAGATCCGTTAAACTTAACACCCCAGCTATGTACGGAAGGATTTGTAGTTATATTCTGATAATAATTATTAGTTATGTTGGTATTTGTATTAGGACTTTCATCACTGCTTGTTTCTTGTTGAGAAGAAGTACCACTAGATTGTTTAAGGTTCCTGTTGTAAATTCGCGCTTGCTCTCTCATGGCGGACAAAGTGGGTTCTGGAGTAATATTAACGTCAGAAAGCATCTGAATCATTTCCTCTTTTGAGGCCCCGTTGATGTTAGACAACGACATTTTGTCAAATGGAATTTATTTATGTAAAAAAAACGAAGAAAAAATTCCAAATGATTCCATATAAAATAGTTAATATTTATGAGATAAACCGAATAACACTATATTAAGTCTGGAAAATTGTTTATAAAGTTATTACGATAACATAATCGAAGTATAATAATGATCGTTTGACATCTGACACATGTCAACAAAAATCGCTATCAGCTGATCTGTAATAACAACTGACATAACCATAGACAAACTTGCCAGCCTACAAAAATGTCCCAAAAATATTATCCGAAAAAAAGAACGAAGCTGTTCTAGTAGGTATATTTATGTTTACGTTACACAAAATTTGAGAGCGAACGAAGCTCAACCGGAAACCAATACAATTTAAAGCAAAGCAAAAAAATGACATAATAATATGCACAAAATTTCAAACTACCGCGAAATATTTCATATAATCCATTATAACGCATCTACACACACACACTGGTACCATTATAACAGTATGAAGATATTAATGAATAATACATATCCAACCTTGAAAATTCGGAAAAAGAAGCAGAAACTTAAAACATAACAGACCGTTAGAATATACGGGCACCAAAAGCAGAATATTCAACTTAAAACGTTGGGAGCGCCAAATATAAGGTTATCTCTCTCTCTCTCTCTCAGGTTATGTGGGTCCTAGCGATCCGTAATGTAGGAAGGTTCTGCTTTTTTTGTTCCAGAATAAAAAAAGAACAAGAATGTTTGGGAATAAACGAAAACAGGTTTCTACTTGTGAGGTTAAATTGGTTTCAGTAATAAAAGAGTTCATTTCCAAAACAACCAAAGCCCAGTATAATTTTATAAAGAACATAACAATGTTGCCCTTTTGAGGGGCCGGGTTTCACATCCCCAAAAACATAACAGATTCTGAAACATAACAGATTCATAACAGATTTGACAGGAATATTATTAAGCAGAAAGAAATATCGTACCTGCGGACCATGGATCTTTATCTAATTCTACACTGACACGAACTCTTAATTTACTTGAATATAGCGCGTTGATGAACCGCGGGCCATATTCTCTCGCAATCTCCAGGATGGGAACCAGGAAAGACCCCCAGGAAGGCCAGAGAATGAGGACTCCCCGCTAGGGAGTAGTATCCAAGATCAGCACCAGTGCTCCGGTTGAGCCCACCGGATGAAACACGATTTCCGTCAGCACACCTCATCAGGAAATGAACGCCGAGTAACCATCCGTCACAAATATGAGCAGCAATGACCGTACCAGGTCATAAGGACTCTCCCTCGCAAAGCTTTTCAATATGCCAGTCGCGATTATGTAGGTAATTTACAATACCGTTATTTCGCGGATAAATATCGGTCCCAATGGCGGCGACCAATCACATTAGAAACAGCGTTCCGATCACATCAGAAAGAAGCGTTTGCAAAATGTACATCGCCCGGCTCGCGATTAAAATCGTTTAAAACAATTTGTAACGAAGAGATTATCCCATTTTTTAAATCCAAAACTATCACTAAAGTGACAAGTCGAATCAACACCGGCTTCCCGTACGGTGCCAATTCAAAAAGAAAAAACCAGAGAGAAAAAAAAGTGTTGCCAATCCATTCCGTGCTGTTCAAATTATCAGGTTAGTGGTCAGGTAAATAATTATATCACAAATTGATAATTATTTACGTGACAAAGTGACATTGAAATGCATGTCGCGAACTCACTAGTTTATAATAATACTTGTATAGTATACAGAATCAACGTTTGTTGATGAATATTTTTCACTGAAGCTCCTGATTTTGATATAAGGCGGTGAGGCTGAAACTGGCAAAGTAAAGTCGAAAGTAGAATGAATGCAGTAAAAATTTATTGTAAATTTAAGTACATATTACAAAGGAGAGTGTCCGATTAAAAAAACAGTAAAATGAATATGATTAAGAGAAGGACGCTAAGATGCTTCATATGTGTACCCAATTTGTGAATTTGAAAATTTTGCAAAATCCACCGAAGTATGAACAGAAAAAAAATTAAAGTGTGTAATTCAGACGTGATAGAAGTGAAACCAGAAAGTCGCTTTCTTTTGCCTGTTATTTTAAAGTGGTTTGGAGATTGGATATTGATTTACAAAAACAAAAATGTTTATTTTTTTGGATTTCGTAGGATTCGTACCTCCGTCCGCTGGATTTCTCTGGCCGCTGAGATTTGCTACGCACTATACCGCTGCGCTATGGGACGCGCTCGGCGAGGCGCGAATTTACGCATTATTTTCCGATGACGCATAAAAAAAACAAAGCGGCCAATGAGCGCAGACCTATCGTTGTTTACGTTTTACGTCTCAACCAATAGGAGCCTTGAGCGCATTTTGGTGCTTCGCAGGTGCCTTGGTGCTCGGGCTTACGAAGTTTCACTTCAAAAAGTGTTTCATTATTATTATTTAGCTCTTCGTTAAATTTAATATTATTTTGAAACAACATGTGGAGCAATCCATAATGTATGTATTTTACTGCAGCTCCAAAGTCCTGATTAGACAAACACACTTCAACAACAGTCACCAAGTTTCCAATATTGCACCCTGTCGCCATTGAAATTCCTCCTCGCGTGCTCCTGATTGCGATTACACGATCTGTAGAGATGTCATACTGGTCCTTCCATGTCGTCAGAGATAATCGTCTGGTCTCATGTCCTATTCAGGAATTACCGAGGCATCGGTCCGTGTAATTTGCCATTGTCAGTAACCGAGTACATACCGAGCAGTGTGACCAGATTTCATTTTACGAATCTACTGCTTGTGTAGGTTAAAAACTACTAAATTCTACCAAAAGAGAACTAAAAAAAACTAAAAATCTATTACATTTTTTCGCTGTTGTGTTACAGCGAAGAAGCATATTTGTTCTCTTCATTATAACGATAAAACAATAAAATGAACAAAGAAAACAGCATAAATTGGAGAAATCAATGTTTATTACCTACTTAAATTTAAAATCTACAGAAATATAGGTTTTTTAAGAACTGTGATCGAGTTATGGTTTTTCTTCTTTGTGTTGGGTACTAATGCGTAACTCGAAAGTATTCAAAAAATCTTAACAAGAGTAATCATTAAATTAACTAGAAATTACATAGCCCATATTAACGTAAGTAAGGGAACGTACATATACTACGTGACTTCTTCGGGGGGGGGGGGGTCTTCAAAATACCACGCTTCGTACAAATGAGCGGCGGGTTGCTTAGGTTTTTGGTCACCGGGGGGGGGGGGAGGGGGGGGTTAAAAATTGGTCACGTAGTATGGGTACGTTCCCTAACTTGCATACCGTCACCTCCTTTCATATTTTTTATATGCTTTGATATAGCCATGTGTTCATTCAAAGACGCCACTCGACTTAGTACTTCACAGTTGCATGCTTTAATTTAGATTTACATAACTAATTTTTGAATGAGAGATCTTGCTCCCATTCATTACGATATCCTTGTGTATATTTACGTTTCTTTATAAAAACTTTCAAAAAAGGAATTCCCACTAATCCATCACACTCTATGCTCACGGCACGAATGGTTACGAAAATAATGAAAATTAAAGACAAACCTACCTAATCAATTTTCTTCAATACAGTAGGATTCCGCCAACAGCTTTCTCTCTCGAATAATTAATATTAGAAAGAGATTGTTACAATCCATTCGATGAAAAGGGGAATACAGGGGTTTTTTCGATAGGTTTGCCATATGAAGGCAAAAAAAGTACAAGAATAGTTGAAAAGCGTGAATTCTACCAAAATATACCAAATAATTTTTACCTACTAGATACTGTTACCGGTACCTCGAAATCTACAAAAAAAGTAGAAATCTACTAAATCAGGTCACACTGGTACCGAGTATCAACTGTATACCTACATAAATGTTCCTTCTCCTTTACTCAGAGCAACAATATTGTTACTCTAAGCTCCTTTACGTTGATGGGACAGTACCGGCACGGGCGGCGCCGGCGTGTTAGCGATGTGTCAGTTCAGCTGGAATGGGCTCATGTGATCCGCTCCTTTGCGGGAAGCGGGTCCTACTCCCATTCCTTTTTCAAATCGACTACTCCCAGAGAACCCGGCCCAGTCCCAGTACTCTCCGCATCCAAATAAATCCGGCGGTAATCCGGCGGTCCGAGCAACTCAACGCCGAAGCGCGAAAACCGCACTCGAATACAAGTCCCGGGTTCCTTTAAACCCAAGCGCCTTGTTCCAAGCTACGTGAATCGCGACACAATCCATTCATTCCGCCCACTCCCGGACTCGCGCGAACGCCGCGAACTACGATACCTGACTCACCCCGTGGCCGCCGGCTTGCTTCGCGATCCACGGTCCGGCGTCACTCACCATTCCACTCATGAGTCGCGGGTCTCGGTGAGTTCCCGACACTCCCCGCTACCCGCGGCCGGCCAACTATGACACTTCCCCTTGAGTCACGAGTTCACGAGCTGGGCGCTGGGCGGTCATTCGATCGCTGTTCGTTGATCGACACACACGTGCGTGACCGCTTCGAGCGTCTTATCTGGTATCGTTAATCAACGGGTGACGTGCATTATAAAATAATAGTTTATAGTAAAGCATTACAGCTTATTAATTTACTTATTTAACGCGAAGAGGAATAGGTATAATAATAGTACAAAACAGCATCAGAGCAATCTGGCGGACAAAACGGTCTCTATCATTCATTTTGAGATTATTTTGTTGTCAAAAAGTTTCTTTAAAATCCGAAAGATGCCACTAGAAAAATAAATATTATGTGTACATTTATTTCAACATGTCGCATTTGGTCGCTGGTCGAAATGGTCGGCGGCTAGGGGTGCCATGCACGCACGTGTCCACTAGGCAATGTTTTCAGAAAAAAACTACCTGAAGCTCAACGCCTGAAGTCATTATAATAGTTGTATATTTTGGTATGTTGTGTGTTTTGTAATTGGGGTATGTTGTGAGGCTGAAGGTAGTGGGGAAGGGAAGGAGATGGGAAAAAGGAAGGTGGGGAAGTACCTAGTGATTTAGTTCTGGTAACCGAACACAGCTAAAGCAATTTCAACTAACGTTTCAATAATTGTGTTTGGTGGTCTTACACCAGGACGATAATGAGAGTAACTACCTACTACGCCCCCTTCATCACTATTTTTATTATACCAAAGCAAATAAAATTAGGAGAAAATGTAAATAAATTTAACTCTAATTTTCCAACATATGTGATTTCAAATTTTTTTTAAAAGTTACATAATGGTACATACGAATAAGGATTGTATTAGGAAAATGGGAACCTAACTATGTACCTATTTGAAAACATCACAAACAAAAATAAAAATACGAGTAGTATGTACATTTATAACTTTTTATCGTAGGTTAAGCTATTACATATCAAGAAACTTTAAAAAATCAGTCCACTTAACTTTCTTTTCTATAATTCATCACATATTACATATAACAAATTATTATTATCAGCACAAAGGGGTGAATTGCCTAATTAAAAAAAAATTATAATAATAAAGAAAAAATTTTCAAAAGATTTTACGAATATCATTTTAGAGAAAAAAAAACTGTTATGTTATGATGCTACTGTACAACTTACCGATGTTACATGTAAAAGCCTTCAAGGCGTAAATAAATAAATTAGATACATTTCAAGAATTTTTATAAAATCAGTCCACAAAATATTTTTTTTCTTTGACCTTAAACCTACAAAAAAACCGTAAAAAAGGTTTTTACCATCTACTTTCAAAAACGTTTAAAAACTTAGAAAAGAAATTGGATGGTCTGGGATTTGAACCTCTCGCTCAAATTTGAACGCCAGTTGACACTTCTACTAGCAACTAACTAAAATTAAAAAAACGACCATAAAAACATTTGATGTTTCCATTGAGACGTATTGCATACAAGTATACCTGTCTACACTCTACACGTGGCAGACTTTCGACCAAGGGTAAGCAACCGTAATCACGAATAATAATAATACTAGAACATTTGAAAGCGTATCGATACGTTAGACCTCGGTGGTTGAACGGTTACGATCGTTGGCTACGAATCCGGAGGTCACAAGTTAAAATTCCGGCGTGCGCAACTACCTATCAACATTTTATGCGATTAATTTGTTTTATTCCACAATATATTATTTTTAAATAATTTCGTTTAGATTATTAGTGCTATCTTCTTTTTTAATGATATATAACATTGGTGGGAACAACCTTCAAAAGTTGAAAATAGGTAACTACATATTTTTTAAAGAAAAAAAATCGGAACGTTGCGCGAAATGGCTTTAGCCGTGTTGGGTGACCGGATCTGAATAGCCAGGTACTTACCCACCTTCCTCTTCCCCATCTCCTTCCCTTCATTTTTTGACAAACGCAGTCTTTGACTCACAAACACATGCATAATACCTACCTACCTATCCACATGGCCGTTTCGTGATGACGCTGGCTCACAATATGCACAAAACATGACACATGGCAGTCGTACCTATGTTTTGTGCTTTATTGCAAATGACCCTAATGAAAGACATTGAAAGACCACATTTCAGAATTCAGATTGTAAAATGTAGACATAGAGATATAATATCGATGTATATAGACTTCAGAAAAGGTAAAAATACCTAGTGAGAGATTTTTATTTTTATTATGTGTTGATTACCTCACAAGAGTCCCAGCTGCTCCCGTCTGGAGCCAGTGAAACTATGGCATACCCCGCATACCCCAAATGGGGTATGTTGTGAGGCTGAAGGTAGTGGGGAGGGGAAGGAGTCAAATCCGGAGGTCGCGAGTTAATATTCCGGCGTGCGCAAGTACCTATCAACATTTTATGCGATTAATTTGTGTTATTCCACAATATGATATCATTTTTAAATAATTTCGTTTAGATTATTAGTGCTATCTTTTTTAAAAAAATAGATAAGAAATATATTTTAAAAAAGAATCGAAATGGCGTCAGCCGTGTTGGGTGACCGGATCTGAATAGCCAAGTTCTTACCCACCGGGCATCACGGAGTTCTTCTACCACTCACTTCCGTATTATTTTATTGTATTTACGTAAGTATTATTACCGCTCTTGACTCGCAATCTGAAAGTCACAACTGCACAATTATTCTCAAATGGTAAAACACCATGATCAAATCATATCATAAAACGAAAAGGTACCTACATGTATAGGCAGATGGTTGAAATTGTCTCTCCAAAAATGAACATAATATCTTAGGTTCTCACTGCGATTGATTACTGCCATCTTTTGAAATAATTTGAAAAAAGCTTTTAGTTTCAAATCTAACCGTAAACAGAAAGATAAATGGGCGCCACACGACAGAGGGCTTTTGCTAGTAATTAAAGTTCCCGGTTTTCATTGTTAAATTGAAGTTTAAAATTATAAAATTTTCTTTAAAAAATGGAAAAATATAATGCCAACAATTTACCGTAACGTTTTTTTAAATAAACGAATCCAATGATTTGTTATCAGCGTTTAAAAATACACGAAAATTGGTGTTTTTGAAAAAATTAAACTAAAAACATATTAATTTATTTTCTTTTAATTTCTTTACGTGGTTTTAAAGAAAACCCCTGACGGTATACTTTGAGGATATTCAGCAATTAAAAATATTTTTTAAAACATACGAAAAACGGTCAGAATAAGGTCGTATTTCTGATTTGGTTTTGATAAATGCTAAGCCTATGTTAATTTTAAAAATGTATAAAAAATATTTTTCTTATTAAAAACATTATGTTTATCGATTTGCGTAATAATATAATCATTATTTCAAATTAAAAAATGATTACACTTGGCCTTAAATTCTCAATAAAAGACCGTGCAGTGTAGATACATTGAATGTACCTACACGGGTCTTGTCCGACTCCGGGGTTCTGAGTTCTCGTGTGGGTTCTACGAGTAGGTCCTGGTTCCGAGTTCTTTGAATCCGTGCGTCCCGTTTCGGTGCGCCGCAACAATACCCAATACCCAGTGCCCAGTCCGCACCTAAGAACTCGGACCCGGGACCTGCTCCTAGAACTCGTGTACTTTTAAAAGGAAGCAAGTCTCGGAGGCTTCCGGAAAAATGCAGAACTTACCCACCTCTACGGCGTGTACGGGTGAACGGGTGTACGCCCCGCTAACGTATTATGAACACATTGACTCCGTCGTATTTCTTTCCTGATATCGAGTTCGTTTTCCTCCAAAAACTGGTTTGTAACCTGACCTCTGTTCACGTTCCCTGACGGGTCGCTCACTTTGCATCTTCATTATTCAAATGTTAGCGATATTAACTATATTAATTTTTAATAGTGCTAGACATTATCAGTATCGCCCTTTATTATATTAACTCCACACATGAGGCTGTGAGGAAAATAATTTATCTCAGGGCCTATGTCATCTTTAGGGTTGCTAGAAAAGTTTGTCGTAGAAACATAGATCCGTTTTCATGTGACAAAAAATGTCAACCGTTTACAAATGTTGGGTCGCATGTTTTGGTGAGTTTCCCGACTACGTTCCGGCTCTGAAGTACCGGAAGGGCTCAATGAAGCTAGTTCCTCAGAGCATCTTCCATTGAAATGCCAATAGATTATTCCCTTCTGACGCCTGTGCTTCAAAGATTGCAGTCCGTTTATTAAGATAGGGGAACCTATCGTTTTCTGCCCGTTTCTGCATATAGTCAAGGGTATCTTTAAGTACCTTGGGGCACCAAACCAGAAGGGCTACCAAATTCAACAATAAGGGTGCACTTGCGATTTGTGCAGGGTCAACTGTTGTGTACTATTATGCTCTGATACAGAGAACACCGATCAAACATTAGAATCAAATCGTTGCTTTTTTCATGAGCTCTACACAGGAGGTCCTGAAGAAAATAATTTCTCTCAGAGCCTATGTCATCTTTGAGGATGCTGTGTGGAGGATTTTTTTAAGGAAAGGAAAGAGAGGAGAGTTCTGGGATGGAAAAGGGTTTAAGGGGTAGGTAGGAATCCGGGGTTCAGTGTGTCCTGGTCATCCGCTTCCAGGACCTAGACAAACCTCACTCCATGAACCCGGACACCCCTGCTAAATCACTAAACGTAGCGACCACTTGGGGTGACCTATGGCAGAGGTGATGGTTATCAAATAAAGGTTCCCGGGGCGGAGGTAGCCATTTCCGCCTCCCAAATTGAGAAATGGCTTGGTTTGGTGACCAGATTTTAATGGGCTGTGAAATACCTTCTTCACAACCTCCCTCTTCCCCATCTAATTTCCTTACCTACTCCCTTCTTCCTCACAACATACCTCAATTGGCGAAGCGATAGTCTCACTGGCTCTGACAATTAATTGGCAACAATCGGGTCTCTTGTGCGGTATTCGCTTGTAAAATACCCCGAAGTGTTATTGCGTGAGTTTTCTCAAGGGTTGCATCCAGGGGAACGAATTCTGGAAGAAAGTTGATTTCGGGGTCGCCTTTATAAGAACTACTTTATATCGAGACTTTTTATACATTGGAGGGGACCCCACTACTTTCCCAATGGCGTTATAAGGAAACACATGATTTCCTCCTTCACCGTACACGTCAAGACTCTACTTTTTTTTGAACGAAGCTACATTTATTTGAACGACTCTAGACCCTCCAATGTCCATGCATACGGGGTTAGTAAGCAGTATGCAAGTACTTACGTTAACATTATACAAAAGATAAATAGAAGTAGCAGCCCGTGGAATAATTCTTCTGAAATAGGTAACATCAAAAAGAGATAATAGTGTTAGTAAAAGAAAAATAAAAATAACGGCTATGACCAGTCGAAGAAACCTTCTAGAAGACTTTTTATACATAGAACCTATTTACTAACTGACCTACGGTCCCAACGTGCCGCCCTGATGGAAACAAGGCTCAGCTATCTGGGAAGACACATTATGGAATCAGAAGTCAGCCAAGTATTCAATGACAACTCTGGTGGGACCAGGTCACTGTTAAAGGATCGAGGTGAAACTCTGGTAAACTGTCTTTATTTTATATTAAAAAAACCCTCAATTCTTTCTCAGTGGTGTGCCCACTCCCCTTGTTTCACCCAAGTTTACATATACACATACTCTTCTGCTAATAATGGATAACTCTTGCCAGGAAACAAGTTCTTGAGTGGAACACGGCGCCGTGACCGATCCGCACCCCGCACTCCGCATCCTCGTGTTGCAGACCGATAATGATTAGAAATTGCTCTCGGGTGACCTGTTGGAGGTGTTGATACGGTGTAGACTGTTTTTCAGTGATATCAATTAATTACTACTGACAAAATTCATAATATTATGTTACCATGCTTTGAATGAAGCATTTGAATTGGGTCGCAAATTTATATTTTATATCTATCGTTAATCAGGGCTGTATAGCGTAACGGTATACACATTTAACTTTGGGTCGGGAAGTTACGGGTTCGATTCAGGCAGTCCCAACTGAAATTGGTGAGAAGAAAAATTCTTGAAGATTCTTGATGGCTGTTCACATTTTGTCGCTGAAACGGGAAAAAGCTATGTCATTAGAACCTACGGATCTGAGTGCAAATAATATTATCTGAAAAGTTTATCTTTTTAATGATTTTTTTATGTTGAACCTATGACCTGGAGTCCCAAAGAAAACCCAAGGAGTTTTCAACTCTATCATGAAGATTGTGTGATTGTTAAATTTAAGTTGATTTTAAATATATAAAAGCACACGTTATTGATGTAGTTCAAACAATATTTTTGTAATGCTTGTGTTGAACTAACCCAGTTGTACGAGCGAGTGAAAAGCGTGTCATTATGTTAAATAGGTTTGCGAATAAAATTTATCACCTAGCAAATAACTAATCAGCTGTATAAATACAAGGTGTTCTTGGTGTTAAGTATATTATAATGTTTCCTGACTGGCTTAGCGCCGTGTCTTGGAACGTAAAAAAACTCCACACCGTAAAATTTTAAGTAAAAAAAAAACTGCATTGAATAGAACCCGGGGTTATTGTGTCTGTTCGTTTGAAATTAATCACGGCTATTGGCCTTACTGAATCATGATTAAAACGAGCTGGAGCTGTGTGCACGACTTGCTTCCACCAAACCACCGGCCATTGCAGCCTTTTTAATATGGTATCTGCCTTAAATTGAGATCTTTGCGTGTTTGCACCGCCACTCCCAGAAGACTGGAGCGGTGCAGGTATTAATAATTATTGCCCGTCCTCATTACGCCGCCATTGCCATAAAAGACCTGCCTCAATTCGAGATAAGCGAGGTCCCTATTGCTTTGAAATATTAAGCCAACAAAAAGCCAAACGCTTTCATTATAGCTATCATAGACATCCAAATGGATAGACAAGCAGTTACAGATGAGGGGTAAAACCAAACTATGGAGAGCGAAGAGGGGAAAGATGACTGTCATTCGTTGAACAATCAATCTGACAGTATATAGGCATCTCGCATTACAATATCACCATTTAGTTCTTAAAAGCAAAATCTGCTTTGAATGAATAGACCTTTTTACATGGGAGCGCGAATTGCTTGCCACGTTCAAAACATATTTGCTAAGGCCAAATGCTCGCCCCAAAAAGACTCGCGCCAATACACATATCAATATTTTGTTTCCGTGTTTAGTTAAAACACTTTTACAAATGTTTCATAATTTACTTACCCCTGTAACCAGCGACGAGCACATTGGAGTACCGCTCACATTCGCTATGTGTACATTGATACGTAGATATATTGTATAGCACAAGCTGCCGTTATTTCGTTAAATGTATGGATGTCAGCTTCTCGCTGTTCACGGCAAGAATGATGACGTCACACATTTTAGATTCAAGCGAGGCTATATCCCCTCCCCATGGAGCGAGCCGGTTCCAAGGAGGAGCTACAGCCGGCGCCATGTGGAGGGGGAAATAATACGTTTTTATCACTTAGGGCAGGTCCAGATATATTCATATGTCCGTGATAGCTATGAAACATGCCCAACCATTTCGCTGCGACCTGCTTCAGAAACAAACAAATATACCAGCATGTTTCATTGCGGCTTTGAAACATGCCAGAAACAAACCAAAAATGGTTTCATTGCATTATCGAAATACACCAGAAACTAATTTTAATGATTCAATTACAGCTTTGAAACATACCAAATGGTTTCATTGCGGCTTTGAAACATGCCAGAAAAAAAAACAAAAATGGTTTCATTGCATTATTGAAATACACCAGAAACTAATGTTAATGATTCAATGACAGCTTTGAAACATACCAAATGGTTTCATTGCGGCTTTGAAACATGCCAGAAACAAACCAAAAATGGTTTCATTGCATTATTAAAATACACCAGAAACTGATGTCAATGATTCAATGACAGCTTTGAAACATACCAAATGGTTTCATTGCGGCTTTGGAACATGCATTTTTTTTCCTTTTAACTCGAATCTGTAAATCCTTTATCATTTCATCTATGTTACTTCTCTAACACACAATTTTTCTCTCGTTTTATAGCAGTTTTGAACCATGTTGGAAAATAAATTCATGTGTTCTCTATTTTGCCTTTGAACAGACCTTAGTATTATTTTTTTCTCATTATTCTTCTCTCAGTGATACCATCTACAATCTGTTAAATCGTCTGTTAAATTAATTTAACAAGTACTTACTCCCTAATGACTTTTCCTCGCGTGCAGAGTGGAGAGTAGTTTCTATTTTAAAGTAATGTTTTCCTAGATAAAGCATGTGATCGATACCTTCCTGTTGGTAAACGTTACTGGACCTTTTCTCCTTCACGCCGGCGTTATCGCCGTGTCCCATCGTGAATTTATTATCATCAAGGCTGTTTACATTTTAAAGTGCTTAATTCATACCATCAAATTCCCATTCATTAAAACTATCCAAGAATTTGAGAATAAAAGAATGACGGCTGTACATTGTTCAATCTCTTTTCATTTTTTTTCACACGTGTTAATTTTGATTTATTTGAGACCTACTGGCTTCGCGGGGTTTGGTTAAGATCCCCGACTGCATATTGTATTGTGATAAGATTCAGTGATGCCTGGAAGATTCAATTGTCATCAATTCTACTGACTAGAAACCTTTATTAACATAGGTCCAACATTCCCCTCCTTCCTTTAACCAGACAACGTTCCTAATATTGGGGATGACATAGTCTTGGCTCCGGGCAGTTGGGACTAAATATCAATTAAAACATTCCGTGAGCCCCTTTTTCAATGACAAATAACAACCCTTCTAATAATGACGAATGTGTGTGATGGCATTTATAGAAATGTCAATAGTTTTAAGGACGCGTATTTCAGGCTTTGAAGAAAATTATTTACCTAAGGGTCTATGTCATCTTTGGGAATGCTGTGTGGAGGGTATTTTTTAAAATTAAATGAATGATAAAAAGTTCTGGGAAGGAAGAAGGTATGAGGGGTCGGTAGAAATCTGGTGGTCAGTGTGTCTAGGAGGGGCGTATGAATCTATTCCTCCCACTGCGTTGCGTTGCAGGGCGTTGGGTCGAGAGCCCGGCTGGGCAGGTCAAAAGGGTGTTCCTCAACCGGTCACCAAGACCTGGGCAAACCTAGATGGAGCACACTTGGCACCAAAGCGAACCACTCGGGATAACCTATGTTAGAGGTGTTGTGATCTAATGAATGGTTCCCCGGTCAGACAATACTCATCACTCCTATCTTAACCTGCAATGTAGGGAATTATAGTTTAGTTGAGTACTAAGTGAGGAGGTATCCGGTATGAGGTACCGGTTCCTCGTGGCGCCGCGCATAACGCAGAGACCGGGGGATTGCGGATTGCGAATCGCGTGCGCTCTCGCGTGGCGCACACCGTTTTGCCGTGTTCTGTGTTCAGTGCCGGGTCATCTCATAGCTCGTAGCTCGGGGGGCACTCACCATCCACCCAGCCCAAGCACTGCGACAGCTGCTACTAGAAGCTGCAGCCGACCTGTGATTCTTATTAACGTAAATAAGTCGTGGAGGAGAGCACAAGACAGCGCAACGCAATTGCCCGAATTTTAGTATATTATCAAATTGCTTTTCTACACTAAAACTCCTCAAGGGAAACCGATTCAAACGCTTCCTTGCAATTATTTTCAATTAGCACTTCTTGGACTTCTCCAGCCACCTCTTTAACATTGATACCAAAAGGGTTACGAATCAGCTTTTGTATACCTTTCGACTCGGTGTTGTTGCAACATGAATAAATGTGTCGCAGACCACCTTTAGTCTACCAACCACTGGCTGGGAACCACTGATGTGGGGCATGATCTTATATATTCTATGCCAATGCAGTCAACACGGCGAGCACCTGTGCACACACCCTCCCACCCACGACACACGCACACACGCTCAGGTTCGTTCCCTCCAACCATGAATGTCTCTGTTTTCTAGATCTAGATTATAATATGATATGGCGCTATCGGTTCCACGGATGACGCGCTACTACTAAATACTTACATACTTAATTCAGTTCCTCTTCTTCTTTCTGATCTGATCTGGTATGGTTCGTGACCCTGCGCAATTATTATATCATTCTTTAATATGTACATATAAAATTAATTACATATACAATATAAAATTCATGGATATACATACAAAGTTAATTCAGTTTCTATTTTGATCTGGTTAGTTACCCTGTTTAATTATTATATCATTCCTGAATATGTGAATCTGATGGATTTGCGTAGTTCATAATTCAGTTTCTATTTTGATCTGGTTAGTTACCCTGTATCATTATTATATCATTGTTGAATTTGTGAATCTGAATGTAGTTAATTCAGTTTCTCTTTTGATCTGGTAGTTACCCTGTGTAATTATTATATCATTCTTGAATATATGAATCTGATGGTAGTTAATTCAGTTTCTCTTTTGATCTGGTTAGTTACCCTGCGTAATTATTATATCACTCTTGAATTTGTGAATCTGATGGATATACATAATTAATTCAGTTTCTATTTTGATCTGGTTAGTTACCCTGTGTAATTATTATATCACTCTTGAATATGTGAATCTGATGGATATACATAATTAATTCAGTTTCTATTTTGATCTGGTTAGTTCCCTGTGTAATTATTATATCACTCTTGAATTTGTGAATCTGATGGATATACATAATTAATTCAGTTTCTATTTTGATCTGGTTAGTTACCCTGTGTAATTATTATATCACTCTTGAATATGTGAATCTGATGGATATACATAATTAATTCAGTTTCTATTTTGATCTGGTTAGTTACCCTGTGTAATTATTATATCACTCTTGAATATGTGAATCTGATGTATATACATAATTAATTCAGTTTCTATTTTGATCTGGTTAGTTACCCTGTGTAATTATTATATCACTCTTGAATATGTGAATCTGATGTATATACATAATTAATTCAGTTTCTATTTTGATCTGGTTAGTTACCCTGTGTAATTATTATATCACTCTTGAATATGTGAATCTGATAGATATACATAATTAATTCAGTTTCTATTTTGATCTAGTTAGTTACGTATATAATTATTATATCATTCTTGAATTCATTATCTGGGTAGTATGTTTACGAGAGATGGGAAGGCTGATAGAGATATCGAAAGAAGGGTAAATGCCGGTAACTCCATTAATGGAGGACTGAATGCTGTTGGCGCTAATAAAAAACTGTCAAAAAAAGCGAAGCTAGCAGTCCACAATGGAGTCCTGGTACCTACCCTGATGTATGGCAGTGAGGCATGGAACTGGCAGAGGAAGGATGAAAGTAAACTAAATGCTGTTGAAATGAGATCCCTGAGACGTATGTGTGGTAAAACCATGTATGATCGTGTTAGAAATGTGGATATCCGCAAAGAATGTAAGGCTGATGTAAGTATAATGAGCAAAATTAAGAAAGGGACCCTCAGATGGTTTGGGCACGTAGAGCGAATGAGCGAAGAAAGTAGTGTAAAAAGAATATATGATGCAAATGTGAATGGTAGAAGAAGTCGGGGACGCCCGAGGAAGACATGGCACGATCAAGTGAATCAGATACTTGAGACGGGCCATGTCAAAAGTCAGAATAATAGAAGAGTATGTATGAGACGATGTATGAATGTGAGTGAGGCAAAGAGTGTGTGCCAAGACCGAGTTGTTTGGCGGTCCGTCCTCTCTGCCTACCCCTGCGGGGAAACGGCGTGATGGTTAGTTAGTTAGTTCATTCTTGAATTTGTGAAACTGATTGATACGCACAGTTACTTCACCATTTTTATCTGGTTAGTTACCTGTATAATTATTGTATCATCGTTGCAAGAAAAAAAAAGATGAGATATGAAGGATCCTCATCCTAAAAGATGAGATATGAAGGATCCTCATCCTAAAAGATGAGATATGAAGGATCCTCATCCTAAAAGATGAGATATGAAGGATCCTCATCCTAAAAGATGAGATATGAAGGATCCTCATCCTAAAAGATGAGATATGAAGGATCCTCATCCTAAAAGATGAGATATGAAGGATCCTCATCCTAAAAGATGAGATATGAAGGATCCTCATCCTAAAAGATGAGATATGAAGGATCCTCATCCTAAAAGATGAGATATGAAGGATCCTCATCCTAAAAGATGAGATATGAAGGATCCTCATCCTAAAAGATGAGATATGAAGGATCCTCATCCTAAAAGATGAGATATGAAGGATCCTCATCCTAAAAGATGAGATATGAAGGATCCTCATCCTAAAAGATGAGATATGAGAGGTGTGAGGGTGTGCAGAACCCGAGGCAAAATAAATGCACAAGTGGTGGAAGGTAGATCAATCGCCAATCTTAGCAGTTACATAAATATATTTTTTTAAATCATATAAATTAAGTGAATTTCGGTCAGTGTAAATTAAATTGAATAAATTGTGTATTGTTATACCTTGGGAAAAACACATATTTTGCAAATCATCCAAATATATATCTATTCTATTATTAACTGAGTCTAGCCATTTTAAACTCGGGAATTAAAAATATGAATGTACGAGTATTTCCACAAGAAATTCTAGCAACGTTGAGCACTGGCCATAATATAAGTTATATTCGTGCTATAAAACCATAATGATGTTATTCTGTTTATTAGGTTATAATAAAAAATATTTTAACAAGTAATAAAATAATTACCTAACCTATTCAAATTATGGTAATGATCGTCGTAATGGTATCAAACTCATATTTTTACACCTAATCAAGATTCTGGCGATCGTTAAAAGATAAATTATTGCTCGTAAATACTTTTTTGAATACTATTACAATGTATTTTGAATAATCGCGTTCTGGTCCACAATTATTAAAAAATATTTGGTATTCGAATATTATTTAGGTTACCGAGTACTTCGATTGTCTGTCGTAAGTAGAGTCTGACAAAAAATAAATATAGAAAAAAAGGTTACAAGGTAAACGAATGTAACTTTAAACGGAAGGGTGGGGGGTCAACGTTAGATCCGGCAATGAATCCAAGTAAATGGCGGATATTACCGTTAGAAGGCATAAACTGACTATACATACACCTATGTGTGTCCTTTGCACCTATGTGTATCCTTTGCACTCACCCTCCACTTATTAAAATCAGTTCATTTGCATTAGATATTCCGAGAAATGTGCGAAAAAATAAACTGGTTGGAATTGATTGCGAAAATAAATTCTTAGTGCGGCCACTTTTCAAACAATAAATTAAAATCCCCATCGAGAGTCCTAAATCTAATAACGATAAAGTTCTTATTTCACAAAATATATAAAAGCGGTTAACTTATTAAAACGTTTTTTTTTTCTTTTTTTGTACGAATACCAAAATCCAAAACATCAAAAGCTGAAAATTTAATTTTGGGCCGCAAAAAATCTCCAGCTGGGCCGCAGGTTGGGCATGCCTGTATTATACCAACACTGTTAATTAGTGGATCTTTTCGAAAAGAGTTGATTTTATACCATCATATTTTAAGGTAATTTGATTATTCGATCTTGTTGTTTTTTAAAGTAAGTGAGATAATTGTTTGGAAAGGTTTTTATATAGGTATATACAAATCAAAATATATAAAAAATTTGTTGTCAAATTGTAATTTAGTGATCAAAAGAGAAGTGAGAAACAAAAATCATAGAAATCTTTTAACTTCGCTTTATATTTAACCAAAATGATTTAGGTATCTATATACATATATAAAAATGAATCCCTGTTTCCCTTGGTCACGCCATAACTTCAGAACGACTTCACCTATTTCATTCATCTTTTTTTTTAGTTTTCTAATACTTTGTAGAAGGTTCTTACGAAAAGAAAAATTAAGAAAATTGAATAATTTCAGAAAACTTAACGACTGTTTTAACTTCGCTAGTTTGACAGTTCGCACGTTTGATGAAATTGAATTTAGCAGGCAGCTGTTTTTTTTTGTATTAAAAGAATTGTCTATGGATTTTTAAAATTATAGATATTTTAAATATGTACCAAATTTGATTGATTGTTCTTATAACATGTATCAAAAATGAATATTTGTAATTTGCGAAAAATGTTAATTTGAATAAAAAAATGTAATAGGTGGCACGCGAGCTGTTTGAAAACTGAATGTACTGGGACTGAATATATGAAACGCGGGAGGGGGGTTGCGGGAAGGGGGAGAGGGTGGGCGGAGAAGGTGGAAGGGGAACGCGGGAGGGGAAGGGAATGCGGTAGGGAAACGGGGACACACGGGAAAGGACATGCAGGGAGAAACAATTTATTTCTTTGAATGCGGCATTTCAACGCGTGCCGGGAACCAGCCAGTATACAATAAATTATAATTTTCCACCATTTTGCCTGTAGGGTTTTTACACATGCTCATAATATTATGTGTTGCTCTTTTGTACAAGTTGATGAGATCAGTGATTGATGATTTTAAGATTTGTCGGATTGTTGTCTGACGGCCTCCGTAGTAAAGTTGTTTTAGTAATGGTATATTTATGGCAGGTTAATGTGAACCTCCATTATTGGAGGCTTCGGGCGTTTTCCGCAGCGAAAGGTAGTCTAGATATATTCTTCATTTTTTAAGTGGGTGTTGCGATGTCGATTGTTATGTTATCTTGCAAAATAACTTCGAATTTTTTAACTAAATAAATTCTTGAACTGCAATCTCTGACGACACGAAATTTACAAAGCTTTTCTGTCAGATTTTCTGGGACATCATTATTTTAGGCTCGTAACCTCATTTTAATAATGTGCTATGGAACTTTGGAATTTCAAACCTACACCCGGACGAAACCGGTTAAAAGTAAAGTTCTTATTGATGGATAGTAAATAATTATTCTTGGGGGTAGAATATAACTGGTATAATTTGTACTACGACATACACTGTGTTCCACGCTCAAACTGCGAAACTTTGGAGCAGGTTAAACATTTCATATTGATAACTAGGGCTCGGATAAATATGTATTAAAAAATTCAAAATATGTACATATAATATGGACTAAAAAATCTAAAATATGGAAAAAATATGCAGTATAAAATATGAATATCTTTCATATTAAACATTGTTTATTGTGAAAAATTACCATGCTGCAACAGTTACATTAAAAAATTTATAAAACGAAATGTTCAGGTTAATTCAAATAAAAAAATGAAGTTTTATTTATCTTCCTCTGAATCTGTCTTATTAAATTGATTGCAGTACACAATCACATGCTTTTTTAAATTATCGAAATTAAAACTATGTATGTTTTGCAGTAGATACATGTTGCGATATTAAAAAACGCTGGTCAGAAGAAATAGATTTTTCACAGGCTTGACAATAAAGTACTTTTCCGTTTATAATTAGCGACTGGCTTGTGAATCTTCGATATATTTTTCCAATTTGAAACGCAAAGGTCGTTTATCCTTGGGCATTTTAAAATTAAATTGATAGGTACCTAGACAGTAGTAGTGGGTGACTTGAGTACGTAAAAATAAAAAGACGCGCAATCAACACGGCAGGAACGTCGCTTGTCGTTGATGATCGCCGGCTTAGAACACGTAAAATTATATCAATTTTTGTGCACTAACTCATGTTTTATGATATAAAAATCGAAAAAATGGATGATTGTGATATTTTTTTGTAAAATATGGACTTAACCATGAAATATGGAAAAAAAATAGTTTTTTACAATCTATGTATTATACTCTAGGTAGAGAACACATACGAGACCGAAAATCGTGTAAATTAAATATATGTATTTACATATTAATACGGGCCCTATTCATAACCTAAGAAAAAAATCTTCCTTAAGTATTTGAAGTGAAACTTGTATAGTCCGTTGTGATTTGAAATTCGGATGAAACGAAAATGTCGCACTACAGCACCCGCAAAGCATCAAACTCCTATCAAGGCTCCTCTTCGTTGAGTTATAAAACGGAAATGAAGCTAGGTCTGCGCTCTTTGGCCGCTTTGATTATGACCTCACTTTTTAAGGCTCCTTGGTTCTTCATTGGTTGAGATTGTTTTGGTAAAGTTTCGCTTCTACCGCGTGCACTCAAATTGTTTTAAACAGTAATACTAATTGCAAAAAAAGATCAATAATTGCAAAAAACTGTCCAGTGTAATCGTACCTTTTTGCGAGTTAATGTTCGTGTTTGCATAATAAAATAGCCACCATCACATTTCAAATATTAAATAGAACAGGTGACCGAGTGGGAAGAAATAATAATAGTAAAGGTGTGTCTACAGCCGTGGTCGTCAAACTGCGGCCCGCGGCGGATATTTGTGCGGCCCGCACAAATATCTGCCGCTTTCTTTTTAAATATATATATTTTTTATGTACAATTATATTATCCAGCTTTTTTTCAAATATTTTGTGTACCTTATGATTTTAAAACGTTAATTTTAATTGATTGACATTTAATTTTAAAACGCTCAGCTGGTTTTTGACTACATCCTAAGTCGATTATAAGCGCGTAATGTACTTCATAGATTCTCAACGTGGGCGTTAACGCCCCCTTATGGGCGTTTGAAACTTTCAGGGGGGCAGTAAGACCCAGAGAAAATAAGATAGCATTGAGATGGCACAGTGGGCACGTAAAAAAAATTTGGTCTAAAAAGGACAAAAAACATGCTTATCACGTACCTATAAAGCAATGTAAACGTTAATTTTTGTTATCTAATGTATTGTAATCTGCCTACCTCGACATTGGTATATCCTAGTGAAACAGGCATCGAAAAACCTAATATAAACATACTTTTTATTTAGATAAATAAATAAATAAAAAATCATTTTTACCACGGGTGCGAAAATTCACAAATTTCGGTAGTTCAGGAAGTGAATGGAAATTGAACTGAAAGATTCCATTATAGATCTAAATAATTTTTTTTTTAATCATGTAATATTATCATCTTATGTGTATTATTGTTTTTATTAAGAATTGATACTATATCAATCATTATTTTATTAAGAAGAAAGGAGGTAGCAAACTGGAAAGGTACTACATCAACCCGCCCCCCCCCCCGCCGCCAATTCATAATAATTGTGCGACCCGCGGTGATATCCCACATTGTCCTGGCCCCAGACCAGAAAAGTGTTACGACCGCTGGTCTACAGGAACGCTTTGTAAACCACGGAAAAATAATCATAACTCTTTTTTATTTAGTCGTGTAAAAGGTGTGAGAAGTTTTTATCAGTTACGTTGGTAAACAGGAGAAACGCAGTCACAATCTGCTGTCTCGTACACGCACGGTTTTCTCTTTCATACTAGACATACGTCTTCTTCTCGTGACTATCATATCGTTGTTTGGCTCGTCCAGTGTTACCGAAACCAAAACTTCAAAATCGGGAGAATTTTCGCCTAAAAATCGGGAGAAAACGGAAAAAATTTGAAGAAATCGGGAGATGACTAGAATTATTTTAGTAAAACTTCGCCCTTGTCAATAATTGGAATCCCTTTTATTATTGCGAAGCAGAACCTTATCAACAAACGAAAAACCCATAAGCAGCGCCGTCAATCCGATTACTGTAGATGTTGCCTGTGGAATAACGCAATTTTCCCTAACGTTCAACGGGGACTTATTTCACGTCTGGCAACTCAGCACGAAATTTTGTGAACTGTCACTTAACGATACGCCAAATTCATTTAATACCTACTTTCTTTTAAAAGTGAACAACATTCATATAAGTAACAATCTTTTAATCAATAAGTAATAATTTTAATTTTATTAAGGAACCAATAAACCACCTCATGGGCTTTTTCAAAACACCTCTCACCTGGCGACAGATACTTGATAACGATACACTGTTTAGTAATCCTTTATCGAAATACCTACTAATATCTCAGTCTAATCACCAAAAACAAAAAGAAAGTGCATGGACCATATTAAAATTGTTATTGAAATTATTACTGTTATGAAATACTTAGGAGTTATATTAGATTAAAATTAAACCATTGAACATTTTCATGTTCCGACTGCAACTATTCTTTTTCTTAAAAGGAACATTTAAAAGTCTACAAGCCGTGTCATAGTGGAGAAAAACCCTTTTCGTGTTCTGACTGCAACTATTCATGTTCTTGAAAGTCACAATTTAATATTCACAATTCAATGTGGAGAAAAACCTTTTTTATGTTCCGATTGCAACTATTTATGTTCTCAAAAGGAACATTTAATAGTTCACAAGCCGTCTCACAGTGGAAAAAACGTTTTACATGTTCCGACTGCAACTATTCATGTTCTATAAAGTGACAATTTAAAATCCACAAGCCGTCTCACAGTGGAGAAAACCTTTTACATGTTCCGACTGCAACTATTCATGTCTTCGAAAGTGATAATTTTTATATCATCAACAAGCCGTCTGGCAGTGGAAAAAAACCTTTTGTATGTTCCGATTGCAATTTTTTATGTGCTAAAAAGGAGACTTTAAAAACTCACAAGTGAACTCATAGTGGAGAAAAACCATTTTCTTGTTCCGACTGCAACTATTCACGTTCTCGAAAGGAATATTTGAAAGTCCACAAGCAGTCTCACAGTGGAGAAAACCTTTTACATGTTCCGTCTGCAACTATCCATTTTCTCGAAAGTGACAATTTAAAATCCACATGCTGACTCACTGTGGAGAAAAACCTTTCTTATGTTCCGACTGTAACTATTCATCTCCTCAAAAGGAACATCTAGAAGTCCACAAGCCGTCTCACAGTGAACATAACCTTTTTCATATTCCGACTGCAACTATTCACGTTCTCAAACGGAACATTTAAAAGTCCGCAAGCCGTCTCACAGGGGAAAAAAACTTTTTTTAATGAATGTTTGAAGTTTAATCCTTGCCAAAATGTTAACCTAAAAAAATTGCTTTAAAAATGTTGTTAATAAATAAAAAAATTTACATGAAGTCCACACAGGAGGCCCTGAGGAAAATAATTTCCCTGGGGGCCTTTGTCATTTTTTTAGGGAAAGGAAGGAGAGGAGAGTTCTGGGAAGGAAAAGGGTGTAAGGGGTGGGTAAGAATCTGGGGTTTAGTGTGTCCTGGTCATCAGGCCTAGACAAACCTCATCCCATGAACCCGGGCACCCCTGCTAAATCACCAAACGTAGCGAACCACTTGGGGTGACCTTTGGCAGAGGTGTTGGTTATCCAATAAAGGTTCCCGGGGCGGCGGTACCCATTCCCGCCTCCCAAATTGTTATATCCAAATATACCTAAGTAAGCATCCAGCACTTATTCTGTGTGTGTTCGGTAGTACCTATTTAAGCGAGCGGATGTTTTCCGTTTTGAAAATAAATAAGAACAAACATCGCTCAAGGTTTACGGATGAGCATCTCCAATCGATTCTTAAAATAACTACTTACCACGAATATGACACCCGACTTAAAAAATAAGAGAAGTCAGGTGTCTGGCTCAAGATCATTTACCATTTTACCCTCCTTTTTAACTTGAATGAAAATTTATAATAACTAGGTACTTACATATCTAACTAAATAAAGATTTAAACAATTGAGCATGGGTTTTAATTTTGAGACTGGCCCGCTTACACACGCAAAATCTTATAAATCGCCCTTAATAAAATCCACTTTGACGCCCCTCCGTTACGTAATAAATTATAATTTTCAGCTCATAATTCATAAATGATCGATGATCGGTTTGTATGGGTCTATAATAGAGATATGCTTAGATTGCAGAATTTTGTAATTATTCTGGTCAATACCCGAATCCGGGGAATATATATTTTTTTTAACCACAGACAATTATTTGCCTTTTGAGCGGACCATAAACAAAGAATTGACGAGAAACGACAAATCGCTGGGAACTTTGAAAAATCGGGAGATTTTGATGCCATTCCGGTAGATCGGGAGATGAAGTGAAAAATCGGGAGATCTCCCGCGAAATCGGGAGCTTCGGTAACACTGGGCTCGTCAGGCCAATCTTCACTCTCAAGACTACAATTCGGAACAAATCAGTGGATTGTGTTTATTTGGTTGGGTAGATCATTGGGTAGGTTGCGTTAGTTTGGTTGGGTAGTGGCTAGTAAATAGTTGAGTAATAAAATAGATACATATTACTTATTTGCTTCATTGAGTAATAATCTAATAGTACTCCATTAATAAATTAACAAAATAAATTAACGACTGAATCGGGGTCACTAATCCAAAGTTCCGGGCGAGATATTGTGGTTTCTGTCGTAACACTTCGAGAATCAATTTGACCGAAATCTATACTGTCGTGAAGTGCACTACGGTTCATATCATTATCGTTTGAATTCCGTGACACTTGATTGAATGTACAACGGAACAAGCAATCTTTGATGGCTGGACGGGATTCTCTATCAATTTATTATTTAGTGCGCTTGAGGTAATTTTTCGCAAAAACAGCTCTGCAAATCAGTCAAATATTATTATTATTGCAATTTTTTATGGCAGTGGTGTAGCGCACGCCCGCGCTGTACGGGTGAAATTGTGTGTGAAGCGAGAGATCTCGAACCTGCCGAGTGAATACTTTCGACTTTACTGCCGAGTGAATACCTACCTAAAAACTTATTTACACACGCTTGACTTGGGGAGTAAGCTGGTGAATGCGTGTCGAGAGCGTTTTGAAAAGTTTGATCGAGCGAGGTGAACGGTCGGGCCTTTACGCACGCTTGACTTGGGGAGTAAGCTGGTGAATGCGTGACGAGAGCGTTACGAAAAGTGATATCGGGCGAGGCGAACGGAAGTTGAGAGGGAGATATAAGTTAGTGAAGTTTTACTTCAGTCGTGTGGTCTAAAGCACACTCGTTTTTTAATGTTTTACTTGCATTACAAAATAAAATAAGTAGTCACTGGAGACCAAAGTGCCATCTACATTTTGAAATAATTCCCTCGGAAATAAAAAAGTTACCTCATAAAGTCATTAAAAGCTGTGAAAAAAATAGCCCATAACCTAACGTAACATAAGGGGTCGTCCATTAATCACGCGAGGCTCGAAAAGGGAGGGGAGGTCGGAAAAAATCGCGAAATATCATAAGGAAGGGGGGGGGGTATAATGAGATATCACGTGTATTGATTTTTCGTTGAACTCGAACCCAGAACCTCTCGTCTTACCGGGACAGATGATTTTACCAATTCGGCTACTGACATATCTTATTAAGTCATTTTTGTCAATCACATATTTCCAATTTCAGATTCATATTTCAGATTTCATATTTTCAATATTATCTTCGACTATTTTTTTCCATATTATTGGCAGCTACCTTTGTCATTAGAAACAAGTGTTCGAAGAACTGGTTTTTAACCTGGATAGTGTCTCGGATAAGCATTTCTGATTTGATTTATATGGAATACCTATTGACCTTTTTTGTAAAATTCTAAATGAAATGTGAGACATGTACGAAGAGTGTTTAAGTGGTTAGAGGGTACAATGTATGGGTATTCTGATTGAGATGTATTGCATGGCCGCCCCTGCCTCCCCCACTACGCCACGCCACTGATTCTACACTTGTGGTTTTTTTTTTAAATTTTCTTTGACGTTTATATTTGAAGAATTGGAATATACTAATCCCCCCTGAGTGGGTGAGACAAAGAACTACTATATATAATATATAGACTGCGCGCGCATCTTTCGACGCCATTATGCGCAGGATCCGTCTGGTACCTGAGGTCGGGGTGATATTGTGATGTTCCAGGTACTCCGAGGCCCGAGGTACAAAACAGCTGTGCAGTTGTTTTCGCGGAATCTCCAAATAAATTCTAAGAAAGAACCTCCCTGTGACTATGTGTTGTTATTGTTTACGACCGTAAACTTGGCAGGTATAAAACCCGTGCAATAAACGTGCAGATAACAAATATTGCTACCTATTTATGCCATTTTTACAACTTTTCTAATGATGTTATGTGGTGTATACATGCAACTTCTATTATACTTCTGAAAGTTTTACTACTGTTTTCCACCCTGTTTTTCAAAATGTTTTTCCTTATTGAACAAAAATATTGCTTTTCATCTTTTTTTATGATACTGAAATTGTTATTTTGAAACTTCTTAACTAGCAAACAAACTAGTTCACGATAGAAATCATGGTTCCATGACAGTTCATCCTGCGACAATTCATCCGGCGACAGTTCATCCTGCGACAGTTCATCCGGCCGATAGTTCATCCTGCCGACAGTTCATCCTGCCGACAGTTCATCTCGCCGACAATTCATCCGGCGACAATTCATCCTGCCTGATCATTTAGAAGATTTTTTTTTCAAGTAAGTATGCAAAGAGGATATACGGCCGTACAACCTAACCTAACCTAACCCAACCCAACCTAACCTAACCTAATTTAACCTAACCTAACCTATTTAGTAAAAATATTTTTACAGCGGATTTCCACTCAAGATGCCTTCAGATATAAGTATATCGATTTTGGTTGTACGGCCGTATATCCTCTTTGCATACTTACTTAATAAAAATCTTCTAAATGATCAGGCAGGATGAATTGTCGCCGGATGAATTGTCGGCGGGATGAACTGTCGGCAGGATGAACTGTCGGCCGGATGAACTGTCGCAGGATGAACTGTCGCCGGATGAATTGTCGCAGGACGAATTGTCGGGTCACCAGAAATCATATAGCAAAATATAAATAGTTGCGTTTGCCCACAAATTCCAAATAGAACTTTTTGAATAAATTTCACCACGCCAGAGCTCACCGTTCGAGAGTTCCATGCTTGGAAGGGAGACAAAAGTCTAGTTACCGTTCGATAGTTCTGTGCTTTTGAAAAATACCGTCTAGTTTATTTGGGCAATATGGGGTATTGTTTAGATATTTCAGTCAGGGTCTGACAGTCTACAGGCCTTGCCACGTCTGTAAACTGGATGCGTGTATATTTACAATGGAACATTTGTGTTACAATAATTTATTAATAATACAATAATAATAATTTGCACAGATTTAATATTTATCTTGCTTAGAGGTAAAGCAGGTAGAGAGGACGAACACTAAAACCGGAATAAATTTGCAAATTTGTCACGCACCTAACCAGAGAGTGGTGACCGGTGATACCATTGCGTAAAATCGGATAAAATGGTATTTTATGGTTGTTCGTTGCTTCGCTACATTTATAATGCTTGTGTCACACACAGCTATAAAAGATCATTTGGTTTGGCCTGTTTCAGCATATCGCCCGCCATATTTCCCCATTAGGAATGTACGGCGAGCGATATGTCGAAATACAAAATCTTTTATAGCTGTGTATGACACAAGCATAAGTTTAGATCAAAGATATGACGAAGGGAAGGTGGATGTGGTCCAAAAACGGTTGCGAATTAAAAAATAAATGTTGACCTATTAATTGTGGGCTGAAAAGCTTCGCAAATTTCAAGGCGTCAGAGCTCACCGTTCGAAAGTTTTTGGTTTGGCACGCAAATAAATTGCATTATTATTAATAATAATTTTTGGATAATTTGTATAGCGCCATTTTTGTGAAAAATCTCTTCAAGGGCGATGTACAAATGTAACGTCCTATCAAATTACTTAGGGGTCGTCCATTAATCACGTGATGTTTTTTTAGCAACTTTAACCTCCCCCCCCCTGGTGATGTGTGGTGAGGTTTTAGACTAACCCCCCCCCCCCCCCGAAATCACGTGTATTTTTTTAATGCAAAGAATTTTGAAATTTTCAGAATATTATCACGAAAAATAAATACACGTGATATATCATTATACCCCCCCCCCCCCCCGTCGTGATATTTCGTGATTTTTTCCGAACCCCCCCCCCCCTTTCGAGCATCACGTGATTAATGGACGACCCCTTATGCACAAACAAAAAACAGAAAACAGTCTTACCTGGCAGTTAACTTTCGTTACAAAGTTTTTAAGCTTGGTCGGTTTTGCTCACAGATGGCTATTTTATCATCCTTTACTTTTGATATTACATTTATTTGAAGATTAAAATACGTAGGTAGATACATTGTTTTATACGCAATTCGAATCTTGTTTAGTTGATCTTGGAATAAAATGCATAACAAAATACGCATCATCAGTAAATGCACCCAGAATGACATCAGTAGTTGCATTATTGAAAGCACAAGGCAGAAGGCAGCCGGGACAAAGAGAATCTTACGTCATGATAAGGTTTACCACCGGTGCGATGTATTCACTTAAACCCGTGTCCAATTAGAGCTTCTAGAACTAGTATTGTGTAGAATCGATTAAATTGCCAACATATTTCCCCCGTAATTTTCAATTGAATAATAGAAAAGTATCATTTTAGGTGTCGTCATCCGTAGTGACATATCTGCAATTAAGTAATAATAGTTCTTTAATATTTTTTTTATATTATTTCACTATAAAAATATTGAGTTTTCATCCTAGACTTGTAAAAAGTCAATGGATGTCGCATATTAAAATAAAAATGGGTATTTATAAATATTATAAAGAGTGTTAAGGAACGTACTTGGCTTACTTTAACCAGTGATCCCTGACATTATTTGGTGTAAAAAATGTGAATGAAATTTTGGTCTACGGTGACTTTTTTGATATCTTTTTCAAAGTTTTTTTTCTCCAAATCAAACAAAATGAAATCTCTTCTAAATGTTATCAATGGTCACTCAGCCGATTAACCAACCAACCTTTCACCCCGTCTCTAAATAAATGTCCAATGCCTACTGATTTTTTAATGCTTTTGCATCAACATTTGATTTACATTTTTTACTCCAAATAATGTCAGGTAAAGTAAGTCAAGTATGTCCCTTAACCCCCTGTATATCCACGACACTATCTAGATTGCAATTTAATTCGCAATTGAGTAGAGTCTTGCAATTATACATAAAGGTAGCGGACAAAAAAATAGATAATGCTTGTAGTATCTTTTATCACTAGATTGAATTTAATTTAATTAAAATGGGAGCCTTAGCACGGGCCAAGTACCCAATGAGGTCCATATTATCTTATATTTTTTTTAAATGTATAATGTTGATCAATTTTAAAAAAAAGTTTTTAGTCAAAGTATGATACAGTTTAAAATGACAGATGGTCAGAGAAGTGCTGAGTTCAATTACCCGATGCAATCGAATATTTTTGTCTTCTGTTTAAAACATTTTTTGTGTTGTTTTTACCCCAGGAATGGCAATTTTGAGAATTTTTCCTTTACATATTCCTCTTGAGGTTACTTAACGAAATAAGATACAATAAATGATATCCCTGAGGCATGTATCGTTAATCCTGTCGGGCTAGACAAGCAAAGGGACAATTAGATCGTTGGAACATATAGAGCGAATGAACAGTGATTGAAATATCAGGAGAATATATATGAGGCGAAATTGAAAGGTAGAAGTCAGATAACACATTAAACGATCAAATGGATTGAATTATTCTCAGTATTAAGAATGAATGAAACAGAAGTGAAACAAACAGCATGTGCCAAGACAAAGTTGTGTCGTGGTCCATCCGCTCTGCCTATCCTGCGAGAAACGGCGTAGTGGTTCCATCAATCTGCAATAAAAATCACTTTATAATTCGGATATAATACAAATAATGATTTGTTTAAAAAAATAGTTAAATTTCTTTCGATGAGGCTATAGTTTATCTACAAAATATGCATAGCAATTTCTTGAGCGTGTGTGGTGAATCTGTCATTGTTTTTGGTTCATTGTCCTTGACGCATTGTGCCGGGGTTTGTTGGTCGATTGGTGGTCAGTTGGTAGTCATTTGGTGATCGTTTGGTGATCGTTTGGCGGTCGTCAGAAGATGTGTCACTGTCATCGGCAGTGCCGTGTGGTGTTTTGGGAAGCCGATGACCCGGGACCCGGGCCGGCTCGATGCGCGACGGCCGCCCGCCTGTCGCAGCCCAGAGGCGATATGGTAATGAAGTAATGGACTGATGTGATGTCGCACACAAAAGGATCTGTCACGTCTCTCGCGTATGGGCATCGGAATACTTCATCTCAGCAGATGCGTTCATTAATTCATACATTGACATTGTACGTTTCGTCACCTTACTGATGAAATGCGTGCGTCGCTCCGCAGACAATATTGAACGATATAATCCAGGGATAACACGTGTATCAAAAAGAACATGCATAATTCTTTTAGTCTTGCGTGTCAGATATGCAATTTGAAAATTAAAATAGGTACACCTGCTTCTTGCTTACACGCAAGCAATTAAGACTGCAATAGAGAACAGAGAAATTTACAGCACGCAGTAGCAGAAAACAAAGTCCGCGATGGTCTGCGAGTTGAACCATCGAAAACCATGAAAGCCACATCTATTTATAGGCGTAATATTATGATAATATTTTTTTTATTGTGCCAAAAATCTAGCTTTACAAAAACATGGCCGGCATCGGCACGAGAAATATTTATACAAAATTATTATAAGTATGAGTATTGTTATACAAAATTTAATCTTTTTCTGCAAGTCATCAAAATTATTGTTCGTGTCATCGGTTTTTTTCTTTTTTCTATGTACGTATTCGAATTATTTCATTATTTGCCCTTTTATGTGAATACCGCACTAGCGTCCCAACTGCTCCTAAACTATTTGGAGCCTGTGAGACTACGGCATCCCCAATTGGGGTTGTTGTTAGGATGAAGGTAGCGAGGGAAAGGACACGGGTAAGAGTAAGGTGGGAGGGGGGGGGGGGGTTATCAAACACGGCTAAAGCAATTGCAACGTTTCAAATCTGAATGGTGAGGTCGTTTACAAGGGCTATACTTAAAGAATCTTTTACTCTGGAAGTCAAAGGGACAGTAGAATTGTTATAATTGAGAAGCTGAAGACAGGGGAGGGGAAGGAGATGGAGTCAGAGGCCTAGCTAGGCGGAGGAGGGGGGGGGGGGGGGTGCTACTCGATGGGGGTGACACCCGACCGTGAAAACAACTAACGAAGGTAGAATATTGCCACAAAAATATTTTTTGTCTTGTCATTCTCATTTCTTTCGTACATTGTGATTGACGTCAATTAGTGAAAAAGTCACTATTCAGTTAGTATTTTTAAAAGTGTTGAAAGACATCTTGCAAAAAAAATTAGATAAGTGGATTGGATAGTTCATTTTTTTGTAATAAACGATCAATGCCAAACCCAAATATAATTATGGCAGAATCGATCGATATCCGACTGAAAAAAAAAGATCAATCATCTGTATGTTTTTTTTTCGTATTTCATAGTTGTGTGTACATAAGTAAATAATTAAGGAATAGTAATAAATAATAAGTTATTTGGAGGAATTCGAAAAAGTTTTTACACATTTGACTGGGGTAGTTTCGTCGTTAATTCGTCGACCAAATGTAAGAGCTCCCCAGATTTGGTTCAGCTGTCGATTCTTTGGATAAGGGGCCACCCTCGCATTACTGGCGCCGCCAATCATAATATCTAAATTATTTATTCAAGTGTAAGGATTACTAATTCTTGAGGTGACACCACGTTATCCGCACCGGGTGCCACTTATGTTAGCTACGCCATTAGATGGGGTAGTCTCTCCTCTCGATAGAGCAAGGTTGGAAGTAAAATCTGGTCGCTAAGCACGGATGAGTCTGATCAATCGACGTTCACAATTATTGCTGGAATACTCTATATATGTATTCCCTTCTTCCTGAAACGTCCCCGACTCTTCCGACCACCTACAACGATTCTTATAATCGCTATGCGCAATTCTGCCATTTTTCCAATCTCGTTTCTGGCAAGCTCTCAAATTGCCACCGTTGCCAAGTCACCGCTGAGAGCACAGCCGGGATTATATGAACGAAATGAATTTTATTCGCGGCGTTTAGCATTGGATTCCCCGTTTAGTGCACATTGCGGTGGATGGATAGAACACGATGTCACGACTAGTTCTAATAACCATTTCCGTTCGTTTCTCTTCCTCTAGCCCTCTGTAAATGGCTGGAAGATAACTGGGGCTGAATAATAATTCATTTATGGCGATATCGCATCCTAGGCATTGGAGGTTATCCACCACTTACCCGCCCTGGTATAAGTAACAGATGGTTACTCATTCAAGGCTCTCGCAAGGACTCTAATTTTTTTGACAGAACGAATCTACATTTAAGTTTAAACAAATCTAGATCTCCAGTGTCCCTGCATACGGTGTTAGGAAGCAGTATGCAAGTAGCAGCATGCAAAAATATAACAGATAAACATAAAAGGCGGCTGCTCGCAGGGTAATGGGATGTTGCGTACGTTGCAAGCATCTGCAAGAAAATATAATGAAAACAAGTATTGTGATATGAAGAACGCTTGTATCGGGTGGGATAGATGTTAATAATCGTCTAATCGAACTTTCTAGGTCAAATCGAGCTGTTTACTATGATCGCTCTTTTCATGTAACGGGCCCTCTCATTTGGAATAAACTTCCCTCAGCTCTTAGTAATATCCAGAATTTGGCTGAATTTAAACGGGCTTTAAAAACAAAATTATTTAAAAAATCATACCATTCATGAATCCTGACATCTTTTCAATATACGTAATTATAATCAGCCATGTTCTCAAGCTTCCCGTAATTGTTTGGTTTCGGTTTCCTCATAATTGTATTTTTATTTTATGTTTCGTATCCGAATTTATGGCAGAATATCTCTCATTTCTAAACACAAACTGCCTTTCTGTTGGTATATTATATTTTAGTTTTAAAGTTCTTGTTTTGTCCTGTGTTACAATAGCACCGCTATTGTCTATTATTATTATTGTCCCGTGTGTGCTATAACAGCACTATCTTTGTTAATTTTGTTCTTCTGTCATTGTTTTCTTTTGTAAATACTGTATATTCTTTAGTTAATTTTGTTCTTCTGTCATTATTTTGTAAATACTGTTTATTCTTTTATTATTTTCTTAATATTATAAGGAGCACTGTAGAATTATTTTAAATTTTATTATAGTTAAGCGCACTTGAAGTGAAATGTCACAAAACTGCGCTATATAAATAAAATGTTATTATTATTATTATTATTATACCTCTCCCGTCATCAGGCAGTACGAGCCAGAATTTGTATGGTGGTCGGTCTGCCGTGAACGAATCTCAACGTCCGCGCCCTTTAGCCGGTTTCTCGGTTTTGCCTTGATGATAGTAAGTGGGAAGTAGGGGAACGTACCCGAAGACCCTAAGGACGGAAGCGTCGAGTTGCCGGAGGCAGGGCGGAAGGACGCCGACTTCGCCCAGTCAAACCTCAGGCCTACACATGTCGCTGGAGGAGGCGCAGATTAGTTGTGAGGATTCCATTCCGAAAAAATAAATTTTACGTAGGACCGAGGTCTAACTCACCCCCAAAATGGGAAAGTTGACATTACAGAACATTTACAGTTCAGTTTCAGCTACAAGGGTCGGAGCTTATTGTTGAAACGCTCAAACAGAAAAAAATTGCAAAAAATATATAAACTTGGTAATTAATTTGGTCAGTAATAACAGAAATGTATCAATTTGTTTTGAGCGAAGGAGTCATCAGGACCTTCGCTCTCAATTCGGCACATCGAAGTCTGAAATGGGAGAAAAAGCAGAAATACATGAAGTACATAAAGGTTTTAAACCACCAGACATCCTAGGCAGCTAAAAATTCAGAATCAAAACCCTCAATCATGAACTTATCATCATTATTAATTAATTATCATCAATCATCGTTAAACAGTATTAACAGCTTAACGACTGTACGGTTGAAATTTAAGAATCCGGCTAAGAAATCAACTCTGACGCCGCGCCTTACCCAAAACCGTTTTGGTACGTGGAGTTTGTATACAAATTAGAGATGAAACGGATAGTTGTTTGGCCGGATACCTGATACTGGATATCCGGCGAGCTGCGAGTCTGGATATTCGGCCCATTGTCTCGTTGCATATCGTGACGAGTTTAGCGCCGCATAGGTGCGGCGAACGCGATCAGATCAATTCGGGCGGTTTCGGTTGCCATCGTGAGTATTCGTGAGTGATCGCGAAAATATTCTCTTTGATACGAAGAAGAACAAGAGGTATATTATGGTGCTTCAATGTCAGTATTTAATCATTTCAATAATCTCTGTGTTTTTTACGGTTTTTAGTTCACTATAATGGTGATTGTGATTAGTTAATCATGTTAATGTAAGTTTACGCTACTCTGCGAGGTTTTTGTAAGTTTTTACTAAAAGTTTTTAGTTTAGATATTTACTATTTATGTATTTATCATTATAGTGAATATCTCAGAAGAAAATTTTAGTTTTTTGGAAGGCCTTATGGCTTTTATGTAACTTTTTCGACTTTAAATAAAAGCCGTCATAATTATAAGCCATTTTATTGATATTTGCCTCATAAAGATGAATGTTTTGCATTTTATTATAGGAAATTGTCATAGTTTTCGAATATCCGGTATCCGAACGGATATTGAGTTACTATCCGGTATCCAGACGGATAGTAAATTTAGGCCGGATACCGGATAGTTACCGGATATCCGTTTCATCTCTAATACAAATCTACTTTCATGATAGAACCGAATTAAAGCAATGCCAAAAGATGAAAAATTTTCGGAGTTTTATTAGGCTGCTGTGCCATTATTAATATTGTTATTAGTTTTTAGGGATAAGACACAAGAGTAAATAATTAATCACGCACGAAATTATGTTTGAACCAGATAAGCGGCCACCTTTATCTCAGTGTTTAGCATTACATGGCAAAGTGGTGATGTTTTCCTCCGGGCACCTTTTGTCTTAATCGACACGGCACTCGCTATGTACTAGTGATGGGTGCCTACGTAGATAATTCTCGCGGGCAGATGACTTGAGACACTGAATGACGAATCACCGGCAGCAGGTAGGAAGTAGGGAAGGCACAGGCAGGGAGGAGCTCAGGTGTGGTAGCCGTGAAGTCATCGCTAATTGGGTGGAGCCATCATGCTGCTCGGTACATCACTACCACTGACTCACCTGTCGTTAACCTCTGCAAGGGCTCGATGTCTTATGCTAGCTGCTCGACAATACTGTCATTAATTTAACTTCTGAAGAGACATCTTTTTGTACATATTTTTAAGAGGAACGCCCTTTTTTTATACAAAACTTCATTTTGATTTTGAAGCCAAAATATTTGACCAAACTGAATAATTTTTTTTTAATATCTGGTACAGATGTGTGCTACTTTATGTACTTATTTGTGTTTTAAATCATAAAATATCGGCTTAAGGGGATAAACAGAATTTTAAACCTTATCGCCATCTAAATAAGGAGTGTTATTGTTAGCGGCTTGATCCCGAATTTTACATGACGTAGTGGATCACCAAGGACACGGTATTCATTATACACCTTCATTCTGTAGAATATAGATTGTTACTCAATCGATAGACTTATTGCTTATTGTTTTATATTTGCCTTTTGATAAGATCTAGGTCTTGTCCTTAACGCGTATACTCGTGGGAGATCCCACGCACTTTTTTATGCTCCGAAAGCAAGAACTTCTGCCTATCAGAATGCACCATCAAGCAGGGCGACTCGACTGCCTAACGACTGTGTCACCTACAGAGAATTCAATAACTATCTCTTGACATACGTCACAACATAGTTAAACTGCCCCCATGCACTTTAAAAAAAAATTGTAATCTTCTCCATAATTTTTTTAGTGTTTAACTGTTTTATGGAAAACCTGAATAAAATAAATAAATAAACGATCGATTTTTATTATTGTTTCTTTTACAATTTGCAATGAGCTGTGGAATTGTAGATTATTTTTAACAGTTGTAAAAGTAGGCGCACAATCGATAGAATTGTTGCTAATTGTTTTATGTTTGCGTTTTTGATAAGGTCTACTCCAAGTGATGCATTTTCATTATCGCTGTTTTACAATTTGCAATGTACTGTGGGATTGTTGATTATCTGGCTCGTGTTTGATAGAAAGTTTCTGTGTTGTTTTCTGTCGTTGTTTAGTTGTGGAAACAATAGTTTTTTATACTGGTAAACAAACTGCACTCCCATTACTGCTACCATCGAGCAGTCACGTTTTTTATTGTCAGGTCAATGTTTTCTGACAATCTATTGGTTTCTACTTTGCAAATCGCACATCTTTTAATAAATAATTTTTAATTCTGTAACACCCGCTTTCAGTGACACATTCCATTATCTGAATCGCCTACTCGTTTCAAGTAACTTTGTAGATGTAACATTTCAATTTAAACGTACGTTTTCAGGGGACTTCGTTTTATATAAAGGGTTTATTAAAACCCAAGTTTATTGATTTCCGATAATGCGCATGGCAGTTACATATTATGTAAAACATACATTTTGTTTGTTGTTGCACTGTCGGCAGACTGGTATCTTGATAATGCCCATTTGTTTGAGTTTGTGGCGTGTTATTAACATTTTAGAATTTCCACAAAGGCAACTAGCACTCTGGACGCGTGACGTGTTATGAGATATACGAATTTGTATTATTTTCCGTTATTATTGAAGAAGTGACCCCTTGTTTTCTACTTTCATTATTTTCTCGCTAATCTAGGGTATACTAAGAAAGTACCTAGATATATATTTTATTTTTATTTTTTTTATTTTATACATTTTACAAATATAAGACAAAAAGTCCCGATAAACTACTTTTTAGCAGTTTGTCTAACGGGTTCTTTACATCAAAGATCTTATTATAGAAATTTAATAGTTACATTTTTACAGTTAAAGGTATAAAATAAAATTAAATTTTTTACAGAAATATACTTAGATACATTTTTACAATTATAGATATAAGATAAAATTAAATTTTTTACAGAAATATACTTAGATAAAAGAAAAATTATGAAAACATGAATAACAATTTTAAAGTCTTTAGAATAAGTAATATGTTATTGTAAGCGAATACAAATTAATTCTTTCCGTGAGCCAAGTCTTCAGTAAGTTCACCAATTGTTTGTTTTGGGCACAGTTTTTAATTTCAGCTGGAAGCATATTTAAACAACTGGGAATCATGTAATTTAACGTTCTTTGTCCATATTTATTTGTATGTTTAGGTACAATTAGTCCTTCATTGAAGTTAAAACATGTATTATGGTTGTGTTCCAGCCTGTTTATATATAAAGGGTTATTTATGTGCAGAAATATAATTTTGTACCACATAATTGCTCTCACTGAAAGAATTTTGAGACTTTGATAAAAGTATGGAATATTATGCCTTTCTTTGTATAAATTTTTTTCAGCTAATAATTTAACCAATGAATTTTGCACTGATTGAACATGGTCTATATTTGTTTTACAAGAAAATCCCCAAGCTGTTATTCCATACCTTATAACATTTTAAATTTTTTATTCCAAATTTATAACAGATTCAGCTAGAGATAAATAAATTATTCGAAGTGTGCAGATGGGAACAAAAATTTTTTAGTTTATACAATCTGTTTGCAATTGATCTTAATCGTGCACAAACTTTGTTTATTTGTATATCCCACTTGAAAAAGCAATCAATAATAACACCTAAATAAACATATTCTTTAACTAGTTCCATATTTTCACATGCACACGTTGCTGGAATACCATTGTGTAAGCAATCTGATGTATGTGTCTTTATTTCAGGTGTAATACATACCTTAACATTAGGGGATCTTATGTGTAACAATTTATTTTTTTGGCATTTATAATTAAGCCAGAGTCATGAGACCATTTTAAGAGTTCAATGTAGTCTTTTTGTAAAAGATCTATACAAGTTTTTTAAATTAATTTGCAATATTATATACTTGTCACTTTATTGTTTGATTTTATGGTTTTGACGACTCCTGTCTCAGACCGATGAGCTTTTTCGTCTATTAGCGTTAAAAACTAGACGAGACAACATTATTAAATTAATCTCATTTTATTCACATACGCACCTCTATTATTTATGTTTTGGTATGTGGCCGAGTGGCCCCAAACGTCGGGTTAGCACCCAGGCGATTCGAGTATTATTCCGTGCAAACCTAGACAAGCAAAATTTTCTGCTTTTAATGATGGAACTAGGAGGAATGAAAATATTTTAATATTGTTCGTTTTCATAACGGAAATGTTTGTCTTTCGTTAATAAAATGCATATTTGCACCCCGTTCCAGAGTAGGAGATACTATCAGTATAACTTTCATCTGGTAAAAGAACAAGACGGTCCTCCTGGGGGAATGGAAGTTCGTTGTCTTTATCCAATATTCCCCAAGGATAGGCCACAGTCGTAATTCATAATAGATGGACTGTACGGACAAGTACTTACAATATCGTAATATCACAATAACAACATATTATTTGATTCATGGAGCGGTTAGTCGTTTTTAATTCGGATCCAATTATTAAATTTATTCACTCTCGGAACACACGTAAGGGAACGTACCCATACTACGTGACACGTTTAGGGGGGGGGGGTCTTCAAAATGTCACGCTCCATACAAATGAGCGGCGGGTTGCTTAGGATTTTGGTCACCGGGGGGGGGGGGAGGTTAAAAATTGCAAAAAGTTGGTCACGTGGTATGGGTACGTTCCCTAAGGTGACAGTCGAGACAGTCGGGCCGCCCAGACGATTGACAATATCCAGTCACCCGGAGCAATGTGACTAGGGTTTGCAGTTCCCGCCGGTTTGCGTGAATTTAGAAATCCCACGGGATCTAATAAATAATAAATTGCCTTGATTTTTTTTTAAATATTAAAGGTGTTCAATGCTTGGACAATCCTCTCAATAACTA
This sequence comes from Limnephilus marmoratus, assembly GCA_917880885.1. NCBI lineage: Eukaryota > Metazoa > Arthropoda > Insecta > Trichoptera > Limnephilidae > Limnephilus > Limnephilus marmoratus. The sequence goes on along the minus strand of OU862919.1, from coordinate 22,146,826 downwards.
TTTTAAGAAATCTACGATAAAAATAAAATCGTAAAAACATAGTCTTTCGAGAGTCCTGACATCTACTCTTCATCGGGCATTTGTGCATAAAATTCCAGCAACGGAAAACGCTGTTTCTGCTGCCACACTAATTGGTGGGACTGTCGAAGAAGGCGTGGACTTTGGTAATAATAATATTTGGCTGATGTATATGTATAGCGCCGTTTTCGTGAAAAATCACTTCAAGTGCGTTGTACATTGGAGGGGACCCACCACTTTCCCAACGGCGTTATAAGGAAACATGGTTTCCTCCTTCACCGCACACCTCAAGACTCTACTTTTTTTTTGAACGAAGCTACATTTATTTGAACGACTCTAGACCCTCCAATGTCCATGCATACGGGGTTAGTAAGCAGTATGCAAGTACTTACATTAAAATTATACAAAAGATAAATAGAAGTAGCAGCCCGTGGAATAATTCTTCTGAAATAGGTAACATCAATAAGAGAAAACAGTGTTAGTAAAAGAAAAATAAAAATAAAAATAACGGCTAGACCAGTCGAAGAAACCTTCTGTAAATAAAATAAGTAATGAGGAAAAAACAGTTATATGATTATAACGTAAGTTATATGATTGTAACGTATTGTAATGTAAGTAATTACTATAATAGCGGAAAGAAAATAAAATATATAAAAAGAAGAGCCAGAGAAAGTATTCCATTGACCACCGGGCAGTCCCAACGAGAATACGTATAGCTATCGGCCCAACCGCAGACGATGCTCGAAGTCCGCGCCCTTTAGCCGGTTCCCCGATTTTGCCTCGAAGAAATGCACTTGGGAGAGAAGGGGAAGATTTTGAAGACCTTGAGGAAAAGATGAGCGTCGGGTTACCGGAGGGGGGACGGAAGGACATCGAGACCGCACGGTTACGCCTCAGGCCTACGCATGACGATGGGGGAGGCGCGGGCGGATCGCGGGAAGACCACTCTGGTGTGTGTTCGTCTGGCAATGTGCATGGACAGGGTCTATCCCACCCCCTTTCTATGGGGGAATGACGATACATAACATGTTCAGTTCAGTTGCGCCACCAAAGAATGGAAACCAAAACTAATACAGAAAAATAGAAAATAATAAGAGCATTTATACATGTGAAACATAATTACAGAATCAGTTCAGAGTGATAATATATCGAGCATTAGTGTCATCACTAATATCGATCACCAACACCAACATGACCTGTCGAGGTAAAAACATAAATCATTGTTAGCAGAGATCAGAAGAAAAAAAATAGACAGATGTTATCAGTATTTTATAGGTCACATAAGTTATATTATAGATAGTTCAAAGCATATTCACTAAATAAAGAGTAATAGAGGAGGACCGAAGAAGAAGACGGGAGCAATACGTGTGGCACCTGAAACAAAGATGAATTTAATCTAGGTCGGCGACTCTAAGTACAGGCCATCTCTCTACCCAGGACTTGACAAACTTTTTCAAGCATTCAAAATTCTCTTTGTTCGACACAAGGTCAGCATTCCACGCTGGTCTTGTTATTCCGCGCAAGCCATCCAACATTTCCTCTCGTGCTTCCTTCATCAACTCGCAGTGCCACAGAATGTGCCTGGCGTCCTGATTAGTATCACCACATGCGCAGTTTGGGTGAGGAGAGAGGGTCAAGCTATAAAGCCGACCCCTGAATTCCCCATGCCCAGAAAGCATCTGCGTCACATAGTGATCTAGTTTAATGTATGCCCCTTCCATTCTGAATTTAACTGAAGGGAAGAAGGAGAAAGTCCATCTGCCCTTCGTCGACCTATCCCATCGCTCTTGCCATACACTCAGCGTTCTCTCGCGCATCGCTTTGAGCAAGCCAGGGAGGGCCACGACTCCTCCCGGTGTCAGGTGCGTTGTACAAATAAATATATAATATTTTTTTTACATGAATACCGCACAAGAGTCCCAACTGCTCCAGTGGGACTATGGCTATGGCAGTCTGGAGCCAGTGGGACTATGGCATCCCCAATTGGGGTATGTTGTGAGGCTGAAGGTAGTGGGGAGGGGAAGGAGATAAGGAAGAGGACGGTGGGGATAGTACCTGGCTATTCAGATCTGGTCACCAAACACGGCTAAAGCCATTTCAAGCAACGTTTCAATTCTGAATGGTGGTCTTACACCAGGGCGGTACTGAGCGTATCTTCCACTCTGGAACGTGCTGCAAATATACTATATATTATTTTAAATGAATAAATTGTGAAATAACACAAATTAATCAAATAAAATTTATTTGCCACGCCGGGATTCGATCCCGCGACCTTCTGAGTGCTAGTCAAGAGCCTTACCGCTGGACTATGCCGGCCGTCTCAATTGGTATAACTAAAATTTATAATTACAACTAGTGACTTACATCTTAATAAGGTATCTTCTGATTCCTCCGTTCTCATATTGATTCTCCGTGCATCTCTTTATTCAAAATCGATTCCAGGCCTCGATGTTTCCGAGCTTGAGATGCGGCTTTATCCTCTCTTCCTATCATCAAGATCAAATCCTCTTTCATCGTCAAAGATTGACCACCGACTATTTATATAAACAGCAGGTTTTGGTGTAAATCTTGAATTTTTTTCAATCGCAAATCCCGCAAATGAATAATGAATGAATCCTCGCGGGATTGCAAAACCCTAAATGTGACAGCTGCAGGCATCACCAACTCGCCGGTCGCGGTGTAAGTTCAGACAAACATTCAACATATTTATTATAATGATAGGTACACGAGATAATAATATAAAATTATTAATTAAAGCTGCTGGAACGAATATCGACAGCGCCAGTTGGTGGTTTTTGTGTCTGTGTGTTGTTTGTCTTATCGTCGGCGTCGTCACGCTGGGCGAGTTCATCTACCCCAGAGCTTCTCAAATTTGTTTGGGCTCATTTCGGCGCAGATATTATTTTCAATATCCTCTATACCCCTTTCTTCACCACCAGGAAAACTTTATTGCTTATTTTCGCTGATGTTATTAGATTGACGCTGGACGAACCCAGTGGCAGACATCCCACGTGGAATGTGGGAAGACGGGTCAGTGACGGCAAATGCGTCGAATTTCCACTTATCCCTTTCATCATACGACCGGTCAGTGGCTGAGCTGGCATCGCTTTTGGGTCCCACCCAGGCGTCCCGTGTTCGATTCCTCGACTGGCTAAGTTCTCCATCATGACACAAGCAATATTTTCCGCTTACTGTGGTGGTAGTAGGAGATTTTCAAATATTGTCGGGTTATTCGTAATCCGGGAATGTTTGTCTTTCTTTAAAAAAAAATCATCGGCTGGCAATGTCCTCCATCATTCTACAAGCAACATCTTTAACTTATAATGATAATAGCGGGAGATTTTTAAATATTATCGGGATATTGATAACTCGGGAGTTTTTCTTTCTTTTTAAAGAATAATTAAGAGTAGTGATGTTCCGGATATCTGTATCCACATCCGCGGATATCCGAGGGAGAAGAAAGATCTGTGTCCGTTACTTTTCTCGCGGATCTTTTACCTTATTAATTTTCAATTGATAGGATGAAATGCTATATATAGGTGATTAGGTAGAAAGAAAACTGTTAAATTCCATTCGGAGTATTTTTTATTTCATAAAAGCAGGCGGGCGTAACGTTAACTATCGTTTCAAGGTCTTGCTCGCCGACACCGATTGAATAAGAAAATAAAGCTCCGTATCGGATCTTGACACCAAATATTCATATTCGGATCGGTATCCGCGGATATACATTTTTAACGATCCGGCACATCGTCAATTAAGAGAGATCGATTATTATTTTGGTTAGCATTACACCCATCGTTGCAGCCACAATCGCTGTGCAATGATGATGCACATGGCGACTTGAGGACTGCATTGTCACAGGACATTTTAAAGGATCAAACCACGAAGCATATAATTGAAGAGAAAACAGATCGATACTGTAGGATGCTGTTTAATGCCCAACAATGCTGCCCTGTTACTCCCGATACCACCACCGCTCCCTCGGATCTCGCAAGTACCCCTAGGAGACAGTATCCCTAACTTTGAGAATCATTGCTCCACCCTACAACTCCTGCATCTTCTGAAATCCTTGTAGCCCTGATTTATCAGACACCATCTTTCCAATCAATCTCCTTCATTTTTTGCGCACTCTGTTTAATTTGTTCGTGAAACAGCACCTTTTCTTAGTTCCCATATTATTTATTAAATGCTCTACGGCGCTACTACCTACCTACCTTGAATTAGTAATTATTTAGTGTTCTATGTCTGAGTGGCTTCAGTTTCCTACGATTGTTTATAAAGCAGATTGTAGTTGTGTTAGTGCCTTGTCAGTCATCATTGTCTTTCTGTGATTAGATTTTACGGTCAGTCCTGAATCTGAAATAGCCGCCTGAAAACTGGCGAGAGTATTTTGGCCGCATGGAGATGCTTAAAATTCAATGTATAATCATTTTTTTCTGGGTTTCACTACATATTTCAATGGAAATCATAGATATAGTATACCTGTCATGATGATATATGTGTTGAATGTTTAATTCAATATTACATTTACATATCTAAGTGAAATAGATAATAGAAACGAAGGGCGGTATATGGCAAAGAAGCGTTTTTTTTATTTTTATTTATTTATTTATTTATTTTTTTTATTTTTTTTTGGAGAAAGTTGACAGCAGATCATAAATTACAAAATAATCAAATAATAGGATGTTATTTATGCCAATTATGAACTTTCCACTGATGATAATTATAACAATAAAGTGTGATATGTAAGTTTTATTTTTTAGTTACAAAATATAAAAATGGGGGGGGGGGAGTGAGGAGGAACATAGGAATAGGATTAAGAGGCAAAGGACGGGAATATATATAGGGATTGAAATTTCTAGTTTGAGTCATGGTGCTTGCTGAGTTTTCGTTTTATGTCACGTAAAGTTGAGTTAAAAATGTCAATGTGGTTATAATTTGAGTTAAATGAGTGTGTGGATCTGTAGATAAATGAGTTCTGTTTGGAATTGGTCTTGCAAATAGGAAGATTAAAGGTAAGTGACTGCCTGCTGTTGCGATTTGGAACATGGAATGATAGGCGTTGAAGAAGATCAGGACAATCGATTAAGTTATGTGTAATTTTAAATAACATTACCGAATCTGCTATGTTTCTTCGACAAGTTAACGTTTGTATTTTGAAGAACTTTGCAGAGTCTTCATTACTAACATGAGATCGAATGAACATTAGTCTTGAAGAGGCCCATGTAGGAAGGAGGAAACACAGAGGCCGGCAAATCATTCCACAGCTGAGCTGTTGTTGAACACAAGAACGAGTCGAAGAAACGACCCGTTCTCATGTGACAAATGTCAACCGTGTACAAATGTTGGGCACGCGTTTGGCGTGTTTCCCGACTATGCACCGGTGCCGAAGGGATCAATGATGCTAGTTCCTCGAAGCATCTTCCATTGCAATACCGGTAGAACAAGGATAGCATTCCCACCCGACGCCGGTGCTCTAAAGATTGCAATCCGTCTGTTACGATGGGAGAATCTATCAAACGGACCGCCCGTTTCTGCACAGAGTCGAGGGTATTTTTCAGGTATTTTGGAGCTCCAGACCAGAGGTGACTGTCAAATTCAACCGTGGGGCGCACTTGTGATTTGTACAGGGTTAGCAGTTGTGTACTGTTAAAGTATCTGCGGGCCCTGTACAGTGCCGACTGTCGTCGAACTACGACCTGACGAAAGTTATTCGTTTGGTGTGTAGGTCGGAAAAAGGCGTGTGAGGATCCGATCTTAGTGTTGAGCACCTAATACAAGATGTACTTCAAATGTTTTCCCATACAAAAACGTAAAATGTCCCGCAACCTGCGTGAGTGTATTGACTACATTTTTGTATTTGAGTCGTATCCTAGGAAACTCTCTAGCCACATCCCCCCCCCCCCCCCTTCCACACCTAACCTCATCTGAGGTGGGACACATCAACACCTCATTTCAGTATTTGAGGTATCTCATACAATCTTATTCTAAAATTGGTTCATATTGGCTACACTTTTGTGCACGTGGTTTCATAGTAAGAATGGTTCTTGGCCCATCTCACTTGGATCTATTATATTATACAAGTCAACTTCATTACGGTCATTGGGTTTCTTACCCCCTTACTAACAAATGTCATTTAAATTTTGCACAACTATTGATAAATAACCATTTACCCTACATTAATTGTTTGTTTTTATCAGTTGTGTGAAAATTAAAACACGTTTATTAGTAAGGCAGTGAGTAAGTGATGGACTGATTCCGTGTGACCGGGCTAGTCCAGTTTTCCCAACGCCCAAACTAACCGTCCAGCATTGGTGCAAAAAGACGAAATCGAAGCCATTCCGACTCGAATGGACCAGGCATCAGGCCACTTTTTATGATCAAAATGAACGAAACGAACGCGAGTGAATATTAATTTTGTAATGTAAAAACAACTTACATTTCAAGGTAAATACGTATTACCTACATCTACTCGTCTACAAGTTAAGATACAGGATGTAACAGCACGTAACCGAAGGATTTTAACCATCGATTCCTGTGCATATTTGGAGTAAAAAATGTTGTCATTTTGCTGACAGATTAATATATTTTTTTCAAACATGAAAAATATTTTTTTCACCGCACGTCCCAACCGAGTCTCTTCTTCTTCATTGCCTAGGTAGGCTGTTGGGGTCGGCTCTTCTCGTTCTCAGGTTGTAGCTTCTTCGGCTCCGAGTATCGCCTTCATCCAGGCCGTTTCTCTGAAGTATTTTGGAGCATTGAGTCATCCAGGAGTTTTTTGGTTTTCCTCTGGATGACTGTCGATGACGCTCCATAAACATTGCCTGCTTCACTGTGTACTGGTGGTCTCCGTCTTACGTGCCCATACCATCTCAACTCTCGTTCCTTCAGCTTGCTGTTTATGTCCGTGACACCCAGGCTACCACGAATAGGTGAATTTTTATCTTTTAGTGATACTCCTGCCGACCATCGAAACATTCGCATTTCTGCTGTTTCGAGTTGCCTAGAGTAGGAGTTGTACATGTACATAGTCCAGCATTCGGAGCCATACATTATCGCGGGTCTTACAATAGTCTGGTATACCACGTCCCAACCGAGTAGTTAGGAGAATAGCGCCTTTATAGCCTAGCGGATTACTTGAAAAGCTTACGTTTTGTCCTACCAGCACGGTAACACACGAAACTGCGCGCGTATCGCTCAAACCCGTCGCGACGTATAACGATGAAATTAGTAGTGACGTTTGGATTTTTTTTGTCGTTTTTAATAGAAAAAAAATATCGGACAGCAAAATGATATCTACATTTTTTACTCTAAATATGATCAGAAATCGCTGGTTACAATCGTTTGGGTATGTGCTGTTACACCCTGTATAAAATAATGGAAGTTTTTAACAATTTTTTTGTTGCCAAGGATTGAAATATGTATGTAGTAAAATGTCAACCACTTCTGCAAATATGTTCATATTCATAAAAACGTACTATTTTATGAAAAATATCTTAATTTAATCTCACAATGCTACATTTTTATTTCAACAACTTTAATTATGTGCGTATCTCTGCCAATCTCGTTGAACTCAGTTATTTTTTGGTTTGGATTAAATGATAATAAAAAGAAAAGCATTACGTTTGTGCGTGGGTTACTGAGTGAGTTACTAATTTATTAATCTTTCTAGCTTAATCGCTGTCTGGGTCATCGGTTGATAATTATAATCGTAACGTTCTTGACGCCAAACATAAAATAAATACACTTCTTTAAAAAAATGTGCTTCACAAGAAGTTCACACAATTTATTAATTTACTTTCGCAGGCCCGTGAAAATCTGTGAAGCAGCTGAAAGTGTTCGTAAAATGTTTGCCTAAAGACTCTGCGACAAAAACACGTATGCATTTTGTGCAAAGATATTGGAATATAAGTAGATGTGCTATCTGCTGTTTTTACTATGTGAGTCTGCGCTTCCGGGTGTCGCCGATATTGTTTACCAATCTTCTATCTATCTATCTATCTATCTTCTATCTTCTTCTTCTATCTATATAAATAAAAATGAATTGCCGAAATGTATGGATAATTATTTTTTTGTGTGTTCGTTATTATCAGGACAAGGTTTGTATAAAACTACTGGTGAGCTCCGGCATTATGAAATTTGTATAAAAAAATTACAATAGGTGGCACGCGAGCTGTTTGAAAACTGAGTGAATGGAATGCGGGAGGTGGGAGGAGGGAGGGGGGTTCGCGGGACGGGGGAAGGGGGAGAGTGGAGTGGTGAGGAGAAGGGAGGGAAGAGAGGGGAAGGGGACGCGGGAGAGGAAGGGGAACGGTAACGGGACGAATGGGAAAGGACACGTAGGGAGAAACAATTTCTTTATTAAATGGCATAGCAACGCATGCCGGGAACCAGCTAGTTAACAAATAAACTAAAAGAACGAATAAACCAAACGAACGTTAAACTAAATGAACGAATTCTTTCCTTATTCAAAATATATTATTAACCAATATTAATGCACATTTTCAAAAAAATCAACGAAATGAACAAATTCTTTTTGTATGAAAACTACGCTAATTAGCGCGTAGTCCGGCGACAGTTGCGCGGACACCATAGCATATCTCTTCTGTATTTGAATATCTTTGATTTTGTGGATGGTTAGGTCGGGGCCGCAATTTGGGCCGCAATTTTAGTTAAATTTTAATATGAAAATCTCCTGCTACCACCACACTAAGCTGAAAATTTTGCTTTTGTCTTTGATGAACTTTTTTTAACTTTAGATGTGATGAACCCAAAGATATTGATGAACAAAATGAATCCAAGCGCGATGCCAACTCAGTCACTGACAAGTCATTGACAATGTTTCTGTTTTCCGTGGCCGATAGAATTCAATAAACGTTTCTGCCCTACCCCAGCGTTTTGAAAGTGAAAACTTCTTTAGCACCGTTGTGATTTAAAACTAAGTGAAACGAAAAATAGCGACACTAAAAAGAGACAAACGCATACATTTATAAGATTTGGCTTGCGGGAGAATGAGACAGTATAATCGATCTCCTCTTTGTGCGGTGCTTCGTAGCCTCCCCACTCGTATTTACTTTAGTTTTCTGAAGGTTTCTTTTCTACCGCGTGTGAATTGCATACTCCCTTTTTTGTCGGATATTTTGTAAAACATTATCTTTCAGTAGACCCCGATTCAGGACCACACCTGTCTTTAAAAAAAATCAAATACATCTTGCCAATTTTTATCATGTAATTATACTTTTTTGTCGACAACCCGTTAATGACGTGAGAAATGTGCCTTTCAATTTTTTATTTATTGACATTTAACCCGCTAAACTACTAACTTATGTACGTAGTTTGTGAAAGCATTATTATTATTTTTTTTTAATCTGTAGGTTTATCGCTTTTTTTACATTAGCTCCACACAGGAGGCCTTGATATAAATAATTTCCCTCAGCGTCTATGTCATCTTAGGGGATGCTGTGTAGGGGATTTTTTTAAGGAAAGGAAGGAAAGGTAGTTCTGGGAAGGAAATAGGTATCAGGGGTAGGTAGGCAGGAATCTGGGGATCAGTGTGTCCAGGTGTGACGGACGTACGAATCCATCCCTCCAACCGCGGTGAAAGGCTATGGGCCGAAAGATTCCGGCTGGAGAAGATAAAAGACCTCCCTCAATCAATCTCTCTCGATCCTGCCCACCACAAGGCAGGTGGGCAGACGCAAGGTCACCAAACGTAGCGAACCACTTGGGTTACCGGCAGAGGTGTTGGTTATCCAATAAATGGTTCCCGGGGCGGCGGTACCCATACTCGCCTCCCAAATTGTGTATCGCTTGTCTGAATTCACAAATCATCAAAGGAACTTTGACTCTCATACAACATTACACGTCACATACAACCGAAATCAAAATGTTATATTCAATACTGTATTGTTCATGGTTCATGGTGATATCATTCCTGTAACCGTCATAATAATTACAAGTTATAACTTACCTGGTACAAGCATAAATGTCCTATTATCACTAAATACAACATTATCTTCTTGATTCATCGCAGCATCAATAATTTCCTTATTTCCATCATTGCTTGTATTTATATTATATATACAACATGTACTAACGCAATGAAATATATTTTTTTGTCCACGATAAATTAATTTTATTAATGCAAATATTCTTCAACAGTCATGGCGCCAATCGGATATGACAATCAAAGGAAGCTCTCTTCCTCAATTAGGGCTCCGTTTTACCTTCTCTTTATGTTACATGTGTCTTTTGAGAAAGACAGGGAGGTTACAATGTAATTACCAGAGATATATTTTTTATTAAATCTGATGGATTCCGACATATTTTTTCAGACATGTAGTACTTTTGGTAGAAAATTGAAGTTGGTTTTCCTATAAAGAACAGCAACATAGACCTACTCCCTTTATATTGTTTTTAATTTCTCAGGCTAATTTGTTCGCTTTTCGGAATAACTCGTAGATCTCATAGAATTTGTTGTCTCCCTTAGTATCATGGTTAGCAATATGATCTAAACGGTGTTAGAAAGAGAAAAAAAACGCGATTTATATTAAAATTTAAAAGTTAAACACAAAATACTTAAAATGTACGTACACCTTTATGATACCAAAGTTTTCGACCGCAATTTGAAAGAAAAAATGAAACTTTAGACATATTTTATTAATTATTTCCACATAAAACGACAAAAAGTGAGTTGACGATAACGTTTATGCTATATTTACCTATGTGTGTTTTTTTTTCGTAATTTTATTTAGAAAGTTAGTAATTTTATTTAGAAAAAACGTAAGGTGCGACCATTTTAAAAACTTTTTTATTGCCCATTAAAAAAAATTGTTTTTCAAAAATTATATGTTTATTTCGAATTATCAAATTTGAAAGCGTATTTCATCACTTTTCAAAAACAGTTTTTAGTTTTCAGATGCGTTCAGAAATATTCCATTTAGTTAGATTTTATTGCAAAGCAGAATTTTTTTAACCTTCCGACAAAATTGGCCATGGTGGCTAAAACTTATTTTTGTTTTTTTTTTTACTCTCTAAACTTTTATAAAAATTATTATTTGCGCATTTCTCTCATCTCTCTATACGTAAAATAATTTTTTCCCAGTTTACAAAAATATTTGTGTTTGTTTTTATCTGCTGTTTAAGTCAAAGGATGCAGGCGAATTCTTTGTTATTGTTTTATTTTCTGGTTACCGCTGTCGATGTTGTGTTTTCACCTAATTAAAAAAAAATATATATAAAAACACTGTGACATGAATCAGTGAATGGAGTGAGTTATTATATCTTGAACATCAAAATGTAATCTAAACAATGCGTTTTCTTAAAGTATAAACACGACTTGCTAATAGCCAGTAGGAAGCTAACTTTGTAACCAGTAACTTTGTTCTCACAGTTGATGAAATTTTCCCACATTCAGTCAGTTTTGATTCACACAATAGGGTGACCCGACTGTTGTTCCCCCGACAGTTGGCTCCCGGAATTTAAAAATTATTATTATAAAATAGTATTTTTTTTTTTGCATTTTTACCAATTTTAAACCTAAAATCGATTTCAAAAATACCTTGGTACGGATATTTAACGAATTTATTCAGGGTTGACTTTCGTACTTATACGCTGGGTATATGCAGTATATAGTCCAATTTTTTATTATTATTAAATGTTGACCTTCTTCTTTGCACTGATATCAAAAAAGTAACAAATACTGCAATCTAAAAATTACTGTCGTCTATAGCGGAATCGCCCATAACTAAAATACTCCCCATTCAATTTCTATTTTTTTTTAAATTATCAAACGAGGTAATTCCTGCGTGAAATTTTCTATTCAATGAATTCAAATTTTCTTTGATTTTAAGTGTCATTTTCATAATTAGAATCAGTTGTGCAAAACAAGCGATAGAGTAGGTAGGTACAAACATTTTATTTTATTAATGAAGTAATTAATAATTTTATATTTGAAATTTGTATATATTTTGCTTAAATTTTGGACAGATTTCGTGATTTTTCAAATTTACTAACAGTGTTCATTCGAAAGATAACTTTCTGGTCGTCGCGCGTCGCCTCTCTATTTTGTCAATAAAAATATATAATAATAGTTCACACATCAGAATAACATATAGGCTATAGCTCAGAGCTCTGGCATTATGACATTTGTATTAAAAAATTGCAACAGGTGGCACAATTAGTAAGATATCTATAATTTTTTATTCGATTAAAATTATTAGGGAAGTAGATAAGTTTTAAGATTTTCACGGCCAAAAGCATTTTCGTTGTATGTTTTTGGGGTGTTGTGCCGTGTTGCGCTACCTCCTTCTTTAGCCAACGTTTCGGACATCGTTGCAGTGTCCATCATCAGGGCAGATCCGGTAGATGTGTGTGACATCTACCGGATCTGCCGGATCTGCCCTGATGATGGACACTGCAACGATGTCCGAAACGTTGGCTAAAGAAGGAGGTAGCGCAACACGGCACAACACCCCAAAAACATATAACGAAAATTAGGGAAGTACTTCAAATAAATGTGGGAGGGTGGAGGGGGGGAGGGAGGGATTAGAGGGAGAGGGGGTGAGGGGGTAATCCCCCTAATACTATGCGAGCGAAGCCGCGGGAAAAAGCTAGTTATTTATAATCATCGAACATAGGTGTCATAACATAATACTATTCTCTGTCCGCGTTTAGAACAACCCGCGATGGTACAAAATTTGGTTTGTACTGCGCATACCACTCCCCCCGCTACGGTCCCTTCATCGGCCCTTGGGTGCCGCCAATCACTTCGCCCAAAATTCAGTATGCCGTTGACCGTCGTCCTGTGTATCCGCGTTACAAAAAATTAACCCATTCAGACCCAGTGGTAAAATGGGTAATCAGCCGATATGTTCAAATACATTATCACTAATTACAAAGAACAAAAGAGGACAGCTGTCGCAGAGGGTTTTATGATAAATAATAAGTATATGGTAAATGTCACTGCTAGCGAAGCCAACAAAACTAGGTTCCGATTTCTTCCTTAACATTGCGAATTAAACACGAGCGAATTGGTATGGTCGATGATAAAATAACATGTTAAAGTAAACAATATCTCCTTCAAAATAAATGCCTAAGAACACCCACGTAAGAATGCATCGGAAAAGTTACAACAGAGTATTTGAATAATTTTATTCGACTTATTATTGGTACTAAGCGATAATTTTGGAATGTCCATCATATTTTCATGACCTCGGAGACAACAACGATGATTCACTGGCTTTCAATGTTTCAAGTGAATCATCTGAGGTTTTTTTTTAAATGACAATGATGATATTTTTAGGTTCGGATTAATTCCTCAGCCAATTTGGTAAATCTCATGCCACATAAAGTACAATATGTATTTGGTAATACTACCGCTACCATTATTTAAAAGGTATAAATTGATGTCATTTTTTGTCAGACAAATAAAATGAAATTTAATAAAATAATTCAATTTATTTAAATAGTGGGATTGAATGTGTTAGCGTTCGTCTAGTAAGCAGTGGGGAGAAGGGGCGGAGACATGCGCGTCCACGCCGTCCACGGGTTGTTCTTATTTTGGATCGAGAATAGAATAAATCATATATTTCCTACTGCATTTTTAAATATTCATCGAACATAGATTTCATATTTTATTGATTGTCTAACAGTGTCACATTCCTGACACCCACCTACTTCTTGTTAACAGATTTCTTAGTTGTTTGCCTTCTTTATCCGTTCTTGTTTATTTCATTTATCCTACGTGCCTCTTTAGGCGTACCGCTGATAAGTCCGTTCTGACCTCTCCCTCTTTCGCATAAACGACACCATGTAAAAGATAGTGGGATTACAATGGCGCTCTAAGCGGCAGGACCATATCTGCGATCTCCCGGATTATCAGATCTAGTCAGTAATTGAATTCCTGGGCAGGGCGCTCCCTGCTGATTGAAAACGCCTCTGTTTGGTATTTGATGAGGAAGAAAGATAAGAAAAAGACTAATACATCAATGGTAATTAAAATGATAGGCTATCTTTTATAGTGCCGTTTTGTGTGAAAAACACCTCGGCGGCGATTCTAAAACATAGAAAAAAAGCTCACGCGACTATAATAATAGTTGAAACCACATTAACAATTATACTAAGGCGGGAATCTTTCATTTGGGTTTAGCTTTAGGAAGAGGAAGGATGATAAGTAGGCACCTGGCTTTTCAGATCTGGTCACTAAACACAATTCTGAATGGTGATCTTACACCAAGTCTATACTGAGAGTATCTAACTCTCGCGCTAATCTTCAATTTTGGAGGCGAGTATGTGTACCGCCGCCCCGGGAACCATTTATTGGATAACCAATACCTCTGCCATGGTGTGAGGATTGTCCAGGTTCATGGGGTGAGGATTGCCTGGGTCTTGGTGGCGGATGCGTCTGCCCACAAGCTGCATGGCAGAGATCGGATCGGGAGAGAATGGTTGAGGGAGTCCCTTTGACTTCTCCAGCCGAACTCTCTTGGAACATCGCCTTGCACCGCAGTGGGAGGGATGGATTCATACGCTGCGTACAATTTGGGAGGTGGGCATGGGTACCGCCGCCCCGGGAACCTTTATTGGATAACCAACACCTCTGCCATAGGTCACCCTAAGTGGTTCGCTACGTTTGGTGGTTTAGCAGGGGTGGTTTACCAGAACTCTCCTCTCCTTCCTATCCTTTAAAAACCCTCCACACAGCATCCCCAAAGATGACATTATTTTATTTGAGGGAAATTATTTTCCTTAGGGCCTCCTGTGTGGAGCTCATCTAAAAAAAATACGTCTGTCACTCCTGGACACACTGACCCCCAGATTCCTACCCACCTAATACCTACCCTTTTCCGTCCCAGAACTTCCTCTCCTTTCTTTCCTAAAAATACTCTCCACACGGCCTCCGCAAAGATGACCTAGGCCCTGAGGAAAATTATTTTCTTCCGTGCCTCCTGTGTGGGGAGCTAATGTAAAAAAAAATCTATCAAAGTGAACGAAAGTACCCAAAATATAAAAATGTGTACATACTGAGTACTGAGAACTTAAACATTGAAACCATAATAAAACATTGTTCGAAACTGTCAAATTAGTATAAGCTTTCCCTGACGAAGGAACGTTTGTTCCGAAACCGGTCGGATTTGCACATCAAATAAGTGGTTTATACAAAGTAAAATTATTTCATTATACTGAGAACTTATTTTAGCAGTCCGCTTTATTTCTTTTATTTTCATATATAAAACTAGTCGGCCTTTAAAAACGCATTAAAAATAATAAGTTTAATATCATAGATAAATTCCACAAAACCAGCGCGGAATTGACATCGCCGTATTCAGAAATCACTCCATAATCCTAGACAGACTGAGCCACGGATAGAAGATTATTATACCTGGTCTGTATTAGAAGAGGAGGCAGGAGGTACGGGGGGAACCAAGGTCGCTGTGCTTTAGTCCGGTCCTCATGCCTCAAGCGAACCACCCAACAAATCACCTGGCACCACATAAAAATGATAACAATGCTAATAGTGACAGTTTTAATCTTCTTGTACGAGTATTGTGCCTTTTGCCGCGTGTGTCAAATGACTGAAAGCTTGTGGATGGTTCGTTTTGGGCGAGGGGTTCTTGACCGATGGAGCCCCCCCCCACCCTCTCACTTCTTCTCCGCAACACACCTGATGAACTAAGCTCATACATTCAATGAATGTTCATTAGGGTGGGCCGTCAATGTATATCTTTTGTTTGTTTGTTTTTGAGATATGTTTCTCTCAGGTGTCTAAAAAGTTGCGTACGACTGTTTAGATTATAACTTCATTGTTTATTTCCTATTTTTATTATTACTTTTATCCCTACGTGAATGCTTGAAAATGGAGCAATTTTAAAGTGATTTGCGATAAATTAATAATTTTTTGCATGATTATATTCAAGTTTTATCAAAAAGAATAGGATTTCCTCACATTTTTACACGATTTTGATAAATATATCTAATCGCCGGCTCATATTACAAAGAACTCAGAAATGTATGTGTTCATTATGTATATGTTCGGACCCCGCCTGGGGCAATAAGGGAACTGTACCCTAGGTATCGATTAATGCGAGATAGGAAGTATTTTGAATAACACCCTTTTTATACTGCTAAAAAATATAAAATACCGTCTTCAGGTTTAGGAAAATACGATAATAACAAACAACAATGGCGATCGGCACCTACTGAGTTACGTGGCCTATTTTAGTTAGTTGGTAAGGGAACCTACCCATACTACGTGACCAACCTTTTGCAATTTTTAACCCCCCTCCCCCCCCCCCCGGTGACAAAAAACCTAAGCCCGCCGCCGCTCACTTGTACCAAGCGTGACATTTTGAAGACCCCCCCCCTAAATGTGTCACGTAGTATGGGTACGTTCCCTAACACTAGCTTCAATAAAATTCACCCAGATGTCCCTAGTATTCATTATCTATTAATAAACTGATCAAGATTAAATCAATGATTATCTACAGCAATCATCCCATAGATGTCACTATTCTTAACATACGTCATGACTAAAAGTTTTTTTTAAATAATTTTGACCTAATCAGTATTCTAATGCGCAACTTTTAAGACCCTTATTAAAATTCGAATAATGCATTAATAATGCTCACCCCGGTCATCCAAATTGGTAGGTTTGCCCTGACATGAAATCTGGATATCATTTCGACGAGCTGGGGGTCAAACCGTGTGACCATATTTTTGGCATAAGGAGGGTTCGGGGATGATTTGAACGACATACGACACTACGACATCAATCCAACATTAACCACCGAAGAGCGCACATTGAAAAAACCAGACTCTCTGCAGAAAAGTAAAGTTCGCTAAAGTAAGGCAAAGGTTTGCAACGCACTTTTGTGTTATAATATAAAACATTGGAAATAAGCCCGAACTTTTGTTTTATCAGATTTTGGGATTTGTAGTGTTTTTTTTACGCATTCAGCGATTTGTCTAGTAATTCGTAAGCGAATTTTATTTTCCAGGACTGAATAGTGGATCTTGCAATGCGAGTTGCCTGAATACTGTCAGATTTATTTATTGACAAATCATGAAAAGGGGGACTGTCACGCCGCTCCCCGCGCTCCGCCTGATTTGATTTGTTCCCCTTTCTCCGATTTGCTGGTCTTTTAATTTAAATGTCTATGGCTCACCCTAAAGAACACACCCGATGAACAAATACACATGTACGCGTTCATACTTGACGCTCACACTAATGCAGTTGTAGTTCTCTTATACATATACATATATGTATTATATTGTATCTCTCGCGTTGCACAGCTGCTGTCACCACTCAGCTGATCACCTGAACCCACAACACATCATACTCCACTACAGGCCAGCTTTTGTGTCAAGCGCTGAAGGGCCGAGTCAAGTGTTCTTACAATCTGATTATTCTAGTGGCTACTTGCTGATATCTGTCACTCAACCATACTCGTAATTTATGAAGTTCGGATGCCCGAGTCCATAATTTTTATAATCTTCAATAATTTATGTGTGAAATCATTGTTAAAATATAATAATAATAAAAATATTTGGATTTTTTTTACATTAACTCTACACAGGAGAAATTATTGCCCTGAGAGAAATTATTTTCCTCAGGGCCTAATTATGTCATCTGGGATGCTGTGTGGGAGGGTCTTTTTGAGGAGAGAAAGGAATGAACATTGGTCTTGAAGAGACCTATGTTGTAGGAAGGAGGAAACACAGAAGCCGGCAAATCATTCCACAGCCGAGCTGTTGAACACAAGAACGAGTCGAAGAAACGACCCGTTCTCATCTGACAAATTTCAACCGTTACAAATGTTGGGCACGCGTTTGGCGTGTTTCCCGACTATGCACCGGCGCCGAAGGGATCAATGACGCTAGTTCCTCGGAGCATCTTCCATTGTAAAACCGGTAGAACAAGGATAGCATTCCCACCCGACGCCTGTGTTCTATGATGATTTGTATAGCACCGTTTTTGTCAAAAATCACCTCAAGGGCGCCGTACAAACTTATAAATATATTTCTAAAATCTTATTTTCAACTACAAACTAGAGTAACTAGACAAACAATTAAAAGCAACTTATGGCTAAAAATTGCATCCTCCGGTTCATCGATCACTGATACGAAAATATACATATATTAGTATGTACAATGATTTGACCAATGAACGCGATGCTGCTAAAAATGTACATGTACTTTTTATCCATATTTGTTTTTGCTAAACAACTTATACAATATAATATCCACCAGTTTTTGCTATAAAACTCCGGCCGTATTTCTAAATTAATTTGATGTTTTCTTACATTTCAATGTAAAGCGCTGGAAATACATCGATTTCGAAATAAATATATCGGAAATAAAACTTTTTGTACATAAAAGACTTATTCAAAGCTCTGTAGCTCATGATGGAAAACTAAAAGTAACAATCGAGTCTCAATACTTTTAAAAAATGTTTTTTTTTGATAATTTTTTTATAGCCTCTCTTAACAATATTTAAAATTTCTTGCTAAAAGTCGTTGCGTTGAGCTAGAAAATGAAGGTGGAAAAAGGTGTACACGTAGACTTCGGGTATTTTTGGAATATTTGATTTAGAAAACAGATTTCTGATATTTAGCTAAAAATAGTCCCCTCATCTCACCAAACCTGTTTTTATTATTATTTGGCGGTTTTGCTCTTGGTCGCGTATTGAGAAATCTTCAAAGCAAACGGAGGCGTCTACTAATATCTACAGGAATTCCAAAAACTGAAAAAATCGAACTAATATCTATGAGAACCAAAGTGTTGACGAATATCTACAGCTCAAACTGTTGACTAATATCTATGAGAACCAAAGTGTTGACGAATATCTACAGCTCAAACTGTTGACTAATATCTATGGGAACCAAAGTGTTTACGAATATCTACAGCTCAAACTGATGACGAATATCTACAGCACTGGCAGAAGTTGGATTTGCAATTATGTATATCATATTGGAATAACGTAATATTGCGTATGCAGTTTAAAAAACTTAATTTATGTAAGTATGTATGTAAAAATCCCTAATATCGGACTATTGGACACATTTTTTTCTTTTCGTGGATCTTTTCGTGTAACTGGCCCGCTCATTTGGAACAAACTTCCCTCAGCTCTTACTAATATCCAGAACTTGGCTGAATTCAAAAGAGCTTTAAAAACAAACTTATTTAAAAAATCATACCTTTTATGAATTTTAACTCCTTTTCAATCTACTATAATAAGCCATGTTCCTCAAGTTTCTGGTAATTGTTTGGTTTCGATTACCTCCTTGCTATAGTTTTATGTGCACTCTGAATTTGTATTATTTCTAAATGTTAACTACCTTCTGTTCTATATAATTTAGTTTAAATGATTCTTGTTGAATGGCACCGTGATGGTTTATCATTATATATTGTCCTGTGCCAAAACAGCACTCACTATTGTTGTTAATATTGTTCTTTAGGAATTGCTTTGTATATTTTTTGTATATTCGTTATTTCACATTATTTAATTATTTTTTAAGGACTCGTAAGGAACACTGTAGGTTAATTTTAAGTTTATTATAATTAAGCGCACTTGAAGTGAAATATCACAAAACTGCGCTATATAAATACTACGTTATTATTATTTAGCTGATTAGTCTAACCCACGCTCTGTAGATATTAGTCAACACTGGAACCGTCATAGATATTCTAGTGTGCTCTGTAGATATTTAGTCAACACTCTGAAGTTCGTAGATATTAGTTCAACATATGAGCCGTAGATATTCGTCCGACATACAGGCTGTAGATATTAGTATCTGGAGTCAAGCAAACTACGGGCATTGTGAGTGTTTATAATGATATTATGTATTGGTGACGGTGACGGTGACCTACAGGCTGTAGATATTAGTATCTGGAGTCAAGCAAACTACGGGCATTGTGAGTGTTTATAATGATATTATGTATTGGTGACGGTGACGGTGACCTACAGGCTGTAGATATTAGTATCTGGAGTCAAGCAAACTACGGGCATTGTGAGTGTTTATAATGATGTTATGTATTGGTGACGGTGACGGTGACCTACAGGCTGTAGATATTAGTATCTGGAGTCAAGCAAACTACGGGCATTGTGAGTGTTTATAATGATATTATGTATTGGTGACGGTGACGGTGACCTACAGGCTGTAGATATTAGTATCTGGAGTCAAGCAAACTACGGGCATTGTGAGTGTTTATAATGATATTATGTATTGGTGACGGTGACGGTGACCTACAGGCTGTAGATATTAGTATCTGGAGTCAAGCAAACTACGGGCATTGTGAGTGTTTATAATGATATTATGTATTGGTGACGGTGACGGTGACGGTGACCAAGCTCTGAGTGAGATCACAGCTGATGTTGGCGTGACCTTCACCATTGAAGGTGGAGGTCAATTGTTTTGGGTATTATTTTACTTTGCCTAACCATACTAGGTGCCTATCGCTTTGTCTAATTTATCATCGTTTCCACCATTTTATCTCCTCGTGCTTAGTTAATATTTTGATTAGGTTATTATAAATTCTTGCTTTAAGTTTAAAAAAAGATTTGCTTTAGGAATAATTTCTATTCATTTTATCAATGATGAGATCGATTTTTATGATTGATGATACTTCGTAATATTTTAGTTTAGATAAGGAACCCATGTACAGGATTTTAAGGGTCGCACTCGACTTATTTTAACCTGTAATTTTAATTTGTGTTATTTCGCAATTAATTAATTAAAAATAATATATAGTATACTAACAGACCCGGCCACACGTTGGTGTGGCTAACGAAACACAACGCCATCTACTGACAACGCCTTTACCCCACCTTTATAATTTGCAAACATATCAAATCCACACCGCCCGCTTGCCAGACCGCTCCCTTTATATTATATATTTCAACCGATTTATACAAAACCTCGACAATTTATAAACCTTCCTCATGAATCACTCATCTATTGGTGAAAACCGCATGAAAATCCGTTGCGTAGTTAAAAGGTCTACGCGTACAAACAGCGGGTGCGACTTTGCTTTATACTAAGTAAAGATTTCAACCAATTTACTCAAAACTTTGACATATTATGTACCTAAAACTTCCTCATGAATCAACTCTGTCTATTGGTGAAAACCGTGTGAAAATCCGTTGTGTAGTTTAATAAATCTAAGCGTACAGACAGCGGGAGCAACTTTGCTTTATACTATGTAAAGGTTTGTGGCACGTTCCAGAGTGGAAGATACTGTCAGTGCCCTGGTGTAAGACCACCATTCAGAATTGAAACGTTGCTTGAAATGGCTTTAGCCGTGTTTGGTGACCACAGATCTGAATAGACAGGAACTTCCCCACCTTCCTCTCCCTCATCTCCTTCCCCTTCCCACTACCTTTAGCCTCACAACATACCCCAATTGGGGATGCCATAGTCTCACTGGCTCCAGACGGGAACAACTGGGACTCTTGTGAGGTATTCATGTAAAAAAACAGTGATTTCTGACATTATTTGAAGTAAAAATGTAAATGAAATATTGGTATCATATCAAAGATGAGATACGTTGAAAACGCAACTGAAATGAATTTGAGTCATCTGGTTACATCAAAATTATTAGAAGACTAGCTGGTCCCCGGCATGCGTTGCTTTGTTCAATTCAACAACTGAATAAAAATACAGGGCCTAGTGCAAAAAATCTGACACAAAACGTTATTCTGCAATGTGTTTTTTATCATAATATGAATATGTTATTATTGTTATTTTTAAATAGGAGTTGTGTCATAATAATTTATGTTAATTTTGAATAAAATCTATAATAGTTTTGACAAGTTATATGTAGTTTTTCGCAAAAAATGTGTTCGGTTATTCGGTGTCGTGAGCTAGTGGAAAATTATACACAAATTAGTATGCAGATAAGAGCTTAATTCGACCTTTCTGAATTCGATAAAAAATTCGTTTTTTGCATATTATATTGTTTATTCGTTGACGGTTCACTATACCAGTTTTTCTTAAGAGGGCATTACCAGAGAAAACCAGAAATATGTCATTTTCAAATCAGATTTTAGACGTATTGACTCTTTTCCACAAAAAAATTATAAATGGATTTCGAAAGATTGTTCTTTTATCTAGCATTCGCATGAAATAAATTTTGAGAATATTTTTATAATTTTTAGTATAATAAGGTTATTCCATTAGTCGTCGGCAGATTTGTTAAATTTTCAAAAAAGATTTTGTATTATACCACACCCATTTCAAATAATATAATCATGCAGTAAAATAAATCAATACATTTTCTAGCAAACGCATGTTTTAGAATTTTAAATTTAGTTTCAATAAAATCATTAAAAAATATGTACGTACATGTGTTTCTTGACGAAAATTGGTCTATTTGTGTATTTATTTGCGCACTTACAAACTAATATATTTCAGATTTTTTTAACATTCTTATTAAATTTAGACATTATTGAAAAATGACAAATACTTATAATCAAAAAATAACTACAAAAAGTACATTATTTTAATAGTTTTATCATCACGCCTTTCAGCATTTTTGGATGAAGGTATAAATTAAAGCTAATTTGAATTGAAATAAATTCGATATTGAGTTATAATTTAAAAAAGCTGGTACGGAGAATAATTAATCTTTCTCATTGTAACCGCCCTGCACGATCGTAAGAACAACTTTCGACGAAATGTGGATTTTCGTCCGCTGGCTGGTTAAACGCTCTTAATGTAAGCGCAGCTTTTCAATCTTTATACAAGGTGGCGCAAAAGTCCTCACCCGATTTCCTAAGATAGTAAACTTTGTTTAACTTTTTTTTACTTTGTTAAATAAAAATAATTGGTTTGACACAATTATTTCGCATTCACCTAGTGGATTTCAATTCGGTAGGCGGGTATGGGTCCCGCCGCTCCGCGAACCGTTTATTGGATAACCAACACCCTTGCTATTGGTCACCAAAAGTGGCTCGCTACGTTTGTTGACTTAGGAGGGGTGCCTGTGTTCATGTGGTAAGGTTTGTCTGGGTCTTGGCAGCGGTTGCGCTTGCCCACCTACTGCGCGGCGGGCTAGATCGGGAGAGACTGGATGAGGGAGACCTTTTGAACTCTCTAGCCGGATTCTCTCGGCCCATCGCCTTGCACCGCAGTGGAAGGGATACATCCGTCATTCCTGAACAAATTGTCCCCCAGACTCTACCCTCATACCGTTTTCCTTCCCAGAATTTCCTCTCCTTCCTTTCCCTAAAAAAATCCTCCACACGGCATTTCCGAAGATGACAGGCCCTGAGGTGTTATTTTTCTTCAGGGCCTCCTGTGCGGAGCAAATGTAAAAAAAAAAATATATATATATATATATATATCTTATATCTTCTTCTCTATAAATAAAAATGAATCGCCGAAATGTATGTACGCGCATAACTTCCGAACGACTGTACCTAATTTGATAATTCTTTTTTTGTTGTGTTCGTTTTTGTCAGGACATGGTTTGTATAAAATTACTGGTGAGCTCTGACATTATGAAATTGGTATAAAAAAATTACAATAGGTGGCACGCGAAATGTTTGAAAACTAAATGTACCGGGACTTAATGTATCGAATGAGGGAGGAGGGGAACTCGGGTAGGGGGTTTGCAAGAGGGGGGGAAGGGAACCCGTGAGGGAGGAGGGGAACTCGGAGGGGGGGGGGGGGGAACTCGGGAGGGGGGTGCGAGTGGGAACGCTAGAGGGGAACGGGACATTGAGAGGAAGGGGAGGCGTAAGGGGAACGGGACGAATGGGAAAGGACACGCAGGCAGAAACAATTTCTTTATTAAATGGCATAGCAACGCATGCCGGGAACCAGCTAGTATAAAATAGATGTGAAAGTGAAATTAAAAAAATGTTTTTGTAAAAACAAATTATTGGTAGAAAACCGCGCTCGTGAAGGCGTCGCCAACATCATTCACCCTTAGTAATGTAAATCGCAACTGTTTCTACCTACACATCAAACGCATAACTTTAATTAGCTCATTGTTAGTCCGTACAGTTTGTTTCTAGCTCGGGTCCTTCATGCGAAATCTCTCTTTGTTTCTATTATCTATGCTTCAAACAATAATTATTAGTATCGCTGGTCGTGGTTGCTTGTTCAGCAGACACCATATTGAATTGGGAATGCCATATCAATATCAGATATCAGCTTTGATACACGTTTTGGCTACCTAATAATTATATAATTGGCTCCAATTCGAAGCCAGACTAATGTACCTTCATACATTATTATTTAAAAAAATGTTGTAACCCAACATATCGCAATAAATTCGGTACGCGTTAATTTCCGAATGCAAGGTCTGCTTAAAAATCTGCAACTTTTTAGCACCATTCCGAAGGTGGTCATTCGAAACCGGTCCACGGATGCTGTGAAGAGTGTAAATGAAGTGATTCACATCCCACCGCTGAGATGTCTGTTGATCTCGTGCTGTCGTCGAGTGACGCTGGTTTGAAGGTTGATACTTAAACAACGAGATCATATACAAATATAGAAGTAACTTTGCGCCTTGTTCTTGAATTGATATTATCATCAATCGAGTAAACACAAAGATATGGTAACATTGTGGATTCCATGCTCGAAAGTCTTTGACTTTCGCTCAAGCGCATTCAGTCCAGAGTCCAGTAGTACTAATAGGACTAACTTGCCAATTTTCAATTTGTTCACGGGCCGCAGGGGTTGGGGTATCTACAGCTTAACATTGTGAAATTTGCAGTCAGTGGTGCCGAAAACCTACTTGAATTTTCAAAAATGGTAATCTTTCAATAAAACAATTACAGAACGCAAAAAGCAAAGCGCCGCAGGGGAAAATTTTAAATCTCCATGACTATGCCAATAATTACTGTCGATTCGAATCATTCTGAAGTGTTAATGAACATTTAAAAAATACCTACTTGCAATTTTGAACAATCGTTGATTTTTGACATTCGGAAAGTTAAACAAAATTTTGTCAAGAAAACTTTTGGTATTTTATGAAATGGAAACCTTCGAAATGCATCGATTTTTTTTTTTACATTAACTCCACACAGGACACAGGAGGCCTTGAGGAAAATAATTTCCCTCAGGGCCTATGTCATCTGAGATGCTGTGTGGAGGGTCTTTTTGAGGAGAGGAAGGAATGAACATTGGTCTTGAAGAGACCCATGTTGTAGGTAGGAGGAAACACAGAGGCCGGAAAATCATTCAAGATTTCAATTTGGACCTCAACAAGAAAAGCGCTGCGCTGCGAAGGTGATTTTTTTCTGCACTTATACACACAGCTATAAAAGAAGTGGCTTGACCTATTTCAGCATATCGCTGCCATGTATTCTCATTGGGAATGTACAGCGAGCGATATGCCGAAATACGCCGAGCCACATCTTTTATAGCTGTATGTGGTACAGGTCTTAAGGATGAACCATCAAGTTTTATCTTTATAAGAACATGTAAGAAAAATCTTTTTTTTTTGAGTGGCTGATTCAAAACTTTCAAGAAAGAGTGAAGTTTTCTGCTAAACCCTTTTGCAAATTAAGAAAAACCGTTGAATATTCTCTACAAGGTTTTTGATATTTTATTTAGCAAGTGTGAAGTACGAAAAGGCTCGCGGGTTTCTTTCTCACTGCTGTAATAAAACGAATTTGACAACAGCATCCAACGTACAAAAAACAACTTTACGAATCGAGTGGATAACTTTGAACATCAGGTTTGCGTGACGCATTTTTGACAGTATGATCTGAATAACTGAAGACGAATTATTGAAACATTGAATATCCTTCGATCATTTGTTTATTTCATTTAATTTTGGATCTGTAATAATTTTGGATGTTGCGGGGTGTAAAAGATTTATGAAGCTTTAAATCTGACATACTACTTTTGCATCTTGTTCGTGGGTTAGTCTGTAGATTTATTATTTGGTAGAAGGTATGTACATAGATACGTATCGCCCAGCATCCCCACAAAAAGCAATTGAAACTCTTGTCTGGTACTACATTAATCAAAAACGTGACTTTCTTTCTCTTATATTATTATAATAAGATTTCTTTGGCTATATCGCATAGTAACCGGTCATTGGCAACTACCACGCAGCCGATATTATTTGTATTACTTTATTGTCACTTAGAGCAGGTGTTTTGATAATCGGTCTTCTCCAATTTCCTGATTAGATTATGTGTGCCTATTTAATTTGTAGTTTTATTGATTATGTAATTTATTTTTAATAGTTTCGGCACTTCAGAAACCTGAAATAAATAAAATTTTCCGAACGTCTGGCTGACTTTAGTAAAACAGATCAATTATTGGAAGCAGTCGAGATATTATTCCATTCTGTTTTTCTTTTCACTATTAGTTTTAGGAAGACGTATCGTTTTGGAGGTGTTCCACTACACGGGCAAAGTGATTTATTCGTAGAATAATACATCAGCTGAGATGTTATCAAGATTCAAGTCGGTTCCTATTGTCCGATCTTGGATAAAGATTGTACCGTGAAGATATCAAATATTATTTATATTAAGATGTCAAAACCTGGACTTCTTCGCTTACAAATACAAATTTAACTGATTGTATCCATGTAACAACCTTTTATTTACATAATTGCATCGTATGAGACAGGAGAATGAAGTAGCAATTAAAATGTCTAATCTAAAGAGATTCCGACACTATCAAAGCAATTTCTTTCAAGCACGTAGTTTTTTGTTAAGCTGGCAACACTGCGCGTAGTTTTCGTTTGAGCCAAGCGTTTTGACAGTCTACCGAGGATGCTTGAAGCAAGCTTCAATAATCTACGTGCTGGCGGCGAGCTTGATGCGAATTGATATTTTTTTTTAAATTATTTATTTGGCTATCACTCATTAAAGGTGATATTGGCCATTTCTTGAAATTAATTACATTTTCGAAACAATCACAGAATCATAAAATAGGACCTTGTACATTAATAGTTAGCGTTCTTCGACATAAAAGAACATAAGAGACATAAAAGAACAATAACATGTTACATTTCTCACGCATCATGAAACAATTCTATAAATTAGATAAAATTAATATAAAATAAGAATTAATTTTTATTGTGTTTAATTTGTAGAAATGCATCTGATTTTAATTATTGTTTTTGTGTTTAATTTTTAGAAAAATCAGATGGATTTCTACAAATGAATCCCTGTTTCCCTTGGTCACGCTATAACTTCAGAACCACTTTACCTATTTCATTCATCTTTTTTTTAAAGTTTTCTAATACTTTGTAGAAGGTTCTTCCGGAAAGAAAAAGTAAGAAAATTGGAGGGAGGGGAAGGAATTGAAAGATTTTTTTAAGTCTTCCGATACTTTGTGGAAAGATCTTACGGAAAGAAAAATTGACGTAAGTAAGGCTCTTGACTCGTAAACCGAAGGTCGGGGGATCGAATCCCGGCGTGTCAAATAAATTTTATTTGATTAATTTGTGTTATTTCACAATTTTTTTCTTTAAAATAATATATTATATAAAAGTATATTTGCGGCACGTTCCAGATTGGAAGATACTCTAAGTATCGCCCTGGTAGACCACCATTCAGAATTGAAACGTTGCTTGAAATGGCATAAGCCGTGATTGGTGACCAGATGTAAATAGCCAGGTACTTCCCCACCTTCCTCTTTCCTATCTCCTTCCCCACCCCACTACCTTCAGCCTCACGACATACCCCGATCGGGGATATAGTCCACTGTCCATAGTCTCATAGTCTCATATACCATAGTCTCACTGGCTCCAGACGGGAGCAGTTGGGACTCTTGTGCAGTATTCTCGGAAAGGGACTCGGGAGGTCAACGGGGACGCACGGGAAAGGACATGCAGGGAGAATTAATTTATTTCTTTGAATGGCGTTGCAACGCATGCCGGGTACCAGCTAGTATTATTTATTATTAAGTTCTGCAAGTATGTTTTTCTCTCATTGTTTAATAATATTGTAACTTCTATTAATGTTATTATTCAATTCTGCAAGTATTTTTTGTTTTCTTATTGTTAATGATGTAACTGCTTTGACTGATTTAAAATATTGTTTAGGTCTTGCGAACATCTGAGAAATAGGGAATAAATAATTTTCCTTAATCAACTTTATCAATTAATGTTATATTAAAATATTAATTATAACATTTATTCATAATATCAACGGAAATATACAACAATGCTTCGTAATTACGATCATCTATTTTGAAAAAATGCGTGTAAGTAATCATTTGGTGCCGTGCCTGTAATACGCTTTGTAAATGCTTATGAGTAAAGCGGGATAACAAATTGTACCATTCTTGACACCAAATTCGTTTATTTTTATTAAAATACAAAAATAACCCAAGGGCTAAGAATGCTTTGTCTCCGTTATATTCCATTTTATTTCAGCCGCACAAATTCACTGTCAACCATAAATAAACTAAACAAACTATCCAAAATCACATCTAGGCATAGACAAATGCTTGCCAGAACGCTTGTAGACTATCAAGCGGCTTGACGGCCAGCACGTAAATTTATTTTTCCGTTATTGTCTATGAATGCTTGCCTCAACAGCTTGACGCGCGCTTCAAGCCGTTGAGCCAAGCCTTAGTCTATGTCTAGACGATATTTCTCTCGTAATATTACTCCTTTGTCTATGGTTTCCTGTCATTTTCGCTATTTGAAAGTGATTTTTGTGCGAGATGGAATCTAGTAAAGAAAAATAATTATTTGTTATGTTATAATAAATGTTATATATTAATATTTTAATATAATATTAACGTAATAACATTATTAAATTATATTTAGATTAATTTAAAAGAAAAATCAGATGGATTTCTACACATTAAACACAAAAACAATTAATACCTATTTTGTAATAATCTAATCTATTTTTATAAACGTTTTACGTGATACATAATATCTAAAATCACCACTCAGGTACTTATTTGTCTATGATTTGTTGTCTACGTTCAAGAAATATAAATTCGCTTCAAGCGTTGCGCAATAACGTAGATTATTGCGCAACGCTTGACTCAAGCGTCAAGCCACCTCTGGAGACGGTCAAAATGCGGTCAAAACTCTAGCCATAAACAAAAAACTACGTGATTGAGCCAAGCCGCTTGATAGTCTCGCTAGCCCTTTATAACAATTATTTACCTACGAGTATCTTACCTATCTTGTATCCGCACTTGCGGGTGGAGAGCTAGCTTAACTTCGTAATGCATCATTACTTCTGGATTAAATTAGGTAATTGGGGTTTTCCCTTCCCCCTCTAAGCTTCACACTGGTTACCGAAGGTTATGGCTATTTCGAAATTTAAAAATCGTGATTTAAAAATTGTCCAAAATAAATACATACTCGTAGTGTTACATATTATTGTAGACTATTTATTTATCAATTATTATTAAAAAAATGTGGTCTGTGGTGGGCTTGGCTGTCACCGGGTGATTTTTATGCAAATCTACAGTTTTATTCCGAGATTGATGGAATTTTGCACAGTTGACTTACAAAATAAGAGGAAGGCCACTCTCTTCATGAGATTTATAAAACCCTTATGGGGTCGTCCATTAATCACGTGATGTTTTTTTAGCAACTTTTTTACCCCCCCCCCCCCCCCCCCTGGTGATATGTGGTGAGGATTTAGACTAACCCCCCCCCCCCGAAATCACGTGTATTTTTTTAGTGCAAAGAATTTTGAAATTTTCGGAATATTAACACGAAAAATAAATACACGTCATATATCATTATACCCCCCCCCCCCCCCCGTTGTGATATTTCGTGATTTTTTCCGAACCCCCCCCCTTTCGAGCATCACGTGATTAATGGACGACCCCTATTCTCCTTTTCTACCCCTTAAAACAGAATCTTGATGACATTGTTTTTACCTAAATAAAAATCTAGCAGGCTTTGCATATATTTTTATACGAAGTGAAAAACACGATTGTCATACATCCATACATGTCAAATTTTTAACTGTCGTATTTTAAACGTTCGCACAGTTTGTATAAGTTTGTTTTAGGTCGCTGGTCGATGCAACGAAGCAATCTTCGTAGTATAATGAGCATGTGACCGGCCACGACTCCAGATACTAATATCTACAGCCTGTATGTCGGACGAATATCTACAGCTCATATGTTGAACTAATATCTATGAACCTCAGAGTGTTGACTAATATCTTCAGAGCTAAGGTCGGACGAATATCTATGACGGTCCCAGTGTTGACTAATATCTACAGAGCGTAGGTTGGACCAATCAGCTAAATGTGTCCAATAGTCCGATATTAGGGATTTTTACATACATACTTACATAAATTAAGTTTTTTAAACTGCATAAGCAATATTACGTTATTCCAATATGCTATACATAATTGCAAATCCAACCTCTGCTAGTGCTGTAGATATTCGTCAACACTTTGGTTCTCATAGATATTAGTCAACAGTTTGAGCTGTAGATATTCGTCAACATTTTGGTTCTCATAGATATTAGTCAACAGTTTGAGCTGTAGACATTCGTCAACACTTTGGTTCTCATAGATATTAGTTCGATTTTTTCAGTTTTTGGAATTCCTGTAGATATTAGTAGACGCCTCCACTGGCCACTCCTGAATTACAGGATAATTTCAGAATAATATGCAACATTTTCAGCTAGGTTTATTCTGCAATATGCATAACTTTTATATATATATTTTTAAACTCGTGCGTGTTCAAGTGGGCTCGCAGAATGGCATGCCTTTTCCACCACCTGTGTGCCAACTGCTGCAGATGATGGTGTCCAAGAAGCATAATTCAAATGAATGTATATTATCCAGTTATCTTGATCGTCACCCCGCCCCGGGTCGCAGAAGAGAACGTGGTAAAGATTTCCCTGTATTTTGCTGCTACTCCATTATTGATGGTATCGTGAATGCTGTCAGCATCGTTGTTATATCTCCATTATGATATTATAATTTCCTACTCTCTATCATACGCCAGATGAAGTTTAAAATATTTTTCTCCATTAATATACAATGCATGGTAGTTATAAAGATTTTAATTCATTCTATATTTATAGTTACACTGATTTATTTTTCAAAGTTTACTGAATATGATTTAGGACTGTAGGTTTGAGTGGCAATTACTTATTCGTTAGAACAAGCTTCGTGTAATAATTCTTAATGACAGCTTTTATTGAGATCTGGGACGTACTTTTTTTCTGTAGACTCGTGCAACATTTTACGTTTCTCCTGCCTGTTATCTCTCGTTTGTTTTCTTTATCAAAACGATTCCGTTCTTGAAAATTTTTCCAACATTGTTTCATTTGTGTCAAAGTGGTGTCAAATCAACAAATTTTCTGAAATTGTTGAATCAGACAGTCAAATGTTTTATTAGCCTTGCCAAAACATTTCAGTTTATTGAAAACTTCCGACCCTCGTGTGAACTTAATTTGGTCTCAACTTAATAAAGTTCTCCAAAATTGCTTGTAACGTAACAGCTGGTTGGTTACTTTTTTACTTACTACTTGAAAACATTTCAGTCTCTTAAAATTAAAGTGAGATATCATGCGCGATGTAGTTATAAACTTCTCTAAATTCGCTCAAATCAGCCGGTTACATGTTTATTTACCTTGTCAAAACGTTTCAGTTTCTTCTAGCTTGAGATATCATGCTTAATTCAGTTATTACTATATCATTATTTAGTCTCAATTTAATTCAGTTCTCTGAATTAGCTCGAATCGGCCAGTTAAATGTTTATTTACCTCGTTAAAGTCCAAACATTCGGCTTCTTGACGGGAGAAGGTTCCAGGGAGCGGAATCGTGCCAGTCACTAATTGAGCGTGATTGGGTGATTACGATTTTATTATTATTATTACCCAATACTGGGTGAGCGATCATCGGTTGTTTTGATTCCGCCAGCAGGCGACATGACAGCACACGAGTCAAAGTCACACGCAATCTTCTGCAGAGGAACACAACACTGTAACCCAGGGTTTCTCAAAATTATTTGTCTCGCCACTCCAAATCGAATGTAGGTATTTTTCATCCGCACCCTTCCCCCCCTTTCTGCCTTAAGGGAAACATCGTATCTTAGATAATAATTATAACATTGATAATTTTGTGCTTATTTAACTGATTTGTCGCGTTTATACCTGCGAGGAGTAAAGCTGATTTTGATTAAAAGAAACAAAGGCTGTTATTTCTGCGTTTTTTTTTTTACATTAGCTCCACACAGGAGGCCCCGAGGAAAATAATTTCCCTCGGGGACTATGTTTTCTGAGGGGATGCTTTGTGGAGGGTCTTTTTGGAAAGAAAGGGTAGAACGTTCTGGAAAGGAAAAAGATATGAGGGGTGGGTAGGAATCTGGGGGTCAGTGTACCCAAGAGTGACGGATGTATTAATCCATCCCTCTAACTACGGTGCAAGGCGATGGGTCGAGAGTCCGGCTGGAAAGGTCAAAAGGCCTCCCTAAACCAGTCTCTCTTGATCTGGCCCGCCATGCAGCAGAAGGCAGACGCTTCCGTCGCTAAGACCTGGACAAACCTCACCCCATGAACCCAGGCACCCCTGCTAAGTCACCAAACGTAGCGAAACACTTGTGGTGACCTTTGGCAGTGGTGTTGATTTTTATCCAATAAACGTTTCCCGGGGCGGCAGTACCCATACAAAACTACTTTTGCACAAACATTATGTGATGTGCTAAATAAATCGTCGTTAAAAAACAAAGTTATTGTTTTATTTCAATAAATTAATGGGCAATTTAATGAAATAAAACAATAACTTTGTTTTTTAACCACGATTTATTTAATTTTTATAATGCCGACCGGTTTCGCTTTAGTCAAGCATCTTCAGGGTATAAAATAATGGGTAATTTAGCTAGTTTTCATTTATTGCCAGAATTTGCAGACACTTCGTATTGGTAGGACTATTACCAAAAAGATTAAAATAGAGAAGAATCGTTACATTTAAAAAAATTGTCTCGTAACATGAACTTTTTAAAAATTTCATTCATGCGTACGTTTGTACATATTTGTATGTTATAGTCGGTGTTTTTCTAGCCTCTTACTTCTCTGGCCGTCGTTTTGCTTTCCTTCAAGGTCACCTTTGTTCTTCCCTAGGCCATTACCTCCCCCTGGATAACAATCGCCCCCAGGGGGGCGATATGGCCAACTGCAATAACTGCTGTATTATACTGCTGTCACACGATGTGGAATTAAACCTATTATTGCCCTCGTCGCCCCTTACAGCCCTTCAGTACCGCCCCGTTGTCCCTGAGACCACCAACTCTTTGGGAATGTCTCTGATACCTCCACTTAGACCATCACCTCTTACTTTGACAATCACTGCCCTATCCTATAGTCTGTAGCGCGTCACACAGCGCGGTATAGAGTTGAGTGCGAGGTGTGAGTGAAGAATTAGCACGGATGGGTGACTGACTGGTTAGCTGGTCAGACAGGCTGAGATGGGCCGAAGTTTATTATCATAATTCAAATCCTCGGGTTCACTGGACCGCAGCGGCCGACCACTAGTGGAATATTGGCGTATCAAGCGCACGTGCGGCAGAACGTATTTGTCTCACCGCGCTATATTATTGGGGAACCGGGTTATTCCGATCATGATTGCGCACAGATTATTCCGCCCACGATGATTTCACACATGATGAGCCCGCACATAACGACTGCACCCCGATGCTGCACACTACGTTTCTGAACATTACGATTCCGCATACTACGATTCCGCACGCAATGATCCTGCTCACATAATAGATACGAATTATGTACGAAATTGTTTGCGAATTGTGAAAAAAACATAAAAATATTAAATTATCGTAGAAAGCAAACACTTTGTGGCGTGACATTATATAAAATGAAACAATTACTTTGTTTAAAAACCACTTTATTTTTTATTTACATTTGTCGACCGGTTTCGTTGACCTCAACCTTCTTCAGGACAATAAACATATAAACTAAATTATATCAGTATCTGATGTTCTCTCCCTCCCTTATATGCTCTCTTTTTCTTTTACGTTTACCTTAGAATCTTAACTCTGTACTGTAATTTAGATTATTGTCCTGAAGAAGGTTGAGGTCAACCGAAACCGGTCGACAAATATAAATAAAAAATAAAGTGGTTTTTAAACAAAGTAATTGTTTCATTCTATTAAAAAATACTATACATATACATTGATAGATACCTAGTGATTTTTTTATAATATACTAGTGAGTACTCGGCATGCGTTGCAATGCCATTAAAATATAGAAAGGGTTTTAATTCTGCTTATTGAAGTTCTTTTGCAATTTTTTGTTTTGTTTTTGCGTATACTAATAAATCTGAAGGTTGGTCTATCAATAAATTCACGCGTGAGCGGATCACATACAGCTATACCCGAAGCATCGATTCTCCAAATTGCTGCTATCCCCTACCGCAACTATGTCGCATTTGCAATCCATCCATCTGTCCGTCCCTCCCGCTAAACTACATGAAATACACACATTTTTCAAACAACTCGCGCGCCACCTATTGTAATTTTTTATACAAACTTCGTAACGCTAGAGCTCACCATTATATATAGAGAAACCTTCGCGGGCGTGCGCACAACGACTCACCAAAGTTTCATCACAATCGGATGAATGATTTAGGAACGCATACTGGTCAAACAAAGAAACATTCATTTTTATATATGAAGATTGTAATTATATAATTGGAGACTTGTCAAGAGGTTATCAAATGACTTTATATATATATATATATAGATTTTTTTAAACTTGAGTTGAATAATCTATTCGGAGTTTTCAATGTGCGCAATAATCTGTGTGCGGAGTACCTAATCTGCGTTCGGTTTTTCCGTGTGCAGAATCATCGTGTGTGGAACACCAAAGCGTGTTAGATATACGTAATACCTAGATCGTGAGATCAAATGTGTAGATTGTGATAGGTGCAAGCGGCTAATTCCTCGCAGGTAATTTAATTAATTACCGTAAATGTATTATTATGACCATATATTTCAAAATTAATAGAACACTTAATTTTTACCGCGTGAATTATTTATAACGAATTAAAATGATGCCACAAAATAAGTTTGCCGTATTTGAAGATATATTATTTCTTACTAGCGCAGGTCCTTAAAAAATCACGGGATAGTCATTAGTAAAGACTGGATTATATGCAACAAAAACAGCCTAAAATATGCATGCAAATATGCAATAAAAATAGCTAAAACATGCACGAAAATACGTAAAAAGGGCCAAAATATGCAATATGAAATAATACAGGAAGTCGTATTTTTAAATACTTTTTATTTTAGTAAGCCATTAGTTCTCAAGGATAACAATCGTATTTTCGAAAATATCAATTACAAAATGTATTTACTTAAAAATGAAATTTACAATTTACCTTTAAAAACGTATATGACTAAGTACCTACTGTTCTAAATGTTCTGTAGAAATTGAAATTTTTGTAAGCGGAAAAGGTGCGTTCTACGTCTACTGATGTAACTGGACAGAATTTAAATTTGGGTGCAATTTTGAACTTATTGTGCCTGCCCCGTTGATGAAACTATCAATTTGGCACAAGGGTTTAAACCCTGGGTTATTGTTCAGTAAGTTTACAAACTGTTCTTTGAGTTTACTCGGGAATAGGTTTGGCAACGAAGAATTCGTAAGGCGAATCTTCTTCATAACCTGAATAGCCATTAGAATCATAACCATTCAACGCCAATCCATGAGTTTCAAGCGTTTTATAGTAAGGCGAAGAGGATCAATCAGTTCGCTAGCCGCGCGCTTAGCTATCTGACCATAAATATACCAAACCACCCACTATCTGACTTTTATAGTGTCACTATGTGAGGCATTTGAATGATGAACGAAATCAAGCGTAAATATGCAAGATCTCAAATGTTTTGCTAAAATATGCAACTACCGCTGAAAAAGGTCTAAATATGCAATTGCATATGCAAATGCACATCCGGTCTTTAGTCATTAGTATAGTTATTGACAAATCAGTTCTAATTAAGATGTAAGAATGCCTTACATCTTAAAAACTGTTCTTATTTTTTCATATTTCTCGAGTAAAAAATCTTATCTCTAAATTAATTTTGAACCAAAACTTTATATTACGCTGATGCTTTTTTCATATTTTTTGACATCGTTCGTCCATTTCATACACTGCATAGGAATACCTGCTTTTGTTTTTTGGATTCTAAGACTTTCATTGTTCATCTGTAATGGCAATTTCTGTTCAAAATATAACTAACTAACTAACTAACTAACTAACTAACTAACTAACTAACCATCACGCCGTTTCCCCGCAGGGGTAGGCAGAGAGGACGGACCGCCAAACATCCCGGTCTTGGCACACATTCCTTGCCTCGTTTACATTCATACAACGTCTCATACATTCTCTTCTATTATTCTGACTCTTGACATGGCCCGACTCAAGTATCTGATTCACT
This sequence comes from Limnephilus marmoratus, assembly GCA_917880885.1. Lineage (NCBI taxonomy): Eukaryota > Metazoa > Arthropoda > Insecta > Trichoptera > Limnephilidae > Limnephilus > Limnephilus marmoratus. Next base: position 22,110,443 of record OU862919.1, on the reverse strand, counting down.
TGGTCATGCCATGTCTTTCTTGGGCGTCCTCGACTTCCTCTACCATTCACATTTGCGTCATATATTCTCCTTACACTCCTTTCCTCGTTCATTCGCTCTACATGCCCAAACCATCGGAGCGTTCCTTTCTTGATCTTACTCATTACGCTTACATCAGCCTTGCATTCTTTGCGGATTTCCACATTTCTCACACGATCATACATGGTTTTACCACACATACGCCTCAGGGATCTCATTTCTACAGCGTTCAGTCTACTTTCATCCTTCCTCTGCCAGTTCCATGCCTCACTGCCATACATCAGGGTAGGTACCAGTACTCCATTATGGACGGCTAGTTTCGCGTCTTTGGACAGTTTTTTGTTGGTGCCAACGGCGTTCAGTCCTCCATTAATAGAGTTGCCAGCATTCACCCTTCTTTCAATATCTCTATCAGCCTTCCCATCTCTCGTAAACATACTTCCCAAATAAACAAACTCATCCACCTGCTCCAAGTATTCATCATTCATAACTATATTGCATACTGATTTCGTACTCTCTCTTTCAAACACCATGACTTTAGACTTACTTACATTCATCATTAACTCATTCTTCATACATACTTCGTTCATCCTTGACACGAGAGGCTGTAGATCTTCCATACTGTTAGATATCAGCACCGCATCATCAGCATACAACAGGCAACATACTTCCAGATTACTCAATTTCGCGCCCAATCCCATCTCTTTCAATTCTTGCATGCAATTATCCATATATAGATTGAATAACCACGGCGACATTACGCAGCCTTGTTTAACACCTTTTGTGATGTCAAACCACCCCGTAAAATCGCCGTTCACCCTAACACATGCAACGCTTCCCTCATACAGAGACGCAATTGCCTGTATGAGATACTTATTCACTCCATACTTGGACAATACCTTCCATAGCTTTTTCCTGTCAACTCGGTCGTATGCTTTTTGTAGATCTACAAAGGCACAGAAGAGTTTCTGTTTTTTTGCAAGAAACTTCTCAGTGAGCATACGCAAGGAGAAAATTTGGTCCATGCACCCCCTTCCACTCATAAAAGCACCTTGCACATCCCATATTTTATCTTTTGTTTCCATTCTTACCCTTTCAATCAATATTCTACCATACAACTTGCCCACTGTACTAAGAAGGCTAATAGCCCTATGATTCCCACATTCCATACGTGACCCTTTACCTTTGTACAATGGCATGATTACAGCCCTTCTCCAATCTAATGGCGTGTAACCCTCCTCTAAACATTGGTTAAAAAGTCTGCACAACCATGTGAGAATAATACGGCTATCTCCTTTAAAGTATTCGGCAGCAATATTGTCGAAACCCACAGCCTTACCATTTTTCATACATTTAATAGATTTTTTATTTCATCCATGCTGATTTTGGTAACATTCACTCCATCATCGTTCATAACCGATTCACCGCTTGGATCACAGTCACTCGGGTTACTTTCGAAGACTTCCTCGAAATATTTCATCCATCTCTCTTTAATTTCATTCTCATTCGTCAACATTTGTCCATCTTTCGATTTTATCACTTTCATGCTTCCGTTCTCTGGTCCACTCCGGGATCTTTTGACCTCCTTCCAAAACAGTTTTATGTTTTCTTGGAAGTGCTTTGTCATTTTGATTCCCTCTTCTTCTTCCAGGCGTTTTTTCCGTTCTTTCACCCCAACACTTACTCTTTTCTTGCATGCCTTATACACTTCTTTCGCTCGCTCTCTTTCTTCGCTTGAAACACTGCCAGTCGCTATCAGATGTAACCATGCTTTCTTCTTCTCTGAGACCAGTGCTTTGATCTCATCATCCCACCATGCATCACCTTTTTTCCTACCTTGCTTACTTATTCCACACACGTCTCTAGCAGATTCACATAGACTCACCTTAATGTGCTTCCATGTTTCCTCTATGCTTAGACCGTTCATTTCCTTCTCATTCAATCTCATTTCTGCACACTTCTCATACTCACTTCTGACATAATCGTTTTGTAGTTTTTCTATTTTGACTCTTGTTGGAGCTGATACCATTTTCACCTTAGAGCGCCAGCCGCGAAAGAGATTTACTTTTGACACCACCAGAAAGTGGTCAGTTTCAACCTCAGCCCCTCTGAAAACTCTTGTGTCCTCCGTAACGGCTCTCAACCTAGAGTCAATTACTACAAAATCGATTATTGATCTTTCAATTCCTCTTTCCCACGTATACTGATGGATACCTTTATGATCGAAGAAAGTATTCGACACAAAAAGGTTCCACTCTAAACATACCTCAAGTATTCTGTTCCCATTATCATTCGTTCTTTTATCCCCAAACATACCTAAGGCCGAATCAAATCCGTCACGTCTAATACCGACCCACCCATTCAAATCGCCCGCCATAATAATCCTTTCATTCAACTCTTTTAGTCTCATTACATCATTCACACCAGTCCAAAAATCATCTTTCACTTCGTCACTTTCAGAGTTAACAGGGGCATAGCAACACCCTTGCAACAACCTAAGAAACACCCTTGTTAAACCAATTTTGAATCGGATCCACATTATTCTTGGAGTTACACATTCAAACTGCAACATACATTCAACCATTCTGGGAGACAGTAGCGCTGCAACACCCTGACAAGCCCTCTCCGTATCTGGTCTCCCAGACCAGATGACGAACTTATCATCATGCTGCAATGTACCGCTCTCCTTTTTCATACTCTCAGTTATACAAAGTACGTCCAAACATTTGCCTTCCATTGTATCACATAATTCATTCATCTTTCTTTCCATCCCTCCTCTTATATTCCATGTGCCAATTCAGCATTGCTCACGTTCCGTCCTCCTCTTTGCGCCACCGAAGGGTTGGCGATGTGATGGATAGCGAGTCTCATCGACACCTGTGTCGGCCATTCCCTTCCACGGACTACTTCTTACAATCTATAACATCCTTAATCTAACTTACCCTACTTAATCTTACTTAATCTAACTTAATTTAACTTAATATAACCTAATCTAATTTAACCAAACTCAATCTAACTTACACATACGCAAAAAACAACCATAATAAACCCTTGATATTCTCTATGTAATAAACCGGAAATTCATACGACTATTGTGATTTGTGAACAACAACAACAAAAGACATGAAATTAACACTAGAGAAAAAAAAATATATATGTGTGCAACTTGTCACTGTAAACGATTTATTATTATTAATTATTGTTTTAATCCAATTTCACTTGAGTTTTTTTTTTGTAGCCATCAATTACTCCGTATGTACGGTAGGTACTGGTAGAGAAAGGGCGCGGGTTCAGTACAATGTCGTACTAGTCCGAGAGTTATGGATTATAGAAAATTTTCATACAATGTCTTATCCCTATAAAATGTTTATAATATCACTCCCTCTCAGGAACAAACAAAGTCTTCCTTCCTTGTGTGCGGGGGCGGTAGGCGGGCGGATCGGGGGTCGCATTTATATGACTGTAAAAATGTTTATACGTAATACCACTCCATATGAATCCGTTGTCATCCTTCCATGAGCTCGGGGTGGGTGGTGGGGCAGCGGGGACTGCAGTTAGGGGAACAGAGGTCACTAGATAATAATAACCCTTTAGCTACCAAAAAAGAAAAAAAAAACAAATGGCTCAGATCGAAAAAAAAGTTTTGAGGCCCTGAGGAAAAAAATCCTTTAGGGCCTTTTTCATTTTTGGAAATGCTGTGTGGAGGGTCATTTTAGGGAAAGAAGGTAGAGGAAGTTTTGGGAAGGAGAAAGGTATTAATCCATTCCTCCCACTGCGGTGCAAGCCGATTGAAAAAAAAAATCATTGACAAAGATAATATTAACTAACTCATATACTACTATTCTATATATAAATATTAAATATTAGACAATGATTAAATATTACAGTGAGGTTTAAATTGACCTTTAATAACTTTAGGTTTTTTTTTATTGTTTTAGCCCTAAGTTGTCTTTTTCAGTGCTTATTTTTGTAGGAATTCTTTCATGATTGTTGTCTGGCGCTCTAAATATCTGTTATATCCATGCGAATAATTGTCATCCCGAAGGAAATTAAGAGTTTTGGCCACATTTATTATTTTTTATTATTTCAACTTTATAATTTCACCATTTCGACCCTTTTGAATAACAAGGTTCCATCTGTCGCAGTAATGCCATGTGATAATGACCTCTAAAGTAGTTTACTGCAGATTCCATTATCGCATGACATTATCGCGACAGATGGAACCTTGTTATTCCAAAGGGTCGATTTCGCTAAAATTTCTGTCACTCCTTGTTTTATTATACTTTTTTTTAGTAACCACACAATAATCCGATTTGGAACCAGTAGAACTATGTCAACCCCATTTTGGGAAAAATATAGTGAGGCTGAAGGAGGTGGAGGAGTAATGGTTAAACCGCTGCTAAGATCTAGTCATTAAATATAGCTAAAAGCGCTTCGAGCAACGTTTCGATTTTGACTGGTGAAAGCACTACGGTTCTAGAACTAGAGCGCCAGGAGAACATATTATATGTCGCGCAAACGAATGGAAAAAAATTGGTGACGCACCAGGAAAACATGACACAATCGATTGAATCAAATAAAAAACCAGCGAGAGTCGGAATTTTTGTTTTTTTGCGACACCCATTTGGATAGGGTTCTAACTGACATTTTTTTCAAAAATGACCTTTGACTGCCAAAGTATTTCTTTAGCTCATTTCTATACCCAAAATAATTTTCAGAACCATCTGTGTTGTATTTTCGTAGATATACGTATGACAAAGTTCTTTTTTTAATTAGGCAATTCACCCTAAAAAGACAAAGTTCTTACATTTTGTTTGTATCTGACTGTCGATCTAAAATGCGAGGCGCATTATGGTTCGTCACTTCATTTGGATAGGATCCTAACTACGCCCTACCACTTTCTAAGGTTTCTAAGTTTCCAAAGACGAATTTTCGTAATCTATTTTTTTTTTATTTATTTATCTATAAAAGGTATGTTTACATTACATTATGCGATGCCTGTCTCACTAGGGTATACCTGTGTTGAGACAGGCGTAGAGGTACATAAATGAGTATCATACATAAGAATATTTAATTATAACATAAGAATATTTAAGGTAAGATACATACTGATTTATACAATTCAAACAGAAAGATGATTTAAATTGAGGGTTAATACCATAAAGAATTTAATTTAACAATTTTAGATAAAGTATTTTAGTTTATCGTATTTTAATGGAAAATATTTAAATGGGACATGGCCTTAGCTTGGAATTGCATTAGGGATATGTAATTAGAACCTTGTTTATTTATTTATTTATACTGCGTTTTTACAGGTTGTTCACACACGTGTGAGAACAACCCAGTTATAAAAACTCAGTTAATTATACAAATAAGATAAAGTAAAAAATTATACACCATCAATTAGCCAAATAATACAATTAATTTTGGAACAGTTAAAATAAAAATTAGAAAAAATAAAACAAAAAACAGTTAGACATATAGAATTTAAAAAAAAAATCAAAGTTTACTCAAATAACAATTAAAGAGAGGCCAGATAAGAGACATAATTAGAGACAAAAATGTTACATAATAATTTAGCACATATTTTTCAGCAATCGCAGGGCATTTTTTTTTAATCCATGTAAATTATCGACAAAAATATCTACTTCAGCACACTCTATCTTATTATACAGTCGACACATTTGGGTCAGAGGGCTAAAATAGGCGATATTGTTTTTAAATGTATTCAGGTGAAACATATTATGGCGTCTTAAGCAATGGGAATTGGGAACATTTATATCAATGTTGCTAAGACACAATGAAGTATCAAGATGGCCGTGAATTATTTTATGTAAACATATTAGATCAGTCAATTGCCTTCTGATTTTAAATGTATTAATTTTGAAATATTCAAGTCGCATGTCGTACGATCTAAGATGTTCATGTAATTGACATTTAAAAGATAACAGTCTTAGCATTTTTTTAACTGATTATACAATTTTTTCATACTTGCAGTAATGTGGATTCCAAATAGTGCTTCCATATTCAAGTTTACTTCTAATTAAGGCATTGTAAAGGGTTAGAATTGATAGAGGATCTTTGAAAGGTTTACTTATTCTACGAATAAATCCCATCATTTTAAATGATTTGCACTTAATGTCGTTAATGTGTACATCAAATATGAATTTAGAATCAAGAGTGATTCATAGGTCTCTCTTATGGAGGACACTTTTTTAAGAAAAGTATTATTTATAATATAATTGTGCAATGAATTATTATGCCCTAACTGGTTGCACAGGGTTCTATTTGCGTGTTAAGGTATGTTCCAAAAGGGTAAGTAGGTACACGTCCTATTTAAATACTTTCCTTTAAAATATTTTCAATTAAAATACTTTACTCAAGATTCAACCTCAAGATCGGAAATCGGTAAATAGATAATGGTGCATGTCTTTGCAAACTTTGACACCTCATATCTCAGAACAAGGTGAAGAAGTGTAGTTAGAACCCTATCCAAATGAAGTGACGACCTCACAAGAACCCCTTTGTCTGTACGGTGCAAAGGGAACTAAGTTGCCACCAGGGCCATATTGAATGTATCTTCCACTTTTCTCATACATATATTTTCTATTGTGAACTATAAATAATTGTTTTACAATGAAATATCTACAATGAAGTATCTACTCCTACATCATGAATTACAATTCAACAGCACTCCTAGTGTCTTCTTTACCAACGGTTTACTATTATAGAGCAATCAGCTCTGCATTAGATCTGCCAAAGTTGGACATCCAACGTTCATGCCCCGAGCTATTCAACTACGAGTATAATGAAAATTAATGTATTTTTAAAGCGAAATACAACACAATAATACCCGACAAAGAGCAAAAATAATAATAATAATTTATTGTACCGCAACTTCTCGTTGAATTTACCTTTGTTTTCGGCCGAATTAAATAAAATAGTCTTTGAAATTTGTTTGTTGGTGGTTGTTGTTGCTCAGAATGCTCAGTTCTCAGTACTCAGTAGTTCCCTTGGATACAATAATGATATAATTGTTGGCGTGTAATTGAATGGAATATAAATGGATGAACTGGGTAACACAATGAATTGTCGTTAGACTTACCGCATTAGCGGCGGGCGTGCTTCCGTAAAGTGAAGTCTTGTTGAAGACTGAACATCTGCTACCTTATCTTAGGACGTGTTTCACAGAATTTAAAAAAATCAATATTCTGTGAAAGTCTTGTTTAAGTTATATTATTATCTAAGTAGTGCGAAATAACTGACTCATTCATTTATTTTTATTTTACTCTTTTTTTACGCCCGTGGGGCGTTTAGATTACATAATGTTTCCATTTTTCACCCAAGGGTTAGTAATAAACAATAGGTTAATAAAAATACTTTCTTACAGTAGATACAATTGGATGAAGAAAATAAAATGATGCACAAGAATAAACTGAAATTATCAGAAATAATACGCTGACGTAAAAAAATGTTTAAATATGTTTTAACATAGAAATTGTTACATTAATTATAAATGTCGATATTTGTTTGCTTGTAAGCGAGGAATTGGCGAATTTGCTACCTAATTTGTCTGATTGGTGACATTGAAATAGGTCCTTCTACCTAGTGAGTCGAGTAGGTACTCTTAAATTGACTACACTCAAGAAAGAGTTCACAACGGTCGAGCTCCGAATTTACAATTTAAAAAATGAAACATAGGTCGCTTATTCTTCGCCGATTCTCGAGTGTATGTATTTTTAAGGTATTTAATTGAAAAAAGTTTAGTTAATTTGTTCCAAGGGGATATTTTACTTAAAATTAATAAACCGTAGAAATTTTCGCAGAATTCTTTTAACATTTTTGTATGAATTTTATGGTGAGGTGAGACCAAATGACGGAATTATATTCTAATTGACTACGAACTAAAGAGACAAATGCTCATGTTGAAATAATAACAGAACGTGAATATTAACTTTGAAATTTGATGAATTATCGAAATTCTGTGAAACAACCCGTCCTTATTGTGGTCTCCTGGATCTACACTAATTCTCCACCATTCTGCAGAGGTGAGAAATTTGAATAATGCAAAGATAGCGAGTAACGTCAAGCGGTAAACCGGTTTGCCAAATTCCAATACATATAATATTAAATATATACCTACACATCTATCAGATGCAATGACCCCTTTAATGATATGATAATAAGCTTGTGTTGTTCAGTTTTACATTCCAACCTTGAACTATCTAGTGTGAGGTTAGGTTAGTTCAAAAAACTGAAGTATGAAGTTTTCAGCTTTAAAAAAGTTTTGGAATTTCACTATGTAGAATTTAAAAAAGTTTTTTTTGCTTGCAACATTGACCTTTGTCGAATTTCTTTATCTTTTCCACTTCAAAAGGATGATTTCTACCGAGTTCGATTCTTTCTGAGAAATCTTTGAATATTATGACCACGTGAACTACGATCTGCAATGAAACCGGGGCTATTTCACGAGTCTTCAAATTGTTGTTTTTTTTTAATAGGTAAATATTATATTAAGAAAGTCAAGTCTTTGATATTTATTATTTTTATTAACATCCCGAGAATACATCGGGCGAATGGCGCGTGCGAAGCCGGGGGCAAAAGCTAGTATGAAATAGTTTTCGGATGAATGCTCATGGTACTAACTGACTACATATTCAAATCTCTACATTATACCTATTCCTAAGTGAATATGTATGTAGTTTAAAGGTGTCTCAATAGATGTCATTGGTAATAACCGGCCTCACCGGATTCGGCCCGCCACGCAGCTGGTGGGCATGCGTATCCGCCGCTAAAATCTGAAGGAGGCGTCTACTAATATCTACAGGAATTCCAAAAACTGAAAAAATCGAACTAATATCTATGAGAACCAAAGTGTTGACGAATATCTACAGCTCAAACTGTTGACTAATATCTATGAGAACCAAAGTGTTGACGAATATCTACAGCTCAAACTGCTGACTAATATCTATGAGAACCAAAGTGTTGACGAATATCTACAGCACTGGCAGAGGTTGGATTTGCAATTAGTTATTATAGCATATTGGAATAGCGTAATATTGCGTATGCAGTTTAAAAATCCCTAATATCGGACTATTGGATACATTTAGCTGATTAGTCCAACCTACGCTTTGTAGATATTAATTCAACCTACCCTCTGTAGATATTAGTCAACACTGGGACCGTCATAGATATTCGTCCGACCTTAGCTCTGTAGATATTAGTCAACACTCTGAAGTTCGTAGATATTAGTTCAACATATGAGCTGTAGATATTCGTCCGACATACAGGCTGTAGATATTAGTATCTGGAGTCAATCTGAACACCCTTCACCCGATGAACCCGGGGTAAGTCACCAAACGTATCGAACTACTTGGGATCAGTGGCGGCTCGTGACTTTTGGGTGTGCTAGGGTGCTAATCTTAAAAAAATGGCATCATGGATGTTGTCGTATGCGAAAAAAAAATTTTTTATTTAAAAAAAAATCGGTGTTTTGAAAAAAAAAATTTTTTTTTCGGCTATAACAACATCAATAATGCCATTTTTTTAATATCAGCACTCTAGCACATCCAAAAGTCACGAGCCGCCACTGCTTGGGATGACCTATGACAGAGGCGTTGGTTATCCAATAAATGGTTCCCAAGGCGGCGGTACCCATACCCGCCTCTGAAAATGATTTAAGCATTCGCCATTAATTATCCTGCATTCTCTAGATTTCTAGAAGAATGTTCGTTCGATCCAAAGATATTCAAATACAGAAGAGATATGCTATGGTGTCCGCGCAACTGTCGCCGGACTACGCGCTAATTAGCGTAGTTTTCATACAAAAAGAATTTGTTCATTTCGTTGATTTTTTGAAAATGTGCATTAATATTGGTTAACAATATATTTTGAATAAGGAAAGAATTCGTTCATTTAGTTTAACGTTCGATTGGTTTATTCGTTAATTATTTGTTCTTTAAGGGTGGGTTTCTTCATTTGCACTCTACTTTAGCTTAGCAGTTTACAGTTCCTTTCGCAGTGCATTTGACATTTACGGCAAAATGGGTTTTTTCACGATGCCAACTGCTTAGGTAAAAGTAAATAGGGATGACAGCATAAAAACTAACCTGATTCCCACATTTTCGTATTGGGAACTGTGTATATATTTTTTTCATGTGGCAACCCACACAATAAATGTCAAACATTGTGTGCGAATTGCTTCATCTATGGTTGCGTTGTTGTTTGTTTCACGTTTTAACTAACTAACTAACCATCACGCCGTTTCCGCAGGGGTAGGCAGAGAGGACGGACCGCCAAACAACTCGGTCATGGTACACACTCTTTGCCTCACTCACATTCGTACATCGTCTCATACATTGTCTTCTATTATTCTGACTGATCTGATTCACTTGATCGTGCCATGTCTTCCTCGGACGTCCCCGACTTCTTCTACCATTCACATTCGCGTCGTATATTCTTCTTACACTACTTTCTTCGTCCATTCGCTCTTCATGCTCAAACCATCTGAGGGTCCCTTTCTTAATCTTACGCATTATGCTTACATCAACCTTACATTCTTTTCGGATATCCACATTTCTCACACGATCGTACATTGTTTTACCACACATACGTCTCAGGGATCACGTTTTAAATTGTAATAAAATTATTAGCAATGAGTAATTCTTTCGAATAACATATCATATCATATCTGCAATTAATGTAGTCAAAAGTCGAGCAGTTTCTTTATTAACGCGAAATCGGCAATACGAAATCTAAATCTTCCATTAGACAGAAATTCCTGCGTATATAATGTCGCTTTACACGTCGTGTCATATAATTAATTATTAGTTCATCGTCAGAATCTGATGAACTGTCACTTGTTGCGATCATAATGATAAAATACTAGCAAATACCGTAAAATAGATAGCAAGAAAATCTCTGAACTGTCACCAAAATGACATTTAGACAACGGCCGCCATTTTGGTTACCTTTACTTTCGCATTTGCAGCACCATTGTGGGCCTGTAAGATGTAAGGTGAAAGTAAACGGTAAATGTCAAATGAAAAAACCCATTTCTATGTTTTTGACCGTTTACTCTTACAATTAGCATTGCATTTAGCATTCTCGGTAAATGAAGAAACCCACCCTTAGTTTATTTGTTAATTGGTAAACAATATCGGCGACACCCGGAAGCGCAGACCCACATAGTAAAAACAGCAGATAGCACATCTACTTATATTTCAATATCTTTGGTTCGATCCGATAATTCATGATTTAAACACGTTTCAGGCAATGACTAAATAGATTCTCCCATTTTGGCAAGTCACGTTCTCCATTATAATATATTTTTAGAGTCTCTGAAATAGAATAAATACGATGTTTTTTTGCATTGCTGCCTGCAAAATTCTAGTGTTCGAAGTAAATCCTCGATTGAACCAAATTCTAGAAGTATTGACGAATTATTAACACATTATTTTTAAGAAAGAAGAAAAATTAGTAAACTTGTGCGAAAGCGAGTATAGTAGTGTTCAAATAGGCTTGTTGAAAAAATATCGATATATCGATATTTTTAATTCAATATATCGATATTTTTAGCCGATATATTTTGATCCGATATAACGATACAAAATATCCAATATCGAAAATTGTATCAAAAACGATATTTTTTTAAATGTATGTATTTAAAGTCACTAGAATCCAAAATCGTATAGGAACGAACGGAAAAAGTAACTGTATTGGGTGATGACATCTGGCGGTTGAAATTTTAACTATTAATAGCTTACAAATCTATTGTCTTTGCATTAGTATTTGTGATCACTCTATCTCATGTGTTTAGGTACAGACATAGAAGTGTATGCTATTTTTCGCCATTTTTTTCTAAGCCACTCCTATGTGTTGGTTCCCAATTGTCTATGATTATTGACTATACCTTGTTCCAAACACGAAGTCCTTTTTGACAGAATACGCCAATAGAATGTTACTGAGATGCATACAAACTTTGTACTGAGATGCATACAAACTTTGTATGCGTCTCAGTTTACATATAAGTTAGAAGACAAGTTTTTGATATTTTTGTAATTATTACCTAATAAAAATTAATACTGATAAAAATACCTTCATTTTTATTGAGATTTTTGTACATTAAAAAAAAACACATTGTGTATAAAAATTACTATTGATAATATTGAGCTGAATACACTATTTTTTTTAAAACGCAAAATCTTTTGAAAATTTGACCGATATATCGATATTTTTTCCTCGATATATCGACGTCGATATTGATATTTTAATAAATATCGATACATCGATATATCGATATTTTTTTTCACTTTCGACATCCCTAGTGTTCAAATACACGAAACGTTTTGAAACAAACCTTATATTTTGAACATTGATTTGTCTTATTTTTGGGGTATTTCACGTTTCCGTAGCTCATAATGGAAATAGCATTGTAAGCTGAAAACTGTTGCGTGGGCCCGGAAATTCCAGACAGGTAAAAATCTGTGCAAATGATGACGCCACAGTTCATCTTTCGGACTTTTTTTTTAACTCTAGCCCTCTAAAGTTCATAATTGAAATGTAGTTGATTGAAAGAGCTGTTCAAATTTTATTATGCTAAAGCTACCTTTTTCCTAGTGTTTTTGCAGTTTCAAAGTTTTCACATACACTGAAAACCTGCTACTAAAGTTCAGATATCGTGGAATTTGGCGATACCTGGAACTTGACCTGAATAAAAACTCGTTTTTTAAACGCAGAGATTGAGTCCTGGTTTTCGTCTTCTTTGTCTTTGCTTGTAGTGCTCTCCCTCTCCGATTATACGAGAATAAGAAGCCAAATGAATGCCTGTTGAATTTTATATTGTTGCTATCTAACGAAGTAAGCATGAGGTTTCGGGATGTCAAAATTCTAGATAGATTCGTCAGGGGTCACTCCGGGTCAAGTAGATTAGCGCGATGCGCGGATTATACATGATGTCCGGAAGCCAGTGGTACAAGTTGGTGAATCTACATCACACTTCGATTTTGTGGGATAACTTTTTTTATTAATTTTTGGAGATTTGGCAACGGTTAATATGCACTTTTTTAAAAAAACCTTTTGATCACCTTAATTACATTAAAAGGCAACTATTTGCACTGGGGGAAGTGGAAAATATTTCATTCTAAATTTCGATTATGTAAAATTAAAATTAGCTTTCGTCTTGTGAGATTGTACGCCATTAGCTATTAGCTCATTCGCTGTCACTTTGGTATGTTGGTATTCCTGATACACTTGAATGTATAACGAACGGCTAGAAGATTTTGAAGGTACGGGGCACTTTCTTTTGAATCACAAACCATGTTACACAAACCTAGCGTAGCCGCTAAACTACTTGAAAACTGGGATGTTCTTCTTGCCTTGATGCGAGTAGGCGTTATAAAGGGGCACTTTCTTTTGTATCACAAACCATGTTACACAAACCTAGAATTCCCATAAAGTCTGCTACGCTTTGCTCTAGCATCTTTTCGTACAGTAACAAGAATACCAACATAACAAAATGACATTTGAAAATGGACGGTCTCGTTTCACAGAATGAAAGCTAATTTTAATTTTACGTAATCGAAATTTAGAATGAAATATTTTCCACTTCCCCCAATGCAAATAGTTGTCTTTTAATGTAATTAAGGTGAATCAAAAGATTTTTTCAAAAATGTGCGTATTTTGCATTGCCAGCGATCTCAAAAATTTAACACTTTTTTTTTGAGATTTCGTTTTCATAAAATCGAGTTTTTTTTAGGTCAAATTGAAAAACCATCGATCGGTACTGGGTTACTTTCAGCTGTTTATTGTCTTTAAATGCCGAAGAAAATGAAAAAGGTAAAAAAAATCCAAATAATCCGATCGATTTTTTAATTTTTTATTTCAATTACATTTTTTTACACATATGTACGTAATGTACATCATAAAGGGAGCGTATTTGACTTACTTTAAGCCGTGATTCCTGACATTATTTGGAGTAAAAATGTAAATAAAATTTTGGTTTCCGGTGACAAAAAATTACGAAAAATTCTGAAAAATGCTAAAAATGGAAGATCACTAATAGATCATTATAGTGAGCCAATGATGCTATGGCATCCCCAATTGGGATATGTTGTGATGCTGAAGATGGTGGGGAGGGGAAGGATATTGGGAAGAAGAAATTGAGGAAGTACCCGGCTATTCAGATCTGGTCACCAAATGCGGCAAACAGCCATTTCAAGCAACTTTTTAATTCTGAATGGTGGTCTTACACCAGGGCGATACTGAGAGTATCTTCAAATCTGGAACGTGCCGCAAATGTATCTTATATTATTTTAAATGATTAAGTTGTGAAATAACATTAATAAATTACATAATAAATTTATTAAATAAAATTTACCTGCACCTGCCGGCATCTGAACCCGCATCCTTCAGATTTTAGGCGGAATGCCTTAACCAGCCGACCACGGAGGCCGTCAAAATCATACAATTATTATTAGTCATTAACAACATAATTTACTTATGTAATCGTAGCGTACCATCTTTCTACTCATATTGGTTGAAAGTACCTTTGTCTTTGGATAACTTTATTTCCATGTCATTTGTTCACCATCTCTGTGTCCAGCCTCTCCTGGTAGTCAGGTTTTGAAGGTTAATTTTCCCATTTATTTTGTTTTAACAAATCCTTGCACATTATCTTAACCTTCTCAGTTTGCTGGCTACAGTTTATTTTATTCCTAAATATTGATTGTCTTTTTATATGATATTTTGGCAGTTTATTTGAATAGTTGTGTTGTTTGATTGTTCCAGTGCGGAGCTACGACAACCACGCCAAGTGTGGGCTGGTGTGGATCCCGCACGTGGTGGCGTACCGCTGCCGCACGTGCGGGATCTCCCCGTGCATGAGCATCTGCCGTGACTGCTTCCGGCGAGGCGACCACTCCACGCACGACTTCAACATGTTCCTCTCGCAGGCGGGGGGAGCGTGTGACTGCGGGGACACTTCGGTCATGAAGGAGGACGGGTGAGTTCTACTTTCTTTCACCAAAAACGTGGCATTTCTCGTTTGAAATTCTTAATAAACAAATTAACCTCTCCTAAAATCTTATTATGACTTTAGGTCGTTGTTTGTACCGATTGATTAATTTTAACTAGGCAGCTGTCGCATTATGTCACCAATTACCACTCCCTAGAGACACGTAGAGGATTGCTTTGCTTAAATATTTTTTTCAACTAATAAACGGTCACTTATCTAATAATGAGATACTGGCCCAATTAAAATTTTTTGTACCAGAGTCTCACTCTCGAGGACGTCATCACAATCTCCTATATAGTAGAGCAAGCCGCACTAATTTATTTATGAACTCACCTGTGGGGAGAGCTACGTGCTTTTCGAATGCGGTGGATAAAAAAATAGATTTATTTTTTGTGTCCTATTGCGCATTTGTAAGATTTTTGGCATTGCATATACACTGCATAAATGGTACAATTATAACGTCTTAGGCTATATTACCTGTAATTGTTATAAATAAATGTACAAATTATATATAAATAAATATGTGATCCTTAACTATCTATCCCCCATATGCGAATATCTCATATGTGATCCACGAAGTTTCATTAAAACATTTGCATTGTGTCGAAATGAGCCGGGTGATGGGACGAATCATGTTAAAAAGATCAGTGTTGTAAAGGTTAAATTCCATTTTACGTCACATAACTAATGCGCATAATATCATATGGGTCTTATACAAAACAACATATATGCACAATTTAACCTCTTGTATGCCACCGTTGTCGATAGACAAAATCACAAAGATCATCTCGCTAAATATATGTAAGTAGCTGTTCCGGGAAAACTACTAAGACGGTACAATTTACAAAAACAATATTTTGCATAAAAAAATAAGTTATTTCGAAAATTAAATCAGCTGGTGCACAGTGAAAATTTAACGATGGCACACAAAGTGTTAAAGTAACATTTAATAAAATCAGTTTATCACCATCTCACTATCAACTGAAGTTTACTCAACTAACGTAAAGAAGAAGACCCGGGAGATAGGAGAATGTTGCATGAAAACAAGGATTGTCTCTTTTATCACAAATTTAACCCTTTGAACCCTATAGGCCGGTAAACTGGCCTGATTTTGCGAGGTATACACCCTATGATTTACTGCCCTTGATTTTGTCTCTATTTCCCTACGGCCCGAAATACCTGTCTGCAAAAAATTTTTTAGTCAAATATAATGGTTTAGTCAAATATTATCTGAATTGCTCAGTAGCTGAGGTTAACAAGCAACTTTACGGTGGTAAAGATAATCATTGCTCCTTCTACCTGTCTATTGTGTATCCTCTGCGTCTGTTTGAGAGTTAAATTGGTTTCCAGATTTTGCAGCAACCACGGCATCAACAACTGCGCCAACAAGAGCCCCGCCCCCTCCGACCTGATGTGTGTGGCAGAAGCCATGATGCCTCGGGTCATACTGAGGTTGCTGCAGCACTTTAGGGAAAATAGGTAAGCCACAAAACTCATCTCATTAAGTCCCAATAAATCTTCTGTTCTATAATCTCGCTAAAAAAAATTGTATTCCGTAAAACTTCATTTGGCAGTGGCTTTAGAGGAGTTTTATTTTTCTTTCTATATTATTATGGGAGCTCTTTTGAACCATTTATTTCTTTTGAACTTATTTCACACTTTCGGACCACATCAAATACAATAATATGTGAATCTTTGGCGACTATCTCCGTATGCAGATGTTGCATATTATTATGTTGTGATCAATAAAGTTTCATTAAAACAACATTGTGTGAAAACGTACTGTATGGTGGGATAGATTACATTGAAAAGGTTAAGGGCCCGCAACCCGAATTTCTACCGATTTCTTACATATCTCCCTTAAACATTAGAAGTTTTTAAGCTCCTAAAAAAATATATGTTATTTTTGAAGATAATGTCTAGATGCTGCCTGCGCCGAAATGCAAATTATGTAAAATTCCCTCGATAGAAAAAAATCGCAAAGAATGCTCCAAAAATTATTTAAAACAAGTCTGTTTCTATTATCTTATAAATTATATTTGTGAAAAAATTCACAATGTTTCTTTAAATGATACTTAAGATGCTCCCCGTGAGATTTTTGCTCTATTTTAAACGATTCGTGTTTTATTAAACATTTTCGCAATTTTTGCATCCATTTTGTCGCTGTAACATTCATAATTTTGTATCTCTCCATCTTCTTCTTTTCGAGCCCGGTTGCGGAGCCTTAAAGAACACTCTAAACACAAAATTCTAGATCTCAAACTATCATGGTTAGGTATTACAATAAATTAATGCAGTATTTTTAGACAAATCTTTTTCTTGTACCTGCTAAACTGCCACAGTACACAAACATAACACAAGGACATGCAATGAAATCAGGCAGATAAAAAAGGACAAAGCTAGTACGCAAAACGGTTTACTCTACAAAGGGATGAAATATTATAATGCGCTGCCGGAAACTAAAACACCAATTAGTAAATTCACAATAGATTGTTAAGATGGATTTAGACCTTCGATCAAGTATATCTAGATACGGCCTATCTTAGTAAGCAAGCCAGTAAAATTGACCCCGTGTAAGTAAATGTTAACAATA
The DNA here is from genome assembly GCA_917880885.1 of Limnephilus marmoratus. Taxonomy (NCBI): domain Eukaryota; kingdom Metazoa; phylum Arthropoda; class Insecta; order Trichoptera; family Limnephilidae; genus Limnephilus; species Limnephilus marmoratus. Next base: position 22,092,819 of record OU862919.1, on the reverse strand, counting down.
CAACTATTGTACGTATTCCAGCGCCTCGCCTCGAAGTTCGTAAATCCGATCACAAAGTTCATTCTCAAATCCTATTATGTAGTTTTACCATTTAGCAACCAATCAGATATCGCGCGTGACGTATTATGGAGATGAATTTATCAATCCTACTTGGTATAAACTAGCCGTACACGCTCGTAAAGAAAATAACCCGAGAGCGTTCATTGTGTGACAAGAGGTGTTCTTTTAATTTTAAACAAACGTCGAGAAAATACGTCACGAAACCAAAGAAGGGCTGAATTGGGAGAGGATTAATAAATAACATGAGACATTTTAGTTTTCATTTTTAGTTTTTACATTCTGAACAGGTCCTCTAGAACCAAAAACGGTAGGTAAACCTACATTTTTTATTATTGGGCAAAGGTTTTATCTTAGTGAAAAATATTTGGTAAATAAATATTAAATAACCACTTGGAAAGACCCATTGCAGGGGTGTTAGTTACCCAATAAATGGTGGTTATGGGTTTCTCCCAACCGCCTGGAACCAGTTAGACTATGGCATCCCCAATTGGGGATGTGAGGCTGATTGTAGTGGGGAGGGGAAGGAGATGGGTTAGAGCAGCCGTATTTCTATTTAGTTCAGTCAAGGAAGGAGGTGTAGAGTGCGTGAGCAGGAACCTAAGCGATTCCTTCAGAAACTTGTTCAGGGTGCTTAGGGTGTGAACATACTAATAGTCCTGACGTCTAGGTGGTGAGCTAGGGGAGGAAGGGGGGGGGGGGAGAAGGTCCCAATTTTCAGATGTGCGCTTATATCTCGAAAACGGTGCGTCGAAGAGGACAATTTTCTTATAATAAGTAAACGCTCATAAAATTATGTACAACTTTTATTCTATACGTAATTTTCTAAATCCAAGCTGAAAATAAATTAAATCCAAGTCTAAGTCCCACAATCTGTTACAAACAAAAGTGATGTGTCAGTAATAAGATAAAAACATCTTTTTCTGAAAATGACGACATTTTACTAAAAAACTTAAAATTGCTGTAAATATTTACTGGTTAGAGATTAATTTGCATATGTTTATTCCAAAAGAGAATTAAATTCTTTACAACTTCTTTCAAATAAATTTCTTTCATTGATGAATATTTTAGACGATATGAAGGAATGTTTGATTCAAAATGTGAGGTAAAATGATTTTTTTCGAAAATATCTAAATTTGTGGAGCGTGAAGTTTCTGTTCCTGCTCACACACTCTACAACACCTTTTTGACCTTTCATTGACTGGACTAATTGTGGGATATTCCTTCGAAACTTCGAGGCAGAAATCTACCAGAAACGTTTTTTTTTCAAAGTAAGTTTTCAGTTAAAAAATAGTTGATACTTAGTCTTCTCCCACTAGCTCAATCGGAGAGTTATTTGCGGTGTTTTCAGTTTGTTGATGATCGATTTGGGAAACTACCAAACAAGGTTGGAAAATGAAAAGATTGGTACATAAAATAAAGAAATGTTTATTAATAAAACCATGTCCTTTGATATACAAATGCCCCTTTAGAGATATTGCAGCAAATGATTTTCTGACGCTTCTAGGAAAAGTTTTAATCTCTTTATGGACGGATTTGGAAGCTTATTTACTGATTTTAAAATTTATTTTATCGGAAGCAGATTTTTTAACAAACCAAAGCTTGTAACAAGAATTAAATTTACGGTACCCATCGCGTTGTTGCATCGCAGCCTGGGCAAGGGACGGCGAAATTTGACTTTGATCCTTTTTTTAAATACATACTAACTAATATATATATATATATATATTTTAATCTACACGAATCAATCATAATCTTATTTCATAATCTTTTTTTTAATTAAGTAAACGCTGAGGAAGTGAGCATTGCTCAGGAAATATGTCGGTTTTTTATAAACAATAAACGTGGTTAAAACTAAGAAAATTATTAATTGTGAAAAAGAAATTCATTCAGCAAATAATACGTAGGTAATGGGCTATTATATTTTGTGCTTAAAATACGAAAAAAAAACTGAGAAACGTTTTTTTAATTAAAAAATAAATTAATTGATGAGCCCATTACCAGTTCGGCCCTTCCCTGTAAAGCGCTCACCCCCCCCCTCCCCGCTCGCTGAGCGGTAACACCGTTCTATCTCAACTCCCCGCCACGTGTCGAAGCGCGAATGACGTCAGAATATTGCTTGACAAATTTTAAAAACTATAATGTTTTTCACGTTTATGAATGCGCTGTGTAAATGCGATCTGTAACACATATATTTTCTTCTGTATTCTGATAGCTGACTACGTTTTCAAAAATAAAGTCCGCGGTGTGTACCTTGTAAAATATTCGGTAGTGGTATATTTTTGTGTTTCAAAAAATTTACCCCCGTCTGGACGGCTGGCAATGCAAATTAGTTTCAGTGTAGCCCTCCAGCCCAATAAAAGATACAATTAAGAACTGTGCCTTCTAAACGGTGCAATACGATGCATATACTTTTTCATAAATGGGCCGTAAGCCAATTTTATTCTGGTTTCGGGAGTTTGAGGGCCATTATTATTTTTATACGGCCTGTCTAGATATCCTTGGTCGAAGATTTAGACCAAATGAGCAAATACTCATTCTTGTCTGTTCTTGCAAATTATTTTGGTGTAAACAGTTACGGAGCATTATTTCGGTGCTCCGAGTTCATTTGCCGAAATTTAGTAGAATGCTTGTTTGTTTGAAGAAAATGCCGCAAGTGCGCCTGAAGAGTTGCCTAGAGCATTTCTTTATGTTTGGACGAATCACTTGTTCGTTGGTATTTTTTTGGTGTAAATTACACTAAAGATCAAGAAAGAACGCTCTTTTTCCAGCTCTAATGGTCCGTACAGACTAGGCTAGTAGTTTAGTTGAGTAGCGAGTATTTTAGTAACTAAACGTGTCCAAACACCTTTAATTTAGTAGTAAGTAGTAGCATTTTGGTCAGTCAATTGGTAAGTTATTCGCTACTCAACTTAATTACTAGCCTAATTTGTACGGGCCATTAGTCTAGTTTGTTAAAAAAAAACTTTCTTTTAGTGTAATTGTTTCATAAATGGATTAATCATGTGACAATAGGTTACCCTCTTAGACTTTGTTTAGTTTTATAATGTTTGCTATATGATTGTCTGTAATGTTTTGCTTCCAGCTGGGGTTCAGAGTTCAACTCGGACACTTACAGGCGGACGGTGCAAGAGTGCGAGGGTTACGTGTCCATGCTGATGGAGTTCAACAATATGGGGGAGCTCATGAGAAAGGCCATGACCAAAGCTCTCATCAACCCTCTGGTAAATATACCAACTTTCACTTCTCTCTCACACGGTGGAAAGTCTGTGTGGCAGAAAGGATAAAACACCATCTGTCCTTATAAACATTCCTTTTTCATTGCACATCCAAACATCTTGTCCGATTTATTATTCTGACTCTTGGATCTCTTGATATCCAATAAGCCTTCCATACAAGGTGGCCCAAAAGTTGTCACCCGACGTTCTTTGGCCGTAACTTTTTTTATGAGTGAAAAATTTTGGTTCTGCTTTTGGATTGTGTTTATCTTAACTTTTTTTCCATTAAGTCGAGAAAATGATATTGGCCAAGTGGCATTTTCCATCACTCTTTCCAGAACTTCGGGCAATAGGTTCTCGCATTCTTGACGGATATTCTCTTTTTTTTTTTTTTTTTTACATGAGCTCCACACAGGAGACCCTGAGGAAAACAATTTCCCTCAGGGCCTATGTCATCTTTGGGGATGCTGTGTGTAGGGTTTTTTTAAGGAAAGGAAGGAGAGGAGAGTTCTGGGAAGGAAAAGGGTTTAAGGGGTGGGTAGGAATCTGGGGTTCAGTGTGTCTTGGTCATCCGCCTCCAAGACCTAGACAAACCTCACCCCATGAACCCGGGCACCCCTGCTAAATCACCAAACGTAGCGAACCACTTGGGGTGACCTATGGCAGAGGTGTTGGTTATCCAATAAAGGTTCCCGGGGTGGCGGTACCCATTCCCGCCTCCCAAATTAACTCTCTTTGAGGGTTTCAAGAGTCTGAGGTTTGTTGACATAGACAAGAAACCCCACAAAAAGAAGTCAGGAAAGGTTAAATCGGCCATCTTGCCGGCCAGTGCAAATCACCAAAACTAGAGATTAGGCGACCCGGAAGTGCATTTTTACGAAAATTTTCCGCGTTCTTGAGGGGAGTATAGAGATTCATGTCTTGTTGACGTGTATTTTGACAGTTGTTGGTTGGTGTCAGTTGAGTTGTAACAGTTGCGGGCATAAAAATCCATTACGTTATACGGAGGTGCGCACATGAGAGTCTTTTTAGTTAAGAGAAATTTTTGTGAATTTTGGAATAATTTTCCAACAGTCGCCACGGCTAAAGTCTCTCTTCTGCGGACGCCGTAAATTGCTAAACGTTAATACGTACCCAGTGTCTTTGGGCATTTGCGGGCTAAGAGGGGACTACTGGTGGGTATTCCTAACCATATTGTGAAACTTTCGATACTGTCAGTGTGCACAAATAAATCATTAAATAATGCCAATCTGGGAGGCAGGTATGGGTACCACCGCCCCGGGAACTATTTATTGGATAACCAACACCTCTGCCATTGGTCACCCTAATTGATTCACTATGTTTGGTGACTTAGTTGGGGTGCCTGGGATCATGGGGTGAGGTTTGTCTAGGTCTTCTATATTTTCCGTTTGGTCACCTATTACGGGGGGGGGGCCAGTTCGGGAGAGACTGGCTGAGGGAGGACCTCTCCAGTTGGATTTTCTCGAACAAGCCTTGCACCGCAGTGAGAGGGATGGATTCATACGTTCGTCACTCCTGGACACATATTACCCACCCCTTGTGTCTTTTTCCTTCCCAGACCTTCCTCTCCTTTCTTTCCATAAAAAGACCCTCCACACAGCATCCCCAAAGATGACATAGGCCCTGGTGGATTTTTTCCTTAGGGCCTCCTGTGTGAATCTAATGTAAATGAAAAGAAAATAAATTGATAATTAGTAATAATTAAAAGTGCTTCATCGTAATATTTCGATGGTAAATTTTCTGTTTGTGTTCCCCATAAAGACATGTTTCATGCTATTGACTAGCAGTCTTATATTTGTACTGACTGTTTATTTGTTTGTTGTTGCAGATGTACAGAAATATGGTGGAGCCCCCATTCCCCGAGACTGAGTATGGGACCTACATGGCCATGTCGCACCTGATATACGAGGTGGCCGTCAAGTCCTTTCCTGCCCCTGATCCACCCCCCGAGTAAGTATCACCCTTCATCTACCCTGATGATGAACAATCCAAGACAGTCCACAGCTTTGGCTCAAGAAGTACAAATTTGGCTACTTTCAAGGATTTGATCTTGGCCCACTCTTATTTTTGATTTTTTTATAATGAACTTAACTCTACTCTGTCTTAGCACACATCATTGCTCCATCCACATTCGTACATCCTCTCATACATATTCCTCTGTTATTCTGATCCTTGACATGGTTCGATTCAAATGGATCAAATATTTGAGTCAAGAAAGTTAAGAAATTGTTGAAGAAGTGGAAAAAATTCCTGCTGAAGAGTCATTGACATAATCAAGCGTTTAGGAATCACAGCATTCATTTATGTGTGAAATATTTATCTTTTTTTTAATAATTTTAACATTTCAGTATGAATGTAGCTTTTTTCTACATTCCCGTAGTTTATTTCAACAGGACCCTTCAAAAAGATGCCATAATTATTAGAATTGTTTTGTATTCATCTAAGTAATGTTTGTTTGTTTGGTTTTGTAGGTACAAGCATCTTCCAGCACTGGGCATGAAGATAACGCACACTACGCTACTGGAAGAATTCATCTTCTGGACATTTAAATATGAATTTCCTCAGAATGTTGTCTGCTTTTTGCTCAATATGTTACCCGACCAAGATTACAAGGTATGCACTTACATAATACATTTCACTATAATTTTTAGTATGAGATCTACTAAACCTCTTCAAAATTACGATTTGGCACATTTTATATATTTAAAATAATTTTGAATGATATTTCAACAGCCTTCGATAGCCATCATTCAGAACTTATGTTTTGTTTAGTTTCCCTCTCTTGCATAGTCTCAGGGTTTTTCATTTGTATTAGATAAAGTGAGATGTGCAGTGGGCTCCTAGCCTCTGACATAATAAATACATAGATATTATTAGATCTGAAGAAAATTGCCAGATGATTTTACACTTTGTAAAATTGAAATTTTGTTCCACCTTCAATTACGTGGTAACCCGATAAACCAAAACAGTGACAATACAGAACATGATGAAAGTTGTATATATTTTACGTTATTTAACGATACTTTGGGACAGTCAAACCATATAAAAGTAACCTTTTTGATTAGATTTTGCTTGTAACATGTAAGAATGTACATTTTTCTAAAAATACCACAGAGTTCTGAAAGGCACCAAAACTGCTGTTTATTGCAGTGAGTCCAACTGAATTAAAAAAAAGTTTTTTTTTCTAGAGAGTGTTCACTAAATCATTTTTAAAGCTGCAAATAGCACTTTGTAAATAATTCTCAAAGTCTGTGCATTTTTTAAATTACTCTTGATGGCAATACTGATTTCTTATTTACCCTGTACATTGTACATATCGATCCATAATCGGCAGAACAGCGTAAACGACTTTTTTTGTCAAATTACGATTTTTAACGAAAACCGTTCAATGCTGCCTAATACATTGACAAAAATATTGAAGTTCTATCTTATATGCTTGGCACTTATTTGGTAGCTGTTAGTTTCAGCGTAAGCGACTGTGGTCGGTTGCGCTCTTCAGAATAATATGCGCTCTTCGGTTGGTTCAGAATAAGAACCGGCCAATTTTAGCTATGCTCTCTTATTTCATGAAAAATGCAACTTCAATTGAATCTCTAGAAATACATTTTGGTAACACATCCCTTTGTAAAACATACTAATACTTGTGTATTTATTATTATAGTTAGTTATTAATGTTATTTTATTTAACTATTTATTTACCTCTTATGATTGCGTGTTAAATATTTCGAAAACTACGTACTCCAAACAGCGTACGCGACATTTCCGAGGGAAAAAATCTGTCAGTCATAGGCAAAACAGCGTTACCGCCACTATCTCGACAACCGAAGGCATTCAGATAATTGTAGTATCAGCTCTATATAGGCAGTAACCAAAGATTAATAATCCTAATTAACCAAAATCTTTTTTAGAATCAATTAAGAAAGTTATTTAAAAAAAACCTTCTCCTGAACAATTTACTATTCGGCGGTTACGCTTTTTTTGCCTATTATGGGTCGATATATAAAAAACTTTGAGGGAGATAACTAACCATCACGCTATTTCCCTGCAGACGACGGACTATGACAAAACTCCATCTTGGCATGCACTCCTTACTTCATTCATATTCATGCATCATCTCCCCCAATCATAACTTTCTGTTATTGACTCTCGACAACCTGACTCAAGTATTTGATTCACTGGAACGTGCCAAGTCTTTCTCAGGCATCCCCGATTTCTGCTATCAAGGTTGCTGACAGTTATTAAATGTTCCAGGAACACCTGACACGCACGTTTGTGATGCATTATGCCCGCATACCACTGGTTCTGGAGATGTCTTCGGACCCGGACATGCTAAGCAACCGAGTGGTGCATATGTCGGTGCAGCTGTTCTCCAACGAGGCGCTGGCTCTGCGCATGGTCAACCAGTTGTCCCTGCTGCATGTGATGGTCATCTCGCTAAAGCTCATGATGACTAAAATATTGGTGCGGAACACGCTGCACGGTTAGTCAAAAACTCTATAAATATCTACTGTTTGGTATTTCAACCGATTTGATTTTTGTCTTATTATGTCTACACGTACTTTCCATTCCACTGCATGTAGTGGAATTCCTTCTTTACTAGGAAATTGCGTATTTAAAAATGGCAAAAATACACATTTTTTTTGTATAAAAATGACATAATTTGCTTTATCACAAATGAGAATTTTCAGGTCTCTACCAAAAAGTGTTTTTATTTAAATGAGCATACAATTAATCCAATCTGCAACATGTTTTCAGTACATAACAAATGTCAAAGACCTACGACCTATGGGCTCAATCAAGGACTTTGTCACAGGTCGATCAAGGACTCATTATAAAGTACTCTTGCAATTCTGACTTTAAACACAATTCGTGTAACTTATTTAATCTGTAGGGACCCACAAGAAACTTCAATAAATAAAAAGTTTTTTTTTGTTAAAGTCAACACGTAGATAACACCATACTTCATAAAGTGAAATTTTTATTTTTGTCTCTTAACTAACGCAACAGAGGTAAAATCCGAAAAAATGAATGTAAAAGGTCGACAATGCAATTGCAGGGTTTCGTACCTTGCATAGGCACGATTCTTCAACACTGCAAATGCAGAGCTCTAAGGGGTTAATGTACAATATAGCATGTTTTGGAACAGACTGCCATTAAAGTTAAACCTTTATTTGTTGTTGTTAACCATTTTAGACCAGTACAACAATCGCCACAGCGTGATCGATTGCGCCCGCCGAGTGATGAAGGAGCACTGCTACTGGCCGCTGGTGTCGGACTTCAACAACGTCCTGTCGCATCGCAGCGTGGCGCTCGTCTTCCTCCGCGACGATACGCTCATCAACATGTGGTTTCAGTTCCTCTCCATGCTGCAGGGTAAGCGGAAAAACGCCCCAACTTCTTATTAGTTACCTTAGCAATATGCTAATGCTCACCATAAATCGAGTGTTATTTAAAGTGTCTAAGTTTCACATATTGAATATGCTCTAAAATATGACATTTTGAAATATCCTATTAGTGACCCAGATAACATCAACATTATCTTTAATTCACTACAAGTTTTTGTGCATTATTATTAATTTGCTGGTATTTATAAGTAATCTGAGTATTGTACCAGAAAGAGGGTAAACTTTTACATATAACTGCATACTCATCACAAAATTTTGATATTTCGGAGAAGTCTGACTGATCAACATGCTGAAAAAGAATATTCAATGTTTACGAAACCCGCGTCATTTTTGTATCCTTGTTCAACAGTTCCAATATGCGAACATAATAATACTTTTTTATGCTAACAAAAATATCATAACCTCAACTAGTTTATTATATTGTTAGTAAATTTGGTGTAATTCTTCTGGCTTCTTTTTCTAGCCAATCACTGTTCACGCGATATTTATAAACTATTATGTATGTTTGTAATTATGTAGTAAAGGAAAATTGTTCAGAGACCATTATGGGTTTATTTCATTTTAAACATTCTGGTTTGGGTCATGTATGAGCACTAGCCAATTAGTATGGAGGATACTCACGAGCGATACTTATGCTACGCGCACAAAACTTTGGTCGCTTTTAAGTTTCTCCGTGTACGAATGGCCTTAACCGTTACATATTATTTGTGCTTTGCTTCAATAAAAACTAATAATGCCTCGTTCTTCCTTGCAGAGGTATAGGCAACGAAGGGTAATTTTACTTCCCGACATAACTTCTTTCACACCTGATCTATTATTGTTTCTTGTGTCGATATATAAATATAGATATGTAGATCAGTTGATGTGCACAAAACTGAGTTATTATGTATTTTATAGGTATGAACGTGAATGAGCGTGAACTGGGCAGCCACGTGGAGTTTGAGCCATCTTCGTACTACGCAGCATTCTCGTGTGAACTGGAGGCGTCGGCCTATCCCATGTGGTCCATCATCTCTCATCTAACGGGACCTGAGCACGCTCCGCTGGCCCGCAAGCTCATCCACTGCTGCCTGCACTACCTGCGCTCCTGGCTGCAGGACATCAACTTCACCTCGCCCAACATACAGCGGGTACAATAGTTGGAAGCCCGCTTATAAAATCCCGAGCATCGGTCTCGCGCCGTGTTGGAGATTCCCGCACCGGTGCGGGATTCGGCCTCAAGTGGTTAATATTCATCATTATAACTTCAAGGATGCTATTTCAGGCAGTCCTGAGCTAAATGGGGTCTTAACCTTTTCATACATGAAGGTAAAAATCACGTACCACCCGAAGTGGGGTCACTAGGGTCCCCCATACAACGCGGAGCGATTGTGCCTCTTAATTTTCCTTTTGCCCTTTGTAGCAACAGTCTAATGTTAGTTATATATATTTTTTTATACCTATCATTTTAACCGGACATCGCCCATCTTTTCTCAGCATTATCAATCATTAAGTAATCCAAAACAGTAAAAGATATTACATATTATTTTAGCCTTTTCCAGTAAAATATACTTAATGTTGTATAATTTAATATTTAACAAAATAGTAAAGGAATAAAAAATTTTAAAGTGCAAATCAATTACTTACCGAATACTTTTTTCTAGGATTGCCTAAATAATTATAAAGTTTGTGACGTAAAAAATAAATTAGTTGTCGCACAAAACTCTCGTTTGGGGGATGTGTATTACCCCTTTCTGGTGCAGGAGGTTAAATTAAATAAAAATTTTGCACCTTATGGTATCACAATTCCTTTGCTATTTTAAATGTAGAATATTGAGTTATAAGAAAAATGGACGCATGTCTCTTTTCTGTACATTTTTGTAGCTTTCAATAAAGTAATCTAATTGGTAAATATCATTTTGTTTTACGTATTCGAAGAGGTGGAGTGCTGTTGCGTGAAAGATTATTGAAGCAGGATGGGAGGGATCAAATTTAGCAGAGATCGTTTGTGGAGGAGGCCAAATCCTAACCTGGGATGTAGCGCCTCAATGACGATGACTCAGTGTGTCATTGCAATTCTATATTTTCTAATTTACCTATTCTATTACAGTGGGAGGTGATGAGGGCTTCTTTCCACTTCCCCCTCCACCGCTACCTGGCCGCCTTCATTGGCCAGGCGGTCAGGCACATGGGTGTGTCCGTGAGTGAGCTGCTGCCGGATACGGACACCCTGCTGCTACTCATGATGCATCCGCTTAGAGTCCAGGTTTGTTCCATATACATTTCTTTGCCGAATCGGTTCCACGACAAAACAGAATAACAAACAAAGCTAACCTTTTCTTGAATCGTGTTTTGTTTTATACGCTTGTCTGTCAAATATTTTTTTATAATAAGGATTTTGATAACTTTTCTAAGGTTAAGGATCTGATATGATTATAACAAGCCCTTTTGCTCAGAATTAAGCTATGATTGAGGACTACAATATGATGAAAAGATCCTTTTACCTAGAAATAAAAATTCAAATTAATAAATATGTTAACAAATTGTTCAATCATAATAATAACAATAACATTTCAAAATGGTATTCTCTTACAAAATTCTTGAGGTTGTTTTTTTTGCCTCATAATGAATTTTTTTTGACCTCAAAATAAATGTCCTATTTTTGATTCAGGGAGATTGAGGCAGAGTCTGCGCTTGTTTATTTTCTACATTATGACTTTTTTCCCCACTTGTTGCACTTTTTGTATGTGGCCAGCATAGACATCCAAATGGATAGACAAGCAGTTACAGATGAGGGGTAAAACCAAACTATGGAGAGCAAAGGGGGGAAAGATGACTGTCATTCGTTGAACAATCAATCTGACAGTATATAGGCATCTCGCATTACAATATCACCATTTAGTTCTTAAAAGCAAAATCTGCTTTGAATGAATAGACCTTTTTACATGAGAGCGCGAATTGTTTGCCACGTTCAAAACTTATTTGCTAAGGCCAAATGCTCGCCCCAAAAAGACTCGCGCCAATACACATATCAATTTTTTCTTGCCGTGTTTAGTTAAAACACTTTTACAAATGTTTCATAATTTACTTACCCCTGTAACCAGCGACGAGCACATTGGAGTACCGCCCACATTCTCTATGTGCATATTGATACGTAGATATATTGTATAGCACAAGCTGCCGTTATTTCGTTAAATGTATGGATGTCAGCTTCTCGCTGTTCACGGCAAGAATGATGACGTCACACATTTTAGATTCAAGCGAGGCTATATCCCCTCCCCATGGAGCGAGCCGGTTCCAAGGAGGAGCTACAGCCGGCGCCATGTGGAGGGGGAAATAATACGTTTTTATCACTTAGGGCAGGTCCAGATATATTCATATGTCCGTGGTGGCCAGGTTATTTTAAAGGTGTCTTAACCCACTTGAGCGATGACGTATTTACAAAAAAACTGCCTTGAGCGTTGGAGGTTTCCGGATGTTTATTTCATGTCTGTAATAGAATCATACATACGAAATATTAATACGGAAACATACATTTATTACTGTAGTTTAAAGCCAATGAATTCACCTACATCAATATCCCATATTTGTAGCTTTAAAAAAAAAAATATCGAAAAAAATCTTAAATAAATTGTAATATCCGGCTATCTAAATTTAGGCAGCCATTTTCCAAGGCTGAGACCTAAATATGGGTGCCATCATTCGACTGTTTAAAAGCATTTAATTTCTTGTCAAGTTTATGTAAATAAAATAAAATTGGACCTAACACAGACCCTTGAGGAACTCCTTAGTTGTTTTCCTGATTGGTTTCGATATTTAATTGAATATTGTTGACTGCTTTTTTTTCTTGGAAGTATTCTTCGACTGATAAATTCTAAATTTTCTATTAACTTTTCCTGTTTATTATTTCAAAAGCTCATTTGAAATATAAAAAAAATGTTTTATCAGAAACTAAAATGTGAATGAAATCTCATTGCAGAGCCTCTTCTACGAGATCCTGAGCGGGATCTGGGTGCGCAACGGGTTGCAGATCAAGGGCCAGGCCATGACCTACATCCAGGCCAACTTTTGCAATTCCATGGTGGACATGGACATCTACTTCCTGCAGGTGTGCGCCTCGCATCTGCCCACGCACCAGTTCCTCGACATCTGCATTAACACGTAAGAACTAAAAGCCATGCTACTTAACCTCATCTACACGGCTGTCGCATTTGTTATCCATCATAATACGTCATAATCATGTCTACTTACGTCATAATCATCTCTTTAATTCACTAAGGATGGGATGGGATAGGATTTGATGAATTCGTCAAATATTTGAAATTAATTTTCACATTCTGTGTAAATTCTATTCAAGTTCTGTGATTATTTCAGTTTTATAAAGCAACTGACCTCTAATGATAAAATAACAGAACTTGAATAGAACTTACACAGAATGTGAAAATTAACTTCAAATACATATTTGATGAATTCATCAAATTTTTTGAAACAACCCATCCTAACTAAATTTGTGTTAAAAACTCTTGCACAATGTTTTAATCTGTAATGTTACTTTACAGCGGGGTCCAGAGCTCGTCATTTGTCACAACAAGTCAATGAATTTATCAAGTTTGTCAATAAATATTCTCAACTTTTGTTGTTTCGAGTTTAGTTGTGCTTTCCATGTTCGACGGAAAACATTTCCCAAACACTCCATCCCGGGTGAAGCGGGAAGGCAGGTGGGGGGGGGGGGGATTCATTTTTTGACAGATGCCGCGCAATGCGGTCGTGTGGGGAGAATTAACGGAACGGCCGCCTTTTGTGGTTATGTGCAATGAGCGGGCATATTCACGAGTTTAAAATATTATTATACTACGTATAATATTATAATAAATATATTTGATAATAAAATTATAACATAATATCAAATATTTATAATTATTCTGTTTTTGACGTAAATATTTACGCACTCTAAATTCGTAACTTTAGGTCGTGCCATAATCTATATTAGTCAGAAATCTTTCCTGATTATTCAAGTTAGCATGGTGAACACAATTTGACAAGTAGTACCTACATAACATAATAATAAAGTACATAATAACAATGTATGGCTGTTTATGAAATTTGCGTTTTTGTGTAAAATCATTTCAAGGGCACTGTACATTACTGTACAAAGACATGTTACGCATCCACGTTCCCGCGCGGCGCGGAGAATATTTCAGGCGTTTCTCGATACCGAATAATTATGTTAATATTTGTTACTATATTATCAAATATATTTATTATAATATTATACGTAAGAATAATAATATTTTAAACTCGTGATTATTTAAGCTCGCTCATTATACATAACACATAACCTCAAAAAGTCGTTCGGTTTGTTCGTCCATAAATACGACCACACCGCGCGGCTCCTGTCAATTAAATGAATTATACCCCCCCGCCCGCCCCGCCGGCTCCCGCCTGCCTTCCCGCTTCACCCGGGATGAAGTGTTTAGGAAATGTTTTCCGTCGAACACGGGAAGCACAACTAAACTCGAAACATTGACAAACTTGATAAAATCATTGACTTGTTGTGGGACTGTCAATGATTTTATCAAGACAAATTGAGACAAATGACGAGCTTTGGACCCGACTTACCATTGATAGTATTTAATTATAATAAATTAGTGATTTATTTTTGTGATAATGCTAAACTATCTTTTCTTTTCCAGGTTCGGCGTGTCGGAATGGCTCAGTCTCCTCAAACTCCCGGTGGTTCGGGAACAAGAACAGGACGCCATGCTGGAGGGTGTCCTCACACTACTGGCCACCTTGGTATCGTCACGCACCAACCTGGGCCACGACGAACTGACGCAGTCCCGCCTTGAGGTGTCCACGCTGCTCGCTACCGGGGATAAGACCCACAGCCAGCTGCTGGAGTTAATGCCGGAGCGATCGGGGAATGCGCACACTAGGAATTTTGAGACTGTGCTCACAGAGGTTTGTTACCCTATCGTATTGTTTTGATTGGAATCTGTTATGAGATAGAGCTTGCACATAATGGTTTGGGCATGTAGAGCAAATGAACAAAGAAAGGAGAATATATGTGAATATGAATGGTAGAAGAAGCCCGAGGAAAACTTTGCGTGAAATATTTGAGGCAGTCGATATGTCAAGAGTCGGAATAACAGAAGAGTATGTATGAGACGATATAATCAAACTTTGAATACCATATATTTATAAATACCGTATATTTAAATACCGTATATTTAAATACCGTATGTAGGTTAAATTTGTAGCAAACATTTATTAAATCACCTAAATTGAAGTATTGTACTTGCAGTTATACTTATTTATTTATTTAGAAAAAATATTTATATCAGATCCCCAGGATAAAATGCAGTTGAAGTGATAAAGGAGCATTTTTCTAATGGTTAGTTTGATGGCATCACACCATTTACTTCATAGTAATGCAAATTTTTGAACACTGATAAACTGTTTATTAGGTGCGGTCATGGATGTATTTTTTGCACTTTGGTTACGATACAATAAAATTAGTGATGAGATTTTAAAATTTTACATTGTAAACTGTATCACACTTTAATAATTATTTATTGAGGGACCAAAAAATTGAACTCAACCTGACTTAAAAGTTTGTAAATCTTGGTTTGAGCTTGTTTTGAGGTTAGAGTTGATTGATTTAGAAAAAATAATATAGAAAGTGTAAATTGAGGAAATCAAACCGAATGTACCCCCTACATGCACTAAAATATATACTTTTTATCAATTCTATATTTTTTGTTTACTGTGTTTTAGTTATGTTTATTAATTCCATGTTTCTTGCAGCTATCTTATTACAAGGCCCCGCCGCGAGGCTCCGAGACTCTGGAGCAGGGGCAGTTTGCCCCCAAGGCTGCCGTGTGGAGCACCCACTATGACCCGCTCCACGTCCTGCAGAGAGCCGTCCACCGGAGAGACTTCCAGAGCTCCATGGACAGATTCAGCGCATAGTAAGTTTCTATTTCACCTTTAAAGTTTTACTCTTAGTTATATTATATATTCAAACAATAGACCAATTAGTAGCTGATTAGACACATTCGTCGGGTTCCCATCCAGCTGTCGAAAGTCCATCTCTACTACAATATCTTTTTTGATAAATGTTTCCAAAAGGAACCAGTTTAAAGTATGACTCAGTAAAGTTCGTGGTGATTCTCAATGGGGGGTGAATCAAAGAAAAAGTTAATTATTTAAAATCTCCGTTCACACATAAATCTATAAAATTTTAATCTTAAATTATTCAAAAGTGTCTTCTGGCAAATTTTATGAAAGTTCAGATATGCACAATGTATGGTAAATACTAATGGAAGGTGCGCCGCGACGAAATACTAATATTAAGCCCTGAAGATAGAGAGATGGGTACGAGGCAGAATATTGTTTGTATGAAATATTCCATAGGAATTATCTGTTCACAGGTGCATTCTGGACACCGCTCCTATGAATGAATTTTCACACAGGCGGGTGGATTTATGAGTTTAAGTGACGTGCTGTTCAAAATGTAGTATAATTTAATACATTAAATATATATTATAATTTGTGTTTGTCTTTTTCGTGTTTTCAACTGTTTGTGGAGCTCCCTAGGCATACGCTCCTTAGAGAAATGAGTATATCTATTCAAGTATATCTATTCATTTTTTAACATCAACCGTCCTTTCAGTGTAAAATCATCCGGCCAGCTATCATCATGCAAGACCGGGGCGCTGTGGCCGCCATTGCGCCAGGCCGGACCTCCGCCCCCGGGCGCGCTGGACCCGCGCCGCCTCGTGCGTTGCGGCCGCCTGCACGCTGCGCTGCTCGCCGTGCTGCACCGCGCCGCACATCGGCGCCGCCCGCCCCCGGAGCACCTGCTGGCCCTTGCACTCTACCTGCTGGAGGCGGCCGCCGATCTCGAGCTGGAGGAGCGGACTCAGGTAATGTTGAACATAATAACCAATTAAATTTTCCAGCTGTTATATAACTAACCTTTCTTTCAAATTTATGGCCACAAGTGGTGTACCTGATGGATCAAATAACCTTTAAGCGCTTGTGCACCGCGTGCAATAAAGTTACACTGCCCAATCATTTTTTGTGAAATATAATAATAATAAATCAGTGTAATTCGATAGCGAAATGCACCATAATCACCGATAGGCATTGATCGAAATAAATCCGCGGTCCCGTACGGGGCCACTGGGTTGAGGCCCAATTTTATTTTTACTTTTCTTTATTGACATTTTATTTTGAATATTTTTGGTAATAATATTAAAATTTTGCTTTTTATCGAGGGTCGTTAATTTTTTGAACATACATTGTTATTATATAATATCAGCCTTACTAAAAAACTTTGTGAAAATTTTATTCAATTGACAAACGGCCGCGGATGTGAAAACATTACTAATTAAAAAATTGTTCATAGAAAAAATACACATGGTTTACACAGTCTGAGAGGGTAGTTTATCTCCGTTTTAGTAATGATGTCTGAACGAAATTTAGAATTTTTTCAAAGTATTTTGAATGTTCTATATATTTCTTATTTTTGAAGGTGTCGTAAAAACAAATACCATTTATGAAAACTAGATAAAATTAGCTTTGAGATTTGTGTATTTAAAATACACTTTAGTTTTTAAAAACTGCCATATTTTAAGATTCAAATGCGGAAAATAATGGAAACAAATTTCTTCCTCAAACATTTTTTATGAAAGTGTAAAGAAATTTATAAAAAAACAAAATTTAAAAAATACAGTCCTTTCATATAATGAATTTGGAACGAAACTGTCACCTCACTTTTTCCTCGTGCATACAATAAAAAAATAATAAAAAATTTCAATGTTTTTTTATTGCCAAAATAATAACCTAAAAACAATACTGACTTTTATAATAGATTTCTTGGATCTCTAAAGACTTTTATTTCTTTGATACATTTAGGAACACATGTATTAGATATTAATATTTAAAAAAAACACCACTTTTATGAAATTCTCACAAAATAAAATCCTTTAAATGTTAATTTGAATTTTCACATATCATATAAAATACTTTTTGACATTTTAATTTTGAAAGCACGATTATTGTTATTATAACTTGACTAAAACTTATGAAAAACCACAAAAAACACTGTAAATATATTAATTATATGAATATTAGAGTAAATTAGTCATATTTATAGAAATTACAGTCACATTTAAGTAATATTACACACAACATCCGCGGAGCTATTTTTTTTTCACGTTTTCAGCGCGAATGAGCGTGAACGACGAATGCGCAGGCGCCGCCACCTAGCGGTTCTGTAGGAAAACAAACAATTTATTATGTACACTATAAAAAATTACATTGTTGCCAGATTTAAAATACATTTAAGAACAAATCTTATTAGTAATGTTATCGTGTTTTAGTGTATTTTTGTTTTATTCATGTTGCTGCAGCAACACAGGTTATCGGCCATGCTGTGGTTTTTTTTTTAGTAAGGCTGTATATCTTTTGGATTACATTACATATTAACTCTTACAATACATATTATTATATTATACTATATCTTATGGATTGACAGTCATCGCTGTGCCAGTGGAACTCGATGCAGAGCCAGGTGGGGGGGCGCACCCTGCTGGACAGCTTCCCTGGAGACAGTCTGGCGGAGAATGCCCGCAGCACTCTGGGCAGCGTGGTGCCTCCTCCCCCACACCCCCCGCCGCCACAAGACAACTTCCCAGCGCAGTACAACTCCGACAGTAAGTAACCGTGGTCTATTCGTTACAATTTATAAGGAAATTAGGTAAAGTTGCAAAATTCCACTTAACTTGTTGAATGCCGGAGGAACAACACGGAAATTTCACGACTTTGAATTTGAATTGAATGTTTTGTGGATTAATTTTTACCTACCGTATATTTTATTGACCGAAACACATTCCTATAACAATAAACTATGTACCAAAACAACATTACTTGCGTTAATTACGTAAATTGATAGGTTTTACGATGTTTTAGTCGAGGAACACTTATAAATTGTGACGCGGCAAAAGTGACATTTCTATGTCCACAGATAAAAATTATTTTAAAATATTCTGGGGTTACAAGGTGAATGAAATCTTTACCCATCCCATGGGGAATGTTGGCGCAAGTGATTCTGACACTGTCCTTATACAAATTTTGTACATAGAAGGGTCAAAATCGTAGAAAAACGTATTTTTTCCCCGCACATGCGCACAAACTGCTCACATCCCCGCGCTACGGCAAATTAAATATAAATTATTCCGAGTGACTAGACGCATTGCGGGTTTCGCTATGGTAAAGGACGATAATAGAGCAAGCGTTTCTGACCTTGTTCTTCATACACTTTCTTTATACATAAGGGTCAAAATTGCATTTCAAAGTGCCGCGGCCACGGTTAAAGCTTAATATGCAAAACTTTAAAAATAACATGGTTTTAATTACATTACTACAAGAGATAACTATTTATGTTGGGGGAGACAAAAAAAAGATGCCTTAAAGTTTTGTTCTGTCATTCAAAACTTAAAATTTCAGGATTTTTGACAGTTTTGGTCAAGATTTTTTCTTGTTTGACTTTTGCATTTCGATCTAAATATGCACAAATTATTTGTATAACCTTGGAACATAATAACCTATTTTGTTTTTCATCTCCCCCGATGTAAATAGTTTTTTTTTTATTTTATTTTATAGAAATAAATAGTATAATTTCAATAATTGGTGTGTTGTCTGCGTCTGTGATTATTTAAATGATTTTCAATAGCAACACCAATATATTAAATTATTTTGATAATGTAACTTTATAAAAGTTTTATAAAAGCTCTGTGTTCCAAGTGAAATTTCTTCCAAGGAAGAATATTTGAGTAATTTGCCTCTATGTTCTCCCTCAGGTGATACGGACTGGGATGCCTCGGAGGTGGTGGACGTAAGCGGCGTGATGGTGCGCTCCCCCCTGCCCCCCTCTGGAGATGGAGAAGGGGAAGGGCAGGGAAACACGCAGGCCGGAGAGATTCTGCTGCACCACGACTATGTCATGCGGGAAGATGATGAGGTGAGCCTGCAGGTAATTGATAATGTGCCCATATAAACATTTTCAAAAGAGACTGAGGGAGCGGGAGACGGAACGAGAAATAAAAGGCGTCAAGTCGAAGTAGTGAGTCAGTCGTTTATTGGGCTACGTAGCAGATGGTCGGTGAGCGGTAACTTGATGTAATGCGGAGTGCCATAGATGATGCTGCAGGCATACGGAGGTGGAGATGGTGTGGTGACGGTCAGCGCGTTGCTCGACACCATGGCGGTGGAGATGACCTATCTTCCAGGCCGTTGCTCGACGCTTTGAATCGCGGAGATGAACGGTGTGTGGCTCGGTGAGCTGAGCCACCAGCAGGTAGTCCTGGCGAGGCGGAGCGTGTTTCCATGACAGCGAAGCACGGTGAGGATTCGGGGTGCCATGAAGTGGTGAGCTGATCCCTGAACTGAAGGTGACGCAAGCCTTGAAAGTCGCGGGATGAAGCTGATCTCAGGAGCTGAAGACACGGTGGGCCTTAGAGCTGAGACGTGGTGATGGACCTCGAGGAAGCTGCCCTGGAGCGTAGCGATACCATGCAGGAGCACTTATTACATGTTGACCGACGATTAATGTGAGACTGAACTGCAGCGGGCGAGCGATCGGCTGCTTATATAGCCGCGGTAGAGTAACAGGGTGGCCACAAGACCTGGAAAACCTGGAATTATCAGGGAATTTTATCGAACCTGGAATTATCAGGGAAATGTCATGGAATTTCAAAAAAAATATATAATATCAGGGAATTCCAAAAATAAAACTAAATTCTTTATTTTGTGAAACCCCAAAGTTGTTTTATTGCGGTATTTTAAATAGGTACATAGTTATCTATTTCCTAATACAGGGTGGCCACAGACCTGGAAAACCTGGAATTATCAGGGAATTTTACCGAACCTGGAATTATCAGGGAAATGTCAGGAAATTTCAAAATTTTTTTATAATATCAGGGAATTCCAAAAATAAAACTAAATTCATTATTTTGCGATTTGTGAAACCCCAAAGTTGAGTTTTATTACTTTTACTTGCGATGTGTGTAACAAAAGATACGCCGACAAAGACAAACATAGGTAGGTATTTTTTATTATTATTTTCGTAAATGCCCTTGCAACACAATCATGTCAAAAAGCACCCGCTTTGGTTTTTTCCCCTATACTATTCCAGTAGGTGCGAAATCTGTAGAGAAAAAGCTTGCAATGTTATGACTAAGTGTCAAAAGGGTCTGACATCAATTACGGTCATAATGACATTTAAAAATGTCTGTTTTTTAGTATCTCTTCTAATTTTAATGTTTTTTTGTTTATTTGTCTATTTTTGTCTGGTCTTTTCATTTCTTCACAAATTGTCTTCAGGCGAAATAGCATAAATTTGTAACAAGATACGTTTTAAGATTTTCACGGTCAAAAGTATTTTCGTTAATTATTCTTTTTTTGTTTTTGGGGTGTTATGCCGTGTTGCGCCAACCTCCTTCTTTAGCCAACGTTTCGGACAGCGTTGCAGTGTCCATCATCAGGGCAGATTCGGTAGACATCTACCGGGTCTGCACTGATCATGCCTTGATCATGTCTGCCGGATCTGCCCTGATGATGGACACTGCAACGCTGTCCGAAACGTTGGCTAAAGAAGGAGGTAGCGCAACACGGCATAACACCCCAAAAACAAATAACGAAAATTTGTAACAAGTGTATTTTG
This sequence comes from Limnephilus marmoratus, assembly GCA_917880885.1. Lineage (NCBI taxonomy): Eukaryota > Metazoa > Arthropoda > Insecta > Trichoptera > Limnephilidae > Limnephilus > Limnephilus marmoratus. The sequence continues at coordinate 22,071,409 of OU862919.1, read as the reverse complement.
TTTTTAGTAGATTATTTTGATGCAAAGAAATAATAAATGCTGTAGATGACGGAATTCCCTTTATTATTTATCTAACGATCGAAATTCCCTTATATTAAATTAAACATATCAGGGAAAAATGTAGAAACTGCCCTGGAAAACCTGGAATTATCAGGGAATTTTGAAATCCGTTTTTTTGTGGCCACCCTGTAATACAATCCTTATACACGGTGTCCGGAAACTCGTAATACAAGCGGGAAACTGGTAAATCTACATCACATTCGGAGTCGATTTGTGATATAACTTTTTTGATTTGAGCTTTCGTTTTCGAGTAAATCGGGTCCGAAGTTGGAATTTTTTGGTTAAATTTGAAAAAAAATTCACTAGGGGGTTGATTTCAGCTGTGTTATGTCTTATAAAATGCATCGAAGGGTAAACTGGGCTCAAAAATTTTTTAACCCTTTAGTTGCCGAAAAAATGGAAAAATAGAAAAAAAAATAATATTAAAATCGAAATGCTCAGATCGAAAAAATAAGTTTTTTGGGTTCTCTACGTGATGTAGATTCACCAGTTTCCCGCTTGTACTACGAGTTTCCGGACACGTTGTATATACATACACTTAAAATAACACATCTATACCAAATCAATCACATATCTTCGCAATTTAATTTTAAATGCCTTTATGCTCTCTTCCAATTTTATTTCTTCTGGTAATTCTCCAAATATCTTCAATGCTCCGTACATCAATGGCTTTTGACTCTGTATTTTTTTTCCTGAAGGGGAGTCTTAGTTCATTTCTTTTCCTCGTCTCGTGTTGTTGCTTTGTAGTTTTATCAATTTTTCTTAGGAATTCAATAGACGTATGGTCATTGATTATTTTGTACATTAACAATATAGTATTGAAGTAAATAATTTGTTTAAATGACAAGATATTTAACTCTTTCAACATTTTCTTGACTGAAGTGTACCTATTTTTCTTGAATATAGTTCTCATAGATCTGTTCTGTAGAATTGTCATTTGTTTCATTAATCCGTCGTTGTCTAAGAATAGAATGCTGCTACAATAATTTATGTGTGGTACAATGAATGAGTTGTACACATTTTTACCTGGAGACTGTGTCAAGGAATCTTCTTATTCTTCCCAACAGTGAAATTTTTTTAATAATAAGGAACTCCAGTGAAAAATATTATGGCTTTAAAAAAATATGTTCATATAGACCAATAAACACTGATTCTGAATATATAACTTTTATTTCATAATATTAAACGCAGAGTTTTTAAAAAATTATTAAAAAGTCCATTTTTAAACCTCTCCTCGAAACACAGTGTCAAGTTGGCATTACTGAAATGGTGAATCGTGACGTCACGCGTCACACTCACCCACTGTCACCTGGTGATCGCGTGTATTGTATTGTCAGTATTATTGTATTGAAATTTGAATATGCAATTCAACATTTCGTGTTTTTGGTTTATTTTCATACTGTTTATAGAGATTTAGATAAATAATAGTTATTGTGTTTGTTGAAACATAATTTAGGCCCTCAACAATTTACGAAAAGGGCTATATTTGCGGACAATCTGGAATAAATTTTGCCTATTTGAGGTTAAAGTCGACACAAAATACGATGTCATGTATTTGCAATGAAAGAGATGATTTGTTTTTATATTGCACTTTGATTAAATACAATAACAGTAGCGGTGAAATGTGGACATTTTACCAATGTTTTTCTATATTAACAACAGTTAATCTTGAATAAAAAACGAATTCTCACACCGAAATGTCATAGTATTCATTGGCCATCATTCCACCATTTTAAAACAGGGATGAACTGCCCAAAAAAAATATTTCCCTAGATTTTGAAGTGAAATTTCCCTAGAATTTCACATTTACGCAATTACCTACGTAGCCACCTTTTTGTGTAACACTAATCCTGTTATATGTTAATTAATATGATTGATTAATTGGAAAGATATCGGAACTTGGTAAATATACTAATAATACTGTGCTTTTCCAAATAAAACACTCTTTGCTCCGTGAAGTAATAATTTAAAAGTACGAATACACTCACCACTGAATTAGAAACTGAATTCCAAATAAAAAAAAAACACTTTGCAAAATAAAAATCAACCGCAATCACCGAAAAAACGGAACTTAAAACATAAATTTTTTTTTTTTTCAGAGGTCCCATTTATCTTTTTAGATACATAGGGATCGTACCCATACTACGTGACAAACTTTTTGCACTTTTTAACCCCCCCCAACCGTGACCAAAAACCTAAGCAACCCACCGCTCATTTGTACCAAGCGTGGTATTTTGAAGACCCCCCCCCCCCCCCCCCCGAACGTGTCACGTAGTATGGGTACGTTCTCTAATATCATTTTGAGTTGTCAGTGTTAAAAATAACATTGCATGTAAGTACATGAACAATAATTAAGATTCATAGGAATCCCAACAAATATATATACGTATATATATATAATACCAGTGATATTGTCATATGTAATAAAAATTTTGCCAGAGTTCGAAATTTCCCTAGATTTTGTCCTGATTTCCCTTATCCCTAAAAAATATTTTTCTCCCCTAGATCTAGGGAAATTTCCCTCGACATAACATCACTGATTCAATATGACAACTTGAAGGTAAATAAACTATCGGTGGGTGAAGACCATATCACCATATTAACAATCTACCATAGATATGGTGCTTTTCTGATGGTCTAGAAAAATTATAACTTTGACAATTATTTTAACTATTAAAACTAACTATAAGAATAAAAATAAAAATGCAGTTATTTAAGTTTCAAGGTCTTTATTCATTAAAAAAAATAAAAAAATTTGGACTGGAGTTCTCTATTGGTTTTGTATTTTGAGCGAAAGTCAATTTGGAGTCAATTATTACTCCCAAATATTTAATTTCAAATACTTCTTTCAAAACTTCACCGTCTATCAATATGTCTTTTTTGTTTACGTTACTTGTTTTCCAATGTTATTTTTGTTTACATTTAATTTTAGTTTATTTTTCTTCAGTCATATTGATATATTATGTAGGTCTTCATTTAAATGATTCATTATGAGTTTATAATATTCTCCTGCTATATATATCAATGCGTCGTCTGCCATACTTTTACCATATCATTAATGTACATTATAAAAAGAATAGGTCCAAGAACGGACCCTTGTGGTACTCCCGATGTAATCTTCATTGGTTCGGAGATTGTCTGACCCACTTTTGTGGTTTGATATCTATTAGTTAAATAATCCATATTATAATCCATATGCCCACTCAACCACTGACCGGTCAGTGGTTGAGTGGGCATAGCGCTTGGGTCGAACCCGGGCGTCGCGTGTTCAATTCCTCGGCTGGCTAAGTCCTCCATTACAACACAAGCAACATTTTCGGCTTTCGGTGGTGGTAGTAGGAGATTTTCAAACATTGTTGGGTTATTCGTAACCCGGGAATGTTGGTCTTACTTTTAAAAAAAATAAATCCTTTAACCGTTTCAATGCCTTTCCTTTTATTCCATTTTTAGATAGTTTTTTAATGATTATATCTCTATCTATCGTTTCAAAAACTTGAAAAAAGTCTTCAGGCGAAATATTATAAATTTGTAACAAGTATATTTTGTTTTTAATAGATTATTGTGATGCAAAGAAATAATAAATGCTATAGATGACGGAATTCCCTTTATTATTTATCTAATGAACGATATCCCCTTATATCAAATTAAAGATATCAGGGAAAAATGTAGAAACTGCCCTGGAAAACCTGGAATTATCAGGGAATTTTGAAATCCGTTTTTTGTGGCCACCCTGAGTAACTACCTCGCGGTAGGTAATACGAGCCACTTCGGCAGTTGACGAGAATATTCGGCGCCGTACAGATATTGTACGGTGCTGTCTCGAGACCTTTCTAGGCGGGGGCGATATTATTATCGTCGGGCTGGCACGGGTGGCGAGAAAGTACATCGCGGCCAGTATAGGTACGAAGGTACCTAGGCAAGTAGGTTTGCCGATGGGCGCGAATATTAGGAGATGTTTCTCGTATGTTCTTTTGATGGCGAAGATAATAATGATGTTTCGCCACAAGACAATGTCGAAAGAGTCAATTTAGAATGAGCCAATAATAATAATCGGAAAATTTGGGTACCGACATTTTTAAAAATCACCTCAAGGGCGCAATGTTAAACGAGCCAGCATTAAATGAGTCAATGTCAAAAGGGTCGGCGTTAAACTGGCACTAATAAGAACAAACTTTGAAATTTTCAGCAAAATCGGTTGAGTAGTTTTTATCAACAGTATTACTGATACACCTGCTTTGTTACAACTCATCCAGTTCAACATCCCTTCCCGTAGACTCCGAAATAATGAATTGCTGTTCCTCAATCAACATTCTACTAATTATTATGGATACCATTCTCCCTTATCCAGAATGTCGAGACTTGTCAACGCAAGTCAAAGCATTGATTTTTTTGGTGTAAAACTAAATGACTTCGGCAGTCAATACGCAATATTTAAATGCTTCTTCATGCTTTGACTTGTAGTGTCTCTATATGTACTTTTTACATTTTATATTGTCAGTGCTATTAATTTATATGTGCTCTCCCTTCACTGTCATCTCTGTTTTTTTTTTTTAATTCGTGTTATTATTATGTTTTTAATGGACTATTGTCCGTAAATTAATAAATAAATAAGTCCATAGGGCACACACAAAAAAAATTATTTTATTTTTATGGAGAGCGAATTTGGAATAAATATTTTTATGTTTTTTTATGTATGTAAGTGGCTAGGGTGGTGTAGCAAAAAAAGGAAAAACCAGTAGTTGATGTGTAATTTTTTTTTTGTTTTCAGGAGGAAGCCTATCAGTTAGCTTTACCGCCGGCCGAGTCGGATGAGGCGGACAACACCCAGATGGCCGTGGCCATCCCCGGAGACATGACCATGGTCAACCCAACTGACATGACCATGGTCACCCCTGGAGACATGACCATGGTGACCACCACACACGAAGGTAAGCATTTATCTACGTCAAACTCGTCGTAAAGGCATTACATTCGATCACGGTGGGATTTGATCCTCACAACTTCTTACCAGACCATTCTAATAAAAAAATGGTTGTTAAGCTAGCCTGACAAACTTAAGAATCATGAGTCAGGACAGGACACCGAAAATCATGACCAAGGCTTGCCCCAGTGGAAGTGATTCGGAAGTAGGCTGAGGAAGAGATGGATAAACTGCGTGGAAGAAGATTGGACCGGGAAGAAAAGACTGATGACTGGAGGCAAGCGGTGAGGGATTGCATCCATTGGAGAACACTTGTGAAGGAGGCCAAATTCCACCCTGATGCAGCACAATGATGATATTAAGTTAAAATGAAGAATGTATAAAATACAAATCGGCCATTACTTTTTGAGCAAGCCTAATTACGGAGACAATCGAAGTCCGCAACAACCCCATTAACATTAAAAGAGACGACAGGGCTAAGCTTAATAGTTCTTGGTATCCAGTAATTTATTGCTACATCAAAACTAAACGACGAAAACAATAATTATTTAGCAAATTATGTACGCTGAAATTCTGACCCTGAGAGGATTGAAATGCCCAATTGGTATTGCTTCTACATTTATTTATCTACATAAAGTCTGATTATATGTGTTTTTTCAACATAATCTAAACCACAATCTACACATCTGCCCTGATGATGGACACCGTACCTCTGTTCGAAACGTTGGCTAAAAAAGGAGGACATGCAACATGGTATCATTACCCAAAAATAAATCACAATAATTATTTTTTGTTTATTTTAATAAATTGTTTTAAAAATTCTTTCCTAGGTGTTTGCTAACATATTTGCGATCACATAAATGAACTAAAACAGTTTTGGGGCAATGTCAAGTAAATATGATCTAATCTCACAGTCTTATCCAATTCCAAACCTAACCTGAATGTCTTATGAATTCCAGTGTCCGAGGTGTTCTCCGTGGAGGACGGGCCGAGCACGGGCGCGGGGGGCACGGTGAGCGGTGGAGTGGGGAGTGCGGCGGGAGGGGCACTGTGTCTGCCGTACGCTCGCGTGCAGCCGGTGCCCCCGCCGGCCACGCCGCCCCAGCTGGCCGCACCACCTCGCTCCCGCGCCACCAAGCACCAGGCCACCAAGACCATTGCTGTGAGTACTCTTTCTACCTTCAGACATTAGTGTAGGGAGTGTGACGAACTCAATATTCGGGGAGTTTTAAGCCAAGGTGTGAGCAACCGTGCTTAGCTGAATAATAACACTGGGAATCATTATCACGAACGTTGCCTTACCAGATACAGGGTAGCATTTAGGAGCATTTGCAAGTTACCCCTGTACTCAGGACTTTGCTGGGGTGGTCCTTTTTCCCTGGATACTCGTGAGACCAAAAATTCACCATCAAACAAAAAACTTTGGGCCTTTGGGGAACTTAGGGGGAGTGAAGAGGAGAGCTGAGGCCACCTCACTGCACCCTTTCTTCTTGGGGCCTTCGGGGAACAAAGGGGAAATGGAGAGGAGAGTTGAGACCACTTAACCCGTCAAAGGCCAGCAAATTCCAGGAAAAATACGGAAATTTCGTAACAAAACACGATTTTGAATTTTGAATTTAATGTTTTGTGGATTAATTTTGAGTTATCGTATATTATATTGACCGAAACACATTCCTAGAACAATAAACTATGTACCAAAACAACATTACTTGCGTTAATTACGTAAATTAATAGGTTTTACGATGTTTTAAGCGAGGAACAAGCATCGACCTTGACAGATAAAATTCGCGGCAAATTTGACATTTTCATGCCACAGATAAAATCGTTTAAAAATATTCTGGGGTTGCAAGGTGAATGAAATTTTTACTCATCTTATGGGGTAATGTTGGCGCAAGCGTTTCTGACCTTGTTCTTCATACAAATTCTTTACATAGAAGAGCCAAAATCGCAAACATGTTTTGTTCGAATTATTTTCTCGCACCTGCGCACAATACGCACGCGCCCGCGTGTCTCCTGCCAATAAGAGGTTAAGAACAGCAACCATTGAGTATTCTTTACTGCAAATTTTTGAATATTTTATTTAGCCAGTTTAGGATAGTACTAAAAGGCTTGCGGGTCACATGAAATGGACTCATGGGCCGTAGGTTTCTCATGACTGCTCTCACTATAAATTTCTGAAACTTCATTACAATTTAACAATATGCCCTAATGACAGCCATCCTCCGATAGGAGAGATAAGACGTCCAATGATTGATTGATCAGATTATGATACCTTCTTCTTCCATTTCCAGGCGCCCGCCGGCCAGGAACCGAACCTGATACCTGTCAACGAGAGCATCATTTCCCTCCTGCTGAAACTGCACTCGCAACTGTCGGGCTGCCTGGACTCGTTCAGTCTGGAGGACGACGGTCAGCCGGAGCCCATGGAGGGGGAGGTCCCTGACCAGGGGCCCCCCAGTCCTGGACCACCACAAGGACAGGCGTCGGGCGAGAACAAGATCGGAGAAAACAGAATAGGTAAAAAATAAAAATCGATTGATTTAATATATGTACATAAAATAATATAATTATTGAACCCTTACACAGAAAAACAGCATTATGTGAAAAGGTAAGATTTGGGATATGGGCTGTGAAACACATAAGACTATGATCTAATTCTTCTATTATTTTCTTTCATGTGTCTTTGTATTATGTTTTGTTTATCAGAGTTTTTGTAATTGGATTGTTCTAACACATGTAATTGGATTGTTCTAACCCACACTACCATGCCAACAATGCAACTGAAAAACCAGCGCTACTGGTTGCCGTGGCAGTCGCGTTTCAGTTTGCATTGTTAACAGGTTGCCATGGTAGCGGCTCACGAACTGTAAAGTTTTCGTATAATCTGCGATATTTCAGATCAGAAAAATATCGATTTTGTTCAGGAGGTTGATTGCGATTGCGTTGACAACTGGTTTCATTTCAGTTTCTCCATGAGCGAAGGCCCTTAGTGGCCCATGATTTTTGCCTCCCTTTTTTATTTGATTTATTTTCAAATTTAAATATTAAAAAACTTTATTGTTCAAAATAACAAAGTCTAAGGATTATGATTCTATGACAACTCAACACCCGTTTTGCATTTCAACACCCCTTTTAAAAGTGATTAAAAGTTATGAAAAAAATGTTGAAAAATAACCTAACCTAAAGTAACCTATTTAAACAATTAAAAAAAAACATCACTTTAATGATTTTTCAAAGGAGGTGTTGAAGTTGCATGATTCTTAGCTATCCGGTCACCAAAGAGTATAGCTTATAGGTGCATCCTACTTCTTACAGTTAACCCATTTAATAATTTCTATTTGCATTTTAAATGTGTAATGTTATTGTTTTGTGACAGGCGATGGACCTTACTTCATCGGCGTGGTCCTGCGCAAGCTGTGCGCGCTGGACGCGGGTTGTGCGGCCGCCGTGGGCACGATCCGTGCGGCGCTGTGGCCGCGGCAGCGTGAACGCCAGGCGGAGCAGCGAGCACGCGAACAGAGGGAACGCGAGGAGCGCACTCGCAGAGCACGCGAGCGCCAACGCACGCTCATGCAGGACTTTGCCACGCGACAGAATAATTTCATGAAACGTGCTATGGAGACAGGTAAATATGACCTAACCTAACCATATCAATTTATCATAATTATTTATTATTATTATTTATTGTTATCAGATATGAGCAGGCAGCATTCTGCTGATGTGTTTTCTGTTTCACAATAAGTTTAACCGCTTGTTAGCCGCCCATACATTGTGTGAAATCTCGAAAAGAATACTTTTGAAGTAATATTTTTTGCATTTATTTCGAACTATCTGTTATTTTATTTACCGAAACAAATTTTTTGTACAATAAACTATCGATAAAAATAACATTTGTGTTTATTTGATGAATTGATAGGTTTATCGAAGTTTTAGTGACCAAACATCGACTGACTTTGACAGCTCGTTTTGCGGTAAAATGCGGCCGACTAATGCCACAGATAAATTATTTTTAAATACTCTGGTGCTGCCAGGCGAATGAAATTTCTAGCGGTATCGGGAATACTGTTGGCGCAAGCGATTCTGACCTTGTTCTTGATACAGTTTCTTTATACATCGCATCCAATTTTTTTTTTTGACTGATCACCGGTGCGCAAGCAGCCAGCAGTGGGTTAACAGTAAATTAAGTTGTTTCAATTCCAAAAATAAGTTAATCCTGCCCTCTCTCCTAATATGAATTTGTTGGAGCTTTAACCCCTAGGCCTCGGGCCTATTTTGTTGGAATGTCAAAATATTTGCATTTTGCAATAAAATCCAAATATATGAAATATTTCTGAACGCATCCGAAAACTAAAACTGTTTTTGAAAGGTGATGAAATACGCTTTTAAATTTTTTAATTTGAAATAAACATAAAATTTTTTAATGCAAACTTAAAAAAGTCTACTTTACGTTTTTTCTAACTAAAATTACTGATAACAAAAAAATCTCTATTATAAATGTTATCGTCAAGCACTTTTTTATTGTTTCATATAAAAATAATTAATAAAAATTCCCAAAGTTTCATAAATTTTTTTCAAATTGTCATCTGATTTGTTCATTTTAATTATTTTGTGGTTAACTTGATTAGAATATAAACCGTGAAAACAGTAAATTTTTACTTTCCAACACTATTTAGATTATATTTCTAACCATGATAATAACGGAGGCACAATAATTTCTACGAGACCTATATGAGTTGTTCCGAAAAGCGAATAAATTATCCTGAGGGGTCAAATTGGTTTATATTAGTGGCATCGATGACAAATTGTCGAAGTTTGTTCCATGGATCACCTTGGATGCAAAAGGTGTTTGTAAATTTTTTTTTGTGTCCACGGAGATTTATATTTTTGTTGGTGATAAAGATTTCTTGGATGCCAGGGCAACTGTAATATATAATAAATAACCAGATAGTCTCAATCAAGTCATCCCTTTCTCTTTTTTTTTTTTAACTTTAATAATCTTAGTTTCTTGACCATATCGTAATCAACCCGACCATATCAGTTTGTTAAATGTGACAATGCATACCGAGACAGAGTGGTAGATTCTCTAGATGATGGACACTGTAACGCTGTCCGATAAGTATGGTCTTGGTGAAGATCACCATTCAGAATCTAAATATTGCTAGAAGGCTTCACCGACTAGATCTAAATAGCCAGTTACTTCCAAACCTTCCTCATCTCCTTTCCCACTTTGTATACGTCTCCAGTCTTACAAGATAAGATAAAAGGTGTGCTGGGACAGGACAGTTGGGACTCTTGTGATATTGTTCCTTTCTAAGATAGTATTGCAATTGAATCCCTTAGAAGGAGCGAGCATGGAGTGGCAGGAAGAAGAGGAGTGTCTCCTGGAGAGAGAGTACGACTGCATCATCTGCAACACCACCTCTCCCAGCACCGAGACCAACCCCATCGGCCTGGTTGTCCTCTTACAAGTAAGTCACACCAACTCTATCAATCACTCCTGCTAAAATTAAGTCACACCAAATACTGTATTATATTATTTTGTCCCAAAAAGTAGGTTTACAAATGTATTAATACAAACACTCCAAGTCAGTTTTCTGCTAGCATATCCTAGCAAATATAATGTTCTTGATTAAATAAAAAGTGAATTATACCATGAAAAATATATACAGTACAAAGATATTGAAATATAAGTAGATGTGCTATCTGCTGTTTTTACTATGTGGGTCTGCGCCTCCGGGTGTCGCCGATATTGTTTACCAATTAACAAATAAACTAAAAGAACAAATAATTAACGAATAAACCAAACGAACGTTAAACTAAATGAACGAACTCTTTCCTTATTTAAAATATATTGTTAACCAATATTAATGCACATTTTCAAAAAATCAACGAAATGAACAAATTCTTTTTGTATGAAAATTACGCTAATTAGCGCGTAGTCCGGCGACATTTGCGCGGACACCATAGCATATCTATTCTGTATTTGAATATCTTTGATACAGTAGAACCCTGTTAATTCGAACCCTGATAATTCGAAAAAATGCATAATTTGAAATTTTTCAGACACCTCTGGGACTCGAACCCAGGACCTTCGACTTTCCGGGCCACGACTCTACCAATATCTTTTTCTGATTTTTCTGTTTCAGATTTTCCATTGAGTTTCGCTAATATTGTCTTCATTTAATTAAATATTACAATTTGAGGTGTTACTCAAAAATTTTAAAATAAAAATAAAGGAAATATAATATATGTTTCTTTACAGCGCCCTATAAATCAGCCAAGTATTATTTTTATTTTTATTCTTTCACACTTCGTCACTGATCACACTGCTACGAGTCACAACGGGATCCCTTGATACATGCTTTCTCTCTCCTCTATTACGGTGCTGCTAGAGCAAGACGGAGTGCACATCATGTGACCCGTGCTGGCTGCTCGCAACTGCTCAGTTGCGATCATTATTACGAAGTTTTGTGATGGAATTTTTTTTTGTCTTTTTAATTGAAAAAAATCATCGAACAGCATCTACGTTGCATCTACTTCAAATATGCTTAGGTATCGCTGGTTAAAATCCTTTGGGTACGTGCTCTTACACCCTGTATATATGTACTTATCTCTTCACCTTCAGATGGTACAAGACTAGTTACTGACAGTGTCTGTTTATGTTTAGTCAAGTTCGGTGGTGGGCCACCGGCGCCGGGACAAGGACCGCGGTGCACTGGCGCTGAACGATGCGGAGAGAGTGCGCCAGCTGCCTGCGCGGGACACCACACTCGCTGCGCACCACTTTCGCCGCCACCATGAGATGGACCAGCACTTCGACAGCGTGAGTATACATCAGTTCTGCATCAAAATATAACTAGCCGCTGAAAATAACAGCTAGATACTTACTATCAATTCCAAACGCTTTTGACCAAAACAGTTGGATATAATAGGCCACTTGCATGGATTTCATAACGACTTGGAAAAAATCGTGTGGATAGATCTTTTTACTAAGATTACGAAAATGTTAGTAAAATTTTGTAGAAATGTACAGTTTTTTTTATTTTTAAATAAATAAATCCATTATTTGGGCTCGTGACGTCACCACATGAAAATGTCCCGTCTCCGAAAATGTTCCTATTAATTTTGTAAAATTCCACACTGATTTTTTTTTTTATATCCCCAGGGTTTCAAAAATACGATTAAAAAAAAAATAATAATGCAGAATGTCTTAGAATATTTTCCTAAACCGGAAAAAAATTTAAAAAAATGTGATGCAAGTGGCCTACAGTGAAACTCTCTTAAGAAGTTTTCCAAGGGACCGGGAAAAAAAAAACTTCTTAAGTGGGAAAACTTTTTAAGTGGGATTCTATTTTAGCCATTCATATCTCCAGTCCGTACTCGGGGCATACCTCATTTCGGCGTATGTCTGTCTACCCCAGTTAAATTGTCATGAAAACAAGCTTATATGCTCCAAACACTCAAATAAATAAATATATATATTATAGGTATCTTCTAGTAGTTACACATCATGGTAATACCTACTCTATTATTTGGGAGGCAGTAATTGGGAGGCAGGAGTCAGTAGATAACCAACACCTCTGCCATTAAGGTCACCCCAAGTGGTTCGATATGTTTGGTGATTTAGCAGGGGTGCCCGGGTTCATGGGGTGAGGTTTGTCTAGGTCTTGGAGGCGGATGACCAGGATACACTGAACCCCAGATTCCTAACCACCCCTTAAAACCTTTTCCTTCCCAGAACTCTCCTCTCCTTCCTTTCCCTAAAAAAACCCTCGACACAGCATCCCCAAAGATGGCATAGGCCCTGAAGGAAATTATTTTCCTCAGGGCCTCCTGTGTGGAGCTCATGTAAAAAAAAAATTATTGAATTCTTTTGTTGTAAAATTTTGCATCTCTGCCGAATAACCCTTAAAAGCACTAAACCAATCAAAACAAAACCATCCCATGGACACATTCCTAAATATTTTAATCCCTTATCGGCAATAGAGAAAGTAAACACAATTTTGAAACTGTTAAAAAAACCTTACGTTTTTCCGAGAATGGCGCATCGCAATTGCAAGCAAAAGTGTATTCGAGAGCCATTCGAATTCGGATAGTAAAAGTTGCAGCATTCCAAAAGGTTCATACTGTTGATCTTATTTGAAATTGGTGTAAAGGCAATGGATTATGCTTGTTGGTAATTACTCGCGTTAAACTTGACAGTTGAAGACAGCGCAGTGGCTATACGCTGTCTCTTTTTTACGCTTTGGTTTTCTATACGAACTGAGGGAGAAAGAAAGACTTGTTTTGGTTAATTTTAGCAAGCGGTTTGATAAAAGGACACCTGCACGTAATTTTGTTTGTAAACAAACTTCGATGATAGCGGGTTTTACTTGCCTCGGAGCAAGCGTTCCGCGTGCTGCAACCCTACCATGGCCCTGTGCAGAAAAATCTCACAAAGCCCCACGCGGCAAACTGTTTATTATTTGGCGGAATTAACTTTTTTGCACGCTTGCTGCTTGCTCGAATGGCGTTCACGTGTCGGAAATCGGACAGTCTATTTATTGTTATGGTGTGTTTTCACCAGGCACAGTTGACTATCATGTATTTTTAAAGATGTTTTAATCCTTTCCTAAAAATTCGAAATTAGAAATACGCGCAGCCCAATATTATGTACCCACCTACCTACCTATCAAACGTCGAATATCTACGATTTCGCGCGTAAATAAATGACTTGAATCGGAAAGTTGTATCAAACGAGCTGTTTGACGCTGGAATTATAATCCACGCTTTCAAAGTCGGTAAAACTATCGAATTCAGCCTCGCGGTAAATACAAAACAACTACAAAAATCATTAGCGAAGTTTCGTTTCAATCTAAATTTTAAATTTATGCATATGTATTTCCTAACCTTCAAACTTAATTTACGACAAATGTCAGATGAAGCACGATGCACGGCAAATTTTGAAGTTTGATTGAAAAAAAACGTAATTATAATGCATCTTTTACCATCTCCCCCGGCATATTTAATCATGTTGTTATGTACCTACATAATAATAAAGCTAAATATATTTATTTGAAGGTGGAAACATTCCGTATTAACCGTGATCCGATTTGACAATCAAAAGTTTTTCGTGTTTTACAAATTCGATGGAATAAAAATTTTATACAATAATATTATGAAACGTTCAGTATCAAAACGAATATTATTGAAGGAGGCGTCAAATGTAGATCTATCCCACTTTGTCACTAAGGCCGAAAAATACATGAAACGTTATATTAAACTCAACCTTAAAGACGCTTGCATATTCGTTACATAATTCCGCATTGCACATTCGTTCCACGTGCCGCATTGCTATTGTACCTAGGGTTTACGGCTTACGGGCCCGGCGGCCGACAAAGGGTCTGTTTATGGTCTCAGGTACTAGGGATTGCGCGTAATCTGTGAAGCCAACGTCTTTCAATTTATGACTTTGAAAAAGGTTCATTTTAAATATGTATTTTGCGGCACAATATTTCGTTTGTGTATTTTACCGCCGGTTTTCTAAAACCTCTTAAGCTGGAAGCAGTTTTAGCTCTAGAACTTCTTAAGTGGGAAAAAATCATGTTTTTTGCAATTTTTTGTATGGAATTTTCAAGGGACCGAAAATCAAAACTTCTTAAGCGTGAAAACTTCTTAAATGGGAACTTCTTAAGCGAGTTTTACTGTATTGATATTGTACTATGACTCTATGTTTGGGATATTCCAGTAGAGCACATGTTTTGTATTTTTTACATGAGCCCCACACGGGAGGCCCTGAGGAAAATAATTTCCATCAGGGCCTATGTTATCTTTGGGGATGCTGTGTAGGGTTTTTTTTTTAGGAAAGGAAGGAGAGGAGAGTTCTGGGAAGCAAAAGGGTTTAAGGAGTGGGTAGGAATCTAGGGTTCAGTGGGTCCTGGTCATCCGCCTCCAAGACCTAGACAAACCTCACCCCATGAACCCGGGCACCCCTGTTAAATCACCAAACCTAGCGAACCACTTGGGGTGACCTATGGTAGAGGTGTTGGTTATCTAATAAAGGTTCCCGGGGCGGCGGTACCCATTCCCGCCTCCCAAATTGATATAATTTGTATTTTTTTTTTATTTTTTTATTTTTTTTATTTCATATATATCCCGTTAAACTACAGTTAAGTAGTTTGTCAACAGGATTTTTATTACAACTTTTTACAGATTACAACTTAGACCTTAATTTATACAATAACAATAAACTTACACATTAATAGTAAAACTAAATCGCCTAATACAAATTATTTCTACCTAGTAGCCATGTTTTCAGCAAATATCTGACTCTATTTGGAAATTCGCATTTCTTAATATTACCAGGGGTCCTAGCACACTGAAATCGTTATCTTTACAATATCGAATCGGCATGGCATAACAACCGACGATTTTGTACCGAACCGATATTGATAGCAATGTAAGGTAATCAAAAAGAAATTGTTATACGCTGGCAACACTTGAGGTACTTTCTATGTAGCTGTCACAATGTCTATGGTATCGGAGTTTTAGACCGGGAGCCGGTACACAAACCTTATGAGTACACGGATGAAACTACTTTGTGGTGATAATGGACACTTAGAAAGCCTTAAAAAAGCTGGTGTGCCACTAGTGAAATTCTTTAATGGGATGGTTTAGAATCGTTGGTTTCATTCGTGTACTCGATGACGTAAAATTGACTATTTTCTATCCCAAATTAACACCGGCTGTGCCAGGCTGCCGGTTGGCAGACCTGCTAATTTTCTCATCTAATAATCGACCTTTATCATAATACATGAAACCATTCCCGTTCGTGTACCCGATGACGTAATTTTTTCGAAAAAAAAAACGAGTGTGCTTTAGACCACACGACTGAAGTAAAATTTCACTAACTTATGCCGGGTACCCGTTGTATATAATGTTATATAGGATGGAACCATTACAGTTTAGTTGACCCCGAGGTTACAGTATTCTTTGCAACGCGTGCCGGGTACCCGTTGTATGTTATATAGTACAAGCGCTTGCATTATAATGTAGTTTCCCGGGACTTGAGATGGAAACATTACAGTTTAGTCGACCGCGAGGTTACAGGGGCCTTGCAACGCATGCCGGGTACCCATCCCCATCCCCATCCCCATCCCCATCCCCATCCCCATCCTCATCATCCCCATCCCCATCCCCATCCCCATCCCCAACCCCATCCCCATCCCCATCCCCATCCCCAAAAAAAGGCCCGACCGTTCGCCTCACCCGATCACCGTTCACATAAAATGTATATATAATAATATCCTTTTTCGTAACGCATTCACCAGCTTACCCCCATGTCGAGCGTGCGTAAAGAAGTTTTACTTCAAAAATCGCTCACTATTTCTATGACTGCGTGGAACCTGCCAAGAGGTGCACCGGCAGGCTTACTAAATGTCCATTATCACTACAAAGTTGTTTCATCTGTGTACTCGATGACGTGGTTTGTGTAGCCAGGCTCCCGGTCTATAATAACTGTCAAAATCATCGTAATCCATTAATGTAATAATATGACAACTAACTAATAATCTTCTCTTTTGAACATTTAAAGATCCATTTACATCGAGATTTTGCTGAGATATCATATTAATATTAAACACACACACTTTAATATACGTTGGAAGTCCGCATGTATTTTTTTACAATAAAAAATCAGTTAATTGGACAATGAGATCATTAGCCACAATACGAGATATATTTGTAAGTACGAAACTCTCAAAGAAAACGTCTGAATTCCGATTTAATTCAATCCTGCAATCTTCGATAATCTGCCTCCGTTCGTTAATAAACCAGTAATTATGCAGAAAGAATGTCATTATTAATAAAGTTGTGCAGATATATCGTCAGTTAAACAAAGGAAAGGGTGATTTACAATCTCGTATCGATAACGAACCGATTGCCCTAGCACGCTTGTACCGTCGATAGGCAGACTGACGTCGAATGGACATAAATAAGGAATCGACATACGATCTCACACGATGGCAACACTGGGGATCTGTGAATGAATTTTCGTTTCTTAATTTGAAATGTGCTACGTGAAAATGAAAAATACCAATAAATTGACAATTTCGAATTGAAATACGAACTCAAATAAATATTGGCGTTTCGCATGTAGAGACTGTTTGAGACTAAACGACATTTTAACAAATTTCGTTTCTCGAAACAGAAAGCAATTAATTGATCGCCTTTTAGATGAATTAACTGAGTCTATGGGTCTCGTATACGATTTTTTTAAATTCTTAGAGTTTTTTAGTTCACCTCTACTCATTAATTAGCCAGTTATTTAGCGTAACAAACGACATTATTTTAAAAAAACTGTACATTGACAGCTTATCTGTCACTCCGGAAGCCACGGTAAAAACGGCGTCTTTTGTCAACCGACTGTCGGAATCGTATGTTCACTGTGCTCGCAAATATCGCTAACTGACCATAGACAATGGATTTATTACATTTCGTATTAATATTGGGGTTTTATCAATCGACTGTGCTACGGTCGCAGCCAAGAATGCATACGAATTGGCGGGGTTTTGTCAATCGTCGGTCGGAATATCCCTTATCGATTGTTGAGCGTGCTAGCACATATTGATACATGACCATAAATGACGGATTATAACGATATCGTATTGATATAGGATTATATCGATCGACCATGCTAGCACCCCAGGTAGCATATTATATATTTTAGGTACATTATACTCAAGGGTTCGCTGTCCGTATTTATTATTATGTTTAGGTACAAGCATGCCTTCATTCTTTGTGAACCTAGTATTGTGCCCATGTTCAACTTTCCTCTTATACTCAGAGTCAGATATGTGCTGAATCAATATTTTATACCATAATAAGGCCTGCACCATTTATACTTTTAACATTGCTGCTGTGCTTCGTGAACAATAATGTGATTAATTTCGAAGGTTCTTTTAGTTATGTACCTTCCTACTGGACCTCTTTGTAGATTTTCTAATCTGATACATAGTGTCTAACGTCAAGTAATTATGACAGTAGAAAGTAAAATATTCATGTTGATTATCCCATCTAATCCATGATGTAATATTATATTCTTTGCATTGCAGGAGTCCTGGCTGGTGTCCGTCAATGTGGGTTGGGAAGGCGGCGTGCACGTTCAGTCGTGCGGTCACCACGTGCACCTGGCGTGCCTGCAGGCATACCTGCGCTCGCTGACCAACCCGCAGCGCCCCCACAACCTGCACATTGACCGGGGAGAGTTCCTGTGCCCCGTGTGCCGGCAGCTGGCCAACTCGGTGCTGCCGCTGTGCCCGGGGCTGGGCGGTGGCGGGGCCCCCGCGCGCTTCTCGCCTCCTTCGCAGGACATACTCATCAATGATATACACAACTTCCTCAAGGATCACCAGCGGCCGCCTGTAAGTACCACCGCTTAAACATTAAACTTACTTATTTCGGTTGTTGGTGCATGATTAAGTGATGTGAAATATTTCTGTGAACGTTCAATGAACTTTTAATTTTCAAAATTGGACTGACTGAATTTGATAGCAGTGTATTTCACTTAACCTTTTGATTAACTGCTACTTGTAACATTGTGTTATTATTTGTACTTTGTATGTGTTATTATTATAAACTACTCATGCTAAGTGCCTGCTCTCAACACAGGTTCTCCTAATGAGACAGGCATGGAATAAAACAAATTGTAACTCAAAACTAATAAAGATGAATAAAAAAAAAAATAAATAAAAAAACCAGTCAACTGTTTTTCGTGTACATAAGCTGCACCATTGTGCTGGAATTTTTTCCGATGCGACTTTAACTTTATGCTTTGAAAACTCTGTAGAGGAAGAAATCAGAATTCCTTGTGCTTATGGTCACTCTACGACAGCTTATGAAATAATTTTTCTATGAATGTAAAAATTCATTTTTGTTCAACTGCGTTACATAAATGAAAATATTTTTAAACAGAGTTTTCAAAGTATTGTAAAGATCATTTTTTCTTTGAAAACACATTTTGATTGTTGGTTTTCGTGTAGGGTATGTAATCAGGTTTATGTAGAATTAATAAAACCAGTATATATATTTGTATAAATATATTTTTTTGACAGTTCGTCGCCTTAGTTCTTGTTTGTTCAATAAACCATTCGAAAATTTTACAGGAGGAGAAGGTTTACGTTCATTATTTCAATAAAACATTATGATAGGTGTTTAAGGTAAAGATCTCATTAGTTTAAATAATTCTTAGTTAACCCGTCAAAGGCCAGAAAAAACACGGAAATTTCCTAACAAACCACCACTTTGAATTTTGAATTGAATGTTTTGTGGATTAATTTTGAACTATCGTATATTTTATTAACCGAAACACATTCCTAGAACAATGAACTATGTACCAAAACAACATTACTTGCGTTAATTACTTAAATTGATAGGTTTTACAATGTTTTCGTCAAGTAAAACGCATCGACTTTGACAGAAAGAATCGTGGCAAATTTTACATTTTGATGTCACAGATAAAATCATTTAAAAATATTCTGGGATTGCCAGGTGAATGAAATTTATGCTCATCTTATGGGTAAATGTTGGCGCAAGCGATTCTGACCTTGTTCTTCATACAAATTCTGTACATAGAAGGGCCAAAATCGCAGACAAACATGTTTTGTTCGAATTTTTTTCATTTATTTTCTCGCGCCTGCGCACAATACGCGCGCGCCCGCGTGTGTCCGGCCAATAAGAGGTTAAACAGCTCTACTGCAAAACTACAAAATCACACATCCGACTTTGTTCTTTGGCACCGTCGATATATGAATAATCAGATACATTATCTGGAAAAAAGAAAACAATTGCAAAAAAACATAAATCATAATTTTTATCAGATTTTTGAGAAAAACCATTCAAGGTAATTTTCACGCAGTTCAAAATCAAAACTATCTTGACTAACGTGAATGCATTAATTTCAGACATCTTCCAATCTGTCAGAGGCAATGGGCAAGGCCATGGAGGATATGACCAACTCGACGGCCCTTCGCTTCAAGCAGCGAGGCGGCGCACCGGGCCCGCAGGCGCTGTTCCTGTTCGTGGCGTCGGTGGCGCGCACCAACCTCGAGGCGGAGCTGGTCCAGAGAGGGGGATCCCTTGCCGCCATCCCGCCCAGATACAAGCCCCGCCCTGACTGCATAGGTGGGTTTCTAATGGAACTAAAAAATTTCATTACTCTGGCAACACCGATTTTAAAACCAAAATTGTAATAAATTCCAGTCAATTTTTGAAAAATAAATTTTTTAATTCAAACACAAAAATTTAAAAAATGGGGCTCACTTTACGTTTTTTCGTAAAATTACTGATAATGTAAAAAAAACACGCACAAATTTTATTAAACAAATGTATCTTCACTTTACTTTTTTTTCATTTCATGTGAAAATAATTAATAAAAATTCCATAAAAAAGTTTCATAATTCATAGCTTTAGTTTCATAAATTGTTAACTTTTAGATTTTAACCGGTCAGCAACGTAAGCAGATATATGCGTTAAAAATACGATAGCAGTCAAGTACAATAAGCGTGTTTATACGTCAACGCGTGTGTCTCCATAGAAATCGTTCTAACTCCGTTATTGTTTTAGTGACATCCCTAAAATAAAAAGTAAAAGGTCGATAGTGGATCAAGCTGTACATCCCTATCAAGTTGTCCATAGAAATACATAACAAGAATATTCTGTCAGTTGCGCGGTTTACACATATTTTTACCCGCCAAATTTCCTACGGGCGGCTCGACCGCGCTCGACATTGTTAATTTTTATTAAATATTTTTATATGTAATGATAAAAAAGTGAGGTGACAAAAGTGTTTATTATACATTTGTACAAAAGTATAAGTAATGTTGTTTACATAATCTGTGATTTTAGTACCGTTTTCACATAAAAACATCACGTGAGTCATTTATTCATTACATTTTTTTAATGTTTGCATTCTAAATTTTAATATTTACAAATGTTAATATTTATTGGTAATATAACAATTTGAAAGCTTATTTTGTAACCTTTCTAAAACAGGTTTTACTATTCGGCTACGTTCAGAAATGTTTCATTTATAGAGCTTTAATTGTGAAGCGGTAATAACACAAAGTTTTCGTAAAACTGTCATTTCGTTTGAGACTTTATTAGTGAATATTTGCGATTTTCGGAAGGGTTATATAAAGTGTGGTGTTTTCTCTTTCTAATACAGAGGTAGATCTTACGATTAATTCTCACCATGAGACACAATGATTTCTACGAGACCTATGTAGGATTGTTCCCAAAAGTGAACAAATTGGCCTGAGAGGGAATGGACATTTTCTAGTTGACTGTTTTATAACAAGACCGAGTAGAAGCAAGATTGATTTTATTGTTATGTTCTTCCAGTTCCCCTTCTGCACGTGCTGGCGGTGCACGCCCGCGTTTTGGCCCAGTGGTCTGCCTCCTCCTGGTGGGAGCAGCTGACCGTGGGGCGGGCAGCTTCTGCGGCCGGGCCGGCGTCACCTGCCGCCACTTCGCAGCAGTTGGTCAGCGCGCTGGCGTCGGGCCGGCAAGCCCCCGATGGGGATGGTGATCGGGAGCTGCCGCTGCTGCTCAAGGACCCCGTGGCTATGCTGATTCACTTCCTGCTGCTGGCGCCACTCCATCTCGAACAATGTGAGGACATTTTTTAAACTTATTTCTATGGGACTGTTTAGTAAACAAATGCTTTGTGTTCCCATCCAGGTGTTGTGGGTTCAATTCCTCTCCTAGCTAAATCCTTCATCATTGTACAAGCAACATTTTTGGTTTATAATGATGATAGTAAGAGGAATTTGAATATTGTTAGGTTATTCATAACCCAGGAATTTTTGCCTGTCTTTTTTTTAACGTTTACTGTTTTCGATTAAAAATTTCATACAATTTATCTAATGTACGATATTTAAAATGAACATAGGTAGATATGCAAAAACTATGTTTGAAATCGATAATATGTATTTTGGGAGGAACTGGGGTTCCGCCAACATCCAAACGGCTGTTTAGGGTTCCATGCCCGTAAAAATTCACGAACTACTGCCCTAAGACATGAAACCTTCTTCTTGAAAATATTGATAAATACCTACTCATTCAAGTTACAAGGACAGGCGGTTTCACAGTATTTGAATAATTCATCAAATATCAAAGTTAAATTTCAAGTTCTGTTATTATCCAAGTTCTGGAAAATGATAACAGAACTGTAATTTTAGCTATGAAATTTGATGATTTGATGTTTGATTCTGTGAAACAACCTGTCCAAATTTAAAAGATAGAAAGTCACGTCAATTTGAACTCACCCGCCAAGAAAAAATCGGGTATTCTATGAAGTTGCAATAAAACAAAAACATTATAAAAAGTGCCGCGTGACGTAATAAATTGCATTGAAAAGGCCAGCGTTATAAAGGTTAATAATCTAATATCAGTATTTTGACCTTAAATTTGTAAAGATTGCCAAATGTTCTCGTTATTCGCAATTTCCTGATTTTTTGAGACCATTAAAATGATTGCATAATATAATAACAATCATTGGTTTTGTTCCAGCCTACCTGACGTGCGTGATCCGCGCCCTCTACAACCTGACCTACTACCAGGTGGTGGCAGGAGTGCTGCTCGGCCTCTCCCGCCAGCAGAGAGCCCTCCCGCTGCCCGGGGGCGCCCTGGCCCGCTCCGCCCAGCTACTGCTGTCCTGCCTGCCGTCCCCGCTGCTGGACGACGACGACGCCCCGGAACCGTCTACCTCCGGCCAGGATGCCCTGCCGGCGGCTGTGGACTGGGATGCCGCCGAGATGGATGTCCAGCGACAGCTGCTGCCGTACCTGCGGATAGCCGCCTTGCTGCGTCATCACCTGTGCGGCGAGGAGCTGCCCAAGATAGCCATGGAGGAGCTGGAGTTTGAGAGCCTGTTCCGCTATCTGGAATTTATTAAACCTGGTGAGTTCTCCGTTAACGTAAACATTAATGTCAGAAGAATTCAGTATCGGTCCCTGATGCTTTTTGGGCCCTTTGCGTTTCTGTCAGCAGGCGAAGGTTTTCTGGGCTACTCTCGTGTTGCAATGAAAACGCTTTTTTCACTTGTGCATTTTACTTTTTTAAATCCTCAGTTTTTAGAGTTATACCGACCCAAACTGAGTGTTGTTCCAAAGGAACCCCTTTTAGGAGTTCTAACTCCTTTGGTGTTTTAAAATGGGAGAGAATGATTTTTTATTATTAGTATAAACATTTAAAAGTACCTACCCCTTTTGTATTGGTAATGAAGTAATTTTAGCACTCTAGTAGAAATCTATAATTTGGTGAAACATTGGTTTGAGACCTTACTAATTATTAGCTAAGTCGCTGTTCCTAAAAAGCTAACTTTATTATTATGAATTTTAACCAGTTTCTGTTAACCTCTAATAGGCCGGAGACGCGCGGGTGCGAGCGAATAGTGCGCATGCGCGAGAAAATAATTTGAAAAAATATCGAACAAAAGATGTTTGTCTGCGATTTTGGCCCTTCTATCTTCATAATTTGTATGAAGAACAGGGTCAGAAACGCTTGCGCCAACATTACACCATAGGATGTGTCAAAATTTCATTCACCTTGCAACCCCAGAATATTTTTTAATGATTTTATCTGTGACATAGAAATGTCATTTTTGCCGCGAATTTTAGCTCCCAAAATTAATGCGTGTTCCTCGACTAAAAAATCGTAAAACCTATTAATTCACGTAAATAATGCAAGTAATGTTGTTTTTGTACATAGTTTATTGTTCTAGGAACGTGTTTCAGTCAATAAAATATTCAATAGCTCAAAATTAATCCACAAAACATTCAATTCAAAATTCAAAGTGGTGCTTTTTTAGTGAATTTTCGTGAAATGGCCTTGCCTCCCAGAGGTTAATCGATGTTTACTGACCCGTTTTAGCTTTTGATCAAGTTTTCAAGCACAACAGTTAAGTTGTTAAGCTTATCAGCTGTTCACAAATTGATCAAAAGCTTTGATGATCGTCAATTGGATGTGATGAACTTTGAAACACCCCAACATTAGAAAGATGGTTGTCTTATAGTTCTGGAATGTTCCACAGAAACCACCCTGGCCGGTGTGGTGTCAGGCGCGGGCCTCCACTGGTGGGGCTCAGGTGGCCTGGAGCAGCAGCTGGTGGAGCGCTGGGCGCTGCAGATGGGGGGCGCGGCGGCTCGCTGCCCCTCCCCCTGCCGCCGCCTACTCCCACAGCACCACTCCTGGGAGCAGCCCGCCCTGCTGCGCCTACCTCGCGAGTACGACCGCCTCTTCACAGTGAGTACAGCACTTAACTAGCAACCCTGGCCAGCTTGGTGTCAAGCACAGGCCTCCTGTCAGGCTTATATATCTACTATTTCAAGTAACATGTTAACTAATATTACCATATCGCAAGACTTGAAATGAGACCGCATATTGATGGGATCCTCAAAAGAGCAAATTCAATAACATATTTAATCAGAAAGGTCTTCCTTGATCTAACACCGGACATGATTCTTATTCTTCTGTTTCAGTACTACCACGAGAGAATCTGCTCCCAATGCGGTGCCGTGCCCAAGGAAGCCTCCGTCTGCCTACTCTGCGGGACGGTGGTGTGCCTCAAGCAGCAGTGCTGCAGGCAGCAGGATGTCTGTGAAGCTGTTCAGGTAAGTGTCTCCTTATATTTTTGACTCATCTTATTTTTGACAGGATACAGTCTGAACAGTTTCCGTAAGCACTTTGGATAAACGTTCATTGTGTTATCTCCCATTTTTACCCAGCGTTGTCATTGGGTGTTTACTGATGTCTCTGGTTCCACAATATGTATTCTTCTTCCTATCAAGTCAGAACAATGACACCTAATAAAGAATAACTGTAGTCATTGCCTTACAGAGTTACCAAGAGGTTATTTTTATGTAATATGTATTTTAAAAAGAAGCTTTTACACAATTGATCAGATTTGAATTTGTGACAGTGGAGAGGTCAAAATCTGACTTTACTTTTAGTTGTGAAACAGTTAACGAATCTTATCATGGGCGTAACCAGGGTTTGATTTAGAGTGGGGCTAAAAATTTGAAATTTAGAGTAGTTGACCGAAAAAAGTACGCTTGTACAACATATTCATGCTTTAGGTCTACGAATACAAAGAATATGAATGGAAGAAGGAAAAACCATGCAATGAAATGCTGTAAATTTGAAAATGCGACTCAGTCGACAATTTCAGAGGTCATGCATCGGCCAGATAGGGTGGGGCAAACGCCCCACCTTGCCCCACAATGCCTATACCCACAAATCATATTGCCAACAAGTGTTCCTCAGGGTTGACTATTGGGTCCTCTATAATTTAAAATTTTCGTTTATTTAAATGTAGTGGTCAAAATCTGACAATCTTCTGTTTCTTAGACTTTACTTTAGATTTCGAAACAGTTACTGAACAAATTTTACAAATAGGTGTTTTTCAGGGTTGACTGCTGGGTCCTCTGTTAACTTTTTGGATATGTAATTATAAATTAACTTTCCAGCACTCCATCGACTGCGGTGGCGGCACGGGCATCTTCCTGGTAGTGACCAGCACCTACATCATCATAGTCCGGGGTAGAAGAGCCTGCCTGTGGGGCTCGCTGTACCTGGACGACTATGACGAAGAGGACAGGGATCTCAAGTAAGTCCAAACACTAGACTCAAGGTCTATACATAATTGGCAGGAATTCGTATGATAAATACGGTAGTCCGCCGCATGCCTAGACTTGACACGCTGAGGTTATCTTAATCTTAGACACACTTACTTACTATATCACCGTCCAGCTTGCTAGAGCTGACCATTTTACCAGTCACCATGGTTTATTATCGTTGTTTTAGGAAATTTCCATTGGTACCCTGTGCATTCTAGCGACTGTTGCATGTGTTTCTGTTCTTTTGTATATAATCCACCATTATAATCCACTATTCACTAATTGGACACAATGTAATATGCATAGTTTTACATGCCTAGATTACTGAGAGAGTACTGCTTTTTATTTGTTAATTTTTATGTGATAATCAACCATTCAGAATAAAAATGTTGCGGGAATGTACCCACACTACGTGACATGTTTAGGGGGAGGGGGGCTCTTCAAAATGTCACGCTTGGTACAAATGAGCTGCGGCGGGCTTAGGTTTTTGATTACCAAATAGGGGGTTAAAAATTGCAAAAAGTTGGTCACATAGTATGGGTACGTTCCCTAAACTGGCTACAGTTATATATGATGTACATACTTACTGATCAGATCTGACATCAGGTTCCTCCCAACCGTCCTCTCCTACATCTCCTTTCCCTCCCCACTTCCTTCGGCTTCACAACATGATTTTATAAATTTTGTTGTGAATTTTTAAACCATATGTAAAATATTTAGGTCTTCACGTAGGAGAAATTTGGAGACTGTTTTTTTTTATAAATGAAACACTTTTTTTTATAACTTAAATTCTTTGACTTTTATTGTTATGATTGGATAATTACAACTGACGACAATAACTTTTCCCCACCCAACGGACAAGGGTTCAGTGGTATTTTAAATTCTCAGTGCAAGTTTTTTGTTAGAAGTTAATTAAAACTAATTCTGACCAAAAAATTGGAAAAAAAAAAATTATGCACATTACATTTTTTTATTTATTTTTGTGTTTGGTGTTGGATTAAATCCTTAGAATAAAAAAGAACACAAGAGAAGCTATGGGTGCGTGTTTCATGATCCGAAAGCCTGATCATTCTTTGTTTAAATTTCACATATACGTTCTATGTTTCATCCTTATGAAATTCTAAATGGGAGAGACAGCGTGTGCTAAATGGGCTAAAACTAAAAGGTACTGTGTCAGTGGCGATATTACTTTCCATTCAAATCTACATGTTAGTAATGTGTATTTAGTGGATGAGTCCAATAGTTATTGTTCAATTATTTTATCTCTAGTCTTACTCCAATTTAAGTTTGTGATGTTGTTTTCAGACGCGGCAAGCCGCTCTACCTCTCAGAAGACCGCTTCGAGCTCCTCGAACAACAGTGGCTGGCTCACCGCTTCGACCACACCAAGCGCACCTGGGTCTGGCACCGGGACTCTCTCTAGACATCCCCGCCATCAGCCACCAGCCGGGTGCCCATCCAACCCACACATCTCTTAGACACCGTATTGTTACATCTTATCACTGAAGGGATTAACCAATTCAAGCGCAGATGGCACTACATATTAGTATTTATTATTTTATCTCGAGTCAGCTCAAATACCTAAAAGAAAAGTTTTATAACAATGCTGCTTCTCTTGTGATATAGATGTCAAATCGAATACTTGTTGATTTTAAAAAATATATCTTATGTTTTGTTTTGCTGATGAGAGCTTCGTTGTAACCTCTTATTCTGTTACATGATCCATTTGTGTGAAAAAGAGAGACATGTTACAATGGAGCTATCAGCGAAGTTCTAACCTTTTTGATTGTAGGTTTAAAATCAGTGTGCTCATGCAACGTTATAATATTACAGTGAAAAATAGAAAGAATTGTCAGCATTAATAAATAATCTAAATAAGTTTAAAACCTTAATACAAGAATTGCTTCATGGCAGTCGTAAGGAATAATAAATTCAATAAATAAATCATCTCAACTTATTATTATATTTTACACTAATTTTTCTGTTACTTTGCAAGTGCCAACTTTGTAATTTGTCTTTCTGAAAAATTGATATTTTTAACCTTTTGCGTGCCATCGTAAGAACAGTTTATAAGGCAAGAAATCAGCATTGGTACTCAACTTTGGTTGCCAATAATGTTCAGCAAGGGGGTATTGAAAAACCTGAGCTAGTTAACTTGGCCAAAAGGTTAATATAAGTATTATAATTATATAATAACTTATTATAAATATCATACTGTATATTTTATGATAAACTTCAAAGTTTGCTCCTGATGTGTAAAAAAGTCAAAGTTGAGTCGATTTTACTTAAAAACCCAAATTTGATTTTTGTTTTTGTCGTACTGCCAAAAATTTACATCTCTGAAAGGTTTTGTTGGTATACTGTACTAGACTATCATAGTAATCCCAGAGAGAGGTATTACGTCATCCTTCTTACATATCTTATATGAAAATGTAAAGGGCAGAAGATACTCAAATGATGTCACATACAACACTCTCTGGGATTACTAACGTCATCAGTCGCTTGCCGTCAACTGTGAAATACTATTTAGCCGTTGCTTGTTCTTGATAACCAATCTCTTAATTGAACCTCCACACGGCATCTCCAAAGATCACCCAAGCCCTGAGGAAAATGATTTCCCTCGGGGCCTCCTGCGTGGAGTTAATATAACAATAAATGCCTATAAAAAGGACAATCACTATTTTGCTTTTGTTAATATACAAAAAATTAGATAAGAGCTAATTTTGTTTTAACAAAATTGAGTGATGAAATTGTGGAGTCAACTAGTAGCTTGAAGAATCTCAAATTATATTTTGTTTTCAGGTTTCTTTGTATATTATAATTAATTGGCCTTTTTGATGAATTGCTTTTACTTTTCATCATCACTATGAATGCGGGAGGGAGTTAGCATAATAACATGATGTAATAATAATAATTAATTGATATTAGCTTAGCTAGGTAAATAAAGAATTAATAAATTGCTGGAGGGAGGTAAAGTCGTTGGGGGACTTGACTTGATGGATGCTAATCAAACAAAGTTTCCCCATCTGTGACCAAGTTGTTCTCTGTAATATCTACGGACACTGCAGCTAACATACATCACTGTAATTTTATATTATCTATGCAGGTTACTTGTAGGTATGTTTACAGTGAAACCCCATTACAAAGAAGCTTTATTTTTTGGTTCCTTGACTGAAATTGAAAAATGGCCCAATCTATCCCTTTTATAAGGTTTTATTCACTTCCGGCCCCTTGGAAAACTTTATAAGAGAGTTTCACTGTACATTTGTTGAAATCAACGAATGAGAAATCTGTAATGTAACCTGCCCTGTGGTGCCAGTTTCTTCTCTTATCTGCCGAGTGTTGACCACGAGGAAGATCGGTGAGAAAACCCAAAACACTGTATATATATATAATCAGCAGGGTTTATTTATTAATATTCTGTATTGTATTTGCCAACGTAATGTGCATCTCTTGGCTAATTTACGTTTCAATTCACTTTGAGAAAATTAGCTGAAATGCTTCTCTCGTTCTCTGCTCAGATCCTATTAGATATTGTCTCGCCTAACTGTCGTCATTTATCTCGCTTATCGCGAGCCAAGTCAATTTAGAAAGATATTAGTTTAGTCCCGCCACTCTGTCTTTACTGTTAAAAAGTTGTTTGTAAATATATCCTAGATAAGGGCATAAACGTTTTTTATAATTTGCAATAACATTACATTTGTTAGTCTTATTTTCTTCAATATATATTTTGTGAATACTGTTTTAACTAACTTTTAATTTTAACCTTTGAAAAAGATTTAATCGCTTTCGCGACTTAATAAACTGTGGTGTGCCGAGGGTAAAAATCCCACACAGAAAGTATTGTTTTCAGATTACCAGTTGGATATGCCGGCGCTCAACGAATACAAATTTTTCATATTCAATATTTGGGGCTTTAGATGTGAAATGGGGTATCTGACGTTTGCTGAATATTGAAATAATGATCCCAAAATATACTACTTGAAAATAATAATTCTGCCACTTCCTCGATGTCGGATGAACTAATACACGGGAAGTTTGGTCATTTTAAGATAATATTTATTCATAGTATTAAACTCATTTAGCAAACATAGTCAGAGTCAAAAGCTGGGTTGTCCCGTGCAGCTAGCGTTGATTCTTCAGGTGGGCGAGAATAGTAGATAGAAAGTAATGCAGATGCTTACGAAGGCGATACTCTATAAGTTTAGTTAAAGTAATAATTGTAAATACAAGACTAAAACATTATTATTGTACGTAATTGAGGACTGCTGCTGAGTTAGGAATTGTTTAAATATTGTAAAAATGAAATATTTTACCCAAAATGTTGGCCAGGTTGTTGAGCATTTGAAGATTTTATACGAGTTGAGCGGAGTCAGGCGAGGCTTGCGGTCCGACGATGTTGGCTTGTCTTTGTAAATTAATATGTCAAATAAAGCATAACTATTTATCTCCGCTTTTATTTTCACCGCCTTAATCCTATGTTTGAATTCCAGTCCCAATGAAAGTCCCAGAAATGTGTGGAGGATCTGATTCAGAGATAAGGCCAGTGAAATAATGGAGTATCCTTTTTGTGGGTTGTAGAAAAAGTCCAGCATTCTTGGGAACTACCACAATGAACAGCATTCCACTTTTCTTATGTCATCTGCCGGGAGCCAGTTATCAGTTATGATATAGGGATGTCGAAAGTGGAAAAAAATATTGATATTTATTAAAATAATAGTGTATTCAGCTCAATATTATCAATGGTAATTTTTATACACAATTTGCATTATTTTAATGTACAAAAATTTCAAAAAAAATGAAGGTAATTTTATTAGATAAAAATTACAAAAATATAATAACTAAAAAGCTATCTTCTAACCTGTATCAGTTAGAAACAACAGCATCAATTGTTATAATACATAAAAACTGGTTAATGTTACTGGTTAGTCAGGTACCTACTAATTTATACAGCATTTCTTGCTGTCGTATAAAGTAGGTGATTTTTCACAAAAACAGCGCTTTACAAATTATCCAATTATTATTATTATTAATGGCGGGAGTGTTTTCAAAATGCAATCAAAAAATGTCCGACGAAAAGAGAGTGCATCAAGACAAATGGGGGGGGGGGGAGTTTGATGATTTTTTTTCGTCGTACCAGTATAGTGTTGCGGCCCGCGTAACTTTACAAATACATGTATGTGGCCCGAAGAGAAAAAAGGTTGAGTATCGTTGATCTAGTCAATCCACACTATGCAATTACACTAAATAAGCATGTCAACCTACCAGATACCATATGGGAAAAAAATTCACTGACTCCAGATATTTTCATATCAGAGGGTTCGGCTCTGTGGAATTCAATTAATATTATTAATTGAATTAGTTAATTCAATATATATATCATGTATTATTATTATTAAGACATTACATCATCAATACAAGAAGGTAGAAACCTGGTACTTAAACTACAAAATAATTGCTTTTTTAATTTGCTAAAAAAAAGGTATAACAAATAATCTATATAAAAAAAAATATATATATATATAAATGAATCCATGTTTCCCTTGGTCACGCCGTATCCTCAGAATGGCTTTACCTATTTCATTTATCATTTTTTTAAAGTTTTTTAATACTTTGTAGAAGGTTCTTACGGAAAGAAAAGTAAGAAAATTGGAGGGAGGGGGAAGGTGGAAGGGGAATGCGGGAGGGGAAGGGGATTCGGGAGGTGAATGGGGACGCACGGGAAAGTACATACAGGGAGAATCAATTTGATTATAAAAATTCGGTCCCGCGCTTCTCTCAGGAGTCTTCTCGTCTTCTGCTCCTAGGTGGAACTGAGGCGTCTCGTTAATTTAGCCTTTTGGAGGGCATAGGCTTCTACCTCAAGGGGTTCCACGATGATTTCCCGAACCTCCTGAGCGTGGAAACGTGGGATCCAGGGCCCCAAGGACGAAACCAAATTTGGTGGCATCCACCGTCACACCTTCTACCTCAAAACTCCGCTCCACCATTTCATACCATAGCTCCAGGTCATAGGGTCACAAGCAAAGACGTTACATACTTTAGACGCGGGGTAGAAATCTCAAAATGGGAAGCCAACAACAAGACAATTGTAGAGTACTCGATTTCTAGTACTTTAGTACTAAACTGCCACGCGTCGAGTAAGGTCGTGTCTTACTAGTAAGTAAATTGCATTAAAAAGCGCCAAAATTCCCTCCTGTGTGATGAGAAAATGTTTCTATTACACGGTAAACAGTCGTAAAAGCGAAGGAATAACATTTCATTTGTAAATACATGCAAATTACTTATTATTATCGATTATAAAAATAATACAATTGCTTATCGCCCAAAGATTTTATGCGTCATTAGAGAACTCAAGGCCTACTAAAGTACAGGTCTGGATGCGCAACAGCCAAATTACAAAGTCGATGCCATGCCGTCGCTAAGTAAAATTTACGTTTTATAATAATAATCTAATGATTCTTTATTTACTTGCCTGCGGTAAAACAACATACAAATCAGCAGAAACAACAAATACAATAACAATCAACGCCATTTGCAAACTATCGTTGTTCATTATAGCTATTTGACACCTCAAAATTCGACTGGTGCCCAGGCCTCCTACTTTAGTCGGCCTTGAGACAGTATTCGACGGAACTTTTGAATTTTGAATACGAAAATGCCGCCCACGTTCTATCTTTTGTTTCGTTCATATGCACACATTCTTTTAAGCGTCTATCTTTATAATACACGAGTAACTTTTGAATTAAGAAATTATTGATAATCGCTGAAAACAAAAGAGTTTTGATTAATTGCCACATTATATCTTGAGTTTGTGAGACTATGGCAAGTCTATTTATTTTATATAACGTCATTGGTCACAAGGCGGTATGCGAAACACCGCTCTTGTTTGTTTCTGGTTGCATGACTGTACTGCGAGTTGGGTCGCCGGATGCTTGCACTAATCGCGTTGTGTAAGTTGATGTATTGTAAATTTGGAGTTATTATTTATTATTTAACACAGATGATAATTGAACAAATTAAATGATGTGGCTGAAACAGGAGAAGAGAAGGGAGGAATGAAAAATGTTGTGTAGCTTTTGTTCTAATATTTGAATAATTTTTTTAATTCCTGAAAGTAGATAGTTGCCAGTAGGTAGACAATTGCTAGTATGTACCTAAACAAATAAAGAATTATCTCTACATATTATAAATTAAAGTCCTCCGCCGCGTCTGTCTGTTTGCGATAAACTCAAAAACTACTGAACGGATTTTCATGCGGTTTTCACCAATAGATAAGAGTGATTCATATTCAGGTTTAGGTATATAATTTGTCAAGGTTTTGTGTAAATTGATTGAAATATATAATATAGTGGTGGACGAGCGGGCTGGCAAGTGGGAGGTGTAGATTTGATTTGTATGCAGGTTTATGCTGAGGTTGGAAGGTTACTGTCTACATTTGATTTCGAAAACTTTGTGTAAAGCCCAGCAATCGCCGAGGCTTCAACGAGTTTATTCAAAAAATAATTTTGGTACCTATGTACCTACTTCATCGCTTTGTCTGGTATGAGAAGTAGTTCCATTTTGATAAATAAAAGTTTATTGAACTTGAATAAAGTTAAGATAATATTTCACTTATCCACACATCCACCAACAACCGAAATTTATGGCAAGTTGAGTTTTTAGGTTCTGAACGGAAAACATTTTAATATTTGTGCTTGAGCTTCTCAACATAAAATTTTGAACTTGGCGATATTTTTTTGCTAAATAAAATAAATTTGAAAAAATAAAAAATAAAAATATGCTAAAAACATTTGCCGGCGCGTGGGTGTCGTTGGCTCCCCAACAGGGCCCGAAAATAAGAAGATGGAGAGATACGAAATTACGAATGTTAGATGAGAGCGCTAACATTTTTTACAGCGGCAAAATCGATGCCAAAATTGCGGAAATGTCTAATAAAACACGACTCTTTTAAAATAGAGCAAAAATCTCGTGGGGGCTGTGTCAAGTACAATTTAAAGAAACATTGTGAATTTTTTCATATGTATAACTTTAGAAATAACCGAAACAGACTTGAAAGAAATAATTTTCGGAGCGTACTTTGCGATTTTTTTCTATCGAGGGAATTTTATATAATTTGCGTTTCGGCGTGGGGAATGTATAGATATTATCTTCGAAAATAACATATATTTTTTAAGAGCTTAAAAACTTCAAATATTTGAGGGGGATATGCAAGAAATCGGTAGAAATCCGGGTAGCGGACCCTTAAAAACGCGCCTTTTTGGCAATTTCAACCTTCCAACCAGTGAAGTTCGCGATTTGGTTCGAATTTCAAGAACTGTTACGAAATTCATCGCCCGAAAATGAAAATAATTTCGATCGTAAATCATATTAATTTCCACTTCACAAGCTAGACGGTCATTGCAGCGCACTTATCGTTTGCCAAAATCCTCAAATAAATCAACTGAATAAACACTGGATTATTAGAAATGTCACACCAATCATTTCAAACATCGCGGGGTAAGACAAGTAGATCGTAGGTACTTCCCCGAATCGATGAACCAATCAGAAGGAGCTAAGCCGACACTCCCGCGTGAAAATGCTATCTAGAAACAATCCACACGAAGACAATATTTACGTAAAATGCTGTCACCATGAAAAAAGTGAGAATTTTCCACTATCCACCAATAAAGAGAATGGCATACTTTGTTTTGAAGTGCCGCCTTTATTTAACTATCCAAAGATATTTGAAGCTTTGATGTACGCATGTTCGAAGGCTGTTTTCCTGTGCTACCAACCTGATTCGTGAAAACAAACACCATTTATTTGTCCTTTCCGCTTTTCCCGATATTTTCCAGCTTCTCGATGCAAGACGCCACGGAAGGCGCTTTTATGTACACTGCACTTTTATTTGTGTGGGTGTTATTGACGTGTCGATTAATAATCCACTGCGGGACGGATTTAGTTTTAGACTTTATGTAATTCATTTAATTATAGCCGGGTGGTTAGAGCCGATGCTTGTTGGTGCACGGTTAGCAGCGGCGCGGCGCCAGTCGTCGATTATAAAACAGTCAAATAGCTGAATATTTATGTGTGGTGTGGTGTGTGGTGTGGGTGTTTGTTGTGACAGTTGGGGCTACATTTTACAATGAAATTCGCCGAACATTTGTCAGCGCATATCACCCCGGAATGGAGAAAGCAATACATCAACTACGAGGTAAACATTCAACGTTTACAAACAAATATTTTTTTTAATAATAACTACATAAATATACCATTTCAAAGTAAAGAATAAACGTAATTTTTATGGTGATAATAGACATTAAGCAAAACTGATAACCAAAAAATGGCTCAAATATGCACTAACGATTAAAAAGGCTAAAATATTATGCAAATATGCATGTAATCTGGTGTATACAAATAAATAACATGGTTATTCAGGCATACATACTAAGGACGGGTTGTTTCCCAGAATTTAAACAATTCATAAAATTTAAAAGATATTTTTAAGGATATCGTTTCTCGAATTTTTACATCGCCTGTATCCTTTTTGCCTACAATTTTTGCATTGTGCAGGTGATGCTCCGTTTGAGATAGTATTGATTTTAAAAGCTAAAAAAATTATTATGTTATTATATTTTTTTCAATATTATTAGTTATAATATGTTATTATATTTTTCAATATTATTAGTTATAATATTATTGAAAAATAATATTATAACTAATAAAAATATTATAACATATATTTCTCAATAATATTATAACTAATAATATGTTATTATATTTTTCAATATTATTAGTTATAATATTATTGAAAAATATATGTTATTAATATAATATAATAAATAAATAATTCCACCTAAATAATGTTTTAACTTATCGAATAGTACCATACTTTCTTCCGTATAACTGTCATACAAAATGAACACCTGTTGAAAAATTTTTCAGGAGTAATGACGTCACACGATTAACTATACGTGGGGTGTTTTTCGGGGGATCTTGAAAAATTAAAACTTTGAAAATTATTTTAACTATTAAAACAAACTCTAAAAAAATATGCAGTTATTTAAGTCAGAAGGTCATTATTCATTAAAAAAATTAAAAAATTGGACTGGAGTTCTCTATTTTTAAGGAAATTTAGGTAGTATTTGTACACTTTACGATTTATTTCAAAATATGTTCTAAACTGTGTAATATATGTTAGTGCTACTTTTTTTACAGTTGAAAGGTTTTCATTAAGGGGCCGTTCAAGTATTACGTAACGCACTTGGGGGGGGGGTCTTGTGAAACGTTACTGTGCGTTACGAGGGGGGGGGGGTTCGAACAACGCTTTACGTAACATGTTTTTCTTTATTTAGATAAAAAAAAAACTAGGGAATTAAAATCTTCCAAGTTGGCAATCCTTTTCGTTCTCGAAATCTCTTGTTTTATTTATTACCGCAAACGCGATTAAAACAAGAAAAGGGGTATTTAAGCGACTTTCCAGTACTTTTTGCAACTTAATTGTGACTTTCAGATAAAAATTGTCCCTTGGGCGTTACGTAACGTTTAGGAGGGGGGGGTGGTACGTACGGAAAAAACGTTACGGCGCGTTACATGGGGGGGAGGGGGGGTCAAAAATGTTCAAAAATTGCATTACGTAATACTTGAACGCCCCCTAAATAGCCATTCTAAGGACGGGTTGCTTAAAAAAAATTAACGATTCATCAAATATTTGAAGTTA
Source organism: Limnephilus marmoratus (assembly GCA_917880885.1). Classification (NCBI taxonomy): domain Eukaryota; kingdom Metazoa; phylum Arthropoda; class Insecta; order Trichoptera; family Limnephilidae; genus Limnephilus; species Limnephilus marmoratus. Next base: position 22,035,072 of record OU862919.1, on the reverse strand, counting down.
ATTTTCACGTGCTGTCTAAGTTCCATTCAAGTTCTGTTATTATATCTTTATAAGCAGGTTGCTTTATAAAACTGAAATAATCACAGAGCTTGAAAAGAACTTTCACAGAAAGTTAATTAACTTCAAATATTTGACGAATTATTAAAATTTTGATCAGCGGTTAAGCTTGTCAGCTTATTACAATTTTAAAGAAAGCTGAAACGTATCTGGTATTGGCGTGAATGATCATTTGATGACAATGTTACGAGTACCTTTGAATATTTGTGGAGCAACAGGTCCTTAGTATTATTATTATTAGTTTACCTAGTGGTTCGCCCCTGTACCTTGATATGACTCCAGTTACTAATATCTATAGCCTGTATGTCGGACGAATATCTACAGCCAGGGCTGGGCAAAATACATGCTTTGCTGTAATTGAAATACAAATTACAAAATACTTATTTGCATGTATTTAAAATACGAAATACAAAATACTTTCAAGTCGTGTATTTGAAATACAAAATACAAAATACTGTATTTTAACCATTTTTTAATTTCAAATACAAAATACAAATTACAAAATACAAAATACATTTGGTTTTGGTAGAACATTTGGTTGCAATAAATTATCGTAAGTGCCCTTATCTAAGGGTGCGTTTCCATATAAGCAAAGCTGAGCAGAGTGAAACAGAGACGTGCAAAAATTGGTCAATCATATTGCTCAGAAGACACATCTCGTCTCCGCTCCACTGTAAAGTTTTGTGGTATAGGACTTAGGAGTTAGATAATAATAATTATTATTATAATAACACTAGCTGGTTCCCGGCATGCGTTCCCCGTTCCCTTCCCGCATCCCCTTCCCCTCCCTCATCCCCTTTCCCTCCCGCGTTCCCTTTCCTACCCCCCGCCTACCCTCTCCCCTCTCCCACTCCCCTGTCCCGCCAACCCCCCTCCCGTGTTCCATATATTCAGTCCCAGTACATTCAGTTTTCAAACAACTCAAGTGCCAGCTATTACAATTTTTTTATTCAAATTTTCATTTTTCACATATTACAAATATTCATTTTTGTATATTATAAGAACAATCAATCAAATCTGGTACCTAACTAAAGAACCTATTTAAAATATCTATATTTAAAAAAATCCATAGAAAATTCTTTTGTTACAAAAAAAAAACAGCTGCCTGCTAAATTCAATTTCATCAAACGCGCGAAATGTCAAACGTGCGAAGTTAAAATAGCAGTCAAGTTTTCTGAAATTATCCAATTTTCTGCGTAATTTTCTTATTTTTCTTTCCGTAAGAACCTTCTGCAAAGTATTAGAAAACTTAAAAAAATGAATGAAAGAGGTAAAGTCGTTCTGAAGTTATGGAGTGACCAAGGGAAATAAGGATTCATTTTTATATACATAGATGACATTTGTTTAGCGCATTTTTGTGTTATTTCGCTCTCAAGTGCGCTCTACAGTAATTAACTTAAAAATAATCTAGTATTCAGTCAAATTACTCGTATAGTGCTTGATCTAATACTATGATACAAAAATGTACACTACAAAGCAATGGCCAGTTTAATATAATTTGATACAAAATGTACAATAACAGTGCTATTAATTATATAGCACAAGACAATAATAATAACTAGCATGACATAAAAAAAGGTACAGCCTATTATAAAGCATTGATAAGATAACTACAAATAATCATTAGTAAGCGTGCTATAGCACAGGATAATAGGACAATAGTACAGGATTCTAGCGGTTTTAGTCTATATACTGTCTATGTCATTTTTTTTTTCATTTTTATCATTGAGGTCGCTAAATGTATTTGAAAATGTATTTTGAAGCCATAAGTATTTGAAATACAAATTACAAAATACCTCAGCAGCAGGTAATTGAAATACCAATTACAAAATACTTTTTTAGGAAGTAATTGAAATACAAATACAAAATACGTATTTGTATTTCAAATACGTATTTCAATTACAAGTATTTCAAATACTGCCCAGCCCTGTCTACAGCTCATACGTTGAACTAATATCTACGAACTTCAGAGTGTTGACTAATGTCTACAGAGCTAAGGTCGGACGAATATCTATGACGGTCCCAGTGTTGACTAATATCTACAGAGCGTAGGTTGAACTAATATCTACAGAGCGTAGGTTGGACTAATCAGCTAAATGCGTCCAATAGTCCGATATTAGGGATTTTTACATACATACTTACATAAATTAAGTTTCTTAAACTGCATACGCAATATTACGTTATTCCAATATGCTATACATAATTGCAAATCCAACCTCTGCCAGTGCTGTAGATATTCGTCAACACTTTGATTCTCCTAGATATTAGATATTAGTCAGCAGTTTGAGTTGTAGATATTCGTCAACACTTTGGTTCTCATAGATATTAAGTCAACAGTTTGAGCTGTAGATATTCGTCAACACTTTGGTTCTCATAGATATTAGTTCGATTTTTTCAGTTTTTGGAATTCCTGTAGATATTAGTAGACGCCTCCCCTTGATATGTATAAAGGTACCTACGTTTGTACGAACTCTGGCGAAAATTTTAAAATCGATTTACCGATTTTTGCTGAGTTTTGAGGTATTGCGTGTTTACTTTAGAACAAAATGTATAATTGAAGCATAAATTAACATGTTTTTTTTTTACTTAATTACGACAATATTTGCACATCTCGTGGCCGTCTGCATCCACAGGAGATGAAGGAGATGCTGTACAGCTGCATGGAACTGGCGCCCCCCGATGCCGAGGAGGGTGCGGCCGCCACCCGCCAGAGGTACCTGACCAATTTCGATGAGATCTTCTTCCACTACTGCGAGGAACAGCTCACCAAGATAAACACCTTCTACTCTGGTACCTATATCTTCTAATTTCTTAGTCATTCTCACTCATCTTTCAGTGATTATCAAAGAGAATTTTTCAACGGGCGCTCTCAATGTTTTTAAAATAGTTTGCTGAATTGTGTAAAATATACCTACATTTTTTTAAAATTCATTGTTCAGACTTCGATCAGTTTGAAGAGAAACAATTTTAAACCGTCTCAATACTGAAATACGCGTAGTCAGTTGCGACCCAGCATTCAAGGCAATATAACATGACCCCTTGTGGGGTCACTGAGTTACCCCATGCATTTAACGGTAAATGGTAATGGAAAGTTTTTTTGAAAGTTTTACTTTTCATATTTTAGTTGTTATTGGGGGAATTTATAGTTATGCTGGGGTTGCTAATTTACCTCACATGGATATTGAAGGGTTAATAAAACAATATAAAAAGCATATTGAATAATAATAACATAAAAAAATGCTTAGAAATTTTTTCCATAGGAAATCTAATAGCTCAGATATACACAAAATAATTTGCAAGGCGGATAGGAACATTAGGTACACCTTTAAATTTATACGACGAGAATGCCAACTTTCTTATAAATACTAACCAGGAATTATTAGATTCCTGGTCAAATAAAATTATTCATGCGAAACACTTCAATTATCTCAACCAAACGTATGTTGACAAACTTTCGTCAAACAAATAGTTGAGTATTGGAGAGTTGAGCGCAGAAATAGAAGGATTTATGCTTGCCATTCAAGATGAGTCATTAATACTAAAAATTATAGGAAGCACATAATCAAAGATATAAATCAAATTGATGATTTATGTAGAAAATGTTTGGCTTTTCCGGAAACTATAGAACATATTATATCGGGATGTTCTGTATTAGCGCCGTCTGAGTATACATTTAGGCAAAATCAGGTTTTAAAAATAACCCACCAAAGTTTGGTAATTAAACATAACTTGATTGACTGCCGTAATATGGTACCATATTATGAATATGAACCAAATTCATTTTTAGAAAATAGTCAGTAGAAAATAATCAGTAGGCTTTATAGGTTCAATTAGGAGTTCCACAGAGCCGAACCCTCTGATATGAAAATATCTGGAGTCGGTGAATTTTTTTCCCATTTGGTCTCTGGTAGGTTGGCATTTTGTTCTTGTATTGTTTTGTATTTATAATACTTATATAGTGCAATTGCATAGCGTGGATTGACTAGATGATCATTTGGGAAGTGTGCGAAAGGGTTTAGTTTTTCCTGTGGGGAAAATTTAACCCGGACATTTAAATCTGGTGCGTAAAAAAATAGTCCGACAAACATTTTTTATAATTTAAAAAAAAACTTGTTCGATGTGTGTCCATAAAAAAAAAGAATGAACCACATTGCTTAATACTGACGTGGTTTCAACAACGCATCTATATAAAAAAAGGATATTTCCTCGCTTATTCGAATGAGAATCGGACATCGTTCCGTTCCCTCTCACATTTTTAAAATTCATGTTATTGTCTTCTCAGATTGTACTTTGTGTGGACTGGATGTTTGGTTGTCTCTCTCTAAACAAATATTTTCCCTTCTATCAAGCCTTATCTAAAATTAAATTGCCTCCCCTCCGATCAATATTTCAGGTCTTCTAAGTCTGTAAGTACTCAACTCCAACCTTCCAAATAATTATAAAATTTTACCCTTAAATAAAATTAATACATTTTCCATTTCCTTTCCCCGTAGTATGAAATAATGGCCCAAGAAAGGTGAAAGCCAGAAATATTGAAAAAATATTATTTCTTGGATTCACCTCCTGAACTTTGTCAGTGTTCGTGTGAAACAGGGTGTATAAATAATATATTTGTCCAGAAAAGCTAGCAGAGGCGAGTCGGAAGTACGCTGGTCTGCAATCCGAGCTGCAAGAGCGGGAGTCAGTCAGCAATGGCAGCGGGGTGGGCGGGAAGGGCGGGAAGGGCGTGCGCCGCCTGCGTCTGCCCTTCTCCGAGTTCTACCTCAGCCTTGTGCTGCTGCAGAACTACCAGAACCTCAACTTCACCGGCTTCCGGAAGATACTCAAGAAGCACGATAAGGTAGGACAACACACATCAGTATCGACAAGTTTAGTTCGTCAAGTACAAAACTTTACACCTCGCATTTGCCCGAGTTCCAACTGAATCTCGCATTGTTCCAGAATAATCACTTTCTCAATCTACTTTTTATAGTTATGTAATTAATTACCATCAATATAGTTATATGCACCGCGACTCATTCAAGATACCACACGGACGACAGATGCTCTAGCACATTCAAGATAAGATAGGTACATCCAGACACCTGTCTCATTAGGGATATTATATTTTACTAATATTAACTTATTTTGAAAAGCTTAATTTCGATAGGTACATTTTTTGTAAGTTAGAAGCAAAAATATTTGACAGAATTAAATTAGATTGTTATTTGTAAGAATAGAGATTAGAGGGCTTTTAATTTAGATTCGGGTTAATTATTATACAAATTCTTGCTTGATGATCTATTGTTTAGTTATGATTTTTGATTTAAGATTTTAGTTAAAATTTGTTTACAATTTTGAATTGTCTTGTTTTAAATATACATACAACTTATCTGAAACAATGTATTTGAAGTATCTTTGTCAAAATGTTGTATTTGTTTTAGGTATTGGTAAGAGTTCGTTGGTTTTATGCTGCGTGTTCGCTGTGTTTTATATTGAATGAATTTTCTAAAACAGTAGATATATTCAATTAGATTCTCTATAAATACCTATCATCCCAAATGTTAAGGATGGATTTTTTGCAGGTAAGTTTCTATAAACGGGCGATTAATCTGTCGTATAATAATTTAATTAAAACAAGAAACGTAGGATGCTAACAAGAATTAAGAAGCCTGATCACTCTCTTTAGGGCTTTAGGGTGAATAATCCAGCGTCCAAAGATTAGAGGGTTGCGGGCTAAAATTTACAACCTTCTGGGGGTATTTCATCATCCTCCTATAAGCTTATCCATATGATAACGAATATTTATAAATAAACAAACACATTTTTAAGTGTTTTTTTGTGTTTAATTAATTGAAAATGTTCGTTATCGTATGGATAATATATGGGGAGGATGGTGAAATACCCCCTCTGAAATATAACAAAAAAACAACATGACTGGAGAGGAGTAGGGGAGTAAGTATGACAAAGCGGGTGTAGTATTTATACCGTTGCCTGTTCCACGTGACCTGTCCATTTGTCCAAGTGTCCAGTCCAGGGGCTATAGGATTCACATAAAAGAGATGGCGGAAATAATATTGTTGTATTTTCCAGGAATGTAAGCTACGAGTACAATTCTCTTTTTTTCTTACGTAATGCTTTGGCCGATGGGGTGGAGAGGGGAGGGGGGGGGGGATTGAACCCCCTTCCTAAACCATCTCCTTATAATATACGCCTGTAATGTATTTAAATAAAGAGCGTGCAGATAGATTTGTACAGGTAGGTATTCGGGAACGGACTAGAACAGCGGTCATCACACTTTTCCGGTCAAGGGCCGCGTAGAACAATGTGAGGCATCACCACTTATGAATTGGGGGAGGGGGGAATAATTCGATTAAAATTTATTTGTTAGATATACATTATTGTTTACCTACTTAAAAAAAAGCAATTCTTTGGTATTTTATGTACCGGGTTACTACCTCATTCCTTCCTGTATTCATGATATTCAATTCTTAATAATAATAATAATACACGTAAGGGGGCGTACATTAATTACGTGAGCAGTTTTTCTTCCAATCTAGAGCCCTCCCCCCTTCCCCATTGGTGAAATAACATTTACTTACAAATAATTACCAAACTTGCCTATAAAATCATGAAACACTGAAATCTTTAATGGCCTATATCTTATAATTTAAAGCAAATATAAATAAAGCAGCTCACGTCCGTACTAGATATTTGATATACCTTTTGATTACTAAAATAATTTTTCAGTTTGGTTGGGTATTGTGATCTCAAATCCAAAATTAAGATTTGTATGAAACCGGCCGCGCGAACGTTCCATTTAACATTCTGTATTTCCAAATGTTTTAGGCCTGAAAGTTCGCTTTGAGGACAGTTGGGATTCTAAAAACTTGTTCTTCAGTTTAGCATTGTTATATTCTCACATTTTTTAGTAAATCTGACATTTCAGCACGATCATTGCGTCATTGCATGATGGTGTCGGTTTTTCAAATTAATTATTTTTTCCGGTCACCAAGCCAAAGTGTTTTTTTAATTTTTTTGTTATCTACATATCAATTTTTAACCTCACTAGGTGAGATATAACCGCCTGTGTTGAATTAATTATCAAGTCTATTTCAGAACCCAACTGTAATTTGAGTCATTTTTGCGAACTTTCTTGGTAGGTACGAGTGCTATGAAAAGAGGCTGTTTAAATAAACTGTTTACATTATCATAAATATTATCAGTTTTTCAACAATGCGGGCGCGACTTACGTATTTCATGAATAATTTTTCAATTAATCTGAAATAATTCGTATCTTCACGAAAACATCCAATAAATCTACTACTGTGGTTAAAAGATAATCAAAAAATCGAGTGCAGTTTACACGCGGTAGAAGCGAAGTCATAATCAAAGGGACCAATGAGCGCAGTCCTAGCGTAATTTCCGTTTCATATCTCAACCGATAGGAGCTTTTAAAAGTGACATCATAATCAAAGCGGCCGATGAGCGCAGTTGATGCGTCGCAGGTGCAGTAATCGTCATTTCCGTTTCATCCGAAATCCAAATAACAGCGGTGCTATAGAAGTTTCACTTCAAAAATATTTTATCTGTCGACAATCAAACAGTGAATGCGGAATACAATATAATATCATTGAAAGATCCTTTTGCATCAATCAATATTATAACTTATCAATTATCATCATGATCTGTCATCCAGTGGCGGACTAACGTAGGGGGGGGGGGGAGGGACGGCCCACCGGAGACTCTAGTCCTGGGGGGCCTCCAGATGCCTCCAAGTTCCCTTGATCAAATCCTAAACAAAGCTAAGGCGCCAGCACACTTTAAAAAAAATGTAATTTTTAAAATTATTTATCTAAAAGATACATTTGTTAAGAATGCTCTCATCAAATGTTTCAAAGAAATTTAAAAACAATTACGGAGAAACAACATTTTATGTGAAACCGTTTGAAACAGTTTGTATGTTGAGTTATCCTTCAGCAAAACTTTGAATGCGTTTTTCTCGAAACTTTTTTAATAAGTTTTTCAACCTGGTTGACAACATATTAAACAAACTATAAATCCGATTTGCATGCACCAAGTCTTAAACTATTCGAAAATCCAGTGTCTATGACACCACGCAGGTGGATTTTGATATCAAAAAAAAAAAAAAAAATTGGCGGACCAGCGAATTTTATTTTCGACTTTTTTATGGAAAATTTTCATCGTTTATAAAAAAATCCCTACATATTGCCATAGTGACCGGATTTTCGAACAGTTTAAGACTTGGTGCATGAAAATCATGCACAAAGTATTTTTTAAAAAAGGTTGAAAAACGTATTTTCGAGAAAAAAGCGCTCAAAGTTTTACTGAAGGATAATTCAACGTACCTACAAACTATTTAAAACGGTTTCATATAAAATGCTGTATCTCCGTCAATTTTACGAGTTTCCTTAAAAAATTTGATGAGTGCATTATTAACAAAAGCGTCTTTCAGAAAATGAAATAAAAATGACTTTTTTTTTTACAGTTCCTGGTGCCTTAATGCCTTGTTTAGGAGTTGATCAAGGGATCATGGAGGCGTGTGGAGGCTCCCCAGGACTAGAGACCCGTACTGAATAAAAAGCTTGCAAAATTACATCAACTTCTACTAAGGGGGGGGCTCATTCAGCTTTGCCGCCCCGGGCCGCGTATTTACAATCCCTACCGCGTTTCAGTCGCTTTAAATTTTCAATATCAAAATTTAAATATTTAGAAATAAAATTATTAATTTCTAATATATACATTGGAAAGATTTTTTTATCTAGATTTTAGAACAATTTTTGTTTTTGCGAAGTGATATAAAATTATCAATATAGAGGTGTATTCACAATATATGGGAATAATATTAAAATTTAAATATTTAGAAATGAAATTATTAATTTCTAATATACACATCAGAAAGATTATTTACCTAGATTTTAGAACAATTTTTGTTTTTGCAATGTGATAAAAAATAACCAATATAGAGGTATATTTAAAATGTAAATTGTCGTTACCGCGACTGAATCGGTATAGGTTTTGTAAATACGCCCCCGGGCCACTGATGGGCTTATCCCGCCACCGCTGTCTTCAACTAGTTCGAGTATTGAATGCTCATTGCTTCCACGCCTCGTTGATAAATGAAATTGATGCATTAGCTTTCTGTATTCGTCCAATTAAACATTTAAACCGTATTCTGACACCATTACTTGTACGCTGTCTAATAATTAATATAACTAATTGATATAGACGTCTTAAAACAGAGACACGACTCATATTTGGCAGCGCAGGCAAAATTAGCAAGCATTATTCATATAATAGGCACCTATGTAAAGTTAAATGACGCTGCTTTGGCGCCTTTTGAAACGAAGGCTATCCCTGTGGAGTAGAATTACATTTACAGTAATTGAATTACTATAAATGTGCATTTCTGTTGTTATGTTTCGTGAACACCTTACTGAAGAACCTGTACAGAGATTTTGGAAGTACAGACCGTTGTAAAACCGCTGGGCAACAGCACTGGATTTATCAATTTGGGGGGTCAGGTATGGGTACCGTCGCTCCGGGAATCATTCATTGAATAGCCAACATCTCTGTCATAGGTCACCTTAAGTGATTAGATAGGTTTGGTGGCTTGTCCAGGTCTTGATTGCGGATGCATCTGACCACGAGCTGCGAGGCGGGCCGGACCGGAAGAGGCAGATGTAAGGGGCTGACCTCTGGATCTCCCCAGGCCGACTCTCGACTCTCGACCCAATGCGTTGCACCGCATGTTGCGTGGTAGGGATGGCTTCACACGTTCATCACTCCTGGACACATTGACCCCCAGATTTCTATCAACCCCTTTTCTTCTCAGTACTTTCTATCCTTCCTTTGAGGGAAATATTTTCCTTAGGGCCTTCTGAGAGGAGCTCATGCAAAAATCTGAGATCTTACTCTTTCTCTCGCTGCTGCAGAGTTGGTAAATCTCAACTTTACAGGTCTCAAGAATACACTAAAGATTAAACATATCTGATAGAAAAGGAAAAAAGTCTTACGACGTACAAATTAAAGATGTGTATTATTTTTACACGGCCATCGTCTTTATCTCATTCTCATGATCCTGCCTCACAAGAAGCTATTTTTAGAAGAGTTTTATGCCGGTTACTGAGGGTTTTGTTTATATTATATATTATGTTTGTTGAATCGTTCCAGTTGATGAACAGCACCCTGGGCGGCAATTGGCGGGCAGAGCGCGTGGAGGCGAGTCACTTCTACACCAGCAAGGAGATCGACCGTCTCATCTCCGAAGTGGAGCACGTCGTGTCCAGCGCGCTCGAGGGTGGGGACCGCGCGCGTGCCATGCGCCGCCTGCGCGTGCCTCCCCTCGGGCACCGCCGCGGGCCCTGGACCACCTTCCGCCTCGGTCTCTTCAGCGGCTGTTTCACCACGCTGGCCATTGTGGTGGTGCTATCAGGTAACTAGGTAACTAGGACATTAGAACCATCCCGCAGACTGCAGAACAACTCGGCTCGGACTGTTGAATGGTGCTACGCCACTTTCCATTGTCTATCTGCTATCAGAACTAGGGGGTCCTCTCCAAGTTGAGGTTGGGTACTATTAATTTTATCCCAGTTGTAAAGGCGCATATTGGCCACCGGTCAATGCATGATTCAATGTGAATGACTCCAGATGTGTGAGGATTACAAAAATTAAATACCTACAAAACCGGACGCATATTTGTAACCCGTCGTAAATAAATTCCGCAATCAGCAGTACTTCAAAGCAACGCATATTGTTTGTAAGGCACATTTTGGACGCCTTATATGATTAAGCAATGTACACAGCTTCAGAGTTGTGAAGATTGCATCAATTATATAAACCAGGCGTATACTGGACTCCTGTTCACAAAGCTACTCAAATTTCGTTGATTCCGTTTGTAATGCGCATTTTGGATGCTTATTAATTATGGTTCTCAATGTACATAGCTTCAAAATTGTGAGGATTGCATAATGAAGTAAATCAGGTTCATATTTGGCGCCTGTTCAGGATAGATTACGCAATCTGCACAACTTCAAATTGTGCATATTTCATTGATTCCATTTTTGGACGCCTGTTAAATATGGTTCTGCAATGTATATGACATCAGAGTTGTAGAATTGCATAAGTGAGATATACCAGACGAACATTTTAATGTTTTACCTCTGTTTTGTTATAGGTATATTTAATATTAAAAACACCGTTATTTTATAATTAAGCCTTTTTATTGTATAGGTGTTAACACCATTGACTGCCATTGACATTACTTCCAATAGACCACAGATGACAATTATTATAAGAAGTAGTTCATCACTAGTGATGTGCAACATACAACAATAGTGATGTGGCAACCTCTTCAAGTTTTAATTCCTCTACTACTTATGTCTGTATTATTAATTTATGGGGTAATTTTTCCCAGCCCTTTACCACCGCAAGACCGAGGATTGGTCCGTTTTCCTTCGCCTCTTCCGCGGCCCTTTCCTCCTCGTGCTGTTCCTGTGGTTGTGGGCCGGCAACGTGTACGGCTGGCGCACGTCCGGAGTCAACCACGTGCTGATCTTCTCCTTGGACCCTCGCCACAACATGTCGGAGCAGCACGCGGGCGCGTTGGCGGGCGCGATGGGCACGCTAGGCACGCTGGCTTGTCTTGCGCACTTGCACCGCGGCGCGCTGGGGCTGACGGATGTCACCGCGCCGCTGTGTTTCTACATCGTCACTCTCGGCTTCCTGATCAACCCGCTGCGGGTTCTGCACTTTGAGGGGAGAGTCTGGCTGCTCAAAGTTCTGGTAAGGATGGTTACCCACTTCTTTCTTCCAAAACTGTTCTTCGCTCTTTACGCTCCGAAAGCTTTTATGTATAATAAATTGTTAAGGCGTCTAAGGAATGTACATAATAATAACACTAACTTTCCCTAATTCAAAAGGTGCTTTACAAGGAGTTCTGTGAACAGTAGACCCCGCGTCCAAAAAAGTATGTTTCATATTTAATAAATCAAAACCATAATTTCCTCTGAAATGTAAATTGTAAGACTTCCAAGTAGGTTCCTTTTTAAATATCTATCTACTTAATTATAAACCATACATATTTATTGTTAAAATTATTTCATTTCATTTAAGGAATTATACAATTTTTCCAAAGAAACGTCACTATCTCAATGTCAATTCTTTTTTCAAATTTTCTTCAGGCAGATAGGTATCACAATATTGAAAAAGGGAGAGTAAGTCCAAATAATGAGAGAATACTCCTGAACCATTAAAATGGCCACCATCTTGAATCGGAACGTACAGACAAATTTACAGACAGACATAAATTAAAATAGGACTTCGCTACGCCCAGTCAATAACAGCTTTATATTACATTTTATCAATAAGATCAAGATATTTGAAACGAAGAAAGCAAGGTGAAGAATTGAAGCCCATCCAAGTTGAGAGTTGCGAATACTATTGTTTTTCATAGAAGCGTCCAGAACGGTTTTCCACTAGTGGCGCTAGTGTATTTGAAGTAGTTGGGTGATAATTTCTGTAGCCAGCAGTGGTTTCATTCATTAATCAGTAAACTTAACATTTTCTTCCAGGGGCGGATAGTACTAGCTCCCTTCTTCTACGTGGGTTTTTCCGACTTCTGGGTGGCGGAGCAGCTCACCTCACTGGTGCCCGTCTTCTTGGATATTCATTTCACCTTATGCTACGCCTTCTTCTCTGCTGATTACTGCTCTAGCTCTCCATGTAAACACTTCCTTATTTTTAATAATGAACTCTTTTGCAATCCTTGGGGAATACCCAAATTTCTGTATAAAAGGTAGTAATTGATTTTGGCTCTGGTTTGCTTGTTGAAAATGCATTAAATAAATATCACCACTATGCACCTCTTTTTAACAAATCTTTATTTTTAAGTTTAAAAGCTTTCCTGTAGTGTTTCCAGATTTTTGCTCAGGCTAGTTCGTTGAAGCCCCTGTTTTTTAGATCATCTTTATCTCTTTTTCCTGGTTACTTACAACTGCTATTTCTGGTCCCTGACATTTAAAAAAAATAATGAGTGTCCAAAGAAGGAACCCTGAGGAACACCCAATGTCATAACAAAAGTGTAAATGTTTATTTCCAGCATGGGTGAGTGGCTTGGTGTCTGCCTTGCCGGCCTGGTGGCGCTGCTTACAGTGCTTGCGCCGCCTCAGGGACACTGGGGAACCTTCTCCTCACCTACCCAACGCAATCAAATATGCCTCCTCGTTCCTATTGCTGCTGCTGGCTTCACTCTGCACCTACTGTCCTAGTATGTCATACTTTGATCATCTATCAGGCAATTTCGTATTTGTACATTGTGCAAGAGTTCCAACTGCTTCCCAGCTGTCCGGAGCCAGAGAAGGTTATTGGGAGTGGAAGGAGATCGGGAAGAAGAAAATGAAGAAGTTTCTGGCTATTCAGATTTGGCCACCAAATGCGGCTAAAGCCATTTTAAATTATCTACAACTCTGTTACAGGAACTAATCCCAATTAGCAACTGATCATTCAAAACGTATGCATGGACACTGGAGGTCTAGATTCGTTCAAAATAAATAAATGTAGCTTCGTTTAACAAAAAAAATTAGAATCTTGCGAGAGCCTTGAAGGAGTAACCATCAGTTACTTATACCAAGGCGGGTAAGAGGTGGATTACCTCCACTGATCATTCAAAAACATTATTCGTCAAGCATTGCAACACGTTCTTCCTCTTAGGAAAATGTCAAAACTACGATAATAAATAATATATGTGAATAGTAAATAAATATTTTTATAATAAGTAGAGATAAGATATCCTCACTGAAATCTCCCATGCTGAGGACTTCATTTACTATTAAAATGTAATTACTAGTACTAAAAGTACTTTATAAAGGTACTAAAAGTATTATTGACTGAAAGAAGCGAAATTCTGATTTAACTCAAGCGTTTGGCATTTCATCACTCTGTAAATTTGTTTGTGGGTTACGTTTCCATTTTAGAAATCTGCATCATTCAAGCAAACCTTACTTTGACTAGATGGCTAACTTTGACAATGGTTCAGTAAAGATTATTTTTTCAAATGTGAAATCTATTTTGTAATTAGTTAATAAACACTTAAAAATTGACGGAATGGCCGGAATATAGTCATAATTGGTTTTATACACTTTATTTGCTATTTGACTACTTAATTATTTATTTTCTAGTTGGGAATGGCTGTTGTGTGGAGTATCTAGACCAGGGTTTCCCAACCAGTGGTCCGTGGACCACTAGTGGTCCGCAAGAGGCTAGAAGATGGTCCGCGATGGTCCGTCGGTCAATAAGCCATCCAGCGCGCGGGCGGTCCCTGATCAAGAAGTCTGAATAAAAAAAATTGTGACAATAATTAGTTTATCATTATTGTACCTTGTGGTCAGTGGCCATTATGGTATTCCGTTTCGCCCAACCCCATCCTACTCCGTTCCACCCCATATCCCATTACGCCCCCTCCGTTGTGGTAAATTTTCTGCTAGAACCTGTCCCACCCTATCCTATTACGCCCCTCCCGCTGTGCTGTCCGTCCCGGGTGCCGCCCTTGCTAGCCTACGCCAGTGCTTGTGATCCCTGTCGAAAAAATAAACATACAAGTGGCCCGGGTCAGAAGAAGTAGGCATGTTATCACAACTGCTTGAACTGTTTATACCCTGTGTTTAGATTCCCAGGAAACCCTGAGCGAGTGCGCCTGGCTGGGTGTGTGGCTTGGTTTTGGCGGTGTGGCGGCCCTGTCAGGCTACCTGTGGGACGTGCGCCTGGACTGGGGCCTGCTGGATGCCAGCCCTGGAGACATGCCCCTGCTGCGCCAGGAGACGGTCTACACTTCTACGGTTAGTATGTTTCAACATCTTCAGTATTGCACCCATCGACCAAGCATGTCATATAAATACAGGCGATGAATGCATCCTTTCTTGAAGTCTCATCATTGTTGTCTTGATCTATCTCTGATCAATTAGTTTGGATGTTTTGCAGATATTCAAATGTAACACTGTCATCAAATGAAAGGTTCCCTTTAAGAGCTTCTACCGGTATTTTAATGGAAGATGTTCCGAAGAACTAGCGTCATTGATCCCTTTGGAACCGGTGCGTAGTCGCGAAATACGCCAAACATATAGTTGAAATTTGTCACATATCACACGTGAGCACATTTTTTCTACGATTCCTTCTTGCTCAGCTGCGGAACGATTAGCCGGGTTGTGTGATTTCTCTGTTCTACAAGGTGGCGCAAAAACCATCACCCTTTCGGGAGATGCCATAATTTTTGCATTTGCTTTGACATTTGTGAAGTAAACAGAAACATCAACAAGACGTGAATCGCTAAACTCCTCAAGAACACACCAAAAATGATTTTGGTGATTTGCACTCGCCGGCAAGATCGCCCAATTTAACCCTTCCAGACTTCTTTTAGTGGGGTTTCTTGAAGTCATAAGCCTATATCAAAAAGTCTCAGACTCTTGCAGCCCTCAAAGAGAATATCCGCCAAGAATGCAATAACCTGCCGCCGGAAGTTCTGGAAAGTGTGATGGAAAATGCCATAAATCGCCAGAATTAATGCCCGTATAGGCATTAATTCTGGCGGCAGCCACTTGACCGATATCAATTTCTCGACTTAATGGGAAAAAAATTAAGACTACAAATAAACACAATCCAAAAGCAGAACCAAAATTTTTTATATTTAAAAAAAATTACAACCAAAGAACTGATGACAACTTTTGCGCCACCTTGTACAATATTGGTTTCTTTAAGATACACGTTTACTCAACAATCCTCTCCTCAAAAAGACCGCCACACAATAGCCGGACCATCGATGTTAAACGAGGACCTTTTAAATTTAAAAAATCAAAATGGTGGTGAATTTTTACGACAGTATTACAATTGAATGTCTGTGAGATACAACCAGGGGCCGCCCTAGCTAAATTATTAGGTGATGCGAAATCTCTTGGTGGCGCCCCTCCCCTCCTAACAAAAAATAGAGCTCTTTCTATGCAGTTATGCAACTTTAATTGAAGTACCTAGTAGGACGGATGAGAAATAATAACAGAAAAAATATATGTTTGATTACATTTATTAAATTAAATCTGCGAAATCAATAAAAACACTAGAACACAACTTTTCTTGCTTTTGCGCTTGCGAATATTTTTATTGAATCAGAATAATTTAACCCTTGGGCAATATCATTCTCAATTGATAAAATTGCAAGATCTGATAGTCTTTCTTGACACATAGCTGAACGTAAGTACGTTTTAATTTGCTAAAGCTTCGTTCTCCTCTGGCAACAGTTTTTTTTTTTTTTTTTTTTTTTTTTTTAATATTGTACAACAGATTTTTATCCAATTACTGTACAATTTTCTCATTTTGACAGTCTTAACACCTAGGAAGATGATTATTATACAAAAAAATCTTAAGGCTATCTAACGAAGAGTTATATATATCTAGTGTTTCCGATATTTCGTTCAACAGCACCATTCCTCTTGTCATGCTATGCTGTGCTAGAACATCTGTTCTGCCGTATGGTATTTTGAACAAGTCGTGTCGACGACTACGGCTGAAATTTTCAGGCACGTATAAGCCATAACATTCCAAGAGGAATGGGCTGTCAATACGATTATGGATTATGTTAAAACTAAGAATTGCAAGATTTGCATAACGTCTAGTTTCCAAGCTAAATCTATTTGTTGCCTCAAGTAATTCCATATGGTGCATGAATCTCGGGTACGTTCCATGCATCCGCATATAGACATACCTAAGGAACTTTTTCTGAATTTGTTCTAGCATATTAATATACTTCGCTTGGTGCGGAGTCCACACACCACTGGCATACTCCAGCTTACTTCTTACGACTCCATCAATCATGGCTATCATTGCATCTGGGTCATCAAATTGCTTACATATTCTGATGATGAAACCCAGGAGTTTGTAGCATGCTGGAGTGAGCCGTGATATATGATCCGAGAATGTCAGTTTGGGATCAAAGACGATACCGAGATCTTTAAAGCTATTGACTCGGCACACAGTTACGGGGATGGTCAGCAAAATTAATAGTGGTCGGGTGTTTTCGGCGCCCCCCTTATGACGGCGCCCTGTGCGGTCGCACCGCTCACACCGCCCTAGGGCCGCCCCTGGATACAACCAACCTGAGTGATAAAAGAAAAGATATGGAAGAGGAATATTTGGATGTACTTGGCTGTTCAGTTCTGGTTAGTAAGCATGCGGTTTGGACTAAGTATCTTTTACTCCAATAATTGTGTTTGTGTGTATTCCAGTGGTTCTACTACTTCGGGCTAGCAGAGGACCTGGTGCTGCGGCTGTGCTGGGCCGTGTCGGTCTCCTTCACCGAGACCGGCTACAAACACTCGCACCTCATTGTCACCGTCCTCGCCATACTGGAGGTCTTTAGGTAACTAATCTGGTTATAGTCCAATGGTTCAGGCATCAGTGAACTATTTTTCAACTTAATTGACTGACAAAGATTGTCAACTGATTGATTGACAAAGTTAAATCAAGACATCGTTTGTGGGTAGTGTAGGGTACCACAGTTAGCAGTTGCTTTATGACCAAAGGTATGCTGCGTGTAGTTTTTCAAATTTAAGTAAGAATAATAAAGTGTGCATTGAATATTTGAAAATAGCCATTATATTATCATCTTTATTTGATTGGTTGCGCCAACTGAATAAATGAGCCATCCTTATCTTTATGTAAAAATGAAGGTTTCTCTGTTTGTCCCGCATACGTTCCTATAACATTCATCCGCGATGAAACTTTGGTGATTTGTTGTGCGGATGCTCACAAAGGTTTCTATGTATAATCGTGAGCTCTGGAATTACAATTACAATTACAATACGTGGCACGTGAGTTGTTTTAAAAATGTGTGTATTTCACATGGTTTAGCGGCAGGGAGGGAATTCGGGAGAGGAGAATGAAGGAGAGGGGGAAGGGATTGGGTTCGTGGGAGGGGGAAGGTTGTAGGGGAAGGGGATGCGGAAGGGGAAGGGGGGCAAGAATAGGAACACATGGCAAAGATTCACACGGGAGGGGTGTGGGACAAGGGAGGGGCAGAGAGTGTAATTGCAAAGGAGACAGTAGCGGTAGGGGATAGCAGGGGGTAAATTTGGAAAATCCATGCTTCTTACACGGACAGCTGTGAGAAGTGTGTGTATTTCATACAGTTTAGCGGCAGGGAGGGGGAGGGAAATCCGGGGGGAAATAATGGGAGGGGGAGGGTTCACGGCAGAGGGGAAGGCGGTAGGTGGAAGGGGTACATGGGAGAGGAAGGAGGGTGGGAACGGGAATACATGGGAAAGATACGCAGGGGAAAGTTGAAGTACGGGTTGGGGCGAGGGAGGAGATATAGTAGCGATAGGGGATAGCAAGGGATAAATTTGGAAAATCCATATCAATCCATTGTCACACGGACAGCTGTAAGTGACTAACGCGTCGGAAAACCTTCAGACTTATTAGTGTAAGCACCAGATGGAAAAATAATAAATGTTGCGTATCCAAAAGCACTTCAATAAACAGAGTTAAAACACAAACACTTTCTTTGCAGGGTACTAATTAGGCTATTTATATAATATTATTAGCTGGTTCCCGGCATGTGTTGCAATGACATATTCAAAGAAATAAATTATTTCTCCCTGCATGTCCTTTCCCGTGCGTCCCCGTTCCCCTTCCCCTCCTGCATTTCCCGTTCTACCTTCTCCCCTCTCTCGCTCTTCTGTTCCGCAAACCCCCCATCCCGCATTCCATATATTCAGTTTTCAAACAGCTCGTGTGCCACCTATTACAATTTTTTCATTCAAATTTTCATTTTTGTATATCATAAGAACAATCAATCAAATTTGGTTCCTAACGTAGGTACCTATTTAAAATATCTATAATTTAAAAAATCCATAGACAATTCTTTTGTTACAAAAAAAAAAAACAGCTACCTGTTAAATTCAATTTCATCAAACATGCTAACTGTCAATTGGGATTGGTTTATTTAGGTGTCAAACATACGAAGTTAAAATAGTCTGAAATTTTCTTAATTTTTCTTTCCGTAAGAACCTTCTACAAAGTATTAGAAAACTTTAAAAAAAGATGAAT
The DNA here is from genome assembly GCA_917880885.1 of Limnephilus marmoratus. Taxonomy (NCBI): domain Eukaryota; kingdom Metazoa; phylum Arthropoda; class Insecta; order Trichoptera; family Limnephilidae; genus Limnephilus; species Limnephilus marmoratus. The sequence continues at coordinate 22,015,926 of OU862919.1, read as the reverse complement.
GAAATAGGTAAAGTCGTTCTGAAGTTATGGTGTGACCAAGGGAAATAGGGATTCATTATTATATATATAGATGATATCTTCTATTATGTTCCATGTATGGTTCACTGTTCTTTGGGCAGGCACAGTTTTGCAGTCTTCATGAACTGGACACTTCTGGTAGAGGTAGGTAGTGTGAAGGAACTTTGTAGGTACTGGCGAGGAACTGATGGTATCTTTTGACAATTGTTAGTCTCACAAATAAAATAGTTGCGATATTGAGAATAGCTTCCAAATAGAATTGTTTGTGTATTTTTTGATATCTGAACTTTACCAAATTAATGTTTTTTTTTTCATATATAAACTCCAGGAGATTCATCTGGAACTTCTTCCGCCTTGAAAATGAGCATCTCAACAACTGCGGCAAGTTCAGAGCCGTCCGAGACATCTCCGTAGCCCCCGTGGACTCGGGGGACCAGGCGGCTATCTTGCGGCTCATGGACCACCCGGGGGACGACCCCCCCGCCCCACGCCCCGGGCCTCCGGGTAGGGGAACCACACACCGCTAGTGTGGTTAAACAAGTACAAGAATGAGGATACAAAGTCTGATGCTGATTCCAAATGCCAAGTTTTTAACGCACAAATACTTTTGTATTACTTATTGATAGCGACCAATTTTTCTAAGTAAAGAAAGAATTAATTATTTTAATCTAGTACATGTATATTGATTGTTTGTGGCTGATGAGCGGGCGGAGTGGATTTGATTTGTATGCAAATCTACAATTTTATTACGAGATTGATGAAATTTTGTTCATATGATCTACAAAAGAATTTGAGAGGCAGAAATGGGTACCGCCGCCCCAAGTCACAGTAGTTCGCTACGTTTGGTAATTTAGCAGGGGTGCCCGGGTTCATGGAGTGAGGTGGGTAGCAGGTTTTTCTTGGGTTCGTAGCTCTTAGTGGCAGCTGCCCATCCACTGCATGGCGGGCCGGATCGGAAGAGACCAGTTGGAGGAGACCTCTTAACGTCTCCAACAGGAGTCACTCGACTCGACGACAGTGGGAGGGTTGTATTCATACGCCCATCTCTTCTGGACACATTGAACCTCAGACTTCTACCCACCTTTTCCTTCCTAGATTTTCGTTTCCTTCCTTTCCTTAAAAATACCCTTCACACAGCATCCCCAAAGACGACATAGGCCCTGAGGGAAATAATTTTCCTCAGGGCTTCCAGTGCGGAGGTGATGAAAAAAAAGAGAAACGTCACTGTCTAAGTCTGATTTTAAGAACTTTGTGTAAGGCCCGAGCAAAGCCGGGGAGTTCAGCTAGTTAGTATTTTATATTGATGATTTATTGTCATTAAGATTCGACATATTTATTAAGGAAACCAAATCAATTTTTAACAAAATTTTACTGAAAGTAATTGAAGACAAACAATATTGTCACCATAGGGAACTCATCTTTTGCATCTGTTGAAAATGTCAATTTTTGGACAGGTACAAATTAAACTTCACTTTCAGATATTATTTTTAATTCCAGGACTTTGAAATAACTTTAAATAAGCAGAGAATTCAATAAAAAACACATTGAAATATAATACATAACAAAATTTTCCTAAAATAAACATTTACGGGATTTTTTTTAATGTAACAATAAACTGTCATGAAAAATACTCACGACTGCGAACATCTGATTGTCTGCAAATACAAGAGGTGGGAGACATCTATTGTTAAACTGTGAAACTACTAAGTTAGCCTTGTGAATATCGAAGGCACGAAAATTCGGTACTTTTGAAATAATTCCTAAAAATGATTTAAAATATCCCATCAAATTGGCCACATTTCTCTTGGGTGTTTGCGAATTGGCCAAAATCTGGCTAAAAATGCCCCAGTGAGTTATAATGATGTATTATCGTGATTTATTTTTGGGGAATTATGGCGTGTTGTACTATCTCCTTTAGCCAAGTGTCGCAATATACTTTTGGCCGTGATAATCTCAAATCATGTAGCATGGAATTGAGTTATCAATTACATATCTCATACATAATAATGTCTTTTTATTCTGGACTTCTGTTAGGTATGAATACTAGGCATGTTTTGTTTGTTATAATATGACGGTTGGCGTAGTCCAGTGGTAAGGCTCTTGACTCGCAAGCCAAAGGTCGCGGGATCGAATCCCAGCGTGGCAAATAAATTTTATTTGATTAATTTGTGTTATTCACAATTTACTCATTTAAAATAATATATAGTATATTTGCGGCACGTTCCAGAGTGGAAGATACTCTCAGTATTGCCCTGGTGTAAGACCACCATTCAGAATTGAAACCTTGCTTGAAATGGCTTAGCCGTGTTTGGTGACCAGATCTGAATAGCCGGGTACTCCCCATCTTCCTCTTCCCCATCTCCTTCCCATCCCACTACCTTCAGCCTCACAACATACCCCAATTTGGGATGCCATAGTCTCACTGGCTCCAGACGGAAGCAGTTGGGACCCTTGTGCGGTATTCACAAAAAAAAATATATAATAATAATATATCCCAAAGCTCAGTTAGCCTCTTGGTGTAGGCCTCCTCTAACATTTTCCACTGGGACGTAATTAAATATCTCAATTGGTGATCATCAAATCAACGATTAGGACCATTTTATTTTTGTTAAACGTTGATTGGCCCTTTCGATCAAATATTATAAATAATGTAAGACGTATTAAATAATGTATATTTTTTTCCAAAAAAACTTTATTTATACACAAAAACATGACATTTTTGTAAAATTTATTAAATAAATAAAAAATAAAAAAAAAATCTCTGGGTTAAATAAAAGTACCTAACTATTTAGGTAATTCCGAATAAAAAGACAAGAATTCCGAAAAAAAAAAAAAAAAAAAAAAAAAAAAAAAAAAGTGTCAGGTTTTTTTTTCACTTAGAAATTACAGAAGTCAAAAAGATGAATATGAAACAGATTTTAGCCAGTTTCCTTACATACATTTTATTTTTTAAAAGAAAGTTAAACATTTCCGGATTACTACTAACCTCACGTTATTTATATACGGGTTCATGCGGGTGAGGTTTGCCCAGGTCTTGGCGGTCAATGTGTCTGCTCACCTGCTGCGTGGTGGACAGGATCGAGAGAGACTGGTTGAGGGAGGTCTTTTATCCTCTCCAGGCCAGAATCTCTCGATCATTGCCTTGCACTACAGTTGGAGGGATGGATTCATACGTCCGTCACTCCTGGACTCATCGACCCCCAGTTTCTTACCTATCCCTCGTACCTTTTTCCTTCCCAGAACTTCCTCTCCTTCCTTTCCTTAAAACAACCCTCCACACAGCACCTCCTAAGACGACATAGGCCCTGAGGGAAATTATTTTCCTCAGAGAAAAAAAATAAAATTTGAAAATCTCCTACTACTATCACAGTAAGCAGAAAATGATGCTCGTGTCATGATGAAAGACTTAGCCTGCCGAGGAATTGAACTCAAGAAGCCTGGGTGGAATACAAACATGATGCCAACTCAGCCATTGACCGTTCAGCCATATATTTGTGTGTAGAATTTGTATCTCTTTGATGCTATTCCAAATGTCTCCCAAATTTACTCCAATCTTAGAAAGTTAATAAAATGAATCACAAATGATTTTAGTGTTATAAAAGTACAAAATATAATTAAAAAACAATCTTTATTTAATCAAGTTGTATATTCTGAAATACATTATACAATAAAATATATAATTATACATAATTTAAAGAGGTAGAACATCGCTGTGATTTGTACAACTAACTTTATATTGTTGTATCTCGTACAAGGTTTCTGATAGAATTCCACATTCACATTCCGGAATTTTTATCTACTGTATTTAACATTATGTACATCTGTTTTTTCTCTACTTTGTATTTATCACATTTTATTATGTGTTCGGTAAAGAAATTACATAAAATTGTTAATATTTAAGTATGATTATTATTGCAAATAAAAATATGAAATACATTTGCGCAATAAAATATTTTTTATAGTCATGATAAAATTTGCGCCCAAATTATATTTATTACAACTAATTATTATCAATAAAATTAAATGTTTCTGATATTATTACTATAACAAGGAATGATAAATCGATTTATATTATTTTATAATTAAATTATATTTCTTACTTCTTCTGAAAGCATGATTAATGTTTTTCTTCTAAGATTTTATTTAATATTTGTAAATTTTTTTTTACGTAAATAAAAGAATATTAAAAACATTTTTTTATTATTCTACAAGAAACAAATTGAATGAATAGATGTAAAGACACATGCAAGGTTAAAATAACAATTTATTGGTTAGAGCAACTCTAATTTTATAAATGAATTTCCCTACTAATAAGACATCCTATAGAATTTTTATTTCATCCGTGCCATAAAATGATAATTTTTTATAATTATATATACGATCCCGAGCAATCTTCATAGAAAACCCTCGTTGGATAATTTTTTCTAACAATTTTATCATTATTTAACTTACAATCTAAAGATTGGTTCTAATTTTGAACACATCTGCAGCAGACACACGTTTAAGCCAGCTATAGCCACTTTCTTAATATTACATGATACTATATTATTAAACCTTCAATATTCCATAACCCTCAAAGGTAATGTATAAAATGATCATTGTGACAGGTAATAATGCCAAAAATAATATTCCACGGGATTTTCTAAATCATAAAAAATATTGCCTGAAATAAAAAAGCAACATTGTTTTAACACCACTAATCTCAACTGCGGCAAAATCGATTAATTAAGGCGACATAAAATTAGCTATGTTTTGTCTACCTTCAATTTTTAGGTAAAATCATTTTCGTTGATAGCAGCTGTTACAGCATTATTTGCTTTCTGTATTAATGATAAAAGTAAAAATCGGTAACTGATCTCAATGGTAAATGTACAAAATATTAAAGGAATTTTAATTAACCTATAAGCATATTAAATTTTGTTTTCCAAAATACTTCAAAATAATTCGAATTTGTATTACTCTACAAAACATTCCACATTATAGGCAGACCATATTTTAAGCAAACCAAGCACTGAACAGTAGGTAAGAACTGAATTTCCAAGGGATTTCTTTTTTATGGAGTGGTATTTGAAATTAATGGAAGGTGTGATATTGGAGCAAGTATGCCAATGGGGTTTTAAAAAGTAGGTAAAAAATCTGACAATCATTCAGCGGCAGTGTTTTATGCAAAGCCTCCACTGACAATGTTAGATATTTATTATTATCCTAATAAAGATAATAATTGACGTCTTCCCTACCAAATTATTATATCGATACATTTTCAATGAAAGAAGCTTTAATCATTGGATCTATGTTTTTAACATGAATGCTGTAATCTATTGTTTAATCTGAATATAGAATAAAGAATAACACAAGGAGTGCCTTTTGGGTGTGTTTCGTGGTCCAAATTCTTGTCTAGTCGAGGCTTAAATTTCCCATACAAAACTCTATTTACAAAATGAGATGGAAATCTACGATTTCAGGCAAATGTAAATGAGACAGAGAGTCAGGCTATTGGACTAAATGTAACATTTGTTTCCATTCAAATTTGTATGGAAAGCGCTTATAGTTTTCTTCTTTATTCTATGGTAACCAACCTTTAAGCGCTCGTTCGCCACGTGCAATAAAGGTAGCCCACTGCCCAGATATTTTTTTTTTAATATTTGCACCAACGATGCAAATCCGCGGTCCCGTACGAGAAATAAATCCTCTAGAGGTTAAAGATGTTTGTATGCATTGTTTCATTCTGAATATACATATTATATATCTTTGTCGGAGTTGTTGTGAGGGTGGTTGCTAGTTGCAGATGAAATACTTTATTTACAAAAATAATTCATTTATTCCTAGCTATGATAATTTACTTAACTGTTTGTATTAATCGAGAATATCTTTATTTCAGTAGTAGGAAGAAGATTAACATTGATAGATTTTGATATCTGGTGTTGGGTCGAACTATTCTAATGATATTATCAGCACAAAACTTTGTTTTTCAAATCGATTCTAAAATTCAATTACTGAAAGAAAGATAATTATCGCGGAGAAAGTCACATGACAGCGTATGTCAAGTGACAGCATATAACAAATGGAGGCGTATTTCACCCAGAAACAGTTGTACACTAATAAAAAGTTGCAAAATATGACTTATACAGGAGATGGGATTGCATTAACGATTTACTGCTGCAATAGGTCCTAAAATGGATGTGGCTCTCTGCAGAACTGGACAGAGAAGCAAACTAATCATTTTTCTATTCTGATTCCTACAGCTAACACGTGTTAAGCACTTATCACCGCCGTACCTAAACAATTCTGAGCTTTATTTCACTAAACAATAAAATATTTTTGTCACTGCTCTCAACTTTACAAAATGCGTGTTAGGTTAGACAATTTTGTTTATATTACATAAAATAATAATTACTCTGAAAAATAATCAGTCTAAACATAATTTATACAGTATAAACACTTAAAATTAATAAATTAATTAGAATATTAAATGAATATACCATTTTAAAAACAAAGTTAAATAATTTTCTATTAGAAGGGAATATTAATTTTTGCAGTACAACATAAAAAGAAATATAAAAAATTGCATATTAACAAAGTAAAAAAAATTACTTTGGTTGTACCGTAAAAAGAAAAATATCAAGAAATCTGATTAAAAATAAAACATTTATTATATACTAAATTAAAAAGAGAAATTAATAAATTGCAATTATATTAATTGTCAAATAAAAATTGCCATGTTTTAAGGCCCAAAAGGGGGTATTCTGTATAGAACTGGCAATCAACTAAATATTAAGTAGATGGCACAAAATAAAATAATAAAAAAAGTGTATACAGTATTTATCACATAATATTTAGAAGACAATCCACTTCATGTATATTTTCATAATGAGATCAAATAATGTTAATGGTAAATAATAATATTATAAACACATTTTAATCTCACCTCAACTCTCTGTCATGTCGGGGATATTATAGTATATACATATAATTACTGTGATAACAACCTCAATATCTAGTCATTTGCATACCTAACTTCCCTTTAACTTAACTATGGACGCGATTACTATGTAGCACAGGTTTTTCAATACCCCCATGCAGAACATTCAGTCGGTTCATCACGATTTGATACAGTAACGTATGTTGATTCCGAATCAACTGTTGTTACGATTACGTGCCAAAGGATAATCTCCACATATGTTTTTTCATTTGGTTAACCCATTAGCCACTTTTACAATTCCCATGGTAACGGCACGGCGATGGCAACGGTCGATGCGCCCTTGAGGTGATTTTTCACAAAAACGGCGCTTTATAAATTATCCAATTATTATTATTATTAACGGTGTTTCATTTATTTAGTATGTGCGAGGGAGATGTATGGTAATGATTGCATTTGTCCCTTGGGGGGAGCAGACATAGTACATTGTTTGTCTCATTTTCAACAGCTCTTTCTTGCACACTATTAACCTCTTATTTACCGGAGACATGCGGAGACGCGCGGCGTTTGCGCATGCGCAGAAAAAATTTCGAAAAAAATATTTTTAATGCGATTTTGACCCTTCTGTGTACAGAATTTGTATGAAGGACAAAGTCAGAATCGCTTGCGCCAACATCTTTGATGATGTAGCCACTAGTTTCATTCACCTGGCAATACCAGAATATTTTTTATGATTTTATGTGGCATCGAAATGTCAAATTTGCCGCGATTAAATCTGTCAAAGTCCGATGCGAAAACATTGTAAAACCTATCAATTTACGTAATTAACGCAAGTAATGTTGTTTTGACACATAATTTATTATTCTAGGAATGTGTTTCGGTTAATAAAATATACGATAGCTCAAAATTAATCCACAAAATATTCAATTCAAAATTCAAAGCGGTGCTTTGTAAGGGAATTTTCGTGAAATGGCCTGGCCTTTAACCGGTTAACAGGTTGCCATGGTAGCGGCTCACGAACTGTCAAGTTTTCGAATAATCTGCGATATGTCAGATCAAGAAAAATAAGGATTTTGTTTAGGAGGTTGGTTGCGATTGCGTCGACAACTGGTTTCATTTCAGTTTCTCCATAAGCGAGAAGGCCCTTAGTGGCCCATCATTTTTGCATCCCTTTTTTATTTGATTTAACAGGTTTAAAAAAAAGGGTGAATGAAAGAGCTGCAGCATTATTGTGATAAAGAACATACGTTTTATGCTTTATTTGTGCCGTTGCCATAAGAATTATAAAGGCACCCACTTGCAAATAATGTATATATTCTCCAGATTCTCGTTTCTCGGTCAAATTACGTCTGCAATCTTATTCATACACTTCCAGTTTCCAGCGACTAAACTGTCAGGCTGTACTTTTAAATAAATTAAATTATTTACAGTCTGTAAATATAACTGAAAATATAAAAGAATGGGGATCTTAACTATCTATAAATTGAGGTTGATATCTCCAGAATTTAACCGCACATACATATAGAATGTGGTATGTAATATAAAATGCATTGTGTGCATTGCATAGAAATTAAAATATAAAATTAAATTACAAACTCTGATTAAAACAAAAAAAAATTTATAGGTTCTGTAAATTATGGCAAAAGAAATACACGTTGAAAAAAAAAGAGTAAAATACTAACTAAAATATCAAAATATATCACATTCTTTTGCCCATTCACTGCTTCAAACTTTCTTCAAGCGACCGAGGTAATTCTCAAACTAAAACTCCGCAAAAGCATTTCGCCACACAAATTAAATATAATTGGCAAACGACATCAACGAATCTCTTTTAGAAAAGTTCATGAAAATTTCTTGCATAATCTCAAAAAGATTGTACATAGATACATAATGCAATAATTAATTCAATCTTTACATAAAATCTTTAATAAAAACTTTCCAAATGCGCTAAAGAACATCAACACATAATAACGTAGGTATTTTATTAAATAATGTCTTATAATTAGCAAACATCTTGTTAAAATTACGATAGATTGAATATTTTTAAATTCCCTCTGCATTAGATTATGATAAAATTTTGAACATTTGCGCTGCGGAACTAACGGGAGCACAGAACACACGGCAGTCATTATATTGGTCTAACGGAGGATCTCCGTTTCAGACTCTTGGATAGAAGTCACCAGTCACTAGTCAACTAGTACTAGTACACACTAGAGTAGCTTGAACACAGACGTTTTAGACACAGGTATGTGGGTGCAATTGCCGACACTGAGCTATATATCGACAGGTCAGACTTTGGAGGAGTCTTGCAGGCCCCAAATATGACAAATAATAGTTCAAGATAATATATAATGTCAGTTTGATATTTCAGCTTTTAGGACAGTGATCAAATAAGTTACAGAAAGTCACTTAGATCCAGCCTGTTGTGCAAACAAATGGATGAAGTTGCTTACATCAAACCGAATGCAGCAATCACAATAGAAGATTACATTAGGTAGTTACTTAACATCAAGACTGCTAATGCAACAATTCGACTAAAGTTACTTTCAATAACCCTGCTGTAGAAACAATTTGATTTAAGTCATTTACATTGAGCATTCTTTAGCAACAAGTTGACTGAAATGACATTCATCAAGTCTTACATAAATCGAGTAAAATAACTCATATTAACCCTGCTGTGACAACAAATTGACTCAAGTAACTCACCAAGTCTGGCTGCAACAACAAATTAACTTGAGTAACTTACACGTCTTATGCAGCACTAAATTGAGCGTACCGCAGCATTTAATTGACAGAAGTAACTTACAAGTTTCAAGCGGCATTAAATTGAGTAAAGCAACTTACCCAAACACTGTTGTGGTGAGAAATTGACCAAATTGACCACACCCTTTTATACGTTCCTCATGCTGTCTCACTCATACACGCATGTCTCTTTCATACCGCAAGACATACGTTCACCACAGTAACGCATATCAAATTTTTTGCGGCAATTAATTGACTGGAAGTAATTTATATTGATTCTTATGCAGCATTAAATTGAGTAAAGTAACTTACGTCAAAGCTACACCAGCAAATTGAAGCAACTTCATAGTCATGTAAAATTGGCGTTAGCAAACCGTCGTCGTTGTGAAATGGGAGAGATGTTATAAGTAGTGGTCCCACAGCGGCGCCGTTTTCATGGGTTCCGGGTAGGTGAAGTAGGGCTCGTAGGGCGGGGCGTGGTGCGGCGGGGGGGACAGTAGGGGCGCGGGGGGAGAGAGCGGGGTGAGGCAGGTGTGGTCGCACTCTCCGCTGTACTGGTCCACGTAGTTGCCGTACTCGTCCGTGTAGCAGCGGTGGCGGGGGCCCGCGCAGGCGCCATGCGTCGGCCACGCCCGCTCCAGGTCCTCTTCGTCTTGTTCGTATACTGGGGAAAACAAATATATTGGATTGCGACTTGTCATAATCATTTGTTTCCGTTTTAGAAGACATTTTTTTGGTCAGAAGGAAAGCTATACTACAGCAGGTAAAGTTTCCTTACTCTGATTACTTCTCAATATACACCAATGATTTCAATAGCACTTTGTTTCAACTTAACCTCTAAGCGGCCATTAGCGCGCGGGCGCGCGCGTCTTATGCGCATGCGCGCACATCTTAATTTGTATGAAGAGCAGGGTCAGAATCGCTTGCGCCAACATTACTCTATGAGACGCGTAAAAGTTTCATTCACCTTGCAACACCAGAATATTTTTAAACGATTTTATCTGTGACATAGGAAATGTCAGATTTTGCCGCGAATTTACCCGTCGCAATTTATGCGTGTTCCTCAACTAAAACATCTAAAAACCTATTAATTTACGTAAATAATGCAAGTAATGTTGTTTTGGTACATAGTTTATTCTTCTAGGAACGTGTTTCAGTCGATATAATATATGATAGCTCAAAATTAATCCAAAAAACATTCAATTCAAAATTCAAAGTGGTGCTTTTATAGTGAATTTTCGTGAAATGGCCTGGCCTTTGACAGGTTAATTACTACAAGAAACCACTATTTATACCGGGGGAGATAGCAAAAGATGTATTAGAGTAACTTTTTTTTCAATCACAATTCAAAATTCTCTCGTCAAAATATCTTTTGCCGTCATGTTTGATTTTGTTAGTATGAAGTGAAGTTGGCCGAAAGGTTCTGCTTCACTCTAAAAACACACAATATATTTAAATAACTCGTTTTAAGAACCTAAAACTAATTTCGTGCATGTTTTTCCATGTCACCCAACATAAATATCTATATCTTGTAGTACTTATTAAGTTGAAACGAAGTATAACAACAATATTTGTCAATTAGAGTTGATAGTTTTTTTATGCGAGTTCAGATAAAAATTACACGAAAAATTAATTGCTCTAGAAGAATAATAAAGCAATCGCATGTAATCTATACATATTTAGCAGTAAACGGAGTAGGGAAACTTTACCCTAAATAAAATTCAATGTGTATTGTCTGTGAATTCATTGCACAATAATATTATAACAGTAAGAAATTAGTTCTCGCTTTACCAAGAAGAAATGGAGATGAGGCATTTCACGAGTGGCACATTTGGAGTTATAAGTAGACTATTTCGTATTGGAAAACACATGTACCAAAGACTAACAACAGAGTAATGAATTCTTTAGTCCTATCGTATAAAAACTTACATTCCGTTAAGACCAGGGCCGCCGAGAGGGCATGTTGGCCAAGTCTGAAACTTGGGGCCCGGGCCTAAGGGGGGCCCGGGACGGGCTCACGGGCCCCGGATTTTTTACTTATAAAAGTCATTGACACCCGGAGCGGACGCGGGCCGGGCCGCGTATTTACAATCCCTACCGCGATTCAGTCGCGCTACGGACTGAAACGCGGTAGGGATTGTAATGCATAAATCACCTTACAAACACTACCGCGTTTCAGTCGTGCTACGGACTGAAATGCGGTAGGGATTGTAACGCATAAATCACCTTACAAACACTACCTCGTTTCAGTCGCCTTACGCGCTTCGTTGCTCTATCTGTTTTTGTGAGAGGGACGACCGTAATTACAAAAGGGTTAGCAGAGAAGATGGACCTCGTTTTTTTAAAAATTACTTGAAAACGCGAGTTTTTTTTTATAATTACGGCCTTCACCCTCAGTTAAAAAAAAACGTTTATTTTTTTTTACTTAAATAAATTATCAATGTTAAAAAAAATTTGTTAGTTAAAAAAAAACGCGGTCCATCCTCTCTGCTAAACCCTCCATAATTACGGTCATCACCCTCACAGAAACAGATAGAGCAACGAAGCGCGTAAGGCGACTGAAACGAGGTAGTGTTTGTAAGGTGATTTATGCATTACAATCCCTACCGCGATTCAGTCAGTAGCGCGACTGAAACTCGGTAGTGTTTGTAAGTGATTTATGCATTACAATCCCTACCGCGATTCAGTCAGTAGCGCGACTGAAACGCGGTAGTGTTTGTAAGTGATTTATGCATTACAATCCCTACCGCGTTTCAGTCCGTAGCGTGACTGAAACGCGGTAGGGATTGTAAGTACGTGGCCGGGCCCGCACGCTCCGTAGGCCCAGCTGTCAAGCACGCCATCCTGCCGGCCGGCCCGCTGGCTGTGTGGCAACTTTTTAAACATTTCCATTAAATAATTATGCAAAATTAGAATGATTGGTATAATGGTATAAGATACTAGAAAATAAGAAAAGGTAATGAAATAGTGTTCCTAGCAGTAGCAGGTTAGCATGACATTTTTAATTGTTTTCTCTCTCTCCCCCCCCCCGGTAAGTTGGTGGGTGGAGGCCCGGTGTAGTCTACTAGACTTGGGGCCCAGATTGGCTGTCAGCGGCCCTGGTTAAGACCTGTCTTTTAGGTCACAGATGATATAGAAAAGTATGTAATAAAGAATAGAAAGGTCCAATTAGATTAACAGGCTTTCATTCGGGGTTGTTGGAGCTGCGGTTGTACTTACATTCGTAGAAGGCCAGCGGGGTGGGGGGCGTAGGCGCGCTCACAGGGGGCGTAGGGAGCTCTCCGGGCCCCCGGTTGCCCACCGCCCAGCAGCCCCCACCTCCGCTGTAGTCGGAGCTATTGCTGGAGCACTCTGGACTGTAGGGAGCACTCTGGAATACAGAATAAGACAGTATATAAGTACAACAAAACCCATATTATTATAAAGGGACTTTCAATAAGGAAGCTCGATTTTAAAATATAAATACATAAAACAAGTTGTGTATGAGATATACACTCAATTTTTATTTTATTTGAAAATATATTTTATAGCAATAAGTATGGAATATAACGTCATTCAAATGTTCGCCGCGTCTTTGCTTGGTGGCACATATTCGGGAGGTCCAATTTTCAATGACTTTGTCGCATAAATCTGGTTGAATTTGCTAGATGGTGTTAGTTATATAGCAGTCACTTAACCCGCTCTGCGAAATGATCATGATACCGATACCGATCACGTCGGGGTCACCAGTTGAGGGAGCGGTCCTGATCGGTAGAGACGGGAGATAAATGAAAGATATTGTGCTACGTAGCGATAGTCAATGAGCCAGGGGCGTAGATGGAAGAGCAGACAGTGATGGTGCGCTGTAAGATGTGATGATGGTCAGGAAGCTGCAGTGGTGAAGATAACGTCTCTTCAGATCACTAGAGTGGTAGATGCTGACCAGTTCCAGGCGGTCGCTCGACGTCATGAGGACGGAGATGACGGCTGTGACTTCGGTGAGCTGGAGTCACACGCAGGGCAGGAAGAAGACCTTGTGAGGCGATGAGGAGAATCTCTGCGGCAGCGAAACATGACAGGATTCGGATTGCCGGAGATCGAGTTACTTCCCGAACAGAAAGCACGGCGGGCTTTGCGGGAGAAGACATCTCAAGTCGTGGTGCGGTGGACCGGACTGCGAGACAGCGGTGGTGGATGAGAGCCTCGAAGGTGTTACGGAGAGTCCGAGATGCTGCGCTGGAGAATGCGTGTAAATCACATAGCGTCTGTATAACGTCTAGACGGTTCCTCGCTGGCGGGCAGGTGTCGACTGTCGGATCGGGACTGACTAAGCGAGCGAGCGAATCTGTTGCTTATATAGCCGCGGTGAGTAACTACTCTCGCGGTAGGTAATGCTGAGTGAACTCACGCAAAGCTGAGATCTCGCTCGAACTTTCTGTGGGCACATGTATGGTAAAGCCAGACGTTCTAGGCCTTTCGCATAAGTGGCGTTATTATTATTTACGAGGCGGTGCAGCAGGCCCCGTAGTACTGTAGGTAGTTCGTTGTGTGTGCTTCCAGCGAGTTCGGCCGGAGTCCAGTGGCGCAGCGGTAGATTTCGCAGAGCGGGTTAAGTGACCGCTACAGTTATGTTGACTTTGAGGGTGTCAATTGTTTGCGGTTTATTCGCATAGACCTGCGATTTAAGACAGCCCCAAAGGAAGAAGTCTAAAGGCGTTAAATTGCACAATCTCGGTGGCCCGATTTTGTTGATAATTAAAAAAAATAAAAACACACGTATTTTATTCGGCAAATTTATTATACACGTTATCGTCAATTCTATTTTTTATCATCTAATGTTAAAATAATTAATAATAAACTTTGGTTTCATAAAGGTGGACATTTTAATTTAATTTAACCCGTCTGCTTGTTTAGGAATAAATACATCCCAAAAAACGTAATCGCGTTATACTTTCATAAGACCAAAAACGTCCCAAGCAACCTTACATTTTAAAAGCTAAATATCTCTGTTCCTCTCATGCAATCATATATATTTTTCTTTTAACCAGAGAGAGAACTAAATAATGCTTCTTATTGTCTTTGAAATATGAAAGCTATCTTGCGTAGACATTTTACAATCTCGATCCAAACTGACGGTTTCAGAATTTACACGCGAAATCCAGGCTTCGGGATTGTGAGGTGCGAATATATTAAACCAAGCAGACGGGTTAATTTAATAATTTAATTTCTCTTTCTAACACTGTTTAGATTATATTTCTAACCTTGATAGTAAGGGAGACACAACTATGTCTACAAACGATGTCTATGAGTTGTTTCAAAAACTGACAAAATTAGCCTGAGGGGTTAAAACAAAACTTGCAGTAGGAATGTGGAATTACAGAAGCAATCAATAAATGCATTCCTTAATCTAGACACCACTCATACCACAGCCTTTTAAATTACAACGCCGATGGCATATCTTCAACTAATCTTTTACAATTCACTAAATATGTTTAGTGAAATGTGACAAATAAGGTATGCCGATCCACTCACCCTGAAGATGTGCCCCTTCTTCCTCTTGATGTGCCCCTCGTCCTGGGAGTAGGTCAGGTCGATGGCCCAGTAGGAGCCCTTCCCCGGGTCGTCCTTGCTCCGAGCAACCTTGCGGAAACACTTGTTGAGGGAGAGGTTGTGGCGGATGGAGTTCTGAAATATGCAATACAAATATATTAACACAAATTGGGAGTACATACAACAAAAATACAAGTCAGCAATAGTGTTCCTTCGCTTTTCTTTAAATTCATATAAGAACTTTTCAGTTATAAAATATTGTAAGAGGCCAACCGCCCAGAGCAAGCGGAACTATTAGGGGAATGTTGTGAAGCTGAAGGATTCGGGGAATTATCGAAAAAATCAACAAATGACTTGAAAAATCATTGATGGCCATTGTGGTTGAGGGATAAGACTCTTGACTCCCAAACCAAAGGTCATGGAATGGCACCCTGGCGTGGGCAATAAATTTTATTTGATTAATTTGTGTTATTTTACAAATAATTCATTACAAAAAAATAAAAATATAGAGTGGAAGATACGCTCAGTATCGCCCTGGTGTGAGACTACCATTCAGAAATGAAACATTGCTTGAAATGGCTTTAGCCGTGTTTGGTGACCAGATCTGAATAGCCAGATACTTCCACACCTTCCCCTTCCCCTCCCCACTACCTTCAGCCCCACAACATACCCTAATTGGGGATGCCATTCTCACTGGCTCCAGACTCCGACAGTTTGTGAGGTATTCATATAAAAATAATAAAAAAAGTATTACATACTTACATATGTATATGCAAGAGGTTTGTTGGTATTGTAGAAAAACAAATAGTCCAAGATCAGTTTAGAGAAATATTAGGGTTAATATTGTATTTGTATGCCTTTCTTGAAGGAATTGAATTAAATCACCAATACAATATTTATAAACATGGTATAAAATGAAGTCGCTCAAAATGTATGTGCGCATTGATCTTTTAAACTACGCAACGGATTTTCACCAGTAGATAAATTGATTCAAGAGGAAGGTTTATATGTATAATAAATGCTTATTATAGTAGAGAAAACCACAGAAATTCAAATATTCAATTCAGGCAGCGGGCAGCTGGCAAGCGGGTGGTGCGGATTTAATAAAGGTTGGGTAATGGCGTTGTGTTTCGTTAGCCACAGCAAAGTGTGGCCGGGTCTGCTATTTTATATATACAATAAAGAAATGAGTTTTTAAAGGGCAAAACTATTTATGTATTCATATCCATATTCCGTATGTACAGGCACAAACAAACAATAAATTCATCTAAACATTTAAAGCATAACTTGCAAAAGTATTTTTTCCTAAAATAATTAAATTGGTGCCATCTATGAACGAGCAGTTCATAAATAATTTTAAGTCTACCCTTACTGATCTGATCCGACAGATGTTGTCATCTACTACAATGTTTGTTATCAGGATATAACAAAAATAAATACAAGTTTGGCGATTTTGTGTTACAAAAAACTCTGCAAATAGTTCAGGAATATTCATGGTATTATAGTCTGTCAAAAAAGAGTAGAAAATATAAAAACTGGAACTACTAAATTTGTAGACTGGCAACACATATTTAACTGTCAAATATTTTTTTGAAGTGCAATGACACTGAATGTATAGAACACAGTAAACCACATTTTAAAAAAACATTTTTTCTTCATGACATAAATTTGATTAAAAGGTGATTTGTAAAGCGATTTGCTTTAATTTAACGTAAATTTGAATTTAACAATAGATAGAAAGGAAGAACCACTAATGGTGAGTTTAGTTATATTACTTTTAGATCTGAATGAGAAAAACTAAAATTAGAGACATGATCTAAAGCCCAGGCAACGCTAGGTACTTTATCTAGTATTAAATAAATATGAGCAATTTCTAAACTGTGCTTTATACTTTATTACATTATAGTTATTCTTCATTATGTTAACAGAAAATTTCAAAGGTATAATAATAATATACCTATATGCAATTCTAATTTTGAGATCGGCGAGTATCTATACTGCAATGAAAAAATATTTTTTCCACTATTATGCCTTTTAAATTTTTTATAAAAATGTAGGTTACACAGCTTTACTTTAACACCATGAGTTATGTGTTGAGGATTGCCATTTGATCAACAGTGGCGACCTCATATATTTTCTACTCTTATTTGACAAACTGTACTTACTATTTTCTGTTCATAAAGTACCTACTTATTCATGCGTTTGAAGTGATTGATGGTGCTTTATTGTCTATAGGAGAGTTATCTTAATTCAGATCCCTGTATTAAGAAGTTTTTGTTGTGAAAATAGGTATTAGAAGGTATTTTTTTGCATTCGACTGTAAAAAAATAGTTTTGATTAAGCACGAGTGCAGAGTAGGGGGAGCTAATAACGTACCTTCCAACCGGTGTTGGCCACCCGATAGTAGGGGAAGGTCTGTATGATGAATTCGTAGATCTGCGCGAGGGTCATCTTCCCCTTGGTGCAGTTGCTGATGGCCAGTCTGATGAGGCTTGCATAGCTGGAATACAACCAAAATATTATAACACAAACGCTCTAGCAAAGAATTGTTATCTTCTTCTATTGTACGATAGATACGATAGTCAAATTGGAGGGGCTCTTCATATGATTAGTATTTTATTATTCATTCGAATGAATCTATAGCCATAACAAATTTAAACTCAAAAAATCCATAGCGGATTTTCTGGTAGTTCATCGCACTCACCTTGTTTTGATTGTATTTTGTACCTTCAAAAATGTTACTACCATAATAAAATATATTTTATTCGTTTGACAATTTGGGAGGCGGGAATGGGAATCGCCGCCCGGGGAACCTTTATTGGATAACCAACACCTCTGCCATAGGTCACCTCAAGTGGTTCGCTATTCATAGTGAGGTTTATCTAGGTCTTGTAGGCGGATGACCAGGATACTGAACCCCAGATTCCTACCCAACCCTTAAACTCTTTTCCTTCCTAGAACTCTCCTCTCCTTCCTTTCCTTAAAAAACCCTCAACACAGTATCCCCAAAGATGACATAGGCCCTGAGGGAAATCCTGAGGGAAATTATTTTCCTCAGGGCCTGCTGTGTGGAGCTCACGTAAAAAAAAAAGCAAATGGTGTATCTTAATATTATTCCAGCTTGTAGTTCCGTCACTTGCAAACTTAAGGCCTGTTCAGATTAAGCATATAAATATAAAAGATCATAGCACGTCAAATATAGCTCTCCATACAATCCCTTCAGACCGTTCACACCTAAGCGCTTTATGCGCACATCAACCATAGACAATGCACATCTTACACCATAACCGCTCTTGAGGCGATATGCCAACAGTTAAGCGCCCCCCACTCCGACGAAAACAGGAGAGGGGGTCATTTTAATTACGGAGCTGCCAAGACCGGTGGATGACAGATATCAAGTTGATAGATTTCGTACAAAAAATGCACACTCCGTGGCTGCTCGCTAATTCATCTACCATAGGAAGAAATATTTGATCTGCGTCATGTGAACGGCACGAAACATAAGCGCTCGCGGTTCAACAGATACCTGCTCGCGGTTATATTCGATGTCTGAATGACACTTTACTCGTATTTATTTTATCTGCTGCCGCTGTCAAGGTTGCGATTGTGTAGGTGCCTACTTTCCTAAATATATTATTTTCTTTTGTTTGTGCGACGAAATGAACATATTTATTTGGGAAAACAAATTCAATAAATACCTTTTCCTTCACTGTAGAAAGTGCCCCCCCTCCAAATAGTAGATTTTCAAGTCATAGTACAGTCGATTTAATTGGAAATTAAATATCCACTATATTAATTAAATTATCCGCTTAATTGGAAACATTTTGTCCTAAATAAGTTACTGTCCCAAATAAACAAAGTTTCAGGAAGGTAGATCAAAAAAAAGTTTTATTGAGTTCTCCGGGATGTATTTCCAATTGGCAATTCCGAGTATTAAAGAAGAAGAGATAAGACATTAATTTTACCTGTACGGCGGTTTTCCATCGTTGGGTTTGGTCTGCACCGCGGTGACAGCGGGAGGAGACAGGGGCAGGGCTGGCAGGGGTGGCAGATGAGGCAGGGGGCCCAGGGGGCTGTGGGGGGGCCCCCGCGGACCCAGCTCTCCCGCCCACTCCTCGCACTCACTGGACAAGTCAGCCATCCTAGCACAGGCACACACCACCGGACAGACCTGCTATCATCCTGCAGCCCATGAGACTAACTGGAAAATAATTAAACATATCATTTGTAATCATTTTTTGTTATTAATGTGACAGTAGAATCCCTGTAAAATGGCTTGCATGAGGAAAAAATTTGGTAAATAAAAGAAGATAGACAGATAAAAATTTTGATAAATTTTTTTACCCACAATGAATGTTTTACCTTAACCGTAAACGCGTTAATTATTTTTTCACGGGTTCATAGAAATAGAAGTACAATAATCCATGGAAATAGTAATAACTAGTGTCCGACCGAAACAGGAATTTCTACCGAAATCGAATCTTCGGTATCAATAATCGTAATCAATAATAATCAACACTTACATTATAAAGGAAGGACCTCATTAATTGGGTATTTTAACCGACTGATGAAGTATTTTAACCGGCTGATGCGAACTCAGCTGATGATGGCGGGTCACACATGAGCCACAAACTCACCCGAAGTCAGCCGAACGACGCACGATAATTCACGAATGCAGAGTTTCGGTGCGGCCGTGCCGAAACTCGATTTGCTCGCCGAAACTTGCCGAAACCGAACCTTCTGTCGGTCACTAGTAATAACATTAATGATCTTTTTTGGCGTTTGATTATTTCTTTTTTATTTGCTAAATAATAAAAGCATTCCCAATATTTCCAATATGGAATGAGATAAAGGGACATCCCATGTGGTGACTAAGTTTGCCGGATGTTTTCTCTGGCCTAGTCTATATTATATAACGGCCCACTGAACTCAAGGCGCATGGGCATAAAGTGTCATACTAATATATTAGCACGTCGCACCTGAAGGATTAAAAAGGAAAAAAATAATTGCTTACTTAGGATAGTACGCATACTATAAATATTGCGCATAAAATGTAAGATTTGCAGATATAAGACAATGACATAATGAGTTTTAATCACAAGTACAACATGAAATACTTCTAAACTGCCATATTTTATTTTATTCTCTGACTGGTACTGGCTGTAACCTGCTGGGTCAAGATCCAATAGGAGAAGGAAACAGAAGTAGAAGAATTTTAATAAAACTAAATATTTGTACCTTTGATTTTTTTATATGCGACCATTACAGGTGATGACAGCTTGCGGAAAGAGCACACAATGTAATTACAAATATTAGGCAAGTCTACATATTTAATGGAAAATGAGAATAATGCCAGTTATCAGAGAGCATACTGTATTTCTTTTGAAGTAAAATATTTAGGGCAAGGCAACATTTGAATTTTAGCAAAATGCACAATAAGTTCAAAGCGTGTTGCAATCCTGGTGGAAAATAATATTTAAAACCGTAGTTGGAACTAAGCAATAACCTACATTAAAGTGACATACATAATATTTCATTATAACTAAACCTGTTGCGTTGCAATTATTTCTTGCTAAAAAGCACAAAAAAAAGATACCGTAATTAAAATTATAGTCAATATTAGCAAATCAATAAGAATACATTTTCCTGCTTCGATAAATAATGTGACTCATTCAGTAATTGCAATCATCTCTAATAATTAAATTACTGAAACTGTCAAAATATACTTAAAAAAATTGCATTGTAAAATATTTGGCTAATTTGTTTGTCTTCACCAGACCAGTGACCGGATTTTAAAATGTTAAATTTCATTATTAATTACTAACCTAACAAAAGTCGAAATTCCCAGAATTAGACAGTTTGGCTAGTAAGATTTATTATTTATCTCTCAGGTGATTTTTTAAAATTTAAAATATTAGAATCGAATGAATACACATCGCGGAAAAATCTGCTGTATAAATACTGTATACAATCGAATAAAAGCCAACAGATTATAATATTATATTGTAGTTGTACGTAAAATACATTTGCTGATTATGACGTTCATTCAATTCATAGTGCATTGCCCTTATTTGACGCCTGTCAATTTAATTTGTGGATGTTAACTTAAAAACTAGGAGTGTGTTTACACCTTGAATACGAAACACACGCATTCGTCTCCGATATTATAATTGCATCCTTGAAACATACGAAAATTAAGGCTATACGGAAGAGCCCTGACGTTTGATTTCACCCAGTGAAGATAAACAGAAGTGAAATTTAACATATTTTCAAGTAATAACGGTTTGTTTTGTTTTACTTACAAAAGCATGTGTGCGTGGAAACTTGTATATAAACAATAAACATTAAAGTTCACAGAAATAAACAATTCACACGACTTTAACAAACGGGTGACATTTTTTCGGTATTGCCAGCTGTGAATACTTTATGTGGTGCTGCCGCTGTCAAGGTTGCGATTGTGTAGGTGCCTACTTTCCTAAATATATTATTTTCTTTTGTTTGTGCGACGAAATGAACATATTTATTTGGGAAAACAAATTCAATAAATACCTTTTCCTTCACTGTAGAAAGTGCCCCCCCTCCAAATAGTAGATCAGGAGCGAGAACTCGCATACTAATATAATTGATCGGCAGTTACTTTTTACGTATTTGTATTTATTGTACATTTTATAGAAAAGATTACAGAGTTAGCGTATTAAACCAAATAATGTATTAATGGATATTCCGTTTGATATATGAACTATTATATAATACTGTTAATTATATGACAAGTACAATGAATGAATACATTATGGCCCAGTCAGCGTTAATTTCTGACTCATGCTCAATATATGGGTGGAACCTCCTACTCTGCATTTTTATGTATTGTTTATCCATTGTCTTTTTAAAAATAAAAAATATTTAAAACATGCACCTGTGAGTTTTTCATTTTTCTAATGTATTGATTTTTCATCTCCTCAGGATAAGGGAACGTACCCATACTACGTGACACGTTTAAGGGGGGGGGGGGTCTTCAAAATGTCACGCTCCATACAAATAAGCGGCGGGTTGCTTAGGATTTTGGTCACCGGGGGGGGGGGGGTTAAAATTTGCAAAAAGTTGGTCACGTAGTATGGGTACGTTCCCTAACAGGTTTCCATCTGACAAAGCTCCCTCCTGAGAAAATGAGCTGTAAAAAACTATGTAAATCTCATTTCCTCAGAACCATCTTTGGCACATGGAACCTTGTTGTCCTGGGGAAAAGTTTTTCATTTTTCTGCTTTTCAATTTTTTTTTTAATAATTTATTGGGCTAATGAAGTAGGGCGAGTATATTGTCTATGGTAGGCCTTGTACCATTGTCTATGACAAATGGCCTTAAACTCCCTTCTACCAAGATCGGAATTAGCGCCGTTTACACGCACAATTCGGAGCGACCGAGTCCCGCGCCACTTCAGGCCGCCGCGCAGAAAAGTCTCACAGTGAACTGCGCTGTAAACGTATCGGTCTTTACTTTTCTGCGCGGCGGCCTGAAGTGGCGCGGGACTCGGTCGCTCCGAAGTGTGCGTGTAAACGGCGCTATTTTTTGTCCGTGGTGAAGTTGGTGTCGACATTTGTCCCATAGAAAAGGCCCGAAGATATCGATCTAGGGATGATTGGTTTATTTATGATCTAGGGATTGGTATATTTATGGGCAGCAGGGGCGTATGAAGAGATTCCGACACTATCAATAGCATTTCTTTCAAGCACGTAGTTTTTTGTTAAGCTGGCAACACTGCGCGTAGTTTTCGTTTGAGCCAAGCGTTTTGACAGTCTACCCGTGGACGCTTGAAGCAAGCTTCAATAATCTACGTGCTGGCGGCGAGCTTGATGCGAATTGATATATTTTTTTAATTATTTATTTGGCTATCACTCATTAAAGGTGATATTGGCCATTTCTTGAAATTAATTACATTTTCGAAACAATCGCAGAATCATAAAATAGGACCCCATGTACATTAATAGTTAGCGTTCTTCGACATAAAAGAACAGATTTTTTTCAAAATTTGTTACATTTCTCACGCATCATGAAACAATTCTATAAATTAGATAAAATTAATATAAAATAAGAATTAATTGTTATTGTGTTTAATTTGTAGAAATGCATCTGATTTTAGTTATTGTTTTTGTGTTTAATTTGTAGAAAAATCAGATGGATTTCTACAAATGAATCCCTGTTTCCCTTGGTCACGCTATAACTTCAGAACCACTTTACCTATTTCATTAATATATTTTTTAAAGTTTTCTAATACTTTGTAGAAGGTTCTTCCGGAAAGAAAAAGTAAGAAAATTGGAGGGAGGGGAAGGAATTGAAAGATTTTTTTAAGTCTTCCGATACTTTGTGGAAAGATCTTACGGAAAGAAAAATTGACGTAAGTAAGGCTCTTGACTCGTAAACCGGAGGTCGGGGGATCGAATCCCAGCGTGTCAAATAAATTTTATTTGATTAATTTGTGTTATTTTACTTTTTTTTTCTTAAAAATAATATAAAGTATATTTGCGGCACGTTCCAGATTGGAAGATACTCTAAGTATCGCCCTGGTAGACCACCATTCAGAATTGAAACGTTGCTTGAAATGGCACAAGCCGTGATTGGTGACCAGATCTAAATAGCCAGGTACTTCCCCACCTTCCTCTTTCCTATCTCCTTCCCCACCCCACTACCTTCAGCCTCACAACATACCCCGATCGGGGATACCATAGTCTCCCTGGCTCCAGACGGGAGCAGTTGGGACTCTTGTGCAGTATTCTCGGAATGAGACTCGGGAGGTCAACGGGGACGCACGGGAAAGGACATGCAGGGAGAATTAATTTATTTCTTTGAATGGCGTTGCAACGCATGCCGGGTACCAACTAGTATTATTTATTATTAAGTTCTACAAGTATGTTTTTCTCTCGTTGTTTAATAATATTGTAACTTCTATTAATGTTATTATTCAGTTCTGCAAGTATTTTTTGTTTTCTTATTGTTAATGATGTAATGGGAACGTACCCATACTACGTGACACTTTTAGGGGGGGGGGGGTCTTCAAAAGGTCACGCTCCATACAAATGAGCGGCGGGTTGCTTAGGATTTTGGTCACCGGGGGGGGGGGGGGGGGTTAAAAATTGCAAAAAGTTGGTCACGTAGTTTGGGTACATTCCCTAACTGCTTTGACTGATTTAAAATATTGTTTAGGTCTTGTGAACATCTGAGAAACAGGGAATAAATAATTTTCCTTAATCAACTTTATCAATTAATGTTATATTAAAATATTAATTATAACATTTATTCATAATATCAACGGAAATATACAACAATGCTTCGTAATAATTACGATCATCTATTTTGAAAAAATTCGTGTAAGTAATCATTTGGTGCCGTGCCTGTAATACGCTTTGTAAATGCTTATGAGTAAAGCGGGATCACAAATTGTACCATTCTTGACACCAAATTCGTTTATTTTTATTAAAATACAAAGATAACCCAAGGGCTAAGAATGCTTTGTCTCCGTTATATTCCATTTTATTTCAGCCGCACAAAATTCACTGTCAACCATAAATAAACCAAACAAACTATCGAAAATCACATCTAGGCATAGACAAATGCTTGCCAGAACGCTTGGAGACTATCAAGCGGCTTGACGGCCAGCACGTAAATTTATTTTTCCGTTATTGTCTATGAATGCTTGCCTCAACAGCTTGACGCGCGCTTCAAGCCGTTGAGCCAAGCCTTAGTCTATGTCTAGACGATATTTCTCCCGAGATATTACTCCTTTGTCTATGGTTTCCTGTCATTTTCGCTATTTGAAAGTGATTTTTGTGCGAGATGGAATCTAGTAAAGAAAAATAATTATTTGTTATGTTATAATAAATGTTATATATTAATATTTTAATATAACATTAACGTAATAACATTATTAAATTATATTTACATTAATTTAAAAGAAAAATCAGATGGATTTCTACAAAGTAAACACAAAAATAATTAATACCTTTTTTGTAATAATTTAATATATTTTTATAAACGTTTTACGTGATACGTAATATCTAAAATCACCACTCAGGTTCTTATTTGTCTATGATTTGTTGTCTACGCCGAAGAAATATAAATTCGCTTCAAGCGTTGCGCAATAACGTAGATTATTGCGCAACGCTTGACTCAAGCTTCAAGCCACCTCTGGAGACGGTCAAAATGCGGTCAAAACTCTAGCCATAGACAAAAAACTACGTGATTGAGCCAAGCCGCTTGATAGTCTCGCTAGCCCTTTAGATCGATCACTTATGGCTTTTTCCTCCTAGCGGTTTTCGTCACCAACTTAACCAGACCCCCCCCCCCCCCCGCGCCTTCCCGCAGTAATAGACTAAAGATAGAGGAAACTTATTTGTCTACCACAGACAATATAATCGCTCTCGACCTACTTCATCAGCCCAATAAATTATTTAAGAACAAAATTATTGGAATCAGGAAAATGTTACATTAGACAAATGAAACACTCTGAGAACATCTTTAAATATGTTTATTTTCAGTAAAGACAATTGATAATAAATAACACATAAGACAATTGATAATAAAACATAACACAAAAACTAAGGTATCCTAACCGACCTAACCTCAAATTAATTTACGGACGAATGCTGAATGTTGATGTCCTGGTACTGGTTCTGATCCTGGTCATCTTGTAGATACTCCACTGACCAGCTCTCTTCACCTTCACCGTCAGACTCCCATTTGACATCGGAAATGTCTCCTTCCAGTGCAATAGTTATTTCTTCATGTGACAAACCTCTAACAGCCATCTATAAAAATGATAACAATAAGTTATATATAGTCTACCGGAAAACATTAAAATAAATTAATACATCTTGAAAGAATCAAATTAAAATACGTAAAACAATACAAAAGGCCAAAACAAGAAGCCAATGCGCCACCACAGGAACATGAACGCTTTTAGCGAAAACAAAATGAAAAACCAATGTTTTTCAATGGAAATCATATTTATCGATCAGATAAAACATCTATATATACAGTATAATTATTATTTTCAACAGAAAAATGCTATATCTTACCTTGTTATGCAGAAAACCAAGACCGTTAAAGGTAAGGCCACACTGAGCCCACGCAACGCCACGCCACGTGGGTAGACGTCACCATTTCCATATCTGGACTGCTTACCATCCACACATTTTCTATGGAAACGGGTGCTTTAGAAACATACTAGCCCCACGCAATGCAAACCGACGCCCCCTACGCTACGCGGACCTGCCGCAGCCAGATCGGCGTGGGCCATGTGGAAGGTGGAGGGGGTATGGTCACGCCTACTACGAGATGATTTTACATCTTTTTGGTGTTATCTGAGCATCTAACGTTGTTTCGCTATATCTATGGCTGTTTTTTTGACAGATATTATTAAAAAATGGATGACGAACAGTTTATTGAAGCTTTTAGACGGCACGAAGTTATTTATAAAATCAAATTACAGGATTATAGAGATTCTGCATACGCAGTGCAACTTGGGAAGAAATTTCAGCCATTTATGGCATGATTTTCAATATTATACCCCTATAATGAATGTCAATCAAACTTTAGATCTTTCTCTGGTCCCAATTGACTTTCGAAGATGTGTGTTTTCTTTTTTTATGTCATATTCAATAATTCAATTATGCTGTGAAGCTCTTCAAATACCACTTTACTCATACGGAAGTACATGAAGAATCGTCCGTCATCAGATTCTAGTTCCTTTACGAAAGTATGGAACTCTCCAAACATTTGTCTTTGTTTGTTAATGTTGTGGACCCAAATACTTCTCACTTTTTTTCTTTGGAATAAATTCGGTTTTTGGGGGAAATTCCTAAAAAATAAAACTAGTTATTTTTATACTAATTATGGGCCGGAAAAACCGAATCTGAAAGAATTAGGCGGCGGAAAGCAATATTAACTGAGTTACACGACTTTAAAAATTTTTATACGCGTACAGGAAAATAGCCATTTTGGAAGTATTCTGATTCCTACAAAATCAAACTAATAGTTATTTTTATACTAACTTTGGGCCGAGGAATCCGAATCTGAAAGAATTAGGCGGCGGCAAGCAATATTAACTGAATTACACGACTTTAAAATTTTCAATACACACAAAACATGAAAATATTCATTTCGGTAGCTGAATTTGACTCATTCAGTACAAAATCATAGATAAACAAGAAATCTACGAAAACATGTGCCAGCAGTGTTACCAGCTCTCAAAAATATTAATCCCAACTATCTCAACGGCCGTATTCTTAAACCAAAAGTATGAAAATTCGTAGTCTTAAAAATGCGTAACCAAACCTAACCTAACGCTAGGTTTGTGTAACATGGTTTGTACCCCTTTATACCGCCTGCTCGCGTCAATTTTAAAAAACATCCCTGTTTTCAAGTAGTTTAACGGCTACGCGAGGTTTGTGTAACATGGTTTGTGCCCCTTTATACCGCCTGCTCACGTCCCTAACCTAACCTAACCTAACGCTAGGTTTGTGTAACATGGTTTGTGCCCCTTTATACCGCCTGCTCGCGTCAATTTAAAAAAACAGCCTACGTTTTCAAGTAGTTTAGCGGCTACGCTAGGTTTGTGTAACATGGTTTGTGCCCCTTTATACCGCCTGCTCGCGTCAATTTAAAAAAAACAGCCTACGTTTTCAAGTAGTTTAGCGGCTACGCTAGGTTTGTGTAACATGGTTTGTGCCCCTTTATACCGCCTGCTCGCGTCAATTTAAAAAAACAGCCTACGTTTTCAAGTAGTTTAGCGGCTACGCTAGGTTTGTGTAACATGGTTTGTGCCCCTTTATACCGCCTGCTCGCGTCAATTTAAAAAAAACAGCCTACGTTTTCAAGTAGTTTAGCGGCTACGCTAGGTTTGTGTAACATGGTTTGTGCCCCTTTATACCGCCTGCTCACGTCCCTAACCTAACCTAACCTAACCTAACCTAACCTAACGCTAGGTTTGTGTAACATGGTTTGTGCCCCTTTATACCGCCTGCTCGCGTCAATTTTAAAAAACATCCCTGTTTTCAAGTAGTTTAACGGCTACGCTAGGTTTGTGTAACATGGTTTGTGATACAAAAGTGAGTAAAATTTATAAAAAATAAGTACTTAAAATATAAACATTTTATTTTACGTTATTGATATTACTGGTTAATGGCAACACTTAATTTTGTGTGGTAAAAACATCTATGTTATCTTGTTTTCTATGGTCTTTGTACTACGTGTGTCAAGTCAAAATCAGCTTGCGAAA
Organism: Limnephilus marmoratus; assembly: GCA_917880885.1. Classification (NCBI taxonomy): domain Eukaryota; kingdom Metazoa; phylum Arthropoda; class Insecta; order Trichoptera; family Limnephilidae; genus Limnephilus; species Limnephilus marmoratus. The sequence continues at coordinate 21,987,454 of OU862919.1, read as the reverse complement.
TGAATATTTTCATGTGCACGATGGAAAATTTTAAAGTCGTGTAATTCAGTTAATATTGCTTGCCGCCGCCTAATTCTTTCAGATTCGGATTCCCCGGCCCAAAGTTAGTATAAAAATAACTATTAGTTTGATTTTGTAGGAATCAGAATACTTCCAAAATGGCTATTTTCCTGTATGTGTATAAAAAATTTTAAAGTCGTGTAACTTTGTTAATATTGCTTTCCGCCGCCTAATTCTTTCAGATTCGGTTTTTCCGGCCCATAATTAGTATAAAAATAACTAGTTTTATTTTTTAGGAATTTCCCCCAAAAACCGAACTTTAGCCAAGCTGTCATCTGCTAAGAGAATCACATAAACATAACCTAAAAAATAAATGTCAAATGTGTCAAATCAAACGCGCCTGCGCACAACCACAGACCCCTTGTCACGTGGTCACAGCGACGCGTACGTACGTCTGGCCAGTGTGAACGGTACAGGAACGTTGCGTGGCGTTGCGTCTGCTCAGTATGATCCTTGCTTAAGAGCTCGTTCACATTGAGCATATAAATATAAAAGATCATAGCACGCCACATATCGCTCTCCATACAATCCCTTCAGACCGTTCACACCTGAGCGCTTTATGCGCACATCAACCATAGACAATGCACATCTTACGCCGTAACCGCTCCTGAGGCGATATGCCAACAGTTAAGCGCCCCCCACTCCGACGAAAACAGGAGAGGGGGTCATTTTAATTACGGAGCTGCCAAGAACGGTGGGTGACAGATGTCAACTCCATAGATTCAGTACAAAAAATGCGCGCTCTGTGGCCGCTCGCTAATTCAACTGACCCCCTCTCCTACCATAGGAAGAAATATTTTATCTGCGCCGTGTGAACGCCACGAAACATAAGCGCTCGCGGTTCAGCAGATACCTGCTAGCAGTTATATTAGATGTCTGAACACCCCTTTCAGAGCTCGTTCACATTGAGCATATAAATATAAAAGATCATAGCACGCCACATATCGCTCTCCATACAATCCCTTCAGACCGTTCACACCTGAGCGCTTTATGCGCATATCAACCATAGACAATGCACATCTTACGCCGTAACCGCTCCTGAGGCGATATGCCAACAGTTAAGCGCCCCCCACTCCGACGAAAACAGGAGAGGGGGTCATTTTAATTACGGAGCTGCCAAGAACGGTGGGTGACAGATGTCAACTCCATAGATTCAGTACAAAAAATGCGCGCTCCGTGGCCGCTCGCTAATTCAACTGACCCCCTCTCCTACCATAGGAAGAAATATTTTATCTGCGCCGTGTGAACGCCACAAAACATAAGCGCTCGCGGTTCAACAGATACCTGCTAGCGGTTATATTAGATGTCTGAACTCCCCTTAATGCTGTCAAAAACGCCATTCGAAATAGAAATATTTTGTGTTGCCAGTACGCGATTTGTTATTTACCTTATAAAACATATCTTTCAAAAGCGATACGCAAAATACGGGGCTGTTTGTTTCATAAAATCAAGAGATTTTAATTTTCATCCATCAAATGACCTGACGAAATCCGTAGTCCAGTGGGTAAGACTTTTGACTCACGATCCGGAGATTGGGGTTCGAACCCGGCATGCGCAAGTAAATTTTATTTGAATAATTTGTGTTATTTCACAATTAATTCATTTGAAATAATATATAGTATATTTGCGGCATGTTCCAGTGTGGAAGATACTATCAGTATCGCCCTGGTGTAAGACCACCATTCAGAATTGAAACGTTGCTTGAAAATGGCTTTAGCCGTGTTTGGTGACCAGATCTGAATAGCCAGGTACTTCCCAACCCTCCTCTTCCCCACCTCCTTCCCCTCCTCACTACCTTCAGCCTCACAACATACCTAATTTGGGGAATGCCATAGTCTCACTGGCTTCAGACGGGAGCAGTTGAGATTCTTGTGCGGTATTCACTGTAAAAAAAAATCCTTTTCTTCAAGATCTTGTGATATATTTAGAAAATCAAAACCAAAACAAATTGAAGCTGTATGCATCAGATGTTCTCGGAAATTAAAAAAAAAAATCTACAACTTCAAGAGTCCACCAATTTTTCCAATAGAGAACTCCAGTACATTTTTTTTATTCTTTTTAATAAATAATGACCTTCTAACTTAAATAACTGCACCTTTATTTTTATTTTTAAAGTTAGTTATAATAGTTAAAATAATTGTTAAAGTTTTAATTTTTCAAGACCCCTCCGAAAACCACCGATGTATGGTGAATCGTGTGTCGTCATCACTCCTGAAAAATTAGTATAGGATTGGGCAATCAGCTGATCTACTGCCGCCATTTTGAATTCCGTTCTTCGAAGTATTCTCCCTAGAAATAGCATTACTATTTTTTTTTGTACAGTAGTTTTTTTAACATTTTCAATAATAGAGATAATCTAATAAGAGATGCCTTATAAACACAACAACTAAATATCTATAAACAGTATAAAATAACGAATAACATGAAATGTTGTTAGTACTGATGGCTTATGTCATACCTACATAATCAAAGTTTCAATACAATGATTGGTGACGCGTAACGTCAGCACTAACCATTTCAGTAATACCAACTTTACAGTGTGTTTTGACGAGAGGTTTAAAAATGCACTTTTTAATAATTTTTTAAGAACTCTACGTTTAATATTATGAAATAAAACTTATATATTCAGAATCAGCGTTCATTGGTCTGTATGAACATATTTTTTTTAAAGCCATAATATTTTTCACTGTGATCACTGTTTCAAAGTATTAGAAAACTTTAAAAAAAAGATGAATGAAATAGGTAAAGTGGTTCTGAAGTTATAGTGTGACCAAGGGAAACAGGGATTCATTTGTAGAAATCCATCTGATTTTTCTACAAATTAAACACAAAAACAATAATTAAAATCAGATGCATTTCTACAAATTTAACACAATAACAATTAATTCTTATTTTATATTAATTTTATCTAATTTATAGAATTGTTTCATGATGCGTGAGAAATGTAACAAATTTTGAAAAAAATCTGTTATTTTATGTCGAAGAACGCTAACTATTAATGTAAATGGGGTCCTATTTTATGATTCTGCGATTGTTTCGAAAATGTAATTAATTTCAAGAAATGGCCAATATCACCTTTAATGAGTGATAGCCAAATAAATCATTTAAAAAAATATATCAATTCGCATCAAGCTCGCCGCCAGCACGAAGATTATTGAAGCTTGCTTCAAGCGTCCTCGGTAGACTGTCAAAACCAGGGGCGTATCACTTCGTTCAAATTTTTCAACCGTGGTCCGTGACGTAAAAGTGCTGTCACACATAGATAAAGTTTCATAGATGGAGCTGTAAAGATAGGTTTGTAATTTTTGATTTTCACCATCTCTCGCTCAGGGTTGCCAACTTAGGGGTAAAATAAGTGAGATGGGATTTTTTTACTGGTTTAATAGGTGTTTTGGGGTATTTTTTGTGGTATTTTTGGGGGTTTTGTGATTCCATATATTTTTTTAAATTTTTATTACATCGTATACACGGAGCACTCGCACACTTCTTATTTGAGGATTTATTTTTATTGTACAAAAACTTGCTGCAACGACTTGTGCCTTCACAAATGGAAAAATTGGTGGACTCTTGAAGTTGTAGAATTTTTTTTTTTAATTTCCGAGAACACCTGATGCATACAGCTTCAATGTGTTTTGGTTTTGATTTTCTCAATATATCACAAGATCTTGAAGAAAATGATTTTTTTTTTACAGTGAATACCGTACAAGAATCTCAACTGCTCCGTCTGAAGCCAGTGAGACTATGGCATTCCCCAAATGAGGTATGTTGTGAGGCTGAAGGTAGTGCGGAGGGGAAGGAGGTGGGGAAGAGGAGGGTTGGTAAGTACCTGGCTATTCAGATCTGGTCACCAAACACGGCTAAAGCCATTTTCAAGCAACATTTCAATTCTGAATGGTGGTCTTACACCAGGGTGATACTGATAGTATCTTCCACTCTGGAACATGCCGCAAATATACTATATATTATTTTTAATGAATTAATTGTGAAATAACACAAATTAATCAAATAAAATTTATTTGCGCATGCCGGGTTCGAACCCGCGATCTCCGGATTGTGAGTCAAGAGTCTTACCCACTGGACTACGGGGAGGCGTCTACTAATATCTACAGGAATTCCAAAAACTGAAAAAATCGAACTAATATCTATGAGAATCAAAGTGTTGACGAATATCTACAGCTCAAACTGTTGATTAATATCTATGAGAACCAAAGTGTTGACGAATATCTACAGCACTGGCAGAGGTTGGATTTGCAATTGTGTATAGCATATTGGAATAACGTAATATTGCGTATGCAGTTTAAAAAACTTAATTTATATAAAAATCCCTAATATCGGACTATTGGACACATTTAGCTGATTAGTCCAACCTATGCTCTGTAGATATTAGTTCAACCTAAGCTCTGTAGATATTAATCAACACTCTGAAGTTCGTAGATATTAGTTCAACGTATGAGCTGTAGATATTCGTCAGACATACAGGCTGTAGATATTAGTATCTGGAGTCGACTACGGACGTCGTCATTTGATGGATGAAAATTAAAATCTCTTGATTTTATGAAACAAACAGCCCTGTATTTTGCGTATCGCTTGAGAAAGATATGTTTTATAAGGTATATAACAAATCGCGTACTGGCAACACAAAATATTTCGAAATGGCATCTTTGACAGAACGGTTTGACTTATCTTGGTTTTCTGCATAACATTAAAAGGTAAGATATTGCATTTTTCTGTTGAAAATAATTATTATACTGTATACAGATGTTTAATCTGATCGATAAATATGATTTCCATTCAAAAACATTGCTTTTTCATTTTGTTTTCGCTAAAAACGTTCATGATCCTGTGGTGGCGCATTGGTGGATGTTTTTAATGGAGATCTTCTTGTTTTGGCCTTTTGTATTGTTTTACATATTTTAATTTGATTCTTTCAAGATGTATTAATTTATTTTAATGTTTTCCGGTAGACTATATATAACTTATTGTTATCATTTTTATGGCTGTTAGAGGTTTGTCACATGAAGAAATAACTATTGCACTGGAAGGAGACATTTCCGATGTCAAATGGGAGTCTGACGGTGAAGGTGAAGAGAGCTGGTCAGTGGAGTATCTACAAGATGACCAGGATCAGAACCAGTACCAGGACATCAACATTCAGCATTCGTCCGTAAATTAATTTGAGGTTAGGTCGGTTAGGATACCTTAGTTTTTGTGTCATGTTTTATTATCAATTGTCTTATGTGTTATTTATTATCAATTGTCTTTACTGAAAATAAACATATTTAAAGATGTTCTCAGAGTGTTTCATTTGTCTAATGTAACATTTTCTGATTCCAATAATTTTGTTCTTAAATAATTTATTGGGCTAATGAAGTAGGTCGAGAGCGATTATATTGTCTGTGGTAGACAAATAAGTTTCCTCTATCTTTAGTCTATTAGTGCTGTCATAGGCGCAGGCAGGTGCGTGAAGGGCGAGGGGGGGGGTCTGGTTAAGTTGGTGACGAAAACCGCTAGGAGGAAAAAGCCCGAAGTGATCGATCTAGGGGTTAGTATATTTATGATGGGCAGTAGCGATGGGAAATATCGATGGAATATCGATATTGTATCGATCTTTTTCACCATCGATGCATTTCGATACATTGTCATAGACAAATCGATTCTTGAACAATCGATTCTTGCATCGATGTCAAATCGATTAATTCTGACCAATCACAACGCTTCTCTCACATCGATTATTTCTGACGAATCACAGCGCTCGATTTTCATCGATCCATCGTATCGATTCACAATCCGATATAATCGTTTGAAATGTCATCGTAAGAAGAATCGATTCTCGCTTATCGATGTCTATGTTCATATCGAATACAGTTCGATACAATCGTTTTGAAATGTCATCGAAGTGGAATCGATTCTCGCTTATCGATGTCAATATTCATTCGAATGCACAGACCGATATAATCGTTTTGAAATGTCATTGAAAATGAGTGATACAATCGTTTTACAACTGTCAGAATTCATTCGTAAACGCAAATCGATTCTAGATCTGAGAGGTTGTATTCAAGATACGTCAAAATATCTCAAATTGTGAACTGATAAAGCGTGTTGATGTTATCATCATCCAGCTTTGTTGTAAATGATGAATTTATACTTTTAGGTAACGATCTACGTTTCCAGTTTTAGTTTATGTTTAAAAATTGCCATGGTGACTGTTTTTCACAATTTAAAGTTTATTTATTATTACTTATGTTATTTTAAGGGTTATGTATCGTCTAGGGTAGTGTCGGTCGTAGTATTCAAACGTGAAACGATTGTAAACGACGAAATATTACTTTTAGGTTATGATTTACGATTCCAGTACGTGTTAAAGATCGACATGGTGATTATTTTTCGTAAGTAGGTAGATGGGTTATTTTGAGTAATTTATCGATTTGTTTAGTGTATGTTTGATTTATTGTAAATGAACAACCGATATCTCTAATTTCATCGAGTACTAACTAGTACCTCAAAATATTTTGTGTGACTATAAAATATTGATGGTTTGTTCTAAAAAGTGTTATCAGCGCTAGAATTAGACACTTCTGTTCAAAGATATTGTAAAGTTTTAAGGTAAGGAACCGGTAAAATAAAGACTCATCTTCAGGACAAATTCTAAGGAACTCTTGATTTATTTCGTTCTATTTCCAATTACATTTTTTATAATCGGAAGATACAAAACTACCCGAGACAGACCAAGGAGTTAGTAATTAGATGTAGTTTCAGCGAAGCGACGAAGAGGAAAGAGGTAGATCCTTTTAAAAAACCGTCATTTATAGAAAATTTCCTTGGCTAGTCACAGTTTTGTAACTTCCGGACATCTGTTGATAATTTAGCTAACTAACTATGAGAGTTCTCACCTAATGTTTTTACGTGGATCTCGAGAGGTGTGAGTCCTGGCTAAATTCGATATTTAAAGGCCTGAATTTTATACATATTCCCAGCCAAAAAACGGTGAGGAATGAGTTTTTTATTAAACTAAAATGAACAAAAAATATACTACTTATAATACTAAAAATAGCTCACAAATTTTTTTTTACTTTAACTATTTCACCCCAGATTAAATTGTGCAATTAACAAATTCATATTTACATGCTCTAGCTAAAAATTCAAAGTTAAAAATTAAATCAAAGAGTTATAACAATAAATTACACATTCAATTTTAGGACAAACACAATACAATGAGGACGGGACCAGGTCTTCCTTCCAGGACAGCCAATTTTATTGTAAATATTATTAAATGTCTAAAATTAAATATATGTGGGCACTTGCAGTGTTTTTTTTTTTTTTAATTATTATTATTATTTTGGTTAGCTTATAACCTTTAATTTTCACTCAATCTGGTTTTTCTTTTTACACGAGTTTCACAAGAGGTCACGACCTCCACCACCTTTATTCATTTTGCCTTTTTATTGTTTTACACTTTTATTTGCATTTTTTCATTAATTTTTTATTGTTTTTCGCTTTTATTTGTACTTTTTATTAATTTAAAGTCTGGTTATAGAATCTGGTTATTCTGGTTATTATGTCTTGCTTGGGGGCGCCACACTGTGTTGGCGCTACTGGGTCGCTTCTTATTCTCCCTGGTCCATCTCGGGTAGATGGTCTTCACATTTGTTGTCCTCAATTGGAAGCAGGCATAGTTTTGATATTGCCCTCTGGACCGTTCCCTGTGCTGTGATGATGGTGGCCACTCGTACTCTTCCATCAGGCCCGGGATGTACAGCGTGCACTCGTCCTAGCCTCCAAAAACAAGGAGGTTCGTTGTCTTCCTTCAGAATGACCATCTGGCCTGGTTGCAGCTGCCTTTGGTTGTTGCCAGTCCATTTCGTCCGGGTCTGCAGCTCAGCCAAGTATTCTTTGCGCCACCTCGACCAAAAAGACTGTATTAGTTGGTTTAATTTTTGGTAATGATTCAATCTATTGACTGCTACATTCTGCAAATTCTGCTCCGGGATCGCTGCTAAACTCGTTCCAATGAGAAAGTGACCAGGACTGAGAAGTTTTAGGTCTTTGGGGTCATTGGACAGCGGACAGAGGGGACGGGAATTCAAGCATGATTCAATTTGACATAATACAGTACTGAATTCCTCATATGTTAATAGTGAAACGTTTGCTACCCTTTTCAAATGATATTTTACTGATTTGATCCCTGCCTCCCAAAGTCCCCCGAAGTGCGGGGCCCTTGCTGGTATGAATTTCCAGCGAATAGATAAATTGGCTAAGTATTTATCAATTTTTTCATTTGAATTTTCCAAAAATTCATATATTTCCCTTAATTCATTATTCGCGCCCTTAAAATTAGTGGCGTTATCTGAAAACATTTTACTGGGTTTCCCTCTTCGCGAGATGAAACGTTTAAACGCATTTAAGAAGCTATCAGTGCTTAAAGACATTACTAGTTCCAGATGTATTGCTTTGGTTACCATACATATAAATAGACATATATAAGATTTTACGCTGTGAGTCTTACGGCTAACACCTGATTTGATCAAAATGGGGCCGCAGAAATCCACGCCTGATGATTGAAATGCGCGACCTTCCGTTATTCGTTCGGCAGGTAGGTCCGCCATCAGTTGTTGCTCTGTTTTCGGGTTACATCTAAAACATATAATACAGTATCTGAGAACCTTTTTAATTAAATTTTTACCCATAATCGGCCAGTATTTCATTCTTAATAACGCTAACAATGCCTGCGTTCCTGCATGTAAATATAAATAATGGTAGTGCCTGACAATAAGCTCACTTAGTTTATGATGTGATGGTAGTACTATGGGGTGCTGTTGGCTTTCCGATATCATTTTTCCGTTGGACAACCTACCCCCCACCCGGATTAAATCCTTAAACAAATAAGGATTTAATGACTTTAACCTACTACTATTCTTTACATTTACCCCGGCTTGTAAGGCCCTCGTCTCTTCGGGGAATGCAAAACATTGTGCACGAGATATTAATAAGTGAAGTGAATTCTCCAATTCGTAAACAGTTAGTGCTCGGCTACGCCTGGACAAGGAATTTCTGCAATTAAATATAAATCTTAAAATATAAGCTGTCACCCTTTGCAATTTGGTTAAGCAAGAGTATCTGGAAAATATTTCCCAATCCTGTTTTACGGCTGAAATTAAAGTTAGTTTTAATCTTTCTTCTGGTAGATCCAACGGCGTAACTTCACTGCTGGTAATCGGGTAATCGCCTGAAATCAACCAGGTGGGTCCATGCCACCAAATGTCAGACTTTAGTAGCTGCGACACCGTCGCGCCTCTGGATAAAACGTCCGCCGCATTATCCTCCGATCTTACGTGTTTCCATTGTGCGGGTTGACTGGACTCTTGGATTTCAGCTACCCTATTGGCCACAAATGTGTTCCACCTTGCTGGCTGTCCACGAATCCAGAATAGCGTTATCATGGAATCGCACCAGTAGGTTGTATCTATTTCATTTAAGTTCATAGCTATTTTGACATAGTTCACTAATTTTGTGAGTAAAACAGCACCACAAAGCTCCAGCTTTGGTAGTGATATGCTTTTCAACGGTGCCACCCTTGATTTTGATGTGACTAAATAAGAAGTTGTGTTTCCCGATTCATCAGTAGACACTATATATATACATGCTGCATAGGCCCTCTCTGAGGCGTCACAGAATCCATGCAGATGCAGTTTAACTTGATGTTTGCAAATTACCTTTCTCGGTATTTTTAAATTATTTAAAAGAGGTAATTCATTTATGTATGAATTCCACGCATTCATCTGTTCAGATGGAACATCTTCGTCCCACTGAATCTTAGTTTGCCACAAACTTTGCATTATCAGTTTTGCGACTAAAGTTATTGGGCCTATCAGTCCCAATGGGTCAAAGGTAGAGGCGATACATGATAACATTTGGCGTTTGCTTTTAACGCAGGCTTCTAAGGGCTCTACAATGTACTGAAAATAGTCCTGCTGATTATTCCATGACAACCCTAGAATTTTCTTTTCCTTGGGGTTATCAGTAATAATCATATCTGTATCACTCTCTGGTTTCGAACTTATAGAGGGTAAATTTGATCGCCATTTTCGTAAATTCATGCCAGCAGATGCCAAAATGCTGCTCAACTGTTGCTTAATAGTGAGACAATCTGCCTCATTTTCGTCGCCAGTTATCAAATCATCCATATAAAAGTTGTATTTGAGGATGCGACTGACCTTTCTGTATGCTTCTTGATTTTCTGTTCCTAACTGTTCCAAGCATCTGGTAGCCAGAAAGGATGATGGTCCCAAACCGTAGGTGACAGTATTGAGTTGATAGTGTCGGATTTCTTCTTCCGGAGAGTCCCTCCAGACTATGCGCTGCAAATCTCTATCCTCAGGCTGCACCAATATTTGACGATACATCTTCTCGATGTCGGCAGTTAATGCATATTGGTGCTTTCTGAAAAATAATAATTGCGCACATAAATCCTTTTGTAAAACTGGCCCTACCATGAGGGCGTCGTTTAATGATATACCGGTTGATGACTTGGCTGATCCGTCAAACACGACCCTGGTTTTGGTTGTCGTGCTAGACTCCTTCATCACTGCATGGTGTGGCAAATAATAATAAATTTTATCTTTTGGCGGTGCTTCGCACAGCGTCATATGCCCCAATTCCTGATACTCTTTCATGAATTTTTTATAATCTAGCATCAGGTCCTTATTGGCAAGAAATTTTTTTTCCATATTATAGAATCTTTTTTCAGCCACCTTTAGGGTTTCACCCATTTGATTAATATTGGGCCGCAGCGGTAATCTTACCGCAAAACGTCCTTTCTCATCTCTTTCATGCGTGCGTAAGAAGCTCTCTTCACATGCTCTTTCTTCGTGGCTTCTATGTTTTACAGGAGCTAGTTCTTCTATTTTCCAAAAGCTTTCTAATTGCTTATGCAATAAATTTAAGGATAAATTACAGGAATTTACTGGCCTTTTTGGTTTCGGAGTGGAGATAGGTCCAGCGACAAGCCATCCTAGCTCGGTCCTTTGTAGCGTGAGTCCAGCATCTCCAATTCTCATTCGATCGGTATGCAAGACTTCCCAGAACACCTCCGCTCCCAGTAGCAGATCTATCGGGCTGGTAATGTTGAAGTTCGGATCTGCTAATTGGAGACCGCTAGGGATCCCCGCGTCTTTTCTCTGAAAGGAAATTTGTGGCAGGTTACTGGTCACTTCAGGTATTATCAGGCATTATATATTCCTTTTATATTCAGAATAGCTTGAAGTTATATTGAATTCCACTTTATATTTTATATTTAAAATCTTATTGTGGATTCCCGTAACAGGAATGTTGACCCTTTTCTCTTTTGATTTCAATTTCTTTGCAAATTCCTTACTTATAAAATTAGTTTGTGCCCCAGAATCTAATAGAGCTCTTGCTTGAATTGATTGTCCGGCATCGTCCTTTATGTTGATGATGGCAGTGGACAATAACACGAAATTTGGTTCTACCTTCGCGGCATGATTTGTTACCAAAGGCGCTTCCTTCGCGGAAGATGTTGATGCCCTTTCGTGTTTTGATTCCTCCTCTTGTTTAAAATGAAGTAACGTATTGTGATTTACGCCATCGCATTTACGGCAATTAAATTTTGATTTGCAATCCTTTAATTTATGACCGAAGTTTAAACATTTTAAACAAGCGCCTAATTTGTGTATTTTATCAATTCGTTCTTTTGGCTTCAATTCCAAAAATTTGCGGCAATAATAAATCTTATGATTATCGTTGCAATGTAAACATTTTAATTTTTGTGCAGAAAATGAAACCATAGCTTCCTTTTTATAATTATGCGGATTCGTTTTTCCCGGATTAATTCTTTTTTCGTTATTTGATGAGGCCTCTAATACTTGGGCCCTTGTAAACAAACATTTAATAAATTCTTCGTAGGTAGGTAGATTGTTTTTTGTTGGGTATTGTTCCCAATGAGCCCTTGTATTTGAATCTAGCTTGTTTGATAACAAATAAATCAATACTACATCCCAATTTTTCGTAGCTATATTTAATTTATTTAGCGATTTTAAATGCAACTGTGCCTCGTCCAATAGGCTTCTTATTGCGACGTGATTTTCTGCTTTTAAGTCCGGTAATTTAAACAACGCGTTTACATGATTATTTATAATTATTTTTGAGTTTTCGTATCTGTCCGTGAGCATCTCCCAGGCCATTAAATAGTTGTCAACTTGCATTGGCAATGCTGTTATAAGCTTAAGCGCTTCCCCTTTTAGACAAGAACGCAAATAATAAAATTTTTGAACGGCATCTAGGTTAGAATTACTGTCTACTAAAGATATAAACGCATCTCGGAATTCTATCCATTCGCAGTAATCACCCTTAAATTTTGGTAACTCTATTATCGGCAGTTTAATGTTGTTGTTTGTTTTGCCTGCGGAATGGTCCGAACCTAACCTCTCTTTAGCGTTGGATAAAACATCAAAATAATCGTTTTCAAAGCTCGCCCTTTCTTGATCTCCCTCATCGGGAGATAAGGCTTCTATATTACCTTGAATTTCCTCGAATTGATCCATTAAAAGCTCGAAATGTTTTATACGTAATCCTAGCTCACTTTGTGTCAACGAAATTTTGTTTAAAAATTCTCTGAATCTCGTGACTTTCCCCTTACAGATTCCCCTTTTACCGATTAGCGTTTTTAAATCCATTTTTATCAAATCAGGTACTTACAATTTACAGAGTTATCCAATTATTTTATCACAATAACCGTTTAAAACTATTAATCCTGTAATAACCACTGACAACTTCTCAATCCGTCACAACACGATCTGCGATAATCGACAAGCCGTTAAATTTCGCCCATAGAGTATTATTAGCAACAAACTGTTTTATCGGCTTCGCGGTTGATTCAAATAATTATTTCGGAGAAAGTTTCCATTAATCCCGGAATTTATAACATTGTTGTAGTTTTTTGCGATAATCTAATTGCCGGCTGCAATGTCGTGTTATTTTTTTGTAAACTTGTTCATACCGGCTTGCAACAATTTTTTTTATGAGAAATGCACAATATTGATGTCATTAAATTTTTTGCTTTCTTTTTTTTTTTTTTTTTTAGGATTTTTATGGTAAGGTGGGTAGTATGGAATGGATTGGTCACTTGCCCTTTTTATCATGATGTCTTCTGGATGCTGGAATCTGCTTGATGGATTCTGGCTGCATTTCTGGTTCCTTCTTCAGTGCTGGTTCTTTTTTATTAATTTAATCACTCGCGTTAAACTATCCGACTCGTAGGATCAAATGTAAAGTTTTAAGGTAAGGAACCGGTAAAATAAAGACTCATCTTCAGGACAAATTCTAAGGAACTCTTGATTTATTTCGTTCTATTTCCAATTACATTTTTTATAATCGGAAGATACAAAACTACCCGAGACAGACCAAGGAGTTAGTAATTAGATGTAGTTTCAGCGAAGCGACGAAGAGGAAAGAGGTAGATCCTTTTAAAAAACCGTCATTTATAGAAAATTTCCTTGGCTAGTCACAGTTTTGTACCTTCCGGACATCTGTTGATAATTTAGCTAACTAACTATGAGAGTTCTCACCTAATGTTTTTACGTGGATCTCGAGAGGTGTGAGTCCTGGCTAAATTCGATATTTAAAGGCCTGAATTTTATACAGATATCATTATTAAATAAACACCGATTGCCAAAAACGGTTTGTTTACTGTTTTAATGTATAAGTTTCCTACAATCTAAATGTCAAATGTCATTTTGAGATTAATCGTGTAATGACGCATATCAGAATTTTGGAAACATCTATAAAATTACATTATCTATAAGAATACGGAGCTTATGAAACAGTTTCAAGGTCGGGCCAGACCATAGATTATAGATAGTAAAGTATTATTGTAAATTATAGAAAATAATGTTGCTTGTAAAGAAATCATTGCCAGCAATGAAAAATCTACGTTGCCATACCGATGTACCATGCTTTGCCCGTGAACACCCCCCCTGCCGCGAGAAAAAATACTGCCTTTGACCGCAGCTATTGCTCCTGAACTCCTAGCGATTAATCGATTAATCATTCGATCATTTTTATGTATCGATACAAAAATATCGATTATGTAAATGTATCGATTATTCCCATCACTAATGGGCAGTATCAGGGGCATTAATCTCGGCTTTGACCTTGGATCTGACAGGAGCGGACCAAATTCTTATAGATAAAGCTTAATTATAGATAGGTCTAACTTTAAACGTCAAATTGCATCATACATCATACGTCTAACGTCATACGATTGTCAAACGAACAACGAACATGAATTCGTATTTGAATTTGTATTGTTGACATCGCCGATGGGCATATTTCTTTCACAAATCGTTTACACGAATTACAGAGGTGGAAAAATGGTTAAAGTTTGGAATAAATTCGGTTTATGGGGGAAATTCCTAAAAAATAAAACTAGTTATTTTTATACTAATTATGGGCCGGAAAAACCGAATCTGAAAGAATTAGGCAGCGGAAAGCAATATTAACCGAGTTACACGACTTTAAAATTTTTTATACGCATACAGGAAAATAGCCATTTTGGAAGTATTCTGATTCCTACAAAATCAAACTAATAGTTATTTTTATACTAACTTTGGGCCGAGGAATCCGAATCTGAAAGAATTAGGCGGCGGCAAGCAATATTAACTGAATTACACGACTTTAAAATTTTCAATACACACAAACAAGAAAATATTCATTTCGGTAGCTGAATTTGACTCATTCAGTACAAAATCATAGATAAACAAGAAATCTACGAAAACATGTGTTGGCAGTGTTACCAAGTCTCAAAAAATATTTATCCCTATATTTATGAATTACAACTATCTCAACGGCCGTATTCTTAAACCAAAAGTATGAAAATTCGTAATCTTAAAAATGCGTAACCAAACCTAACCTAACGCTAGGTTTGTGTAACATGGTTTGTACCCCTTTATACCGCCTGCTCGCGTCAATTTTAAAAAACATCCCTGTTTTCAAGTAGTTTAACGGCTACGCGAGGTTTGTGTAACATGGTTTGTGTCCCTTTATACCGCCTGCTCACGTCCCTAACCTAACCTAACCTAACCTAACCTAACGCTAGGTTTGTGTAACATGGTTTGTGCCCCTTTATACCACCTGCTCGCGTCAATTTAAAAAAACAGCCTACGTTTTCAAGTAGTTTAGCGGCTACGCTAGGTTTGTGTAACATGGTTTGTGCCCCTTTATACCGCCTGCTCGCATCAATTTAAAAAAACAGCCTACGTTTTCAAGTAGTTTAGCGGCTACGCTAGGTTTGTGTAACATGGTTTGTGCCCCTTTATACCGCCTGCTCGCGTCACGGCATAAAAACATCCCTGTTTTCAAGTAGTTTAGCGGCTACGCTAGGTTTGTGTAACATGGTTTGTGCCCCTTTATACCGCCTGCTCGCGTCACTGCAAAAAAACATCCCTGTTTTCAAGTAGTTTAACGGCTACGCTAGGTTTGTGTAACATGGTTTGTGCCCCTTTATACCACCTGCTCGCGTCACGGCAATAAAACATCCCTGTTTTCAAGTAGTTTAGCATCTACGCTGGGTTTATGTAACATGGTTTGTGATACAAAAGTGAGTAAAATTTATAAAGAATAAGTACTTAAAATATAAACGTGTTATTTTACGTTATTGATATTACTGGTTAATGGCAACACTTAATTTTGTGTGGTAAAAACATCTATGTTATCTTGTTTTCTATGGTCTTTGTACTACGTGTGTCAAGTCAAAATCAGCTTGCGAAATGAATATTTTCATGTGCATGTATGGAAAATTTTAAAGTCGGGTAATTCAGTTAATATTGCTTGCCGCCGCCTAATTCTTTCAGATTCGGATTCCCCGGCCCAAAGTTAGTATAAAAATAACTATTAGTTTGATTTTGTAGGAATCAGAATGTTTCCAAAATGGCTATTTTCCTGTATGCGTATAAAAAATTTTAAAGTCGTGTAACTCAGTTAATATTGCTTTCCGCCGCCTAATTCTTTCAGATTCGGTTTTTCCGGCCCATAATTAGTATAAAAATAACTAGTTTTATTTTTTAGGAATTTCCCCCATAAACCGAACTTTAGCCTAAAGTTTGTCCGCAATTGATCCAGAAATCAGGTAATTACATACGACATTAACATTCAGCTTGATTTATCTTTAAACCTATTTGAGGTTAAATGATATGTGTTTGTATTGATAATTGATAAAATATGCTTTCAATTTTACTTTAATAAGTTACGTACGCCTCGTACGTCATACATATGTCTGTTAATGTTATATTATCGTTATAACAAGCTTATGGGTCCGAGTGGTTAATGTTTCACAAATATTGTTTCAGAAAATGTTCCAGACTTTGGATGATTTTGAAGCTTTACATTAGGAACACCTTATAACATTGTTTGGCAGACCATAACATTTGGCAAGTAAAATTAATAATGCTTTAAGTCACTAATTGTCATGCTGTTTTCCCGCAGGGCATTCAGAGAGGACGGACCGCCAAACAACTCGGTCTTGGCATACATTCCTTGCCTCATTCACATTTATACATACTATTCTATTATTCTGACTCATGACGTGCCCCACGCAAGCAAGCAATTATTCACTTGATCGTGACAAGTCTTCCTCTGGTGTCCCCGAGGAAGACTTGGCACTTCACTTCCACTCACATCTGCGTTATATATACTTCTTCCATTCATTGTACATTCGCTTTTCATGCCCAAACCATCTGAGGGTTTCTTTCTCAATCTTACTCATTACGCTTAGGGAACGTACCCATACTACGTGACACGTTTAGGGGGGTGGGGGTCTTCAAAATGTCACGCTCCATACAAATGAGCGGCGGGTTGCTTAGGATTTTGGTCACCGGGGGGGGGGGGGGGGGGGGGGGTGAAAATTGCAAAAAGTTGGTCACGTAGTATGGGTACGTTCCCTTACATCAGCCTTGCATTTTTTGCAGATCTCCAACGATCTTCATATGAACAGAAGGGAGAATATTTTTCCCTTGTGATAAACAAAGTATGTCATCACAAGGGAAAAATATTATATAGGTATTATGTTCACAAACTTTTTTTAATGTGATATATTTTTTTCAGAACACGTGATGCGGTTTTTACTGTGAGATGGCTGAAATGGGTCCTCGATGAAGGTATACTCTGTTTAATTTCGGTTGAAAGGAAATTTAGAATATGCAGATTTTTTATTTCATTCTACAAGAACTAAGATATGTACGGTGACTGCTAGAAAGGAAAAATGGCTAAAGCGCCATATAGATGTGACATTAAAGATGAACATACGTAAACAAACAATACAGCTTATTGTGTACGTTAATAATCTTTAATGTCACAGCTGTATGACGCTTTAGCCATGTTTCCTTTCCAGTGTCGATAGTCTTTTTCAAACCATTTATCAATTCATCGAATTCACCGAACCAGTGTTTTTATGTGCTATTATTGATTGTCTTTCTGAAAATAAAAAGTATTTAAACATGTACTCCTGAGTTCTCATTTTTCAAGCAGAAAAATGGAAATTCGTTGTAAAAAACCATAATCATTATTTGAAAATGTTTTCCTTTTATAAGGAGTTCATATTTCAAGTATTTTAGGTTTTTTACTAACACTTGAATTTTTGATTTCCTCAGGATAACAGGTTTCCATCTGACAAAGCTCCCTGCTGAGAGAATGAGCTGTAAATATTATGTAATGCTCATTCCCTCAGGCTTTGTCAGATGGAACATTGTTTTCTTGGGGAAACTAAAACATTTTTCTGCTTTCAAGCATTTTTATTTTTAAATAATTTATTTGGCTAATGAATGAATGAAGAAGGTCGAGTGCGATCATATTCTCTATGGTGATAAATGGCCTTGAACTTCCTCTATGTTATTTGTTTATTGTCTTTGGTGGACCATTTTATTTTTGGTTAAGTTGGTGACAGTGATGACCAAACTGCTTAGAAGCAAAAGGCCCGAAGATATCGATCTAGGGGTTAGTATATTTATGGGCAGTATTTAAATAGTTTGTAATGGTTTATTTATGGTTTGTAAGAGGACAGTCTTTTTTCAACGATTCTTATTATTTAGTTTTTCTAAAGGTAAATGTGATGTGTATGCATAAATATTTTTGTGTTTTTTTTTTATATATGTTTACATTTGGCATCAACCATGTCTGTTTACGAGTTGACATCAGTGCCGGTCATTTTTTTCATCCTATAATTTTATTGCGGGCACAATTGCCGCCTCCTCCAAACCGTTAAGGCCCTCATAATACATTAGGGAACGTACCCATACTACGTGACCAACTTTTTGCAATTTTTAACCCCCCCCCCCCCTTTGATTTGAATTTTGAACATCTAGCTGTCACAGTTACTTTGTTTTGCTCTAGAAAAAAATAATCTTTTTTTATTATTTTAACTAATATTTTTACGTTTTCTGGTCAATAAAAGTGTAGTGTGTTGTTCCTTGAGGATTCTTCTCCCCTCTGATCTTCCAGGAGTCACTTTTCGTTACTGATTTCCAGATATTTATAACCTTTTTTATTTCTGTCACTTTCCATACATTTTTTTTTCATTTATGTTTTTGTAAACAATGGGGGAGGATCCTCCTGGACATCCTAAAAAGCCCCCAGATCCTCCCCCTGACCCCCCAGATGGTGAAAATCTAGTAATTTCGGACAGTGAATCTGTCATTCTGACTACCACAAAAAAAGGAAGTTTAGTCCCTCTTCCTCAATAAAACATGACTCTCCTTCTTCTTCTCAGTCTTCACCTGCTCTTCCTCAACCTCCTCCTACAAACTTTTATTCTCCTCATACCTGTGGCCCGTTCATTGTGTACGCTCAAAAAACTGAGCAAGGTAAAACCATCCACCCTCTTGAATTTGGTAAATTCCTATCAAATAGCAAGAACCTTTCTATTAAGCCGGGAGGTGTAAAATCCGAGGGTCGCTTCCGAATCTCTGTTGAATTCCTCTCAGGTTCAGCCGCCAACAACTTTATCAAAAACATATTTATTTCATCAAATTCTAAATTCAAGGCGTACATCCCAACTTACAATGTCACTCGAATGGGCCTCGTCAGAGGTATCTCGACCGATCTGTCCATTCCAGAAATCCTATCTTCACTTTCAACTCCCCAACATATCGGCAATCCCATAAAAGCCAGGAGGCTAAATTATAAGGACACCTCTGAGGGCATCGTTTCCTGGAAGCCCTCACAATCTGTCGTCATCACATTCGAAGGACAATCTCTTCCCTCCCATATTTATTTATTTTTCAACTCCTTACCAGTTGAAATGTATACTTATCCTACCACTCAATGTTACAATTGCTGTCGTTTTGGTCATACCAAAGCTGCATGCAGATCCCCTCCCAGATGTTTCAAATGTGGAGAAAACCACACGGCTGACCAATGTTCTTCTCTCTCTTCACCTAAATGTTTTAACTGCTCAGGTGCTCATTCCGCCATTAACTCTTCTTGTCCGGAACAATTTCGCCAAAAAAATATAAAAATTTCTATGGCCTCTCAGAACTTGTCTTTTCTACAGGCTTCTAAACTATTCCCGCCTGTCAAAAAATCATTTGCCGAGGTTTTATCCAGTAACTCCTCATCCAACCCACCCGCCTCCACCTCAACATCTTCTCGTTCCACTAAATTCTCATACAAAAACCCTATCTCTAAACCGGCTCCTGGATACGATCAGCAACAACACAACTCACTTCTCTTGAATCCCAATGGTTCACCTCTTTCAAATGCCACAAATGGGTGTGCAAACAGTTATAATTCATCCTCAACAAACCATCAAAAGCTTTCTGAACAACTCTCCCAAGATAATTCTTCATTTATTCAAACTCTTATTATGCTTCTAATTGACCTAATTTCTTCTCAAACTAATCTACCGTCCAACGCTGCTTCTATTATTTCCACATTAAAATCATTTATTCAAAATGGCTCTTCAAGATGTCACAATTCTTCAGTGGAATAGCCGCAGTGCTATTTCTAACAAATCGAACCTTCTTAACCTATTAAATTCAAACCTTGTTTCTGTAGCTGCTATCTCGGAGACATGGTTTACTCCATCCACCCACTTTAATGTGGGAGGGTACTCCTGTCTCCGCGATGATCGCCCGGAGGGAACGGGCGGTGGTGCTGCCCTTTTTATTAAAAAATCCCTTCCTTTTTTCCCAATAAATAATATCAAACCCCCCAATGCTGACTTTCAAATGGTTGCAGCTAAAATAAAGGACACTTCCTTTGTTTCAGTATATCTTCCCCCAACTTCGCACTTCAATAAACAAACGTGGTTGCAAATTATCCGTCAACTAAGCCCTCCTTTCTTTTTATTGGGCGATTTTAATGCCCATTCCCCCGTCTGGGGTTCTGCTTTCTCTGATCGAGACGGTCGAAGTGTGGTGGATTTCCTAGATGAATCCAACCTTTTTCTTTTGAATGATGGATCTCCTACTAGAATCTCTCGCCCCAACACAAACCCCAGTGCAGTAGATCTCTCCATATGCTCTACTAATCTGGCACCTCTCTCCTCGTGGGTGGTGTCCCCCGACCCTTGCTCCAGTGATCATTTCCCGATCACCATCTCTTATCAAACTTCTTTCCATTCAGACAAGTCCCATATTTCGACAAAGATTAAAACAAAACACACCAAATGGGACGAATTTAACTCGCATATGGATAAGTTTATACAAAATTTACCTTCTATCGATACATTATCTGTCAAAGATAACTACGATAACTTCAAATCAATGCTCATAACTGCAATTAATAAATCAAATCCTCCCCCTAAAACCAAATCTCTCAAAAAACTCCCTCCGACTCCCTGGTGGGATGAGGAATGTTCCAAGGTAGTGAGAATTCGGAAAGCTAAATCTCTTTCCTATCGTCACAATATGACTATGGAGAACTATCTCATATACAAAAATGCCGAAGCCAATGCCAAAAGGGTATTGAGGTCAAAAAAAAGATCCGGGTGGTACAACTTCTGCAGTTCTGTATCTCCGAGCACTCCAATTTCGGAAGTTTGGTCTATGATTCGAAGATTTCGATCCTCCTTCAGTTCAACATCTCCTCGAGCATCTCATTCTAAATGGATAGATGAGTTCTTGGACAAAATTGCCCCCCCTTCTGTTCCTAACTTAGAGGAAATAACTCCCATTCATAACACTCTTATGTCTGATCATTGGCTAGACTCTCCATTCACTTTAATTGAATTAAAAAATTGTTTATCAACAGTCAAGGACTCATCTCCAGGCAGAGATGGTATTCCTTATAGCATTATAAAAAATAGTAATGATAATGTTCTAAATCACTTCTTAAGCATCTTAAATAAAATATTCCAGACTGGCATAATTCCTGATGACTGGAGTTCTCAAATAATCATTCCAATCCTAAAATTAAACAAATCACCCAATTCTGGATCCAACTATAGGCCAATTGCTCTTTCATCCACCCTTAGTAAAATTTATGAAAAATTAATTAAAAACCGGTTAGAATTTTTTGTCGAGAGTAATCATCTTCTCTCTCCATCTCAATTTGGATTTAGAAAAAAAAAATCCACGCAAGATAACCTTGCCATCATCAGTACTGATATTAATTTATCCATTTCTAACAAAGAAGTATGTCTTGCAGTCTTTATAGACATAGAAGGCGCCTTTGACAATGTTTCCATCCCAATTCTTAAAAAAAAAACTTTTAGGCCTTGGCTTACCCCTCATGTTTGTCCAATCTATTATTAATCTTTTTCTCGATAGGAAAATTTTCATTGAGCTACCAGATGTTACTCCTCAGAGTAGGTCAATTTGGAAGGGCTTACCTCAAGGCGATGTATTATCCCCCTTACTGTATAATATATACACACATGATATGCATGTCACCATTCCCCCTCAAGTAAAAGTTATTGAGTTCGCGGATGACATAGCTTTCTTCTTGTCATCCAAAATCATCCCACCCGCCGTCAAATATCTTAATGAAGCCATGGATGCCCTTTGCACATGGCTCACTTTAAATGGTCTTGAACTTTCAGTTCAAAAGAGTCAGTGTGTCACCTTCTCAAACCGTCATCATAACCCTCCTGTTCAAATTTTATTTAAAAACTCTCCAATCCCCAATGTCTCCGAAGTTAAATTTTTGGGAGAAACATTTGATAGGAAACTTAAATGGTCTTCCCATATTCATAATATTGTTACTAAATGTGAAAAAAATTTAAATATCATCAGATCATTGACTGGCGTTTGGTGGGGTTCACACCCTATCTGCATTAAGTTGCTTTACAACGCACTTATTCGAAGCCATCTCGACTATGCCTGCCCACTTTTTAGTACTGCATCCAAAAATGCACTCAGCAAATTAGACAAAATTCAATCAAAGTCATTGCGAATAATAACTGGAGCCATGCAATCGTCGCCCATCAATTCTCTTCAAGTAGAATGTTCTGACCCTCCACTTTATTTAAGACGTCAACTATTTGCTGACAAATTTGTTCTTAAATGTTTAAATTCTAAATGCCATCAGGTTATTCCCAGAGTGTCGTTGTTCAAAGACTCAACACATTCATCTACAATCAGAGCTCGAATTAAACCTCTTCCTGCCTTCTGTAAAAATTTTCGTTCTCTCTCAGAGCTTCAAATTATCCAAAATGATCTTCTTCCATTATTCAAATTAAAATATAGTCACGTCACCCTATCCCCAACAATTTTAGAAGGGATCGGCATCCTTAAAAGTCATTCCAATCTTCCAGCCCGTACTGTCAATAATATGTTCAATGACATTATTTCTTCTAAATGGCCCAACACTTCTCTTTTATTTACTGATGGCTCCAAATCTCCATACTCTCCTAACTGTGGTATAGGTATTAACGTTTACCACAATAATTCTAATGAAAGAATATTTTATTCAATTTCAAACCAATTTTCAATATTTTCTGCCGAGTGCATTGCAATAATTGAATCTCTCAAATATATAATAAAAAATAATTTTGAACATTCTCTTGTTCTCTCTGACTCTCTCAGTTCCCTCCAAAAACTTAAATCCAATCCTTTTCTTCATCCTGATGATCACTTTGTATGTCTTATTCGAGTGCTGATATCCTCCATTCAAAGTTCTGGAAAAACTGTCACTCTGATTTGGATTCCTGGACATGTTGGCATAGTGGGTAACGATATTGCTGATTCCTTGGCAAAACAAGGAGCGTCTAACCCTACCATTACCCTCGTAAACCATATTCCCCTATCTGATATTTTTTCCATCATCAAAGATAGATCCCGCAATGTTTGGACAGAGTATTGGAACATTGCTAGTCAATCCAAGGGTGCCCGCTACGCCTCAATACAAAGGACTATCCCATCAAAACCGTGGTTTCAAAAATTCCCCCATTTTTCAAAAAAAGAAATTTCCTTACTTATTCGAATGAGAATCGGACATTGTTCCGTTCCTTCTCACCTTTTTAAAATTCATGTGCTTGACTCCCCAGATTGTACATTCTGTGGTCTAGATGTGGGAACTTTAGATCACATATTTTTTGATTGTCCCTCTCTAAATAAATATCCTCTCTTCTATCAAGATTTATCCAAAATTGCCTCTCCTCCATTCAACATCTCATCTCTTCTAAGTCTGAACTCCACTCCAATCTTCCATAAAATTCTGAAATTTGCACATTTAAATAAAATTAATATATAAATTCACTTTTCATTTCTCTGTAATTATAAATGATGGCCTAGAACACCCTTGAAGGGTGAAAGCCAGAAATAATCGAAAAAAAAAAAAAAAAAACCCCCCCCCCCCCCTGGTGACCAAAATCCTAAGCAACCCGCCGCTCATTTGTATGGAGCTTGACATTTTGAAGACCCCCCCCCCCCCCCCTAAACGTGTCACGTAGTATGGGTACGTTCCCTTACACCTAACCAGTGCCCTTGAGGTTTTTACTAGCGCCAGGCAACGCTTTGCTCAGGGCCGGTCCCGCTTGACGTAGTTAAATTTGCAGGCGACTGAAAATGGGAGCATTTTTTTTAAAGTGGTACAAATGTGAAACTTAAGTCATTATTCACAACCATATATTATATAAGTGTCATGTCTATGTTCACAATGTTTTGGCTTTCATTAACTATAAAGTCTTAATAAAGGAGCGTTCAAGTATTACGTAATGCAATTTTTGAAGATTTTTGACGCCCCCTCCCCCCCATGTAACGCACCGTAACGTTTTTCTGTATCTCCCCCCCCCCCCACCTGAACGTTACGTAACACCCAAATGACTACTTTTACCTAAAAGTCACAATTAAGTTGCGCAAAGTACTGGAAAGTCGCTTAAAATAAAATAAAAATGACGTACAATACAGTCAAGGGATTCCCTGTACAACTTAAACGAAAAGGATTGCCATCTTGGAAGATTTTAATTCCCTAGTTTTTCATTTAAATTTAAAAAAAACATGTTACCTAACGCATTGTTTGAACCCCCCTCCTGCCCCGGTAACGCACAGTAACGTTTTACAAGCCCCCCCCCCCAAAGTGCGTTACGTAATACCTGAACGGCCTGTAACTTCAGTATGCGGCTGCAAGTTTCAAGCTATACTGCCGTGTTGCTCTCAACACAATATTTTATTTTATTTTTATTTTAAATACATAAACGGCTATACTGCCTTTTATAAATAAACATATTATAGAGTACAAAAGTAAGAAAAATAATATCATCACGTAATAGTAGTTTTAAAGTTTAAAATAACATACAATTATTTTGTATATCACAACAAAAAAATAACAAAAAAGAACAATGAGAAATATCATCATTTCATTTCAACATGTCCATATTACGTATATAAAGTTACATTATGGAAAAATAATTTTTGAGTGTATGTTTATATTGCACTAATTTTAAGAAATAAATGTCGCCGATGTTAGCATATTCATTTCCCAAAATATGTAATCGACTGATTGGTGAGTAATAATGTGATAATGTATGTGTGTTATTATAGTAGAACGGTAGAGTCAGTCTATTGTTAGCGCGACAAGGGCAATGAAATCGTATTAGTTCTATTAAATCAGGGGTATCCAAGACCGAGTGAATTATTTTATATAATATTAATAGATCACAGATTTTTCTGCGATCTGATAAATTTACGAGATTAGTCCAGTTTAATAACAAATTATAGTCCACGGATTCTCTTGGAATACCTAATTTAAAATTAATATACCTAAGGAATCTATGCTGGACTTTTTCAATCGCTTGAATATGGATATTGTAATGTGGAGCCCAAATCGTAGAATTATATTCTAAAATGCTTCTCACTAGCGTTATGTATAAAATGCGAATAGTATCAATGTTACAAAATTGTTTGGTTATTCTAATAATAAATCCTAAAATCTTCATTGCTCTATTAATAATATTAGTTATATGGCTAATAAATGTAAGTTTTGAGTTAAAAAAAATACCTAGATCATTTATTGTTTCTACTGAGATTAATATAATTTTGTCAAGATTGTATTCATAAATGGTCGGTTTCTTTATTTTATAAAATCTTATTATTTGACATTTACTAATGTTAAGTGCCAGTTTATTGCATGTACACCAATTAAACAAGTTGTTTAAATTTTTTTGTAAAGTTATGCAATCAGAAATATTTTTAATTTTTTTATATAATTTTAAATCATCAGCAAATAACAGGATATCAACATCGGAAAAAACGTCTACAATGTCATTAATAAATAAAATAAAGAGTATTGGTCCTAAATGGGAGCCCTGTGGCACACCACTAGTGGCAGAAAAGGCATCCGATATTACGTCATTTAACTTTACAAACAGTTGCCTATTTGTTAAATAACTCTCTACCCATTTAAGAAAGTTCCCGGTTATACCCATACTCCTTAATTTAATATCTCAAAACAACATTGTGATGGCGTGTCATATTTCAAGTAACCTTTTGATTGTAAGTACCTTAATAATAATTGATCTTTCAATAATTGAAAATCATCTGAAGGGTACTTTATTAATATCAGGTACTGGCCCCGGCCCTTTTACAAACCCTGGGCCAGGTGACTTATCTCCCCCTGAACCCCTTCTCTATCCATTCTGATACGGAGTTCCTAAAATGCTTAAATATAAATACTTCTACAAATTGAAGATGTCGAGCAGTGGAGGTAATCCACCTCTTACCCGCCTTGGTATAAGTAACTGATGGTTACTCCTTCAAGGCTCTCGCAAGATTCTAATTTTTTTTGTTAAACGAAGCTACATTTATTTATTTTGAACGAATCTAGACCTCCAGTGTCCATGCATACGTTGTTAGTAAGCAGTATGCAAGTGCTTAACAGGAAAAACAAAATGCAAAAAATAGGTTAGTAAGACAAAGATAATTAAACAGGGCAAAAGAAAAACTCATTCATGAGGCTCCATGAGGCGGCATTGCATCTGTAAAAACCCGCAAGCACCTGCATAAAATAGAGAACATAAGTAATACAATAAATCTCAAATCAATTGGCAAGTACCAACAAAAAATGTGAATGGCTTTCGGTCTGATCATAAACTACACTTAGCTTCCGTGTCCCTTAGCCAACCACTCAGTGAAGCCTCAAAGAATGTTAGCTGAATATTTGGGGTAAAATACCCGAAGACTAAAAGAAATTTCAGCGTTGGGTAGTCAGAGGCAGGACAAAGGATAGTCAAGGTCGTCTGATCAAGCCTCAAGCCTGCACATGTCATTGGGGGAGGCGCAGATAGATTTGAGAAGGATCTGCAAAATTAGTAATGTAACTAAAGATGAAGCAGGGACGAGGTCCAGCACACCCCCGTATGGGGATAGGGGAGAAAAAAAAAAAAATTGGAGTTTAGTTCATCCAGTAAAACATATATAAGATGTCGAGCACACATTATCGAAGTGCATTAAATATGAACGACAGAGAGTTACAATACTAATGACCTCGAACTCATCGGAAGTTCAGAATTTAATAGCCTCAACTGAGTTTCATGCCATATCGAGAATTATGAAATTTATTAGATCATGTAAACTGGAAAATATTTGAAAGTGATTTTTTATACGAAATGAATATAAAAGGACTCTAAGTACCTTTTAAAGATCATTAGAGACTATAATGAAAATATTATAAAAATAAATAAAAAACATTAGCGATTATAATGATAATATTATAATTTAAGAACAGATGAGACAAAAAATGACAACATTGTGTGAGTCAGAAGCTTCGATAATATACATGACATAAAAAAAAATATATATATATATATATAAATACTTCTATTCATGTTCCTTATAATAATAATAATAATAATGTTTATTCCAGGATGTGGAGAGGATAGTGTGTCACATCACTATTGTATGTTGCACATCACTAGTGAGGAACTACTTCTATAATGTTTGTCATCTGTGGTTTATCTATTGGGAACTAATGTCAATCAATGTCAATGGTGTAAACACGTCTTCAATAAAAAGTCTTTTATAAAATAATAACAGTGTTTTCCATATTAAATATATAACTAAACATGGTGTCAGAAGTGGGATGCTAATATTAATAATATAATATATTAAAAATTTGTGGTAAAAAAAAACAAGATGTCGAAGGATGCGCCAAAGTACGTACAACATGATTTTAATGCGTTGTCAAATCTGCACGTATCATCAAATAACATAAATAACGATGGAATATGGAAAAACTGGTGGCAAAATTATGAAATATATTTGGTGGCATCAGGTTTGGAAGAAGCCCCAGAAAAACGAAAAATAGCAATTCTACTTCATTCCATTGGCTCCAAAGGTATGGAAATTTTCAAGTCATTCAACATGAATATGGAATCTATCACGCTAAAACAAGTCAAGGAAAAGTTTGACAATTATTTTGCACCACATAAAAACTTAACAATGTTAAGGAATTCATTTTTTACACGAAAACAAAATATTTCTGAAGACATCAACAATTTTCTACTGGACCTAGAAAACAAAAGTTTGGAATGTGAATTTGGAGAACTAAGAGAATCTCTGGTAAGAGATATATTTATTGCAAACATGAGTTCAAATTTGAACCACATTCGTCAACGCCTACTACAAGATTCTGCATTGTCATTGCAAAAAACGATAGAAATCGCAAAAACCATATTAATGTCACAAAACAACGCTGAAAAAATAAATCAACAAATACACACAGAAAACATTCTTCAAATAAATCACAAAAGTACATCAAGACAGTCAAGATCACCGTCACCATCATCACATCGTCATTTTCACTCAACGTCAAGTCAGTATGGATTTTCCAATCGTCATGGATCACCGTCATCATCACATCGTAATTCAACGTCAAGTCAGCATGGGTTTACCAATCGTCAAGGGTCACCGTCACCATCATCGTCAAGGTCAAGTGGTCACAACAATCCATGTGGAAGATGTGGACAACATCACCGCTTCAAATGCCCAGCTATAAACATCAAATGCAGGTCATGCAATTCTTTTGGTCATTTTGCAAAATTCTGTTTTAAAAATAATTGTTACAAGAAAATCAGAAATTTAAAGTCAGAAGATTCAATACCCAATGATGACAGTGCTAATTGCTCTGAGGGACATTTCATTGCAACAATAAGAAATATTAACAACAGTAAGTTTTCAAGTCAAGCATGGCATTTAGATATAATTATTAATAACATAATATTAGACTGTATTTTGGATACAGGAGCAGACATTAACGTAATTTCAATATCAGACTTTAAAAAGTTAAATTTATGCAATACTATTTTACAAAAAGTTTCTACCAAAGTGTCAGGTTTTGGTGGAAATAAAATACCCATTATTGGTCATTGTGATCTTATGTGTGAAATACATGGAAATATAAATAACATAATATTTTTTGTAACAAGTTTAGATTGTCAATCTGTCTTAGGTCTTCCCACTATTGAAAAACTTGGGATTGTAAAAAGAGTATTTAATGTCCAATGTAATCGTAACACCATATTAACTGAATATAATGACATATTTCAGGGTCTCGGATGTCTACCACCTGTCGTTCATCTCAAGCTTCGCCATGATGCTGTACCGTGCGTCGATCCTCCGAGAAAAGTCCCATTTGCCTTACAAAACAGTCTTCGTGAAGAATTAGATCGCATGGACAAGATGAAGGTCATTGAAAAGGTTACTAAACCTACTTCTTGGGTAAATTCTGTCGTCATAACTGTCAAAGAGTCAGGTAAATTGAGAATTTGTCTTGATTCCTAGAAAATTAAATAACTGCATAATGAGAGAATATTTTCCATTAAAAAATATTGATGAAATTAGGTCAAAACTTATAGGTGCTGCATATTTTTCACATTTAGATGCTTATTCTGGATTCTGGTCACTAAAATTAGATGAAGAAAGTAGTGATTTATGCACTTTTCAAACTCCATTTGGAAGGTACAGGTATTTAAGATTACCATTTGGAATAAATGCAGCAACGGAAATTTTTTATAGGATTATGGTAGATTTGTTTGGGGATCTGGAAGGTATTTTAATTTTTGTCGATGATTTTCTGATTTATGGAGAAACTGAAGAAATTCATAACATTAGATTAAGAAAAGTCTTGGAAAGGGCTAGAGAAGTCAATTTAAAATTAAATAAGTCAAAATGTAAATTTTTAGTCAAGGAAGTATGTTTCCTAGGTTATATTTTTAGCAAGGAAGGTGTAAAAGTCGACAAAGAGAAAGTCAAAGCTATATTAGAATTACCGTCTCCAAAAAATGTCAAAGATTTGCAACGATTTTTGGGAATGGTAAATTATTTAGGTCCGTTTATTGAAAACTTGTCTGATAAATCACAAATTTTGAGAAATTTATTAAAAAATAATGTAGTATGGTCATGGGACGAGAATTGTGAAAAATCTTTTAAAATTTTGAAGGAAGCTATTTCAAATGCAACAGTTTTAATTCATTATGATCCAAAAATACCATTAACCTTGTCAGTCGATGCATCAAAATCAGCTGTAGGTGCAGTCATCATGCAAAATAACCGTCCAATTGCATATAGTTCAAAAACAATGACACAGTCGCAGGAAAATTATGCTCAAATTGAAAAAGAATTATTTGCCATACAATTTGGTTGTAATAAGTTTCATCAGTATGTTTATGGTAACAAAGTGACAGTACAGACTGATCATAAACCTCTTGTCTATTTATTTAAAAAACCTTTACATGATGTACCAGCTAAATTGCAACGTATGATGTTAGCTCTTCAGTCTTACGATTTAAATGTGGTACATGTCCCAGGTAAAGAAATGTATATATCGGATACTTTATCTAGAGCTGCTTTGAAAGATCATTATATACCCGATTATGAGTCTGATCTACATTGTCATGTAAATTCAATCTATATGAACTTAGCTATTAGTGAAGAATATCGTAAAAAATTGAGTAATGCTACTGCTTTCGATGAAACTATGCAAATATTAAAAAAATATTATTACGAAGGTTGGCCAAATAGTAAAGATAAAGTCCATTGCACTTTAAAATGTGATTATAATATTCAAGACGAGATTCATGTTATTAATGACTTCATATTTAAGGGTAATAAATTATTAGTACCTCAGTCTATGAGAAAAGAAATGTTGAATAAAATTCATGAAGGACATCAAGGAATAAACAAATGTCTAAGATTAGCAAGAGATTCTTTATTTTGGCCTAGTATTTCAGTAGATATAAAAAATTTAATTGAGCAATGTCAAATAATGCACTGCTAACTTATGAAATGAATAAGTTTCCATGGCAACAAGTAGGTATTGATTTAATTATTTATTTATTTATTTATTTTATTTTAAATGCACATTTACAGTTACATAACCAATAATAAACATACATTTTATTTTATTAAGTAATAATAGCGTTTTTGAATTGATCAATATTTAGTTTAAAAATATCTATATCAGGGGGCAGGAAATTTAGTAAAATAATCATTTTTCCGAGCGGCATTACTAATGGTAAGTTAGTTCTGCATCTCGGAACAACAAAAGTTCTGTGTCTGCGTGCTCTTGTGAAGTTGTCGGGGACATAAAACTCAAATTTTTGTAATATATCGGGAATACAGATGTTACCGTTTAAAAGTTTATATGCTGTTGTCAGCAAAGCAGTTTTCCTTCTTTCGGCGAGGCTATTAATACCCAGCATGCCGGACAAAAAGGCTGATGGATATAACCAGGGATAATATCCGAAGTCTCTAAGATACAAATATCTCAGAAACTTCTTTTGCACTTTCTCAATCATTTGAGAGTATGTTAAATCCACTGGTCCCCATATTACTGAACCACTTTCCAAAATGCTACGTACTAAGCTATAGTATAGCAAACGAATCGCGGCTGAGCTGCAAAAGTGTCTGGAGTTGCTTAGCACAAATCCTAGCATTCTTAGAGCTTTGCTGCATATCGTCTCTATGTGGACGTGAAATGTTAGGTGCGCATCAAATGTGATTCCCAAATCTCTCAAAATAACAATGTGCTGAAGAGACGAATAAGACATTTTGTAGTTAAAGTAAATCGTTTTGTTCGCCTTGGTGTAGCACATGATAGAGCATTTCTTAATATTAAATCCTAATTTATTGGTGTGACTCCATTCGACGATAGAATTTATATCACTTTGTAGCTGCAAGCAATTTTCCAAAGATTTTATTAAAAGGAATAGTTTAAGGTCATCCGCGAATAAGAGAAACTTAGAAAATTTTATGCAATGATAAATGTCGTTGATAAATAGCGAGAAAAGTAAGGGTCCGAGATTTGACCCCTGCGGAACTCCAGAGTTTGTGATGAAGTTGGAAGATTGAAATATACCATAAGTTACGTATTGCTGTCTGTTTGAGAAATAACTTAGAAATAGACGTAGAAGTTTCGCTGAAAATCCAAATTGGTCGAGTTTATTTAGGAGAATAAGCGGATCTACCGAGTCAAAGGCTTTTGCGAAGTCGTTGTATGATACATCTACTTGATTGTTGCTATCAAGAGCTTGAGATATGTACTCCGTAAAAACCATTAGATTAGACACAGTAGATCTGCCAGACCTAAAACCGTGTTGCTGGTTAATTATAAAGGGTTCAACTTGGGTATAAATGAATTTATGAATTATTAGTTCAAACAACTTGGCTGGAGAGGATAGTATCGCCACTGGTCTGTAATTAGAGACTGGAGCCTTATCACCAGTTTTATGTAACGGTGTAACTTTCGAAATCTTCCACACGTCTGGGAATATTCCGGAGTTAAGTGAGAGATTATAAATATATGCGAGAGGTGTTAATAAGGGCTCAAAACAGCCCTTTAATACGAATGACGGAATAAGATCCGGTCCAAAAGAAGTTTTGGCTTTTAATTTTTTAGCAGCCGCGGTGATGTCAATGTTTGTGATGTTTTGAATATCAACATTCTGCGCTATTAGTGGTGTTTTTTTACCAGGTATAAAAGATTTCAAGTCCGCAGCTTCCTTACTATAAGTTGATTTAAAATAGTCTGCAAATGCTTCTGGAATATCTGCTCCCGAGAAAGACTGATTATTCCAAGTAACATGGTCAACAAACCCGCCATCACTTCTTTTGGACGAGATATATTTCCAGAAAGATTTGGGATCACATTTGATATTTTTTTCAACAGAATTAATATATTGCACATGTGCTAATCGAATATTGCGTTTTATTTTTGTTCTAAGTAGACAAAACATGTCACGTTCACTTACCATTCCAGTTTTCTTCCATTTTTTGTAATGTTTGAATTTGAGCTTTATGTCGCTAACAACCTCACTAGAAAACCATTTAGGATATTTCCTACCATTCCTCGGAGTGCGCTTAATTTTGAAACACATATCAAAGTATTTATAAATTATAGAATAAAAAAGGTTTGTCGCTAAATTAACATCATTTATGTCCTTCAAAGGCTGCCAATCATGAGATTGTAAATGGCAATAAAGAGCCTTAAAATCACCATGTTCGAAGTTCCATCCTCGCCTAACACTATTATCCGTATTATTCAAGAAGTTTCGTGTTTGACAATTGGTTGTGTTTTTGTTCGGCAAAATCTCTATACATAACGATGGATGATAAGCGTCTTCTTTGACTAGTGAGTATAAGGATTTGTATACTTTTAAATTAAAGTTACTGAGTACAATGTCCAGCGTGCCTCCCTTCACATTTGTAATAGAGTTACTCTGATTCATTTGAAAAAGATTCATAAAATATAGGAGATCCATTTGGGTGCCTTTGCTACTTGAGTTCAGATTAAAGTCGCCAATCACCACAATTTTTTTATTAATTAAAAAATTGTAGTTCTCTGTAACCTTATCAAAAAAATCGGAATATGTTTTATTTGGCGACGCCGGCGGAATGTACACAACACAAATGTAAATTACACCAAAATCACTTAGGTATGTCTTTATCCACATATTTTCGTCTTCACTTTCCAGATAGGTAAGTCTCTGGGTTAGGGTGGCGCGGTCACGTCTCGCGGCTAGCAGTACTCCTCCTCCCCTTGAATGACCCGAGGTTCTATCCTTTCTGAAGACGTCATACCGTTGATCGAAGAGTTGACCATTGTAAATGCTGTCATTAAGCCATGTCTCTGAAAGTAGTATAAGGTCGTTGTTTTGTAGTATCACACTTTCTATGAAATCATCAGTCTTGGATCTTAATCCCCGCACATTTTGATAGTAAATTGTGCAAGGGAGAGAATTCGTTTTTAGGGGGTTCTCTAGTCATTTCGGGGCGGCATCATCGTTCGGTTTGGGCCGGTTTTGGTTAGTATCAATTGGATTTTGTTTCGGTTTTATGTATCTATAATGTCTTATCGGTACTCCTCTAGGCCATAAATTTTCCTGTAAGAGTTTATCATACAGATCCTCCGTTACACCTATCCTGAAAGCTGCATATTCTTGAGAATGCGCGATGAATTTTTGAATTTCGCATTTCGGTATTTTATTTTTCTCCAAGTGCGCCCGGATCTCTTCTTCTGTTGTGTCCTTCAAAATTCTGGACACAATAATATTTCTTATGTATTTTGATAATCAAACATACCTTATTGTAACAGATTATTATTCAAAGTATATAGAAACTGCTTTTCTCAATAATAATTCCACTGCAAAAAATGTAATAATTCACTTAAAGTCTGTTTTTGCACGTCATGGAATACCAATGTCTTTAGTGTCTGATGGAGGTCCTCCTTTTCAATCAATTGAATTTAAATCATTTTTATATGATTGGGACATAGAACATGTAGTTACTAGTCCATATCATTCACAGTCTAATGGTCAGGCAGAGAGTTCTGTTAAAATTATAAAAAACATTCTTAAAAAATCTAAAGAAACAAATACAGATCCTTATATAGCATTATTACATTATAGAAACACACCCAAAGCTAATTTGCCGTCACCTGCTCAATTATTAATGTCCAGAACTTTGAGAATGAATATTCCCTTAGCTAAAATTAAATTAAAACCAAAGGTTGTAAGATTTTCCGATTACAGAAAGTGTATTGAAAAAAATAATGCAAGAAATTCCAAATATTATAATGTGAATGCAAAACCCATGTCTATATTACAAACAGGAGATAATGTATACTTTAAGAAAAATCCCAAAAGTACTTGGTTACCAGCTATGGTCAAAGAAAAATTAAAATGTAATAGGTCCTATATTATTCAAGATTATTATGGTAACACGTACAGACGAAATAGAATTCACTTAAAACTGAGATATAATGAAAACGTTAATAATGATCATCTGTCCATGCAATCTAATCCGGCACTTGAAGAGGCAAAAGCTGGAGATGAGAGACAGGTGGGAGAAAATAACATTAACATTAACAACCCTTACATTACCAGATATGGTAGAGTTGTCAAACCACCGGATAGGTATAATGTGTAATGTTAATTTAATTAAAATTTAATTGTATAAATAAAGAAAGGGGATGTCACATCACTATTGTATGTTGCACATCACTAGTGAGGAAATACTTCTATAATGTTTGTCATCTGTGGTTTATCTATTGGGAACTAATGTCAATCAATGTCAATGGTGTAAACACGTCTTCAATAAAAAGTCTTTTATAAAATAATAACAGTGTTTTCCATATTAAATATATAACTAAACATAGTGCAATCCCATATTGTCATATTTAAATTCATGTTCCTAATATGGCGGCCTCCATGGTCGGAGGGTAAGGCTCTTGACTCATAATCCGAAGGGTACGGGATCGAAGGTCGAGCGAATTAATTAAAAATAATATATAGTATATTTGCGGCACGTTCCAGAGTGGAAGATACTTGCCGATAGATCGCCCTGTTGCAAGACCACCATTCAGAATTGAAACATTGCTTGAAATGTCTGTCTCGACACAGGTATATCCTAGTGAGACAGGCATCGAAAAACCCAATGTTAACATACTTTATACAGATAAATAAAAATGGCTTTAGCCGTGTTTCGTAAACAGATCTGAATGGCAAGGTACTTCCCCGCCTTCCTCTTCTCCTCCCATTTATCTTCAGCCTCACAACATACCCCAATTGGGGATGCCATAGTCTTACTGGCTCCAGACGGGAGCAGCTGGGACTCTTGTGAGGTATTCAAATAACAAAAAAAAATGTACTTATGTAAATGTTTGGTCATCATGCCTGTCTTATGTACTGAAATAATAAAGAGTCGCACCATTTCTCAAGTGCATGAGACACGCAAGCCAAAAAATATCTTTTACTGCAACAAAAAATATTTCAATACCAATTCTTTTATAAACTCTCTTGTACCACGCAAACACAACTTAGGTAAGCAATATGCAGATACATTTTTAAAAGTAACGAAAAACAAAAAAAAACATTTTATATATGGTTGAACTATTAGTTTAGGTACATTTTTAACCCCCGACGCACGGAGCGGTATTATAAGTTTGAAGTGTCTGTCTATCTGTGGCATCGTAGCTCCTAAACGAATGAACCGATTATGATGAGTTTTTTGTTTGAAAGCTGATGTGATCGAGATGGTTCTTAGCTACAATTCATGAAAATCTGTTCAGATGTTTCAAGGTCACCAGATCTTTTTTGTGTCGGGGCTACTTAAAATTTTACTTATGCTTTCTTTAGCCTCATTGTAAATTTTTGTTTATTTGAATCATATTATATTGTAAACTTTAGTAAAATTGAAACACTTTAGTATGTTTACTAAGGGTCGACCGAGATCTCGGTCTCGGTCTCGGTCTCGGCATTCTCGGCTACAAATTCTACCGAGAACTCTGTCTCGGTTCTCGGTGAAAAATCGCCGAGATTCTCGGCCATAACCGAGACCGTTGTAAGTAGGTACGGTATAGGATAATGGGATTCAAATCTACCGCACGCGTTCACATTTGGTGTCAGTGCGTGAGAGAGCTGTCGATTGTGATTGGTCGGCTGGCAGCGAGGCGGGTTTTACTTATAACCATAATGATAATATCTAGACGCCTTCCACGCCGAAACGCAAATTATTTGCAATTCCCTCGATAGAAAAAAAATCGCAAAGTATGCTCCAAAAATTATTTTAAAAACGTTTGCTTCAGTTATTTTACAAGTTATAATTGTGAAAAAAATTCACAATATTTCTTTAAATGATGTCGTGTTTTATTAAATATTATCGATTTTATCGCTTTAAATATTAGCGCGCTCCTCTAACATTACATATTTCTCCATCTTCTTCTTTTTGAGCGCGGATGCGGCGCCTTAAAACAAATTATTATTACATTCTTTAATATACTATATTATGCCAAAATAGCGCATTTTCATTTTTTTTTCTCAATTTATCTATTCTCGGTCTCGGCTCTCGGTCTCGGCCGAGATTTTAATTTATTCTCGGTCTCGGTCTCGGTCTCGGCCGAGAACGAAAAACATGTCTCGGTCGACCCTTAATGTTTACACATTTTAAAATAGTTTTGTAATGTTTTTTTTTAATGATTTATTCTGTGATTTATGGTACAAGGTACTTGTACTGTAAATAAACAGATAACTGTCTAAGTTGGGAATTGAATCCCGGATCTGCAATCGGCTGGCAAACTACGGAGGTCTGCAATCTGCCGCCGCCAATAATAATTCCACTGGCATCCCCAATATCTGGTGGCGATGGCACCGACCGCAGAGATAAGCGTATGGATGAGTATAAATAATCAAGGAAGTCACGGGGAAACTAGATATCAAAATAAATAAAAAAAATTACAACATTTTGCGTACAGTTTATTAATTTAAAATAATGTTAACATGAATGCAATGTGAGTTAGGAAAATTTATCTGCTGATAAATATAAACATAATGTGCAACTAATAAAAAAAAGTCCACATCCCAAACAACCAATTAAAAAATTAGATCATTTAAACAAATTATGTATTACAATCTTAGTAAAAAAAAAGTGCTCCTGATTTTATTCAATAATACCTTTCTGTACACAACCAACATAGGCGTATAAAACTGACAAAAATTGTACGACATGTTTTAAAGTAAAATAAATTAAAATAGGTAGGTACTTTATAAGTACACATAAAAAAGATTAGAATCTAGGATCACAGATTTGGAAGATAAATGAGTGCGACATTAAAACTAATTATAAATAATATTACAAATTTAATACAAAATTAAAATAATGAAAAGTACAGCAACAAGCTCGTACATGTTCCACATGTTAGAATATTTAAGTATTTTAGGAATGTTAATAATTTAGAGATTAACTCGTTGAATGCCGGGAACAACACGGAAATTTCACGACCTTGAATTTGAATTGAATGTTTTGTGGATTAATTTTGAGCTATTGTATATTTTATTGACTGAAACACGTTCACAACACAATAAACTATCTATCAAAATAACATTATTTGCGATTTATAAAAATATAATATTATTTTATGAACCTTGAATAATGCTATTTATTGATCTTTCAACAATCATATTGACGCTGGAAAGGATGAATGGCTCAAGCGCCATACATCTGTATGGTGCTATAGCCATTTTTCCTTTCCAACTGTATGGCACTTGAGCCATTTATCCTTTCGAGCATCAATATAAATATAAAAAAGAGAGAGTCACTGTTAGTTAACTTCTCAGAATAATTTTTTCACCTTTTAGAAAAGCTCATAAGGTTACGGTGAGAAATACGAACTAAGTTAACCACAGAAGAATTAAAATGTAACCAAAGGTTCCGATAGCAATTTGTGAAAAATTTATGCAACTTTGTTAGATTTTTATTAATTATTTTTATACGAAACAACAAGGTGACCATAATGTTTATAATACATTTGTCAAAAATACTTTTTTTTTTCGTCAACAGTAGTTTTAGTTTAGTGTTTTGACAAAAAAATGTAAAATGAGCCATTTTTAAAAATTTTTTATGTTTGCATTAAAAATTTTAATATTTCAAAAATTCCATGTTTATTTCTAATAATAAAATTTGTAAGCGTATTTCATCACCTTTCAAAAACAGTTTTTAGTTTTCGGATATGTTAAGAAATATTCCAATTATTAGGATTTTATTTCAATGCGGAAATACACACCAATTCTGATTTGCCAGAGGCCTGAGGGGTTGACATTAACTAATTACAAATGTGGAATCTTGTTTTTTCTTTCTTAATATTTAAGTAACTTTCAAAAGCATTCATGATCATAGAAATAAACCAAAAAACAACCACATTTTCAATTTTAAGCCCTCAGGCTAATTTGTTTGCTTTTTAGAACAACTCATGTAGTTCTCATAGAAATCATTGTGTCTCCCTTACCATCATAGTGAGAAATATGATATAAATAACGTTAGAAAGAGAAAATGCAACGCTTTATATTCAAAACTAAAAGTTAACCACAAAAGATGTAAAATGTACACCGTTATGAAACCAAAGTTTGGGATCGGAAATTTGAAAAGATTATGAAATTTTTTATTAATTATTTTTACATGGAACGACAAAAAAAGGGGGTGACAATAACTTTTACAATACATTTGTCTAACAAAATATGTGTGTTTTTATTTTTTTCATTATCAGTAAATATAAGTTAGAAAAAACGTAAGGTGAGCCATTTTTAAAACTTTTTTATGTTTGCATGCAAAATTTTTATACGTCAAAAAGTATGTTTATTTAGATTTATAAAACTTGAAAGCGTATTTTAACACCTTTCAAAAACAGTTTTTAGTTTTCGGATATGTTCACAAATATTCCATTTATTTGAATTTTAATACACAGCAGAAATATTTTGACACCTCTGACAAAATAAGGTCGAGACTTGGGGGTTAAAATGTCAATCATAAAAAATAATCCTTTTCTAACATGTTTAAAAAAAGGATCATTTCGCATAGTGATGTCGTAAATAAAAATTATTTTATTGAAGAAGATAATACTTACTAACAAATCTAAATGAAACATGAAAAAGAACAACGTACAGAAAAATATAAAGCTAACATTGCAACTGGGACACGAACCTAGGATCAAACAATATTTGTCTAATTTGTGTATTTAAAAAAATAGCATTTCTGTATTCCCAGTAGAAAAGTGTATCCACACAAGTTTTTAAGCCAGTTGAAAATGTTTGCAAGTGGCTCATTGCCTGACACTGATGTCTTTGTTTACATACTCCACAAATCTAAATTAAAAGGTATCAAG
This sequence comes from Limnephilus marmoratus, assembly GCA_917880885.1. Taxonomy (NCBI): domain Eukaryota; kingdom Metazoa; phylum Arthropoda; class Insecta; order Trichoptera; family Limnephilidae; genus Limnephilus; species Limnephilus marmoratus. Next base: position 21,947,803 of record OU862919.1, on the reverse strand, counting down.
TATTTTGTTTGATTTGACCTTAATGTATTATATTATATTGATGGAAATAGAGGCATTGGTCCTTACCTTGCTTATAGAATCCCCGCGTCTATTCTGAGATCCTGTAGCTCCATTGGCAGGCTCCGGAACGCATCTGTTTGACAGAATCTTGCCTATGCTGTAATCACCAACATCACATTACATCCACTTCAAAAAATTTTCAAGATTCATTGTTATATTGTTCCCATGTAGCACCTGCAATTTCCACCCCCTACCTATCAAGAATTACTGCTGATTCTCATTATGAATGTCGGTTTGTACACTCGGCCTAGCCTCTCACAGCAAACAAAAGAAATGCTAACCAAAATGTAAGAACCTTAGTATCCAGTGTGTTGTGAGAGGGACGGTATATTTCTACGGGTACAACAGAATGGCAACTGCTTCAACAGAGATTGCATTACACAGCAAGGTTCCTAGAAAATGTATTTAACAAGGTTAACTCATACACTTTTCACTAAGTATACAATATTTTTTGGTAAATCTGAGATAATTTCCTCACACCTCTTACATGAGTAATGAATTCTTTAGTCATATCGTATAAAAACTTACATTCCGTTAACCTCTTATTGGCCGGAGACGCGAATCAATGCGCGGTTAGTGCGTAGAAAAATATTCGAGAAAAATATGTTTGTCTGCGATTTTGACCTTTCTATGTACAGAATTTGTACGAAGGACAAGGTCAGAATCGCTTGCGCCAACATTTACCCATGACATTGGCAAAAATTTCATTCACCTGGCAACCCCAGAATATTTTTAAATGATTTTATCTGTGGCATCAAAATGTCAAATTTGCCGCGATTCTTTCTGTCGAAATCGTAAAACCTATCAATGTACATAATAAACGCAAGTAATGTTGTTTTGGCACATAGTTTATTGTTCTAGGAATGTGTTTCGGTCAATAAAATATACGATAGCTCAAAATTAATCCACAAAACATTCAATTCAAAGTGGTGCTTTGTTAGGAAATTTCCGTGCTTTTCCTGGCCTTTGACGGGTTACGACCTGTCTTTTAGGTCACAGATGATATAGAAAAGTATGTACTAAAGAATAGAATGGTCCAATTAGATTAACCTCTTATTGGCCGGAAACGCACGGGCGCGCGTATTGTGCGCATGCGCGAGAAAATAATTAAAAAAAAATTTGAACAAAAAATGTTTGTCTGCGATTTTGGCCCTTCTATGTACAGAATTTGTTTGAAGAACAAGGTCAGAATCCCTTGCACCAACATTACCCCATAAGTTTGGTAAAAATTTCATTCACCTTGCAACCCCAGAATATTTACGATTTTATCTGTGGCATAGAAATGTCATTTTTGCCGCAAATTTTAGCTGTCAAAATTGATGCGTGCTCCTCGACTAAAACATCGTAAAACCCATTAATTTACGTAATTAACGCAAGTAATGTTGTTTTCGTACATAGTTTATTGTTCTAGGAACGTTTTTCAGTCAATAAAATATACGATAGCTCAAAATTAATCCACAAAACATTCAATTCAAAATTCAAAGTGGTGCTTTTTAGTGAATTTTCGTGAAATGGCCTGGCCTTTCAGAGGTTAACAGGCTTTCATTCGGGGTTGGTGGAGCTGCGGTTGTACTTACATTCGTAGAAGGCCAGCGGGGTGGGGGGCGTGGGCGCGCTCACGGGGGGCGTAGGGAGCTCTCCGGGCGAGCTATTGCTGGAGCACTCTGGACTGTAGGGGGCACTCTGGAATACAGAATAAGACAGTATATAAGTATAGCAAAACCCATATTATTATAAAGGGACTTTTAATAAGGAAGCTCGATTTTAAAATATAAATACATAAAACAAGTTGTGTATGAGATATCCACTCAATTTTTATTTTATTTGAAAATATATTTTATAGCAATAAGTATGGATTATAACTCTTGATTTTTCTCCTAGCATTTTTATTTAACAGAAACACAGATGAAAGAGGTAATCCCCTATTACCTTCCAGGATATGTTACCATTTCATCTGAGTGTAAACATACTGGGCATGATGGAATCACCGTATTTATGAAAAATTGCCTTGAAAAAACTGCCTACGAAATTTTAGATTTATAACTGCTAATGCAATTAAATTAACATTTAACCACAAAAATTGTAATTATCTGCTAATAGCTATCTATAGATCACCGTCATTAAATGAGTCTCTCTTCACTAACGAACTTAATTCGCTTTTAAAATTATCTAACAGAAATAACTTCAACTTTGCAATATTAACTGGTGATATCTATATAAATATAAATGAAAACAGTAAAAGCACAAATTTTATAAATGAATACTTAGATTGTTTGTCATATGCAGGATATCAGTCATACATAAACTCTCCAACAAGAGAAAATTTGAATAACTCCACGACTCTAGATCACATATTTGTCAAAACACACAAACACGTCAAAACTACATCTTCAACTCTACAAACAAACATTACTGACCACTACCCAACATTTTATGGACACAACATCTTAACCACTAATTTAAAAGAAAACTCTGGTAATCTAGAAAAAAATAATATTAACTATGACACTTTAAACAATCTACTTTATTCGGAAAAATGGGACAATGTACGATCGACAGCTAACCCACATTCAGCACTAGAATTGTTTTATAAAACTCTACAAGATTATATTTCGAAAAGCACATACAAAATTTTTATTACTAAGAGAAAATATAAAAAAATCAAACCTTGGATTACTGTAGGACTAATAGTCTCCATTAAACAAAGAGATAAACTTTATAAAGAGATGTTAAATTATGAAAAAACCTGTCAAAAAAATAATGTAAGAATAATGTCTTTTATGAAAACTAAGTATTTGATGTATAGAAATTTACTCAATAGGTTAATAAGAAGTTGTAAAAAGAAATACTATTGTGAACAAATTGATAATGCAAAAAATGATACCAAAAAAACGTGGAATATTATTAATGAAATAATGAACAAAAAAAAAATGGCATCAACTGATGTGAAAGAGATTAAAATAAATAACAATATTATAACCGATAAATCGGCCATTGCAGAAAACTTTAACAACTTCTTCACAAATGTGATCAAGTACTTGAATCTTCTAGTAAAATTGATAGTACAATACCCGTAGACTCATCTTTGCATTTAGTCGCAACTTACGATTCAATTAACTCCTTAGAATATTTTTCACCTATCACAATAAACGAAATTGTAAAACTAAAATCAACAAATTCTACAGGAATTGACGGTTTATCGGGTAACACACTAAAAAAAATAAAACATAATATTTTAATTCCATTGCTACATATTTTTAATATATCACTAAAAGAAGGACATTTTCCAGAACAATTTAAAATCTCCACCATCATTCCATTTCACAAATCAGGAGAAACGCACATTTTAGACAATTACAGACCCATCTCCTTAGTTTCAAACCTCTCAAAAATATTTGAAAAATGTATCAAAAATAGAGTAATGAATTACCTAGAACAAAACAAAATTCTGTCCCAAAATCAATATGGCTTCAGAAGTAAACTAAGCACTGAAGATGCAATATTTGATTCGACAAAAAAATTGTACACATCTGTTGATAAAAAAAAAAAAAGTCTAGCTGTATTTTTAGATCTAAGAAAAGCTTTTGATACGGTAAATCACAATATACTTATAAAAAAAATTAATCAAATAGGTTTCAAAAAAGATACTCTAAAAATTCTCACTAACTATCTCAAAGACAGAAAACAAAAAACAAAAATAGGGAATTTTTATAGTGCGGAAACGAGGATAAAAAATGGAGTACCACAGGGTACTGTGCTTGGCCCAATCCTATTTTTAATATATATAAATGATTTATGTAATGTTGTAATCCCTGGTAATATTGTATCTTACGCTGATGATACAGTAATAATTGTAAACGGAAAATCCTGGCTTGAAACTTTTTTAAATGCATCAAAATGTATTGCATATGTATCATCATGGCTAAATAGTAATAGACTCTTTCTAAACTACAATAAAACATTTTACCTACCTTTTTATAAAAACAGTAAAAACAAACCCCCCAATAACCTTAAAATTAGAATTCATAATGATAACTGTAATCAAGTAATATGCTCATCTTGCTCTGAAATTGGAAAAGCTGAAAAGATCAAATATTTGGGTATATGTATTGATACAAATTTAAATTGGCAATCACAAATTAATAATACCGTTTCTAAATTGAGATATCTTTCGTACATATTCTACAGACTTAAAGAAGTATTGAATATTTGACAAATTGAAAATGATTTATTTTTCTCTGGTGCAATCTTCACTCATGTATGGAATAATAGGATGGGGTGGGGCGCTTGATGCTTTTATAAAACCTTTACAAACAACTCAAAATTATATTATCAAAGTTATGTATAATAGAATTAAAACATTTTCGACAGATGCTTTGTACAAAGAATCTAAACTATTCAGTCTCCGTAAACTATTTATACTGCAAACTATGAAATATATCTTTAAAAATGTAAACAAATTCGAAAAAAAATGAAAACAGAATCAATATTAGAAATAATAATGTATTCTATACCCCCCAAACATACACAAAACAAATGCAAACTCACAGCAGCTTTATTGGACCTCGTACCTTCAATAGTTTACCAAAACATATTCAAGTTGCAACTAAACTTCCGCATTACATAAAAGAGTTAAAATTATGGCTAAACCATACAGATGTAAAAACTCTATTTATTTAGTTTTATTTCACTTTGTTTCTAAAATCTCTATTTATTTAGTTTTATATCACTTTTCTCACAAACTTTACACCTATTATTACAATGTATATCATTTATTACACTTTACACTTATTTAACCGTACACTATTGTATACACTTTTTGTACAAACTGTTTAAATAATTTTTATTTTTGCTTTGTTTGTTTTTTTTCTAGGTACTAAATAAAACTTATTTTATCTATATTACCCACACACAGGCTGTGCCTTAGTGGGTTCCCACATTATTGTTATAATTTTTCAAAATATGTAAATATAAATTGTAAAATATGGGAAAATAAAGATATAAAAAAAAAAATAATAAATAACGTCATTCAATGTTCGCCGCGTCTTTGCTTGGTGGCACATATTCGGGAGGTCCAATTTTCAATGACTTTGTCGCATAAATCTGGCTGAATTTGCTGGATGGTGTTAGTTATGTTGACTTTGAGGGTGTCAATTGTTTGCGGTTTATTCGCATAGACCTGCGATTTAAGACAGCCCCAAAGGAAGAAGTCTAAAGGCGTTAAATTGCACAATCTCGGTGGCCTGATTTTGTTGATAATTAAAAAAAATAAAAACACACGTATTTTATTCGGCAAATTTATTATACACATTATCGTCAATTCTCTTTTTTGTCATCTAATGTTAAAACAATTAATAATAAACTTTGGTTTCATAAAGGTGGACATTTTAATTATGGTTTTCTCTTTCTAACACTGTTTAGATTATATTTCTAACCTTGATAGTAAGGGAGACACAACTATGTCTATAAACGATGTCTATGAGTTGTTTCGAAAACTGAAAAATTTGCCTGAGGGGTTAAAACAAAACTTGCAGTAGGAATGTGGAATAACAGAAGCAATCAATAAATGCATTCCTTAATCTAGACACCACTCATACCACAGCCTTTTAAATTACAACATATCTTAAACTACAACATATCTCGATGGCATATCTTCAACTAATCTTTTACAATTCACTAAATATGTTTAGTGAAATGTGACAAATAAGGTATGCCGATCCACTCACCCTGAAGATGTGCCCCTTCTTCCTCTTGATGTGCCCCTCGTCCTGGGAGTAGGTCAGGTCGATGGCCCAGTAGGAGCCCTTCCCCGTGTCGTCCTTGCTCCGAGCAACCTTGCGGATACACTTGTTGCGGGAGAGGTTGTGACGGATGGAGTTCTGAAATATGCAATACAAATATATTAACACAAATTGGGAGTACATACAACAAAATACCAGCCAGCAATAGTGTTCCTTCGCTTTTCTTTAAATTCATATAAGAACTTTTCAGTTATAAAATATTGTAAGAGGTCAACTGCCTGGAGCAAGTGTAACTATTAGGGGAATTTTGTGAAGCTGAAGGATTCGGGTAATTATCGAAAAAATTAATAAATGACTTGAAAAATCATTGATGACCAATGTGGTTGAGGGATAAGACTCTTGACTCCCAAACCAAAGGTCATGGAATCGCACCCCGGCGTGGGCAAATAAATTTTATTTGATTAATTTTGTATTATTTTACAAATAATTCATTACAAAAAATAAAAATATAAAGTGGAAGATATGCTTAGTATATGCCCTGGTGTAAGACCACGTCTTTGGTTAGAAGTCAGGTGGAATACTGTTCAAGCATTTGGTGTCCTCATTTCAACTCTCATTGTTCACAAATTGAAAAAATTCAAAATAAATTTTTACGTTTTATTAATTTCAAAATTGGTGTTCCTATTATTGAAATCAATTATGTCAATTTACGCAGTAAACTTAACTTATCGAAATTATCTGAAAGGCGAAAAATATTTGATCTCCTTTTATTGTATAAAATTGTTCATTCAAGGTTGGACTGCCCTGACGCTATAAACTTGTTATCCTTACACATACCTCCAAAATATACTAGACGAAACATTTTATTTTACAACAATAACTTCGCTACGAATTCTGTGATGGAAAGAATACACAGGTTGGGCAATGAACTAACTGTTGTCGCTGACATTTTTAATTTAAATTTCGATTCATTTAAAGCCAAATTAGTCCACCACTTTTTAGATATAAATAATGAATGAGAAATCATTTTATTTTATTTCAATTTTCTTTTGTTTATTGTTTTTTTTAATTGTTCTTATTTCAAAAGCATACAACGAGTAATTCAGTAAAAATTAATGTGTTTTGATTATTTTTAATGTTTTTATTGCTCGTAGGTATATGTACATACGAGTTCCCTAAAGTCATCCATATGGAATTAACATTAGATGTGTTCCTATTATTTTACATTGAGTTTATGCTTTATTTGTATATTTTTTAATCTTTTTTATTTTGTGTTATACTGCTGTTATAAATGAAATTTGTATTTTATATGTAAAAGCCCAATAGGGCGTCAATAAATAAATAAATAAATTAAGAAATGAAACGTTGCTTGCGATGGCTTTAGCCGTATTTGGTGACCAGTCTGAATAGCCAGATACTTCCACACCTTCCCCTTCCCCTCCCCACTACCTTCAGCCCCACAACATACCCTAATTGGGGATGCCATTCTCACTGGCTCCAGACTCCGACAGTTTGTGAGGTATTCATATAAAAATAATAAAAAAAGTATTACATACTTACATATGTATATGCAAGAGGTTTGTTGGTATTGTAGAAAAACAAATAGTCCAAGATCAGTTTAGAGAAATATTAGGGTTAATATTGTATTTGTATGCCTTTCTTGAAGGAATTGAATTAAATCACCAATACAATATTTATAAACATGGTATAAAATGAAGTCGCTCAAAATGTATGTGCGCATTGATCTTTTAAACTACGCAACGGATTTTCACCAGTAGATAAATTGATTCAAGAGGAAGGTTTATATGTATAATAAATGCTTATTATAGTAGAGAAAACCACAGAAATTCAAATATTCAATTCAGGCAGCGGGCAGCTGGCAAGCAGGTGGTGCGGATTTAATAAAGGTTGGGTAATGGCGTTGTGTTTCGTTAGCCACAGCAAAGTGTGGCCGGGTCTGCTATTTTATATATACAATAAAGAAATGAGTTTTTAAAGGGCAAAACTATTTATGTATTCATATCCATATTCCGTATGTACAGGCACAAACAAACAATAAATTCATCTAAACATTTAAAGCATAATTTGCAAAAGTATTTTTTCCTAAAATAATTAAATTGGTGCCATCTATGAACGAGCAGTTCATAAATAATTTTAAGTCTACCCTTACTGATCTGATCCGACAGATGTTGTCATCTACTACAATGTTTGTTATCAGGATATAACAAAAATAAATACAAGTTTGGCGATTTTGTGTTACAAAAAACTCTGCAAATAGTTCAGGAATATTCATGGTATTATAGTCTGTCAAAAAAGAGTAGAAAATATAAAAACTGGAACTACTAAATTTGTAGACTGGCAACACATATTTAACTGTCAAATATTTTTTTGAAGTGCAATGACACTGAATGTATAGAACACAGTAAACCACATTTTAAAAAAACATTTTTTCTTCATGACATAAATTTTATTAAAAGGTGATTTGTAAAGCGATTTGCTTTAATTTAACGTAAATTTGAATTTAACGATAGATAGAAAGGAAGAACCACTAATGGTGAGTTTAGTTATATTACTTTTAGATCTGAATGAGAAAAACTAAAATTAGAGACATGATCTAAAGCCCAGGCAACGCTAGGTACTTTATCTAGTATTAAATAAATATGAGCAATTTCTAAACTGTGCTTTATATTTTATTACATTATAGTTATTTTTCATTATGTTAACAGAAAATTTCAAAGGTATAGTAATAATATACCTATATGCAATTCTAATTTTGAGATCGGCGGGTATCTATACTGCAATGAAAAAATATTTTTTTTTCAATGAGCGGCGAGTTGCTTAGGTTTTTGGTCACCGGAGGGGGGGGGGGGGTTAAAAATTGCAAAAAGTTGGTCACGTAGTATGGGTACGTTCCCTTATGTGTTGAGTATTGCCATTTGATCAACAGTGGCGACCTCATATATTTTCTACTCTTATTTGACAAACTGTACTTACTATTTTCTGTTCATAAAGTACCTACTTATTCATGCGTTTGAAGTGATTGATGGTGCTTTATTGTCTATAGGAGAGTTATCTTAATTCAGATCCCCGTATTAAGAAGTTTTTGTTGTTAAAATAGGTATTAGAAGGTATTTTTTTGCATTCGACTGTAAAAAAATAGTTTTGATTAAGCACGAGTGCAGACTAGGGAGAGCTAATAACGTACCTTCCAACCGGTGTTGGCCACCCGATAGTAGGGGAAGGTCTGTATGATGAATTCGTAGATCTGCGCGAGGGTCATCTTCCCCTTGGCGCAGTTGCTGATGGCCAGTCTGATGAGGCTTGCATAGCTGGAATACAACCAAAATATTATAACACTGTTATGTTGGTAATAATAATAACCAGCTGTCAGATGCGGATAGTTGGCAGGTCTGTCGCGTCACTTGATGTATAACCTTGAACTTGTCAACAGTGTCAATAAACGTCTTACAAATGAATCAGTTCTTGCATTTAATTAAGAAACCTCAAACATTATAATTGGCGACGAGGAAAATCAGTTTATCAGTTAAAACGTGTGTGAATAGTATTAACAGTGATTTCGCCGTGGAAAAAACCTTTTTTTCAACATGTCGAGTAGTACCTTGCCAGTGCCTCATTTCGAACCAGATTGCGAAAGTTTCAATATGTTTTTGGAACGCATACAAATGTATCTAAAAATTATTAATATCGCAGAGAAAGAAAAAATTGGATATTTGTGTATATTGATCGGTGCGGAGAAATTTAAAATTTTAAAAGAAACGGTGCATCCGAAAAATCTAGAAGATTTAACCTTCAACGATATTGTAACAACACTGAGGAGTAAATATGAAGAAAAAAGGTGTACAATTGCGCAAAGATATAAATTTTATAACCGGAAACAACATTCTAACGAAGGAATCGATGATTATATTACGGATATAAAAAGTCTGTCAATATCATGCAATTTTGGTGCTTTTCTAGACCAAGCTCTGAGAGATAAATTGGTGTGTGGTTTAAAAGATGATGCAATGACTAGAAGATTGCTATCTGAAGATGAATCGTTAACTTTTGAGAAAGCAAAATTAATTGTCAAAAATATTGAGACAGTAAGCCACAGCTCAGAGCAAATTTTACACAAAGAAAATGTTACATCGGAAATCTGTGAAGTCAAGTCAAAAATGTCACATAAAAAAACATGTCATGTCTCAAAGGATCGCCCTTCACGTCAGAATAGTCCTAGTAGGCGATTTCATCAGGGTGAAAGGACTGGATTCAAGGGTCAAAGGAGTTCAAGGTCATCAAGTCAACTGTCATCTCCATCACGTCAAGGGTCCAGAAGATGCGAGAGGTGTTTTATAACTCATCAACCGGAGTTATGTCCTTCAAAAAAGTGGAAATGTTACAAGTGTAATATTTACGGGCATACGTCGAAATTTTGTCCAAATGCAAAATCAATCATCAATCACGTAAAATGTGTCAATAATGTAAATGTATTAAATATGTCAGTGTCTGATACAGCGAAAATTAATTTAATTGTAAATGGTATCAATATGTCTTTTATGATTGACACAGGAAGTTCTTCGACATTAATAAGTAACAAAATGTATTTAAAATTTTTCAAAACTTGTCAGTTAAGTCAATTCTACGGTAATTTGTTCACAGCAAATAGTCAGAATTTATTTTGTTTTGGATTTTTTATGGCAAAAGTAAATGTTGTGGATTCTAATGTTGTAATGGATTTACCAGTATTGGTTATAAAAAATCTGTCGTCTGATGCTATTTTGGGTAGAAATTGGTTAAAAGTGTTTGATCCATCTTGGGAAAATACTTTCATAAGTTCTTTAATGTCAAATATGCATAATAATACTGTAAATTCAGTGTCTGTCAGCGAGAAAAATAAAACAAATATTGTTAAAAAATTGTCACAAAAATATTTAAATTCTTTTTCGATTACTAATAACGATTTACCAATTAAAGAATTTTCTGTGAATTTAAGTTTAAAAAATAATGCTACTCCTGTCTTTCACAAAGCATATGAAGTTCCTTATGCACTTCGTGCTGAAGTATGTCAAGAGCTAAGTCGTCTTGAAAGCGAAGGCATTATTTCAAAAGTTAAATATAGTAGTTGGTCTTCTCCAATAGTTTGTGTACCTAAACAAAATGGAAAATTACGTTTATGTGCAGATTTGAAATCTACAGTCAATCCACAATTGAGAATTGATCAATATCCTATTCCACGTCCAGAGGATATTTTTAATAAATTTTCAGGTTGTCAAGTATTCTGTAAATTAGATTTAACAAACGCATATTTACAGTTGTCTGTGTCAGATTCTAGTAAAGAATTACTTACAATTAATACATGTAATGGTTTATATGTCTATAATCGTTTAACTTATGGATTGTCATCGGCTCCTGCCGTTTTTCAAATGGTAATTGATACAGTTTTGTGTGGCATAAAAAACTGTGCTGCATATATTGATGATATTTGTATAGGTGGTAAAGACGAGAAGGAGTGTTCTGATACTTTGGATAAAGTTTTGTCAAAATTAAATGAGTTTAATATAAAAATTAATGTGTCAAAAAGTGAATTTTTTGTAAATTCTTTCGAATTTTTAGGTTTTACTTTGTCAGGTCAAGGCAAAAGTCCGTCTTTGTCGAAAGTTGAGAAAATTAAGTCTACTGGGTGTCCAGAAAATATTACTCAACTAAAGTCATATTTGTCAATGTTGAATTTTTATAGGAATTTTATTCCTATGTGTCCTACAGTGCTAGAACCACTTCACAATTTATTAAGAAAAAATGTAAAATGGTGTTGGTCTGATGAATGCGAAAAGGCATTTGTAAATAGTAAGTCTCTTTTGTCAGATAAAACTATGTTAGTTTTATTTGATCCGTCAAAACCATTGTGTCTTACAGTCGATTCCAGTGCATACGGTGTCGGTTGTGTCTTAAGTCATGTCGTAAAAAATCAAGAATTTCCTATAGCTTTTGAGTCTGCAACATTAAATTCAGCTCAAAGAAATTATAGCCAATTGCACAAGGAAGCCCTTGCTATTATTTTTGGAATTAAGAAATTTCACAAATATTTAATTGGTCGTCATTTTACGATATATACTGATCATGCTCCATTGTTGTCTTTATTTGCTGAAAACAAAAAAGTCCCCGTTTTAGCAGCATCACGTCTTATAAGATGGTCTATAATATTGTCTGCGTACAATTATAAATTGGAATATAAAAAAGGATTGAAAATTCCTCACGCAGATGTAATGTCACGTTTGCCAAGTAAACAACAATTCAATATTGAGGAATGTAATTTTGTATACATGTCTACACCATTAATTCCATTCTCAGAAGTTGAAAGTCATTCTGAAAAAGATGAAACATTATGTAAAGTCATTAAGTATGTTTCAATCGGTTGGATTGAAAACTTGTCAAGTCCAGAAATTAAAAAATATTTCAAGTTTAAAAATTTACTGTCGGTCAAAGGAAAATGTCTTTTATTTGGTGACAGAATTGTAATACCAGAATCTCTTAAGTCCAAAGTCTTAAATTTAATACATTATGGTCATCCTGGTATAGTCAGATCAAAAATTCTTGCTCGTTCATATGTATGGTGGTTAGGTATGAATCAAGATATTGAAGATGTTATTTCTAGATGTGAAATGTGTCAGTCTGTACAAAATGCTAACAAAAATGTACGTCATAGTTGGCCTATTGCTGAAAGTCCATGGGATAGAGTCCATTTGGATTTTTTTGATTTAAAAGGTTCAAAATACTTATTAGTTTGCGACTCATATTCAAAGTGGGTAGAATGTTTTTACATGAAAAATACTAAATATTCGGATTTGTTATCTAAATTAAGTGAAGTTTTTTCCAGATTCGCTTTTCCGAAAACTATTGTTTGTGATAATGGTCCCCCATTTTCATGCAAAGAATTTTCTATTTTTTGTAAAGAAAAGTCAATTAAATTATTATTTTGTCCGCCGTATAATCCCGAGTCAAATGGATTAGCGGAACGGTCTGTTCAAACTTTCAAAAAAATATTAATTAAATTTATGTTTTCGAAAAATTCTAAATTTTTATCGCCAGCTCAACGTCTAATAGATTGTCTGTACAGTTATCGTTCCACTCCTACTTCTGTTACGGGTGTATCTCCAATGGCTAAAATATTTTCATATGAGCCACGTACACCACTACATATTTTGTCAGAAGAAAGACATGTCAATAAAAGTAAACAATCACAAAATGTCAAACAATCAACAAAAAATGCATTGAAAGAATTTAAAGAAAATGATAATGTTTTGGTCTATTTAAGACATGTGAAAGGTCCTATGAAATGGTTTCAGGGAACTGTTAAGTTGAAATTAAGTCCATGGGTGTATCTAATTCAATTAATCGGAGGAGAGGTGAAAAAGGTTCATGTTAACCAAATAAAAAAAAGTTGTCTTAAGTCAAAATCAAGTTATGAGAATCCCGATAAATGGCAAGACTTTACAAGTCAGGAAAATGAAATTGTTATTGAACCTTTACCCAGCACTAGTGGAAATAATGATATTATAACTAGGTCTGGCAGAGTTGTGAAACCCCCTGTACGATTTAGTCATAGTGATTACTCTTAAGTTTCTTTGTCATTGTTATTTGGGTTGATATAAAAATAAAAAAAAAAAGGGAAGGAGGAAAGGATGTTATGTTGGTAATAATAATAACCAGCTGTCAGATGCGGATAGTTGGCAGGTCTGTCGCGTCACTTGATGTATAACCTTGAACTTGTCAACAGTGTCAATAAACGTCTTACAAATGAATCAGTTCTTGCATTTAATTAAGAAACCTCAAACATTATAAACACAAACGCTCTAGCAAAGAATTGTTATCTTCTTCTATTGTACGATAGATACGATAGTCAAATTGGAGGGGCTCTTCATATAATTAGTATTTTATTATTCATTAGAATCAGGGCCGGATCTACGAAATCTGGCGCCCTGTGCAGTAGGAACCGATGGCGCCCACCCCCCCTACATTTTTATTTTGATTAAAAATTCGTTCACCCCAATTTTTTTTATTTATTTTTTTATTATTTTATTTTTACACTAATTTATCAAATAAAATCAAGACATATAAAGGGTGTAACTTTTCCAAGTGACCTGGCGGTAGCTCTCACACTCGTTTTTTTTAAAGAGAGGATCGCCAGGAGCCCTATACTCTCTGAATCTATTGGGTAACATAAATTATGGTGCTATTTTCATTATTTTAGGAAAAACTCTTTGCAAGTTATGCTTTAAAATAATACAACGAATTGTTTGTTTGTGCCCGTACCATGATTTAAAATATAGGTTACGAGACAATGCGGGTGGTTTCGCTGAACTAGGTCCATGACATTCTTGAGATTTACTGTGTTTATGTACCTATATACCCAACGCGAATATCAGAAAAAGCAAATACAAATACGTTCTCATGGCAACGTAAAACACAAGAATAGCATCTACAGCTTCTGACTAGCAACAGGCAGTCCCGACGAGAGACAGTGAGCAGTGATAATAAGAATATAACCTCAAATTGGTACCTTGCATTTCCCCTGTGTTGAGCGAACAAACACTAAACACTGACGTATGGTATCAACAGCTTACGAACAAAAATACCGCGCTGTGATTGGTTATTGAATTTGGATCGCACCTATTCGTCGTAAAAGACGGTAAAAGATATATGGAAAAATAGATCTTACGTTTAAACTAAATATATGGAATTTGTAAAAAAATTCTGTAACTGACTATAAATTCGTAAGCCGTTGATACCAACCTGATGCGTGCGCATTCTGTTTCTTTGGAAAGTGTTGCTAGAGCGAAATAATTATTTCGCACTATGGGTAATTTTTAAACGATTCAGGGAATATTATAACTAAATTTTAATACAATATTTATTTTCTCACGGCGCCCCTTCGGAGTTGGCGCCAGGTTTTTGCACGTTTTTGAACGTATGGCAGATCCGGCGCTGATTCGAATGAATCTATAGCCATAACAAATTTAAACTCAAAAAATCCATAGCGGATTTTCTGGTAGTTCATCGCACTCACCTTGTTTTGATTGTATTTTGTACCTTCAAAAATGTTACTACCATAATAAAATATATTTTATTCGTTTGACAATTTGGGAGGCGGGAATGGGAATCGCCGCCCGGGGAACCTTTATTGGATAACCAACACCTCTGCCATAGGTCACCTCAAGTGGTTCGCTATTCATAGTGAGGTTTATCTAGGTCTTGTAGGCGGATGACCAGGATACTGAACCCCAGATTCCTACCCAACCCTTAAACTCTTTTCCTTCCTAGAACTCTCCTCTCCTTCCTTTCCTTAAAAAACTCTCAACACAGTATCCCCAAAGATGACATAGGCCCTGAGGGAAATCCGGAGGGAAATTATTTTCCTCAGGGCCTGCTGTGTGGAGCTCACGTAAAAAAAAAAGCAAATGGTGTATCTTAATATTATTCCAGCTTGTAGTTCCGTCACTTGCAAACTTAAGGCCTGTTCAGATTAAGCATATAAATATAAAAGATCATAGCACGTCAAATATAGCTCTCCATACAATCCCTTCAGACCGTTCACACCTAAGCGCTTTATGCGCACATCAACCATAGACAATGCACATCTTACGCCATAACCGCTTTTGAGGCGATATGCCAACAGTTAAGCGCCCCCCACTCCGACGAAAACAGGAGAGGGGGTCATTTTAATTACGGAGCTGCCTAGACCGGTGGATGACAGACTGGATGGCACACTCCGTGGCCGCTCGCTAATTCATCTGACCCCCTCTCCTACCATAGGAAGAAATATTTGATCTGCGTCATGTGAACGGCACGAAACATAAGCGCTCGCGGTTCAACAGATACCTGCTCGCGGTTATATTCGATGTCTGAACGACACTTTACTCGTATTTATTTTATCTGTGAAAAAGTGCAAATGTCATAATTCTGATTTTCAAGTCATAGTACAGTTGATTTAATTGGAAATTAAATAATTATCCGCTTAATTGGACACATTTTGTCCTAAATAAGTTACTGTCCCAAATAAACAAAGTTTCAGGAAGGTAGATCAAAAAATGCTTTTATTGAGTTCTCTGGGATATATTTCCAACTGACAATAGAGAACTCCAGTCCAATTTTTTTATTTTTTTTTATGAATAAAGACCTTCAAACTTAAATAACTGCATTTTTATTTTTATTTTTATAGTTAGTTTTAATAGTTAAAATAATTGTCAAAGTTTTAATTTTTCAAGACTCCTAAAAACGCACCGTATCTATGGTGGTTTATGTGATCTCTTCACCCACCTATAGTTTATTATTTTCAAGTTGTCTTTTTGAATCAGTGATGTTATGTCGAGGGAAATTTCCCTAGATCTAGGGGAGAAAAATATTTTTTAGGGATAAGGGAAATCAGGACAAAATCTAGGGAAATTTCAAACTATGGCAAATTTTTTATTACATATGACAATATTACTGATGTTATATTTATATATATATATACGTATATATATTTGTTGGAATTCCTAAGAATATATATATTAATGTTTAGTTTTGGGAAAACTCACTCACTTTTTTGTCGGCGCAAAAACGACCAGTACGCCCTTTGCGTTTCACCCACCTTAAGGTTCAGTTTCGGTTGAAGCAAATTGGGAATGAAAACTGTAAGCAAATTTTTAATGACAAAATAAAATATATACAGGGGTTTATTCTCCGATACGAATCGGCGGCGAAAACTAGAAGCTCTGCTCGAATCACTCGATTCGGCTCGGTCATATTTCCCGCCGACAGATGGCGTTGGTAAAAAAAAAATGACGAAAAAACCCCTTAATTTCACAAAGGAAAATGCTAGGACCGTTGACGCAGATCTCAAATGTCAAAGTTTTAGCCTAACAAAACGGAACTCTCGGCGGTTTCGGTCGTTGTTTTTCGGAAAACGACATTACCGCCGAAAAACCGATTCCGGGCTAGATGTTTTTTGAAAATACGATAGCCGGATAGATTCCGCAACTTTTAACACCAATAAAACATATGATTCTCATATAAAATACGTCAGGAGATGCTGACAAAACTCGAAATTTTCCGAAAAAAAATCATCAAAATACGCGCTCACAGATTCCATCGGAAGTTTAAATATTTGCTGGCCAGTTCAAATTAACACGTTTTTCATTCGGGGTAGGTACCTACTTATTTCGGTAGTATTGCAAATATGATGAAAAAAGCTAAGATTGCCGGAATCTAAGGAAATGCGCAGGTACCTACCTAAATGGGTACCTACACAACGAATTAGGTTTTAATGCAATAAATACTAAGGTATGGTTGTTTCGATGATACAGAATAATTGAACTTTTTTTAAGTTAATTTTCACGTTCTGTGATGGTTCTACTCAAATTCTATTGTTTTATCATTACAGACCAGTTACATCACAAAACTGAAATAATTACAGAACTCGAACGGAACTTTATAGAACTGAAAATTTACTAGAAAAATTTAAAGAATTGTCAATTTTTTTTATTAATTATTTTTTTGTGTTTTTAAGTGTGTTCTATTTGAACATTGTATATATATATATACATTACGCGTGTTCTAGGTAGGTACTTACTTGCGGGGACTTTTTTCATTTAAAAATCAAAACATGATATTGAATGAATTTATTTGTAGTGAAAATTATTTTATGCTCAACAGCATAATGGCGTCGTTTTGGTGAAATATTACAACAAAGTACCTACTTAGTACTTACACTTGCAAAATGAAATACAATACAACTACAATAGTGAGCTCCGGCATAATGAAATTTTGCACTGCTAAACCGTGCAACCGATTGTTATTGTTAATGGACTATTTGTGCGTAAATAAATTATTATATACATCGGGTACCCGGCATGCGTTGCGAGGCCACTTTAACTTCGGGGTCAACTAAACCGTAATGGTTCCCTACCAAGTCCCGGGAAACAACATTATAAAATTATGCACTTTATAAAATTATATACAACGGGTACACGGCATGCGTTGCAAGGCCGCTTTAACCTCGGGGTCAATAAAACTGTAATGTTTCCATCCGAAGTCCTGGGAAACTACATTATAATGCAAGCGCCTGCACTATGTAACATTATATACTACGGGTACCCGGCATGCGTTGCAAGGCCACTTTAACCTCAGGGTCAACTAAACTCTAATGGTTCCATCCCAAGTCCCCGGAAACTACATTATAATGCAAGCGCCTGCACTATATAACATTATATACAACGGGTACCCGGCATGCGTTGCAAGGTCACTGTAACCTAGGGGTCAACTTTACTGTAATGGTTTCATCCCGATTCCCGGGAAATAAAATTTTAATGCAAGCGCCTGCAATTTTTAACATAATATACAACGGTTACTCGACATGCGTTGCAAGGTCATTGTAACCTCGGGGTCAACTTAACTGTAATGGTTCCATTCCAATTCCTGGGAAATTACATTTTAATGCAAGCGCTGCACTACATAACATTATATACAACGGGTACCCGGCATGCGTTGCAAGGTCACTGTAATCTCAGGTTTCTTCATATATTTAATTTTTACACACACTCTTCCTCGCTTCATCCACGTTCACACGTCAAATCGCATAGTGTTTAAACCCGTCAGTTGCTTCTGCAACGGGCAAAACCTAGTCTTAATTATTGTTCATGTACTTACATGCAATGTTATTTTTAACACTGACAACTCAAAATGATATTAGGGAACGTACCCATACTACGTGACACGTTCGGGTGGGGAGTCTTCAAAATACCACGCTTGGTACAAATGAGCGGCGGGTTGCTTAGGTTTTTGGTCACGGTAGGGGGGGGGGGGGGTTAAAAAGTGCAAAAAGTTTGTCACATAGTATGGGTACGTTCCCTATGTATCTAAAAAGATAAATGGGACCTCTGAAAAAAAAAAAAAAATTTATGTTTTAAGTTCCGTTTTTTCGGTGATTGCGGTTGTTTTTTATTTCATAAAGTGTTTTTTTTTAATTTGGAATTCAGTTTCTAATTCAGTGGTGAGTGTATTCGTACTTTTAAATTATTACTTTACGTAGCAAAAAGTGTTTTATTTGGAAAAGCACAGTATTATAAGTATATTTACCAAGTTCCGATATCTTTCCAATTAATTAATCATGTTAATTAACATATAACAGGATTAGTGTTACACAATCAGGTGGCTACCTAGGTAATTGCGTAAATGTGAAATTCTAGGGAAATTTCACTTCGTAATCTAGGGAAATAATTTTTTTGGGCAGAACATCCCTAATGGAAGAAAATGGCGGTATGTATGGCGGTATGAATATAGATGTACTGTGTGAGAAGTTGAAGCGTTTTTTATTCAAGATTAACTGCTTTTAATATAGAAAAACATTGGTAAAATGTCCACATTTCACCGCTACTGTTATTGTTTTTAATCAAAGTGCAATATAAAAACAATCAATCATCGTAAATATTTGCAATCATTGCAAATACATATAACATCGTGTTTTATGTATAACACATACAGAATAGTATTTATAATACACTGATCATGACGATTGTGTTGCATTAACTTGTATAAAAAACCCTTTACTAAAAATAATTTGAAAATACAAACTAAATGTCAAATATGGTCGACACGACTTTAACCTCAAAGGCAAAATTTATTGCAGATTGTCCGCAAATATAGCTCTTTTCGTAAATTGTTGAGGGCCTAAATTGTGTTTCAATAAACACAATAACTATTATTTATCTAAATCTCTATAAACAGTATGAAAATAAACCAAAAACACGAAATATTGAATTGCATATGTGCACTTTAAGTCATTTCAAATGTCAATACAATACTGACAATACAATACACGCGATCACCAGGTGACAGTGGGTGAGTGTGACGCGTGACGTCACCATTCACCATTTCAGTAATGCCAACTTGACACTGTGTTTCGAGGAGAGGTTTAAAAATGCACTTTTTAATAATTTTTTAAAAACTCTGCGTTTAATATTATGAAATAAAAGTTATATATTCAGAATCAGCGTTTATTGGTCTATATGAACATATTTTTTTAACTCGTTGAATGCCGCGAGTAAATGGGGTTGGTTGTAACCAATTAGCGTTCGCAAAAAGCGGCAGCCATGACACCCAATGTCCGGCGATTCTGACAGCGTCCTTGAGAAATTTCGTACATAGAAAGGTCAAAGTTGAAAACCAAAGAATTTTTCCCGCGCATGCGCAAGAACTGCGCACGTTCCCGCGCTCCGGTAAATCATTAATATAAATTATATGGAGTCACCAATCTAATTGCGGTTTTCTCTATGGTAAAGAGCGATAATAGAGCAAGCGATTCTGACCGTGTTCTTCATACACTTTCTTTATACATAAGGGTCAAAATCGCGTGTAAAGTCTCATGATACGCCGGCGCACGAGCGGCAAATGAGTGGTTAAAGCCATAATATTTTTCACTGGAGTTCCTTATTCCGAGTATTAAAGAAGAAGAGATTAGACATTAATTTTACCTGTACGGCGGTTTTCCATCGTTGGGTTTGGTCTGCACCGCGGTGACAGCGGGAGGAGACAGGGGAAGGGGTGGCAGATGAGGCAGGGGGCCCAGGGGGCTGTGGGGGGGCCCCCGCGGACCAAGCTCTCCCGCCCACTCCTCGCACTCACTGGACAAGTCAGCCATCCTAGCACAGGCACACACCACCGGACAGACCTGCTATCATCCTGCAGCCCATAAGACTAACTGGAAAATAATTAAACATATCATTTGTAATCATTATTTGTTATTAATGTGACAGTAGAATCCCTGTAAAATGGTTTGCAAATAAAAGAAGATAGACAGATAAAAATTTTGATAAATTTTTTTACCCACAATGAATGTTTTACCTTAACCGTTTAAGTATGTAAATTATTTTTTCACGGGTTCATAGAAATAGAAGTATAATTGTACTTGGAAATAATAATAGTAATAACTAGTGTCCGACCAAAACAGGAATTTCTACCGAAACCGAAACCGAATCTTCGGTATCTGTCTCAGTTTCGGCCGAAACCGAAACTGAAACTTTTTTAGTAATGTTAAAAATCTATTATTCTAATCTATTTGGGTTATTTTTTACACTTATACAGACAGTTAACAGGTGTTAAATGAAATAAAAATAACAATAATTACGTTAAAAAGTATGTTAAAAAAAAATACATATATATATATATATTTTTTTTTTTTAATATTACTGCTATGAAACAAACAAAAATTATAAAAATTAACAAAACATGTTAACTACTTCTTGGAACAAAAATTTGTCAATAATCAACACTTACATTATAAACGAAGGACCTCATTAATTATTTTAATTTTAATTGCGTTTACAATCACAACATTCTTATTACACGTGTTAAATGAAATAAAAAACAATAATTGGA
Organism: Limnephilus marmoratus; assembly: GCA_917880885.1. Classification (NCBI taxonomy): domain Eukaryota; kingdom Metazoa; phylum Arthropoda; class Insecta; order Trichoptera; family Limnephilidae; genus Limnephilus; species Limnephilus marmoratus. The sequence goes on along the minus strand of OU862919.1, from coordinate 21,926,591 downwards.
GTGTGAAAAAATAATTATTTATTTTATAAATATCTGTAAAACAAACAAAAATTAACAAATATGTTAACTACTCCTTATAATGAAATTGGATTTTTTTTTCAATAATCAACACTTACATTATAAAGAAAGAACCTCATTAATTGGGTATTTTAACAGGCTGATGCAGTATTTTAACCGGCTGATGCGAACTCAGCTGATGATGGCGGGTGACACATGTGCCACGAACTCACCCGAACGACGCGCGGTAATTCAACGTGCCGAACTCGATTTAATAACATTAATGATCTTTTTTGATGTTTGATTATTTCTTTTTTATTTGCTAAATAAGAAAAGCATTCCCAATATTTCCAACATGGAATGAGGTAAAGGGACATCCCATGTGGTGACCAAGTTTGCCGGATGTTTTCTCTGGCCTAGTCTATATTATATAACGGCCCACCGCACTCAAGGCGCATGGGCATAAAGTGTCATACTAATATATTGGCACATCGCACCTGAAGGATTAAAGAGGGAAAAATAATTGCTTACTAAGGAAAGTACGCATACTATAAATATTGTACATAAAATGTAAGATTTGCAGATATAAGACAATGACGTAATAGCGCCGTTTACACGCACACTTCGGAGCGACCGAGTCCCGCGCCACTTCAGGCCGCCGCGCAGAAAAATCTCACAGTGAACTGCGCTGTAAACCTATCGGTCTTTACTTTTAAACCTAAACGGCGCTAATGAGTTTTAATCACAAGTACAACATGAAATATTACTAAACTGCCATATTTTATTTTATTCTCTGACTGGTACTGGCTGTAACCTGCTGGGTCAAGATCCAATAGAAGAAGGAAACCGAAGTAGAAGAATTATAAAGCTAAAGGGAGGAATGCAGATCCGGGCACCACTTTTTTTTGGCAGAAAACCATGTTTTCACCGCGTTTTAAGTTGAGAACTTTAACCTGGAAGGTTAAAAAAAGTGCGGAAAGCAATAAAAAAAAAATTTAATAACTAATTAATTTTCAATTACGTTAAGTAAAATTTCACTTCACGAACAGATTATGTCAGTACGCCCACCATTTTATAAATAAACCAGTCATACTAACCTAAGAAAAGAAAGTCAGTGTTGCCAACTCCCAAAAATATTTATCCCTAAACTAAACTCAAAAACCCCTAGAAACCGGCAAATTACTTGAAAATACCCCTAAAATTTTTTTTTTTGTAAAAATAATGAATAATAATGAATAAATGATAAGCTGTAATGTTTTTTAATAATCTTTATTTATAAATTATTTAAAACATCAAATACGCTAGGTTTGTGTAATATGGTTTGTGATTCAAAAGAAAGTGCCCCTTTATAACGCCTACTCGCGTCACGGCAAAAAATAATCCCAGTTTTCAAGTAGTTTAGCGGCTACGCTAGGTTTGTGTAACATGGTTTGTGATAGAAAAGAAAGTGCCCCCTTCGTAGCGCCTACTCGCGTCACGGCAAAAAAACATCCCAGTTTTCAAGTAGTTTGCGGCTACGCTAGGTTTGTGTAACATGGTTTGTGATAGAAAAGAAAGTGCCCCCTTCGTAGCGCCTACTCGCGTCACGGCAAAAAAACATCCCAGTTTTCAAGTAGCTTAGCGGCTACGCTAGGTTTGTGTAACATGGTTTGTGATAGAAAAGAAAGTGCCCCCTTCGTAGCGCCTACTCGCGTCACGGCAAAAAAACATCACAGTTTTCAAGTAGTTTAGCGGCTACGCTAGGTTTGTGTAACATGGTTTGTGATAGAAAAGAAAGTGCCCCCCTTCGTATGTATACTAAAGCGCCGTTTACACGCACACTTCAGAACGATCGAATCCCGCGCCACTTCAGGCACTGGTTTGTCTAGCAGGATTGTGTATAATACCTATTATCTTTACTTTAAAAAACAATCTACGTTTTAAATGGTTTGTCTAACGGGATTGTGTATGTTATCTTTATTTTAAAAAACATCCCAGTACCTACGCGCCTTATTATTTATTCCCTACAATCGTATCTAGGCTCTTGTATCAGGTATCCCTACCAACAAATTAGTATCAAATGGCGGACATTATCTGTTCATGAAGTGTCATTTCATACATTCGGTAAATTTATACAAAGCCGGGACCAGCTCATTTTGGTCAAAAATAAATAAATATATACCCCAGTAGATAGGTAATAATTAGATGTAATTAATTCCGTGAGCGGAAATTGAAAATAATGTATATTATCGTCAATTTCTTAAATTTAAAAATACGAAAATGTCATTTTTCAATGACTTCCATGTTGTTATCTTTACGTTAAAAAACAACCTACGTTTTTAAATGGTTTGTCTGGCTACGCAGGGTTTGTCTAGCGGGCTTGTGAATATTATCTTAACTTTAAAAAACAGCCTACGTTTTTAAATGGTTTGACTGGCTTCGCAGGGTTTGTTTAGCGGGCTTGTGTGACAGATCGGCCGCGCCATGTCAGTTTCGAAGACGCGAAGTGAATTTTGATTTTACGCAATTGAAATTTAAAATGCATCATTTTCCGCCTCCCCCAATGAAAAAAGTTTCCGAAATACGTAATTCTAACAATTATTCAACTTCTGCAAAGTGTTTTTTCGTGAAAAAGTGCATATTACCGCTTTGGCACTTTGAAAAATGACATTTTCGTATTTTTAAATTTAAGAAATTAACGATAATATAAATTTTTTTCAATTTCCGCTCACGGAATTGATTACATCTAATTATTACCTATCTACTGGGGTAAAAATTTATTTTTTTTAGTGTAAAATGAGCTGGTCCCGGTTTTGTATAAAATTAATACGGTTTTTTTGTTTTACTTACAAAAGCATGTGTGCGTGGAAACTTGTATATAAACAATAAACATTAAAGTTCACAGAAATAAACAATTCACACGATTTTAACAAACGGGTGACATTTTTTCGGTATTGCCAGCTGTGAATACTTTATGTGGTGCTGCCACTGTCAAGGTTGCGATCATGTTGCGATTGAATAGGTGCCTACTTTCCTAAATATAATAGTTTTCTTTTGTTTGTGCGACGAAATGGGTTCCACTTAGTTGTCTGGTCACCGACGAAATGAACATATTTATTTGGGAAAACAAATTCAATAAATATCTCTTCCTTCACTGTAGAAAGTGCCCCCCCCCCCAAAATAGTAGATCAGGAGCGAGAACTCACATAATTGATCAGCAGTATTTAGATAGTTTGTAAGGGGTCGTCCATTAATCACGTGATGTTTTTTTAGCAACTTTTTAAACCTCCCCCCCTGGTGATATATGGTGAGGTTTTAGACTAACCCCCCCACCCCCTCCAAAATCAAGTGTATTTTTTAGTACAAAGTATTTTTAAAATTTCAGAATATTAGCATGAAAAATAAATACACACGATATCTCATTATACCCCCCCCCCCCTGTCGTGATATTTCGTGATTTTTTCCGAACCCCCCCCCCCCCCCCTTTCGAGCCTCACGCGATTATTAATGGACGACCCCTAAGAGGAAAGTCTTTTTTCAATGATTCTTAGTTTTGCTAAAGGTAGATGTGATGTGTATACATAAATATTTTTGTGTGTGTGTTTTTTTTTTTATATATTTACATTGGGCATCAACAATGTCTGTTTACGAGTTGACATCAGTGCCGGTCTTGTAATTTTATTGCGGGCACAATCGCCGCCTTCTCCAAATGATCAAAGCCCTCATAATACGTAACCCTTGAGGTTTTTACTAACGCCAGGCGACGTTTGGCTCAGGACCGGTCCCGCTTGACGTAGGTAAATTTGCAGGCGACTGAAAAAGGAAGCTTTTTTTTTAAAGTGGTACAAATGTGAAACTTATGAAGTTATGTTATTATTCACAATCATATGTTCACAATGTTTTGACGTTCATTAACTATAAAAAGTCAACTTCAATGCGGCTGCAAGTTTCAAGCTATGGGAGCGTTCAAGTATTACGTAACGCAATTTTTGAAGATTTTTGACCCCCCCCTACCCCCCATGTAACGCGTCGTAACGTTTTCCTGTTCAACCCCCCCCCCCCCTAAGCGTTACGTAACACCCGAGTAACAATTTTTACCTGAAAATCACAATTAAGTTGCTCAACGTACTGAAATGTCGCTTAAAACCATTTTTCTTGATTTTATCGCGTTTGCGGTAATAAATAAAACAAGAGATTTCTAACTCGCGATACATTATATACATTTTATTTATTCATATTGTCATTTATGAAAAAAATTGATAATATTATTATTTTTATCGGCCTTGTATTTCTTCCAGATCTCCACAATGTAACACTGTCTTACCTAGAATAAGCCTACATGGTTTTACAACACATACTTTCTTTTACATTAGCTTTAGTGAGGAGGCCCTGAGGAAAGTAATTTCCATAAGTTTTCCCTGTGGAGCAACACTTTACTCCACTATGATTCACAAGCTGACTCATAGTGGAGTTAAACCTTTTTCACGTCCCGAATGCAGTTATACAAGTTCTCAAAGGGAAGATTTAAAAATCAACAGTATGATTCACAGAAGATAAAAACCATTTTCATGTCCCGACTGCAACTATTCGTGTCCTCTAAAGAGATATCTAAGAAGTCACTTGCTGACTCACAGTGTGGAAAAACCGTTTTCATGTTCCGACTGCAACTATTCATTTACTACGAAGAGAAATCTAAAAATTACCCATGTTTACCCACAGTGGAGAAAAATCCATTTCATGTCCTGACTGCAACTATTCTACTTCTCGAAAAAAAATAACGAAAACGGAACTTGTTAACTCACAGTGACGAAAAACCTTTTTCTTGTCCCGATTGCGACTATTCATGCGCTACCCAACGGTATCCAAAAGTTCACGTGTTGAACCACACTGGACAAAAACCTTTTTCATGTCCCGACTGCAATTATTCATGTAGTGCAAAGGAACTTCTTAGAAATCATTTGCTAACTCAAAGTGATATAAAACCTTTTACATGTTTCTACTGCACTATTCATGTTCTACAAAGAGTCACCAAAAATCACATGTTAACGCACAGTGGACAAAAACTATTTTCCTGTCCAGAATGCAGTTATACAAGTTCTCAAAAGGACAATTTATAAATCCACCGTGCGATTTACAGAACAGAAAACCTTTTACATGTCCTGACTGCAACTATTTGTGTTCTTAAAAGGGATATCCAAGAATTCTTTTGCTGACTCTACTCATTGTGGAGAAAAGCATTTTTCATGTTCCGACTGTAACTATTCAGAGAAATAAAATAATCACATGTTTACTCACAGTGGTGAAAAACCCATTTCATGCCCTGACTGCAACTATTCTTCTTCTCGAAAAAAAAACTAAAACGGCACTTGCTAATTTACAGTGATGAAAAACCTTTTACTTGTCCCGAGTGCGACTATTCAGGCGCTACAAAACGTTATCTAAAAATTCACATGTTTACCCACACTGGACCAAAACCTTTTTCGTGTCCCGACTGCAATTAATCATGTTGTACAAAGGAACTTCTTAGAAATCATTTGCTGACTCAAAGTGCTACAAACCCACTTACATGTTTCTACTGCAACTATTCGTGTTCTACAAAGAGGCACGAAAAATCACATGTTTACCTTCAGCAGACAAAACTATTTTTTTGTCCCAGCGTGGTTTTTCAAGTTCTCGAAAGGGAGATTAAAAAATCCACAGAACGATTCAAAGTGAAGAAAACCTTTTTCATGTTCTGAGTGTAACTATGCATGTACTACGAAACCTAGCTTTATGTAATATTATTATATTTTAGCAGTAAACTAACCTGTGTGTAATAACTAAAAAGCGTTGTTCTTACTAAAAACTCTCGTATAACATCATTCATATGTTGCATAAATTTTAAATTTTTTAAATTTTTCTTTTGCTGTCTTCCAAATTTGGTTGGTATTTTTTGGTTGCGCTGGCAAGTCAGCATGAGAGCCTTTATAGGCCAATAACAGGCTGATGATGTAAATCTCCCGGTTTGGAGGACATTATAATTCCTAAAAACTCACATTAACAACACTGACTACAGCAAATTGTGTTTATGCGTATTTCGTGTTTAAAACACTAACTAATACTGACAACGAAAATAGAATAAAAATGACGCACAATACAGTCGAGGAATTCCCCGTATAACATAAACTAAAAGGCTTGCCAACTTGGAAAATTTCAATTCCTTAGTTTTTTATTTAAATAAAGAAAAACATGTTACGTAACGCGTCCTTCGAAGGTCCCCCCCCCCCGTAACGCGCCGTAACGTTTCACCAGACCCCCCTCCCCCCCCAAGTGCGTTACGTAATACTTGAACGGCCCCTATACTGCCGTGTTGCTCTCAACACAATATCTCAAAACAACATTGTGATGGCGTGTCATGTTTCAAGTAACCTTTTGATTGTATGTACCTTAATAATAATTGAATATATATTAGGTCCTTACATATGAAATTGGCGTTTTGCCGTACTGGCAACTTTGATCTCAAATATCTTCTCTTTGGTTAGAAACTTCAAACTCAATTATATACAGCTATTTACTCATGTATTTGTGTTTTGAAAATTATAATTCATTTGTTTTTTCCTTAATTGTTTTTTTTCTTTGCATCACTTAGTTTACAAAATGGAAAACTTGAAATATAGCGTTATTTACGAGTACGAGTTCCACCGTGGCACCAGTGCTGCAGAAACGGCTCGAAAGATTAATGATGTGTATGGCGACGGTACCGCAAAAGAAAACACAGTGCGTTTTTGGTTCCAACGTTTTCGTTGCCAACAAGCCCCGTGGACGGCCAGAGACCAAAGTTGATAATGAAGAATTGAAGGCTATTGTGGAAGCGGATCCATCGCAAACCACGTCCGAGTTAGCTACAGGCTGCGGTGTTAGTGATAAAACTGTTTTAATCCACTTGAAGCAAATTGGGAAGGTGAAAAAGCTTGAAAGGTGGGTACCTCACGAATTGAGTGAAGCAAATCAACAAACGCGCGTTAGAACGCCAGACCACACACTGCACAACAGACGGCTACCAAATTAAAGGAGCTTCAATTGGAATGTCTAAGACATCCACCGTACTCTCCGGACCTTGTTCCAACAGATTACCATTTTTTTCGAAATTTGGATAACTTCTTGCTAGGGAAAAAATTCAACTCCGATGGGGCAGTCCAAACCGCTTTCAAAGATTTTATTGATTCCCGTCTGAATGGTTTTTTTAGTAAAGGGATCGATGAACTACCTATAAGATGGCAAAAGTGCATAGATAGCAATGGTACATACTTTGATTAAATAAATATATTATATTAAAAAAAAAATTACTTTATGTTCCTCCCATACAAAACGCCAATTTCATGAAAAAATCATCTTAAGGGTACTTTGTTAATATCAGGTACTGTGATTGCTCAGGTCCCGGCCCTTTTACAAACCCTGGGCCAGGTGACTTATCTCCCCCTGAACCCCTTTCTCTATCCATTCTGCTACGGAGTTCCTAATTAATGAGAATTCCTAATTATAAATATTTCAATTCTTATTCCTTATATGTCGTATTTAAATTCATGTTCCTAATATGACGGCCTCCATGGTCGAGGGGTAAGGCTCTTGACTCACAATCTGAAGGTCGCGGGATCGAATCCCAAAGTGCGCAAATAAATTTTATTTGATTAATTTGTGTTATTTTACAATTAATTAATTTAAAAATATATATAGTATATTTCCGGCACGTTCCAGAGTGGAAGATACCCTCAGTATCGCCCTGGTGTAGGATCACCATTCAGAATTGAAACATTTCTTGAAATGTCTGTCTCGATACAGGTATATCCTAGTGAGACAGGCATTGAAAAAACCCAATGTAAACATACTTTATACAGATAAATAAAAATGGTTTTAGCCATGTTTGGTGACCAGATCTGAATAGCCAGGTACTTCCCCGCCTTCCTCTTCCCCTATTCAGTCTCATAACATACCCCATTTGGGGATGCCATAGTCTCACTGGCTACGGTACTTGTACCGTAAATAAACAAATAACTGTCCACGTTGGGAGTTGAATCCTGGATCATGGGTCCAGAATCAAAGACCTGTCCATTCTACTACGGAGGTCTGTAACCTGCCACCGCCAATAATAATTGCACCGGCATCCCCAATATTTGGTGGTGATGACACCGACCGCAGAGATAAGCGTGTGGATCATAGGTTCCCAACGTGGGCGATAACGCCCCCTTGGGAGCGTTTCAGACTTTCAGTGCGGCGGTAGAAGACAAAGAGAAAATTGGGTGGGCGGTAGGATACCTAGAGAAACCCATCCCACCCCTTCCTATCTTGCCCCATCCCATCCCATTAGGGGTCATCCACCTACAAAAATATTTTCCCTATCCCATTACGCCCCCTCCGTTGCAGCAAATGTAACCCCATTATGGTATCCCATTACGCCCCCTTCGTCGTGGTATCCCGTTATGCCCCCTCCGCTGTAGCAAATATAACCCTGTCGTGGTATCCCAACGAGTTAGGGCGACATAAAAATATTCTCAAAGTGGGCGGTGGCAAAAAAAGGTTGGGAATCTATGGACTGTGGATGAATGTAAATAATCAAGGAAGTCACGGGGAAACTAGATATCAAAATAAATAAAAAATTACAACATTTTGCGTACAGTTTATTAATTTAAAATAATGTTAACATGAATGCAATGTGAGTTAGGAAAATTTATCTGCTGATAAATATAAACATAATGTGCAACTAATAAAAAAAAGTCCACATCCCAAACAACCAATTAAAAAATTAGATCATTTAAACAAATTATGTATTACAATCTTAGTAAAAAAAAGTGCTCCTGATTTTATTCAATAATACCTTTCTGTACACAACCAACATAGGCTTTTAAAACTGACAAAAATTGTACGACATATTTTAAATTAAATAAATTAAAATAGGTAGGTACTTTATAAGTACACATAAAAGATTAGCATCTAGGATCACAGATTTGGAAGATAAATGAGTGCGATATTAAAACTAATTATAAATAATATTACAAATTTAATACAAAATTAAAATAATGAAAAGTACAGCAACAAGCTCGTACATGTTTCACATGTTAGAATATTTAAGTATTTTAGGAATGTTAATAATTTATTGAGATTATAATTTAGAGATTAATAAATTAGTAGATCTTGCAAAAGTTTGTTTTATATTCTTAGTTTCGGGTGTTTCACAAGGTGACCGGACAACTCAGAATGAAGTCAAATCAACCTCTCCTTTGAAAAGACATTAAAAATGATGAAAAAATATATATAAAATGGGTTAAATAGGGTTAGATTAAGTAATAGGTTATTTTTGACCTTTCAAAGAGGAGTTTAGTTGATTCCGAGTTGTCATGGAATCGTTTCATACAAATTCAAATGTAACATTGGCATCAAATGGCCAATCAGCACCATCATGTTTTTCTTTTATTTGAAAGGCTCTTTTAACGTCAGCTCTAGGTCTGTTACAGTATTTGAACAATTTTTGATCAGCAGAAAAACACAACTGTCATGTTGTTACACTTGTCAGCTGATCACAATTTGATAGAGAAACCGACTTAGAATCAGCGTCAATGGGAAATAATGTCAAAAAAAACAAAATGGGGCTGATTGACCATTTGATGACAATGTTACATTATAAGAATAAACAATCCAACTTTGCAAGAATTGAGAATTTATAAATCATTTCACCACAAGTACACCATTGATATACAAAGCAGTTGATCACAAGGGTATATAATAAAAATTGAATTTATAGTCGTCCGATTTGACTTATTATAGATACATTCTAATTTAACATTTTTCACCAAATACGACTAAAGTCATAAATGCATTCGCTCAAAGCAAGCACCTAAATTAACAGCAGCTTAAGGTAAGTAAATTTTAAATTTATTTCCTCACAACTTAGTACATATATAATTAAATAGTCTTCGTAAAGCTGCAATTTTTGGCGAGGAAGGTGAAAACAGTCTTCAATTTAATATAATCCAATTGGAATGACAGGACAAATAAGACACCATTTTTATATATAAAGATCTTCTAGCATTTTGTAAATAAAGCTCAAAAGATTTTTGATGATCCCAATTAAAGTAATTTAATTTATGTATTAACCTTTATAACGCTGGCCTTTTCAATGCAATCTCCCATCATGCAGCGTGTTTTGACACAATACTGCGTACAGGGAATAATGCATACTGATGGATCACATATGCGACAGCCGCATAGCCTATGATAAAACCAGGAAGTAAAATTATAAGACGAATTATTGATATTCTATTTTTTGGTAATGTAGGCTGCTAAAAGTTCATCGAAAGAGATTTTAATTTTTGTTAATGCCGATTACTCGATAATGAACAATTTGCGAACTTTTCAAATTACCTTCAGCCAATCAAAATCACCTAGGTAATAAAATTGATATTATTTTATGAGTTTCGCAAACTAAACTGGTCCAATTCTAAAAATTCGATAAAGTCTGACAAGTAAATGTTGAAAAAGTAGAAGGCACTGCAATAAATTGTTTAAATTGCTGTAGTACACATGCAACACGAATTCGAACCATCTTAAGCCTCGATTAAATTGAGCGAGTTTACAAGTTACTAGCCGGTAAGTTTAAAAGCGGTTGAATCGGCGAGTGAGATTGTCATGATGACACACAAAACTGTCTACTCGCTCAGTAGCGACAGTAGCAGCTAAAATAAGGACTCCAGCGTGAACCAATTCGGTCGACATTTTGTAAAAAACTTGAGGTCGCCGCTAGCGCCACAGCTATCCAGCAGCGAGAATAACGGCCCCGGCGCGAACTAATTCTGACAATTACGAATCAGCTGTTGGTAGGCCGCCATCTTGAGCGTGTAGCGAGTAAAGTTGACCACCTTTCAACTTTTTTCGTAGATTGTCCACAATCTGCTAGTTAGATAGTAATACGATTACACTGAGCGAGTTTTCTAACAGATAGTGAATTTTCCAGATAGTAAGCTTGTAAACTCGCTCAATGTCATCAAAATGTTTATGTTATTTACTTTATGTACTCTTAGTCTACAGAAATTAGTGGCACTTCCCAAAAGGATGTGATTTTACATGACTTTCTAAGATAATTTAATACTTGTAATGAGTTAATTGCAAAACTGTTAAAATCGGGAGTCTAACATAACCTCACAATGCATGTATTAGGTCTTTCTTCTAAAATTGGCAAAATTTGGTGTTGCCACGGTAATTTTAGTTCCTTTTTAAATATTTGTATTTCTACATTTAATTGCCAAACCGTGTGTGATTCTATCACATTGCTTGTGTTGCCACTATTCAGATCTTCTGCGTGATATCCTACAATAAATAAATATTTTAATAAATAAACAATAACGGGTAACATTGGCTAGGTACTACTTCTACAACAGCTCGGTTATGTTATATTTTCCACATCTCCGAGTAGAAGGGGGCAGCTGCATTTCCTAGGGAGACGGGGGCACCTGTTGGATTATCTGGAAATAAAAACATGAGGTCAATATTATCAGGTGCACTGAATTAATAAGCGAGGTTAGCATTCTACAGCGGAATTCTGATACAAGTCCTAAAGTGTGTCGGTGAGAGAGAGAGATGGATTTTTACTAATTTAAATTTTTTTATTGTTTATTCAAAGATTTTATAAAACTAACTAACTAACCATCACGCTGTTTCCCCGCAGGGGTAGGCAGAGAGGACGGACCGCCAAACAACTCGGTCTTGGCACACACTCTTTGCCTCACTCACATTCATACATCGTCTCATACATACTCTTCTATTATTCTGACTTTTGACATGGCCGGTCTCAAGTATCTGATTCACTTGATCGTGCCATGTCTTCCTCGGGCGTCCCCGACTTCTTCTACCATTCACATTTGCATCATATATACTTTTTACACTACTTTCTTCGCTCATTCGCTCTACGTGCCCAAACCATCTGAGGGTCCCTTTCTTAATTTTACTCATTATACTTACATCAGCCTTACATTCTTTGCGGGTATCCATATTTCTAACACAATCATACATGGTTTTACCACACATACGTCTCAGGGATCTCATTTCAACAGCATTCAGTTTACTTTCATCCTTCCTCTGCCAGTTCCATGCCTCACTGCCATACATCAGGGTAGGTACCAGGACTCCATTGTGGACCGCTAGCTTCGCTTTTTTTGACCGTTTTTTATTAGCGCCAACGGCATTCAGTCCTCCATTAATGGAGTTACCGGCATTTACCACAATTTAAACATTTTATACAATGATTTTATAAAAATATAATATTGTTTTAAGAACCATGAATAATGTTATTTATTGATCCTCGAGCGCCATGCAGCTGGAAAGGAAGAGTGGCTGAAGCGCAATACATCTGTACGGCACTATAGCCATTTTTCCTTTCCAGCTGTATGGCACTTGAGCCATTTATCCTTTCCAGCATCAATATAAATATAAAAAAAGATTCAGTCACTGTTAGTTAACTTCCCAGAATAATTTTTTCACTTTTGGGAAAAGCTTATATGGTCATGGTGAGAAATATGAACCAAATGATGTTAGAAAGAGAAAACACCACGCTTCATATTTAAATCTCGAAGTTAACCGCAGAAGAATATAAATGTACAAAAGGTACAAGAATTAAAATGTAACCAAAGGTTCTGATAGCAATGGGATATTTCCACAAACAAGGGATTCTGTTGAAAATATATGGAATATTTAAAGAACATTTTTCTGATTTTAATCATCCTACTAAAAATGTTTGTTTTATATGTTTCCATTCAATATTATTGATTTTAAAAACAGTCTAAAACTGACAAAATCAAAACGGCCCATGGTTTGAAAATCGGAATGTGACATCACAAGCGTCGCTCAGCTGGGCCAGCATAAATTAACACTGTCAGTGAGCGTCCATGCTCATGACGTCACACAATAGCCCCACCCCAAATTATCATTTTGGCGGTAATTCAAAAATGGGAAACTTTGACTCGCTGTAGAAAATTTCTTCGTCGACAAAAAATAAAATAAAATAAAAATGCTGTAATGATCGTAATTTTTTGCTTAATTTTTTTAAATACCATTTGAGAAAAATTTATGGAACTTTGTTAGGTTTTAATTAATTATTTTTATTCAAAACAACAAGATGACAATAATGTTTATAATACATTTGTCAAAAATACGTTTTTTTTTCGTCAACAGTAGTTCTAGTTTAGTGTTTTGGCGATGAAACGTAAGATGAGCTATTTTTAAAACTTTTTTATGATTGCATTAAAAATTTTAATATTTCAAAAATTATATGTTTATTTCTAATAATAAAATTTGTAAGCGTATTTCATCACCTTTCAAAAACAGTTTTTAGTTTTCGGATATGTTAATATTCCATTTATTAGGATTTTATTTCAAAGCGGAAATACATAAAAATAAATAGTTCATAAATAAATTAAAAACTTTCTACTACAACACATAAATACTTGTCACACTTAATCACAAACACGTAAACACCTCAGCACAGGTTCTCCTAGTGAGGTGTTCACGAAACATACAAAATTACCCATCCACAGTTTCACCTTCTCAAACCTACCTTACACCCAACATAATTAAATTTCAAAATATATTATCTAAAAATGTTTTCAAAATATATTATGTAAAAATGTCAACAAATAGGTAAATACTGTAATATATAGAAATAAATAAATAAAATAAACAAATCTGATTTGCCAGAGGCAGAGGCTAAAATGAGAATATGCCAGAGGCATGTTTTTTTCTTTCTTAATATTTAAGCAACTATCAACAGCATTCATGATCGTAGAAATAAACCAAAAAACAACAAATACATTTTCAATTTTAAGCCCTTAGGTAAATTTGTTTGCTTTTTAGAACAACTAATGTAGTTCTCAAAGAAATCGTTATATCACTTACTATCGTAGTGAGAAATATGATATAAACGACGTTAGAAAGAGAAAATACAACGCTTTATATTCAAAACTAAAAGTTAACCACAAAAGATGTAAAATGTACACCTTTATGAAATCAAACTTTCGAATCGGAAATTTGAAAAGATTATGAAATTTTTTATTAATTATTTTTACATGGAACGACAAAAAAAGGGGGTGACAACAACTTTTATAATACATTTGTCTAACAAAATATGTGTGTTTTTATTTTTTTCATTATCTGTAAAATAAGTTAGAAAAAACGTTAGATGTGCCATTTTTAAAACTTTTTTATGTTTGCACGCAAAATTTTTATACGTCAAAAAGTATGTTTATTTAGATTTATAAAACTTGAAAGCGTATTTTAACACCTTTCAAAAACATTTTTTAGTTTTCGAATATGTTCACAAATATTCCATTTATTTGAATTACTCACAGCAGAAATATTTTGACACCTCCGACAAAATATGGTCGAGACTTGGGGGTTAAAATGTCAATCATAAAAATAATACTTTTCTATCATGTTTTAAAAAAAGGATCATTTGGCATTGTGATGTCGTAAATAAAAATTATTTTATTGAAGAAGATAATACCTACTAACAAATCTAAATGAAACATGAAAAAGAACAATATACAGAAAAATATAAAGCTAACAGTTGCAACTGGGACACGAACCTAGGATCAAAAATTATTTGTTTAATTTATGTATTTAAAAAATCTATGTTTTATTTTTTCTAGCATTTCTGTATTCCCAGTAGAAAAGTGTATCCACACAAGTCAAAAATGTTTGCAAGTGGCTCATTTCCTGACACTGATGTCTTTGTTTACATACTCCACAAATCTAAATTAAAAGGTATCAAGTATTTTGTTTGATTTGACCTTAATGTATTATATTATATTGATGGAAATAGAGGCATTGGTCCTTACCTTGCTTATAGAATCCCCGCGTCTATTCTGAGACCCTGTAGCTCCATTGGCAGGCTCCGGAACGCATCTGTTTGACAGAATCTTGCCTATGCTGTAATCACCAACATCACATTACATCCACTTCAAAAAATTTTCAAGATTCATTGTTATATTGTTCCCATGTAGCACCTGCAATTTCCACCCCCTACCTATCAAGAATTACTGCTGATTCTCATTATGAATGTCGGTTTGTACACTCGGCCTAGCCTCTCACAGCAAACAAAAGAAATGCCAACCAAAATGTAAGAACCTTAGTATCCAGTGTGTTGTTGAGAGGGACGGTATATTTCTACGGGTACAACAGAATGGCAACTGCTTCAACAGAGATTGCATTACACAGCAAGGTTCCTAGAAAATGTATTTAACAAGGTTAACTCATACACTTTTCACTAAGTATACAATATTTTTTGGTAAATCTGAGATAATTTCCTCACACCTCGTACATGAGTCGAATTATTGTCAATAAAATTTTTTTTTTTAACAGTAACAATGTGGTACAGTAGTGAATGTGTGAAGTCGGGGACGCCTTAGGAAGATGCAACGAGTCGAAAAAGGGGGTAGAAGTTGCAGGTGCTTCAACTATAGTAATAATTAGATAATTGTATAGCGCCATTTTTGTAAAAAATCACTACAAGCGCACTGTATATATGACTTCCTAGGCTCTAATTATTTACAAAAATGACCATAAAAAGTTTATAAATTCGTACTTATGATTAAACATGAAACTATCAATGTGTAGTTATTTACGTTCTTTACAACATGTTTTAAATTGTACATGACTGATAAACTGTTTACGATACATAAATGGTTGTTTATCTATTGTGTAAAATTATGTTTAATACTGAGACTGTTAGTTATTTACAATATTGCAGACTGTGAGAGGATTTTGACTTTTGTGTGGCAGTAACTCAACGAATCTGCGCACTAGTGCAAGAAATAATTAACATTTTGTGATTTTAAGTAAGGGCTAACCGTATTGGGTGCTACTATTGATGGACATGATCATCTGAAAAGACGGGTTTTAAGTTTAGCTTTGAATACTACATAGTGCATAACACTTTATTAAACAAGCAGTTCTTGAGGACCGTTACACATAAAAATATTTTGTGTCATACGCAAAATTCAATCTGCAGTGCAATTAGTGTATAAAAAATGTTCTGATAAATATTTTTTTGTGAAAATGCAGGCGTGAAACCAATACCATAAATATATTTATGCACATATGAACAAATAAATGTGTTGCGAGGCTGAAGAAAGTGAGATTAATGGTGGTCTTTCACCAGGGAAGATACTGTCAGTATCGCAACTTTGGAATGTGCACCAAATATACAATGAATATATTATTAAATTAATTGATAGCGAATTAACAAAAACTTATAATTATTATATGAAAATTATTTAGTTTTATAATAAAATAATTATTATAAACTAATAAATGTTATTTTTTGTATTTCTTGGGCATTAACTATGTAACAATTTCTAGACATTTTGTTTTGAAAAGTTATTATTTTCTATGTACATTTGTTACTTGAGGGCATTACCAGAGAAAACCAGAAATATGTCATTTTCAAATCAGATTTTAGACATATTGACTCTTTTCCACAAAAAATTGTAAATGGATTTCGAAAGATTGTTCTTTTATCTAGCATTCGCATGTAATAAATTTTGAGATTTTTTTTTAATTTTTAGTATAATAAGGTTATTCCATAGGTCGTTGGCAGATTTGTTAAATTTTCAAAAAAGATTTTGTATTATACCACACCCATTTCAAATAATATAATCATGCAGTAAAATAAATCAATACATTATCTAGCAAACGCATGTTTTAGAATTTTAATTTTAGTTTCAATAAAATCATTAAAAAATATGTACGTACATGTGTTTCTTGACGAAAATTGGTCCATTTGTGTATCTATTTGCGCACTTACAAACTAATATATTTCAGATTTTTTTAACATTCTTATTAAATTTAGACATTATTGAAAAATGATAAATACTTATAATCAAAAAATAATTACAAAAAGTACATTATTTTAATAGTTTTATCATCACACCTTTCAGCATTTTTGGATGAAGGTATAAATTAAAGCTAATTTGGATTGAAATAAATTCGATATTGAGTTAAAATTTTAAAAAGCTGGTATGGAGAATAATTAATCTTTCTCATTGTAACCGCCCTGCACGATCGTAAGAACAACTTTCGACCAGATGTGGATTTTTGTCCGCTGGCTGGTTAAACGCTCTTAACATTTAAAAAAAAAAAATTGCTACATTTTTTGATACTTCCTTGTCGAAACCGGTAGCAAACAATTAAAAAAAAATTAAATAACAAATGCACATAGAAAATAAAACTTTTCAAAACAAAAATAATAAATGTTAGTTTATAATAATACTATTAAGAAATGTTATGATATAACCGAAACAAGTTGATACAATATACTTTTCATTTAATTATAACATCAAGCAAATTTTCTTCAAAGTCTAACTTTCGTCGATAAAAATTTAATAAATAGAATTTATTTGCATGCACGTAATCTAGGATCTTATCCACTCGATCACGGAGGCCATCAAGTGATAATGAAACATCCCTTTAATATGCTACACATCGTCGGTGCAAGTCCAATACCTCAGAAGAATCATTTGTAAAAATGTTCAGGAGTACGTTCAAAATACTATCCAGGTATATATGCACACTTGCTTGCTTATTTACTGGGGATGGTTCACTCGCGGTATTGACTTTTCAATACAAGCTGTCTTTTCGTCAATTTCAAAATTTGAAAGCACCAATCAATGCGGCTTGTGCTGTTCAGTGAAAATGCCAAAAAAACTTATTTTGAAATTATTGGCTCATACGTGGTACTAATTTACATGGACGATATTTCCTTACCATGCTTATTTATATAAAATATGATAATAGGCCACTTGCATCAGATTTTTTAAATTTTTTTTCCGGTTCAGGCAAATATTCTAAGACATTCTGTATTTTTTTTTTTTTAATCGTATTTTTGAAACCCTGGGGATTTTTTGAAAATTTCAATCCGAAAAATCAGACCATTTTTTATAAACCGGAAACACGGGACATAATTTTATAGGTGTGAAAAAACAATAATTACATAGCCGAAAATCATTTACAAAAAAAAAACGTTTTCCACACGAATGGCACATAAGAATAACGAGGCAAACCAAAAATATTACATCTCATAAATATTTTTTTTCCTTGATCCATCTTATTGATCATAAATCATTATAATGTACAGCGTCTATATTACTAAATTCAATGTAATATAATAAGAATATAATAAAATTTTATTTTGTTAAAATCAGCACCATAATCATTATACCTCTAAAACACGTCAGAACATCTGTCAAAAAGTCGAACCAAATGATAAGTTTGCAGAGAACAAACACTAAATCTAGTGAACGAATTCAAAAATTCGCCTGAAATCAAAGTGATGCCATATAAAAAAATAAATCAGTGTGGAATTTTTCAAAATTAATAGGAACATTTTCGGAGACGGGACATTTTCATGTAGTGACGTCACGAGCCCAAAAAATGGATTTATTTATTTAAAAATAAAATAAACTGTACATTTCTAAACAATTTTACTAACATTTTCTTAGATCTAAGATCTATCCATATGATTTTTTCCAAGACGTTATGAAATCCATGCAAGTGGCCTATTGATAAGAATATTGGCTCACACGTGATATTGAATTTGCTTAGACGATATTTCCTTACGGTGTGCATGCAAAGCGCTACGTAATAAGGCAAGTAAAATAAAAGAACATTGGCTTTAGGTTTACCTAGTGGGTCGGTTGTTACGTTTGTCAGACTTATGAGTGTGGGAGTACCTATCGAAGTAGTCTCTGTAGATGGTGTAGCGGTTGGGCTGCCAGATTGAGTTGATCAGGCCGTAGTGCGTCTGCAGGAACTTCAGCAGTTTGGGTGAGGGGCGGTCGTAGGCCATCGTGCCCGGAGTCAACTTCTCAACCTGGAACAAATGCAGACCATTACAAGCCATTTACAACCTTTCACTTGACTATATTCAAAAATAATATCATCTACTTTAGTCCTCTGACCCAAATGTGTGCACTATAATATAGTAAGAATGTATTGAAGTAGACATTTTCTTCTGCTATTGCTAAAAATATATACAGGGTGTCCGGGGGTAAAGTGCATTAACTTCGGGGGGTGATTCTACATGATAGTATGAGTAAAAAAGATAAATAACTTTTTTCGAAATTCTCACTTTTAGGGGTAGTTTTGAGGTAAAAAGATAAAATTAGACCGGCGTGTGTGGGCAGCATTATTATTTTCCGCCGTTGCTAAATAACCGCCGCCTGCTTCGCGTTCTCCAATTCTGTCAATGTCAGCGTTGAATTTCAATGTAACAATTTTATTCGCGCAGGTAGCAGTACTTCACTTTAAAAACTGTTTTGTTAATGAAAACTTGTTGATTTAGTGCGTCTTTATCTAGTGTGTATTTAAGACTGGCTTAAAAGAACAACTTTATTCAGTGCGTGTTTTCTTCAGACTTACTTTTGTTTATTTAGTTGTAGACTTGCCTAACTGTAAAAATTGTGTTTATTTGTGCGTAATTTTGTGATTGAATTATTGTGTCAATGCCGCGTTATTTTGTTATTAAATTATTATTTCAATGCCTGGATTACCAACGAAGAACGGGCAGATGTTTATTAATGAGATACGCCACAACGTACGAATTGATAATAATATTACTTTATGTTTACGTGCTTGTTTACAAGCTGAAGGTGGACATTTTGAAAATTCGTTAAACTTGTAAAAAGCGATGACATTAGTTAAGTGTTCAATTAGTTTATAACAATTTAATCGTTAAAAGAGTGCCTTCAATTGTTATTTAAGTGCAGTTATCTTTTTACATTTGGTTTAAAACATACGATTTTGTATAAACGTCAAATTCTCGATCTTGTCATTGTTTACAAACGGTTTCCATAGATACAGGCCAAATCACAACCAAGCAACGTTGCAATAATCGCGCCCGGGTTGCAATGTCGGGTAAGTTCTACCTTACACTAAGGATTTTTAGTAGGTATGTCTTTTTGTATGGGAAAAAAAAGTTGGAATTTCAAAAAAAGTTATTAATCTTTTTTACTCCTACTATAATGTAGAATCACCTCCCGAAGTTAATGCACTTTACCCCCGGACACCCTGTATAACAATTTTATTGTTAAGCTAACTATGAACATTGAATTATTCATGTATATTGTTTATTTTTTTTTCTTTTTACTATAATGTATTATCCTTTGCGACTTTAGTATATTATGATGCTCAACTTATAGTTTGGCAAGAAAGTGTAGAAATTAAATAAATTGGAACTAAAAATTTTCATTACTATGGCAGCACCGAATTATATGACGTTTCCTATGGCTGTCATGTTATCGCATGTTACAGTTGAATTATTGTCTTAAATCTGAGTAGAAGATCGCTGATTCGATAATATTTTTATTCATTGTTTGCCTGAATTTAATTAAAATGAATAAACCATTACATAGTGATGCAAGAGGGTTTATATTCTGCGTTTTTCAACGCTGCCTAGCCGAGTGTCACGCGAAGAAGCTTTTGTCTGATTTAGAAGATGTTTACAAACGAACTGCAGAAATGACTGGTACGTAGTATAGTTTGTTTAATAAATTTCATTAGTATTACAAGATTTATGCCAATTTTCGAGCGATAATAACCATTACAATCTGATTTGAGGTTATGTTAAAAAATTCGAATTTGACATTTCGATTTGACAGTTAATATGCGGCCACAGGAAAAAGTGAATAACTCAATAAAAAAATAATAATATGCAACTTCTTTAACCGCTAGAATGCCGTTCGTGCACCGGTGTGTTTGAGATTTTACACGCGATTTTGACCCTTATGTATAAAGAAAGTGTATGAAGAACACGGTCAGAATCGCTTGCTCTATTATCGCCCTTTACCATAGAGAAAACCGCAATGCACCTGGTCACTCCAAATAATTTATATTAATAATTTACCGGAGCGCGGGAATGTGCGCAGTTCTTGCGCATGCGCGGGAAAAATTCCTTTGTCTCCGATTTTGACCTTTCTATTGTACAAAATTTCTCAAGGACACTGTCAGAATTGCTGGACACGAAATGTCATTGGGTGTCATGGATGCCGTTTTTTGCGAACGCTAATTGGTGGACAACCAACCCCAACTACCCCGGCAAACAACGGGTTAAACTCGTAGAAAAGTTACTTTTTTCTTGTTTTCTCTTTTTTTCTTTCTAAGTGAATATTATCTAGTGTGTGTTTTTAAAACTACCTTCTATAATAATAATTTTAAAGATGTTTTTCACACACAGGTAAATCTGAAACAACGGTAAGACGAATCGTCAAGAAGGGGGAAAAGGCAGATGGAAAATTTGAAACACCAAAATACAAATACGCTATGAAATATGCATTTTGCCAGAAGTGTTTTTTTAAAACATACATTCTCTGTCTTATGAGCCATCTTGGTGTTGCCATTTAAAACTAGAGAACGATCGCAGCGCCATCATTTATTTTCTACACTTAATTGCCAAACTGTACCTCAACTTACTACATTGTATCTGTATAATATTATGATGACTATCTCAACACAGCTACCCACACCTACTATATGTGCAATACTGCCACAATGGGTGGTACTACGGAGTCCTCCCTGAGAGTCTCAAGGGGGATACTGTGCTATCACTTGTACACCTCAGCACGGGTTCTCCCAGTGAGTTGTTCACAATCCATAACCACATTCGTTTTACCAATTACATACAGTTGCCGATCATACGTCACTCTACTACATACTATGTTTCATATCAAGAATATTTTTTGTTTACTTCCACCTAATGTGATGTCATTGCATTTATTAACTGTATGTCATTGTATTTATTAACTGCATGTAAGAGCATAGTAATGAATAAATAAAAAAATAAAGTTTTACTTGTGTCTCTCTTTGTGTTTCTTGCCTTTCTTTGTGTTATTTATCTTATGAGTGAGTTTTCATGCAATTTTAT
Source organism: Limnephilus marmoratus (assembly GCA_917880885.1). Lineage (NCBI taxonomy): Eukaryota > Metazoa > Arthropoda > Insecta > Trichoptera > Limnephilidae > Limnephilus > Limnephilus marmoratus. The sequence continues at coordinate 21,904,678 of OU862919.1, read as the reverse complement.
AAAAAAATTTTAATGTAGATATTTGTATTCTTTGTTGGAGTAATTTTTTTGTATTTTTATGTACCTATTTGTATATTAACTCCTCGGACTCATTTGTTTGCTTCTGGGAACAGCGCATATAGGTTTCATAGAAATCGTTGTGTCTCTCTTACAGACTGGTGAGAAATATGATTTAATCGGCATTAGAAAGAAAAAAAAACACCATGCTTTATATTCAAATCTAGAAGTTAACTATAGAAGAATTAAAATGTCCACCTCTATGAAACTTTATGAAACCTCATGAATATTTTATTAATTATTTTCACATGAAACAGCAAAAAGTGAAGTGACAATGACATCTATAATATAAAAATGAATCGCTGAATGTGTTGCTAAGCGCATAACTTTCGAATGACTGTACCAATTGGATAATTCTTTTTTTTTGTGTGTTCGTTATTGTCAGGACAAGGTTTTTATAAAACCTCCGGTGAGCTCTGGCATTACGAAATTTGTATAAAAAAATTGCTATTGGTTGCACGCGAGGTTTGAAAACTGAATGTATGGAAAGCGGGAGGGAGGGAGAGATGGGGGAGGGGAACCAGGGAGGAGGAGGGGGGGGGGGGGGGGGGGGGGGGGAAGGGGGAGGGGGAGTAATGTGGGGAGAGGGCAGGTGGAGGAGGCGGAGTGGGAACGGGACGAATAGGAAAGGACACGCACGGAGAAACAATTTCTTTATTAAATGGCAGAGCAACACATGCCGGGACCAGCTAGTTTGTTATATATTTGTATAATATAATATGTGAATTTTTCAAATTTGACCTAAAAAATTTCAACTTTGGACTCATCTTCGAAAACGAAAACCAAAAATGTTATTCCACAAAATGAACTCCAAATGTGATGTAGATTCACCAATTTAACGCTTTTACTATAAGTTTCTAGACACCGTGTAAAGTTTTATTGCAAATTTTGGTTATTCGTAGAATAAAAAAAAATTATAAAAAAACTAAATTAGATATAAACATCTCTGACGTCATCCTATTCTGTCACTTGTGACACCATTGCGAAGAGATTGACAGCTATATGAAGTCATTTGACCCTGATTACTATGGTTCCAGTTAACGGCCCTCAATATAAGAGATCCATATTCAGTCAGTCTTTAGATATGACATTGGACGGCTATGCCTTACAGACAGTTTTTCAAATTTGTTTGCAATTTGAAACTTTAATAATGTTATGAAAATAGTGTAATGAAATGTTTTCATATTCAAACAAACTCTATTAGCTGGTGGTAGATCTTACATGCCTGCGGCCTTTGTATATTTTGTTACATTCAGCTCTTCATGTTTAAAATTATTACCAAATTTTGTTTACTGGAGTAATTTTAAAAGTTTATTGGTCATTGTAAAATAAGCAAAGATTGAACGTACGCTAAGCATGTAGTCGAATATCCTTCGTCCCCAGCCCTTGCGCTGCTGATTGTTGAACACGTAGAAGTCCAGCACGCAAGGGATGTCCACCGCCACCTGCTCCCGCACTCCATCCGTTAGGAACAGCTTTTTCTTGCCCACCTTTATGAAGCCGGTGGCCGCACCCTGGCCACTGGAAACCAGAACCACTCATACATTATACGTACAAGGAAAATTTCTCCTGACGGTCCCAACCAACAATGTCGGATATGCAAACTGATAACTTGAATAAGAGGGGTTTAAGAGCATTTAGCGACCTTGAGGTGATTTTCCCAAGAAAACAGCATCATAGAAGTAATTCATTTATTATTACAGCTGCTACAGCATATTCTTCCAATACAAAATATCAATTTCTATTATAAACAAAACAAAAAAAATGTCAACACAAAACCTTAAGCAACTCTCATGCAAAGTTGGCAATTTGGACATCTGCTGATATTGTTACAAGATAAGCAGAAATGTATTCATCAATAAAAATGCACAAAATCACATTTTGATGAACGAGGCAATAGCGCCTTCAATAATCATTATTTGTATAATAAATAATAAGAATAATAAAAAAAATTGGTGGGAAAACAATTTTTAAGATGCCATAATGCGTTTGGCTAAAAACTCTATTTTAAAATTCCTGCACATTTGCTTTTGGGGCGATCATTTGTCCTCTCAATATTGATTTATGAAAATTCAATATCTAATTATCCCAGCCTTTTGAATTCAGTGAGTTTGTATTATAATATGTACCAACGTAATATATTATATTGGTTTCCTATTTACATTGTGGGATGTGATTGTATGCATGGCTGCACATAAAAACAGCTTACATTGTAGCTCGTACAATCATAACGTAATAAATTATTTTAACGGTGTTTAGTGACCAGATCTGAATGGTCGGGTTTTTCATGACATTCCTCATTTATAACTCCTTCCCTTCCCACTCCCTTCAACCTAGCGAAATACTCCAATTGGGGATGACATAGTCTTACTGGCTCTGGGCACTTGGGACTCTTGTGGAGTATTCTTTTTAAAAAAACTGAGTAAGGTCAGCAGCAGTTGAATCTGCTTGGTTCTAAACTCAAAGATTGCAACTTAAAAATTGATCTAAATTAAATATCTGACCAAAAATTTTGATCATTTACTGAGACAAATGAAGTTAGCTTTTGATCATTTGCTGATATAATTGGAGCGACACTTGATAATTTACTGAGATAATTGAAGCGACAATTGATCATTTACTGAGATAATTGAAGTGACAATTGATCATTTACTGAGACAATTGAAGCAACAATTGATCATTTACTGAGATAATTGAAGCAACAATTGATCATTTACTGAAATTGATCATTTGATCAGATTAAGCATTGATCATTTACTGAGATAATTGAAGGGACAATTGATCATTTATTGAGACAATTGAAGCAATAATTAATCATTTACTTAGACAATTGAATCGAGAATTGATCATTTACTGAGATTGATCATTGATCATTTACTGAGATAATTGAAGCGAAAATTTATCATTTACTGAGACAATTGAAGCAACAATTGATCATTTACTGGGATAATTGAAGCAACAATTGATCATTTACTGAGATTGATCATTTGATCAGATTAAGCATTGATCATTTACTGAGATAATTGAAGGGACAATTGATCATTTATTGAGACAATTGAAGCAATAATTGATCATTTACTTAGACAATTGAATCGAGAATTGATCATTTACTGAGATTGATCATTGATCATTTACTGAGATAATTGAAGCGAAAATTTATCATTTACTGAGATAATTGAAGCGACAATTGAACATTTACTGAGATAATTGAAGCGACAATTGAACATTTACTGAGATAATTGAAGCGACAATTAATCATTTACTGAGATAATCGAAGCGACAATTGGTGGTTTACTGAGACAATTGAAGCAATAATTGATCATTTACCGAAACAATTGATCATTTAATGAGATAATTGAAGCAACAATTGACCATTTACTGTGACAATCGAAGCGATTTCGCAATCAAGACTTAATATTGACAGGGGGAATAATGTGTATTTTGATCGAACACAACGCCATAGACAGACACCGGTGAAGCAGTAGAATGATCTAGAGCTCCACGCGATTGACAAAATTCAGTTTCATTGCGGAACGAGATTTGTTTTAATTATAATTGCATTTTATTGCGATTGTCCAGAGTCATCTAAATTTATATAAAGAACAATCCAATTATCGATGTTTTCTCACATTTTAGGTTGTGTTTGCGCAGACGTCTACAAAGCAACTGGGTTTAAAGTATTGATGGGTCAATCGAAGTTACATCAATCACACTTCTAAACACATTGGCAATTGACATTGATCATCGCCACCTGTTACCAGGCGTTTGGGTGGTAACCCAATTAAAGGCATTTCAGCCCTCTTCCACCATCGTACAAGCATCATTTTTCACTTAAAATGATGGTAGTTGGTGTAATTAAACTACATTATATTATCAGGTTATTGGTAAGATAGGTTTGAATAAAAAAGCAGTTTACTTATTATAGTCTGGATCCAGGGCCATGTAGATTGTATGGTTTGTATTGATGAGATTTTTGAATGTGGTGATAGGTTTCTTCAGCATCTGTTCTATTGCTGAAAGTTCCCCTAAGGAATCCACCAGCTTCTCTAGCTGCAAGTAGTACCTCCTGGAATTAATGCAATTATAATTAGCCATACCAAATACTGTACAACAATCATAATGTCTACAAGTTCTGACCGTATGCTACTACTAGCTCCTCTAGTGGCCAGAGTTGCCAACCAGTACAAGTAAATACTGCCAATATTTTAATGGAGTAGGACATATTTGGGGGCATTCAAGTATTACGTAACGCAATTTTTGAAGATTTTTGACCCCCCCCTCCCCCCCATGTAACGCGCCATAATGTTTTTCCGTACCACCACCCCTTCCCCCCCCTAAAAGTTACGTAACGCCCAAGTGACAATTTTTACCTGAAAGTCACAAAATAAAACAAGAGATTTCGAGAACGAAGGGATTGTCAACTCGGAAGATTTTAATTCCGTAGTTTTTTTTATCTAAATAAAGAAAAACATGTTATGTAACGCGTTGTTCGAACCCCCCCTCCCCCCCCCCCGTTACGCACAGTAACGTTTCGTAATACTTGAACGGCCCCTTAGGGGGCGCGTACATTAATTACGTGAACAGTTTTTCTTCCAACCTAGACCCCTCCTCCCACCTTGGTGAGATTAATTTGGGTCACTTCATATATTATTTTCAAGTAATGTGAGATTTTGCTGGACCCCCCCCCCCCCCTTTTTGAGCTCACGTAATTAATGTATGCCCCCTTAATATTCTAGGGTAATAGGCCATACAAAAAAAATTATAAACAAATAATTTCGGATGTGATTTGTGTAACATTCTAAAATTCATAAATCTTTTATATTCCCTACATATAATTTTTTTTATTTTAGTGACTATATAAAATAATTGTATATACAAAATATAATGGTGAAATCCTCCTTACAGAGTTGTCCTGTGCTGAGTCGGACTAAAGTTATTTAATTATATTTATCTTCAATTTCGTTTTTAGTGTCTTCATTAGGGTTTTTTAATTAACCTCTTTCAGCCATTTTTTATTCTTGATTCGTACCATAAATTTTTTTTATTAGTTTTATGACTTGGGGAAGGTTGTAATGGAGTTTTGTTGTAAAGTAAGTGTAGTTTCTTAGTCCGAATGCAGTTTTATAACTTGGAAATTTTTTATGGCATTTTTATTCGATCTAGTGTGATAAATACACGGTCTCGTGGAGGATTCAGTATTTTTGAAAAGCTTCAATAATATATTTTTGGCATATATTCATTGTACATTTGGTACGTCAAAGTTATGATGAATTTATGCCGCTGTTCTTACAATAGATGGCAGTGTAATGGTCAGCACAGTTGTCTTCCAAGCACTTGATGGGGGTTCGATTCTCGGCCGTGGCAATATTTTTATTTTTTTTATTTTTTATTTAACAAAAAAAATTCCCCCTGATTTTCCATCAGTCTGCGCTAGTATAACATAATTCCCTTCAGTATGTATATCTGCACAAGCATGTATTTTCAAAATTGAAACCGATGGATGTGTTGTGATTGAGAAAAATAAAAAAGAATCAACCCGAGAGAAACCCGAAACCCGTGTCTAGCTAACACAAGCACTGGCGTAGGGTAAAAAATAATAGTTTATTCCAGAATGTAAGCAGGGGTAGTGCAATGCAATATATTTCATATTTAGAAATAACAAAAGAAATTAGACAAATAATAAGTTGAGGTAAAAAGTAAACAACACATAATTAAAATTTAAAAAATGAATAAGCGTTAAAAACCTGAGAAATGAAACTGAAAAAATAATAAACACTAAAATGAATGCAAGCAGCTGTTTACGGAGGGCATTTCGACCTTCTCCCGTCTCCAAAGGGTAATCAGGGGGGACTCCATCCAGGCAGTCATGGAAGTGATGATCGCATTCTTCCATTTCAGTTTCAGGATAGACTTTTATGTAATGAAATTAACAAACTTTTTTTAGTCTCACTCTTGAGACTATAAGGATTTTAAAAAATACCAACTATATACTGTTAATAATACAAATTTTGTGAAAAATTTGTATAACTAAAAAATTGCAATTATTTTTCTCTTTTTAGACTAGTGATGACAAAATGATTAAGTACTACTCAAAAAAATATTATTACATTTACTGCACATTGACAATTTGGGAGGTGGGTGCAGGTATTGATAACGGGAACTATTTATTGGTTAACCAACACCTCTGCCGTAGGTCACCCCAAGTGGTTCGCTACGTTTGGTGACTTAGCAGGGGTACCCGGGTTCATGAGGTGAGGTTTGTCCGGGTCTTGGCGGCGGCACTAACTGCATGGCAGGCCAGATCGGGAGAGAATGGTTGAGGGAGTCCCTTTGACTTCTCCAGCTGTATTCTCTAGGAACATCGCCTTGCACTGCAGTGGGAGGGATGTATTCATACGTCTGTCACTTCTGGACACACTGACCTCCAGATTCCTAATACCCTTTTCCTTCCTAGAACTTCCTTCCCTTCCTTTCCTAAAAAGACCTTCCACATAGCATCCCCAAAGATGACAGACCGAGGGGAATTATTTTCCCCAGGGCCTCCTGCGTGGAGCTAACGTAAAAAAAAAAAATTGGCTTTGAGTGTAAGTAAGCACATTGTAAGTTTGCAAATTGCACAATAGGTTGCAGTTTTTTTATCTTTACTTGACGAAGTGAGCACCATGCTGTTTTTCCAAACATAGGAGATGTTGCTCGGCCTTGAGTATCATCTACGTTAATGATTTGCAATATTTTTAAATTTAAGATACACTTAAAATAGAATCATCAAACATAATTTTCATTTATTTATTTCGGACAAATATTTCATTCTCGTTCAACTGTCTTCTATTAATCGTGAAAAAGGACAAAAAAAAATTTCTGTTGAAAATTTTTGTTACACGAACACTGGCATCAGGTAAAAAAAACCCGGACACATTCACACGGGCCAAACGCGCGGTTTAATTGAATTGAAATGAGCGAAATGCTTGTTACACATCCGTTTGAACGTATGGAGACTATCAACTTTGAAAGAACCTTAGTTATCATTTTATCATGATGACCTCTGGTCTCTTTTACCCATGGGGAGAGCCGACAGTTTAAAAACAAGGGATAAAGGTACCTATCTATAATATGTTTTAGCAGACAATTACATTAATTCTGTACTTAAAATGTGGCGTACTTTTGCAGGCTATTTTTAATGATGGAGGGAACTGTGCAAGTCAAGTTGCATCATGTGCTTTTTCATGGGTGGGTAGTTATATTTACCAATAGTTACGATTACCTGTATTCTGCTGTCTGATGTGTAAAAATTAATAAACAACTATTTTTACTATAAAGCAGAAATCTATTGATCTAAAGCAGCAAAAACTCTTGAACTGTTTTGTCATTTGGAAAATTGATTAGGTTTTCTATAAAAATCCATATTTTTATCAAAAAATAGCTTCTAGCGGGCTTGTGTATGTTATCTTTACTTTAAAAAACAGCCTACGTTTTTGAATGGTTTGTTTGGCAAAGCAGGGTTTGTCTAACGGGATTATGTATGTTATCTTTATTCAACTTCTGCAAAGTGTTTTTTCGTGAAAAAGTGCATATTTACCGCTGTAATTTAAAACATGGAGGTCATTGAAAAATGACATTTTCGTATTTTTAAATTTAAGAAATTAACGATAATAAACATTTTTTTCAATTTCTGCTCACGGAATTAATTACATCTAATTATTACCTATCTACTGGGTTAAACATTTATTTTTTTAGTGTAAAATGAGCTGGTCCCGGTTTTGTAAAAAAATAATAAAAATACAAAATTCCATACTGTTTATTCAATATATTTAATTGTTTTAATAAGAAAAGAAGCGAGTATTATAATAAAGTCTACAGAACGAACGGGAAATTAATTTGAAAGAGTAAAATCTGTGACTAGTGGCATTATGGATACAGTTATCTAAGAAAACAGAAACAGTCATTTAAGAAAAACAAATGAAATAGTTTTTGTGATTCCTCCGATTCGCATCGCCACACAATCATTGAACGATCCCTTTATGTACGGGACCGTGACTATAAATAATTTCCTATTTTGGAAATTAAATTCAACCTCCGTGCAATACACTGAATAAACCCGACTATAAAATGACAATCTTGTAAGAAAACATATTCAACACATTTCTTGTTAGAACTATTCGTGCGACAGGTGAATCTATTGTATTTATTGTTATAAAAACCTAGGAACGGTAAAGTGCGATACCGTTTTTTAACTCCGAAAAAATATTTATTAAAACATCTGTAACCTTCTGTCGTCGCTGTTGATTTTATAATAAGACACCACGTCGGCTTCGCTGATGATTAAAAAATTTGCCGACTGAAGTTCCTTGACTTCATATTGAAATTCCATAATTTCCCAGGTATCTTGATGATTTTTCCAAAATAAATACAAATGACAACTCTTTCACAGCTTTTGACACAACGACTGGGAAATCAAGAAAGCAACTGAAGCATAAATAAATCACTCCAGCAGTGTTGTCATCCTTGAATCTACATTTCCGCTAAAACAAAATCCACAGGAAAATCCGTCAGAATTCCAATGGCTAGAGAATTTCGGGATCGTCATTTTCGGATAGATTCGAAGAGATTTCGTTCATGAAAACATAAATGTGTTTGAACATTATTTGATGCTAAAGAAAATGAAATTATAGTACATTATCACAATTATTACAAATATTTTTAACATTATGGTTGGATAATCAAGAAATGCCCATAATTTCCAAATTTTCTCCACAAGAAGGTTCTCCCTGTAAAATACCCAATTGTTGAAAAATCTTAAAAATTCCCCGCAATTTAGGGAATTCTCCTCAAATTTGCAGCCCCGATAGTTATACATGTACCAGGGTTCCCAATGCATACGATCTAAAATACCCATAGTAGATGTTCAAATTCCCCACAAGTTTCTTTACCTTAAAAATTAACCAAATTCTTTTGAAATTCGCCATTTTTATTTTTTATTTTCGAGTCATTTTCGAATTTCCTCTTTCCTTCAGGTTTTAAAACTGTTTTTTTTTTTTGAAAATTGGCTGCAAAAGAAACGAAATTATATTACATTCTCTCTCAATTATGTTTTTTATTTTAATATGGTTGGATACTCAAGAAATGCCCACAATTCCTGCATTTTCCCCACAAAAAGGTTCTCCCTGCAAAATTACCAATTCTAGGAAATTCTTAGATATTTCCCGCAATTTAGGGAATTTCCCAAGGATTGGCAACCCTGCATATGCCACTCACACACACTCACTGATCCAGCAAAGCATGTCAAACATGACTCACTTCACGCATGAGCAACCTTGACAGACGACTACGCAATCTAGCAAGCAAGTTTATCCTCTATTGCCAAGGTCCGTAGACTCTATTGCCCTTGCAGAAATATTTATCTTAGATCGACAGATATGTAACTTTATTCTCTATTACCTTTATATTAAGATCCATTTTTGATCGGCAGATAAGTAGTCATACGTTAGCGCGATGGTACACTGCAGCCGCTAACCGGTCGGTTTTCTCCGACCGGTGCTGATTTGCCTGTGCACAAAGTAATAGTGCACAATTTGCCTGTGCACAAAGTATAGTTTGGCAATTATGTCTAGAAATTAAATAAATTGGAACTAAATGTTTTCATTACTATGGCAGCCCCGAATTACTCGCTTTGCTATGACGTTTCCTATGGCTGTCATGTTATCGCATGTCGCATGTTATGGTCGATTTATTATCTTAAATCTGAGTAGAAGATCATTCATTTAATAATATTTTTATGCATTGTTTGCCTGTTCATTGTTTGAATTTAATTAAAACGAACAGTGATGCAAGAGGGGTTATATACTGCGTTTTTCAATGCGATTTGGAATACTTTTCTCACATACACGCGCATTACTTGCGCTGCGTTATATTATTATACGACGACAATGAAGTCACAAGTACAGTAAAAATCGTTACATAAAATTATAATCATATTTTTCCCCCACCCCTGCTTTACGAGAACACAAATAGCAGCAGTAGGGTCAAGGGTCACCCCACTAAATGTGACGATCCTGCCTGCCCCCTTTTATTTCTATTTGAACTTTTGTCTAATCTAAACCACCCCTTGTTCTGCGCTTCTGTTTCGATGTTCCTACCTATCATATAAAATATTTGTAGCCTGTCCTTGGGTCATTCAGGCATTTGTGAAGAACTCTTCTCATAATCTATTTGATCACCCTTCTATATCTTCCTGAGCTATTTCAATATATCTCTATCAGGGCCGGATCTACGAAATCTAGCGCCCTGTGCAGTAGGTACCGATGGCGCCCCTCCCCCCCTACATTTTTATTTTGATTAAAAATTCGTTTACCCCAATTTTTTTTTTTTAATTTAATTTTTTTTTTTACACTAATTAATCAAATAAAATCAAGACATATAAAGGGTGTAACCCTATCTAAAGTTTTCGAATAAATAAGCCACGATCTATGTAATTCTTCTCCATTAGGCAGTTTCTTGTAATAATACTTAATATTAAATTTACGCTTGTTCGTAATAGGAAAATCAAAACCTTTCAATTGTACAGGACCTTCCTGAACTAATAAACTAATGGAATTTTGAGATAACTTTGGCCAGCATCCGGGATCTTTCAATTCAAGCTCTGAAAACAGAATTAAATTTAAACTGCTATCAGTAACGTTATTTTTATCTTCTAATAATTCGACCGGAGGAATTTGTGCGATAGATATCTGTTTGCGCGGGACATTATTTTTTATCGGTGCTGGAGAAATTGGAATTAAAAAATTCCCAATGGAAACGAGTTTTTTTATGTCATTATGCTCTTTAATTCTAAGTTTTAGATTCTGTGAGCCTGAAAGTTTTTTTTTAATTATTGTTCTATTCATTGTAATCCCCAATCCACAACCTCTAACAACCAATAGAAATGTAGTTATAAATTAAAAAATCTAATAATATAACCTCAAATTTGTACCTTGCATTTCCATTTCCCCTGTGTTCTGTGTTGAGCGAACAAACACGAACGTATCTATGGTATCAACGGCGGTAAATATCGGTTCGGATTGGCCACGCTTATTACGAATAATTTTTAGAAAAAAACTTTAGATTCGCCTTAAGTACTATAAAAGGAAACTTTTTGGCTTTGGGGCGGCGGAAAATAATGCATTTTAATTTTCAATTGCATAAAACCAAAATTCACTTCGCGAACCGACGACGCAGCGAAAATCCGCAGCCGTAGCTGTCACTGTTATGGACTGTAGCTGACTTCGTGGGATAAAGCGCGTAATTATGAAATTTCTCTAGCGGGCTTGTTTGTGTAACATGGTTTGTGATACAAAAGAATGTGCCCCTTTATAACGCCTACTCGCGTCAACGCAAGAAAAACATCCCAGTTTTCAAGTGGTTTAGCGGCTACGCTAGGTTTGTGCAACATGGTTTGTGATTCGCGGTATTTCATGCAGGTATCCCACGAAGTCAGCTACAGTCCATAACAGTGACAGCTACGGCCGCGGATTTTCGCTGTGTCGATTCGCGAAGTGAATTTTGGTTTTATGCAATTGAAAATTAAAATGCATTATTTTCCGCCGCCCCAAAGCCAAAAAGTTTCCTTTTATAGTACTTAAGGCGAATCTAAAGTTTTTTTCTAAAAATTATTCGTAATAAGAGTGGCCAATCCGAACCGATAATTACCTCAACGGCTTACGAAAGACGCTTACACTGATTATTACTGACTGTAAAATAACAAATCTAATAGAAATTAATTATAGGTACATTTAAGGAACTTCAACTGTCAAAACAATGATGAAACTGTTAACAAGTTGCAACCTTGCAAACCGTGCGATGTTTATGCTAATGGAATTTTGAATTTACTGAAGATTTCATAAGAAAATGGTCTTTAACCACATTCTCCTAGAGACTTAAATCGTGCAAAAGCACTTTGAAAGGCGCCGTCGGTTTGTTTGTTCTGTTGAATAAAAGTACGGCGCTGTGATTGGTTAATGAATTTGGATCGCACTCATTCGTCGTAAAAGACAGTAAAAGATATATGGAAAAATACATCTTACGTTTAAACTAAATATATGGAATTTGTAAAAAAATTCTGTAACTGACTATACATTCGTAAATCGTTGAATTTCGTTGAATTAAAACCAGATGCGTGCGCAGTCTGTATCTTTGGAAAGTGTTGCTAGAGCGTAATAATTATTTCGTACTATGGGTAATTTTTAAACGATTCAGGGAATATTATAACAAATTTTTAATACAATATTTATTTTCTCACGGCGCCCCTTCGGAGTTGGCGCCAGGTTTTTTGCACGTTTTTGAACGTATGGCAGATCCGGCGCTGATCTCTATTGTTTGCAATACCTGCGATAATTTCACACAGTAAATAAGATTTTTGAAATTATTTTACATTATTTCTGTATTCTGCGTTGGGTATTTTCTTTTGGTTTAGAATTTACATTTGTATGCTTAACTAGTAGGCATACATAAGTAGAGAAGATAATGTATTATTTATGGTAACTTTGGTTCTTTTGAGAAATAGTGTGATAATCCTAAATTGATTTCAGTATTTTTATTTAAATATCTTTTACCGCGTTTAATAAACTAACCCCGTTGTTTAATAAACTAACCCCGTTATTTCGTCTGTACTCGATATCGTAAGAATTCGTTTTGTCTATTACTTTTTTCTATCTAAATTGAAAAATGCAAAGAAAAGAAGGCAACAGTCAACAGACTAGCTTTTTTCCACGGCTTCGTTTGCATGGTATTAGGGGGATTCCCACTCCACCTCCTCCACCTTCCCTCTCCCCACTCCACTTCCCCACCCCTCACCCCTCCCCCCATCCCCCTCACCCTCCCCCTCCACCGTTTATAACATTTCATGAAAGAAGTCTTTTCTCTACCTGCGTAATATGACCTCATTCGAGATCTCAGTTTTCTCACTTGAAGTCCTTTGTCTGCAAACTCCTCTAACATAAATTTAAATTTTCATTGTTAGTAACCACTAAATTGTTGGGAAAAGTAATAAGAGTGAATAAATGAAGGAGAATAAAAAAAATACTTTTTGCAAAGTAGGCTCCTCCGCTAACCAAGTAGTAACTGGATTATAAATCAACTGTAAGGCCAAAACTAACATGCAAGCCCCATCTGGGCCCACGCTTCAGAGTATCTTTTGAAAAAACTCCAAACATTCCAGAATAAAGCCATACGTATAGCTCTAGGCGCCCCTAGATGGATGAGGGTAGCCCAACTTCACAAAGACTCCCCTTATCTTATATTATTATATCCCCATATAAAACCCCTTATTGAAAAAACATATCTTAAGTCTCGCGGAAAATTTTTATGCAGGAATTCCCACCCATGAAAACGCGTCCACAAACTGCCTCGCCCGGTACGACGAAAACGTACGTACTACACATAAAAAACCTAAACAAATCCTCCGTAAAGAGTCTAACCTCCCCATATTGCAGCCATGTACCTTTGCAAAAATTTTTAACAAACAACTAAAAAATCAATTTTTTCAACAACCATAAATATAAATTCATGATGAAAGAGAAAGGGGCCTTTTTGGCCCGGAGCTCTGTATGCCAATATTTCAAAAAGTCAAGTAATAACTGGTGAACAACAATCCGAAGAAGGTCTCAATCACTGCGTTTGCTAAGATGGTCTCTAAGGCCGGGTTTTTCCCTCTTGAACGGACGTCCCTTGCTCCGCTTAACGCCAGATGAGAGACTACCAAGTCTGCATGCCGTTTCCTGCCCTAATCCGACTTCCTTCTGCCTCCAGATTGAATTTAACTCGACTGAGCCTAAAAGGGGTATTTCATGCCATCCCTTATCATGAATCTACTCGTGGTGTATGTGGCATGCGGCTATTTTAGGCGGGTCTCAACTACCACTTGACCAACCTTAGCCAACACTCCTCTACCTCTGAAAGCTGACATAACCTCCACCTCGTGAGCCCTACTTTTGCTTTCAGGTCGACAAGTTTTAAATGCCTTCCCTTCGCATGCCTCCTTCCTATGCATGCCCCCGTCTTGGCAATACCGTCACAGGATTTAAATTTTCCTCTCGGGAAAGTTGTGTGCTTTCCTTCGCGGCACATAATTGCATACAGCCTTGAAGTCTAATTGCGTGAATAGATTTTGGGTTAGGACTGTGTGTCTTCATTGCTACCAGTGCCTTTTTAATGTGGTCACTGACTCCACGTGTTTAGGTGTGAAAGTATCTTAAATACCCATCCCATAAGATAGGCATAAATGGAAAAGTCAATTTTTGGATTGGCGTAATTTTTTTCTGCTGAGGGCACCATCCTCAGGAAATAATAGGTATTCATCTGGATGCCTAGTATGGCATTTTTATGTGCAAAGTTCTAAAACTTTCAAAGGAAGGATGCTAAAATTCCACGTTATTCATTAATATTCCGGATTGAGTTCAATCATGATTATAATATTATATAATTAAGATTGAAAAACTCTTCTCACAGGAATAAAGTTGAAAAGTATGTCAAAGGTGTGTTTATGGTAAAGGGTTTATCCTCGTGTTTATGTAGAGATGACCTACTGCCCTGGAATGTGATTTTCTTCAAGAAGGTCCTTGAATATTCCGATTACGAACCAAGTTGATTAAATCATATGGAACAGATGTATGTGGAAAAGATTGTTTATTCGGAAATAACTACCAATTCACAATATTTATCTGATTGTAATAATTTCCCATAAAATTTCAGTAACTAATATAGATGCTAGGTATGTACGAGCTTAGACTTGGTGAATATATTTGTTGTCGTAACATGAGATTTGAAGGTCGAAATTGACAAACTAGGTCATATACTGTGTCTGTTTGGATTGTCATAATTTCTTGAATAGGTATTTAGGATGGTATACCTTTTTAAGTAGGTATTTATTTCGAACTACTCTCCCATAGGTATTACTGTGTTATATAATTCTGTACGGGTGAGATGACGTGCTTTCGGGGTTAAAATTGTTAGTTATTGATATGCTCTACTCGCCAATTTGCTCGGTTCCGTCCTGGTTATCTGTAAATAGCTTAGTGATAAAAACTTACCGGAGGAATCCGCCAATTACTTTTCCAGCTGGGATCTATACAGCAAGTAATTCTACCATCTAATTAATTCTAAATTTTCTTCCTCTAACAAAAAGGACACGTTTTATAATTTTGTAAACTGGTTAGAATACGCTTCCGCGGCATAAATCTTTATCTAATTCAAAATTTGACTTTTCCTCTATTGATACTATTTTAAATGCACTCGAGAATTGCTAACTCCCTCCCATTTACAACTGTCCTTAACTTGAAACATTAATTACTTAGGAATCTCAGAAAGTAATTCCTATAAATTCCAATCTTAAATTTTTTATTATTATCCATTGAAATCGATATATTCCCTTTGTTTTAACTGTATGTTATCTAACTCTCTCTCTCTCTCTGGTTTCAATCCTGGGATTGGTTTGCAGCAATTTCCTCTATTCGTCTCTTCCACTCTTCCTGTCTTGAGCGGCTCTTTTGAAGTCTGCACATGATGAGCAGCGCACGTCCACCAGCAGGTCCTCCAGGTACTCTCGGCGTGGGCGTCCCCTAGAGTTTGTCCCCTCGGTCATACCCTCCATTATGGCATGCAAAAGGCCTTCTTGTTGTAATAACTACCTACGAGATATTTTAAAATTGCCTTTCAACTATTATTTCTTTTTTTTCAATTTACATTAGAAAATTATTGGCTTTCGGTTATTTAAATCTCCCTTTGCCAAATATGACTTGCACAGTCCATTATTAATTTAATCTATTCAAATCACAATGGTACTAGTCATTTCCTCTGACTTTAATTTCAAGCAATCCTAGTATATTATGACTTTTAAAGATTCAAATTTAAAATTTTCCTAACTTTGAACAATCGTTTAATAATCCTGTGATGTTTAATTATTATTTTTTGATCCACCCTTTTCTGATATTGGGCTATTATAAAATTCACTTACTTCCGTATTTCACTTGAATATTATTATATTTGATATCTGACTATCACTTATTTAAGTTTTAAGATAATCGTGTCTTTTCGTACAATTATTATTGTTATTTTAAATAAAACTTTCGAGAATTTAAATTGGCATTATGCTTAATTTATTTTTATTTACACACCAACGAATCTTGATTTAAACCCTTTTGTTTATACTTAAACGAATTATCTATTAATTATAAATTTACCTTTTATTAGTATGTGAATTAAATTAATTTTCTTTGATTTGCATTAATTTAAAATCAAATCTGGTTTTTAAGATTTTGTTCACTCTTTAACGAATAATTAATTAATTATAAATTTTCCTTTTATTAACCCGTGAATTATAATTACACCGGCTTTTAACACTCTCTGAGATTTAAGTTATAAAAGAAAAACACAGAGTCTAAATACTTTTAAAGCCTTGTTTAGGATTTGATCAAGGGAACATGGAGGTGTTTAGAGGCCCCCCAGGACCAGAGGCCCGTGTGAACTGAATAAAAAGCTTGTAAAATTACATCAACCTCTTAAACTATTGGGGGGGCCTCATTCAGCTTTGCTACCCCGGGCCTCTGACAGGCTTAGTTCACCACTGGTCGTTTGGTACATCGATGTAGGTTTGTTATTCTTTATTTTATAAGTGATGCTTTGAAATATAAACCCACCATGATAATGGTAATCATTACTGATATTCTCGTTTATAATAATTAAAATTCAAAGTATTTCGATGAAACATTTTGTTCTAAAAAATTGGATTTATTGTTTTATATCTACCACCTTTTTTTGTGTTGTAGGTCGAATAATAATAAAGAATGTGCTTATAATACTTTCCATCATTTTATTGTAAAGAAAACATGAACCTACCAATTAATAATACAAAAAAAAAACATTTAATTATCTTTAAAAGTACGTCCATTTTGTATGTTATGCAAAACATCGTAAGCGATAAAGATTAACAGATGCATTGCATAACAGCCGGGCAAAACATCGTAACCACCATTTATCCCCACAGGAGAGCAAATTTAACTATTTCCATAATGTAGGTCGAACGGTATCAATAAATCAACCATTCTCTGTAAAGTTGTGTACCATAAGTACATTACTTAAAAAATTTGTTTAGAATTAAACCCAGGACGCAAACCAATTATGCAGTTGAGTTACTATCAAAGGTTGGATTGCGATCCAAGAGTTGTCTGATTTGTTTGTTAGATGTCGATAGAATCATGTTTTATTTTTTGTCTCTCTCACACAACAAACAAGGGAAATATAGAGGTACGAAAGTCTTATAAAAAGGCTTGTATTAGTAAAATTAACTTACTTCTTTACGAAAACTTGCACTAAGAATTTAAAATACTACTGAACCCTTGTCCGTTGGGTGGGGAAAGTTATTGTGGGATTGGTATATTTATGGTTATTGTCGTCAGTTATAAGTTTATAAATATCAAATCATAACAATAAAAATTCAAGAACTTAAAGTTAAAACAAAAAAGTGCTTCATTTATAAAAAACCAGTCTGCCCAAAAGAAATCTACTAAATGAAGACCTATTTTTTATCCATTTGATCCTTCGAGCGGATTGATCCCACGAGCGGATACCTGGAATCCAGATACAAAAATCAATCGAAGCCAGACATGAACCAGCGATAAACAAAGGAGAATTCTGATGAAGCGGATCCACAACAAGGGCAAGTGACCATCCTATTTTTTATCCATTTGATCCCATAGAAAAGAAACAAATTCGGTTAGACCACTTCGGTATTTTATTGTTGTTGATATAAAAAATCGCAACGGGCTAATTGTTACAATTGATATTGGCAAGATTTTTTGTGGCTAGCTATGATTATAGTGTCGCAAAAAACATAAAAATCGGAGTTGTGTTTTCATTGTTTTGATTGTTTTTGATGTTGATGCTTTCGATACTGTCGGTAAAGCAGGCGACGAGTAAAAGGTACTGTCGTTATTTATTTGCAACTGAAACTAACAAGGTTTTTTTGTGGGTAGTCATATGATTATGATACCGCAAAAAACAGAAGGATAATTATTATAATGCATGAAATGTATTAATTGATTATTCAAACAATCTGAAAGCGATCGTTGGACGTTGGTTTGACTCCGAAGTGTTTTTTCCAGTCGGTAAAGCAGGCGCACGCCATTTGTAAAGTCATCGAGTCGCGAACTTTCATAACAAAATAATAACAATTAACAATAGATTTTCTTGTTGTTGAATACATGCATCTAGTGATCTAGTGTTTTGTTAACAAAAGAAACAATCGAGTAAAAGACAGTGCAAGTTTTTTAGTGGTTTCGTGGTTAAGATTGGACCACCAGAGCAATCAGTGAGTATTGATTGTCTGTTATTTATCCCTGTTATTTAAAATCATGGATTTGAAATATTTAATTGCCCAGTGCGGCATATGTAAGGGAAAATTGTCGAGATTTAACAATTACTTGGATGGGAAAGAGTTGTTACATTCGGAAATCGAAATACGTTTGAAAAGAATCGAACCTATTCTAGATGTCTTTAGAAAACTCCAAGATAAAATAGAGACATTATTGCCGGATGAATTAAAAAATGGAACCGAGCGAGAAATGTTTGAAAATTTATATTATATTGTATTGACAAAGGCCAAGGATAAATTCAACGAAACCGGTAAAATCATCAATTCTATCAAACTTTCAATCTTTGAACCACCTCGGTTCAAAGAAGATTATGAGCACAATTGCATTTATTGTAATAAAAATCATAAAACTTATAATTGTCAAAAGTTTTTAAATTTAGCAATAGAGGATAGATTGACAACAATACATCGTTTGAATGCTTGTCTGAAATGTTTGTCGGTAGAACATAAATTTCCGGATTGTAAAAATAAATATAGTTGTCACAAGTGTGGAGCGAATTCACACAACACTTTATTACATTTACAAAATGAAGAAATGCAAAGTCATCAGGGAAGTGATACTTCTTCAAGAGGACTTATTATTAAAAATTGCGCATTAAAATCATCCAGCAGAAAAGCTGATATCCCTATTACCGGAATTCATAATGAAATACAGCATATTAAAAACATTGTGGATTTGGAAATATCTTCCAATTATTCACCATATTCAAAGAGGATTGAATGCCTAGTATTGTCGGAGGTGACCAGTAATCTACCGCAAATCTCATTTCAGGAAAAAGGCACCGGCATCCCCCAAGGATTGCAATTGGCAGATCCAAACATTAATGAAACCGGCCCGATAGACATGTTGATCGGGGCTGACACTTTCTGGGAGACTCTGCACTCTGACCGGATGAAGATTCAAGATTCCGGACCCATCTTCACTTCAGAAAAGAGGCCAGTAGAAATTTGTAATCTTTCACTCAACTTAAAACATAAGCAAATTGAAAATTTGTTGAAATTAGAGGAGCTAAATCCTATTGAACATAGGAATCACGAGGAGCAAGCGTGTGAAGAAAGCTTCACAGCTGCTCATAAAAGAAATGGCAGAGGCCGTTTCATTGTAAGTTTAATACAACGCCCCTGTGCGAAACAGCTAGGCGAAAGTCTCCCTATGGCGGAGAAGAGATTGTATAATTTGGAGAAAAAATTAGCCTCAAACCCAGAATTAATGAAAGATTACAAGAATTTTATGCAGGAGTGCAAAGACTTAGGTCATATGACGCAATGTGAACCATTGTCACAAAATCAAATACCTTATTATCTGCCTCACCATGCGGTGATCAAGGAACCTAGTACAACTAGAAAGACCAGAGTCGTAGTCGATGGATCAGCTAAATCCTCAACTGGAATTATCCCAAATGATGCCCTCATGATTGGGCCGGCATTGCAAAAGGATTTATGTGCACATCTGTTGAATTTCAGAAAACATCAGTACGCGTTAACAGCCGACATAGAAAAAATGTACCGGCAGATATTAGTGCAGCCAGAGGATAGGGACTTACAACGTATCCTTTGGAGAGACGCACCCAGCGAGGAGATTCAACATTATCGATTGAATACAGTCTACGGTCTGGGATCATCATTCTTAGCCCCAAGATGTTTGGAGCGGCTAGGAAATGAAAATCAAGGCACAAATCCCAAGGTCAGTCAAATTCTTAAAGAAATTTTTTACATGGATTACTTGATGGCGGGTGACAGTGGTGAAGAAGATTGCTTGCTAAGTAGAAGCAAACGACGGATGTTATCCTACATAGCATCCATTTTTAATCCCCCGGGTCTGATAAGACCTGTAACGATAGTAGCGAAGCTACTAATGCAACGTCTGTGGCAGAACAAAACTCAGTGGGTTGAAGATATATCTCCTGACATTTGGAAAGTTTGGAGAGCTTATATGGAAGAATTGCCGCAGATAAATAATGTGAAGGTACCTAGGAGAATCATTTGTCAAAAGCATGTGATATCAGAAGATAATGCTGCGGATGTACTATCCAGAGATATTAGGACTTCTCAATTATTGACATCCACCATTTGGTGGCACGGACCCGATTGGCTAACTCTTGCACCATCCAGTTGGCCATGCGGAGAATCTACGTACATAGATCCACCTGAGGTGAAAACAAAAACTGTAGTGTTGGCAACAGTAACGCAAGATTTGGATATTTTCAGGAACTACATCTCTCTACTAAATCCTTATGTACATAATGATTTACCTTGCGTAGGCGGCAGGCTTTCCGAAGGAAAATTGCTGTCAATAAATCAACGACATCCAATCTTGCTGCCACCACATCATAATTTAACCGAATTAATTATGAAAAAACTACATTTACATTTATTTATTTATTTATCAGTTACACTTGCATGCAGGTACTCATACCGTATTGGCAATAATCAGATTGAAGTTCTGGCCAATAATGGGAAAATTTTGTGAAAATGATAATAAGGAAATGTATAATGTGTTATAGATCTAATACACGATGCAGCAAATAATGGCAGACCTTCCAGCCGAAAGGAGCTTATATATTTTTGTTATTGGTGTTTTTTCTTATGTATGTTTATTTGTATGTGTGGTGTCAAAAGCCATGCACTTAGAACTTGAACTGTCTTTGAATACAGAAAGTTTTTTAAATGCCTTGAAGCGTTTTATCGAGCGTAGTGGAAGGCCGAGTAAATTATTTTCAGATAATGCTACTACCTACTATCGGAAAATCATTATCAGGGCTATCAATTCAATGGGGGTACATTCCGACAAGGGCGCTGCACTTTGGAGGCCTTTGAGAAGTCAGAATGAAATCTGTTTAAATATCAGTTGAAACGGCTAGCAAGTAACTCCTTATTGATATATGAGGAATTTAATACCATTTTGTGTCAGATGAATTTTGTTTAAATTCTAGTCCTTTTACCCCATTGTCAAATGATCCAAATGACCTAATTTCCCTCAGTCCCGGTCACTTTCTTGTTGGTGGAAGCTTTGCAGTAATTCCGGAACAAGATCTACAAAATATTTCAGTCAACGGACGGAATAAATATAAAAAAAAAATTCTTTGCTAATACGATTTTTTTTTTTTTGATCGAGGTACCTGGTTCAGCTCCAAGGCGGAACGAAGTGGACCAGCGGACCTCATACGCAGCTCAAACCAGGCGATACGGTGGTCTTGAAGGAAGACAACCTACCACCATGTGTGTGGAAACTCGGACGTGTGATGGCAGTCCATCCAGGAGCTGACGGGAGAGTACGTGTGGCAATTCTCAAAACATCGCATGGAACTACTCAGAGGGCGATCTCAAAGCTGTATCTATTGCCAATAGACGATAACGAGGAGCTGAAGATGTCAACATCCCCACCCAACGAACCAGGCGCTATGTAAGCACAAAATAAAAAAAAAGGACTTGTGCTTTATGAAAAAAAACAATGAGTGCATAAAACAAGATAAACCAATAAATAGTAAAAAAACAATATAAAAATTTGTACGTTGAAAGTAAAAAATAATATAAAAAATTTGTACGTTAAAAGTAACCAAAAAGGACAAAAGGAAGATATAATAATAAATTAAAAGTAAAAATCAGTGTACAAAATGCGGATAAATGTGGAGCAATAAAATCTTGAGTGTGGTAGGGAGTGATATAAAAAATAATAAAACAAAAAGGATTGTAGATCCATATATTTAAAAAAAAAGGATAAAACCACTTAATGAACGCTTATAAACCAACATAGCCTGCTGGCTAGAATTGCAAACTGCATATGTAAATATATCTGGAAAGACATTGTAATAATTCCAAATGTGGCAATGAACTATGGAAGGAAGGATGATTTATCTTTATTTAATTTTTTCCCGAGGAAGGAAGGAAGGATGACCAGGAAACCTACCGAGATATGTTTGTGCTGTCTATATTATATGTCTATATGTAATTATTGTTATGGTTTCTGTTTGTTTTTAAAAATGTAGTTTGTTTTTGGAATTATCTTAATGTGTTATGTTATTGAATAACTTTAAAATTAATTTAATGAATTTGAATTTGATTTGAGCAAAGTCAATATTTAATTTAGGCTCATAATTTGTTTGCATAATGTTATTTGTATAATTTGCAGAAAAATGGATTCGATATTTCAAAATAAATATCTGCCCATTTTGGGGCGGAGAATGTTTAGAATTAAACCCAGGACGCAAACCAATTATGCAGTTGAGTTACTATCAAAGGTTGGATTGCGATCCAAGAGTTGTCTGATTTGTTTGTTAGATGTCGATAGAATCATGTTTTATTTTTTGTCTCTCTCACACAACAAACAAGGGAAATATAGAGGTACGAAAGTCTTATAAAAAGGCTTGTATTAGTAAAATTAACTTACTTCTTTACGAAAACTTGCACTAAGAATTTAAAATACTACTGAACCCTTGTCCGTTGGGTGGGGAAAGTTATTGTGGGATTGGTATATTTATGGTTATTGTCGTCAGTTATAAGTTTATAAATATCAAATCATAACAATAAAAATTCAAGAACTTAAAGTTAAAACAAAAAAGTGCTTCATTAAAAAACCAGTCTGCCCAAAAGAAATCTCCTGAGTGAAGACCTCAATTTTTTACAAAATTAGAAGAAAAAAATGTCTCCCGTAAAATATTGTTTTTGTCAGTTACAATCTTTTGGGGATCATGGATCGATATGATTAAATTTAAACACAGACAGTTTCCACGTTTCTGTGAGCCAAAATAGATTTTTGCTTCGTTCGTTTCGATTGCCAATTTTTTTTCAGAGTAAGTGATTTCAGTCTGTTGGCTCGTGAGTGGTTTGCTTTATTTATGGTTGGTTCTGTTGTGTTCATGTGGTACCTATAGTTGGTGTGTTGACTCCCAAAGTTTTTTTTGTCTTTTTCCTACAATAATAATATTAAAAATGTGCAGATTTTTTAAGTGAAAACTTCTTTAGCACAGTTGTGATGTGAAACTCGATGAAACAGAAACGAGCGATACTAAAAAGAGACAAACACATACATCTATACCTCTAGGATTTAGAATGAGATATGCTAATTGGTGTCCTCTTTGTGCGGGGCTTTGTAGCCTATCGGCCCTCCTCTTTGTGCGATGCTTCGTAAAATAAAATGTTAAACAATTTTTAAACTTGGTAACAATATAATAAACCCTACAATTATCCTACTCCTGATACTCTGCGTTCGTCTCATTCTTTCGAAGCTTAGTTTTCTGAAGATTTCACTTCTACCACGTGTGAACTGCACACATGATTTTTTTTTTGATTTTGATAAAATGAATTAATAATGCTCAGTTTGTAATTTTTTAATATTTTTTATTAAAATATTCAAATAATTTTATCACAGAAAAGTTTTGTACTATAACGAATAGTCATAACACACTTGTCGTTTGGTATAAGGAATGTGGAAGTCAGGAAAAGGAGACAAATATGGGAATACCTTATTATTCAGATCTAGTCAGATAAAGCCATTTACAATATCAGATACAAAAAAACTGGAGATTAATGTTATTAAAGCCAACAACAATTTACAAGCTGTGTGCTGGCTGGCAGTCATTTCCTAATAAATACTCGGTTGTTTGGCAAAATGATGTTTTTGTAAATTGTACTGTCTCACCAGATAATATGTTTATGTATTTATCAAAATTTTATATTTATTGCAATAATTTTTTTCTTCCGCAGAGTTAAATTTAGAAATTTAAAGATATTTTTATGGTTTTATTAAATTTTCATTAAACTAAATAATTGTCCTTCTATGGTAATGTCCTTCTAATATGGTATAACAAACACAAGTAGTCAGTTGGAAGAACATTGACATTTTCACTATTGCGAGGCACTTTTTCAAAGATAAATTATGTTTGCAAGTGACATAGAAAAATATTTAGCTATGTGGTACATATATATAAAATGCCAAGTGAATAAAATATATTTTAATATGCTAGGAACATTTTTTAAGGTCCAAAATACCATAAAATGGGGACACGCCGGCGGGACTTCAAAAAAACTTTTATAAAAAAATGAAACAAAACTCCATGTTGATTTTTCCATATTTTTCAATTCAAACTCTGGCACAATCGAGTACTAAAACTAATTAAACATAAGGCACAATTGGAAGAATTATATATATAATTATCCGTGATATAAATTGAATAAATAGCACAAATTTGTTTGAGAGAAATCTTAAAATGAATTAATAAATTTTCGAGATAATTTGATAAATTTCTTGAGATCTAGTCACGACAACAATTTTAATAGACATACATATAACTAATTTAACTGTTTGTATATTGACTGTGGGTCTTAGAAAATAGTAAAAAAATACAAAATACATTTGGAAATATATAACTACATTCATCAAAATGCTTCAAAAACTCTTTTGGAGTTTAAACATTAATTACTGTGTATGTAATAACATTATTCTAATAAATGCAAAATACTGAAAAGGTTAGATTAAAATATGTTCACGAAAACAAAATTTTTTGAACTTTTGAGCACAAATATTTTTATTTTATTAAATAATAATCTCAGTTTACAAATCAATATGAGAATGAGACAGCATTGTATTAAAAATATATATTTTCTGCTTTAAATCCTTAATAATATGTGTAATATTATTTAAAAAATCAGAGACAGTAGAAATGACATAAAAGGAATTCAAATAGGAACTTCCCACAAAGGTAGTGCATTTATTTTATTTTGATCACAAATAATAATCTAATGCAGATTTATCCAGTCTTTATATTATGAGTACATATTCACTATTATTACAATGATGTAAATCAGAGAGTGACAAATTTGTCGACATGTTCTTATCATCAGAACATTAATGATTGATGTAATCAGGTAATAAAGATCCGTCAATAACAATAAGATTTATTACTGTTGGACAGGACATGTGGAAAGAATGAAAGATAGCCACCCATCTAAAAGCTTTCTCTTAAATCTGGAGGACCAAAGAGTGTTGGGAAGAATAATAATGTAACATCTATATCCCTTCTACTTGGTTCAATATATTCGCACCTCACAATCCGCAAGCCTCAGTTTCGATCGAAAATTCTGAAACCGTCACTTTGGATCAAGATTGTAAAATATCTATGCGAGATAGCTTTCATATATAGCATTATTTCATTCTCTTTCTAGTTAAAATAAAAAATACATATGTTTGCATGAGGCAGAGAGATATATAGCTTTTAAAATGTAAGGTCGCTCGGGACGTTTTTGGTCTTGTGAAAGTATAACGCGATTATGTGTTTTGGGATGTATTTATTCCTAAACAATTTGTATTATTTTACTTCAAGTATGCTTAACGAATAAACTTAAAAATAATGATTTAGTAACCCCATTTGTGGTAATGTTCTTAAAATTACTTCCACAGTGCTTTGATAAAATAATATGTCGTAATACACGGTGTCCGGAAACTCGTAGTACAAGCGGGAAACTGGTAAATCTACATCACATTCGGAGTCGATTTGTGATATAACTTTTTTGATTTGAGCTGTCGTTTTCAAGTAAATCGGGTCCAAAGTTGGAATTTTTTTGGTTAAATTTGAAAAATTTTTTCACTAGGGGGTTGATTTCAGCTGTGTAATGTCTTATAAAATGCATCGAAGGGTAAACCGGGCTCAAAAAAATTTTTAACCCTTTAGTTGCCGAAAAAATTAAAAAATAGAAAAAAAATAATATTAAAATCGAAATGCTCAGATTGAAAAAAATAAGATTTTTGGGTTCTCTACGTGATGTAGATTCACCAGTTTCCCGCTTGTACTACGAGTTTCCGGACACGTTGTATACAGTACTCTCTCACTAATTCGGCACCCTAAAAACCGGGCAAGTGTCCAATCAGTGAAAATGGCAGATTATAATGCGTACATACAAAATATGTATGATAAAAATTGAAACATGTTTTTCATAAAAATAAATAACCACAGCCATCGATCTTCCTTAAAATTTATTTTTTTGATTTAAAGTTTATTTACGCTTGCGAGAAAAGTGCATTTTTAAAAAAACTTATACATTTTGTAAACTCATTAAAAAAATGTGGCAGAACGAAACTAACAGAAATACATGCGACAGTTGCCAGAATACTCTAAAACAACAATAACCGAACAGGACTAACCGAAATGCTCTAAAACAACAAAAATGAACTTGGTGACTGGTGGCATGGTCACTATGGTCAGTTCTAGCAAGTTAGATGGCAGTATGTTGAATGTGTTTAAGAAAAGATAACCCAACCCGTCGGTGTACGAAGCTTGGCGCTCCGATCTAAGCACACGGCGGACTACTTCATTTGACATACGAATACCGTGAATAGGCCACTTGCATGGATTTCATAACGACTTGGATAGAATCGTGTGGAAAATTTTTTTTACTAAGATTACAAAAATGTTAGTAAAATTTTTTAGAAATGTACAATTTTTTTTTTTTTACTCACTACACTCACTACATGAAAATGTCCCGTCTCCGAAAATGTTCTTATTAATTTTGTAAAATTCCACACTGATTTATTTTTTTTATATGGCAACACTTTGATTTCAGGCGAATTTTACATTTAACGTTCACTAGATTTATTGTTTGTTCTCTGCGAACTTATCATTTGGTTTGACATTTTGACAGATTTTATGAAGAGAACCCCGTACATTTTACACTGTCTGTATGTGTTTTAGAGGTATAATGGTAATGGTGTTCATTTTGACAAAATTCAATTTTATAATATTCTTATTATTATTATTATAATTCACAAGTACAAGTATATAACATTGTATTTAGTAATATAGACGTTGAACATTATAATGATTTATGATCAATAACTTGGATCAAGGAAAAAATATTTATGAGATGTAATATTTTTGGTATGCCTCGTTATTCTCCTGTGCCCTTTCTTGTGGAAAACGTTATTTTTTTTAAATGATTTTCGGCTATGTAATTATCGTTTTTTCGCACCTATAAAATTATGTCCTGTCTTTCCGGTTTATAAAAAATGGTCTGATTTTTCGGATTGAAATTTTCAAAAAATCGCCAGGGTTTCAAAAATACATTTAACGTTTCGTTTTAAAAAAAAAAATACAGAATGTCTTAGAATATTTGTCTAAACCGGAATTTTTTTTAAAAATGTGATGCAAGTGGCCTATTATAGAGCTTGATTTTGTACTTTCAACTGGCAAAAATAACGGCAGATTATAGTAATTGTCGGATGGAATAGAATGGCAGATTACTGAAAGAGTACTGTATATAAAAAGCAAGAAGAAAATAACAAACAAACAATACCAGATACAAAGCACAGGACAAAATAACAACATTCAAATATAAGGGGTCGTCCATTAATGACGTGATGTTTTTAGGAACTTTTTAACCCCCCCCCCCCCCCCCCCCCCCCCACACCCCAAAATCACGTGTATTTTTTTAGTACAAAGTATTTTGAAATTTTCAGAATATTATCACGAAAAATAAATACATGTGATATCTCATTATACCCCCCACCCCTCGTGATATTTTGTGATTTTTTCCGAACCCCCCCCTTTCGAGCCTCACATGATTAATGGACGACCCCTAATATAAAATAGGAGACAGTTTATGTTCAGCAATAAGAACATTTTGAGTAGACATTTTACATTTACAAATGAATTGGAAATCGAAACCAAACAAGTGTTGTTGGAGGCTAGAGAATATTATTAACCTAAACTAAGGTATATGGACAACAGATGTGGAGGCCAATAATGCATCCTTGGGTTTTAGGTTCTGGAGGGAGACATCAGGAGACTAGCAGGAGCGGAGAAATTTCCAAGACGTCCAGAACTCTGTCTCACGAGTTGTAGTGCAGAGCATAGTGTACATGCCATGTTGCAGCAAGCTTCTGTTCTTCAAAAAGCTGTGAAACAAAAAACACTCAGTATTAATATTTTTATATTTATACATGAATGTTTAGATACACATTTAGACAAGTTTTGAGTAAATTGCACAAATATTTAAAGGTGAAAGTGAAAGGATTTTGACTTTTTGGATACGACTGTCTGAAAAGGTGAGATAACATGGAGTGAAAAGCTGAACCCTATCTTGTTTAAAGGTACATTTCTTTACTTTATATTATATGGGTTTTAAAACATGTTCAAGCACAATTATAATACCGTCGTCAATATGCGCATTAGGGGGCGTTCAAGTGTTACGTAATGCAATTTTTGACCCTCCCTTCCCCCCCATGTAACGCACCGTATCGTTTTCTGTACCCCCCCCCCTCCCCCTCCCTAAACGTTACATAACACCCAAGTGACCATTTTTACCTAAAAGTCACAATTAAGTTGCGCAAAGTCGCTTAAATACCTTTGTTCTTGTTTTAATCGCTTTTGCGGTAATAAATAAAACAATAGATTTCTAACTCCCTTTTTCCAAATTTCGTTGGCTTTTTTTTGGCTTCGCTGGCAAGTCAGCATGAGAGCCTTTATAGGTCAAGAACAGCTGATGTAAATCTCCCGCTTTTGAGGACATTATAGTACCTAGAAACTAGAGACGCCACGAATAGTGATTTTACCGAATACCGAATATTCAGCTAGGCTCTTTCGGCGACACTTAGTACATTTCCCAAACAGTTTTCATGTAAAAATCAATTACATTTCGCAAATAAAATTGATTTTTACATGAAAACTGTTCGCAAAAGATCGGACAGCAGACCCTTACAGGTGGTCAGCAAACACAAAACAATATTCAAACCTAGCAGAATTTACTAAGATTTTTTTTTATCGTCTCCTGGTAGTAGTGTATATAGTGATTGGCTATTTTCAGAGGTAGTAATAATTTATGAGGAAAAACGCAATCGTTTTCTACCAACAAATGCTGAAAAAATTGTTTTCATTCATCATAACTTACCTAATAGATTTTAAGTATTAAATATGCTGATTTTTTGTTGAAATAAAAAAAAATGTTAGTAATATTTTATTCATTATTAGTTTTTTTTCATAATTTGGTATTCGGCCGAATGGTTCGCAATATTACCGAATATTCGTGGCATCTCTACTACAAACTCACTCTATGGCAGTACGATACCCTAATAATTTTGTTGTGTTTTTACCATTACTATATTTTACGTACAACGATTTAAAAAATTTTATAACCCGTTTTTAACTATAAAGTTAGCGGTAAGCACCAGATTTTATGTTTCTAGACAATGAATTAATAACTTCGGGAGGGAAACGTTTAGAAACATCTTAAATATTTGTAACACGTTCTTCAGAATTAATTAAAATGAACGCGGCGGAAAGGTTGAATCTCCAAACCTGCTAGGGCGAATTGTGCTATACGTCTGTCCAATACGCCGTGCCGTGGGCTATATTTGTTTACACGCTTTCTTCATTTACGTCGTTAAGATTTCCACATTAGTTTAGAGTGGAAGATACTATCAGTATCGCCCTGGTGTAAGACCACCATTCAGAATTGAAACGTTGCTTGAAAATGGCTTTAGCCGTGTTTAGTGACCGGATCTGAATAGCCAGGTACTTCCCAACCTTCCTCTTCCCCACCTCCTTCCCCTCCCCGCTACCTTCAGCCTCACAACATACCCCAATTGGGGATGCCATAGTTTCACTGGCTCCAGACGGGAGCAGTTGAGATTCTTGTGCGGTATTCACTGTAAAAAAAAAAAAAAAAGAGTGTTTGGTATGGCAAATTCGACAGTAGGTCCGTCGAATACACCGGATCGCGAGTCGCAATTTGTGTACACGGCTTCTTTACTTACGTCGTTAAGATTCTGAATATATTTTAGGGTATATTGTCGTCTTAACAACACTGACTGCAGCAATTTGTGTTTATGCGTATTTCGTGTTAAAAACACTAATGAATACTGACAACGAAAATAAAATAAAAATGACGTACAATACAGTCAAGGGATTCCCCGTAAAACATGAACGAAAATGGTTGCCAACTTGGAAGAATTCAATTCCCTAGTTTTTTATTCAAATAAAAAAATATATGTTAAGTAACGCGTTGTTCGAACCCCTCTCCCGCCCCGGTAACACGCAGTAACATTTTGCAAGACCCCTCCTCCTCCCAAATTGCATTATGTAATACTTGAACGACCCCTTAGCAAATATTATGGACACTTTACGGTGAACATTAATGTATTGCCTTTTTATTACCGTATATTTAACTCTGACCATCGATATTTAATAAAAATATAGGATGATGGAATTATGCTCCCTTTTGGATATTAATTTAATGACAGCACAGTGAGTATTATTACCTGCAGTATAAGTAAGAAAATTCTTTTGGCTTTGTGTTTCCTCTTCTATGAACAGCTCTTTTTCCAGTCAAGAATTCAGCCATCATCATCAATGGCCATCAAGGTAGTCGTTCTAGGAAACTGGGACCTCCCGGCGCCAAACTGCATTCCAGATCTTCTCCCAACGGCTGCTCAGGTTTTGTCAGGTTCACACAGGGATATATTCCAGCTTCTGAGATATGCCCCTGTGCGGTATCTATGGTATGTGAGCTAACTTAGATCTGATATGTTTTAAGATTCTCAAGGTTAATAAGTGTTGGACTTTGGACTTCCTCCTCTTTCTTAAGCCAACACAAGCTGCATCTTCTCAACATGGGCCAGCGTTAGGTGCAATTGTAGGTTTAATGATAATGAGAAAATGCCAAAAGCGTATATTTCCAAAATGCTATATATTTAATTTCTGTAGTAGTGCAGATACCAAGCTGCTAACTGAATGTGACATTCAACCGTGCTTTTTCTTCATTCAGCATGATTGTTGCGGATTCACGAGTAGGTTTGAAATAAAGGCAATCTCAACATGTAAGCTTGCCAAATCTGGCAACTTTTTAAAAAGTCAATTCATTCCTACGCTAAGGTTGTCACATTTGGTGTGTATATGTATTCTTCTTGTCAGTTTTTCAATGTTAAATCAACATTGAATAAAGGTTTTCAGATCATTTCTATTAGTATTCACCAATGTATTTCACAATCAAATGAAAATACAATATGAACATTATATTATACACGTCTAAGTTTTTTTCTTAATTCATCTTACCTTTTTGAATGAGTATTGTTAAAAATTTACTCAAAAAATTGTTTTACTTTGTAAAATATCAGCGTAGGGATAATGGAGTATCAATAATATGCCACGGTGCAGAAGCAGTTTTTCTTTACCAATTCTATCTCTGTTGGGTTCAGCGAGCGTCACAGTAATTTATGAATACGGACACATTTATGACACCTGATGTGCAAATTTATACGTCAATAGCTCTGTGATACTTCATCTTGCGTCCTGTGAAGTTGTTCGAGTAAAGTTCTTAAGAATACTTTACTTGGGTACATTATTTTCAGTAGATGGAGACAGAATTGGAATTTTTGGTATAAAATCATTTCCTTTCTAAATCCAAATTTGTCCTAAACAGTTCAATACTAGAGTTTGTGAATATATTCATCTTTTGCTGTAGTGATTTGAGAGGATCTGTTTAATTGCATCCAATCATTCAATTTCCTAACACTGTTGTTCGAAAAGTCATATTTATTTCATGGTTTTCTTAGCCATGCTGAATTAATCATGAAACAATTGTCAAAATATACTTCTGCCATCTTAATAGAATATATTGTCCATTTCCTAGCCAACTTATTTGATTTCATATCAGCTCGTACCTCTATCGACAGATGAATGAAATAATTGTTTCTTGAATTGTAACAGTGACTTATTAACCTACTTATTAGTGTTGGTATAACAACGGGGGTAAAACAGCTTTTGGCTTCTTAATCTAGCCAATCAAAGTGCTCCGCAAAGGCATGATGTCGAGCTGCGACTTCCACGAGAATATTTTAGTCAGATTTCAATCATTGCATTGCATCGCATCCTCTGGACTTCAAAACCTATATGACCGGTGCAAGTTCAGTTCTGCTGAGATGTTCCGGGCTGCAGTCTGCACGTTTGAGATTATCCCGATGATAGTCAAAGAAGAAGACGAAAATCCTTTGACAAATGGAGCAATCTTGTTCCAAAGATGATGGGGTATTTTCCTGTCAAATATACCCATCCTTAAGCCCATGGTATCACGTGTTTAGACACCTCTCTACCGAAAAATCTCCATCTTCATCCAGCCACGAGATTTTCATTCTTCATCCAGACGAGTTTTAACTGCAGTTGTTTGGATTGTCACCATCATGATGAACGTCCAACATAATATGACAAATTTACTTCTTGAGAAACAAGTTCATCATCATCATTGAAATGGATTCTATGAGTAAGCGAATTTATCACTGCACAGGGTCCATCAGAGTGTATAAATACGACTATGGTAGAGCGAATGACATTGTATTATTAAAGAGGTTTGAAGATCTATTACTTCAGAATATGCATTTCATACCAAAGTTGTTTGAATCATCATCACCATCTGATTTGGTGGAGCAGATGAACTTTGTTTGAACTGCCATTGTTATCTCCAGGGTTTCTTCGGAACACCAATCATGTTGGTGACATACATCCAATCCTCGTTGTACAAGAATAATCAGTTTGTGGGGATAACTGAAGGTGCTACGGCAACATGGTAGAAGGTATCAATCCATTTCTTCCAAAACGTTGTTCAGCAGCTCCAACCATTTCCAAAGAGTTCCAAACTAGTTTGAATAGTCATTTATTCATTTAATCAATTAATTATAAAAGATAATAAAAGTAATTAAAGTATTTGCTTAAATTATTAAGTGAATTAATCAAAAAATGTTTCTTATCGCCTAATTAATGCCCAGTCTCAACTTAAGACTCCTCCAATCATATCCATTGGTTTGGGCTTTGTAACATTTTATTTTATATTCTTAAGTATCTTATAACCTATATTACAGTGTAGAAAATTTTGGCTTCGTTTTCCCTAGTTTAGGGTTTATGAATATTTTTATATCCTGCAGTGTTTGAAGTTATCAAAAACTGCAGTTTAAAGTCTTTAAACCAAGATTATGGACTGGTAGGAAGTTTTTTCCTATTTTTTGATAATCTTTATAACAATTTCTAGCACGCTTTTAACAATGGTAGAATAATTCTTTACTTTCATTGACAATTTAACAATGGGGAGTATTTCTTTACTTTACTTTACAATTTAACAATGGGGAGTATTTCTTTACTTTCCTTGACAATTTAACAATGGTAGAATAATTCTTTACTTTCATTGACAATTTAACAATGGGGAGTATTTCTTTACTTTCCTTGACAATTTAACAATGGGGAGTATTTATTTACTTTTTTTGACAATTTAACAATGAGGAGTATTTCTTTACTTTCCTTGACAATTTTAAAATTATTTAAAGCGTTTCTTATCTTTATACAAATTTTCAATATTTTGGCATGTATGGAAATTAAAAAGTAGAATAGAAGAGTAGAATAAAACGACATAGAATGAATAGAGATGAATGATGAGGAATACTGCAGTTAAGAGAAGAATCCACAGGGTTGGTTGGATGGTTATTTGGGTTTGTTGCGTCCTTGTCGGTTCTTGTAATCATAGCCGTGTATCGTTGACCAAATATCTTCTTTCAGGAGTGGTACGATTTTTATGTTGTTCAGCCGTGGACGGAGATTGCGCTGCAAATCTGATTTACTTCTGGTCATCCTTTCCTTCTGCAATGGATCTATCTTCCTCCCCTTCTCTATAATCTCTCTCCTCTTCTTTATCTGAAAGAAGGAAATACATCAGACTATTAAATAAACATTTTTTAATTCTGCACCATGCGTTAATTTGCCCAAATACAGAATGCTTTCATTCTTCTTATCTACTATTACTACAAACAAATTAATTGTTATTTTTCTCTCCAAAGTGGAAATTTGCCCAAATACATGCATTACATCTGTTATTACAACATTAAAGAGCTGGGTTACACCCACATCAATAAAAACAGTAGGAAGGTTATAATAAATTATAAAATTTACATATATATTATATTAAATCACTTTCATCATCAAAATTCTTAATTAACCCCTTGTGCGCCGTCGTTGCCGATAGGCAAAATCAAAATAATATTTTCTCTGAATTTAAGTAGCCATTTATGGTAGATCATATACGACTTTTATAAATGTATAAACACATTATCTGGTAAGACAATACAAATAAAAAAAACATAATTTTACAAAAAAAAAATCAAATCAGTAATTAAAAATAGAATCATTTGGCGCACGGCGAAAATTTAGCATCAGCACACGAAGAGTTAATGAAGGAACATGTAAAGAGGTTAAAAATGTACAAAAGCGTGCAAAAAATAGTGTTACATATTTTTTAAAGGAAGTAGTGAAGAGACTTTATGAGACCCAAGCGTTGTAAGAGGGGAGAAACACACAAGAAATCACAGCCGAGCTGTTGTCTGCAAAATTGTCAAAAGAATTTGTGCATGATATTAATGATTCAATAAAGGTGCAACAGTGCTGAAGGCATCAAGTTTTCAAATGTGATGAAATTTCGTGTGAACAAACTGAAGAACGTATGTATCTTTATTTCACAGTTATATCATTTTTTGTCAACATAGCAGCCTCACAGGTTTTGAATAATTATTGTAATTATCTCCACTTTTAACTTGTTTATAATATGTTATCCACTCTTTTTTTTATAAGTAAACCTTAAAAATATGGGATACACAGTGAAATCTAGGTGGATTCATTGGCTTTAAACCGCAGTAAGCAATTAATATTTTTCAGTATTAATATTTGGAGGTACGATATTAATTAAATTGAATGGCCGAATCGAAAACCAAACCACGCCAAAAACTCCATCGCTCGAGTGGTTATTGAACTTTGAACGCATTTTGGCAATAAATTTAAATATAAGTAGAAGAATATATTATTACCCAAGCGAGAGTATAACTAAGCAGAGATAAGTTCAACAATTAAATTTTTATAAATAATAATAAATATACATATCTTGTTCAATCATATCATATCAGGTTCAAAGGTTATAAATTGCAGCCGGGTGCAAGTCTATTCAATAATAATTATTAGCCTGCTATATACGCACTTAATACAACGCTTACATATATGTAGTTTTAAAAAAAAATTATGTGAAATTCATTTTTAATGTAATGCATTTATGATTTAATGAAATTGTGTCATTTGCTAATTTTAAAAAAATCATCATGAATACGAAAATTGTTTAACGAGAATATGTAGTTTTTTCTTCCAAAAACAAGTGTTGAAACTCAGATAGTAATAACTTTTTTATATCAATTCCACAAAGGAGGAGGCTCTGAGGAAAATAATTTCCCTGGTGGCTGTCAAATTCAACAGTGGAGTGCACTTGTGATCTGCACAGCAGTTGTGTACTATTAAAGTATCTGCAGACCCTGTACAGTACACCCAGCTTCTGAGAGGCTAACTTGACTCCGACTTCGATGGAGCTCCCAAGCCTGAACTGTTTTGTACAATAATATTTCTATACTTATATTATTTGATTTTTGATTATAATAAAGGTTTCATTTTATTCTGGTGTTGAGGCGATTTTTAAAAAAGCATTACTATATTTCCAATCGTGCATTACTATTATTTTATGCAACTCATGCAAAATCCCGTTGACATGTTAATAAATAAATCAATAAGAAAAACACTCTCAGCAAGTTCTTCAGGAAAGACCATCCCAGAGTTTAATTCTTTATTTCATATTTTACAATTTGTTATGTTATGTTGTTATTTGTTATATTATATTTTATTGTGTGTTGTTACACGGTTATTTACAAATGCGTTAGTGTAACCATACGACACACGTAATATATCATCGCCATACAACGAAAATCAAACTAATAAAAATGGAAAAATATTGTTGTTGCGTAATTTTTTTTAAATGACGTTACATCCGCTAAAAGTGATTCAGTGATATCAGTATTTTTGAAAATATTTGTGAATACTAAAAATATTATGCTACATTGAGAAAGTTCACAAGATAAGAGTGTCTTTATCATGACATATCAATTGGATGAAATAAAAATATGTTAAATAAAATTACATAATATTTACAATAATTTCAAAGATAACATAAAGAGCGGCAAAATGTTTAAATTAAATCACTTTTCCGTATAATATATGTCATTTGTTAGTATTTCGGTTTTAGCTGCGTGACGACCATCAGAATCATGCAGTACTTAGATGCTGTAATACTGTGCATGCCCTAGGAAAAAATAAGTAAAATTCTTTAAAATTTTTGGGACGTGCACAGAATGACAGCCTTTATGGACTACACGCCTCCAGGGAATATATGTTAGTCAATTGTAAATAAGAATGCACTTACTGCATTATTCTACGAAGGAGAGAATATATTCCGTATTGGCTATGCACTTATAGTTGCCGTAATATGTATGCGGCAGCAAGTATTCAGATCATCTTGCTCCAGAAGTCTCATTTCAGCGCAAATAACAAGTGATGCAAGTCTGTTTATTATATTTATTCTTATCACTTAGTCTACAAAGCGTATGTTTTTCTTTAATGACTCTGCCAATTATCTTTGAGTCAGATTAAAACGTATTTTTGGTAATTTGCAAAAAGTCTTTTCTCTCTCCCACTAAAGGTGTCAGATAATCTTTTGAGATAATGGAATGATATTTATCTGTTTTATATTACAATGTTGATAATTTATTTTTTCAGTATAGTTTCGTTGGTATTTCACATGTTGAACATGTGTATATTGAAATCTTGATATGTCTCTTGGATCTGTGGAAACAAAAGAATGAGAACATTAACATAAAACACATTTAAAAAAATATATCTTCACCATTCTCTCTTTCGAGGAAATACGTTTTTCTGGATATACTAGCACCAGAATTCTACATATCTCCATCCTGTAGCTTTTTGCATATTTGCGAAACTTTTCACATTTAAACAACTTTGAAATTTTGATTTCAGACCAAGCTGAATAATAATTTAACAGAAAACATCATCTTCGTTTGTACGGCATCATCATTGTTTAGAGCAGTGATGCACAACCTTTTTAAGAAGTGCGAATTTACACATTTTTCAGACATTCAGGGACCGCATAGGGTATAAGTAGGGTTCCCAGATCAAAAAATCAAAATCCCGGAGAAAATTCCTGACATTTGATAAAAATTCCGAACTTTCGAAAGTTATGGAATTAACAAAGATATGCTCTTATATATTTGCGATGCAGGCACAAAATGCCAATGTTGAAAGGGTTTTTTCCAATGGGAACACAATGGTCAAAAGAAAGGAACAGGCTTTCTGTAGAGTCTGTCAAGTCGATTCTCTTAACACAGTATAATTTTAAAAATATGACTAGCGAAATGTTCTACAAAACTATTATTAAAGATTCGGAAGTGTTGAATAATATTTCTGGGATCATTAAATATCAGAAGTGATGTTTTTACTTTGATTTGTAATAAAAATAACTTGGTTTATTTAATTTTTTATATCAATCTCCACTTATTTGTAGAAATTCCAGACTGTTTAGGATTCCCCTCTCAATCCGGACAAAGACCTATATTTCCGGACTTGTCTGGAAAATTCTGGATGTATGGCAACCCTAGGTACAAGTGTTGTGGACAGTCTTATATTATAATTTTAAATCTGCCGTATTATAATTTTTTTTCAAACAATAAGCCACGGGTTTTGAAAAAACAAACATTTATCAGGAAACATTTTGAAATTTGAATAACAGTAATCATTTAAAATAAATCGATCATAGCACATTCAAAGAAAGCCCTGAAGGCATCAATTTTGCTAAATTTATGGTCAAACCAATAAATAGTACTTTTTATCATTTGGAGAGTAAGAGTTTCCAAAGAAAATGTAAATCGTAAAACTGTATCCAATTAACACGCCAACTATAGGAATATGTACAGGAGTTACATTAGAATTATAAAGATTATCGAGATAGAAAAATTATTGGTACTAAAATAAATAGTATTAAAATAAATAATATAATTATTGGTACTTACTAAATTTTCAGTAAAACAAAAAATATTAACACAACAGGGGACTAAACTAAGTCCAATGCTTTATATTTATAATTTGTGTATCATTCATGTAAAACATTTCTCATTTCATAAACATTTTGTGTTTGCTTATGATATGGCATTGGTTATATATTATCACCTAATGATTTCAAAATGGCAGATGAACTCATGCAAGCTGACTTTTATAATCTTTGTAAGTGGTCACACAAAGCAGGACTTTTAATTAATGAGAAAAATACCAAATAATGTTAATAAAATTGCCTAATGCTAAATTCCAACTTAATCTTAATATTTTATTACATAATTTTAAATACACCGATACAATATTCCAAATAATTGTAACTGTGGAAGCTTAGAAATAGTTACGGAATATGTTTATCTTGGTATTACCGTGCATTTCGATTTTAAATGGTATAAACATATTTTCAAAATATATTCATATATACTTGGAATAACTTAGTGAGTAAGAAAGACCTCAACTTGTAATATTTAACTCTTCAATTCCCATGTCAAAGTTAATAAAGATTTTTCTTTTCTCTATAAATAAAATAGCTTACATATATATGATTAAGACAAAAAAATATTAAAAATTAAAATAAATTACCCCCCCCCCCTTATTTATGAGTGTGTCACCTACAGGTGACACTGGGCATTATGCTTGAAGGCTCTGAATAGGAAACAGCATTTTACTTATTCTTACGGTAGGAATAAAATAACAGTTTTATGATAATATTTGTTTATATAAAGTTTTATAATAATTTTTTTTATATAAAAAAGAGAGCACTTATTTATTGTGAAAGCTGTACCAACACTGTAGATGCAAACCGATATTGCACTTGGCACACATTTTTCTGGTGCGTTGGTAACAATATCCACATATTCGTTGAGAGCAGACGATTTGCGAGTGATCGTCAACACTTCCTGCACTCCTACCTCGGTAGGCACTCTTATCTGCAGAGGTATGCCACAATCGGATTTGAGGATCGGAAGCTTTCCACATTTATAGTATTTGGTTGTGACATTTCGCCAGAAATCGCAGTAGTTCCAGTTGTTTTCTGACTGTCTTTTGAGCAGCCATGCATTTTGGCAAGCTGCATCTAAACAAAAATCAAACAGAGGAAACCACTACTATTTTCTGCAAAGAGCTACCCTCATGGAGTGAACGCTTTCGTCAAAACGTCTACCCCACACATGTAGGTACTCATTGTACATCTTGATAATTGCTGGGAAATCTACTTGAATTTTTGCCCATTTTTTGTCCACAAATCTAATTCGTTCCACTTTCGAGATAGGATTCAATCCATGGCAGTTAGATGCAATGGTGATAATACTATTTTCATGCCATTTAGCTGCAATGATTTTCTTAGAAACTTTATAACACGACACTTTCTTACCTCTTGGCTCTTTTTTCATGTCATTTGAGTGTGGCAAATTGCAGTTCTCCAGACGGTTTTCCCGAATGGTACCTGTACCCCCAGCATTCAGCTCTCGCAATTATTTAGAGTTAGAAAATACTTCTTCATCACAGTCTCCCTTACCACCAGATAAAAGTTTACTGAGACCGTTGTACCATTTTTTATAGTACTGTCTTTTCTTTTTTTTTCTTCGGGGAAATTTCATTTCCTTCTTCCAAGTCATGTACACAATTTTCTCTAGAGATGGAAGGTCTATTTTGGAGTTCTACTAGAGATCGAAACATGCGACTGGGAAGATGAAAAATATTAGTCCCTTTTTCATCTCCACTATCTTCGTCCATCACACACCATCCATCAGGAGGAAATAATATAATATCGCCTGGGTCCACCCCGGCCTGCAATTCCTCCACAATTGTCATCTAACGTCAACGTGTAATATGTAAACAAATTCTAAAACACCACCACAACATAGCGAT
The DNA here is from genome assembly GCA_917880885.1 of Limnephilus marmoratus. Lineage (NCBI taxonomy): Eukaryota > Metazoa > Arthropoda > Insecta > Trichoptera > Limnephilidae > Limnephilus > Limnephilus marmoratus. The sequence continues at coordinate 21,864,400 of OU862919.1, read as the reverse complement.
GAGGCCAAAATGTAAACAACGGTCTAGTTATTTATTACTTAGAATGAATTTCGAACAATAGAGTCATTATTTCAATTGAATAGTTACAATGCCCAGTGTCACCCACAGGTGACACGGCATATTTCCAACGTTGTATCAAACATTCTATAAATTATTTTTGTCATAAAATGCATTTGTACTTTAGCTTATTTATTTATTTATTATATACAATAAGAAAAAAAAGTAATACTTACGGCTTAGGCATTTTTATTTCACTTTATGTCGCAAGAGATCATACAAACTCAGACTGCTCCAATTCCGCGTGAAACACGAGAATGAATTTGATAAATGGCATGTGGCTAGTGTTGCCAGAAAAAAATAACGAATAGAGTAACTATTTGCCTTTAGTATGGTAGTAGTAGAATTTAAAAATAAAATTTCCATGTGGTAGAAAAAAAATATTAAACTTCTGTCACCTACAGGTGACACTGGGAATTGAAGAGTTAACCGGTTGAGAAAATTTTACACATTTATGCTTCAAACAGCCGATTATCGGAGTAAATTTGACCCGTTTAGGGGTCAGGTCTCATAAAAATCGTTACGTCTCCTTTACTATCATGACGAGAAATGTGCTCTGAGCAGTGTTAGAAAGAGAAAACACTACGCTACGATTTGAGTTCCATAGATATCCACAAAAAAAAAATGATTCAGATTTATGACATCAAACTTCCGCCAGAACAATGTAAGGTGAAAATTTTGAATGTTTGCATTCAAAATTTTAATATTTAAAAAATAACATGCTTACTTCTAATAATACAATTTGAAAGCGTATTTAATCGCCTTTCAAAAACAGCTTTTAGTTTTTGGATACGTTCAGAAATAGTCAAATTATTTTAATTTTATTGGAATGCGGAAATAATCAAGAATTCACCGGCCATAGACATCTTTTTTATGAGCGGTATCAGTAATTTAATCTCAAATCTACAGGGGTTAATCGTTGAAGACAATATTAGTGACTCAAAGGTTGTAATCTTTTTATGAATTTTCTATTTCAAACTTTTTTTTCAATTTCAACTTATTGCTGGCAGAATTTCTACTTAATTTTTTTTATAACAATTGAAACTCTGAGAATAAATTTATTACGTCACTGGCAGAATCTCTTGTAAGATATGAATTAATAAAATACCACAAAAACTAATCTGAAACAAATCCAAATGGTGATGAATACCCTATTGTTATTCCAGAGTGCAAACATTTTACCTAAAAGGTTAAGGCTAAACCATGTTACAAAATAGTAATTTAACCTGCAGCAAAAAGAGAAATTGGAACTATAGAATATTACACAGATTCACAAAGATGGATTCACAGTTCCCAAATATATAAATAAGTATGAACCAGTACGGACAGAGAATGTTGGTCGGAATACAAAATCCCTAAGATTAACTCATTAACGTAAAAAATATAACTCTTTTAATAAGATTAAATATAAGTGTAAAAAACAAAGACATTGATAATTTGAATGGTAATGGTAAATTAAACGATAATTGAATGAGAGAATTGAAATGCATGAATGAGTAATGATAGAAATACTAGTAGAAAGTGTAGAAATTAGGATGAATATTATTAAGTTTAAAAACATAACCATGCAAATAATATTTTATAGGTACCTACTCACAAGTCATAATATGTTTGGTTTAGCAGAACCTTATTACCTATATCTTTTTAAATTAAAAAAAAAAACAACTGAATTGTTACTGTATCTTTCTAAATTTAAAAAAAAAAACTGAATTAAGTAGGTACTGTACTTCATAAATTAAAAAAAAAACTGAATTATTAAGTAGGTATTGTATCTTTCTAAATTAAAAAAAGAACTATTAAGCGGCCTACACACGACACTGCATGTAGTGACTGCGGCAGTGACTGCAGAGAGTGTGGGTTTGAGCGAACTAGCGCTGCCTCAGCGACAGTGAGACAGCGCTAGTTCACTCAACTCCACGCTCTCTGCAGTCACTGCCGCAGTCACTACATGCAGTGTCGTGTGTAGAGCCCATTAAGTAGGTACTGTATCTTACTAAATTAAAAAAAAAACTGAATTAGTAGGTATTGTATCTTTCTAAATTAAAAAAAAAAACTAAATTATTATTAAGTAGCATCTTTCTAAATTAAAAAAAAGAATTATTAAATAGGTACTGCATCTTTCTAAATTAAAAAAAAAATGAATTAGTAGGTATTGTATCTTTCTAAATTAAAAAAAAACTGAATTATTATGTAGGTATCATATCTTTATAAATTAAAAAAAAAACTGAATTATTAAATATCTTTCTAAATTTAAAAACAAATTTAAAAAAAAAAACAATAGATTGGTTAAATATTTTGATCACAGCATCCAGAAATTTAGAAAATTCATTTTTGTTACTTATGTTGAGAAATCAGACAAATTACTAAAGTTATTTTGTTGAACATAATAAGCCAGCATTTTCAAAAATAAAATTTTGGTTAAAACAGAACCCATGCAATACATCATGCAAAAAGCCCAAAAAATGTATTTGGCCTTTATCTTTCGGAAAGTCAGATACCAAACAAAATTTTGGACCAAATAATCTCTTGGAAATACATATATCAAATGGAGATCCAAACAAAGAATCGCTGTTGAAAAATTATTCACATTTAAAATCAAACCACAAAATTCTGTCACTTTTATCATTTTAAAATATTGAACAAGATGTTAAATAGCTTGTAGTTTTGGGCAGCTGATACAAAACATGGAAGACATTAGTTTGCCGCAAAAACCTTTTGAAACAGTTGAATATTTTGATGAAAGCACCCACAATACCATTGACGGCTATTAACTAAGAAATATCAAAACTCACCTCTAATACTAAAGTTTCTACTCCAACACCATGCAGATGCAGTTATAATCCGCTACTCCAATGCTACAAACACAATAAAACTTGTTTTTTTCTTGGAAATATGCAATGAACAATTTTTTTCCCATCCACTGTTTCGGAAATGTTCAGTTCTTTTTTATCATCAAAATTACCACATTTTGATTTTTATATAGCCTGGTGGGCCACGGGTTGCTCATCACTGCTTTAGAATATCTGTGTATAAAGTCTAAGGTTGGGCGTTGTTTCGCAGAAATTCAATTGTAACACTGTCATCAATTGGCCAATCAGCGCCATTTTGCTTTTAGTTAAAAGGACCCAGTTAAATGCCGATTCTAAGTCCGTTTCAACTTTTGAACTAATTGTGATCAGCAGAAGAGAAAACTATCGTGTTGTTAAGATTATCAGCTTATTAAAATTTGCTACGCACCTAGAATGGGCGTTTAACGGGGACTTTTCAAATGTCAAAAAAACAAAATGATGCTGAATGGCCATCTAACGTCACACGTGAATTTCTACGCAACAACAGGACCTTATTCAGTGGTGCACAACGTTTATAACAGTAGGGCCAAATTGATTATTTCTTTAAAGTAAATTTTTTCCGATTCTGATAATTTTATCTTGCTTATAGTTGAGGGCTAGGAAAAAGTACAAATATTATTTTTGTTGTCCTAATTAGAGCCTAATGAGAGACATCATTATTACAAGTTTTTTTCCCTTAAACGTCCATTTATTTTTTTTTGTTATTTTTCCAGTTAAAATATTGATTTATTATTTTTATTACAAAACATTGATGTTACAAGAATTTTAACAATAACAACAAAAAGTCATGTAAAGTTGACAGATGGCAACAGGTTCTACTATTTTTTTAAAATTAATGAGCATAATTAATTTGTTAAATTTAATTTCACGACAATGTTTATATCAAATGGACTAGTCGACCTTTTCTTCCTTTTCTGATTGATGACACCGTCTTTTTTTCATTTAGCACTTTATGATGATATTAAATAATAATGATGTTCCATCATTCCTGTTGCAAGCTAAGGGAACGTACCCATACTACGTGACCTGTTCGGAGGGGGGGGTCTCCAAAATACCACGCTTGGTACAAATGAGCGGCGGCGGCCTTAGGTTTGTGGTCACCGGAGGGGGGGGGGGGGGGTTTAAAAATTGCAAAAAGTTGGTCACATAGTATGGGTACGTTCCCTAACCACCATCATTATTTTAATTTATTTTCTAATGCACATTTTGCCAATATTCCCATTAGGATACATTAGTAGCATAGCGAGGGGGGGGGGGCGGACCGCCCCAGGTGCCACTCGACGGGGGGGTGACACTACACCCGACGGGAGGGAATTACGAAGGATATTGTCACAAAAATTTGGAATACGGTGTTATTTATATTTTCGTAGCTCTATGGCTCCCCGTGGAATGTCCCGAAACAGGTAGAATTTTGTGCCTGATGGTCTTTTTATAGACAAAAATAACCTACTTCCCCCCAGGACGGACCAATTTTCTACACATTTGTGAAGGAAGTCGAAATTGGGGGGGGGGGGAGTGACACCACGTTATCCGCCCCGGGTGCCACCCATGCTAGCTACGCCACTGAGATACATCATGTCAGACATTGATATGGGACGCTGCCACTTTTCATTCCAACATATTTATCACGTAAGTTCAACCTTGGACACCCTGTACAATATTTAGTTTTTGTTTGATTGCAACAATTCAGAAAATGTTTTCCACTCTATTATGTTCTTTTCACATATGTAATATCAAACCATTTTATTTAAATATTTTATGAAACAATATCTACTTACTACTACTACAATGTATACTTTTCTAGAAAATTAGTTCAAACTACAAAAACTACAGATAAATTAAATTTTAAAGAGTCACTCGCTTGTGTACTGGATTAATCAAAAAATAACTTTATTTAATAATAATTTTGTTTTTGTTTTGCTGCGTATTAACAGATAGGTATCACTGCGACCCAAAAAGGAACAAGACAACCGCAAGCAGCTTTTCACACCCTTTATGATTGTTTTGTTCCTTACCCGTAATTCGTGGCTCGGCTTGCGGTAATATCTAACTGTTTAAATGCAGCAATGGGAAGCTGAAGAATTTATTTGTAACCCGGAAAGGATATAAAAACAACATGGTCTAAAGACAACGAGTCTAAATTAAAACGCAATTGAAAAACCTCACAACGCACTTAGTACATTTGAGCATTTGTGAGAGCCCCAGCAGGTGTTCTATTCTCTTTAAAATGATTTTTTTTCTACCTTGATAGGCTAAAATTGATACACATACACAACATCCCGTCTGCTTGTTTAGGAATAAAAACATCCCAAAACACGTAATCGCGTTATACTTTCATAAGACCAAAAACATCCCAAGCGACCTTATATTTTAAAAGCTATACATCTCTCTTCCTCTCATGGAAACATGTGTATTTTTTCTTTTAACCAGAAAGAGAACGAAATAATGCTTCTTATTTTCTTTGAAACATGAAAGCTATCTTGCCCAGATATTTTACAATCTCGATCCAAAGTGACGGTTTCGGAATTTTCGAGCGAAACTGAGACTTCCTGATTGCGAGATGCGAATATATTGAACCAAGCAGACGGGTTAATATTTATACCAAATTGCAAATTTATCAAAAAGAATTACAAAATTTTAATTAAAATCATATTAAATAAAGAACAGTCCTGCATGCGCGCACGCCTTACAGCAATATATTTTTTAACAATTTTCAATTTTTTACATTCTTTGGACTATTTATTTAGTATGGGCCGCTGGTTGTGCATCACTGGTCTACATACTCATGATGCTGTTCAACCTCCGGTAGGATAGAAGCAACATGATGTTAGTAGTAATATTTTATGAGGTGTGTTATTCGTAACCAACCACCTGAATTAAACATTATTAACACATAATTGAATGTATATTTACCTTGGGTGGTCCTTCCTTCTGGTTCATAAGCCACGGGGGGGTAGGCTCTTGCCCTCCTAGAAAGCAAATAATAAGTCATTGTAGAAGAAGATAATACTAACAAATCTACACGAAACATGAAACAGAATAAGACTCAGAAAAATAAAAAGCCAATGGTCGAAAAAAAAAAATAAACATAAATAAAAAATAGGATATGCTTATCCGATACACTATCCAGGTTACAAATAAATTCGTTAGAACTTTGTACTCATCCAAAAAAAATAGCCGCCAAAAACATAGGAAAAATTAGTGAAGATAATATAGTTTACTGAAATTGAAATATCAGATCAACAAAAGTGATGTAAAATAATTAGGTCTTAATGAATGAGTTTGTTGAGGAGTTGTCCTATAAAAACAGAGATCCTGGATTCGATTCCCAGTTGCGACTGTTACCTTTTTATTTTTCTGTGTCTTGTTCTTTTTCATGTTTACTTTAGTTTAGTTAGTTTTCTCTTCTTAATTAGTTTTCTATTCTTCTTCTTCAATCATATATTAGATTGGTGGGTACAACCTTCAAAAGTTATTCCAATAAAATCAAATAATAAGTACATATTGAACATCAGTAGACACCGGATTATAAGCACTAAAAAGGTCAAAATATGCACACTTTGCATTTATTTTTATTTATTTATTATTATTATTAGCATTAATGAAGTTTTTAAATATGGAAACTTAAAAAATATTGCCAGAGTTTAACAAAAGGGAAGTACAGTGAAATTCTCTTAAGAAATTTTTCAAGGAACTGGAAAAAAAACTTCTTAAGCGGAAAAACCTTATATGTGGGATAAATTGGGCTATTCAGTCTTCAAGGGACCGAAAAAACCAAACTTCTTAAACATGAAACTTCTTAACACTCAGGTATTTTGCGATTGTGCAAGTTTTATATCTAATGAACTTTCAAATTTATAAAAACTTTGTGTTATTTCTACTACGCAATTAAAGCTCGATAAATTAAACATTTCTGAATGTATCCGAATACTAAGAACTGTTTTTGAAAGGTTATGAAATAAGCTATCAAATTTTTATATCACAAATAAATTTGAATATTTGTAAATATTAAAATTAATTTAGAATACAAACATAAAAAAATTGTAAAAATGACTCACTTGTGATGTTTTTATGTGAAAATGGTACTAAAATCACAGATAATGTAAAAAGAAATTGTATAAATGTATAATAAACAATTTTGCCACCTCACTTTTTTTCCATTTCATACAATAATATTTAATAAAAAATTAACAATGTTTAACGGCACGTAGGCGATTTGGCGGGTGAAAACTGTTTCTACAAAATAAGTCTTTTTTATGTACTTCTATGGACAACATTGAATAGAGATGTGAAGCTTGATTCAATGTGGATCTTTTACTTTTTGTCTTAGGGTTCACTAGAACAATAACAGAGTTACAACGATTTCTGTGGGAAAACACACTTATTGTATTTGACTGCTATTGTTATATTGTCGTGTAAACACGCTTATGCATCAGAGTGGGAGGCTTTCATTGTAGTATTGAAAGTGCCAGTGTACAGATTAATTCAAGGCAGCAAGCCACCCTTTTGTTGAGATGCGCCAAATTAGTAGCGTTAATAAAGCTTGTGGATTGATCGGTGATCGTTGACAGTTCCTTTTATTATGATTTACTGGGTGATCTCTCAGTGGATATTAACGATAAAGAAGTTAAATTTTCATCTGGTTTCAACACATTATTTGTAAGTGATGCCAATATAATCATGACATAAAAATTTTAAAAAATACCTGTTGGATTGTATGGCGGTGGCGGAGGTGGAGCAGATTTATTGGACGGCTAGAAATCAAAAATACAATATTTAGTTAAATTAAATAACATTTTTATAAAAATTACAAAATACTAGCAGAGATTTTTTTAAAGATTTACTGAAATGTCATTTTTATAGATTAATTTCGAGATTAACTCACATTAAGTGTGTTGGTTTAGGTTACGTTAGGCTAGCACAATATCTTCAGAGTATTGAAAATGTTGTAATTGTAGCAATTATTATTGGAAAATGTAGATTTTTGCAAAATATATTATGAAAATCTTAAAGCTTCTGGCATATTATTATATTTCTTGAATACCCCGTCAGAAGGTCGGACAATTTGTGTGTATTTTCAGCTTTGCAATAAAAACCAAGTAAATTGAATATTTCTGAATGTATCCGAAAATTAATAACTATTTTTGAAATGTGGTGATATAAAGTTTGAAATATCATTAGTAGAAATAATAAACATATAATTTTTGAAATATTCAAAATTTGAATGCAAACTTAAAAAAGTTTTAAAAATGAATCACCTTAAGTTTTTTCATCGAAACACTGAACTAAAATTACTGACAATGAAAAAAACACACATTTTCTTAGACAAATTTTACTAATATTATAAAAGCGAAAGTTTGTATGGATGTATGTGTGTTTGTTACTCTTTCACGCAAAAACTACTGAATGAATTTTAATGAAACTTTACAATAATATAGTTCATACATCAGAATAACATATAGGCTATATATAATGGTAAGCTCTGGCGATACGATATGATAAATTTTTATAAAATAAAATGTGTGTATTTCATATATTTTAGCAGCAGGGGGTAAGGCAGGGGGAAGGGGAATAGGGAAGTTGGGGTTCGCGGAGAGAGAAGAGACAAGGGAGGGGGAAGGCGGGGAAGGTGGAAGGGAACGGGGATGCACGGGAAAGGACATGCAGGGAGAATCAATTTATTTCTTTGAATGGCATAGCAACGCATGCCGGGAACCAGCTAGTGTATTATAAACATTACTACCACCTCACTTTTTTGTTGTTTCACATAAAAACAATAAGGAGAAAATTCGTAAATTTTCAGTAATAGAGGTGTAAATTTTAATTTTGATTACAAAGCATGGTGTTTTCTCTTTCTAACACCGTTTAGGTCATATTTCTCAACATGACACCAAGAGGGATACAATGATTTCTGTAAGACCATAATATGAGCTGTTCCCAAAAGCTAACAAATTGACTCTACGGGTAATAGCTGTTTGTTCGTAAAACCGATCATGGGGTTAATAAAAGTATGGATTATTAAAAAATAATAATAATAAAACAAAAACTTACAGCAAATGGATAAGGGTTTGGTTGCTCATAGTCCGAGTTTGGGTGGTAAGGAGACTAGAAATATAAAAGGCAAATTGGAAATGTTATGATAAAAAATTAATTAGGTATTACTTGGTCGATGGGTAATTTGTTAAATAAAGAAAAATTGACAGTCGACTAACAAAAAATAAGGCGTATTTAGTTCCTCTTGACAAAGATGTGGTAAAAGAACAATGCAGCACTTTCACGACGTGATTATCTCCTATTGTCTGCTTGTACTCCAATAGCTGACAAGGACACTTTTACCACCAGCGATGTAATGCCGAACTAAAATGCAATTCATTCTGTTTCCGATTGCCATCGACTCGACCGTTCGCGAATAACTCCAGTGTTCGCTTCCCACCATCTGATAAATAATCTTATACAAATGTAACTTATGAAATTAACATTCAACAGTTTAATTATTACATTTATTGTCAGATAAAATTCCATCTAGCAATAAAAAATATTGCCTAAATGCTAATTTTTATGTTTTTCTGATAACCAGGTTCCAACGTCGAACAAACTCCACAGATTTCACACTAGGGGTTGTAATAGTGCAGAATTTTCGGAGGGGGCTGTGTGATAAGCAAACAATGCAGTGCTTTCACGACGTGATTAGCTCGTATTGGCTGCTCATACTCCAATAGTTGACGTGGACCCTTTAACCATCAGCGACGCGGTGCCGAACTAAAATGCAATTCATTCTGTTTCCGGTTGCCGTAGACTTAACCGTTTGCGAATAATTCCAGTGTTCTGATAAATTCCCACTTTCTGATAAATAATCTTATTCAAATGGAAATTATGGAGTTGAGTATTGTTCCTACTTGGAGATTATAATTATTTAATATTAACATTGAACTGTTTAACTGCATTGCACAATCAATACCAAAATTTGTTTCTGGTGTTTGGCCCACACTAGCAAAAATACATATTGCTGGAATAAATTCAAAAAAAGTTTCTATGGTAGATATGGGTATCTTTATATGAGAACACGCTGTTCGAAAGTCTCGAAAGAATGGGGATTTTCCAGTAACAGCATTTAAAATAATAAACTATTTTATTGACTGCCCATCTCCTTTCCATCCACACTATTTTCAGCCTCACAAAATACCCCCATTGGGGATGCCATAGTCTTAATGGTTCCAGATTGTTGGGAGCAGTTGAGACTCCTGTGCGGGAAATAAAAATAAACCTTGGACAAGAGAATATATTGGTAAACAATAGGAAATTATGTTTTCCTACAAATTTAAGGAATAAAAATCTACATAGTATTAAATAAAATCACAAGTATCGCAACTATTCCACGCATTCCATTTCCACATCAAAAATTTGGAACCATCAAGATTGCATGAAGTGGTGGGATGGTGAGATTTAAGTTTGCTGTACATAATCACTTACATTGACAACGTTGCCTTGGGGATAGTAGGAGTTATTCCCATGATGTGCATATGGTGGTGGTTGCATCTCACGAGGAGGCGGCATCTGCGGGGCCCTCCATCCCCTTGGGCCCATGTAGGGGTACTGTGGCTCCGGCTGCACGGGATAGTGGTAAGCACCGGGATGTCCCGAGTGGCAGGGCCCATGAGACTCCCACCGCACCGGTCCCTGTCCCGAGGCCCTGTTGGCCTGCTCTGGCTTCCAAGGCGAAGGAGGAGGACCTCTGACGCTCTGTCTCCGAGAAATGATCCTCGCTGGTTTGCGGGTGTCCCTCAAGCTGACTGTGGATGCCCCATGTACCGGTGTTCCTGGCTGCCAGAGTCTACTTGAAATTCTGCTTTGTCCTGACTGTGGAGAATATTCACCACCGTTTCCATGCCATGTGTCTCCAACATCGGTACGGGATGCCAAGTAATTGCTATAATAATTAGTATTGGGATTGTTCGGAGAGGGTAGATTTTTGGTTGGATAATTAGGACTTGGATTCTGATTGTGTTTTTTTACTTGATTATTAGGTGAGGCCGAGTAGCTAAATTTAATAACAGAATTTGGCTGGGTTTCCTTTAGTGGTGATTTTGTCGAACTACTAAATAATTTCTGATTACTACACGGTGTAGTCGGAGAAGCGGTAGTGGCCGCTCGAGGCGAAGGATTCATTCTCGATCCGTAGGGGGAAACACGAGGCTGTGTAGCCAGAACTGTCGGTCGTGTTGAATGAGAGGACTGCTTACGAGTTCGTGACATTGGCGATGTACTCGCACGATCAATAACAGATATTGGGAAGTTTGAACTATTTGTGGGATGGGAGGGTGCGTGGCCATTTTGCACTAGAGCTCGTCCTGCCACGGAAGCGTTAGCATCTTCCGGAGAAACGGATGCCTTTGAGGAAGAAGTATCATGTTGGGTGGATTTGGGCTTGCTATTTGAGGAATGCAAGCGTGCCGAGTGCACAGGTAAATTTGGTTTTGTGGCAACTGGTAGTTGCTGTGACGAGTCATGTACAGATGGTGTTGTTGGTGAAGCAATCGCTAGTTCTCCGAAAGCAGGACTAGTTCTTGGATTGCCTAGCAGCAGTGCTAGCACCTGTGAATTGGATGATGAGGGTTGTCTGGTAGATGCTGTGGTTTGAATGTTTGTCGGAATTCTGCCAGTTTGCGACACAATGTCTTTTCCTGAACTGATATTATAATTTGTGGTTGAACTTCCAGATTGACTGTTTCGTACTTGCGGTAAAGGTAAAGTAAACATTTGCTTGCCCGTCACAGAATTTTGGGAATTCAGAAGATTTTCTACATGCTGTTTTGTCGGAAGCTTAACATTTGCGTCTCTTGATGATTCCATTCCTGAATTACCTCTTAAATCGTAAAAAGGTTGGTTATTGTTATACACATGCTGCGAAGGTGCAGTGGTAAGATTGCCTGCGACTGTGGGCTGTGTCGTTGTATGCAAATTCTTAGCAATTGTTGGAACGGCTAGTATCGGTTGAGGCACAATTCTATTGATTAGGGAAGAATCAGTTCCCGCATGTATATTATTATAATGTGGATTTAATACTCCACTTCCTGAATGTAAGTTTGTGTAATAAGGATTCAATATTGTATTTGGCTTAGGGTTAACTGGAACTTGATTTTGTTGTTCTAGAGCAGTGGTATGCGAAGACATGTTATTTAATTGATTAACATTTTGTGCTACGTGACATGTTGGCAGAGAAACAATACTTTCTGAGAAAGCAATGTTAGAAGATGTTTGTTTTGAAGCTGAATGCGCGGTACTAGCTGTATTTTTCTGTGCTGATATCAAGTTAAGGGGAGAGAGAGGCACTGCTGTTCCATCCACGGATGCCAGTCTATGTCTATCTGTTGCTACTGAGTTAGTGTTGTGGTAGTAGCCTCTGTTATCTGTTGGATTGTAATAATGATGGTAGGAAGGAAGGAAGGCTGCGAGGTTGGGAGCTTCTTGTGTCGGTGGCAACGTTGGGTAGTTTACTCTTTGCATCAAAGTTGCAGTATCCATGGAAAAGGTGGAGTTGGAGAAGTCCCCCGTTGATGAAGTGTTGGCATTGGTGTCAGGGGATTTCCTCGAAGTATCAACATTGGCACCAATGTTCGCTTCCACTAAAACTTCAAAATCGGAAGGTATTACCACATATTCAGGATTGCGGGAAACATACAGTTTCTTCAACACATTGAATATGTCCGTCTTGGAAATACTGATAGAGAGAGACTTTCTATAGACTTCGGACTTCACCCAGTTAAATGTAGAATCAACCAGACCCTTTACAAAGGTATTTTCTAAACAAAATGAGTTAAGACTTTCATCCGAATGAAAGAATAGCAGCTCACATTCGACATCAATTTTTTCTGGCTGATCGGCCAATTTTTCAATAACATATTCTGATAAAAGTAGTCTTTTTTGTATGGAATAAACACCTTTTTCAGGTTTTATCTCCATCTTGAACAATTTGCACTTTTCTTCTCCCAGCGGTGACTCAAGGTGTCGTTTGGCAGCCGGTGACTGAGAAACCTTGATTAGATCACATTTTATATCTGCTTCAGGTGAACCTCTTTCTTGCATCTGGTTTGTGTTGACGTTTGACGACCCCAATATTTGCATTGATGATTCGGTGACTGTACTATTTCCACTTGAACATCGTTTTTCTGATTCATGATCAGCCAAAGACAGTTCTGTGAATGTATTGCACACACTTATACGTCGGTTGGGTGCACCTTGGATGTGGGACAACGGGTCTGTGTTGGTATTACACACACTGTCACTTTGATCAGGTGATTTATTGTTAGCCGTAGATGATTCAGTGACTGAATGGGAAACACTTTTACGTCGATTAAGTACACCGTGGATGTGGGACAAAGGGTCTGTGTTGGTATTACACACACTGACACGTTCATCAGGTGATTTATTGATAGCTATAGATGGTTCTGAGACTGAATGGCACACACTTTTACGTCGATTGGGTGAATTTTGGTTATGGGAAGATAAGTCTGTGATCTTATTGGACACACCGTAACTTCGATCAAGTAACCTATTGTTAGCCGTAGATGGTTCTGTGACTGAATGACACACACTTTTTCGTCGATGGGGTAAATTTTGGATATCGGAAGATAATTTTGTGATTGTGTTGGACACACCGTAACTTTGATCGGATGATTTATTGTTAGCCATAGATGGTTCTGTGAATTTATGGCTCACACTTTTACGTCGATTGGGTAGATGTTGGATATCGGACATTGAGTCTGTCATTGCTTTGGATACACTGTAACTTCGATCAAGTGACCTATTGTTAGCCGTAGATGGTTCTGTGACTGTATGGCACACACTTTCACTTCTATTGGGTAAACTTTGGACATGGGACGATCTGTCTGTGATTGTAATGGACACACTGTAACTACGATCAATTGATTTATTATTAGCTATGAACGGTTCTGCACCTGTATGGCACACACTTTGGCGTCGATTGGGTAAACTTTGGATTTGGGATGATGAGTCTGTTCTGGCATTAAATACACTGCGACTCAGATCGGGTGGACTAAGGGTAAAAGCATAAGGGTCTGTAACTATTTTACGAACACTTACAGGATATTGTTCTCGAATAATATCATTTTTGATTTGTCTTGTCAACTCTGAGTTTGTAATGAACACACTTTTACGACGAGCTGGTGCAGGTTTCGTTGGTGTTTGAGGTGTACCAGATATACTTTTACGCCTGTTTGGGGGAATCTTGGTGCATTGCATGCTAAGACCTAAATTCATTTTAATTGCTCTTTGCCATTCAGCAATCCTGTGTTGGGAGGATCTTTTGGTTGCTTTGCAAGATTCTTTATATACTTCGCATTGGGTTTTAATATCTTTTACCATTCCCAACATTCTCAATCTGGTTTGCGTTTTTGGTGTTGAGTTGAGTGGGGGGGTGGGGGCACGGAACGTGTCTGCTGTCGAGAAGTGTGCCATGTCCTGAAAAGGAAAATATGATAATGTGAAAAAATGTTATATGATAGAACATGTCTACTGTCGAGAAGTGTGCTATGTCCTGAAAAGGAAAACATGACAATGTGAACAAATGTTATATGATAGAACATGTCTACTGTCGAGAAGTGTGCTATGTCCTGAAAAGGAAAACATGACAATGTGAACAAATGTTATATGATAGAACATGTCTACTGTTGAGAAGTGTGCTATGTCCTGAAAAGGAAAATATGATAATGTGAAAAAATGTTATATGATAGAACATGTCTACTGTCGAGAAGTGTGCTATGTCCTGAAAAGGAAAACATGACAATGTGAACAAATGTTATATGATAGAACATGTCTACTGTTGAGAAGTGTGCTATGTCCTGAAAAGGAAAATATGACAATGTGAACAAATGTTATATGATAGAATGTGTCTACTGTCGAGAAGTGTGCCATGTCCTGAAAGGGAAAAGATGACAACTTGAATAAATGTATAAATAAAAATGAAAAAATATTTATTGTACAAATAAAAAATACAAAAGGTGTAGCTTAACTACGTACAAGTTAAATTACATATAATGTTTATACAAAGAAGAATATTATAATGTTTATACAAATAAGAAAAATACAAATCTTTACTAAGTATAACATGAAATCGCTCACGCTGTATGTGCGCTTAGATCTTTTAAACTACAGAATGGATTTTCATGCGGTTTTCACCAATAGATAGAGTGATTCATGTGAAAGGTTTTTAGGTATATAATTTGTCAAGGTTTTGTGTAAATTGGTTGAAATACATAATATATCTGGCCAAGAGGCAGCGGGCAGCGTGGTATGGATTTGATTTAACAGATGGCGTTGGTTATAAAGGTTTCGTTAGCCACAGCAAAAGTGTGGCCGGGTCTGCTAGTATAAGGGTAGTTCTACCTTTTATGTCGGTCCTTCTTGAATGACTGGAAAGGCATTGACTCACCTTTTCAGACAGTTGTATCCATAAATCTTTCACCTTCACCTTCAATGGCCGCGACACTATAAATAACTAATTTATAAAAATACAAAAAAAAAAAACTTATTTGTAAGCGTTTGTAAAGGTCATTTCATGAACATTCTCCAGTTCTAAAGAATCATCATAATAAATATCAACTTTACTTTTGCCACTAATCTTTGCATAAATGTAATACTAATAGTGATGGGGGTAGCAAATGTAAAATCCTCCTATAATGTCCTCCGCGTGCAAAGCCGTATCTTCTCCACTCATAAACTTTCTAATTAAAGTGTGTTTATCGGAACTGACCTGCCAGATATTATAGTATGTTTCTGTATCTAAAAACTAAGAATTCTTAATAAATTGTGCAGCGCCCTAGAGGTGATTTTTCACAAAAACGGTGCTCTACAAATTATCCATTTATTATTATTATTATTGGGTGCGCGGTTGGCGTATTTCCCGATTGTGCACCGGTGCCGAGGGGATCAATGACGCTAGTTCTTCGGAGCATCTTCCATTGAAATACAGGTAGAACAAGGAATATAAAGCGTGGCGTTTTGTCTTTCTAATACCTTTTAGATCTTATAACTTACATGACAGTAAGCGCGATTGTTATACCATGTGAACATGAAATTGATGTTGAAAAATATTTCATGCAAAAAGTACCCGTGGTATGTCGTGCCGCCCACACTGCACAATTTTTTTATCCATGGGCGAGAAATAATAAAAATTGCGTTGTTGCCGATAGGTCAATTGACAGAAGAGGCACAAGAAGCACTATGAAAAAAGATTTTAAGAAATTCCGGTAGCGTCATTCCAGAAAACGCAACTGAGAAAATTCCAAAGTTGATGTTTTCAATTTGTTGTTGCTGTCATCAAATCCTCTCATAACAAGCAAAGGAAAGCTGCCAAAAAAAGCTAACCATACCCCCCAACGAAGCGCCGTTACAGCCGATAAGTGGAATTTATCCAAATACTAAGGATGATGGTAGTGATGATAATGATGATGATGATAGTGATGATGATAGCAATGATGATGGTGATGATGATAGTGATGATGATAGCAATGATGATGGTGATGATGATAGTGATGATGATAGCAATGATGATGGTGATGATGATAGTGATGATGAGTCAAACATGTCAGATAAAGAAAATTAAAAATATATATTTGGTAGTTATTTAACTAAATTGCTTATAAGATAGGGGACATTCATTTATTACGTAAGATGATTTAGGGGGGGAGAGGGGTCAACCATGTCTTATTTTTTCTTACAAGGGGGTGGGAGGGAGTCTCGATAGTTCTTACGTAAGATCACAAAAATGCGCAAAGTTAAAATTATAAGTTCCTTTGTACAGTGGCGGCGTAGGGTAGTTTGGCACCCGGGGCGGTTTTGCATTAAGCACCCCTACTTAAAATAAAACACCAAATACTAAACACGCTTACGAGACTTTATTTTACTAAAATATTCGATCACATTATCAAAATTAATATATCCCTGTCTCTTTCAATTAATAAAATCGAAAGATTGGTTAGTCGCACTTGGCTCATTGTGGACTTTACGTAAGATTTTATTAATTTTAACTTTGAAAAGCTTCTTTCATATGAAGCCACGGTAAACACAAATTGTTAAAAAAAATCTAAGACAGCGCTAAACTTGAAACAGACTCAGTATAGCCGCATTTTACGATGAATCTGAGAAGCTCCAATGTGGTCCATTGAATCGCTTCTTGGGCAGAAATGTTGGCGGCTTCCAAATGGCGAGACAATCGTAAAATCTCCAACACGACGTCCTCTGATGAAAATTCATCGTAAATTTTTATCCGATTTGGAACCATTCCACAAAGATCTTCTTCTGGTGATGTTACCAACGTTTTAGGCTGAATAACATTATATGTAACCAGAATAAAATCCATTGCCCTGTAACAATGGTCTAGTTCAGTGGTTCTTAACGTGGGTTCGATCAAACTTCAGGGGTTCGGTGGAAGGCAAGACACATCCCGAAAAAAAACGAAGAATATTGTTACCATCCCATCCCGCCCCATCCTATCCCATTGCGTCTCTTTACTCTTTCCGCCCGCGCAATGAGCGGTACAGTTCACAGTAGGTACGATTTATTATTATTCACTCGAGTGCCACGATGGACGTTTGCTCAAGGGCGGATCCAGGGGGGGGGGTCATGGGGGTCATGACCCCCCCCTGGGCTGAGTCCAGGACCTAGGTGGACCTACTTTTTACCTGTATCTATTATTAAAAAAATTAAATTATAACTTCTAGTGACTTGACCACGACTATGTGACCCCCCCCCCCCCCCCCCTGGCGCTATGTGACCCCCCCCTGGCGCCAAAGCTGGATCCGCCCTTGCGTTTGCTCGATGTTACGCGCGGTATAAGATCAGACCAAACGCAACATGAATTCTTTCTTTTAGGGAATTAGAAATTATATTCGAAAAATAATGAAAATATAGTTGCGATGCGTTTCAAAATAGATATTAGTATGTAAGTAGCTAGGCACAAGAGTAGGTAGTTATTAATTGATATGTTTGTATAGAGGGATATTTTATGCGCATTCTTTGGCTGTACGAGTGAGTTGTCGTTGTCACCCCCTTGGTGCTTGGCACCCGGGGCGGACCGCCCCCTCCGCCCCCCCCTTACGCCGCCACTGCCTTTGTAAGTAGGTACAAAAAAGCGTTTCTATAAATTGTTACTTAGAAAAATAAACATTAAAACAAACCAAATGTGTATTCATTTTTTCCTTTAGATTCTTACGTAATAAATATTAAACAGGGGGGGAGGGGGTCGGCCTATTCTTATTTTTTCTTATAATAGGGGGGAGGGGGTCGAAAACTAGCAAAATTCATCTTACATAATAAATGAATAGCCCCATAGATGTAATAAAGTTTACATATATATAAATATATATATATAGCTCTTCCCTTCACCTGTATCTGTAATCTCAGTATTACTAGCGGCATATTCTCTTTTCATACTCCAGGCAGGTCAGTCACAAGACAGTACCTAACATATTATTGTAGCAATTCTAAGTCAACGAGTCAATATTATACTCCTATGCGACGGATTCAACAGCTTGGAAACAAATACTCTGAAATTGTTGATATCTTTAGTACATCAAAGTGAAGTTTTTTTCATCACATAAGGGAATAATACTTTGATAAAGCTATTAAAATTGACTAATTCATTGGCAGTATTTTGTCGGCTGAAAGAAAAAAAACTATTTCAGATTTATTATATTTTGTACCTACATACTGTGTGGTTTAAATTCAATACCTAATATTTTTACTTTGTATTTATTTTTGTGCAAGTGTTTTAAACAGTAGTTTCCTGCACTATTTACCAGTATAATTTTGTTAATATTGTTATATATATGTATGTAAAAGCCTAAATAGGCGTAAATAAATAAATAAATAAATATTCCCCAGCCACTTTAAAAAAGCAAACATAGTACCTATTTACAAATCCGGAGAAAAAAATAATCCCTCAAACCCATATACATCAGAATTCAATAGACCAGAACATACAGATGAGGGGTAAAACCAAACTATGGGGGGCGAAGAGAGGAAAAATGACTGTGATTCGTTAAAAAATCAATCTGACAGTATATAGGCATCTCGCATTATAATATCACCATTTAGTTCTTAAAAGCAAAATCTGCTTTGAATGAATAGACCTTTTTACATGGGTGCGCGAATTGCTTGCCACGTTAATAACATGTTAATATTTAAATTTGCTAAGGCCAAATGCTCGCCCCGAAAAGATTCGCCCCAATTCACACAGCAATATTTTGTTGCCGTGTTTAGTTAAGACACTTTTACAAATGTTTCATAATTTACTTACCACTGTAATCAGCGACGAGCACACTGGAGAACCGCCCACATTCGCTATGTCCATATAATATGTGGGTAAAATGTATAGCACAAGCTACCGTTTTTGGCGTGTTATTTCGAAAAATGTATGGATGTTACTTCCGCGCTGTTCAGGACAAGAATGATGACGTCACATATTTTTGATTCAAGCGAGGTTCTCTCCCCTCCCCATGGAGCGAGCTGGCTCCAAGGCGGAGCTCTAGCCGGCTCCATGGGAAGGGGGAAATAATACGTTTTTATCACTTAGGGCAGGTCCAGATATATTCATATGTCCGTGCTCAAACCATAGGCCCATTTTAAATGTGCTCACAAAAGTTCTCGAAAATCTAGTGAAAATCCAAGTTGTAGACTACCTAGACAAACACAAAATCTTCTCAGAAAATCAGTATGGTTTTCGAAAAAATATGGGAGTATAAGATGTAATATGAAGAGTAACAGAAACCATTTTAAAAAATCTTGACAAAAAAAGTTGCATTGCAGTTTTTCTCGATCTAAGCAAAGCCTTTGACACAGTGTCTCATAAAATCCTCCTTAAAAAACTAAAAAAACATAGGTATTAAAACTTCTGTACATGACTGGTTCAAATCATATATAACTGACCGCAGCCGCTCACTAAGGGCCGTCTGTTTCAGCAGAAAGCTAAATCGTGTCCTAAGGTTAAATTTTAAATGTCCGTTAAAGTAACGAGGACGTTAAATAGAACCGCGCGCTGTTTCAACTGTATTTTCGCTTAAGTAATAGTTGTCAGTGTGGCCAGTCTAAAAAGCGGAATATTCCTCGGAATTGTGTGACAAAATGCATCGAAATATTTTTTGATGCGGCAACACCGTAAACTAAATCAGAACAACTGACAATATATCCGGTTGTAAAACGTCCCTACGAATAAAGGACGTTTTCAAGCATTCTTGCCGTGGGACGTTTAGTTTTCGAAATTTACGGTAAAAACTAACAAAAGTGCCTAAAATTTGCTGGTTTTACCGAAAATCCCCGTACGGGCGAGTTTGCAGAGGTCGAAAACTTGGTTTTTACATCGCTGTTGCAATCCAAATGAGATTTTGCTATATTGACTTGTATGTTATATTACTAAAAAATAATATCAACCAATTACTAAAACACACAATCTACCATGGATACATGGTTAAAATATTATATTGTATATCTCAGCAACGCTTTTTCACACAAAAGTCATCTTACGCTCAAATTATTGCAGACTACGTTAAGGCACCATGAAAAAAACTTTTTGTCATTTTTTTTTTAAATTTAATTTCCTGAAAGATGCATTTGTTAAGAACTGTTATGAAGTGGTGTTAACTCTTATTTAAAGTTATTATTTTTCTAACACCTCTTCACAACAAGAACCATTGTTGTTTTAATTTTCGTAAAGTGATTAAGAATACGGGCAGGCAACACAGAGACGGCCGGGAATCTATGGTTTCCGGCTCCGGTTTGGTTTTCACTCTGGAATCGTTTCACCGACGGGCAATCGTTGAAATGTTGGCACAGTCAATTAATGATAATTTACATTAAACCCAGACGGGTGAACGTATAGGAAATGTAAGAATAGTGTTTCCACAATGATGGGTGAAGTTTCAACCGAATAAATATAAAGTTTAATCGAGTGTTGTAAATTAAATGACCGCAAAGGTCCGCGCGTGCAATGTAAAATTAAATAATTTACTACCGCAAATCGTTGCCATCGCGCGATGTTGTGAAACCGCGCATGCTGCCAAGGAAGCATAATACTCCCGGGGCGCTATCCAGGCCTTATTTTACATACGGGAGTTGTATTAACATAACAACGCGCTCTGGACTGCACCAGCCAAGGCCATCCGCCCGTGGAGCTCCCACATTGTCATGGATGGGAACTCAATGCGCTGAGATCAGCCACCCTGTGCTGGAGACGCTGGACCCGTCTCCAGGGCACCCTTTCCGGACGGAGATCCTGATGGTTCCAGCTGGGTCTGACGAGATCGGATCCTTACCGGTTTGATGGAGGCTTCCCGCTCACACACGCCCGCACACGGTTATATAAATGTTAGTTAGCTTAGATAGAATTTAAACCATCGACCGATCCCTGGGGGTAAGTTTAATTTAAACATATTTGTAATACTGTTAATATGATCAATATATACTACGCTATATTTTTCTGAACATCATCTTTCAATTAACACCCGAACCATCATATCATGCATACCATTGTGCCCACGCTCAGAGATTGTGTCATGCTCTCTTACATCCAGAACATTACTACCGAGAACCGAGTATTGGCGCGCAGGATTCTGCAAAGTTCCGGATGGTATATTATTTGAACACCCACACAAACTGTGTTTATATTTGGCAATAGCCCACATAAGAAACTACCTAGCAAGCAACATAACAGAACGCTCTCACCAAATGTCAGAAATTCGTAAAATTGATGGAGATACAGCCAGCGGCGTAGCAAGGTTGGTCGGGGATTCCCGAAAAAAAGTTTTATTTTTTTATTTTCGTTCCTAGCTCGAAGTATTGCTCGGTCATTCTAATTTCGTTCGTATATTGTGATTGACGTAAATTCGTGAAGTGAATTGTTATCTATTAACTGACGTGAATCAGTGAAAAAGTTGTTATATGGTTAGCGTTTTTCATGTTATGGTTAGATCATTTCAAAAAAACAAGATAAATGGATTCGATAGTTCACCTTTTCTAATAGACCCAAAACATGAATCCAATTACACCAGAATCGATCGATAAATGATTGAAGAAAAATGATCAATCATTATTTGTATGTTTTTTTTCTGTATAATATTGTTTTGTGTAAATCAAATAATATTTTAGGAATAATAAGTAATTTAGAGGATTTCAGAATACGATTTTTATGAATTCGAAATAGGCGTTTTGAATTTGTTTACGAAACCCTATTTACCAAGTCAACTATTTGCCACTTTTCTCAGGAGCAGATATTCCAGAAGCATTTGCAGATTATTTTAAATCAACTTATAGTAAGGAAGCTGCGGACTTGAAATCTTTTAACTAACTATGAAATCTTTTATTCATTTATACCTGGAAAAAATACGCCACTAATAGCGCAGAATGTTGATATTCAAAACATCACAAACATTGACATCACCGCTGCTGCTAAAAAATTAAAAGCCAAAACTTCTTTTGGACCGGATCTTATTCCGTCATTCGTGTTAAAGGTTGTTTTGAGCCCTTATTAACACCTCTCGCGTATATTTATAATCTCTCACGTAACTCCGGAACATTCCCAGACGTCTGGAAGATCTCCAAAGTTACACCGGTACATAAAACTGGTGATAAGGCACCAGTCTCTAATTACAGACCAGTGGCGATCCTATGATCCTCTCCAGCCAAGTTATTTGAACTAATAATTCATAAATTCATTTATACTCAAGTTTATTTATTTATTGTAAGAAACAAACAGCAGTTTTATACAGGATGTTAAAAATGAAGCGGTTAAAAATGAGGTAAGCCAAAACAGTTTCTTATGCTAAGGGTTATTATGATATAATACAAAATTTTAATTGGTTATAACCATTACATGAAAATGAAATTAACAAAAATATATAAATGTAAGTATATTAGAAGGAAGAAGGAATAGGAAAGGGCAAGAGGCAGAGGAAGATGGGATGGGGACAGGAGATGCTCATGCTGTACATTTTCTATAGCTGTGCATTAATTTAATTCACATTTGTGGTCGTACGCTTGACTTCGTATCGGTATTTCACAAGAGTATTATTAAGAATATCGATATTGTTAAATTGCGTGTTATATTGCGCGCATATGCGGGGGATTGGAGAATTTTTTCTAAGGTTGGTTCTGTACGCGGGCAAATGAAAAAAATGGTTTAGTCTGGTTGGTCTTGCAGGTATGTGAATTCTTAAATAATTTACGAGTTCAGGAGAGTCCAGGCCGTTATTCAGAATTTTGTATAAAAATATTTGATCAGATATTAATCTACGCGTTTGAAGTGGAGTAAAGTTGTGAAATTTTAAGGATTCGGTGTTATTTGCAAAGAGTAATTTGAATTTATAATTTATGTGTTTAAAAAATTTGTTTTGCACACTTTCGATTCTGTCAATATGGCATTGGTAGAACGGTGCCCAAATTAGTGTGCAGTATTCTAAGTGGGGGCGGAAATACGTGGTGTAAAGGGAATACATAGTTTTAATATTGCGAAAAGGTTTAGATATGCGAATTATAAATCCCAATATCTTATTTGCTTTGTTGATTACTTCGTTAATATGTTTGATAAAATTTAGTTTTACATCTAGTACTACCCCAAGGTCACGGATTGATTCTATTTCATTGATATGTGTATCATGAAAGTTATAATTAAAAGAAATTTTATTTTTGTTACGCGTAAAAGATAATTTGTTGCACTTAGAAATGTTTATGATTAATTTGTTTAATTTACAGTATGCAAAAAGACGATTTAAGTCTTCTTGAAGTTTTATGCAGTCATTGATAGATTTGATTACTAAGTATATTTTTTTGTCATCTGCATATGCAAGGTAGTTAGCATGTAAAAAACATTTATAAATATCAAATATATATACATTAAACAATAATGGTCCCAGGTGAGAACCTTGCGGTACGCCAGAGGGCACAGTAAAAAAGCTAGACTTAGTTCCCTCAACTGATACGCACTGTAGTCTTTTCTGCAGATATGAAGTTAGCCACCTAAGTAAGTCGCCATGGATTCCTAATTGGTGTAATTTTTTAATGAGGATAGAGTGGTTAACTTTATCGAAAGCTTTCGAGTAATCTGTGTAGATGACATCTACTTGGTGTCCATTATCCATATTGTTGTTAAGTATTCAGTAAAGTTGACTAAGT
Source organism: Limnephilus marmoratus (assembly GCA_917880885.1). Classification (NCBI taxonomy): domain Eukaryota; kingdom Metazoa; phylum Arthropoda; class Insecta; order Trichoptera; family Limnephilidae; genus Limnephilus; species Limnephilus marmoratus. Next base: position 21,840,314 of record OU862919.1, on the reverse strand, counting down.
TTGTTAGTACTGACCTTTTTTGTAAAAAACCATGTTGTTGATTTTGTATGCTGCGGACAATAGTTATATAAATTTGATCGTACACAATACGCTCAAAGAGTTTGCTAAATACTGTGAGTATTGAGATTGGGCGATAATTTGCAATGTTACTTTTTGAACCAGTTTTATGGATGGGGATTATAATGGCTTCTTTGAATTTTGTGGGAAATATTCCTTTTTTTAAAGACATGTTAAATAACTTAGTTAAAGGATATGCAAGATTTTTGGCACATTTTGAGATAAAATATGGCGAGATACCATCACTGCCCGCACCCTTAGTAACATCCAATTTATTCAAGTATTTATTGACCAATGAGTTGTTTATTTGTACGTTCCCGATCGGGTTATCATTATTAACGCAGGTAGAATTATCTATATTACTGGGATCATCCGTGCCCTCATCGCTTACGTAAGTAGATTGGAAGTGTTTACAGAACAGTTGGCACACTTGATGAGCACCGGTGCCTGACTCGTCTTTTAGGTTCATGATTTGTGGTATGCCATTTGTCCTATTTTTGTTTTTAGCGTAATTCCAGAGACTTTTATTGTTAGATGGAATACCAGACTCAACTGAATTTATATATTGGGTGTAACAATGTTTCTGTAAATGTTTTTGTTGTATGCGTTTGATAGAAAATAATCTACTGGATTATTATTTGATTTCCATTTTTTGTGTAGTATTTGTTTCTGTTTTATGATTTTGATTAGGGGAGGTGAATACCAGTTGGGAAATTTTTTCTTTTTGATGAAACATTTAGGGACAAACTGATTAATGGTGTTATTTAAGATTTCATAAAAAGTATAAATTGCTTCGTCAACGTCAGCATTATCGTGAGTAAAAGACCAGTCTGTTTTAGACAGGTGTTGGTTAATTAAATCATAATCAGCTTTATCATACCGATAAATTTCTTTTGGTGGAGCATTGATTGTTGGTGTGTCTGATTGTAGTATGATTTTGAGCGATGGATGGTGTAAATCCTCTTTGACAAGAGGGCTGTATGCTTGAGATACAAGGCATTCCTCAATACAGATAACTAAATCTAGTATACGTTTATTGGCATTTTTAATGGAATTGTATTGATTCAATTCAGAGTAATGGATTGTGTCAGCTAGTAACGAAGTAATTGAATTTAAATTTTCAGGTGTTAAGTGTGAATTTTTATCTTGTGGTTTCCATGTTATAGTGGGCATATTGAAGTCTCCAATTACGAGTATAATATCATCTGGGTTTTGATCTTTGACGTTAGCAAGCAAACAAAGGAATGAACTAAGAGCATTTTCATATCCATGTCCCTGTGGTAAGTATAGACAAGAAACATGGATGGTACGTTTTGAAGTATAGTTAGAGGGGGGAACAGTTACCCAGATGCATTCAGCATTACAGACCAAGTCTTCGCGAGGGTATGCATTAAGATTGTTATGAGTTATGATCATGACTCCACCGCCTCGACGAGAATCTGATTGGGTATTAATGCTATTGATTGTAATGTTATTTGTCCTATCTCGTCTAAAAATACTGTAAAATTCAGTTGGTGCCAGTTCCGGATCTAAAATAGAATCATTAAGCCAAGACTCAGATATACCGAAAATGAAACAATCGTCATTCAAAAGAATATTATTGTGAAAAATCTCAGTTTTAGTTAACCAGCAACCCTTTATAATTGACCAGCAACACGGTTTTAGGTCTGGCCGATCTACTGTGTCTAAGCTAATGGTTATATCTCAAGCTCTTGATAGCAACAATCAAGTAGATGTATCATACAACGACTTCGCAAAAGCCTTTGACTCGGTAGATCCGCTTATTCTCATAAATAAACTCGACCAATTTGGATTTTCAGCGAAACTTCTGTCTATTTCTAAGTTATTTCTCAAGCAGACAGCAATACGTAACTTATGGTATATTCCACTCTTCCAACTTCATCACAAACTCTGGAGTTCCGCAGGGGTCAAATCTTGGACCCTTACTCTTCTCGCTATTTATCAACGACATTTATCATTGCTTAAAATTTTCTAAGTTTCTCTTATTCGCGGATGACCTTAAAATATTTCTTTTAATAAAATCTTTGGAAAATTACTTGCAGCTACAAAGTGATATAAATTCTATCGTCGAATGGAGTCACACTAATAAGTTAGGATTTAATATTAAGAAATGCTCTATTAGGTGCTACACCAAGGCAAACAAAACGATTTACTATAACTACAAAATGTCAAATTCATCTCTTCAGCACATTGTTATTTTGAGAGATTTGGGAATCACATTTAATGCGCACCTAACATTTCACGTTCACATAGAAACGTTATGCAGCAAAGCTTTAAGATGCTAGGATTTGTGCTAAGCAACTCCAGAAACTTTTGCAGCTCGGCCGCGAATCATTTGCTATACTATAGTTTAGTACGTAGAATTTTGGAAAGTGGTTCAGTAATATGGAGACCAGTGGATTTAACATATGTTTATGTCCCCGACAACTTCACAAGAGCGCGTAGACACAGAACTTTTGTTGTTCCGAGATGCCGAACTAACTTACCAAAATGATTCTGTTACTAAATTACCTGTCCCCTGATATAGATATTTTTCAACTAAATATTCATCAATTCAAACACGCTATTATTACTTAATAAAATAAAATGTATCGTTCGTATCTTCGTAATCTTGATCTGTTGGCTTTGGTGAGAGCGACGGTTTTTAGTCCGTAGATCATTGCCGGTGCAATTGTCATGATGTAAAGTAGTCTAGAGGTGTGCCAGTCCAGTTTCATCTTAAGTAAGAATGGCATTACGGTTTTAGTATTTTGGACCGCCTGTTTGCAGCGTTTCTTGATTGTGTCTTTCCTGCTCATTGTTGAGGTTATATACGTTCCTAGATATTTGATTTCTTCGGGTTTCATACAGATTCCTCCTACATTGTACCATTGTGATTCTGGAACTATTCTCATTGGATTTCTGACTAAGAGTTTAGTTTTTGTTTCATTCAGGGTCAGGCCTACTGATTTCAACAGCTGTTTCAGTTTTTCGATTATTTTTCCAAGTATGTTGGTGTTATTTGCCAGTATAATTATGTCATCTGCGTATGCTAATATGATTGGCAGGATGATCCTGAGGTCTTGATCTAAATTTAATTCTTCAATTTCTTCTTCTAGAGTTCTTAGGATTTCGTCCATAAGTATTGTAAACAGCCTTGGAGATAGGGGGCACCCCTTTGTAAGGTAATTATATAATAAACAAAACAAAGAAACGACTTCAGAAAATGCGCTAAAAAGTAAAAAAAAATGATTTCGTATTCTTCTACAATTTAATAATCAACTTACTTTTTCTACTCATCAATATGTAGGAACGATTGTTATTTTTGGAGTCGGTGTCAGCCAAGGTAGGTTTGTAACTACATACATAGTTATAGGTGAGATGTGCTTGTGTCGCACGCGTGACTTGACGAGGCGAGAGGCGAGAGTGGGACCGCGGCGGGAGGGGAGCTGTCAAGTGAACACGCCGGGCCGGGTATCTTGGCTGACACCGACTCCAAAAATAACAATCGTACCTACATAGACCTGCTCATATGAGACACACATTTCTTGACCATAACGACGTTACGGTAAGTGACTCAAAGATCCGGATAACCTATAAAGGATTTGACCGAGTATCGTTAATTTGCTCCTAAGAATTGAAGAGTTCCGTTACTTTGTCATGGATCCCATAATCAGAACCTAACCAAACTCGCATCAAACAACTCTTGAAATACATCCTTACCAATAAAAAAAGAATGATCGAAATCGGTTGGCGTGATATTGAGTTATTCGTCCATTTGTCGCGCACATACTTAATGCACATTTAAGACTTATATGGTTTTTTCATGGATGCCATTGTCAGAACTGGACCAAATTGAAATGGGACCACACGGGAAACGCCAGCTTTCAAATAAAATTTAAAAAAATCATCAATATCGGTTCACACAGTCGAAAGTTCTGAGGAAACAAACATAAAAAAACAGTCGAATTGAGAACCTCCTCCTTTTTAAAGTCGTTTAAAAAAAAAATAAAAAAAAGATACTTAAGATTCATTAAAAAGATACTTAAGATATATTGACTTAGAGTTTTAAAATAGAATTGAGTCTTTAACTGACGATTGAAGGTTGAAGTAATTAAGAAAGTTGTCGATATTGCTGAAACTAGATATTTGTGCTTGAGGCATATTTTAAATGACAAATATGAAATCCGCGTACAATGCATTAACAGAAAGTAGCAATCAGTTGCTGCACTAATACGTAATGTCACAATGTAATTAGTGGTAAGGTTAGGTGATTAGGCGATTAGGTGATTTGCACATAAAAAATGAATTAACAGAAAGTAGAATTCCATAGGAATTCCATAGCGTCACAATGTAATTAGTGATAGTATAGGGCGTTGAGCACTTAACACCTCCATCGTTAATTTGAAATTATAGTTTGAAGAATTAAAAATATAATTTCACAATATAAAAGTAGTTTAAGGTGTACAGAGAGTAGTGAATTTCTTAATGAATACATTTATATAATGTAAAGTACCTTTTACCATGAAATATTATTACGAATTTCTTAATATCTAAGTTTATATAGTATAAAGTATATGAAACATTTTAATTTTAAATAATCAGATACGTTTTTATGATACGATTTTATGTACGATTACACACCTGTCCTGATGATGGACACTGCAACGCTGTCCGAAACAGGAGGTGTTGTTTAAAGTGTTGGCTAAAGAAGGAGGTAGCGCTACACGGCATAACACCCCAAAAAATAACGAAAATTTAAATAATCCTTTATTTAGGATAATACAATTTTAAAATTATTCTTAAAATTGTATAATACATTTAACCTTGAATTTATTTTTGTGGTATAATATCTTCTATCTACATGAAACATTGTGTTGATTCTATATAATTTTATTTTATTGTTGGAAAGATTACAGAATATATTTTTTGTAAATATTTTTATTATTGATTTGATGTTTGAAATCATGCACTTCTGCGAACAGGAGTTATTATAGGTGCTGATGGTGCAGTATTATTTACGGGAGTTAATTCTAAGTCTCGTTCTGGTAAACATTGACGAGCTTTACAACATGAAATCATATTTAATACAGGATTTACATTAATTGAAGGATGTTGTGAATTTGATCTAAATTCTATCGGATGTATGTAATTCCTATTTCTGTTACAATACAAGTTTTTAAAATATTTAATAATTTTGTAAAATAAATAGCACAGAAGTATATTTGCTATTGACAATATTGTATATAGGTACTAGCACTTAAACTATTGGCGGCTTTTGGTTCGGCTTCGCCCAGTTGATGACAATGTTGGTGACAATGGTGATCATTTTTAAATCCATGTTCTTAAATCCAGTGGTTCCAAAAATAGCCCGTTCCTCGGATCATCCAGTGATCGCTAGTCACCGGGACAAAGTAACCGGGATGGGCAATTACGTCATATGTAATATATAGCCGCTTGATACTATTATTTACAACTAAGTATTACCGTCAAGACAAAATGTCGACAAAAACATTACACATAAGCATTCTCGTATAACACGCCACTGCACGAACCGCTTCTTTCGGTGTGGGGGTAAAATCTCGAACGGCGTTCGAGCTTTCGAAAAATTTGGAAAGAATCGTATGTACCCACGGTTTGGACTATTCATGGAGTTTGCACACAAAAGTAGTAAAATTCTGGAACGCAAACGAAAACGAACCGCTATGAACATAGGTGCAGTCTCATCGCTCGTTGCTCGTCGCTCTGAAAGAAAGCATGTATGGTACCTACCTACCAACTATACGATATCTTGAGAAAATATTATAATTTATAACCGAACCGCGTTTCGTTTCAATTTTTGTCGGTTGTGCGGCGCTCGGGAGCTCTTATTAACTAGCCGCCACTGGTTGAAACTATAATTCAAAATATATTTTAGGAGCATTGGTATCACATATCACATTTCATCGCAAGAAAATCCTGCGAATTTGGGTTCACGAGGAGTTTTTCCAAGTGGAATCGTTAACGCTTCGTTATGGTGGAAAGGCCCTAACTTTATATCGGCACCTTTGGAAGAATGGTTATTTGTTAGGCCTCCAAATATCTCCGTGGACCAGTTACCAGAGTATAAGCCAACAAAATTAATTTCTATATCGACGAATATGTCAACTTGTGGCGAAGAGTTTTTATTGAAATTTTCATCATTATCGAAATTATTGCGTGTTATATGTTGGTGTCGTCGATTTATCAATAGATTACTTTCGGAATCGATTATCAATTTTAATGGTTTATCCCCGCTTTCGTTAAAAGAAAATAATTTAGCCTTGCAATGTTGCATTAAGCTAAACTAACTAACTAACCATCACGCCGTTTCCCCGCAGGGGTAGGCAGAGAGGACGGACCGCCAAACTCGGTCTTGGCACACAGTCTTTGCCCCACTCACATTCATATATCGTCTTATGAGACATAACTCTTCTATTATTCTGACTTTTGACATGGCCCGACTCAAGATTCACTTGATCGTGCCATGTAATTGTAATTGTAATGTGTCAATAATAACGTGCCATGTATTGTAATTGCCAACATTACAAATTTATAAAGATAATATTAAAAATCAAGTTGCACCCTTTAAAAATAACAGAAGTCTTAGACAAACATCAATACTTCCCACTCCAAAATGTAAAAAAAAAATTGGACAATTGAGTCATAAATATCTCGGAGCAAAATTTTTTAATTCATTACCAGAAAAAATTAGAAACATGAATACCAATATAAAAAATTTTAAAACTCACCTTAAAAATTATACTGAAAACTTAAACTGAATGATATAAAAAAGCAATACAATAACACCCCCCCCATACACACAAGCCTTGCTTAATTATGGGGGTAAATCAAATATTCTACTATGTAATTAATTACTGTATAAAATTTATTTCTAATTTATGTACCTTCTATTACTAATAAAAAATAAAAAAAATAAAAAAATGTCTTCTTCACATTATTTTCTTCTTTCATTCGCCCTACATGCCCAAACCATCTGAGAGTCCCTTTCTTAATCTTACTCAGCAGCTTAGATCAGCCTTACATTCTTTGTGGATATTTTCTCATTATACATTTCTCACACTTCACTTGATCGCACCATGTCTTCCTCGGGCGTCCCCGACTTCTACCATTCACATTTGCGTCATATATTCTTTTTACACTACTCTCTTCGTTCATTCGCTCTACGTGCCCAAACCATCTGAGGGTCCCTTTCTTAATCTTACTCATTATACTTACATCAGCCTTACGTTATTTGCGGATATCAACATTTCTAACACGATCATACATGGTTTTACCACACATTCGCCTCAGGGATCTCATTTCAACAGCATTCATCCTTCCTCTGCCAGTTCCATGCCTCACTGCCATACACCAGGGAAGGTACCAGGACTCCATTGTGGACTGCTAGCTTCGCTTCTTTTGACAGTTTTTTTTAGCGCCAACGGCATTCAGTTAATGGAGTTCCATTAATGGAGTTTCAATATCTCTATCAGCCTTCATATCTCTCGTAAACATACTATCCAGGTACACACAATCATCCACCTGCTACAAGTATTCATAATTCACAACTATATTGCACACTGTTGTAACGTTATTATTTTCATGGTTCTTATTCAGTCGGTACTTGCTCAGAATAAGTACCTATTATTAATTTCGGCGTGCCGTTGGAACGATGCAGAACAAATTAAAGTTGCCTGGAACGTTGCTCGATTGTTTTGAAAAAGAGAAAAAATCTGTTATAAGGGCGACGTCATGACATAATAATGAATTTGTCGGAAGTTTGATTTGTAAAGAGTTATATTATGAAGTGTGATTTTGAGTTTAATCTCAGCACGAGAAATATTATTATTACTCGTAAATGATTGTGTAAATTTCTCCATCAGCGACTTTGCTTCGTAACAGAGTGGTTGCTTGATGTAGTCCGGGTTTTTGTTCAACAAGCCAGGGAGGCTAGTGCGAACACCTACAAATTGGTGCTGTTAAGAAGTATTGCTTGACGCTCGTGATGAGGGGGAAAACAATCCACCGATAAATAGCCATCGGCATTTACTGATCACAGCTTGATACATTGATGTTTTGGTCGGGCGTGTTTACAGCGTATTACGTTATATGACGTAGCCACGTACAATCCTATATCACCGAGGACAACTTTGATGAAGATTGCAGACGCTTCTTAAATGACATCAACAATCTAGAACTGCGGATTATATCCTTTCATTGCTCAGAGATGGCCATCAGCGGGCCTTTGTGGATGGACTGGAATCTCAGCTGCTTCACGGTGTCGTGGGCTTGCGAAGCGGCAGCTCTGGGGCTCTTCTCCAGCTATCTGGAGCCCTTGTCGATGAGGTTAGAAGAGGTGTGCTATATTAACTATCGCAAGCTATGAATGATCATTTGGAGTGGATTCTACTAAAATAACTGAATTATCTCTCTCTCTCTATCTACATTTTTTTGAGTTTACAAAGGTATTTATGTAGATTATGTTTTTGCTTGTCAATAATAACAAGTACATTTTGTTTAATGTGAGTTCTTTTATTTACATCAGATAGTAGCTTTCTTTTTATCCCACGCAGGACCCTGAGATGATGATGAGAGCTCATGCATACGGAATTTCTCTGCTAACTGAGAAAGGTACGTGTCATTTTTGGCGCCCCACGTTGGGCCCAATCCCATCTCTTTCAATTCTTGCATACAATTATCCATGTATAAATTGAATAACCATGGTGACATTACGCAGCCTTGCTTAACACCTTTTGTGATGTCAAACCACCCCGTAAAACCACCGTTCACCCTAACACATGCAACGCTTCCCTCGTACAGAGACGAAATTGCCTGTATGAGATTTGTATTCACTCCATACTTGGACAACACCTTCCATACCTTTTTCCTGTCGACTTGGTCGTATGCTTTTTGTAGATCTACAAAGGCACAGAAGAGTTCTGATTTTTTGCCAGAAACTTCTCAGTGAGCACAGTGAGCAAGGAGAAAATCTGGTCCATGCATCTCCTTCCACACATAAAGGCACCTTGCACATCCCATATTTTATCCTTTGTTTCCATTCTTACCCTTTCAATCAATATTCTTCCGTACATCTTGCCGACTGAACTTAGCAGGCTAATAGCCCTATGATTCCCACCTTCCATACGTGACCCTTTACCTTTGGATAACGGCATGATTACAGCCCTTCTCCAATCTAATGGCGTGTAACCCTCCTCTATATACTGGTTAAAAAGTTTGCACAACCATGTGAGAATAATATGGCTATCTCCTTTAAAGTATTCGGCAGCAATATTGTCGAAACCAACAGCCTTACCATTCTTCATGCATTTTGCTGATTTTTTTTAATTTCATCCATGCTGATTTTGATAACATTCACTCCGTCATCGTTTATGAACGATGATTATGAACTGATGTTTATGAACTGATTCGCCGCTGGCCTCACTATCACCCGGGTATCTTTCGAAGACTTCCTCAAAATATTTCAAACATCTCTCTTTTATTTCTTCATCACTCGTCAACATTCTTCCATCTTTCGATTTTATCACTTTTAGGCTTCCGTTCTCTGGACCGCTCCGGGACCTTTTGTCCTCCTTCCAAAACAGTTTAATGTTTTCTTGGAAGTGTTTTGTTATTTTTATTCCCTCTTCCTTTTCCAGGTGTTTCTTTCGTACTTTCACTCCAACACTTACTCTTTTCTTGCATCCCTTATATATTTCTTTCGCTCCATCTCTCTCTTCGCCAGAAGCACTGCCAGCCGCTGTCAGACATAACCATGCTTTCTTCTTCTCTGAGACCAGTGTTTTAATCTCGTCATCCCACCATGCGTCACCTTTCTTCCCACCTTGCGTACTTATTCCACACACATCTCTAGCAGATTCACAAAGACTAACCTTTATGTGGTTCCATGTTTCATCAATGCTTAGACCATCCATTTCCTTCTCATTCAATCTCGTCTCTGTACGATTCTCATACTCATTTCTGACATTAGCGTATTACAGTTTTTCTACTTTGACTCTGGTCGGAGTTGATACCGTTTTCACTTTAGAGCGCCAGCCGCGAAAGAGGTTTTTTTCTTGACACCGCTAGAAAGTGGTCAGTTTCAACCTCAGCCCCTCTGAAAACTCTTGTGTTCTCAGTAACGGCTCTCAACCTAGAGTCAAATATCACAAAATCGATTAATGATCTTTCATTTCCTCTTTCCCACGTATATTGATGGATACCTTTATGATCGAAGAAAGTATTCGGTACAAACAGGTTCCACTCTAAACATACTTCAAGTATTCTATTCCGATTGTCATTCGTTCTATTATCCCACTTACCTAAGACTGAATCAAATCCATCACGTCTAATTCCCACCCACCTATTCAAATCGCCCACCATTATAATCCTTTCATTCAAATTTTTAAGCTCATTACGTCGTTCACACCAGTCCAAAAATCATCTTTCACTTCGTCGCTTTCAGAATTAACAGGAGCATGGCAGATAACAAGAAACACCCTTGTCAAACCAATTTTGAATCGGATCCACATTATTCACGGACTTAATAATAATAATTGGCTAATTTATATAGCGCCGTTTCCGTGGAAAATCACCTCAAGGGCGCTGTACAAATAAATATATAAAATAATTAATATTACTGGGTTATAACTAAGATTTACAATTACAACTAGTGACTTACATCTAAGACTTATAGCTACTTATATTACTGGCTTACAACTAAGATTTACAATTATAACTAGTGACTTACATCTAAGACTTATAGCTAGTGACTTATGACTAAGACATATAGATTCTGACCTAAAACTGGTGACTTAATAACATACATATTTACAATTAAGATTAGCGCCAGAAGAAGTAGGAAGTTTTTACATAATATTAAAATTCGAGAACACAGGTGCAAAAATGATCTTAATGGGTTAACTGGATTTACGGAAAGATATAGATATTTTAAATAAATTAATAAAATTAACAGTCGATCTTTACCGCATTAAGGTTCATCGCTCAACATTAAACAGATTGATTTAACTACAAACAAAGGGAAAAGAAGAAAAAAAATTGCAAAATTTAAATAGAATGATGAATTTATGAAAATGAGAGTCGGAAAAAGTGAGTTTTCAGTTTGGATCTAAATTCCGCTGAGTTGGTTATGCATCTCAATTTCATAGGAAGTTTATTCCAAGCTTCAGGGCCGGATACTGCGAATGCACGATCACCAAACTTAGTGTTCGGATTTCGCTTAGATTCTTTCAACCTTCCAATTGCAGATGATGTCGCTGATCTAGAGTTGACTGCCTTGGACCAATATTTTCCGGAATGCATAGTTCAGAGATATAGGGTGGAGCCATTTCATTGATAGATTTAAACACCATCCAGCATAACTTATATTGGATCCTTTCAGGACACTTCAGCCAGTGAAGATTTCGGTTGTGTTCCGAAATGTGCGAAAATTTGGGTACCCCAGTGATAAGTTGTGCTGCAGCGTTGAAAACTGATTGTAGTTTGTCAGTTTGACATTTAGGAAGACTTGCATAGGTGCCATTGCAGTAATCAAGACGTGATACTATGTACGAGTTCACAAGAAGCTTAGTTGCTTCTGTAGAAAGGTTCCTATGAACTGACTTGAGTTGTCTAAGGTAGAAGAACCCCGTGCTAACGGTTCTATTCACCTGACTTTTCAATGAAAGGTTTGAATCCAGATAAACTCCCAGAAGTTTGACGGTTGTTTTCGCAATTACGTCATTGCCGGAAATAGCAATTGGTGAGTTATCAATTAAATGTTGGCGTCTATTTGTGGCTGCCCATAGAAACTCGGTCTTTGAAGGATTTAGCTTCAGTTTGTTTGAGGACATCCAGAGACTGATTGCTTCTAGACACTCAACTATGCGAATTTTAAGGCCGGTGATCTCATTTGGTGTGCAGTAAAAGTAGACTTGCTGATCGTCGGCATAACAGCGAGATAGGAGACCAAATGACTTAATAATCGTTGCGACATCATTTGTGAATAGAATGAAGAGAAGTGGACCCAAAACGAATCCCTAAGGTACCCCTGAAGAGAGTTTTGTGAAGTTAGACTGTTTATTTCCTACCTTCACTGCTTGTGAGCGATTGGTTAGATAGGATTGCAGCCATTTTTTTACGCTAGAATGTAAACCGAATGTTACTTCTAGTCGCTTAATGAGAAGGTCGTGGTCAATGGTGTCAAATGCGGCGCTCATATCTAAAAGTGATAGAAGTGCTAACTTACCTGACTCTATGACTTACACATTCATACTGCAACATACATTCCACCATTATGGGAGACAGTAGCGCTGCAACACCCTGAAAAGCCCTCTCCGCATCCGGTCTTCCAGACAAACCTACGGTTATGCCGCATTATACCGCTCTCCTTTTTCATACTCTCTGTCACACAAATTACGTCCAAACATTTACTATCCATTGCATCGCATAATTCATTCAGCTTTCTTTCCATCGCTCCTCTGTATGAAGCTTGTTCAAGCAATTTATTTTCAACAAGATATAAAAAATATTTATTTATTTGTAATCAGATTATACATAAATATAAAGATACATATACCCAAAGTTAAATTAAGTCGAGCCAAAAGGGTCTCCTATGTTAAAGTTACTTGGAGATGGAGTTTCATTATATCTTAAAATTATTTTTTTTTGGTGAGGAGAGGAAGAGGAAAATAGGATAAGGATAGGAGATGCTCCCAATGCATTCCACACTTTTGCATTAATTTTCTTACGCATTACTTCTGTTCGGTATTTCTGAAGGGTATTATTAAAAATGTCTATATTGTAAAATTTTCTATTATATTGCGCACATATACGAGGAATTGGGGATTTTTTTCTAATGTTAGTTCGTCATGTGGGCAAATGAAATAAGTTGGATTATCTGTTAATCTTGTCGGAATATGGATTTGTATTAAGTTGGTAAGCTCTGGCGAGTTCAGGCCATTATTCAGAATTTTAAATAAAAAAATTAAAAGTCGTGTATAGAGGGAGTTGAAGCTGTGATAGTTTAAAAATTCGGTGTAATTTGAAAAGTGTTTTTTTTATAATTTACGTGTTTTTTTTTTTTTTAATTCTTTCGATATTTTCGACAAGGGTTTGGTATTGGTAGAAAGGCGTCCAGATCGGTGTGCAGTGTTCAAGCGGGGACGGATGTACGCTGTGTAAAGGGAATAAAGAGTTTTAATGTTGCGGAAAGGCGTTGTAATACGAATTACCTATAAATCCCAGCATTTTGTTGGCTTTGTTGATGATTTCGTCAGTGTGTTGTATAAAGTTTAATTTAAAATCCAGTATTACCCCAAGGACCCTGATGGATTCTACTTCTTTAATATGTGTCCGGTTTATTGTATATTCAAAGGCAAATTTATTTTTGTTGCGTATAAATGATAATTTATTGCATTTTGAAGAATTTACAATAAGTTTGTTTAATTTACAGCAGACAAAAGACGATTGAGGTCCTCTTGAAGTTTAATGCAATCTTCGATTGATTTGATAACTGAATATATTTTTTTATCATCTGCATACGCTAGGTAATTAGCATGTAAAAAACATTTATGAATATCATGTATGTATATATGCAACAATGACCCTAAAAAAATATGGAAAGTCCTCAAGGAAGCTACCAATTCAAATAAAGCCACCGACACCTTAAACTCTCTCAACATCAAAGATATCACTGTAGACTTTACATCGAACCCCAACACAATTGTCAATTACATAAACCAGTACTTTACAAACATAGGTCCGGAACTAGCAAAAAAAATCCAAATAAATAACGATACGCTTGGTCCATGTGACCACGCGACCAATGATGATTTCCCAACCCGCTTTGTTCTTAAAACGATTGCAGAGAAAGAAGTTTCTATAGTAATAAACTCACTCAAAAACTCTTCATCAACCGGCATTGATGAAATATCTAACAATGTTCTTAAAAAAATTGCCCCTGGTATACTTCAACCATTAACGCATCTACTTAATATTAGCATCCGCCAAGAGCTATTTCCCACCATTCTAAAACAAGGTCTCATTATCCCTATTTTTAAAACTGGCTCCAAACTTGATATAAGTAATTATCGTCCTATTACGTTGCTAAATTCCCTCTCAAAAGTATTCGAAAAGATCGTCAATAATAGTCTCATGGAATATCTGGAAACCAATAACTTTTTATCGCCGCGGCAATTTGGATTCAGAAAACATAAAAGCACCAATGATGCTATAGCCACGGTCACTGACCATATTTCTAGCCACCTGGATAAGGGCTCGAAATGTCTATCGGTATTTCTCGACCTATGTAAAGCATTTGATACAATCTCACACAGCAAATTAAAACGCAAAATGTTTAATATAGGTATTAGGAACAAAGAATTAGGCCTCCTCTCCAGCTTCTTATCTGACAGATCCCAATGCGTTAAACTCAGTACCACAAAGAGCCAGAATTTGCCCATTAGTTACGGGGTCCCTCAAGGCAGTGTTATAGGTCCAACGCTCTTCCTAATATATATTAACGAGTTATGCAACCTAGATATCGATGCCACTATTGTCAGTTTCGCCAATGACACTGTCCTACTCTTCCAAGCAAAAGATTGGCTTACCGCATATTCCAAAGCGGAGGAAGGAATTCAACAGGTAAAATATTGGCTTGACTCGAACATATTAACTCTAAATGTACAGAAAACCAAATACTTACTGTCTAGTCTCACCAATATCCCAAAGTCAAACCTAGCCCCGCCATTAAAAATACACAAATGTAAAAATTCATCTCTAAACCGGAACTGTGACTGCCCATGCCTAGAGCAAGTAAACATTATCAAATATTTAGGAGTAACCTTCGATACACACCTGAATTGGAAGCAACATATACATAATACTACAAACAAAATCCGAAAATCTATATACTTTTTCAAACAAACACGCAATTTCCTTAACCTAAAACTTTTAAAAACAGTATATTACTCATTGTGCCAATCTCACATCGAATACGGAATTCTAGCCTGGGGTAATGCATATTCCAATGCCCTTGATCCCATCATGAACTAATCAAACAAAAAGCACAAAAACTAATCATAAAAATAATTCTTAAAATGCCGCTTACTACCAGCACTGATACTATCTTCAATTCCTTCAACGTTATGGACATAAAACAGCTCTACTCAAGATCCATATTACTTAATTTACACGAAAACAACAAAACACCAAACAAAGCTACACAAACAATACACAATACCCGAGCCAAAAACAACGAACTTCTCCAAACTCCTTTTTTCAAAACCACCTTCGGGCAAAGACACTCTAAATACATAGCTTGCAAACTATACAATACACTACCAACTACGATCAGACAAAGTGACTCCTTTACAAAATTCAAACAAGATATTAAAAAATGGATTATAATTATTGGACGCCACACTATCACAAATATCTGTAAAATAAATCACACATAGACAGAAATAACTATTCACATACAACCTAACCCATATAAAATAAATGAAAATAATGGAATCCTGTCAAATTTAACCTATAAATAGATTAGGCAGAATTTATTTCATTACTCCATCTCCAACGTTTATAAAATAACTCTCTTTAAAAGATTTACCACCCTTCCAATCACCCTTCTGTTTTAATTCTATTTATAATATGTATTTTACCTGGAATATCCTTGTTACTACTATATTCATTTATATACCTGTACGCCTGTCTCGACACAGGTATACCCTAGTGAGACAGGCATACAAATAAAACCATTGTAAATATATTTTATTATAGATAAATAAATAAATAAAATATGTATTTATATATATATATACATTAAATAGTAATGGTCCTAAATGAGAACCTTCAGGTACGCCGGAGGGCACGGAAAAGAAGCTGGACTTAGTTCCCTCAACTGAAACATATTGAAGTGAGCCAACGAAGTAAGTCACCACGGATGCCTTATAGATTTAATTTTTTTAATCAGAATGAAGATGATTGCATCTACTTGGTTTCTATTGTCCATCTTCTTCTTCTTGTGCCCTGTCCGTTCAATGGACGGTGGCTGTCATGTTGGCTATGCGGACTTTGTTTACTGCGGCCCGGAACATATATATTGTCTATATTATTACTCGTTAAATATTCTGTGAAATTTACCAAATTTGTTAGTACCGATCTTTTTTGTAAAAATCCGTGTTGGTGGTTTTGTATATTGCGAACAATTGTCGTATAAATTTGATCGTAGACAATTTTCTCAAGAGTTTATTAAATACTGTGAAAATTGAGATTGGCGGTAGCTTACAATATTGCTTTTGAACCTGTTTAATGAATAGGGATTATTATTGCTTCTTCAAATTTTGTAGGAATTTTTCCTGATTTTAGTGACAATGTAAATATGGGTGTGAAAGATTTTTTGGCACGTTCTGGGACAAAGTATGGCAAGATGCCGTCACTGCCAGCGCCTTTACTAATATCTAAATTCTTCAGGTATCTATTGATCATTAAATTGTGTATTTGTACGTTCCCAATCGGGTAATGATTATTCTCGTAGGTAGAATTATCGATTAAACTGGGATCATTCGTGTCCTTATCGCTAACGTAGGTGGAGTGAAAGTGTTTAGAGAATAAATGGCACGCTTGATGAGCGTCGGTGCCTGACTCGTCTTTAAGATGCATGATTTGTGGGATGCCAATTGTTTTACTTTTGCTTTTAGCATATTTCAAAAGTTTTTTTATTATTTACCAGAATATTAGATTCAACTGAAATTATGTATTGATTATAGCAATGCTTCTGTAAGTATTTTTGTTGTGTAGGTTTGAGAATTCTATGTAGTCAATTGGTTTTCCATTTTTTATGTAGTTTTTGTTTCTCTTTAATGATTTTGATTAGAAGCTCAGAATACCAGTTTGAAAATTTGCTCTTTTTGATGAAACGTTTAGGGACAACTGGTTGATGGTATCGTTTAAAATATTGTAAAAAGAATCAACTACCACGTCGACGTCCGAATTCTCCTGAGTAAATGACCAGTCTGTCATTGACAAATGTTTGTTGATTAACTCGTAATCGGCTTTTATAAACTGATAAATTTCTTTAGGCGGAGCGTTGATAATTTATAGTATAATTATAATATGTATACGTTTTGTAGCATAATTTTAAGTGATGGGTGGTGTGAGTCTTCGCTGACAAGATGAGCGCATGCACGGAAACAAGGCATTCCTCATTACATTTTTTTTTTATGAATACCCCACAAGAGTCCCAACTGCTCCCGTCTGAAGCCAGTGAGAATCCCCAATTGGGGTATGTTGTGAGGCTGAAGGTAGTGGGGAGGGGAAGGAGATAGGGAAGAGGAAGTTGGGGAAGTACCTGGCTATTCAGATCTGGCCACCAAACACGGCTTATGCCATTTCAAGCAACGCTTTAATTCTGAATGGTGGTCTTACACCAGGGCGATACTGAGAGTATCTTCCACTCTGGAACGTGCCACAAATATACTATATATTATTTTAAATAAATAAATTGTAAAATAACAAAAAATAAATCAAATAAAATATAATTGTCACGCCGGATTTGATAATATCATTAAAAAATTGGATCATTTCCGCTCGGAACGTAATTCGGCATCGATGGAGTAAATGCTTTCTTGTTTTAAAAATAGCCGGCGTGGTAGTTTCCCTTTGATGTCGTTTAGTTTGTGTTCATTGGTAACTTACCCGCTTCCCGTTATCGAGAAAGTCGTCCATTTTTAAATGTCGGAACGGATTATGGAGGTCCCTTTTTGGTACACGAGAGTAGACGTCGCGGCGCCAAAACTTATAAGGCCTATTTATATCTATGTGTTTGTTTATCGACCAAAGCCGTTCGTCTTGAGTTAGTGTCAGATCTATCTACTGAAGCATTTGTCGCAGCATTATTATATCGATTCATCTCTCGACGCGGTATATGTTAAAACATCTATAGTGATTGTGGAACCAATTTTGTCGAAACTAATAGATGTCATACCGCCCTTTTTGTAAGTTCATACATACATCCGAAAACAATGACAAACTTATGGACGCAACTGTCGCTCGTTCAAATAGTTGGCCCTTTATACCTTCCCTCCGCATCCCATTTCAACGGATTGTCGGAGGCTGGTATTAAGACGACCAAACACCATTTGAAGAAGGTTGTGGGAGATCAAATCCTTACCTTTGAAGAATTAACTACTGTTCTGACTCGCATCGAAACAATTTTAAATTCGCAACCAATTAAAGCGCTGTCGATCCATCCGAAACGGACCCGTTAACTCCTGCACATTTTTTTTAATTTGGGGCTTCTCTTATTCCTGTTCTTGAAGAACATTTTGTGGATGCACCCATGTATCGTTTATCGCGTTGGCAATTATTGAAACAAATATCGCAACATTTTTGGAATCGTTGGCAGAAGGAGTATCTATACACTCTTCAACAATGAAACAAGTAGGCAACTTGGGGGCAACTCCTAATCTGAATGTTGACAATCTAGTCATGGTAGATAGCTTCCTCATCCCCATTCGTGCAAAATGTTGAGTACCCATTTGGTTGAGATGCCCGAAGCCGTAGCTTTCTCCGGCTTAGTCACTTGTCGATCCTCGATTATCATTCCATAGATTTTATCGACTATTTCTGGTGTGGTGGTTTTGGATAGCCTGAACTCTCATTTTCAAAAATGCTCTTACGACCGCGTTTAAATTCAGCTGTCCAATATTTAATTGTTGATATAAAAGGTGCAGGGTCCCCATAAACATTGTAGAATTCGGTGTTGACCTTATCGTTCGTTTTATTTTTCAGAAGTATCTAATCACTGCGCGATATTAAATGCAAAAGTTGTTCACTTTCAATGACTGTCAAACACAAACTAAATGACACAGCTGGTTGAAAATTTTAGAGTAGTCATTTGAAGGTTAGGATTAAGTTACGAAAAACAACATTGATTTGATATTGGTCTCTCTGATCTCTTTTCTGGGACTATTACTTTTTAAACCAACAAATAATAAACACAACCTATTACGATTTTATTCTTTTGTTTGTGTTACAGATTTTTTATTTTTTATTATTTTTTTAATTTAAGTACATAAAACAGGCATTATGCCCAAAAATTTATATACATGGATGATTTAAATTACAAAAATTGTAACAAAAATAATATCAGTAATAATTAGCTACACGTAAATATGCAAAAGTGAATGACGAACAAGAATGAGTAAAAGGTAGAGTACAAAGGAATCACCAACAATTTATTATTGGCACCTGTGCTGATGGGACAATGATTTAGTAGGTACAATATTTCCTGTCTTTGAATAAAGGGCTTCATCACAATATCAGCTTTATACGATTGATGGTAAAATATATTTTTTGAAGTGATTGAATGGGTTATTAAAAATGTCAATTTCATTATTAGAGCAGTGTATAGTGTTATAATGTCTTAATGTTCGGGGTAAAGGGGAGAAATATCCTGTATTTGTGTGGTAGGTAGATATATAGAAAATATCTTGCATCCTCCTTGTTGAATTTCTTGACGGTGTGTTAATGTTAATTTGGGATAAAATGTTTGGTGCATCAACTGATGCATGTATAATTTTGTGCAGAAGCAATAAATCAGAAAGTTTCCGTCTTCCTGTCAGAGAGTGTAGTTTATAGTGTAGAATTCGGTTTTTATACGTTCCAAATTGATCAGATATACCTTCGCGATAAGCAATTACACGGGTTAATTTTCTTTGTATGGATTCGATTCTATAATTATGAATCTCATAATTGGGAGACCAAATGGTGGATCCGTATTCGAGAATACTTCGCACAATTGATTTATATAATGTTAAAGTTAATTCTGCACTTTTAAAGCAATTTGTGATTCTGAGCGTTAATCCTAATATTTGTGACGCACTTTTTGAAATTGTATCTACATGTTTATTGAAGCTAAGTGATGAATCAAATATCAGGCCTAAGTCTTTAATTGAAGTTATGTTTAATAAAGCGTCATTGTTAATGTGATATGTGTTTGAAAATTTATTTCTGTTCTTTGTGAAGGAAATTACAGCACATTATTTGTTTTTATTAAAATACAAATGCTTTAGTGTGCACCATTCGTGTAGTGATGATAGGTCTTTTTGCAAATCGATGCAATCTTCCAATGATGTGATTTTTTTGTACAGCTTAAGGTTGTCGGCAAATAGGAGATTTTTCGAAAATTTTATTCTTAATACTATGTCGTTGATAAAAATTAAAAATAGCAGGGGTCCAGAGAGCCCTGCGGAATTCCCGATGTTACAGTAAAAATATCCGCAGAGTATCCTCCTATAACTACTTGTAGTTTTCTATCAGTAATGTAACTCTCAAACCATTTCAGAGTATTTCCACTAATGCCAAACTTTTCAAGCTTCTTAATAAGTAGTGACTGATTTAACTGGTCAAATGCTTTGCAAAAATCCGTGTAGATAGCATCTACTTGTAAATGCTTTTCGATGCTGTCGCGGATGAATTGGGAGTATACAAGAAGGTTTGTGGTTGTAGAACGCCGGGGAAAGAATCCGTGTTGCTCAATGATAATGTATTTACTTACGTGAGCCAGTAGACAGTCATATATTATTGACTCAAATAACTTTCCTATGCAGTCAAGTTAGAGATGGGTCTATAATAGATGATAACCATACTAATGTAAGCAGTACTGGGCTTCCTAGAGACGTAATTTCTTAAAATTTGCTAACAAAACACACCATCTCTTGATTCAGAACTGGTATTCTGTTTCTATCCAATCGGAAAATATTGTGAGTTGGTAGCCCCAGTTCCGCCGTATTGATATTAGAATCAAGCCAAGTTTCTGTAAGAATGAGGACATCATATGAAAGAGTTGGTGCTGTTTTAGAACATTGTAGTTTTCCACGCATCGGTAAAAACTTCTTTGTGTTTGTTGTGACCTAAGTTTTTCTGCATTGTGCTTACTATTTTTGGAGAAGAATTTGTACTTAATAGTTAAATTCACTTCGCCATTTTGTAGACTGTCTTTGAATTCCTTCCTAGGTCGGACAATTGTTTTCGCTGTAATATAGTCTGATCATGTTTGATCTGAAACAACACGTCTATTTTGTAAGATTAGTTTCGCTTGTGACGGTTCTGCAAACTCCATGTTGATAGCGCGCACATAGCGTGGACTAGCACAGGCATGAAGCACAAGCACACGTTTTCATTGTTCCACATTCGTTACGTCATTCGTCACTGGAGGAATGACGCCCGAAACTATAGGCGAGTAAAACAAGAGTTTTGAATTAGGGAATCCCAAGGAGGTTACAAATATGAAATCTGGGGAGTTTTGTCGAAAAAGCTGGGGAGACTTTTTTTCGGCGTACCATCACTGCTACCAGATCAATTATTAAGGATTAGAAATATTGTTCATATTTTCTAACTGAGAAACAGAAAAACTCTTTTTTTTAAATAAAAAAAAGGATTATAAACATTATCCTTATTTTAAACTAAACTACGAAAAATTGCCAGGTCTTTGTCTACTACCGTAATAAAACATTCAAGTTTCGTGAAGTCCATGTTCTACTGGAAGATCTGAATTAACTGCAGTACAAGTGGCAGTGTTTTACTTCAAGCTCGTCACGCGTTCGAAATTTCGATGAGTTTTTTTGGAAAAAGGCCCACATGAGCTTGCCTTGCTAAACGCATTTTCTACGAACTTTGGGTAAAATTTTCTTTAAAATAGTCCAAGCCATTATAATATAGCGTGCGCATACAACGTGGACCGACACGCGCATTGCTAGTTCACAATATAATATACAGTATTATGTAATACCCGAAAGGTAGCTGACACACGCATTGCTAGTTTATAGTACGAGGGAGATCCAAAAGTTCGTGGAATGGAGGGGATGGTGGGGATAGGGGCGCTCGTTTAGTGTCATATAATTGGTGACTCATCGTTAGTATACAAATTAAGTTTCAGCCCTATTGAGTCGAATATACGTTTATAATTATAGTTTACGAATATTCGCCTGCTAAACAAGTCAATCCGGAAGAAAACTGAAACTATGGAGAAAATTGAACATCGTGCTGTGATAAAATTCCTTACCAAGCAAGGAAAGAACGCTTAGACCATTTTGAATGAAATGCAAACCGTTTATGGGGACATCGTCGAAAAAGTGGAAAAAAATTGTACTAGAGGACACCCGTTTGAAGAAAAAACAGTTATCTGCATTAGTTGGAGCATCAGATACCACCATTTTGCGAATCCTACATGACCACCTGGGTATGACAAAAGTCAGTGCAAGGGTACCGAGAATGCTCACGCCGCTTCAGAAACAGCGCGTCGATGCGTCAAAACAATTATTTTGGAATTGTGTGGGGAAGAACCTGTACAGATTTTGGAGAGGATTGTTACCGGAGATGAAACATGGGTTCATCACAGTCTGAGTCCAAACAAGAGTCCATGCAATGGCATAAAAAGGGTACACCACCGCCAAAGAAATTTAAAGTGTCGGAGTCGGCTGGAAAGTTTATGGCTACTGTTTTTTGGGATTGTGAGGGGATAATACTCATTGATTACAAAGAAAAGGACCATAACCGGAGAATACTACGCAACGATACTAGAGAAATTAAAGGAGGCCATCAAAGAAAAACGTCGAGGAAAATTGACCAAAGGTGTGTTGCTCTTGCAAGACAGCGCGCCGGTTCATAAGAGCAGAGTTGCAATGGCTGCTCTGTACAATCATGACCTCGAAACACTAGTCCACCCACCCTACAGTCCAGATCTGGCCCCAAGTGATTTTTATTTGTTCCCCAATTTAAAAAATACGGAAGGAAATTTTCTTTCGATAATGAGGTAAAGGAGGCAATATTGGCTCATTTTGAGGCAAAAGATAAAAATATTTTTACGATGGTTTAGAAAAATTAATTCATAGATCTCTTTCATTCCACGAACTTTTGGACCTCCCCTCGTATATGCACTTAAAAGACTCGATAATCGACGTCAAGGTCATCTGAACAAAATGTTGTCATTTAATATTTATGATGAAAAACTGGGTATTAAAAATTTAAACGAACAAAAAAGGATTCGAACAGAAATTTGAATAACACGTTTCAAATTTCGTGTGAATGTTCATGAGGAATTCTCAATAAAACGACATCTAAAGCGAAATTAGCATATTTCTAACTAAACACGGGTTGCTATATTAACATTAACAGGAACAATAACAACATTTTGTGATTTTTGTGTTTACATTATCTCTACTTTAAATAACTTGCATGTGATGGCCATTCTTTCGTTATTTTTGCTGCTGATATCACCACTGACTATTTTAAGAAATGGAATCACTAGCAAAGAAGGTATCATATCTCTCACAAATTTAAAGTTATTTCCACGTTGCCAGCATTTTTGTGAAATCGCGGGATTGAGTGTTTCGTAAATAAATATACGTAAAAATTAATTTAACACTTCAACTATACGAAAAGGTAAGTAACTACATATTAATTATCTATCACTCTTGTAAAGTTTTTGTTAATTTCTTATTTCAATTAATATTTTTGCCATGTTGAACACAAAATTTGATTTTTTTCAGGATGGCTAGGTTTTCAAACACGTCTCCAATGAAATGCGCGGATGTCAATACACCATTATTAAACACCAAATATTTCCAAAGAGGAATAGCAGCCATAACAGGTATTTTAAAGTCTGTGGTTAGCAGGATAAAGAAAAAAATCTATCAAAACCTGCCTGTTGAACTGGATCGCGATGGGAAATAGCGGCAGACAACAAATCACCATACCTCGTACTGACCGTAAAATCAGAGACACAATCGCAAAAGAGGGTGGCTCGTCTGAACAGGCGCGGCTCGAGAATAAAATTTTGGTGGTTCACCGAATAATAAATCAAACACGTAATATATATTTTCGTTATTTGTTTTTGGGGTGTTATGCCGTGTTGCGCTACCTCCTTCTTTAGCCAACGTTTCGGACATCGTTGCAGTGTCCATCATCAGGAGGTAGCGCAACACGGCATAACACCCCAAAAACAAATAACGAAAATGCTTTTGGCCGTGAAAATCTTAAAACTTATCTGACGTAATATATACTTTAATTGGGGGTAGGTAGCTATTCTATTTATAGAGAAAAAAGTAAATAAACTTCTTCGGTCCTTTTAAGGAGCGAACACATCATTCACCTAATGTTTTCAATAAGCTTCTTCCCGGTGCACACATATAAAAGGTCACATTTAACTTAAAGCGGTACCCAACCCTAATAATTTTTATTTGCTCAAAACTCACATTTTAATCATTTTCGGCGAATTCGTAACTATAATAACTTTTTTATTTCCATGCCGCACAAGGAAAGCGAGTTATTTACATTTTAGATTTAAAAAAACAAAAATTTTAACAAAACAAAAAAACGGCTTCAAAAAATGCTCTAAAAAGTAAAAAAATAATTTCGTATTCTTCTACAACTTCATAATCAACTTACTTTTTCTACTCATCAATATGTAGGTACGATTGATTTTTTGGAGTCGGTGTCAGTCAAGGTAGGTTTGTAACCAGTGGTGGCCGCTGCCCTGAAAACGTGGTGGTTCACTGATAATCCGTAACTATAAGATAACGATTACTAAGCAACATTAGGTAAAAATGATCCCACTAATCTTATTTGGAGAGAAGATCTATTTTAAGCTGTTTTCGAAGTGCGAAAACTTCTACATATCGCTTTTTAATTAAAATTTTTATTTTTCGGTACTAAGAAAATAAAAACACAATACTATTTTTTCGTAAGTAAATCTTAAATTTCAACCCAAAAAACTCTCCTTTTTGCAATGTTTAATTTATTTTATTTTATATTTCATAAAATAAAATAAATTTGAAAGTAGTGTAAGAAGAATATACGACGCAAATGTGAATGGTAGAAGAAGTCGGGGACGCCCGAGGAAGACATGGCACGAGCAAGTGAATCAGATACTTGAGTCGGGCCATGTCGAAAGTCGGAATATAGAAGAGAATGTATGAGACGATGTATGAATGTGAGTGAGGCAAAGAGTGTGTGCCAAGACCGAGTTATTTGGCGGTCCGTCCTCTCTGCCTACCCCTGTGGGGAAACGGCGTGATGGTTGGTTAGTTAGTTTTATATTTCATTTTAAACAGGATACAAACAGTATTTATAAACAATGCATAAACAGCACGAGGGCAAAATTGTCAAAGTTACCTATGAAAAAATTGTATTCCTTAATGATCTGCGTTTTATAATTTAAAACACCAATCAATAAAATAGCAAATATATGTAAAATTTAGGTATTTGCTGTACCTTTTGATTAAAAAAAGAATTATTCAGTTTGGTTAAGTATTTTGGCCTTAAATCAGAATTTGAGTTTGTATGATAAAGGCGCTGGGTGGCACACCAAAATATTTTAATTTTTCATACATATGGCCGGCGTTGCGCGCTGGCAATGTTTGGGATATTCGATACAAAAACCTAATTCGTTCCGCTTGCAATTGGCCTGCACACCGGAAAGGGTAAATTCGCGCGGAACTTTGAGAATTTGCTCTCCCTGATTCATATTATATTATGCATTATATTGGCAGGTGATATTTTTAATGAAATTCATAGATTTTATATTTTTCGGTGAGATATTATAAACTAATTTTAGACGATATAATTTACCAGTGCTGCACACAAACACACTGTTCAACCAGCCGCCCTTGTTTGTAACTACATACATAGTTGTAGGTGAGATGTGCTTGTGTCGCACAAGCGACTTGACGAGGCGAGGGCTGGGCCGCGGCGTGAGGGGAGCTGTCAAATGAACTCGCCGGGCCGGGTACCTTTGCTGACACCGACTCCAAAAATAACAATCGTACCTACATATTGATGAGTAGAAAAAGTAAGTTGATTATGAAGTTGTAGAAGAATACGAAATTATTTTTTTACTTTTTAGTGAGAGGGTTTGGGAGAGTACGTCATGACTTGTACAAGCTGTAGTTGCAACTAAAGGCAATATTATAAAATATTAACTTTCTGGGCGGATGTTTTAAAATAATTTAACTAAAAAAAATAAAAGCATATTAAAAAAAATATGGTGTTTAAA
Organism: Limnephilus marmoratus; assembly: GCA_917880885.1. Taxonomy (NCBI): domain Eukaryota; kingdom Metazoa; phylum Arthropoda; class Insecta; order Trichoptera; family Limnephilidae; genus Limnephilus; species Limnephilus marmoratus. Next base: position 21,814,183 of record OU862919.1, on the reverse strand, counting down.
TTATCCAAACTAAATATTCTTCTAAAAATTAATAATACCTGTACCCAAAATGATAAATACCTTGGTTTTACGAAAACGATAGTGAAGTGAAAAAAAAAAACACATTTTTCGTAGGTGTCCCTATTTGGCAACCCACTGTAGCTTGAATTAGGAAACAGATACCACAAGATAAGAATAATATAAGGAGACTATTGGTACCTCAATACAATAATATTATATCGTCCACCCACGCGCTCATATTGAGAGGGAGCCAATCCGTGAATCCGTATCATATAAGTACGCTCTCGTATTGAGCGAGTTAACTTTTGATGTCCGTGTAGTGTTAAAAAAATATACTTGTGGATAAATTATCCTTTATTGTTTAATTACACAATACAACTTAAAATAAGTACAATTTCAAAGGGAACTATTATGTGAGCAATACGACAAGCAAGTGCTTGGATTCAATGCACAAAATAGATTAACTAGTGGGAACAAGAGTCGGGGTTTATATAGTCCCTGCTGGCGTGGTGGAGGGGCGTCGTCTTCCTATTTTCGGTGCTGCATGTCAAGGGTCAATATGTCATCCTGATAATGGGGTTGTTGTCCCGATGCACGTGGATACGTGGTGTGTCGTAATTCAGTCTTTTATTTTGGGACTGTTCGGCGTGAGGGCTGCGTGTTGTTTTAAGTACATCCAAATGTTCGTTGGTTCGTCTATTAATGGTCTTCTTCAAGTAATTATGGATGGTACGTGTTGGTATGTCGTTTAAGGGATAGTGATTAGAGTATATCATCCCGATAATGGTCTTTGGCTGGATGCAGCTGTTATCAATAAACATGTAGGGTTTATTAGTTTATTTTTAGGCGAGATGAAGTGCCGGTTGCAATGGGCGTACTGTGATGTCTTCCTGTAGGTGAGGGTCGTTTTGGGTGGTTAACTAGCGGGAGCATATCTTCTTACGCGCTCGGATCGAAGAGGGAGCCCATCCGCGCATCCGTATCATATCTAGGTACGCGCTCGTATTGAGAGGGAGCCCACCAGTGCATCCATGTCACAATATCTACTCGTGTTGAGATGGAGCCCATTCGAATCATATACTATCTACTTGCCCATTCGTATCGTATCTACGTACGCGCTCGTATTGAGAGGGATGCCATAGGTATTTTACGAGTATTAAACGTCTCGCTCGATTTGAGTGGAGTGCAAATTGCTGTAGTGCGCCTTGTTTTGTATTCTACACCCCCCTCATATTGATAATAATGAACAATATCCTCCTCATATTGATAATGAATTAGCATACTGGTGTCGTATTCTCTCGCTCTCAGTGATACTGAGCCTTATCTTCCCGTTATCAGCTCGGCCATGTCACCACGGGGCAAGACACCTATCTATCATATCTTGCGGTGGGTTATCGACGTTGTACACTTCTTGTGGCCAGAGACAATAGCTCATAATTCATAAACATAGGCAGTTGATATCGAGAGAAGGTTGCATTTTCATATTCGCAATAAATTAGCCTCTAGAACGGTGGTTCGGATAACATTACCTACTTTCTTAAAAAATTACGCACTACTCCTGCATTGGATACTACACTTTCTTTTTAACCGGTCATTACAAACAAGACTCTTTCCTGAACAATGGAAATGTTTTTTTTCGTTATTTGTTTTTGGGGTGTTATGCCGTGTTGCGCTACCTCCTTCTTTAGCATCTCGCAAACGGACTTGCCCCTGGCTAGCATAAATACCACGTTTTAATGAACTTTCTATTCCGTTCCGCGGCGATGACGCCACTGCTTGTCACAATTATTTTGTACTGGTGAAAGTTAGTGGTGCTGGCGACACGGTATCGCTTCGAAGTAAATAAGCACACACTACACGACTAAAAATTACACATCTACCGGATCTGCCCTGATGATGGACACTGCAACGATGTCCGAAACGTTGGCTAAAGAAGGAGGTAGCGCAACACGGCATAACACCCCAAAAACAAATAACGAAAATGCTTTTGGCCGTGAAAATCTTAAAACTTGTCTGACTAACCTCTATGGGGAGGAAGTTCATACAATGGTGAATTTTGGAGAATCCGATTGGAGAATCTGAGGAAACGAAGGAACCTTTTACTGGGTAGTCTGGCTTTCCTCAAAAGATGTAAGGAGGAATCGGTCGTACCAGTACACATCCGAATACAAAGACATATCACATCCCGGAAAGCCGAGAGAGTTTTCCAAAGAGCAGAAGCAGCGCTACTAAGGGAAAGAATCCATAACGCGCGCAGCGAACTGGATGGAGCATCTCGGGACCTTTTCGATTTACACCTACATCTAAGTGCAATGCTTATCGAAGAAGACTGGAAGAAAATTGACAATATGACTTACCAACAAGTACAAAGAAGTAAGCAGTCAACAGATGCGAGACATAAACACAAGTTTGAGAGGCTCAATCAAGGCAAAAAAGGTGATCGAAAACAACTTGATCATAATAAAGTTGTTATTAACATTTCGTCCCTTGCGCTGAGCCCAGACGCAACTTCTGTGCTTGCCAAGGGGATGAACTACGCAGTTGCCCCCAAAAAGATACCTGTGGAATCTATCATATGTTGTGTGGAGACAGCACTACATACAATGATGAAAGTCCACAAAATGTCAGAGTCGCAAGCAGAGGACATACGACAAGAGACTTGCCATATTTTGAAAAGGGCTGAAATACCCCGCCCAAACATCACAAAAGGAGAGTTTGCGGCTCTAAAAGAATTGCGCGCCAATGAGGACATCTTAGTGATGCCTGCCGACAAAGGTAAAGCCACTGTGGTGATTAATACGGTAGACTACATTAAGATGGAAGACCTCCTGTGCGATGCCGGCACTTACAAGAAAATTAAAAACAACCCCACCAATAAGATTGACCTGAAGACAAGAGAGCTAGTTAAAGCTTCCAGTATTAGGAAAGAGGATCGATCTGGGCTTTTCGTAAAAGCCTCCAGAACTCCTGCCCTATACGGTCTTCCAAAAATACACAAAAAGGATATCCCAATGAGACCGATTGTCAGTGCTATTGGTGCACCTACTTACAAACTGTCCCAATACCTCTCTAGACTACTGCAGATGCAAACTGGTAAAACTGAATCTTGGATCAAGGATTCCACAGATCTGATCAGTAAGCTAAAATAGGTCAAGACTGAGGAAGGCGATATCCTAGTCAGTTTTGATGTAGTGTCCCTTTTTACAAATGTGCCTCTAGAAGACTCCATGACAATGCTCAGGGAGATCTATGAGGACGACATTTGCAAACTTTTTGAACACTGTCTCAAAACGGGATATTTTGCATTCCAGGGTGAACTTTTTGAGCAAGTGGAAGGATTTGCGATGGGCAGTCCATTGTCGCCAGTACTCGCCAACTTTTTTATGGAGAAGTTTGAAGAAGTGGCACTCGACACAGCTTCAGCTGTTCCCAAGGTATGGTGGCGTTATTTTGACGATGTCTTCGCCATCTGGCCTCATGGAACAGAGAAACTGAATGAATTTCTGAATCATCTTAATTCACTCCACAGTAAAATCAAGTTCACAATGGAAGTGGAAAACGATGCAAAAATCCTGCCTTTTCTAGATGTGGAGGTGATGCGAAAAGAAGATGGTAATCTAGGACACACTGTACATAGAAAACCAACGCACACAAATCGGTATCTACATGCCGATTCGCATCACCACCCAGCGCAGAAGAGAGGACTTATCCATACGTTGGTGACGCGAGCGACCAGAATATGTGAAGAAACTAAAATTGGAGCAGAACTTACAGAGCTTACCGATGCACTGCCAACGCAACGGTTACCCAGCAAGTCAGACAAGGCAAATCATAAGAGCCAAATCTACACCAAACGAAGATAGAGCTAAACAAGAGTTAAAAGGCTGCGCTTTCCTGCCTTACGTTCACAATGTGACAGACAGAATCGCCAGGCTGTTGAGAAAAGATAGCATCAAGACTGTCTTCGGTGCCACAACTAAAATTCAAGACCTACTGAGGTCTGCAAAGACAAAGTTTCCTCTGGAAGCAGATGGAGTGTATAAACTCAGCTGTTCCGGATGTGACAAGGCTTATGTAGGCCAAACAGATCGGACGATCTCCAAAAGGATAGCAGAACACTTTCGTGCTTGCAAACTCGGCCACCCTGATAAATCGGCAATCGCTGAGCACTTAATCGAAACCGGCCATTACTTTGGATTTGTTCCCGAGGTCTTGGGAAGACCCAAAACTTATAGAGCACGCCTAATTACGGAGGCAATTGAAATCTACAAAAATCCTTTTAATATTAATAGAGACGACGGAGCTAAGCTCAATAGCTCTTGGTATCCGGTGATTGACGGCTACACCAAAGCTAAACGCAAAAAAACATGTCTAAGTATACAGTAATGCCAGCTCGTGGTAAACCATTTTGTGTTATAACTTTATATTGACTAAATTCGCTTTAACCAGTGTAATTCTAATTCTAGTAAAATTCATTTAATATTAATAGAGCAAAAAACCATGTCTATTCTCGATCCAAAATAAGATCAACCCGTGGACGCGCATGTCTCCGCCCCTTCTCCCCACTGCTTGCTAGACGAACGCTAACACAATCAATCCCACTATTTAAATAAATTGAATTATTTTATTAAATTTTATTTTATTTGTCTGACAAAAAATGACAACAATTTATACCTTTAAATAATGGAAGCGGTAGTATTACCAAATACATATTGTACTTTATGTGGCATGAGATTTACCAAATTGACTGAGGAATTAATCCGAAACTAAAAATATCATCATTGTCATTTAAAAAAAAACCTCAGATGATCACTTGAATGAAACATTGAAAGCCAGTGAATCATCGTTGTTGTCTCCGAGGTCATGAACAATAATAATAATATATATCTTTATTGAACAAAAAAATTAAGATTTATAATTACAAAAACAAATAATATTTATAAGTACATCATAAGTACAGTTAAAAAGTTGGATGAGTACAAAAGTTAATAACAGAAAGCAAAATACATGTATCCAGTAGGTACTTAAACAAATAGAGATTTATAATTATAAATTTAGGTTTCTCGTAACCTGCCTCACTAGGCTAGCCTGTGTTGAGGCAGTAATTTTACGTCAATTTATTATACTGTGAACATACCTACACTTATATTAGAATAAATCACGCAATACAATGTATATATAGCAATATATACATTGTATTGCGTGATTTTATTAATAATAACAATTGATTTCGGGAGCAGAGCAAAACACAGCTGTCACTCGATGTAGGTATTATTGTTGTATAATACCTACATCGAGTGATGTATTGCGTATATATGATGGACATTCCAAAATTATCGCTTAATACCAATAATATGTCGAATAAAATTACTCAAATACTCTGATGTAACTTTTTCGATACCTTCTTACGTAGGTATTCATAGGAATTTATTTTGAAGGAGAAATTGTTTACTTTAACATGTTATTTTATCATCGACCATACCAATTCGCTCGTGTTTAATTCGCAATAATAATAATAATAATAAATTTGGACAACTTACATAGCGCTGTTTTTGCGAAAAATCGCCTCAAGAGCGCAAAGTCAAGGAAGTAATCGTAGCACAGTTTTGTTGACTTCGCTAGCAGTGACATTTACCATATACTTATTATTTATCATTATAACCCTCTGTGAGAGCTGTCCTCTTTTGTTCTTTGTAATTAGTGATAATGTATTTGAACATATCGGCTGATTACCCATTTTTCCACTGGGTCCGAATGGATTAGTAACTCATATTACTTGTAAGGTTTTTCCCTAATCATCATTGAAGTGAGCTCCAAACCCAATGTAATTAGCTTACTGGAATTACCAAAATATTTAGAAATTTAATAGTCTAAAACGACCTAGCAACAAATATAATTATTAAAATTGATTAAAATCCTTGTAGACCACCCCTCTGCCCCTCCCCAATATGTTGTGTATATAAACCGTAGACTAAGAATTATTTGTACCAGTCTGAAGATGGCTTTAACGAGCTGAAACCGGTTACGGTCAAATAAAATTAAGTGGAATAAAGTTTTATATTCGTTTTATTATAATATATCATGTTGTTAATGTTTTTAAACAGAGTTATTGTATCTGAAATGTGTCTTCTTTTGGCAAGTGAGACTTCTCTAAAGTGAGTAAGTCTTTCAGCATAGTTCTCTAGATTCCGATGTACTCCAGATTTGTGAGCTAGAATATTTTTTTTGAACAGACTCCACTTTGCTGCTATGAATTTCATAGTGTGGGGACCAAATAACGGAGCCGTACTCTAAAATACTCCTTACGATTTGGAGATTCCAGTGATAAACCGAGCATTTTATTGGCCTGATTGACAATGTGTTGATAATGGTTTCTGAATGTTAGCTTCGAGTTAAGTAAGATTCCCAGATCTCTAATGGAGTCTACTCGTTTCAGGATTTCATCACGGATCGGGGTAAGGGTAATTAATTTTAGGGTCATTTTTCGTGAACGAGATGATATTACATTTGCTAATATTTAATTCCATGGCATTATCTGTACACCATTGAGACAACATAAGCAGGTCTTTTGTAAAGTTTCGCAGTCTTATTGTGAATTCAAGGAATGAATTTTTTTAAAATCATCTGTATACAGTAAAAATTTACAAAAAAATTGTGCCGTGAGATCATTTATGAATGTAACAAACTCCTAAATGAGATCCTTGAGGAATACCGGATGTGACTAGTCAGGACTCATAACTATTAAGTTGTAATTGCCGACGCCTGTGTGAAATATAAAATATAATCCATCTCAGGAGAATGAAGTGGAAATCCGTTCTTTTAGCTTTTGAATCAGAAGAGGATGACTGACTTTATCGAATGCCTTACGGAAATCAGTATAGACTGCATCTATTTGTATTCTTTTGTCAAAATTAGTTCTTAAACAATCAACATATTCAATTAAACTTCTGGTAGTGGATCTATTGCACACGAATCCACGTTGAAGAGGGCTTAAAATATGTTTAAAGCGTGTAAAGACGCATTTATCGATTAAGGATTGGAGAAATTTCCCAAAACAAGAGAGTATACTGATTGGGCGATAATTTGAGATGTCGCTTTTATTTCCAGATTTGAAGATTGGAGTGATAAGAGCTATTTTTCAAAGATCAAGAAAAACATCTTCATAACATGAACAGGATAAACAAGAAATTCGGCACAGTTTGATATAAATAATGGTGGGATATAATACTTAAATAATAGTTGGTATCGTAGAATAGACCATTGAAGAAGAAGAGAATACTAATAAATCTACACGAAATATGAAAAGAACAAGAAACAGAAAAAATAAAAAGGTAACGGTCGCATTTAGGAATCGAACCCAGGATCTCTGGTCTTACCGGGACAAATGCCTTAACCAACTCGGCCATTCACCAATCAACAAATAAGCAGTCTTGACCCTATACCAACATGGTTATTCAAAAATGTGCCATTGTCTTAGCTCCATTCCTAGTTCATGCTTTTAACAAATCTCTCAGCACAGGTGACTTTCCAGAACCACTAAAGTCAGCTGTAATTATAATACCAATACTAAAAAGTCACAACTAGACTCCGATAATTTAGATAATTATCGACCCGTTTCAAATCTACTTTTCGTATGAAAAATCCTGGAGAAAATTGCTGTTGCACAAATAACCAGTCACTTGAATTCACATAAATTACTCACAAATCGACAATCCGCATATTGTACTCGACGGAAACCGGACTACTTCGTATGTTGTCAGATATAACTCCAGCCATAGAGTCACGTAAGTTAGCATTCATCTCACTCTTAAACATGAGTGTAGCGTTTGACACGATCGATCACGACATCCTCGTTAAGAAATTAGAGGAAACATTTGGTTTGAGTTCCAGTTTGAGTTTGAGTTTGAGTTTGACATCAAAAATTGGCTGGCGTCATATCTATCCAATCGCTTACAAGCCGTGAAGGTTGGAAATAAACTCTCTAACTTCCCAACATTTTCTTCAGGGGTACCCTAGGGATCCCTTTTAGATCGACTTCTTTTCATCCTTTTTACAAATGACGTCGCCAAAATAATCCCGAGTCATTTGGTCTCTTGTCCCACTGCTACACTGACGATCAGCAAGTTTATTTTTACTGCACTCAAAACGAAGTCAACAGTCTCAAAATCCGTATAGCTGGATGTCTAGAAGCAATAACTCGTTGAATGTCTTTAAACAAGCTGAAACTGAACCCATCTAAGACTGAGCCACAAACAAACATCTCATAGACGACGTCAACATTTCAAAGACGATTCACCTATTTCCATTTCCGGCAGCGATATTATTCCAAAGACAACAGTCAAACTTATTGGTATTAATCTAGATTCAGACTTTTCGTGCTACGTAAAAATCTACTAAACAGGCAGAAAATATACAGAACCATCCTTACTTGGGAAGTCACTTGAGATTAACACGGTTTATTGTTTATTTAGAGAAATTTGTGTACAGTTCGCACGCAGAGGGCATAATTGGGAACACATGATATATAATCCTGATATATATTTTAATAATAACATATAATATGTTATTTAATGAGAATATTTTGGAAAGCAAAGCAAAATTTCATGACGGGCGGTACAATAGTACACGGATTTGATCAGAATCTCTCATCTTCGTAAACATGATTCGTCCCTCGGTAAAGATATGTTTACCTACCGACAGAATTTTTGCGCCGTGGACGACGTAATACACTGAGCGTTTCATTTCGCCAACTCTTTCCAAGAAACCGAATGAACGTGTTTTCCTAGATAACGCATCACGTCGATGTGGAACGTATTGCGCCAACGCGATAGACCCGACTCCTCCCGGAGAAGTATATTGCGTTGTACGCAGCGTTTTCTGTCCTCTCTTCGCCATTGTTTCTTGAATGCTAGTGCGTTTTCAGTGTCCTGAGGGTTTCAAAATGACACAAAGTACCGCCAAATTGCCGACAGTGAGGTTTTCTGCCGCCGAGGACGAACGTTTAATTGAGTTTGTACAGAATCACGAGATACATGATTTGAAAGATACGGAGTTTAAAAATACCACAAAGAAAGACCTGATCTTCCTGATGATCATCAGTAATTTCTTTAAGTAACATTGCAAAAATCTTCCTCTTCCTGCAGATAGTATTCATCTTGTGAAACTGACGAACTGTCGGTATGCTCTACAAAAACACTTTCACGCACAATATATTTCACGTTCCTGCCGACGTAATAAAGCGAATTCGGTTCCTGCTGCGCAAAAAACCTGTGGCTAGGAAATCATACCTTAAGAGACAGATTGATGTGTAAGGATTCGAATAATGTTAATTGTAGTGACATATTATAGGCAACACAAGACTGATAACTCAGATAGGTATATTCGTTAAAAAAAATATTCAGATCCCACGCGGAAAAATTCCACAGTGAACTGCGCTCCAAATCTTTGCCTTACTTTAGCGAACTTTACCTTTCGGCGTATGGTTTGGTAATTTTAATGTGCGCTCTTCGGCGGTCAATGTACGACTGATGTCAGAATTTATTCAAAGCAATCTCGAACCCTCCTGATGCCAAAAATACTGTCACGCGGTTTGCCTCCAGCTTGAAGAAAAGTTAATCAATTTGGATGTCTATGGTTGGTACACTGGTGTTTGGTTTATTGTCAAATGTTTTTTTCAAATTATAAATTTCATTTACTCGTCCGTGCCATATGTGCCATGTCCCCGACTTCTTCTACCATTCACTTAAATGTCATACAATCCCCTAACACCCATTCCTTCGTTCATCCGCTCTGCTTACCCAAACCACACAAGCTTCCCTTTCTTAACCTTATCTCTACATTTTCTGATGGTTATATTTGAGAACACTTACGCCTCAGGGATATCAGTTCTATAGCATTCAGTCCACTTTCATTCTTCCTCTGCCGGTTCCATGCCTCATCGTCATACATCAGGGTCGATACCAGCATTCCATCGTGAACTGTGCTTCTATATTCGTAAGTAGTCCACAAAAAATATTTTTATTAATTGAGGTTAAATTGAATTGTGCCACATTGTTACTGTTAAAAAACTGCATAATATTGACTTCAATTCGACCGTTCCATTGCTGAGATAATAATAATAATAATTGGACGACTTCTATAGCGCCATTTTCGTGAGAAAATCACCTCAAGGGCGCTAAGATAATGCGAAATAGTGTAAAATACATACGAAAAAATATGCAAATTAAATCTCAATATATAAAAATGAATGTTTCACCATTCATCCGATTGCGACGAAACTTTGGTGATTTATTGTGCGCATGACCAAGAAGGATTCTATAGACAATAGTGAGCTTTGGCGTTATGAAAATATTTCCTATAGCATTCATCCGAAACTCGTGCGCACGCCCGTGAAGACTTCTATATATAATGGTGAGCTCTGGCGTTATGAAAGTTGTATAAAAAAAAATTACAATAGCTGGCGCGCGAGTTGTTTGAAAAATGCATATATTTCTTATAGTTTATCAGCCATGAGAGAAGGCGGGAGGGGAAGGGGATCCGGGAAGGGCGGAGAAAGGGAATGCAAAGGAGACAGTATGGTAGAAGCGGTAGGGGTTAAATTAAAAAAAATTATGAGAAGTGTGTTTCAAATAGTTTAGCAGCGGGAAAGGAGAGAGGTGAACGAATTAGCAAGAGGGGGGGTGAGGAAGGGGGGACGAGTTAAGGCGGAGAAGATAAAAGGAAAACGCGAGTAGGGGGAAGGTGGAAGGGAAACAAGGGAGGGAAAGGAAACGCCGGAGGGGATCGTGTCGGGAACAAGGACGAATGGGAAAAGAGATGAAGGGGATGAGGGAGAGATAGTAAGGAGACATAGTAGCGGTAGGGAGTAGCAGATGGTAAATTTGCCGGATACTCACTAGTATAGTATATTTATAATTAGCGTTCACACCTTGGTTGGGTTTTGAGAACGCTAGCGGTTCATTAAAATATAAAAATAACAAACCTTTGGATGTCTGCAACTGAAGAGGTAAACTGGTAGAAACAGGTATGTCGTGGGCGTGTCTGTCTGCCCGAAGTAAGGTGAATTTTATCTTACTCCGGGGAAATTGATCAAACTTTACCAAAGATTGATCTTCTTTCTATAATAGATATAATCAATTCCATAAGCCTTTCTGGGACTTGAAATTATTTTTTGGGGTTTATAGTGTGACGTGTTGCGCGTTAAGTATCCTAACATACACAGCGCAACACCTTATAACTTCTACACACATAAACACACACTTCACCACAATCTACATATCTGCCCAGATCATGGACATATGAATATATCTGGACCTGCCCTGAGTGATAAAAGCGTATTATTTCCCCCTCCCCTACCGGTTCCAAGGAGCCAGCTCGGCTTACGAGAGCCTCGCTTGAATCTAAAAAATGTGACGTCATCATTCTTGTCCTGACCAGCGCGGAATTCGTATCGTACATTTTACGAACAAATATGAGAGCTTGTGCTATACATTATGCCCTAGTATACGTGTATATAGCAAATGTGGGCGTTTCTCCAGTAAGCTCGTCGCTGGTTACAGGGGTAAGTACCTAAATTATGAAACATTTGTAAAAGTGTCTTAACAAAATACGGCAACAAAATATTTCTCTGTGAAAAAGGGCGAAGTTTACTTTGCGCATTTGGACTACGCAAATATGTTAATAACGTGGCGGGCAATTCGCGCTTCCATGTAAAAAGGTCTATTCATTCAAAAGCAGATTTTGCCTTTAAGAACTAAATGGTGATATTATAATGCGAGATGCCTATTTACTGTCAGATTGATTTTTTAACGAATCACAGTCATCTTTCCCCTCTTCGCCCTCATAGTTTGGTTTTACCCCTCATCTGTATCTTCTCGTCTATCCATTTTGATGTCTATGGCCCTGATGATAGACACTCCATCTCTGACCGAAACGGTGGCTAAAGAGGGAGGAACCAAAAACATAATCACAATAATATTTTGGCACTTCCCTCTTCAGTGGAGTTTCTCGAATCAGTACCATTCATTTTAGTATAGCGCCCTTGCGGTGGTTTTACTCAAAAACGGCGCCACACAAATTATCCAATTTATTAATATTATCGTTACACCACCGTAATTCTGGTTTCACATATATACATATTTCTGGAATATTACATGTAATAACAAAAATTCCGAAATGTACAAAAAATTTCAGTGAAATATCATATAAATATTATATACTTAAAAACTATACACATTAATAACAAAATATTAGTTAATTAATACAGTATGTGAGACCCGTAGACGTTGTTTTAATTTCGTTTCCTTTTTCACAGTGTTACAATTGTACAGTCTCTGGCCACTGGTGATATTATGGTTAAGTAAAACATATATATATAAATATTCTATAGCATGACAGAAAACAACTGCGCTCGGTTAACAATTATCATGGGCGCTTAAAAATGAATAAAACATATAGGTTGTAAAAAATATGACATAAACCAACTAAACGTAAAATTAAAAAAATAATTATTTTAGTTAATAATTATTTAAATTATAACAATTTATAACCTAAAGCCAGGTACTTTCCTAGCCGTCCTATACCCCATTTCCTTCGTTCCCCACGTTCTTAACCTCACAACATATATATCAATTAGGGATGACGTAGTCTGGCTTCAGCCGTGTTTGGTGACCAGCTCTGATTAGCCAGGTATTTCCCCATCTCTTCCTTTTAGCCGCACAACATTCCCCAATTAAGGATGTAATTGCCATAATCCCATTGGCTCCGAACAGTTGAAAGTCTTGTTTAGTTTTCACATAAATAAATACTTATAACTAACAAGTCATTAATTAAAATTAAATTACAATATAATATTATCAATTTATTACAATGCAAAATTAAATAAAAATAACTGATAACAACATTATTTACGAACTAATAAAACAACAGGTCATTTAAATGAAACAGAGATTACCAAGCCATAACATAGATAATAGTGAGTCAATATTCGAGATTGAAGCAATTTATTGGCACAAGGCAATTATAACACATAATAATAATAAATAATATTTACCTAATTTGTATAGTGAAAAATCACCTCAAGGGCGCTTAAACATAATATAAATAACAGAAAACACGCTTAACTTATTACATGTACATATAATGGTCCTTACACCTTTCCATACACTAAATTAATTGTTTGAAGACTTGGTTACATAAAGAAACATCGATATAAATACTACCGGTAAATTAGGCGGCGTACATTAATTACGTGAGCAGTTTTTCTTCCAATCTAGACCCCCCCTTTGGTGAGATCAATTTGGGCCACTTCGTATATTCTTTTCAAGTAACGTGAGATTTTGCTGGATCCCCCCCCCCCCCCTTCTGAGCTCACGTAATTAATGTATGCCCCCATAGATACACATTATGTTCTAATCTAATTCTTCTGGCAATGCGAAGTAAAGCAAAATAATGTATAAATCAAGTGTTTTAAAATCAGGTTTGAAACTTTTATCGCTCAGAAATATTATAGATGTTTCAATTAAATACTGCGGGTAGAACACATTTTGGCATTGGAAACGATCGAGTATTTTTTTGTTAAGTCTTTTTATTTGTCCACAAAAATATTTTTAAGTGCAAAATTGTATTGGACAAATGTAATTGTATTGTATAATGTGGCAAATTAAGTGCTTTAGTATACGGTCAGAATTTTTTTTAAATATTTGTGCCCGAACTTCACAAAATAAAATAAAAAAATGTAGTTTCGCGTTGTTTTTTTTTGCATGAATCGAAACGAGCGGCATTCAACGATTTTGGAATTGAGAATTGAACCGTATGTCATCTGCGTAAGGACTGTATGCATATTAATTCACTTAGGTCACTTACCGCCCCGTTCCGGTGACGAACGGACGTCTCTTGACTGTGTCGCTTAGTTTCATCGATTTTTAAATTTCCTTGTTATTATATGCGTCGCAGGCCAATCATAAAATCAGGCAGAAATTTGTTTATCAGGCATATAATCAGATTTACAACCAGGCATATCGATCGAAGACGAACGGCCGACGATTCGCCTTACGCTTAGGCACATCACGATAAACGAGTGGAAAGGCATGTTGATAATAGTTGTAAAATACATCAATAGAGGCGCTTTGTTTAAGTTTGTGCGATCATAGCATCTAGCAGTAAAAGCGAGTTTGTAAGTTTATAATTAGATAATGGAGAACACGGAATGTGGTAACAAAAGTGTTCATGCAAATAAGCGAAAAAAACAATGTTATAGATATGCTTGTTATACAAAAAAAGTCCCTTGTAATTCAAATTGTCACAGTAGTTAAATCCTGCATTAACAAACAGAACTAGGAATAATGGGGTAGGTACTGTGAATAAATTAATCTTAAGAATATTTTAATTACGTGCCATTTCCAGCCAGTTTATTAAGTTTGAAGAATAAACTTTGTAGAGGTTGAGTAAAATGTGCCTACTTATTTAACTAAAAATGGTCTTCCCACAAAACCATGTTGGCCAAATAAACGTGGTTGGCCAAATCGGCAAATGGTGAATGTCAGACACATTTGGTGTATCGCACGTTAGACACATCTTGAAATGGCGGCAGAGGAAACGAGGCGCATCATAATCTACCTGATTTTACGACATGTGCAATGCGTAAGAAATTAAATTTAGAAAAAACTGGGTACGCTCGAATTTGAATTTCTATTCGCAGCGGACCGCTGAGAATAGAAATTCCGCTGTTAAGGGCGCCTTCCACTGCGAGCGGAAAAGAGTTGAGCGGAGCGGGGTGGGAGCTGAGCGTAATAGTTTTGACCTTCCATCAAAAAAGAGTCGCTTAGAAGATAGGTGTTTGCCTTCCACTGCCCGTGGCCAAGTGAACGGAATGATTTTTGTGATGTCAAGTACTGATTCTAGTGAAGATGATTCTGACAGCATATATGCATGAAAAAAATGTTTGCAAATGTACATTTATAAAAAGAATCTCATCTCAAAAAATTAAAAACTTTTTTACTTTCTTATTTCCGCCAATTTCGTCTCAATGATGGTTTTCTAAGCCGAATTCTTTTTGTCGACATTGCGACAATCTTTGCTAATCGTATCCTATAAACAAAATTTGCAAACCTCCTTAATAAACACCTCCGTCTCGACAAAAATGCAGTCGAGTCAACTGAATTGATACAGTTTTTGAGCGGAGTCCGCTAGAAACTAGTCGGCGATGGTGTGCGCGAGCGGACTCGTTTGGACCTAATTTATCTAGTTCGGTTCGTTCCGCTCACGTCGTTCTTGATGGAAGCACTTGTATGCAGCTAACGTTTGCGAGTTGAGCGGAGTTCGTACGGAGTCCGCTCCGCTCGCAGTGGAAGGCGTGCTTATGTCGGTTCCTCGTTGCTGAGGATTTGTTACCCCCACAATTTCCATTGTGGATAATGCTCTTCCACCACTCGCGGTTCTGCGTTGCTTGGAGAGCTGCTTATGTGGATGCTAGTGGCACTTGGACACTCCAGGGCATTGGTGACCTTCCCCTGTTTGTGCTGATTTTCACTTCAGTGACTGAGTTTCTCCATGTTGGAGTACTCAGTTTGGCGAGCACAGTTAGTCTATTGCTAGCTCTTCCAGAATGGACACATCAGTGCGTCTGGCCGTCCATGGAATCGCTTTCTTTCGCTGGATCAAAGTGTCCTCTATCGTAATTGTCATATTATATTTACAACTTAATAAAAAATATTTATAAACCCCTTTGTATTTAATATCGGTTGCTGATTTTGTGGCATGAGATATGCAGAAAAACACCTTATTAGGAATTTAAAACACTTTAAGAATTATAGGTCAGGACTTTTTAGACTTTATTTTACGAGTATAAAAGGAATTGAACTGAGGTACGTGTGTTTCTATTATATATAGGAGAAATGAGCTCAAGATATTGAAAACATTGTAGGTATTTAAAGCAAATGTATAAAGTATAAAAATATCACCCCTATTTATGTAGAAAAAGTCTTTCATACCAAAGAATAATAATATAAGTTGCATCTTTACTTAAATAACTACCCCTTAATAATAGTGTTACATACGCTTCTCGGCCTGTTGGCTAAGATCAAAGTGAAGTGTAAGAGTATAACACTTGTTTAAGAAAGCATATTAACAATAAGTATACAATTATCAGAAAGGCTACCTATACATAAATTCATACACACCACACAACAACAAATACAACAAATTTGGGTGGAAAATTGGGTACATTTATTGTCTTACAACTTGAAATAAACAATAACTAGGAATTCGAGGTATACACATTTCACATAATACATAGGTAGGTACATTTATGTTGAGATGGGTAAGTCAATTGCTACGAACATAACACATAAGACATCAAAGTATTAAATATAAACACACAATGAAAATTAACAATATTATATAATATTTTTATGCTAGAAATCGCAACGTAGTAGTTAATGGGCGGTGATATATTCTGTCCATAATACAAGGCTAGTAAAAAATATTTTTTTTAAATATGTATGTTAGTTAAAAGATTATCAAGTCTTTCATTTTCACCCTAGTTGTAGCAGTATTATTCGTTATGACCCACTTTACAAATATAACAATAATAATAATAATATTTGGATGATTTATATAGCGCCGTTTTTTTGTGAAAAATCACCTCAAGGGCGCTGTACAAACTTATAATACATTTTTCAAATCTAAAAAAAAATATGTACCATTTATGTCATTAGTTGACCAAGCGTAGTTTGTGAAGAAGAATTTGTTTATTACGTTCCAGCTCCGGTTAGAGATGGTTGGTGGCTGTGGAGTTCGCTTCGTTGTTCCTACTAAGAGCTGTCAAATCGGAATAATCAATATTTAAAGTACTTACCGGTCTGGAGAAAGTTTGAAAAAAGAATTTAATTGATATTGTGACATTACTTTGGATAAATTGTAATTTGAATTTTAAAAAAATTACGTATGCATATGGTTTATAATTACATAGGTCAAGGTGGGTACCTACCTTCTTAAAAATCTTATGATTTCAGAGAAAAGTTTGATTTTGATCGATTAAATAAGAGAAAAATAGAAACTTGATACAACGCGAGGTCTACTTATTTCCCGATTTCCTCTCTGGATTTTGACACTACTCTAAATATTTTTTAAATTCATAATATTGATATTGACCACTGGCGTCTCGGTATGTTTTGCTTTTTTTATTAATTATAAGTTATTTCATACAGGAGTTAGGACCCTGTAAAATCGTATTCTTCTAATACAGTTGATAAAAAAATTAAATCAGTCCAGTTTTGGAGGAGAAAAATGGGGAACACAAAACAAACCTTGATTTTGATCATTTTATTTAGGTAATATCAGCGGAGGTGTAGTTGTCCCTTTGGCTCGACATTCTGGGGAGTAAGAGCGACAGTGACTTTACTCTTTTGTTATTTTATTTTCTTTTTTCCAATAAATAAATTTTAAAACGCCACTAGTTAAAAGCCTGAGTAGAGGTAGTTGTTGTAAGTCACTGCTTATCTTAGTTTTAAATAAATAATAAATCTTAATTGTAGTTATTACTTATTAGTTATAAGGAGTGATAAGTTATGTTGGAATATGTTGGTTTATGTTGGAAAGCGCCCATGAGGTTTGTTGTAAGTCACTGATTAACTTAGTTGTGAGCCATAAATAAGAAATCTTAATTGTAAGTTATTAGTTATAAGGAGTGATAAGTTATGTTGGTTTATGTTAGAAGGCGCCCATGATGTTTGTTGTAAGTCACTAGTTGTTATCTTAGTTATAAGCCATAAATAATAAATCTTAAACTTAATAGTTGTAACGCGTGATAAGTTATTTTAGAAATATGTTGGTTAATGTTGGAAAGTGCCCATGAGGTTTGTTCTAAGTCACTAGTTATCTAAGTTATCTTAGTTGTAAGGCATAAATAATAAATCTTAATTGTAATTTATTAGTCATAAGGAGTGATGTTTGAAATATGTTGGATGTGGTTAGCGCCCATGAGGTGATATTCGAACGAAAATAAATCTATATGAGTAATCCATTTATTATCAGTATTTAATAAAACCGCTAAGAATTACATATTATGGGAAGAGAGTAACATTTTATGTTTCGTCATTTTTTTGTCTAAACGAAGATATATGCTTGCGGACGTACCAAACAATATTAAATTGTGTAAAAATGTTTACAAATCGTTATTTTCAGCGTTATTTAGCGTTAGCGGAGAGGAATTATCTCGAGGACCTTGTCGCCACCAACGCAAGGAGTATGACGTGGCTATTACAGGAATGTGCAGTAGTCTTTGTACACAGTTTTCAGTCCACCACAAACAATGCATACCAACTATGTAAAAATCATCGAACATTATTAATAGCCTAGAGACTGTACGGTTAAAATGTAAGAATCCGGCTAACAATGCAACTCTGATGCCGCGTACGTGCAGTTGCAATGCCAAGAGATGGCGCCACTTACGTTAACAGTTTGCGTGAGGAGCATCGCCTGGCAGGCGTAAGTACTACTGGATTTGTAATTTCATGAATCTCTCCGTACATGGAGAGATTGACGATAATATGATTATTATACTGATAATATGATTATTACTGGCAGCTGTGAATAATAATACCACACGTCTTATATTATACAGGGAAGGTGGAGGGGGAGGGGGAGTGAGAAGTCAGCACCTTGAAAAGTTAGCAGGTGTTTTTCTATAGGGTCTTTCGGACTTCCGAACTTTGACAGTAGATAGCGGCCATATTGTTGAAGCGACATCATCTGTCAAATTGGCTGTCATTTATTCTGTTTTGCCAAATCACCATGGACGGATACAGCATTCAACAACACGTTCAAATTATTAAATTATTGAAAATTTAATTAATTGTTTAAATTTAATGAAAATCAAATCACTTTGTTTAAACCACTATTTAGTTATCACTGTCAACATGTTTCAATAACAACGTTATCTTCATCGACGAGATGTTAATTAAAATAATTTAAATTATAATTTCAGTTATTCGTTGTTATTGAAACATGTTGACAGTGACAGTGTTAAATGTGATAATTAAATAATGGTTTAAATAAAGTGATTTGATTTTCATTATATTATAATGATGCCACAAAGTATGTTTGCTAAGATTGAAGAAGTAATTGAGGTCAGGGCGTTTGTTATCTATGGAGATGCTGTGTGTAGTCTTTTTAAGAAAATGAAGGAGAGGAAATTCTGGTAAGGAAAAGTGTATGAGGGGTGGGTAGGAATCTGAGTGTTTGTGTATCCAGAAGTGACGGGCATGTATATCCATTCCTCTCACTGTGATGCAAGGCGATGGGTCGGGAGAGTCTGCTAAGTCAGAAAGTCTTAAGTTTAATGCAAAATAACCATTTTAGATTAATCTTTACTGCTAATCGGTTTACATTATAAACACAAAAAGTATGCTTTGGATAAATTAATGCTTTTCCTACTGTTTCCTTTGAGAAGAATTAAAATAAAATTATTATTACTTTATAAAAAAAAAATTACGCGTAAACTACCAAAAATAAGTTTTTTTTAGAAATGTGTGAACATACATAAAAAACAACTTTTTAAAATGCAATTTTATGGCGAAAATTATGATAAACATTTATCTTTCTTATAAAATTATTGACAAATAATAAAATTAAAAAAAACAGTTTGCTCTTGAAATCGTGATCTCTAGACTTCTTTTGCAAGCAATTTTAAGCCTATAAACCGGGGCGGCGGTGCCCAAACTCGCTTCTCAAGTTGAAATAACAGATATGAATATTATTGACGTTTATTACGAAGTATTTTGTATCCGGTATTGATTATATTATTTATTATCTAAAATGTAATAAATCAATACTTAATGATGTGCACTTATAAATATAGTTGTTGTGAACGACAAATACTAGGTGCAAGTGATTGAGTTTGTTTTGAGGAGAAAGACTGGTAAGAACATTGGAACTAGATTGAACCATGAAACTCTATTTGGAGGACAGAATACGGAATGCGGAGGTCGCTAATAAAAATATATCATCATAAGCGAGGCTATCACAGTCCACAACGGAGTGCTGACAAAGACTCTGATGAATGAGACTGAATGCTGTAGAACTGAGATACGAAATGCGTATGAATGCTAAAATCATAACGGGTTACAAAATCAGGAGAAAAGTAAATAATACAAGGCTGATTGTAAGCGTAATGAACAAGCTGTAATGAATGCTGTAGAACTGAGATGGCGCAATGCGAATACTAAAAACATAACGGGTTACAAAATCGGTAGATCAGTAAATAATACAAAGCTGATTGTAAGCGTAATGAACAAGCTGTAATGAATGCTGTAGAACTGAGATACGTAATGGTATGAATGCTGAAATCACAACGGGTTACAAAATCAGGAGATCCGTAAATAATACAATGCTGATTGTAAGCGTAATGAACAAGCTGTAAAGAATGCTGTAGAACTGAGATACGTAATGGTATGAATGCTGAAATCACAACGGGTTACAAAATCAGGTGATCCGTAAATAATACAATGCTGATTGTAAGCGTAATCAACAAGCTGTAATGAATGCTGTAGAACTGAGATACGTAATGGTATGAATGCTGAAATCACAACGGGTTACAAAATCAGGAGATCCGTAAATAATACAATGCTGATTGTAAGCGTAATGAACAAGCTGTAATGAATGCTGTAGAACTGAGATACGTAATGGTATGAATGCTGAAATCACAACGGGTTACAAAATCAGGAGATCCGTAAATAATACAATGCTGATTGTAAGCGTAATGAATGCTGTAGAACTGAGATACGTAATGGTATGAATGCTGAAATCACAACGGGTTACAAAATCAGGTGATCCGTAAATAATACAATGTTGATTGTAAGCGTAATGAACAAGCTTAAATAAGAAGAAGAGGTTTGAAATGAAGATATGTAACTACGGATATTAGAGGGGGCGTGCTAATATTAAAAAGCGGTTATAATTAAGCGAAAATTGTGAAAATATTTAATAAAACACGACTCGTTTAAAATAAAGGAGAAGTCTCTCGGCAAATGTATAAAGTTGCATTTAAAGATACACCGTGATTTTTTCCATACCTACACATGTTAAATAACGGAAGAAAATTTGTTTTTAATTATTTTCGGAGCATAATTTGCGATTTTATTCTATCGTGGGAATTTCATATAATTACCGTTTCAGCTCAGCATTTTTTTTACACGAGCTCCACACAGGAGGCCCATGCATAATTAGGGTAGTATTTCTATTCCAACATTGCCAATAAATTTGTTAATATTTTTACGTAATTAATGGGCTTTTGACGTTTCGGAATGTGAATTCGCATTCGATCCACCAGTGTTGCCAGCGTATATCGCTAGTGTTGACAGCGTGTATCGATTTCTTATTTATTTCCTGTCAATATCGGATCGACTGTCAACGGTGAAACCGTGCTCGGTATATCGATATAAAATTCTCGGTAGTTACGCCTATCGATTCGATATTGTAATGTTATCCATTTTTCTATGCTTCGCCCACAGACGGCAGAGATCAAGGTTTGTAGGAAATATATTTAACAAGGTTAACTCATCGATAGGGAAGAGCGGTGATTGGCTAGAAAGTCGTGACGTAACTTGAAGTCCATTCTCCACGGGGATATCTGCAACACAACTTAATGACGTCAAGCGACTCTGAACGCATTAACAAATGATTTATTTATAATAGGTTGGTAATTAAATTATACTAATAATTATTTATTAAAACCAGTATTTGGATTATTCAAGATTTATGATGTAGATTTGAGATTATTAGCGCCTTATGCAATGATGAATGTGTGGATGTTTGCGTCCGACATGACAATTTTCCAAATTTAAAGTCTCGTTTATCAAACTAGGTATCATATCCAGAATTAAATAGGAAAAGTGTTGAGAATTTTATCGAATAATAATAAACGGCACGTTCAGGAAGGAAATAAATTAAAACGACCAGAGAATTTATTATCAGCCGCCGTATACATAATTAGTATAATGACATCATAGACAATGGCCAACTGACAAGTTGCTTTCGGGTAGAGATGGCCGATATTCCTGTCCCGGTTATATGGAACCAGTTCCTTTGCTGATGTCACCGTAGATATTTATCTCAAAGAACCAGTGGCGGTTCGTGGTCTTTTTATCAGGGGGTTCAGAAATTCAGATTTAATGAGAGGTCCGATTGTGGAGGTCCTTTCCTTTTTATTTCCAACCTTTTTTCACAGGTATTAATTATAAGCATTATTGTTAGCGCCATTGTGTAAAAAAATTTTTGAGCGAATAATCTCTACAATCAATAAACGCACCCGCTTTCGATTTGAACGCCGTAACCATAAATAAACAAATCCCGTACAACCAAACAGCACTGGAGAAAGCCCAACACAAAATTAAATACATAACTAGTGACCTAGAACGTCCTAGGACAATGCAGCGACGTTTGCCGAAACTTTATGAAAAAAAAATATGTATACAAAAACAGAACTCAAAATCAGTCTACTTCATAAGTACAATTTACAAATGCCATTAGCAAACGGTTGGAGAAATAAAAAATGTGCAAAAATGCCTACAAAGTGAAATACCGTAATATAACATAAAAATAACATTAACTTGCATCCTTATGGTACAAAGGTCAGCAGTCAGTCTGCGACTCGATCGGTAACACTCGTCAATAGTCGTAATGTTCGGAGGTCACGTGTTATCACGACTCGAGATCGGCGCACCGACTATGTGATAAATTTGCATAGAAAGGCCAAGTTTGGTTGAATTCACCGTCAGGGGGATATGCACCAGCTAGGGTTTTTTATATAGAGAATTTGGTGCGCATCATAAGACGCACAAAATCGGAGTAGGTATTAATTTAAAGGCAGAATTTTAACGGTGCGCGCTTTGAATGAGCTTATTTTATTATGGTTTATTTTCTCATCTTTGTTTAACAAGTTTGTTTTAATTTCTCGTATTTTTAAAGGGGGTTCGCCGCACAAACGCACTTTAGAGAAAACCGCCACAGCAAGGAACCGGTTCTTTGTGACATATTTATTTAAATTGAGTATCTTGCATGCGTAGCAATGCCACATAAATAAATAAAAATGTTTCTCCCTGTGTGACCTTTCCCATGCGTACCCGTTCCCGCCCCCGATTTCCCTCCAGTATTCCCCTTCCACCCTCCCGCGTCCCCCCGTCTCGAGTTCTCCTCCAGCGAAACCCCCTCTCTTTGTTTCCCCTCCCACCCTCTCGGATTTTCCTCCCCCTCCCTCCTTTCCTCCCTACCGTTTAACTATAAGAAATACACAAATTTTCCTCGCGCGCCACTAATTGTTATTTTTATACCAATTTCATAACGCCAGAGCTCACCAGTATATGTACAAACCTTCGCAGCATGGGTACAAAAAATCACCAAAATTTCATCGGAATTGGTTGAATTGTTTAGGAACGCATAAGGGACGAACAAAGAAACATTCATTTTTATGTATTACCTACTAGCTGGCACCCGCCATGTGTTGCTTTGCCATTCAAATAAAAAAAATCTCCTTTCATTTACTTTCCCATGCGTTCCCGTTCCCCTCCCGCGACCCCTTCCTCTTCCGCGTTCCCCTTCCACCTTCCCCCTCCCTCGCCTCCTCTCCCGCGAACCCCTCCTCCCTCGTTACCCTTCTCCACCTTCCTTACCTCCCTTCCGCTAAAATATAATATGAAATATACACACTTTCATTTATAAAATATTCATAACGCCAGAGCTTATCATTATATATATAAAAACCTTCCAAGTTTCATCGCGATCGGATGAACGGTCTTGCAGCGCATAAAATACGAACAAACAATATCACAAAAATCGTAAAACAATTTTTTATTAAAATTTTTGAGGAACTGGTTCAATTTTTCACAGAACTATTTTCACTAACCCTTGTATTTTTTTCTTATGAAGAACCGGTTCCAAAAGTCGACGGATAAAGAACCTGTTATACACATCGGTCTCCGGTAACTGAAACCTCAGTGACAACTTATTTCAGGTACCAACCATCTCTAGTTTAAGGACTTCTAACTGCGTCACGAGCCCGATGCGTGTTTTTTCTTCGAAAAGTGCCTGTATGAGCGAACCTTGGTAAATACATTTTTTACGAACCTTGGGCAGAGATTATTTATTTGTTTATACGCCAAAATGCTTTTACATAGAAGTGACACATGAAATCAAAGTTACACTGTGTGCACAAGAGATTATCTAGGTATACTACCGATTTAGGATATAATAATAATGCTACGGACACATTCGCTCATTTGAAGCCAAAGAGCATGCTACCTAGAGGCAATTGCTACCTAGTAGCATATGCGTCAGTGACTTTGCTAGTATTGCGCATTGCACTATTGCTCATTGGATTATCGGGTGGAAGGATAATCCTCTAAGTATGTGTGAACAGGCTGGCTTGTGAGCATGCCACGGACATATGAATATATCTGGACCTGCCCTAAGTGATAAAAACGTATTATTTCCCCCTCCACATGGCGCCGGCTGTAGCTCCTCCTTGGAACCGGCTCGCTCCATGGGGAGGGGATATAGCCTCGCTTGAATCTAAAATGTGTGACGTCATCATTCTTGCCGTGAACAGCGAGAAGCTGATATCCATACATTTAACGAAATAACGGCAGCTTGTGCTATACAATATATCTACGTATCAATGTGTACATAGCTAATGTGGGCGGTACTCCAATGTGCTCGTCGCTGGTTACAGGGGTAAGTAAATTATGAAACATTTGTAAAAGTGTTTTAACTAAACACGGTAACAAAATATTGATATGTGTATTGGCGCGAGTCTTTTTGGGGCGAGCATTTGGCCTTAGCAAATATGTTTTGAACGTGGCAAGCAATTCGCGCTCCCATGTAAAAAGGTCTATTCATTCAAAGCAGATTTTGCTTTTAAGAACTAAGTGGTGATATTGTAATGCGAGATGCCTATATACTGTCAGATTGATTGTTCAACGAATGACAGTCATCTTTCCCCTCTTCGCTCTTCATAGTTTGGTTTTACCCCTCATCTGTAATTGCTTGTCTATCCATTTGGATGTCTATGGAGCATGCCCATTTCAATCCGATTTCAGTTCGCGCCTGCGCATTCTTTGCAAAAATGTCAAAATAGCCCGCTGGGGAGACGAAAAAACCTTGTTTTTGATTTATTATGGGAATTATGAATATATTTGGAACCCATGATCACTAAAATACCTACAGTAGATTTCCAAATTCCCCAAAAGTTCCTGTACCCCCAAAATGAAAATTTATTATGGGAATCATGAATATATTTGGAACACAAGATCACTAAAATACCCACAATAGATTTCCAAATTCCCCAAAAGTTCCTGTACCTCCAAAATAAAACCACATTCTATTGAAATTAGCATTTATTTTGTTTTTTAGTCATTTTCGGATTTGTTGACATCTTGGACCAAAATCAACCGTTATATTTACACTCGTCAGAATATTCTTAAGGCGGTTTACAATCCTAATAATTTTTGTTTGCTCAAAACTCACATTTTAATTGTTTCCGGCGAATTCGTAACTACAAAAACTTTTTTTATTTCCATGTCGCACAAGGGATGAGAGTTATTTATATTTTAGATTAATAAAAACAGTACTTTACCATTAATATATTTTACGCACAACGATCTTAAATAATCAAGTTAATCAAGTTTATTCAATTTAATGTACCTGCGCGTACAACACGCTCTTCTGTCCTGTTCAGGGTTGATCAATGCAAGACAAACTGCAAGCAAAATTCTTGTCTGAACAGACTATGCAATAGTTACAATAGCATATTATCCAAGGTGGACATTTTCAATTCCGAACCTACCAAATATAAGGGGTACATAAAAGAGTATTTCTCTGATGTTCCATGAATATGTTATGTGTCTATGTTTCTATCGTTTATCTTTAATTCTGTTATGATTTGATTTATATGTACAATCTGGCTTCTTATGGTTACCAATGTATTGATATTTTATGTTTTATGTAAATTTTAGTTTTATATACTTAATCTTTTGTTTTATAAAATTTTTGATCTCATACTGTTTTATTATAAATTTATTATTTAATTTTTTTTATTATGCTGTTAATCAGAGGAAAAGTCACATGGAGGAAATCCATAATTGGTTTTATTTTGGCTATATAAACATGTACAAACTGTAAAAATGTAAACTGTCGATTTCCCGAAAATAAATAAATAAATAATTAATAAAAAAATAAAACTTTAAAACACGTTTTTCAACTATAAAGTTAGCGGTAAGCAGCAGATTTTATTTTTCCAGACGATAAATGAATAATTTCGGAAGGACAATATGTAGACACATTTTAAATTTTTGTAACACGTTCTTCAGAATTAATTAAAATGAACGCGGCGGAAAGGTCCAAACTCCAGGCCTGCTAGGGTGAATTCGACCGTACGTTCATCCATTACGCCGTGCCGCGGCGTATATTTGTTTACACGCTTTCTTCACTTACGTCGTTAAGATTCCCACATTATTTATATTCTTCTTTTCTTTGATACGGTAAATTCGATAATAGTTCAGTCCAATACACGCAGGGCTGGGCAAAATACATGCTTTGCTGTAATTGAAATACAAATTACAAAATACTTTTTCGCATGTATTTAAAATACGAAATACAAAATACTTTCAAGTCGTGTATTTGAAATACAAAATACAGTATTTTAACCATTTTTTAATTTCAAATACAAAATACAAATTACAAAATACAAAATACATTTGGTTTTGGAAG
The DNA here is from genome assembly GCA_917880885.1 of Limnephilus marmoratus. Classification (NCBI taxonomy): domain Eukaryota; kingdom Metazoa; phylum Arthropoda; class Insecta; order Trichoptera; family Limnephilidae; genus Limnephilus; species Limnephilus marmoratus. Next base: position 21,787,423 of record OU862919.1, on the reverse strand, counting down.
AACCTTTGGTTGCAATAAATTGTCGTAAGTGCCCTAAGGGTGCGTTTCCATAGAAACAAAGCTGAGTAGAGTGAAACAGAGACGTGCAAAAATTGACCAATCGTATTGTTCAGAAGACACATCTCGTTTCCGCTCCACTTGTAAAGTTTTGTGGCACAGGACTTAGGTGTTAGGTAATAATAATTATTATTATTATAACACTAGCTGGTTCCCGGCATCCGTTGCAATGCCATATTCAAAGAAATAAATTGTTTCTCCCTGCATGTTCTTTCCCGTGCGTACCCGTTCCCCTCCCGAATCCCCTTCCCCTCCCGCATTTCCCTTCCACCTTCCCCGCCTACCCTTTCTCCTCTCCCGCTCCCCCGTCCCGCCGACCCCCCTCCCGCGTTCAATACATATATTCACTCCCAGTACAATTCACTTCAGTTTTCAAACAACTCGCGTGCCAGCTATTACAATTTTTTTATTCAAATTTTCATTTTTCACATAATAAAAAGTATTCATTTTTGTATATTGTAAGAACAGTCAATCAAATCAGATACCTAACATGGGTACCTATTTAAAATGTCTATAATTTCAAAAACCCATAGACAATTCTTTTGTTACAAAAAAACAGCTGCCTGCTAAATTCAATTTCATCAAATGCGCGAATTGTCAAACGTGCGAAGTTAAAATAGTCGTTAAGTTTTCTGAAATTATTTAATTTTCTGCTTAATTTTCTTAATTTTTCTATCCGTACGAATCTTCTACAAAGTATTAGAAAACTTTTCAAAAAAATTAATGAAATAGGTAACGTCGTTCTGAAGTTATGGAGTGACCAAGGGAATCAAGGATTCATTTTTATATACATATATGACATTTGTATAGCGCAATTTTGTGTCATTTCACTCCCAGTGCGCTCTACAGTTAAAAATAATCTAGTATTTAGTCATTTTATGGTTATTTCCTTTTGGGGTATTATGCCGTGTTGCGCTACCTCCTCCTTTAGCCAACGTTTCGGACAGCGTTACAGTGTCCATCATCAGGGCAGATGTGTACACAAAAGGAAATAACCATAAAAAATTTTGGCCGTGAAAACCTAAAATCATATCTAGTATTTAGTCAAATTATTCCTGTACCTAGTGCTTAATGATAAAAAAATGTACAATACAAAACAATGACAAGTATAATATAATTTGATGCAAAATGTACAATAACAGTGCTATTATAGCACAGGACAATAATAAAACTTGTATGACATTAAAAAAATGTACAGTACATTATAAAGCAATAAGAGAACTACAAATAATCATTAGTAAGAGTGCTATAGCACAGGAAAATAGGACAATAGTACAGGATTCTAGAGTTTTTAGTCTATGTATTATTTATGTCAGTTTATTTTTCATCGTCATTATTAAGATTGCTAAATGTATTTGAAAATGTATTTTGAAGCCATAAGTATTTGAAATACAAATTACAAAATACCTCAGCAGCAGGTAATTGAAATACTAATTACAAAATACATTTTTTGGAAGTAATTGAAATACAAATACAAAATACGTATTTGTATTTCAAATACGTATTTCAATTACAAGTATTTCAAATACTGCCCAGCCCTGAATACACGAATCGCGAGTCGCAATTTGTTTACACGGCTTCTTTACTTACGTCGTTAAGATTCTGAATATATTTTAGGGTATATTGTCGTCTTAAATAAAATAGGCCACTGGCATCATATTTTTAAATTTTTTTCCGGTTTAGGCATATATTCGAAGACATTCCGTATTTCTTTTTTTGTTGTATTTTTGAAACCCTGGTGATTTTTTGAAAATTTCAATCCGAAAAATCGGATCCTTTTTTATAAACCGAAAAGATGGGACCTTATTTTTTTGGGTTCGAAAAAACGATAAATACATAGCTCAAAATCATTTAAAAAAAACGACGCATTCCACATGAATGGCACAGGAGAAAAATGAGGCATACCAAAAATATAACATCTCATAAATATTTTTTTCCTTCAACCATCTATAAAATATGACTGAATCCAATGTAATAAACTTGCACTTCTAAATTATAATTATTATAACATATTATAAAATTTGATTTTGTAAAAATCAGCACCAATACCATTATGCTTCTAAGACAGGTACAGAAGGCATAAAATGTACGGGGTTCACTTCGTAACCTCTGTCAAAACGTCAAACAAAACGATAAGTTCATAGAGAACACACAATAAATCTAGTGAATGTTAAATGTCAAATTAAAAAAATTCGTCGGAAATCGAAGTGTTGCCATACAAAAAAAAAATAATTGTGTGGAATTTTACAAAATTAATTGAATATATTTTATCATCTAATCTTAATCTTAGAAGAAAAATCTATCCACACGATTTTCCTAAGTCATTATGAAATCCATGCAAGTGGCCTATTGCGTTGCAAGCGATAAGATTATTTTGTTATTTTTGTTTTACTCCATTTGACACAAGCATGCTCATTAAAAAGCATGTGTGTTCAATTGTTGGCTTCGAGCATGCTCATTCATGAGAACGCTCAAACCAAGCCTTCTCATTTATGAGCAAATGTGTATAGTACATGAGGGTGCTCATTATGAGCACGCTAAAACTAATAAGTGTGTCAGTACTATAATGTAGACATATGGAATTATAAAGCACGAACAAAAGAGTTGGGTACATGAATTATAATACATATGCAAATTCGAAGAAATCAAAGTTCCTAGACTTAAAAACTTTTATGTGAAAAATTGAATTATACAAATTATAAAAGATAAATACTCGTTCATAACTAAAAATCGTGCTAGACTTAATTAAGCATATATTTTAGGTACTTCGATCTGTACAGCTTGACACGGATAACTTTGCAGACGGGCGACGGAGGAAATACCTAGGTAGGTTCCTAACAAACAAGTTTCAATCGTAATTTTTTCGTATCTTACAATAATCTAACGACGCCATCGATTGCGAAGTTGAGCGTGTCGAACTGTATTTACATGTTATATTAGTTTGACATAAAATATTTTTAAAATTTCGTAATAAATTTGCACTAAATTCTTCGAAAATTAAGATATTACAAGCAGGTACCTAGGTACTGCGGGGGCCATTGGAGTCAAATAAAATCAGATACTTAAATATTAATATAATTAGGTATATTATACGAACATTAAATTTAACACATATACAATTTTATACTAAATTAGGTTAAGCTGTGGTCATTTTTTTAAATATTCGATTTATATGGTTAGAAACAATATAAAATGTGGTAAATATTACGTAATCGACACAAAAACAACACATGGTAAGTTTTCAAGATACTCAACATTTCAGTCATAGATATTATTTTAGGGAAAATATTTTGGTAACGCTAATATTTAAAATATCACAGATAGGTACCTAGATACATCACCGATATAATTTAACTTAGTTGAAGTTACAAGATGACAAATCAATTGTTTATATTTTACATAATTATTAATTTCTAATAAGAATGACACAGTAAAAAGCCGGGAAAATAAACAAGATGATTCGTCACTCACTGTCAAAGATACTGGAGTAGGTTGATTCTTTTTTTTAGTTTAAACATATGCTTCTAAACAAATACTCATTGCACAGTATTGTTTTAATTCAAATAAACACAAACACACAAAAAAATGTTGGTCGCAGCATCAACCAACATATCATCGTGACAGCCAATGGCGAACTGGTCCGTGGCTGGCGCGTGGGCGGCCGTGTGCATAAATAAACCAATCCCGAACTTATTTTAAATTTCAATATTCAAGCTTCGAGCTTCGAGCCCGGGAGCAGTGATGTCATCCCACAAAAATAAATTTCCCTTTCAAATGGTGCAAAATTTTCCCACAGTAAAATTCCAATATAAGCAATTTAGTTACACATAATAAATACACCGTGATAAATGTTGCTTGGATAATTTGTATAGCACTGTTTTTTAAAAAAGTTGTCAAGGATGCTAAAAAAGCGAGAAAAAGGAAGAACAAAAATATTGCTCTAAAATGGATAAAAAAATTTAGATAAGTTTTAAACATTAACATTTTTGCCTCGGCCATCTGGGCTTTTACATTTAAGTTTTACGTTTATTTTTTTAAGATGTTTTTTCCGTCATGTACCTATACATATTATCGAGGCTTCTGACTTGCATTATGTTACAATTTTTTGCCTCATCTGTTTTTAAAATATAATATTAATATACCATCATTGTAATGTATAATTTACTTTAAAAGGTACTTAGTCCATTATGTAAGAATTCACTTAAAAATAATTTTATGATTCTCGATATGGTATGGAACTCAGTTAAGGCTATTAAATTCTGAACTTCCGATAAGGTCATCAATGTTGTCACAAAAATAAGAACATCTAAAAGTGCACAACAATATAATAACAAAATAATTTACGATGGTGAAAAGGTAGTAAATAAGGAATAAAAACTTGTCACTTGATATTATACTAAATTCTGAAACTCCACTGGAAATTCTACTAAAGATTTCGCTGGTTTGCCCGAAGTAAGTTCAAACCCGCATAAATCACACTTTTATTGTTTAATAACTTCTTATAATAAAAACTTATAACTTTCGATAAATCTCCTCAAGGGCGCTTTCTATAAACTATTCGTAGCGCCTAAAAACGCGCTCTAAAAATCATCCAAATAATATTATGATTAGTGATGACAAGCTACAACAATTACTCACCCCCTTTCTCTTCTGGTGGACTCGTGACTTATTTGTACAGACGTCACATATTTGAACAGCGCTCGTGAGGTGACTTTTCACAAAAATGGCGCTGTGCAAATTATCCAATATTATTATTCATTTTGAAATTAAAACGTGTTTCTAAATTATGTCAATAAAAATATTTTTTATAGTAACAATGATGTAATTGCATAAATACATCATTTGTAACACAGTATGCTGAGTGTCATAAGTTATACGTAAGTTAGTGAAGCCAAATATGGATAAATAATTGGTAGGACGTTTTTTTTCTTGCCAGTTTAATTCATTTTAATACTAGGCTTGTGCTGAAAGTTCAAAAACACATTAGCTGATCATCCCCTTTATGGCCACCCAATTTTTGAAGTATTTTTCATAAACAGTACATAATCTTTCGGCATGCAATACAGCGAAAGTGGCTATTAATATTCAAGAGAGATGATAAAACCACTGTAAATTGTAATAATTCTAAACTGCGCCGCCTGCTCTCAATACAGGATTCATGGCAAGTACGGCACAGTAATTACCCATGTACTAAAGTAATTTATAAGGAAAATAAAAACATGCAGTATCGTACTTGAAATCGGTGTTAAACGTTGTCCAAAACACATTGAGCATTGAAAAAAATCGGTTGATAAATAGCATTAAAACATCAGTTTTTCATATTAAAATCACGGTTTTAAATAATGTTGTTCGTAAAAAAATTATAAGCATAGCGGATTAGAAACAAACCTTGTGCTAGTGAATCTGTATATAAATATGCCTCAGAAACATAGAGATGAACTGAAAAAAGTTGTTCCTAAAAATTAACCAAGATTTTCTTTTTCCCCAGAACTAGGGAAATTTTCCCAGACATGGCCTCACCAGCCTCGCCTGTTTCCTTCAAGATACGATAGTGGTGGTGCGGTGGTACATAATAATGGCGTGATAAGCCCGCGAAGGACCAAACAAATCTATGAACGATGATTGGCACACGTCGCTCAGTGATATGTAGTTACGTAGTCATAATGTTGCTAGATATAATAAATATTTATTATTACCTAGCTACTAGAAATATCACACAATATTAGGTTTATTGTTGTTAATAATCACGGACTGGAATAATGCCTTGCCAAAATGTAAGCTCAGTTTTTACTGCATAATCAAAAATATTACACTTTGCAAATAATATTAAATAGAACAACCGTTTTGTAAAATTTATCACAGCTAGGTACCTACCTACCTACTTTATCTTTTGCCTGCATTTAAATGATACTTTTTATAATAATAAAATATATGAGTTGCGGCATTTGTAAGAAATCATATTAATGGCGCTGTACAAGATGGTTCCATGACAACTCAGAATCGTGCAACTTCAACACCTTTGAAAGGTCAACAGTTATAAAAAAAAGAAAAATAGCCCTAACCTAACTTATTGTAACCTATTTAACCATTTTTTTCATCACTTTTAATGGATTCTGAGTTGTCCGGTCACAAGCAGTAGCGAAGCGAGGGGGGGGCGGACCGCCCCGGGTGCCCCCGACGGGGGGTGACACCACACCCGGCGGAAGGTGACACCCGACCGCGGAAAAAAATACGAAGGATATTGTCAGAAAAATATTGAATACGGTGTTATTTATATTTTCGTAGCTCTACGGCTCCCCGTGGAATGTCCCGAAACGGGGATAATTTTGTGCCTGACGGTCTTTTTGTAGACGAAAATAGCCTTTTCTGAAAATATACAGGACCATCCTTACTTGGTAGGTGTCACTTGAGATTAACACTGTTTATTTAGATAAATTTATGTACAGTTTACACGCAGAGGAATCCAACGATGCAACGGAAGTGTCTTAACGGAAACAGATGTCAAAATTAAATCTTAGCGGAAGCGGAACCGGAAGTGTTAATATGAAGAAACAGCACAATTTTATTTTTTAAGATTTGTTTATTTAAATTTGTACTTTTGTACTCGAAATTAAACGGAGGTAAATTATATGTATTAAAAAGTAATTTGGCTGCTTTTACACCTTTGAGTCTGTTTCGGTGTTCTTCATATATTAAACCAGCTCCACTAAATAATTGCTCACTGGCTACACTGCTAGTGGGGAGCTGATAAGTATTGGCGAACTATTAGCAACAGATGGGAGTATTTGTGCGCATTTACTTTCCACCACATAAGGGGATTCTAATGGAGAGGTAGTATAGTTTAATGCAGCGGCACGGCTCATAACCGGAGTTTCCCATGATATGGCCCGGAAAATACTGGTCCGAGGCAGTCAACCCTTAGATCAGCAACCTCATCAGCTATAGGCAAACTAATGGAACCTAGACGCAAGCCAAATACTAAATTTGGAGATCGCGCTTTCGGAATGTCTGGGCCGAAGGCTTGGAATAAACTCCCCCCGAAACTTAGATGCATAACAAGCCCAATAGAATTTAGGTCCAAATTAAAAACCTACCTTTTTGGGCTCTCATACCCTTAAATAATAATACCTATCTGAGAGTATCATAAAATTTTACTTTACTTTTGTTTTCAAAATACGCTCATTACAGAATATATTATATATTATTCTTTCTTCTTACTTCTTCTGGCGCTAATCTTAATCTAATTGTAAATATGTATATTATTAAGTCACTTGCTTTAGGTCAACATTTATATGTCTTAGTTATAAGATAAGTCTTAGATGTACGTCACTAGTTATAATTGTATATCTTAATTATAAGCCAAGAAAATAAGTCACTAGGTATAAGTCTTAGATGTATGCATTGAGGTATATAAATAGAGGAGCAAAATTCATTACCGCGCGTCAAAAAAAGCGTAACCACTCTACAACCGCGACGACTTAGCTTTGAAACCACTAAACATTTTAAAGTAAACATATATTGGTATCACTTGCACAGCGCCGGATCTGCCATACGTTCAAAAACGTGCAAAAAACCTGGCGCCAACTCCGAAGGGGCGCCGTGAGAAAATAAATATTGTATTAAAAATTTGTTATAACATTCCCTGAATCGTTTAAAAATTTCCCATAGTACGAAATAATTATTACGCTCTAGCAACACTTTCCAAAGATACAGACTGCGCACGCATCTGGTTTGAATTCAACGAAATTCAACGATTTACGAATTTATAGTCAGTTACAGAATTTTTTTACAAATTCCATATATTTAGTTTAAACGTAAGATCTATTTTTCCATATATCTTTTACTGTCTTTTACGACGAATGAGTGCGATCCAAATTCATTAACCAATCACAGCGCCGTACTTTTATTCAAGAGAACAAACCAACCGTCGGCGCCTTTCAAAATGCTTTTGTACGAATTAAGTCTCTAGGAGAAGGGACTTAAAGACCATTTTCTTATGAAATCTTCAGTAAATTCCATTAGCATAAACATCGCACGGTTTGCAACAGAACAGTTTCATCATTGATTTGACAATTTGACAGTTGAAGTTCGTTAAATGTACCTACAATTAATTTCTATTAGATTTGTTATTTTACAGTCAGTAATAATCAGTGTAAGCGTCTTTCGTAAGCCGTTTACCCCAATACCATAGATACGTTCGTGTTTGTTCGCTCAACACAGAACACAGGGGAAATGGAAATGCAAGGTACAAATTTGAGGTTATATTATTATATTATTATTATTATTAGATTTTTTAATTTATAACTACATTTCTATTGGTTGTTAGAGGTTGTGGATTGTGGATTACAATGAATAGAACAATAATTTAAAAAAAACTTTCAGGCTCGCAGAATCTAAAACTTAGAATTAAAGAGCATAATGACATAAAAAAACTCGTTTCCATTGGGATTTTTTTATTCCAATTTCTCCAGCACCGATAAAAAGTGATGTCCCGCGCAATGACGTTACAATGGTCCCGAGCACATCTAAACAGATATCTATCGCACAAATTCCTCCGGTCGAATTATTAGAAGATAAAAATAACGTCACTGATAGCAGTTTAAATTTAATTCTGTTTTCAGAGCTTGAATTGAAAGATCCCGGATGCTGGCCAAAGTTATCTCAAAATTCCATTAGTTTATTAGTTCAGGAAGGTCCTGTACAATTGAAAGGTTTTCATTTTCCTATTACGAACAAGCGTAAATTTAATACTGAGTATTATTACAAGAAACTGCCTAATGGAGAAGAATTACATAGATCGTGGCTTATTTATTCGAAAACTTTAGATAGGGTTACACCCTTTATATGTCTTGATTTTATTTGATAAATTAGTGTAAAAAAAAAAAATTTTAAATAAAAAAAAAAATTGGGGTAAACGAATTTTTAATCAAAATAAAAATGTAGGGGGGGGGAGCGCCATCGGTACCTACTGCACAGGGCGCTAGATTTCGTAGATCCGGCCCTGCACTTGCACAAGTTACAAGAACCGTACTGCCGCTAGGATTAGACAAAGACAGAAACACAAACCTGCGATTGCGGTTTGGTGTTGCCTACCATTTGAAATTTTACCCGACATAAACAATAAAGTATAGTTTTTTTTTAACGTTAGTTTGTAATAAAATAAAATAATTAGATTATTTTAAATATGTGTTTTTATTATATGACTAAAAGAAAGCATAACTAATGAAATAATTAAGACTTTTTGTTCCAATATTCTTATTGTACCAAAAGTACCTATATAATACTCAAACGGAAAGTGTTTTCAAAGTTCTTTTCTCAGCAATCGAATTATTTCCACCCACTTCTCATGGCGTGCTGCATCTTTATGGTACCATGCAAAATTATTATCAAAATAAAATACGTAAAAAAATATAATTACTAGATCATTAATTAATAAACTAAAGTAAGTTTTAATGAATTATTTTGTACGAAGATTAAAACATAATTTTTATTATTTTTTTCCAAAATATTTTAATATGGTTACCTCCATAGTAACTTATTCCATAAATTATGTGTTCTCCCATTATTGTGAGAAAACCAAAACGACTTTTTAGTGGCAACACTGAACCTATATTAGAGTATTTGACATTTTATTTAAATTTCTGCGTTTTTTAATTAAATATGAATATGTAAACAATAAAATAACGACAATATAAGCGAAACTCAATCGAAAATCTGGAAACAGAAAAATCAGAAAAACATACTGAAACCTCGAGTCCCAGAGGTTTCAGTATGTTTTTCTGATTTTTCTGTTTCCAGATTTTCGATTGAGTTTCGCTTATATTGTCTTCATTTATTTAAATATTACAATTTGAGGTTTTACTCATAAAGTTAAAATAAAATAAAATAACGTTTGGAAAGTAATTCCGCTTGCTTTATTATGTTTTCCTGATATTCAATCGCATTTCTTCACGACGCATTTAACCATTTTGGAGATAGTTTTGATCGCGAACCGTCCGGTTCAACTCGGTCGGCGCCTCAGTGAGCACTGAGCACTGAGCACTGAACTGACGTTAGCTGGGCATATGCTTTTGACATATATGTACAGTGGCAATGCTTTGCCCCGGTCATTAGTCATCTATGTATATATATGTCAATGGATGTACATCACTAGTTATAATTGTAAATCTTAGTTGTAAGCCAGTAATATTAATTCCTTTAAATACTTATTTGTACAGGGCCCTTGAGGTGATTTTTCACAAAAACGGTGCTATATAAATTAGCCAAATATTATTATTAATTATTTAGTCTCTTCTCTTTCTTGTACTCCCGAAGATGTGACTGTATCTCTAAAACTAAATTGTCACCATCGTCAGTTATAGAAGAGTTCTCCTCTTGGTTTTCATTTACACTTAACATCGATTCCAATATTTGTAATGACGATGATGATTTTGAAGTAGAAGGTTGCACTTCGGTATCTTCAATCTCAAGTTGAGTTCGAAATAAACGAACTCGTTGCGACACGTTTGTGTACCGCCCCCTGTCCAGTCGTCCACGCGCCCCACACCTTGCGCTCCTCGCTGTTAGCCCATCCAGACTCTCGGCGGGAAGCCCCGAGAACACCCGAGAAGCGAGAATGTGAGGTGTTTCTCGCATTCTCTTTCTCTGGCTCGGCTGTTCTCGGATCGTTGTCGGTAAATTTGGCCGCTTCAAAGGATTTCTCGGGCGAGAAGCGAGAAGGCCACTACACGCACGTTTTGTCTCAGTGTTGTTTAGTGAGCGGTTGAGAGTAGACGTGCGTTATATTTTTGTTTTTGTTTCGAACATTTTGTTTCCTTGTTTTAAAAATGTGGAGCAATCAACAAGATTTGCAATTTATAGAATACTAGCAGACCCGGCCACACATTGCTGTGGCTAACGAAACACAATGCCATTACCCAACCTTTATAAAATCCACACCACCCGCTTGCCAGCTGCCCGATGCCCGCTGCCTGCTGCCTGAATTGAATATTTGAATTTCTCGGCTTTTCTCTACTATAATGAGCATGTATTATACATATAAACCTTCCTCTTGAATCATTCTATCAATTGGTGAATACCGCATGAAAATCCGTTGCGTAGTTTAAAAGATCTATGCGCACATACATTTTGAGCGATTTCATTTTATACTATGTAATGATGATGATGATTTTCAATCTGAACCGGTGTTATGGGATGCAAAAAAGAAAAATTATTCCCTTTTTGATAGTTACCGGAATTATTTTTAGTTACAACGTTGACAAAATTATAATATGCCATGGCGCACAGCGCCCTTGAGGTGATTTTTCACGAAAACGGCGCTATATAAATTAGCCAAATTATTATTATTATAAATTATTATCGGAATTATAAAGACAAAAGTTTGAACCACGATGCATGGAACAGACTTAATGGAGATGCAAGTACCTGAACTCAAAAATAAAAAATATTCCCTTTTTGCTAGTTACCGGAATTATTTTTAGTTACAACGTTGACAAAATTATAATATACCATGGCGCACAGAGCCAAACCTGCTGCATTTTGAATATCGTCTGTAATGTCGTCCATACCGGATGGGAAACAGATCACGAGTGAGAAAAATGAGAGTGTGGATAAGTGCTTGTTCTCGCGAGAAGTCTCGGCGAGAATGAGAGTGTGGATAAGTGCTTGTTCTCGCGAGAATTTCTCGCCGAGACTTCTCGCCGTGAGTCTGGAATCGCCTTATAGAAACTGAAGTGAAAAAACTTGCGGAACTTCTGCAGAAGCGGAAGCCGAGTTCTGTTGCAACACTACAGAGGATATAGGTAATTGCGAACACATGAAGCCATTATTTAATCCTGATATATATTTTTAATAATATACAGGGTGTTAATGGACGTACTTGACTTACTTTAACCAGTGATTCCTGACATTATTTGAAGTAAAAAATGTAAATGAAATTTTGGTCTCCGGTGACATTTTTGATGTTATTTTTTTTTTCTACAAAAACATAAAACAATGGTGGTTGTTGAACAGTTGGAGGCGGGGTAAGGGGTTCGTCGGACACCCGGCTGAGTGACCAGTGACGACATGCGGAAGAAATTTTTTTTTGTTTGATTTTGAAGAAAAATTTTTGAAAAAAAAAAAAAAGTGGTCAATTAAAGTCACCGGAGACCAAAATTTCATTTACATTTTTTACTCCAAATAATGTCAGGAATCACTGGTTAAAGTAAGTCAAGTACGTCCCTTAACACCCAGTATGAGTAATATATATTTTTAATGAACGTTTTTGGGAAAGCAAAAGCAAAATTTTATGATGGGCGGCACCCACTTCTGAATATTAATACCGTTAAGTTCCTTAAATAAATAAATGTACATCCCTAGTTTTAAAAATACCCCATTATTAGTAGAGAGGTAGGTACCGTTTTGGCGGGTTTTTGTCAAAAACATCATTTACCTTTTGAAGAACTACCTAGGTATAAATAAATAATCTTTATTACTTTCTTAAACGAAATACAGAGATTTTTTTTCTAGGAATAACCAATAAAGCTATAAAAACCCAATGCACTTACTGAACCTTTTCCAAGGGTCATTTATGACGTGGATGACAAATAGGCAAACAATGTAAAGGGTCTCTTTAATAACTACCTAACAAACGACCGGTCGGTGGCTGAGTGGGCATACCGTGTTCGATCAAAACCTCCTAGATCCTAGATCACAGGAGGTTTTGGTTCGATTCCTCGGCTGGCTAAGTCCTCCATCATGACGCTTCGTGATGGAAGACTTAGCCAGCCGAGGAACCAGGTACTATAATTCAGAAAATTGTGCATGAAACATTGATAAGCAACTTTACAATTTAGTCTTTTTTTTTTTTTTTTATAGTGAATACCGCACAAGAATCTCAACTGCTCCCGTCTGGAGCCAGTGAGACTATGGCATCCCCAGTTGGGGTATGTTGTGAGGCTGAAGGTAGCGGGGAGGGGAAGGAGGTGGGGAAGAGGAAGGTTGGGAAGAGGAAGGTTGGGAAGTACCTGGCTATTCAGATCTGGTCACTAAACACGGCTAAAGCCATTTTCAAGCAACGTTTCAATTCTGAATGGTGGTCTTACACCAGGGCGATACTGATAGTATCTTCCATTCTGGAACATGCCGCAAATATACTATATATTATTTTAAATGAATTAATTGTGAAATAACACAAATTAATCAAATAAAATTTATTTGCGCATGCCGGGTTCGAACCCGCGACCTCCGGAATGTGAGTCAAGAGTCTTAGCCACTGGACTACGGAGGTCGTCAAAGTCTAGTAGCTACTTCGACCAAGCATACCCCGTCAATGAGTAGCTAAGATAATATAGTGTACAACAAAACATTAAAATTTTACGGAATCTCGTGGAACTTTAAACTAGGTATATGCCTCGATGTAATATATTCACAAAAATTTTTTTTTTAAATAAAACAATTTTATTTTAAATTAATAATGTCACATCACAAAGTATCCGCGTCATATGAACAAAAAAAAATTTCATTCAAATAAGTGTTGTTTTAATTAAAAAAACTTACAAATCGTATGAGGTTCTCAATAAATAATAACATTAATAACTACTATAATACAATAAAAGTACTCACCACCAGACATCTTATCTGAACACTAGATTAGTATATATATCTGAACACAGACTTTGCTATATATCTGAATATAGATTTTGCTTTTTTTAAACTTGAAACGTATTTAAATTTACGCGACTGCAACAACAACAACTGACACGATCACCCGCACGAAGGTTAAGTTCAAACTGATCTCCATTGTCCTTCCTTAGTCCTTCCGTCAGTATCGTAATAAGGGCGCAGGGCAGTGATGGTATGTCTAGGGAAATTTCCCTAGATCTAGGGGAGAAAAATATTTTTTAGGGAAAAGGGATATCAGCACAAAATCTAGGGAAATTTCGAACCCTGGCAAAAATTTTATTACATTTAACAATATTACTGGTATAATAGATTTTTTTTGGAATTCCCATGAATCTTAAATAGTTTTGATGTACTTACAAGCAATGTTATTTTTAACACTGACAACTCAAAATGATATTATGTATCTAAAAAGTTTCAACTTCCGTTTTTTCGGTAATTGCGGGTGATTTTTACTTGGAATTCCGTTTCTTATTCAGTGGTAAGTGTATACATATTTTGAAATTATTATTTCACTTAGCAAAAAGTGTTTTATTTGGAAAAGCACAGTATTATTACAATTTGGGAGGCGGGAATGGGTACCGCCGCCCCGGGAACCTTTATTGGATAACCAACACCTCTGCCATAGGTCACCCCAAGTGGTTCGCTACGTTTGGTGATTTAGCAGGGGTGCCCGGGTTCATGGGGTGAGGTTTGTCTAGGTCTTGGAGGCGGATGACCCATACTGAACCCCAGATTCCTACCCACCCCTTAAACCCTTTTCCTTCCCAGAACTCTCCTCTCCTTCCTTTCCTTAAAAAAAACCCTCCACACAGCATCCTCAAAGATGACATAGGCCCTGAGGGAAATTATTTTCCTCAGGGCCTCCTGCGTGGAGCTCATGTAAAAAAAAAAAAAAATAAATTATAAGTACATCTACTAAATTCCAATATCTTTCCAATTAATAAACATATAACCGGTCAGTGGTTGAGTGGGCATCGCGTTTGGGTCCTACTCAGGCGTTCCGTGTTCGATTCCTCGGCTGGCTAAGTCCTCCATCACGACTCAAGCAACATTTTCGGCTTACTGTGGTGGTAGCAGGAGATTTTCAAATATTTTGGGTTATTCGTAACCCGGGAATGTTTGTCTTCTTTAAAAATAAAAAAATGTAATAATAACAGGATTAGTGTAACACAGTCAGGCGATTACGCACTTGCGTAAATATGATTATTTGAATAATTTTACTGCTTACAATGTTATAACATGTCAAACGTTTATTATGTATTTTGTTTTGAAAAGTTTTATGTTCTATGTACATTTGTTGCTTAAATTTATTATTGTTTTTTTTTTTTAATTTAAAAAAATAAATAAAAAACTGAAGGAAAAAAAATTAAGTAGGTAACTGAAACAAAATGTCTAGAAATTGATATAGTTAATGCCCAAGAAATACAAAAAAAGTTGACCTTTATTTCAAAGTCCACACCCCCCCCCCCCCGCTCAGCCCCCCACGTGTGTTTTAATTTGCCAAGGGTACCTACGAAATCTAGGGAAATTTCACCTCGAAATCTAGGGAAATATTTTTTTTGGGCAGAACATCCCTAGCGCAGGGTTAGAATGTCTAGGGAATTTTCCCTAGATCTAGAGGAGAAAAATATTTTTTAGGGAAAAAGAAAATTGAACTCATGGCAATTTTTTGAATTATTTTTTTTATTGGAGTTGTAATCTTCTACTTCCCGGTAAAATAAACAATTTCAGATGAAGGCATCAATCGATATGTTATGTATTGCTAATGGCTACTATTGCTAGTATTTGACCTTAACTTGTCACTCCATACACATAATTGTTCCTAAATATTGCCTATTACGCAACACTCGCATCATTACCAAAAACCATATTTCGTTTAAATTTAAACTAAAAGAAAAAATAATTAAAATTGACAAATTTGCATTTAAAATAATAGTAGGATATTCCGCTAGCCGACGCACTTTTATTAGGCACAGATTTTGGAAATTACACTACGTTTCAACCGTTTCAACGTAATTACTACAAGAAACAACTAATTAGGTACGTCAGGATTAGGGTTGCCATACGTCTGGAATTTTCCGGACAAGTCCGGAAATATAGGTCTTTGTCCGAAATGCGGGGGGAATCCTAAACAGTCAGGGTTTTCTACAATTGGAGATTTATATAAAAATTAAATAAACCAAATTATTTTTATTACAAATCAAAGCAAAAACATCACTTCTGATATTTAATGCTACCAGAAATATTGTTCAACACTTCCGAATCCTTAATAATAGTTTTGTAGAAAATTTCGCATGTCATATTTTTTAAATTATACTGTATTAAGAGAATCGACTTTACATACTCTACAGAAAGCCTGTACCTTTCTTTTGACCGTTGGGTTCCCATTAAGAAAAAGACCTTTTCAACATAGGCATTTTGTGCCTGCATCGCAAATATATAATAGCATCTTTGTTAATTCCGTAACTTTCGAAAGTCCGGAATTTTTATCAAATGTCAGGTATTTTCACCGGGATTTTAATTCTTTGATCTGGGAACCCTAGTCAGAAAAAAGTCTGATAAAAATGTATTAAAATTCCATGTTTGTTCAAAGTTTGAAAATTTTCCGTATAAATATATTTTTTTGTATTTATCTTTTGCGTGAGTTTAGTTTCAATCAAAATATTCATGAAATATAAATTACTCAGTTTACCCAAACTAAGAACCTAATAACATAATTTTCTTTATTAATGTGAATCCCTCAGAAGAGTCCCAACTGCTCCCGTCTGGAGCCAGTGAGACTATGGCATCCCCAATTTGGGTATGTTGTGAGGTTGAAGGTTAGTAGGGAGGGGAAGGAGATGGGAAAGAGGAAGGTGACTAAGTACCCGGTTGTTCAGATCTAGTCACCGAACACGGCTGAAAGTTTCAATTCTGAAATTTCTGAATGGTGGTCGTGCAACAGTGATACTAAGAATATCTTCCACTCTGGGTTTTGTGGATATAAATACTTAGTGGTTTCTAAATACTTAGCGTTATGCACAAAGAGGTGTGCGGAGGGATGATCGACAGTTTTCGTCTCCTATATGGCACGAATACGATGCAGGGGTTTACAGACTTTTCAAGTACAGGGCCGCAGACGACGATATAAAAGTTCATCAAGGGCGTGGCTAGGATTTTGTTAAGGGGGGGGGGGGGGGGCAGGCGTAGACAAACCAAGAATATATCTAAGGTAAATTTTGACTTCACAAACGTGTAGAAAATTGGTCCTTCCCGGGGGGGGGGGGGGGGGCGGCTAGAGAATTTAGAAATAGGCTATTTTCGTCTATAAAAAGACCGCCAGGCACTGCCGTTTCGGGACATTCCACGGGGAGCCTTAGAGCTACGAAAATATAATTAACACCGTATTCAATATTTTTGTGATCGGTCCGCCCCCCCCCCCCCCCCCCCCCCCCCCTCGCCAAGCTACTGCGTTCAAACGGTTTTCAGTCATCGTTGATCAAATGTTTTAACACCACGCAGTGTAGAAAAGGACCTCTCTACGTTACTTGTAGTGCAAGGTTGTGCCAAGGAAATGTTCACCTCCTTTAACACTTAGTTTATCTAGTTTTTCTAGATCTTCTCTGGTCGTACCCTTGTTCTGCCATTTTTTATACCATGGTTCGGCTTCTTGATTAAAATTAAGTAAATCGTAGTATAGGCAAAAACTTTATACTTTTCTTTAAAATCAATTAACGACATATTCAACATTGTACTGGGATGTAGCGACATTATTCCGAAAGCAGGCAAAATTTTGGTCACCAAAACGCTGCTCCAATGCAGGGAATCTAAATAAGGAATGATAATCGATCGCTTCCAAAAATCGCATGGAGTCTCAGAAAGGTAATTGGACCGATGTTGTTGACAAGATACAGTGCGTGGGACTTGTATATCAGTTCTAAAGGCAGCTGCAGTTCTAATTGAAATATCTAAAATATTTTGGCTCTCTATGTCTACGTTACTTCGACGATCATTTATAATAGAAATTATACCTTTAATATGATTTATACATGCATACATATCGATAGTTTCCGATTGTAAAGCATTAACAATAGGTTCCAATATGCCAATGAAAATTGATTTAATAACAGTGCAATGTAACTGATAGGCACGTTTTCTTGATGCTTCATTTATCATTATCAACTAAAAGGGTAATAATAAAAATTAAATTGATTCTCACAGACAATAGGCTACCGACGTAATATTACTTTACGGTTTGTGAGCATTCCTGCACCTTCTAGGGGGGGGGGGCAGCTGCCCCCCCCCGCCCGTACCTCGCTACGCCCTTGAAGTTCATAATTTATATTATTCAACATAGTTGCAATGCGTACTTGCAAACTTTCGAAATCACTGGTCACGCTTAATACAAATATTTTTTTAGAAAAATCTAAAAACATCAACACGTTATCCGTCCATAGATATTTTTTATGTTATGTACTTTTTTTGCTAGTTGACATTGTTTACGTTGTATTTGGTGACAGTTTTGTGGTGGACAAACCTAAAAATATGGATATTTTTCTTTGCTAAAACGAAGTAGAAATTTAGCAGATTATTACCGTTATTACAGTTATTACGAAGATTGCTATCGTTTTGTAGATCAACAAGGTCCTGTCGAACATGTGTTTGAATAGATTTTTGAAAAGTTAAATCTAATATGAACTTTTCAATTTTAAAATCATAAAACTTTTCTTCGAAAGGGAATCCTTTTTTTCAAATAAATTGGATTACATTTATCAGAAAACTTTTTGTACGTAGGGAAATAGACGTAACTGGGTTAAAAATCCACTTAGTAGCATTGAAAAGAAGAAACATGACATTTTTTTTAAAATTGAAAAATAACAACGGTAGAATAATAAACAAACGCAGTTCTGAAACGCGTTGAACTTTGCCCTTTAGTATTTGCTCCCTACCCGTGTACACGTTGTCACAGTTGGGTGATATTAGAATGCGTAAAATACAACAGTTAGCCATTTACTATTGTTTTCAAAAGGTAAACATTGATATTGACAACATAAATTTTACGTACATCAGCGATAAAGGATATCTATTACACCGCGTTGGTGGGATCGCGAAGAAACATTTAACATTACTTTAGATAAATACGTTCTGTATGTACATAGAGTGATTGTAGTATTTTGATGGCTATACCGATTGTAAGAAAAATATTAAAGCCCCAGAACGACGTCGTCGAACTACAATATCATCTTCATCTTCTGATGTCATTTTTGATAAATCTATGACAGTTCCCACAAGTCAACAACAATTTCTTGCAAATACTCACAACAAGTCTCGGTTCTTTTCAATGTTGAAAGAAAAATTCACCACTGAAAATATTTTTGTCAAACAAGCTGATAATGACGCTGATGTTCCAAAAATAAGGGTTATACTGATGTTAGTAAGGGTGCTGGTAGTGACGGTACCTCTCAATATATTATCAATAAATGTGCCAAAAATCTTTCTTACCCTTTAACTAACATCATTTTTGTAAATTTTCCACAAAGTTTAAAGAAGCAATTATAAAATCCCTATTCATGAAACATGCTCAAAAAGTAACACTTATTCTAATGCCCTCGACCCCATCATTAAAGCACAAAAACTAATAATAAAAATAATTTTAAAACTTCCTCTCACTACCAGCACCGATACGATCTTCAATACTTTCAACGTTATGGACATTAAACAGCTCTACGCAAAATCCATCTTACTTTATTTACATAAAAATAACAAAATCCTATACAACCCAACACAAATGATACACAATACCCGAGCCAAAAATAAAGAACTCCTCCAAACTCCCTTTTCTAAAACCACCTTTGGACAAAAACACTTTAAATACATAGCTTGCAAACTACACAATACACTTCCAGCCACGATCAGACAAACCGAATCAATGACCATATACAAACAAGATATAAAGAAATGGATTATAAGTATTGGACGTCACACTACTGCTAACATCTGTAAAATAGAGTACAAATAGACAGAATTACCATCTCACGTATGTCCTTACCCTTATTAATGAACTTAAAATAGTAAAATCCTATATGTATAATATAACTCCCTATATAGATTCGAAAGGATTTACTACTTTATTCATCTCTTCCTTCACCTATATAATGCTCTCTTTATGATATTAACCCTCAATCTTAATCATCTTTCTGTTTGAATTGTATAAATCAGTATGTATCTTACCTTAAATATTCTAATGTTGTAATTAAATATTCTTATGTATGATACTCATTTATGTACCTCTACGCCTGTCTCAACACAGGTATACCCTAGCGAGACAGGCATCGAATAATGTAATACAAACATACATTTTATAGATAAATAAATAAATAAAAAAAAAAACATTGAAAATTACCACCCAATCTCAAAATTTTTTGAATGTATTAATTGTCTACGATAAAATTTATACCACAATTGTTCGCAATATACAAAACCAACAATAAGTATTTCTTCAAAAAAGATCAGTACTAACAAATGGTAAATTTTACGGAATATTTAACGAGCAATATGGACAATAGAAACCAAGCAGATGTAATGTACACTGATTACTCTAAGGCTATATGAACATATTTTTTTAAAGCCATAATATTTTTCACTGGAGTTCCTTATTTGCAAACATCCTTGAGTGTTCGCTGTCAAAAAGTTGCCAAATTGCCTAGAGGTATACCGTATCAATGCCAAATTGGAGAGATATATATTAAAATACTAGCTGACCCAACAAAAGCTGTCCTGCAAATAAATTATTTCTAGTGAATATTTCGGTTGTTAAATAAAAAATAACGGATGGGATCTATGACAGACAGAGGAATGGAGCGCTGTAGACGATGACCGCCGATAAAAAAAAACACCAGCTAAAGTAGGAAAATAAAATAAAGAAAATCAATATGAATTTCGAAGAGCAATTGAGTGTACGATATTTTTTGTCAATTCCGTCTTCAGCCAACACAAATAAGCTCGATGGTCTGGCCACGCGAGAACATGATGCCGAATGAAATATCAAAATGACGCGACGCTTCTCGTGAATGTCTTGCGCGTGTGCGATTGTCATATAGTTAAATAAAAGGCCGTTACTATAGTTAAATTTTACCAAAATACGTTTTTCAATCAATTTGACTGCTTGTTGTACGTTACTTTTAACTTTTGAATTTACTGTCCGAAAACCGATAGTTACTCTAGAGTTACTCCGCCATATTGGCATTATTGGCATATTTGACAGTTCTGGTCGAAGAAATGTACGGAAATGGGTGCTTCAACATTGATTATTAATCAGTAATCATGATAAATACTGTAGAAGAGGATGATAATGCATTTAAGCATTGAAATGAACCATCAACATAAAAAAGTTTTTTTTTCAACTTTGAAGATTTAAAAAAAAAATCGCACGTTGCGCCACAATACGAAGTATGTCAAAAAATACAAATAAATTGTAGTATATCTGTGTGTAAGGATGGAATGGCCAACCTTATGATTCCAGAGATATCCTCATTTTTAATGTAAGTGCCATACAAATTTTTCTTAAATAAATGATAACTCCTTCATTTGTACACGCAATTGCTTCATATGAAATTTTATAGCATAGTAATGATCAGCAGAATCCATTTCTAGCAAAAAAAAGACCCTTGAAAATTCAAGTCTCTATGTCTATGAAAGTCGATTTTCATCCCACTGTGCGTCGTGACAAAACTCTAAACTTGTAAATGCGCCGCTGGCTGAAAAAGATTGGGAACGCCTGCATTAAGGGATTTTTTTCTAGGAATAACCTCAGAGTAACAATTGTTACTCTGAGGGAATAACCCATCGAGATATAAAAACCCAATGCACTTACTGAACCTTTTCCGAGGGTCGTTTATGAGCTGGATGACAAATAGGCAAACAATGTAAAAGGTCCGTTATAACCATCACACCGTAGGCAGAGATGACGGACCGCCAAACAACTCGGTCTTAGCACATACCCTTTGCCACATTCACATTCATACGCGTCTCATCTCTCATATACACTCTTCAATTATTCTGACTCTCGACATGGCCCAACTCAAGTGTCTGATTCACTTGATCGTGCCATGTGTTCCTCGGGCGTCCTAACTTCTACAATACTTCCTAACTTGCGACATATATTCTTCTTACACTCATTCTTCGTTCATTGGTAATATTAAATATATCAATAGTTCATTCGCTCTATATGCACGAACCATCTGTTTCTTAATCTTACTCATTACGCCTTGCATTCATTGCGGATCTCCACATTTCTCACACGATTATACACGGTTTAACACACATAAGCCTCAGGGACCAGCGATCTCAGTTATGTTTGGAAAATCCCGATTTGAACATGAATACATTTAAACTCGATTACAAAAAATGTAATCATAACACTTGTTTTAGCTTCTCCTAACCGCTCGAAGTTACGTAATATTTTTATAATTCTCAAGCAATAAGTTTGTTTTTAGTTGGATCAGCGGACATTTAGCGGAGTATTCCAAGGACTCTCCACAGTCTCTTCAAATAGAAAACTCTGGACTATTAATAGAAAATAATAAAAAATAATAAAGAAATAAGCAATGGGTGTTGCCAAGGTAAAATCTCTACGATTTAGATTAGGCCCCAGTGGCCAGCCCGGCCGATGCTGAAAGAAATAAGCAATGGGTGTTGCCAAGGTAAAATCTCTACGATTTAGATTAGGCCCCAGTGGCCAGCCCGGCCGATGCTGAAAGAAATAAGCAATGGGTGTTGCCAAGGTAAAATCTCTACGATTTAGATTAGGCCCCAGTGGCCAGCCCGGCCGATGCTGAAAGAAATAAGCAATGGGTGTTGCCAAGGTAAAATCTCTACGATTTAGATTAGGCCCCAGTGGCCAGCCCGGCCGATGCTGAAAGAAATAAGCAATGGGTGTTGCCAAGGTAAAATCTCTACCATTTAGATTAGGCCCCAGTGGCCAGCCCGGCCGATGCTGAAAGTACCGCAAAAAGTTGTAGGTACCCATTGATATATTATATTTAGATTAGACATAAGCGAAAAAATTGGTTCAACGGAGTTGGAGGGAGCCCCTCCAAGTCTATATTTCACGAATTTCGTTGACCTGCAACCATCGTATCCAAAGCACGTAAAACGCGATACGCATCTGGTCAAAACCATGCGAAAAAGGTGTTCAAGCAATTTATGGAACAGACTTTTCAGACTGTTAACGGTCGCTTAATTAGGTATCCCTTGCATCGTGCAAGGGATACTTAAATAGCGGCCCGCGTTCGGTATATTGTAAGTCACTTAAATAGTTCAGAACCATGTCAAGCAAATATAATTTTGAATGTAATAATAATTTCAACTATTTTATGTACTAGTTAATACCTAGAACTCAACGATTTGCAAATAACAATGCTAATTTATGAATAGATTTTGATGTTGACAATTGTTCGTTCCAGAATGCGATTTATCATTTAGCCTTAAGTAAAGCCTTTAGCCTTAATTAGTCGTATCATTCGTGTTATTTTAGTCATTTTAGTTACATGTATTTTCTCCTTTGCAAATAAAATTTTCCCTTGGGTTTTTCAAGTAAGCTCCCAACCTTTAGAAATAAATGTATTCTGCCTGATATTATATGGGGACATTCCTTTACCGATAAGGAACAAAGGGTTAATTTCTTAAATTGTTTATTTTTAAGTAGGTTTTTATATCTGTACAGTTCAAATAGAACCCATAAATATTTATTGCAGCCGCCAAAATGGAAAGGGTTTGCTGGCGGCATTTTTACCTAATAATAGGAACCGCCCTATAATCATAAAATTCCAATATTTGTTAATCCCTTAGGTTTAAGTACCTTAAAATTAAGTTAGTTTGTATCTTTATTGGTGTGCCCTTTTTGGCAAACTTTTAAAAGTAATTTTATTGTTTTATTGTGGGTTAAATTTAAGAATTCACCATTTCTCCATTTCAGTGTTTATGATGTACTTAGTTTTATTGGTGGCCCTTTTTGGCCGACTTTAGGGCAATTGTTTTATTGCGGGATTTTAAAATCCAGATATGGGAGCAGCTCAAATATTCTGTCTCACCATTTTGCACCCTTTGTATGCTTTTCTTTAAATATTGTGATTTTTGGAACAGAGAGTCAGTGTTGTTGCTGCGGTCGAACTGGAAGAAACACGAGGTGTGTCTCCAGTTGCGCAGAGGGAACATAGGCCCGTTGCGTTAGTTTTGCTAGTAGAGTAAAGCTAGAAAGTACACACTGTGTGCCTTTAATTGTGTAATTATACTGAAGCTGGGAGGTACGAGTTGTACCTACGGTTCAGTATTGGAAAAACTGACAATAGAGAGATCGAAGTAGAGACTTCGATATTTGCCAGTGTGGTGTGGTCGTGGGTCGTGGACCACTCGAGTAAGGGTAAATAGACCCTCTTGTAATAATTGCATTAAATAAATTGTGCTGAAGAAGAAGAAAAAGAAGTGTTTTCCTGCCACCTCCATTCTGTTGTGTTCTCGTACCACGATAGTAGAAGTAACAATTTTGCACCATAATACTTGCTATCAAGTTACCTTTATTTACATATTTTCATTCTGTTTATATAAAATATTCTCTATTATTATAACTATTACACGCAATAGCGTAGCGAGGGGGGGCGGAGGGGGCGGTCCGCCCCGGGTGCCACCCGACAGGGGGGTGACACTCGACCGTGGGAAAAAATTCACGTAGGATATTGTCACCAAAGTATTGTATACATGAACACGGTCTGTTATTTTCTTTCATATGTTCCTCGGTGGAATGCCCCGAATTTTTGGTCTACATAGGTCTTTTTATAGGCGAACATAGCCTATAAAAATCCCCCCAGGATGGACCAATTTCATGAAGCCGAAATTAGCGTTTTGTCAACTTTAATAGGGCGGGGGGGAGGGGTGACACCACTCCCCGGGGGGTGACATCCGCCCCGGGTACCACCCATGCTAGCTACGCCACTGATTACACGAGTACACATTTTTTTTTATATTACTTCGCAATTCTATTTTTTGTAAAAAACCAACTGTTCAGTTTAAAAAAAAACAACTTTATCTCTTATACAGGGTGTTAAGGGACGTACTTGACTTACTTTAACCAGTGATTCCTGACATTATTTGGAGTAAAAAATGTAAATGAAATTTTGGTCGCCGGTGACTTTTTTTAACGACCTTTTTTTTCTTCAAAATCAAACAAAAAAAATTTCTTCCGCGTGTCGTCTCTGGTCACTCAGTCGGGTGTCCAACGAACCCCTTAGCCCGCCTCCAACTGTTCAACAACTACCATTTTTTTATGTTTTTGTAGAAAAAAAAAAACATCAAAAATGTCACCGGAGACCAAAATTTCATTTACGTTTTTTACTCCGAATAATGTCAGGAATCACTGGTTAAAGTAAGTCAAGTGCGTCCCTTAACACCTTGGCTGACACCGACTAAAAAAAAAACAATCGTACCTACATATTGATGAGTAGAAAAAGTAAGTTGATTAAGTAAGTTGTAGAAGAATACGAAATTATTTTTTTACTTTTTAGTGCATTTTCTTGAGTCGTTTTTTTGTTTTGTTAAAATTTTTGTTTATTCAGACGTCGAGGCGCTAGCAGTCACATGCCAAACATGATGTTAACGTAAATAATTATATCTCTAAGAAATTTCCGTAAATTGCATAATGTTATCAGTATGCACTATTATGTTAGCGAGTGATGAGGAATGTCGAAGTTATTGATTGAAATTCAATCAAAAGTAGTCTGGTATGGGATTTTAAGTTTTAACGTCAGGACAGGTTTGGCGGTTGGATAGTTATAATTTCATGAATAGTGCGTTGATCCCAGCCAGCAAAACAAATACCTACTTGTATTCGTATACAGCAACATGCTGATTGGAGAAGGGAACATTTAAAAAATCGACTCGTAAATTAAACCCGCCTAAAAATAAACTGCCATTGTTTTTTAAAGATCGCGATCTCCAGATGCACAGATATGTCCCGATGACGTTTACAGAAGAGAGCATAGACATACCACTCATTTAGACAGTGGTTTTGTTTTTCAAAGAAAAAAACAAACAAATTCCTCTTCGACCCACATACGGATTGTGTTCCAAGTCGTGCTAAGCTCAACATTCCAACCAAGCCGAACTCAAAATCAACCGATATACAGAGCCTATATTCTACATATAGGTACACTGTTAAATCATTAAACGTGCTAACTATAAAGACAAGCGTTCCGTGCCTTTTCAAAAACATCAATTAATTGTGTCATTTTTTTATTGAGTCATTTTTTTATTGCTAATACTTAGAAGAATGAATCACTCATCTTTAAGGGCCCGCTACCAGAATCAGACCCGGACACACGTTGCTGTGGCTAACGAAACACAACGCCATTACCCAACCTTTATAAATTCCACACCGCCCGTTTGCCAGCTGCCCGCTGCCTGCTGCCTAAATGGAATATTTGAATTTCTCGGCTTTTCTCTACTATAATAAGCATGTATTATACATATAAACCTTCCTCTTGAATCACTCTATCTATTGATGAAAACCGCACAAAAATCTGTTGCGTAGTTTAAAAGATCTATGTGCACATACGTTTTGAGCGACTTCATTTTATACTATGTAATGATTTTCGCAATTTTCGCATCGATTTTGTCGCTGTAAATGTTGGCGCTCTCCTCTAATATTCGTAATTTCGTATATCTCCATCTTTTGCTTTTGGGCAACTGCAGCTGCACTTTTGGGCAACTGCGCTAGGAGCAATATTCAAGATCTTCTCTTCGGAGTCTGTGGACCGGTCAGTGGCTGAGTGGGCATCTCGTTTGGGTCCCACCCGGGCGTCGTGCGTTTAATTCCTCGGCTGGCTAAGTCCTCCATCACGACACAAGCAACATTTTCCGCTGGTAGTAGGAGATTTTCAAACATTGTTGGGTTATTCGTAACCCGGCAATGTTTGTCTTTCTTTAAAAAACAATAATTATAGACGAAAGGTCAATCGATTAGGATTGATAGGATAACTTTCTCATCGTTCCCTAGTATGACTGCAGATCGCCAACGAATAAGTAACAGTTCACAATGAGAAAGTGTGCTAAATATATTCGTCTACAACTGTTGTTTGTACGTTAGAAATCTGCAGTTGTCGTAGGGAACGATGGAAAGTTACCGAAAGTTATCCTATCAATCCTTATCGATCAACCATGCTAGAGGGCCAAGAGTCTGTAGGTACCTGAAGTTATAATGATTGAGGTCTGCAGATGTTAATGAATGTTAGATGTCTAGAGGTATTGTTGGTACCTGAAGTCTGTAGGTACCTGAAGTTATAATGATTGAGGTCTGCAGATGTTAATGAATGTTAGATGTCTAGAGGTATTGTTGGAAGTTTCGTAAAAATGATAAGTTGGGAGATTTAGATTGAGTAACTTTATTTAAAGGTTAATATAATTAAACTTGTAATTAAGACCGAGAACTAAGACAACATCATTAGGAACACCATGTTTCTGTTTAAATCTAATATATAAAATTCTCGTGTCACGGTGTTTGTTACCATACTCCTCCGAAACGGCTGGGCCAATTTTGATGAAATTTTGTGTGCTTATCTGGTAGGTCTGAGAATCGACCAACATCTATTTTTCATACCCCTAAAAGTAAAGGGTGTTCCACTCCGAAGAAAATTATTTTCCCCATACATTTTGTATGGAACGAATTCTCCTATTTTGAAATAACTGCAGCAATATTGTAAGGGGTATAATATTGAACTGTGAACCGGGGGAGGGGGGAGGGGGGAAAGGAACTCAGGAAGGGGGGTTAGCGGGACTTGGGAAGGGGTGAAGTGGAGTGGGGAGAGGGAGAGGGAACGCGAGAGGGGAAAGGATACGCAGGGAGAAACAATTTAGATCAATTCAGCTAATAAGTTGACAACAGTTTTTGGTTCTGAGGCGGTACGAAGTTCGCCGGATCAGCTAGTACTATTCTAATATCCCGGATACGTAGGAATTTTCATAGCCTTTTTTTTTACATGAATACCGCACAAGAGTCCCAACTGCTCCCGTCTGGAGCCAGTGGGACTATGGCATCCCCAATTGAGGTATGTTGTGATGCTGAAGGTAATGGGGAGGGGAAGGAGATAGGGAAGAGGAAGGTGAGGAAGTACCTGGCTATTCAGATCTGGTCACTAAACACGGCTAAAGCCATTTCAAGCAACGTTTCAATTCTGAATGGTGGTCTTACACCAGGGCGATACTGAGAGTATCTTCCACTCTATATAATACTATAGAATATACTTTATATTATTTTTTATGAATAAATTGTGAAATAACACAAATTAATCAAATTAAATTTGCCACGCCGGGATTCGATCCCGCGACCCTTCGGAGTGCTAGTCAAGAGCCTTACCGCTGGACCGCCTAAGTACATACTAGGCACAAAAAATGGTCGCGTGAGAATTCGGTTATGAGCTGAATTAATTTGTTTTTTTTTTAAATTGATTTCTATTAAAATAATGTGTTTGCTTGAAAACGCGTGAATGCACAAAAGGTTGACACTAATGGCGTTAGATTTATGGCAGGGCTGGGATTTTAACACTTAGGCACTTGACTGGTGGCAATAATTTATAATAGCACTAAGTTAGATGGCCATTTTTCATTTAGCTTTTTTATTAGCTTTACACAGAAAGCCCTGAGGAAAATAATTTCCCTCAGGGCCTATGTCATCTTTGGGGATGCTGTGGGAAGATCTCGGAAGGAGAAATGTTTGATGGGTGGGTAAGGACCTGGGGGTCAGTGTGTCATCCCTCCCACTGCGGTGCAAGGCGATGGGTCGAGAGAGTCCTGCTGGAGAGGTAAAAGGGTCTCCCTCAACTGTTCTTTCCAAATCTGGCCCGCCACATAGAACTTAGGTAGCCAGACTTTGACCGGACAACTCAGAATGAATTGAACTTAACACCACCCTTGTTAAATCATTTAAAAGTGATGAAAAAAGAAATAAAAAGGTTATGGTTTTTTTTCTTTGCTTTTAACGACTTTTCAAAGAGGTGTTCAGTTGATTTGGTTCGGTTTCCTAGAGGATTCTCACCCCATGAGCCTGAGCACCCTTGCTAAGTCACCAAACGTAGCGAACTAATTGGGGTAACCTATGGCAGTGTCGTAACCTTTTTTTTTATTTTTATTATAGCTACTATATAGAAAAAATTTTACATACAAAATGTAATGTGAAATTAAGTATAAAATATTGTATTTCTTAGTCCTCCTCACTAGGGGGTCCTGTGCCGAGACGGACTAAAGTTATTTAAATATAGTTCATTTGTCTTCTATGTCGTTTTTAGCGACTTCGCTAGGGTTTTCTCATTGACCTTTTTAAGCCATATTTTTATTCTTTATATGTATTCAATTGGATTTTTTATTAGTTTTATGTCTTGGGGAAGAATGTTATGGAGTTTTGTTGCAAAGTATGTATAGTTTCTTTGTCCAAATGTGTTTTTATAACTTGGAATATTTTTTACTTATATCATTTTTCTTCGATCTAGTGCTATGCATACACGGTCTAGTAGAGGATTCATTATTTTTGAAGAGCTTTAATAATATATTTTTGGCATATATTTGTTGTACATTTGGTACTTCAAAGTTATTGAAAATTTCATTTGAAGACGTTCTAATTGGTACATTCAATATGGTTTTTATGATTCCTTTTTGAATCATATTCAGGCTGTGTAGGTACGTATGTGTAGCAGATCCCCATCCTATGATTCCATATTCAATTCGAGAATGACATAACGCGTAGTAGACTTTTTTCATATCCTTTTTATTTAACACGTTTCTTAGATTTTTAAAGAAATATATAAGGCTTGTGAGTTTTTCCGTAATACCTTTGATGTGTAGGTCCCATCTAAGATTTTCGTCAATTATTACTCTGAGATATTTTATGCTTTGAGTTTTTTCGATGACGGTAACCCATACGTGTGTCGTCAACCCATTCTGATACAAGATCGCTATTATGGTTATAAATGTTCACAGGTAGGCAAATAGTTGATTCAGAAGTGATTACATAGACCAAATGACCTTAATTTCTACGTAGTATGGATTACGAGGAATACAAGGCGAATAAAAGAGTGATCAAATAAATACACATCCACAGACTTTCGTCTTGCTTATGCATACTTATTGCGGAAAATATCTTCCAATCTGAATATTCTATGTATAATACAAAAAGAGATTTATTTATTTCTGAAGTCGCATAACAGGTTTGATAAGTGCTCTATCAAAGCGGTTCCATGCTAACTTACCTACAATCAAGTCAACTCAGCACCTCTTCGATAAGTCATTAAAAGACATGAAAAATAAATTCAAAAATAGCGTAACCTATTTAACCATTTTTTTATAAAAATTGTACGTCACTTTTAATGATGTTTCAAAGAAGGTGTTGAGTTGATTTCATTCTGAGTTGTCCGGTCATCATCAAAGCAGTGTTCTGCATGAGTACCTTCCTACGGAGGCGTCTACTAATATCTACAGGAATTCCAACAACTGAAAAAATCGAACTAATATCTATGAGAACTAGTACTGGGCGTTTACGATAATTCCATCCAACGCCAACGTCGTTATCGTTGGCGATTTTCAACTGTTGAAATTATCTGTTGAAAATAACGTCGGCGTTGACGCAACTGTTTGTTCCAGAATGCGATTTATCCATTTCGCTTTAAGTAATAAAAATTAGTCGTATCATTCGTGTTATTTTAGTCATTTTAGTTAAACGTATTTTCACCTTTGCAAATAAAATTCTTCCTTGGGTTTTTCAAGTAAGCTCCCAACCTATAGAAATAAATGTATTCGGCCTGATATTATATGGGGGCATTCCTTTACCGATAAGGAACAAAGGGTTAATTTCTTAAATTGTTTACTTTTAAGTATGTTTGTTTACCTGTACAGTTCAAATAGAACACACGAATGTTTATTGCAGCCACCAAAATAGAAAACGCGGTTCTTTTATGACCCAAACTAAAGGAACTTAATCCCTTAGGTTTAAAATGTATCTATATTGGTGTGCCCATTTTGGCAACCTTTTAAAAGTAATTTTAGTGTTTTATTGTGGGTTAAATTTAAGAATTTGAGATCTGGGAATTTTTAATGTTAGTCCACACCATTTCTCCATTTCAGTATTGTATGATAGTTTTATTGGTGGCCCTTTTCGCCGACTCTAAAAGGCAATTGTTTTATTGCGGGATTTTAAAATTCAGTTTAGGAGCCGCTCAAATATTGTGTCCCACCATTTTTACACCTTTTGTATTAGTGTATTTTTGCTTTAAATATGGTGATTTTTAGAACAGAGAGTTAGTCTTGCTGTGAGAGTGAAGGAGTCTTGTTATTGCGGTTGAACTGGAAGATACACCGAGGTGTGTCTTCAGTTGCGCAGAGGGAAGATAGGCCCTTTGCGTTAGTTTTGCTAGTAGGGTAAAACTAGAAGGTACATGCTGTGTGCCTTCAATTGTGTAATTATACTGAAGCTGGTAGGTACGAGTTATACCTACGGTTCAGTATTGGAAAACTGACAATAGAGAGATCGAAGTAGAGACTTCGATATTTGTCAGTGTGGTGTGGTCGTGGACCACCCGAGTGAGGGTAGATAGACCCTCTTGTAATACTTGTATATATTACGTTAAATAAATTGTGCTGAAGAAAAAGAAGTGTTTTCCTGCCAACTCCATTCTGTTGTGTTCTCGTACCACGATAGTAGAAATAGCAACTATAAATTAGGAGATCGACACGATACTAACAAAAAAAAACAAACAAAAAATATATCAAAATCGTATTAAGGAATCCCTTTTAACGGGTGGTTCCCCGAATCATTGATGTTTTATTATTATCACTTATCACTATGCCCCACGCCCCACACACGTAATAATAATCCTATAATAACGTTGAAAGTTGAAACTGTTGGAAGACGTTGCGCGTTGGTTTAGGCGTTGAAAATATTACCCTGTTGAAATATTAAAGACGTTGACGATATATTCTGCGTGTCACTGATAAATTCGCTTGTTGCTTGGCGCTACGGATCGGCCGTATTGGACGGGAAAATAAAAAAAATCGTGCAGTAGGTAAGTACATTACCAAAAGACCATGTCTAATTGGGTATAATATCGTTCACGAAGTGTGATCTCTTCACCCTTTTGATTATATCATTCCAACACCGTTGAAAACAATAGGGCGACCGGCGTTGATAATTATCAATAGGTTATTTTTTGCTTGTCGTTTATAAATTTGATTGTTCCCTGGCGCTGCGTATCGGCCATATTAAATGGGAAAATAAAAAAAAACGTGCAGTAGGTACGTTCATTACCAAAAGACCTTGTGTAATTGAGTATAATATCGTTCACGAAGTGTGATCTCTTGACCCTTTTGATTATATCATTCCAACACCGTTGAAAACAATAGGTACAAAACTTAGCTGTTGACCGACATTGACAATTATCAATAAGTTATTTTTTTGCTTGTCGTTGATAATAGCCCAGGCAACGAAGACCAAAAAATACCAAATAGGGGAAATAATTCATGTAGAAGCCAATTTTGGCACAGTTGTAGGGGAAGGTGTCCTTAACAAAATACTAAAAGTACTGGCGGGTGGGGGTGGAGCTAAGGGGGGGGGGGGGGTTTAAAGGTCCCTTTTTTCAGTTTTTCGTTAATAACTCAAAAACTACTGCCTCTAGCGAAAAAGTGTTCAGGTACTAAATTATCTCCATAAAATTCTCTACAAAAAAGGTTCTATAAACTTTTTTGTTAGGATCAATGCTTAAGCAGATAGGGAGGGGGGAAAATGTAAAATTTAAAAAAAACTGTTTTAATTTTTAAAAATGAAATGTTTGTCGGTAAAAATCAAATGCTTATTGTTAAAAAACCAAATAATTAATGCTTAGGGGTCGTCCATTAATCACGTGACTCTCGAAAGGGGGGGGGGGGGGGTTCGGAAAAAATCACCAAATATCACCGGGGGGGGGGTGTAATGAGATATCACGTGTATTTATTTTTCGTGATAATATTCTGAAAATTTCAAAATACTTTGTACTAAAAAAAAAACGTGTGATTTGGGGGGGGGGGGTTAGTCTAAAACCTCACCACATATCACCACGGGAAGGGGGGGGGTTAAAAAGTTGCTAAAAAAACATCACGTGATTAATGGACGACCCCTTAGGGATGTACCTTGAACATTAAATTTCGTCGAAATTTAAACATTCATCGTCATCAATGCTGTCTTCGACGGGGGCTCCGTTCATACATGAGCCGAGGCAGCCGCAGGCACCGGAGCAGGCAATCCCTGCTTTGCGGCAACCGCAGCGCATCCCACACCCAGTCGTGCATCGGCAAAAGATCGTGTTCAAAATGGAGATGGGTGCCACAGGGTCGTTCGTGTTAACTGGGTTAAGGATCCCATCTTTTGCTTGTCGTTTATAAATTTGATTGTCCCCTGGCGCTGCGTATTGGCCGTATTGGATGGGAAAATAAAATAAAAAGTGTAGTAGTTACGTACATTTCCAAAAGACCATTTAAAATATCGAGTAATGTTGTTCACGAAGTACAAACTCTTAACCCTTTTTTTTATTAGGCAGTTGAATCGTTGACTGCGTTGAATAATATTCGCATGTAGGTATTATATGTATTTCAACTGTTGGCGCTAATTATTTTCAACAGCGTTGGACGTTGAAGCAATATAACTATTGTTTCCAACGGCTAGTTATATTTTAATACAGTACTAATGAGAACCAAAGTGTTGACGAATATCTACAGCTCAAACTGTTGACTAATATCTATGAGAACCAAAGTGTTGACGAATATCTACAGCTCAAAGTGCTGACTAATATCTATGAGAACCAAAGTGTTGACGAATATCTACAGCACTGGCAGAGGTTGGATTTGCAATTATGTATAGCATATTGGAATAACGTAATATTGCGTATGCAGTTTAAAAAACTTAATTTATGTAAGTATGTATGTAAAAATCCCTAATATAGGACTATTGGACACATTTAGCTGATTAGTCCAACCTACGCTCTGTAGATATTAATCCAACCTACGCTCTGTAGATATTAATTCAACCTACGCTCTGTAGATATTAGTCAACCTACGCTCTGTAGATATTAGTCAACACTGGGACCGTCATAGATATTCGTCCGACCTTAGCTCTGTAGATATTAGTCAACACTCTGAAGTTCGTAGATATTAGTTCAACATATGAGCTGTAGATATTCGTCCGACATACAGGCTGTAGATATTAGTATCTGGAGTCCCTTCCTACTGCCTTCCACTCAATTCTGCTCGGGATTTGCGATACCTATTACCTACGTACATTATGTACTCCTTTTCAAACAATATAAAGAGTATATTATGTTTTACAGGCCGAAAAAATAAACCGACATTTAAAATGGATTTCTCGCATCTCTAAAGACGTTAATTTCTTTGATACGTTTACCAACACATGTATTAGATATTAATATTATAAAAATATCACTTTTAAGAAATTCTCATGAAATAAAGATCCTAAAATGTAAACTTGATTTTTTATGTAACCTATAAAACAATTTTCTGATAGTTCAACTTTCAAAGTACGATTATTGTGCTAATTACTTGACTAAAACTGATGAAAAACCACAAAAAAAACATGGTAAATATATCAGATATACGAATAGAAGAGTGAATTAGACACTATAATAGAAATCATAATGTAAAATACATTCAATGCATTTTTACAGCGTGACCGCGGAAGAAAGCTCATTAGTAATAGATCGTCTTTAGTGTATCCGGGGTTTATTTATGTTGTGGCAACAACACAGGTTATCGGCCGTGAAAGATTTTTTTAGTAAGGCTGTTTAAGTTTTAAAGCTCTTCAAAAATATATGTTATTCTTGTCGATAATACAGCGCCCTCGAGGTGATTTTTCACAAAAACGGCGCTTTATAAATTATCCAATTATTATTATTTATTATTATTATTAATATCTACACATTCCCCATGTCGCTTCGCGCCGAAACGGATATTATATGAAATTCCATCGATAGAAAAAAATCGCAGTTTATTTTACAAGTTGTAAGTTCTTAATTAAAGTGTGAAAAGAATTATACTTTAATTAATGCTATTTTAGACACTGCCCGCGAGATTTTTGCTCGATTTTAAACGAGTCGTGTTTTAACATTTTCACAATTTTCGCCTAAATATTATCGTTTTTAATATTAGCGCGCTCCCTCTAACATTCGTTTTTATAAATCTCTCTTTCAACTTTTTGAGCGGGTAGGTACAACCGGACCTTAAATCATATCACGGTACAGGCGCACCTGTATTTTAAATATTCTGTTAATAAAATTATAAAGTGCCAGACCGCGTGATGGGTAGGTATATATAGTTTTGGAATTTACATCTAAAACAAGATGGTTCTTTACCTCTCACGACCCCTTTGATTGGCTCAAGTCAAGTTGCCAAACCTGTGAGCACCTTTAGCCTGTGACACCTGGAGTAGTCTGTATCAGCTATCACCTGTCCCTGTTCACTGTTTTGCCTTTGACCTTCGACTAACTCACTTGTAACTCCACTCGACGCACAGTGCTGCAGTCACATACTAGTGTCTGGTCTAGGCATTTACCTATTACTGGGGTTCACACTTGAGTTTTGAAAAACAACTGATTGCGGTTGCACTTTTCCAATATACATGGTGTCCGGAAACAAGTGCTAAAATTGAGTCAATTTTGCAGTATATATTTTTTTGATTTGACCTTTCGTTTCCGAGTAAATCAAGGCAGAAATTGATTTTTTTAAGTTGAATTTAAAAAAATCGGTTGCTAGCATCGACCAGGTGGTCGAAGGTTGCTAGTGTGTTAATATCAGCTTCATAATATGTTTTAAAATACGTTGAACCGGCTCCCTCAGATAAATTTGTTCGCTTTTGGAAACAACTCATTTAGGTATAATAGAAATCGTTGTGCTTTCCTTACTCTCATGGTGGGAAATATGATCTAAACGGTATTTAAAAAAGAGAAATTTCCACGCCTTATATTCAAATCTTAAAGCTAGCCAACCTTTATAAAACCAAAGTTTCCGAAATCAATTTGAAAAAAAAAATTTGGAATTTTTTGAGAATTATTTTTACACGAAAGGGGCCATTCATTTATTACTAAGGCGGCCCCTAGACGATGCAATAACATTGTACAATATATTGTACAATGTTAAGCGTCTAGGGGCCGCCTTAAAATTAAACTCGCTCAAACTTTTGTTCAATAATTGAGCAATCTTCAATATTAACCCTAAACGTCTAGGGGCCGCCTAAGACGATTTAGGGGGGAGGGGGGTCGACCATGTCTTATTTTTTCTTACAAGGGGTTGGGAGGGAGTCTCGATAGTTCTTACGTAAGATCACAAAAATGCGCAAAGTTAAAATTATTAGTACCTTTGTAAGTACAAATAAACATTTCTAAAAATTGTTGCTTTGAAAAATAAACATTAAAACAAGCCAAACGTGTATTCATTTTTTCCTTTAGATTCTTACGTAATAAAAATTAAACAGGGGGGGGGGGAGGGGGTTGAAAACTAGCAAAATTCGTTTTCGTAATAAATGAATGGCCCCAAATGACAAAAAAGTAAAGTGATTTATTTATTATAAATTTGTCAAAAAAAATATGTGAGTGTCTTTATTTTTTTGTTATCAGTAATTTTAGTTAGGAAAAAAAACGTAAAAATGAGTCATTTCCAATTTTTATTTATGGTTGCATTAAAAAAAATTATATTTCAAAAAGTATATGTTTATTTCTAATAAAAAGATTGGATGCGTATTTCGTCATCTTTCAAAAACAGTTTTTAGTTTTCGGGTGTGTTCAGAAATTTTCAATTTTTTGGATTATATTGCAAAGCGGAAATATTTTGACTTTTTCACATAATATACCCGAGGCAGGACGGGTTAAACCATTTTTTTGTTTTTAAATCAAAATGTTCAGAGTGAGACAGTTTTTTTTAATTCTCTATGTGACCGAGATTCGCCAGATTCCCTCTTGTACCACTAGTTTCCGGAAGCCCTGATGAATTATTAATTATCTAATGATCTTAATCATTGTCACCAGCAATTTTTTCTGAGAAATTTGCATTAGTTTTGTAACCTACTGGATTTTAAATTATATGACGTCAATGCTTTATAAATTTGTACATATGTAATGATTTATTTTTTTTAAAGGAAGGGGGGAACTATCTGCTAAACACCCTATTAAAAAATTATAGAGAAAATAGGTAAAATTAGGTTGATATCTTATAATTTAAAAAGATATGAAAATCTCTAAGGCATCTGACACCGTTTACCACGGTTTACTGTTGAAAAAACTAAGTACAATTGTTTGTCTAGCTTGTAGTTTTTTTTTAGATTTTAGAAATGTATTGTAAGTTTGTACAGCGCCCTTGAGGTGATTTTTCACAAAAACGGCGCTATATAAATCATCCAAGTATTATTATTATTATTCAATGGGCTTTCGTTATTTGTTTTTGGGGTGTTATGCCGTGTTGTGCTACCTCCTTCTTTAGCCAACGTTTCGGACAGCGTTGCAGTGTCCATCATCAGGGCAGATCCGGCAGATCAGGTAGATGACATCCATCGTATGTGGACATCTACCGGATCTGCCGGATCGAAATAAATAAAATATATCGATCGAAAATAACGAAAAAAATACTTTTGGCCGTGAAAATCTTAAAACGTATCAAGTTCAATGAGTTTTGCTAATTAAGCTTTAGATTGGTTCAGAACCTATCTTGGAAATAGAACACAGAAAGTAATTATTGATGATCACTTTAGTTCAAGTTGGTCAGCGTGTGGTGTTCCTCAGGGTAGAGTTCTAGGTCCTATTTTATTTTTGTTTATTTATTTATTTATTTATTTAATTTCAACGGTATACATATACCATAAGAACTGATTACATGTCACAAAATGAAAAATAGTAATATAGAAATAATAAAAAAAATTGTTAAACAAATGATTGTGGCATTTGAATTAGAAATGACACCAGAGAGACAATTACGTACAAAAATCTATAGTACAAATAGAATTAATAATGACTAAAAAGATTTGATAGCATAGCCCTCTTGTACCTACTTTCCGTGCAGTTAAATAGATCTGCAATATCTGCATATCTATTAGTAACATCATGTAACCTAGGTAAAAGGGAGTGTTTAGTATACTCAGTCTTATTGTTGTTACATTTAAACAGGATTTTAGATCGAGTAGTTCTCGTGGGAATATGAAATTCAATGAGCTTAGTTAAATCAGGACTGTCTGTTGTTATATATAATATTCTTATTAAGTGATGTTTTCTGTAAAGTGATTTTTTCTGGTTCTTCAAATGAATTTGCAGATGATACTGTTTGGTGTTGATGATACTTGATTGGGGTTGGGATGAAACTTATGCAAAGTGTGAGGCAGGATAAGGGCAGTCAAAAATTGGCATGATCAAAACCTGTTACCCTCAAGAGGAAACCGGGAGGCGTTTTGGCCATACAAACGTATTCCCCAATTTCCTTTGTGGATTTTCACCAGTGCAAATATTTTAAAAATTTAATTAGATATCGGCCACCAGCGTGTCGGTACGTTTTATAAACCCTTGTGTGTACTGTGTATGTACTTGTGTGTACTAATGAAATGTACGCTTTTTTTGATAAGTTACTTCTTATAGGAGTTAGAACCCTCCAAAAATCGTTAAAATTGCCTGGTTTAAACATCATTAACAGACGTTCAGTACACAAACTAGACGATGTATTTTTTTAAAACGGCAAAACGTATAGATATAGATTTTTTTCTTCTAATAAAAAAAAAAACTTTAAAATCAGTCCAGTTTTGGAGGAAAAAATGGGGAATACGAAACCTCCATTTGATGATTTTATTCAGGTGTTATCAGCCTGACAAAACACCGGGTTTCCACTTAATAAGAGCACTTGCCATGTAAGCAAAGGGTCCTGGGTTCGAGTCCCAGAGGTGCCAATATCTTTTTCTGATTTTTCTGTCTCCACATTTTCGATTGAGTTTCGCTAATATTTTCTCCATTTAATTAATTATAATAATTAAACATTAAACTACCATAAAATTTCTCTGCTAGGTATATTCAAGAAGTTTTTCAGCATTCTCGATATAAATACTATGAAAAAAGATTAAATACTTGCCTTGAAACTATAACAAAGACTCACTACAAATTCCCATAATGCGTACTATTTTTGGTCAATGAAACTTCAGATACCTTGCAAAAAGACTTTACAACCTACTTAAAGAATTAATAACAAAATGTGACCCGCAAATTTTTTTTAAAGATAACAATTTTTTTTTAATTAAAAGTAATGATAACTCACGAATAACAACGAATACGTTATCATAAGTAATTAATTTCGAAGAATAACAACGAATAAATTACTAATGATAATGTATTCGTTAGTATTCTTCGAAATTATTATTAATGCAACCAATATATTTTAATACAAGTATAGGTATGTTCATAAGTATTTTATATTAACTTACAAAATTACTGTCTCAACACAGGCTAGCCTAGTGAGGCGGGTTATAAGAATCCTCAACCATTTCAGCGCCCTTGAGGTGATTTTTCACAAAAACGGCGCTTTATAAATTATCCAATTATTATAGCAATAAAATTCTCTTCTTTAATCTATCTTTAATCTACTGTTCATATTATGTAAGTATATTATTTTATGTTTGTTAACTTTTTGTACTAATGTAATCTTTAAACCACTGTAAATCACGCCGAACACGTACTTTTTTGATTATAAATGTTTCTAATTTCATTCAATAAATTATTATTATTATAAAAACACCACATATTTAGTTGCTTTGTTACGAACACAACTAATAATGGAGAGATTACTGATTTCTTGGAAAGTGAAATATGAGCTTATCAATGCTACTGCAGTTACAATGGCCGTACTAATAATTCTAATAATGGGATTGTCTGCTTGTACTTCTAGAATTTCCTCTGTAATAGTAATCAACAATCTTTGGTCTGTTCATTAAAAATACAACGTTATGTTCGGGTTAACAGTGTCCGGTGTTCGATCAACCTCTGGAAAGAGTCAACGGTTTACAACGTGTTTAATTTATGCATGTGTAAATCACCTAACTGAGAAACCAATTATAGACTTCCTCATTGTACTAATATCGTAAGTATTTAAAAATTAAATATCAATGTGCTTATAACAACTAACTGATATTACATAAATATATTTATATTTATAACAGGAGATTTTTTTAATAACAGGAGATACTCCATAATAAGTTGTGCAGTTTGGTAAACATTTAATGTATTTTTAATAGTGTTTTATTATTTATTTTGGTTACAATTGAAGATATCAACATCAAAGAGAATGTTATATGTTGAATACAGTCATATAACTTAATAAGGGAAGCATTTTGATTTGAATATGTTTTCTATAAAAATATTACATCAACGTGTGTGTCGTGTAGATACTTAGATTAATTCAGGACAGTCTAATGTTGTTTACGATTTTATTTAGCAACAGCGCATCTGAAAATTGTCTATGTACACTCAATATATCAATTTTGAAAAAAAAAATTGTTATATCCATATAATTATTAAAACGATTCTGCGATTTGTAAGGAATGCACCTATGTTATGATTTTTTCTGAATCGGTTCAATTTTGTTTGCATACAATGGAAACCACACAGTTGACACATACTCTAGATGGCTTCGTACATATGCAACGTATAATTGCTGA
Organism: Limnephilus marmoratus; assembly: GCA_917880885.1. Lineage (NCBI taxonomy): Eukaryota > Metazoa > Arthropoda > Insecta > Trichoptera > Limnephilidae > Limnephilus > Limnephilus marmoratus. Next base: position 21,746,970 of record OU862919.1, on the reverse strand, counting down.
TAACAACAACGTTTGTGAATTCTTTTGTATTTTTCATTACGAAAACAAGTATTTGGTTTTTATTTTTAACTTTATGAGTAAAACCTCAGAAGGTCCTGGGTTCGAGTCTCAGAGGTGCCAATATCTTTTTCTGATTTTTCTGCCTCAAGATTTTCGATTGGGTTTCGCTAATATTGTCTTCATTTAATTAAATATAACAGGTATTTTAGCTGCTTTGTTTGTTATGTGATTGATATAACACATATCTCTATGATATAACATTGATAATCATTCGGACCCATAAGCTTGTTTTCAAAACAATACGTACAGACGTATGTATGACGGATTATGATTATGAGGTGTACCTGACTTAATATTGCAATATAGAGAAGCAGACCAAGATCGCGAATATTGGAGATAGCTACAATTTTGTTTTCATTAAACTGGGATTGATGAATATTTTTTAAGTCATTTCTAATACCAAATATCTTGGCTTAATTATTGATAAAAATTTCCTTGGAACAATCATATAAGAATATTAAGGAACAAAATAAGAAAGCTAGCCTACTTCTTCAAGACTCTAAGAAATAGATTGGACAAAGTTACACCAAAAACTGAATATTATGCTCTTGTTCAATCAATGCTTTCATATTTAATTTAGTTTGTTGGGATTCTTGTCACAAGACCACCCAAGGCCTTTAAACGCTGCACGAAAATTAATTTTAAAAATAATGTATAAGAAGAGTTTTTTGTATTCATCACAGTTACTATACACAACAACAACAACACAACTTTATTACGGCTAGAATACTAAAATGAGTTATACTTTAATATATCAATTGGTAATTGCCATAACACCAGCTGGTAAATGTCCCGACAAAGGAGTTTTTCTTATAAAGCTCTGTTGCTTTATAAGAAAAACTCCAGTGAAAATATAAAAACCATAGCTATGTCAAATTTATTCAAGAAAATGGTTAAACTCTCTGTACACGAGCTGAGAGTGGTGATTTTGGATTACCCTGATAATCATCTTTGTCATAATAAAACATATTCGATACTATCATCGATATAATAACTATATAATACAATAATAAATTTGGACAACGTATATAGCGCTGTTTTGCGAAAAATCGTCTCAAGAGCGCTGTACAAATTAGCATGGATTTTACATTAGAATTTACTTAACTTAGGAGGCTAGATAACAACTCGTCTTGCAGCTATCAAGCGCATAGATTATTGGAATTCTAGCCCCCCGATAAATTAAATAAAATATCTTTTTATATGTACCTACGTATTTCAATTTACTTAACTTCGTAGGGGGCTAGATAACCACTCGTCTTGCAGCTATCAAGCGCATGGATTGTTATATCGCTATATTGGTATATCGCTAGATTGGATCGCTATATTCGAATACTAAAAGTAATAACGATATACTTGGTAGAAAGATACTATCCATATGTTATTTGTTTACTATTATGTATTTTACTTATTAACCTATTATTTTTCTTATTGGTATTATTATTTACTTCACCACCAGTTGTGTAATATTCGGACCTCTAACAATAGCACTCCTTATGTAGATAAGGCATCATACAGCGATAATGTTTAACCCTCCGTCAGGCGCAATGCAAATCCTAGCACGACCTGGCGCAATTTATCTGTGTGATTATATCATAGAAAAACAGATCAAAGTAGATTATTTCCTTAATTTTTTTGTTTTGTTTTAAATGTGAGTGGTGGTAATAGGAAAGGAGGCCACGCCCCTAGATCGGCGATATTTACCCTTTGGCACAAAAATAACCGATCACTTCATCTCACAGATTAGTTGGCTTGCTTTGATTTATTCATAAAAAAACATCACTTTATTTTATTTTATTTTGCGAAGCTCAGGCACAAATATATAAATATTTTGTGATCGCTTTCTAACATATGTTATTTTCCACAATATACAATAAAACTAATATAACCGAAAAGGGGTTCGTAGGTAGGAGATTTTTAACTTTAAAGCAGTTTTATAGGTCTGATATGGCCTTATAAAAAGACTAAATGGTGTCGCGAAACTGCGACTCCACTGTATCTTGGCGTTAAGTGCTGCAGAGCAAAGCCTATGCAACCCTCGAAGGACCAGTCCCAAAACTACTTGATCGCTAAGTTATAGGGACGATTAAATATGCATACACTCGCAAAACCTGATAGTCAGTCGATGGTTCGGATCTGGGCTTCTGAAGATTTGATAAAGGAAAATAGGACTCTCCGTTGCAGATGGGGCCTCACTGGTCTCTAGGTTGTGGTGTACACTTTACAAATTAAATTTTAATTTTGAAATCTTAATATTTCTTATAGAAAGATGTTATGATATATGCGCCCTGTCTGAGATGTTCATTTACACTGAGCCATACTGAGCTGCAAAAAGCACACGTCACCTCTCCAAAGTTGGGTACTTTTTCTTGCAACAATTGTCTTTTTTCATGGTGACATTTAGGATAGGAATATTAGGTAGGTGGAATAATAAACAACAACTGGATTTTGACATTTGCAACCCACCAAGTCTGGGAATGTAATACCTAACCACTACCATATAATAATACGTGAACACCAATAAAAAAATACTCGTTTATTTCAAAGGCAAACATGTGTTTAATCAAAGCATCTAAAATATTTCCAAGCGATCTAATTTTCCAACAAAAATCACACGATTTAGCATTGCTTAGTAGTGTATCACCGTATTTATTATTATTTTCATATTATTACTTAGGTATTTGTTATTTTTTAACAAATTTTTATTTACTTTTTGTTAATAATTATTCATAATATTCGTCTTGTCATTGTCAGTACGGTCTCACTATGTTTGTGGCTGATAAGCCACCACAGGTTTCTTGAATTACCTATTTAGTTTACAGTAGAATGTCATTGTTGCCAACTACAAACGTATTGCCGAGCTGTATTAAAATATTATTAAAATTATATTATTAAGTAAATCTAAAGTCATGGTGTTTGAAAAAGATAGTACGAAAACAGTATGCAATATAGTTGTAAATGATGAATACTTGTAGCAGATGGATGAGTTTGTTTATCTGGGTAGTATGTTTACGAGAGATGGGAAGGCTGATAGAGATATTGAAAAAAGGGTAAATGCCGGTAACTCCATTAATGGAGGACTGAATGCCGTTGGCGCTAATAAAAAACTGTCAAAAGAAGCGAAGCTAGCAGTCCACAATGGAGTCCTGGTACCTACCCTGATATATGGCAGTGAGGCATGGAACTGGCAGAGGAAGGATGAAAGTAAACTGAATGCTGTTGAAATGAGATCCCTGAGGCGTATGTGTGTAAAACCATGTACGATCGTGTTAGAAATGTTGTTATCCGCAAAGAATGTAAGGCTGATGTAAGTATAATGAGCAAGATTAAGAAAGGGACCCTCAGATCGTTTGAGCACGTAGAGCGAATGAACGAAGAATTTAGTGTAAAAAGAATACATGACGCAAATGTGAATGGTAGAAGAAGTCCGGGACGCCCGAGGAAGACGTGGCACGATCAAGTGAATCAGATACTTGAGACGGGCCATGTCAAAAGTCAGAATAATAGAAAAGTATGTATGAGACGATGTATGAATGTGAGTGAGGCAAAGAGTGTGTGCCAAGACCGAGTTGTTTGGCGGTCCGTCCTCTCTGCCTACCCCTGCGGGGAAACGGCGTGATGGTTAGTTAGTTAAAATTATTAAATTGTTATTCAAATATTAGTTTGATTAACAGTAATCTTTTGAAATAATAAGTTTGTATTGTTCATATTATATATGTATATTTCATTAATTTTTGTTATTTTTTTTTAAATTCTATAATAATTGTAAAGCTGCCCATCTCAACACAGATAGGTATGCCCCGGTGAGATGAGCGATGATGGCTTATGATTTTTATTGTAATACACTATTATGTTTCCAATACATAAATAATTATTTAGTGACCAGCTTTGCACAGGCCTGCACCACTGTGCGCCCTTCTAGAAGAAGTATAATCCTCGTGTTTCCTTATAGTCACAGCTCACAGCGGCATATGCAATTAAAAATTAAGTATTAATAAAGTAAGTTAATTTATTTTTGAAGGCCTAAGACGCCAAAGAGCAAAGAATACAAGTTTTCTTTCATCTACCCGCAGCGCCGATGTTCGATGGCATACTGAGAAGCAAGCTGGAGTACGCGAGCGATGTTTGGGCACCGTAGCACCAGAAATACATTGATGTGTTAGAGCAAATCCAGAAGAAATTCGTCAGGTATGTTTATATGCGGAAGCATGGAACCTATCCAAGGTTCATGCACCATTTTGACTTAGGTACTTGAGGAAACTGATTCTGGGAGTCTAGAAACTAGACGGAAAGCAAGTCTGCTATTCCGTCTTTCAAAATTTGGAACAATTTCATCGATAGCCCATTTCTTTTGGGATGCTATGATTTATATGTACCAGACCACTACAGCCGAAGTCGACATCATGACTTATTTAAAGTACCGAACGGCAGAACAGACGTCTTGGCAAAAGCATAGCATGACGAGGGGAGTGGTGCTTTTAAATGAAATTGCAAACCATTTAGATGTAAGTGACTGTTCTTTATATGCCTTAAAATATTATTGAAGAGTCACTTGCCTAAATGCTGATAGGGTAACTAAATTGTACTGTAATTCTGTTGTACAATAATAATAAAATAAAATAAAATAAACGGTCTTATGTGGGTAAGTTCCACGACAAAACCGAACAATGACAAACGGAACGTTGGAGAAAGGTGAAGGAAGAAAATAACAAACAACATCTTTTTAGGGAAAGGAAGGAGAGCAAGTTCTCAGATGGAAAAGGGTATGAACGATGGGTATGAATCTGAAGGGTCAATGTGTCCAGGAGTGACGGAGGTATGCGGTGCAAGGCGATGGGTCGAGAGAATCCGGCTGCAGAGGTTCAGGTTAGGCCTCCCTCAAGCAGTCTCTCCAGATCCGGCCCGCCACACTGTAGGTGGGTAAAGGCATTAGCCGCCAAGACAAACCTCAACCCGTGAACTCGGGCAAACCTGTGTCCCTAAACGTAGCGAACCACTTAAGGTGAGATCGGAGAACAAAAAGTGTCTCATGCATTTTATACATATATGCATTCATCCATATATACATATACATTTTTATATTATGGCTTCGTTGATTACATTTATCTTAATTCGATACGGACGGTCTTGGATTATTTGCTATCTATGCGTATCTCAATCTACATTTATCTGATTAACGAACGCCAATGCCAACAAATTACTTTTTTATATACTCGTAAATGGCCACTGTGAGTATCGATATATATTATTATATTTCAATCATGTTTTTATAACCTTCGTTCTTTATGTGTTATTGGTTATATAAGGTACTCATACTATTCAAGAAAATTTGAAAATGTTAGGATCCAATATTACAAGTTCCGTTGGCCTTCCTCTTGACAATTTCCTCATATTTGGTATCATAATACAAATTGATTCACTCTTTTTGCACCTATTTACTTGGTTTATTTATTTTTTTCGTCATCTTAATTAACAACTCTACAACCCTAGGTCTACTCTCTTTTTCCAGTTTCTTGCGAGTTTTGGTCAGGTTAATTCCTCTGCTAATTACGTTAATTGTGTCGTTATTCGACGTTACAAGATTCCTAGGTAAACAATCACACACACTGCAACAAAAGCATATTCATTTTTGAACAACCAATTAATATAAACCCATGATAGAAGAGAAGGGGTCTTTTTGGCCCGGAGCTCTGTATGCCAGTGTATCAAAAGTCAAAAGCAGATTCATTGATTAACATAGAAGTAACATAGAAGTTGGTTATTTTTCTTCTTCATGTGGGGGGGATAAAGTGGAAAGTGGGACGGTGAGGTATTCAGTCAGTTGACGTCATAGGGAGTCACTTGGTTCAGCACAACCATGCTAAACTAGTAAAGTTGACATTTATTTACGATGTGTTTCTATTTAGTCCTTTAAGTCCCGTATTTGCATCATATACCCATCACTCCCTTCAGTGTAAATAGGTGTTGAAATTGGTATAATGAAAAATATATTTTTATTTTTAAAAGCAAAATGACATCCTACCCACTTTTTGTACGCCAAATATGCCCGGGAATCGTTGGTTAAAATCCTTTGGGTACGTGCCATGTATAAAAACATTCTTAAATATTCTAGTGTGATTTCTTAATGCGAACTTATCAGTTCTTCTACATTGACTAATAAGTAAGTACCTAAAGAACAAAAATATGGAATTATCTTGTCTTTTTTATATTTCAATGCAATTTCTTTGAAGACTTCTGAAGTTTGTTATTCCTACTTTACAGACAAAAAATTGAAAAAATGTTGAATTTTTTTTACTATGACCAAGACAACAAATATAATCTACAAAAAATATTATCAATATTATTTTAATAAAGCACGTATCTTGAAGAATATTTTAAGTTATTACTTTTGATTAGTTTTGTACACAATCTAATTCTTCATATCAAACAATTCTAAATACCTACCGCAGCGCGGGTGAGCGTCCCAAATATGTATAACCTTCTTTTCAGCAAAATTTAATTTCTAATGTCCGTGGTTTATTGAAAATTAGTTAGTAGTAAATATTTTTCCTGGAACATGCCGATCAGGGGTCAGCGTCGCGGCAGCACTTATACTTTGGCCATTTCCTCGCCCCGGGCCCCCTTTCGTCTCGCCTGAAACCCTCAATAAAATGCATTATTTTATAGACAACGCTTTACAGATGACCATTACCATGACGTAGGTATTTAATTTAATCCCTGTATCTTAATTGTCATTATTGACTAACCCACCGACGAATACACTTGATTAAGACCAATTTATAAACAACCAAAAGCACATCCACATTCCACGTGTATCCTTTTCCAATACCTACCCCAGTCATTACGTCAAGTAGTTCTACCATCAAAGTCTAAGTTATGGACCATAACCGCACCCCTAGCACCCACCTGCACCAGCCCAACAGCCCCATTATCAGGAGGATTTACTGTATCCTCTGACATGCAGCCCAAAACCGTGAGAAGATGCTCAATTCACACGCCAGCACAACCACGGCACAGTGACTATATAAAGGAACACATCGCTTCACGTCAGTTAATCTATCTTGTCGACCGAATCCAAGCGCTTCGCCTGTTGTATTTCTCACTTAATAATTCTCTTTGAAATAGTATCATAATTATAATTTTTATTGTTGTAAAATTTACGCGATAAAGTGCAATATTTTTCAAGGCATGTATTTTTAAACCCCAAAGACAATCCATGGGTCTTTCAAGGAAGCTGTTAAAGTTGGCCATTAGCCAGGACTCCCCAGATATTTCTAAATACCTCCACGTGAAGAAAAGGAGTAAAAGTACAAAAACAAATAAAATCGTTAACTTGAAGATGCTGAAGACTGCCGCAATAACATACACTTGTGAGTACATTTCAATTGTTCGTCTATCCCATCTGCACGACAGATCCCTTTCCCTACCTTGTCCAAAAGGTTAGAGATAAAATTGACATATTTTTATTTTGGTTTTTATTTAAATTACAAGCATTAAAATGGCACAAGCTGATGAGTGTACCCAAGTAATTAATTTGTTTATAAAATCAGCTAGAGGATACATTGTACGAAATGGCAATACGCCAGGTATCGTTTAAAAGACAATTCCAAGATTGCGAGGCAAAGCTTTAATTTAATTGAATTCTTACTCAATATCACAAAAAATTCCGTACATTCATTAAATAAATAATTCATTAAAAACTGTTGTAATATTTATATACAACGTTAACTGCAAAAAAAAAACTCATAACAATCCTTACATTTTGTTATATCCTTACATTTAGTAGAGAATATGGTATGCATGCATCTATGATGAACTAATTTTTATAAGATCCTTATTTCTATAAGATCCCATTTGATTCCCAATGTTCAACTCCACCTCCTAACCCGACGAATATTGAGAAATGAAAAGTAAATAAATTGCGCTAGCAGATGTCAAAAGATTTTAGATCAACCAGCAAATTATGTAACAAAGGAATCCATTCCTCCACTTTGGCGTTCTACCAAAAATCCGCAAGTATCCGCAACAACAGCAAAATATAATCATCTCTAAATCTGTACTTACTACTTGTAACCAACGACGAGTGCAGCATACAAGGAAAAACATTTAACACGGGATGAACCATCAGAGAAGAAATATTAGCCATTACGTATTCCAGAGAGAAGCTATTTAAATGTATTGAAACAACGCCAACTACCTACGGGTATTATACATGTAAACTAAATAAAATAAAAATACATCAGTATTCCAATATAACATTGAAACTAATGGAATTCCACACAACACACTAACTAGTTGCCTAATGAACGTAGCAGTTGATTTATCCTCTGGAAATGATGTAAACCCTTCGTAACCCGAAGGAGTTTTAAATTTAGAGGGGAGAGTAAACCAATCAGGACCCAGGACGAACCACATCTTCAAGAAGACATGGACAACATGCGCCATGCCAACAGCCCCATTTTTAGGATGATATACGAATATTCCGACATGTAGTATAAAACAGAAGAAGATGCACGCTACTACAACGACCCAGGAATTATAATAAGGCCACAAAGCCACACATCAATTTATATATCTATTGCCTAATTAATTGCCTATTTCAAAAAATATGTGTATAGTCTATTGAACCCATGTTGATAATTCCTTTTGAAATTGTATCACAGTTATGATTTGTATTGTTATAATATAAATAATAAACGATAATATTACCGAAAATTTTTTTTTGAAACCCACGAAGACAATTAATAAAAGTTAAATACGTTGACCTTTTTTTACTCACCTAAAAACAATAAAACTCAGTAGATTTTGGACGGTTAGGGTCGGGGAAAAAGATTTGGCGGTTACTCGGCTAAGTGAAAAAATGTTTGTTTGTGTGTATTAGAAAAAAAAAACGATTACCATAAATGTCACCACAACTATTTTCATCCAAATACGGTCAGGAATCAGGTACGTCCTTAGAGCAACAATATTATTATACCTGTCACTCTAGTATAATAAGAAGACCGCCCGGGGCGCCAAGGCTCCAAAGGCGCAGTGAAATATTGAGATATTATCATGGCTGGAATGGTTACATAATAATATAACAGTAAGGATAAAATAGCGACTCTAAAATCACACAACGTCCAGTGTTACAAACCTGCTTGCAAGTCTATCTTTTCCAAGCTTAATCTTTCTAATAATGTTTATCTGAAGTGACCTGTGACCTGCCAGGTAAGTATTTTCTGTGTATCTGTTTGTAAATAATTAGATAGAGCCTAGAAAGTCATATTTGTAGAGCGCCCTAGAGGTAATTTTTCAACAAAACGTTGCTATCCAAATTATCCAATTATTATTAGTTTCAGTTTCAGTGTCGGCCCGGGCGTTTATTTTATTTCATTTATTTACATAGTTTTCTTCTTATTATTATTGATTATTTGTTAAGGTGAAACTTTTATAACTGTGTAGAGATATGCATTTTTCTAACACGTTTTTTCCACGATTCTTTACTGGCTGTTCACAAAAATTCAAAGTCGCCAATCAACGAAAACTTCTGTTGGTTGCTATGAGACCACCTGACTTTTTGGTGGTAACCAGATATACCTACATAGGTTCCTATTTTCCAACCTTTCATTCCTTCAACCTAACATTCTACTAATGGAGTTGCCATAGCTGGAGATATTGCGGGTAATTTTACTTTAATCTTATCTTATCTTAAAGAACCCTGACTTCAACCATCTGATGAGACACCTGTGCGTATGCTTGTCTTTATCGTTACCAATGCCAAATTTAATGTCAAGAAGTGGCAAGAATTATTATTGTTAAACTGAATCATTTTTGAGCAGTCAGGCGGTTCAAAATGATTTCGTTTCTACCAACCGTAATTTGCTTTTGCATGTTCTAGCAAACTATGACTTTCGTTCGCAAAAAGTTCGTACATTTAAAAAGATTTTAATTATTCAATAATGATTATGTATGTTTAATAATTATATGTTGTGACACACAGTGTGGAGGGTTTTTTTTGTGGACAGTGATGAGTGAACCTGGGTCTTGAAGAAACCTATGTTGTAACTCAAATCATTCCACAGCCGAGCTGATGAACTCAAGAACGAGTCGCAGAAACGACCGGTTCTCATGTGAAAAATGTCAAATGTGTACAAATGGGCGCACGTTTGTAGTGTTTACCGATTGTGCACCGGTGCCTAAGGAATCAATGATGCTAGTTCCTCGGAGTATCCTCCATTAAAATACCTTTAGAAAAGGATAGCATTCCCACACGAAACCAGTGCTATACAGATTTCAATCTATCAAATGGACTAGAATAGAATATAATCTATCAAATGGACCACCCATTTCTGCAGAGGGTCGAGGGTTTTTTCAGGTATTTTGGGACTCCAAACCAGAGCTGGCTGCCAAATTCAACCACGGAGCGCACTTGCGATTTATACATGGTTAGCAGTTTTGTACTATTAAAGTATCTGCGGGCCCTGTACAGTAAGCCCAGTTTCTGAGAGGCTAACTTAACTCTGGCTTAGATAAAACCTGAGCTAGAGTTACACCAAGCATATCAATGGGCCCATCCAAACCGGCCCTTTTGGAAGATTGCTTTCATTGAAGGAGACTAGTTTTTCATTTCGATCCCTTTTAGACGTAATCAGGTATGATTGGTTCTTTGAAACATTAAATTCGACGAGGTTATTTTTACCCCAAGAAACACTATCGAGGTAACCGTCCATTCTCTCATTCACTGCTTCAAAGACCCACGGGCCGTCAGAGTTTGTATGCCCTTTGGGGACTTGTCAAACAAAAAGTCATCATAAACTGAACTGCCATCCTCGTTACAATGAATTGGTGGTGATAGTGATGGTGGTGACAATTGCTAGTGATCGTTATTTTATTTTACTCGTAGGCGTATAAACCAAAGATATTTGAATAAAGTATAAACAGTCTTTATAAATACATATTTAAAACGGTGGGGTTATATCATTGACCAATAAAATAACGACATTCAAAATTGAAGACTAAAATAAAACTGAGAATAACATTCTAAAAAGAGTTCTTATAAAGTGCATCTACTTAAAGATACAAAAAGTGTAATAATTATAAAATACTTCATTACAATAATAACAATATAGCAAATTGGAAAAGTGATTTTATTCATTTATAATTACCGAAAAATAAAAAAGGAAGTGATGAAAGAATACAACAAAATAATAAGATTTCTAATCTATTTAATTCGATCAAATCTTACTTTGCTGAACTGTGCCATGAATTTTACAAGGTTCATGATAAATTGATCACTGCGCAACTCTAGGTGCTACAGCTTATTCTTTTAAATACTTAAATTTTCAAGGTTTAGTGTTGTTATCGTGACATATCGGAAAAAATCTTGGTGTCAAAATTTGATCGATTAGGAACACACCTAATTCCAATAAGACTGTTTCAAATTATACAGATTGGTGATAGCGATTTCCCTCCCCCTCCAAAGATTTGATAGTCTCGACTACTTCCTTTGAAGAGAAATAATATCAATAAATCCAACTAATTTAAAAAACAAAGTGCAGTTCACACGCAGTAGACGTGAACCCTTCAGAAAATTAAAGTAGACAAGAGTTGGGAGGCTGCGAAGCATCGAACAAAGAGGCTCACCCAGGCTAAATCCTATAGATGTATGTGTTTGTCTTTTTTAAGTGTCGCCATTTTTCGTTTCATCGAGTTTTAAATAACAACGGTGCCAAAGAAGTCTTCACTTTTAAAAAATTATCATTCATGACGTATTGCATTCAGATTGCCATAAAATCATGCGAAATGAGATGAAAATTTTGTCGAACGAGTACGCTCTTGCAACTTGCAAGCTGCAACCAGATGCATTAATATTTTATAAATAATAAATGACTAAAACACAAATAATAGTTTATGTCAACAATAAAAATGTAAAAGTTGTTTACTTTACTAAATATTCAAAGTGCAAATTAACAAAGGACTATTTTCCGAATGAATACATCATGCACTGTCGTAAGAGAATAATATATATATAATAGAAGTGAACGTCCAATGGTTGTACGATTTTGATATAATTTTGACACCGAATCATTTATGTAGAAAAGAATATGTACGTTCTTTTTTATTTCATCTTGGGTTTTCATTTAAATTTGGTTGGATGTAGGTGCCTTGGCGGTGATGTTCATGAAATAAAATGCTGCACAGTGTCCACGACCGTGGACTATGTCCCTCTCCTGGGTGTGTCGTTATTGGTATTCACTGATTAGATATACACCACACCTTCAAATAGATAATCCTTCCACGTAGATTTGAGTGGAAACCTGACAGCATATTTTTTTTGATTATTAGATCGACTGCTAATTAATACTGAGTACTATGTCTCTCTTACGCTGCCCGATGTCGTATCTATATAGCCATTCCATTTGATTTTTTGTACTGATATACCGAATTTCTGAATTTGAAATTTATGACCGATCGGTTCTACTTTTGAATCACGAAACATGTCCATATCGTATTTCTTGAGTACCTCTTTATTCGTTGGTGGTAATGGGGTCTACGTGGAATTTCCTGTCAACACAGCATGACAATAACATGTTTCGTATCACCAAGTTTGCAAAGATTCCCTTGGATTTGTTTAAAATATTGTTTGCCACAATATCATATTCTGTTATCTTAAAATACTGATAAAAAGCCAACAGACAGGCACCATCAGATATCGGGCGATCGTACCAGTATATTTGTCGATAAGAATTTCATGTTTTATTACGCAAATCAAGAAATTATTTAATATATAATTATTGAAAAGGTGTAATATATTATTTAATAGTTATACGTTCTTAGGGACAGCGAACGGACAGGAAACGAATTGACTCGAAAACGAAACAGAGGAAGGAATATTAATACACACGTGCGTTGAACCACCAAATACCACAGGCATCTGGAACGTCCTTGTGAGTCACTAACTTCAGCAATGATGAAACGATCCAATGACTTAAAATGTAGAAATGTACTTATATCCTCTAAAAAATTATCGCCGTCAAAAATTCTTTTAGGTGTAGTAAAGTGGGATATATTACGTATTCTTGAGGATCTGGAGTGCCTCAGTTCGAAAAATGTCCAAAAATTCTAATGATATTCGGTCTCTTTGTACTTTGTAGATCTATATTGCTTGTTCAAATCCGGCTCGAAGGACCACGAAAAAGGTGAAACATGAAGTTTGGATTTTGCTTTTGGGCTGAGTCACGCATCTGATCATTGTTGGCTGCAGCAAATTCTCTTTTCACGTTTCGTGTTTACATGGTCTGTTATATTTTTCCATTAATTACGAATTAACGTTTTTTCGTGTGCATTTTGATGCATGGATTGATTTGTCATGGATCTTGCATCTTATTTGACCAATTCTAGCGCTCTTCAAAAATCAAATTTGGGGCCAGCTATCACCATTGTCCTGCAGAAATTGCATTGTATTGAAGAAATCTGTTTCTGAAACTGTCAAACAGTAAGTGATCTCTGGCGAAATGAAATTTGCATAACAATTTCTGTCAGTAAATTCTAGGTCAGCTACTTTCAAGTATCAGTCAATTACATCATGATCTGTGGAGCTTTCAGATAGCAATTATTTCTTAAAAAATATAACAGAAGGTCAGTTGTTCCATGGTGCTTATTCCGTGTTTTAAAAAATTGCAAATACATTTGTTATGGGTTAGGTTGGGTTAGGGAGAGGCATGCATATTCCACACAATGCGACTGTATGCATTAGAATTTCGGAGGCGAATAGGGGAGCCGCCGCGCCGCGCCGCCCCGGAAACAATTTATTGGATAACCAACACCCCTGCCATAGGTCACCTTTGGTGGTTTGCTACGGTTGGTGACTTAGCAGGAGTGCCCGGGTTCATGGAGTGAGGTTTGTTTGATCTTGACGGCGGGTGTGTTTGCCCAGCTTTTGACCTCTTCAATCGGACTCTCCAAAGATGGATTCATTCGTCCGTCACTCCTGGACACACTTCTCCCAGATTCCTACCCACTCCTCGTATCCCTTCCGTCCCAGAACTTCCCCTCCTTCATCCTAAAAAGACCCTTCACACAGGACAGACTCCCCAAAATGACATAGGCCCTGAGGGATTTTTTTCCTCAGGGCTTCCTGTGTGGACAAAAACTTGCTATTCTATTTTCGATTGATTTTTTTGTTTTTTTTTTATTGTAATCTTTATATTTTTATGTTACATAGGTAATTGTGCTGTGCCTGTCTCACTAGGAGTTCCTGTGTTGAGAGCAGGCGCATTTTAACATAAATAGTTTAAGAATAGTTTACAAAGGATAACAACAACAATGTTATTTACATTTAAAGTAAAAGTACAAGGACAATCAGCATCGTATCAATGAGTTAGCATGCATTAGGAGGTTCTAAAAATATTATTGATATATATGATCTGTCTTTGGTAGTGATCCAAAACTTGGTATCTGTTTTGTATTTTATGTGATTAGTGTGCTGTCTAGTGGTCAGCGGAAGTGTATTATAAAGTTTTGTTGCAAAGTACCTGAAGTTTCTTTGACCAAACGTTGTTTTGGCGAAAGGGATAAGTAAGAGATTTTGCCCTTTGTTGTATGATACAATAACATATTTTGAAACATTGTTTGATAATGTAATAATTGTACATCCTGTCTGTACAAGAGTAATTCGGGCGAAACCGGGTAGTAAAGCTAGTAGGTAGTTAATAAATCCTACCTGATTCGTTGAACCATCGGAGTGTATGGTGGGCACCGCACCGTCTCTGAGACGACTATTCTGATATGTTTTCTCAAACAGGTCTTCCGAAAAATGTGCCGAGCAGATCAACGAAGACTTGTAGCATCTCGCCAGGCGCATATTCTTTATCCACTTGGAACATAATTCAGGGTTGGCTGGAAACCTAAAAAACACAGATGATGATAATGTAATTGGAATAAAATATGGATTACTTGTGTTCATCTACTCAGGGCCGGTTCTGAGCATGTGCAATTTGAGCAGTCCGCGCATAGCGCTATTTGGGCGCCAACTTGCCTAGGCGCCAAGAAGCCAAGGATCCAAGGCCCTGTTGATAACCTAAAGCCTCGAAGGCATTAAGCTTGTTTACAAGCTACTAACCGGTGAATTCACTATCTGCTAGTAAACACGCTCAGTGTATTTCTAGCTAACTAGCAGATTGTGAACAATCTGCGAAAAAAATTGAAAGGGGGTCAACTTTGTTCGGTACTCGCTACTCGCTAGCGGCGGCCATGGCAAGATGGCGGCCCTCGAACAGCTGAGTTCGTAACTGTCAAAGTACTGCTTGATCTGGATTATTCGTTGTACAATCTGTTAAGTAACCGGCAAATAGCTACTAGCGGTAATCTAACTGCGAATATCTCAGTTTTCTACAAAATGTCGACAGAATTAGTTCACGCGGGAGTCATTATTTTAGCTCAGCTTTTCGCTAGCTAGTTCGCTACTGAGCGAGTAGAACGTTTTATGTGTCATAATCACAATCGCACTCGCCGATTTGCCAGCTTTTAAACTTACCTGGCTTGTAAACTCAATGTCATCGAGGCTTTAAGCGTAACACAGCGCCCTTGAAGTTTTTACTAGCGCCATTTGACTCAGGGCCGGCCTTGCATGAACTATATCGACAATGGAAACTCAAAGGGGTCATGCCACAAGTAACCAATAAGCTTTTCTGGAGAGCAAAACACATTTTGTAATTCAGAACTAATTTCTGAAATAAATCTTAATGTAAGCACCTGACCAAAAAGAAAATATAAAACATTCAGAATAGTATAGTCTGTCAAAAAAGAGTAGAAAATATAAAAACTGGAACTACTAAATTTGTAGGCTGGCAACACCAATTTAACTGTCAAATATTTTTTTGAAGTGCAATGACACTGAATGTATAGAACACAGTAAACCACATTTTAAAAAACATTTTTTCTTCATGACATAAATTTGATTAAAAGGTGATTTATAAAGCGATTTGCTTTAACATAAATCTGAATTTAACAATAGATAGAAAGGAAGAATCACTAATGGTGAGTTTAGTAACACTACTTTTAGATATGAATGAGTTAAATCCCAGGCAACGCTAGGTACTTTATCTAGTATTTTAAATAAAAGTGAGCAATTTGTAAACAGTGTTTTATATTTTATAACATTGTTATTCTTCATTATGTTAACACAAAATTGCAAAGGTATAATAATAATATACCTATATGCAATTCTAATTTAGAGATCGGCGGGTAACTATACTGCAATGAAAAAATATTTTTTCCACTATTATGCCTTTTAAATTTTTTATAAAAATGTAGGTTACACAGCTTTACTTTAACACCATGAGTTATGTGTTTAGTATTGCCATTTGATCAACAGTGGCGCCCTCATATATTTTCTACTCTTATTTGACAAACTGTAGTTCTATCGCTATAAAGTATGATTTTAATTTTCTCATATTTAAAAAATCTAAATCAAAATTTCCTCTGAAATTATAAGATTTGAAAGTAGGTTCTTGCTTAAATACTCGTACATACATAGGTACATATTTAATATAAGTAACATCTTTTTAAATTTCAAATAAGGAATTATACAATTTGTTCAAACGAACATCGTCATCTCAATGGCAATTATTTTTCCATTCTTCCATAATACTGATTATTCCTATTTGACAGCTTGTATTAGGAAGTAAGATCAACGCTCTTGCGCATTCTGGCGGGATAAAAAGTATACCATAGCGGGGTAATTAAATAAAATCCACACTTTTCTTCTATAAACACAATGAGTCTTTATCGGGTACAATCAATTTACAAGTAGCCAGTTCAATAATTGTAAAAACAGTAGCAACTTAAACGTACAAACTACAAAAGTAGCTGCATGGTTATTATTATTATTATAACTCCAAAGCACACGAATTGTGCCTTAATTTCTCGTTAAAGTTTGGCAAGAAAGTGTAGAAATTAAATAAATTGGAACTAAACGTTTTCATTACTATGGCAGCACCGAATTATACGACGTTTCCTATGGCTGTCATGTTATCGCATGTTACGGTTGATTTATTGTCTTAAATCTGAGTAGAAGATCGCTGATTTGATAATATTTTTATTCATTGTTTGCCTGAATTTAATTAAAATGAATAAACCATTACATAGTGATGCAAGAGGGGTTATATTCTGCGTTTTTCAACGCTGCCTAGCCGAGTGTCACGCGAAGAAGCTTCTATCTGATTTAGAAGATGTTTACAAACGAACTGCAGAAATGACTGGTACGTAGTATAGTTTGTTTAATAAATTTCATTAGTATTACAAGATTTATGCCAATTTTCGAGCGATAATAACCATTACAATCTGATTTGAGGTTATGTTAAAAAATTCGAATTTGACATTTCGATTTGACAGTTAATATGCGGCCACAGGAAAAAGTGAATAACTCAAAAAAAAAATAATAATATGCAACTTCTTTAAACTCGTAGAAAAGTTACTTTTTTTCTCGTTTTCTCTTTTTTTCTTTCTAAGTAAATATTATCTAGTGTGTGTTTTTAAAACTACCTTCTATAATAATAATTTTAATGATGTTTTTCACACACAGGTAAATCTGAAACAACGGTAAGACGAATCGTCAAGGAAGGGGAAAAGGCAGATGGAAAATTTAAAACACTGGGAAAAACGGAAAATGGGCATAATAATAATAATATGTAATAGCATAAGTGCTGATGATTGGAAAAATTGTTGCAAACAGGTGATGAAAATTGAGGCAGAATATTATGCACAAGGCAGTACTATATATGATGATATCGATGAACTGCGTTTAGATGAAGATGAAGATACGGAAGAAGAAGAATCACACGAGGACAAAAAAGACAATAATTACATGTTTTGTGTTGAATTAACAGACTTAAATTTTTAAGTACCTACGTTTTTATATCGAAATAAACGCCCACTTAAAACTTGTTTTGTTTTATTTTGCTTCTATTAAATTACAGTTTTTTGTGCAAATTTTTTGAAAATACAAATACGCCATGAAATATGCATTTTGGCAGAAGTGTTTTTTTAAAACATACATTCTTTGTCTTATGAGCCATCTTGGTGTTGCCATTTAAAACTAGAAAACGATCGCAGCGCCATCATTTATTTTCTACACTTAATTTCCAAACTGTACCTTACGCACTAAGGTTTTACGAGTATATTCTCTCTCTGGAGACCTGAAGTTACGCGAGACACTTCGGCGGGTAAACTTCGACTTTTACTATTTCTTTTTACAGAATCGTTAAGCAGTTGAATATCAAATCACACTATCAAATCTTATCACGCATCCTGAAAAGTGAGATTGTTGCAATTAATGTTAATGAGTTTTCGGTCTTATCGAGGCATTTAAAAATAATGTCCTTAGTTCTCCGTGAGGAGATAAGGAAAAAAAGATTATTTAAAAAAATTATCCTGTTGACCACATGTGGGAAATTTAATGTACAATTTTGCCCAATAAATAGAGAAATGACTGGTGGCTTGAGGTGACAAGCATTGGAGGACCCACCACTTACCCGCCCTGGTATAGGTAACAGATGGTTACCCCTTCAAGGCTCCTGCAAGGACTCTAATTTTTTTGGTAAAAACGACTCCACATTTGATAACGAAACTAGACCTCCAATGTCCCTGCATACGTTGTTAGTAAGCAGTATGCAAGTGCTTAGTGGTAAATACAGATATAATATGTGTTATTATGACAAAATATAGACAAGACAATGGGATAGGTTGGTGAAAGTCCACGAGGTGGCAAGCGCTGGGTGATTGTATTCAGCGAATCCTACAAGCACCTGTTTGGGAGGAAGACACAGTAGATAAGTAATAAGGGTATGGCAAACGGTTGGGAGTCCTCTCCAATCGATTGGCAGTCCCAGCAAGAATGCGCACGACGTTCGGTCTAGTCGTGAACCACACCCAGCTTCCGCGCCCCTTAGCCGGTTCCTCGGTGATGCCTCAAAGAAAAGTAAATGGGAGATTGGGGGGAAATACCCGACGACCCTAAGGAATTCAGCGTCGAGTAGCCGGAGGCAAGGCGAAGGAGAGCCGAGGTCGCCCCCCCAAACCTAAAGCCTGCACATGTTGCTGGGGGTGGCCCAATTAATTTTAGAGGGCACCGCGCCATCGTCGACTGACTCCTGTTGATGGCTTCATGTTTTATACATTTAGTTATTTGTGGTGACCGACCTAATGTTCAGTTTCGGTTTCGGTTTCGGCAAGTTTCCGCAAATCTGCCGAAACCGAAACTTTTTTAGACATGTTAAAAATCTATTGTTTACTGTTATTTGGCTTATTTTTTACAGTTATTCAGACAATTAACACGTGTTAAATTAAATAAATAAAAGAACAATAATTGAATAATGTGAAAAAAAGTTATATTACTACTATATTATAACAAACAAAATTTATAAAAAATAACAAAACATGTTAACTACTTCTTAGAACTTCTCGTTCGGCTGACTTCGGGTGAGTTCGTGGCTCGTATGTCACCCGCCATCATCAGCAAAATACTCAATTAAGGAGGTCCTTCCTGGTGTCATTGACAAATTGATTATTGACAAATGTTTATTTCAAGAAGTAATTAACATGTTTGTTAATTTTGATTTGTTTTATAGCAGTAATATCAAAAAAAATAATTATGTATTTGTTTATATACCTACTTCATATTATTATTGTTTTTTATTTCATTTAACGCGTATAAAAAGAATTTTGTGATCGTAAACGCAATACAAATTAAAATACTCAATTAATAACCCGATTTGTACCCGTGTTATCGAATTGTAATATTATGTAAAAACTTCCTACTTCTTCTGGCGCTAATCTTAATTGTAAATGTGTGTGTTAGTAAGTCATCAGTTTTAGGTTAGAATCTATATGTCTTAGTCATAAGTCACTAGCTATAAGTCTTAGATGTAAGTCACTAGTTATAAATGTAAATCTTAGTTGTAAGCCAGTAATATAAGTAGCTATAAGTCTTAGATGTAAGTCACTAATTGTAATTGTAAATCTTAGTTATAAGCCAGTAATATTAATTCTTTTATATATTTATTTGTACAGCGCCCTTGAGGTGATTTTCCACGAAAACGGCGCTATATAAATTAGCCAATTATTATTATTAATACGTGTACGTGTTGATTATTGACAATAAGACCAATAGGGCGAAGGAGCCTGGGAAGACCAAGACTTAGATGGAGCGACAACGTCCTCAAAGACATATCTATCTTGGAGCTTCCAAACTGGAGAGAGCTGGCACAAAACCGAGATGAGTGGAGGAAGACTCTTGAGGAGGCCAAGATCCACCAGGGGTTGTAGAGCCAATAGTGATGATGATGATGATTATTGACGTTTTTTCCCAAGAAGTAGTTAACATGTTTTGTTATTTTTTATAAAATTTGTTTGTTTTATAGAATTTTATAAGAAAAAATATTTTTTAACATACGAGAACTAACTAACTAACTAACCATCAGGCCGTTTCTCCGCAGGGGTAGGCAGGCGGTAGAGAGGACGGACCGCCAAACAACTCGGTCTTGGCACACACTCTTTGCCTCACTCACATTCATACGTCGTCTCATACATACTCTTCTACTATTCTGACTTTTGACATGGTCCGTTTCAAGTATCTGATTCACTTGATCGCACCATGTCTTCCTCGGGCGTCCTCGACTTCTACCATTCACATTTGCGTCATATATTCTTTTTACACTACTTTCTTCGTTCATTCGCTCTACGTGCTCAAACCACCTGAGGGTCCCTTTCTTAATCTTGTTCATTATACTTACATCAGCCTTACATTCTTTGCGGATATCCATATTTCTAACACGATCATACATGGTTTTACCATACATACGCCTCTGGGATCTCATTTCAACAGCATTCAGTTTACTTTCATCCTTCCTCTGCCAGTTCCATGCCTCACTGCCATATATCAGGGTAGGTAAAAGGACTCCATTGTGGACGGCTAGCTTCGCTTCTTTTGACAGTTTTTTATTAGCGCCAATGGCATTCAATCTTCCATTAATGGAGTTACCGGCATTTACCCTTCTTTCAATATCTCTATCAGCCTTCCCATCTCTCGTAATTCACATACGAGTACTTCAATTATTGTTTTTTTTTAACTGTCTGAATAAGTGTATAAAATAAGCCAAGTAACAGTAAACAATCGATTTTTAACATGTCTAAAAAAGTTTCGGTTGCGGTTTCGGTTTCGGCCGAAACTGATACAGACACCGAAGTTCGGTTTCGGTTTCGGTGGAGAGTCCTGTTCCGGTCGGACACTAGTTATTTGCAATATGGCGGGCTGTGGAAGTAGAGGGTTTCTGATTTTGAGGAAACGACTGCCTGGAAAGGTGAGTTTTAAGTATAGCTCTACTAGACTTAACTTAACCAGTGATTCCTGTCATTATTTGGACTCATAAATGTAACTAAATGAAATTTTAGTCTCCGGTAACTTTCTTTGACATATTTTTTATTATTTTTTTTTCATCAATACCAAACAAAACAAAAAAATTCTTCCATATGTCGTTACTGGTTACTCAGACGAGTAACGGCCCAACCCCTCACCACCACCCATCCTGTCCAATGCGTAATGATTTTTTATGATTTAAATTATAAAAGATAAATAAAAAAAAACAACAACAAAAGTGTCACCGGTGACCAAAATCTCATTTACGTACTACAAATAACGCAAGGAATCACTGATTAAAGTAAGTCCTTTTAACACCCTGTGTAATATAATTCAGTAAAAATAAACAATTTAAATTTATAAATAATAATATTGAATCAAAGTTATTAAAGAAATCTATCTATCTATTATCTTCTATTATTATATATATAAAATCAATTGTTGTTCGTTTGTCTCGCTAAAACTCGAGAACGGCCGGGCCGATTTAGCTAATTTTGGTTCTGAAATGTTTGTCGTAGTCCAGGAAAGGTTTAAACGGTGAGAAAATAAGATAGATAGCAAGGAAGATAGTAAAAACAACAATTTCATTTTCCCATATAAAATGTTCTACCTACTTTCCTGTCAAACATTTGACGTTCGTCCCTTCGGTACGGTAGACTCGGGTCCACGCGAATTGAAGCAAATAAAATAATAATAATTTACTTAAGCTTTTTAAGTTTTCTAATACTTGAATTGTCAATTATTGATATTTTAAATATGTAGGTACCTGTGTTAGGTTCTAAATTTGCCTGTTTCCTCCCCTCCCCTCCATCCTCGGGAACTCGGGAGGGGAACTCGGGAAAGGGGGTTCGCGGGAGGGGTGGGGAGGGCAACCCGGGAGGGGGGAGAGGAACTCGGGAGGGGAGAGGGGGGTTCACGGGCGATAATGGGAGTGGGGAGAGGGAAGGCGGAAAAGGCGGAGTGGGAACGCGAGAGGGGAAAGGGAGGCGGAAGGGGAACGGGACGAATGGGAAAAGACACGCTGGGATAAACAATTTCTTTATTAAATGGCAAAGCAACGCATGCCGGGTACCAGCTAGTATTGAATAAAATATAATATTTTCATAAATAATTTCCTTTGTACGTAACAAGTGCAGTGACATTTTCAAAATTGTACAGTATTCAAAAGTGAATTATAAACAAAATAATTTCAAATCCAGAAAACTAACAAAAATTGTGGATTATTTGATTACTCAGTTTTTTAGAAAAGTTTCTCTCTTGCATTTTGAGGGGTCAAGTGTTGATTTACTTTAAACTTCTTCAACCATTCGTCTGTTGTGCCCAAAAATCATAAATCTTAGTTTCAAATTACTGAACATGCCTGGCACATTTTTTACTGCCCACTAATTCCCACATTAAGAGGAAACCCGGTGGTCGAGAAATTAGAACAATAGGTATTTTACTAAAATGTTGCTGTTACTCGTACTACCTTGAATAATGAGCGAAAGTGACACCAGCACCTCAGGCTGATAATACCTAAATTTAATCCTCCTTGACTGGACTGATTTTTAAGTTTTTTTTTTACTAACTGTGTTAGAATAAAATATCTGAACGTTTTGCTTTAAAAAAAATAGTAATCATAATAATCATTGTCTAGTTTGTATACTGAACGTCTGTTGATGGCGTCAGGCTCCGAAACGATTTTTGGAAGGTCCTAACTCCTATAAGAAGTAACTATTCAAAATGAGCCAAATGTACCGACATGCTGGTGGCCGATAACTATATTTTGTTAAAAAATATATTTGCAGTAGTGTCAAAAGGAGGCGTCTACTAATATCTACAGGAATTCCAAAAACTGAACAAATGGGACTAATGTCTATGAGAACCAAAGTGCGTACGAATATCTACATCTCAAACTGCTGACTAATATCTATGAGAACCAAAGTGCGTACGCATATCTACAGCTCAAACTGCTGACTAATATCTATGAGAACCAAAGTGTGGACCAATATCTACAGCACTGGCGGAGGTTGGATTTGCAATTATGTATAGCATATTGGAATAACGTAATATTGCGTATGCGGTTTCTTCTTCTTCTTCAATGGCGCTACAGCCCATTTCGAGCCTTGGCCTCCTTCAAAATAAGCCTCCACCGCCCTCTGTCCTCGGCCGTCGTCTTCCAATCTGCAACATGGAGTAATCCTCTTGCATCCTTCCTGACATCATCCTCCCATCTCAGTCTAGGTCTGCCCGCCTTTCGTTTACCTCCCGGGTGTCCTGTCAGAACCTTCTTCGGTACTCGTGTGCTTGGCATTCGGTGCACATGTCCGGCCCATCTTAATCTTTGGAGTCTTAAATGGGTGGAGAGTCTGGGAGCTTGGTAAATATCATAGAGCTCATTATTGTGTGCGTATGCGGTTTAAAAAACTTAATTTATGTTAGTATGTATGTAAAAATCCTTAATATCGGACTATTGGTCACATTTAGCTGATTATTAAGGATTTGTGTTTTTGTTTTAACATGTTTTAACATGCTTTCTTTATTTCGAGTGCTTCTAAACTATTTAGTCTGTTACCATGACCATTTCTACGTCAGTTAGGTTAGGTTAGGTTGTGGTGCCGTGTATTTAGAAATAAATAAATATCTTTGCATTATGACCTCCATGTTTGTTCAATAAATTATTGTCCTCGTAAACAGCAAAATACGTAATATTATGCAAAAACTTCATGTACGTAATTTAAACGTTTAAGCCTTTACGTAATTAGGTAGTAATTACGTAATTGAAGTAATTTATGCTTTTCCGTACAACCTCTTGCTCAGCTGCCCTGTGTTGATATTAGTTCAACCTAAGCTCCATAAATATTAGTCACCACTGGGACCGTCATAGATATTCGTCCGACCTTAGCTCTGTAGATATTAGTCAACACTCTGAAGTTCGTAGATATTAGTCCAACATGTGAGCTGTAGATATTCGTCCGACATACAGGCTGTAGATATTAGTATCTGGAGTCTGTCAAAATCCAGAAAGGAAATTGGGGAAAAGGATTTGTATGGACAAAATGCCTCCCGGTTGCCTCTTCAATAAAACTTTGGTGCAACCGACATTTTTTCTTCTGTCAACCGTCGGCTGTGCCCAAAAACCATAAATCTAAGTGACATATTATACGACTTCATCTGTGCGGCATTATTACGAAGGCTGGTAGACATAACCGATATTTTTTTCAAAACAGAAAAGTCTTTAATACGACGGTGTTAGTAAAATCATATATTTCGGCTACAAAAAAGCGGGACAGGTTTTTAAAGATGGTTTTTTTAATTTATTTATTAAACGATTTTAATATGAATGAAATAACAATTAAGATGCACTGTATTTCCCGTTACAGAAATAGTGGTCTCATTCTCTTGTTATATAAGACTTCGTATACACTTGTGAACCGAGACGCGAACAGAATCATAAATTTTGGGAAAGGAGTGAAGCAACCGATGCTTCGTTCCTTTCCTTTCGTTTGCAAATGTACCTATACGTTGTGCCAAAAAGCGTTTAAAAATATCGTATTAAAATTAGAGATGCCACGAATAGTGATGTTGCCGAATACCGAATATTCGGCTAGGCTCTCGGCCGAATCTCCGAATATTCGGTGACACTTAGTACATTTCGCAAACAGTTTTCATGAATTTAAAATAATAAAAATAGTTTTCTTGAATTAAAATGAATTGAACTAATGAATTAAACATCGTTTTCATGAATTAATAAAAATCAATTACATTTCGTAAATGAAATTGATTTTTACATGAAAACTGTCCGCCTAGATCGAACAGCAGACCCTTAAAATATAATACGGTATTCGGCCGAATAGTTCGCAATATTCGGCTGAATACCGAATAGTAGCCGAATATTCGTGGCATCTTTTCTGCTTTATCCTTAATTACCATCCCAAGTAGTCCCAACTACTCCCATTTATCTGGCGCCAGTGGAACTATGACACCCCTAAAACCGGGGAATGTTGTGCGAATGTAATAGGGAGGGAAAGGAGGCGGGGAGGAATAAAGTGGGAAGTACCTAATGGTAACTGATGGTCTTTCACTAGGGCGATACTGAGAGTATCTACCTCCCAGGTTAACCGCTTTTGCCTTGCGATCGTCCGTAAAAACTCTCCCACACTCCCCACCAATCTCCCAAGAAGGGCAATTTGATAACCGTGTGGGTATCAGCACGTAGGCTTGGTACTTTAGTTGTAGAATTATTTTGTAACATTAATATTTTTTTTAGTTATCATTTCACGCATTAGGTTTTATTTTACTTTATTTATATTAACGCAGCATTACTTTCATTGGTCAAATTCATTGTACCTAAAACATAAATATACATACCAATCATGGAAATTTGAAATCCTGAAAAGGACAAAGTGTTAAATTCAGGAGAGCGAAAAGAAAGTTTTATTTTATTTTTTCAAAAAAACAACCTCCTGTTTTTGTAGACCAATAATAATTATTAATTATTATAATATAACATTGAACAGATCTTTCACAATACTTAACATTTCTTTAATAACAGTAGTTAATTTATTTTTAATTTTTCACAAAAAAAATTCTCTTAACCCTTCAAAAATTTGGCATTTTTTCCAGATGGTCGAAATATTTTCGCTTTACAATAAAATGCAAATATTTGGAATATTTCTGAGCACGTTCAAAAACCAAAAACTGTTTTAGAAAGGTGATGAAATACGCTTTCAAATTATAGAATTCGAAATAAACATTTTTTTTTTATAAAAATTTTGCAAACAAACATAAATTTTTTTTCAAAATGGTTCATCTTACGTTTTTTCTAACTAAAGTTACTGATAAAAAATAAAAAAAACACATACATATTTTATAAGCAAATGTACAAAAAATACATATTGTAACCTCACTTTTTGTCGCGAAGTATAAAAAATTCACGAAGTTTCAAATTTTTTTTCATTTCAGCGATTCAAAACTTTGTGTACATTTTACTTTTTTGGTGGTTATTTTTTAGATTGGAATATAAAACGTGTTGTTTTTCTTTTCTCACACCGATTAAAACATATGTATTTCTAACTATGATAGTAAGGGAGTTACAGCGTTT
Source organism: Limnephilus marmoratus (assembly GCA_917880885.1). Lineage (NCBI taxonomy): Eukaryota > Metazoa > Arthropoda > Insecta > Trichoptera > Limnephilidae > Limnephilus > Limnephilus marmoratus. The sequence goes on along the minus strand of OU862919.1, from coordinate 21,720,433 downwards.
TATATGAGACCTATGTGCGTTGAGACAAATATGGTCTCCTGTGATTAAACGGGTTTTAAAATGCACGTCGTAAAATTCGTAAAAATTCGCACTTATTTTCCTAGAAATATTTCAACGACGCCAATTGAAAGAAAAAATACCTAGAAAAATAACATATTTGACTCATTTTTGGATTTATTGTCCTCGACAGCATTTCAAATTTTCGTTATCGATATAGTTCTATACCTTAATCGATAAACTGGCGGATGGAAAGTCATCGTATAAGTTGTCTTAATATGTATATTGTCTTTAGTTATCATTATCAAGTAATAAGCCAATAAGATGGAGCATTAGAAAAAAAACATCATGTACAGCAGATGTGATTGTCATAAAAACGGCACTATAAAAATGAATCATCCAAATATTATTACTGTTATTGAAAAGGTTGAAACATGCGACCGCATTTTTTTATACATGCAAGCAACGCACATGAATGAGTATTGCGTTCTTGCATTCGGAATCGGATGTGGTTAAGATCAACTGTTGCGATACCGAAACTTACTCGAAAAACTATGTAAAATTCATTGAGTTATATAAATAGAATCAACATTCCTTGCTAAATCAGTGTAATGGTACTGACGGACATGCTCATTAGTGGCACGTGTGTTAGTGACTTGCTAGTATTGAGCACGCTCTCAACAGCAGGTTGATTGGTGAGCGTGTTACTGGATTCGCGTTTGCAAGGGGAAGAGTGCTTGCTTATGAGTATGCTCATTTCGATCCGGTCTCAGTCAGAACCCAAATCGATATTTTTATTTTATTTTTTCTTTCGCCAAAAGTTGATTAAGCAATAGGCCACTTGCATGGATTTCATAATGACTTGGAAAAAAACGTGTGGATAGATTTTTCTACTAAGATTACGAAAATGTTACTAATATTTTTTTGAAATCGATCGTTTTATTTTTATTTTTAACTAAATAAATCCGTTATTTGGGCTCGTGACGTCACTCCATGAAAATGTTCCGTCTCCGATAATATTCTATTAATTTTGTAAAATTCCACACCGATTTATTTTTTTATATGGTAATACTTTGATTTTCTTTGATGTTACGAAGAGAACCCCTTATATATTATGCCGTTTGACGTTTCGACAGATGTTATGAAGAGAACCCCGTACATATAATGCCTTCTGTATAATAATAATAATAATAATTGGATAATTTATAAAGCGCCGTTTTTGTGAAAAATCACCTCAAGGGCGCTGTACAATTTATTAGGAATGCTTAGGTTCTAACTAATTTTACTATTTATAAATGTATACAGAAACATACTTACCTGGCTGGTCACTTCCGATAAACACACTTTAATTAGAAAGTTTATGGAGAAGATACGGCTTTGCACGCGGAGGACATTACAGTTAACACACTGTACCTGTCTTAGAAGTATAATGGTGATGGTGCTGATTTTTTTAAAATCGAATTTTAATTAATTATAATTTACAAGAACAGGTATATTACATTGGATTTAGTCATTTATAGCCGTTGAACATAATAATGATTAATGGTCAATAAGATGGAAGAAGGAAAAAATATTTATGAGATGTAATATTTTTGGTATGCCTCGTTATGTTGGATGTTGTGTGTTGTGATTGTCCTATTTTATATTTATTATTCTCCTGGGCCATTCGTGTGGAATACGTCGGTTTTTTTAATTGATTTTCGGCTACATAATTATGGTTTTTTCGCACCCATAAAATTATGTCCTGTCTTTCCGGTTTATAAAAAATGGTCCGAATTTTCAAAAAATCGCCAGATTTTCAAAAATACGATTAAAAAAATTTAAAAAATACGGAATGTCTTAGAATATTAGCCTAAACCGAAAAAAATGTGGTGGCCTATTGCGTTACAAGCAATAAGATTATTTTTTGACTTTGCGGATGGGACTGCCTCTATTATGTTATTATGTCGTTGTAACCGTATAACCCTTGACATCTTGGACCAAATCAGAAGTTTTATTTTCTTTCGTCAAAAAATTCTTAAATAATTGCGTTGCAAGCAATAATATTATTTTGTTTAGTTCTGGGCGAATGGAACCGTCTATTTGTTAACATTTATTTGACAAGAGCTTGCTCATAAAGAGCACGTGTGTTCAATTGTTAGCTTTGAGCATGCTTCATGAGTATGAGTAATCAAACCAAACATGCTCATTTACGAGCATGTGTCAGTACCATAAAATATTGTTTCGGTGCGGGAAGTAGGGGGGGGGGAGAAAGGAGTGACCGGTGACCACGGGAACTTCAAGTTTTGCTCGAGTTTTTTTTAACATATATTATGCTAGTGACAGACTCAGCTATAAAAGCACTAGCTATTTCAGAATATCGTTGGGAAGCGATATTTAGATATGTTGAAAGTTGAAATAGGCCAAGCCAAACAACGCTGGCGCTTTTGTAGCTCGGTCTGTCACCAGTGTTAAAAGCCAATATACACGACTATTGATTATGGTAAAACTCTATTAACCGATGAAAGCTTATATTTCAGCGTGCATGTCGTCCTGTTAGCTGTTCTAGCATGACTGCAGATCGTTAACGTACAAACAATAGTTGACGTCGAATATATTAAGAACACTTAGCCATTGTGAACTGTTACTTGTGCGTTGGCGATCTGTAGTCATGCTAGGGAACGATGAGAAGTTACCGAAAGTTATCCTGTCAATCCCTATCGATCGGGACCACTTACAATCCGTACATTTTCTATGGACCTTACATACATTTTCTATGCCAAATACTAAGTTTGGAGATCGTGCTTTCGGAGTATCTGGGCCTAAGGCTTGGAATAGACTCCTTCCGGAATTAAGATGCATAACAAGCCCAACAGAGTTTAGGTCCAAATTAACTTGGTGCCAAGCACCAAGGGGTGACAACGACAACCCACTCGTACAGAAAAAGAATGCGCACAAAATCTCCTGCTGCAAAGATATTTCAATAAATAACTACGTACTCTTGTATCTAGCTACTTACATTATCATATTTTGAAATGCGTCGCAACTATATATTTATTTTTCGAATAGAGTTTCTAATTCCCTTTCTAAAAATGAAGAATCATTTTGAGAAGCTTGTATCAACCCTCTATTTTAGTATTTTTCTGTACTGTGGAGATTCCATCACAGTATATACTTAGAAGCTAAAACTGTATTTTTTTAAATTTAATATTTCGATTGTTTTGACACTTTCATAAACCTTCCTATACATACTTGAACTTGTAGAAATAAACTTGAAATATGATACGTAAGTTCATTTTTCTAACAGTAATCGTTGATTTTTTGCCTTTCCGCCCCTTGTGCCCGCCCAGAAAAAAATCCTAACAGTAATTATTGAATTTTTTTGCGCGTCCCCCCCTTGTGCCCCCCCCCCCCCAGAAAAAAATCCTAACAGTAATTGTTGATTTTTTTGCCCATCCGCCCTTTGTGCCCCCCCAGAAAAAAATCCTAACAGTAATTGTTGATTTTTTTCCCGTCCGCTTCTTGAGCCCCCCCCCCCCCCCCAGAAAAAATCCTCGATCCGCCCTTGTAGATAGCATTTAGTTCGGGTTTGAATCTTGCAATATATATAACCACTGGAGCGACCGCGCGTTTTATAACTTTTGGCCTCGATTGCTCGTGGCATTTCGAATTTCTTCCGCCGACATTGAAAAAATCATATCTCCGAATTTTAATATGAAGACATGCAAACTGATTATAGTTCTATATAGTTAATAAATTAACCTATCTTTTGTTGATTATCACATATTTGTAGGAATTATAAAAAAAATATTATAAAATCGTAAACTTTAAAAATGTGGGATTCCTGCGTGTTAATTCCTGTAAGATTGCCCTAAATTTTACTTTTTCAAGTCAACATTGGATATTTTTGATTTCTACACGTTGTCTAAACAAAATACAAGGTTTTTAATAAGATAATATATCATAAGAATACGCAGTACTAACCTTTTACAATATTTGCAATCATTTTGGCGAGATCCGCCATTTCCATTGTCACAAAAAATTTGCATCTGACAGCTAGCTTTCGTCGTCATATTCTAGATTAAAACTTTTCAAAGCTAATTGAAATTTAGATGTATATCTTTGTTAAGAATTCTTCTAATTGATAAACTATAGTTCGAATGCACACGTCAAGTAAGTAGGTCGATAATTGTAAAAATAAACACAAAAATCGAATGAAATTTAGATTTCAAATTCGATTTACGTAAAACATGTTAAAAATCACTAAATTCTCAGTTTGAACACTTGAAAACACGTTAACCACATGGATAATACATGGATAATTGAATTGTGATAACTGTTTGGTGTTAAAATGCAAAAACACAATCATTTACGGCATTTTAAAACATGTGTAAATTCATCCGGCCTGTCAAACAGTTTTGCGTCGGTGTTGAATATGAACTGTCAGATTTTAACCGCGAATTACTTTTTCCAGAGACATCTAAATAGTAATAGTGTTGCCATAGATGAGAGACAATATTACCAGCTTTCCAACGGAATAAATATTGGCCAGGAACTGGTAAATAATTAAATAGTTTTTAATTGTTTACGAGTGGTACGTCATAAACGTCGAATTATTCGACGTGGGCAATCCTAGAAGAAAACAAAATGTCGAATTATTCGACATGGTCGCTCCAGTGGATAAAGGGAGCGGCCAATAATATGTGCGTTAAGAAAATGAAGATAAAGTTGGTAGTTCTTAGTCGAAGAATGATACATTTAAATGTGACCGAATTGGATATAGACACCTTAGCTCAGTTGGTAGAGCTGTTTCCATGTAAACAGAAGGTCCCGCGTTCGAGTCCCGGAGGTGACAATATCTTTTACTCTCCTTAATAAAATCTTATTTAAGGTCCACAATGAGCCAAGCGCGGATAACCAATTTTTCTATATTATCAATTGAAAGAGAAGGGAACACAATGTTGATATTGTGATCGAATATTTTAGTAAAATGAAGTCTCGTAAGCATGTTTAGTATTTGGTGTTTTATTTTATGTAGGGTGTTCAATAAAAAAACCGCCCCGGGCGCCAATCTACCCTACGCCGCCACTGGCCCAGTGTGTCCTTTCTTGAAGCCCCTGATATCCCACAGCGGACAATGTGCATTGGGACAATGTTTATGGCTCATATTTCGAATACCCAATGGTAAAATGATGCCAGACGTATGGAAGTGAGGTATGGATGTTAGAATGCTGTAGAAACGATATCCCTGAGATGTATGTTTGGTAAATAAACCATTACGACCGATATGATGCAAAGCTGATGTAATAATTATTATAATAATTGGATAATTTGTAGAGCGCCGTTTTTGTGAAAAATCACCTCAAAGGCGCTTGAGCGTAATGTAAGCGTAATGAATGAGATTAAGAAAAGGGATGATTAGATGATTTGTAAAGCAGATGAACATAGAATATAATGTGTCCGTGGAAGATATGTCAAGCAATAAAATCAAATTTAGTGATGGTTAGTTAGAACTCACCGGTGAAAAGCGATGCCTGGAGTTTTCTCTCGCTTCGTATTTCTGCAACCGAAAACCGCGCACGAAGTCATAATTACGGTTTAAAAATATTTCTACATACTTTGTATGTCTTCAAGTTTTATGCTAAGACTTCCGTATCGACTGATGCATCACTAGGAACTAAAAATATAACGTTCAGATAAGTCACAAGGAGTGGTCGTGTGATCCAAGATAAGCCCCGATAAGCAATCAATTACAGATAACCAACCTGCTTGGGGCTTCGTATTTAAATTACAATAAATCGCAAATAAATGTTGACGCGACACAGTGAAGTGTATGTACTCACATAAATACAGTGGCGGCGCGTGTAGTAACTAGAGCACCTTGAAAAAAACATCGTTATTAGTTTCCTCTAGATAATTCGATCGTAATTTTTTTTTTTTTTAACTTTATTTATTCCCATTTCTTTGTACATATAATGTATATTGTGACAATTATACGTCTGTCGCTGGATATAATTCTGTTATAAATAGAATACTCACCATTGGTAATTTTTATGCCAATGTTGCTGATATTTTCCATATTTCCTTATTAAAATACAAGGCTCTACTTATCAAACATTTCAGCCTTACGTATTGTAACGAGGTTACTTCATAACAAGTTATTCTTTTTATTTCACTGTATCCTTTTGAAGTTTTCATTAGTTGTTAGAAATTTTTTCTCTTTTTCTCTTATTATAAGAAATTTAAAAAAAACAATCTTTCTTCACTGTACTATGACTGTTTAAATATAATAATAATACATGTTTGTAAATGGCACTTTGTGCCGTAAATTTTAAATAAATAAATAAATAAATAAATAAATAATAGCAAATAGTATACAATGGCATAATATATAATAACAAATAGTATGAACAAGAAATGAAAACCACTAAGGCACTGCCTGAGTGTGGGTAATATTAAAACAAAATACTGTATTTCCAAGTACCCAAAGTATATTAACAAAAATTTTAACAAAACAAAAAACGACTTCAAAAAATGCACTAAAAAGCAAAAAAATTATTTCGTATTCTTCTACAACTTCATAATCAACTTACTTTTTCTAATCATCAATATGTAGGTACGATTGTTATTTTTGGAGTCGGTGTCAGTCAAGGTAGGTTTGCAACTACATACATAGTTGTAGGTGAGATGTGCTTGTGTCGCACAAGCGACTTGACGAGGCGAGAGGTGAGAGCGGGGAGCTGTCAAGTGAACACGCCGGGCCGGGTACCTTTGCTGACACCGACTCCAAAAATAACAATCGTACCTACATATTGATGATTAGAAAAAGTAAGTTGATTATGAAGTTGTAGAAGAATACGAAATAATTTTTTTGCTTTTTAGTGCATTTTTTGAAGTCGTTTTTTGTTTTGTTAAAATTTTTGTTTATTTCTTGATTTTTAGTGAATCTGAAGTACACTAACTAGTTTGTCTGAATATGGGAAAACCTACTAAACGTGCTGCTCATATGAGACAGACATAATTTGACCATAGCGACGTTAGGGTCAAATTAAGAGATTCGGCCGATTTTCGTTAATTTTTCATGGATCCGATAATCAGAACCTAACCAAACTCTCATCAAATTACCCTTGAAGTACATCCTTTCCATTAAAAAAAGAATCATCGAAATAGGTTGGCGTGATATTGAGTTATTCGTCCATTTGTCGCGCACATACTTAATGCAAATTTAAGACTTATATGGTTTTTTCATGGATGCCGTTGTCGGAACTGGACCAAATTAAAATGGGACTACACGGAAAGCACCAGTTTTCAAATAAAAAAGAATCATCAATATCGGTTCACCCAGTCAAAAGTTCTGAGGTAACAAACATAAAAAAAATATAAAAAAAATAGGTCGAATTGAAAACCTCCTCCTTTTTGAAGTCGTTTAAAAATAGACTTAAACAACATATAAAATATAAAGTTAGTATTACATAGGTAGAATAAGTGAAAAAGGTTTTTTTCAGCTGTTATAAAAATAAAATAAAAATATGGAGAAAAACATACTGATTTTTAATTTTTGTTTTTTTTTAGTTATTATAAAAAAAAATAAACAGAAAACATATTGTACTACAGTTTAGAAAGTTACAGAAAGTGAGTTGTAGAAGGATGGATAAATTTATAGAAAAAGCGTTTCAATATCTACATTATTCAACCATAATTTTACCTCTTTTACATATTTTGTCATTTGAGTTTGTAGTGGTAGAAGGTTAAATGTATGAGGACCAATGAAACTGCAATGTGTCTGCAATAATTTAGTATTGGTTTGAATTGAACTGCGCAAACGCGCCACTCCGAACTAGCAAAAAGGGAAAAATAAAGCGTATGAAATAAATTATGACTTTTTCAATTTTAGTACTCTAAAATAACTAATAACAATTTTTTATTTAATATACCTACTCAATAAAAGAACTTGGCTCTAAAGCCATCCGCTCATGAAGAAACTGAAAAAAAAACAGTTGGCGACGCAATCGCTATCTACAGGAAAGGAACTTGTGACAGGTTGCCACGGTAGCGGCTGCAGACCTGTCGTAAATTGAGTTGCCAACCAGTTTTCGGTTTCTCAATGAGCGAAGGCCCTAAAACTTTTCGAATAACTGTAAAAAATATTCGAATATTAAAATTCGATCGACAAAAATTTCTGAGAATCGAACGTCTGAGATCGACGGCTGAGAATCGAACTCCAATCAACAGCTTGGAAGGCAACAAGGCTGACCGTTAAATTACACCACTAATATTATAATAACGGTGACATTGTTTTTTATTATCATAATGTGCTGAAAACATAAGATTAATAGTGCAGACCAGTGAAAAATAACGGGATTTTATAATTTCAATTTTCATAACGCAATATTAAAATATTTTTTGCTACTATATTATGGGAATAGGTACCAATTTCAATTTTACAGTACCAACTAAAATTCAAAGCAAATTTGTGTTCATTCAACGTGGATAATTTCACCCAGAAATATTTCACTTCTCGAACCAAAATCCGAAATTAGTAGGTATTCTATATTGCGTTTATTTCGCTGAATACCGAAAAAAATAAATAAAAATAAAGCCATAGCCTAAACACGCCAAAGTAAACAATAAAAACTAATACGAAATAAACAAAAATTTTAACACAACAAAAAAACGACTTCAAAAAATGCACTAAAAAGTAAAAAAATAATTTCGTACTCTTCTACAACTTCATAATCATCTTATTTTTTCTACTTATCAACATGTAGGTATGATTGTTATTTTTGGAGTCGGTGTCATTCAAGGAAGGTTTGTAACTACATACATAGTTTAGGTGAGATGTGCTTGTGTCGCACAAGCGACTTGACGAGGCGAGAGCGGGGCCGCGGCGGGAGGGGGGCTTTCAAGTGAACACGTTGGGCCGGGTACCTTTGCTGACACCGACTCCAAAAATAACAATCATACCTACATGTTAATGAGTACAAAAAGTAAGATGATTATGAAGTTGTAGAAGAGTACGAAATTATTTTTTTACTTTTTAATGCATTTTTTGAAGTCGTTTTTTTGTTTTGTTAAAATTTTTGTTTATTTTTTGTTTTTTAGTGAATCTGAAGTACCTACACCAACTAATTTGTCTGAATATGGGTAGACCTACTAAACGCGCTGCTCATATGAGCCAGACACAATTTGACCATAACGACGCTAGGGTCAAATTAAGAGATTCGGCCGAGTTTCGTTAATTTGCTCCTAAGAATTGAAGATTTCCGTTACTTTGTCATGGATCCGATAATCAGAACCTAACCAAACTCTCATCAAACTACCCTTGAAGTACATCCTTTCCAATAAAAAAAGAATAATCGAAATAGGTTGGCGTGATATTGAGTTATTCGTCCATTTGTCGCGCACATACTTAATGCAAATTTAAGACTTATATGGTTTTCTCATGGATCCCATTATCAGAACTGAACCAAATTAAAATGGGACCACACGGGAAGCATCAGCTTTCAAATAAAAAAAGAATCATCAATATCGGTTCACCCAGTCGAAAGTTCTGAGGTAACAAACATAAAAAAAATACAGTCGAATTGAGAACCTCCTCCTTTTTGAAGTCGTTTAAAAAGGTTCGTAAAAAAAGATTTTTAAATAACGAAAACATTTGAAAAAATTTGATTGCCTACAAATAACTATTATAAAATTCGATCGCCTAGAAATACTTATTATGAAGTTTGATCGCCTAGAATAGGACTACCTATTACATTATTATGCTTTATGTGAGCTGTGCAAGCATTGTCGTGCTTTTTTAGCGTATCTTTTACTAGGATTGAAAATATAAAAAGATACGCTAAAAAAAACGCACGACAATGTGTGCACAGCTCGCATCATAAAGCATAATGGGATAATTTCATATCAGATATTTCTCGGCGCTAAAATTTTATAATAGGTATTTCTAGGTGATTTCATATTTTCAAGATTAATTTATTCAAGTTTGCATTATTTTACTATAACATCGCCTTGAAGTGTTTTAAAAACAATGTTTATTTACTCTAATATATCTATTATCATTTTCATTCATATGTCCATTTCTTGGGCCGACTATTAGCGAATTTAAAAAAAAAGAGGTGTATTTTTTTTTGGTTTGACTGAGGATTGAACTTTTCTCCCTAGGACTGACTAAAATGTGTGAACACCGGCTACCGAATACCTAATCCAAATTCTAATTGGATTGGACCGACATTTATTTAGTAACTGCTGTAAAATTTTAAATATAATGTCGTCGAATTTCAAAAAGAGTGCCACCAAGTTAATAGAATGCATTGCCATCGACAACGAGACTTTCTGCCGTGTTTTAGCTCGATTGGATGTTGGGAATTGGGTTAATTTCCACTTCCAAGATTTGCATTTATTTATTCACGAAAACGAAATCGAAATTCAATTACAATGTAACTAAGTAACTAACTAACCATCACGCCGTTTCCCCGCAGGGGTAGGCAGAGAGGACTGACCGCCAAACATCCCGGTCTTGGCACACATTCCTTGCCTCGTTTACATTCATACAACGTCTCATACATTCTCTTCTATTATTCTGACTCTTGACATGGCCCGACTCAAGTATCTGATTCACTTGGTCGTGCCATGTCTTTCTTGGGCGTCCTCGACTTCTTCTACCATTCACATTCGCGTCATATATTCTCCTTACATTCCTTTCCTTGTTCATTCGCTCTACATGCCCAAACCATCGGAGCGTTCCTTTCTTGATCTTACTCATTACGCTTACATCAGCCTTGCATTCTTTGCGGATTTCCACATTTCTCACACGATCATACATGGTTTTACCATACATACGCCTCAGGGATCTCATTTCTACAGCGTTCAGTCTACTTTCATCCTTCCTCTGCCAGTTCCATGCCTCACTGCCATACATCAGGGTAGGTACCAATACTCCATTATGGACGGCTAGTTTCGCGTCTTTGGACAGTTTTTTGTTGGTGCCAACGGCGTTTAGTCCTCCATTAATAGAGTTACCTGCATTCTGTATGTATTTAATAAAAAAAATTGAGTCCAGTTCACACGCGGTAGAAGTAAAACCTTCAGAAAACTAAAGTAGACAAGGGTGGGGAAGCTACGAAGCACCGCACAAAGAGGAGACCGATTATTTTATCTCATTCTCTCGTAGGCTAAATCCTATAGATGCATGTGTTTGTCTCTTTTTGGTGTTGCTTTTTCGTTTCATCGAGTTTCAAATCACAACGGTGCTAAAAAGTTTTCAGTTCAAAATAAGAAACAATAACTCAAACACTTGTCTCTTGCGTGTGAGATAGCAGCGTGCGCAAATACTCTTATCTTTTTGGTTCGTCGTACGAGCTATCTCTAAAATGTTGTTGTTTTTATTTTAAATTTATCGTTTAATATATATTTTATTTTTGATGACGTGGGCTTTTTGATCCGCTTTGATATTACAACAATACTTTATCAATCAGTTAAATTTAAATCTCTAAAGAGCTAGAAAATATCTCAATAGTTGTATCTTTAGATTTTATTGTTTCAGGACACGTAAGCCAATAAAGATTATTGAAATGTTCTAAAATACCAGGGTGGGAGGAAAACCTTGGAGGAAAAGTGGAAAAACCGAGAATGACACACCGCACAGTGAAGCAGAATCATCAAAACTTGTCCTAATTTTCTGTTTTTTATTACCTTTAACACTTCGCGATTTTCAAAATCGTGAAAATATTACTTACCTATTTCGGTTTGATAATTTGAACGCCAAAATTATTTTCGTTATTTGTTTTTGGGGTGTTAGGCCAAAATTATTCTTCATGGCGAAAAATGCTAATTTATTAACTCCTTTTTTGTCAGCAGGTAAAAATATTTCCGGTTTTTTATAAAATCCAAATAAATGGAATATTTTTTGTGAACGTACCCGAAAATTAAAAAAATAATGTTTTCGAAAGGTGATGATACACGATTTCAAATTTTATTATTAGAAACTAGCTTTCTCTCGCGGCTTCGCTCGCATTGTGTAAGGGGGGTTCCCACTCCGCCTCCTCCACCTCCCCCCTCCCCCCACCCTCTCAACCCTCCACCCCCTCCAGCCCCCACCTCCAGCCCCCACCTCCCCCTTCCCCCCACCTCCCCCCCTCACCCTCCCTCCTCCCTTCCCCCTCCCCCCCTCCCACTCCTCCCTCCCCCTTCTCCCTCTTCCCTTCTCCCACCTCTGCCTCCCCACTCTCCCCTCCTTTTCCCCCTTTCCCCCCTCCCCTCCCCCCTCTCTTATCTCTCCCTCCCTCCCGCTTTCCATACATTCAGTTTTCAAACCTCGCGTGCCACCAATAGCAATTTTTTATATAAATTTCATAATGCCAGAGCTCAGTTTTATAAAAACCTTGTCCTGATAATAGCGAACACCCAATAAAAGAATTATCCAATTTGGTGCAGTCGTTCGAAAGTTATGCGCTTAGCAACACATTCAGCGATTCATTTTTATGCATAAAAAGATAACTCTGTAATCTTTTAAATATAATGTTTTTTAATACAAACTTTAAAACTTTTAATAATGGCCCATCTTCGTTTCTTCCAACTTAAATTTCTAACAAAACGCTGTGCAAGTGCATTATATGTATAAGTATAATAAATACAAAATAATACGAGAACAACATATCAACTTACCAGAAGTTAACATTATTCTGGGCGTGGGTTCGTATCCCACTTCTGACACCGTATTATAATGTTAGCTATTAACATTAAAAGATTTAATTATTTGAGATAACATTTATTTGGAATACTAGTTGACATATTGAACAAAGTGTGATCCCGTTTCCGGACCTACCATAGACAATAATAGTTGTCAAAGAGATCTTAACATAACAAACGTGTTTGTTATTTTTTATAAATTTTGTTTGTTTTATAGAAGTTATATAAAAGAATATTATTTTTTCACATGCCTACTTCAATTATTGTTTTTTTTTATTCATTTAATTTAACACGTGTTAACTGCCTGAGTGTAAAAAATAAGCCAAATAACAGTAAACAATCGATTTTTAACATGTCTAAAAGAGTTTCGGTTTCGGCCGAAACTGAGACAGACACCGAAGATTCGGTTTCGGTTTCGGTGGAAAATCCTGTTTCGGTCGGTCACTAGTTTTTATATTATTATTAAAAAATACTCTTGGCCTATAGAAGTCTATGTTTTGGTCATGTTCACATTGAGGTATATATCAATGCATGTTCATAAGATTCTGTTCCACAGTGCGCGGGCATTCAATACCGATTAAAATATTGTATTATTTTATCTCTTTTTACGTTGTTAGTATGATTCACATCCTATGTGTCACCAACTAAGTTTATTATAATAAAATAGGTAATACATCACAGTCGACGATTGAGTATTGAACAAACACAGAATGGTTTACTTTCGAAGGCGAGGTTCGAAGTTGTAGTAATCTTTTCACGATATTATTATTTGATATCTACGACTGATATGATGATACCTTTGCAGATTATGTTTGTTTAGTCTGGATCCTGGTCCTGGGCTGAGTTTACATTATCTTAATAACGACTATCACTTAGGTTCAAAGAACTAACGACATTTAAAAGCTTATCGCGCTTCACTATCGCGTCCTTTTATTAATATACTCTGAGCATAGAATAGAGCAGTGTTTCCCAAACATTGTTCTGCCATGGCCCGGTAATTTTCACACTGCCCATTCGTGACTCACTTAATACTTTTAAACCCAATCTGATTCCAATAGGTAAAATAATACACATTTATTAATAGTAAAAATATTTTATTAATACAACATATTTTAGTATCGCCTATTTAGTCACTAAATTTTAGTGCGAAGTATGGAACTGCTGCTTAATTGTTACTAAAGAGTGTTCGCGAAAAATGACGAAAATTTTATCCACTTAAAGTCGGTTTCTATATTTATTTTTAAGGTAAACTAGTGTTGAAAACCCAGCTTCACATTTATAAGTTGTGACAAAGGGCATTAAAAAACTTATTGCTTGATGAGCTAATTTTGTGTTTTCTTGACGACAAGATAACCAAAAATCTATCAATGGTCTTAGTCTTGGGTCAAATATATCCAAGGGCGTAGCTAGGATTTTGTTAAGGGGGGGGGCAGATGTGGGTGGTTTGTATATTTATGGGGCAGGTGTAGACAGGTGTAGACAAACCAAGAATATATCTAAGGTAAATAGGCTATTTTCGTCTAGGCTAGTGTACCGGACGTAGATTTAAGATTATGTTTAAGTTTATAATATTTTCATGTTTAAATAATAAAATTAATCAGGGGTCATAGCAGTCGACCTGAGACAAAAGAACAACGCTTGACCCCACCCTCTATGTGTACATACCTACACACCTTTTAAAGTAATTTTTCCTTTTTCTTTGCGCGAATTCGGTCTGTGCGAATCCGTTCCTATACAAACCCTCGCGCAGATCCAATTTGCGCAAAGCCTTGCCACTATCGTGAATTAAATCTTACCCTGTTCACTTTGCATAAATTTGCAATTTGTGCAAAGCCTTCTAACGTTGTACCTACCTACAACCTTTGCATAGATTCAAATTTGTGCAAAGCCTATGTATGCATGCACCCAATTTGTGCAAAAGCGATTTGATTTTAACCTGTAAAAATCTAATCTATTCAACACTGTCTATGTTTATAATATGTGCAATATACAAAATAAACGAATAATCGGGGAAGCGTAGAGAGTAGGTCGAGATTGAACGCTGAAGCGTTCTTTGCTTCGTTACGCAAGGGCGGAACGAACGCAGTGGCGCATTCAACTCTAGAGAATGACAATTCCAAGAATTTCATCTAAATTCCGAGAATTTCATCTCACGAGATGAGAACAAAGGGATAGTACGGGCAGCCTCCCGTCACTACGCCCGTTAAATAGGCCGATCTTTCGCCAAATTAGTCAGAGTTCCAGATCTCACCGCCTCAGCAACAACTCGCCTTCTCTTCTGCCTTCTCCGATCTACCACTGGAAAACTTGGACTTCTTCTTGGCCCTGGCCGCACCGCTCACCAAGAAGACCCTGCATATACTTTCGAAACGTCTTTATCAACCAGGGAGTGTAAGGAGAAAGTGTGGTGTGGTGTGGGTTTGTGCCGAGGCCCGCACCATCGTTTGCTCCACCCGGAGAGTGTTGTTATAAATGAACAAGTTCACATGTGACGCCAGACAGAGGACTGCCGCGTGTTGTTGGCGGTAGTGCCGGTCGTGTTGCGTGGCCCTACCGGGGGGCAAGTGTCATCATTCGCGTTGTTGGATTCGGGTTCCACCATAACCCTCATCGACGCTGACACCGCGACGCAGATCGGCGCCCATGGCCCGGTCCAACACCTGCGGCTGCATGGAGCGAGGGGATTGTGCAGCTCCGACGCCCACTCCCAACGCGTGAAGCTGATGGTCCGGGGCACTGGTCTGGAGACCACCTTCACCATCACCGCCAACACCATAGCTGACCTGAGCCTGCCGGAGCAGCGCGTTCCTGGACGACGCGTCACCCCAAAACTCTTGATCGGGCAAGATAATGCCCACCTTATTATATCAAGTGAGGTCCGTCGAAACAACACTACCCGCATAGTGTCACGGACCGCTTTGGGGTGGGTCGCTCACGGAGGATCAAACCTCAACAATGACGGGCCAGCTACCACACTGGCCCTCCAGTCAGAGACCGCCGCAGATGCTCGCCTGAGGGAGTTGGTAAACTCCAACTTTGCGGTCGACTCCCTCGGCGTTACGTCTGCGGCCAGAGTCGATGCCATGGACGCCAAAGCCATGGCATTAATGGAGAAGACCACCCGCCCCCTCGCAACTGGGCGGTGGGAAACTGGTCTCCTCTGGAGACACCCTGACGCCATACTGCCCGACAATCGGCAGTGTGCGCTGAAGCGGCTCCAGTCCCTCGAGAGGAAGCTGGCTGCGGACACCAACCTGGCAGCGGCGTACACCGACAAGATGGCCCAACTCGTCACCAAAGGGTACGCCAGACGCCTCTCCCCAGATGAGGCATCGCTCCCTGCCCCGCGAAAGTGGTATCTTCCCCACTTCGCCGTCACCAACCCGAACAAACCAGGGAAGATAAGGGTTGTGTTCGACGCCGCCAGCCGATGTAAAGGGACATCGCTGAACGATGAACTCCTGACTGGCCCCGACCTGCTGTCCTCTCTCCTGGGAAACATCCTCCGTTTCCGGGAGGGCAGCGTAGCTATTGCTGCAGATATCCAAGAGATGTTCCTGCGGATCCAGATCAGGAAGGAGGACCAGCCCTCCCAACTCTACCTGTGGAGGTCGCCAACCAAGAGGGAGCCAGATACCTACCAGCTGGCGTCCATGATGTTTGGAGCGACCTGCTCGCCCAGCAGTGCCCAGTACGTGCGGGACAGGGTGGCCGGGCAGTACGAAGACCAGTACCCGGCCGCCGCAGCAGCCATTCGTTCACGGTTCTACATGGATGATTACCTGGACGCGGTGGATAGCCCTGACGATGCTGCTGCCCTAGTCCGCGACGTGAGGTCCCTCCTTGCAAAGGGAGGGTTCCACCTTACCAACTGGGCCTCAAACAACCAGGACGTGCTAGCTGGAGTACCCCCTGGTGACCGCGCTACCTCCACGGTAGCCATTAACAGCGGGTGCAGCGAGACTGAGAGGGTCCTTGGGCTGGTGTGGGACCCATCCACCGACCGTTTCTTATACTCCTTCCTTGAAACGGTCAGCCCCGAAGAAGCCACGCGGCCTACAAAGCGGCAGCTACTCTCCATTGTTATGAAGATCTTCGACCCGGTGGGCTTCGTCGCCTGCCTCACTATACGATCGAAGATCCTGCTGCAAGCCGTGTGGCGTTCGACCGTTGGATGGGATGACCTCATCACTCCGGAACACGCCGAACGTTGGAGGGACTGGATGAGCCTGCTCCAGGAAAGCAGCGTCTCCATCCCACGACAGTCACTCCAAAGGAAGACAAGCAGCGTGACCATGCATCTCTTCTGTGACGCCTCGGAGCAAGCCTGCTGTGCCATCGCCTACTTCGTGGAGGAGGTGCAGGGTGCTCTACAAGCCACCTTCATTGCAAGTAAATGCAAGGTGGCGCCTCTGAAGCCGCTTTCCATACCCCGCCTTGAGCTGCAATCCGCACTCATGGCGGCTAGATTGGCCAAAACCATCCGGTTGGAGAGCCAAGCAAGGATAGCTGCAACCATCTTCTGGACAGACTCAACCACAGTGCTGTGCTGGTTGCGCACGGACCCGCGCACCTACTCGGCGTTCGTGTCCAACAGGCTGGGCGAGATAGACGAACTCACCTCCATTGCCAATTGGAGGTGGGTCCCTACCAAGCAAAACCCGGCCGACGTCGGCACCCGGGACTTGGAATTGCCCGACCTGTCTCTCCAGGGGAGATGGTTTCGCGGCCCCACTTTCCTCACCACACCGGAGAGCGACTGGCCTAAGGAGCGGACCCTCGTCAAACCAGATGACCAGACCCTCGAGACCAGACCTCAGCACTTCGTCGGCCACATCACCACAGCTAGAGAGGCGCTACCTCTGGTCGAGAGGTTCTCTTCCTGGCACCGGCTGATCCGCGCTACAGCGTGGATGCTGCGCTTTGTCAGGCGCTGTCGGATGGGCCCGAACCGACCCGCCGAGTTCACATTACGTGTGGAGGAGCTGAGGGAGGCCGAGCGCAGATGGGTGAGGAAGTCCCAAGAAGACGCCTTCTCCACCGACCTGCACGACATTAGGCTCGGCCAGGCCCTACCGGCCTCCAGTCGCCTTGTCAGTCTGGCACCTTTCCTCGGACCTGATGACGTTTTGCGGATGGGCTCACGTTTGAAGAACCTCACAGGGGCAACTAGCGTGGCAAAGACCCCCGTGATCCTGGATGGCGCCGACCCATATGCTCGGCTGCTGATCCGCCACTACCACGAGAAGGCGGACCATCCAAGCACGGAGAAAACAGTAGCCGAGATCCGGTGCAGCTTCTTCATCTTGCGACTCCGCACCGTCAGCAGGAAGATTAGCCATCACTGCCCTACCTGCCGCCTACGACGAAGCAAACCCTCTCCACCACTGATGGGGATACTGCCGTCGTCCCGCCTGGCACACCACAACCGCCCCTTCACACACTGTGGGCTAGACTTCTTCGGGCCGATGGAGGTCACAGTCGGCAGACACCGAGAGAAGCGCTATGGAGCACTATTCACCTGCCTCTCCACCCGCGCCATCCACCTAGAGCTGGCGGCCTCACTATCTGCCGACTCAGCCATCATGGCTGTTCAACGGATGACCGCCCGAAGAGGTCAACCCGCGGTGCTGTACTCGGACAACGGGACGAACTTCCATGGTGCCGACAAGGAAATAAGAGATGCGGTGGAATCCCTGCAGCAGGATGCCAGGATGTCAGACACCATTGCCACCAAGGGCGTAGAGTGGCACTTCAACACCCCCCTCAGTCCCCACATGGGGGGAGCCTGGGAAAGGTTGATCCGCTCAGTCAAAAAGGCCCTGAGCGCCACCTTAAGGGAAAGGGCGCCAAAGGAGGAAACCCTGCGCACGGCACTGGCAGAGGCTGAGTTCGTGGTCAACAGTCGGCCTCTGACTCACATCTCTGTTGACCCACGAGACGAAGAGCCCTTGACCCCCAACCACTTCCTCATGGGATCTGCTGGAAGCCGCCCACATCTGTCTCTCTATGACAACAAGGAGGAGGAGGTATGTCTCCGCCGACAGTGGCGAATCAGCCAACAACTGGCGGATATGTTCTGGAGGCGGTGGCTCCGCGAATACCTCCCCACCTTGGCCGCCCGACAGAAGTGGCACCACCTGATTGACCCCCTCAAGGCCGGTGACCTGGTGGTCATCATGGACCCCGTGCTACCACGCAACAGCTGGCCGCGCGGGCGAATCATCGAGGCCATCCCTGCTGCTGATGGCCAAGTGAGGACCGCCCGGGTCCAGACAGCCACGGGAACTTACACCCGTCCTGCTGTGAAACTGGCCGTCATCACCCCCGGATCAGCACCAGCACCAACCTCGACCAAACCCGGACCAAGGACCCGACAGCCCAGGGGAACCGGACGTCGAGGATGCCGCCGACCTGTACGTCCTAACAGCTAGGCGCAGCCGTGACTGCACCGGGGGGAGGATGTACCGGACGTAGATTTAAGATTATGTTTAAGTTTATAATATTTTCATGTTTAAATAATAAAATTAATCAGGGGTCATAGCAGTCGACCTGAGACAAAAGAACAACGCTTGACCCCACCCTCTATGTGTACATACCTACACACCTTTTAAAGTAATTTTTCCTTTTTCTTTGCGCGAATTCGGTCTGTGCGAATCCGTTCCTATACAAACCCTCGCGCAGATCCAATTTGCGCAAAGCCTTGCCACTATCGTGAATTAAATCTTACCCTGTTCACTTTGCATAAATTTGCAATTTGTGCAAAGCCTTCTAGCGTTGTACCTACCTACAACCTTTGCATAGATTCAAATTTGTGCAAAGCCTATGTATGCATGCACCCAATTTGTGCAAAAGCGATTTGATTTTAACCTGTAAAAATCTAATCTATTCAACACTGTCTATGTTTATAATATGTGCAATATACAAAATAAACGAATAATCGGGGAAGCGTAGAGAGTAGGTCGAGATTGAACGCTGAAGCGTTCTTTGCTTCGTTACGCAAGGGCGGAACGAACGCAGTGGCGCATTCAACTCTAGAGAATGACAATTCCAAGAATTTCATCTAAATTCCGAGAATTTCATCTCACGAGATGAGAACAAAGGGATAGTACGGGCAGCCTCCCGTCACTACGCCCGTTAAATAGGCCGATCTTTCGCCAAATTAGTCAGAGTTCCAGATCTCACCGCCTCAGCAACAACTCGCCTTCTCTTCTGCCTTCTCCGATCTACCACTGGAAAACTTGGACTTCTTCTTGGCCCTGGCCGCACCGCTCACCAAGAAGACCCTGCATATACTTTCGAAACGTCTTTATCAAGACGCAGGTTTCCCCTCTACCTCCCTTCTTCCCCTCGCCACCGATCCATTTATCCCTTTCCCCACATTTCTCCCCATTTTTCCCTCACTTTTTCCCCACTTTTCCATCTCCCTACCATTTTTCTCCCTTTCTCCCTAGGCGTCGAAACGGCCAGCCGGCAACTTCCCACTTCATCGTCTGTGCGGCGGGCGACTACAGTGCCTGTCCCGTACAGCTAGGTTTTCAGTCGTTGTTGATCTCGGCAATGTTTTAACACAACGCAGTGTAGAAAAGGACCTCTATATGTTACTTGTAGTGCAAGGTTGTGCCAAGGAAATAAGTTGCGGGAAAGAAAATGTTCGCCTCCTTAAACACTTCAGTAAAATCTAGTTTTTCGAGATCTTTTCTGGTTGTTCTGCCATTTTTTATACCATAGTTCGGTTTCTTGATTAAAATTAACTAAATCGTAGTATAGGCAAAAACTTTGTGCTTTTTCTTTAAAATCAATTAACGACATATTCAACATTGCATTGTACAGGAATGTATTGACATTAATCCGAAAGCAGGCAAATTTTGGTCACCAAAACGCTGCTCCAGGGCAGATATTAGGGAATCTAAATAAGGAATGATAATCGATCGCTTCCAAAAATCGCATGGAGTCTCAGCAATAGACGTGGGCAAAATTGAATGAATGAATTAAATGAATAAATTCAATTTTGTAACACACTCGATCTGATTCTCATTTTCAAAAGGAATTTAATCAATATTCCTTACCCTTGGCCTTGCATCTTACGATTTTTTAACAGCATCATATTTATTTTTATTTCGATTAATTTATTTTACTGTTAAATATTTCATGTTATATTAAGGTAAGAAAATAATAATGTACTCTACTAAATATTGTAATGTTTCGTAGGAATTAAATTAAATATTATTCTGGATATTTGTTGCGCGGATAGGTACACCTACTACAGGCGATGCGCGCCGCGAAATTGCCTATCACGTGTACTGTGTAGTATCCCGCGCAGTAAATCTTATACCTACAAAAAACCCCGTAGGCCAGAGTCCCCGTCCCAATCCAAGTGACAAAACCGCCAAGCGAGTCAAATAATTCTGAGCTCCGAGTGCCGCGTCTGTTTCACAGTCGTCCCGCCAGTCCCGCTATTGTCATAGTCACGGAGGAATGAGGAATCGTTCCTACAAGTCTGCGCGGACTGTAGCGCTCAATCCGCAACCCCAATCTCTGTTTCACTTATTCAAGGAATCAAAACATTTATTTCTTATTCATTTGTGACGTTGTAGTCCCACGGGTCCCCCCGGGTCACACGTGTCGAGTCTATCCAGCCGGTCCGCGGAATGCAAGTTATTCAAGTCATAGCAAGACAAAAGACACTTTATTAGTCAGAAGGTCCTAATTCATTTCTTGATGCCCGCAGAAAATCGGTTCGTCGTTGGTCCCCGCGCGGCCAAGCCGTCATCTTACGGCGAAACTTCCCACTTCGGACCCTCAATGTTAATAAAAAGACTAAGGGCCAGTTGCATCGAAAATAGTTAAAGTTACTTTTTAGTTAAAGTTAAATAAAAGTTACTTTTTTATCATTTCTTATAAAAATGGGTTGTTTCAACTTCGTTTAAATAAATAGTTACAAAATAGTTACTTTTATTTAACCTAGCGATGTTGAGAGTTTAAAGTTACATTTTGGTAAAGACGCTACCTGTCATCCGTCACCAAGGAACGAAATACTGTTTGAATGGAAAATAATAATAAAAATGTCTTGATAACCCGGATTTTGCTAATCAATTGATTAGAATATATAGGAAATAGGTAAAATAATGAACCAATCCGTAGGAAGAGATGGATTCTATTGTCAGATTTCGGATGTCCAAAAGAATGGTCAGGAATTAACTTTTTTCGTTGCCAATGACAAACTACATTATTTACAAACAAGTTTTTATTCAAATTTATATACCTACACTTCTCTTGATAATTTTTACTAACATTGGTATATTTCAATTAATGCAACTTTTTTTGTCAAATAAGAAATCTCGCTGCTTGTGCCGTGGAACTGTGAACTAGGTTCTAATAACATTGCATTTTTATGCAACGGGAACGATGCAAAGATATACAGGAGACATCTCTGGGGTGCATAAAAGTATTGTCTCGTGTATAATAGACAGAGTTAGCAGAGCAATAATAGCCCGCCTCCGACCACAATATAATAAATAATATCATCAAACGTTGTTCACTTTTCTAAACAGCAACTGTGACATAACAAATAACCATAAATAAACCAATTCCCAAATAACATAACCCTCAAAAACTTCATAAACGTCAAACAAATACAATCTAAAAATCGGTATTGACACCCGTAAAAATAATTGTGTGTTTATTTTTACAGAAATATATCAAATCCAAGGAAAATTCGAAGCCATTTCAATGGCGACACTGGTAACTTTAAAGTAACTATTTAAATGTTGATGCAACTCAATTGCGTTGAAATGCAGCTTAACTTTAGTTAGGGCTTAAACTCAGTTTAAATATTTAACTTTAAACCTTGCTTTAACTTTTTTCGATGCAATTGGCCCTAAAAAGCGAAAGTTAATGCTACATTTTTTCTCCCTCACACGTGCGTAAATTTTGCAATGCGTGTAGAAACAAAACGATGTTTATTTATATTATTGTTTTTTTATGGTAGATATCTGTTTACCTAGCCGTAAACAAAACACCAGTCGGGGTTAGTATATTATATTTATGCATCAGTCGCTGTCGAACCGTGATACTGATAAATGATAATCGATTTTATTTTTGTAATAAATTATATGACGCGTTTCGCCCAGACTTTTAATTAGTTTTTATTCGGCGCTTGGTTTTAACTTCACCATTGAGGTAGGTGCATTTAAAAATATATATTTGAGTGATCCAGGTGTATAATATTTTTTTTTGTGAATACCGCACAAGTCCCAACTGCTCCCGTCTGGAGCTAATGAAACTATGGCAACCACAATTGGGATATTTTGCGAGGTTGAAGGTATGGGAAGTTTAGATCACGTGAAGTGGAACGATTTTAAGTTTAATAAATAAATAAAAAATAGTAAAACTTTAGGAGTTAACCACAAAAACTGTTCAATTTTAAGATTTAATTGCTAGCTTAGGGAACGTACCCATACTACGTGACCAACTTTTTGCAATTTTTAACCCCCCCCCCCCCCGGTGACCAAAATCCTAAGCAACCCGCCGCTCATTTGTATGGAGCGTGACATTTTGAAGACCCCCCCCCTTAAACGTGTCACGTAGTATGGGTACGTTCCCTTAGATATTATTTTGCCTTTTTGGCAAAATAATATCTAAGTACGCATTGAAATATTTCGTTAACCCCGTCGCGAGTCGTTTTTAGTACCTACAATTTTTCAGAACAACATAATTCACCCTAAGAAGAGTGCTTTGCGAAGTGAAAACTTCCTTAGCACCGTTGTGATTTGAAACTCGATGAAACGAAAAATAACGACACTAAAAATAGGCAAACAGATGCATCAAAAGGATGTAGTCTGCGAGAGAATAAGATAGTATTATCGGTCTCCTCTTTTTGCGGTTCTTCGTAGCCTTTCGGTCTCCTCTTTGTGCGGTGCTTCGTAGCCTCCCCACTCACGTTTAGTTTTCTGAAGTGAAAACTGCGCATTAGATAATATATCTATGTATACATACATATAACCGAAGGTTTTTTTTTTTTTTTTTTTTTTTTTTTTTTTTTTTTTTTTTTTAATTAATTGAATTAAAGGATTGAATTAAAGGAATCAATTCAAAAAGCCGAGGGAATCAGACTGAATCGATTCTCTCCTGGGAATGAATCTGCCCATGTCTACTCAGCAAGGTCCAAGGTCTCAAGGACCGATGTTGTTGGCAAGATACAATGCGTGGGACTTGTATATCAGTTCCAAAGGCTGCAGCTTCCAGCTGCAGTTCTAATTGAAATATCTAAAATATTTTGGCTCTCTATGTCTACGTTGCTTCGATGATCATTTATAACAGAAATTATACCTTTAATTTGACTCATACATGCGTACATATTGATAGTTTCCGATTGTAAAGCATTGGCAATAGGTTCCAATATGCCTGAGTACTTGGCTATCAATTGAACAAATAAAATGAAAACTGATTTAATAACAGCGCAATGTAACTGATAGGCACGTTTTCTTGATGCTTCATTAATCATGATCAACTAAAAAGGAAATAATAAAAATTAAATTGATTCTCACAAACAATAGGCTACCGACGTAAACTTTATGGTTTGTGAGCATTCCTGCACCTCTAGGGGGGGGGGGGGGGCAGCTGCCCCCCCCTGCCCGTACCTCGCTACGCCCTTGAATATATCCTTGAGTGGTGTTTCAGTTGACAGTTCAATTATAGAGTCGACATCTGAATCTGGCAATTCGTGGAAAATTCGGAATCTAACTTGAGTGAAAATGGGTTTCTTATCCAAGCTTTATTGCTGTCGATTGGAGGAAAATATTCTTGAAGATTCCTTTCCAGTCCTAATAAATGTTCTTTAACTTGAGTTCAGATGTTTTGTGGCAATGCAATCATGTTGTACTCTTTTTGTATTTCACTTAAATTACTAAATGCTTTGAAGTTCCCTGTTTCCGCGCGTTGGGTCCACACATTAAACTTTTTTTCTTGCAGCTTCCAACATGTCTTAAAACAAGGCGGGAATGTTGCGACCCGGTATTTTATTTTGGTGGCCCGGTGCCGGGTCGCTACCCGGCAAATACCGAAGTATGGGCGGTTCGGTATTTTTTTCTGATTAATTTTTCTCCCTAATAAGCGATTGAATTATCAGATTTGACGCAATCGGCAATCGATATTGCGTAGCATCCTTACTTAGTTTATGCGATGTTGCCGGTTCGTGCACGCGCTCACTGTTTTTAAGCCATTTCGCGAATCAGTGTTACACATTAGGTGACTACATACTTGCGTAAATGTGATTATTTGAAATAATTTGACTGCTTAGAAGAAGCAGGGGAGGCCCGAGGAAGACATGGCACAGTGAATCAGATATTTTAGTCGGACCATGTCAAAAGTCAGAATAATAGAAGAATATATATAAGACGATATGTGAGTGTGAGTGAGACAAATAGTGTGTTCCAATACATAGAGGGACATTTTCCTGAACAATTTAAAATCTCCACCATAATCCAATTCACAAATCGAGTGAAAAGCACATATTAGACAATTATAGACCTATCTCTTTAGTTTCAAACCTCTCAAAAATATTTGAAAAATGTATCAAAAGTAGAGTATTGAATTACCTAGAACAAAACAAAATCTGTCCCAAAATAAATATGGCTTTAGAAGTAAACTAAGCACTGAAGATGCAATATTCGATCTGACAAAAAAATTATACACATCTGTTGATCAAAACAAAAAAAAGTCTAGCTATATTTCTAGACTTAAGAAAAGCCTTTGACACGGTAAATAACAATTTACTTATAAAAAAAAATAATCAAATAGGTTTCAAAAAAGATACATTAAAAATTCTCACTAACTATCTCAAAGACAGAAAACAAAAAAACAAAAATAGGGAATTTTTATAGTTCTGAAACAAGTATAAAACATGGAGTACCACAGGGTACTGTGCTAGGCCCAGTTCTGTTTCTAATATATATAAATGATTTATGTAATGTTGTAATTCCTGGTAATATTGTATCTTACGCTGATGATACAGCAATAATAGTAAATGGAAAATCCTGGCTTGAAACTTTCTCAAATGCATCAAAATGTTTGGCACATGTCACATCCTGGCTAAATAGTAATAAACTCTTCCTAAACTACAATAAAACATTTTACCTACCTTTTTATAAAAACAGTAAAAACAAACCACCCAATAACCTTAAAATTAGAATACATAATGCTAACTGTAATCAAATTTCATGCTCATCTTGCTTTGAACTTGGAAAAGTTGATAAGATCAAATACTTGGGTATATACATTGATACAAATTTAATTTGGCAATCACAAATTAACAATACCGTTTCTAAATTAAGATATCTTACGTACATATTTTACAGACTTAAAGAAGTGCTGAATATTGACAAATTGAAAATGATTTATTTTTCTTTGGTGCAATCTTCACTCATGTACGGAATAATAGGATGGGGTGGTGCGCTTGATGTTTTTATAAAACCTTTACAAATAACTCAAAATTATATTGTCAAAGTTATGTTTAATAGAATTAAAACATTTCCAACATATGCTTTATACAAAGAATCTAAACTATTCAGTCTCCGTAAACTATTTATACTGCAAACTATGAAATATATCTATAAAAACAGAAACAAATTCGATAAAATGAAAACAGAACAAACATTAGAAATAATAATGTATTCTATACCCCTCAAACAAACACAAAACAAATGCAAACTCACAGTAGTTTTATTGGACCTCGCACTTTTAACCTTTTACCAAAAAATATCCAAGTTGCAACTAAACTTCCGCATTACATAAAAGAGTTAAAAATATGGCTGAACCACACAGATGTAAAAACTCTATTTATTTAATTTTACATCAGTTTATTTTTCTCACAAACTTTACACTTATTATTACACTTATAACTGTTATTACACTATACACTAATTATTACCTTGTACACTATTGAACACACTTTTTGTACAAACTGTTTAAACAAATTTTAATAATGTTTTTGCTTCATTTACCACTATTTGTTTTTTCTAGGTACTAAAATAAAATATATTTAACTATAATATTACCCACGCACAGGCTGCGCCTTGGTGGGTTCCCATTATTTTTATTATATCTAAAATATGTAACTATAAAATGTAAAATTGGAAATATTAAAGGATTTAAAAATAAAAAAAATACGAGTTGTTTGGCGGTCCGTCCTCTCTGCCTACCCCTGCGGAGAAACGGCGTGATTGTTAGTTATTTAGTTATCCAGCGCTCCGTCTTACTACACTCGCCTGAAATCGGATATCTCCACCCCATCTGAATTTCGAAAGCATAGTTTGATTTAATTATATTTTTTGCCCTTTACGGGCAATTCAATTTGGAGGCGGGAGTGGGTACCGCCGCCCCGGGAACCATTTATTGGATAACCAACACCCACGCCATAGGTCACCCCAAGTGGTTCGCTACGTTTAGTGACTTAGCAGGGGTGCCCGGCTTTATGCGTCTGCCCACCAGCTGCATGGCCGACCGGATCGGGAGAGAATTGTTGAGGGAGTCCCTTTGGCTTTTCCATCCATACTCTCTCGGAACATCGCCTTGCACACAGCAGTGGAAGGGAAGGGTTTCAATTTGGACACACTGACCCCTAGATTCCTACCCACCCCTAAAACCCATTTCCTTCCCAGAATTTCCTCTCCTTCCTTTCTTAAAAAGACCCTACACACAGCATCCCCAAAGATGACCTTGAGGGGAAGTATTTTCCTCAGGGCCTCCTGCGTGGCGCTAATGTAAAAAATTTACAAAGCATGTTATTATAGTCTGTTTGTAACTATATTCCATGCAGTTGCATACATCTACTACTTGTGAGAAAGAATTTCCAACTGCAATAACTGCATGCAATCTAGGTAGGTACCTAAATGAGTCAGACCTGATATTGAATGAATTTTAGATTCTTGTCGGTATACGGAAGGTAATTAAGTTTAACAAATCAGACCTGCCTCTAATACCATTAACAATCCTAAAAATAAAAGTCACGTCGGAAATAAATCTTCTATCTTTGAGTTTTAATAATTTTAAATTTTTCATTAAGTGGTTGAAATTTATTGGTAATATACATAGGTAAACCAAGTTTATAGTTATGTTAGTTTTTATAATTATAATAATATTTGGTTGGATGATTTATACAGCGCCGTTTTTGTGAAAAATCACCCCAAGCACACTGTACAAATATATAATAATATCTCTACAACGCTATATCATTATTAACTAGCAGACGCGGCCACACGTTGCTGTGGCTAACGAAACACAACGCCATTACCCAACCTTTATAAAATCTACACCACCCGCTTGCCCGCTGCCCGCTGCCCGCTGCCTGAATTGAATATTTGAATTTATCGACTTTTCTCTACTATAATAAGCATGTTTTATACATATAAACCTTCCTCTTGAATCACTCTATCTATTGGTGAAAACCGCATGAATATCCGTTGCGTAGTTTAAAAGATCTATACGCACATACATTTTGAGCGACTTCATCAAATAAAATAATTCATTTTTATTTTTTATTTTTTATTTTAACTTTATGAGTAAAACCTCAAATTGTAATATTTAAATTAATGAAGACAATATACTTACTTAAGTTTCCAGATATTCGATTGAGTTTCGCAAGTATATTGTCTTCATTTATTTAAAATAATTCAAATCAAATACCGACTTACTCTAGGACTTTCTAATTCCAATTTCTTCCGTATAACGAATTTCAAAAGTGACTATAGCACGGCCCGCCACCCGTTTTAAATAGCACAAAAATATGTTTTCTTTGAATTTCTCGGCTTTTCTCTAATATAATTTACATGTATTATACATATAAACATTCCTCTTCAATCACTCTATCTATTGGTGAAAACCGTATGAAAATCCGTTGCGTAGTTTAAAAGATTAATGCGCACATACATTTTATACTATGTAATGATGATGATGACTACACACTAGAAAACTATTATAACCGCTATGACTAACAGATTGAATCCACCGGTTCGTCGATCACCGATACAATTTTTTAAGGAATTATAAGTCCAATTTGGGCCCATAATTGGATTATGAAACAAGACACGTCTTGTGTTATTCTTTGCTCTACGACTGTAAGTAATTATTATATGCCGCCATTGTTTATTAAAAACCATACGAAAGAAGAATTATTATAAACAACGCTTGTATAAAAAACTGTAACCATTTCAAGTACCCGATGTAACAGCCCTGTGGGCTTATAAAATAGTAAACAAATATACTAGCCATGTCGCGTTCATATTTTTCAAACAAGCCTGGCGAACAAAAAGAATTCTAAGGTTCTAAACTTGTAAAAGTCTCGAGCTGGTCTTAGATATGTCACTACTTATAAAATCTTAGTTGTAAGCCGGTTATATTAATTTTATTACATATTTATTTGTACGGCGCCCTTGAGGTAATTTTTCACAACAACGGCGCTATATAAATCAGTCAAATATTACTATTATTATTTATAAATTCAATTTAAAAAAAAATACTTTTCTTCATTTCTGCTCCTCGACTCGGTTAGATTTGGCTGGCACGTCGCCTGTGGTCTGTGACCCGCTGATTCTTGGAGACCCTTGTCATAAATCGGGCACCATTAATGTCGTTCCTTTTCGTATTCGTATTTCGGCCTTTTTTAAGCTTACCACTCTTATCAGTCTTAACACAAACCACAACAACATTTTAGTCACTCGTTTCCTCGGTGTTTTGGGCTATTATTATCTACGAGATTTCCCACAATCCAGAATACTTGAATAATACAAAAATGAATAAGCCCTTCGTTCCCAGTTCAGTTACGAGTCATTATGCCTCGAAGTGCCTGGGTACATACTTTCGTAAACATAAGTTTGTTGGAAGGTACTACCTACCTACATATGCAACAAATCAAAGATTAGGTAAGTAGGTACTTACCTATTACACATCTACCATTAGTACCCACCATTCTTGAATCCTATCATCTTGTATTAATTGCCTATAATAAATTCTTAATCATACTTTTCTTTTGGATTAGCTTTATTCCTTACACATCAATCTGTCTCTTACCCAGGAACGAATCACTTTCTAATCAAATCCTTGTACCTACTATTGCACCGCACATCATAGAATTTTGCTTTTGCTTTCCCAAACATGTTCATTGAAGATCATATTATTTATTTATACCGAGATTAAACAACGGCATTTCCAATTCCAATAACATGTATTCCCAATTAGGTACGTCCTCTGAGTGCAAACCGTATCTAAATTCCTAAAAAAAAACAATAAACAGTGTTAATCTCAAGTGACCTTTCAAATTAGTATGGTCCTGTATTTTTTCTGCCAGTAGGTATATGAATGCTGTAGGTACAGACTATAAATAAAACCATATAATATGTAAATTTTTATGCTACATCGCGTTCATTGGTCAAATGCATTGTAGTTGTAGATACATACAGCTTTGTATCAGTGATCGGTGAGCCGGTGGAAGCAACTTTTTAGTCATAGACATAAGTTGTTATAGTGGTTTGTCTAGTCTAGTCTGAAGTTAGAAGCAAGATTGTAGAAATATATTATAAATTTGTAAATAAATTTGCCCGTGAGTTTTTTTTCAAAAAACGGCGCTAAACAAATCATCAAAATATTATTATTATTACTAATCTTATCGCATAATTAGTGAAAAATCACAAAATATAATTTGATTTGCCAAGATGAAAACTGAGAAATTTTATTTCCAAAGAATGAAGAATATTAGATACCCATTTGGAATAAAGGATTAAAACAATTGTCTTGTAATATAATATTTTACTATGGGTTTATGGGTAGTCACTTTATCACTTGTCTGTATTTCAATAGAATCTTTTTTATAATTTTCTCACAACTCTCTTTCTCAGTTTCAATTTTGAAAAATGTTACGATTCGCACCAGGGGTCGTAGAAAGAACATTGAAATGATATTTTTTGCATTTGTCTGTGGGAGACAAATCGCATACGAGACGTGAGAGAAACGGCTTTGCACAAGTATCGGTTAATTTATTTTAAGAAAAAACAACACTATAAATTAGACAGTCTGTGACGCGAGTTAACCACCCTAAACGACCCCCACCTACAAGAAGACATCGCAGTACGCCCATTGCAACCGGCACTTCATCTTGCCTAAAAATAAACTAATAAACCCTACATGTTTATTGATAACAGCTGCATCCAGCCGAGGACCATTACCGGGATGATATACTCTAATCACTATCCCTTAATCGACATACCAACTCGAAGAAAACCATTAATAGACAAACCAACGAAACATTTGGATGTACTTAACGCAGCCCTCACGCCGAACAGTCCCAAAATAAAAGACTGGATTACGAAACCCCACGTATCCACGTGCATCGGGACAACAACCCCATTATCAGGATGACATGGACCCCTTGACATGCAGCACCGAAAATAGGAAGACGACGCCCCCCCACCACGCCAGCAGGGACTATATAAACCCCGACTCTTACTTCCACTAGTTAATCTATTTTGTGCATTGAATCCAAGCACTTGCTTGTCGTATTGCTCACATAATAGTTCCCTTTGAAATTGTACTTATTTTAAGTTGTATTGTGTAATTAAACAATAAAGGATAATTTATCCACAAGTATATTTTTTTAACACCACACGGACATCAAAAGTTAACTGGCGCCCAGCACGTGGGTCAATTCGAGGAAGTCTGAAAATTGGCCAAAACTAGGACTCCCTAGATATTTTAATATCTCAACGCGAAAGGACCACACACCAAAAAAAATTTGTTAACTTGGCAATGAAGATCGTCGCATCAATACTTCTGTGAGTACATTTTCAATTGATCGTCTATCCCATACGTACGATAGATCCCTTCCCTACCTTATCCAAAAGGTTAGAGAGAAAACTAAATTTTTTAAGTCACTTTGTATATTTCTATTTTTTTTTTTTACTTTTTTGAAAAATGGCACAGCCAAATGAGAGACCCGCTCCCCAATACGCAGAGTCGATATTGGAGTATAGTGGCTCTCCCCAAGACATCAACTTATTCATAAAATCAGCCAGGGGGTTCATTACTAGAAACGGCAATACACCTAGTAATGTTGAGAAAATAATCTCAAGATTACGTGGCAAAGCACTTCACGTAATTCTCATGTGCGATCATGATAACAATATTGAAACCATATTAGAAACGCTGAAAAACGAATGTGGGGACAATAAGTCTGTTACATTATTGCAAACCGAACTAATCAACTTCAACCGCGGTCAAAAGGATTTCTCCTCAACGATTCATGAAATCAATCAGATTCTATTTTCAATTAAAATCAAAATTTCTGATCAATATGGAGGACCTAGTGCCCACATATTGATGGAACCATACAAAGATACAGCAAGAAATACATTGTTGAATCTAATGCCAACGCACATTAAATGCGCAAACTTAACCAAAAATTATGATGCCCTGTGCACGGAAATAAGAATGCTGGAGGCTCATGGCGAGCTCCATCAACGGTCTAAGCAAAATCTTGTGTTTCCACAAGCGGGACCATCTAATTTCATGCGGCCAGGACAAAACCAATTAAATAAACCTTTTACTCGCCCTAACTTTTTTCCACCGCAAACGCAAAATTCGTTCAAACCTCATAATAACTTTAATCATAATAATCATAATCACCATAATTTTAATAATAAACCGTGGCATAATAATAACCAAACGCATAAGTACGGACAAAACCGCCCGTGGCAAGGAAATAATAATAATAATTTTAATACGCATCATGCGCGTTCCGGTGATGTCAGTATGAGAACGGCCCCAATGCCTCGACCTCCTAAAGGCCCGGTCATCGACCTCGGCAATGGACGTACGGCACAAGAGCTATTTTATACAGACGGGAATGATCAGGAACGGCCGGATTTGTGGGAAGACCAAGAATCTCCCCGAGAAACCTAGTCCACCTGAATCATATTAACAATGGCCTACCATATGTAGTAGCGCCATTAAATATAAAAATTCTGATTGATACGGGAAGCTCCAAATCATTCATGAATAAAAATGTGTATAATAGATTATTTCGTGACTGTAGATATGTAAACGAAGAGTTTACTGTACAAACAGCACACTCTACGACTACCCATAGAGGTGCCGTCGTGACTCCATTTTGGAAAAGAGTATTCGGCAATAATAATGCTGAAATGCGTTTTTATATTTTTGACTTTTCCCACAAATACGATGTTTTAATGGGGATAGATATGTTGAAATTAATGAATGCAACATTAATTTTAAACAACTGTAATAATATTTTAAAAACTCCAACCAGACAAGTTCAGTTGTTCCATGTAATGGATATAAATAGACTTGATGAGTTATTGGAGAAAAATAGAGATTTGTTTTCTGAGGAACTGGTAGCTAATTGCTCACCTCATGTAAAACATGAAATAAAATTAATTAAAGAAGAACCTGTGTATCAACGCGCTTATCGGTTACCGTATGAGCAGAGGCTTGAAGTTGAAAGGCAAGTCGCCCAACTTCTAAAGGATGGAATCATCCGACCAAGCGATTCGCCTTGGGCAAGCCCTGTCCATATAGTCGAGAAAAAACTCAACCTATTGCCTATATTTCTAGGACACTGTCAAAAACGGAAACTAAATACAATACGACGGAAAAGGAATTGCTTGGTATACTATGGTCCCTCCAGCAATTCCGTCCGTATATTTATGGTAAACATTTTATCATAGAAACGGATCACCAACCGTTAGTATGGTTAACCAAGTTAAAAGAACCAAACGCCAAACTTACTAGGTGGAGACTCAAACTCCAGGAATATGATTATACGATTAGACATAAGCGAGGTTGTAATAACCATGTAGCTGACGCACTTTCAAGAGTCGAAATTCATTATAGTGAGGACGGTGAGGAGCATGATTCATTACGAGTAGAAGCCACCTCGGGCGCCCAGAGTGTCACTGACACCGTGCATAGCAATGTGGATGACCATGAGGGTGGAATCCCAATTCGTAACGAACACCCACCCCCGCGTAGGAATAGGATTTTTATTGAACTAAGCGATATTGAGAAGCATAGTTTGAGAGCTAAGGAAAAAGGTACGGACCTTGTATGGTGTATCCCTTTAGAAAATGCAGAAGCAATATTTTTAAAATTGATTAAAACATGTTTGGATAAAGATAAATATGCAGTAATTATAAATAACAATAGATTATATGAGTGTTTAAGCGAATGTTATAGAAAAAATATTGATAAGAACTCGTTAAAATTAATACGTTTTACAAATGTTAAGATTGAACCCATAAATTTAGAAGAACAAAAAGAAATAATTCGTTCGACGCATGTCGAGAACCAGCGTCACATGGGTCTAGATGCCCTACTCAGTAAAATAAAACGGACGCACTATTTTAATAATATGCGGACAAAAATAAAAGATTTTTTAAAAACGTGTATAATATGTCAAAATTCTAAATACGAAAGGCACGAGCCGTCGAAGGACAGTGGCACGTCATTC
Source organism: Limnephilus marmoratus (assembly GCA_917880885.1). Taxonomy (NCBI): domain Eukaryota; kingdom Metazoa; phylum Arthropoda; class Insecta; order Trichoptera; family Limnephilidae; genus Limnephilus; species Limnephilus marmoratus. The sequence continues at coordinate 21,686,250 of OU862919.1, read as the reverse complement.
ATACCCTAGATTTAACTAAACTTATTGAACAATCGCAACAACTAGGAATTAATTATGATAAATTTATAAAAAGTAACAATGTGACTTTACCACATGTAGGATTAGAACGTTTGAAATATTTAATAGATCATAATAATCAGATAATTGACAATTTAGTTGTAAATAGATATAAAAGAGGCCTAATAAACGGACTCGGTACAATAATTAAAGGGATTACGGGAAACTTAGATGATAATGATTTAGATAAATTAGTGCAACGAATTGAAACTAACCAAAATATTAATGAAAAGAGAATCTCGTTGAGTTCAAGATCATTAGAGGATTATTACGGTAAACTAAAAAATATTTCACATAACCAAATGGTACTCTGGTCACAAATGAGCCATGATCATTATGAAGATAAGACAGACTTGTTGATTACACATTTAATTTATCAGACGGAAACTATCACCGAATTAATTACTAGAATTACAGAAGCTATCACGTTTGCCTCTCATGGAATGTACCACCCTAGCATTATAAAACCAAAGGTATTTATGGAATCCATTTCACATGTAAATCCTGAACAGCTACCTTCTAAAGATTTTGATATTATTCAACGCTTTTTGCAAGTTAAATTCATTAAAGTTAAACAAACTTTGCACTTTATTCTCTCTCTAACTTTAGTAGAACGCACCGTCTATATGTATAACGAAATAATTCCCATCATCTCCAAAACTAACAATAAATGTTTCCAACCCCACCTCCTACCGAGACGATTATTGAGAGATGGAAAGCAGATGTATAACGCACACAAGTGCCAAGTTATTACAGACAGCCTCAGCATATGCAACAAGGAACTCAACTCCATCGACGACTGCACAACTACCGTACTAGAAAACCACAGCGAACAGAACTGCAGTCTACGCCAGATTATTTGCCCAGAAGAATATACACACGTCATCGGAGATAACATGATGTATCTATTTCGCAACGAACCAACAGCATTAAAAGCACAATGCCCTCAACATCAACAGAATATAGTAATTTCCAAATCTGTACTTGTAACAAACGACGAGTGCAGTATACAAGGAAGGACTTTCACTATGGGAAGAATCGTTAACCAAGAAACATTACTCATTACATATTCGAAGGAAGAATTACATGTACTAAAACTACCCATCCTACATGTTGACGAAATACAAGAACCTACGCAGAGAACTCGATATCCCTACCACTACGACGGGATTTGAAGGAACTATACACCTAACACTTACCAGCTGCCTGATAATTACGGCCATCGGATATATCCTTTGGAGAAGATATAAACTCTTCACAGTGCGAAGGAGTTTCAATTTTAGGGGGGGAGAGTTAACCACCCTAAACGACCCCCACCTACAAGAAGACATCGCAGTACGCCCATTGCAACCGGCACTTCATCTTGCCTAAAAATAAACTAATAAACCCTACATGTTTATTGATAACAGCTGCATCCAGCCGAGGACCATTACCGGGATGATATACTCTAATCACTATCCCTTAATCGACATACCAACTCGAAGAAAACCATTAATAGACAAACCAACGAAACATTTGGATGTACTTAACGCAGCCCTCACGCCGAACAGTCCCAAAATAAAAGACTGGATTACGAAACCCCACGTATCCACGTGCATCGGGACAACAACCCCATTATCAGGATGACATGGACCCCTTGACATGCAGCACCGAAAATAGGAAGACGACGCCCCCCCACCACGCCAGCAGGGACTATATAAACCCCGACTCTTACTTCCACTAGTTAATCTATTTTGTGCATTGAATCCAAGCACTTGCTTGTCGTATTGCTCACATAATAGTTCCCTTTGAAATTGTACTTATTTTAAGTTGTATTGTGTAATTAAACAATAAAGGATAATTTATCCACAAGTATATTTTTTTAACACCACACGGACATCAAAAGTTAACTCGCGTGTCAAAAAGGTTTCAGAGTTATATACCTATACTTAAATTACGATTTCAAGTGGCGTTAAAAATATGAGACATTTTATTTCTCGAATTTCTAGGAACAGAACAAGGGTCTATTTTATTTTTTTGGATATTACTCCATACTCCATATACCTAGGTATTACTCGGAAACATTTATTTGTAAGACGATACTAGGCGTTGAGTGAGAGAATGCAGTCGATAATTGAAAAGTTTATCCATGATTTCAATGGTTTAATTTTGTGTTTTTTTTTTGTCTTAATTGTGGTATAATTGATTAATTAATTTTTACCTAACACAATATCTCCATGCGTCATCCGAGTTTTTGAAGTGAAAACTTCTTCAGCACCGTTGTTATTTGAAACCATAGAGATAATACATCAAACTCGATGAAACGCAAAACACGACACCAAAAAGAGACAAACACATACAACAGCATTCCTAATAAATTGTACAGCGCCCTTGAGGTGATTTTTCACAAAAACGGCGCTTTATAAATTATCAAATTATTATTATTATTATTATTAACAATAGGATTTAGCCTGCAAGAGAATGAGAGAGTATAATCGGTCTCCTCGTTGTGCGGCGCTTCGTAGCCTCCCCACTCTGGTCTACTTTAGTTTTCTGAAGGTTTCACTTCTACCGCGTGTGAATTGCACTCTCTGATTTTTTTTTATTTGGAAAAGCTCTTGTCAAGATTTATTTTGAATTATATTTTTAAATTGATAAAATTTAAATGATCGTACGCGATTGACTGATCTCTTTTATTTTTTGTGGTGTCGGATTGCAAAGTGAACTTGGAGTGATTTGTAATTTAATTATTGATTTGTACACGATGCTTTTGCTTTTGTTGTATTTATTAGTTTTGACCATAGACATCCACGTGGTTTTGACCATTATGTGAACAATGCATGATGCATTGATATATGCATGATGTTGATTCATTAATAATTATTGTTGTTGGTGTATTGATGATATAGAATCCATGGAACTTATTTCTACTATCGTGGTACGAGAACACAACAGAATGGAGTTGGCAGGAAAACACTTCTATTTCTTCTTCTTCAGCACACTTTATTTAATGTAATAAATACCAGTATTACAAGAGGGTCTATCTACCCTCACTCGGGTGGTCCACGACCACACCACACTGACAAATAATATCGAAGTCTCTACTTCGATCTCTTTATTGTCAGTTTTCCAATACTGAACCGAAGGTATAACTCGTACCTACCAGCTTCAGTATAATTATAATTACACAAGTAAAGGCACACAGCGTGTTCCTTCTGGCTTCACTCTACTAGCGAGACTAACGCAAAGGGCCTATCTTCCCTCTGCGCCACTGAAGATACACCTCGTGTATCTTCCAGTTCAACCGCAATAACAAGATTGACCTCTCTGTTCCAAAATCACAATACAAAAGATAAATCACAATACAATAGAAAATCATACAAAAGGTGCAAAATAGTGAGACAAAACATTTGAACCGCTCCCACATCTGGATTTTAAAATCCCGCAATAAAACAAATGCCAAAGTCGGCCCAAAAGGGCCACCCATAAAATTAAGTACATCATACAATACTGAAATGGAGAAATCGGGGAAACTAACATTAAAAATTCCCAGATCTCAAATTCTTAAATTTAACCCCCAATAAAACAATAAAATTACTTTTAAAGGTTTGCCAAATCGGGCACACCATTAGGTACAAACTTACTTAATGTTAAGGTACATACTTAAAACTATAGTCGAACAGATACCAAATGCACTCCCAAAATTTCACACGGGGATTAACGTACAGTCAAAACTCCGAAAAACCCAAACTCGAAAGGCACTCCACCATTATATTATTTACACGTCCCTAAAAATTCCGAATTTCGAAAATACATTAGTCTGGATTCTAAAAACAATATTTCAGACGATACCTAATAACTACACGCTGCGAAACAAAATTTAGAAATACCAATGGTGGTTATTCCCGTGAATTAGGCGACTAAATCCATTGGAAATTCCATTGTTATTATATCATACTACTTACTATAAAAGCAAACAATAAATGATTCCACATTCAGTAATAAGTACTGTATTGACTTCATAAGATCAAAAGCCAGTCCTTTAATTTATTTTCAATTTAATATACTTTATTAATGTCATTTTGACTCCGTTTATTTAATCGGTGTGATTGTAATTACATATTGTGTGATCTAATATCAGTTCGTTTAGTAGATAATAAATATTTAAAATTGTGGATGTAAATCAACGATACGAATTGCAGGCAGAAAAAGGATGTTGTGCGTCGCAGTGTGATGGATTTTTATGACAATGGACAATATCCCACTCTTGCAAATCTTAGCCAGGTTCTGGTGGATAATTTTTTTTCCTGGATCTCATTAGTCATTGCGATATATTTTGCATGACATTGGTTTAAAATTCAAAATACGCAAAGATGGAAGAAAGTATTTAATGGGAATATTAGACATTGCTACAGCGCGTATAGACTTTTTGAGAAAAATGAATCAAAATGAAACTGAACTAGCGACGGACGGCAAGTAGTCTATTTGGACGAGACATGGGTTAATCAACACTCGATTACACACATGTGGCAAAATAGTGAGGGCAACGGGGGTTTAAAAGTGCCAGTTGGAAAAGGAAGCCGGCTGATCATTTTGCATTATGGTTCAGCAAAAACGGGTTTTATCACGGGGAGTAAATTTATATTCCGTACGAAAAAAGTTATGTCGAATACAGATTACCATTCTGAAATGAATTCCAAAGTCTTCAAGAATTGGTTTGAAAATCAGTTTGTGACATTCCTCGAAGAACCCTCTGTAATTGGAATGTAAAATATATATTTTTTAATCAAAAATAAAAATTTACCTATGTAAAATGTTCATTGTATTGTAAAAAGTATGTTGTTTTATGTTGATGAGCACATTTAGGTATGTTTGTCTTTAAAAAAATAAATTTGTAAAATACCAGACGGGGGTAAAAACCAAATATTATTAAAATTTAAATATCTCATAAATTTTTCGTTATTTGTTTTTGGGGTGTTATGCCGTATTGCGCTACCTCCTTCTTTAGCCAACGTTTCGGACATCGTTGAAGTGTCCATCATCAGGGCAGATCCGGTAGATGTGTAATTTTTAGTCGTGAAAAAAAATTACAAATCTACCGGATCTGCCCTGATGATGGACACTGCAACGATGTCCGAAACGTTGGCTAAAGAAGGAGGTAGCGCAACACGGCATAACACCCCAAAAACAAATAACGAAAATGCTTTTGGCCGAGAAAATCTTAAAACTTATCATCTCATAAATTGGTTACCGCTTTATTAATTAGCATCTGATAAAACCTGTATAAGAATTTTCTTGATTCTGAAATATGTATTATGTAATATGAGTTACCGGACACCCTGTAGGTATTTTTAAACACCTACGCATTTTCATTCAATCCTTATTCAAACTTAAATTCAGTCCCGAATATAATAAAAACATTTTGTTTATTAAAATTAATTTTAAGTCGTGACGTTAAGACCTTCTCGTGTTGCTTTACCTGTAAATTTTATTACTGACTTTGGACTTTGACCGTTCACTTAGTTTCTGTTTGACTATAAGAGATTAAGTTCATTTAGTTTGGGTCATAAAATAACCGCCAGCAAACCCTTTCTATGGGTTCTATGTATTTGCAATGTACAGGTATACATAACTACTTAAAAATAAACAATTTAAGAAATTAACCCTTTGTTCCTTATCGGTAAAGGAATGCCCCCATATAATATCAGGCCGAATACATTTATTTCTAAAGGTTGGGAGCTTACTTGAAAAACCCAAGGTAGAATTTTATTTGCAGAGGACAAAATACGTTTAACTAAAATGACTAAAACAACACGAATGATACGACTAATTATATTACTTAAAGCGAAATTGATAAATCGCATTCTGGAACAAACAGAACTCTTACGTGTTTTGCCGAGCGATTCTCTATGTTTTGTGAGATCGAGATTGATCTCGGGCGAGATCTCCTGTCAGATTTGTGTGATTTTCTAAGGCTGTTAAATGAATAAATAATCATGCATACCTGCATCAATTCGTGTTTAAAACAACCTAAACTAAAATACGTGACAGCTCAAAGCTGAAATTCTGACATCGGCCCATAGAAAAAGCAAATAAGAACCAAAGCCAAAACGATTAATGAAATGGCCCCACCTTACATCGCTATATGACCCAGAAAATACTAGTCCGAGGCAGTCAACCCTTAGATCAGCAACATCATCAGCTATAGGCAGACTAATGGAACTCAAACGCAAGCCAAATACAAAATTTGGAGATCGCGCTTTCGGAGTGTCTGGGCCTAAGGCTTGGAATAAACTCCCTCCGGAACTTAGATGCATAACAAGCCCAACAGAATTTAGGTCCAAATTAAAAACATACCTTTTTGGGCTTTCATACCCATAAATAAAAATACCAATCTGAGAGTAGGTTCCATAAAATTTTGCTTTTGTTTTCAAAATACGCTAATTACAGAACAAATTATATATTATCGACTACCATAATACGGGCATTTGCCTACCTTGGTGGTCGAAAAACCATGTAAAACAAACCTGTAACAAAATAAATGAACAAAGAAATTTAAAAAAATATATTATAGTTCCCAATTATATCCCCTGCGTGCGAACTGTAACCGAATTTCTCTAAATAAACAATAACAGAACACGGTAGTGTCCGACCGAAACTAGTTTTTACGGCCGAAACCAAAACCGAAACTGAGTTTCAGCTTCGGTCTTAGGTTCGGCCGAAACCGAAACCGAAACCGAAACTTCCATATAAGGTCATGTTTTCGTGGAAAAAAATAGCCAATCTTAATCAATCAGCCTTTATTTTTAAATCATATATTATTAGCGCTCTTGAGGCGATTTTTCGCAAAAACAGCGCTATATAAGTTGTCCAAATTTATTATTATTATTCATTCAGTCTCTGATAATTGAACTAAAAATAAACACAACATAATTATCACTCCTTATATCAAATAAATTATTTTTGCTTTTTGAAATCGTAATCGTAAATCGCTTCGTAAATAATATTAAAAAAAAATAGTAGGTATTATCTATTTCAACATTAAAAACAAATAACATAAAATAACAGGTAGAAAACAAAATTACTTTTTTTTAAACCTAATTTGTTTAGGTACACTAAACAGAAATACTCTTTCATCTTAAGAACAAAACAATTTGGGGGCGGGAATGGGTACCGCCGCCCCGGGAACCTTTATTCCATAACCAACACCTCTGCCATAGGTTACCCCAAGTGGTTCACTACGTTTGGTGATTTAGCAGGGGTGCCCGGGTTCATGGGATGAATTTTGTCTAGGTCTTGAAGCTGGATAACCGGGACACACTGAACCCCAGATTCCTACCCTCCCCTTTTCCTTTCCAGAATTCTCCTCTCCTTCATTTCCCAAAAAAAACCTCCACACAGCATCCCCAAAGATGACATAGGCCCAGTGGCGGACTAAGCCCGTCAGAGGCCCGGGGCGGCAAAGCTGAATGAGGCCCCCCCCCTAGTAAAAGTTGACGTAATTTTACAAGATTTTTATTCAGTTCACACGGGCCTCTGGTCCTAGGGGGCCTCCAAGAACCTCCGTGTTCCCTTGACCAAAACCCAAACAAGGCTTTAAGACACCAGGACACTAAAAAAATGTCACTTTTTAAATTAATTTTATAAAAAATGCATTTGTTAATAATCTTTCACCAAATATTGTAAGGAAATTCGTAAAATTGACGGAGATAAAGGATCTCATATGAAACCGTTTTAAACAGTTTTGTGTGTTTTTCAACCTGGTTGACAACATATTAGGAAAACCCCGCAAATCGGGTTGGGGCCCCTAGGGTAAAAGAGATGTGCATTGCCTAGGGGCCCTGACATGTTTAAGCCGGCCCTGGCAGGGCCGTATTGTCCATAAGGCAGTGTAGGAATGTAGGCCATTGCCTTTGAAAATCCAGTCACTATAGCTAGAGCCGTATTATCCATAAGACGTGTAGGCAACTGCCTAGGTGCTCCGCATCGGTTAGGGGCCCCTAAGGGAAGGGGGCCCTGAGATGGGCATTGTCTAGGGGCCCCGACAAGTTTAAGCCTGCCCTGGCAGAGCCGTATTGTGCTAAAAGTAGTGTAGGCCACTGCCTAGGGGCTACGCATCGGCTGAGGGCCCCTATGGTAAAGGGACCCCACGACGTGCATTGCCTGGGGGCCCCGACATGTTTAAGCTGGCCCTGCCAGGCAGTGTATGTCACTGCCTTTGAAATATAGCCAGGGCCGTATTGTCCATAAGACGTGTATGCAACTGCCTAGGTGCCCCGCTTCGGGTAGGGGCCCCTAGAGTAAAGGGGCCCCAACATGTTTAAGTCGGTCCTGGGGCAGTGCCTTTGAAAATCCATTCACTATAAGAAGTGTAGGCAACTGCCTAGGGCCCCCGCATCGAGTAGGGGCCCCTAGGGTAAAGGGGCCCCGAGACGTGCATTGCCCAGGGGGGCCGACATGTATGAGCCGGCCCTGGTAGGACCGTATTGTCCGCAAAGCAGAGTAGGCCACTGCCCAGGGGCCTCGCGTCGGCTAGGGGCCCCGATGGTAAAGAGGCCCCGAGACATGCATTGCCAAGGGGCCCCCCAATATGTTTAATCCGGCCCTGACTATGACAACATGTTAGGATTATTTTAAAAAGGGCCACCTTCTAATTTTTTTATTTTTATGAACGATGAATATTTACCATAAAAAATTGAAAATAAAATTCCCTGGTGCGCCATTTCTATATTTTTTTTAGATAACGAAATTCCCCTACATGGTGCCATAGACACTAGATTTTCAAACAGTTTAAGAATTGGTGAATGCAAATCGGTTGTATAGTTTGTTTAATATGTTGTCAACCAGGTTGAAAAACATGTCAAAAAGTTTCATTGAAGGATAATTCAAAACTGTTTCAAACGGTTTCACATATCTCCGTGAATTTTTCGAATTTCTTTAAAAAAATTGGTGGCAGCATTCTTAACAAGTGCATCTTTCTAAAAATTAAATAAAAAATGACTAAAAATTTTTTTACAGTGTCCAGTGATTTTTTTACAATATTTAGGATTTGATCAAGGGAACATGGGGGCGTTTGGGGGCCCCCCAGGACCGGGGGCCCGGGGCGGACCGCCCCCCCCGCCCCCCCCCTTAGTCCGCCACTGCATAGGCCCTCAGGGAAATTATTTTCCTCAGGGCCTATCCTGAACTAAATCATTTCAATCGCGAAATAAAACTTACCTATTTCGAAATAATGTTAAGATAAACACCTCCAATTTCACAACCAATAAACCAAACTACCGCAAAGTTCCCGGAGCGAGCACAAACAAGTGAATCAAGTCCTGACACGACTATGAGCGTGGATGCAACTAAATGACACTTCGTGGCTGGCAGTTCAGTGCGAACTGAAACGAACATGTCCGATCGCTGAATGAAACCTCCCGAATTCAGTTTCGGTTTCGGCCGTAGTTTCGGCTGGATGGCGGCCGAAACCGAAACCGAAACCGAAAGTTCGGTCGGACACTAGAACACGGTGATCGATGAACCGGTGGATGCAATTTTTAGCCATAAGTTGTTGTAGTGGTTTGTCTAGTTTGTAGTTAGAAGTAAGATCGTAGAAATATATTATAGGTTTGAACAGCGCCCTTGAGGTGATTTATCCATGTTACACAAAACGCTCTTTTCGTGTAATGGGCCCTCTCATTTGGAATAAGCTTCCCTCAGCTCTTACTAATATCCAGAATTTGGCTGAATTTAAACGGGCTTTAAAAACAAAATTATTTAAAAAATCATAATATTCATGAATCCTAAAATAAATAAAGTAATATTAAATTCAATATACGTAATAATAATAAGCCATGTTCTCAAGTTTCCCGTACTTGTTTGGATTCGGTTTCCTCATAATTGTATTTTTATGTTTAATATCAGAATTTATGTCAGAATATTTCTCATTGCTGAACGCAAACTGCTTCTGTTAGTATATTATATTTTAGTTTTAAAGTTCTTGTTTTGTCCTGTGTTACTATAGCACCGTTATTGTGTATTATTATTATTATTGTCCTGTGTGTGCTATAACAGTACTGTCTTTGTTAATTTTGTTCTCTTGTCATTGTTTTTGTAAATACTGTATATTCTTTTATTATTTTCTTAATATTATAAGGAGCACTGTAGGTTTATTTTTAAATTTATTATAGTTAAGCGCACTTGAAGTGAAATATCACAAAACTGTGCTATACAATTCATCCAAATATTATTATTATTATTATTAAAAGAAAATCACACAAATCTGACAGGAGATCTCGCCCGAGATCTATCTCGATCTCACAAAACAGAGAATCGCTCGGCAGGCATTGATATACCTATGTCGGCTATATCTCTATGTCGGCAGGTAGTCGTGAGTCGTGACATTGATGGTGTGGGTTGTTTGGAAGTATGCTGGTATTTAAGTTTTCAGGAAAGACTAAAGATCTCTTAAGACTATTAGGAAATAGTGTAATATTACGGATCGATGGAGATATGTTATTGCTAGAATGAACCTATCATTATTGTATATTATTTGCATGCAGCTATACGCGTCAACAGAATTCATTTCGGTTACTACCATAGAGAAATATATCAATGATTTCGAAGGAATTTAGATTTTTTATGTATATCACAACTCCATCGTTCCGACTATCATATTTTGTCGAATTGAAGGAAGAGAAGTGATTTATGAATTTTGGAGCGTAAATATTTGGAAACCAACATTCTGTAAGAATGTTTACATCCAAGTCTATACTCAGAGTAGAGAGTCTATATCGAGGTGGTTAAGCTGCATCTGAGATCGTTAAAGTTTTATTAATTTACCGAATATTTTGGTGTAATAGGGTTTTATCGATAAGATTTTTTTTCTTCATATTTTAGCATCTGATGTTGAAATAAATTTTCTTGATTGCCAAGCTTTTCGTATTCATAAAGATATGAGATATTTAGGAGGTATTTCACTATTCTCTTCGTAGATTAGGGAACGTACCCATACTACGTGACACTTTTAGGGGGGGGGGGGGGGGGGGTATTAAAAAGGTCACGCTCCATACAAATGAGCGGCGGGTTCCTTAGGATTTTGGTCACCGGGGGGGGGGGGGTTAAAAATTGCAAAAAGTTGGTCACGTAGTTTGGGTACGTTCCCTTATCCGTACGGTACGATAATGTATATTTTCGATTAATTAAACACGATTTATTTTACCACAAAAGAAGATAACACTAACGGTTCATTTATTTAAAAAGTCTGAGTTTACTAATCGGTACTTGAAACTGTGAATAGTTGCGAGTATTTATTTGTTTATTTATTAATATTCGTTATTGCGTGCATAAGCTGTCAGGAGGATGGTGAAATACCCCCTTATGGTAATAGCCCTATTATAATATATCTAATATATATAGTGAAACCTCAGTACGGGTAAACCACCCAGTGGGGTCAACATTATTAAATTACGTTATAAAACGGAAAATTTTGTAAAAAAAAATGCATTACAGAAACCAATCAGTTTAATTCACTAATCCGTGGCAACCACTGGAATCATAAATATACCAAACCACCCACACTAGAATGCGCTGCTAACTTTACCTTTTGTTGAAAGTGGAGGTAAATTATTATTATTACATTGAGAAAATAAGAATATGGAAAATGACTCACTAATAAACGTCCACTACACTACTCGCTTCGACGCTTCGACGAAGTCCTCGACGAAGTTAGCCGAAGTTCGAAGCGCGTGTCTACACTACACGCTTCGACGAAGTCCTAGACAAAGTTAGCCGAAGTTCGAAGCGCGTGTCTACACTACTCGTTTCGACGCTTCAACGCCCACTACACTACTCGCTTCAACGAAGTTAGCCGAAGTTCGAAGCGCGTGTCTACGCTACTCGCTTCGAACTTCAGAGCACTTCGAGTCCTTTGACTCGGGCCAAATACCGACAATTATCGGAAGTCAGGCGAAGCGAAGCGAAGTTGGACTAAGCTAAGTGAAGTTCGTGTCTACACTATCGTATTCGATTAACTTCGATCAACTTCGCGAGTAGTGTAGTGGAGCTATGAGAGGAGTCGACCCAGTGAATCACCAATAAGGGTGGCTGTCAATTAAAAAACTTTTTTTTTAAGATCCTAACTAACTAACTAACCATCACGCCGTTTTCCGCAGGGGTAGGCAGAGAGGACGATGTAATGTAAGTGTTGATTATTGACTATTTTTTTTTCCAAGAAGTAGTTACCATGTTTTGTTATTTTTTATAAAATTTGTTTGTTTTATAGAAGTAATAAAAAAAAAAATTTCACATACGAGAACTAACTAACCATCACGCCGTTTCCCCGCAGGGGTAGGCAGAGAGGACGGACCGCCAAACAACTCGGTTTTGGCACACACTCTTTGCCTAACTCACATTCATACATCGTCTCATACATTCTCTTCTATTATTCTGACTTTGACATGGCCCGACTCAAGTATCTGATTCACTGTATCTTTATCGTGCCATGTCTTCCTCGGGCGTCCCCGACTTCTTCTACCATTCACATTTGCGTCCGTATATTCTTCTCACTTACTTTTTTACTTATTTTTTTCTTACTTACTTTCTTATTGTTTTGTATTTATAATACTTATATAGTGCAATTGCATATCGTGGATTGACTAGATGATCATTTGGGGAAGTGTGTGAAAGGTTTAAGTTTTTCCTGTGGGGAAAATTTAACCCGGACCTTTAAATCTGGTGCATATAAAAATTTGAATGATTTATATAGCGCCGTTTTTGTGAAAAAATCTCCTCAAGGGCGTTGTACAAACCTATAATACATTTCTAAAATCTAGAAAAACTACAAGCTAGACTAAAAATTTATTATCCTGTCTTTTTTGGTTAGTTCCTTTCTCATTTATTCAACTTTTAAATATGGTCGACACTATTTATTCATTAAAAGCAAAATAATTATCTTCTTGTAGTATCCACCTATATGGTTTCCCAGAAACTGGGCGTACTGTATAGGGCACGCAGATACTTTAATAGTGCACAACTGCTAACCCTGTAAAAATCGCAAGTGCGCTTCACGGTTGAATTTGGCAGCCACCTCTGGTCTGGAGCTCCAAAATACCTGAAAAATACCCTCGACTCTGTGCAGAAACGGGCGGTCCGTTTGATAGATTCTCCCATCTTAACAGACGGATTGCAATCTTTAGAGCACAGGCGTCGGGTGGGAATGCTATCCTTGTTCTACCGGTATTACAATGGAAGATGCTCCGAGGAACTAGCATCATTGATCCCTTCGGCACCGGTGCATAGTCGGGAAACACGCCAAACGTGTGCCCAACACGGTTGACATTTGTTCAACAGCTCGGCTGTGGAATGATTTGCCAGCCTCTGTGTTTCCTCTTTCCTACAACATAGGTCTCTTCAAGACCAATGTTCATTCCTTCCTCTCCTCAAAAAGACCCCCCACACAGCATCCCAGATGACATAGGCCCTGAGGGAAATTATTTTCCTCAAGGCCTCCTGTGTGGAGTTAATGTAAAAAAAAGTATTTTATTAAGATAGTTAAAATTTTTACATTTTATATTGAATTTAACATTTTCTAAATCTACTATAACTATGCAAGTACCTACCTATCTACTATCTAGTTCTGTGAACAGTATTTAATAAATCAAAACCAAAATTTAATCAAAACCAAAGGAATGTGTGCCAAGACCGGGATGTTTGGCGGTCCGTCCTCTCTGCCTACCCCTGCGGGGAAACGGCGTGATGGTTAGTTAGTTAGTTAAAACCAAAATTACCTCTGAAATCATAAGATTAAAAAGAAGATATAAATACCTGCCTACCTATGTAATTATAAATCACATATATATTTCAAATGACGGTGTCAATGGTCCAGGGGCAAGGCTCCCGATTAGCAATTCAGAGGTCGCTGGTTCAAATCCCGGCGTTCGCAAGTGAATTTTATTTGATTGATCTGCGTTTTCTCAATTGATTTAAAATAACACAATGAATATTTGCGGCACTTTCCAGAGTTGAAAATACTTTTAGTATCACCCTGGTGTAAGACCACCATTCAGAATTGAAACGTTACTTGAAATGTAATTGCTGCTCCACACTATTCGCGAAGTTGAACGAGGTTAGCCGAATACGATAGTGAGGAAGGGCACTTCGTCTATTTTCGTCCAACCTTGGCTCGTCTCGGGCGACCTCCAGTTTTTGTCGGTTTTTGTGCCCGAGTCAAAGGACTCGAGGTTGCACGAAGTGCCTACACGAAGTGCCTCTCTACACTACTCGGTTAACTTCAGTTCGCTTCAATACGTCGTCGTGAATGCACGTGCGCGCTAGCAATTATTTTTTTAGTATTATCTCACGGCACGATTATGAGTGGAGTACAGTGGTCGCAGGAGCAAATTCTGTTGCTCCTGCGACCAGGGCATGTTAGAATTACCCGTAGACGAATTAAAGAAAAAGAAGGATTCGCTTTTTGCTATGTACAGGAGCTACCGTAGAAAAAAAGATGCGTCAATAAATAATAATAATGGTTTATTGTCTTCATTTCTTAGTAACAAGTAGAGATAATGATATCCCCACTCGGATCTCCCGTGCTGAGGATTTCACTTACATATTATAATTTAATTATAAGAAATTAATATGAAATAGACATAACATATATCATATAGCATATATTTTTTTAAATAATTATAAATAAAATAAGACAGCGTTTTCTTTATTATTCAGTTCAGTGGATTTGGTTTTAGTCTATTTGATATCAGTATATTTTCTATTTCTGATCTCCCTATATTTAGTATCCAGCTTTTTATTTGAAAATTAAATTTTATAATGTTGAGGTTTTTGAGTGAGAGTGGTATTTTATTGTAGAGTTTAATGCCATAATATAAGAAGCTTTTTGCCCAAATGTTGTGTTAGTAGTTCCTTCTTTTATTTTTATATTTCTTCGTTTGATAAATATGTACATAATAAGCGAGCGTGCACATTGCAACGGCAGCTGCTACTTGAGCGTCCATGACGTGCGAGCCGTGCCGGCAGCCGGCACCACCGCGCGAATGAGCTTCTCGCGAAGTTGAACGAGAGTGTAGCCACGTACTTCGAACTTCGGTCAACTTTCCCGAATATTTCGTCGAGGAACTTCGCGAGCAGTGTAGAGGTAGAGTAAGGATTCGTAGACTCTGTTCATATTTTTTTCTATGTATTTTGTTGAATGCTCTTGTGGTTAGATTTTTTCATTATATTATAATTTTCTTTACTGGTTTCATTTTTATGTGTTTACAAACACAGTGATACAAACAATTTATAAATTTGAATGTAAAAGTCCTTTAGGGCGTGTAATAAATAAATTCTTAAATAAATAAACATTGTCGCGTAGTCTGGCAGAGGAATGTGTGGGAAACATGGGGAAACAGTACGTTCAGTAAACATTATACATATTATGTGAAGAGATCAGAAAACTATTCAAGGAGAGAGCAAAATTTAAAGCATACCTTTACTAGCTAAAAGAACAATCTTTCGAAATCGGTTTATTTATTGATTTTTTTTTTTAAACAATGTATGATCGTGTGAGAAATGTGAATATCCGTAAAGAATGTAAGGCTGATGTAAGCATAATAATGAGTAAGATTAAGAGCGTTTAACCAGCCAGCGGACGAAAATCCACATTTCGTCGAAAGTTGTTCTACCGATCGTGCAGGGCGGTTACAATGAGAAAGATTAATTATTCTCCGTACCAGCTTTTTTAAATTATAACTTAATATCGAATTTATTTCAATCCAAATTAGCTTTAATTTATACCTTCATCCAAAAATGCTGAAAGGCGTGATGATAAAACTATTAAAATAGTGTACTTTTTGTAGTTATTTTTTGATTATAAGTATTTATCATTTTTCAATAATGTCTAAATTTAATAAGAATGTTAAAAAAATCTGAAATATATTAGTTTGTAAGTGCGCAAATAAATACACAAATGGACCAATTTTCGTCACGAAACACATGTACGTACATATTTTTTAATGATTTTTTTGAAACTAAAATTAAAATTCTAAAACATGCGTTTGCTAGATAATGTATTGATTTATTTTACTGCATGATTATATTATTTGAAATGAGTGTGGTATAATATAAAAACTTTTTTGAAAATTTAACAAATCTGCCAACGACCTATGGAATAACCTTATTACACTAAAAATTTTTAAAAAATTCTCAATATTTATTACATACGAATGCTAGATAAAAGAACAATCTTTCGAAATCCATTTATAATTTTTTGTGGAAAAGAGTCAATACGTCTAAAATCTTTTTTGAAAATGACGAATTTCCGGTTTTCTCTGGTAATGCCCTCTTAAGAAAGGGACCATCAGATGGTTTGGTCATGTAAAGCGAATGAACGAAGAAAGTAGAGTAAGAAGAATATACGACGCGAATGTGAATGGTAGAAGAAGTCGGGGACGCCCGAGGAAGACATGGAACGGTCAAGTGAATCAGGTACTTGAGTCGGGCCATGTCAAAAGTCAGAATAATAGAAGAGAATTTATGAGACGATGTATGAATGTGAGTGAGGCAAAGAGTGTGTGCCAAGACCGAGTTGTTTGGCGGTCCGTCCTCTCTGCCTACCCCTGCGGAGAAACGGCGTGATGGTTAGTTAGTTAGTTAGTTTAGTTTATTTTGTTGTGGGAAAAACTCAATACCTTACCTTAGGGCCTTCGCACATGGAGAAACCGAAAACTGGTTATGGTAATGTAAGACGGTTCACTATTCACTCGTATCGTGACGTCATACTCGAGCATGTTCACACGGTTCCCTAGAAATAAATGTTCACTCGCCATTCCCGCTACAACGTAGCCGAGTGCAGTCGCACGGGTTAACCACCCAAGACGACCCTCACTTACAGGAAGACATCGCAGTACGCCCGAAACAACCAGCACTTCATCTCGCCTAAAAATAAACTAATAAACCCTCCAAGTTTATTGATAACAGCTGCATCCAAGGACCATTACCGGGGTGATATACTCTAATCACTACCCCTGAAACGACATACCAACACGTACCCTTCTACGGTTACTCGGAGAAGACCAATAATAGACGAACCAATGAACATTTAAATGTTCTTAAAACAGTACCCCGCCATCACGCCGAACAGTCATAAAATAAAAGACTGAGTACTAAACATCACGTATCCACGTGCACCGGGACAACAACCTCATTATTAGGGTGACATATTGACACTTTGACATGCAGCCCAAAAATAGGAAGATGACGCCTCCTCCACCACACCAGCATGGACTATACAAGACTCCAGATACTAATATCTACAGCCTGTATGTCGGACGAATATCTACAGCTCATATGTTGGACTAATATCTACGAACTTCAGAGTGTTGACTAATATCTACAGAGCTAAGGTCGGACGAATATCTATGACGGTCCCCTTGGTGACTAATATCTATGGAGCGTAGGTTGGACTAATATCTACAAAGGGCAGCTGAGCAATTTAAACGTTTAAAGTACGTACATGAAGTTTTTGCATAATATAATACGTATTTTGCTGTTTACGAGGACAATAATTTATTGAACAAACATGGAGGTCATAATACAAAGAAATTTATTTATTTCGAAATACACGGCACCACAACCTAACCTAACATAACTGACATAGAAATGGTCATGGTAACAGACTAAATAATTTAGAAGCACTCGAAATAAAGAAAGCTGTTAAAACAAAAACCCAAATCCTTAATAATCAGCTAAATGTGTCCAATAGTCCAATTTTTACATACATACATGCATAAATTAAGTTTTTTAAACTGCATACGCAATATTACGTTATTCCAATATGCTATTCATAATTGCAAATCAACCTCTGCCAGTGCTGTAGATATTGGTCCACACTTTGGTTCTCATAGATATTTGTCAGCAGTTTGAGTTGTAGATATCTGTACGCACTTTGGTTCTCATAATAGATATTAGTGCGATTTGTTCAGTTTTTGGAATTCCTGTAGATATTAGTAGACGCCTCCCTATACAAACCCCGAATCCAGCTTCCACTAGTTAATCTATTTTGTCGATTGAATCCAAGCACTTGCTTGTCATATTGCTCACATAATAGTTCCCTTTGAAATTGTACTTATTTTAAATTGTATTGTGTAATTAAATGATAAAGGATAATTTAACCACAAGTATATTTTTTTAACACAACAAGAACAACAAAAGTTAACTCACTCGAATTAACCACCCCTGCTGACCCTCAACTTCAAGAAGACAATGCAGGACGCCTCCTGCACCCTGCCCTTCACCTTGTCTAGTCATTAATATGTTAGATTAAAATGCATCCGGGAAATGACCCTATCAACTTTGAAACAAAATCTGGAAATTATCATACTAGACCAATTTAGAACCGATACGTGCATCCGGCCAACGACCCCTTCGACCCGGGAAGCAGCACCCACCACGATGGACGATGGACTTTTCACACGGCCTTACACGCGGACCGTGTATATCAGGGGTGGCCAACTTGATTACACCCAAGGTCTACCGTTCACGGACGAAACTCTGTGCGATCTACCCAGTGGCGTGGCGTGGGTTCCAGCCGCCCCCTTAATTGGGACGTCAACCCCATATTTTCAAGCGCGGAGGGGGGGGGGGGGGGGGGGGGTACGTAGAAATAAAAAAAAATTTACCACCTCATTTTTTGCCGATTTTTATAATCACTTGTGAAAACACTCTTCCAATAAAAATCGTGTTAATTTTTTTTGCACCAAGGAGGGCCTAAGGAAATAAATTTTCCTTAGGTAAAAAATTTCCCTCGGGGCCTTTGTCATCTTTGGAGATGCTGTATGGAGAGTCATTTTGAGGAGAGGAGGGAGTGAACAAGGGTCAGGAAATCGAAAATGGTATGTATCCATGTATAAGGATTTCGCATCTCGAATTTTTACACCGAGTTGAGGAACAAGGCAGATGTTAGCTTAAGATTGATTCTGCGTCCCCCAAATAATAGTTGTACACACGGAACAGTTAATTTATCAAAATTTCGCAGCATTTGGTATGCAACTTAAATGAAAAGCTTCACTCGGTACATGATAAATCTACAACATGTTATTTTAATTTAGGGAACGTACCCATACTACGTGACCATCTTTTTGCAATTTTTAACCCCCCCCCCCCCACCCCCCCGCTGACCAAAAACCTAAGCACTTCGCCGCTCATTTGTACCAAGCGTAGTATTTTGAAGACCCCCCCCCCCTAAATGTGTCACGTAGTATGGGTACGTTCCCTTATCGTTATATTCTGAATCACAAAATTTAGGCATATTAGATTTGTTAAAGAATTTATATATAAAAATGCAAAAATCAGTCATTTTAAATACATGTAGGATTACAAAAGATTTTTTAAATATTTATATTGAGGGATCAGTAGGATTTATCGGTTCAATTAGGAATTCCGAAAATATCTGGAGTCGGTGAATTATTTTCCCATTTGGTCTCTGGTAGGTTGACATGTTGTTCTTGTATTGTTTTGTATTTATAATACTTAGGGAACGTACCCATACTACGTGACCAACTTTTTGCAATTTTTAACCCCCCCCCCCCCCTCCCCGGTGACCAAAAACCTAAGCAACCCGCCGCTCATTTGTATGGAGCGTGACATTTTGAAGACCCCCCCCCTAAACGTGTCACGTAGTATGGGTACGTTCCCTTATATAGTGCAATAGCATAGCGTGGATTGACTAGATGATCATTTGGGGAAGTGTGTGAAAGGGTTTAGTTTTTCCTGTGGGGAAAATTTAACCGTGGCAAAATCATATGAATATTTATAAATATTAAGGATACCCGCAATAGAAAAGATTAGATCAGGGTTTCCCAAACTTTTTCTGCAATGGAATACTTTGCAAACCCGTTAATTTTAACGGAACACTTGGCATATTTTTTAGATTTGGTTAATTCCTAATTGTAAAAATTAAAAAAAATGTTATTAAACACACTATTTATTTAGTGTACAATATAAAATAAAATGGAATTAAACAATAAAAAATTGAATAAATAAAGCACCTAAAGTCTGACGATTTTGAGTCCGTGAATTGCATATCTTCTTGATATTGCACAATATTGATAAGTTGGATTTTAATATGTGGTGTGGTGTCGAGCCTGTTCCTGCACTTTGACTATGTTGCAACATAATTAGAAAACCCCGTTTAGCATAAATAGGTTGTAGAAAGACAATGATAACTTGTTTTGATGCATTAGGATACTCTTCTGACAAACTCACCCAGAAAGCTGATCTTTGTATTTTTGTTTCAAGTCGATCTTTGTATTTTTGTGTCAAAGTCAGAGTCACTAATCAAAGCAATTAAATTATCATACTCACTTGCGCTTAAACTTACTGGTTGGAAGCTGTCACGGAAAATGGATTACGAACCCAGGAATAGTCCTTACTAGTTGTCGGAAAATATTGCAAAAGAGTTGTTTTCAAGTTCATATTTCAAACTTTTTTGGAAACCTTTTCAATTTAATTCATTCAAACATTCGGGTAAGGCAGGAAAACAATCAAAATTACAAGATTGACGCGTTTATAGTTCGACTAATTGCTAACAAGGATGTAAGACTAATTGATTTTTACACTATTTTACTTTCCGGTTAATTCATTTCGAAAAAAATATGGTTGGCTTTCCATTGATATATATGTGACTTTCTTGGAAACAGAAATTTTGTAAAACACACGCAAATCCGTTATCCCATTGTTATTATTTGAACATCGCACAAATGTTCATAGGTATTAGTGACTCTTATCACAGTATCATACAGCACAGAAATACATTTCAGAGATTTTTTTAAGTATGTAAAATGTAGATTTACTGTGATAACAGCATAAACGGCTCTTTTAACTTCCATAAAGCTTACGTAGTCTTTCTATCTGGAAGGGTCTAGCACCTAACTTACGAACTATTATGAAATATTTATACAAATAATAATTTATTGTGAATGATATCAGTAGTGGTGAAATATGAATATGTGTATATTATATTAAATTATTTCTTCCGACAAATTGTCGCGGAACCCCTATTCAGGTTCCGCGGAACACAGTTTGGGATACCCTGGATTAGACCATACTAGTATTAAAAATGATATTAAGATTAAATTTCAAACTAGGATCAGAAAAATTTTAAAATTCACTCTAAAATTTTTTTTTTTTTTTATTCTGCTAAAAATTTAGTAAAAGTAATAAATACTTGGTCTATTAACGTACTCATTTGGCATAATGAAATGGTCCAATATAGATTTAGATAGCTTAGAATGATTAATTAGAACTACGTTAACGAAGTTTAATTGCCGTCATCCAAATTCAGCTATAGAACGAATTAATTTACCTAGAAATTTAGGAGGTAGAGGTGTAGCCAAAATAACATCTTTGAAACACAATCAGGTAGAAGTGCTTAGAAATTTTTTCTATAGGAAAGCTAATAGTTCAGAAATGCACAAAATAATTTGCAAGACAGGTAGAAACATTACAGCTTTAAATTTATATGACAAGAATGCCAACATTCTTATAAATACTAACCAGGAATTATTAGATTCCTGGTCAAATAAAATTATTCGTGCAAAACACTTCAATTATCTCAACCAAACGTATGTTGACAAACTTTCGTCAAACAAATGGTTGAGTATTGGAGAGTTGAGCGCAGAAATAGAAGGATTTATGCTTGCCATTCAAGATAGTCATTAATACTAAAAATTATAGGAAGCATATAATTAAAGATATAAATCAAATTGATGATTTATGTAGAAAATTTTTGGCTTTTCTGGAAACTATAGAACATATTTTATCGGGATGTTCTGTATTAGCGCCGCCCGAGTATACATTTAGGCACAATCAGGTTTTAAAAATAATTCACCAAAATTTGGTAAAACATAACTTGATTGACTGCTGTAATATAGTACCATATTATGAATATGAACCAAATTCATTTTTAGAAAATGAATTTTATAAAATATATTATGATAAAACCATACTAACAGACAGAACAATTATTCATAATAGACCTGACATAGTTTTACATGACAAAATTAAAAAAAAAAACTTATATCATTGATGTCGCTATTCCAACTTCCTGTAACATTCAAATTTTTGTTTCTGAAAAATTAAGAAAATATATAGATTAAAAGAATTTAGCATTCTCGGACTATAAAAATATTGCAATTTGTTATTTCGGCTACTGGCATTATACCTAGGTCTCTCATTCAAAATTTAGGCATATTATATTTGTCAAAGAATTTATACATATATAAAAATGCAAATATCATTTTAAATACATGTAGGATTACAAAAGCTTTTTAAAATATTTATATTGAGGGACCAGTGGGATTTTAGGTCCAATTAGGAGTTCCACCGAGCCGAAAAATATCTAGAGTCGGCGAATTATTTTCCCATTTGGTCTCTGGTCGGTTGACATGTTGTTCTTGTATTATTTTGTATTTATTATACTTATACAGTGCAAGTGCATAACGTGGATTGACTAGGTGCAAATTTGTGGAGAAGTTTTTCCTGCGTTAAATCCGCTAAGCAATTCATTACAAGATTTTACCGTACTTAATCTATAAATAATCTTAATCTATCTATCTTCTATCTTCTATCTTCTATCTTCTATCTTCTATCTTCTATCTTCTATCTTCTATCTTCTATCTTCTATCTTCTATCTTCTATCTTCTATCTTCTATCTTCTATCTTCTATCTTCTATCTTCTATCTTCTATCTTCTATCTTCTATCTTCTATCTTCTATCTTCTATCTTCTATCTTCTATCTTCTATCTTCTATCTTCTATCTTCTATCTTCTATCTTCTATCTTCTATCTTCTATCTTCTATCTTCTATCTTCTATCTTCTATCTTCTATCTTCTATCTTCTATCTTCTATCTTCTATCTTCTATCTTCTATCTTCTATCTTCTATCTTCTATCTTCTATCTTCTATCTTCTATCTTCTATCTTCTATCTTCTATCATCTATCATCTATCTTCTATCTTCTATCTTCTATCTTCTATCTTCTATCTTCTATCTTCTATCTTCTATCTTCTATCTTCTATCTTCTATCTTCTATCTTCTATCTTCTATCTTCTATCTTCTATCTTCTATCTTCTATCTTCTATCTTCTATCTTCTATCTTCTATCTTCTATCTTCTATCTTCTATCTTCTATCTTCTATCTTCTATCTTCTATCTTCTATCTTCTATCTTCTATCTTCTATCTTCTATCTTCTATCTTCTATCTTCTATCTTCTATCTTCTATCTTCTATCTTCTATCTTCTATCTTCTATCTTCTTCTTCTATCTTCTTCTTCTCTTCTATATAAATAAAAATGAATCGCCGGAATGTATGTACGCCCATAACTTCAGAACGACTGCACCAAATTGGATAATTATTTTTTTTTGTGTTCGTTATTGTCAGGACAAGGTTTGTATAAAACTACTGGTGAGCTCTGGTATAATGAAATTTGTATAAAAAATTGCAATTGGTGGCAAGCGAGCTGTTTGAAAACTGAATGTATGGAGGGGGAGGGGGGGAGGGGAACTCGGGTAGGGGGAACCCGGAGAAGGAGGGGAACCTGGGAGGGGGGAGGGGAACACGGGAGGGAGTTTCGCGGGACGGGGAAGGGGGGGAGTGGAGTGGGGAGAGGGAAGGTGGAGAAGGCGGAGTGGGAACGCAAGAGGGGAAGGGGACGCGGGAGAGAAAGGAAAGGAGGAAGGGGAACGGAACGAATGGGAAAGGACACGCAGGGAGAAACAATTTCTTTATTAAATGGCATTGCAACGCATGCCGGGAACCAGCCAGTTATAAATAAAATTCGCAAAATATTATTATTATTGCGTTACAATACTTTTTTGAACCGATCTATTATTTTTTCCTCACATTGTAGACTAGGGCGGTATCTATACATACATATATTAGTATATATCTCTATGGGCGGTATATATTTTTTAAATGTTGGTTCGTATTTCGTAACCAACATTCATCACCTATTTGAATGCTAAATAACTATAAGAAATAGTAAAACAAAAGCCCTCAATTTTATACAATTCACAAAAAATCACTGGCTGTCCTAGTCCTTGTGCGATAAATAACATCTGTTCAGCCTTGTTGGATTTGTAAACTGCGACCACATGCGGCCAGAATTCATTTTACTATCGTAAATCGTAACGCCTCGCACCGCTTTTGTATATGTACTTTATAATAATAATAATAATAATATTATGTGCTATTTCACGTCAAAACTTATACTGTGCTCCTGTCCTGAAAATACTGAACAAATAATATACAAAGCAATGCCAAGAGAACGGAAGTTGTTCGGAAGTTTAACTTACGTAAGTGCTAGCGCTACCCATATTTGCGGTAAGATTGCTTATTATCGATAAGGATTTGCTGCTGTCAAATTTACGCGATTTTGTCAATAAAGAAGAAATGGTCCAAATAAAGTGTTGCAATAGAAGTTGGCTTGAGAGAATTCTCCACCCGCTTTTGTTCCTTTAACGGCTGTTTTTTAAGTGAAACTTTTATAGCACGGCTGTGATTTGGATTTCGGATGAAACGGAAATGCGATTAGTGCACCTCCGACACATGACCCGACACATGACCTCCGATCACAATGACCCGAGGCGATTTAAAACGGCCATATGTTTTTTACCCGTCAACCGTTCGACTTGAGTAGCTGAGATACGACCCCCTTCTACCCGCATCGCCGGCCGCCGGCGTGCTCAGTGCGACGCCGCTTGCGGAAGGAGATACAGGAGATATATGAGGAAAATAGGTTAATATGACCAATAGTTGTAATGAAATTCTACAGTTATTTTTTCATAGTTGATTTCGCATGTGTTTCTTACTAAAAATATCTTAATAAATATTATTAATATTTTTTTGTGAGCAAAGAACCCATAAATAATAAATAATTTTCAAAATCAAGATAACCCTTTCGGTTTTGGTACAACCCATCGATAAAATTCGGGTCACGGTTACCCGGCGTCATTGCCCGCGTAATTATTTTCGCGTCATTGACGCTGGGTTAAGTTTTAACCAGCCTTGTGTTCCGAATGTTCCATGCTTCTCATGCTTCAAGTGACTCGTTTGATAGATCAAGCATTCTAAGTGCGGTGTAAACTGCAGCATGAGCTGAGTTGGTAACACTGATGCTGATAGAGGCAAAGTTCGTTTTCGGCAGCTCCATCTCATAATGTTGGTTGACTGAAGGAGAAGTTGGAGTTGTTGTCTGAAGAGCCGCAAAAGCCTTTCCAAAGAACCGCAAGAGGCTCGCGAGCCGTGGTTTGCCGATCACTGGCCCAGGGTGACAATTTTTAAGGGGGCGACATTTGGCCGAAACTCTAAAGACTGTGGTTTCCATATTTTGCACAAACTTTAAATAAAAAAAAATGTTCTGAAATATTGCAACAAAATAGTACCCAAGTTATTCCTTGGCAATGTATCAAGTAGAGATGGTGCCAACTCGCATACAATGTAAAAATAATTGTTACGCCCATCAGCTAGAGGGGGGACAATTCTTATCAGTACTTATACAGTAGCTTGGGTCGCTCTCCATAGAGAGAAAAAAATGGTCTTGTTTTTAAACGCCCGGGGTCTCAAAAGTTTTGTATGATCTGTAGCTATTCGAAAACGTAAAAATAAATGAAATTATTGTTCACTATTAGCCCGCTAAAATAGCCAGAAATTTTGAAAAAAAAAATAGATTTCGTGATTTGGAAAAAAATAAAACAATGGGTTCATATTTTATATCTTGTACCAAACTTAATTTTTATTCCATAACTGCAGTACAAAGAACGCAAAAAAAAATTTTTTTTGAAACATTTGTGATGTGGTTGTTAAAAATTTAAAAGGGGAAAATAACACTTTTTCTGGATAAAATCAGTATTCTTGTTGACTTACTTGTATTCATAAACATGATTTTTTTTAATTTTTGTCAGCTTTACGCATTTTTTAATAACGAACTAACGTTAAAAGGTAAAATTATTGAAATAAAAATTTTTTTGAAAAAAAGTTTTAGGTTTGTTTTCTGATTTTCAATGCAATTTAGCAGGCTAATAACCATTTAAAAAAAAAATTAAATGCAGATCTCATTTTCTTTGTAAGACGCAACTTTTGAGACCCCGGGCGTTTCTGAATTCAAAAGTTGAAATAATTGACATACCCTAATATACAGTCCTATTCCTGTCAACTTATTTGATTTGTATGCATCGGTTCAGCTTTGGTATAGTTAAACGGGAGTAAGGTCAATTTAGCTATACCTATGCTATGGTTTTATGTCAAGTTTTTCACTATTCAGACCTTATAACTAGCTGACCCGGAATGTTATTCTGCCATATAAATTATTTCTAGCAAAAGTATTGGTTGTTAAATAAAAAATAACCAAATGGGCCCCCTGGCCTTGCTGGCATTGTTCACTGTAATACACGCACACAAATAGATAAATTAAAATAAACCATACAAAATTTTGCACGCACTGCGTTGTGATACATAACAAATGCCAAATGAAATGTCAAAATGACGCGACGCTTCTCGGGAATGACTTGCGCATGTGTAGATGGAAGTTCTATGAAGCGGACGTAGCGCCATCTGTCATTCAACAACATAAATAATTTCGTTCTGTTTGAAATACGAACGACGGTTAAATCAGTTCATATAAAAATACCGAAATCGCGATTAAAAATTGGGAAGGTGGGGGTAGAAGGGTGAAAATTTGGTGCTGTAGGCATTTTTTGAGCCAAATAAAAAAAAATACAAAAAAAAATTGTTGAAAAATTTGAAAAAAAAATTCTGGAAAGGGACACTTATTACCTAGCGGTATGAAATATACTTTACGGCCTATTCTCATATCTACCCATTATACATTAAAAAATTTATAAAAATCGGTCGAGTCGTTTCGGAGGAGTGCGACCACAAACACCGTGACACGAGAATTTTATATATTAGATAGATTTGATATGATTTTAGATTTTCACGGCCAAAAGTATTTTTGTTATTTGTTTTTGGGGTGTTATGCCGTGTCCGAAACGTCCGTTATAACTGTCCGAAACGTTGGCTAAAGGAGGAGGTAGCGCAACACGCCATAACACCCCAAAAACAAATAACAAAAATATATAGATTTATTCACAATACTTTTTGCATAAATTACACTGTTGGTATAAGTGAGGCCGTTAAGAAAATACTTTTGCTAAACATACACAAAAGAAGGACACGATTAATACTGAAATAGGTTTTGCATGCTACTTTTTAAAATTTATATTTTAATAAATCCTCCATCACGAATCACGACACAAGCAACATTTTCTGCTTATTGTGGTGGTAGTAAGATATTTTAAAATTTGGTCAGTTTATTCGTAACCCGGGAATGTTTGGCTTTCTTTAAAAATTAAACCTAAATTAAGAACCTATTTTAAATTCTTATGTTGATAGTTCGGGTTAATTAAAAGAAGAAAAACTAGCCTTAAAATGTTTATTTTATTATATTTTTTATTTTTTTGGGAGACCAACAGTTTACATTAATAACAAAGTATTTAATAATTGAGTACAATAATTGAACCATTTACAGGTTTCTACATGGGTATTGTCATGGGCGCCCGCAGAAAATTTTCTAGGGGGGGGGGGGGCAAAATATTTTTGTAATGTTTTAATGTATTTTTAATTTACTGTAGCGTATTCGTATGGTGAACGAACGGACAGGACACTATAGTAATGAAGGGCATACTGTAGCAACAATTTTTTTATTAACACAGTATATTTATATAACAAAAAATATTACAACATAAATCTATCTATCTATTACATAAAAATCTATTGCTTTTCGTTTGTCTCGCTAAAACTCGAGAACGGCTGGGCCGATTTGGCTGATTTTAGTTTTGAAATGTTTGTCGTAATCCAGGGAAGGTTTAAACGGTGAGAAAATATGGAAAAATTGCGGGGAAGATAGTAAAAACAACAATTTCATTTTCTATACAAACTGTTCTAACTACTTTCCTGTCAATCATTTGACGTTCGTTCCTTCGGCACGGTAGACTCGGGTCCACTCGAATTGAAGCACGTATTAAATTAAGGATTTTTAATCGACAATATATATGTACATTACTCGGATTATCGCGTATTTAAATTTTAATATTTTAATGTTTGTCATTGTTGGATCGTTCAGAATAAAAAATTGCAAAGTCAGAAGAAAAGCAAACAAATTGTTGCCTTGGAAGAGATGTTTTTTTTTTTTTTAATTAGGCAATTTATTCTAAAAAGAGTGCTTTGCTGGCATCGCCGAGATGTATGTATGCGCATAACTTTCGAACGACTGCACCAAATTGGATAATTCTTTTTTTGTTCGTTATTTTGCATAAAACTACTGTTGAGCTCTGGCATTAAGAAATTTGTATAAAAAAATATAATAGGTGGCACGCTAGCAGTTTAAAAACTGATGTACCATAAATTAAAAATACATTAAAACATTACAAAAATATTTTGCCCCCCCCCCCTAGAAAATTTTCTGCGGGCGCCCATGACAATACCCATGTAGAAACCTGTAAACGGTTCAATTATTGTACTCAATTATTAAATACTTTGTTATTAATGTAAACTGTTGGTCTCCCAAAAAAATAAAAAAATATAATAAAATAAACATTTTAAGGCTAGTTTTTCTTCTTATTAACCCGAACTTTCAACATAAGAATTTAAAATAGGTTCTTAATTTAGATTTAATTTTTAAAGAAAGCCAAACATTCCCGGGTTACGAATAAACTGACCAAATTTTAAAATATCTTACTACCACCACAATAAGCAGAAAATGTTGCTTGTGTCGTGATGGAGGATTTATTAAAATATAAATTTTAAAAAGTAGCATGCAAAACCTATTTCAGTATTAATCGTGTCCTTCTTTTGTGGCACAAGTAGATTGGAACGTACTTAACTCAACCGATTCCGTCAATCCTGCAGTATCACATTTTTACAATATTATTAATAATTTGATCTTGGATAAGGTTCCATTGAGGCGTACTGGTAAACATTCCTACCCCCCGTGGTATAGCTCATCATTAATAAAACTCATTCGCGAAAAGCAGAAATCTCACAGATTATATACTACATATAAGAACCCTTCCGATTACATTACTTTTTCAAGGCTACGCACCAGACAGAAAAAAATGGCAAAGAAGTGTCACGAAGACTTTATTAATAATGCTGAAGAGAATATCGCCAAGGATCCCAATGCATTCTGGTCATATGTTAAATCAAAAAAACTATCAGCATCTATTCCTAGCGTTTTAAATCTTAAGGATTTAACAGCCGAGGGGGGCCAGGCAGTCTGTGATTTATTTGCTGAATATTTTCATTCGGTCTACGAACCGGCTGACCCTCTGGGGACTTCCTGCGATGACTCCGTAGTTAAGCAGGTCTGTGCGATAGGGTCAGTTTCTATCGATGCTGATCTTGTATCTAAATATTTAAAACGGCTTGATTCCAACAAGGGAGCTGGACCAGATGGTATCCCACCACTGTTCATTACCGAGTGCGCAAATCATTTGTCACTTCCGCTATCAATACTGTTTAATATATCGCTTAAGACTGGTACATTTCCAGATATATGGAAAAGAGCCTACATCACGCCAATTCATAAATCGGGAAATAAGTGTGAAGCAGATAATTATAGACCCATTACCAAGCTCTGCATTTTTTCAAAGGTGTTCGAAAACATAGTCTATGACCAGTTATTCCCTGTGGTAAAGAATTCGATCAATGAATTTCAGCACGGATTCTTTGCAGGTCGCTCTGTTGCTACAAATCTTATAACATTTATAAATTTCTTGTCTGCCTCTATGGATAAACGTGTGCAAGTTGATACAATCTACACCGACTATAGCAAAGCCTTTGATAAGATCAACCACAGCATCCTGCTTAGAAAACTTGCTAATCATGGTATTCATGGAGATCTCCTTCGTTGGTTATCTTCATACGTAACAAACAGGTCTCAGGCTGTGACAGTGGGTGGATTTTCCTCCATCTGGAAAATTATCACTTCCGGTGTGCCTCAGGGGTCCATTTTGGGTCCTTTGCTTTTCTCTATCTATATAAATGATATTACGACATGTTTTCACAACGCTCAAATTTTACTATTTGCCGACGATATGAAGATATACCTTCCTATTAGCTCCCCAAACTGTTATGTGCGTTTACAAGAAGATCTTGACCGACTGACGGATTACTGTCTTAGAAATAAGCTTTTTATCAATATTTCTAAATGTTGCAAAGTCACATTCACACGTAACCGTGTGAAAATACTGCATGATTACACCATTTCTGGATTGCTGTTAACAAATAAAGATCATATACGTGACCTCGGGGTTCTTTTGGACTCTAAACTTACCTTTGATAAACACGTTGATAACATTGTCACCAAAGCAACAAAGAGTCTAGGTTTTGTACTAAGAACATGCAAATTTTTCAAAAATACTAAGACTTATCTGATTCTCTACAATTCACATGTTCGTCCTCACCTGGAATACTGTTCACAGGTTTGGAACCCGCGCTATATTGTTTATGTCAACAGGTTAGAAAGAGTTCAGGAGCGATTTCTCAAATTCCTCAATTTTAAATCATTCAATGTATACAACTCTTACGATGAAATCGAGAACCATTTTCGAATCACGAAACTGCTCTCAGGAGGCTTGTCGCTGATCAGATGCTCCTGTACAAAATTATTAACTCGAAAGTTGACTGCTCGGAGTTGCTAAATAAAATAAATTTCCACGCGCCGACTCGATATAGTAGACAAAATTCCCTTTTCTACATTGATAGATGCAACACGAATTCCAACCAAAATGAATTTATGCAAAGGACATGTAAGGGAACGTACCCATACTACGTGACCAACTTTTTGCAATTTTTAACCCCCCCCCCCCCCCCCCCCGGTGACCAAAATCCTAAGCAACCCGCCGCTCATTTGTATGGAGCGTGACATTTTGAAGACCCCCCCCCCCCCCCAAACGTGTCACGTAGTATGGGTACGTTCCCTAACTACTATAACATTAAATTTGCACGTTTAGAAACACTTGCTGACATATTCACTGCTAGTTACTTTCGCTACAGAATTTCTTTGTATAACATTCTACGTGCGAATAATACATAACACATATTCATGATGATTAAATTAATGGTACCTAATATTTTAGAATTACCTGCGTGGCAACTTTCCCTTATCCCTGTCCTCCCCTTACCCGTCCCAATCCAAATACCTGTTTCGCACCCTATTTTCTCTACAGTTATAATCGCATTTATTTTATTGCTGTGTATTTATATTTAGGTTTATCACTTGTTGAATCTACACCTGTATTATATATATATGTATTTTTTTAATTGCTGCTTTGTCATGTTTTTTTTTTTCTTTTCTTAAATATTCTTGTTTTCATTCAGTTACTTTTATGTTTCTAAATACATATCTGTGAACATTAATAATTGGTCTTTTTTTTGTTATCCTCTTATGTATGTTATATTATTAAGACTGTTTATGTTCCTTAAATAAATAAATAAATAAAAATTTCGTGTCACGGTGTTTGTGATCGCACTGCTCCGAAACGGCTCGACCGATTTTTATTAATTTTTTTATGTATAATGGGTAGATATGAGAATAGGCCGTAAAGTATATTTCATACCGCTAGGTAATAAGTGTCCCTTTCCAGAATTTTTTTTTTAAATTTTTCGACAATTTTTTTTTTTTTTTTTTTTTATTTGGCTCAAAAAATACCTACAGGACCAAATTTTCACCCTTCTACCCCCACCTTCCTAATTTTTAATCGCGATTTCGGTATTTTTGTATGAACTGATTTAACCGTCGTTCGTATTTCAAACAGAACGAAATTATTAATGTTGTTGAATGACAGATGGCGCTACGTCCGCTTCATAGAACTTCCATCTACACATGCGCAAGCCATTCACGAGAAGTGTCGCGTCATTTTGACATTTCATTCGGCATTTTTTTTTTTTTTTTCATGAGCTCCACACAGGAGGCCCTGAGGAAAATAATTTCCCTCAGGTCTATGTCATCTTTGGGGATGCTAAGTGGAGGGTTTTTTAAGGAAAGGAAGGAGAGGAGAGTTCTGAGAAGGAAAAGGGTTTGAGGGGTGGGTAGGAATCTGTGGCTCAGTGTGTCCTGGTCATCCGCCTCCAAGACCTAGACAAACCTCACCCCATGAACCCGGGCACCCCTGCTAAATCACCAAACGTAGCGAACCACTTGGGGTGACCTGTGGCAGAGGGGTTGGTTATCCAATTGAGGTTCCCGGGGCGGCGGTACCCATTCCCGCCTCCCAAAATGTAAATATTTGTTATGTATCACAACGCAGTGCGTGCAAAATTTTGTACAATTTATTTTAATTTATCTATTTGTGTGCGTGTAAAACAGTGAACAATGCCAGCAAGGCCAGGGGGCCCATTTGGTTATTTTTTATTTAACAACCAATACATTTACTAGAAATAATTTATATGGCAGAATAACATTCCGGGTCAGCTAGTTATAAGGTCTGAATAGTGAAAAACTTGACATAAAACCATAGCATAGGTATAGCTAAATTGACCTTACTCCCGTTTAACTATACCAAAGCTGAACCGATGCATACAAATCATATAAGGGAACGTACCCATACTACGTGACCAACTTTTTGCAATTTTTAACCCCCCCCCCCCCCCCCGGTGATCAAAATCCTAAGCAACCCGTCGCTCATTTGTATGGAGCGCGACATTTTGAAGACCCCCCCCCCCCCCCCCCCAAACGTGTCACGTAGTATGGGTACGTTCCCTAAGTTGACAGGAATAGGAATGTATAATAGGGTGTGTGAGGTGTGTCAATTATTTCAACTTTTGAATTCAGAAACGTCCGGGGTCTCAAAAGTTGCATCTTACAAAGAAAATGAGAACTGCATTTAAATTTATTTTTTTAAAAATGGTTATTAACCTGCTAAATTCCATTGAAAATCAGAAAACAAACCTAAAACTTTTTTTCAAAATTATTTTTTTTCTAATTTTACCTTTTAACGTTAGATGGTTATTAAAAAATGCGTAAAGCTGATAAAAATGAAAAAAAAATCATGTTTATGAATACAAGTAAGTCGACAAGAATACTGATTTTATCCAGAAAAAGTGTTATTTTCCCCTTTTATATTTTTAACAACCACATCATAAATGTTTGAAAAATTTTTTTTTGCGTTCTTTGTACTGCAGTTATGGAATAAAAATTAAGTTTGGTACAAGATATAAAATATGAACCCATTGTTTTATTTTTTTCCAAATCACGAAATCTATTTTTTTTTTTTAAATTTCTGGCTGTTTTAGCGGGCTAATAGTGAACAATAATTTAATTTATTTTTACGTTTTCGGATAGCTACAGATCATACGAAACTTTTGAGACCCCGGGCATTTAAAAACAAGACCATTTTTTTTTCTCTATGGAGGGCGACCCAAGCTACTGTATAAGTACTGATAAGAATTGTCCCCCCTCTAGCTGATGGGCGTAACAATTATTTTTACATTGTATACGAGTTGGCACCATCTCTACTTGATACATTGCCAAGGAATAACTTGGGTACTATTTTATTGCAATATTTCAGAACATTTTTTTTTATTTAAAGTTTGTGCAAAATATGGAAACCACATTCTTTAGAGTTTCGGCCAAATGTCACCTCCTTAAAAATTGTCACCCTGGGCCAGTGATCGGCAAACCACGGCTCGCGAGCCTCTTGCGGTTCTTCGGAAAGGCTTTTGCGGCTCTTCAGACAACAACTCCAACTTCTCCTTCAGTCAACCAACATTATGAGATGGAGCTGCCGAAAACGAACTTTGCCTCTATCAGCATCAGTGTTACCAACTCAGCTCATGCTGCAGTTTACACCGCACTTAGAATGCTTGATCTATCAAACGAGTCACTTGAAGACAGCGGGATGTGCTTCCTTGGCTGGATTGCTTGCCGCGTACGGGATTATACAGGAGCCACTCGTTGCTTCAAGTGTCACCAATATGGTCACATATCGAAGAGTTGCTCTCAAGACCAAGTATCGTGCCGCCACTGCGCCGCTTTGGGGCACGACCTTGAGACGTGCCCCAATAAGGCACATCCCGCTGTCTGCGCTACTTGTACGCGCTTTAAGAAGCCGGCGGATCACCCGACGGGTGATAGGGACTGCCCGGCCCAAAAAGCAGCAGTGGAAGTAGCCTTCCGTATGACTGATTATGGCTCGTCCTAATCCCCTCTCCCTAGGTCAGATTAACCTCCAGAGATCCCGGATGGCCACGCTGGAGGTGCTGAGGGTCATGTCTGACCTCAACATTGACATTTTGCTCATTCAGGAACAGTACACCTGGGAAGGTAAGACCCCAATTAATTTTCCGGGTGCGGTACTCGAAGTTGGCCGCTCTCCAGGGGCGGGAGTCCTGATCAACACCTCCTTGATCAGTCCCCTCCTTCTGGCT
This sequence comes from Limnephilus marmoratus, assembly GCA_917880885.1. Lineage (NCBI taxonomy): Eukaryota > Metazoa > Arthropoda > Insecta > Trichoptera > Limnephilidae > Limnephilus > Limnephilus marmoratus. Next base: position 21,651,752 of record OU862919.1, on the reverse strand, counting down.
GGTTTTTCTGATGAGTACCAAACCTGTGTATGTATTAGATTTGGCGATACTGAGATCTTCTTGATCTCAGTTTACTTTAAATTTGGGAACCCGGTTGGACCCCACATCCTGAGTCTGACGCGCGCGCTCAACGCGCTTAAAGGCCGTAACATAGTTATCGGAGGTGACTTTAACGCACGCTCACCATTATGGTTTGATACTAGTGATCGTAGGACGGAACGTTCAGACGCCGTTGAGGACCTGATTGCCGCGCAAGGTCTTAGCATTATTAATGAACAGAGTTCTTTTTGTACCTTTTCGAACATACATGGTGAGAGCAACATTGATCTAACTCTTTGCTCTGGATCTGTTGCGACCAGGATTTCAAAGTGGACAGTCCATGAGTGCGCAATAAATTCGGATCATAGGTTAATCACTTTTACGGTTGGTGTAAATAAAACTGAAGCTCCAAGATCCTCCTGGAACTTCAACACCACTAGGGCGAACTGGGATAACTTTGGGGAAGCGCTACGAGATACGCTAAGGGATTTTCACCACGTAGCAGCTACTGATCCGGATAATTTGGGGAATTTTTTCAATAGGGCGGTTGTATCTGCTGCCAACTCGTCTTTGGGAAGATTAAACCCAAAGACTAGTATTAGGACGCCGTGGTGGTCACCTGAGCTGACTTCGCTGAAGGGGGCCTACAAGAGGGCCTACAGGGCGCTGGGGCTGTCCAGGAGTGGCGGCTGTACGGAGGAGGAGACGGTTGCACTTCAGGCGGGCCTCAGATCTGCCAGGTCGGCCTTCAAACGGGCTGTTCTCCTAGCGAAACGAGCTGCTTGGCATAATTGGGTTAAAAACGTAGGTAACGCCAACCCGTGGGAAATCCACAGCGCGATTGAAAAATCCGGGAAAGGTTCTGACCGATATTTGTCAACAGTAATTGGGATAACAGATGGGAGGAACGCTGAGACAGTGGATGTGGCCTCCACACTCGAAACACTATTGGGTGAGTTAGTTCCTGTAGAATCAGTAATTGGGGAAAGTGACCACCACAAACAGATAAGAAATCTGTCACGGCTGCCACCTAGAGTCCTCGCCCAAGAGGATAACTTCATTAGAGTCACTAAGGCAGAAATTGATGTGATTATTAAGGGTTTGGGTCCTAAGAAGGCACCAGGGCATGACAGGCTCAATGGCGTAATAGCGAAGCAAGTTTGGGTCCACGCCAAGGAGGAGCTCTTCCAGGTGATGGACACGTGCTTGAGGAGGGGAGTTTTCCCCTCTGAGTGGAAGCGTGGCGTGCTCCGGATTATACCTAAGGGGAACGATAAACCACTCACCGACATCAAGGCCTACCGGCCGATAACGCTGCTTCCCGTTTTAGGCAAGGTCCTGGAGAAATTACTGAGGGAGCGGCTCCGTCAAACCTTGTCCCCGGCCAGTGACCTCCAGTTCGGTTTCGTCCCCGGGAAATCCACGGTGCACGCCCTGTCGTATGCGCTTGAATGGGTGAAGGCTTGCCCAAAGAGGTATGTAGTTGCAATATTCCTCGATATCACTGGTGCCTTCGATCACGCCTGGTGGGCAATGATACGTACAAAGGTGAAAAACAGGCGGTGTTCCAACTTACTGTTCCAAGCCATCGATGACTACCTTTCTGATCGTACGATTACGATCAGTTTCGGTGAGTTTTGTATCCAGAGGGAAGCCGACATGGGATGCCCGCAGGGCTCTATCCTTGGACCCGACCTGTGGAACATCTCCTTTGACGACTCCTCCAGGTTACCCTTGCCTGAAGGATGTATCGCTGTCGACTACGCTGATGATAAGTTGTATCTGGTCGCTGGGGACAGCAGAAAGGAAGTGGAGAGTAAAGGCAGTGAAGGTTTGCAGATGTTCCTTGACTGGGGTGAAAGAAACAAGATGACCTTCGCTCCCCACAAGACCAAGGGCCTCCTGATGAAGGGCTCTCTCAGTAGAGCAAGAAATCCTACCATCAGAATGGGAGATTCTAACATCCGCTTTTTTGAAACAGTGAAATATTTAGGAGTTACTCTAGATCGATCGTCCTCTTTTCTGGCTCACGTCAAAGAAGTATCCAGCAAGGCCCAGGCTCTCTTCTTGAAGCTGAGGAGACTCTCCACAGCTGAGTGGGGATTGCGTAATCCGGCTCTGCGAACGCTATATAGGTGCGTGTACGTGGCGCAAGTCTCGTATGCCGCCTCTGTGTGGGAGCACCGCCTGGACAATTCGCTGATTCTCTTAGCTCTCAGGCGAGGCCAACGAACCCCCTTGCTGGCACTCTCTGGTGCGTATAGAACCGTTGCTTCGGACGCTTTACCCGTTTTGGCTGGCATTTTGCCAATCGATCTGGAAATCAGGGAAGTGCTCACTAAGCAGAAATTAACCAGAGGAACCCCGGCCACTCACCTAGGCGTTGTTCTGACACCGGGCGGGCCGGGGACTCTCCCTGGGCTGCTTCGTCAAATGAGGGATCTGTCGCTCCAAGAGTGGCAGGTCCGTTGGGATAGAACGAATAAGGGAAGATGGACTTTCTCCTTCTTCCCATCAGTTAAAGTCAGAATGGAAGGGGTCTTTCTCAAGCTGGACCACCACATCACCCAGCTTCTATCCGGCCACGGGGAATTCAGGGGGAGACTTCACGCCCTCTCCCTGTCCCCTCACCCCAACTGCGCCTGCGGGTGCACGAACCAGTCGGCGGAGCACATTCTGTGGCAGTGTGAGATAATGACGGACGCAAGAGAGGAAATGCTCGATGGTTTGGATGTACCTATCAGACCAGTGTGGAACACTGATCTGGTATCGAACAAGAAGAACTTCGAGTGCCTGAGGAAGTTTACAAGGACCTGGGTTGAGAGATGGCCTGAGCTTAGAGTCGCTGATTAGTAGATTTTGACACCAGGTGTACTTGTTCCTGACTTATCACGGACTTTCTTTGCTTCTTCTCTACGACCAATATTGCCCAGGATGTACAGTATTTATGTTTTCTTTCATGTTTATTTGTTTTTCATGCCCTGCGTCATTGAACGCTCATGTTTTTATTTCAGGTACTTGGTTTAATGCCTTACACTTTTATGTTATTTTGTAACATATACTTTAGTTATGATTACTTTTTTAGTTTTTTTAGAAACGATTATTTTTTTTTAGTTATGATTACCGCGTAGAACTGAACTCAGTTGTTTGTTCTGTGCCGTCCTTCTCCCCATATAAGGGGTTGGACCCTGGACCGAGTCCCCGCCTACTGACCATGGACGGTCTTATGGAACTGGTGGAGTTGCACCTGTCTGCCGCGCCACCCCCCGTGACATGAAGAGGCTGGGAAGAAGGCTGAACGGCATCCGAAAGCTGTCCGTCCCGCCTCCGGCGACCCGACGCTTTTCTCCCTAGGGTCTTCTTCTATGATTTCCAGTTACTTTCGTCTAGGCACCACCGGCTAGCTGGCTTAAGGACGACGCCGCCGGTTATCGGGAGGCCGGACAATTAGCCTTCTTCATTCTCTCGGGAACTGCCGATAGTCAGGTTGCGGTGACACCAGTTCTACTCTGTATATATACATTATTTTTCTTTTGTTTATTTTGTCTTTTATGTACAGTGCCCGGTGCTGCCCACCGGATTGTGTGTGGTCTTTCGCTGTCATGAGCTGATTACTCATGACGGCTGCTGTCATTTTGGATTACTTTATTTTTTATTTTTTGTTGATGTTACTAACAACTTGTTTGACTGTCCATGAGGCTCACTGCTTTTGCATTGACACCTCCATGGGCTTTAGAATTGTAGAGATTGACCATTACAGTACAGTCCTGTAGGCGCGTCCGCATACCGCTACCTAACACAGTATGAGGGGACATTGAAGGTCTAGATTCGTTACATTAAATGTAGAGTCGTTTATTCAAAAAAAATTAGATTCTTGCGAGAACTCCGAAGGGGCGACCATAAGTTGCCTATACCGGGGTGGGACAGTGGTGGGTACTTCAATGTATAAGTACTGATAAGAATTGTCCCCCCTCTAGCTGATGGGCGTAACAATTATTTTTACATTGTATACGAGTTGGCACCATCTCTACTTGATACATTGCCAAGGAATAACTTGGGTACTATTTTATTGCAATATTTCAGAACATTTTTTTTTATTTAAAGTTTGTGCAAAATATGGAAACCACATTCTTTAGAGTTTCGGCCAAATGTCACCTCCTTAAAAATTGTCACCCTGGGCCAGTGATCGGCAAACCACGGCTCGCGAGCCTCTTGCGGTTCTTCGGAAAGGCTTTTGCGGCTCTTCAGACAACAACTCCAACTTCTCCTTCAGTCAACCAACATTATGAGATGGAGCTGCCGAAAACGAACTTTGCCTCTATCAGCATCAGTGTTACCAACTCAGCTCATGCTGCAGTTTACACCGCACTTAGAATGCTTGATCTATCAAACGAGTCACTTGAAGCATGAGAAGCATGGAACATTTGGAACACAAGGCTGGTTAAAACGAGTGATTCTGCATAAGAGTCCATAAGCTTAAATTATTATTGGTATAAGCAGCGGAACAAGCAAATGGTTTTCATCGAAATTTTATCTGGAAATAGAATTTCATAATTTTACTCGGAACATGAGCAACAATTCGAAATGTGTCAGCAGATGAATCCGCAAAGAGAATTTTATATTGCATTCTGAACACTTGACTGGCTTTAACTTACGAAAATCTGCTTACGACTAATTCACCAGCAAAAATCATCAGCATATTCGGAACACTGGTTTTTCTGCCAATTTTGCAGCATTTAGCCTGCAACTTAAATTTTATAATGAAGCACAGAACACTAAGATGTTTTTTTTTTAATATTTATTGAAACATTTAAACAGGCAGAAGTGTTGCATTACCCAAAGAATGGAGACAACACAAATCACATCATAAATATTGTTCTACCATATTTACCACAGTACGATTTCAATCCCCCCCCCCTCCCTCCATTATAATATGACTCTCTGATATATTTGTTATCCTGTTTCTTTGACACTTGATGATAATAAGACCAACAGTTAATAATAATGAAATAACAGAGTTTGAATGAAATAACACTTTATTAAAATAAAATGACAGAATATTAACATTGTAAGGCACATGAATTACTATGAAAGGTACTTTGAAGTTAAAACGCAATAAACCTACCATCTTTATTGCAAAATAACACAATATAAAAATAACAAATAATATATACAAGTGAAAATTCTGGAATATATAAAGCCAGCCGATTAACAACAAATGAATCATTAATTTTGGTAAATAGATAAATTAATATAAATATGTTATGTAAAGGCAAAGGCAAAGTCATTTTACAAATTAACATTACGCTGAAAAGCAAGGGATTTTAATGACATTACAAATTTATGACTTTCTAATAAGTTATTCTCTACATTTCATGTAGTTGAAATATTGCATACAAAAATAGTCTAAATATAAATTTTAAACTTAATAGGTAAATAATTATAATTACGTAGTGAATTGAATCAATAAAATTAAACAATTATTAAAAAAAAAACTTAATTAATTTACAATACTGATCTGTTTTAAACATTCCAATATCCACTAGATTAAACGTAACTTAATTAGGAATAATTAATATATAATATGGATAAACCAACTTTAACTTTGAAAAAGAAATACTTTAGTTATAATAATTATGGCTCTTTTACTCTTTATTACGTATTTAAAAATCTAAAATTTTCCTCAGGCACTGTTTCTTTAAAAGGCAATTTTCATACGCAGAAAAAAGTTAAGAAAATAATTGAATTAGGTTCTTAATCACTTTTTAGCATTATTGATTAACAATCTCATGAATAAATGTGAACAATTTGAAAACACAACTATTGGTGTAATTTGTATGGAATCAGCAATAATTCATATACCATGAAATGCTAGATCCTTTTAAATATACCCGTAGGCACTTGATGTGATTTATTTTCAATCTTGAATAATTGGCGCATAGACTGTCGATGTAAATTGTTAGCAATAATTACAATGTGTACATAATTGGTCCATAGACTATTGATGCAATTTTTAGTATTATATTTTTACCAGATGCATCCTAAATGTTGTTTAAATGTTGTTAAAAATCCTTGTTTATTTGCAATTATGAATAATTGGTATACTATTAATGCAAATTGCATTCAATCATGAATAGTAATAATCGGTACACAAACTCTTGATGTAATTTCTATCCACTGATGAAATAATGGTACTTAGACTAAAGCTTTATCTACTTTTCTAAGTACTTGGATACTTGTAATTATTTTCAAATTAGGGAATAGAATAGATAGACTATTTTTTCTTTAGATAGCACCAAATCAATAACTACCTACCCAACTTGTCTTAAATAAATGCAGCGAATGCTTTAAGTTAATGTCACATAAAATCACAAACACTTCCAATCTAACTGGAGTATAACTATTAAGTCTACACTCTTTGGTGCATATTTACACATTGTTTTATAAACAATTCAAAAATATACATATTTACTAATTGCTAGCGTAACAAATTAAAAATAATATATTTTACATATGGCCGTAACACAGGGGAAAATTTAACATTAATACTGGCTACTTACATAAATACATTAAACCTTTAAAAGACTGGCCTTTTCATCATAATCTATCCCATTTTACTTTTGACACAATCTGTTTTTGTGAAATTCACAGATCCAATATCTGCGGTATCTGCGCACGGGATAGATGGTGACAGCCGTGCGGACAAGGTTAAAAATTGGTATCATGAAACATAGGATCGACGTGACACATCAAAATCATGACGAAATCGGTAGCGTAGCGGTAAAAGCAATTGACTGTGAGCTGGATTCACGTTGAAGGTAATAATTGAGCAACAGCTGAAAAACATTGAAATATAATTTTTTGCAACAATTTTATGGTATTTTCAATAGATTTTAATGGACTTATTAAGAAAAACGTGGATGAAACATTGATAAATAAATAAAGATTAATTGTTCGTAGATAAATAATAATAATACAATATATTTTAATAATATAAGTAAATTTAAAAAAGCTTGCTAAAGGTAATGAAAAAAAATTAAAAATAATCTTGAAAATTATTGGTATTCTCTTGAATTTTAGATATAGAATTTATTTGGATAATCATTGATGTTCCTTTGAATTTTAGATATAGAATTTATCTGGAAAATCACTAATGTTCCTTTGAATTTTAGATATAGAATTTATCTGGACAATCACTGATGTTCCTTTGAATTTTAGATATAGAATTACCTGGACCATCACTGATGTTCCTTTGAATTTTAGATAAAGAATTTATCTGGACAATCACTGATGTTCCTTTGAATTTTAGGTATAAAATTTATCTGAAAATCACTGATGTTCCTTTGAATTTTAGATATAGAATTTATTTGGACAATCACTGATCTTCCTTTGAATTTTAGATATAAAATTTATCTGAAAAATCATTGATGTTCCTTTGAATTTTAGATATAGAATTTATTTGGACAATCATTGACGTTCCTTTGAATTTTAGATGTAGAATTCATTAAGACAATCATTGATGTCCCTTTGAATTTTAGATATAGAATTGCCTGGACCATCACTGATGTCCCCTTGAATTTTAGATATAGAATTACCTGGACCATCACTGATGTCCCTTTGAATTTTAGATATAGAATTTATTTGGACAATCATTGATGTTCCTTTGAATTTTAGATATAGAATTTATCTGGAAAATCACTAATGTTCCTTTGAATTTTAGATATAGAATTTATCTGGACAATCACTGATGTTCCTTTGAATTTTAGATATAGAATTTATCTGGACAATCACTGATGTTCCTTTGAATTTTAGATGTAGAATTCATTAAGACAATCATTGATGTCCCTTTGAATTTTAGATATAGAATTACCTGGACCATCACTGATGTCCCTTTGAATTTTAGATATAGAATTTATTTGGACAATCATTGATGTTCCTTTGAATTTTAGATAAAGAATTTATCTGGACAATCACTGATGTTCCTTTGAATTTTAGGTATAAAATTTATCTGAAAATCACTGATGTTACTTTGAATTTTAGATATAGAATTTATTTGGACAATCACTGATGTTCCTTTGAATTTTAGATATAAAATTTATCTGAAAAATCATTGATGTTCCTTTGAATTTTAGATATAGAATTTATTTGGACAATCATTGACGTTCCTTTGAATTATGTACAGAATTTTATTTAATAAAAAAATAAAACCATGCGAATAGTTCCTATTCCACACATTTGAATAATGCTGATATCATTGTCTATGATATTCATTTGACCAAAGACATTGAATATAAAAAAGGCAGAATTAAAGGCAGCAAAAGGCTTATTAATTAAGATTTGCATTATATTGCAAATACATGCAAACACAGTCGACATCAAAGTTTCAAATTTCGATTACAAAACAATTTCATTCCAAGAATAAAATTTTTCAGAAACATGAGTCATTGGAATTTGTACGAATTGTTTACAACATTATTCAAATTGATGACAGGCAAATAATTCCACAGAATAGACAAACCTTTACAAATACATATGAAGTGCCCGAAGCAAAGTCAATTTTTCTTATTTCTGATGAAATTGATCAAACATTTGCAGATACCAAATTTTTTTAACCCCCAGGCTTATTTGTTCGGTTTTCGGAACAACTCATATAGGTCTCACAGAAATCATTGTGTCTCCCTTACCACCATGGTTAGAAATATGATCTAAACGGTGTTAGAAAGAGAAAACAACAAGCTTTATGCAAATCTAAAAGTTAACCACAAAATAATTAAATTGTCCATCTTTACGAAACCAAAGTTTCTGATAACAATACAAAAAAAAAAATTATGAATCTTTGGAAATTTTAATTATTAATTATTTTTACATGAAACGACAAAAAAGTGAGTTGACAATAACATTTTTTTTTCGTTATTGGTAAATTTATCTAAAAAAAAAAGGATTTTAAAAGCTTTATTATGTTGCATTCAAAAAAATTATATTTAAAAATTATACATTTTCATGGATTATAAAATTTGGAAATGTATGACAAAACACGGTTGAGGCTTAGGATTCATAGAAAATCAATTTAATTGGCCTGGGAGTCGAGAAGAGTCGAGAGTCGAAATAGGTATGTAAAATTGTGAAAGTTTTCTTTCAAATCGGTATGCATCAATCACACTTATAGGGATAATCTGTTCTATGGATATATCGATCCCCAGAATTTTGAAATAGCATTTATCACTCAAGATAGTATAAGAATTAGCACTGTGTATAAGAAAATACAGCATAAACCCAATCTTATATTTTAGAATTATTTCTATTTATTTACAAATAATATTTTAAGACACTATTGCATTCATGGTTCAAATAATTCAATCAAATATAATTTACTATCAGACTTTTTTTTTAACAAAAATAATAATAGATATATTAATTATTGTAGGTACTTCTAATCGGTAGTGATATTTGTATGGAAAATTATTGTACTCGAAAGAATTAGACATTTAAAAATTTGTTTTATACTTAAATTAGCTTATCACAATAATTAATAATTCCAAAAGTGGAAATTTACTGAATATTTACATATAAAATTCATAAATATATATGACCGCTTTCACAATAACTGAGCGGAAGACTTATCAAAGGATTCAACAATTTTGTTGGACTGACATTTTTTGAAGGAGCGAGAATACGTTTTTTTCTTTGACAGGTCAGCGCTAAGTTGAATCTAACTCATGCAAATAAACTGAATAACTTTAAGTGTAGTGGCAAGTTAGCAGTGCCAAAAATACACTCAGTCATGTTGGTGACACTGAATAATATGTGCTAATTTTAAGTAAGTGTTAGCTCAGTTTGATCAGTGAAAATGGCCACCAATAAGGAAGCATTCAAATTTGAAAAGTATCTAATATTGGACATAAAGACATGTAACGTCTTACTTATATAAAATAATTACAAGTAATATAAAATCTATTACGAATGTTGACTACTGACTCAATATTTCGTTATCATTGTTTTATTGGTGAGGTATTTATTTACAAGTGCTAACTTTTTTGTATTCACACTTTAGTCTTGTCATGTGAACAAACGCAATCAACATCACTTAACAGGTGGACAATTTCACTCAGTTCTATGACAGGAAAACAAACTCACAGAACTTATTTTGACAGGAGAACAAACTCACTCAACACCCCCTTACAGGTAAAAAAATCTTCCGCTGACAGGCAAACAATCCCACGCAACTTTTCCTGATGGGCAAACAATCTCACTCAACTTTTCCTGATGGGCAAACAATCTCACTCAACTTTTCCTGATGGGCAAACAATCTCACTCAACTTCTCCTGACAGGCAAACAATCTCACTCAACTGAACTGACAGCTAAAAACAAACTCACTCAACTTCTCCACAGGTGAAAGAACTAACCATCTTCACACAGAGAAGTTAATATTGCATTAATGGTTGGATATCACAGCGAGTTGTCTCCCTGACCTTCGATTCCCCCAGTTGAGTGACTTTTGAGCGGGGTCTGCTAGACCCGCACCGCGTTGGGATGGTGGTTGATGGTGTTGTGAGTGTGGGAGAAGGGTCCCGGGGCCCCGGCACCCTGGGCCAGCTGCAGGGGGCGGGCCTTGCCACCCAGCATGCACCGGGTGGTCTCACCCACCTCCACCTCTATTGATAGATCGGAGCCTCTTAACCTGCAAAAAAAAATTATCATTATAACCACTCACATATCTAGTGTAAAAATAGATGTGTTCAAAAACGTTACCATAAAATTTCACTAAATATTGACATATTGTTTATTTAGCTGTAGAATAGTGACGAATAATCTGTTTTATAATAATAAATAATTATTTTTAATTTGGAAGATCTTTTCAACAGCAAACCCTCAGTTTATTTATTTATTAACAGAAACAAACAGTACATTAGATACATTCGTTAAAAAAAATTACAGTTAATAAGTATATTACATGGTGGGTACCTATTCATTGTAGTGTCTTATTTATGGTAAATAGTTATGGTAATTGGTTATTATTAATTTACTAGTTATTATTTTTCCCGCAGCTTCGCTCGCATGGTGTAAGGAGTAGCGTGTGTCAATTATTTGACACACGCTACTCCTTACTTTTGAATTCAGAAACGCCCGGGGTCTCAAAAGTTGCGTCTTGCAAAGAAAATGAGAACTGCATTTAAATTTATTTTTTTAAAAATGGTTATTAGCCCGCTAAAATGCATTGAAAATCAGAAAACAAACCTATAACCATTTTTTTTTTAATTTTTAATAATTTTTTTTTTTTTAGTAATCTAATTTTTTAAAGTTTGTTTATTATTAAAAAATGCGTATAACCGACAAAAATGAAAAAAAAGTTCAACTTTATGAATACAAGTAAGTGAACAAGAATTCTGATTTTATCCAGAAAAAGTGTTATTTTCCCCTTTTATTTATTAACCAACACGTCACACATGTTAAAAAAAAATTTTTTTTTTGGTTCCTTGTACTGCAGTTATGTAATGAAAAATAAGTTTGGTATAAAATAAAAAATATGAACCCTTTGTTTTATTTTTTTTCCAAATCACGAAATCAATTTTTTTTCGAAACTTCCGGCCATTTTAGCGGGCTAATAGTGAACAATAATTTCATTTTTTTTTACGTTTTCGAATAGCTACAGATCATACGAAACTTTTGAGACCCCGGGCGTTTAAATATAAGGCCATTTGTTTTCTCTCTATGGAGAGCGACCAGCGCCGGATCTGCCATACGTTCAAAAACGTGCAAAAACCTGGCGCCAACTCCGAAGGGGCGCCGCGGCGCCCGTGAGAAAATAAATATTGTATTAAAATTTAGTTATAATATTCCCTGAATCGTTTAAAAATTACCCATAGTACGAAATAATTATTACGCTCTAGCAACACTTTCCAAAGAAACAGAATGCGCACGCATCTGGTTAGTATCAACGGCTTACGAATTTATAGTCAGTTACAGAATTTTTTTACAAATTCCATATATTTAGTTTAAACGTAAGATCTATTTTTCCATATATCTTTTACCGTCTTTTACGACGAATAGGTGCGATCCAAATTCAATAACCAATCACAGCGCGGTATTTTTGTTCGTAAGCCGTTGATACCATACGTCAGTGTTTAGTGTTTGTTCACTCAACACAGGGGAAATGCAAGGCACAAATTTGAGGTTATAATATTCTTATTATCACTGCTCACTGTCGCTCGTCGGGACTGCCTGTCAGAAGCTAGTAGAAGCTATTCTTGTATTGTACGTTGCCATGAGAACGTATTTGTATTTGCTTTTTCTAATATTCGCGTTGGGTATACAGGTACATAAACGCAGTAAATCTCAAGAATGTCTAATGGACCTAGTTCAGCAAAACCACCCGCATTGTCTCGTAAACTATATTTTAAATCATGGTACGGGCGCAAACAAACAATTCGTTGTATTATTTTAAAGCATAACTTGGAAAGAGTTTTTCCTAAAATAATTAAAATAGCACCATAATTTATGTTTACCCAATAGATTCAGAGAGTATAGGGCTCCTGGCGATCCTCTCTTTAAAAAAAACGAGTGTGAGAGCTACCGCCAGGTCACTTAGAAAAGTTACACCCTTTATATGTCTTGATTTTTTTTATAAATTAGTGTAAAAAAAATAATAATTAAATAAACAAAAAAAAAATAAATTGGGGTGAACAAATTTTTAATCAAAATAAAAATGTAGGGGGGGGGGGGGGCGCCATCGGTACCTACGCACAGGGCGCCAGATTTTGTAGATCCGGCCCTGAGAGCTAGTACGCTAGTAAGGAGGGTTCCCACTCCGCCTCCTCCACCTCCCCCCCCTCTCACAGCCCTTCCTCCCCCCCCTCCCCACACCCCCCCCCTCCCCATCTCTCCCTCCCTCCCCCTTTCCATACATAGTTTTCAAACCTCGCGTGCCACCAATAGCAATTTTTTAATACAAATTTCATAATGCCAGAGCTCACCGAAAGTTTTATAAAAACCTTGTCCTGACAATAACGAACACACAGTTAGTTAGAAAAGGATTATCCAATTTGGTGCAGGGGTTCGAAAGTTATGCGCTTAGCAATTCAATACACATTCAGCCATTCATTTTTATATAATAGATAGATAGGGAACGTACCCATACTACGTGACCTGTTCGGGGGGGGGGGGGGTCTTCAAAATACTACACTTGGTACAAATGAGCGGCGGGTTGCTTAGGTTTTTGGTCACCGGGGGGGGGGGGGGGGGGTTAAAAATTACAAAAAGTTGGTCACGTAGTATGGGTACGTTCCCATAGGTGGTATCGTAGAATAGGGCAAATACAAATGACCTCCATACCGTCTAGAATCTGTGGGACTATAGCATTCCCATTTGGGGTATTTTGAGAGACTAAAGGGAGTGGGGAAGGGAAGGAGATGGGAGAGAGGAATGTTTGAAAGCATCTGACTATTCATCTGACTGGTCACCAAACATGGCAAAAGCTATTTGAAGCAAAATGTAATAATGTAATGGGTTCCCAGACTAATTTGTTGCATTGAGCCATCGACAAACAAAGTCTAGACAGGGTGTGCGGATATTAAAATTGACACCGAAACCAAAATTATTGGCTCCTTAAATTGGGTTAAGAAAACATCCTATTTCAAAAGAAAGTGCATTATTTCGCAGTCAAAAGATCGCAGCAAGCATTGCTTTTTAACTTTTGTTGGTGTGCAAGGACCAAATTTGTCTACCTAGATTTGTGCTTTCGAAGCAAGGCGACGAAATCAGATGTTTGGTTTCATTGGTGGGCCGAATTATTTGACCGAATCTTAAGACACGCCAAATCTAGAATTGATTGATACACAAGTAGATAAGAATCTGATTTCACCAACAATGCAAAGGGTTAATGTGCAGTTCATAGTGTTTTAGGTTAACAAGGCAACAGAACTTTGGAAAAAAAATAGATATCAGCTTCGACTTTAGGGTAGGGGATCAGAGATGTTGAGGTTTGTGAAAGAAAACAATCAGAAGTTTGCATAGTGGTGTGCTAATCATTTATCCGGAGTGAAACATATCAGAGTGGTGTAAAGTCTTTTTTGACTGGATACATGAAATATTGCCACACACTTAAACAGGGTCTTATAATAAATACAACCACTTAAATTTTAGATAAATAATGAAAGAAATTTACTGTTATTAGGTCACCGTAAATAACACTTAATGTTTTTTTATCATGATAAATTTTGAAACAGTTCTCAACGCATAATAAGACATTGCACTCTACGCACATAAATTTTGTAAGTTTTCTCGCTTTGGGCTTCAGTGTTGAAGTGGCGCAGACACGACACCTTTGACAGAGGATTGGGTTTTTTTTCTGAAGAGGGAACTTTAATGGGCACGTGTTTGGAAACAATTTTCGATGATGCATTGGGTAATCTCTTGATGTTGAGGGACATAAAGTACTCGGAAAATTTTCATGATATTTCTGTAATAATTATTCAACACTGCCATTTGGAAATCAGCCAAACTGTTTGTTTTTATGTAACGGTTTGGTATATTAAGTGTGAATTTTAGTAAATACAGATCAATAATATGAAATGCAACTTTTCTGTACCATTAGACTGACTTCCTCATACAACTTAAAATGCTTAACATCATGTCAGATTTGTCTAAAAGGTCCACATTCTTGTTATAATCTAGAACACATTGTGGTTTTAAAATGGGCTCTCCCGTCAATCTGTTTTGTTGTTTGAAGGTCCAACAGAACCATCGTGAAGAGTGTCATCTTTGGGGATGGTGTGTGAAGGGTCTTTTTAGGGAAAGGAAGGAGAGGAAGTTCTGGGAATAAAAAAGGTATGAGGGATGGGTAGGAATTTGGGAATCAATGCATCCAGGAGTGACGGACGTACAAATCTATCCCTCCTATTGCGGCACAAGGCGATGGGGCGAGAGAGTCCAGCTGAAGAAGTAAAATGTCTCCATCAACCAGTCTCTTCCAATCCGGCCCGCCACGCAGTAGGTGGGCAAACGCAGTAGGTGAGCAAACGCATGTGCCGCCAAGACCTAGACAAATCTCACCCCAAGAACCCGGTTACCCCCTGCTAAGTCACCAAACGTAGTGAACCACTTGGGGTAACCTATGGCAGGGGTGTTGGGATATCCAATAAATGGTTCCCAGGGCAGCGATACTTATACCCAGTGGCGGCTCGTGACTTTTTGTGTGCTAGGGTGCTAATATTTAAAAAATGGCATCATGGATGTTGTCGTATGCGTAAAATTTTTTTTTTTTTTTTTCAAAAATCGGTGTTTTGTATGAAGATTTTTCAGGAAATCGGTGTGGCACACCGCCAAACTGAAACTTTCTGAAATTTTTCATACAAAAAACTGATTTTCAAAAAAAAAAAATTTTTTTTTTTCGGCTACAACAACTTCATAATGCCATTTTTTTTTTTATTTCAGCACTCTAGCACACCCAAAAGTCACGAGCCGCCACTGCTTATACCCGCATTCCAAATTATAAGAATACTAAATTAAACTAAAAGGATTGAAACAAAGAGTAACATTGAAATAAACTAATAATAAAAATAAACATAAAATGAGTTTGAAATGAAACTAAACAATGGTCTGATATTTAATACTGTACATTGTCATTTTTCTTTGTTATCATGACTCAAGAAGAAAGTGTCACATATGAAACCCGTGTAGTAATATGAGCTACACGATAATAAATAATCTGATATATACTTTTGAAATATACCAATCAACTTCTTATAACAATACGTTATAATTACACAAACATCCTCGGGTTACGTGAAAATATTTGAATTCCTCCCACGTCCACCATTATAAGTGGAATGTGTTGCTGGCGTAATGATAGACCATTCGGCTAGCAGAGGATTGAACCCATGACATCTTCATGGGAAACTTTTTGCCTATTTGGCTACTAAGCCTTTTCTATACTTCATATTTGAATCATGTAATTTCTAAATCTGCTATTTCAACTTTCACTGATTTGGAGAAAACCGTAAAAAAAAATGTCATATCTCTAGGGTAAATAAGTAATTGCATTTCAAGTTTTTATACAATAGCAGGGGAGCCCAAAGCGCGACAGAATAACTAAGGGGAGATACTTTGCACCCTGTTATGAACTACCACCATATATGAACCCTTAATAAAGGGGGGTGCGTCTAGGACAACCGATCAGATTAGTAAAAAAAAAAATCGATTGTGGATATACTTTGAGCGTGGTTAATTTTTTTTTTTTAATCTTCGTAAAAATGTGAACAAGATGTCATACTCAGATAATTTTGTCAAA
This sequence comes from Limnephilus marmoratus, assembly GCA_917880885.1. Lineage (NCBI taxonomy): Eukaryota > Metazoa > Arthropoda > Insecta > Trichoptera > Limnephilidae > Limnephilus > Limnephilus marmoratus. Next base: position 21,635,427 of record OU862919.1, on the reverse strand, counting down.
AATCGGATATAGCGGGAAGTGAAATTATAGGATTAATTTATTAACCGGTTCCATGACATAAGTGTGTTTACGGCAGGCGAACCATACAAATTACCGCATGCATTTACATGCCCTTCTTTATGCCTTTGTTCCTTACTTATGAAATGTATTTAGAATAATTTAAAATATGGAACATACAGAGACATCTATTGGGATGATCAAGAAGCACTTTAATATTACAGTTGAGTAAGTCAGTGATATTATTACATTACAGTTTAGGGGGCATACATTAATTACGTGAGCAGTTTTTCTTCCAATCTAGACCCCTCCCCCCCTCTTGGTGAGATAAATTTGAGCCACTTTGTATATCCTTTCAAGCAACATGAGATTTTATTATTATTTCAGAAAGTCATTAATAAGATGAAGTTTGAGCATGTTAGTTTCGCTCTTTTTACATTGACTTGCACATTTGATCTCGTTGGGTAGTTGATTATATTTTGTGTGAGCTATGTATTCTAGGGATCTTAGTCCATATTTTGTTGATTTGATTTTTGGTATATGAAGTTTTTTGTGATTTCTTGTGTTGTGTTGGTGTACGTCGCAATTGTAATATAGTGTAGTGTTGGAATGTGCCGAGTGTTGAATTACTTGTAATATAGTTTTCGTTATTTCAAAAGTGGGAATGGTATTAAAAGGAAGTATTTGGGTGTTTCTGTAGATGTCTTTGACATGTGTGTCCCAAGGTAAACTGAAAATATTTCGCAGGGCTCTATTTTGGATGACTTGGATTTCTGAAATCATTTTTTTTGTAGCAAATCCCCAGATTCCGGCGAGATATATTAGATGTGAGTGAATCATAGCATGGTAAATCGATTTTAATAGAGAGGGAGGAAGTAACCCGAGAAGTTTATATAAAACACCAGTTATAGGAGTAATTTTGGATAGAACATGTTTAAATTGGTGATTCCATGTGAGTTGTGAATCAATGAAAAAGCCAAGATATTTTGTAACATCAGCCCTTTCAAGGCGGTTATTATCAAGACTTATATTAAGACTTACATTTTTTTTATTTGCAAACAGTATGTAATGTGTTTTTTTTATGTTTAGGCTATATATGTACATATATATGTACATATATATATGTACATATATATTAAATAAACATTGAACATGTTTCCGTGCTGTCTGGTTTGATAAGGGGAAGCTAGGGTGGTTTGGGCATAAGGGAGGATGAAAAAAGAAAGAAGTGATTGGTGGAAGAAGTCGGACGCTATCGCTCCTCGAGGCGGTCTCTTCAAAGTGTTCTTATGTTCTTGGAACTTGCATCGGCTTGTCTGTACTTATTATGGATTGGAGTAATGAAAAATATCTACATAGAAGCGTACCAAAGTTTCTGATGTCTGTGGGATCCAATTCATGGAAAATAAAAATAATAGCAATAACTCTTGGAAAATAAAATAAAAATAAGTCTCTTCCTTCCTTTCTTTTTCGATAATTGAGTCAACGATAAATGCAGCACTTCAAATCACAACGTCGCTCTCACTATCAGACATGTTGTAGTCAATACTACCACTGATTGTTTAAGAATGAGCAATGAGCATTCGCTCACCAGATCTAAACGAACACTAAAGATCAGGAAAGAACGCTCTTGTTTCAGCTCTAGCTCTAGCTCGTTTGGTCTAAATCCACCTTGAGACGATTTATGAATATGTACTAAGACCAAGATGTTTGGCGGTTCATCTTCTTATGAGGAATCAGCATTATGGTTAGTTAGTTACATAATATAATTGACAATGCTCACATGTGATATCTGTTGGCAACGACGCCCACCAGCTCCCCAACCAGATCCTGTCCAGCACCAGGCGGGATTAGCGCCACCACCAGATCGTTGTTGGAAGCGGGCACTCCCAGCACCACCAGCTGGGCATTGCCGCTCATCACTCGGATCACGCCCAACTGCAAACAGACACTAAATTAGAGAGGTACAAATCATGCTGCACAATACACATGGTATTCTAGTAGTTCTGTGAACAGAAGACCTTGCATCCAACAAAAAGTATTAGATTTAATCTTATTTTATAAATCAAAAGTTTCCTCGGAAATCATAAGATTTGTAAATAGGTACTTAACAACTCCGACCGGTAAGCGTGTTTACATGACAATGTAACAATAGCAGTAAAATACAATAAGTGTGTTTTTAACACAAAAATCATTATAACTGTGTTATTGTTCTAGTGACAACCCTAAAACAAAAAGTAGAAGATCCACATTGAATCAAGCTTCACATCTCTATTCAAAGTTGTCCATAGAAGCAATGACGTTATATAAATAGACTCGCCATAGTCTCACATACTCGCAAAATAATGTGGCAAGTAAGCAACACTCTTTTGTTTTCAGCGGTTTCCAGTCATTTCTTAATTCAAAAGTTATTCATGTATCAAAAAAATATGCTACTTCCACACCGAAGCCAACCTTCCAACTCGAACTTTCAACGCACTAACTATCCTTCAACACAACCGTCCGAAAATTTGAAGTGGGAGTTGGCCTCAGTGTGGCCGTACCAGAAGGCACTAATGACGCATTAAATTGTCCGACGGGAAACATGAAAATTAATTGTATTGCTTATAAAAATCGATAACAATAATAAGTAATTTGTGTGCACACATGTAAATGAAATGTTATTTCTTCACTTTTACCACTATTTGTCGTGTAATGGAAACACTTTCTCATCACACAGGAGGCATTTCGGCACTTTTTAAATGCAATTTTCCTACTGGTACTAAAGTACTAAAGTACTAGAGATCGAGACCAGTGCAATTGCCTTGCTTTTGGCTTCCCACTTTGAGATTTCTACCCCGCGTCTATTTATAAAACGTCATTGCATAGAAGTACATAAAAAAGACTTATTTTGTAGAAACAGTTTTACCTGCCAAATCGCCTAAGTGTCGTTAGACATTGATAATTTTTTACTAAATATTATTGTATGAAATGGTAAAAAAGTGAGGTGACAAAATTGTTTATTATACATTTATACAATATAATAATTGTTTTTCTTACAAAATCCGTGATTTTAGTACCGTTTTCACATAAAAACATCATGTGAGTCATTTTTACAATTTTTTTGTTTGCATTCTAAATTTTAATATTTACAAATGTTAATATTTATTTGTAATATAACAATTAGAAAGCTTATTTCATAACCTTTCAAAAACAGTTTTTCATATTCGGCTACGTTCAGAAATGTTTGATTTATAGAGCTTTAATTGCGAAGCTGAAATAACACAAAGTTTTTATAAATCTCACAGTTTGTTTATGAAAAAAAACTTGCACAATCGTAAAATACCTGCGTGTTTAAATACCTACCGACTTAATTATAAACCATACACTCTATGTAACATTTCTTGACTTTTTTTCCAAATGTGAAATCTTTGTGTTTATTTGAACTTTCTAATCTGAATTATTTTACTATGTAGATATTATGATGGTACCTACCCGCATGAAGAAAATTTGAAAAAAGAATTCTCATTGAGATATGTAGTGACTTAGTACAAAGGAATTGTACAATTTCAATTTCACTATCTCAATTCTTTTTTCAAACTTTCTTCACACAGATAGGTAGAATAATATTGAAATAATGCAGATTAGAAAGTTCAAATAAACACAAACATTTCACATTTGAAAAAAGAATCCTTACAGGCCACCACCTTGAAACAGAAAGTATAAATAAATTTACAAACAGACGAAATGAAAAACGGTTGTGTTAAACTAGGACACACTTTTTTCTTATTGTACAATTGAAAAATACAGAAAAAAATGGTGTTTGCATTATTTGTTAACATACTGCAGCACTTCACAGTGTCCACTCTCCCGCGTCCGCGGGAATGCTATGCAGTTTGTATCACGTGATTCAAAGTGGTGAGGTTTAATGAAAAAGAATTTTGATTTATTTTTAACACGTACATCGCTCAACAAATCAGTTCAGACGTCCACCGTGAGCGGCTCAATTTTGAAATTTTTTTATTTATCCACTTATGTCAATGAAATAAAAATTAAGCCATTTTTTAAAACAGGGTCGAGTACCAACATTGATTTGAATCTTGGGTGCTGCTCGATCATATATGTATGCATCAACTGCGCTGAGGACTTGCCTTTCCAAATCACTAACACGTGTGACATGCATCAACCATAGGAAAAAATTGAAAAAAAAGTCAACCTACTTCAAACTGACATCTACATTTTTTACTGCACAGTTATAGAAACGCTGATACACTTTGTACAACCCAGTCTTCAAGATTATGTATTTCATTTATTCATTATAGAAATGAAAATTTCTTTAGCACCGTTGTGATTCGAAACTCGATGAAACGTAAAATAGCGACACTAAAAAGAGACAAGCACATACATCTATAGGATTTAGTCTGCGAGTGAATGAGATAGTATAATCAGTCTCCTCTTTGTGAGGTGCTTCGTAGCCTCCCTACTCTTGTCTACTCTAGTTTTCTAAAGGTTTCACTACTACCATGTGTGAATTGCACACTCTGTTTTTATTAGTTTATGGAATGCATTATTCCCCTCTGCATAACTTCTGAAAAGAAAGTAATTATTTATTATTAGGTATAAAAAATTAAATTGTTTTACCTCTGAAATGGCTAATGGCTTCTTCATGGGCTTGAAATTCTTGGGATCCAGCTTGTAGAGATGTCCCTCGGTGACCAGGAGGCATCGCTCGGCTACCTTGTTGAAGCGGTTGACCTTGAAGAGGCGACAGGAGAAGAGAGGGCGGGCAGGCGGCTTGAGGGCGGCCACTGCCTTGTTGTAGAGGGCGCTGTGGGGGTTGTAGGACGGCTGGGAGAGGTAGTCACCGGTCCACGAGCGCTGAGCACCCCATTCAGAGCGGCGTCCCTTCAGGCAGCCGGCTGCTGCGATTTTCATCCTGCAAAATGGCCATTTTATAATGGATTGCAACATTTGAACACTTGAAATTTTTATGTTTTTGGTTGTGAAATTATTGTAGGTACAAGGTGTCCGGGGATAAAGTGTAACCGTTCGGGAGGTGATTCAACATACAAAAAAAAGATAAATCAAATTTAACCCTTGAAATGTAAAATTCACGCGACCTAACACTACTTTAGTGTGTCATGATAAAATGCCGAGCAGCCCGCCGTGCGCCGGCTGATACTATTTTCATAATAACTTACTTGTTTTCTGAAAAATGATGTTTTTGTAAATTGTACCGCCATGCCTACCATATAATGTGTTTATAACACTCTTTTATCTCTAATGTTATAATAAAATAAAATATATAATATAGAACGAATACGAAAACATTTTTGAATTATATAATATTTTTCAGCTAAATAAGCACTTTTCACAATAAAATAACTTTTATGAGACTTTCCTGTAAATAAATACAGTGATTTGACTTTTGAAAATCAGAATTAAGACATTTGACAGGCGATTTTCACATTATTTGTAAGTAAAATTTTTTGTAAGAAGCTGGAATAATACGTAATATTAAAATACATAATTTCCTTATATATAATATATCCTAATACATAATATATCTTAGAATGACAGGAGCATTTTTTAAAGGATGATAATACCATAAAATCGAGGCATATGCGATGAGTTACTAGCAAATCCGCTATGGATTCATCGGTACATGACGGGTACAACCGTCAGAAGTCCACTACGTATTTCTTGGCACACTAGAAGTTAAGCAATACATTGTTAACGACTGGAGCGATTATGGTCGAAAAATGGACCACTTTTATTTTTCTGCTATTGAGAGTGGTTAAAAATTGGACCACATTTTCCTAACGTTCGTAAAACGTTTATTGTAATTATTTCAAACATTTCCTTGGTCAGCCATTTATTTTAAAACGAAGCTATTGAAATGCTTTATCTATTATGACCATAGATGTCGCAAATCCGAACTTCGTAGACTATATCAGAACGATGTTAACATAAATTTTTAAAATATTAATTTTCCGCTCAATTTTTGATCAGCTGTTTACGATTAAAATTAAATCCTTTTTCCATAGATATGCACCTTTCATTATCAAATACACAGACAACAAACATACAGAAATCGAAAATATTCTATGTTGACACGAATAAGTTTAATAATAACCCCTCACGGCAGTTTCAAGTTAAAAGTCTCCATGTTAAAATTCGAAGGTAAGATTTTTTTAATCTTAACGAAAAATTATAAAAATTGTGAAATCTCAAGCAATCGAGGCAAATTTATTTATTTCACGTGATCACTCCAGTGGTAAATATTAAAAGAAGAGGGCCCATGAAATACCCTCATTGAAGAGTTCAAGAAAGAGTAAGGGTGAGTGAGACGTGTGTGGAAGAAAACCGGAACATTGTGGGAAGACTCTTAAGTTGGAGATGAATGGATTAGATTGGTGGAGATTGTTGAAGAGACCAAATCAGGTGTTAGGGTGAACAGCAAGTTCAAATTTAGAGAACAAGGACGGAAAAAATAGAACAATTCATCAAATTTTAAAGTTAATTTTCAAGTTCTGTGATTATTTTAGTTTTATTAAACAACGGGCCTATAATGATATAACAGAACTTGAATAGAACTTACACAGAGCTTGAAAATTAACTTCAAAATTTGATGAACTGTTCAAATTTTTTCTGTTTTGATTGGAAATTTCTATATGGGAGATTCCCCAAAGCGAGATAAATACGTGTAAAAAGACAAGAGTTTTGAGTGTACAATTATCTGTTAGTTAAATATTTAACTCACTTGAGTTGAGGCCACTGGTCTCTGGGCACGGGCTTCAGCAGCAGCCAGGCCCTCCAGCGGCGGTGCGCGGCCTGCAGCAGCGCCACGGGTATCCCCCGCGGAGCGGGACTCGGCCAGCTGCCAGGCGGCAAGGCTCCGTTGCGGGAAGCACGCACCCGCCTCTGGAGCTCAGCGATGTACTGTCGCCGCTTGCTGTTCCTGGAGTGGACAAATTAATACCATTAGTGTTTAAGATTGATGGATTGCGAATTAGGACCCTAAAAAGAGACAAATAACATTGACTTAAGCCAGGTGCACACTATTTTATTAATTTAGTAAAGCAGAGACGGTATACTGATTGTTCGTGTGAGCACTTAGGACTAGCAATGTGTAGGTTCAGCTGGAGTGGACTCTTGAACTCGGGTTCTTCACGGGAAGCGGATCCTACTCCCACTCCTTTTTCAAATCGACTACTCCCAGAGAACCCGGTCCAGTACTTACGCGAACCTGTCCGAGTCACTCTAGAGTCAGGAGCAGGCCCCAGGTTCGCCGGCTCTGGTCGAACCTGTGCGTCTCGGTCCGAGCCATTCACCAGTCGGGAGTGGCTCCCGGAACGTGCTCCAAGAACTCAAGTATTAAAAGGAAGCACTTCACAGAGGCCTCTGGCAAAATGCAGATCTTACCCATCTCTACTCAGGGCATCTCCCATTTCACTTTATTCCTTTGAGTTTGTTTTCTGGTTCTGTAAGGGTATCTGTTTTCCCGCATATGGATCTCCTGGTGGATCCTGTAGCGTAAGAGTTTTTCCATCAGAAGTATCCCGCTTTTATCAAAACTTTTCAAAATTGTCCTTAACCTTAAAATTAACGACTGATCCTCAGTGTTATTCAATCTGAGCATGGTTGCTCACACCTTGGCTTGCGATGGCTATCTCAGGTCACGTTCAACTATGGGTTTGCCACACTCTACTATAAACAACATTACAAACCACTAATTAACCACATTAAAATAAATCAAAATAAATAGACAGGATACTTACTTCCATGCCCTGGCGATGACATTAGCAGCTTTGAGCTTCTTGTAGCGCATTCTGGCGAGCGCCCCCCTCCATTGCTTCTGCAGCAGGATGACTATGCTGGGCAGAAGCGCGGCGCGGGCGGCCTCCAGAGCGTGCAGGGTCTTGGCACTCCTAACACAACAAAATCAAATAAATAAAATTTCAAAGGCGTCAAAAGATGTTGATGTTGAAAAGCAATCAATCGATTATATAAAATGAAATGAAATATGAAAGCTTACAGAAATCTGAAACTGTACCTGATGAATAGTTTGGTGTGACCGTACTGCACGTCGGTGATGTTCCTGTCCCTCAGCAGTACCATGACGCCCTCGCGATCGCTGCCCTGGCGGAAGTTGGGCCAGGTGAACTGCGACAGCATCTTGTAGCGCTTCAGGAAGCGGTCGTAGCGCTGGCGGTTGGCGAAACCGGCCCTGCGCACACGGACGTTTTCAACGAGACCTAGGTAGGCCACTTGATGGGCCACCTGTAAAAGATTTGTTAAAAGGTGTATTAAAAAGTACACCATTTGTAGGTGCAAAACTTTTCAAAATTGTCCTTACCCTTAAAATGAATGCCTTTTTTTGCTGTCATCCGATAGAATCGCAGTTAACGAAAAAGTCATTAATAATTTTAAGGTTAAGGACAATTTCTTATCCTTAATTAGAACCGGAATCGCCCCAAAAATCGTTAATTTTAAGGTTAAAGTCAAGTCCTTATCCTTTTTTATGAAGAGGAATCGCCCCTAAGGATCCTCTGAGGAAATGAAGGAAAGAGCTGAAAGGAGACTACTAGGAATGAAGCGTTTCCTAGAGTTGGCCTAAGGATAAGGAATTGTCCTTAACCTTAAAATTATTAATGACTTTTTCGTTAACTGCGATTCTATCGGATGACAGCAAAAAAAGGCATTCATTTTAAGGGTAAGGACAATTCCTTATCCTTAAGTAGAGCCGGAATCGCCCCTCAGGACTATCCAAGTATTGTAGGTTGCAGCACTGATGATGATAATATTCTCACCAGTTGTTTGTCCCAAACCGAAGGGCTTTGTATGGGATTAGGTTTCACGCATCTGACGTAGAAGGGCTCCTTGGTCTGCAGGTCCAGCACAAGGGCAGACATGGAGGCCCGGAAGAGGGAAGCGGCGGAGGGTGGCCTCTTGGAGGTTTGCTGGATGTGTGTAGCGCCCTCCGGCCACATTTCCCGCAGGCTGGAGTTGGTGGAGGAGTGTAGCAGACGCTTGAGGTCCTGCCAGAGGGCATCCTTGTTCTTGTCCATGAAGCCTATCACGCTGTAGGTCACGTCGCCCGCGTAATGCCTGCAAGAAAATAAGATGTCTGTACAGTTAATTCTGTTTTTACACTCTCTTTTGTTACAATATTTCGATACAACACAGTCAAACAGAGTATAATGGTAACATTAATTTTTTTTCCCACCCCCTTGCAAATATTACACAATAATTTTGACATCCTTGAGTGATTTTCATACAAAAGATGGGTATAGGTGCTGTATCCAGCGCCGGATCTGCCATACGTTCAAAAACGTGCAAAAAACCTGGCGCCAACTCCGAAGGGGCGCCGTGAGAAAATAAATATTGTATTAAAAATTTGTTATAATATTCCCTGAATCGTTTAAAAATTACGTATAGTACGAAATAATTATTACGCTCTAGCAACACTTTCCAAAGATACAGACTGCGCACGCATCTGGTTTGAATTCAACGAAATTCAACGATTTACGAATTTATAGTCAGTTACAGAATTTTTTTACAAATTCCATATATTTAGTTTAAACGTAAGATCTATTTTTCCATATATCTTTTACCGTCTTTTACGACGAATGAGTGCGATCCAAATTCATTAACCAATCACAGCGCCGTACTTTTATTCAAGAGAACAAACAAACAGACGGCGCCTTTCAAAATGCTTTTGTACGATTTAAATCTCTAGGAGAAGGGACTTAAAGACCATTTTCTTGTGAAATTTTCAGTAAATTCAAAATTTCATTAGCATAAACATCGCACGGTTTGCAAGGTTGCAACTTGTTAACAGTTTCATCATTGATTTGACAGTTGAAGTTCGTTAAATGTACCTATAATTAATTTCTATTAGATTTGTTATTTTACAGTCAGTAATAATCAGTGTAAGCATCTTTCGTAAGCCGTTGATACCATAGATACGTTCGTGTTTGTTCGCTCAACACAGAACACAGGGGAAATGGAAATGCAAGGTACAAATTTGAGGTTATATTATTAGATTTTTTAATTAATAACTAAATTTCTATTGGTTGTTAGAGGTTGTGGATTGTGGATTACAATGAATAGAACAATAATTAAAAAAAACTTTCAGGCTCGCAGAATCTAAAACTTAGAATTAAAGAGCATAATGACATAAAAAAACTCGTTTCAAAACTCAAAATTCCATTAGTTTATTAGTTCAGGAAGGTCCTGTACAATTGAAAGGTTTTGATTTTCCTATTACGAACAAGTGTAAATTTAATACTAAGTATTATTACAAGAAACTGCCTAATGGAGAAGAATTACATAGATCGTGGCTTATTTATTCGAAAACTTTAGATAGGGTTACACCCTTTATATGTCTTGATTTTATTTGATAAATTAGTGTAAAAAAAAAAAATTAAATAATAAAAAAAAAATTGGGGTAAACGAATTTTTAATCAAAATAAAAATGTAGGGGGGGGGGGGGGCGCCATCGGTACCTACTGCACAGGGCGCTAAATTTCGTAGATCCGGCCCTGGCTGTATCGCCTTGAACCCCCTTCCTTTGTTCCCCTCCCCTCCTCCCGGATTCCTCTCTACCTCCCGCCTTCCCTCCCTGCTGCTTAATCATATGAAACACATTAGTGTCCGACAGAAACTAGTTTTTACAGCCGAAATCAAAACTGAAACCGAATTTCGGCTTCGGTCTCAGATTCGGCCGAAACTGAAACTTCCATTACAGTCATGTTTTCGTGGGAAAAACTGAAAACATTCACATAAATACCTAACCTAAACTTTATTGTTAGTACGTAATGTACGAAAACCTACGCATTATTTTTATATTAAAGAAATCAAATTTTATTATTCATTAACTATCATGAACTAAATCACTTCAATAGTTAAATAAAACTTATCTCTTTCGAAATAATGTTATAAACACTCCCAATGTCATAACAGAAAAAACAAACAAACAAACAAACAAACAAGTCCTGTTCCGGATGTGATAAGGTCTATGTGGGCAAAACAGAGCAGACGATCTCCAAAAGGATATCGGAACACTTTAGAGCTTGTAAACTTGGCCACCCTGACAAATCGGCAATCGCCGAGCATTTAATTGAAACCGGCCATTACTTTGGATTTGTTCTGTCCTGGGAAGACCCAAAACTTATAGAGTACGCCTAATTACAGAGGCAATTGAAATCCATAAAAATCCTATTAACATTAATAGAGACGATGGAGCTAAGCTCAATAGTTCTTGGTATCCAGTAATTGACGGCTACACCAAAGCTAAATGCAGAAAACCATTTTGAAGTATATTGTAAGTATTGCTTCCAAGAACTTAAGCACACATTTCACCACTAACATTTACACATCTGCCCTGATGATGGACACTGTAACGCTATCCGAAACGTTGGCCAAAGGAGGAGGTAGGTCAACACGGCATAACACCACAAAAACAAATAACAAAAAAAGTCCTGATACGACTATGAGAGCGGACGCAGCAACATGACACTTCGTCGCTCACAGTTCAGTGCACCCCGAACATGTCCGAATTCAGTTTCAGTTTCGGCCGTAGCTTCGGCTGGATGGCAGCTGAAACTGAAACTAAGCCGAAACCTAGACCAAAACCGAAAGTTCAGTCACTAAAATACATGCATTTATTTAAACAACTCGTGCGCCATCTATTTTAAATTTTTTATGCAAATTTCATAACACTAGAGGTCATCAGGATATGTATATAGGAACCTTTCATTGCAATCTGATGATTGGGAAAGGAAATAATTTCATAAAGCCAGAGCTCACCATTATATTTAGAAACCTTCGTGGGCAAGCGTACAACAATATTCACCAAAGTTTCATTGCAATCGGTTAAATGGTTTAGGAACACATTTGGGACAGACAAAGAAACACTTCACAAAAAAAAGGATTTCGGCAATGGTTTTTTTTGCATAAATCAAAACAGGCTGCCAGTGCTAAGCCAGAATTTCATAATTTTATTGCCATCTACAAATACACAAAGGATAGGAGTATGTGATTTCACCCGATGTCTAATGTTACAAGTCGAGTTGAATTGTCCTAACAGAGTGCAAAACTTAACAATGTTTTATTACTGATAGTGTTTTCAAGTTTTTTCATTGTGGGCAAAGTTGAATGCTTTGAAAACTAGCTGATTGCAGATTCAAAGACCACAGAATTAATATTTTTCTAGAGTGGTGTCCAGATAATATATTCTTACGTGATCCTGAAGTGCTCCTTGTGTTTGAGTGCCTTGTCCGTGGGCAGCAGTTGGCGGGAGGTGTAGTGGGCGTGCTGGGCCAGTCGGGAGTCCAGAGCGCCGAGGAGGACCTCATCAGAAACCTGAATCATAATTGAGTAGAGACTTAATACTTCATCATTTTATTACAAGGTCTGATGTATGATCTGGAAATAAGTTCAATGATAAATGCAATTTCTATAATCTATGAAAACTATCTACTGCTAAATTTAATTTTTACATCACACTGTAAACCGGAATCAAACAGGGCATTAGGAATACAAATTTATTTATTTATTTTCATGTGTATGGCACAACAACATGTGCCAGTAAAGGCAGGTCCAGAGCTCAAACATTTGTCGCAACTTGCCGTGAAAGTCCATCAAACATCACATCAACATTTTTTGTTTTCCGTCTCCTCCGTTTGTTAAAACACTAAATACGGTTGAAAGATTGGTGCGAAGTTCGCGCCATCGCACACAATTTGGCTTGTGGTCTGCAATAAGGACGTCTCGACGCTTAAGCAATGAGCACTCGACGTTCGACGTTTGCGTTCTGATGAAAAAGAGATGCATCGGGGGGAAAACAGAGATATTTTAATAGATATTTATTTATCAGGAGAGATTTCCGACTAATATCGATTATTGCACGACCTAAAGTTACTATTAAGAATTTAGAGTGCGTAAATATTTACGTCAAAAACAGAATAATTATAAATATTTGATATTACATTATAATTTTATTATCAAATATTTTTATTATTATATTATATTTAGGTATAATAATATTTTGAACTCATGATTATGATCGCTCTTTGCATATAACCACAAAAGGCCGTTCCGTTAATTCTCCATACATCGACCGCATTGCGCGGCATCTGTCAAAAAATGAACTATCCCCCCCCCCCCCCCCGCCTGCCTTCCCGCTTCACCCGGGATGGAATCTGGAATTGGAAATGGAAATTGGAATTTAGGAAATGTTTTCCGTAGAACATGGGAAGCTCGAAACACAACAAAAGTTGACAATATTTATGATGTTGATGACAAACATTTAATGTTGTTATTTATACAAATCTTAATTTTGGATTTGAGTACGGAACTGAAAAATTATTTTTTATAATCAAAAGATGGAACAATTTTCTACTACTTCATTTATTTTTGCTTTAAATTATAAGATATAAGCTATTGAAGTTTTTAATGTTTCATGATTTAACCGGTGAGAGGCCGGGACCCGGAATATGCGGGCCTACAATGCGCATGCGCGAGAAAATAATTCAAATATTTGAATAATATTGTCTTTGAAAAACTTTTGGTCTGTGATTTTGACCCTTATATGTACGAATTTGTATGAAAAACAGTGTCAAAATCGCTTGCGCCATCATTACTCTAGGTAGTGTTAAAGATTTCTCTCGAATTGACACACTGGATTATTTTTAAAACGATTTCTTCTATGACGATGCGCTGTCAGATTTTGCCGCGGAATTAACGGTCGCAATTACTGCGTGAATCGCGAATAAAACGTCGTAAAACCTATTAATTTACGTAATAAATGCAAGTAATGTGATTTTAGTGGATAGTTTATTGAGTTGTGAACGTGTTTCAGTCAATAAAATATACAATAGCTTAAAATTTATCAACAAAACATTCAATTCAAAATTCAAAGTGGTGGTTTTTTGGTGTAGTTCCGCGAATTTCCGCAAAATGTTCCGACGTCTGACGGGTTAAGAGGCAACTTGGGCAATTATTTGTGAGTAAACATACCTAAACAATTTTTTCAGGACAAAATATTAAAATTTTAGCTTATTACACTTTATTACCCAATATAAAAGCTGCCATATCGTATGGGCATATGAAAAAAAAAATTTTTCAGATAATTTTACCTGCGTTGGATTGAGGCAGGCCTCATCCATGATGGAGATGATTCCCTTGTGGGGAGCGTCCACCAGTTCGCAGATGACCCTGTTGTTGAAGTACTGAATGGGGGTCCACTGGATACCCTCGCGCTGGTACTCTTCCTGCTCCTGTCTGAGGACCAGCTCTGGAATAAACATAATCCATATAGTGCGTGTGGTACAGAGCACTTCGGAGACAAGTGTCCACTACACCATTTCAATTCAATGCCATGGCTGAAGAAGAAACAGTAATTTATTCTATTTTTTGTAAACATTACGTCATCACGTAGTAGTTATTAGAGATGCCACGAATAGTGATTTTGCCGAATACCGAATATTCGGCAACCGAATATTCGGCGACACTTAATACATTTCACGGGTGACAGGTTCCGGCAAGCATCATTGAAGTGCGTGTGGTTACTATGTATTCGTTTTATTTGCGAGTAGGTCGTGTCACAACATACATTATAGTTGATTGTTACATCAAATTGTGTTATTTTATAGTGTGTAACACGTCTGCTTGTTGGAGAAAAGCTCTATGAAATGGCACCATTTAATAAAAAATCACCTATTTGGGAATATTAAGAAATTTGTAGTGAAGACAATAAAAGTTAAGTATTAAATTTATATGCATTTTTTTCATCTTTTGGTATTCGGTATTCGGCCGAATGGTTCGCAATATTCGGCCGAATACCGAATAGTAAAAAAAGTAGCCGAATAGGCCGAATACCGAATAGTAGACGAATATTCGTGACATCTCTAGTAGTAATAGAAGAGAACTAGATCTCGTAATAGGCTTATTGGCCGCAATAATAAAAAGTCTTTTATTACAGAATGTTAGTTGAATAAAAGAATAGGGAACAGAATTTCCTATTCCATCTCCCATTAAATATTTATCTATAGTCTGTCAAATAAAAGTAGAAAATATGAAAAATGGAACTACAAAATTTGTAGGCTGGCAACACCAATTTACCTGTCAAATATTCTTTTAAAGTGCAATGACACTTAAAATACAGAACACTATACATATTTAAAAAAACATTTTATTGTTCCTGAAAAAAAAAAAAAAATTTAAATCGAAGAAGCACTGTTGTTAACCGGTCAAATGCCGGAGACGCGCCGGCGCGCGGGTCCTAATGCGCAGGCGCAGAAAATAAAATTTCAAATATTTGAATAATATTGTCTTTGAAAAACTTTTGGTCTGCGATTTTGACCCTTATATGTACGACATTTGTATGAAGAACAGTGTCAAAATCGCTTGCGCCATCATTACTCTAGGTAGTGTTAAAGATTTCACTCGAATTGCCACACTGGATTATTTTTAAAACGATTTCTTCCATGACAATGCACTGTCAGATTTTATCGCGAAATTAACGGTCGTTATCATTATCGCGATGTATTTGTATCGCGATTAAAACGTCGTAAAACCTATTAATTTAGGTACGTAATAAATGCAAGTAATGTGATTTTAGTGGATAGTTTATTGTGTTGTGAACGTGTTTCAGTCAATAAAATATACAATAGCTCAAAATTTATCAACAAAACATTCAATTCAAAATTCAAAGTGGTGGTTTTTTAGTGTTTTTTCGCGAAGTTCCGCGAAATTCTGCGAAATGTTCCAGCATTTGACTCTTTAAGGTACCTACTTAATGACATAAATTGTGTTTTACAAAGTTATCGACTTTCATTTAATTTAACATAGATTTGAATTTAACAGTAAGTAGAAAGGAAGAATCATTAATGGTGAATTTAGTTACACTATTTTTAGATCTGAATGAGTTAAATACATTCAGATCTAAAATTAGAGACATGATACAAAGGACTCCAGATACTAATATCTACAGCCTGTATGTCGGACGAATATCTACAGCTCATATGTTGAACTAATATCTACGAACTTCAGAGTGTTGACTAACAGAGCTAAGGTCGGACGAATATCTATGACGGTTCCAGTGTTGACTAATATCTACAGAGCGTAGGTTGAACTAATATCTACAGAGCGTAGGTTGGACTAATCAGCTAAATGTGTCCAATAGCCCGATATTAGGGATTTTTACATACATACTTACATAAATTAAGTTTTTTAAACTGCATACGCAATACTACGTTATTCCAATATGCTATACATAATTGCAAATCCAACCTCTGCCAGTACTGTAGATATTCGTCAACACTTTGGTTTTCATAGATATTAGTCAGCAGTTTGAGCTGTAGATATTCGTCAACACTTTGGTTCTCACAGATATTAGTCAGCAGTTTGAGCTGTAGATATTCGTCAACACTTTGGTTCTCATAGATATTAGTTCGATTTTTTCAGTTTTTGGAATTCCTGTAGATATTAGTAGACGCCTCCATATAAAGCACGGGCAATGCTAGTAGGTACTTAAGCTAATATTAAATAAATGTAAGCGATTTCTAAAGCGGGCTATATATTTTATTACAGTATCATTATTTTTCATTATGTTAACACAAAATTGCAAACGTATAATAATAATATACCTATATGCAATTCTCATTTTGAGATCAGTGGTTATCTATATTGCAATGAAAAAATATTTTTTTCACTTTTATGACTTTTAAATTTTTAATAAGAATGTAGGTTACACAGCTTCAGCTTATCATCATGATTATATTTTTAGTATTACCATTTGAACAACAGTGACGCCCTCCTATGTTTTCTACTCTTATTTGACAAACTGTGAATTTGTAATTTAGTTTTTACTTTTTAGTAATTTTGTAATTTAGTGAAAAAAAACTCTTGCTTACGAAATATATTGGTTGTATCTAAGCAATAAAAGTGGTTAAAAATAAATTATTATTATTTTTAATTAAAATGGTGCCACAAAATATGTTTGCTGTGTTTGAAGATGTACTATTTTTATCAGAGTTAAAATACAATGATGACTGGTCGGTGGTTGAGTGGGCATAGCGCTTGGATCCCATCTGGGCGTCGCGTGTTCAATTCCTCGTCTGGCTAAGTCCTCCATCACAACACAAGCAACATTTTCGGCTTTCTGTGGTGGTAGTAGGAGATTTTCAAACATTGTTGGGTTATTCGTAACCCGGGAATGTTTGTCTTTCTTTTTAAAAAAAAAAAATAAAAAAATAAAAAAATATGTAATAAGGAAAAAAATGCTATACATCCCGGTCACCGATATAATAACTATAGAATAGCCCTCCCGTACCTAATTTCAATCCAGAAGTAACATTGCCCATGAGTAATTTCACAATACAACTACCATACCTAAAATATTTCTAAATGCCTCAATTTTGTGTTTGAAAAATGATCTTCTCAAAGCAAGTGATTCTGTTGCCACGAACTTGCCGGATGATAAATTTGCTTTGTGCAGACCAACAAAAGATAAAAACCAATGCTTCTTATGATCTTTTGACTGCGAGATAGTGCACTTTCTTTTTTATTAATTGTTTTTGTGTTTAATTCGTAGAACTCCATTTAAGTTTTTAAAATTTAATTAAAATTAAAATTGATCATGATTTTATCAAGTTCTGCAAGTATTTTAGTATGTATTTTTGTTACAACTGTTTCGGTTTACAAGACCATTTTCAAACTGTCAGTTACTAAAATATTGCAGAACTTGATAAAAACAATTATTAAATTTAATTTTAATTAAATTTAAAAACAACACTTTCTTTTAGATAAATATTTTCGAAAACCAATATTTTTGGTTCCGGTGTCATTTTTAAGACCCATAGGCCTTGTCTAGATATACTTGGTGGAAGAACCTGGTAGATAAAAGAAGAAAACAAATTTGGTATTATATCAACCTCCATTCTTTGGGATTTGCATAAACTTTATGATAATCATCTTCCGATAGCATAAAAACAAGAACAAATAATAATTACCAATAAACAGTTGCTGCAGCTTCTCATTACAATAATTGATACAGAACTGCTCAAAGCTGTTTGTCTCAAAAATCTCAAAACCATAAATATCCAGCACTCCAATCAGCAGGTTTTTATAGGTGTTCGTTGGCACTTCGATAGCTTTATTGATGCGCGTCACGATCCACGTGAAGAGTCGGTCATACACGGCCTTGGTGAGTGCGTCTCGGGTGTATTGCGCATCCGTTACATTGTGTTCTTTGCTGACAAGTTCACCGCCCGCACTGAGCACTCGGCCGACCATGGCGGACTTCAGGGCAGACTCTGAGACTCCTAGAGCGCGGCAGCAAGAGGCGAGAGGACCTCCAACTTTGAGGTCAGAGTCACTGTTGCCTGGGGAGAAAGTCAGCTCGCTCTGCAATAAGACAAAAAAAGGTAAAGACATACTCTCTTTGGGAGTGTGGGATTACACTAACCTCCCCACATCGCAGAATAAAGATATTATCCGAGATACTATTATCATGCTTAAATATGTACAGTTCTGGACTGAGGCCAACGGAAGTGGCACCATCAGTATGATCTGATAAAGTATTGTTCGCAAACAAGTAAAAAGTCTAAAATTCACTTTCAATCGCGGCTACCGCATAATATTTTCAATATGATCTTTTTGAAGTGTGTATCAAAAATAAGTCAAGGCCATCTTCATAGATGGCGCAGATAGTAAATGTAACTTTAGCTTCCAAAATGTCAAAATCGAGAGAAATAATTACAACTTCTGTGATTATGATAGTTATTATACTCCACATACATTACATACATTTATACCGCTATTTGTCCATTATCTAATGTAAGGTTTCAACTGTAATAATGTTAGGTTAGGTTCTATTTTGTCATAGAATATTTTATATAAACATATATTTCTTACAAGTAGTATAACAGCAGCAACAATGGTCCAAACATCCCCAATCTGCTCCTTTGTGAAGTTGAGCGATGTGAAAGACGAATTAGTAGCGGAGAAGAGCTTAATGTCCTGGGAGGTAGGCTTCTCGGGTCCTGTGAGCTTGAACTGCTGACCCTTGGACAAGCCCCAGCCCTTGCACTGAGCGTCGGAGCTGCCACCGAGCATCTGGAGGGAATTCGGTATTAGGAGCGCAGAATACAGAAGGGTGTTGAATTTTAACAGTACAAATGGAATATTATTGGAAATGACAAATCAACAAACGATATTTTATGTAGACAGAGTATGAAGAAGTGATTTTGTGAAATAACATTTAGAGGACCTTATTTCAGGAAGTTAATCTCTTTACCAGGCTACTAGCTTCACTACCAGGATTTGCACAAGTTTCAATCAACACTCTGTTTTCACATTGATATATGTTGTCTTTTTATTTTTGACGGATAAATGAAAATTATAAAGCTTTATATAGCTTATGCTGAAAATGATTTTAGAAGCTGAAAACAGAAGACTTAGAAAACCCAGACAGAAAAAAAAATCATGATGCCAGAATTTAGCATTCAAGAGTTTTTGAGGCTTCAGAAGTAAAACAAATGGGTGTTTTGCTTTATAGTTACAACTCTATCGAATAGCTTATTATTGTAGGCGTATCGTTGATAGCTTCGCTGTAAGCTTTCCTATTTTATCATACAAGCATGTAACAGACAGACATGTTACAAAGGAGCTCTCAGCGGCAGGACTCCAAGTAATAAGAAAATATTTATGTATTTGTAATACTTTTTATGGAGCAAATAAGTTTTGATCAAAGAAATGAATATTCTAAATAAAACTGCACAAAACATTTTAAAAGAACTCTCAATCAAAAATTGTAGGTTAGGTTCCAGTTTCTGACCTGATAGAAGGCGTGAAAGTTCCTCTCTCCCGGCTGCTGGGATATGACCCTGGACTTCTCCAGGAGGTAGTTGCTGATGTGACCTCCAATCGGGTCCCCCTTGTAGTCAAAGTGGATGTCCATGTATTTTCCAAAGCGCGAAGAGTTGTCATTACGGTTGGTCTTGGCATTTCCAAAAGTTTCGAGAATTGCATTGGACTGGATCAGGACATTCTTTACCCTGGAATTAGATGAAATAGCTTGATTTATGAATGAAAGTAAAGAATACAGTACAGTTATTATACTGCTATAACTGCACACTGTCATAGCAGTGTAATAACTGTAGGTTGGGAGTTATATATGCACCAAATAGGAAATGTTAAGAGACTGAAGAAACCCCCATTAATTGTTGTGCCAATGTCCTGCTTTGATGGGAAGAAAGCTAAAATACTCAGGAGCAACGTTGTAGAACAAAGAGATATTGCCAAATACCCAAATCACACTTTGTGAACTTGTCTAAAGAGACTGGGCTACACTGTCAAAGTAATAAGGTGAAACAAGGGAGATAACACAATGAACTGAGGGCTTATGGGAGCTAGGCAAATCGTTTTGGTATCAATAATAATTGTCAGTATCTTTTGACTGACAACTTTAACATTACAAAAATAAGTGACAATGCAAACCATAAATATACCAAACCACCCACATGCAAACTCAAACATCATACAACGTGCTTACCACAAGTTACAATGTCTGGAAGTGGGGACATTAAATTCAACAGACATTAATAAAATAAAGAACTACGATAGCCATTGTCAAAGTTAAACAATGAAGTAATAGAAATGGAAGCTTTCAGAAAACGTGAAGTTATTTCAGGAATAAAATAAAAAGCAGGAGTGCTTAGGCAAAAATGAGAGACAAAACTGACAAAAATAAATTATGATTAACAGAAAGCCTTGAACTGAAGGGGTGCTATACCTAATAAATTTAATGACTTCAGATCCCACAGTTTACATGAAATTGTAATACCTAGTCATAAAATACCAGCTGTGAAAGAGCCATTTGCATAATATTATCCAAACATCAATGTTATGACTTGCCTATGGATATTGAGATTTAGGTTAGTTATAAATGCAAATGATTATTATTATTGTTACCTGTCTATGTATTCTCTATGGACTTGTGTAGTGTTGGCAGCGATGTATTTCATGATGAACTTGGAAGCTTCAGTTTTACCAGCACCAGATTCACCACTGATTAGAATACATGTATCCTTGCTCTGGAACAAATAATTAAAACATTAGTAAAAATATAATTACTGACAAATGAAAATAAAATTGAAGATCTATGAATGCTTTTAAATTCAACTGGGAATACCGATTATCATTAATGGATTACTAGTATATGGGTATTAAAAAAAAAAAAAAAAACAGAAGTGGACCTAAAATAGATCCTTGTGGTACTCCATTAGTTTATTTTTTACTGTTTTTGCAGTTTTATTGAGAAGATGAGTCGTTGATGGCTAATATGAAATGAAATCAAACTTTGTTTAAAACATTTTTGTGGAAACCTCTATAATGCAGTGGCTTGCATTGCTCTATGAACAAAGGTTGTTTGTGTTTAGTTTTTCAAGTTCGGGCTTGAATAATTTTGTGCATTGAATATTTGAAAATGACTATTATATCATCAACTTCCGCTGATTGTTGTGGCCATCTAAATAAATTAGCATACAAGTTCCTTACTTTTATGTAGATATATAATAACACGATTTTTTATACTATATTCTTTTCAGTTCGTTTTTCTTGGTATGGGCACAGCTTTTCAGCCTTTAATACTACTACTATATCAACTCATTTGGTTGTAAACAAAATTTAATTTATATTTACCTTATGTAAATCCACTAAATGATGAAATAACAAAGCTCGAATATTTATGTCTATAAATAGAAAGTGTATTTTTGTAATACTCGCTAGATAACCAAAATAAATGTAGTAAATTCCTCTTATTACATGCTTATTGGATTACACACTGGATAAACCCATGATTATTTGATAGTCTTATCGGTTAAATTCTTATACACCAACTCATACAATTTAACCGCATTTTCAAAGCAATGCGGAAAGAAACAAATATTAGCTTCAAAGTCCGTGCTTGGTCGCGTAATTGATTTAAAATTGCAGAAGGGAAGAAATTTTCAGCTTTGGAATGATGCAGAAGTGCTATTAAAAAAAACATTACCCTAAAATATATTCAGAATCTTAACGAAGTAAGTAAAGAAGTCGTGTATACAAATCGCGACTCGCGACCCGTGTATTGGATGGATATACTGTCGATTTTGCCCGATCAAAGAAAAGACGAAGAAAAATAATGTGGGAAAATTAACGACGTAAGTGAAGAAAGCGTGTAAACAAATATGGGCCCGCGGCACGGCGTATTGGACGGACGTACGGTCGAATTTACCCTAGCAGGCCTGGAGATTCGACCTTTCCGCCGGGTTCATCTACATATCTACATATTTTTCTATTTCTACATATTATAAATTAAAGTCCCCAGCCCGCGTCGTCTGTCTGTCTGTCTGTTCGCGATAAACTCGAAAACTACTGAACAGATTTTCATGCGGTTTTCACCAATAGATAGAGTGTTTCGTGAGGAAGGTTTAGGTATGTAATTTGTCAAGGATTTGTGTAAATTGGTTGGAACATAACGATAATTGTTAGAAGTGTCGGAAAAAGTCAAGCAGCCCTGGGAGCTTTCATTGAAAACGCTGCCTAATCCTTTTGGGATATAAGAAAACAATGCATGGTGGGATATTCCTCTTTTATAGATCTACAAAAAAGTCCGCGAAGGCATATATCTATCTTTTACGGATAGCTTACTACACCCATTCTATCTTCTAAAAAAATGGTCACATACATTGCAGTAAGTTATTTACACGGATGCAGTATTAAGCCTTATTACCTTAAATACGTTAGCTACCCCAAGCATTTCATGCACATTATTATAATCTCTGCACACCATCTCTACGTATTATAAATTAAAGTCCTCCGCGGCATCTGTCTGTCTCTTCGCGATAAACTCAAAGACGGCGGTGGTTATAAAGGTTGGATAACCATCCAGTAGATGACGTTGTATTTTATTAGCCACAGCAACGCTTGGCCGGGTCAGCTTGTTTTAATTAATTCTGAAGAACGTGTTACTAATATTTAAGATGTTTCTAAAAGAAATACCTCCCAAAGTTATTAATTCATCGCCTAGAAAAATAAAATTTGGTGCTCACTGCTAACTTTAAAGTTGAAAAACGGGATACAAAGTTTTAAAATCGTTGTACGTAAAATAAATTAATGGTAATTCGCCGGAAATGATTAAAATGTGAGTTTAGAGGAAACAAAAATAATTATCGTTGTGTACTGCCTTAAAAATAATATTTATATTTATTTAAAAAAGAAATATGAATGTTTCGACATTTTGTGTGTATTTTCCCCCGCTCTATTCATTCTGGCACGTGATATAGGCCCATGGGGAGTAACATAGAACAAGCCATTGTAAACTGTAAATAAGTTATTTTACTTTTTTGACACGAAAGGTATTTAATACACAAAAGACACGAGAGCAGCTTGAAAACCTGCCAATTTGAGGTCTATGATAATCGAAAATGGGCACAAAAAAAACTAGATACGTTTTCACATCGGCCCTGATGATGGACACTGCAACGCTGTCCGAAACGTTGGCTAAAGAAAGAAGTAGCGCAACACGGTATAACACCTCAAAAACAAATAACGAAAACAAAAAACCTAATTTAAAAATCATGATTTTTACGTCGCCGTCGTCCTAATTAATACCTACAATAAATCATTATCCATCCTTTAATAAAATACTGCGAGAAGCTAAAATGGCTATTTTCGGATCGAGTATTTCTTTTATTTTTCATTTTCATAAGCCTGAAAAAACATCAGTCTGAAGAATACCGCAAAGGTTGAAACCGATCCGGTCTGCAAAGTAAAAGTGGAATAAAGTTTAAAAATGTTATATTCACTAGAAAATACATATCCAACCAACGAAATAAAAATACCAAAAAATGGCTTATAGACCTGGGAAGAAATGAATCCGAAAATATGTTATTTAAAGTCTTAAGTCAAATAAAATACAAATTAGAAACCCAATGAATAGCTTTAACAATGCATTAACAAAACAAAAAAACACATAATAATTTAATATTTTGATATCCACTCATTACCCACCACGTATTTAATTCCTTAGTAATGGAAATACAAAGGTCAAGATAGGAATTAATATCGACCAAGCAAACCTAATGGCGACTTCAAATTATATATTACTCAAATTAATATAAATTATTACTAAACTTACATTTTGCATATATACAGATGTAATGTAAATATTAGGTCCTTACATATGAAATTGGCGTTTTGTATGGGAGGAACATAAAGACGATTTTTTTTAAATACAATATATTTATTTAATCAAAGTATGTACCATTGCTATCTATGCATTTTTGCCATCTCATAGGTAGTTCATCGATCCCTTTACTAAAAAAACCATTCGGACGGGAATCAATAAAATCTTTGAAGGCGGTGTGGACTGCCCCATCGGAGTTGAATTTTTTCCCTTGCAAGAAGTTATCCAAATTTCGAAAAAAATGGTAATCTGTTGGGGCAAGGTCCGGAGAGTACGGTGGATGTCTTAGACATTCTAATTGAAGCTCCTCTAATTTGGTAGCCGTCTGTTGTGCAGTGTGTGATCTAGTGGTTAACGCGCGTTTGTTGATTTGCTTCACTCAATTCGTGAGGTACCCACCTTTCAAGCTTTTTCACCTTCCCAATTTGCTTCAAGTGGATTAAAACAGTTTTATCACTAACAGCGCAGCCTGCAGCTAACTCGGGCGTGGTTTATGATGGATCCGCTTCCACAATAGCCTTCAATTCTTCATTATCAACTTTGGTCTCCGGCCGTCCACGGGGCTTGTTCTGCAGGTCGAAATTTCCAGAACGAAAACGTTGGAACAAAAAACGCGCTGTGTTTTCTTTTCGGCACCGTCGCCATACACATCATTAATCGTTCGAGCCGTTTCTGCAGCACTGGTGCCACGGTGGAACTCGTACTCGTAAATAACGCGATATTTCAAGTTTTCCATTTTGTAAACTAAGTGACGCAAAGAAAAAAAACAATTAAGGAAAAAAAAAGAATTATAATTTTCGAAACTGTAGGATAATAATAGTAATATCCTAATAATAGCTGTATAAATTTGAATTTGGAATTCCTAACCAAAGAGAATATATTTGAGATCAAAGTTATAGCCAGTACGGCAAAACGCCAATTTCATATGTAGGACCTAATATATCGATGTAAAAATTGTTTTGAAATATCAAATTTCTAATTAACGCATAATGTTGCAAATTTAGTTTTGCAAACTCTGAAGAACATTTAAACTTTGAGCCAGAGCTCCACAAAACAACACTAAATTCGATTTTTGATCAATTTTGACCGGTGTCGACGCGGCGAAGCAATTTTAAACGCTCCTAGTATTAATTTAAAGTAGAATGTCACCTGTTGTCTGAGGACCCTCTGGCACGCGTCAGCCACGGCGAACACGTGCGGGGTCACCTCGAACATCTCCCGGCCGCGGTACTGGCTCATGGTGGTGGTCCCATAGATGTCGAGGGTTTTGTAGGGGTTCACGGATACCAGGACCTCTCCGATATACGTGTAGATCTTGTTATGCTGGAACCTGGAAACCAAAGAGACAAAAAATCAATTAGTCCATGTATCAAACATCGTCGTAGAAGTTTCTGAAAAAACCTTACCCAAACCATGAACCTTGGAAGTCGCAGAAAACTTATCCAAAACATAGCCCCCCTCAGCACAGGATCTCCTAGTAAGGAAAGGAGGTCTAGGAAAACAATCTACATAATATATTAAGATACATATTTAACGTGTACCTTCTATAAATGTTAAAATAAAATAACTAAATAAAATAAATTTATATATATATATATATTTTTTTTTTAAGTACCCTTCCCCTATTATTCGACAAACTTCGATGACTCTTTCTCAAATTATGTCACGCCAGACGATAGACCAAACCCCCTACCAAACTTGTAGAATACATTAAAAAGTTTAAAAAAAATGTATATTTGAGCTTTTTTTATGTGAACACCGCACAAGAGTCCTACTAACCCGAGCCATTAGGACTATGGCATCTCCAATTGGGGTATGTTGTAAGGCTGAAGGGTGCGGGGAGGGAAAGGAGGAGGGAACGATGAAGGTGCGAAGCATGAAAGGTTAAAAGTCTGAAAAGTCAGTTCCAATTTTTATTATGAATGGAACAAAAATTGGATTGAAGTTTCTTTTATACAAGCGCAGACTCTGGATCCAATTCAGAAAATGGCATATAAAATAATTTTCTATTAATAATCCATAATAGGTAGGTACTTTGAATTTTCCAAACAAAAAACAGACAAATTTGAAAATGACACTTAAATTTAAAGAAAATCCGAGTTCTAGAGTTCATCGATCCGGAATTACAGAGACCAACGCAAGAGAATCACCACCCGACTAGGCGGGTGGCGTTGTGAAGGATGTATAAAAAAGGTCAAAGAAATTAGAATTTTTGATTAATTTTGGAATAAAAAAAAAAAAATAAGTTACATGACTATGAATATTAAAAGACCCAAAAGTTCCTCTTCTTTATTATTGCTCTATTTGGCCGACCCCCACATGCGGCTCTCTGTTGGGTTAGGTTAGGTTAGTTTTTAAGAGGGGCAAGCAGAATTCCACCATGAATATGTCTATAGAGATTTTATTTTCGATCGATCATAATATTTTGATTTAATATTACCTTCGTATTGTGAAGAATTGTGAAGAAACATTAAATAAATAAATATAAAATATGGTTTGAAGTAGGTTTATTTTATGTTGTTGAATGAAGAAAAGAATTTCATAATAATTACACACTTCCAAGCATTCTGTTATTATTTGGTACAATCAGTTGAATTTGAATTGTTAAATATTTACTTAAACGAGCCTTGTGTATTTACGAGTACGTTTGATGCACACAGCACTGATTCCAATTTTATTATTTTGTATTACAAGATTATTTATTTAAATATGTGAAGATAAATCAATTGTGTATTGATTAATATTTACATAAATTAATTGTAAGATTCACCGCCGGTCAAGGTCGCCGTATTGATTGCAGCGGCGGCAGATGTCCACATGTTCAAGTCAACGTTGAGAACGTGAAACGTCGGCGAAACGGCCAGTGGCGATGTTGTTTACTGATACTTTGGCCGGCGTGACACTACCCCGTGCCGCGCAGTCTGCTCGCGTAAAGACATACCTACCGTTCATATTATATATTGAGGTGAAAACTTATTTAGCCGCGTTGTGATTTGAAACTCGGTGAAACGTAAAATAGCGACACTAAAAAGAGACAAACACAAACATTTATAGGATTTAGCCTGCGAGAAAATGTGATAGTATAATCGGTCTCCTCTTTGTGGGGTGCTTCGTATCCTATCGGTCTTCTCTTTGTGTGGTGCTTTGTAGTCTCCCCACTCTTGTCTACTTAGGTTTTCTAAAGGTTTCACTTCGTGTGAATTTTAAACTCTGTTTTTTTTATAATTATATCCGATGTTATATTTAACTCTAATAAAACGATGCATGTAACTGAGAGATCACAACGGAACTCTCGGTGGCAGAATTCACAATGAAATTGCAAAGAAGGATGAATAGTGCGTTGTGGGAAGGCGAAACAGCGACTTAGTTGTGAAACGAAATAGAGCATAAACATTAAAATTTTAACAGATTTGTTATTTTTTTATATTTTTACTCGGCTTTAGGGGTCGTCCATTAATCACGTGAGGCTCGAAAGGGGGGGGGGGGGTTCGGAAAAAATCACGTAATATCACGAGGGAGGGGGGGGGGGGGGGTAAAATGAGATATCACGTGTATTTATTTTTCATGATAATAGACTGAAAATTTCAAAATACTTGGTACAAAAAAAATACACGTGATTTGAGGGGGGGGGGGGGTTAGTCTAAAACCTCACCACATATCACCAGGGGGGGGGGGGGGGGTTAAAAAGTTGCTAAAAAAACATCACGTGATTAATGGACGACCCCTTACCTGTGTGTAGGCACAATTTTACATGTTGAACGGCGATTTATTTTTTGTCTACATAGTTTATTATTGAAGTGACGTTGTGAGCTGAAAACATTACGAATTTACGAAACAGACAAAAAAACGGCGCAAATTTCATGATGCCAAATCCTACCGTTCGAAAGTTTCTGCTGCTTCCTAAAACGTAAATAAAATTTTCTGTTACAATCTCTCAACTTAACCATGACTTTAATAATATAAAGAATAGTTCATTTTTAGGGAAAAAATGAGAATACTGACGATTTGGTAACTAAGCATTCAACCAAATTCATTAAAATATATTCAAAATTAATTTTCCCGCTTTATAGTTGAGCTTTTCGTGTATTCACGAACCAATCGTTGTTATTCCACCCACAATTCAGTCTCATTTGAAAAAACTTCAAACATTCCAAAATAAAGCCTTACGCGTAGTCCTGGACGTCCCCAAATGGATAAGGGTATCCCAACACCACAAAGATTCTGAAATCCCCTTATTAAAAAAAAACACATCTTAAGTCTCGAGGAAATATTTTATGCGGAAATTCCCACCCATGAAAACGCGTCCATAAACTGCCTCGCCCGATACGATGAAAACTTTCGTACCACATATAAAAAATCTAAACAAATCCTCCGTAAACACTAATCTCCCCATATTGCAGCCGTGTCCCCATGCAAATAATTTTTCACAAACAATCAAATAAACAATTTTTTTCAACAACCATTATGAAAGAGAAAGGGGCCTTTTTGGCCCGGAGCTCTGTATGCCAATATTTCAAAAAGTTAAAGAGTCATTCCACAAAGTGTCTGTTTATCTACAGTGCCTGCTACGTGGCTAACGCTGACAGGGTGTTTGTCATGATTTGACGGAAATTGGGATTAGGGGATCGGTGAACGGAAATTTGCCCCAACACTAATAGGATTTAGGCACGCACTTTGGAACAGAGAAATCAATCAGTCGGATGGAAGACTCATTCAATTCATGAAAGAATGACAAAAGAATTACGTCTGCTAATGAAATTATTTAGCAAATCGGAATATGCAAATAAAACTACATTTATATCTTGTGGTAAAGTAGAAGTCATGAAAATAAACATATTTATAATCTATCGACTTTCACGATACGAAGAGTGGATAAAAAAATTACAATAGCTCCACACTGGGAAACAATTTCCCTCGGGGGCTGGACGTATGAACCCATCCCTCTCACTGCGGTGCGAGGCGAAGGGTCGAGAGTGTCCCGCTGCAGAGGTCTAGGTTAGCTCTCCCGCCACATAATAGGTGGGCAAAGGGGTCGTCCATTAATCACGTGAGGTTCGAAAGGAGGGGGAGGGGGGGGGGGGGTTCGGAAAAAATCACGAAATATCACGTGTATTTATTTATCGTGATAATATTCTGAAAATTTCAAAATACTTCGTACTAAAAAAAATACACGTGATTTGAGGGGGGGTCTAAAACCTCACCACTTATCACCAGAGGAGGGGGGGGGGGGGGGTTAAAAAGTTGCTAAAAACATCACGTGATTAATGGACGACCCCAAACGTCGCCAAAACCTAGACAAATCTCACGAACCCGGGCACCCCTGCTAAGTAACCAAACGTAGCGAACCACTTGGGGTCACCTTTGGGAGGGGTATTGGTTATCCAATAAATCGTTTCCGGGCGGCGGTCTTCTCCCAAATAATCCTCTTGCAAGGCGTACTGTACGTAGTTGTGTTGGTGTTAACCATGATTTCCTCATCTTCATGTTTGTTGATTTCCTCAACTTCATGTTTGATGATTTCGACATCTTCATGTTTGTTGACTGTAGGTTGTGTTAGTGTTAATTTTTTTTTGATTTCCTCATCTTCACGTTTAGAAGCCATATTGTGATGTTGTTTTAAAGTTGTTTATTTCCCTGGTATTTTTAATTTTATTTGGCATTTTATAATTGTGTAGCATTGGTATAGTACATGCCAATCTTTAAAACCGCAATTCATTCTCGCGCAGTTGCCTACTTTACAATGAGTGAAAGCGAAAGAATTTGTGGGTTTGATTCTTAGAGCACTAAAATATATTGAATTGAATCTCGCCCGTGGCGAAATACGCCGTAATATGTCGATGTTTTGTTTTGGCTAAGAGGTGCAGCGACACAATCTCGCAATTTTCGCAAGACTCGATGACATAAGACGCCTGAATTTTAATGGTATTTATAGTTCAAAGAGGGCATTGTTGCGCGTTGCACAAACTCAACTGGACGGCCGTGAGAATCTCAGGAGGCTCGAGAGGTTTGTGAAAAAAAAAACAATGTCACTAGTCTCGAGAAATGAAAAGGCCTTTGTTTTCATTATGTGAAAAATACTTGTCTCGTTTTGCTACCTCTGAGAAATGCTATATTAAGTTAAATTATTTCCTTTGAAATGTGAATTAAATTTTATATTGAGATGAAAAAAAAGGCAATATTATGGCATAATTTTTTTTATTATTCACAAGTTCGTGAATTACCCAAACATAAGAAGTCAGAGACGTCCCAGGATGACAAGGCACAGAAGTGAATCAAGTTAAACGACCTCCCTGGTCGAGAGGTAAGGCTCTCGACAAGCAAATCCGGAGATCGCGGCTTCAAATTCCGACGTGCGCAAGTAAATTTTATGTGACTGATTTGTTCAATCTCACAATTTATTCATTAAAAACTTAATATAAGGTTTATTAAAAAAAAAAAACAAATACTAAGGTGTTATTGGCATGTTTAATGTTGTGTAATTTTATAAACCTCTGATCGCCGTATTTTTTAAATTTTTGATGTTTGTATTTTTAAATCGCGTGTGTATTTTTTTAATCGAAACTTTATTGTTATTATATATTATCATCATCATCACTCTTGGATCTACAACCCCTGGTGGGTCTTGGCCTCCTCAAGAGTCTTCCTCCACTCATCACGGTTTTGTGCCAGCTCTCTTCAGTTTACAATCTCCAAGGTAGATATATCTTTGAGGACGTTGTTATTATATATCACTGAACATTAAATTTTGGTTGCTTATATTTTTATTTGATTTATGTCCTTTTTTATTTCTATCGTATCTTTATTTATATTATTTTTTTCTCTTGTTAAAGTTGTACTGTCTTTATTTATTTATGTAAAAACCTTCTGGGCGTAAAATAAAATAAATAAATATTTGCGGCACGTTCCAGCCGAGCGATTCTACATCTTTTGTGGGATCGTTATTAGATAACGGACGTGATCTCCTGTCAGATTTGTGTGATTTTTATAGCTGTTATTTGCTTTTTCTGTGTACAACGTACATTAAATGAATAAATAATCTTACTTGCAAGAATTCGTGTTTAAAACGATCTAAACTAAAAAATGTAAATTTGTAAATATCACACAAATCTGACAGGAGATCACGTCCGTTATCAAAATATATAGAATGGTCCGGCAGAATGGAAGATACTCCCTTGTGTAAGACCACCATCCAGGATTGAAACGTTTCATGAAATGCCTTTTGTCTTGTTTGGTGACTAGATCTGATTAGCCAGGCACTCCCCCACCTTCCTATTCCCCATCTCCTTCCCCTCTCCACTACCTTCAGACTCACAACACACCCCGATTGGGGATGCCCAAAGTCTCACTGGCTCTATGGGGCCATCCACAAATTACGTCACACCTTAAGGGTAAGGGGGGGGGAGTAGAGAAGTGTGACATTGCGTGACAAGGGGTATGGGGGGAGCCATCAGCTCTGTGACATCACATGTAAAAAAAATTTGAACTACTGTTGTGATTATTTTTAGATGTAAAATTGCAAAATATGTGACGTCACACTAGGGGGGAGGGGTCTCACAAATGTGACGATGTATGACAGGGACGGGGGGGGGGGGTAAAAAAATCATGGAACTCTTGTGCGGTATTCACATAAAAAACTCTTCAGGATAACAATTTTTTTTTATTAGTATAAGCTTTCCCTGAAGAAGGAACGTTTGTTCCGAAACCGGTAGGATTTACGCATTATATAAGTGGTTTATACAAAGTTGTATTGTTTCATTTTTCTAATTTTTAATTTATTTAATTTAACAAAAGACATACTACGTAATTAAGTTACACAATTAAAAACAGTAAAAGGATCAGTAATAATTAAAATAAGATGTCTGTCTACCAAAAACATAGCTGACATACAAAACTAAATGGTTATGCCAGTCGGAAGAGCTGTCTTGTTGTTAAATAGAATCACTTCGGATATCGATATGTTTAATATCAATGAAGCACAATTCAGACAAAAAGCTTTGTTGTTGTTAGTATGATTGTGCTCAAGGGCGGATCCAGCTTTGGCGCCAGGGGGAGGTCACATAGCACCAGGGGGGGGGGGATCAAGTCGTGGTCAAGTCACAAGAAGTTATAATTTAATTTTGATAATAATAGATACAAAAACGTTATGTTTTTGTATCTATTATTTTAATTAGTGGTTCACTTGGGTTTAGGTCCTGGACCCAGCCCAGGGGGGGGGGG
Source organism: Limnephilus marmoratus (assembly GCA_917880885.1). Taxonomy (NCBI): domain Eukaryota; kingdom Metazoa; phylum Arthropoda; class Insecta; order Trichoptera; family Limnephilidae; genus Limnephilus; species Limnephilus marmoratus. The sequence continues at coordinate 21,602,996 of OU862919.1, read as the reverse complement.
GGGGGGGGTTATGACCCCCATGACCCCCCCCTGGATCCGCCCTTGATTGTGCTTCATTGAAATATAAATTACTTAAACCTGTTTAAATTTTAAATTAATACTCTTTTAAAACGCATTGAAATTTTAATTTGTAATGTTTTAAAATGAATAAATAATTGAATTGAACTAAATAATTTTTTTTTTTTTTTAAATTAGGCAATTCACCCTAAAAAGAGTGCTTTGTGTAAAAAATATATTACATTGCGGTGAAATCACGTTGAAGTGTTGATTTAATTTGAAAAAACGGTTCAAATTGTTCAGCTTTCTATTGGTACTGACAATATATAAGGACGATTTCATACTTTATTATAAAACGCATGTTACATAATAATGTTTTAAAATAAGATGACATTAAATAATTTCGTGTGTTCATCACCAAACCGTAGATCTGTAGGCAAGTTATGTAAGGCAATTCAACTCGCCCACAAAACAAAACAGAATCAGTTTTCTGGGTACAACAATAGATCCCACCATCAATCCCATTAATTGTTATCAAATAGGTACGTAATAAATTAGCAATGAAGAGGAGATTAGAAGCATGAATAGAACAATGAGACAAGATCAGTATGGGACTGGGAAGCAACCTCCAAACTGATGGATCAAAGATAAAGTTTCTTTGAACACACTAAGGACTAAGATTAGACGAAGGTAACACAAATTAGGCTAATCATGATAATGATAAGTCGGTTTAGATGAGATAATTATTAGTATTAATTCCAGTTACAGCTGAAAACACACAGAAACGTTTTTTAATTTATTTATTATTTTCAAATGTAATTATTGCTCGTCTGTGTAATCTGTTGTCGACTTTTGTTTGAAGTACATAGTGGTTGTAATTCGAGGTATTTTTTGAGTGTCAAACTCAAAGAATCGATTTGGTAATCGCTCGTAATGAAGAGCTTGTACGAATTAGGCAGAGCGTACCGCAAGAGCAGGAATATGACCCTCTTCTAAAAATTCTAATCTGTTTTATAAAGTAGGTAATCGCTGGTAATGAAGGACTTGTACGAATTAGGCAGAGCGTACCGCAAGAGCAGGAATATGACCCTCTTCTAAAAATTCTAATCTGTTTTATAAAGTAGGTAATCGCTGGTAATGAAGGGCTTGTACGAATTAGGTAGAGCGTACCGCAAGAGCAGGAATATGACCCTCTTCTAAAAATTCTAATCTGTTTTATAAAAAAGGGAATCTCTGGTAATGAAGGGCTTGTACGAATTAGGTAGAGCGTACCGCAAGAGCAGGAATATGACCCTCTTCTAAAAATTATAATCTGTTTTATAAAGAAGGGAATCTCTGGTAATGAAGGGCTTGTACGAATTAGGTAGAGCGTACCGCAAGAGTAGGAATATGACCCTCTTCTAAAAATTATAATCTGTTTTATAAAGAAGGGAATCTCTGGTAATGAAGGGCTTGTACGAATTAGGTAGAGCGTACCGCAAGAGCAGGAATATGACCCTCTTCTAAAAATTCTAATCTGTTTTATAAAGTAGGTAATCGCTGGTAATGAAGGGCTTGTACGAATTAGGCAGAGCGTACCGCAAGAGCAGGAATACGACCCTCTTCTAAAAATTCTAATCTGTTTTATAATGTAATGTCTTTTCCCCTAAGGTTTAATTGCAATATTGGGATGGCGAAATAATAGACAACGGACAATAATCAAGATTTTTTTACATTAGCTCCACAAATTAAGCTCCGAGGAATGGGGATGATGTGTGGAGAGTCTATTTAAAGAAAGGAAGGAGAGGAAGACCTGGGAATGAAAATGGTATGAGAGATGGGTAGGAATCTGGGTTGCAATGTGCAGGAGTGATGAGCAAACAGACAAACTGGACAAACTTCACACCACGATAATGAAAAGCGACCGGACAACCATTAAAACTCTAATATCTACAGTTGTCTCCCTTTCAAACCGTCTGTTTAACTAATACAAGACTTCAGTCACGTGTTCATTCGCATAATTAATGTTTTCTTTCTAAATGTTGAAAGTCTAAATAAAACGATTTTTATTGAACCAATTACGTCCAAAAGTTCAAACTAACGAACAGATTCAGAGTGAAGAATCGACACTACGAGGATCAAAAACTGATGTACTACAGCAGCAGTCGTAGGATGGAACATACAATAATATTAAAACAATTAAAAAATCACTACGCTAAATGAACGAATATATCAACGAATCAAACTTCATAAAATTAGGACCAAACTTGGGTTTACAGCTGTTGTATGAATACGAAATAAATAACATACCAAATAAGAGCTTAGATATATATATATACAGTAAATCGGTCTAGGTACAGTCTTCTTGCATCATAGGTCTTTATTTAGTAATCGTAGTCTTTCAAAAATCGCAACAAAGAAAATATTTCTCACATGGAACTTTCGATTTCTAGAAGCACTGTTTTGTTAAGTTATGATACCGCTTCCATGACGAATATAATATGTTTGCCATTTTTTTTAAATAGATTCAAAGTTGTCAGAGGTCAGTTCTATTGATAAAATACGCGAAGTCTTATTAATAATGACTCACAATCTGTGTATCGGTGATTCACCAACGAATGCTTAAAAATCATGTGAAAAATAGTAGTTTTTCTAACAGGTACGTGATAGAATTTACAGAAGGTCACAATTAAATGTAATCAAAACAAACTTTATAGAGGTTATGTTAGGAATGAACTAAGGCCAACGAATCAGTGCAAAAGGGGCACACTTGGGCCTGGATGTGCCGTAGAAGAAATCAATTTTGTCGATTTTGGCATAAACAGACATACTTAATATACCAAAGTGTAACTCTTCATTTGGTCAAAGAAGTTCTGAATTTTTAGCAGTAAAGTTATACAACAAACTCCCACTTAGTATCAAACAAATTAAAACAAAAAATAGCTACATTAAGGACATTAAATGTTGGCTGAAGGAAAATGAACTTACTAGTATACTTAAAACATCGTCATAGAAGTTTCTGGAAAACCTTATCCAAACAATGAAGTTAAATCATAGAAGTCGCTGAAAAACTTATCCAAAGCATAGTCCCCCTCAGCACAGGATCTCCTAGTGAGGAGGACTACGAATATATTTTCTATTTTATATATACATCTACCTAACATGTTTCATATAAACATGTAAAAAATATTATATATATAGTTACTAAATACTAGTAAATGAGGGAAAAGTTTTTTTTAGACTAGCTCCACACAGGAGGCCCTGAGGAATGAAAATCCCACAAGACCTATGTCATCTTTGTGGATGCTGTGTAAATAGCCTTTTTAATGGAAAGAAAGGACAGGAAGTTCTAGGAAGAAAAATGTATGAGGGGTATAGGTAGGAATCTGAGGGTAAATGTGTCCTGGAGTGACGGATGTATTGAATCTGAGGGTAAATGTGTCCTGGAGTGACGGATGTATTAATCCATCCTCCCACTGCAGTGCAAAGCGATGGGTATAGAGAGTGCGGCTGGTGAGGTCAAAAGGTCTCACTCAACCAGTCTTTCCTGATACGGATCCCCACGCTGTAGGTGGGCAAACGGATCCGCTGCCACGACCTAGATAAACTTCTCTCCATGGACCACATGGGTACCCTTGCTAAGTCACCAAAGGTAGCAAACCACTTGGGGCGAACTATAACAGGGGTGTTAGTTATCCAATAAATAGTTCCCGGGGCGGTGGTACCAATACCCGCCTCCTAAATTATTATAAATTAGTTATGTTGATCAAGAGCCCAGTTCGTGTTGCCCGAGAGCTTTTTTCTATTTCCCACTTGGCTAAATAAAATTCCCGTAAAGAATATTCAACGATTTCTGTTGGTTTGCAAAAGGATTTTGTAGTATTTGTAGTCATTTTCCTACAAAAGGAAACTGTAGTCTTCTTAAAATTTTGAATCAGCAGCACAAAATAATAACTCACATATACAAGACAAAATTTATACGTTCGATTTTAAGTGTAGAAAAAAATCACCTTTGCAGCTCAGCGGTTTTCTTGTTGAGATTTATGTTTTTTTAAAATACCAAAAGTTTTTTTGACAATTTTTTTTTTAACTTTCCAAGCAACAAAAGAGTCCAGTGTCAAAGGGATTCTTTGGTTTGACCAATTACATTAAAAGTATAGAACTTAAAATATAGCTTAAGAGGAAGTTATACGTGAAATTCTATTTAGATTAATCTTTACGACGAATCGGCTTACAGTATGAACATCAAAAAATATGCTACGGATAATTTGAAGCTTTTACTAGCTTTTCTATGTATTGGAATTACAATAAAATTATTATTTACATTACAAAAAATGTAAGAGTAAACCACTAAAAAAATGTTTTTTCATGACTTAACTATGAAGAAACACTAAAAAAAACAATTTTTAAAAAATACCCCTTTATGGGTAAGACTATTTTAAGGTTTTCTATGTTCTAATTTTTTTTCGTTCTTATAAAATTATGCAGAAAATAAATAAAAATCACTTTTTCGCTTACTTGCCTCGTGCAAATAAGACGCTAGATTTTAAATTTTGCAGGCGTGAGAATCGAAATATTTCTAGCGTTTATATTCCCCTTAAAACTAAGGCAGAGAATGCTAAAATGTTATGTGTGGTCGGTCTTGCTGTATGGATGTGAAACATGGACCTTGAAAGTAAATACCATGAACAGGTTAGAGGCTTTTGAAATGCGGCTTCACCGGAGAATGCTCAAGGTCCCATGGACCGACATGATCACCAACACTGAAATTCTCAGGCGGGATAGAGCAGATAGAGAACTGCTTACATTAATAAAAATCCGGAAAATTTCATATCTGGGTCATATACTTCGAGGGGAGAAGTATCACTTGCTCCATTTAATATTGAAAGGCAAGATAGAGGGTCGCCGAGGGCCTGGTAGGAAACAAATATCTTGAATGCGAAATATACGAGAGTGGATCGGCATTAGAAGTGTGGAGGAGCTGCGCAAGACAGAGACACATTTTCATGGTAGTAATTAAATATACGAGAGTGGACCGGCATTAGAAGTGTGGAGGAGGGCAGCGCAAGACAGAGACATTTTCAAGAGTGATCGCCAACGTCGGGAAGAAGATAGAACTTACATTAAGAGGAATATAAACGCTAGAAATATTTCGAATCTCATGCCTGCAAAATTTTAAAATCGAGCGTCTTTTTGCACGATGCTAGTTAGCGAAAAAGTGGTTTTTATTTATTTTGTGCATAATTTTATAAGAACGAAAAAAAGTTAGAAAATGGAAAACCTCAAAAATAGTCTTAGCCATAAAGGGGTATTTTTTAAAAATTGTTTCTTGTACTACTTCATAGTTAAGTCATGAAAAACATTTTTTGGTGGTTTACGCTTAAATTTTTTGTTACGTAAATAAAAAAATTATTGTAATTCCAATACATAGAAATGCTAGTAAAAGCTTCGATTTATCCGTAGCATATTTTTTGATGTTCATACTGTAAGCCGATTCGTCGTAAAGATTAATCAAAATAGTATCTAAATAGGATTTCACGTATATATTCATCTTAAAAGGGGGGAAAAACAACTAAGAATGAAAGAAGCTATCCCAATTTACTTTCATTAATTACTACCGTTGACAATACAATAGCCAATAAGATCATTGCATAGGAACGAGTATATGCAAAATACAGAGTTACGCGTGTCGCATTACGTCATATCGGTTAGCAATAACACTCATCTCTGGCGATTGTGTCACTATAAGTGAGTGAGTCACCCTGCGTGGAACTATTAATTAATAATATCTGAAGTCTGCAGTGGGGAAGGCTTCCGAAGGTTTTGCCGGTACTGCTGAAGCGATGACCAAGAGAACAGAATCTGAATAATAATGTAATTCAATTTGAAAGCTTGCGTGTGTTTTATAATTCAATAGCTGGTGCCCGGCATGCGTTGCTATGCCGTTTAATAAATAAATTGTTTCTCCCTGCGTGTCCTTTCCCATTCGTTCCCTTCCGCCTCCCCTTCCTCTCCCGCGTCCCCTTCCCTTCTCGCGTTCCCACTCTGCCTCCTCCACCTTCCCTCCACCCTCCCGGGTTCCCCTTCCCCCCTCTCCTGCGAACCCCCTACCAGAGTTCCCCTCCTCCCTACCGCGTTCCATATATTCAGTCCCTGTACATTCATTTTTCAAACAGCTCGCGTGCCAACTACTGCAAGTTTTTATACAAATTTCATAATGCCAGAGCTCACCAGCAGCTTTATACAAACCTTGTCCTAACAATAACGAACACAAAAAAAAAGAATTATCCAATATGGTGCAGTCGTTCGGAAATTATGCGCGTACATACATTTCGGCGATTCATTTTTATTTATATAGATAGATAGATAGATTTATATAGATAGATAGATAGAAGATACCTTGGCGTATGCTGAGTTTGATCGCTATTATCTCTACTTTGGATTTATAGTTTATCGTTTCGAATCGATGTCCCAACTTTATAAAAGTGGCTGCTTATCTGTCATATTGAATATTTGAGTAATGATGATGATCTACACACTAACAAAAAGAATCCCGCAGAGAAAGGTGATGCTACTCAAAACCTGGCGAAAGAAATTAAAATATGTAATAAATCTTATAGAGATATATTTTTTTTGTATTTAATTCGAGTTCTACGTAGTTTTTTTTTTTTAATTATTATGACAGCTGATTCGGCTTACAAGGTCATTTTCAAACTCAAGTTTACATGGAGAGATAAAAAAATTGCACACCAGATTCCTAAAATTCCCAAAAAGAGATGCTTATATCCCACAGGCTACGGGTAATTGTGAATCTTGCGCATTATCACATAAAACAAGAAAATGACTTAATTAACGACTACGTAATATCTCGACATTTTTCGTTTTTATCATTTGTGTGAAGGTAATAAAAATAATAGACATATCTACTACCTACCTACATAATAAAAATATTATCAAAATTCTGTGGAAAAATATCGATTGAAATCAGTTTTTAACAACATTTTTATTTAATTCCAAAAAATCGAAAGAAGAAACACGGATCAATCAAAAGTTGGGACTACCGAGGTCTTACTAACCGTTACGTTTACAAAGTTGAGTGTGTCAAGCTGTAGATATTAAATGCAGTGGTAAATGAAATTATGTACATAATAAAACAAAGAAAAATTAAAATGAAAACTGAAAAAAAAATCGTAACACCGAATTTTTACAGAACATCATCATTATTATTTTCGTTATTTGTTTTTGGGGTGTTATGCCGTGTTGCGCTACCTCCTTCTTTAGATGTGTCACACATACCGGATCTGCCCTGAAGATGGACACTGCAACGCTGTCCGAAACGTTGGCTAAAGAATGAGGTACCGCAACACGGCATAACACCCCAAAAACAAATAACGAAAATACTTTTGGTCGTGTAATCTTAAAACGTATCTCATCATTATTAATTTGATTGAAACCAGTTTCGATCAAGGAAAAGTGATGCGTGAATCACATCCTTCCGAACACTTGCCACTGTAGTTCTGATGTTGATCTTGGCAAGATAACTGACTCATCCTCATGCCAGACTGTAAACGTTTTACATTAAAAACACATTATATTATTGTGATTCAATCGACCATGGTTTCTGGTGACACATTTATATAATCAACATTATATTGTTATTCTTCTCTTGTAAGCATCAAATTAAAATGACTAATGTGAATTTTCCACTTAATAAGGGGAGAATTTGGCAGAAGAAGAGCTCTTCTTTTTCATCCCCAAGAAAAATCCCCATTTCTCCAGCAGGGGTAGAAAATTTACAGTAGAGCACCTCATTGTGTTGAAATATCACAAAATTTCTCCACGTAAATTTAATATCCTACTAATATTATAAAGGCGAAAGTTTGTATGGATGTATGTTTGTTGCTCTTTCACGCAAAAACTACTGAATGGATTTAAAAAATTATTTCACTAATAGAAAGCTACATTATTTGCGAGTACTATATTATATTGGTAAGCTCTGGCGTTATGAATAATCTCTGGCGTTATGAAATTATTTATCATACGTTTTTTATCCCTAACAAAATCGATTTATTGCAAACGTCAGAAAAAAAGCAAAACCAAACCAGCCTTGGAAACGTTTTTTTTTATTACTAGGCAATTCACCCTAAAAATAGTACTTTGTTGGCGTCGTAATAAATAACTATCTCTAAAAATGAATCACCGAATTGTGTGTCTGCGCATAAACCCGAACGACTGCACAAAATTGGATAATTCTTTTTTTGTTCGTTATTTTGTATAAAACCACAGTTGAGTTCTGGCATTATGAAATTTGTATAAAAAATCATAATAGAGGATGTGGGGAGGGGTAGGAGGTGGGGGGAAGGGGATTGAGGGGGGAGTGGTGTGGGAGAGGGAATGTGGAGGGGTAGGGGGTGAGGGGAGGGGTGGGTGGAGGGAGAGGGGGTTGATGGGAGAGTGGAGTGGAGAGAGGGAAGGTGGAGGAGGTGGAGTGGGGTGGGAGAGGGGGGAGGGAAGGAAGGGGAAGGGGGAGGGGTGGGGGAGGGGTCGGTGGATAAGGAGGGGGAGGGGGAGGGAGAGGGGGTTGATGGATGAGTGGGGATGGGGGAGAGGGAAGGTGGAGGGATGAGGAGTGTGGGGAGGGGTGGGTGGAGGGGGAAGGGGAGGTTGATGAGGGGAGTGGAGTGGGGATAGGGAAGGTGGAGGAGGCGGAGTGGGAATCCCCTAATACCACGCGAGCGAAGCCGCGGGAAAAAGCTAGTATTATATATTTTGTGATTGTTCGAGCTATACAACACAAAGATGTCTCTAGCGTAATTAGATCTTAGAGGTTTTAAACTTATCATACAGATGTCGGTAGTATATAGGTTTGCCCTTCCATGTTCAGAAGCTTGAATTTTGAGTTATTTTGTTTATTTAATAATAGGGCTTCAGTAGTTATAGTTTCCAGCCACTGAGAGATCTTTTGTTACCTCTCTTTCAGTTGCATGCATCGATTCTAATGCCGCGTATAAACATGATAAAAAGCGCGAGCGAACCCCGTTTGTAGTTGCTTCGTTCCTTTCCCATAACTCATGGTTCGGCTGGCGCTTTTTTGTCATGTGTATACGCAGCTTAAAATAGAGGGAAAACTTACAACGGATCTATCAGTGACATGCGTTTTCATTAATTGAATCAGGGTCCAGTTGACAGTTGACAGCTGACAGTAGAAGTGTGACAAGAGCCCATATTGTACTGTTATTATGATAGCATGACGCCTAATAAGTGACAAAAGTGATTTATCACAATTGAAAAATTGTTCGGTAATAAAGGACCCTTTAATTTGTTGTGAGTGGTGCAATATATTGTAAGTATATTATGTAAGTCTTTCAGCATACAATTAAACTTAAGCGCTTATAAAAGCCAACATAAATGGCTTTCAAATGTGCAAATCCATTATATTTAGGGATATCTTGTGGCTGCTTACGTTTTACCAATTTCTACACCTATGTATATACACTGGTAAGTGCGTGATGCGGGTGAAATGCAGATCCCGCCAGTGTCTGGGAATCTAATAAAAAGGCACTTTTTAGATGAGAAAAGTGTGGAGAAGATGAATAAAAATAAATTAAGGCGCGCTCGGCAAAATTGAGGGAAATACAACCCTTCAAAGTATTTAAAAATTCACTTCGCGAACTGATATTGACAGTTCGTTGTTCGTTCGCCATGTTTTCACTGCTTAGGTATGTTGGATCCCAGACCTAATAAAGAATTAATAGTACGCCAGAATCACAAACCATGTTACACAAACCTAGCGTAGCCGCTAAACCACTTGGAAAACTGGGATGTTTTTCTTGCCTTGACGCGAGCAGGCGTTATAAAGGGGCACTTTTTTTGTATCACAAACCATGTTTAGCGTATTAGGTTATAAAAAAATGGCGGGCGGACTGTCAATATCAGTTTGTGAAGTGAAATTTTAAATACTTTGAAAGGTTGTATCTCCCTCAATTTTGCCGAGCGTGCCTTAATTTTTGTTTTATTCAGCTTTTCCACACTTTTCTCGTCTAGAAAGTGCCTTTTTATTCAATTTCCAGACATTGGCGGGATCTGCATTCCTCCCCGTGATGCAAATACGGGACTCAAAGGATTCTGAATTGTGTGAATGTTGACAAATTTAAATAGAAACGTATCGAAGAAAAATGCCAACTTTACAAGTTTGGCACATTTGTAATGAACCAAGTGACTCCCTATGACGTCGACTGGCTGAATAACCTTAACATCCCTATTTGTCCCCCACCACACGAAGAAGAAAAATAACCTACTTCTATGTTACCTCTCACAATCAATGCATCTGCTTTTGACTTTTGATATACTGGCATACAGAGCTCCGGGCCAAAAAGGCCCCTATCTCTTTCATCATGAGTTTATATTCATTGGTTGTAGAAAAAATCAAAATGCTTTTGACGCAGTGTGTGTGATTGTTACCTCGGAATCTTGTAACGTCAAATAACGACATAATTAAGAGCGTTTTAAAAAAATCTGAAATACATTAGTTTGTAAGTGCGCAAATAAATACACAAACGGACCAATTTTCTTCAAGAAACACATGTACGTATATATTTTTAATGATTTTATTTAAATTAAAATTAAAATTCTGAAACATACGTTTAGCAGATAATGTATTGATTTATTTTACTGCATGATTATATGATTTGAAATGGGCGTTGTATAATACAAAATCTTTTTTGAAAATTTAACAAATCGGCCAACGACCTATGGTATAACTTTATTATACTAAAAATAAACATTTTTTCTCAAAATTTAAAACAAACGTTTACTAGCTAAAAGAACAATCTTTCGAAATCAATTTTTTTGTAGAAAAGAGTCAATACGTCTAAAATCTGATTTAAAAATGACATATTTCTGGTTTTCTCTGGTTATACCCTCTTGACAAAGGAATTACCCTGGCCAAATGACGTAGAAATTGGAAAAAGGTAGTAGACCAAGGGTCTAAGACCAAGGAGTTGTTGATCATGATGACGATAAAATTAAACAAACCAAGATAAATAGGTGCAAAAAGCGTGAACCAATGTGTATTATGATACCAAATACGAAGGAAATTATCAAGAGGAAAGAGTAACGGAACTTGTAATATTGGATCCCAACATTTTCAATTACCTTGAATATTATGAGTACTTTACATAATCAATAACGCACAAAGAACGAAGGTTATAAAAGCATTATTGAAATATAAATAATATATATCGATACTCACAATGTCTATTTATATAACAAGGTAATTTGTTGCCATTGGCGTTCGTTAATCAGGGAAATATAGATTGAGATACGCACAGATAGCAAATAATCCAAGTATAATAAGATAATAAGTCCGTATCACGAATTACGACAAATTTAATCAACGAACATATTACATAGACAAAATGTATGAGACACTTTTTGTTCTCAATCTCTGTTTCTAGTTTCCAAGCTACTCGTACCTGCATTTTCTTTTCCAATCCCACTTAGGAGGGAAACATCAGAATATCCATGTATGAAATTGGTGGTCAATTTGTAGTCTTTTCCAGACCCGTGTTTACTCCTTCCTCTCTCCTCTAAAATACCCTCCACATAGCATCCAACAAGATGACACAGGCCCAGGAGCGAAATTAATGTGTAGAGTTAATGTAAAAAGGGACAATTATTGCTTCAGATAGATCAAGAAAAAATATTCACGAAAAATATTTGAGCAGCAACTCTATAATAAAAAATATTTATGGTGAATATTTTTATTGATCAGTCACGCAAGTTATGTTTGAATTCTTGACACATAAAATATTTTTCTACGAGGAAAGGGGGCATACATTAATTACGTGAGCAGTTTTTCTTCCAATCTAGACCCCCCCCCCCCTTGGTGAGATAAATTTGGGCCACTTCGTATATTCTTTTCAAGTAACGTGAGATTTTGCTAGACCCCCCTCCCCCCTTTTTGAGTTCACGTAATTAATGTATGCCCCAAAGCAATGTTCGAATGCTCGCCATAAATCAAACATTATTTACATGCGTCTGTATTTCACATAATAAATAAGCTATAAAGTAACAGAGGGAGGTATAACTGTTTGGTTCATTAGCATGTTATTTTCCTACTAGTGACCCAAAAACATCAACATTTTGTTAAATTCACTAAGTTTTTCTGCATTATAATTGATTTGGTGGTGTTTATGATTAATCTGAGTATTGTACCAGATAGAGGGTACACCTTTGTTTGCATATAACTGCAAACTCAACTCAAATTATAATTTTTCTAGATGTCTGACTAATCAACTGAACGATCGATATCTGAATGTGAATTTTGCGATGCATTGTTTAATTTATGATTTATTTTCCGGGTTGTACATGGGTAGGCTGACAAGTAATGCACACATGCTTGTACAGCGCGAACAAAATGACCTTCAGAAGCGCGCCAGGTGGAATATGGAAGTGACATTCATCTTCTAATACGTACGCGCAAGTTTGAGGTCGTTGAATTCATCCAGTGCATTTTGAGAAGCGGAAGTACGGAAACGTGTTTTGGTGTTATGTCAACACAATAAAGGTAAACAGCGTGTTATTATCGAATTTTTAACTGCTGAAAAAGTGACTCCTGCTGAGATTCATCGTCGTTTAAAGGATGTTTATGGTGACGATGCTGTTGATAGATCGACTGTTAATAATCGATGGTTACTAAAATTTCATGATTATAAATAAGCCTGGAAAAGCAATAATTGTTGATGAAACACGCAGCGGACGTTCGATCATTGATAAAGACGATAAACAATCCAAACTCGTCCACGATTTGATCAAAAATTACCGGCAAATCACTCAAAAGCGTATCATAAACTATTTTTTAATATCAAAGAACGTGTCGGCTTCATTGTTGAACAATTAGAATGCCTTAAAATCTGTGGACGATGGGTATACCACGCCGTATCATGGACGAGAACAAACAGCGTCGAAAAGAACCTCCACAAAACCTGAAGTTTGAGCCGATTCCACACCCTTCTCACTCAACCGATCTTTGGCCTTGCGATTTTTATTTTTTTCATCTACTCAAGAGACACCTCAAGGGTAATCATTACACCTCGGACGATGAGCTGAAGGCACCTATCAAGTCCTGGATTCGAGAAATGTCAGAAGAATTTTTCAGTTACGTAATGAAAAAACTTGTTAGGTACACGTTGAGAGCAATGCGTTAGCCTTAGCGGTGACTATGTTGATAAATAAATATATGATTTTGAAGCATAGGAATTGCACTTAAATGTACTTGTGACCCGATCTTGCTATTTGTTTTTGTTTGTGTTTTACAAGCATGTCACATGTGTGCATTACTTTTCAGCCTACCCTAGTATGTCTGTCGAAGTTAAGGTAATTGTATGGATTGTGATTGTGGTACTAATAGATAGAAGTATCGGAATGAGTTTTCCTAATCTGTAAACGCTTTATCAGTTTGTACGCTCAGGAGATAAGGAAACGTGGAAAATCGGAATTAGTATGAGCCTAAGTAAATATCGATATCATAGTTATGTAGGTATATGCGTAAATTTCAATAATATCGGAACTAAATAATGCACCTTACCGGGGCCGGGAGATCCTCGAAACCTTCGTCCCCTCATTAGGTGGAATTCAATTATACCTACACATGTGTATAACAACCTCGTGGCAGAGCATTAAGAATATTGGGTTTGGAATTGCATTTGTCAGGTTCAAAACCCGGTGAAATGCAAATAATAATATTTAAAATTAGATGAGTTTTTTGTTTGCCTTATGGGCGCTTTGCACAACACATTTTTGCAGCAGATTCTATCACAGGACGTCTTTCTACGTGGTTTCCGAAATAAAAATAGAATTTGCTATATTTTGACACCTATTTTCGTCCAATTTGTTGGTTTTCTTGAGTGTTTTCTGTAATCTAACGGCCGATGTTCCCAACATTTTAATGGATCAATTTGAGCCTTCGATCAGATAAGGGATTTGTAACGCTCAATTCGCCTGTTGGGGGGAAAGTTGCGTCAGGAAGAGCAAATTTGTGCATTTGAAGAGTGTTGAGCCAAATTGCTCAGTAGGATTGGGAACAACGGCCGTTAGTATCTACTTCGCTGATCGAGGTGTAACGTGTAACGGTATATAATTATTTTTGTATGAGAAGTAAACAGAAGCGATGCGATGTGGCGATACTGGCTATGCATTAGGCACATACCCACAGTTTCCGTTGGTGGTAAATATGTATATTAAAAAGGAGCCGAAAGACATTAGATAACTAAACCGCGAAAACAATTCATACATGAAATAATAAAAGTTGTTTTTGGCATCGCAATCGTAAAAATTGCACGTACGAAATAATGCGATAAATCGATTTTTTATTGCATACGAACTTCCATTCCGAAGCTCTAAAATAGAAGCGGTAGAGTTCTTATAATTTTAATATTCTTATTTTAAAGGAAACGTACGAGGTTCGATCAATAAGTATCCGTGTTTGATGGCAGGTGGCGTGACCTCTGCCCTAATGATAGACGCTGTAACGCTGTCCAAAACGTTGGCTAAAAGAGGTAGCGCAACACGGCATAACACCCCAAAGTTGCTGAGGGAAGTTGATATAACCTTCGTGTACTGCCATCCGTCAAACACCATACTAAATTTCAGACTGATTCATAGGTCAGTTTTTATTTGGTAGCCAGTTGTATCGCACGTGTTCCGTTTTACTCGATAGAACGGAAAAAAGAGCAACATCGATCCATTCGCATTTTATTTTTGAATGGAAAAACATGCGATGAAATAAAAGCAAAGTAGATGCTGTCTCTGGGAACCATTCACCATCTATGACAAACGTGAGATATTGGTTCAACGAATATAAACGTGGTCGTACCACGGCAGACATGGTTGCCGAAGAAATAGTTGAAAAAGTCCATGATATGATCCTCGCTGATCGCCGAACTATAGTGCGCGAAGTAGCAGAGGCCGTAGGCGTGACGTACGGAGCGGCAATCAATACTACACCTGATAAAAGTGAGAAAGATGTCGGCCCGATGGGTACCAGCAAATTCATCTGGAATTGTGGTGGCCAAATTGCACGAATTGCGCTACGAATTACTGCCGCACCCACCATACTCACCCGACCTGACTCCTTGCGACTTTTTTCTATTCCATAACATGAAAACGTGGCTCGGGGGAAAAAATCACCTCACACGAGGAGGTTATCGTCGAAACAGAAGCACGTTTTGAAGATTTCGACAAATCGTATTTTCGGAGGGGATAAAGAAATGGCAGAAACGTTAGGAAAAGAGTATCGACAGAACGAGTTTATTCATAACAATGGTAATTATAGATCGACCCTCGAAGTTAGGCATTGCTTACGCCAGTAGCTATATATCACATTAAATTAAGACTATAGTATTTCCGCAATTTATTTATAAAACAATAAATGCGCAATCAGCTAGAATTAAATCCGTTAAATGCGGTCATAATGATTACTTGACTTCAAACTGTAGATAATAATAAATTATTATGATTTCCGTTTGTTTTATAGGTCATGTTATGTGCATCATTTCTTTGGAGTCTTGATAAAAGCACACATTTAGAAATATGACGTTAAATATTCCCTTATTAAATCTAGTTTTCCATTTAATTGTTCCAAGTCCTGACAAATCAGTGCCGACTGGTGTACCGGTCACACCGCGACAGGAGTACTCCTCTTTCTTATGCTGTTGATTTCAATTATGAGCGGATATTTCTTGTCTTTTTTACCTTGTTTTATTTTACCTCTTCTTCACACAGGAGACCCTCTGAGGAAAAAAGTTCCGTCATTTTTGGGGATGCTGTGTAAAGGGTCATCTTAGGGAAAGGAAGGAGAGGAAGTTCTGGGAAGGAAGAGGTATGAGGGGTGAGTAGGAATCTGGGGTCAATGTGTGCAGGAGTGAAGGACGTATGAATTCATGCCTTTCACTGCGGTGCAATGCGATGGGTCGGGAGAGTTCGACTGGAGAGGTCTAGATTAGATCTCACTCAACCTGTCTCTCCTGATCCCACTAGGCAGTAGGTGGGCAAATGCATTGGCCGCCAAGACCTAGACAAACCTCACCCCATGAACCCGGACACCCTGCTAACTCATCAAAAGTAGTGAACCACGTAGGGTGACCTATGGCAGGGGTGTGGGTTATCAAATAAATGGTTCCCGGGGCGGCGGTACCCATTCCCACCAATCAAATTGATTCTTTTACCTGGCGTGTGAAAATAGCTGGGTAGGTATACCTTAAGCAAAAGCAAACGTACAAAAAAAAATTGGTAGCGCAACACGGCATAATGACCTAAACGTTGGCTAAAGAAAGAGGTAGTGCAACACGGCGTAATAATTAAAAAATAAATCACGATAATAATTTTGGCCGTGAAAAATCTCAGTGACCGGACAGCGTATTTCCAATCCCTAACGCGGTTGAGTCACTCTAGCGACTGAGCCGCGTTAGGGATTGGAAGGCGTAAATCGCCTTACAAACACTACCGCATTTCAGTCGCGCTAGTGACTGAACCGCGTTAGGGATTGTTATGCATAAATCACATTACAAAAGCTATACCGATTCAGTCACCTACGCGCTTCGTTGCTCTATCAGTTTCTGTGAGGGCGACGACCGTAATTATAGAGAGGTTAGCAGAGAGGATGGACAGCGTTTTTTTAGTTAGCATTTTTTTTACATTGAAAATGTATTTTAAGTTAAAAAAAGCGGGTTTTTTTTTTAACTGAGGGTGACGACCGTAATTATAGAAGGGTAAGCTGTTAAAATAAATTTTCAATGTAAAAAAAATGCTAACTAAAAAAACGCTGTCCATCCTCTCTGCTAACCACTCTATAATTACGGTCGTCGCCCTCACAGAAAGTGATAGAGCAACGAAGCGCGGAGGTGACTGAATCGGTATAGCTTTTGTAAGGTGATTTATGCATAACAATCCCTAACGCGGTTCAGTCACTAACGCGACTGAAATGCGGTAGTGTTTGTAAGGCGATTTACGCCTTCCAATCCCTAACGCGGCTCAGTCGCTAGAGTGACTCAACCGCGTTAGGGATTGGAAATACGCGACCGGACAACTTAGAATCATGCAACTTTAACACCTCCTTTGAGAAATCATTAAAAGCAATGAAAAAATATATAAAAAAATTGGTTTAATAGGTTAGGTTATGGGCTATTTTACATAACTTTTAATGACTTTTCAAAGGGGTGTTGAAATTGTATGATTCTGAGTTCTCTTGGAACCAAAATCTCAAATCATATCTAATTCAACATTAGTAACAAAATCAACAAGATACACAAATTGTTGACCTTTTCGCTTATCTCAAAGTAAATGCAACATGATTCAGAGTAAATAATTAGCTTTTACTTTTGCCTAATAAGTGTTTCCTGTGTAATGTAATGTGTACTTTCTTTAAGCACCTTCACCGGTGTCGGGAGATACCGTAAGATTTAATAATTAGCACTTAACAGAACACGCATTCTTCAGCTAATACGTTTTGCTTAGGTGCCCATAGTGTTAACTCAACACTTTCAGTGGCGTGCGATACAAATTTGCAAAAAAAAAAAATTAAAAAGAAAAAAAACTTTCGTTCATGAGTATCGACCCTGGCCAGTCCAACTAATAGTCAAGTCACCTAACCACAAATTGTTTTTTGCTATAATATACCCATTTTAAAATGTCTTTTAAAATTTTAATTTTTATTACCTTTTTTTGGTTTGACTGAGGTTTGAACCTTCCTTCCCAGCGATCGGAATCAACCGCGCTACAAAACGGGTCGATACCGGATTTGGTAAGGCCGACAATTATTTTGCATGCACGAGTTTGTTCATATGAAAAATTCGCATATACATATTGTGATAACCGTACGCGGCAATCTGATATTCTGGACTCCAATCTATGATGGATCCAGATTCCTTGATGATGATCTCAGTACAGGGTGTAGATTTGGGAGATTTCTTCAATTTGGGAGGCGGGTATGGGTACCGCCGTCCCGGGAACCTTTATTGGATAACCAACACCTCTGCCATGGGTCACCCCAAGTGGTTCGCTACGTTTGGTGATTTAGCAGGGGTGCCCGGGTTCATGGGGTAAGGTTTGTTTAGGTCTTGGAGGCGGATGACCAGGACACACTGAACCTCAGATTCCTACCCATCCCTTAAACCCTTTTCCTTCCCAGAACTCTCATCTCCTTCCTTTCCTTAAAAAAATCCTCCACACAGCATCCCCAAAGATGACATAGGCCCCGATGGAATTTATTTTCCTCAGGGCCTCCTGTGTGGAGCTCATATAAAAAAAAAAAATACAATAATAAGTCGTGGGTAGACTAGTTACGTTTATTCCGAGATATGTACAAAGTGGTTCTTCTAGGAAGCCTATAGACAAAGAGAACGAATGGACAACAATCACACCCTTTTATACGTTACTCATGCTGTCTCACTCATACACGCATGTCTCTTTCATACCTTAAGACATACGTTCACCACACATATGTCTATGTGTGTGCGTGATTACCACCAAAAGTGGATAAAAAGCATCGTCTTCGACAAGTCTCTCTGCCGGGTTTCAGCTCGATCGGATGTCGGGGAGTGGGTTAATTTACACTTCCAAAATTCCGCTTCATTCACACATTCATTCAATCAAACACAAAAAAAAAGTGAAATTCAAATAGATGTGTGTATAAATTGAATAATAATGCAAATTCAATTCGAATTACGGAGTAGTAGATTCATCCAATAACCTGGTGAAATAAATCAACATTCAGAATAGAAACGTTGCACTATGGGGTGGCGTAATGTATCGCGTTGGCAGAAATCCCAAAAGTCAAGTGTTCTTTACAATAAAACAAGTATGCTAGTTTTGAAGATCATTAAATGCTTTATAATTCCCCCGAAGCATGTCGCCCTTGTCGCGATACCGACGGAAAGGGATCAGTTTGAACTTGACCTTTGTGCGGGTGACTGTGTCAGTTTTTGCAGTCGCGTAAATTTCAATACTTTTTAAGGGTAAAAAATAGCAAAATCCATCGAATTTCCAGATCCAATTCAACATGGATATGATGTCTGGTGGTATGTACTTCTATTATATTATAGTGGTTTTTAAAAACTTCATAGGATTTATCAACAAATTAAATTAAAACAAACACCTATTAGAATGAAATATTTTTTATAAAAATTTTTAATATTGAGGCATTTCCACGAGATTCCACCATATTTTCATTTGTTTTGTATACTTTATTATCTTAGCTACTAGATTAAATTATAAGACGTTGCTTTGGTGTACAACTTTTTAAATAATAGTACTTTAAAGTGAGTACTATCAGTATTCATAAAAAAACGGTTCTAGTCTTATAATCAGTGTGTTATGTTATAGATACAATTTCTGCAGTTATTCACACGAGATTCGAGTTATACTTGATTATGAAGACATATGAAGAACTCTGGTGTTAAGAAATTTGATGAAAAAGTAAAATTCCTGAAAAAACATCTCGTAGATAGACATTTCACCTTCTGACCTTCTGAACCATTTTTTTTTTTAAATAAAATATCTGTATTTTGTTGTAAATTGAAAACCAGATGGTTGAAGTATCGCAGAAACTATGACACCTTAATTTTAAACAATAAAGAATGGCTTGAAAGGCCTTACAAGGAAAGAATTACAAATCTCTACCAGAAATAATAAAAACAAAAAACCTGTGATCATACTAAACACCAAAAACTATGATATTGCGATCTTAAACTTCTAGTACTGAGTTAACCTCTGCTACATACATGAGTTTTCGGTAGACAGGTAAAGCAACAACATTGACTGTAGTCAAAGAAGTCACGTTTAAGTACGCCGACCAGAGCAAAGAAGTATAGAAAAACTTTTACCGATAAAACCGAAAACAAAAAGGTATTGATTGATGATGAAGCACTTCCTTAGATTGTAGATGCCAATCTTAGACTTTACCAATATAGTTTAATAAGGGAAAAGAATAAAGAGGTATTTCCTTCCTGTAAAATTGTACACGGAGCTAAGAAAAAATGTTGCCCTTTAAGCGAATGCATAACGGTCACGGAATCTTCAGTGAAGAAGTGAAATTACAACAATAAATTGCTAGATCATATTGCTGAACGCTTAATACAAGTTAACAGCCTGTCATCGATTCTCTGAGTGAGATTTCGTCAGATTCAGTTATCTCCAGCTTGGGAAAAATGAACAAAAGGACAGTTAAAACAATTCCAAAAGCAGTACTATAAATACTAAAGTTACCAGACACTAATCCGACTACCGGGAATGATTTGGTAGTTGAACCAAGTAGTGATGATGATAGTATATTATCACAAGATGACGAAGACGATCTATTCTGTGCATAACTGTAAATAAATAGCTTGTGAAATGAAGTGAGATTTATTACTGATTTAATTTATCTTATATTTTTCAATTTAATATTTTTGTACTAAATATGGGTGACTTTTCCAAAAAAATTTTTCACTTATTTTTATTAACATGTCTATACGGAACTAAAAATCGAAAAAGGTTTGATGTAATTAAAACCCCTGATTTGATGCCAACTTTCGGGGTCGTCCACCCCATTGTGCGTTGATGGGAATAAACTTCAAAAGTAAAAAAAGAGAGAAACTAATAATAATTCGTAGGGGTTGTATTTATATACTCTGGTAAAATGAGTAAAACTTATGAAAAACTCAATTAACTGTTAAAACTTATTGTGAAACAGATATGAGCCCATCAGCAGAATGCTGACAACTCATTATATAAAACATAAATAAAAATAATGATTTATTGTTTGTGGTCTCATCTCTAAAACCACCGCACGCCAATGCGCCTCTTAAGTAAGTACCAATTAATTAGTAAACATTTATCTAATTTCCTCTTCGGAGCTGAATGCAGATTGCATCAACACATTAAACACGCAACACTCTTTCCTTCAGTTGAATCAGACGTTTCTCAATAATTAAATCCATCACCGTAGTTAGATGTGCAACAATAAATGCAGTCAAGACAAATACCGTGGGAAACGACTTACTTAGGAAATGGTACAGTTCTTCTTCTGTGGATGTTGGTCACGAAATCGATACTCTTCCGGAGAAATAAAGAATTTGTTGTTTTTTGGAAAAAGGATTGCATTAAAGGCCCGCAACCCGGATTTGTACCGATTTATTACATATTTCCCTTAAACACGGTAAGTTTTAAAGCTCTTAAAAAAATACATGTTAATCTTGAAGATAATATCTAGACTTTGCCCGCGCCGAAACGCAAATTATATAAAATTCCCTCGATAGAAAAAAATCGCAAAGTATGCTCCAAAAATTATTATTAACACGTTTGTTTCAGTTATTTTACAAGTTATATGTATGAAAAAATTCACAGTGTTTCTTTAAATGCTGTTTAAGATAATGCCCGCGAGATTTTTACTTTATTTTAAACGAGTCGTGTTTTATTAAACATTTTCACAATTTTCGCTTCGATTTTGTCGCTGTAAATGTTAGCGCTCTCCTCTAACAATCGTAATTTCGTATCTCTCCATCTTCTTCTTTTCGAACCCGGTTGCAGAGCCTTAAGACATAGCGTCTAACCCACATTGAAGAATACAAACTAGAAGACTATTAAAAATCACGAGACTATTGTAAGATACTGTAGGTCCCTGAAGACTGCTGGAAAGAAAGAATGTCGTATAATAGGACGCCGAAGGTATATTCTTTTTAACCTACAAAAAGTTGTCTCCAGTGTTGAAAATTTCAACAGAATTACTAATATTATTATTTTATAATTACTTTAAAATTAACTGTACTAAAGACGTAACGACTGTGCGCGTTTCAAAAAAAATATGTGACTATATTTTTGTAGTAAAAATTACGTTACAGTGTTGTAAATCCTCGTGACAGAAGTGTATTTCATACAAACCACAGTTGTCTCCCGTCTCCTCGACTTGCGTATATTCTATAATGTTACAAAATATGATATGACGACATAAAATATAAAACTATTTTTAAACTCCAAAAGGTATAAACTATCAAGTAACAGCGATTAGTATTTTTTATGATGTTTAATAAAATATTTTAAAAATTTCAAAAACTTGTCTCTTACAACTGATGTTTTAGAAAAGATTTTGTGACGGAGGTGTAAAATTTTCGGTCGCATCCATCCTTCAAGTCCTGATAATTGTACAAAAATGTGTAAACTTCGCGGCCGACAATATTTTCCAATAGAATAGGAATTCAGTCATCATAAAAACTATACTACACAACCCATATGATGACATGTGGGATGTAATATGGGATGGAAGCGACCCAGGAAGATCGAGGAAGATGTAGAAGACTGCGTGGAAGAGTATAGGAGCAGGACGGAAAGGACAGAGGACTAGAGCCGGGAGACAAGGGACCGCAGCCAGCGAAGAGCATTTGTAAAGCCAAAACTGCCAGTATTTTTTCATGCAAAAAATAACTGCATAATTGGAATGCAACTTATGTACCCAGAACATTCTGTTGGTACAGCTGTTCTTACGGTGTACACAATATAAGTTTTTTTGCTGTTTTCAATTGTTGTCGGTCGATTTTGGTGCTCTTCCGATATCGTGCTTGGGGTCGGTGACCCTAGCCCATCAGTTGCAAATTGATCAATATTATCTGCACTATAACCCTTGGAGAGCCTTGAACGCCTCTATTCCTCTTGGTTTCCCGGTGCCTTCCTGCAGATCCTTATTATGTTCAAGGATCCCGTGTTGGCCTCCACACCATCCAGCCACTTAAACTTAGGACTCAAAACACTCCTTCGCCCTGTAGGTTCATCGATTGCTTTTTGGTGGTCATCTCTCGAAGTGATCAAGATTAAGGAGCACATTTTGATTCAATTTATATACAGCATAAATTCACAATCTTTGGCCAATAAAGAACGTCTTCCCTCCATCTCGCCAGGGCATTTTAAGGACGCGTCTATATTACTCGTATATCCACATTTCAAAGGCTTCTATCATCCAAGTAAATTAGGTGTCCATGCACTGAAATAACATTTTTAACATTTTCCAACTTTCTACTTATATGCGTTCGTCTCCTCTGAGAAATATTAGTCACCATGGATAAAATATACAGAACTACGGTCCACTATGAATGAGCGATGCATCAACAACAACACACGAGTGCTGCGATTACAACTAGTCAGTGTTTTGCGTGAGTATAGAATTACCAAGGAAAAGAAAGTAAATTCTGCATTTTACATACATAATAGATAAGTTGCGTGAATCATAATTTTATTTTTACGACTTGTTTCATTGCAGTACTAGTATAATAACATAATCGAGATGACTCAAGCATTGCGTATAGGAATTTAGCACGATAAAAGAAGCGAAACAAAGAATTAGAAATTATTAGAATCGAAAAATAGAAGTATGTGATTTGAGATTATCACGGTCAACAGTATTATCGTGATTTACTTTTATGTTATTACGCCGTGTTGCGCTACCTCCCTCTTTAGCCAACGTTTCGGACAGCAATTACAGTCAGATATGATTTTAGATTTTCACGGACAGCGTTACAGTGTCCATCATCAGGACAGATGTGTGACACTGTAACGCTGTCCGAAACGTTGGCTAAAGGAGGAGGTAGCGCAACACGGCACAACACCCCAAAAACAAATAATAAAAAATAAGCAATTACAGTGTCCGTCATCATTAAACATCTGCCCTGATAATAAATCTCAAAAAATAGAACATTATTTAGTATAATTTTCGACGACCTCTGTAGAAGAGCAGAAGCCCGAAAAGATTAACCCAGAGGTCACGGGTTTCAAATCCGATGTGTGCAAATTAATTTACTTTATTATTTGTATTATCAGGCACTCCAGGAAGGTACTCGTATAAGTTAACCATAAACATAATCCAAAATTTACTTATAATTATAATGTAGGATTGATTGTTCCTAAATTTACCAATAAATATGGTGAAAGAACCCTAAACTATTCTGTACCCAAAATATTAAATAAACTACCAATGAAATTGAGAATTTCAATTAAATTAATCTATTCATTTTAAGAACATTACAAAATTAGGGTCCGATCGAAACTAATTTTAGTTGCATAATATTAATTTTGAGGTGTCTTATAGCTTTTTTTTACATAACTGTCCGTAACTGTCCCAGCAACAATCTTTGCCTTAAATAAGTGATGAATTGAAGATGTCCCCTGAAGAATCCACATCCTAAGTTTAGTATTCTAAGCAATGAAGAGAACATATAGGGTGGGCCCAAAGATATTGAAATATAAGTAGATGTGCTATCTGATGTTTTTACTATGTGGGTCTGCGCTTCCGGGTGTCGCCGATATTGTTTACCAATTAACAAATAAACTAAAAGAACAAATAATTAACGAATAAACCAAACGAACGTTAAACTAAATGAACGAATTCTTTCCTTATTCAAAATATATTGTTAACCAATATTAATGCACATTTTCAAAAAATCAACGAAATGAATAAATTCTTTTTGTATGAAAACTACGCTAATTAGCGCGCAGGCCGGCGACAGTTGCGCGGACACCTTAGCATATCTTTCTGTATTTGAATATCTTTGGGTGGGCCATTAACACTTTGGAAATAACTATGAAAAAAATACCTACAGATTGTATTTAAATAAATGACTATTGATAAGACCAAAAATATGCTGGAAAATCATTCGTTAAAATGGCCGCCATCTCGCCGCTGGCATTCCTCAAATCAGGCCCTTAGATTTTCGAAAACTTTTCGACACAAATCTCAGGGTATTTTGACCATTTCTTGATGGATGTTCTCCTTTAATTGAAGTATAGTCTCTGGTTTATTTACGTAGACTCGACTTGTAAAATAAAATATATGCATACACAAATATAACTCAGAAAAAAAAACAGCTTGGATTAGATCCGGGCTGCGGGGAGGCCATGGAATATCTCCTCTGCGCGAGATCAGTTTGTTAGGGAAAATTTCTTTAACAAATATATTTTGCTCCATGGCCGCCCTGTTTGTTTTCCTGTCGATTTCGTCGAAATTTTTAAACCGTGATTTAATTAAATTAACACTTGGGACTGATTAATACTCTGTAATTGGTGATAGGCGAAATAGGCGGCGTGCATCATTGTTTTGTAAAACAGAAAAGAACAAAAACATTGTTTTTGTTAAAACGTTTTACCCAGAAAGCGCGTTGCTCTCCCGTAAAGCGATCCATTGTGACTAAATTTCCAAGAAGCGAGGAGCCACGCATAAGTGACCCCGCTCTCTTCCCCGTTTGGAATACCTACCTATATTATGGTAGTTAGTAGTCCCAGAATTTGTGCTCTGAAAACAAATTCCGACTTCTAGTAATTTGGTATTGGTAAACATTTAAAAATAAAACTAAAAATAAAATTAACGTAATGGAAAGCATAAAATTTTACAAACTTTGGCGAAAATGCCCTTCCACGAATCTATCGTATTATACATTTAACACTACTTGGTTTGTTTTTCTCTTCATTTTCAAATTTTTATAATATAGGGCTGCAGAAAAGATAATAAGGTAAGTTACCGTTTTTGTTGATAATGTTCCGAGTGTTCAGTTTTTTAATGAGGATTTAAATTTTTATAATGTTAATAAATCTATTCTAACATCATGTTTGCGCTGTTCGTTGTAATCACAAATTTAAACCTTTACCTGTTCTTAGTTTTATTAATCATTGTTATATTATATATGTATAAGTTTATGTATAGTTTGATATCTGCTGACAAACTAAAAAAATAGTTTAATACGTATTAAATGTTAATAAAGAAAACAAAAATTGAAATCATCTTCATAAATATTTTACAGCTTGACAGACCGACTCAATGCAGTGTTTCGATTCTTGGAAAGCTTGCTTTATTATATGGTTAGGATATTCAAATTTGACCACGCGTTGATGTCATTCTTGATAATTTTGGTTGAATATTTTCACAGAGAACGCATTTCGCAGACAAGGCTGCAGCAAGGAAAACCGAAAAACTATATTTCTTTTCGTATAGTGAAGGTCGGGTGACGATGCTGACAATGTGCATCTTTACAAACCTAAGATTGGCAGGAAGATTATTCATCAGACTCAACAATGTTACTTTTCCCAAAATTGTAAAATGCAAAAAAAAACAACTTCGATCACGATCTATTTAATAAAACAGATTAAATACTTAGCATGTTCAGAAAGTAAGTGTACTGTGACCATAACGGGCGCTGGTTTTTAGTTTTTTGAGGGTTGGCATAACACTAAGTGGTAGAGGGGGTCTCCTGACCAGAACGAACATCGCAGGAACATTGTAGTACGTAAACTCACGTTGTAGTGTCCAGTTGCGTGAAATATGTCGGCAAAAAATCCCCCCCAAGTGCTTTTTACTCACGGAAGGAATAAAACCTACAAGAAAAAAAGGTGAGGATTTCTGAGCTCTATTGTGACTGGAGATGATAGTGAGTGACTCATTACACGTCTGGGAAATAAAAACAGTCGTCTAAGTGGCGTCACAACAATTCCTCATCTGTCAAAAAATCGAAAACCACAATTTGGGGCAAAAACATCATGGCCTCAGTGTTTTGAGACCGAAAAGGTCTTTGCTTTTCCGCCTCAGATTGAGACCATCAATGCACAACAATATTGTGATACCCTAAAAAAAATAAAAGGAGGAAAATTCTGACCAGAGAAGTGTGCTTTTTTTCACGAAAAACGCGTCCGAGCCTGCCACCAATACGCTCTTGTACTCATTTGGTTGAATGTTTTGAACCACCCCCGTAATCCCCTGACTTGGCGTCTTCAGATTATCATCTTTTCACTTCCCCGCAGAAAGTGTTTCTGAAGTGAGGGAAGGAGCTGGCGGGAGAATTCTTCGAGGAGGGCATAAAGAAACTTGTGCCACGGCTCACCACATGCATTGAAAGGGTTGGCGAATATTTGGAAAAATAGTCAATAAGTGTATCTACAATATCCTGTAATTTTTTTTTTAATACATTTTTTCAAAAAAAAAAAATTCAGTACACTTACTTTCTGAACATGCCTCGTACATATTATGTACGTATTACTATCTCCAGAGAGAGGAGGATAAAGCTGCAGCAGGGAAAACACTTATTTTATACATATCTACTCTTATTTACTTTCAAGCTTGAAAATAAAGGATGTTCTAATTTATTAGCACTTTCAACGGGCTTCTTCCCTTTCTCCAAATCCAAGAGACTCGAAAAAATTGCCAACTTACTTACTTACTGGTCCCGGGTAATTCGGATTCATGAGCAAATTTAAAAAAATATCTAATTTATTAGCACTTTCAACGGGCTTCTTCCCTTTCTCCTAATCCAAGAGACTCGAAAAAATTGCCAACTTACTTACTTACTGGTCCCGGGTAATTCGGATTCATGAGCAAATTTAAAAAAATACACGTAAATATGTGACGTAGATCTTCGACGACCGGCGTGGTCTAGGGGTAAGGCTCTTGACTCGCAATGCGAAGGTCGTGTTCGAAATTTCATTTAATTAATTAGTGTTATTTCACAAGCATTACTTCATTAAAAATAATATATGAAGTGACAGATACTCTCATATCGCCCTGACGTTAGACCACGTTTCAGAATTGAAACGTTGCTTTAAATGGCTTTAGCCGTGTTTGGTGACCAGATCTGAATAGCCACGTACTTCTCCACTTTCCTCTTCCCCATCTCCTTTCCCTCCCCACTACCTTCAGCCTCACAACATACCCCAATTGGGATGCCATAGTCTCACTGCCTCCAGACGGGAGCAGCTGGGACTCTTATGAGGTATTAATTATTATAAAAATGAATGGACAAGATTCACAGAATAGGACACAAGATCTGAATAACCATGATCGTCCAAAATTTCAAACAACAATGGATATACAAAACACTTGGTGGTTTTGGTAATAACTATTGGATTGTGTTATTTATTACAATAATAAAATCAGATAAAACCAACTATTTCTTTGAATTTTCTGCAGCTTCGAGTGTCGTTAATTGGCTGATTGCAATTCAAACAGTGTTTGAATTGATATTGACACAGTTAGCCGACCTTAACCGTATAAAGGCAGGTTACACGCTGTGACATCATGGCACTGATGGGCAGTTGGACGTTAATTTAATGTTTGCACAATCATAACCATAACACATATCCAATGGGCAAGTTTTGGTCATGTGAAGTAATTTTCCAAAAGCTCTGTCTACCATCAAGCTAACAGTAGACGTACATAACTATGTATATCTAAAACACGTGTGCACCTCAGTGAGGTGTTTGTGATAACACGGTTCTCCGAGTGAGGTGTTTGTGATAAGTTAAAGTAATATAACCATTCACATTACTTATCATTCCTACCTTACACACCGTAATATCCATACATGCTTTGTAATAGCATTAGTACCTTACTCATCTGTAAATTGTATAGAAATAAAACAGATGCACAAATTCATCTGCATAGAAATTCAAAAGACGAAAAATAATTAATCAATTCTAATAATATTAATGATAAAGAATGGCGTAAAGATTATTATTATATTATTATTAGTCAATTTATGGTCTTTATCTTTAGTATTTCTCAAAAAATTACCGATATTATTTCTTGTATAAAAAGCTGGTTTAATATTAGAAGGGAGATTGAACTGAAAAATTATATTAATAATTTTTCAGTTCAATGTTGCAAAAATCTCCAAAAAATCTCCAAAAATCTCTCAAAAATTAGAAGGGAGATTGAACTGAAAAATTGTCTTATAGCCCAATCATGGATTTGTTCCCCTACCCACTCACTCTACATTAATACCTACCCACCCAATCTACATGAATGAATTGTTTCATTTTTCAATAATTAATCAACTTAAATTAGCGACGACTGCAACGATAAGTTTATAGATAGATCTGTAAAAAGTTTTAATGTTGCGATTTTTACGACGTTCGTACAAATGGCAAGACCTACAGTTAAATACAGTTAAACGGCATATAAGCGGAAGAGGTGTAGGATAAAAGGATATTGGGGGTACAAAATGATTCGTTTATGAGTCGAAAAAATGCTTGTGATCAAATATAGCAAGTACATACGTTAGTTAATGGGATCGCAGAAGGAAAGGACAAGGGTAAGGGAGATTGGAAAGTACCCACCTGTTCAGAAAAAGATACCAAACATAGATAGTCATTTCAAACAGAGCTTCGATTAATCAAAGTGGAATAACCTGTGTTTAGTCAAATGAATTAAACTAATTAATTAATCGACTGATAACAAAGAATCGAACCAGTTATCATTAACAGAGCAGAGCTAAACACATTTCAAGCAATTTAGTAACTTAAAACGTTGAATTAGTGACCCCCCATGCAGGCTGTAATGAATTTTAACGCTAATCACAGTCCAATTGATTCGGTACTTATAGGAACTATAGGACTGTTCAGAGTCGCTTCACAGTCTGTCAAACAATGGTTCTTGACTCATCTGATTTGATTGAATAATTTCTCATTGGTTTTCTGCTCAAAATTAAGAAGATTACATTTGTTTGGGATGGTATGATATCAGAAAAGGTGTTCAACAAGGCTGTGTGATGATGCCTCTGTTGTTTAAATGGAGGCACTTCTGCAGATATTTGGATTATATTTGTATTTATCTGTTCAAAATCACTGCACTAAATCAGTTAAAAAATAACTGATCATTCCTCTGAACTTAATAAAAAAATAAAGATTCCGTTTATCTGCTTGGTTTAATATCACAAAAGTTATTCAGTAAGACTGTGTAATATTGCTTTTGTAAATATTGTATATTACATTAGTAATTCTTTGTAAGTCCAATGAAAATAGAAGAAAGGACAGCTTAGGTGCTTTGGACATCCATAGCGGATGGAAGAAGTCAGGGACTTCCCAGGAAGACATATCACGATAAAAAAGCGACGCTCAAATAAGAAAAGTACTATCAGAGAAAATAATCGGGAGATTACATGACACGAAAATGATTGGAAGTAGTTAGGGACCCTCCAAAACTTTATATGGCTCCACCAAGTGTAACAAATACTAATCAAGTAATTGAGGCGGGTTTTGTCAAGAGTCGTAATAATAGAAGAGACTGCATGAGTAAAATAATAAAGAAAGTGATGTGTTTCACTTGTGTCAGGATAGTCGTGCGATGTTTTCCATCCTAGCTGCGTAACCCATAGTTTAACCCTACGTCAATTAGTTAATGTCTTATCAAGCTTAAGATCTTTGTCCCTTTCTACACAAAACAAAACAATGCCATCACTACCCATACAGACAATTATCACGACACCCCTCATTCTAGAAGTAATACAATAATTCCGACTACTATCCATACTATGATCAAAGGCAATTTTCATGCTTAGGTCCAAAATTATTCAACATCATACCCGGCACACGAAAATCTATGTTCTGCATAAATTAGTCAATGATTGGCTTTTTAATTTTGGAAGAGTCAAATGTGAAAGTACGTTGGTTGACCAGTAGATAAATATTTATTTAATAACCGCATTCATTGAAATGAAATACATAAGTGGGTATGAAGTGTGATGATCACTATCATTATCACTAAGCTAAAAATCTACCACTTTTCATTTAACAAGCGTAACAAAGTATTATGTTTTCCAAATTAATTTTTTATTCGCACTGAATTAAGATTATCAATTCGAATAAAATGTGAATCCTTCCTACTTGGACAGTTAAAGCTCTTTCATATCTGTATTAAAGAAATAAAAACAACTCCACGGTTCTAAGAGTAACCAGTGATCCAGTGGACCACAATCTCCCACACTCCCTCAATATCTAAAGGAATAATTAGGCACATTGATTGACCCATAGCTCCACGTCAAACATTCCATAAGAAGAAGTGTTAAAGTGCCTAATCATGATTCATGGTGGCTTGCCAGAGATTAATTTGTGGATGGCGTCATTACGATTTATTTAGGCCCGACCGCAGATAAACGACCTAGATAAAAAGAGACTCATGCACTAAAGAAAGTTGTGAAGTAATAGGCGTCGAACGGTTGAACTATCGTGGCCGGGAAATTAATATAAAAAATAATATTTTATGGGAGAATTCGTCGGATTTCACGATTCGGGTGTCCGGTTATAACGCCACTAGTTACGTCATTGAGATGCGTCTATCCGGAGTGATGTTTAGTAATTCGTATAGCATAGTTCAGGGATGGCGGACCTTTTTCGTGAGGTGTCAAAGAATATACACTCATATGTCACAACAAGACACCCAATTGAATTTTAAATTGGGTTTGCGTTGAGACATGTTAAAAATCGATTGTTTACTGTTATTTGAATTATTTTTTTCACTTATTCAGACAGTTAACACGTGTTAAATAATATAAATAAATAAAAAAAACAATAATTGAAGTACATATGTGAAAAAATATTCCTCATTTCATATTTTGGGGTTATTTGTTTTTGGGGTGTTATGCCGTGTGGCGCTACCTCCTTCTTTAGGCTAAGAAGGAGGTGGCGCAACATGGCATAAGACCCCAAAAACAAATAACGAAAATACTTTTGGCCGTGAAAATCTAAAAATGTATCTGATTTCATACTACTTCTATAAAACAAACAAAATTTATAAAAAATAACAAAACATGTTAGGGAACGTACCCATACTACGTGACACGTTTAGGGGGGGGGGGGGTCTTCGAAATGTCACGCTGGTACAAATGAGCGGCGGCGGGCTTAGGTTTTTGGTCACCGGGGGGGGGGGGGGGGGGGTGTTAAAAATGGAAAAAAGTTGGTCACGCAGTATGGGTACGTTCCCTTAACTACTTCTTAGAGAAAGGACCTCATTAATTGAGTATTTTAATTTTTATTGCGTTAACAATGACAAAATTCTTTTTATACGTATTGAATGAAATGAAAAAAACAATATTTGTTTAACACGCGTTAACTGTCTGAATAAGTGTAAAAAATAAGCCAAATAATAGTAAACTATCGATTTTTAACATGTTTAAAAAAGTTTCGGTTTCGGCAGATTTTCACTTTTCCTTCGGTCGGTCACTAATTATAATCCAGTAAAAAGTGAAAGAGACCGTTCTTTTCAGACTCAAACTGGACTTCAAGCTACGTCACGAGCTTGCGAGAGGCCCAATGAGCTTTCTCCCGAAAAGTGCCTGTATGAGCGAACCTTGATAAAAACATTTTCTACGAACCTTGGATATTACCTAAGGATATTACACATAATTCAAATTGCGGGTCGTAGGTTCGCTATCCCTATACCGCTCTCCCGGGTTCGTCTTGTCATTTATCAAATGTCACACTGGAGTGTCACGTGTGTATACAATAATACATGTATTTTAAATGTGTGCTCTGCACATTTATGTACACGCGTGCGTGGCACACAACTTAACACCACCATGCGATACTGATATAGCTTCACAGGAGCAATTCCCCACAAGTTGCGGTCGGAATTATTATTACAGTGTTTTCCCCAACTAGACGATAATAACGTCACTAACAAACATAGTCAGATAAAACTAAAGTTATTCCTGGTCAGTGCTTAATAATAATATTATTTCAAATTAATAAAAATAATGCCATAATTACGATAACACGTCGTGGCATGATAGAATAATGTTTTTTCAATGTTGAAAATCTAATACATTTTAAATCGAATCATAATTTCTGCACATAATTAAAATGTAACAAATTCTGAACAGAGAATGACACAATTTTCAAATACATATCGATACATCATGATATTGCATAATATATGTATTCACATCAAGTACCTACCTATGATTGTTTAATGTTCTGCTACGCAGATATCTAATTGTTACACGTTTCGCCTTCTTAGGCAATGTCTCACTGTCACAAAAGTCATATAA
The DNA here is from genome assembly GCA_917880885.1 of Limnephilus marmoratus. Taxonomy (NCBI): domain Eukaryota; kingdom Metazoa; phylum Arthropoda; class Insecta; order Trichoptera; family Limnephilidae; genus Limnephilus; species Limnephilus marmoratus. The sequence goes on along the minus strand of OU862919.1, from coordinate 21,570,195 downwards.
ATTATATTTTATGAAGAGAAAACTTTTGTACAGGGTTTTCCAATAAGAGGTGTTATATTGAATAGCCCGCTATTTCGGTAGATGTCACTTTTGAGGCTGTCATTTTTTGACATTTGACAAGTAGAAACTACGCCATTAATAAAAATGGAAAGATACACGCTTCAACAACGCATTGAAATTATTAAATTGAGGCTGGAGCGACAGTTACGGTGAATGGATTGCGCTATTGAGAGATTTGATGATTTTTTATAGCCGGAATTGGATGGTATTGATCTGGACAACGTTTATTTTCAACAATACGACGCTACGTGCCACACAAGCAACGAAACAATTGATCTTTTACGGGAAAAGTTTCCGGACCGTGTTATCTCTCGAAGAGGTGATCACAATTGGCCACCGAAATCTTGTGATTTAACACCTTGCGACTTCTTCATTTGGGGCCACGTGAAAGAAAAGGTCTACGCCAACAGCCCAGCGTCGATTCAAGACCTCAAAGATGGAATTCGTGAGGCTATCGAGGACATAGGGCAGCCACTTTGCGATTTGGTTATGGAAAATTTCATGAAAAGGATATGGTCCTGTAAGCGTGGTCGTGGTGGTCATTTGCCTGATGTTGTTTTCCACTATTAACGGCATACCTTCCTCTCTATAATGAAATAAACATCCGATCATTTATATTAAAAAATGGCATTTGTCTTTGAATATCAAAATAACACCTCTTAATGGAAAACCCTGTTTTTGCATGTTTGCTCATTAGGAACGGAAACTAATATTTTATACAATATTACACGGCGTGCGTTGCTGTGCCACTTAATAAAGAAATTGTTTCTCCCTGCGTGTCCTTTCCCATTCGTCCCGATTCCCTTCTCCCTCCCCTTCCCACGCATTCCCACTCCGCCTTCTCCGCCTTTCCTCTCCCCACTGCCCCCTCCCGCTTCCCCCGTCCAGCAAACCCTTCTCCCGAGTTCCCCTCCTCCCTCCCACATTCCATACATTCAGTCCCGGTACATTCAGTTTTCAAACAGCTCGCGTGCCACCTATTGCAATTTTTTATACAAATTCCATAATGCCAGAGCTCACTATTATATATAGAAACCATCGCGAGAATGCGCACATCAAATCCCTAAAGTTTCATTCAATGATTAGCAATGCATAATTTCATGATGCCAGAACTCACCATTATATGTACCTATGTTGAACCATCGCGAGAATGCGCATATAAAATCCCTAAATTTTCATCACAATCGGATGAATGGTTAGCAACGCATAATTTCATGACACCAGAGCTCATTATTGTATACAGAAACCCGAAGAAATGTGCATGCGCACATCAAATCACCAAAGTTTCATCGCAATCGGATGAATGGTTTAGCAACATGAAATCTCATATACTACTCATATAAATACATCCAAGCAAGCATATTTTGATTTTTATTTTTATATATAGATCGAGTTTTTTCAAGTTGATCATGCCATTTAATATTGAAAGGCAAGATAGAGGGTCGCCGAGGACCTGGTAGGAGACAAATGTCTTGGCTGCGTAATATACGAGAGTGGACCGGCATTAGAAGTGTGGAGGAGCTATTCTAGGCAGCGCAAGACAGAGAGACATTCTCAAGAGTGATCGCCAACGTCGGGGGGACCTGATACGGCACACAAAGAAGAAGAATACCATGCACGTCTGGAAAGTCACTGACGTTTTCTTCTATTCACCTGAGCGTCAATACTTCCCTCAATAAGGAACTCCAGTAAAAAATATTATGACTTTGAAAAAATATGTTCATAAGACCAATAAACGCTGATTCTGAATACATAAGTTTTTTTTATAATATTAAACGTAGTGTTCGTAAAAATATATTAAAAAGTGCATTTTTTAACGTCTCGTTAAAATACACTGTAAAGTTGGTACGATTGAATGGTTAGTGCTGACGTCACCAGTCATTGTATCACATTGTATTGAAATCAATTGACATGTAGGTATGGCACAAGCCATCAGTATTAACAACATTTCATGTTATTCTTTATTTCGTACTGTTTATAGAGATTTAGTTGTAGTGTTTATTGAAACAATATTTAAGCCTAAATAATTCAGTATCAAAAATAGAGGTATCTCTATTATTTAAAATATTGAAAAACTACTGCACAAAAAAAATAATTAATGAAAAAAGTAATGCTTCTTCTAGGGAGAATACTTCGAACAACGGAACAACGGATTTCAAAATGGCGGCAGTAGATCAGCTGAGTGCCTAATCCCATAATAATTTTTCGGGAGTGATGACGTCACACGATTTACCATATTTCCGGGGGTCTCGAAAAATTAAAACTTTGTCAATTATTTTAAGTATTAAAACTAACTCTAAAAATAAAAACAAAAACGCAGTTATTTAAGTTAGAAGGTCATTATTCTTAAAAAAAAAATAAAAAAATTCGACTGGAGTTCTCTATTGTATTGTATCAGTTTCATTTCAAATAGAATATCATACGTAATTCTAATTACATATTTGTCAAGAATGAAAACACACCGATTTAAAAACAAAACAACCTAAAATTCTCAGTAAATACACGTGCTTTTATTTCCAAGAAGCATCATCTACACAGTTTTCTATTTTGAAGTTGGTGTCACCAGTGAACAGCGGTAGATGAATTAATGGTAGGATCATTTTGGAAGGGCGCCAAGTTCAAGAGTTGTTACATTACTGCAACGGAACCGTATCCACATAACTCTGGAAGTGGGCAGCGACATAGTAGATGTATTTTAGTGCTAGTTGAGGATGAATGGAGACGTGCTACACACGAAAGGAACTTGAGTGGATTTCAAGATCGCATTTGCTGTGTTGCTATTCTAAATACGTAATTACTTTGACGATTGCTGACTAATAGCAGCGATTTATTGGAGATTTCATCAACATAATGATTCATTGACCGTCTATGACTTGTTGGCGATATTTATTCCGTGGCTAAACATTTAGAATAGGTGAATTGAGTACGGACAATTTTAGAAAAAGTTGCCTAGACACATATGGTGAGCGAAAATGCTAGCAGAGACTAGGAATGCAATGGATAAAATCTAACGAAAACCCAAGATAGGGATGCCTGGAGGCATCTTACAAATAAGCTGGTCCCCTGGAAAATCATTTGGAGATTCTTTACCCAGGAACAATTTAACAAAATGGGAAGATATTTGAAATAAAGACATATCTGTTCTGTAGCACACCCATATTTGCATTTACACTAATTAACTTTTCTTTAATTAGAAGATAGGAGGAAGATTGAGAGGCAATCAGCCAACGTCAAAAACGCCCATCTCGTTCAAGACCCCACTGAGAGACAGCCTGGGTTCTCATTGCCTCGCAAACTCTGGACTGCCATCAATAGGATAAGGTGCTCCCACAGCCGTTGTGCTCACATGATGCATAGATGGGGCCTTAAAGATTCGGCGATGTGAGAATGCGGTGCGGTGCAGACCACCGAACATGTGGCCATTCATTCCTCGGCGGGATTGATAAGCTCCACAGGGCAACGCCTGAGGCCTTAGACTGGCTGGCAGACCTATGGAATAATGCCTAATGCCCGATATTCCGGAAGCATTTGCAGAATACTTTAAGTCTGTATATGGCGAACAAAGTGCTGAATTTGACTCCTATATTCCCGGAGGTTACACTTCATTAGCTCATAATGTAGACATGATACATGTGCACAAAAATGATTTCCTAGCGGCAGTCAAAAAACTTAAACCAAAAAAATCTGTTGGACCAGATTTTATTAATACAATTATTTTGAAGGGATATGTCGAACCATTAATGTCACCTCTCTTACATATATTTAATATTTCTCTAAATTCAGGTAAATTCCCCGACCGTTGGAAAATATCTAAGGTCACGCCCCTACACAAAAGCGGCGATAAATCAAATGTATCGAACTATAGACCTGTGGCGATTCTTTCGGCACCGGCCAAATTATTTGAACTTATTATACATAAATACATCTATAGTAAAGTAGAACTTTTTCTTATAAATCAACAGCATGGGTTTAGAGTAGGCAGGTCCACAACGACCAACTTAATGGTTTTCACGGATTATGTCGCAAATACATTGGATAACAACGAACAGGTAGACGTTTCGTATAACGATTTTGCTAAAGCTTTTGATAAAGTAGATCACCTCATTTTACTAAAAAAGCTTGAATATTTTGGTCTCTCATATAGAATGCTTCTGTTCTTCCACAATTATTTATCTAACAGAAAACAATATGTAGTTTATGGGCAGTTTGCTTCAAAACCTTACTTCACAAACTCTGGGGTCCCGCAAGGGTCTAATTTAGGACCTCTATTATTTTCTATGTTTATAAATGATATAGCTCTGTTTATAAAATTTGTAAATTTTTTGTTATTTGCTGATGATATTAAACTTTATACCAATATAATGTCGAAAGCAGATTCTATTCGTTTACAAACCGATATCGACGGAATCGTAGAATGGAGTAATCTGAATAAACTCTATTTTAACAGCGGAAAGTGTACAATTATGTGCTATACAAGAGCTAAGAGTACTCTATATTATAACTACAAAATGTCTGGTACCTCGTTAAAACATATTTCACAAATGAGGGATTTAGGAATCACTTTTGACACACGCCTGACATTCCGTTCTCATATCGATTCGGTGTGCAACTCTGCGATGCGAATGCTAGGCTTTGTAATCTGCAACGCAAAATCTTTTTCCAACACAGCAGTCATAAAAATGCTCTACTTCACTCTGGTTCGTAGCATTCTCGAAAGTGGATCAGTAATATGGGGACCCGAAGATGCCCTACACGCAAATGATGTTGAAAAGGTGCAAAAAAAGTTCATGCGGTACCTGTACATGCGAGAGTTTGGGTACTACCCTTTGTTGTATCCCTCTGATTTTCTCGCGGGAATGCTGGGACTAAATCGTCTCGACGTTAGGAGAAAAATTGCAATGGTACTAGTAGCACACAAGCTGCTAAACGGGCACATTTGTAATCCTGATGTCCTGGAAAGGATTTCACTTTATGTCCCCGATAACTTCACCAGAGCAAGGCAACACAGACTTTTTACTTTTCCTAGAGGCAGGACCAACCTACCGATGGTTATGCCTCTAGGGAGAATGACCTCACTATTAAACCTTTCTTCTGAAATTGACATTTTTCAATCAAACTTCAATCATTTCAAGAGCGAAATAAAGGTATTCTTTAGCACCTGTCATTATTAATGTACCTATATAATTAATGTATTACACTATTAACTAAAAATTGTGAAATGTAATTGGATATATATGTTAACTGTTTTTCACAATAAATAAATAAATAAATAAATAAATAAATATATGTCCCCCTCTGACCCCCCACCATACGAAAGAAGAACTTTTCTTGTGTTCTGATTATTAATACAATCAGCCTTAAGGCCCGGCTTACCGCATTTCTACCGAATTTTCCTTAAAAAATATATGTTATTCTTGAAGATAATATCTATAATACAGGGTGTTAAGGGACGTACTTGACTTACTTTAACCAGTGATTCCTGACATTATTTGGAGTAAAAAATGTAAATGAAATTTTGGTCTCCGGTGACTTTTTTTGACGACTTTTTTTTTTTCAAAAATTTTTTCTTCAAAATCAAACAAAAAAAAATTTCTTCCGCATGTCATCACTGGTCACTCAGCCGGGTTTCCGACGAACCCCTTACCCCGCCTCCAACTGTTCAACAACTACCATTTTTTTATGTTTTTGTAGAAACAAAAAAAAAAAAAACATCAAAAATGTCACCGGAGACCAAAATTTCATTTACATTTTTGGTCCAAATAATGTCAGGAATCACTGGTTAAAGTAAGTCAAGTACGTCCCTTAACATCCTGTATAATTACCCACGCCGAAACGGCAATTATATGAAATTCCCCCGAAAGAAAAAAAAATCACAAAGTATGCTCCGAAAATTATTATTAACACGTTTTTTTCAGTTATTTCACAAGTTAGATGCATGAAAAAATTCACAGTGTTTCTTTAAATACTATTTTGGACATTCCCCGTGAGATTTTTGCTCTATTTTAAACGAGTTATTAAACATTTTCACAATTTTCGTTTTTAATATTAGCGCTCTCCCTCTAACATTTGTATTTACATATCTCTCCATCTTTTTCTTTTTGAGCGGGTACACCGCGCCTTTAGTACTCAAGTATTCACTCGATTGTAGGGCTCCTGTATGTACGAGTATATTGTACGTGCCAAACCGTCTATGACTCCCTAAGTCATAGCGTGCTTTATCCTAAAGTTCAACCAAATGAACTTTTAACATACGAGTAGGTATATATCAAAAATATTTTAATATAAGAGATGTGCTGTCGGCCGTATTTACTCGGTGGGACTGCGCTTCCTGGTGTCGCCGATATTGTTAACCAAAGTACTACTGCACACCAAAAAATTTTTTTTTTTTTTTTTTTTTTTTTTTTTTTTTTTTTTTTTTTTTCATTCGCAGATGTGAAGATCTAATAATCCGCATCCGCGGATGTCAAAATTTTGCATCCGTAACAACCCTGATCAGGGTCAGGGGTGTTACGAATATTCGCATCCACAAATGCGGAATATTCGTATTAATTCAGACATGTTCATCCTCATCCGCAGTTGTGAACCTCCAATAATCCGCATCCACGGATGTAAAAAATCCGTAACAACCCTGTTGCACACTTTCAAAAAATCAACTAAATGAACGATTTTTTTCGTATTCAAACTATATTGTTAACCAATACTACTGCACACATTAAAAAAATCAACTAAATTCCGTATTCAAACTAGGACCGCCATCATAGCATATCTCTTATATTTCAATATCTTTGGTATATATAGTATCACAACAACTACTGACTTGCGATTGCAAAAAAAAATATTTTGCCTACTTTACCTGAATTATGAACCCGTAGGCTGTTTTCTGGTTGTAATAAATCAACATATAAATGAATTGGTTAGACGTTAATACGACAGGTCTTCTATTCACATAACTTATTCCTTGGCAGAGTCAAATTCTTTCTAGTTTTTAGGCATATTCAATCCATTACATTTGTATGGAGTGTGGTCGGCAGTGAGCCATAGGACGGAATAATAAAGACTCACGATTGATAACCTTTCATATACTAAAAAGATACAACCGTATAAAAAATGTACGGAAACAGGATAGGGAACTGATTCACCCACTAAACCGCAAATGTCATACACTATTAGCTAATATTTATAAAGATAACGAGAAAAAACATACAAGTTACTAGGTTAAATATAAGGTAAATTTGTGGGAACTAAGAGGCTCGCAAGATAGGGATGTCGAAAGTGAAAAAAAATATCGATATATCGATGTATCGATATTTATTAAAATATCAATATCGACGTCGATATATCGAGGAAAAAATATCGATATATCGGTCAAATTTTCAAGAGATTTTGCGTTTTAAAATAATAGAGTATTCAGCTCAATATTATCAATAGTAATTTTTGTACACAATTTGCTTTTTTTAATGTACAAAAATCTCAATAAAAATGAAGGTATTTTTATCACTATTCATTTTTATTACGTAATAATTACAAAAATATCAAAAACTAAAAAGCTGTCTTCTAACTTATATGTAAACTAAGACGCATACAAAGTTTGTATGCGTCTCAGTAACATGATATTGGCGTATTAATCTGTCAAAAAGGACTTCGTGTTTGGAACAAGGTATAGTCAATAATTATAGACAATTGGGAACCAACACACAGGAGTGACTTAGAAAAAAATGGCGAAAAATAGCATACATTTCTATGTATGTACCTACACACATGAGATAGTATTGGTGAGCTATTAATAGTAAAATTTTAAAATTTCAACCGCCAGATGTCATGACCCAATACAGTTACTTTTTTTCCGTTCGTTCCTATACAGTTTTGGATTCTAGTGACTTTAAATAAATAAATTTTTAAAAAATATTGTTTTTGATACAATTTTCGATATTGGATATTTTGTATCGATATATCAGATCAAAATATATCGGCTAAAAATATCGATATATTGAATTAAAAATATTTATATATCGATATATCGATACTTTTTCAACAAGCCTAGCCTGTTAAAATGTTGGATAGATTCGTAGAAAAGAATATTATGACATTACGCTACAGGACGGGGAAATGTGACCTAGTTTTAAAATGGTCTATTTTGATGAAACATCGTTGTAACTATCTAAACCGCATAATTGAAAAACTTTTTGAAATGAAAAATTCTTTAGCAACGTTTTTTAATTTAATTTTTGTTTATTTATTCATTTTTTTTATCAGATAGGTAGACCAACAAAGCTGTTACAAGCCAGCTTGTCTGCAGGAACCACCGAATCAACATGTTCACGGTCTAAATTCTTGTATAATTATAAGTACATGAGTAATATTTATTTTGGAGTAGGTACATTAGAGTTTTAGGAAACATTTAATTTAATTGAAGATATTTGTTAAATACCTTACCTAATAATAAATACATAATATATCTTAATGTACCTATCTAAAAACAAGGATTGTAGGTATGTACATTAAGGTATTCAAAGGTACATAGATTGATCATTTATCAACCACAGATTTATCATTTTGGGGTAGGGTCTCTCATTATTCTCAAATTTTAAGTTTTTATTAAGTTTGTTAAAAATCACTGATACAAAATATTCAAGAGTAGGTACGGCCTCCATATTTATTTCAAACTAGCAGTTAAAAAACCGCTCCGCAGGTTTTTTCTGCTAGGCCCTGCGGGCGGCTTTTAGTTCCCCTCCCCGTTCCCACGTTCCCCTCCTACCCCTCCCCTTCGCACCTTTCCGAGTTCTCCTTTTCCCCTCCCACCTCCCCCTTTCCCTCCCACCACCTCCCACCCCCTCCACCCTCCCCCTAACCCCACCTCCCTCCACCCCCGCCCCACCAACGATCACCCTCCCGCTCTCCCTCCTCATTCCTCTCCACAAATTCTCAAAGTTTAATTGCAATCGGATGAACGGTTTAGCAACGCGTAATTTCATGATGCCAGAGCTCACTATTGTATATAGAAACCATCGCGGGCATGCGCAAAGCAAATCGCTAATGTTTAATCGCAATCGAATGAATGGTTTAGTAACGCATAGCGGACATAATTATTTTTTTAGATTTTTATATATATGTATAGATTCGTGGAGTTTTTAGTCCGTTTCTTCCTGTAAATCTTGTAGTGTGCCCGTGTACCAGTGGTTTTTGAAAAAGCTTTCTCCCGCATTGTCCATAATAGTAATGTACCAAAGGAGACCTTTTATTGGAAGTAGGCTCTCTGCACCATACAGTATTTTTTTTTCGTGATTTGAAACACGATGAAACGAAAAATAGCGTCTCTAAAAAGAGACGATCACAAATATTTAAAGGATTTAGCCTGCGAGAGAATGAGATAGTATAATCTGTCTCCTCTTTGTCCTCCCCACTCTTGTCTACTTTAGTTTTCTGAAGGTTTCATTTCTACCACGTGCGTGTGAATTGCACACTCTGTTTTTTTTTTTCGTTTTATAAGACGGAGAAGTTAGAAGGAAAAACTGAATTAAGGTAAAAATACACGTCTTTAAATCACATGCACATCAGAATGTCGATGATTAATGAGGAAAGACACAAACATAAAAAAAATATTGTCTGCATTATCACGAAATTTGAAGGTAAAATTTGTATTTTATTATAAACCTATTTTGAAAATTGTTTGTAAGGAATTACCCGATACCGATTTGGACTTCATTGCGAACAATATTGACAAGTATGTGACGTCATCGTCGCTACTTATCACTCTACGAGTATCTGATGGTATTAATACGCTAGCGTCTGTGTGCAGTTTTTGAATTATTCTACTATGAAAACGTGGTTTCAAAAATAAAATATATCTTGGCATTTAAAAATCACACGATGTAATATTGTAAAAAATATAAAAATACCGGAATTCCTCATTATGGTAAGTATTAATTTATGTGCGAAAATAAGACGAATGAATGAATTCTGCTTTCTCGTATTGCGGAGCCCAACCGACTGATGCATGCATTATAAAGAATGCGAATGACCGATATAATAACTGTTGGGTAATTACAATACAAATGTAACACACGCCTGCCTCCATTAATCTGCATTCAAGTCACGTTTGCGGTTACGCTCCTGACGATCTTTTGCATACAGGCGTACCGCTGATAGCTCCGTTGTAACCGCTCCCTCTTCCCCATAAAAGGCGCATGTAAAGAAAAAGAGAGGATACGGAGGAGCTCTCAGCGGCAAGATCATATATACATTATAACAGCAGAGGTTTCAAGTCAGCAGTTGCCCTTGAAATGAAAATTTGTAGTGTTTGTGTTAAGTCGGGTCCATAGCTTTGAAATTTGCCTTGACAGTCCCATAACAACATCCAATGTTTGTCATCAACATCATAAATATTGACAACTTTTGATGTGTTTCGAGCTTCCCATGTTCGACGGAAAACATTTCCTAAACATTTCATCCCGGGTGAAGCGGTAAGGCAGGGGGGTGAATAATTCATTTTTTGAAAGATGCCGCGCAATGCGGTCGTGTATGGAGAATTAACGGAATGGCCTTTTGTGGTTATGTGCAATGAGCGGGCATAAAGTTTGAAATATTATTATACCTAAATATAATATAATAATAAAAATATTTGATAATAAAATTATAATATAATATCAAATATTTATAATTATTCTGTTTTTGACGGAAATATTTACGCACTCTAAATTCTTAATAGTAACTTTAGGTCGTGCAATAATCGATATTAGTCGGAAATTTTTCCTGTTAAATAAATATCTATTAAAATATCTATGTTTTCTCCCTGATTCATCTCTTTTTCATCAGAACGCATTTTAACATTGATATAAACGCCAAACGTCAAGTGCTCATTGCTTAAGCGTCGACACGTCCTTGTCGCAGACCACAAGCCAAATTGTGTGTGATCGCGCGAACTTCGCACCTATCTTTTAACCGTGTTTAGTGTTTTAACAAACGGAGGAGATGGAAAACAAAAAATATTGACGTGATGTTTGATGGACTTTCACGGCAAATTGCGGCAAATGTTTGAGCTCTGGACCCGTCTTCATGTTTACTGTTTTGAAGTTCAGATTATATATCATGCGTTGGTTGCAATTTATACAGAATAAAATGCAAATAAACTACTTACATTGAAATAAGGTTTAAAATATCATGTCTAAGGAACATTAAACATTAAGTCCGAGATGTTCTCTCTGAACTCTGTGAACTCTTGTCAAATTTGGACATGTTTATCAACTGACGTAAGTCTTCCTGTCCTTACCTTCCCGACTCCCTACAACTTCACTACATATCCCCAATTGGGGATACATTAGTTCCACTGGCTTCAGACATCTAGGTTCTTGTGTGGTATTTACATTAACAGATATAAAATAATCCCACATACCTGAACAAATCTTTAAGACGTCTTTCGTTTGAGATTTTGCAAATTGCGTTAATACGCAACGTGATCTAATGATCACCAATAAATTTCACGAGGCCTATTGTAGAATTTGATATTTTTAACAAGTTTTAATTTAAGAAAAACGATTTTCTAGTGTATAATCAAACCCGGAAAACTTTAAAATCCTTTCTCCCAATCAAAGGTTGTTTAGAATAGGCCACTTGCATCAAACTTTTAAATTTTGTTTTTCGGTTTAGGCAAATATTCTAAGACATTCCGTTTTTTTAATCGTATTTTTGAAAGTCATGCGATTTTTTGAAAATTCCAATCCAAAAAATCGGACCATTTTTTATAAACCGGAAAGACGGGACATAATTTTATGGTTGTGGAAAAACGATAATTACACAGCTGAAAATCATTTAAAAAAAACGTCGTATTCCACATGAATAGCACAGGAGATTAACGAGGTACCAAAAATAATACATCTCATAAATATTTTTTTCTTTGATTCATCTTAATGATCATGTCATTATAATATTCAACATCTAGGTAGGTAGATATATATGACTAAATCCAATGTAATAAACTTGTACTTGTAAATTATAATTATTATAAAAATTGATTTTGTTAAAATCAGCAGCAATCAGGTAATAAGACAGGTATATAAGGTAAAACAATACACAATACGACAGGTACAGAAAGCATAAAATGTACGGGGTTTTCACTTCATAATATCTGTCAAAACTTCAAACCAAACGAAAACATTTTCGTAATCTTGTAAAAAAATTCGTAATTTTTTAACATTTTCGTAATCTTAGTAGAAAAATCTATCCACACGATTTTTTCCAAGTTATTATGAATTCCCAGCAAGTGGCCTATTTTGGAAGATAACCCAAATATACAGGGTGTTAAGGGACGTACTTGACTTACTTTAACCAGTGATTCCTGACATTATTTGGAGTAAAACATGTAAATGAAATTTTGGTCTCCGGTGACATTTTTGATGTTTTTTTTTTCTTCTACAAAAACATAAAAAAATGGTAGTTGTTGAACAGTTGGAGACGGGGTAAGGGGTTCGTCAAACACCCGGCTGAGTGACCAGTGACGGCGTGCGGAAGAAATTTTTTTTTGTTTGATTTTGAAGAAAAAATTTTTGAAAAAAAAAAAAAAGTTGTCAAAAAAAAGTCACCGGAGACCAAAATTTCATTTACATTTTTTACTCCAAATAATGTCAGGAATCACTGGTTAAAGTAAGTCAAGAACGTCCCTTAACATCCTGTATATGTATCTAAAAACTGACATTGGCCCCTTTAGAAGCAAATCGCAGAATTGTGTGTATTAAAAAAAACTGATGACTATTATTGTTAAAGACGTTGATGACAATTATTGTTTAAGACGATGATGACTTCCTATCTATTTCGATTGTATGATGTCCGACAGTGTGACGAAATGGTCGTATGATTATCTTTAAACCGTTCGTAATTGACAATGCTGTCAATCTAGCGTTGATTTGTGGCCCGATGGGAAGGCGGTGCATTCTTGTCTGCTGTCTGACAGAGAGGTCACGGGTTCAATACCAGGATAGAGGCCTACTTTGGCAGAACCAGTCTTGTGTGTATCTAAGGGTGTGATTTTTTCATCTGAATTCTTGAATTTTCGTATTTTGCTTTATAATAAGAATCCGAAATACTATAGTGATTTATTTTTGGGTTATTATGCCATGTTGCGCTACTTCCTTCTTTAGCCAACGTTTCGGACAGCGTTACAGTTACAGTTTTATTTTAGAAATATATTATAAATTTGTACAGCGCCCTTGAGGTGATTTTTCACAAAAACGGCGCTATGTAAATCATCCAAGTATTATTATTATTACAGTGTCCATCATCGGGCAGATGTGTTTATTTAGTTTGCATTTCAAAACCCAACAAAAACAATGTCTTCCACGTGTTATCACTAATCATTCAGACGAGTAAACAAACAAATCCTCATCTCGACCTTAACTATCCAATACCTATTAATTTTTTGTTGTAAAATTGAAAAAAAAATGCACCTTAGACCAAAATTTCATTTACATTTTTTACTCCAAATAATGTCAGCAATCACGGTAGTAACTTAAGTACCCTTTTTTACGTGAAATAACAGTACTCAATATACATTTTCGTGCAATATTACGCTTTCCTAACATATAGTTTGGTGTTCGTGCTTTAGGAAAGGAGTACTCTTTTTTATGTCTAAAAAGAACTGTTTAATGAAAACAAACATATAAAGGAAAAAAAAAACCACATTACCAACTAAACATAAAAAAATCATAGAAACAATTTTCAACCAAATTTAAAAATTACCAAAAAAAGAAAAATTATGTAACTATTTTGTAGATATTATTCCTCAAAAAATATCTTAAAAGAGATATTACGTGCATAGTTTTTCATAAATATGTGCAAGTTAAATAGTATATACATACTTACATTTCAACATTATTGTACATTTGAACATAAAATTTGTGCAAGGAAACCGAGCGGCGTTTTGTCCATACAAACTTATTCTCCAATTTGCTCTCTCGATTTTGACACTACTGCAAAAATTGTTTAACATATAGAAATCGACTACTAGCGCGTCGGTACGTTTTGCCTTTTTTGACAAGTTACTTCTTATAGGAGTTAGGACCCTCCCAAATCTTTAAAATTGCATGCCTTGAACGCTATCAAGCTGGTGCTTAAAACACACTAAAGAAATATACACTTCTTAATTGATCTCTGTTCTTATGTTCGTAGGAAGGTCGTAAAATAATTTCATACCTTTTTGTGCAACATTATGTTGGGCTGATGTCATTTCTAAAAACAATATGTATGTAATAAATTTTCTTTTCATTTACTGAGTTGCATTAAAGATTGTACCCACATTAGTACGAATGATAAATACGATATCCGATTATCAGCAAATAATGTGCCATTTATTAATTATTACATAATACCATTATCTTCTTGACGCATTTCGATACTTAAATAATTTATTGTTAGTAGATTGTAATACTTGTAAGTGCGTTAAAATCGTAGCATTTATAGCGGAAACCTAATTTAATTCAAAGTGAATTTTTGATAAACAATCACTTAGCAAGAAATTTCTTATCTTAAGATTATTAATTATTATTATATCAAGTGTCTCAATCAATCAATAATACATTACACAACTAAAAGAAGAAAAAAAAATTACATTGGTTCCACACAATAATTCTCCTCGGGGTCTATGTCATTTTTAGGGATGCTGTATGGAGGGTTGGAGACGCTACTGCCCATATCGAGCTTTGGCCTCCTGCAACAGTCGCCTCCAACTCCTCCTGTCCTCAGCGGCTGACTTCCAATTTGGTACCTGGAGAAGCTGTGCTGCATCCCCTCTTACTTCGTCTTCCCACCTCAGTCTGGGTCTTCCCACTTTTCTCTTTCCACCTGGTTGTCCAGTCAAAATTCTTTTTGGGACATTCTCTGTACATGCCCAGCCCATCTCAGCCTGAGGAGTCTCATATGTGCTGAGATGCTAGGGGCCTTATATATATCATGTTTAACTGTGGTTCAATGAATTCAAATTTGCTTTGAATTTAATTGTCATATTAATAAATCAAAATTCTTTTTATCAACATTTGTCAATAAACAAAAAACAGTTGTTCGCTGTCGAGACAACATTTTCATTCACCTTTAAAAATAGCGGTGGCACTCGAGGGCGATTTAATCGAAAGATCATTCATTCGATTACGAATAACACGACCATCAGGAATCGGTAGGTGCTAATACTTGAGAAGAAGTGGTTAAGTAGGTACTCTAATGTAGTAGCAGATTACGCAATGTTGGTATTGATTCGGCGTGACCCCAGATTGCAGACGGACTGTTTTTTGCACGAAACAAAAACACGAAACAGGAACTTAGCATTCGAGGCACAGTTGTTGGTTCTATACAACAGTTCAATACATAGACAACAAAGAAATACCCGCATAGAAATCATAGACGTAAAAGCATAGACAGTATCGAATTAGATGCCACGGTTTGTCTGAAGAATTTATTGAAGAAGGGGGTTGGTTATACGTTCAAAAAACCTTTGGAATAAATCAATTATTGCTGAATGTTTTTATAAAACCGGTTGGATTAATGACTTTTGAACCTAATGGTATGCGATATGAAACGGTTTCTTCCTGTATTTATCTAATCTCAATTTGGGAGGCGGGTTTGGGTACCGCCGCCCCATGAACCATTTATTTACCTCTGCCATAGATTATCCCAAGTGGTTCGTGTAGCTCATTTGGTAAATTAGCAAGGGTCTGCGGTCATGCGTCTGTCCACCTGTTGTGTGGCGGGCCAAATCGGGAGAGGCCGGTTTGGGGAGCTTCTTCTACCTCTCCAGCTGGTTTCTCTCAAACCATCGTCTTGCACCGCAGCGGGAGGTATGGATTCATACGTCCATCATTCCAACCCACCTCTCATACCTTTTTTCCTTCCCAGAACTTCGTCTCCTCCCCTAAAAAGAGCCTTCACACAGCATCCCCAAATGCAAGACAGGCACTGAAAGAAATTATTTTTCTCATGGCCTCCTGTGTGGGGTTTTTCTCTGCCAAACCCTGACAGAGTAGACTGTCATAAAATTCTGCCTTGGTACAGAGGTACGTTTATACTACTAGGTATACTAATTTCGTACTCCTCTGTTGTTCTGAATGGTGATATGACCCGACTCAGATATTTGATTAATTTGAACGTGTCATACTAAATTTAACTAAATAATAAACCATCACTAAATTTTATTAACATGATTTTGCCAGTCTTCCTTGGGCGCCCCGGACTTCTTCAACTATTCCCTTGCTCCCACGCGTGTTCTTGTTCTTGACGATGGTACTATAACTTTTGTCTTGATAGTGAAAGGGTTTTATCCTATTTTCTACGGTTGCCTGGCAGTTGATCTTTCAATGACTGACCTCCCCCCACCCCGAAATTATAATTATTATAAAATTGTACTCTTTTGTACATTATTCACCAATTTCTAACCAAAAAACGACTTCAAAAATGCATTTAATTTTTTGTTACTAAGTTAAAAGAAATATAATATTTCGCTTTCTTAACTTAAGTACAGAGCATATATAGTATAATAGTAAAGGTATGGTAGTAATATTTTTAATTTTGTTCCAACATCTTAAGTTTAAATAGTTTTTTTTAAAGGTTTTTAAATTCTTTTTCGCTTTTGGAAGGAGATTATATGTGTGAACTCCCTCGTGGCCAATTCTTTTCTTGCCACTTTCAGTCTTGACAGTATTTGTATACAATTTATTGTGTTGTCTAGTATAATGTTCGTGTACTTGTCATGTTTTTAATAAATGTTGTGTTTGTGTGTATAAGTCCATTTTGTATTTTGTAGATTAAAAGACATATGTTATACAATGTTCTTATTTTCAAAAGATTCATTTCCTGGTATAGTTTTTTTGTGGGATTGTCTGGGTTGTAGTTGAAGAGTTTTTTAATAACTTTGTTCTGTATTATTTGTAAGTCGTTTAAGTACGTAATATATGTGTTTCCCCATATTTCTATTAAATAATTTAGGTGGGACTGTATTAGCTAAAGTATAAGCCTCTCTTTACCTCTGTTGGTACCTCTCTTTACCTCTGTTGGTACCTCTGTAAGACAATTCTACCAAATACACCAATTAATGGGATGATTTTTGTTTTTAGTTTTACTACATGTTGTTTAAATGTCAGATGTTTATCAATATATAAGCCCAGGTATTTTTCGCTATCTAGAATATGTAGGTCTCTTTCTTCTATTTGTAATGGTTTATGCGATGGTATTATTCTTTTAGGTGAGCTTAAGATCATGTAACCGGTTAATATAATTTTTTATTAGCCAATCGTTTAGTACGTTTGAGATTGTTCTAACAGACTTTCTAAGTTTTTGCCGAAGTAAAATATTGCCGTATCATCTGCGTATAAGAAAATTTCACCATGTAGTTTTAGCTGACAGATGTCATTTATGTATATTTGGAATAAAAGTGGCCCCAGTATTGATCCTTGTGGAACTCCATGAATTTAATAATAAGTTGGTATGGATTTTAACGTATTTATTTATTTACATTGACGATTTGTTGTACTTGGGTCCATGCCAACTCAGAATCAAGTCAACTCAACACCTTTTTGAAAAGTCATTAAAAGCTATGAAAAAAATAATTTTAAAATAGCCGCTAACCCTAACCTAACGTAACCTATTCAACCAATTTTTTTTTAAATATATTTTCATCATCACTCTTAATTTTTTTGGTTTCATTCTGAGTTGGTCGGTCACCTTTGTACTTGTCTATACTGTATGTACGCTGGTACATACAGTATATAGACAAGTATATTTATCTTTGATGAATTTGAAAGAAAGTGTTTATTATACTCTTGTTATTTCGGAACACTTAGTTATATTGTATTTTCCCTACACCAACTATATATAAGTACTGTATATATAAGGTTCCATGCCAACTCAGAATAAAACCAACTCAGAAACACTTCAGAAAGGTCATTAAGCTATGAAAAAATAATTTTAAAATAGCCGGTAACCCTAACCTAACACCTATTTAACCAATTTTTTAATATTTTTTATCGTCACTCTTAATGACCTTTCTGAGTTAGTTTCTTTCAGGGTTGTCCGGTAACCATATTTGTTTATTTATTTTATTCAGGATCTCCATAAAACAGTTATACACCAAATTATTACGGAGAAGATTACAAAATTTAAAACAAGAAAAAAAGTTCGTGGGGGCAGTTTCACTATGTTGTGACTTATGTCAAAAGACAGTTACTGAACTCTCTAAAGGTATCATTGAAGATGTCGATGTTCAATGCAGAATCGTTAAGCAGTTGAATTGCTCTGTTTAATGGCGCATTCTGAAAGGAAGAAGTTCTCGCTTTCGAAGCATAGGATTGCGTAGGATCTCCCACGAGTATACGCGAAAATATAAGTATGCCGGGGGGCAACTGTCGGGGGATCAACTATCAAGAAATCAATCCCTTGGCAAGTCGACAGTTAAAATAAGTATGTGAAAAACTAAGTTTGTTTCAATAAATATATTTATACTAAAGTACTCGTACATTATCACAATGTAACTGCTTTTTACGAACACGTAAATTTGGTTTCATGATCATAAAAATATGTTGTACTCAAGCCATTGATGGATGAAGACCTTCTTCAAGTTTTTTCGCCCTTTTATGGTCATCGGGGTTTATGAATACATGTAACATTCCGCTATTTATCTTTATTATTTAAGATACTCGTGCATAATATCAATTTCGTCTTTAGAAATCAAATTACATACATAACAGAATTTTGTGCCACTTTGAACACATAATTCGTAGGGTCACAAAGGTCAAAGACATTCCAAATACTGTTCGAAATAACAAAGAATTCTTTTCAAACAAATGTTGTCTTGAACAGCAGTCGCGATTCACTGGTAAAGTTGTCCATAATTAATTGACCCTTCATTCCATCTGCTTTAGGGCCTGCGTATCTTGGTATTAACTCAATTAAGTTCCCCCAAACCAGAAAAAAAACACATTCGAACGTCGTCGTGTGTAGACGCCGATGCACCAACGAGTAATAAATAATGACTTTCAAATTACATTCTCCGTTAGAAGCATACTTATAGAATTCTAGAAGGTTAGCGATGGTATTCAAGAGATTCTATGGATGCTTAATCTTGGCACGATAAAGCGAACCAGATGTAGTGCATGAACGAACGCTATGTCTTTATTAAGGCATTGTTAATTATAATACACAAACGTTTGTTGTCATAGACGACAGTTCCCTCCTTTTTCGCCAATTTATACGTGTGACACTATATTTGAAGTTGTGAATAAAAAATTACGAATCGGAAGATTTATTTGTATTGTTTGCAACTCGCTTTGATTAAATTCATTTAACGGGGAACTAGTTAAGCAAGCAACGCTTGACTATTTTTAATCCAGGACCGTTGTTTAAGCCTTGTGGTAACCCACGATTTTCGAGGTTGATTAAAAGAAAATTAAAGGAAGATAATGAAGGCATGCCGGTGTTCATAAACGAAGCGTGAAATAGAAAAATGTGTTAAAATTGAACTTTCAGTTAGCAGAACCACACTAATAAAAGAGTCCATTCATCATTACAAAACAACTACAAAGGCAAAAAAGTCTTATAAAAAGCCAAATAATGTAAAAGTAGTGCGTGCAATCTAGCTTCTTTCTTTCTTCTTAGTTCCAGAGTAACAGAAGCTCCCGTGGTATGTGTGCCTATCACCTATTCTACGTATAAGAACAGTTAAACCAAACTCAGCAAGTACCACCCAAGCACTGCCTGAGGCTAACACAAGAAGAAGTATCATAGAACATAATGTATGCCGAGAGCGGATACCAAAAATCTAATAGCTCTACCAAATGTTGAACCGGAGACGAAAATATAATAGTCTCAAGTTGCTGGGACCAGTAATTACTACCGGCAGAAGACTGATTTGGCCGGAATGCGATAAGGCTAGGCTTCGTGACTAGAAGAGATTACCGAATGCAATAGATGTGCATGTGGGAGGAAGGGGATAAAGCCAAACTTCTTTTTCAGATACTTTTTTGGCTGTTTTTAGTTGTGGTTATACAACGATTATAATGATGTCGACAGAGGATAGAATTTTAAAAAAATAACCATATTGTGGATAGGTATAGATCTACATTTATGCATATTTGTTTGCTGTTACCTGACGCACAACTGCAGTCCCTAATTTCGGATAAATTGTTAGGCTGAAGTAAGTTTTGGTAAGGAGGGGAGGGCGTACGAAGGAGGGAAGGTGGAAGCTTGGAAAGTGCCTGGCTATCGATCGGGTCATTAAACATAGCTAAATCCATTTTGAGCAATGTTGCAATGATGAATGGTGATCTTTCCCCAGGACGGTACCAGGAGCATCTTATTCGAAGAAAAGTTCTTCTAACCGGTTTTAACTTTGTGATGCCTTTTTACTCATTTTATTAAAAAAAACACAAATAACTTTGATTACATTACTTTATTTTTATACACACAAACTACTACTAGTCCACTTCTTCAGGATATACATTACAATTTCATGTATTTCCATTTACTCCTGAAGAAGAGGACATCGTTCACGAAACACGTATAGATTGGTATTTATAAAAATAAAGCATGTAAACGTAAACCATTGACGTACCATATAATCGAAGATGTGGCGGACTGGGCATAGCGCTTGGGTCCCACCCGAGCGTCGCGTGTTCGATTCCTCGACTGGCTAAGTCCTCCATCACAACACAAGCAACATTTTCGGCTTTCTGTGGTGGTAGTAGGAGATTTTCAAACATTGTTGGGTTATTCGTAACCCGGGAATGTTTGTCTTTCTTTAAAATTAAATTTTTTTAAAAATGTATACAAATTTATTTGCCTTTTTAATAAAATTAAAAAAGAGTAGTAACTGCCTAAAGCCTGAGGGACTATGGTATCCTCAATTCGGGTAATTTTGTGAGGCTGGGGAAAGCGTAAAGGGGATGTTTCGATTTTGAGTGGTGGTCTCTCACATGGCAATACTGAATACTGAGCACATCTACAATTTGATTCTCGAACCTCCTTTATATGTGCATTCGAACAAATTTAAGTGTGACTTTCTTAATCTTATTCATTGGCCTAGCATTTCATTCATGAACGGATTATGCAATTCCCTCATCGCAGCAAATTTATTAAAACTGTCAATAAAATATTCATAATCTTGATTTTATCTGCTAAAGATATGGATGATTTATTATTAGGCAGGATATTATTTTACCTTGATATCACATTACACTGAAACCTAAGATTGTGGAAGACGTCAGTGCTATTAATGTGATAATAATTTTATACAGTTTTAGAGGAAATAAGTTGATACAGATATTATGTTGTTGATGATTCTGAAGATAAATGCAGTAGATTTTGTAATAATATTGACATTTTTGTTGTACATATACAACATGTCCGGAAACTCGTAGTACAAGCGGGAAACTGGTGAATCTACATCACGTAGAGAACCCAAAAAACTTATTTTTTTCGATCTAAACATTTCGATTTTAATATTATTTTTTTTTCTATTTTTCCATTTTTTCGGCAACTAAAGGGTTAAAAAAAAATTTGAGCCCGGTTTACCCTTCGTTGCATTTTATAAGACATTACACAGCTGAAATCAACCCCCTAGTGAAATTTTTTTTCAAATTTAACTAAAAAAATTCCAACTTCGGACCCGATTTACTCGAAAACGAAAGCTCAAATCAAAAAAAGTTAAACCACAAAATCGACTCCAAATGTGATGTGGATTCTCCAGTTTCCCGCTTGTACTACGAGTTTCCGGACACCTTGTATACACACCATTTGGTATTTTTTAAAACTAGCGAGTACCCGGCATGCGTTGCACTGCCACATAAAGAAATAAATTGTTCTAACCCTCCCCGTTCCCGCCCCCATTCTTCTCCTGCATCCTCATTTCCTTCCGCGTCCCCCTTCCACCTTCCCCCTCTCTTGTCCCCAAGCCTCCTTCCGTTCCCCTCCTCCGTCCAGGTTTCCCTTCCCCTCCATGCCGCTAAACTATATGAAATATACACATTTTAAAACAACTCGCGCGCCACCTATTGTAAAATTATTATATCAAATTTTTTATTTTATTATTCAAATTTCACTGAAACTGAATTTCATAACGCCAGAGCTCACCAATATATACCTATAGCAACCTTCGCTGGCATGCGTACAACAAATCATCAAAGTTTCATAAATGACCAGCTCAGGCGGGGCTGCACCGAAGTCATAGCCAAGTTAAAGTCTCAGAAGTTTGACGAATTAACTATCATTACATTACATTACATATTACATACATAGTATAAAATGTAGTCGCTCAAAATGTATGTGCGCATAGATCTTTTACACTACGCAACGGATTTTCATGCTGTTTTCACCAATAGATAGAGTGATTCAAGAGGAAGGTTTGTATGTATAAAACATGCTTATTATAGTAGAGAAAAGCCGAAAAATTCAAATATTCAATTCAGGCAGCGGGCAGCTGGCAAGCGGGTGGTGTGGATTTTATAAAGGTTGGGTAATGGCGTTGTGTTTCGTTAGCCACAGCAACGTGTGGCCGGCTCTGCTAGTTTATAATAAGTATAAGTTCTATTTATAGTACATATATAACTCTTGACCATACAAATCGCAATGTCAAAAGTTGAGTTTGACAATCCGCCTACCACATAGGTTCTCGACCTTATTTTGCCCACCGCCCACTTTGAAAATATTTTTTTCTAGCGACCCAATTATTTTTACTTACCGTCTAAAACAGCTATTGTCACGATTATATTTACCACTACGGGGGGGGGGGGGGTACGGGGTTGCTATCTCCTTCCTTTTTGTATTCATGATATAGTGTCAATTCTTAATCATAATAATACACTTTTTTGTCTTTTTCATACCATATTTTTTTACCTGGTCACGCCCTCACCATGCTATCTCAACGCCCCCTGGTTTTCCTCAATGCCCCCTAGTTTTCTCTGGGTCTTCTACCGCCCCCCTGAAAGTCTCAAACGCCCACAAGGGGGCGTTATCGCCAACGTTGAAAACCTATGGTCTAGCAGAATTGCAATCGTTTGAACAAAGTTTTGAATGCTGTCTATTTTAGCGATATTTTAGTGGAAGGCACTCTGATGAATGGCCAACAATCTAATATCTAACACCAGAAGAAGAATAAGAATGATTATTCATCCGATTTGCTTAATTTTATTTATTAGAATAAACACTTATATAATGCCTAACTAGGATATAATCATTAATATTAATAATATTTTGCATCAAAACTATTTTTATCTCAAAAGAATCATGCATTGTATTAAAATCCACAACAATACAATTATTATATATTACGTTGACATGCCCCAGTGACTTCTGATTTAACTACGAGTATTTATCGAGCTGTGAAGTTGCAAAATAGAAAACCATTTCAGATATGATTTTAGATTTTCACGGCCAAAAGTATTTTCGTTATTTGCAAATGTCCATGTCCATTCAAATATATGAGGAAGACAGAATTGAACAAGAGTCTAAAGGCTGTGCTTTCCTACCTTATGTTCACAATGTGACAGACAGAATTGCCAGACTGCTGAGGAAAGAAAGCATCAAGACTGTCTTCGGAACCACGACCAAAATACAAGACCTACTGAGGTCTGCAAAGACCAAACAGGTGGAGTATATAAGCTCAGCTGTTCCGGATGTGATAAGGTATATGTGGGCCAGACAGAGCGGACGATCTCCAAAAGGATATCGGAACACTTTCGAGCGTGTAAACTTGGCCACCCTGACAAATCGGCAATCGCCGAGCATTTAATTGAAACCGGTCATTACTTTGGATTTGTTCCTGAAGTCCTGGGAATACCCAAAACTTATAGAGCACGCCTAATTACAGAGGCAATTGAAATTCATAAAAATCCTATTAACATTCATAGAGACGACGGAGCTAAGCTCAATAGTTCTTGGTATCCGGTAATTGACGGCTACACCAAAGCTAAATGCAGAAAACCATCTTGAAGTAATGCCAGCTCGCAGTGGAGTGGAGCTGGCAACACGGTATTGCTTCGGAGTACTTAAGCACACATTTCACCACTAACATTTACACATCAGTCCTGATGATGGACACTGTAACCCTGTCCGAAACGTTGGCTAAAGGTGGAGGTAGCGCAACACGGCATAACACCCCAAAAACAAAAACAAAAAACCATTTCAATTCATATTAAGTCAATAACTCGTTGATTAAATAATAATTGGAGCAATGCCTAGTTAAATTACGGTCATCTCCGGACAATTTTTCATTATTTAGTTTTTACAATATTTGTACCTACAAGTCACAGTGAAATTTCACGGATCTTCGGAATGCTTCCGAAGTATTTTAAATGTTGCATATATTTCTAACTAGCTGGTTCCCGGCATGCGTTGCTATGCCATTTAATAAAGAAATTGTTTCTCCATGCGTGTCCTTTCCTATTTGTCCCGTTCCCCCTCCGCCTCCCCTTCCTCTCCCGCGTCCCCTTCCCCTCTCGCGTTCCCACTCCGCTTCCTCAACCTTCCCTCTCCCCACACCACTCCCCCTTTCACCCGTCCCGCGAACCCCCTCCTCCCGAGTTCCCCCTCCCCCCTCCCCGCTCCCGCATTCCATACATTCAGTTAACCCTCAATTTAAATCATCTTTCTGTTTGAATTGTATAAATCAGTATGTATCTTACCTTAAATATTCTTATGTTATAATTAAATATTCTTATGTATGATACTCATTTATGTACCTCTACGCCTGTCTCAACACACGTATACCCTAGTGAGACAGGCATAGAATAATGTAATGTAAACATACCTTATATAGATAAATAAATAAATAGTTTTAAAACAGCTCGCTTGCCACCTATTGCAATTTTTTTTGTACAAATTTCATAATGCCAGAGCTCACTAATAGTTTTATACAAACCTTGTCCTGACAATAACGAACACAACAATAAAAGAATTATCCAATTTGGTGCAGTCGTTCGGAAGTTATGCGCGTACATACATTTCTGGGATTCGTTTTTATTTATAGAGATTTTTAAAGTTATCGTGATATGAAATACCATTTTAGAAAGTAGATAAAATCATCTTTGAGATGTTTGTATTTGAAATAAACATTGACACTTATAAAAAATAAAATTTTAATAATAAAATATTTTTTAAATAATAAAATTTTAATATCAAACACGAAAACGTTAACAAAACAACTTTTGGAAACATTTAGCAATGCACATAACTTTAAAAGAACTCGATATTTATAAAACATTCCTTTTGTGTAAGGAATTTGTAAGAAAAATATCATTACACCTTTTATGCCGATTGTTCAATAAAAAAGTATAAATCTTTTTTTAACTCGCAATGATAAAATCCCGCAATTTGAAATCATACGAATATGCAATCAAGTATAAATATTTGAGACACACTGAGAAGAATACCTATTTCTTTTTCCAACGACGATCAAGTAACATATCTCCTCATTATAAAAAAAGATAAATAATACTTTCATAATGTATGGAAGCTGCGGTCAGATCTGTCCTTCAGGGAAAATAAAATCGACTATTTTTCTTTGCATGAAAAATCGATTTATAAATAATCGTTTTTAAAAAAAATTAAAATCGCTCAAGAAATCGATTTCTGTTGGAGAAAAATCGATTTTTTTTCATAAACAATTATTTTTTCACATCCCTATTCCGGACTAATGTAGAAGGGCTGCGAATTAGGGATGTGACTTTTACATAAATAATCGATTCTTTTTCTTAGCATGAAAAATCGATTTATAAATAATCGATTTTTCCGAAAATTAAAATCGCTTAATAAAATGTTGGAGAAAAATCTATTTTTAATCGATTTTTTTCATAATCTCTTATTTTTTCACATCCCTACTGTGGAATGTTGTTTTTGGCTAGAATGCCTTTCCGAGATGAGGAGTTTAAATACTCAGAATAAGCCTTGTAACATCCTAAAGGAACTAAATTATCTACCAAAAAGTACACGTAGGACCAAACGTCGAAGGTTTTAAGTCATTAGATCTGAATATCCAGATACCTTCCAACCATCTTCTGTCCCTAACATTTTCCCTTTCCACCTTCTACCTCACAATATCTTTCAATGTCGATTCCATAGTATCCTTCACACATTCATGGGACTAATGAAAGTTTCAAGTAACCGAGAAAGATTGATGGGAAGATCGACACGATTCGTTGGACAAGTCTTTGTGGTTCATTTGAACAAAAAAAAAGGTAAAACTCACTTTAAAATCGGATTTCACGGCCAATCAGGCACAATACAAATAAATAGCATTCTAGATAATAGGCTTTCGTACTAATAAAGAGAATAGAAAAACAGTGCGTTAGTTCCTGCTTCTCGAAAAAATCTCGCCGAAAATTTAAGGTCTAGTCAAGAAACTAATAACTAATAACGAGTTATGTTAACAACTTGATTATAATATAAATATATATTATATACTTAGGATAAGAATGAACAACATAACGTATTATTGGCATGGGGAACTTTATTTTTAGCTTCTTCTCAATTTATGCATCTCCCAATACAAAATTTTTTGATGAAAATAAATTTATTTCCCCCTTTTCGTAGGTACCTAGTGTCGAATTACCAAATCATGTTACACACATATTCGGTACTCATGTTGCATTGTTTTTAGTGACCGACCGAAGGTTCGGTTTCGGCGAGTTTCGGCAAAAAAATATAGTTTCGGCAACAGTTTCAGTTTCGGTAGATTTTCTGCCGAACCTTCGGCCGTACCGAAACTTTGCAAAAGATCTCAATAAATGCTAAATTAGTCTTAAGAATGTTGTGATTGCAAACGCAATTTTAATTAAAATACTCAATTAATGAGGTCCTTCCTTTATAATGTACATAAGTGTTTCACATACTTCAACAATTATTGTTTTTTTATTTTTTATTTCATTTAACACATGTTAATTGTTTGTATAAATGTAAAAAATAAGCCAAATTTCAGTAAACAATGGATTTTTAACATGTCTAAAAAAGTTTCGGTTTCGGCCGAAACTAAGACAGCTACCGAAGATTCGGTTTCGGTTTCGGTAGAAAATCCTGTTTCGGTCAGACACTAATTGTTTTGACAAACGTTTCGAGTGAGGGCACGGAATTTAGAATTAGAAATGATTGAGTGGTTGAACCACACTAATGGAATTCCTTGACGTAAGTTATAGAGTTACTATTTTTGGAGAAGTCAAAGAGGAACGAAGAGACAGAGAAAGGCGGTGGTTGGGGGAGGCACGCCGCTTTCCGGACCTTAAACTCGCCTATCGCGACGATTGCTGAATCAACGTCAGGTATTAAAAACTGGCGTGTAGGTACTATACCATTAAAAGTCCATAAAAAAATGCAGAAAAAACTAAAACTTATTTTATTCCAACATATTATATGTTATATACTCGTAATATCTGTGTTAGTTTATTTTAATCAGAGTTTCATTTGCATTACACCGACTCGACACAATAAGCGTTACGATACCATTAAAATGATATGATAATACTATGAATAATAATCTACATGCAAATTGACATAAAAGAATTTTGTACGAAAATAGATGAGCCAAACCCATAATACATGGTATTCAAATAACATAACCTTTTAGCCCATGTAGAACATGCCCGTATTCAAATAATAATACCAAATACACGCGGATGTTTGAGTTTGTTGCCTTTCGTCAAACGATTGTTTCTTGTAAATATTTCAATAAAAATTGGTATTGGTTCACATCGGGAGTTAAAAACCTCTCGGCGTATGTTTCTAGCCAATGATTACTCCATGTATCTATAAATTAGCATTAAAACAATGCGATAAGATACTACATAAACATCAGACTATTTTGAGAAAGAATGAATGCAGAAATGATTTGTTTTTTAAATAATATTTATACACACACATATCGATTGCGATATTTTTACATGGATATATCGGTTACATCCAACACAATTACGCGAAGATTACTTTTTTGAGAAAACGCGGCCTTTAATTACAATATGTAAAAGTGAGGTTAAATATAAAAAACGCACATCTTTATTATTAGCTTCTCGACATATTTTTCATCAAAAATACGATTGGTGGCCTGTTTAAAGAAAGCAAAACACGGAAAAGCGTTAAATTTTTAAAGTAAGTTTTCTTTACGCACGCTTGACTTGGGAAGTAAGCCGGTGAATGCATGACGAGAGCGTTACGAAAAGTGTGATCGGGCGAGGCGAACGGTCGGGCTTTTACGCGCGTTTGACTTGGGAAGTAAGCTGGTGAATGCGTGATAAGAGCGTTGTGAAAAGTGTGATCGGGCGAGGCGAACGGAAGTTGAGAGGGAGATATAAATTAGTGAAGTTTTACTTCAGTCGGGTGGTCTAAAGCATACTCGTATTTGTAAAATTATTTTTTTTACATTAGCTTCACACAGGAGGCCCTCAATGCCCTCATGTCCAATGTTATTTTTGGGGAAGCTGTTTGGAGGGTCTTTTTATAGAAAGTAAGAATAGGAAGTTCTGTGATGGAAAAATGTGCGAGGGGTGGGTAGGAACCTGGGGGTCAACGTGTCCAGGAGCGATGGACGTATGAATCGATCCCTCCCACACAATAATAATAATTGGATAATTTGTATAGCGCCGTTTTTGTGAAAAATCACCTCAAGGGCGCTTAGACCACAAGGCGAGAGATTCCGGCTAGTGAGATCAAGGTCTTCCTTCAACCAGTCTCTTCCGATCTAGCCAATCCGGGCAAACACATTCGCCGCCAAGACCTATACAAACTTCACCCCATGAACCTGGGCACCCCTGCTCAGTTGCTCAAACGTAGCGAATCACTTATGGCCGGGGTGTTGGTCATCCAATAAAGTGGCGGCGGTACCCATAACCGCCTCCCAAATTAATCATAACCAAAATAATCGCTTTAAATGCTAGCGACCTCCAGGTGTCTAGGCTCCTTGATTATAGGTAGTTAGTACCTACCTAGTTACTGATAAAGAGAAATGATAATACGTATTTATTATTATTCATCGTATTTGTTGCAACGAAGAACACCTTGGTCCCATATTATGACATTTTTCACCTGCCATAGTTAGACACCTGATAAACCGTTTGCAGCTCGATTATAAAAAGGTAGAGCAAAAAAAAAATTGTAAGATTTGTTTGAAAAAAAAACTTTATTTCACGTACGTATTTTGTAAGATTGTATGAAAAAAAAAAATTCATTTCAGGTACGTATTTTGTAAGATTTTTATGAAAAAAAAAAACTTTATTTCACGTACGCATTTTGTAAGATTTGTATGAAAAAAAACTTTATTTCACGTACGTATACCAGACAGGTGAAAATACTCGCATCTGTGTAAAAATATTTTAACCAAAAAGTTGAAAATCGGACTATTTATGTCAAAAACTCACGAATAATGTAATGTGATTTGCTCTGTCGGAGTTTGCGATCTTCGGCTACGAATTCGGAGGTCACGAGTTCGAATTCCTGCGTGCGCATACACACTTTATTTGATTCATTTGTTTTATTTCCAAATTATTCATTCATATATATTTTTTTATGTGAATACCGGTCAAGCGTTCCAACTACTTCGAACCGTCTGGAGCCAGTGAGATCATGGCATCCGCAATTAGGTATGTTATGAGGTTGAAGGTAGTGGGAAAAGGAAGTATCTGGCTATTCAGATCTGGTCACCAAACACGACTAAAGGCATTTTACGCAACATTTATAGATTTTCCAATATTTTCCATAGTTTGTAGTTGTAACCTCGATCAATAATTTTAAACATATTTTCTAAATTTATCGCATCCTTAAGTTGTTTACCCGACCTGTCATTCTGATAAGTGCCCTCAATGACAGCATTGATACATGCAATTAGCCTTAGAAGATAACTTAATGCATTATTTACTAAATTAGGTGTTAGAAACAGCCTGCTTCATAGATAAAACACAAACAGCCTTACTTACAAAAATACACTCCACCGTTACACATCGAATAAAGACTGTACATTTTTTTTGAACTATTAATAATAAAAAAAAATGTCATTATTATTTATAAACTAGTTTTTTCCCACGGATCCGCTCGCATGGTGTAAGGGGGGGTTCCCACTCCGCCTCCTCCACCTCCTCCCTCTCACCGCCCCCCCCCCCCCCCCCCTAACCACTCCCCCCTCCCCCATCTCTCCCTCCCTCCCGCTTTCCATACATTCAGTTTTCAAACCTCGCGTGCCACCAATAGCATTTTTTTTATAATAATAATAATAATTGGACAATTTATAGAGCGCCGTTTTTGTGAAAAATCACCTCAAGGGCGCTTTACAATTTATCATTAATCTTAGGCTCTATCTAATTTTATTATTTACAAACAGATACAGAAACATACTTACCTGCAGGACACTTCCGATAAAACACACTTGATAAAAGTTTATGCTTATGCTATGGGGAAGATACGAATTTGCGCGTGGAGGACATTATATTCAAAACACTGGACATTGCATGACTTTACCCTTGCTACCCTCATCACTGTTGGTGCTACATTTACATTTATAAGAAGATTAATGGCAAAGTTGAGTTAATGTTTATACCAATTTCATAATGCCAGAGCTCACCGGAAGTTTTATAAAAACCTTGTCCTGACAATAACGAACACACAAAAAAAAGAATTATTCAATTTGGTGCAATCGTTCGAAAGTTATGCGCTTAACAACACATTCAGCGATTCATTTTTACATACATATAAGACTTGAACTTCAGTAGATAGGCGCATGCGCGGAAGCGCCATGTTTTTATCACGCGCGGAAAAATTAAAGCATTTACTTATTATGGTATTTGATGTGCGATTCATAAAATGTTTTCGTACATAATTTCCATTGTAATTCACAAATTCGCTATTATATTAGTACAATTCAACCAAATTACTATTAATTGTGTTATTTTTTGTCACTTTTTCGACACTCGGCCTAGAGGGGTTAACAAAAAAATAATAATAATAAATATTATTTTTTAAATTATGAAATATGTATTCAAGTTATCATAAATAATATTCATTATCATTTACCTACCAAAAACGTTATTTTTTATTATGAATATTTTTTTATCAGATAAACAACTAAAGGAAAATGTTGCTAATAATAATATTACAGGCTTATAGGGTTTATCGTATTTTAATCAGAAATTTTAACGACTTACTTTATTATCGAAGATTTAATGCCATTTTAATGTGACACGACAACTTCATTGGCAAAAGAGTCACCGGTCTATGGCAACGCCCATAATATGGAAGACGAACAGGAAAATATTAATAATAATTTTGAACAGGAAAGGTTGATCTGTTGCTGCCCTTGAAAAGGGAAACCAGTCTCGTCCGTAGAATCACAAACACTATTTAAATGCCTTGATTTACCATGTACATGTACATATTATAAATATATGTATAATAATATAACATAAAAATTAAATGTAGGAATTGCAGGTTATTTTTTTAGGTAGTGCAATAATTAAAGTTGACCCAAACAACAATCAACAAACACACACTCCGACGCTGATATCCTTGCGAAACGTCACTGAGAAACAGTCTCGTTATTCTACTTGTTGTTTTTAGCGAGAAAGAGACCGACGTTATTCAAATTAGAATTTTAGAAAAGTTTTAGAGTGTGTTATTTTTATTGTATTAAAAATGAACAATCTTCTTTTCTGATATTTTCAATTCCAATTTTTTGGCGCTCTCTGTTATTTTCAAAAAGGACTGTTGAAGTTTTCAAGCCAAGATGTGTAAGTCCCGTCTAAAGATTTTCATCAATTATTACTACGAGATATTTTATGTTTTTTCTATAACTAGACAGTGACATTGAACCTTATTTCTACGGCATTCTTGTAGGTAATTTTAGTTCCAGTGATTTTACTAGTTGGCTCCTTGAGTTCATTGAGAATGTTATATTTTTAGTTCTTATATTAAGGACAAGCAAGTTGATTTTAAAGCCTCGATGACACACGGCGAGTTACAAGCTACTATCTACTAAGTTTTAAAAGCGGGTAAATCGGCGAGTAAGATTGTCATGATGACACACAAAACTGTCCACTGGCTCAGAAGCGTAGGCCGTTGCTAGCGACAGTAACAAGAATAACGACGCCTGCGTGAACTAATTCTTCAGATATTTGACAGTCGAAATCAGCTGTTTATCGGAAGCCATGTTGGAAACATAAATAAACCAATCACGAGCAAGCGGAGCAAGCGTGTAGGCGAGTAAAGTTGACGACCTTTCAATTTTTTTTCGTAGATTGTCAACAATCTGCTAGTCGCTGCTAGTTAGCAAGAACACGATGACACTGGGCGAGTTTACTAACAGATAGTGAATTTCCCAGATAGTAGCTTGTAAACTCGCCGTGTGTCATCGAGGCTAAGTCAATTTTGAATTGCACTGAGCCCTTGTTCAGCCACATTAAATTTTGTTTATGCAAAGGTGCAAAACGCCATTACCAGGTAACATTACAAAAAGTCGCCTGCTGTCAATAATTATTATTTAACTGGTCCGGCAGCGACAATTCAGATACGTTCATATAATATAATTTAGTAAAAATATATAATATGGAAGTATATAATTGCTCATAGTGGAAATATCAACAATAAAAAAAAATTATAAAATAATTAATTTATTTTTATTTTATGTAGGTGTAAATATTGTTGAAACTAATGCAGACCCGTATAAAATCACAGGATAATCAAAATTCTTGAAAAGTCAGTTCCAATTTTGAAAATGAGATATAAAAAATCCAGTGATTTTTAATTACAACATGGATAACAATACTCTCGAGACGTTAACACAAATTAAAGACTCGGGCATCACTTTTCAATCAAATCTTTCATTTGTTAACCACATAACAGAAATCTCTAACAAGGGCTTAAAAATGTTGGGATTCATAACTAGGCTAACTAGAAATTTTAACAATATAAATTGTATTAAACTGTTATATTTTGCATATGTTAGAAGTCAACTTGAGTACAATTCTCCCGTCTGGAACCCATATTATAATATACATGTACAAGCTGTTGAAAGAATACAAAACAAATTCTTACGTTTTCTAAATTTTAAAATGGGTATTCCAGCAATTATGTTAAACTACAAAATGATATGAATATGCTCAAATTATCAGACAGAAGAATTTTCACTGATTTGGTATTTCTGTATAAAATTCTAAATAATTTAGTTGATAGTCCGGTGTTGCTTGAATTGATAAGCTTCCGGATTCCACTACGTAATACCAGAAGTCAGGATTTATTTCAGTGCAGAAATTCTGGAACTAACTACCATATGTATTCCTCTTTGCCCAGAATACTAATGGAGGGAAATAATTATACCAAGTCAGTGGACATCTTCAATTTATCTTTAGACAAATACAAAATACTGTTACTGAGGCAGTTCAGTTATGTACAATACATACTATATACGTCGTTGCAAAATACCGTTGTAAATACGGGCGTAAATAAATAAAATAATTTTCTTCAAAATTAATAGAAAACCTACCTACCTAGGTACCTACTTAGTTTTTGCCACTTTTAAAATTGTTGAATAAAAATGGTGCCACAAAATAAGTTTGCCGTGTTAGAAAAAAAAATCTGTTAAATTATTATATTATGTAGGTACCTACCTACTTTATCGCTTGTCTGACTCTTCACATAATTATTTCCAACTATGATAATGAAAAAAAAAACTTAAATTTAAAGCAAATTTGAGGTAATTAAAACCAGAGTTCAGGACGCACAGACATTACTAAAAACAATACTAAAAAATTTGCAAGTAATATTTTTTGATTCTGTAAAAACCAAAATTTATACTAAACTAGGTACCTACCTAAATAACAAAATAGGTGACCATTAATCCCGTTTCCCGAAGGGGTATACAGAGAGGATGGCACGCCACAAAACTCTTATATTGGCAAACACTCCTTGCTTCATTCGCATTCACACGTCGTCTGAAACAATATACTCTTCTGTTATTCTGATTGTTGACTTCGCTTGATTCTACCATATTATGATCTTCCTTGGGGCGTCCCCGACTTATTCTACCATCTTCTCTAAATTTTACGAAAATATAGCCATTGCAGGAGTACTATTGCGACGGTCTGTTAATTATTTAATAACATACAAGCCTCTTAAATTCTACAAAAGGTCAGCACATCCACATACCTACAAAACCGGCGTCAAATACACATAAAAAACTCATATAGGTAATATTATGGACGAAACGATACTTGCATAAAAGTTTCAAAGTTTGTTTTTCTTTTTAAAAAAAGAACAAATGAAAGGTTTTAATATTTACAAATAAACAAAAGTGTGCAAAATGTGTGTATATATTATTTATTTGCATTGTATATTCTCGACACGCCCTCTGTTTCAGGGACCGTTCCGTACCTGTTGTCATCAAAACCACACATTCAAAAAGTATAATATATTTTGTTCAGCCTACCTGACGTGCAGGTTATCCATGAACAGTTCTGGAGTGAGGTCATCCAGCAGGACAAAGTCCGCCACTCCAACTTCTGGCTGCGAGGCCATGATATAACTTTGTATTTTATTAACAATTCACTGACACTTAGCACAAATTTAGCCGAAGTTTGACATGTCAAACTGAATCACAACCGTCGAACGAGCGCGCGAGGAACAGTGTTGCCAGCGCGATAACAAGTTAAAAATGAAATGAGCAATATTAGAGATGGTTCATATTACTGCGGTCACGGTGACTGCAATCACCGGATCACCCGGTGTTATTTTTCTGAAGAGCTAGCTATTTTTGGAACCGGTTCCTTCTGATTTTTTTAAGTAAAACTTCTTTACGCACGCTTGACTTGGGGAGTAAGCTGGTGAATGCGTGACGAGAGCGTTGTGAAAAGTGTGATCGGGCGAGGCGAACGGTCAGGCCTCTACGCACGCTTGACTTGGGGTGTAAGCTGGTAAATAATGGTTAATGAGAGCGTTATGAAAAGTGTGATCGGGCGAGGTGAACGGAAGTTGAGAGGGAGATATAAGTTAGTGAAGTTTTACTTCAGTCGTGTGGTCTAAAGCACACTCGTTTTTTTTAATGCCAATGTCAAACTATTTATGAATCGCGCAGAGTTAGCCCAAATAAAACAAACTCAAAATTGTGTGTATTCGTGTATAATAATACAATTCCGATGGTGATGTCCGTGAGAAACATCACGTCTCTGTCTTGCTCAATTCTACTTTTTTAATCGAACAATAACTACGTGTGGAATGTGATCGAATTTGAATAGCTTTAACAATTATTTAGAACACGTTTAACATTGTAACTTGCTGTATGCTAGCTGTGCATCTATGCGAATACTGAGCTCGTGTCAATTCTGACAGCGATACCCATAATAATTTTGTCTGGGTGTTATGAATTACCCTCCCAGACCCCCGGCAGGGCCCACATCACAAGTTCAACTTCGAAGTCTACATATCGTTAATACCGCCCTATGTCTATAAACATCCCAAAATAATATTGGAACGAATGATTAGTTTACTTCCCGAGTAATTGAACCGGTTCCATTTCTGTCTCCAGTAACTGGAACCGCAGTGACGGAACATTTCAGATAACACATCTCTAGTGGTGAGTGTTCTTGTGAGTCGTGAGTCAGGCGGCTAGACCTACCCATGTACCCAACTACCTAGCACGCATGGCGCGCCGGTAAGACCTGTTTTCACGATGACAAAAACTAGAAGTTTAATTTTGAACCTGAGTAATAAAATTAAAACTCATCCCAAGCGACGTAACACGTTGAATTTACATTTTGTCAAAGTGCATTACTGGTTTTAAACTGGTTTCCACTACACCTTCTCACTAAACAAATCGTACCATGTAATCAAAAGCACTGAAAAATCTCATGTTCAGTATTTGAAATGGTTTGTACCTTTTTAATATGTGTTGTTTACTAACACGGCACATGAGTGAAGTTGATATGAGATTTGACACGCGAAAGTGATGTCATTTTACGAATGATACCACCGGTAAAATTATTCCATACATTATGGGAATCAGTGAGTTGAACGAAAACGCATATTTTTTACGTGCGTACATATTTGATAGTGAAATTAAAAAAGTGTCTTGTAATTTACAATAATTAGGAAATATTCGCGGAGAGTATCAGTCTGTGAAAGTGTGTTGTGTTATTTCATGGAGATATTTGGTTTCTTAAGAATTCATTAAATAAATACATTTTTAATTAAGTCTCTAATATTAATAAGTATTTGATTAATGCATAAGATTTGCAGTTAATGTAATATATAACGATTTCTTTATGAAAGATGAAAGCGGTGAACAAATAAAACGGTCGCATTGTAAATTTTGACATTATATATATTTTTTATTATATACATTTGAACACACTTCACACACCCGCAATTACGCAACCATAAGTTAGTCAAAACGTAAACTTGTAAAAATGCATTTTGAAGTTTTGTATCGTTATCATGTACTTATCTACAATTATGGATATACATACGAGTACATATAAACAGGTAAACATCGGGAGTTTGATGTACTTATTGCAATTTAATAGTGATTTTTTTATTAGTGTTTAGAGTTCTGAATAACTATGCACTACGACAGTTTATCAGAATTTAAAAAAACCTATCAAAACATTGAAATCCATTTTTTTACATTAACACCACCCAGGAGGCCCTGAGGAAAACAATTTCCCTCAGGGCTTATGTCATCGTTGAAGGTGCTATGTGGAGGATCTTTTTGAGGAGAACAAGAAATGAACATGGGCCTTGAAGAGACCCATGTTGTAGGAGGGAGGAAACACGGAGGCCGGCATATCGTTCTACAGCCGAGCTGTTGAATTCAAGAACGAGTCTTGGAAACGACCCGTTCTCATGTGATAAATGTCAACCTCATACTTATGTTGGGCTCGGCCTACCTCAGCTTGACGTTCTTTTGGCAGTGTAGTTGTGGGAGTATAACTTAACATACATATTAATATTAGTACTTTAATTTTAAGTTATTATAGAAATAAAAATACGTATTTTTTAAATGTGGCTTATAGTTCGGCAGTGCTTGGAAATAAATGATCAAGATATCTCGGGTTATCGAATGACTGCAGCGATTTTGGCCTAGAAGTTCTGTTGCTCTTCCCAGAATTTCTTCCAGATTTCCTTCCAGACTTGTGTATTCTTGTAAAGCCAGGAGGTTCCGGAGTTGCTACTGGAATTAGAGGAGGTGCCCCCAAGGGCCTGGAGACAGTAAGGTGGGTGGAGGGGGTGCCAAGTCTGGATATGGTCACGTCATATTGGACTCGGGGCTCCAGGATAGAGTATACGTGTTCCTTTTCAACATCCACGGTCTCCTGAAATAAATAAAAAAAAATTTATGAGAATTCATTCAAACTGATGTATTTTGTAGATTAATTACGGACACTTATTTATTGAAGTCAATTTAGAAATATATTTTCCTTGAATTAATAACTACTAAATTACAGGTACACGTGAACTGTAATTTAATAAAATTATTGTATGCTGGAATAATTATTTTAACTCTTTTTATTTTTCTCTATAATGCTAGATAAGGGAACGTATCCATACTACGTGACCTGAACAGGGAGGGGGGTCGTCTTCAAAATACCACGCTTGGTACAAATGAGCAGCGAGGGGCTTAGGTTTTTGGTCACCAAGGGGGGGGGGGGGGGGGGGTTAAAAATTGCAAAAAGTTGGTCACGTAGTATGGGTACGTTCCCTAACAGTGTTGTGCAATTTTCTACGACCGAAGATTGGCTATGTTTAGTTTCAAGTTCGGATATGAATATTAATTGCGTAGTGAATATTTGAAAACTGCAATTTTATTGTTACCGTCACGAAATTAACACGTTGTCGGAAATTGGTCCAATTTTTGATTTTCCTTTTCAATTTTAGTATTTGTATGGTAGGCACAGACATTTAATGGTAGGTACAGATTTTCAGCCTTTATGAACTGCAAGCCACTGCTGAATAAGTATTTAAGAAATTCAGTTATTTTTATAAATTCTTCCTACTTATCTTGTTTGTGTCAACAAGTATCAAAGTGATTTCTTAATCATTTATATTTCTGAAAACATCTTATATTAGTGTTTATCTCCACCATAAAAGAAATATAGTTTTATCTAGAAGATTGTTAGTTTTTAGTGTATCCAAATTAAGTCAACCTTCATTCCCAAATATACCACAAGTTTAGTGATGTAGAATAAGAGTTAGTTAGTGAGTGAGGTGATGAGGAGCACACACAAGGGCACACGTGTCACACGGTGGTGGGGGGCTGGAGGATGAGTGCTGCCCTCCGCACCTTGAGCGCGTCAGGGGAGTATACACGGGACGTGGAGTAGACTGCGTCTGCGGGCAGGCCCATGCCCTTGCTCCTATAACAATAGGGTTTAAATTGTAAGATTATGATATGGTTCGCAATTGGGTAAAATAAAAAAGTGTTAAGGTTACCAAAGTCAACAAAATTTAAAGGAATTAAGAAGATACCTAAGCATTTAGCTTTCTAAAAATATTTCAATTATTGGTTTATGATTTTCAGCATAGGCGTATTCACAAAAATTTTCTTTAAATGTTTATTTAAGAGTATGGATCTTTTAGGAATAAAAATAAATACTTTTTCATAAACTAGTCTGTGTTAAGGCAGTCTGAAATCAATAAGGGAAGTAATTTACCAAAACACTTAGAAGAACTAGACAGCAAAAATATACTTTAATTTTCCACATATATGTATTTCAAAGACCTAAAACTGTTATAAAAATAACAATATTAGCTGCAATTTTTTTGAGTTCTACTACACTCGATGTTTAAAAGCAGATATTAAAATATTAATTTAAAAACAAAAACTTTTTAAAACGGATTAAATGCAAAACCGCCATTATGAAATTTCAACTTAGATTTTAGAATTTTAGTTAGATGCTAAATCGTCACTGCGCATGTCGATGAGATGCAAAACTGCCACATTAAAAATTTGAGATCCAAAAGTGCCACTGTTCATTTTATTTACTCCAATATTTTGGCCGAGGTGGAGAAATTCGTAATTCTTTTGTTGTGTGCAAGAATGGTATTAGTAAATTCTAAAACTAACATTTTTAATAACTTACGAAACGCCGAATATAGTAGAAAAAGTTTTTCATGTTCACTGAAAAATTTGTTAAGTGGCAGGTTTGCTTTCATAGGTAAATACGAGGCCTGTCCATAAAATAAGTCTCCGAGGTGCTGCAGTCGCGAAAAACAATTTTACGCGCAATCTTTTAACACTTGCGTGTAGCCTGGTTTCCCCTTGCCAAATCCCCGCCGCAATGCACCCTCTGTGACGCTTAGTCTCGGCGTGGCAGCCATTCGCGATGGATCTTGCGCTCGCCGCACCCGCCAGGGGTGAATTACGCTCTATTATTAGTTTTTTTGTGAAAAAAGCCCTGGTAGAAATTCATTCTCAGCTACTTGAAGTGTACGGAAAACAGTGTATGAGTGCGAAAACGTGCACAAATGGTGCAGAGAATTTTAAAGCGTGCCGTACGGCCATTGGTTTCAGACGAAAAAATTGCCAAAGTGGAAAAAGCGATTGCAGATCGACGGGTGACGACGGTTCGGGAGCTCTGTGATACAATCCCTGATGTCAGTAAGACCACTATTGACAAGATTTTGACAGAACATTTGGGAGACCACAAAGTCTGCCCAAGGTGGGTCCCAAAATGCTCACCGAAGATCACAAAAAACAACGGTTGAAGCAGCCCGCGAATTTCTTGAGTGCTACGACATCGATGGCGCAGAATTCTTGGACTCAATTGTGACTGGGGACGAGACCTGGATACACTACATGACTGCATGTCACCACACACAAAGGAACAATCCCAGTAGCTTTATTCAGATTCGCCAAAGCAAAGTTTAAAAACGAATCACAGAGCGAAACTCACACCTGGCGGGTGCGGCGAGTGGAAGCTCCATCGCGAACGGCTACCACACCGAGACTAAGCGTCACAGAAGGTGCATCGTGGTGGGGATTTGGCAAGAGGAAATCAAGCTACACGCCAGTGTTGAAAGATTGCGCGTAAAATCGTTTTTCGCGACTGCACCTTGGAGATCTTATTTTATAGACAGCCCTAGTATCTACGCACAAATTGATTAACATCCTGTTTCCATCCTTATTATACGACGGTTTCGTATTCTAGGTACAAAATTAAATGAGTTTATAAGCAGATGTGATTTTAGATTTTCACGGCCAAAAGTATTTTCGTTATTTATTTTTGGGGTGTTATGCCGTGTTGCGCTACATCCTTCTTTAGCCAACGTTTCGGGCAGCGTTACAGTGTCCATCGTCAGGGCAGATGTGTGATCTGCCCACATCGGCCCTGATGATGGAAAAATAAACAACGAAAAATGTTTATAAGTAGTTTAAAAAATAAAGGTGTAAAATTTTTACACTTTTATGTAAGAGTGTTACCATGTTTTCTTAATAATAATTGAATACTATTTTTTTTATTTGTGAATAAATATTTTCTGGTAAATACAATATTTAACTACTGACAACACTACTCACTGCTTGGCCATCCCTATCGAGCAGGGGTTCTCAACTCGAGGCCGCGGGGGACTGTCGGTCCTGTCTATGCTTTTACTCTCCTCCACATCTATTTTCTCTCTGCATGCAATAATCATATTAATGTTACTTGTTATTCAAATTATAGGTACAAATATTAAAAGTGTTTGTGCTTAAATATTATTTATCTTATTTGTAAGGTTTTATTTATATTCTTACTTTCTGAAATGTTAACTTAACAGTGACATCAAATACTAAGCAAGTGTAATTTACTGTGGAGGTTATTAGATTATAAAATACTATGTAACAGTTTAATTTTCATTGATATTATATTATAATGTTTATTTTGCACTGTGAAATTAAGTACTTAAGTACCACAAATAATAAGTTATACGATTGGTTACAGAATTAGGTGATATTTGTGGAAAGTTTAGGTATTTATAAATCAATTGGCACCTACTCACGTATTATCCAGAATCTTTATTACATTAGATTACGTTAGGGTTAAGATAGTTGAGGTTAGGTTTTCATAATGATTTAAAAAATAACCTAACCTAACACAAGCTCCTCCAAACGATTTAGGATAGTACGTAAGTACAGAAATATCATAATGTGTATTACTTACTCATTTAACTCTGAAGAACTGTATTCATTTTTGTCTGAAACAAATAAAATAAATCTATATGAGAGCGCCATCTCGTAACGATATTACAAAGCAATGACGTATTATTAGTGAATGAAGTAGAGATGAAACGGATAGTTGTTTGGCCGGATACAGGATATCCGGCGAGCTGCGAAGCCGGATGGCCGGATATCCGGCGGCTGAATATTCGGTCCATTGTCTAGTTGCATGTCGTGACGAGTTTAGCGCCGCACAGGTGTGGCGAACGCGATCAGATCAATTCGGGCGGTTTCGGTTGCCATCGTGAGTTTTCGTGAGTGATCGTGGGTGTGTGATTGAATAGCGAAATTTAAATTAAATAGTTGTTTACTTGCTGCGTAATCTGACTGAACTGAATCTGGTCATCAACAAGAGGTATATTATGGTGCTTCAATGTCAGTATT
This sequence comes from Limnephilus marmoratus, assembly GCA_917880885.1. Classification (NCBI taxonomy): domain Eukaryota; kingdom Metazoa; phylum Arthropoda; class Insecta; order Trichoptera; family Limnephilidae; genus Limnephilus; species Limnephilus marmoratus. Next base: position 21,528,578 of record OU862919.1, on the reverse strand, counting down.
TAATCATTTCAATAATCTCTGCGTTTTTAATGATTTTTAGTCCACTATAATGGTGATTGTGATTAGTATCATGTTAATTTAAGTTTTTGCTACTCTGCGAGGTTTATCTAAGTTTTTACTAAAAGTTTTTAGTTTAGATATTTACTATTTATGTATTTATCATTAGAGTGAATATCTCAGAAGAAAATTTTAGTTTTTTGGAAGGCCTTATGGCTTTTTTGTAACTTTATCGACTTTAAATAAAGCCGTCATAATTATAAGCCATTTTATTGATATTTACCTATATTATGGTTTTTTAATATCCGGTATCCAGCCGGATATTCAGTTACTATCCGGTGTCCGGCCGGATAGTAAATTTTAGTTAGTTAACGGATATCCGTTTCATCTCTAGTATGAAGGCATGCTCTGTTGATAGCTCCATTTTCACCTGTCAGTGGTGGTTCAAGCTGTGAGGCAAAAAATAGAGAAGAAAAAGGAAAAAAGATACAAGTATATATTCATAGAAAACATGGTAAAACCTAAATTTGAATATTAGCTACTTATAAATTACATAAGTGTTAGAGTTACTTCAATTAAAATATTACCCATATTTTTTTCTCCAGGACTGGTTGTCTTTATATTTCGTAACTCATCACACCAGTGCAACGCGGCTGCCCGCACGTGGATTTCTGCTCGCCGCGCCGAGCTACTTCGCAACGCAACATCTTAACACAAATGGGCTAGTGAGGCAGAGATAGGGCCCGCCTCCCGGAGCAACTGATTTCATGTTAGGAGGGGAGTGAGGAAGTCACATGGATTCGAAATGAACGGTAGCCGTCGTGCCGTCGCGCGTTGTTTAGTTTGAGGCGCGCCTCAAAAATACCAATACCAATCATTTACGATTTGCAATAGCGCTCTAGTGACCAAGCTTGCTTGGTTTAATAAAATTATTTGTGATAGTATCCGGCAATAGGTACCTACCTATGGAATACGGCTATTTTGATTAAATTTAGTAGGACGAATTTGCAGTTGACGGTCTGTATTGTGTTTTCACATTATTATTATAGTTTGACGTAGGTAATAGTTCAATATTTTTCTAGGTAGGTAGGGTTTATTCTTCATTTTTTAATAGTAATTTTGAAAAATTAGACACCCACCTTGAGTACTCCTGCATCTCCTGATAATGCAGATTATGGCCAATAGTAATGCAGCTACCACAATGGCGGCACCGATCACCGGAGCCAGGGCTGCATTTTCTGTAAAGTCAAAATCTGAAATGTAATGACGCCTGAAATTAGAGTTATCCACTATCTTCACAACATCCATTAATGAAAAAATTATAAAGTAGTGCCTGAAAGAGGTCGTCCGTGACGTCATCATTCTAGAATCTTCTGTCTTTTTCGTTTTCATACAAGACGTACGAGAAGGAAGATTTTTATTCAAGCAAACGTTGATGACGTCACGTACAAAAAAAAGTAGTGGCCGAGATTCGAATTTGAGATCTTTTCTAAACCTGTTCGGAAGGGACACACCGACCAATAGGCCACTTGCATCACATTTAAAAAAAAATCCGGTTTAGGCAAATATTCTAAGACATTCTGTATTTTTTTTAAATCGTATTTTTGAAACCCTGGCGATTTTTTGAAAATTTCAATCCGAAAAATTAGACCATTTTTTATAAACCGGAAAGACGGGACATAATTTTATAGGTGCCAAACGATAATTACATAGCCGAAAATCATTTTATAAAAATAACGTTTTCCACACGAATGGCACAGGAGAATAACGAGGCATACCAAAAATATTAAATCTCATAAATATTTTTTTCCTTGATTCATCTTATTCATAAATCATTTTAAGAGCGCTGCCGGTCGCTGCGAACATTTATGAATAGGTATTTTAAAGAATCTCTTTTATTTCACTCTCTGACAGTAGTCAGAATCGCGCTATAGATGTGTGAGTGAATGCAGGCCTTGTGTGTGTGGGCTACGCGCTTCACCCGAAAGCCGAATTATTATTTCTGCCGACCACGCATGTTCCAATCTGCAAACGTGTAGAGTACTGTAGAGACAAGACTAAACATTCAATTTCTCTCCCCGCTCACAGGAGCGTCCCATTGTAAGCGTCCTATGAATATGCTATTATAGCTACTATCGTTGTTGCGCGCACAAAATATCCTGTGGGTATTTTAGAATATTAGGGGAAATAATAAATAAAAAAATAGGGACCCATATTTTTATTTATTTTTATTAATTGTAGAGTTATTTATGATACCATGTTTGGGTGAAAACAAGTGGGCTTAATATATATTTTTTTAATAAAACCGACAATTTTTTCTTAAATTTTGCATTCAGGATTTTTGTGCGCACTTTTTATGCACATATGATATTTTGTGTAGCAAACGTAGGGCCTCGGGCATATTTTTTCATAAGGTCGAAATATTTCCGCTTTGCAATAAAATCCAAATAAATGGAATATTTCTGATAGTATCCGAAAACTAAAAACTGTTTTTGAAAGGCGATGAAATAAACTTTGGTTTTATAAAGGTGTACAATTACATTATTTTGTGGTTAACTTTTGAATTTGAATATAAAGTTTGATATTTTCTCTTTCTCTTTCGAACACCGTTTAAAACTTATTTCTCAACATAATACTCACAATAGTTATAATAGCGTATTTTCCAATGTGGACATTTTCAATTGCAAACTTACTGAATATAAAAGGTCCATAAAAAGAGTGCTTCTCTAATGGTTCTTGAATAATGTTATGTTTTTATTGTTTATATTTCTGTTATGATTTGATTTATATGTACAACCTCTCTCCATGGCTACCAATGTTTTGATAGATTTTTTGTTTTGTAATTTTTCATTTTATATTAAAAAAATGTTTTGAGTATACATATATATATATTTTGTTTTATACAACGTGTCCGGAAACTCGTAGTACAAGCGGGAAACTGGTGAATCTACATCACGTAGAGAACCCAAAAAACTTATTTTTTTCGATCTAAGCATTTCGATTTTAATATTTTTTTTTTCTATTTTTCCATTTTTTCGGCAACTAAAGGGTTAAAAAAATTTTTGAGCCCGGTTTACCCTTCGTTGCATTTTATAAGACATTACACAGCTGAACTCAGCCCCCTAGTGAAAATTTTTTTCAAATTTAACCTAAAAAATTCCAACTTCGGACCCGATTTACTCGAAAACGAAAGCTCAAATCAAAAAAAGTTAAACCACAAAATCGACTCCAAATGTGATGTGGATTCTCCAGTTTCCCGCTTGTACTACGAGTTTCCGGACACCTTGTATAATTTTAGATTCATATTCCTTTTTATAAAATTAATTTACTTATTCTTATTATGCTGTCTCAGTAGAAGTAAAGTCAGAAGGAGGAAATCCGTAATTGGTTTTATTTTGGCTATTTAATACTATGTACAAACTGAAATAAATATAAACTGTCGATTTCCCGAAAATTAATAAATAAATAATAGTAAGGGAGACACAAGATCGATATGAGTTGTTCCCAAAGCTAACAAATAGCCGGGGGGGGGGGTTAAATTTGGATTTGTGACCAAAACACCCAAATAAACTGAAAATGTATTTTTTTATCAAAAGGTAGAGAAAATATCTTGTGTGGATAAATATGTTTTATTTTATTTATTTTTGTTTCAAATTACGAAATATTGGTCTTAAAAAAATTAATTTCGTATGATTTTCGATGCAACTTAATTTTTTGGTAATTTTTTGAGAGTTAAATATAAATTATAAAAAAATATTTTTGCTTTACCTACTGAGTTAATATTGAAGAAATATATATATATATATATATTTTAATATTTAATATAGATATATAATTGTTCAATGGAGTTATATAAATTACATATGGTGTACATAAATAGGATACGGTTACATACTAAAATATTGTGCACTTGGGAGAAATTCGAAAAATCTAAATAAAATAGAGATGAATATAGATTAATAATAAATAGAAAGAATGAGAAAAACAGGTAATTATTTAGTTAATTATTCCTGATGAAATGTATCTTCGGTTTATATTTTTTTATATTTCTGTAGTATATGTAGTATATTTTTTTTAAATAATTACCATTAATTACAAGTAATGGTCAGAGTTGCCTCTAATATGATTAAAAAGATGAGTTTGAAAAATGGGATATATTTGTCAGATTATTTAGGAAACCGTGGTGAATCAAATGGTGTAAACAAAAAAAAATTGTTCGAAAACCTCACATGGGATATTTTGTGAATGCAACGACGATATGTTCTCAAGAGTTTTGAGAATAAATATATAGATATATTTTTTTTTACGTTATTAATTTATCAAAAAAATAACATTCTTGCATCTATTTTATTATATACTTGATGTGGAAAATAACATACTAGTTACTATATTAAGCCAAATAATGTACATGCGGATATACAATTGGATATATGCATAATGATAATTATACTAAAAAGGTTTTATTTCTGGGAGTGCAAAAGTCATATAGCTTCATATGTGCTAGAGCTACAAAACTACACTACTTGGATGTTTCTGACCACAAATGTTTAAAAAACTGGCGTAAAAGTACTAATGACGTGTAAGCCCATAGAAGGGTTCTCGAGAAACACAGAAATGCATTGATTGAAATTGCACAAACGAATTGGTTATGGCGACCCAGCTTGAAATGCTGCAAATGGGTCCAATCTTTGTGGCGTCATTTTTAATTAAATGAGAACAAATAACTTTGTAAAAAAAGCTTTATGTAATCAATATTATCAACATATTTCGAAAACAGAGTGTTCTTCGTCATGATAAGATTAATATTAAAAGACAAACAAGTATAGGCATATGAGAATTATAGACAAAATAATAAAGGGAGAGGTGATTAATTACTTAAAAATATCACAAAATGCAATTATATAAAATGAAATATAAAAATTATTTTTAAGTTAAATACCCTTATAGTATAGCAAAGTCATTGGAGAAGCTAAGTGGAGGTTATTGTGAAAGGAAGGAGAGGAATTTCTGGGTAAGTAAAAATATGAAATGATGGTGGAGAGAGTCCGGCTGTAGAGATCAAAAGATCTCCCTCTTCCAGTTTCTCCCAATCTGGCCCGCCACGCAGTAAGTGGACAAAATCATCCGCCACCAAAACCCATGCAGACCTCACCCGTGAACCCGGGAACCCATGCTCAGTCACCAAACATAGCGGACCACTTGGGGTGACCAAGTGGCGGGGGTGTTGGTTATCCAATAAATGGTTCCCGGGGCGATGGTACCTATAACGCCTCCCAAATTGAAAATTTATTATAGTACTTGACATAAACAATTTTAATTTTGCACAATTTTAGTATGAAAGCTCGGTCAGTATTGGTATACCGCGATGAGTCACTAAACAGAAAAAAAACGAATAAAAAATATCTATTACTCGGGCAAGGACAACACTAGTCTACCGATAAAATTCGTTACATCACTACTTCGCTTTATATGTATTTGTCAAAACCCCCGTTCCCCGGCCCCCCCAGGAGAACTGAGCGAAAGGGACACCTGCACGTCGGGCCGAAAATACCTAAATAAAATCTTCGAAATCGATGTTTTGTATTCCCCATTTTTCTTCTCCAAAACTGGACCGATTTTAATTTTTTTTTCACTAACTGTATTAAAAGAAAATATTCTATGTCGGTACGTTTTGCTTTTTTTCAAAATACATTGTTTAGTTTGTATACTGAACGTTTTTTGACGGCGTTTAAATTAGGCAATTTTATTCATTTTTGGAAGGTCCTAACTTCTATAAGAAGTAAATTATCAAAAAAAAACAAAACGTACCGACACGTTAGTGGTCGATATCTATATTATGTAAAAAAAAATTTTGCTCTAGGGTCAAAATCCAGAGAGATAAACGGAGAATACGTTTGTATGGAAAAACGCCGCTAGTATTTCCTCTTAATGTTCAATGTCTGTATTACTAAATTAAATGTAATATACTTGTAAATTATAATAATAATAAGAATATTATAAAATTTGATTTTGTTAAAATCCGCACCATTATCATTATACCTCTAAAACATATACGGACAACGTAAAATGTACGGGGTTCTCTTCATTACATCTGTCAAAAAATCAAACCAAATGATACGTTCGCAGAGAACAAACAATAAATCTAGGGAACGTTAAATGTCAAATTCAAAAATTCGCCTGAAATCAAAGTGATGAAAACAAAGGCTACCGTCTAACTGTGCCGGTGTCATTTCATTCCTCTTTACAAAATTAATCATTTTATATAGATAATAGTTTTAAAATAGTATTGTAAATTAGTGTAATATAGTTTTTACTTGTATATTTGTTATCACTGTAAGTATTTGTGTTAATAATTGGTTCTTCGGAGCAGTTAAGGTAAGATTTTTTTTTTGATTTGTGTGCTGTAGATTTATTCGAAAATGGATAAAGAAAAACCACCTGATCCCCCAGATGATGGTTTGCTATCTGAATCCTCGGGTGTTACAAAAAAATTGATCGTGGTTAATATTCCGGAGGCTTCGGACTTCGTAACGATTACGTCAAAAAAAAAGAAAAATTGCTAAACCAGCAGATAATAGAAATGCAACAGATTTTGAACAGATACATCGAAAAACACCCTCCACGCAAAACGACTCCCTTCAAAATAATTCTGTTTTACAGGATGTAATTCCGTCCACTTCTTCCTCGATTTCAAATCTAAGTCCAGCAAGCCCTTCCACCACACCCGCCCCACTGGTAAACAATACTCCTTCACAAATGTCACGTCTGTATAATAATCTTGATAGACCTCCTTACATTACACATGTGACTAAAATTTCAAAGGATGAAAAACAATCAAATTTATACGATGTGGACTTTGGACATTTTATGTTTAAAAATAAAATCCACCCTGTCTGGAATGGAGTAAAATCCGTTGGGCGTAACCGTCTTTCTGTTGAATTCAAGACAGCGGCTGAGGCCAATAGCTTTGTAAAATCTGATGTTGCCAAAAAAAACTCGTACAACGTTTTCATACCTACATATCAGGTCACAAGGCTAGGTGTCACAAAAGGGATCCCACCGCACTGGTCGATAGAGGACATCCTGGAAAACATTACTGTTCCTCAAGGTTTCGGAAAAGTTTTAAAAGCGCGTCGTCTAAATTACAGGTTTAATACGGGAAACTCTGTAGAATGGAGACCCTCCCAATCCGTTGTCCTAACATTTGATAGCAAAGACCTTCCACAAAATGTTACTATGTTTAACGTCTCTCTACCAGTAGAGCTCTATGTGTTCCCAACTGTGCAGTGCTACAAGTGCTGCAGATTTGGACACACGAAGAACCTCTGCAGATCAGAACCCCGTTGCTTCAAGTGCAGTTCGTCCCATAGTGGTGATTCCTGTGATAAAACAGAGGAAAATTATAAATGCTTAAAATGCTCCGGAACCCACATGTCCATCAGCAAAACTTGCCCTGAACTGTCAAGGCAGCGCAATATTAAATACACAATGGCCGAGAAGAGCATCTCTTATGCGGAAGCATCAAGAATGTTTAACAAATCCATTCCATCTTATTCTGAAGTAACTTCCAAAAATTCTAAAAAATCCACCCCTTCTCAACCTTCTTCTTCTTCATTTAGAAAAACTGTTGAAAGGGTCGTGAAACCTAGAGTTCTAACAAAAAAAAATAATGCTAATCACGAATCCCTTCTGTGGTTCCCTAATGGACAACTTCCTTCCAGTTCAAATTTCAATTCTTACCCAAAGTCATCTACTAAAGAACAAAATTATAATATAGACCTTAACTCTACACTAATCACTTCATTTTTACATATTTTACAAACTTTAAATAAAAACAACATTCAAATACCGTCCCACGTTGCTAAACAAATTACTAATATTATCAACTCAACTAGAAATGGCTCCTCTGATGAGGATTCTTCAGTGGAATTGTCATAGTCTTAGAAATAAGACTGAAGAATTTTTAAACACATTACATTCAAACTCAATTGCAGTGGCTGCCATCTCGGAGACGTGGCTGGAACCGGATTCTGATTTCAGAGTCAGGGGATACCACTGTCTTCGAGACGACCGTCAAGATGGAAAGGGCGGCTCCGCTCTTTTCATTAAAAAATCATTACCCTTCTCCCCTGTAGATGTAAAACCAATTGGTTGTCCTTTTCAAGTGACGGCCGCAAAGGTTTTTGACACTACAATAATTTCTTTGTATATATCACCATCTAATAAACCTTCTAAATCAATCCTGAAAGCTATGTTTTCCAAGGTCACTACCCCTTCTCTTGTTCTGGGAGATTTCAATGCCCATCACGGATTATGGGGAGCTCACAATTGTGACAGAATGGGCAGAGATATTGTTGATCTACTAGATGAACTAGACTTTTGTATTATCAATGATGGTTCTCCTACTCGTCTTCAGGTGCCTGGTCAGCGACCCAGCATGGTTGATCTTACTATTTGCAATTCCAACATAGCTGCATCCCTGTTATGGAAGGTTTTGGATGACCCTCATGGGAGTGATCATTACCCCATCCTCATTGAATCCTCAAATATTTATCATTCCAACAAAAATGTCAAGTGCGGTAGTCGAAAACCAAGGTTCTTAACTGCCAGAGCCAACTGGAATGACTATTCAAATCATACAAAGTTCTCTGTGCAAAATCTGCCCTCTCCAACTACAGAAAATGTTGCGGAATGTTACGATTTATTTGTGTCTGCAGTCATTACGGCCGCAGAAAAATTTATCCCCATTAAAACGACACGTAACAAAGGGAAACCTCCCCCAGCTCCTTGGTGGGATATTGAATGCTCAGACGCAGTAGATATGAGGAAAAAATATGCGAAAATTTATTCAACAAATATGAATATGGAGAACTTCCTTCAGTATAAACAAATTGAAGCTAAGACCAAACGTCTTCTAAAAAACAAAAAACGTCAAGGCTGGAAAAATTTTTGCTCATCATTATCTCCCGAAGTTCCTCTTTCAGTTGTTTGGAATTCAATTCGCAGGTTTAAGGGTTCTCACGTCCCAACGGTGACTCGACCACTCACTTCAGAGTGGGTGAAGGAATTTGCCGATAAACTAGCTCCTCAAACTGCAAGTAATTTTAATGAAACAGAATTCACATACTCATTTAAAACACGGGGTTGGATGGACACCCACTTCAATTTAACGGAACTTAGGGAGGTCTTAAACGATCTCACAGACTCATCCGCTGGTGTAGATGGAATTCCTTATAGCTTTATTAAAAACTGCGACATTACCACACTAAACTATTTTCTTTCAATTATAAATCTGATCTTTGACTCCGGCAAAATTCCATCATCCTGGAAAACTCAAATAATTGTTCCCATTCTGAAACCCCAGAAAGACCCTAACTCTGGACTTTCTTACAGACCTATAGCTCTGTCATCTTCCTTAGTTAAAATAGCTGAACATATGATTAAAAGACGTCTAGACTGGTATGTAGAAAATGAGAAATTTCTTCCCAGCTCTCAGTTTGGCTTTCGAAAAAGAAAAAGTACGATCGAAAGTGTGTCCATCCTGACTTCTGATATCCAGTTGGCCCTGGCCGATAATGAATTCCTTGTCGGTGTTTGCCTTGATGTGTGCGGAGCTTTTGAAAATGTTTTATTAGATGTTTTATTTAATAAATTGTTAAAAATTGGCATCCCTCGTAAGCTTTCCAGTTTTATAATTAACCTCCTTCTTACCAGGAAAATTCAAATCCAGGTGCTGGATTCCCCTCCACTGGAAAGAATAGTAAACAAGGGTTTGCCTCAGGGCTCCGTCCTTAGTCCTATCTTTTTTAATATTTATACCTTTGACCTGCATCGGAGTATGCATCCATCTTGTAAAATACTTCAGTATGCGGATGATCTTTTTATATATATTTCAGGACGAATTATTTCTATTCTGGAGGATGTGATTAACATTTGCATGAAAAACCTTGACACCTGGTTAAAAAATCACGGCTTAGAAATTTCTCCGTCCAAAAGCAATGTTATCGTCTTTTCCAGAAAACGTGTTACTCCGCGTATAACAGTCCAAATAAATAATTCAATTCTCCCTATGCAGGTACAAATAAGATTCCTTGGGGTAATTTTAGACTCTAAGTTAACATGGAACCCGTATGTTAATTTAATCATTAACAAATGTCAAGCTGGCCTCAACATTTTACGTGCCGTTTCACGGGTCTGGTGGGGAAGTCATCCATTCACCCAAAAACTTTTTTATAACGCATATGTTAGGAGTCATTTGGATTACGCGACATTCCTCATTGAACCCACTTCTAAAAAGAACCTCGCAAGGTTGGACCGTATTCAATTTCAAAGTTTAAGATTGATTATCGGAGCAATGCGTTCTTCCCCAATTAACGCTTTACAAGTGGAGGCTGTGGAGGCTCCTCTTCATTTCAGAAGACAGTTCTTGGCTGACAAGTTTTTATTTAAATGCTTAAGACTCTCTAATCACTCACTGAAAGACAAAATTACTGCACTCACTGCTCAAGTGAAATCACTTCCATATTGGAGCAACAAATCAATCCCTCTTCTTGTTAAAAGCCTCCATACGTACTGTGCGTATAAACCCCTCTTAAATCCATCAGACAGACTTCCTTTATATGCCAACTCCTTTCGTATTCATTTGTGTAAACCAAATATTCTTTTTTCTCTCGGCGTAATTAACAATCACGATGCTCCAAGAAAACTTATCCAAATTTTAAATTCGAAATATTCCAACTGGAAAATTATTTACACAGATGGTTCCAAGTCTCCCTTATCAAACCATGTGGGAGCGGCATTCCACTGCCCATCAGATCAAGTCGATAGAAAAATTAAACTTCCAAAAGAGGCTTCCGTTTTTACTGCTGAATGTATAGCCATTTTTGAATCCCTTAAATACATTGACGATGTTCACATTGGAAACTTCTTAATTCTCTCCGATTCCCTGAGTGCACTTCAAAAATTAAACTCTTCCCCTTTCCATTACCCAGAAGACGATTTCTGTGTTGGAATTCGCACTTTAATTCATAAATTAACCGACTCTGGCAAAGAAATCGTCTTGGCTTGGATACCTAGTCACTGCGGTATCCCTGGAAATGAAAAGGCCGATTCATTGGCGAAAGATGCCATTATTTCGGGGGATATTTTATATAAATTTTTAAACACCGATGACATTTTCATAAAATTGAAGGAAAACATGATTTCCACATGGCAGAATCATTGGGAAGAATCTAGTCAATCAAAAGGATATAGCTTTTTCACAATTCAGCCAACGATTCCTTCAAAACCGTGGTTTTCCAGACTTTCTTTTAACAAATTCTCGACATCCTCCATTTGCCGCATGCGGATAGGGCATTGCTGCCACAATGTTCACCTGACAAAAATTCATATTAAGAATTCTGCGATGTGTGAATGTCGTCTTGGTGAAGAGGATCTCAATCATATTTTTTTCAGTTGTCCTATAAATAATTCATACAAAAATTTCATCCCTCACCTAATCAGTTCGGGTATATTGCCTCCCTACAACATTGCATGCCTGTTATCTTCTGTGAACAAACGCGTGTATAAAGTCTTGGCTAATTTCCTGAATATTAACAGCATCAATTTGTAATTGTAAGTTAAGTTTCATGTATTTATTTATTTATTTTATTTTTTACGCACAATAAATTGTGTCAGCATATATTTTAATTTCCTTGTTATGTTTAATTAAAATCATCTCTTATTGTAATAATTTTGCGTATTATTATTATTATTATTTGTATACTATTATTATATAATGTAGATAGGTTCTTGTTATTAAAACTAAATTAGTTAATATTAACCAAAAATTACACTCACAAATTTACACTCACAAATACATTCACTTGACACTGGCCAGAACACTCTTTTGGGGTGAAGAGCCATTAAAAAAAAAAAAAAAAAAAAGAAATCAAAGTGATGCCATATAAAAAAAAATCAGTGTGGAATTTTATAAAATTAATAGGAACATTTTCGGAGGCGGGACATTTTCATGTAGTGACGTCACGAGCCCAAATAATGGATTTATTTATTTAAAAACTGTACATTTCTAAAAATTTTTACTAATATTTTCGTAATCTTAGTAAAAAAATCTATCCACACAATTTTTTCCAAGTCGTTATGAAGTTCATGCAAGTGGCCTATTGTGTCACCGATACTCTTTTTACTACAACTCCCACTTTAATTAATATTCGAATTTAAAAAATTCATAAATATTTTTTTCAAATTTTGAAAGTTTCGGTCATTGGCATCCATCTTAACATTGGGCGTTAAGAGACGTACTTGACTTACTGTAACCAGTGATTCCTGACATTATTTGGAGAAAAAATGCAAATGGAATTATGGTCTCCGGTGACACTTTTTTCAGCAAAACATAAAACAATAGTAGTCGTTGGACGGTTGGGGCCGGCTAAAAGGTTGGGCGATTACTCAGCTGAGTGACCATTGACGACATGTAGAAGATTTTTTTTTTGCTTGATTTTGAAGAAAAACGGCGGACCTAAGCGATTCCTCCAGAAACTTGTTTAGGGTGCTTAGGGTGTGAACATACTAAAAGTCCTGACGCCGAAGTTGTGAGCTAGGGGGGAAGGGGGGGGGGGGGGGGGGGAGGTCCCAATTTTCGGTCAAAACTTATGATATTTCTTTTCTGTTTATTACTATTTCATATTGATTGAATAAATACTATTACAATGAAGCATAAAGTTTTAATTACTTTAATATAAAAATCGTTAAATATAATACATGGTTGATAAAGTAGGTAAATCAGTTGGTATCATTCACAATAAAAGTGGTATCAATTGAAAACTTAACTCACCATGAAGAACAAGCATGGCCGCGTGAGCAGTGGCGCCTCGTTCGTTCTCAACCCTCAGCAGGTAAGTGCGTCCGTCCTGTCGCGTGCTCGACAGAACGTTCAGCACGTATAGGTAGCACGCGCCGTGCTTTACTGGCTCAACGGACCTGTAACGACCTGTGGACCAGGCAAAGAAAATCATTTTACCTATGAAAGACAAAGTTTGATCAGCCATCAAACTAATGGCCTTCTGAGTTAGAAAGTTCCCGCCAAACGAAAGTATTTTTTAAAGACGGAAATTTCCGAATCTCGTAATTAGGAAATCCTCATCCATCCTCATGATAAGGATAAGGAAGTGTCCCTCTTCAATATTATTAATGACTTTTTCCAGTGGAGTAATTGTGGTTCTAATTAAGGATATGGAGTTGTCCATATCCTTAAAATTATTAACGAATTTTGCGTTAACTGAGATTCCAGTACTCTCGAATGACTGCGAAAAAGTCGTTACGTTATGGTTAAGGACAATTCCTTATCCTTAATTATAAGCATAATCGGTCAAGAAAAGACATTTTTTAATAATGTGTTGACGAGTTTTTACCTATCTGTGCCGGAACGCTCAGGGTGAGACTGCCCCAATGCCAGGAGGCCCGACGTGGAGGGGGCTCCGCACACACAAGGGAGGAAACTCGGGCATCAGCTCCTAGCCGGGCTTCTGCTGGACCTCCTGAACCAGGGCCTTCTCCTACAGGAGGACCCACCTGGAAAAAGAAATTAAAGGTTATTAATTTATTTAGATATTTTGAGAGGATATGCAACTCAACAGGATCAAAAAGTAAAAGGAACGCAGGAGGTGCGAGAGGACCAAAATTTATTAAAAATGAACGCATGTAATGCTGCAAATATCTTGCGGTTCCTTAGTTCCTTTCTTATGAAGGCTTTTTGGAAAAAAATATTACAGAGTTAAAAGAAAACACGGGCGCCGAAAAATTTGAGACATTGTAGGTTGATTATACCTAACTAAAATCGTCAAAATCGAGTTTTTCTATCCCCTGTTTACTCCTCCAAAATTGGATTACTTACCAACTATATAGTGGGTATAAGAATAAAATATAAACGAAGAAAATAGTCTATTCCTACATGTTTTACCTACTCTTACTTTAAAAAAAAATTCACTATTAATTTTGTATTCTGAACGTCTGTTGACGGTATTCAAACTTGGCACATTTAAGGAATTTGGAGGGAACTAACTCCTATAAGTAGGTTCCTCTTAAGTTACATCTCCAAATAAACTCGGGAATTACTGCTTTGTCTGTCTGGTTTGTTCTGTTTCAACCTATATCTGCAGTGTCGTAGGTGTATGAGCTTGTAGGAGTGATTAGTCAGCCTTAGAAGTAATTATTAGATTTACGGAAATGGCACCTGCATGGTGGAGGGTTGTTTTATTATTGTTTCATTTGTATGTAACAGCTGTCTTTTCTACAAGTATATATATGAATATTTCAAAGCTTGATGGATACCACCACGGTCGAGCTGAAAATTGGTTGCGTTGACATTAAAATTCGAGACAAAAACGCTGCGGGAATTTACACCGGCGCTGTTTGAGAGTTTTGCTGAAACAAACGAGCAGATTTTCTGATGCATGTTGAGAGTCGAGATACCAACTCTACTTTGTTCCAAGGACACTTTATTTCAGTCCATTGAAAAATGTTTTTTATTCATGACGTAGTCGTTTCTCCACCAAATCTGTACGTATAATTTTCCTTACCACTACTAAAGAAATAGGATCAGCGGCGTGCCATCGCTCTCTACCGGCGATGTTGTTGGCAGCCGTGCACCGGTAGGAACCTTGCTGGTGGTAGGACACGTTGGGCAGCACCAGCTGAGAATCCCTTCCTACCGGCATTCCGCCCCCGATGTCTGACCCCGCTGCTTCCAGTGGCCTGGAAAACAATCACATATTTAAAAAAAATAGAAATCCGTTTATGTTGGTGATTTCATCGATTTCTTCATCACTTAGAACAAAAAAAGTCATCGGAAAAAATAACATGTAATTGGTTTTTTACCAATTTTCCTGTGGTGTCACTCTGCAAAGACGGGTTTCCAACAAAAAATCTTTGAATATATCTAGTATCCAGTGGCAACAGCATAATTGTTTAACCGTTTAGCTAATGCTATGTAATATCACATTTTGAGCATTGTACGCATTGCTGGAAACATTAATCAAGGTGTCTATTAGATTTGTTTTATGATAGCCACGTTCTAATTAACCGGCTACTTTGCAACATTTTTCTATCCCTTGTTTTTTCCCTCATTCACCTCATTTAACCTCACTAAATTCCACAAATGGAACAGCTTAGTCCCAATGTTGCTCATGGCTTTCTGATGTTTGTGTGGTAAAAAGAAGATAAATAAACAGATTTCCAATTATTTTTTTAACAACGTGTTCTGGAAACCATTAGAAATTCTCTGGATGACGGCACTGCATCTAACAAAAAAAGATAAAAATCTTTGAGATATAAGCAGTAAACACGTGGCATGAAACTTAAAATAATTGGAAACTATGTATATAATTTCACAGACTTGATTTATTTACAGGATTTTAGGAAATGTGTGTCTACTTACAAGTGCGTCCACAAGTATCGTGGCGGAGGGTTGCCTTCCGCTCTGCATTCTAGAACCACCCTCGAGAAGAGAGAAGACTGAACGGCAGGCTCAGGACCAACCCATACAACGTGAGCAGCATCTAGAAAGATCAATGGTAGTTGAAAGAAAGATCAAAGGAAGCTACATTAAATATGAGATTAAATTAAATTAAATATGAGGGAAATTAGGTAAATTAAATATGGGCTGTCGTATTTACGACGAAGGAAACTTCACTGGCTTTCCACAAAAATGCTGTTAGGAAAATAGTAAATCTGTAAAGTTCTTACATCTCACGTCTATTTCAATGCTGACAGGATCCGATTCTCCCATTGAATTTTTGGCATGGCAAGTGTACGTTCCTGAAAATGTTAAATATTTAAAAAAAATTACGACATAAAAATACACAGACAATTCTAATTGGAAATTCAAAGAGCTTCTTAAATCTTAATCATAAGCAGAAAACTGATCATTTGAAATTGATTAACATAAATACATCTACTAATAAATGTTAAGTGATTTTTTTTGTGTTTATTTATTTTTGGGGTGTTATGCCTTGTGACACATCTGCCAGATGATGGACACTGTAACGCTGTCCGAAACGTTGCCTAAATGAGGAGGTAGCGCAACGCGGCATAACACCCCAAAATAAATAACAAAAAGGCCGTGAAAACTTAAAATCATGTTAAGTGGTGCTGATAAATTCAAATCCTAGTTAGATCCGTTGCAACCTCTCCCCCTTTCTCAAAATCATCGAATGTTGCAGAGACAGGGGTCACCACAGAGTTCTCAGAACCAGACCATAAAAAATGCGAACGGCATTAGGTTTTTAGTGCAAAATACAAAAAGTTAGTCATTAAAAAAAATTTAAATCTTTTCAGTAAACAGTGTTTTTGTAGGTACCCGAGTGGTTTCTGGCGATCGGAGCCAGCAGCAGTGTATCAGCAGGATTGGTAGGTGGTGGAGTCATGGATGCAGACCTCACCCACCAGGCAGAGGGCGCGGGGTTGCCCTCGGCCTGGCAGCGAAGGGACAGGGCGCGACCACCCTCTTCAACCGCTCCGAGCTCCTCAGCACCGGTTATATGCGCTATTGGAGGAACTGGAAACAAATATCATAATAAATATGCTATGAGCAACCTCCGATCTACCAATGAAATTATTAACATAGAATACCAGAAGTCAATTCTCAATGAACTTGGAAATCATTTTGGTAATACATATTGGGTTAAATATGAACTTCCAGAAAAGAAGGCTTATAAAGAAGATGAAGCGTTGGAGTTGGAGCTGTTTAGGTATCATGACAAAACAAAGCATTGAAGAAAACGAACAATTAACCTAATATTTTAGCATGCTCTGTTTTGTCACTGTCTTGTTTTATCCGATTGCTTGATGTATACAAAGCTAACAAATGACCCCCATAAAAACGCTTCGTTACAAATATATGCTGCTAAAACTTAGCTGCATTTGATACTCTTCAAGTAAAGTCCAGAGATCGTATCAGTGAGTTTGTAATTAAATTGGCCCACTTCTTCACGGTCCGTAAGAGAGTACTGCAAGAAGTAGACAAAGAAGCTGCCGAATGAATCACTTGTTGCTTCTTAACAGACACTGATTTTGCAGATACAAAAAAGGGTGTCCGGAAACCTGAAAAATATCTTCTATCATTTCATATTTCATTATTTATTTATTCATTCTGGGTTTTTAAAGATGTTCTCACTTACGTGAGAGTTAGAGAAACTCAGTTATTATACAAATAGGTAAATAACGTTACAAAAACCTAATCGGTGGAAGGACGCAAATATCTTAATAAAATTACAAAATTATAAAAGTTTTTTTTACTATAATGCATCTATTTTTAATTTTCAACCTAATTGCGCCGACTCTTCGGCCGGCCTCATAAGCCTAACCTAACGTAACTTATTTAACCATTTTTTTATACATTTTTTTCACACTTTGACTTTTCAAAGGAGGTTCTGAGTTGAGTTGTCCGGTCACCGTATCGGACATAAAGGATCGGTGAGGGGTTGGGCGGTTACTCGGCTGAGTAACTAGGGATGACGAGTGGAAGAATTATTTTTGTTTGGTTTTGAGAAAAAAATAAAAAAAAACAAAAAGTCAGCGGAGAACAAAATTTAATTCACATATTTTACTCCAAATAATGTCAGGAATCACTGGTTTAGAGTAAGTCAAATACGTCCTGTAATACTCTTTATAATATGTGATTAAAGAGGTATAGTATCCTTACAGGTGACGTCCAGCGTAGCCGTGGCCACCTTGTATCCTGGAGAGGGGTAGGCCGGATGCGCCGCCCTGCAGGCCAGCACCCGCCCGTGCGAGGAGCGCGCGCCCACCAGCTCAAGGGCGGAGCGCGCCGCCCACACCCTCGGTCGCTCCGTCTCAGATGAGTTGGTCTGGCTCCACGCGCTGAGCTGGTCATCGTCTGGAATGGAATAAAGATCCAAGAAATAAATATCACAAATCTAAATGTACACCGAGTGAACGACACAACGTTCGGAAGTTTTTTTGCAGTGTGAGGGACAGGTTTTGAAAACCATATTAATGTTAATTTTTCGAAGAAAGCTTCTTCGGAAAGGTTTTCACTTTGTGATGGCATTATTTATTTTAATGAAAAGACAAATAACTTTGTTAATATCACTTTTATTTATACACAATCAACATGTTTCGTCAGGATCATTATTTCATCAGGATCAAATGAATACATACATTTGATTGGTGGTAACAAATGGTATCAAATGTATACATACATTTGATCGATGGGTATACATTTGGTCCTGATGGTGTGAACATCGTTCACGAAACATGTTGATTGTGTATAAATAAAAGTGATGTAAACAAAGTTATTTGTCTTTTCATTAAAAAAAAACATATTAAAGAATAGCAAGGTTATGGAAAAATGCCGCTTATGGAAACGATAAACCTGAGGGTAGTGGTTTGTATCTCTCGTGTAAAGGAATCAATTTCACACATTAAATAATGTAATGTTTAATAAGAGAAGTATTCATTTTTCAAAAACTACAGTTCCATTACGTGTGGATTGAATTTTTTACACCAAGGTATTATATTATTATTATTTTGTATTATCCCATTGCAGATTAAATTTACCTACTGCCAAATAGCGCAAAAATACTTCGACAACCAATTTACTCCTAACTCTATCTCC
This sequence comes from Limnephilus marmoratus, assembly GCA_917880885.1. Taxonomy (NCBI): domain Eukaryota; kingdom Metazoa; phylum Arthropoda; class Insecta; order Trichoptera; family Limnephilidae; genus Limnephilus; species Limnephilus marmoratus. The sequence continues at coordinate 21,509,947 of OU862919.1, read as the reverse complement.
AATGATTTTGTCAGATATATCGTTCTCCAAATATGCTAATAAGGTAGATAATAACTAATAATAACAAATGAGCAAAAGAGCTTGCATGTTCACAATTATTAGATTCCCACAATTTCAATTACTCATAAGAACAGAAATATTTAAAAAAACATAGATAATAGAAACATGCCGATTGTAACCGAGCTCAATGAAAGTCATGCGTTTGATGTATCGACCAACAAATATTTGCAGTGGTACGACAAATTATTTTGATAACATGGCGTGGATGGTTCATGGCCCTTCTCCATTGTTTTTTTTTTTGTCTATGAAAATAAGGCATCACAATTCAACTATTCAGCGTTTTGGACTCACCAAGATACCAGGAGATTGCTGCAGGAGGGTTGCCATACCTGGCCTCACACAACACCGAGGTCCTCTTGCCCTGTGCGGCGGGCAGGGGCCTGCCGGGGGCCAGAGGGGCCCCGTCCAGCATGATGCGGGGAGGTTGCGGGGGGACGTGCACTGACAGGGGCACTGCGGGGCTCGATAGGGCATCCTGGGGGGGTAAAGTGATAAGTGATAGGTTAAATGAATTTTTTGGCAAATATCATAAAAATAATTATTATCTCATAATAATTTATGGTCTTATCCCTGAGAGCTCCGTAGTTATCTATATATATTTGTATATGGGAAAGAGAAAGATAATAACACGGCGAGAGCTTTCATGATGAGAGAAAAATTAATATATTGGTAGAAAATCGAGAGTCCTCTAATAAATTTTGGAGTTCCTCAGGGTAGCGCCTCAGGACCAATATTATTTTTCATGGACGTAAATGTAATTAATACACTTCCAATCGAATGAAAAATGCCAAGCTTTATAGATCGCCATAACTAGGACACTCCAGAAAGAGCTCCGCTATAGATTCCACCGGAAATCAGAGTTGTAAAAAAATGTGACATTAAAAATCATGTTGGAAGAGATGCACCCAAAAGTATGAGGTGAGATACACCCATAACATGCGGCCGTGGCCGTCCGCAGTACCGCCCACTACCAGGTACTTTACCTGAACATCATAGGAGCTGGCCGTGACCTGGCACTGCCAGAGGCCGTCGTCCAGCTGTAGAGATGCCGCCCTCACCCACAGCGAGCAGTCCTGGCCGCCCGCAGTGCCGCCTGCTGCGCCGCCCGCCCACTCGTACTTCCCGGCATAGGTGCCTACCGGCTGCAAATAAGGGATGAAACAATACATTTGCTGGAAATGATGGACCAATTATGATTAATACAAATTTCAAATCAGTAACCAGTGTCTTGGATAACCTTACCATACCTTCTGTGAGGAATGAAATCCGAGCATTTACATAACGCAATTTTATTGCTTTATATATTTTTAAAACACTTTTGAAGGTTTTAGATACCCGTCAATGTAGTTTGTCGGGAAAAATTAGTTGAAGATAATATTGTTAATTCTGAATTTGAAATATGAGTTACACAAAAATGACTTCAAATAAATAGGTCATAATGGCCAAGTTGCGTGCCGTGTCCAGATAAGACGAGAGATCCTGGGTTCGATTCCCAATAGCGACCGTTTTTCTGTCTTGATCTGTTTCATGATTCGTTTAGATTTATTCGTTTATCTGCTTCAATGATAGAAACTTCTTAATATTATTATTTTTTAATTAAAGGCGAGCTTACAGCATCCTCAGGAATCAGGAGCAGGTGTGAAAATTGGAAAAGTGAAAATTGAAAGTGAATATTGAAGAGGAGTGGCACATACTCTCTGCTTCTCTGGTGAGATCCAACTATTCAGAATCGAAGAGTGGAATCAAATTACCCAATCAATGTAGTGATCTTGTGAGTTTGGTGATGTCAATAGCCTGGCATCAGCCAACTCCTCTCTTCCCTCCTCTACTTTTTTAATCACCACAACAGACGAATAAGACTAAATCCATGACCCCGAAATAAAACCCCGGCATGAATTACACGAAAAGAACTCTGAATGTACGTATAAGTTAGACAGATGAACAAAAAACATCTTTACTATACATGAAATCAGGGTCGTGTTATAAAGCATGTAGGCACCTACCTAAGTATAAAAGACTGACCAAAAAATGTACCATTACAAAAGACGAAAATTTGTCAGGTGCCATAAAAATATTCATCATTTCGACTTGAAATACCATGTCATATTTGGTGAGAATGGATGGGACTTGGGAAGACACTAGACACCTCATCAGTCTCCCAGATGTGTCAAAAACTAGTCATTCAACTTGTAAGGAGCTTATCTTTTGTCTACTTGAATACCAAAGCGCGCATTCATGCACTATGGCCGCGCAATTCAACAAGTCAAAAAGATAAAACATCGCACGTTTTGTCATATCTCACATTCTACATTGTATCACAAACTTTGACAATGGGGAAACCAAATTAATAATGAAAGTTAAAGTTCTCGTCGGTATTTTTCTCATGTTTAAAATGAACACGAACCTTGGCATTGAAATATCCGACACTAAGCATTGTTTTCCGATTGGTCTCACGGTATTGTATTTTAAGTTTACGATATCCCACAGTTCCCGGTGGGTAGTGAAAGTAATGGAGCCATATGGCGGTTTTCGGACTAATGGAGTTCATGTTCAATCGAACTGCTTAAAACGTAATGCAAAGTTTGATAGAATCAGCGGAAATCAACACGGAAATTAAAGGTCCCTATTCATGGAAAGCCAGCAAAAAGTTTTATGGGAATGGTTGTCTTTCTGATTTTGAAAATATAGTTCATCATCTGGTACTAGTGAAATCAATGATTCTTCAGATATGATTAGAGATTATCACGGACAAAAGTAAGACAGTGATTTATTTTTGGGGTATTATGCCTAGATGCGCTTCCTCCTTTTTCAGCCAATGTTTCGGAAGGTGCTACATTGGCGTGTTGTGCTATAGTTATGATGGTCCTTACGATGGACATTATGGACACTGTAAAGCAGTCCGAAATATTGGTTAAAGAAGGAGGAAACTCAACACGGCACAATACATTGAACATTATTGAAAAGTGTGGAATAAATAATATTAAGACTGAATTAATTTTTACAGTATTTTGAAATAATAAGGCTCCATACCGCGCGATGGAAATATCGGTGAACGCTGAAAATAATAATATAAAAATGACAAAAATTATTCAAAATAAATAAACTAGGTAGGTACCTCCTTATTTAAATCATTGACATTTTTCGTTGACCTATATTCCATCAATTCGATTCCGAAATGATGCGACGCGACGCGTCTTTTTATGGAAAGGACGGACAGGAAGTTCTGGAAAGAAAAAAGGTACGAGGGGTGGGTAGAAATCTGGGGTGCAGTGTGTTCAGGAGTGACGGGCGTATGTAATCCATTCATCCCACTGCGGTGCAAAGTCGAGAAAGTCGGTGAGGGTGAGGTTTGTCTAGGACTTGGCTGCGGATGCGTTTGCCTGCCTCCTGCGTTGTGGGCCGGATCGGGAAAGACTGGTTGAAGGAGACCTTTTGACTCTTGACCTCTCCAGCCGGACTCTCTCTCGACCCATCACCTTGCACTACAGCGGGAAGGATGGATTTATACGTCCGTCGCTCCTGCACACTCGGACCCTCAGAATCCTAACCACCCCTCAAATATTTTTCCTTTCCAGAACTTCCTCTCCCTCCTTTCCTCCCAAAAACCCCCACACAGCATACCGAAAGATGACGTAGATCCTGAGGGAAATCATTTTCCTCAGTCTCCTGTGCAAAGCTAACGTAAAAAAATGGTAATGCATAGTTCCATGGGTTATAAGTAGGTAATTTACTCTCCCATTTTATTTTTAAATTAGTAAGTAATTGTACACAATATTAACGTGTGAAGATTTAAAATTGGAGAGCATTATAAAAGCAAAATTAATAGACCATAAAAATACATCAAAATAATTATTCCTGCGTTCCGTGGGAATGCACCAACCAGTAGGTATTTAAAAACCACTTACGATAATGCATTGTGATGGGTTCATGATGAAATAATCCCAACAGAAACAAGGCAAACGTTGTATCGAAAATCAAAAAGACAATAGAGTTCACCGGGCCTTGCGGCTCTTTTAGCATCAATTGGACCAATCAATAAAGTACTTAGTATCTGGCACAGAGTTTCCCAAGCTTAACTGGCTCACATTTCCCTTTTCAGATACGGTTGGTTTTTCTTTTTCCTCCTTCACGGGAAGATTATATAGCTTTTTGCATTAACAAGAACGTTGTCAACGTCGCAAAATACATATTTTGCATCCGAAAATGCATACGAATTATACACATTTTAAATGAACTTGAAAGTACACTGAAAACAATTTAAAACTCTTCAAAATTTTTATTTACGACCGACGTCACAGGTAAATTTGTCATAGAATTTCGGAATGGCAATTTTCCAAGGCATTTTAAATGTTGAATATATATATATTTCTTATTTTTAAAATTGTCTTAAAAAAACAATTTTCGAGTCAAGATAAAATTATCTTTTAGAATTTTAGATGTTTGTATTTGAAATAAAGATTGACATTCCAAAAAAAATAATTTTTAATCACAAACATGAAAATGTTCACATACAAAAAATTCGGAAACAATTTGGCTCGAAACGTCCATAATTTTGAAAGAATTCGTAGATATATAAGATATTTAGAAAACACATTTATCTTGTGTGGAGATTTGTAAGAAAACTGTAACTTCAATTTTTACAAAATTAAAAATATAAATATTTTTCAGAATGAAACAAATTCTTTGTTTAAAACCACTTTATTTTGATTTATATTTGTCGACCGGTTTCGGTTGACCTCAACATTCCTCAGGACAATAAAGATATAAACTGTAACGGTAACTTTAGTTTATATGTTTATTGTCCTGAGGAAGGTTGAGGTCAACTAAAACCGGTCGACAAATATAAATCAAAATGAAGTGGTTTTAAACAAAGAATTGTTTCATTCTGTATGATGTCAAGCCACAAAGTTTTGCTTTCTTCGATAATTTAATAAATATTTTTATTACTTTCAATGGTAAACGAAAAATCCTGTAATGCTTATTTTAGAAGAGGTGGAAGAATAAATTAGTGAGATGAAAATAAATAAACCATGGACACGAAAAGAGATCAGTAGCAACATAAACAAATAATTTTAGAGAAGCATAATATTCGCTCCAACGGTATTACATATTCGCGCGTCTACTAATGAACTCTGCTAAAACAGCGGATTCGCGCATGTCAGTGCATAGGGACGCGTGGTGGGGGTCGATACACGAAAAATAGAACAAAATGGATAGACTGTACTAAAGAGCTGACTAAACTACCCTACTAAAATTGTGGTGTTCGGACGTATTTAGATGCTAATATACTCGCTACTCGACTAAACTACTCTCCCAGTGCGAACGGATCTTAACAGAAGAATATGAATGCGAATGAATCCTACCCCTACAGCGAAATGAACTGTTGGTTTAGTTAGTTTAAAGAAAAACATAAATTATTGAATAGGCATTAGTTACATTGTGTTTCTTGAAAATCGATCGAAGTAAATTTTCTTGGTATCTACAAAACGTTCTCACACCACGAAGAGAACGACTGATGTTCCTTTGGAAACATGGGAAAATATCGAAAGAAAAAGGTAATTTTTTTCAGCGTATTCTTATTGCTCTCACCGCCCCATTTGGCAATCCCTGCTCTAGCGTGTGGCCAATAACTGCGAGCCTTCCACAGACCCGCAAAGGAATGGTGGCACAATGGGCTGGGCTTGGGTGCCACCGTCGGAACCAATGCCGAAACCAGCCAACGGAAGAGACACTCAAGCGGAAAATCATCAAAGAAGCGTTTAAACAGGGTGACCTGATATGTTAGAAAATCGGCTACACTTCTCGAGATTGTTGTAGAGCTCCAGAACGAAAGGCGGAACTCTGTGTCCTTCTATGGTAGCAGAATTAGCTACTCGTAAATGTACCTACACTTCCTTCTACGATCTCTACTGTTTTTTCGTCGTCTTTGTTTTTTTGAATCCTGAGATACTGGTTGAATGAATAAACGCACCAAACACGTACATACCCAATATTCAGACACGTTGACATTTTTTGAGCTAAACAGTTCGACTGGAGAAAGATTTGCCTATTTTTTCGTGTCCTCTTCCCTTACACCAACAACAATATGGGTCATTTCAAGTCTCATGATCACTCCCTCCATTCCATAAAATTCTAATATTTCAACTACAGAACCTTAATGGATGTAAAAAAATTTAAATTTTTGTTTTTTTTTTTTGCATTTCGAAAACCAACAACATACGTATAATAATTTTAAAAAAATGAGCTGGGGGCCTAATTGGCTCTTTATGCGAAATTGTGAAAATAAGGTCTTAAAAAAGTTGACTAACTAACTAACCGTTACGCCGTTTCCCCGTTCGACTGCCAAACAACTCGGCTTGGCACACACGCTTTGTCTTATTCAAATTAATACATCGTCTCATACCTACGTACTCTTCTATTATCTGACTCTTGACATGACCCGACTGAAGCATCTGATTCACTTGTTCGTGCCATGTCTTCCTCGGGAGCCCCTGACTTATTCTACCATTCACATTTGCGTCATATATTCTCCTTACAGTCATTTCTCGTTCATTCGCTTTACATTACATGCTCAAACCATCTGAGCGTCCCTTTATAAATCTTGCTCATTACGCTTACATCAGCCTTGCATTCTTTGTGGATCTCCACATTTCTCACACGATCACATATGATTTTACGACACATAAGTCTCAGGGATTTCATTTCTATATTTTCCACCCTTCCTCTGCCAGTTCCTTGCCTCACTGCCATACATCAGCGTAGGTACCAGGACTATATTGTGGACTGCTTGCTTCGCTTGTTGTTAAAAAAGTTGACATTTTCAGTATTCACATCTCATCAAACTGAAAGGTTTCATTGTCTCACTGCTATTTCGGTTATGGTCGATCGTTGTTTTAATTTTTATGGATTTTTTTATGTCGACTTGTTTTCATTTTTATGGAGTGGATATTTGGAAACATACCTTACTATCCTTTTGCCATGAACATGCTCCTCTCCTGTTCTGGATTTTGCAAGCCAGCAGAATGTCTTTCCCTGGACTCACCTCAGAAGCTGAAGGAGTTTCCAGGAATTTCTGGAGACCAGCTAAAACAACAAAAACAAATATTAGAAAAAATATACATGGTTAAATTCTGATACATCCGCTGTAAGTGTTTACTGGACAATGAATAACAACATTGCCGGAAATGATAATTAGATACCCTCCGTTGTTCGAGTACAAAATACATAAAAATAAGGGGTTTTACTGAGTTTTAGGTTCAGTGTCGGATCTGCCTTGAAAATATTAACGAACGCATTATCGCGAAAAGCTCCAGTATTCTTTCAGCAATTGTCCAGATGTTCCTGATTTCAGGTAACTTTGCCACACTCATTTTTGAACACACAGTATCAAATTTAGATGTTCTTTATGTTGCAGATTCATGCCACTGCCCAAAAGCATACACGTGGCACACAGGGACCACATAAAGTAATATAATATCATATTACAGGTTATGTTAGGTTATGTAATGTTGTATTATATCTACCTATTTTTGACACTGACATACTGACAATTCGTGTTGGAATTTCATTACAATGATGTATGGAAACAATTTGAAACATTTTCCACTTCCTTATTTCTGACCACCAGTGCCGTGATAGGCTGAAATCGGTAACAACTGTCAAACAACCGTGGAAAAAAGTGGAAAATGGTTTCAATACGTCATTATATTATTCCTATTATGTAATACGCGTCTTGTTCGTTATGACAATATTGGCAAATCACAGCTTGTTATCAATCGTGAACTATTTGCGCTTTCTGTTGTTGATTATTATTTATTAGAGTTATTTTGATGAATTGATCCGCATATAACAACAGGCTCTGCAACCGGGCCCGAAAAGAAGAAGATGGAGAGATACGAAATTACGAATGTTAGAGGAGAGCGCTAACATTTACAGATACAAAATCGATGCGAAAATTTCGAAAATGTTTAATAAAACACGACTCGTTTAAAATAGAGCAAAAATTTAGGCATTATCTTAAACAGCACTTAAAGAAACACTGTGAATTTTTTCATACTTATAACTTGTAAAATAACTGAAACAAACGTGTTAATAATAATTTTTGGAGCATACTTTGCGATTTTTTTCTATCGAGGGAATTTTATATAATTTGCGTTTCGGCGCGGGCAAAGTCTAGATCTTATCTTTAAGAATAACATATATTTTTTAAGAGCTTTAAAACTTACTGTGTTTAAGGGAAATATGTAATAAATCGGAACAAATCCGGGTTGCGGGCCCTTACGTAGGTTCTGCAAGGGACATAAATGCTGCTCTTCGACCTTAATTAGTATCTTCCGTGATTTATTATCATCAAGGTTACTTTTACCATTGTAAAACCAGGGGCAAAACTGTACGTCCGGATCTGATTGTAAATGCACATAAAAGCAAGGGGGTTTTACTGGGTTTTTGAATACTTTTCCGTTGGGATCAGGGAACAAAAAATGACACTTTAAATGCTGTTGTTTTGTGCCTAATTAGTCAGAAGTAAATTGGGAAACTGTTGCGTTATGGCATTATTTCTGCTCTTCGTTATGAAAAGAGAAAGGGCGATACTAACTATCCTCATTATCCGTACAGCACAGAACTGATGTATATCACTGGTCTACCAACCACAATACATAATATGCGTCTGCGTGTTTTGCTGGACTTGTGACTTGATGAGATCTTGCGATGAATAGAAAATGGAAGAATGCAGTCTTTTGCGGATGGAGACAATACAATTTTTTCCATTGTGGTAGAAGTCAAGTCATTACCTATCATTGAAAATGCAATAAAGAATAAATTGCCAGAAGTTATTGTTAATGTTATTTTTTCAAACACAAATTTTACAACGGAGATGTACCAAAACCAGGTAGATTTCTTCTTCTTTGTGTGCCGTATCAGGTCCCCCCGACGTTGGCGATCACTCTTGAAAATGTTTCTCTGTCTGTATGATTAGCTCCTCCACACTTCTAATACCGATCCACTCTCGTATATTTCGCAGCCAAGACATTTGTCTCCTGCCAGGCCCTCGACAACCCTCTATCTTGCCTTTCAATATTAAATGGAGCAGATAGATTTAAGAGTTTTAAATAATGTTGTCATTTTAAATTCAAACACCGATTCAAATTAGATTACCCATTCCTTTATTTTTTATTGTTCATATTATTAAAAACCTACGATTATTAAAAAATTAATTACCAACGCTCCGGGTCAGTTATGACGACATTTGAACCATTGCCATTCGCTATTAAAGTGAGTATGATAACGAATTTGGATACATTTGACGTCACGCACTTCCCGGCTAAATATTCTGGAAATTAAGTTTTTTTATGTTACACCTCACAAAAGCACTCCCATGTGTACAGTGCAAAGGCAGGTGAACTATGTCGCCACCCGCTTATGCTGAAGTCACATGATTCACTCGGATGAAGGTTTACTCGATGAAATGTTCCATTCTCGTTTCATCGCGTGTTCACACGGTTCATTCGAAGGAAGAGTTCACTCGACATTCTCGCTACGAAGTCGTCGAGCGTAGTCCGGCGCGCCGGACGAATTCCAATGCGCTGACGGCTAAGTTCGGGAATATTTACGATTTCAATTGACATTTCCGATAACGTCGAACTAAATTACGAGAAATTGGCGATTCTTGTAAACAGTAAATAAATTTCAGCACCATAAAATGAACATATGGTTAAATAATAACCTGAAAACTGATATCTACTCTACCAGTATTTTTGCACCATGAAATTTTTTTTATTCCAAAATAGGCCTCGGCTTGCAATAAAATCCATATTAATGGAATATTTATTAACGTATCCAAAAACTAAAAACTGTTTTGGAAAGGTGATGAAATATGCTTCCAAAATTTATTATTAGAAATACGTAATTTTTTAAATAGAATAATTTTTAATGTAAACTTTTAAAAGTTAAATAAATGGCTCTCCTTGATATTATTCTAACTAAAGGTACTGGTAACAAAAAAATATTAAAACACATACTTATTTTGTTAGGCAAATAAATTATAAACGTTTCTGTCACCTCACTTTTTTGTCGTTTCATATAAAAATAATTCATAAAAAATTCACAATGTTTCATAATTTTTTTTTCAAATTCGATCAGAAACTTTGGTTCCATAGAAATGTACATTCGTATTATTTTGTGGTTAATTGTTATATTGAATATATAGAGCATTATTTTCTCTTTCCAATACCGTTTAGATCATATTTTTCACTATGATAGTAAGGGAGAAATAACGATTTCTATGAGACGTATAGGAGTTATTTCGAAAAGCGAACTAAACGGAGCATTTTGACGTTTAAGCCGCTCCGGCTACACGTCCTCACGCCAGAACATTTCGGCCGACTAATTTGCGAGTGAAAGACTGTTCACTTGAGTGTTCACACACATCATTCGCGTCACGTGATGTTAAATTCCTGTTGCGAGTGAACATTGTTGGAATGCTTCATTCGGCACTGTCTCTATTCACTTTCGTGTTCACACGGTTCATTTCGAGGGAAAGAGGCGGAATGAAATCACGAAATGAACGATAAATGAATCATGTGAATAAGCTATTAGCCACCGTTGTGAGGCGGATTAAGAGAGGGGCTGTAAGAAAGGATGCAGGAGACCCGGACTATTGAAGGAGAAAAAACAAATGCCGGTAGCTCGTTCCACATATTAGCCGACTCACAAAAAAAAGCGAGTCGAAGAAACGACCCGTTCTCGTAAAGCCAATATCAAATGCGAACGGGAGTTTCGCTCGTGATAGTCGAGTTTCACGCACGTGCACCGGTGCACTGATGATCAATGCCGCTAGCTCCTTATAGCGGGTTCAGACTTCAGATGGTTCAATTTTAGTTGATCAACTCCACGCTTGAAAGCCTTTTGACACGTCGTGTTAAATTTCTTTCAACAAAGTTAAACAAGTTTTCCAAACAATTTTAGTTGATCAACTAAAAGTGAAACATCTGAACCCGCTATTGGAGCAGGCTCCTTATAACTTTTCTGGATGTATTATTAAAAAAAAACGGAGTTTCAAAAAGCCAATTTTAAAATGATCTTAACCTAACATAAACTTTTTTTAAATGTTTCCGGGTAATCAGTAATTAGGTATAACGCGGATACGTTAAAAAAAGCGAGATGATAGGTACACGTGAGTCATCCAAAATCCATCTATTTCAACGTTGCATCATATTTTCATACCATAAACAGTCCATTGAATTGGTTCATCACGAATTTAATGTTGCACGTATATTTGGACATCTCTCTGAAAAGGTCGGGTAAGAACCTACCTACTTTATTACCTCTGCTGGTAAAGGCTACACAATGGTTTTGGTAATAGTACCTACTCGGCATGACCTTAGTATTGTGTGGCGCATCCCGATACTTGGTATGTAGTCCAAACCGAATCGTATCAATGGGATTTTGGAGATCACGTGAAACATTCAAATGAATTGTAAAGGTAATTTCGACTCAAGATACTAATATCTACAGCCTGTATGTTTGACGAATATCTACAGCTCATATGTTGAACTAATATCTACGAACTTCAGAGTGTTGACTAATATCTACAGAGCGTAGGTTGAACTAATATCTACAGAGCGTAGGTTGGACTAATCAGCTAAATGTGTCCAATAGTCCGATATTAGGGATTTTTACATACATACTTACATAAATTAAGTTTTTTAAACTGCATACGCAATATTACGTTATTCCAATATGCTATACATAATTGCAAATCCAACCTCTGACAGTACTGTAGATATTCGTCAACGTTTTGGTTCTCATAGATATTAATCAACAGTTTGAGCTGTAGATATTCGTCAACACTTTGATTCCCATAGATATTAGTTCGATTTTTTCAGTTTTTGGAATTCCTGTAGATATTAGTAGACGCCTCCGTAATTTCTACGTGTTTTGGATCTGGTAGGGGCCGTTCAAGTATTACGTAACGCACTTGGGGGGGGGGGGGGGGGGGGGGGGGGTCTGGTGAAACGTTACGGCGTGTTACGGGGGAGGGGGGGGGGGGGGGGTTCGAAGGACGCGTTACGTAACATGTTTTTCTTTATTTAAATAAAAAAACTAAGGAATTTAAATCTTCTAAGTTGGCAAGCCTTTTAGTTTATGTTGTACAGGGAATTCCTCGACTGTATTGTGCGTCATTTTTATTTTATTTTCGTTGTCAGTATTCGTTAGTGTTTTAAACACGAAATACGCATAAACACAATTTGCTGTAGTCAGTGTTGTTATTGTGAGTTTTTAGGAATTATAATGTCCTCCAAACCGGGAGATTTACATCATCTGTTATTGGCCTATAAAGGCTCTCATGCTGACTTGCCAGCGCAGCGCAACCAAAAAATGCCAACCAAATTTGGAAGACAGCAAAAGAAAAATTAAAAAAATTAAAAATTTTTGCAACATATGAATGACGTTATACAAGAGTTTTTAGTAAGAACAACTCTTTTTAGTTATTACACACAGGTTAGTTTACTGCTAAAATATAATAATATTACCTAAAGCTAGGTTTCGTAGTACATGCATAGTTACACTCAGAACATGAAGAAGGTTTTCTTCACTTTGAATCGTTGTGTGGATTTTTTAATCTCCCTTTCGAGAACTTGAAAAACCACGCTGGGACAAAAAAATTGTTTTGTCTGCTGAAGGTAAACATGTGGTTTTTCGTGCCTCTTTGTAGAATACGAATACTTGCAGTAGAAACAAGTGGTTTTGTAGCACTGTAAGTCAGCAAATGATATCTAAGAAGTTCCTTTGTACAACATGAATAATTGCAGTCGGGACACGAAAAAGGTTTTGGTCCAGTGTGGGTAAACATGTGAATTTTTAGATACCGTTTTGTAGCGCCTGAATAGTCGCACTCGGGACAAGTAAAAGGTTTTTCATCACTGTGAATTAGCAAGTGCCGTTTTAGTTTTTTTTTCGAGAAGAAGAATATTTGCAGTCAGGGCATGAAATGGGTTTTTCACCACTGTGAGTAAACATGTGATTTTTTGATTTCTCTGAATAGTTACAGTCGGAACATGAAAAATGCTTTTCTCCACAATGAGTAGAGTCAGCAAGTGAATTCTTGGATATCCCTTTTAAGAACACAAATAGTTGCAGTCAGGACATGTAAAAGGTTTTCTCTTCTGTAAATCGCACGGTGGATTTATAAATTGTCCTTTTGAGAACTTGTATAACTGCATTCTGGACAGGAAAATGGTTTTTGTCCACTGTGCGTTAACATGTGATTTTTGGTGACTCTTTGTAGAACATGAATAGTGCAGTAGAAATATGTAAAAAGTTTTGTATCACTTTGAGTAAGCAAATGATTTCTAAGAAGTTCCTTTGCACTACATGAATAATTGCAGTCGGGACATGAAAAAGGTTTTTGTCCAGTGTTGTTCGACACGTGAACTTTTGGATACCGTTGTGTAGCGCATGAATAGTCGCAATCGGGACAAGAAAAAGGTTTTTCGTCACTGTGAGTTAGCAAGTGCCGTTTTCGTTATTTATTTTCGAGAAGTAGAATAGTTGCAGTCAGGACATGAAATGGATTTTTCTCCATTGTGCGTAAACATGGGTAATTTTTAGATTTCTATTCGTAGTACATGAATAGTTGCAGTCGGAACATGAAAACGGTTTTTCTACACCGTGAGTCAGCAAGTGACTCTTTAGAGGACACGAATAGTTGCAGTCAGGACATGAACATGGTTTTTATCTTCTGTGAATCATACTGTTGATTTTTAAATCTTCCCTTTGAGAACTTGTATAACTGCATTCGGGATGTGGAAAAGGTTTAACTCTACTATGAGTCAGCTTGTGAATTATAGTAGAGTAAAGTGTTGCTCCACAGGGAAAACTTAGGGAAATTACTTTCCCCAGGGCCTTCTCACTTAAGCTAATGTAAAAGAAAGTATGTTTTGTAAAATCATGTAGGTTTATTCTAGGTAAGACAGTGTTAAATTGTGAAGATCTGGAAGGAATACAAGGTCGATAAAAATAATAATATTCTCCTTTTTTTTATAAATGACTATATGAATAAATAAAATGTATATAATGTATCGTGAGTTAGAAATCTCTTGTTTTATTTATTACAGCAAACGCGATAAAATCAAGATAAGGGATGTTTAAGCGACATTTCAGTACATTGCACAACTTAATTGTGACTTTCAGGTAAAAATTGTTACTTGGGTGTTACGTAACGCTTAGGGGGGGGGGGGGGTTGAACAGGAAAACGTTATGGCGCGTTACATGGGGGGGAGGGGGGGTCAAAATCTTCAAAAATTGCGTTACGTAATACTTGAACGCTCCCTAAATAGTACCTATAACCCCTCAGACCTCGGGCCTATTTTGTTGGATGGCCAAAATATTTCCGCTTTGCAATAAAATCCAAATAAATGGAATATTTCTGAAAGCATCCGAACACTAAACACGCTTTTAGAACGGCGATGCATTGATGATATAAGCCAGTGGTCTTCAACCTTTTTGAGCCGGCGCGGCGTACACCTTGTCTCTCACTACAAATTTGTTGTTCCCCGTACCCTCTATCTATCTTTTTTACACGTATAATGAAAGACGTGTTTCATTTGTAATTTTTAATACTCTATTTATTACATTAATTTAACAATCAAGTCACACAAATACAATTAAGTAATGCAATTTTGTACAGAGTGTAACACGACTTCAGGCATTTTAACCAGTGATTCTACATGCGTGCCACGTTATTGCGTACCCCCAATTTGGCTTCGCGTACCCCCAGGGGTACGCATACCACAGGTTGAAAACCACTGATATACGCTTTCCAACTTTTATATATAATTCGAAATAAATATATCATTTTTTTAAATATAAAATTTTTCAAAGCAAATATAAAAAAGTTTTTTCTAACTGATAACAAAAAAAAACAACAAATAGATGTTTTATTATTAGTCAACTCATTTTTTGTCGTTTTGTGTTTAAATAATTCATGAAAAATTTCGAAAGCAATATATTTTTAAACGACTTCGAAAAGGAGGAGGTTCTCAATTCGACTGTATTTTTTTTTTTTTTTTTTTTAATGTTTGTTACCTCAGAACTTTCGACTGGGTGAACCGATATTGATGATTCTTTTTTTATTTGAAAGCTGGTGCTTCCCGTGTGGTCCCATTTTAATTTGGTCTTGTTCTGACAATGGCATCCATGAGAAAATCATATAAGTCTTAAATTTGCATTAAGTACGTGCGCGACAAATGGACGAATAACTCAATATCACGCCAACCGATTTCGATGATTCTTTTTTTATTGGAAAGGATGTACTTCAAGGATAGTTTGATCAGAGTTTGGTTAGGTTCTGATTATGGGATCCATGACAAAGTAACGGAACTCTCCAATTCTGAAGAACAAATTTACGATACTCGGCCGAATCTTAATCGAATTAGTTAGTGTACTTCAGATTCACTAAAAATCAAAAAATAAACAAAAGTTTTAACAAAACAAAAAAACGACTTCAAAAAATGCACTAAAAAGTAAAAAAATAATTTCGTATTCTTCACTTTATAATCAACTTACCTTTTCTACTCATCAATATGTAGGTACGATTGTTATTTTTGGAGTCAGTGTCAACCAAGGTACCCGCGGCCCGGCATGTTCACTTGACAGCTCCTCTCCCGCCGACACCGACTCCAAAAATAACAATCGTACGTACGTATTGATGAGTAGAAAAGGTAAGTTGATTATAAAGTTGTAGAAGAATACGAAATTATTTTTTTACTTTTTAGTGCACTTTTTGAAGTAGTTTTTTTGTTTTGTTAAAATTTTTGTTTATTCAGATTGCGATCGGAAAATTTGGATTCGTAAAGGCGTACATTTGAATTATTTTGCGATTATTATTATAACTATTGGAATTGAATATAAAAGTGGGGTTTTACCATTTTAACACCGTTTAGATCATATTTCTAACAATGATAGTCAGGGTGACAACGATTTCCATGAGACCTGTATGAGTTGTCCCGAAAACCGAACAAATTAGAGAATAAGCTATTACGGCTGTTGTTTCCAATCCTACTGATCAACAGTTGAACTGAAATTTTAGCTAAACACCCCTCAAATGCACATATATGCTCTTCCCATTACGTGACTCTCCGACCAACAGACGAATCGAGCGTTACTATTGCGTGGCTGTTAGTTACGCATGCATCTTCTTCTTCTTTCGTATGGTGGGGAGTCAGAGGGGGACAT
Organism: Limnephilus marmoratus; assembly: GCA_917880885.1. NCBI lineage: Eukaryota > Metazoa > Arthropoda > Insecta > Trichoptera > Limnephilidae > Limnephilus > Limnephilus marmoratus. The sequence goes on along the minus strand of OU862919.1, from coordinate 21,493,651 downwards.
CTAGGTCTGCGAGCCTGAGTAGGGCCTCAGGCGTTGCGCTGTGGATTGATGAGGTCCACAGGAATGAATGGTGCGGTGCAGACCACATGTTAGGTGGTCTGCACCGCACAGCATTCACACATCGCCGACTCTTTAAGGCCCCATCTATGCATCATCTGAGCACAACGGCTATGGAGTACCTTATCCTATTGATGGCAGTCCTGATTTTGCGAGGCAATGAGAACCCAGGCTGTCTCTCAGTGGGGTATTGAACGAGATGGGCGTTTTTGACGTTGGCTGATTGCCACTCAAGCTTCCACCTATCTTCTGGAGTGAGAGGTGTTCGAAGGAGTCTTTCTCCTTCCATCCAGAAGGGTTTTCGAGACTTTAAGAGGCATGCCGGGTGAGAAACGACATCGTCGTGCAAAGGTATTTCGCTTTTTTACAGCGCCTCCTTGTATTACCTCAGTGTTGCAATCTCTCGCCTGATATTTGGCGGGGTTATATTTTCAAGTACGGGAAGCCAAGGGAGAGGAGTCAATTTTAAGGTTCCGCTGATGGTTCGCATTGTGGCATTAAGCTGAACGTCGACCATGGAAGAGTGGACGCTTCTAGCCCATACTGGAGCACAGTATTCAGCTGCTGAGAAAACCAGGGCAATGGATGCCGTTCTGAGCGTGTTGGCATCGCATCCCCACTAGAGGTGGGTAAGTTCTGCATTTTACCGGAAGCCTCCGAGACTTGCCTCCTCTTAAAAGTACACGGGTTCTAGGAGCAGGTCCCGGGTCCGAGTTCTTAGGTGCGGACACTGCGGACTGAGCACTGAATGTTGTTGCGGTGCACCGAACCGGGACGCACGGGTTCAAAGAACTTGGAGCCAGGACCTACTCGTAGAACCCGCACGACAACTCAGAACCCTGGAGCAGGACAAGACCCACACGAGGGCTCGGACCCGTCACCCGTGCAATGTAGGTACATTCAATGGACCTACATTGCACGGGCTTTTATTGAGAATTTAAGTAAGTAAATTAGCTGTAATGCTTTATTATAAACTATTATTTTATAATGCACTTCACCCGTTGAGTAACAATACCAATATACGCTCTAATTGAAAATTACTCCGTGTCTAGTCGAATATTCTAAACAATTCCGCGATGACGTTAGGCAGCAGTATACTGTTACGCCAAGCGGTCAGGCACGTGCGTGTTGATTGCCGGCCGGGGTCGGAATGACTGAAGACTGAATGAGGAATGTATCGTGGTTCGTGAGTCGCGGGAGTGGGAGGGAGTGACAAGAGTGGCGGGTGTTTGTCGCGGTTCACGACTTACGTCGCTCGGACCAAGATGCATACTCGTACTCGGCGATCTCGGGACTTGTAATTCGAATCTGCGCCGCGGCTTCGCGCTGCGGCGTTGAGTAGCTCGAGTGTTTCACGATTCACGCAGTTCCAAGAACCCGACACTCGCCGAGACTCGCGACTCGTGAGTGGAGTGGAGAGTGTAGCGCTTCGGGGACACCGGACGGTTACTACTACTCAGTCACTAGACTCACTAGTACCGGAGTACCTCGCCTCGCGGCGAACACGGGGACACCCGCCGGCCGGTGGAGGCATCCGAGTTTTTCGGGTTTGGGAATGAGCCCGAGTTCCGGGACAGGGTTCTCTTGGAGTAGTCGATTTGAAAAAGGAGTGGGAGTAGGAACCGCTTCCCGCAAAGGAGCGGATCACATGAGCCCATTCCAGCTGAACTGACACATCGCTAATCCCCACCTAGTACGCATGCATCAAAACATTACGTTGATTCGCCGCAGGGGTAGGCAGAGCGGATGGACAGCCACACAGCACTGTCCATTATGTCCGTAGGATCTGTGCATGGGTTCCTTCATGTCCATACATCACTGCCATGCTTGATACCTCAGCACTCCATTTTGGACTGCTCTAGCATCGCTTCTTTCGACAACTTTTTTTATTTGCGACTACCATATTCTGATTGTTTTCCATTATTTTAATTACCAGCGGGTGATTTCCGGCAATTTGCTTCCATAATAATAAAAATATCACAATTTTCCACCGCCACAAAACTCGCGTTAATTATATATAATATGTACAGTACATACTAATTTAGGTTGTCGGTGCGTGGGTGCGTGATTTAAAATTGTATTCCTCCTCCACACAGCATCCCAGATGAGATAGGCCCTGAGGGAAATTATTTTCCTCAAGGCCTCCCGTGTGGAGTAAATGTAGAAAAAAAAATTCCTGCGAAATGCCAAAAATTAATATTCAACATCATTGAAAATTATTTTTCAAAATTTGTAATAAATCGTGTTATCGGACAAGCGATAAAGTATGTACCAGCAAAATTTATTTCAATTACGAATTTCTTTTGTTTAAATGTTAGATAGTTGCTAGATAGATTTCATATTTTTCAAGTTGACTTGAATGTTCGAAAAGTAAATTTCTTCTTTTGAAAGAATGATCGTGAGTCTGATGCAAATATTTTTTATACCTAAATGCTTACACAACTTTCACTTCTTGTACTACTTTACACAAATCCAAAAATTAAAATACATCAAGTGATTTTTTTGATGAGGAGAAAATATCTTTCCAAAGCGGTATTTTTTTCATTCTCTATAATATAGGTGTCTACGAAAGGACTGATTCAGAATTAAAAAAAATATATATATTTAGGTGACTGGTAATTGTAATGGAAAATGATGTAATGGAAAATGATGTAATATCTACGCATACTACGTATGTGGGTACATAATGAAATAGATTGATTTAATATTATCTCATTTCAAAGCACCTGAGTAAGCCTCCAGTTATAAGAATAACTTTTTTTCCTCACCAAAGTTTCTGTATTACTCATGAATTTGTTCATTTCAAAAGTGGGTATTAATTTTTAATTTCTATTGGTGAATTTTTCGCTTTCTAAAAACTTTTTTTTTTCAAATACATATGTAGCTGTCCAATGGGAGGAGATAAATATATTTAATTAGCTGTTACCCGGCATGCGCTGCTATGCCATTTAATAAATAAATTGTTTCTCCCTGCGCGTCCTTTCCCATTCGTCCCGTTCACCTTCCTCCTCTCCTTCCTCTCCCGCGTCCCCTTCCCCTCTCGCGTTTCCTCTCCTCCTCCACCTTCTCTCTCCTCACTCTACTCCCCTCGATTCCCCCGTCCCGCGAACCCCTCCCGAGTTCCCCCCTCCCCTCCCGTATTCGCCTCCACCCTCCCGCGGATCCTATGTCGTCGATTCAAAACCCTTAATTTAATACGTGCTTCAATTCGAGTGGACCCGAGTCTACCGTACCGAAGGGACGAACGTCAAATGTTTGACAGGTAGGTAGAACAGTTTATATGAGAAAATGAAATTGTTGTTTTTACTATCTTCCTCGCAAATTTTCCATATTTTCTCACCGTTTAAACCTTCCCTGGACTACGAAAAACATTTCAAAACCAAAATCAGCTAAAGTTTTAGCGAGACAAACCAACAGCACAGGATCGGGGGAGACTGGTCGAGGGAGATCTTTTGAACTCTCCAGCTGGACTCTCTTGAACCATCGTCTTGCACCGCAATACGAGGGGTGGATTCGTGGATTTATACGTCCGTCACTCCTGGACATATTGAACCCCAGATTACTACCTATCCCTCATATACGTTTTTCCTTCTTAGAACTCTTTCCTTTTCCTAAACAGACCCTCCACACAGTAAGGCCCTTAGAAAATTTTTATTCCGCAGGGCCTCCTGTGAGGAGCTAATGTAAAAAAATATCTCTCATGTGAAACAGCATTAAACGTAATTGTCGAAGAATGGAAGGAAGGAATGAATAATAATAAATTTATCTTAGCTATATTTTTGGATTTTCAAAGGGCATTCGAAACTATAGATCGAGACATACTAATAAGAAAGCTTAAAGAAATTGGTTTCTCATCTGTAGCCATTAAATTAATACAAGAGTATTTAAGAAACAGAAAGCAGGTAAAAAAAAATCAATTTTCAAAACCAATGGAAAATAAGTTAGGAGTACCACAGGGATCGGTCCTTGGACCTCTATTGTTCATACTCTATATTAATGACATGGTGAAAATATTTTCAAAATGCAAAGTACGACTATTTGCCGATGATACACTAACATACTTAATTGGAGATAACTATGAAGAACTAATACACATTTTAAATAATGAACTAAATGTTGTATCAAGATGGCTAAAAATAAATAAGTTTAAATTAAATACAAAAAAAAACAAAATGTATGGTGATTGGATACAAGAAGACATCCAGTGAAAGCAAAATTAAAATTGATAGTGAAATTATTGAAAATGTTACTGAAATGAAATACTTAGGAGTTATATTAGATTCCAAACTAAACTTCAATAGACATGCTGAATATACCCAAAAGAAAATTGGCAAAAAGATATCTTTTTTTGGAAGAATTCGGCCAAAAATTTCTAGAAAAACTGCAATCACCATATACAATTCAATTATTGCTCCACACTTCAACTACTGCTCAAGTATACTTTTCCTATGTAACGAAAGAGAACAAAATAAGTTACAAATTCTCCAAAACAGGGCAATGAGAATAATTCTTCGACGAAACAGATTTTCAAAAATAATTAAAATGTTAAAGGAACTAAATTGGTTGACCGTGAAACAGATGCTGACCTTGAATACGATGATATTTATCCACAAAATATTGAACAACACGTTACCAAAATACTTCTCAAATAAAATTGTATACAATAAAGACATTCACAGATATAACACAAGGACGTGCAAGGAAATTAGGCTACAAAAAGAGGACAAAGCGAATACGCAAAACAGTCTACTGTACAAGGGAATGAAGTTGTATAACACACTACCAGAAACTTTAAAGTCAACACCAATTGGAAAGTTCAAGATGTATTGTAGGAGCTACATAAAACTTGAAAAAATATAGTGAATATGAAATATTATAATCAATTAGAAATTTGTAAACTTAAATGTACAAATTACTAAAATAAAAATTATTATTATTATTATGTCAGAATTATTTTGGACGTTTTTTAAAATAAAGATGATGTTTCACAAATTAATTGAGATTTCTTATAATTCATCGTTTCTAAAAGTTATTTGAAATGTGCATTTAAAGCTTATCATAAAATTATGATTATTAAAAAAGAGTCTCACGAAAAACTAGCTATTGTAGACATTGTACAATATAGATTTATTTCTCTTTGTTAAAACGCTCCTCAAATAATAACACAACAACTCGCGGTGTGCGTGGTGATCGAGCACTTTGGGCGCGCTCAGCATGAAGAATTTGTAAAAATAATATAATATGTATAAATTAGTTGAGTGAATTCGGAATTACACATTATTGAGGTCGATGGTGCCGGAAACTCGGGCTTTGTTGAGTGACTCAGGTTATTGTATTGAAGTTGTCACAATACAAAATATGTTTTGAACAAGGGATATTACGAGTATTGATTGTACTGGACCCGGGGAATTCCCTTTGATTTGAATAGCTTGCAAAGGCAATATTAATTTATGCAAATTTTTTTCACATTAGATCCACACAGGAGGCCCTAAGCAAAATAATTTCCCTCAGGGCCTATGCCATCTTAGGGGATGTTGCGTGGAAGGCCTTTTTAAGGAAATGAAGGGGAGGACGTTATGAGAGGGAAATAGATATGAAGGGTAAGGAATCTGGGGGTCAGTGTGTCCAGTAATGACGGACGTATAAATCCATCCCTCCAACCGCGGTGAGAGGCGATGGGTCGAAAGATTCCCGCCGGAGCGGATAAAAGACCTCCCTCAACCAATTTTTCTCGATCCTGCCCACCACGCGGTAGGTAGGCAGATGCAACAGCCACCAAGACCAGGACAAATCTTACCCCATGAATCCGGGAACCACTGCTAAATTACTAAACGTAGCAAACCACTTGGGGTGACCTATGGCAGAGGTGCTGTTATCTAATAAATGGTTGGTTAAAAGAAAATGTATGCGCAGTTCTATAATATTATGTATTTTACTTGTATCGCAGACTTTGAAAGAGTTCAAATTTCTGGGATAATTTCTTTAGTATCAACAGGTTAAAGAAACATTGTGAATTTTTTCATTCATATAACTTTTTAAATAATCGAAAGAAACGTGTAAATCATAATTTTTGGAGTACACTTTGCGATTAATTTCTATCGAGGGAATTTCATATATTTTCCGTTTCGGCCCGGGGATTACCTAGATACTATCTTAAAGAACAACATATATATTTTTTAAGAGCTTAAAAACTTCAAATGTTTAAGGGAGATATGTAAGAAATCGGTAGAAATTCGGGTAGTAGAGTCTTAAAGATGCAAAGAGAAATTATTCAACGTAGATTAAAAAAAATCTCAATATTTATGATGAAAAATAAAGTATTTAGTAGGTACCTACCTATAGAATTTCGAGTTATAAATAATTTGTGGATTTCATTTATATTACCTGCGTAGACCCGTGAAAAATCATGTGAAGTCTGTATTCTTGACAAGTCAATTCCAATTTTGAAAAAGCAAATTTAAATAATTTTCTGTTAAAATATTACATTACAGGGACGTCAGGGGCCTATTAATCGCTTTCTGAATTCTTCACACAATCAGTTCTCTACCTTAAAGGATAAATCACTTAAGTCCATAGCTAAGTCTATAGCTATGTGTGGTTTATCCTTTAAGGTACAAAGTAAATCACTTAAATTCAAAGCAAATCTGGGTTCGAATTTCACGCGGAAACGCACAAATCAAACCAGACTAACGCACAGCACAGACAACCAAAATTAATATGATTTATGATTTGGACATGTAAACAAAGAACGGTTTCATTATTTTGATTCCCGCCAATTAGCATGTTAAAATTAACAATATATTAGTAATATTTGTACTTACATGCATAAGATAATATAGCGAGAATCCAAAGAAGTCCAGTGCTACAAAAGCACCCCTTGCGAACCAACATCCTCTGAATATTCTTGGATCTTGTTTATCATATCAAATTAATGTCTCGAAAATCTTGCAAATTTTGTCCAAACCACATTACTTTAATGCACTTTACACTTTTTCAATCACAAATTGTTTCGTCATGTGTGATTTATTTTTTGTAACAGACTACAAAACTGTCCCATTAATTCGATTTTCAAAGCTTTGTAGGCGTATAAAAATACTTGTTGCTTGAATCCTGGAACGAAATAGTTTTACGCTAGGTCAGGTGTGAAACCCGTATGCGACTGCCTGTGGGGATGGCTCGTGTCACGTAGAATTATAACATCGTTACGTTACGGGACGTTAATATTCCTTTGAATTCAAGGCACAAAGGAAAACAGACATTAAAAACTACTTTGCGTAAATGATGTATTAAATCTCAGGAAACGGACAAGGGACAATACGAAAATTTCCTGACGGAAGAGTTATAACAAACTGGTAACCGTAATCAAAATCACTGACCAATAAAGTTCAAACGAGTTTCAAACGATTTAGTAACAAAGTTATTTTAGATGTCGCGGTTATGAGGCGGGGTACTCTTTAAAAACACTTTTGCTAATCTGTTAATCACTTTAAAATTTGCAGTAAACAATGTTCAACTTTGAAAAACTGTTCCACAAATCACCCCTTCTACATTAGAAGTCAATGCACTTTTGTCACTGACGTTCTTATCAGACAACACACTCGCAATCAAAAAAATAACTATGGATAATCAATCAAACATCTTTGTTGATTGGACTTTTTAAAATATTGAATTTCTCTTCGAGGTTGCAGAGTGTTGCTCTTTTTTATTTTTGAATCTGTGTGTGAGGGTTTTGCGAATTATCCATCTGAATTTGTCTTGATGATGTTGCGAATTCTTCGTTTGAATTTGAATTTGCCTCTGAGAGTGTTGCAATTTTTTCTTCTGAATTTTTAATTTGGCTTTGAGGGTGTTGCAATTTGTCCTTTTGAATATCTCATTGAGGTTGTTTTGATTCTTCTCTTGTATGTCTTGTATGGTCCCTGATGTGTGATTGTGTCTAACTGGGGACCAGTGCTGAAGTGGGTGCGGATGCGTCCAGTGCAGCGGGGCTTGTGATGGAAGTGAAGTGGATGTCTCCCCCACCGGAACTGCGGTTGACGGCGCGCGACGGAACCCCACCTCTGCGCCATCAAGCAGAGACGCGTGTTGCTCAAAATGTTAGACATTACATTGTGCTTTTATCGGCGGAACCATTAGTACGTAGTTAAATATACAATATAGGATTAACAAGTTATGCATTTGTTGTTATACATCGTGTTTTACAAAATACATTATGAAACTTCAGGGGTGATTTCTTCACGAAGTTTCGAGAAAAAATTAAATAAGGTTTTCAAACAAAGTAAATCTATTACCCAATATGTTATATTTTGTTGTAATGTAAATAATTAGTAACGGTGTTATAAGCTTTTGTCTACCAGACGAAATAAATAAAAGTTTCCTCGTTTCTGTTTCTTTGTTGGGTAGAGATAATGAAAGATGTTGATGAATTATCACTGTGGTCTTATTGGTTCCATAACTCAGAATCATGCAACTTCAACACCCCTGTGAAAAGTCATTGAAATATATGATTTTTTTTTAAATAGCTCATAACCTTACCTAACGTAACCTAAATTAACCATTTTATTTGTTTAATTTTTTTCATCACTTTTTAATGACTTTTCAAAGGAGGTGTTGAAATTGCTTGATTCTAAGTCGTCCGGTCATCGTTTTTATTATGTATATAGTAATGGTACGTATGTCGTATGTATCATGATATGATGGAATGCATAACAGGTAGGTAAATTTGCCGTAGTTTAGGATGTGCATCCGAGACTTGATGATATTGTGGTGAACTGGCGGTGAAGATCACGGTATTCCTGGTCCTCTAGTGAGGTGCTCGACACCGTGGTTGGTGGAAACGATGTGGTGAACCCCACGAGGCCGATATCTGATATTGATTCATCCTCTAATTCGCCATATAATAGGAAACAAAATCATAATGACAGTACCTATACGGAGGCAGGGTTGTTTCAATTTGCCGTAGTTTAGCCAAATTAACATTTTGCCAAAACTTTACTTTGAACAACAATTATGAACTATTTACTCGTAACTTTAATACAATATTTTGTAAAATATATATGTACTCGTATATATGTAACTCATATTTTTTTATATTACAATAAAAAAACTAATTAGCAACTCCGCGTTCTATCGTTAAAAACTAACATTTTTAACTGTTGAGAATGTATCTATAATCTATGCTTAGTTTTAAATGTTACAACGATTTGGTTAAATAAAAATTGAGTACCTACCAAATGGAATAACCCGACCTAAATTAGGGATTTAGTAAAGTTAAGGCGAAAAGTTTTAAATAGGTAAAATATAATGTAAAAAAATAACATTTCATAATTTACAATATTAAGGTATGGAATTACAGTCTGGGGACATTCCTGTAACACAAATGTAAATCATGTTCAATCGGTTCAAAAATCATTAGTTAAATTATTAGCGCATAAAAGTTTTTACGAACAAAGACATAATGTTCTGTACTTTTACCAGAATCTCAAAATTCTCTCAGTAAGAGCAATTCTGTGGAATAAAATTATATCTTAGCACATGAATAGCAAAATTATATCTCAGCATATGAACATACATAAACTGGACAACACTTACAATACCCGTTTTACGCTAAATGAAGGACTAATTGTACCTAAGCACTTAAACAAATATGGACAAAGAACGTTGGACTACATGATATCAAATTTATTAAATATGTTACCTGCTGAAATTAAAAGACTTACAAACGATAAAACAAATATTATGTTGAAGAATTGGCTCGCCGAAAGAAAAAAATTGTATTAGACACTAACACAAAAATTCTAACTGCAAAATAAGTTTATTTATATCTTCAAAGTAAAAGCACCCATTGACAAATTACTAAAAAGTAGTTTATTGGGACTTTTCTTTTTTCTGTAAAATATTTATATTTTTTCCTGTCATATTGTATTACTTTGTCTTTATAATAAATAAATTAAAAAAAAATTAAAAAAGATATAGTTTCAAGAAAGATTAAATACAATTTGAATGTTTTGGAATCTCTGAAGTCATGGATTCACACATCACCAATGCGTGAGGAAGGAATTAAGCAGAGTTTTTACCGAAAATGGTTGGCCCTTTGTACTACCTACTTCTACCTCTCGTTCCACTCACCTCCCTCACCACTAGACCCATACAGTCCCCCTGTCTCGCCTATCTTGATCGGGCTGTTACTGTTTACCATTATAAAGTGTGGTACACTGCTAACTGTAGGTACGCTCTACACTGAACACTTGCAGCGGATTTTTAAACGAATCACTGGGTATGTATATACCATATTTTTTAAACTAACTGTTTCTCTCTGGATGAACTGTTTTTAAATGAATCTGGCACATAAATTTGTTCGAAGCAATTGGTATCTATGTGTGCATTTACATAAGAATTTATTTATTTACAGACAATATAACAATAACCCGAATAAAAAAGAGATGACAATGAAAGGAGAGTACACATAAACGAAGAGAATTGACAATACACATATAATATAAAGTAGATTTACATGGGTATCATACTTCGATTAAGAACTACCAACATTATCTTAACGCACATAGACTTGCAGAAAAGTCAATAGATGTGGCATATTAAAAATAAAATGGTTAGAAATTTATCCAGACACTATCGAGATAGCATTAAGTTCGGGTTTGAATCTGGTAATCATTTATAAAGATAGCAGCCAATAATATGTGCGTTAAGAAAACCATACAGTTAAAAGTGACCAAATTGGATAAAGACAACTTAGCTTAGTTGGTAGAGCCGTTGCCATGCAAGCAGAAGGTCCCGGGTTCGAGTCCCAGAGGTACCAACTACCAATATCTTTTTCTGAGTTTTCTGTCTCCAGATTTTCGATTGAGTTTCGCTAAGGGAACGTACCCATACTACGTGACACGTTTAGGGAGGGGTCTTCGAAATGTCACGCTTGGTACAAATGAGCGGCGGCGGGCTTAGGTTTTTGGTCACAGGGGGGGGGGGGGGTTAAAAATGGCAAAAAGTTGGTCTTATTGTCTTCATTTAATTAAGAGGATTTATGTTCATTACGTAAAAAGATTTCTTAGTAATTAGATTAAAAATCGAGCGACGCCGGGTAAAAAACTGCTTTATGTAATTATATTTCGAAAGTTAAGTTGATTTTGCTTTGATTTTGTGTTATGGCTAAATATTTTTTTAACTTCCTAGTGAATTTTAAGCAAAGTGAATTGTAAGCAGAAGTCCAAATGTAATATTACTAATATTATAATTGACTCTCACGAACAATGGGAGCAATCCCTGTACCTACTACGAATCCATCAACCAGCGGCGTAGCATATATTTCTACTTTTCAGGCCCCCAAGTATTGTCCCGCCAGTCCAAATTGTACTTAGTTATTTCGTTCGGTAGATAAAAGTTATTATCAACATTAATTATTACTTTACACACAAAATGTTCGTTTTTCAGAACAACTAATGTAGGTCTAATAGTAAATCGTTGTCTCCCTTATTGTCAATGTGAGAAATATGATCTAAACGGTGTTTAAACACCAATCTAAAAATTAATCATGAAAGAAGTAAAATGAACACCCTTTATGGAAAAAAAGTTTCGGAACCCATTTTAAAATCAAATCCCACTTCAAAAATTTATGAAACCTTGGGAATTTTCTTTAATGAATTATTTTTACACGCTCTCTTTTTAGGGTGAATTGCCTATTTCAAAAAAAAAAATTAGATGACAATAAAGTTTATAATTTTCAATCACGTACGGTATAATAGGATGGGGTAGTGCGCCTGATGCATTTATTAAAACCTTTACAAATAATTCAAAATTATATTATCAAAATTATGTATAATAGAAATAGAACATTTTCTACAGATGTTTTATAAAAAAGAATCTAAACTATTCAGTCTCCGTAAACTATTTATACTGCAAACTATGAAATATCTCGTTAAAAACAAAAACGAATTCGAAAAAAAAAATAAAACAGAACCAATATTAAAAATAATAATGTATTTTAAAACCCGCAAACGAATACCAAACAAATGCAAACTCAAAGCAGTTTTATAGCGCCCTTGAGGGGATTTTTCACAAAAACGGCGCTATATAAATCATCCAAATATTATTATAGTTCTTCGTACTTTCAATCTTTTACCGAGAAAAAAAAATATGGCTTAACAAATTGTTAAGCCATATTTTCAACAAAACAAATGTTGAAACTTTATTTTTTATTTAATTTAAATCACTATGTTTCCCACAAACTATTCACTTATTATTACACTATATACTATACTTATTATTACACTATACTTATTATTATACCATTGTATATTTTTGTACAAATTCTTTAGACAAATTTTAATTATGTTTTGCTTTATATGCCCACTGTTTGTTCTTTCTAGGTACAATAATAAAATGAATATAACTATATTACCATGCACAAGCTGCGCCTTAGTTGGTTCCCATTACTCTTGTGATTTCATAGTATTTATCAAATGTAAAAATTGGGAAAAATAAAGGGAAAAAATACAACTAAAAAAATGTATGGTTTTTTTTTCGTTTTCAGTAATTTTAGTTAGAAAAAACCCAAGGCGAGCCATTTAAATTTTTTTTTGTAAGCGAAAATTTTATGTTAAAAAAATATACGTTTATTTCTCGGGTATATCCTCCACCATACCATAATTAACTTCTCTAATCCACTAAATACTATTACAACTAATTGATGGCAAATTTGTAGTCATATTAAGAATATAGATTATTATCAGCTGACCAAATTTATTTAGCGCCTCTTTGTGGTTTTCTTGGCCCCATTGCGACCCTCAACCGCCCCTTTTATGCCGAGGCCACCCCCTCCCCCTGGGAGAAATATCACCCACTTTGGGAACCACTGGTCTAGTTTGAACAAACAAAAATAGCTAATCTAATATAGTCGTCACCATGATTGATTACTAGGTTCAGGAATAGGCCTTACAGTAGGTGTAGGAATAGGATGTATTGTATTGGAATAGGTGTTATAGAAGGTGTAGGAATAGTCGGTATCGGAATAGGAATAGGCATTATAGTAGGTATAGGAATAAGCGGTATAGGAATAGGCGTTATAGTAGATATAGGAATAGGCAGTATTGGAATAGGTGCGTTATTATAGTAGGTATTGGATTTGGCGGTAAAGGAATAGGTGTTATAGTGGGTGTAGGAATAGGCGGTATTGCAACAGGTGTTATAGTAGGTGTAGGAATAGGCGGTATCGGAATAGGAATAGGCGTTATAGTAGGTAGAGGAATAGGTGTTATAGGAGGTATAGGAATAGGCGGTATATAGGAATAGGCGTTATAGTACCTAGGTGTAGGAATAGGCGGTATTGGAATAGGTGTTATAGTAGATGTAGGAATAGGTGGTATCGAAATAGGAATAGGTGTTATAGGAGGTATAGGAATAGGCGGTATAGGAATAGAAATAGGCGTTATAGTAGGAATAGGAATAGGAAGTATAGGAATAGGTGTTATAGGTTATAGGAGGTATAGGAATAGGCGGTATAGGAATAGAAATAGGCGTTATAGTAGGAATAGGAATATGAGGTATAGGAATAGGTGTTATAGGAGGTATAGGAATAGGCGGTATAGGAATAGGAATAGGCGTTATAGGAGGCACTGCCGAAAACCAGCTGCATTCCAGGAGAAATCCTGAATTGTAGCTGAGCAGTGACCTTTTCACCTATAGACTCAATGATAAAATAACAAAATGTATTGTTACGTTACGGAATTAATTCCCGTGCGAGCTAATAGCGAATTGACCCCTTGCACAGGCCCTCCGCCCCCCTCTCCCCACACCGCGCGGCGCCGGTAGCCAAGCGCCGAGCGGCTCCCCGCTTCCATTCCTTCGCCGGCCTTCGGCAGAACAACTGTGTTCCCCGTGATTCGCGCTAGTCGCTCTCCGTGAACTAACTTCACGATGTATTATTTGAATTGTGCTTTGTGCCCAGTACCTAGCCAGACGGCTGACTCCGCATCTCCCGTTATGTGAGTAACAATCTACTCACCTCCCACACCGTGTGCTATGAACTAATTCTAACTTCACTAAACGTGTAGAGAGAGAGGAGAAAATTCTCGTTAGGCTAGCAGTGTAGTTAACCATGTGTTTCGTGCCGAAGCTGGCTTGTGTACCACCCTGTTCTGTTTTTACGAATAAACCCTTTAAGTGCTAAAACTGTGTTCTGATTGAGGAAGGAGACCCGGGGATTGTGAGGAAAGGAGGCGGAGGAGGAATTGTCAAGCGAACCACAGGCACTCGCCCTGTTTTTAGGAGGAACCTTGCTTGCGCCGACTCTGAGCTAGTCGTCGGCCGTGTATTGCGTGTCCTTTACAGGTGTAGGGTTTAGCAAATGGCCGCAAGTAGTGGCAATGCTAACACTGGCGTTCCCAACTAAGGGGCAATTTTTTTTCTTTCCTCCTCATCTTTTCCCCCACGTTGTGCTAACACTGGGCCCAACGTGGTGCATTTTTTTGCGTTTTGGTGCTAACACTGGCGCACAATTTTGGGGCAATATTTTTTTTTCCTCTAATCTTTTCCCACGTTTTACGCCGACACCTCCCTCTTCACAGTCGCTCGTCTCGTTCTTCAATCAGCAATTGTTTAAACTTTATAATGTATAATGTTTTGTCTTGTTACTCCCAATTTGTCTAGCATTTCCATCAAGAACCCCGGCGCGATTGTAACTTCGAATTGCAATTTAAATTATCACGGGCACGATTCCTTCATTTTCGAGTCGTCACTCGACAAAACATTATCACCGGTATTCCTACGTAAAGTGCTCAACCAAGAAAGTTGCCGTCGTGAATAATATAGTGTTTACAAGTGTCGACCGACTAAATTTGCTAGTTTCAAATACAAGATTAATAGTGGAAATGTACACAAATATTTAAAACAAAGTTATTCAACAATTAAAATCCTGTATATGATAAACCAATTACCCGCTTCGTTTCCCGAAAGTTAATTAACCAGTTTTTATTAATAAACTTATTCCGCAGAGTGCTGGTCTGTATTTGATATCGACATATTCTGCGAGTAGGGGACTATTTCGCAAAATACTGGCCTGTATATATAACGGCATATTTTGCAGCTTAAGGGAAACAAGTGGATTAAATTATTTCTACCTTTTGACAATTGGGCATTTTTTTGTACTTCTGTCGTCCGTTTCCCCCTTTTTCTTGCGCACCTATCATCTTTCATAAAGAAACAGACGACATAATTCGAAAAATGCCTAGTTCGCGTTGACGTCGATTCCTCGAAAGCTAACATTATATCCGTATGCACATTTCTGCATATAACTTGTTATGACGAAAGGAAGTTAGCGTGTAAATACCAATAATTGGTGATGCTCAAATCAGGCTAGTCTAGCCACGTAAATAAAAAAACTATTCCCCAAGACATTGTTGAATTTTCAAACAAATACTTCCACGAAAACTTGTATAAAAGAAAAAATATTTCTTTCCTTTTCTGAAGAACCCCCCTTTGGAAAGGAAATGGAAATATTCTAAAAACATGTTCGTTTAAGGCGAACCTCGTTTCCGTTTTTTATTTCCGGACTTTTGCAAATTTGCAAACCTTTTTTTCAAAAACATCGGAATAAATTCTAAAAACGTGTTCCATTAAGGTGAATCCCGGCTCGTGAAATTTTCATATCCGGACTTTGAAAAATTTTCAACAAATTTCCAAAGCATCTGGATTTTTTCACAAAATCACGTTTTTTAAGGGAAACCGCTGCCCAATTTTTTCTCATTTTATGGACTTTGAAAATTTTCAACAAATTTCCAAAACACCTGGATTTTTTCACAAAATCACGTTTTTTAAGGGAAACCGCTGCCCAAATTTTTCTCGTTTTTGGACTTGGAAAATTTTCAACAAATTTCCAAAACATCTGGATTTTTTCACAAAATCACGTTTTTTAAGGGAAACCGCTGCCCAAATTTTTCTCGTTTTTGGACTTGGAAAATTTTCAACAAATTTCCAAAACATCTGGATTTTTTTCTCAAAATCACGTTTTTTAAGGGAAACCGCTGCCCAAATTTTTCTCGTTTTTGGACTTTGAAAAATTTTCAACAAATTTCCAAAACATCTGGATTTTTTTACAAAATCACGTTTTTTAAGGGAAACCGCTGCCCAATTTTTTCTCGTTTTTGGACTTAAAAAATTTTCAACAAATTTCCAAAACATCTGGATTTTTTCACAAAATCACGTTTTTTGAGGCAAACCCCTGCACAAATTTTTCTCGTTTTTGGACTTTGAAAAATTTTCAACAAATTTTCAAAACGTCTGGATTTTTTCACAAAATCACGTTTTTTGAGGCAAACCCCTGCCCAAATTTTCAAATAAACCAAACACTTATAAAAAACGCGTTTTTTTTTCAAAAACTTTTTGTAAAAATACGTCCCCAGTGGTCAATCTCTGCCCAATTTCTTTCCAATTGCGAGTCTAGTTCTCACTTTTTCCAACATAAGGTCACTCTAACACAATCCTATACACCATGGAAGTTCCTCAAGTCACGCTGGGTATAATCCCGCACGTCTTTACTTCAAGAAAGGAAGAACTACTACAGGCCCTGAGAAATAGAAAGATTTCTCCTAGGAATAATTCCAAAATGCCTTACTGTGACGGAATCAGTAAATTCCATCACATCAAGTTCTCAGGCGTTATCAAATTGGCAAAACTCTTGTCATAAGTGACGTGAGTTACTTGTAAATATTAAATGTAAATAATCACCCATATGGGCATTCGTAAGGAAATCCTTACACCCGAAGGCACATTAATGTCAACGGTAGCCTAACTCCTGTACATTCTTTTTCTTTTTGCATAATTTTATATGTTCTTGTACATCCTGCGTGCCTTGCCTGCTGTACCACAAGAGCACCTCTTGGGGCACCGTTTTCATACTTGTATGCATCCTCTTCCTGAAATTGATCACTTCGGGAAAGGGCCTCCTTTTCCTCCTACCATCAACGGTTCCGAAAACTCCTGCTCCAAGACGTCGCTTTCCTTTTCACAATTCTTGCAGCATCCGGGCGTTTTTTTTCTCACCTCGTCGCCTCATCTTGTCATATAACCTTTTTTTAATTGTTTTGTGTCGGGTTTTTGTCGTACCAGTACGTCCCTACCCTAATGTTGTAAATATAAAATCATAAGTGCAAGTCTGTATAATAACCATTGGTTTCAGACCATTGCCGCAGCTCACTACTATGGTCACAGCACCATATTGTAAGAATGTCGCGACGATTTCCGTTATAATAGGAAATCCTCCCGTTTTTTCTTTTTCTTTTTCCTCTTCACCCCATCCTAACACATTCATAGATGTTGTATATTGGGGATCGTTTCGAATACACCAAATGAACACACCTATCAGGTCACATTCGCTGGATTCGAAACAATTCAAGAGCAACCTTTTTGCTACTTGTGGTTTTTTCTTCTTTTTCCAAAAATTAGAATGGCGCTCAACCCAATTGCTCTATTTTTTTCCAGAATCATATTTTGTCGGATTCTGAGAAAAATATGTGTTATAAAAGTGACAATACGTTTCGTCCCTTCATTAACATTGTTCTTTGTACATATACAACTTCATTATGAGGTACAATATTTTATCATGACATCAGTTTCTTTTGTCCTTTATTGTACCATTATTCTTGTTTGAAGTTTAAAATCTTGGCCAGATCTTCAATAAAATTTGTGTTTATCGCCTTTTGGCAAGTCTTGTAACGTATGCTAATATGAAATTATTAAGCTACAGCAGTGCCGTATTAATTACATCATTGCAAAACCGCCGTCTGTATTGAATGGGGACCCACATTTTCGAACGTAATTGGGCTACTGTCTTTCAATACTGGGCAAATTTGTTGTAAATCGTTCATTCCTGTCACGTGAGACGTGAAAACGTGAGAATATCTACCATCATAGGAGAGATCCTCAAAACAACCGCCATGATACGAGAAGTTCGTTATAATTACTTTATACTCTTAACTAAATGTTATTGAGTTGGTCGTGTGTCTTTTGGCATGAGAACCGCCCCTTGTTGGTCGTGTGTCATTTATTTGGCATGAGAACCGCCCCTTTTTGGTCGTGTGTCTTTTGGCATGAGAACCGCTTTGTTATAACTGTGTACTTATATAAT
The DNA here is from genome assembly GCA_917880885.1 of Limnephilus marmoratus. Taxonomy (NCBI): domain Eukaryota; kingdom Metazoa; phylum Arthropoda; class Insecta; order Trichoptera; family Limnephilidae; genus Limnephilus; species Limnephilus marmoratus. The sequence continues at coordinate 21,475,461 of OU862919.1, read as the reverse complement.
CTGTGCACCAAACGTGAAGACGTTACAATACTCACCATGAGTCGTGCGAACGAAATAATATCTACCCCCATGTTTGTGTGACCTACCAAGTGTAGATCACACGTCTTTTATGTCAGTGTATTCCTTTTGTCCCACACTACCAAATGGTATTGTAATGTGCCAGGATAACTGCTGTAGACATTGTTTCACCTTCCACTCAGAGGTCGAATTTCGGAAATAGCCGAGTCCTCAGCAGTTTTCTTCGTTCAAATGTTCCCAATTGTCACCCTTTCCCTTCCTCGAAATTATCCGTGAATGGGGATATATGCGTTACGCACTTGGCGTTTCGTTTGTCAAATGGGACAACCTTCATACACGGATCCTTTCAACTTCCTACTCCTTTCCCACTTTTCATAACTTATTTGTACTCAATGTTTTTGTTCTTCGAAAGTAGAAAAAATGCTACCGTATAGACGTGAGCATAGGTCATGGAAGACCAACTTCTTTCGAACGTGGCATTTTGTCATACGTACAAACCCTTACCTACGTGTTCTTGGAAATGTATTTAGTTTTAAAAAAAAAGCTAAATGGGTTAAACAGAACCTTCCTTGAATACGTACCTTTGTAATATGTATAAGTCTGTAGTTGCATTTAGTTAACTCTCTCTCCGTCTCTCTCTCTCTCTACACGTCAAACAAATCCAATCTTTCTCAACATGCACACCTTGTTTCTCTCCAAACCTTTTCATCATTGGTCTACCAGGCAGGTAAACTTCAAGAATTTTGTTCTAATAATAATTTTTCGCCGGATTAATAAGAAGACCAGCAGCTCTTCACCCTATCTACACCTGCGCCTCTCTTCATGCTGCCTTCACTACCGTCACGGAGGTCCCATGCCTTCAAACCCTACGTACCAAAAGCACCCGACCACACCTAACATAACCTAGTGTGAGTCGTGCGTGTAGTTGCGAATTGTATCATCACCAAACCATCACTCAAACAAACCCGAGCACGTCAGCTCTAGGTTGGTTCATGTTCCTGTTGCCATTGTACAAATGTTCCTGCTGCATCTTGCAAATGTTCCGGTTGCCATCGTGCAAATGTTCCTGCGGCATCTCGCAAATGTTCCTGTTGCCATTGTACAAATGTTCCTGCTGCATCTTGCAAATGTTCCAGCTGCACCTTGCAAATGCTCTGTTGCCATCATGCCAATGCTCCTGTGCCCTTGCGCAAATAACAATACCAACGATTGTTCATACAACAATCCCACTGTATACAAACCAGTGTACCAACCACCATCACAACAACGGCTGTCATGCACACAAACCACCTCCTCTATAAAGGACCAACCACCAATTACAATTCCACTCTCCAGTACCTCAATGATGTCATACTGGCCCACCCACAGGATCCGGAAGCAGCTACCTTTTTGACCTCTGTGACAGGTAGAACCCTCTCCACCACCAAGAAGCCTCATCCTGCGTTCTCTTCTTCGTGTTTTCTTTAAGGCCCTAGTGTTCCTTGAGTGTAATCTCAAACGGGCCAGGTTACTGTGACAAAGTAACCTTATAACTTCAGTGCAACGTTCAAACACCCCAAACATCCTACGCAAACCACGCTACGCAAACTTAGCTCACAGACCAATGATACAATTTAGAGTCATTTTTTTTCTATCACTGCATAACCCTTGTATCTTTCTCCAGCAGGTCCTTGTTTATATTTATGTATGCCACTGCTCTTTCATGTACGTTCATGTATAATTCTTTGTTCACCATGCTTTTTCTCTCTCTTGTTTTTGTTTCTACTATTTTGTAGCTAGCAACTTTTTTCTCTTTCTTTTTCTCTCTCTCTCTCCCCTTTCTCTTGGATGTTTTTTTTTTTGGCACAAGTGCTAAAAGGGTAAGAGGATTTCTTAGCCCTACTGCTCCATTACCACGTCGCCTTTTTTTGCGGCGAGGGGGGAAGTGTTACGTTACGGAATTAATTCCCGTGCGAGCTAATAGCGAATTGACCCCTTGCACAGGCCCTCCGCCCCCCTCTCCCCACACCGCGCGGCGCCGGTAGCCAAGCGCCGAGCGGCTCCCCGCTTCCATTCCTTCGCCGGCCTTCGGCAGAACAACTGTGTTCCCCGTGATTCGCGCTAGTCGCTCTCCGTGAACTAACTTCACGATGTATTATTTGAATTGTGCTTTGTGCCCAGTACCTAGCCAGACGGCTGACTCCGCATCTCCCGTTATGTGAGTACCAATCTACTCACCTCCCACACCGTGTGCTATGAACTAATTCTAACTTCACTAAACGTGTAGAGAGAGAGGAGAAAATTCTCGTTAGGCTAGCAGTGTAGTTAACCATGTGTTTCGTGCCGAAGCTGGCTTGTGTACCACCCTGTTCTGTTTTTACGAATAAACCCTTTAAGTGCTAAAACTGTGTTCTGATTGAGGAAGGAGACCCGGGGATTGTGAGGAAAGGAGGCGGAGGAGGAATTGCCAAGCGAACCACAGGCACTCGCCCTGTTTTTAGGAGGAACCTTGCTTGCGCCGACTCTGAGCTAGTCGTCGGCCGTGTATTGCGTGTCCTTTACAGGTGTAGGGTTTAGCAAATGGCCGCAAGTAGTGGCAATGCTAACAGTATACCTAATACTGTAAAAAATCTATTGATGAATAAACGTTATTATTATTATAGTAGGTATAGGAATACCTAGGCGGTATTGGAATAGGTGTTATAGTAGGTGTAGGAATAGACGGTATTGGAATAGGTGATATAGTAGGTATAGGAATACGCGGCATGGGAATAGGTGTTGTAAATTTGCTTCCCGGTATCCATTGCCCACATTGCCAATTGCCCGTGCTAACAAAATTTTGTTGACAGTAAGCCACTGTCTCCAACCTCTATTTTACGGTTCACTGGTTAAAAATCATTTCGCTTGATACACTTATATTGTATATTACGAACCAAGCGATAATAACAACTATAGAAATCTATCCTGAAAATATACCTACCTATTATTATTTTGTTTTTATCTATATTTATAAAAATGAATCCCTGTTTCCCTTGGTCACGCCATAACTTCAGAACGACTTTACCTATTTTATTTATATTTTGTTTAAAAATTTTCTAATACTTTGTAAAAGGTTCTTACGGAAAGAAAAATTAAGAAAATTGCGCAGAAAATTGGATAATTTCGCACGTTTGATAGTTTGCGCGCGTTTGATCATAAATATACCAAACCACCCACCGTTTGATGAATGTGAATTTAGCAGGCAGCTGTTTTTTTTGTAACAAAAGAATTGTCTATGGATTTTTAAAATTATAGGTATTTTAAATAGGTACCTATGTTAGGTGCCAACTTAGATTGATTGTTCTTATAATATACAAAAATGAATATTTATAATATATGAAAAATGAAAATTTTAATAAAAAAAATGTAATAGGTGGCACGCGAGCTGTTTGAAAACTGAATGCACTAGGAATGAATACACGGAGCGCGGGAGGGGGGGTTGGCGCGACAGTGAGCGGGAGAGGGGAGAGAGTAGGCGGGGAAGGTGAAATGAGAACGCGTGAGGGAAGGGGGTGCGGGAGGGGAACCGGGACGCACGGGAAAGAACATGCAGGGAGTAACAAATTATTTCTTTGAATATGGCATCGCAACGCATGCCGGGAACCAGCAACTTTTTTATAATTAATGGAAACATAACAGGTATGTACAATTGCTACCAATCTTAAATTATACGTATACTGCCGCCATGGGTCGACCCACAGTGTCCTTCTTGACAATATCAAGGAGGATACTGTGTTTTTAATTATGTCGACAGAATAGCACTTAATCCTAAACATGCGAACACCTCAGCACAGGTTCTCCCAGTGAGGCAGTGGCGGATATATATTCACTTTTCATAAGTATAGGCCGCTTCATTTGTGCTGCCATTTCCTTTACTTAGAAGTTGCCACCTATGATAATTACTTATCATAATAGGCTTAGCGCTGCCCCCCAAAAGCCTGAAATTTGCCGCCCCTAGGCCGCGGCCTGTACGGCCTATTGACAAATCCAGGACTGCAAAATTCACAAAATGCTACAACCAACCTTTTTACATGCAGATACTGAAAATTAACATTTTTTTAAATTACTATGTACTTCGACGGCCGGCGTAGTCCAGCGGTAAGGCTCTTGATTCGCACACCGAAGGTCGCGGGATCGAATTCCGGCGAAGCAAATAAATTTTATTAATTTGTGTTATTTCACAATTTATTCATTAAAAATCATATATAGTATATTTGCGGCACGTTCCAGAGTGGAAGATACTCTTAGTATCGCCCTGGTGAAAGACCACCATTCAGAATTGTAACGTTGCTTGAAATGGCATTAGCCGTGTTTGGTGACCAGATCTGAATAGCCAGGTACTTCCCCACCTTCCTCTTCCCTATCTTTTTCCCCTCCGCACTACCTTCAGCCTCACAACATACCCCAATTGGGGATGCCATAGTCTCACTGGCTTCAGACGGGAGCAGTTGGGACTCTTGTGCGGTATTCATATAAAATAAAATAAAAAATGTAAACCGCCGTAATCATTTATAAAATGTATGTTTACGGTTTAAATAAAATAAATAAACCTATATTATGAAAATATTTAAGTTTGAAACAATATTATTTATCAAATTGTACGCAATATAAAATATCACAAAAATATTATAGCAGAGGCTAGGAATGCTAGGATTCGAACGCCAGAATCTTGCTAATTGAACTAGACCCACCTCTTCCAATCTTATTAAATAAATTAACAAATAAAGGAATTAATTAATTTTTTTTTTTTTTAGAATTCTTTAGAAAATTATATACATACAAAATGAAAAAAAATAAAATTAATGTCCGTAAATAAATTTACTAATGCCTCGATGACACACGGCGAGTTACAAGCTACTATCTAAAAGCGGGTAAATCGGCGAGTGAGATTGTCATGATGACACACAAAACTGTCCACTCGCTCAGAAGCGTAAGAATCTGAGGCCGCTGCTAGCGCCAGTAACAAGAATAACGACGACTGCGTGAACTAATTCTTCAATGTTTGACAGTCGAAATCAGCTGTTTATCGGAAGCCATGTTGGAAATATAAATAAACCAATCACGAGCAAGCGTGTAGGCGAGTAATGTTGACGACCTTTCAACTTTTTTTCGTAGATTGTCAACAATCTGCTAATTGCTGCTAGTTAGCAAGTGACACGATGACACTGGGCGAGTTCACTAACAGATAGTGAATTTCCCAGATAGTAGCTTGTAAACTAGCCCTGTGTCATCGACGCTTAACTATCCCATCTGCATAAAATTTCCCTACGAAAATTTCGGGAATATTATTTAATTTATGTGGCTACATTGTAAATCTGACAGCTGTGAAAGAAAAGTGCAAATTTCACAATGTTTTTATAACTTATGAAATAATGTAGACAGACGGACTTGCTAGCGAAAGCGATCGATCTTTATGTTGCGTCGGGTCGTGGGTGGTTTGTATATTTATGGTCGGGTCTGTCAGATAAGTTCGTTGGCAGGGTTGTGCATTAGTGTCTTGTGTTTTATACTGACTTCTGTATCTATAAATTATTGTAGATAAATAAACTTATCGGTTGACAGCCGTTAATATAACCTCAAAAATGGATTTGAGTATTCGCACTAGTAAAGTTTACGACTTGAAGGGGTTTGAAAAATTGATAGATGGAATCCAAGTTGCAGCTTGCATGATATCTGATGCACCTCCAATTGGTTAGTAGCAGAGTTTATTTACAATATTATTATTTTGTCAAAAAATTTTAGGTATTCGAAACGTCAGTTCGGCATGTCACTGTCGTGTCTGATAGTGATAAGAATTTATCTAAGATTTGAACACTTTCAATAAATTTCTATATTGTGCAATATTATTTGGTAAGCCAGATTTGTCCTGAAAGTTAGTTATGGTAACAAGTTCTAATATTAGTTAATAAACGATAGACATACTTCTAATCAATTGTCTTTTTAACTAGGTTAGAATGAATATTATTCCAACAAATAATATTAGGTATTTGAGTTATCAGAGAAGTTATGTTTCGAGAGTTTAAAAAATAAATATTTTCTGAAATATTTAAACATTTAACTAACTTTTTAGAGGGCATCTTCACTTCAACCAAATTACACCTTTTTCGACTTATTAATGAAGATAATATAGACAATAATTTTGATAGTCTCAGGACACATCATATCATGACATCACACGATTAGTTGATCGATGCGACAGTTAGGTAAATTAGCAATAAAAGATCCTGTCATTGTATATTCCAGTGGATGAAGAGAGTGTAGTCCGGCGGGCGGGTACTCTCACCCTCAGCACCGGTCCCGGCACCTCGTGCACCAGCTGCAGCGAGGGACCCTTTGCATCGCGCCTGCTGCAGACGCAGCATTACCGAGGCCGCTGGCACACGCTTAACCTGCGGCGCCGCCTGCTGGGCAAGGTGCCCCTCAAGCAGCAGGACTTCGAGGCCAGGGAAGGTGAGTCATCATACTTGTGGTTTGCAATCCCGCATACCATAATCCTGCATCCCGCAATCCCGCATCTCGCAATCCTGCATTTCACAATCCCGTATCCTGCAAACCTGCTGGATTTCAGCAATATTTGATCCAGTGGATTTGTGGGATGAAGGGATTAAAAAAAAAATCTATATTTTTATAAAAAAAACATGCTGTTTATTTGCATGTGCTTGCCAGTTGTAGAGAAATGTCCATGTTTGCGCCATTCAATACCTACAATCCATACCAAGCCAAGACGAAACAAAATAGCTTCGTTCTTTTTGCTGCGCTTTTGTTTTACATGTCACCACGCTATCCGATTTGAGAGTTCTTTGCAGTTTGCAATTGCCGTGTATAATTATTGTTTGGCCCGCACCACGGTAATTGCCAAAGTTCAGATGTGTATATACCGCCGCTGCATTACTTGCATATCCCATTAATTTGATTGTGTTGTGAACTTTCCATCACGCCGCCGTCGCCGGTGAATCTTACTACGTACGTACGTTCGCCCGCCACTGAAGCAGCTTCAACTGCCAGTGAACTGTGTTATAAAGACCAGTGCCATAAATAGGGCAGTGCCACCGGTGCCCAGGCACAGGGCGTAGACTCTGTGGGGCGCAAGAATGGCGTATAATAGGCGAAGGGTCCACTTAAATAGGGCGCAGTTATAGAAGCTCGCACAGGGCGCAGAAAAGGCTATTTACGGCACTGATAAAGACTAAAGAGAACTATAGAATTGTTACATATAAGGACTACAGAACCAGCGGCAAATGACCATTCAAAAGTGGACTCGGTAAGTCTTGGCTGAATAACCTTTCCTATCCTTTGGGCAGTTTTTGTCAGTGAAATTGTTGTTTTAAGACTCGCATTTCGCACCGCACCCGCTGTGCGAACGAAAGTAAATTGATTTGCGCGACCATTCCATGACATGACTCTCCATATTCTATGTTTTTACAATCTTATTTTTTTATGTCAAAGTCTTCTTAAAATACTTATTACTTTACGTTTTCAGTGTAATTTTTATAATAGTACCAGTACTAAAGTACTAAAGATGATTGATCTCAAATGAAGTGGAGAATGAATGTGGAGAAGTTCCAGCAGACAAAGGCAGCCTAGTTTGTGTTTGTTTAGGTTAGGTTTGGTTAAGAAAGGCATTTGCAATGCGATAGTAACTGTTACTTATTGAATTCTGTTCTGATGCACCTTTTTTATTAGTTTGATTGTCTGATTCTAGATGGCGCCTCCAGCACCTCCTCGGAGAGTGAGTCGGACTCGGACGAGGCAAGCAAGCGCGGCGGAGGCGAGGTATCGGAGTTGTTCCTGGCGGCCACCCGCCACTGCCGAGCTTACTTCACCAACAAGCAGGGGCAAGTGCTCTCTGTCTACAGGTGTCTGCTTCACCATAAAAAAGTCAGTACTACTCAACTGAATACGACACTGTCCTCAAATTATATGATTCTACATCATATTCTAAGAAAATTGAAATTTAATTCAAGCTTATTGTTATTTTTTTAACACTTTCTTCCTATTTTTCAATATTATGGAATTGTAAAGTATCTCTGAAGTCCTCTCCAGAGATATTCTTATTTATTGGTGCTGTGGCCAGTATCACCAATACTCATACTTAAGGCCAAGTGTAATCATTTTTTAATTTCAAATAATGATTATATTATTACGCAAATCGATAAACATGATGTTTTTAACAAGAAAAATATTTTTTTCACATTTTTAAAATTAACACAGGCTTAGCATTTATCAAAAACAAATCAGAAATACCACCTTATTCTGACCGTTTTTCATATGTTTTAATAAATATTTTGAATTTCTGAATATCCTCAAAGTATTCCTTCAGGGGTTTTCTTTAAAACCTCGTAAAGAAATTTAAAGAAAATAAATTAATAAGTTTTTAGTTTAATTTTTTCATAAACACCAATTTTCGTGTATTTTTAAACGCTGATAACAAATCTTCGGATTCGTTTATTTAAAAAAACGTTACGATAAGTTGTTGGTATTATATTTTTACATTTTTTAAAGACAATTTTATAATTTGAAACAAATCAATTTAACAATTAAAACCGGGAACTTTAATTACTAGCAAAATCCCTCTGTTGTGTGGCGCCCATTTATCTTTCTGTTTACGGTAAAATTTGAAACTAAAAGCTTTTTTCAAATTATTTCAAAAGATGGCAGTAATCAATCGCGGTGAGAATCTAAGATATTATTTTGTTCATTTTTGGAGAGACAATTTCATCCATCTGTCTATACACGTAGGTACCTATTCGTTTTATGGTATGATTTGTGCAGACTCCAGTTACTAATATCTACAGCCTGTATGTCTGACGAATATCTACAGCTCATATGTTGAACTAATATCTACGAACTTCAGAGTGTTGACTAATATCTACAGAGCGTAGATTGAACTAATATCTACAGAGCGTAGATTGGACTAATCAGCTAAATGTATCCAATAGTCCGATATCAGGGATTTTTACATACATACTTACATAAATTAAGTTTTTTAAACTGCATACGCAATATTACGTTATTCAAATATGCTATACATAATTGCAAATCCAACCTCTGCCAGTACTGTAGATATTCGTCAACACTTTGGTTGTCATAGATATTAGTCAACAGTTTGAGCTGTAGATATTCGTCAACACTTTGATTCTCATAGATATTAGTTCGATTTTTTCAGTTTTTGGAATTCCTGTAGATATTAGTAGATGCCTCCATTTGTGCATGGTGTTTTACCATTTGAGAATATTTATGCAAGGTCAATGGTGTTTGACCATCATAAACGATAATAAATCAGTAGGTTTAGGATCTCTGTCTTGACACATAATTCTGTGCTAACAATTAATTCCGACGAATTCGACGGAAATATAAAATGTGATCATGACCCGTTGTTAGTTTTTTACGGATTTTTTGTAGGTTTCAAAAGACATTTTGAAATAGATGGATTATAGAAAAAAAAAAGTTTTTTGTTGACTGATTTTTTAAAGTTTCTTGATGTATAATAGCTTAGGACTATAAAAAGTTATAAATGTACATATTTATATTTTTGTTTGCGGTTTTATCAAATAGGTCCATAGTAAGGTACCTATTGTCCTAATACAATCCTTATTTGTATGTACCTACATTATGTTTTAAACATTTTTTAATTTGAATCAATCACATGTGTCGGTAAATAAGAGTTAAATTTATTTACATTTCCTCCTAATTTTATTTGCTTTGGTATTATAAAAATAATGAAAATAGTGAAGAACAGGACGTAGTAGGTAGATAATCTTAGTATAGCCCTGGTGTAAGACCACCAAACAGAATTGAAACGTTACTTGTAATGGTTTTGGCCGTGTTTGGTGACCAGATCTAAATAGCTAGGTACTTCCCCACCTTCCGCTTCCCCATCTCCTTCCCCTCCCCACTACCTTCAGCCTCACAATATACCCTAATTTGGGGTTTCCATAGTCTCATTGGCTGCAGACGGGAGCAGTTGGGACTTGGGGTGACTTATGGCAGAGGTGTTGGTTATCCAATAAATGGTGCCGGGGCGGCGGCACCCACACCCATCTTCCTAATATGTAGTTACCTACCTATTTTCAACTTTTGAAGGTTGTTCCCACCAATGTTACATATAATTAAAAAAGAAAATAGCACTAATAATCTAAACGAAATTATTTAAAAATAATATTGTGGAATAATACAAATTAATCGCATAAAATGTTGATAGGTACTTGCGCACGCCGGAATTTTAACTCGTGACCTCCGGATTCGTAGCCAACGATCGTAACCGTTCAACCACCGAGGTCTGGAATATCGATACGCTTTCAAATGTTCTAGTATTATTATTATTCGTGATTACGGTTGCTTACCCTTGGTCGGAAGTCTGCCACATGTAGATACTTGTAGTATACTTGTATGCAATAGGTCTCAATGGAAACATCAAATGTTTTTATGGTCGTTTTTTTTTTATTTTAGTTATTTGTTAGTAGAAGTGTCGACTGGCGTTCAAATTTGAGCGAGAGGTTCAAATCCCAGGCCATCCAATTTCTTTTCTAAGATTTTAAACGTTTTTGAAAGTAGATGGTAAAAACCTTTTTTACGGTTTTTTGTAGGTTTTAAGATCAAAGAAAAAAAATATTTTCTGGACTGATTTTATAAAGTTTCTTGAAATGTAATTTATTTATTTACGCCTTGAAGGCTTTTACATGTAACATCGGTATTGTTGTACAGTAGCATCAAAACATAATGTTTTTCTCTAAAATGATGTTCGTAAAATCTTTTGAAATTTTTTCTTTATTATAATAATTTTGATATTTTTTTTTTGAATTAGGCAATTCACCCTTAAAAGAGTGCTTTGTGCTGATAATAATAATTTTGTTATATGTAATAGTAATATTATATTTCATTACAATATAATATTATTACGCGAACCTTACCTGTGAATATTTTCGTGAATTACACTTTTTGTTTATGTTTTCTTCTACTTTTATTTCAATAAATAGAAATATATATAATATGATTAAAACAGTATATATATATAATTAAAAATATATATATAATTAACACGCACCAGATATAATGACAACGGTTGGTGGTGAATGCGTTACCTCGCCTATATTTGCATGTGTGTGTGTGAATTAACGTTGACAACGGCTGCTGTTAAATATTTGGATATAAACATAACAAATGATACAACCAACGGGAGTAAACATACATTTTTATAATTAAATTTATTACATAGCATAAATACAATTTATTCTAAGGTAAATTTATTTTTAAATTTTAGACACTGTAAGATTATCGGTATGATTATTCTGTGAACCGTCATTCATATTTGTTTTATTTTAGGGAAATCAATAGTTACATTATACGAGTACATTTAAAATGAAAAGTATTCACAAAAAGCCACAACTTATTCATATATTTCCTCATCAAATAGTAATAACTGAAAGTTATAAGAAGAAGTAAGAAGAAGCATACTAATTGAGTGCTAGTTAGTTAGAATCATGAAAGGATATTCCTATAAATCCGAGCTAGTTAGAGGACTATCTCAGCCGGTTTATAAAGGACAATCCGCAATACAATAAATACATTACAGTTTATTTCCAAAATAAAATAACAGACATGATTTATTTATCTAAGTACCTATACTTATTAATTTATAAAAAGGTACAAACAATTACAAAAATCTAATCAGACAAATGATACAATTATGTCATATTTAAAATAGAAACGTTATAGATAGTATTAAAAATTATTTGCTTTGGTATAATAAAAATAGTGATGAGCGGGACGTAGTAGGTAGTTACTCTCATTATCGTCCTGGTGTAAGACCACCAAACACAATTATTGAAAGGTTACTTGAAATAGCTTTAGCCGTGTTCGGTTACCAGAACTAAATCACTAGGTACTTCCCCACCTTCCTTTTTCCTAACTCCTTCTCTTCCCCGCTAGCTTCAGCCTCACAACATACCCCAATTACCAAATACACAACATACCAAAATATACAACTATTATAATGACTTCAGGCATGCTTCAGGTAGTTTTTTTCTGAAAACATTGCCTAGTTGACACGTGCGTGCATGGCACCCTAGTCGGCCGAATTCCGACGAATGACCAGATGCGACATTTTGAAATAAATACACATAATATTTATTTTTCTAGTGGCATCTTTCGGATTTTAACGAAACTTTTTGAAAACAAAATAATCTCAAAATGAATGATAGAGTCCGTTTTGTCCGCCAGATTGCTCTGATGCTGTTTTGTACTAATATTATACCTATTCCTCTTCGCGTTAAGGGGGTATTCTAGTCTAGAAGCATGAATTGTGAGTATTTTTTCAGGTGCAATAAAAAAAACAAATAATATTTTTACTTTGTTATTAGTTTTTGGGGTATTATGCCGTGTTGCGCTACCTCCTTCTTTAGCCAACGTTTCGGACAGCGTTGCAGTGTCCATCATCAGGGCAGATGTGTAATAGTTAGGTTTGATGTTAGTACTTATCTACTTAGGAGCGATACCGTGTCGCCAGCTCCACTCCTCTACGAGCTGACGCTACAATATACTTCAACATGTTTTTTTGCATCATAATACCCCAAAAACTAATAACAAAATAATTTTTGGCCGTGAAAATCTAAAATCATAATATTTTTACTAGCCGTTATTTTACCAAATATTTATCAAAAATTAAAGAATACATAAAAAAAATCAAACGAAAAAATTTAAAATTAAAAAGTTACGGGGTGTTGAAGTGGGGGTTTTAAAAAAATTGCCTTGGTGGACACGATTCCAACCCTCCTAGTAATCTGAAAAAAAAACTAAATTAATTCTTAATCCAAACAAATTCTGTTATGGCCCAAACCGAGGAAAAGTAGAATTTTTTTTTTTCGCAAAATGGCATAAATAAAATGGCAAATAAAATGAAATTTTAACAGTTTTTATTTTCTTAAATATATCTCTTCATAATTTTTCAATGTTTCACCATGTTTATTATTCCCAGGAGTGCATAGGAGGCGACGGACTGGGCGAGCGCTGGGTTGGAGCATGTAGAGAGCTGCTCAAGTCCGGGGGCTGGGCGGTGCTCATGAGCGCAGGGGGCCACTTTGCAGGAGCCATCTTCCGAGGAGAGACCGCAATACCCATCAAGTTCGTACAAACCGGCAACCATACTTTAACAAACCTAATACAAGTTTACAATAACTATAATACATAATTACAATGATTTAATAATTAATTAAGATAACCTGGTACAAGATTGCAATAACTTAACCTGATGTTTGCCAGGGTAGGCCAGCAAAAAGCACCACCAATTAGCGTTCGCAAAAAGCGGCATCCACGACACCCAATGACATTTCGTGTCCAGCGATTCTGACACTGTCCTTGGACTAAAGGAATTTTTCCCGCGCATGCGCAAGAACTGCGCACATTCCCGCGCTCCGGTAAATTATTAATATAAATTATTTGGAGTGATCAGGCGCATTGCGGTTTTCTCTATGGTAAAGGGCGATAATAGAGCAAGCGATTCTGACCGTGTTCTTCACACACTTTCTTTATACATAAGGGTCGAAATCGCGTGTAAAAACTCAAACACACCGGTGCACGAACGGCAAATGTCGGGATAATACACAATTTCGATAACTTAATACAAAAATTAAATAAATTAATACAAAACTTGTTGAACTCTAAAAGTAGTACTTTTTTGGAGAAATTTTTAATGTATTCCTATTATATATTTGTCCAGGCACAAAACCTTCCACTCCTACGTGACACGAAAGGGCCAGGGAAAGGCCCAGGGCACCAGAGACAATAGGGGGAATGCTCCCAAATCAGCTGGAGCGTCCCTGAGAAGACACAACCAGGAACAGTATTCACTGGTATATATTTTGGTTTAACCCGTCTGCTTGTTTAGGAATAAATACATCCCAAAACACGTAATCGCGTTATACTTTCATAAGACCAAAAACGTCCCGAGCGACCTTACATTTTAAAAGCTATATATCTCTCTTCCTCTAATGCAAACATATGTATTTTTCTTTTAACCAGAAAGAGAACAAAATAATGCTTCTTATTGTCTTTGAAATATGAAAGCTATCTTGCATAGATATTTTACAATCTCGATCCAAAGTGACCGTTTCTGATTTTTCGGGTGAAACTGAGGCTTCTGGATTGTGAGGTGCGAATATATTGAACCACGCAGACGGGTTAATATTCTTTCTTTGAATTGCTGATCTCCCAGGATAATATATAGAAAATATGGTTGTAACTATTTACTGCTGTTATGTATTGCTGTTTTTAACCCCTCCGCAACGTAAGCAGATATAAGCGGTAGAAATAGGACAGCAGTCAAGTACAATAAGCGTGTTTATACGTCAGCGCGTGTGTTTCCACAGAAATCGTTCTAACTCCGTTATTGTTTTAGTTACATCCCTAAAACAAAAAGTAAAAGCTCGATAGTACATCAAGCTGTACATCCCTATCAAGTTGTCTATAGAAATATATAACAGGAATCAGCAGTCAGTCGCGTAATTGACAAAAATATTTACCCGCGCAAATTTACTACCGGCGGCTCCACCGCTTTTTTATTAAATATTTTTATATGAAATGATAAAAAAGTGAGGTGACAAAAGTGTTAGGCTAAAGTTCGGTTTATGGGGGAAATTCCTAAAAAATAAAACTAGTTATTTTTATACTAATTTTGGGTCGGGGAATCCGAATCTGAAAGAATTAGGCGGCGGCAAGCAATATTAACTGAGTTACACGACTTTAAAATTTTTTATTCACACACAGGAAAATAGTCATTTTGGAAGCATTCTGATTCCTAGAAAATCAAACTAGTTATTTTTATACTAACTATGGGCCGGGGAATCCGAATCTGAAAGAATTAGGCGGCGGCAAGCAATATTAACTGAATTACACGACTTTAAAATTTTCTATACACACACACATGAAAATAGTCATTTTGGAAGCATTTTGACACACGAAGTACGAAGATCATAGAAAAACAAGATAACATAGATGTTTTTACCACACAAAATTAAGTGTTGCCATTAAGCAGTAATATCAATAACGTAAAATAACATGTTTATATTTTAAGTACTTATTTTTTATAAATTTTACTCACTTTTGTATCACAAACCATGTTACATAAACCCAGCGTAGCTGCTAAACTACTTGAAAACAGGGATGTTTTTTTACCGTGACGCGAACAGGCGGTATAAAGGGGCACAAACCATGTTACACAAACCTAGCGTAGCCGTTAAACTACTTGAAAACAGGGATGTTTTTTTGCCGTGACGCGAGCAGGTGGTATAAAGGGGCACAAACCATGTTACACAAACCTAGCGTAGCCGCTAAACTACTTGAAAACAGGGATGTTTTTTTGCCGTGACGCGAGCAGGCGGTATAAAGGGGCACAAACCATGTTACACAAACCTAGCGTAGCCGCTAAACTACTTGAAAACAGGGATGTTTTTTTGCCGTGACGCGAGCAGGCGGTATAAAGGGGCACAAACCACGTTACACAAACCTAGCGTAGCCGCTAAACTACTTGAAAACAGGGATGTTTTTTTGCCGTGACGCGAGCAGGCGGTATAAAGGGGCACAAACCATGTTACACAAACCTAGCGTAGCCGCTAAACTACTTGAAAACAGGGATGTTTTTTTGCCGTGACGCGAGCAGGCGGTATAAAGTGGCACAAACCATGTTACACAAACCTAGCGTAGCTGCTAAACTACTTGAAAACAGGGATGTTTTTTTGCCGTGACGCGAGCAGGCGGCATAAAGGGGCACAAACCATGTTACACAAACCTAGCGTTAGGTTAGGTTAGGTTACGCATTTTTAAGACTACGAATTTTCATACTTTTGGTTTAAGAATACGGCCGTTGAGATAGTTGTAATTCATAATATAGGGATAAATATTTTTGAGAGCTGGTAACACTGCCGGCACATGTTTTTGTACATTTCTTGTTTTTCTATGATCTTCGTACTTCGTGTGTCAAAATGCTTCCGAAATGACTATTTTCATGTGTGTGTGTATAGAAAATTTTAAAGTCGTGTAATTCAGTTAATATTGCTTGCCGCCGCCTAATTCTTTCAGATTCGGATTCCCCGGCCCATAGTTAGTATAAAAATAACTAGTTTGATTTTCTAGGAATCAAAATGCTTCCAAAATGACTATTTTCCTGTGTGTTTATAAAAAATTTTAAAGTCGTGTAACTCAGTTAATATTGCTTGCCGCCGCCTAATTCTTTCAAATTCGGATTTTTCGGCCCATAATTAGTATAAAAAGAAAAAATGATTTTTTTTGGACCATCCCCCATAAACTGAATTTTTTTCAAAGTGTTTATTACACATATATACAATAGAATAAGTATTGTTGTTTACATAATCTGTGATTTTAGTACCGTTTTCACATAAAAACATCACGTGAGTCATTTTTAACCTATTTTTAATGTTTGCGTTCTAAATTTTAATATTTACAAATGTTAATATTTATTTGTAATATAATAATTTGAAAGCTTATTTTGTAACCTTTCTAAAACAGTTTTTTCTATTCGGCTACGTTCAGAAATGTTTCATTTATAGAGCTTTAATTGTGACGCGGTAATAACAAAAATTTTTCTTAAAATGTCATTTCGTTAGAGACAGTTAAAGTGCTTAAATGGCGATTTTCGGAGGGGTTAAAATCCATAATTTTTTTTAGTAAGTTTGTAGATGCCGTTGTTAAGTGAGTCTAACTGTAACTGTTGTCTTTTTCTTCAAAATTCACAATGATTGTATATTTATTTTTCCACCAGAATATAAAAGAACTCCTTACATTGTGGAAAGATGACCTGCAGGCATGTTCGCTAATTCTGTACCGCGCCGTGGGCCCTCTAAATCAAGCAGCTCTCTTTGGGCCCGGCTCCCCGTTGAGGAAGACAGACCTTCGATTGCGCACCCTGCCCTTCCCCACCCGGAGGCCTTCGCAGCGTGAACTGTTGAGAGCACACGGTGTTCTCAGCACCGTGGAAATATATGGTGAGTTAAAACAAAAAAAAGTGAATTAACTGAAAAATTGTTGATCAATTGAAATGGCATTAGCTGTGTTTTCATTACCAGATCTGAATAACTTGGCACTTCCCAACCTTCCTCTTCCGTTTAGTTTCAGCTTTACAACAAACACCAGATTTGGATGTCATAGTCGCACCAACCTAACCTATCTCAACCTTCCTATTTCCCATCTCATTTCCCTCTCCACTTCCTTCTGCTTTACAAGATGCTCCAGATTAGGATGCCATAGTCTCACTAACTCCGGACTCCTTATTCATAAAAAAGATGCAAAATTTTAAAGTTATACATAATATGCTATAATTTATTCTTAATCTCTTTTCTTTCAGAAACTTCAGAGATATTCCAAAAAGCTGTTGGAACAGTCAACAACACCGGAAATACTGGTGCTAAAGATAACAGCAGAAGACCCCAGAAACCCAGTCCTGTAAAACTGGACCGGGCCAAATCCAGAGAAGTGGTCCCGCGAGAGATCCCTGAGGGACCCCCCATGTCCAGTGAAGACGAGACTCCCACCTTCCAGCCTTCCACTTGCCCAGCCAATTGGACTGACACCTTATCTGACTATGACAAGTCTCTCAAAAAGCCTGAAAAGGATAACATCTTGAGGCACGACAGTGATGAAGAAACCACACCTGTCATCAAAAAAGTTACAAAGAAATTGAATAATCTTGACTTGACGGGTACACTTGAAGAGTTTGATGATTCAACCAAGAAAAAGAAGAAGACAAAAAGGAGAAATCCGGATAAGCAAAAGGGAGCAGAAACTAAATTGATCCAAGATAAGGTGAAGAAGGATTCAGATGAAGTTGTGAAGGATGTTAGGGAAAACTCCGTAGAAGATGGAAAATCAAAGCCAATGAAAGGAGGAAAGACGTTGAAAATTGGAGCTATTGTTGAAAAGGTATTTACATTATTGTGCAAAATGATATTCTCTTACATTAGTGTGGTGATTTCTCATTTTTCAGGTGAGATTGATCATGTAAAATATCTCTTGTTTATGGGTAGTAAAAGCATACTCTTATAGGTAGAATACTAACTCTTATTATTTGTTCTGGGGTACAAGTTACAATCTCGGAAGATAATAAGGCAAAAGACGTGGAACATATTTATAACATATACCCTGTCAATTTAATAATAATACGCTATCTCCTTCATACACAGTTATCTCTTTAATACATTTAGACACACATTCACTTACAATTAAGTAATTTGCTCTCAGTTTTAACAGATTTACCTATAATATCCCTAATTGTCAGTTTTTAATCCATTTTTAATCCACAGCAGCTCTCATTGATTTTTAGAAATGTTTGCTCTGTTATAATTACAGTTGTGAGTTCAAGAACCATTTCGAACTTGTGTGTGTATCTGACTGCCATCGTTTGATTTTACTTTTGTGACTGTTCATTATGTATGTATCAATATTATTTGTAATGAAGAGAATAAGGGTTTTTGAATTGGATTTGTGTTTCTCTTATTAATTAACCTTTTATTTTGTAGTTATGGGAAAGTGTTAAGACCGGGGGCACAGGTCTATCTCTGATGCTGGACCGATGGGAGGGTCCCCCAAGCCTCGAGGAAGCCATAAATACCCAAGATCCAGCCGATGGGAACACGGCGCTGCATAAAGCAGCTATTGCAGAACACCCTGAAGCTGTCACGTAAGAAATAAATTATTTCAACCTGTCAAAATATTCTTCATGGATAACTTCTCTGTTATTTTCAATGTCTAATTCTCTTTCCTCCACTACAAGATTGGATATATATATAATAGAAATAAATGAAGATATGACATAAGGCGTGACTGTCGCCAAGCCACAACAAACTTCACGGATTATCAAAGCGACGGAGCCAATGAATGTTATATGTTTGGTGTGTAGATAAAGTAAAGGCAGGGGCCGCTGGGCGTAGATGCGATTGGCAGTAGTATGGATGAACGATGTTGGGCACATGCTTTCATTCTAATAATGGCTCAAAGCCCATCATCTAACTTGTTTCTATTATCTATGATTGAATAACATCATTGTACTTTTAGTACTGCATTTTATTATAAAGAATTTCAATTAATTATTATCTTCCCTGATATGCAGGCAGCTCCTCAACGTTGGAGCTGACCCGTGTTCTCGCAATCAAAGTCTTCAGACTCCTTACTCCGCCACCTCCCACCCGGAGACCAGAGTAGCCTTCAGACTCTTCCAGGGACTGCATCCTGATAAACACAACTATGCCAAGGTATGAATTTTGTCTTGTTACTACATATGATAGCTTATGTTCCATTACCTATTCGCCCTGTGGAATATACATTCTTGTATATTATAATCTAAGAAATTTGAATGTATGTACATACATGCATGTTTCACGAAAATGTCGGTAAAAAGGAAAACTTCAGTAATTCTTGGTTCACCATTCTACCACCAGAGTGCTGGTTGCAATAGTACTGGTTGCAATTGTGTTGGTTGCAATAGCGCTGATATCAACACTGGCGATAAATAGGAGGACTATATTATCTTTCTCCAATCCAAACCCCAATCAACGCCGAATACAGTCAGTTGTTAACCAGACAACTGGTTTTCACGCACATGTGCACTATAATTTTTACAACAAAGCTTGGCACTCGCGCACATGTGCTTACTCTAATACCATCCATTTTGGAATTTTTTGCCATAGAATATTTATCTTTATGCTTTTAAAATTTTTATATAGGACAAAATCAGAATCGCTTGCGCTAATGTCACCGTATATTATACTTTTTTTTTCGTGAATTTATCCTCAATGACGGATTACGAAATAAATTATCTAAGAATGTCGTAATTCATTTTCGTTCAATGGCATCCCAAAAATAAACCTAATTAAATTTTCAAAGGAGTGTGAAGGTCCTTCTTTCTTTGAAAGCACCCTTGATTTATTGTTTTTCGTGTAGGGTTTTTTTCAGGTTTATTAGAAATAATAAATCCAGTTTTCATAAAACCAGTACATATTAGCATATTTGTTTGACAGTTTTTTTACAGCTATTCTGGGGAAACGTCTTACATAAACATGAAATACCTGTATATGAATAACTAGCTGAAGTCCCCGGCGATGCCTGGGCTTTACATAGAATTTTCGAAATCAAATGTAGACAGTGACCTTCCTCTTGTTTTGAAGGATGTGCAAAATTTCATCAACCTTGGCATAAAACTGTAGATTTGCATACAAATCAAATCCACACTGTCCGCTTGCCAGCCCGCTCGTCCACCACATACAGACATTCTCCTTTGTATTTCAACCGATTTACACAAAACCTTAACAAATTATATACCTAAACCTTCCTCATGAATCACCTTATCTATTGGTGAAAACCGCATGAAAATCCGTTCAGTAGTTTTTGAGTTTGCGAACAGACAGATGCGGCGGAGGACTTTAATTTATAATATTATTTAGAGATAAGATACATTATGTGGTAAACAGAAAACAATTGCAAATACATAAACATAAATCATTGTTTTTATTCCGGTATTTGAATTTTAGTCATTAAGGTAATACAGTGAAACCCTCTTAACCTCTTAAGAAGTTTCGTGGCATAAGAAGTTTGGTTTTTTCAGACCCTCAGCCCAAAATTGGCTCAATTTTTCTCGCGTTTAAGATTTTCCTGCTTTTTTTTCCGGTCCCATGGAAAACTTCTTAAGAGGGTTTCACTGTATTCGCGCAGTTCCATGAATTCTCAGCCGACTGTCGGGTTTTACAGGAGGTTAATACATAAATTTCAATGATTGCTTTGAAAATTTTTATTACGAAATGCTGATTTGCTGTATATAATTAAAGATATTGAGTGACGTGTTGTATTGTCGCCAGGCCAATATACCCGGGCCCCTGACGATGGATTTGCTGGAGCAAGAGAAGGATAAGAAAGCTGCGCAGAAGAAAGCCAAGAGACAGAAGGACAAAGAAAAACTGCAAGAGAAAATCAAAGTTGGCAAATTTATGGATCTTAATGATAAGCAAAAGGTTTGTATTTTTTAATTTTTTTTGTGAAAATTGCTTAATAGTCTTGCTCCCAATCGTCTGGAGCCAGTGGGACTATAACATCTCCAAGAATGGGAAGTACCTCACTATACGGTCACCAAGTACGGATAAAGCTATTTTGACGCCTCATGCTAATTTCTTCGCTTTTGGGAACAGCTCATATAGTAGGTCTCATTGAAATCGTTGTGTCTCCCTTACTATCATGGTAAGAAATATGATCTAAACGCTAGAGAAAGAAAACTTCATGCTTTATATTCAAATCTAAAAGTTAACCACAGAAGAATTAAATGTACACATCCAAGATACCAAAGTTTCCGATCGCAATTTGAATTTTTTTAACTTTATGAAATTTTTAAAATTATTTTTACATGAAACAACAAAAAACTGAGGTGACAATATGTGATGTAGAGTAATTAAGTATTTCTTATGGAAAGAATACGATAGATGGCGGTAAGCATGTAGCTTGCACCATAGCTCGCCAGATGGCATTGGCGTACAAGAAGCAGTCTCAGAGATATACTTTGCGAGCTCCCGTGGCAAGGCTCCAGAGATTTACCTACCCCCGAATAGTAAACAGACGTAGCTAACCAGCTAGGTTATTCCAGTAAATAAACACTTTTATATTCAAAGAACCTTATTTAATAATTACTATCTGCCGAGGAAAGGGCAGACATAACAATTGGCGCAGCCGTATAAGTATAATTGTGTGAAAGTTACGCGTGCGAATAACAATTGGTGCTGGACACGGAGGACTAAGTCACTGCTGGAGTGACTTGCAGTTTTGGCAAGGAATCGGAAGAGATTCTGCTCGAGATTAAGGAGCATTTGGTTCCGTGGCTACGGGCTGAATAAGAAGATTTTTGTTTTAGGAACAGAAGTGAAATACCGCAAGGAGGCGATCTGGTTGTGGATCATTGGATTAATCAGAAGTTTCAAGGTCAAAACGGATCATTGGATTAATAGTTTCAAGGACGAATCTGTGGATCATTGGATTAATCAATTAATCAGAAGACAAGGATAAAACCAAGAGGGAGACCAGAAGAGTTCCTGAGATAAGTATTTTTGATTCTTTGAGAGGGATTATTTGTTATTGTTTTCTTGTTGATTTTTCTTTGCCGATTTATTTGTTGGGAGTTATGGAATCGGGTAGAATACCACCGTTTTGCCATCTCTCCGGAGACTGGGGGTTGTTTCGACTTCGGATAGAGCAATTTTTCGTGATCCATGATGACAAAGCGTCTGTGGAGAAAAAACGGGCTTTTTTATTGAATCTCCTAGAATCAGAAACGTTGACCTTACTAATTAATCTGTGTTTTCCAAGTAAAGTAACGGACTTATCTTTTGATAAACTTTTAGCGCTTCTCGACAAACATTGTAACAAAAATCGTTCAGTTTTTAAAGAACGGGAGAATTTTTTTTTAGCGAGGCAACAACAAGGCGAGACGATAAGAGATTTCGCGGTTAGACTTCGTTCTTTAGCAACGTATTGTCAATTCGAAACGAGGCTTGAAAAAAATCTTATAGACATGTTTGCAATTGGGTTGTTACCGGGGCGCGCGAAAGAGAAAATTTTTGTAGAAGGGCAAACGTTATCGTTTAATGAAATAGAAGGACTTGCAGTTAGTATGTCAACTTTGGATAGTGCTAATACAGTAAAATCAGAAGTAAACCTAGTAAAAAAACGAGTTACTAGCGATGGGGTCAAGCGAGATCAGCGTAGGGAACGATCGACGAGCCCCAAGGGTAGTTTTAACACGAAACCAGCTTATAGGTTAGGATCAAATTCAGGTACGAATTTTAGATCACCCGTGGGTAGTGTTAGAAAACAGTGTTTTATTTGCAAAAGGAATGATCATCTATCGTTTGATTGTAAATTTCGTAATGCGAAATGTTTTAAATGTAAGGGCGTTGGGCATTTACAGAAATTCTGCAAGAATAATCCAGGTACGAATTTTAGATCACCCGTGGGTAGTGTTAAAAAACAGTGTTTTATTTGCAAAAGGAATGATCATCTATCGTTTGATTGTAAATTTCGTAATGCGAAATGTTTTAAATGTAAGGGCGTTGGGCATTTACAGAAATTCTGCAAGAATAATCCTATAAATCCCATTTTTGAAAATCACAGGGATAGTAAAGTTTTAGTGGCGTCAATTAGTCCGATTACTGCTGAAATTGAAATTAATAACAAGAAGTTTACGGCAATGATTGATTCCGGTTCATCTTTATGTGTGATGCCGGAGGGTATTTTTAAACGACATTTTAGTTCAATCATTTTGTCACAAGACAAGCGGATTATTTCAGGTTATGGAAATAATCGTTTAAAAGTCGTAGGAAAGGCGATTTTTGATGTGAAATTTAAGGGTAGGAACAAAAATATTAATTTTATTGTAGTAATAAAAGGAACAGAATTAATTGTGGGAAGAGATTTTATGGAATGTTTCGATCTTGGGATAACTTCTCAGGAGACAATTAATTTAGTGACGCCGCAAATGAGGAATGGAGAAAAATTTATTCAAGATTACCCGGAAGTTTTTTCTAACTAGTTGGGTAAATTTAAAAAAAAAAAAAAAAATTTAGTTTTTTTTTGTTTTTGTATTTTTTTTCTTGTGGTTTGTAAATTTTTTAGGTGTCTTTTATAGTGAATAAAGACGCGGGTCCAAATTTTTTTTTTCAATGCTAGGCCGATCATATTAACAATAAAAGTAAGTTGAGTCTGAATTAAAGTCAATAGTAAAAGACGGAATAAATTCTTCGATTAATTAGTGGGGAGTTTGCTTCCCCGAGAGTACCATTAAGTAGGAGGAAGGGTGATATCATTTTGATATTAGAGTTGTTTGTACATGGCGTTACTTAACAACTTCACCGATCAGATTTGTTTGTAGAATTTGTTTGTACATGACGATACTTACAAGATACCCGATCTCGTTCGTATTAGAATTTGTAGTACATGGCGTTACTCACAAATTATGCGTTCATTTTTTTTTTATTTTGGAAATTTTAGCTTTTTGTACATGGCGTTACTTAAGTGATAATTTCAAGATACCCGTAGCTTACGTTGGTACATGGCGATACCTTCGAGCTTTAGCTATAGGATTGGGGTTGAACAAATTTTTTCGGTTTGGTACGGAAGAGAATGACATTATGGGTAGACATTTTGTCATTAATGAGGATTTTAGGGGAACACAAAAATATTCCAGTTTTGGCGGCTAACAGATTGCAGCGTTATGGCAATATATTAGCCGGATTTGCGTATAAGGTAGAATTTGTTAAGTCATGTCATAATCATGCGGATTTTCTATCTCGGTTTCCGGTAGAAAATTCTCAAGAAGAATTTGAAGATGATTATGGATCAGATTTTGTGTGTTATGTAGATAAATGCGAGCACATAGATATCAAGCTCATTTCCACAGCTACAGAGACAGACACGGTTATTCAGGAAGTTTTAACGGGTTTGCGTAAGGGCTGGCCAAAACGAGTTGGTCGAGACGATGTACTGTGGAGATTCTGGGTTAAGAGAAACGAAATGTCCATAGTCAAGGATTGCCTTTTCTGGCAACATAGAATTGTCATTCCGAGTTCCTTACAAGAACATGTGCTAGAGTTATTACACAGATCTCATTTAGGAATAGTTAAAATGAAGGGCCTAGCAAAAGCTTATTTTTGGTGGCCATCACTGAACAATGACATTGAAAAAATGGTTCTAAAATGTGATGATTGCGCGGCTATGAGGCCGGCACCTTCTAAGAGTCATTTGTCAGTGTGGCCGAACCCTGGGGCAACTTGGAGTAGGGTGCATGTAGACTACTGCGGACCGGTAGCAGGAAAAATGTTTCTTGTAATTTGTGACGCTTTTTCCAAGTGGATCGATTGCTTAGAGGTTCCAAGGGCGGATTCGTTTAACACGATTAAGGAATTGAGAAGAATTTTCTCTAATTTTGGTAACCCTGATTGCATAGTTTCGGATAATGGAACAGCATTTTCTAGTGTAGAGTTCAAAGAATTTCTTAAAGAGAATAACATAGAATTTTTAAATTCACCGGTAAAATTCCCTCAGTGTAATGGACAAGCTGAAAATTCAGTTAGAACGGTAAAAAATTTTTAAAAAAAAATTATGGTTAGGAATAATTTTCCAGTAAATTATGGAAGTAGATTATGTGATTTTTTATCTGATTATCGAAATTCGCCACATTGCACAACGGGATTAGAACCGGCAGTCTTGATGTTTGGTAGGAGACTGAAATCAACTTTCAGTAGTTTAATTCCTAAAACCACTCAGGAAGATGTGTCAGAACAGAGAAAAATAGCTAACGATAATATAAAAAGGAGTCAAGATAATCAAATAAGGAATTATGGGGGCGTAAAAATTAGGAATTTACATGTTGGTCAAAAGTGTCTGGTCAAGGACTTCCGTCAGGTGAATAAAGTTGGTTGGGTTAGAGGTATTGTAGAAAGGAAAGTGGGTAAAAAAGTTTATATCGTTAGGATCTGTGGTACTCCGTTGACTTGGAAGAGGCATATTGATCAGTTAAAGAGTTTATCTGTGAGATAGGAAGAGGAGAGTGAAGATAATAACCCACCCACCGCGTCTGAGGTCACGAAATGCGCTTCAGACGAGTTGGGGACCTCAGCTTTGTTGAAGGGGCTAACGTGGAGTTCTCTTGATTTCAGATTACCAGCGGATGATCGAGAGCAAACTACTCAACTAAGACCTTGGGAAGGAAGGCTCCGTTCAAGGCGTTCATAAAGGTCCCTCCCAGAGAAACAGAAATATTTAAGTTGAAATATTTAAAATCATGACTATGTTTGGTTGAATTTAGAGTATAAAATCATGTATAAATGAAATATTTAAAATCCTATTTTTTTTGTCAAATTGTATAACTTCTTTGAAAAGAACATGTCTTGTATTTATTGTAGCCAGGGCTTGAGGTTAGGTGGGGGAGGGTGTGATGTAGAGTAATTAAGTATTTCTTATGGAAAGAATACGATAGATGGCGGTAAGCATGTAGCTTGCACCATAGCTCGCCAGATGGCATTGGCGTACAAGAAGCAGTCTCAGAGATATACTTTGCGAGCTCCCGTGGCAAGGCTCCAGAGATTTACCTACCCCCGAATAGTAAACAGACGTAGCTAACCAGCTAGGTTATTCCAGTAAATAAACACTTTTATATTCAAAGAACCTTATTTAATAATTACTATCTGCCGAGGAAAGGGCAGACATAACAGTTTCTAATATTTTTGTCTAATAAAAAATGTGTGTTTTTTTCATTATCATTAATTTTTAAACTTTTTATGTTTGCATTATGTTTATTTCTATTAATGAAATTTGAAAGTGTATTTCATCATCTTTTAAAAATAGTTTTTAGGTTTCGGATATGTTCAGAAATATTCCATTTGACTTTATTGCAAAGCGGAAATATTCCGAACTTCTGACAGAATATTCCCAAGGTCTGAGTTAAAAAAAAATATATGAATAAAAATAAAGAATGGAACGAACATTAGTATGTCCTTTTCCCTTATTTTTTATTGTTTACCACATCCAGCATGAGATTAAATATTAGCTCTTTTCAGACAAATAATTTTTCTTATTACAGATTGCTTTGGTAACGGAAAGGCGTTGTTTCTCCTGTGGCTCAGCTCTCAACTCCAAACCCTTCCAGTACGAAGAGTTCATGTTCTGCACCATCAAGTGTCTGCAGAATCATAGGAATACACGTCCCCTCAAGCTATCCGCTCAGTGATTTAATCATGATTTAATTACAGCGAAACTCTCTTGTAAAGTTTTTCAAGGAACCGGGAAAACAAACATATATTATGGGATAATTTAGGCCAATTTTTAATTGCATGCTTCATGGGAACGAAACCCATCTTTTTGATTCTTATCAGAAATATTATAAGTGGATTTCACTGTATCAGAGTATCAGAGAGAGATTGTAAATGATGTCATTTTTTCTAGTAGTATCTTCTGTCCTTTTCGTTTTCATACAAAACATGTGAGAAGGAAGAGGACCACTACTTTAAATTAAAAACTTTTATGTAAGAAAAATAATAATAGGAACAACTGAAAATATTAGTCAAAATATTATTAGAAATTATTTTATGAAAGTACCCGAATATGATTCTACATTACTAAATGTGAGAATTCACAACAAATTGGTGCAGTATATGAAAAGAATCACGGATTTGTATTTTTATAAAAAATTTGTAATCGGCTTTATCGGAGATTTCAATTTTTTTTATTTATTTATTTATTGAGAAATAAAAAAATTTGCAGCAATGCTTTAGATCTTTGTTTTTTTTTACAGTAATGGATATTTCAAAACTCTGTAACTCATGATGGAAAGGATGTTTTGAACTGAAAATAGTTGTGTTGACACAGAAATTCCAAACAGTCAGATCTCATCGTTTGAGAGTTTTTTCTGATTAACAGATTTTCTGCTTCATAGTTGATTTGTACCATTAATCGGTTTAATCACAGGAGACCATATTTGTCCCAGCTCACTTAGGTCTCGTAGAAATCATTGTGTTTCCCTTACTTTCGTAGTGAGAAGTATAAACTAAACGGTATTGGAAAGAGAAAACAACACGCTTTATATTAAAATCTAAAAGTTAACCAAAAAATAATTGAAATGTACACTTTTATGAAACCAAAATTTCCAGCCGCAATTTGAAAAAAAAATTGAATTTTTTAAGAATTATTTTTACATGAAACGACAAAAAAGTAAGGTGACTGTAATGTTTATAACTCATTTTATAATAAAATATATATATGTTTTTTTTTTTTCATTACCAGTTATTTTAGTTAAAAAATGTAACTGACAGAATACCCCTGAAATTTGAAGGGTTAAACAGTGTACATATTTCCTGAATAAATATTTATCAAATTGTAGGTAATTCTTTTAAAGCTAATTAATTTAAAGGAGATGCAGTGTACTTATCCTGTCTGGAACAAGATTTTGGCTTAAAATATTTGAATCCTGGTTGTTAATTTTAAGATGGTTGTTTTGTACCTTTGATGTTGTGTAATTTATTTACAAAATACAGGAATTTATTGTTCAATTAAGTTGATGTATTCTGCTTCTACAGAATAATGTTGATTTCTAGGAATTACTACTGTATATAACACAATTTATTTATTATATTTATAAGTCACTGGCTTTATCTGATTTAAAATGAAAATCAAATATACGTATAGGGTGGGCCATAAACATCTTTTGAAATAATCATGAAAAAAAAAATACAGATTGTATTTAAATAAATGATTATTCATAAGAACAAAAATATCCTGGAAAATCATTTTGTAAAAATAATTTTGTCAAAATGGCCGCCATCTTGCCGCTGGAATTCCTCAAAGCAGGCCCTTAGATTTTTGAAAACTTTTCGACACAAATCTGGTGGATTTTGACCATTTCTTGATGGATGTTCTCCTTTAATAGTCACTGATTTATTAACATAGAATTGACTTGTAAGATAAAACATATATATACACAAATATATATTCCATAAAAAAAAGTCAGCTGGGGTTAAATCCGAGCAGCGGGGAGGCCATGGAATATCTCCTCTGTGCAAGATCAGTTTGTTGGGGAAAATTTATTTAATCAATTTCTTTTACTCCATGGCCGCCCTGTTGGTTTTTCTGCCGGTTTCTTCGAAATTTTTAAACCATGATTTAATTAAATTAACACTGGGGCATTGATTAATACTCTGTAATTGGTGATGCAAACGAAATGGGCAGCGTCCATCATTGTTGAACAGAAAAGAACAAAATCATGGTTTTTGTAAAAATGTTTTACCCAGAAAGCTCATTGCTCTCCTGAGAGCGATCCATTGTGACTAAATTTCCAAGAAGCGAGGAACCACGCATAAGTGACCCCGCTCTCCTCCCCCATTCGGAATCGCCGCTAGCACAATTACAAAGGTGTATATGTTTATGGCCCACCCTATATATGAAGTTTGAATATAAAATTACGGCTTTTTACTATTACATTTTTAACAAGTCTGTTCAGCTCCTTGCTTATGCTGACGATATAGATATCATCGCACGCTCAGAATATGAACTAAAATCGGCGTTTAAAAGCTTAGCTACGTCGGCAAGGAACATGGGATTGGTCATCAACGAGGGGAAGACAAAATATATGCCCGTACATGGACGCCAGAAACCACCAAGTATACAGATAGATAATTATACATTTGAAACTGTCAACGAGTTTGTATATCTCGGTACTATGGTGACAAATGACAACAATGTATCCAGCGAAATCAAAAGAAGAATAGTAGCTGCAAATCGATACTACTTTGGGCTACAGAAGCATATGAAATCTCGCCACCTTACCAGAAGAACTAAAGTCCTGCTTTACAAGACCCTTATACGACCTGTTCTTATGTATGGTTCGGAATGCTGGACAATCAGTAAGGGTGATGAAGGAGCCCTAGAAAGTTTTGAAAGGAAGGTGCTGCGAAGGATTTACGGCCCAGTCTGTGATAATGGAGAATGGCGTATCAGATACAACCAGGAGCTATACGATCTTTACGAGGACCCTAATATCTCCAAGGAAATCAAAACTGGAAGACTCAGGTGGGCTGGACATATCCAGAGAATGAGCGAAGGAGATATTCCAAAGCGAATTATGGATGGTGCACCTGGGGGTCGGAGAAGAGTTGGAAGACCAAAGCTTCGATGGCTGGATGGAGTGGTGAAGGATGCAAGCACCATCGGCATCCGAAACTGGCGCAACGCAGCACAACACCGACAGTCATGGAGGCAGGCTCTGCTGGAGGCCAAGACCCGACCTGGGTTGTAGAGCCACAGATGATGATGATGATGATGACTATTACAGAGGCCAATGGATGGTGGACCTTTATTTTGTTACCATTTGGATATAATGTGTAAGAAATTATATCTGTCATAATATACCTGTGTATATATATTTTGTGGTAGTCATTTAATTTTTATACTTTGAATTGTTTGATTTGAATTAGTTGACATGAAGCGGGGTCCATAGCTCGTCATTTGTCTTGACAGTCCCACAACAAGTCAATGAATTTATCAAGTTTGTCAATAAATATTGTCAACTTTTGTTGTGTTTCGAGTTTAGTTGTGCTTCCCTTGTTCGACAGAAAACATTTCCTAAACACTTCATCCCGGGTGAAGCGGGAAGGCAGGCGGGGGCCGGCGGGGGGGTATAATTCATTTAATTGACAGGAGTCGCGCGGTGTGGTTGTATTTATGGAAGAACAAACCGAACGGCTTTTTGAGGTTATGTGTTATGTGTAATGAGCGAGCTTAAATAATCACGAGTTTAAAATATTATTATACTTACGTATAATATTATAAGAAATATATTTGATAATAAAATTATAATATGTATAGTAACAAATATTTAATATAATTATTCGGTATCGAGAAACACAACAAAAGTTACATGTCTTTGTACAGTGCCCTAGAAATGATTTTACACAAAAACGCAAATTTCATAAACAGCCATACATTGTTATTATGTACTTTATTATTATGTTATGTACTACTTGTCAAATTGTGTTGACCATGCCAACTTGAATTATCAGGAAAGATTTCTGACTAATATCGATTATGGCACGACCTAAAGTTACGAATTTAGAGTGCGTAAATATTTACATCAAAAAAAGAATAATTATAAATATTTGATATTATATTATAATTTTATTATCAAATATTTTTTATTGTTATATTATATTTAGGTATAATAATATTTTGAACTCGTGATTATGCCCGCTCATTGCACATAACCACAAAAGGCCGTTCCGATTCTCCACACACGACCGCATTGCGCGGCATCGTCAAAAAATTAATCCCCTCCCGCCGGCCCCCGCCTGCCTACACAACTAAACTCGAAACCCAACAAAAGTTGACAATATTTATTGACAAACTTGATAAATTCATTGACTTGTTTTGGGACTGTCAAGGCAAATGACGCGCAATGGACCCGGCCTTTCATTTACAATTGATTTGTTTTACAATAATTATAAGTAACTAAGTGAGTAAGCAGGGAGGACGGATCTCCAAGCGACTCTGTCCCCCCATACTAATACACACTCCCAGTTAATTGTATTGAATGTTGACCTTACTGAAATATTCAATTCACTTGCGATGACTTGTGGAACATCACCAATTTCCTTCATCCGTGTGTCATCCTTTGGTATTTATTATTAATTATATGCAATCTTGGTTGACGAAATACAGAGTTTAAATAAAAAAATTGTTTATTTTACATACTCTTTGAAACAATCTAGATCTAGATTAACAATTTTTTGCATACCAGGCTACGTGGGCTTAAGGAAAACCACAACATTTAGTATCAGTGATAACGAGAACAACAATCATTATTATTTTTATTATATAATGTCACCAGCGCATCCACCGGGTACAATGGTTTTTTGCCGAATTTCGCTACTTCTGAAAAAGTGTTCATATAATTCAATAGAATTACCTCTGACTTTAAACATATAAATACACTTAAAACTCTTTACTGTTCGCTGGTCCGCCCTCACCTTGAATATGCTAGTGTCATTTGGTCTCCTTTTTATGCTGTCCACATTTATTACATCGAATCTGTACAACATCGCTTCCTACGAGGAATTGCTTGGAGGTTAGGACTTGAAAGAGGAGAATACTCGTATGATGAAATTGAACAAACTTTAAACATTTCCTCTTTAGAAAAACGTAGAAAGGACTCTGATCTAATATGCATTTTCAAAATTATCAACAGTATTACTGACACACCTGCTTTGTTACAACTCATCCAGTTCAACATTCCTTCCCGTAGACTCCGAAATAAAGAATTGCTGTTCCCCAATCAACATTCTACTAATTATGGATATCATTCTCCTTTATCCAGAATGTCGAGACTTGTCAACACAAATCAAGGCATTGAATTTTTTGGTGTAAGCCTTAATGACTTTCGGCAGTCGTTACGCAATGTGGTTTTTTAAAGTCTTTTTAAATCCATCTTCAAGCTACTTGTAGTTATCTTCTCTATGTACTTTTATATTATATGTATTTTGTCAATGCTCTTCATCTATATGTAATCTCCTTTCATTGTGATCTCTCTTTTTTTCTTTTCTGTTCGTGTTATTGTTATATTGTTAATTGGACTATTTGTCCGTAAATAAATAAATAAATAGATTTCATGACAAAAATACATGGGTTTATATAATACTTCAAAGGGGGTCATCAGATATAATATTTCAACATCCTGTAGTGCGTCATTATTTTTATAATACCAAAGCAAATGGAATAAGAAGAAAATGTAAACAAATTTAAACCTAATTTATGAAAATATATGATTGATTCATTTAAAAATAAAATGTTTTAAACATAATATCCATGCATATAAGGATTGTATTAGGTCATAGGTAACTATGAACCTATTTGAAAAAACCACAAACAAAAATATAAATACATTTTTAATTTTTTTATCGTACGTAAAGCTCATTACATTTCAGGAATCTTCAACCCGTAAAAAAACAGGTTTTTTACTGTGAGGCCCTCCGTTCATGGAGATACTTACAAACTACATAATTGTGACGCAACCACAAGTACCCTGCAAAAATACTACTCTTTAAAATGCTGGTTTCCGTACACGGCGCTGCCCGAAATATACTGAACTTGATCATTTTTCATGTGCAGCCGTGGAGTTTCTAACTTTTATTCCAACGTCAATCCATGCCTTTTCCACTAAATCCTTTTTTACATATTTTGGTAAAGTAATTCTGGTAAGCATGCATTTTTTTCCACTTCCAGAACAAATCTAACATTACTTTCATGTTCCGACGCCATTTCTGTCAAATGTCAAATGAATAAGTATCAGACACAAATGATGCGACGCGTCGCGTGCGATCAGCACCACCGGTATCGTGATACTGATTTGAAACCGACACTCGTTGTGTAGCGCCGTGTACGAGAACCAGCAAAATCGTACGGAGGGTACTTACGATCGGCGCGCATGATACGCGCACGAGGATCGAGTAGCTTGTAAGTAGCGTCATGTATGGAGGCATTAATCCATTTATTTTCGGAAGTCCTTTAAAATTAAAAAAAATAATTGGTCGGACTGGGGTTTGAACCTTGAACCTAGGAATTAGTCGACTCTAACATAAAACCTATTTAAAGTTACGTATCGTAATATTACGCCGCCCTATAAACCCTTTTTAAAATTTTTTTTTACATTAGCTCCACACAGGAGGCCCTGAGGAAAATAATTTCCCTCAGGGCCTATGTCATCCTTGGAGACGCTGTGCGGAGGGTTTTTTAAAGGAAAGGAAAGAGTAGATGCTGTGAGAAGGAATATGAGAGGTGGGTAGGAATCTGGGGGTTAGTACGTCCAGGCGTAACGGATGTATGAATCCATCCCTCTAACCGTGGTGCAAGGCAGTAGGTCGAGAGATTCCGGCAGGAGAGGATAAAAAACCTCCCTCAACCAGTCTCTCTCGATCCTGCCCACCACGTGGCAGGCAGACGCATCGGTCGCTAAGACCTGGACAAACCTCACCCCATGAACCCGGGCACCCCTGCTAAGTCACCAAATGTAGTGAACCACTTGGGGTGACCTATGACAGAGGTGTCAGTTATCCAATAAGTGGTTCCCGAGGCGGCGGTACCCATACCCGCTTCCCAAATTGAAATCATCACATTATTTTGGTTGATTACGTTGGACATTACTTGGAAATCCCTTCATAGTAATAATAATAATAATAATCTTTATTCCAGGATGTGGGGAGGATAGTGCAATCCCACACGTCCCATATAGTTAAACACCTACAATTGCATACAACTGAAAATAAATGTGTACCTGTACATGATATCAACGCGTGATCACTTTTTTCACATTTGTTTATAAGAAAGCCGTGTCTTACGCCCACGGGTTATTGTTTTAGTGTCCAGTCGAGGCACACCATTGGCCGGAGGATATCAGTCAGACAGATGTGCAGGCGTTCAAACAGCAAAATTCGAGCAAACAGGAAGTTCATGACGTTATATTTATTAATG
Organism: Limnephilus marmoratus; assembly: GCA_917880885.1. NCBI lineage: Eukaryota > Metazoa > Arthropoda > Insecta > Trichoptera > Limnephilidae > Limnephilus > Limnephilus marmoratus. The sequence continues at coordinate 21,441,378 of OU862919.1, read as the reverse complement.
AATTGATTAAAAAATACCTTTTTGAAAAAGTATCGAAAGTGACCGGCATATCTGCAATATCAATAAAAAGGTTAAAAAAGGACAGGAATTCTGAATTCCCCCAAAAAGAAGTGGAAACGTTTAAAGTGATCCACTAGTCTTTGCAAAATTCGAAATCGTGATCTCCGCCTCTTTTGGGGAGGGACTTAAAAAAACTCAAGAAGACTTTTTTGGAAAGGTTAGAGAAGGTATTTGAGAGTTTTTTTTTATAGATTGATTTCGTAAAACCCTGTAAAAAACATTATACTTTCTTAATAATTCTTTATTATAATAACAGGGAAATTTAAAATTGATTTCACGGAACTTAGCGATGTAGAGTCTAGGAATGTCCGTTCGCTACTGCAGTGGGGCGTTAACCGAAACAAAATGCACATAGTCTTTATGCCGGACTTCATAAGGTTAAATTATCAATTCCAAATTCGTTGAATGCCGACCATTTTGTTTCATGCTGAAAAAAACAGCGCAAAATTGCAATGTTATGTTTTATTTTGTAAAATTCTGGCACAAATATTAAAATGCTTTAAAGAAATTAATTTGCCACATGATACTATAAAATTTTATCCGAAAACCGGTTCATTAGTAGGAAATTTTTCACTTAAAATATTTTTTATAGGCCTGATATTTTATTCCAAACTTACAAAAAGACGCGTTTATTTCCAAGGCAGTTTTTATGTATTCTACCAGCAGTATTTAATTGAAGCACCTATAATATTTTTAAGCGATCAAATTTTCAAAATCAAAACATATGATTTTGTGTGATTTTGCTTGATTTCGCATTTTAAGTATGAAAACTGACGATTTTGACAAATGTGTAATTCGCCAAGAAATTCACAACTCCCACAGAAAATATAAGCAATTTCCCACAATAAAAAGTTTATGAAGTATTTAAAAAAGATTTACATATTTCAGGTTTTGTAAGTTATTTAAGGAAGGTCATAAAACTACTTAATTTTAGATGGAAAAACAGAAGACAGGAGATGCATTTTAATGGAAATGCAAGATATTAGATTAAAGCGCATGTTTCTTGATAAAATAAGGAAATATGGAATGGAAGGCATGCCAATAGTTACTGATGAAACCTACAGTCATTCATCACGCATTAGCTCCAAAGCTGGGTAGACGGATCTAATAACGGGTTGAAGGCAGCAGTTTCAATCATCTCATAGCCATTCACCCAGGGAGTTCATCTGTTTTCATTCCTAACATTATGTTATATTTAAATATATTCAAATCCAAGCAGAAAACAGGAACCATTTTTAATTAAATCCGTTTTCATTGAATATCTTACTCATATAAAATCTTTGGATTTTTGTCTATTTAAAAAATATATATATTATTTACCACCATATCATCCAGAATTTCATCCGATTGAAAAAAATTGGGCATTAATAAAAGGTTTTGTGGCATCACGAAACGTAAATTTGAAGATGGATGATGTTATAAAACTTGCGGACGAAAAGACAGATGACTTCTTCACCGGAGTGGAGTGATGTATGTCGCCATGCGGAGATGGAAGAAAACAAATATAGACAAATCAAACCAGTTCTGGACAGCTCAGAAGACCATGGACTGGTTTTTAATTTAAAAGATGACTGATGCAAATTATTTTGTGGTAATTCTTTTTATGTGGTTTTCCTTCAAAATAATATATTATTAATTTTGTATTTGTCATGTGAAAGTAAAGTGCTTTTATATATCTAGCTGCTTATTTACAAAACCTACACAGGTTCAGTCGTGGTAGTGACAATTTATATTTTCAATACCAAAATTTAAATATTTAGAAATAAAATAATTAATTTCTAATATACATATTGAAAAAATTATTTTGTCTAGATTTTAGAACAATTTTTGTTTTTGCAAAGTGATATAAAATCCAGTATAAAGGTGTATTTACAATACATGGAAATAATCAGGAATTTTGCGCGTCAACCCGGACACTTAATAATACGATAAATCCACGGTCCCACGCAAGCCTTTATTAGTCTAGCGGTATAAAGCGCTTGACGAATCTTAGCGGCCAGACATTCAGGGAACCAAGAATCGAATCTTACGAAAGCCAAAAGAAAATAAATGTTTTTATTTTTGTAAAAATATTTATATTTTAATATTTTTAAAATGCAGAGTACGACTATGTGCCAATGATTCACTAATATACTTAATTAATTAGAGATAACTATGAAGAACTAATAAATATTTTGGTAAAATTTCGGGATTAGTGTCCATGGTTATGACTAAAGACCGGATTATATGCAACTAAAACAGCCCAAAATATGCATGCAAATATGCAATAAAAATAGCTAAAATATGCACGAAAATCCATAAAAAGGGCCAAAATATGCAACATGAAATAATACAGGAAGTCGTATTTTTTATTTTAGTAAGCTGTTAGTTCTCGAGAATAACAATCGTATTTTCGAAAATATCAATTACAAAATGTATTTATTAATGAAAATTACATATACCTTTAAAAACGTATATGACTAAATACTATTCTAAATGTTCTGTAGACAAATTGTGTCTACGATCGTCGAATTTAAATTTGAGTGCGATTTTTGAACTATAGTGGGCAAAATTTCACCTGTCCTATTGATGAAGCTATTAATTTGGCACAAGGGTTCAAACCCTGGGTTATTGTTCAGTAAGTTTTCAAACTTTTCTTTCAGTTTATTCGGGAATAGCTTTGGCAACGAAGAATTCGTAAGGCGATTTTTTTTCATAACCTGAATAGATTCTTTCAACGCCAATCCATGAGTTCCAAGCGTTTTTCATACTTGCAGTTATGTGGCGAAATGAGTGCTAATCATAGCTAGGTTTTTTTAATACTAGCATCGTCAAACGCTTCTTTACACTGGAAAACTGCCAAAGCCTCTGCACTATCGAAGTTATTGATAACACCCTTGATGGCCTCAAAATGTTCATGGTAAAACATCGCAGCTTCGATCCATGTACCCCAACGTGTTATTACTGGTTCAGGAGCTAAAGGGACATTTGGCAGTTTTTCTTTGTAGGCCTTTATACGAGCAGGCGCCTTAAGGAACACTTTCTTTGCTGATGAAATCAGTTTATTTACATTCGCAAACGTGGATCTTGCTTAGCTATCTGACGTTTATAGTGTCACTATGTGAGGCGATGAAGGAGATCGAGCGTAAATATGCAATATCTCAAATTTTTTGCTAAAATATGCAAATACCGCTGAAAAGGGTCTAAATATGCAAATGCATATGCAAATATGCATTTGCATATAATCCGGTCTCTAGTTATTACGAATAATTTTTAGAAAAAAACTTTAGATTCGCCTTAATCACTATAAAAGGAAACTTTTTGCATCACGGCCGGCGGAAAATAATGCATTTTAATTTTCAATTTCGTTAAATAAAATTTCTCTTCGCGAACCGATACTACGACAGCCCGCCCGCCATATTTTGTCACTGTTATGTTGGTATCCCTGACCTGATACAAAGAGCTAGATACGATTGTAGCCGACTTCGTGGGATATATGATAAGGCGCGTAATTGTGAAATTTGTCTAGCGGACTTGTGTATGTTATCTTTACTTTAAAAAACAGCCTACGTTTTTAAACGGTTTGTCTAGCGGGATTGTGTATGTTATCCTTACTTTAAAAAACAGCCTACGTTTTTGAATGGTTTGTCTGGCAAAGCAGGGTTTGTCTAGCGGGATTGTGTATATTATCTTTACTTTAAAAAACAGCCTACGTTTTTGAATGGTTTGTCTGGCAAAGCAGGGTTTGTGTAGCGGGCTTGCGTATATTATCTTTATTTTAAAAAACATCCCAGGATTTGAATGGTTTGTCTCCATTCCAGTGCCTGATTAGAGGTTCGTTTACATTATATTATTAATTCTGTTTTTCATAATTACGCGCCTTTCATGTATCCCACGAAGTCGGCTACAATCGTATCTAGCTCTTCTTTGTATCAGGTCAGGGATACCAACATAACAGTGACAAAATATGGCGGGCGGGCTGTCGTAGTATCGGTTCGCGAAGTGAAATTTAATTTAACGATATTGAAAATTAAAATGCATTATTTTCCGCCGGCCGTGATGCAAAAAGTTTCCTTTTGTAGTGATTAAGGCGAATCTAAAGTTTTTTTCTAAAAATTATTCGTAATAGCCATGGACACTAATCCCGAAAAATTACCAATATTTTAAATAATCGACTAAACAATGAATAAAGTTGGTTAAAAATAAATTAGTGTAAATTAAATTAAAAAAAAAAAACAAAATGTATGGTGATTGGATATAATAAATATCCAGTGAAAGCAAAATCAAAATTGATGGTGAAATTATTGAAAATGTTGCGAAATGAAATACTGAGGAGTTATATTAGATTCCAAACTAACCTTTAACGAACAAGCTAAATATGCCTAAAAGGAAATTTGGAAAAAGATATGCTGACCTCCAACACAATGATACGAGGGGGTACCCAAAAAAAAACACCGAACTGATGTTGTGGTGGGCTGAGTTTTTGCAGAACCGCATTCTGCCGCTAGGGGGCGTTAAGAGCCACCATTCCCGAGCCCGAGTCACATAAATATACAAACCACCCACCAGAGTCAGTAAGCCATAAATATACAAACCACCCACCAGTAAGCCAATCGTCATCACTAAAGAAGGTTCCGTTCGGTTTAGTGTGCTCGTCGTTTTTGCAATGGCTGATTCTCGTGAACAGCGCGCGGCCGGCCGTAAAGTTTTGCTTTTTGCTCGGAAAAACTGGCACAGAAACTCTTGAAATTTAAAAAACGGCCTACAAAGATGACGCTATTGAGGAAACTCAAGTGATTGAGTGGTTTTACCGTTTCAATAATGCTGAAATGTCAATTGACGATAAACCTCGCTCGCAAAATGTTGAAAAAATTCTCAAAATCATCCTGGGAGATCGACGACGGACTATTGAAGAAATTGTGGAGCTGTCTATTCCGAAATGATCCAATTTTTTTTCCGAGGTCATCACAGGTGACGAATCATGGTGCTACAGTTACGACCCTGAAACGAGGCAACAATCAAGCCAGTGGAAGACTTCAAGTTCGCCTCGCCTCAAAAAAGCTCGTCAAGTGAAATCAAACGTCAAATCAATGCTGATTTGTTTTTTTGATGTGAGAGGAGTCGTCCATTCAGGTTCTTCCACAGGTTCAGACAGTTAACCTGGCTTTCTACTTGGAAGTTTTGAAAAGATCGCGCAACAGTTTGCGGCAGAAGAGGCCTGATTTGCGGCAGTCGGGCGATTGGTTTTTCCTCCACGATAATGCCCCTGCTCACACAGCCCTGTCTGTGCGTCAATTTTTTAACAAAAATGTCATAACCCTTGTGTCCCATCCCCCTTACTCACCCGACCTTGCCCCCTGCGACGTTTTTTTTTCCCGAATGAAAAGAGACATGAAAGGAAAGCGTTTTGCTGACATTACTGAAGTGAAGAAAAAAACGACAGGCGTTGTCAGGCATTCAGCAATGGAATAAAAGATTGGACAAGTGTATTAGGGCCGGTGGAGAGTAGTTTGAAGAGGATTGAAGGTTTTTTGTTTAAAAATTAAATATATAAATATACTTAACAAATAAGTTCAGTTTATTTTGGGTACCCATTGTATTTATCCATAAAATAGTAAACAACCTGTCACAAAATAAAATTATATATAACAAAGATTTTCACAGAAATAAAATAAGGAAGTGCAAGGAAATCAGACTACATAAAAGGACAAAGCGAATATGCAGAATAGTTACTGCACAAGGAGATGAAGTTTTATAACACGCTACCGGAAACTTTAAAGTCCGCACCAATTGGAAGGTTTAAGATGTATTGTAGGTGCTACATCAAACTGGAAAAATATAGTATGCAACATGTAATGTTATAATTAATTAGCAATTTATAAATTTTTGCACAAATTAATAAATAAAATTAATAATAAATAAAATCAATATCCAACCTTCAAATCACTCACCACAAATGCACAGTATTGCACAGGCGAAGAAAACACAAAAGAAAACGAAATCTAGCAACTCCGAAGAAGAAAACATAAATACTAATAAGATTACCAAATATATGTATAGGAAAAGGTGCATTGGAATTCGACGACAAAAATATGGAAAAATCATCCTTTACATTGATAAAAAATTGCTTCGTAGTCTCCCCACTCTTGTCGACATTAGTTTTCTGAAGGTTTCACTTATACCGAATGTGAATTGCACACCCTGATTTTTTACATCAACTCCACAAAGGTACACATTAACCACTGTGCTACACGGTTCAAGATAGAAGTCACAGCGCCTTTAGGACCGTCCCACCGGTCCCACTACTGCCAGTTGACGTCAATTCCCGTAAACTTCAGACTGCCAAACGAGAGGCTGAAGAGAAAAGTGTGGCACTATAGGTCAGCAGATTGGTCTGCGGGCACATTTCAATGCTTTCCCGTGGTCAGCTGTCTGTTTTCGGACTTCGGATCCCTCAAGATATGCCCTGGATGGATGGCTTCATTCAATCCACTAAGCAAATTGGTGTGGGCTCAAAGCCGTGGTTCAGTCGACAATGCTCTGAAGCACCTACAACACATATCGTACGTCCGAAAACAGAACAGTATATAACAAAATCGCGAAGGAAAGCAAGAGGATCATAAATAGGTCAAAATTCGAGCTCGAATTACAGATCAGCAGATAGCTGGCTGCCTGCCCGCATGCCAACAGAACGTGGGCTGAGCGCTTGCGGGCTCAATAGGTTGCAATTTCTGCAAACCCAGTCTGCCATGACGGCTCTCTAGCAAATACCGCCGCCGAAAAGGCTAACCTATTAAGCAAAATGTTCGCGGAAAACGCCTTCGGTTTCTCATTGCTATTTTGTATGAAAAAGCTGAGGATCCGGCATCGGGATGTACTCCAAGCCTTACGAGGGCTTGATGTTAATAAAGCTAGCTAGCCTGATTGAATACCTGCCCTGGTATTGCAGAGGTGCGCTGCAAAAGTAGCTCTAATTTTGGCGAAGCTTTTTAAAATGTCCCTAAAGTCTGGCTCTGTGCCCTCTTGCTGGAAAAAGCGATCATTCACCCTATTCCAAAGAAGGGTGACCGCTCCAACCCGGCCAACTACCGCCCCATGGTTATATTATTATGCAAAGAATGGACGGTTAGGTACATGTTACATCGAGATTATTTTCTCTTGGGATAAGTATAACCTTGTCGAATTTAATGTTTCAAAGACCCAATCATGTCCTGATTACATCTAAAAGGGATCGAAATGAAAATCTAGTCTCCTTCAATGAAAGCAATCTTCCGAACAGGCCTTCCATTGATATGCTTGGTGTAACTCTAAGTGACCAGTTCAGGTACGGGGGCTCCATCGAAAACAGAGTTACGTTTAGGGTTGCCATCTGTCCGGCTTTAGCCGGACATGTTTGGCTTTTTTAGGTCGTGTCCGGCTAAATATTTATATGTCCGGCCTGTCCGGCTTTTGTTAGGCTTTTTTGGTTCACGCGGGTTTTGTCTTCCGAACTTCTGAAATTGGCGGAACATTATTTTCAAAGAGTTTTCTCTTTTAAACACCTAGTGGACCAAGGAACGCAATAAATTGCAAACAATTGCTAAGATTATGTACACATTGTATAAATTTAAAAATGACATGTCACGGATTTTATTAAATGTTTTCCAAAGAAAACGAAGTTTTGGATAAAGTAGGTAAAAACGTCAAATATACAAAATGGTGGATTTTTGTAATTTTTGAATAATTTGAGAAGTCGAGATTTCATTTAAATTTATGTTTTTCGTTTTTTGTCCACAAAGATAAATATGTTTCATTTTATATCTATTTAACGAAAATTTTTAGTCAATTGTTTAACCAGAAAAAAAGTTATGTTTTGTTTGTTTGTTTTATAAGTTTAGTATGTTACGAGTATCTATGTCTACAGACAGAAGACTCAATATTTTTTATTTTGTTATTGACATATATTCTATACAAATGTCAACTGATGACAAGGATAAGACTGATTAATGATTGTTGTTATTAAATTGGTTAATGCGTGATTAATAAACAACTGTAACTTGTAACAGATTTTTTATTATTATGTATAAAAGTTATGTCCAAAATTATGCACGTACGTCCGACTTTTAGGGCAAAATGTCCGGCCTTACGGAGCGCAGAGTCAGGCTTTTCTATTTTAGAAGATGGCAACCCTAGTTACGTTAGCCTCTTAGAAACTGGGCGTATTGTACAGGGCTCGCAGTAACTTTAATAATATACAACTGCTAACCCTGTACAAATCACAAGTGCGCCCCATGATTGAATTTGGCAGCCACCTCTGATCTGGAACCCCAAAATACATGATAAAACCTTCGCTCAATGCAGAAACGGGCGGTCCGTTTGATAGATTCTCCTATCTTAACAAAACGGATTGCAATCTTCAGAGCACAGGTGTCAGGTGGGAATGCTGTCGGTATTTCAATGGAAGATGCTCCGATGAACTAGCATCACTGATCCCTCGGCACCGTTGCATAATCGGAAAATACCCCAAACACGCGCCCAACATATGTACACGGTTGACTCTTGTTACATGAGAACGGGTCGTTTCCACGACTCGTTTGTTTGCGTTTCCTCCCTCCTAAAACATGGGTCTCTTCAAGACTCGTGTTCACTCCTTTCTCTCTTCAAAAAGACCCTCCACTCAGCATCTTCAAAGATGACAGAGGCCCTGAGGGAAATTATTTTCCTCAGGGCCTCCTGTGTGGAGTTAAAATACATTAAATCGACGACAAGAGGTCATTGATGATCAACAAAAATACAGTCGGAGACAGGACCGATCCCTGTGGGACGTCAGCATTTATCCCATAAATGATGAAGAAGTGAGACCTCTCCCTAAAAAATTCGGCAATCCACGTACACAAGGATGCGGGAAGTCCATAAGAAGGCAGTTTGTTGACAAACCATCGTTGCAAAACCCGGTCAAAGTTCTTGGAAATGTCGAGTGCAACCGTTCGGGTCTCACCGTAACGTTCCAGGCACCGCCCCCGAACATGCGTCACATACGCGAGAAGATCACCGCACGAGCGGTTCCGTCGGAATGCATATTGACGGTCGTTAATAATTTTGTTCTTCTCGAGGTATGTGAGCAGTTGGTCGTTGATCACACTTTCCATCACCTTGGATAGAACAGATGTGATCGCTACGGGGCGGAAGTTGGCCGGGTTGGAGTGGTGATCTTTGCAATATTGCAATCACCTTTATTGGATAACCAACACCTCTGCCATAGGTCACCCCAAGTGGTTCGCTACGTTTGGTGATTTAGCAGGGGTGCCCGGGTTCATGGGGTGAGGTATGTCTAGGTCTTGGAGGCGGATGACCAGGACACACTGAACCCCAGATTCCTACCCACCCCTTAAACCTTTTTCCTTCCCAGAACTCTCCTCTCCTACTTTTCCTTAAACAAACCCCTCCACACAGTATCCCCAAAGATAACATAGGCCCCGAAGGAAATAATTTTTCTCAGGGCCTCCTGTGTGGAGCTCATGTAAAAAAAATGATACAGTTAAATATGACCGAATCGGATAGGGATACATTGGCTCAATTGGTAGAGCTGCGCCCCGGCAAGCCGAAGGTCCTGGGTTCGAATCCTAGATGTGACCATGTCTTTTTCTGATTTATCTGTTTTCAGATTGAGTTTCGCTAATATTGTCTTCATTTAATTAAATATAAAAACTATTTGTGTTTTGGAAGTAGGTAGGTAGACTTACTGACATCATTTTTGACCAAATGGATGATTATTTAATAATATTATTATGTTATATTTGTGTTCCCAATGTAAAAAAAAAAACACAATAATATTTTATTAACAACCATTATTTCGACGGTTCCGAAGAACAATTCCGGATGTGCAATTTTGTAGTTTAGCAGTAGAGCTGTTTAAAGTTTCGTTTCTGATTTTTTTTCTTCTGTTTTCGAGATCAAGAATTATAGCATACAAGAAAAAAAAATTCCTTCAAAATTCCGAAAACTCATATTTTCAAATTAAGAGCGCTGCCGGTCGCTGCGAACATTTATGAATAGGTATTTTAAAAAATCTCTTTTATTTCACTCTCTGACAGTAGTCAGAATCGCGCTATAGATGTGTGAGTAAATGCAGGCCTTGTGTGTGTGGGCTACGCGCTTCACCCGTGTCGAATTATTATTTCTGCCGACCACGCATGTTCCAATCTGCAAATGTGTAGAGACAAGACCGCTCGCAGGGGCGTCCTATTGTAAGCGTCCTATGAATATGCTATTATAGCTACTTATCGTTGTTGCGCGCACAAAATATCCTGTGGGTATTTTAGAATATTAGGATACATAATAAAAAAAAAACCGAAAAAAAAAATTGGGGACCCATATTTTTATTTATTTTCATTAATTGTAGAGTTATTTTTGATACCATGTTTGGGTGAAAACAAGTGGGCTTAATATACATTTTTTTATTAAAACCGACAATTTTTTCTTAAATTTTGCATTCAGGATTTTTGTGCGCACTTTTTATGCACATATGATATTTTGTGTAGCAAACGTAGGAAAGGCAACTTGACCTTTCTCATAGGACCCATATCCCTCAGGCCTCGGGCATATTTTTTCATAAGGTCGAAATATTTCCGCTTTGCAATAAAATCCAAATAAATGGAATATTTCGGATAGTATCCGAAAACTAAAAATTGTTTTTGAAAGGCGATGAAATACGCTTTTAAATTTTGAAATCCGAAATAAACCTTTGCTTTTCGAATATAAAAATTTTGAACGCACACATATTTTTTTTTTAAATGACTCATCTTACGTTTTTTCTAACTAAAATTACTGATAACGAAAAAAATAAAAACACGTACATATTTATTACACAAATGTATTGTTAACATTTCCGTCACCTCACTTTTTTATTGTTTCATGTAAAAATAATTAATAGATACAAAATTCCATAAGTTTCATAAACTTTGGTTTTATAAAGGTGTACAATTCCATTATTTTGTGGTTAACTTTTGAATTTGAATATAAAGTTTGATATTTTCTCTTTCTCTTTCGAACACCGTTTAAAACTTATTTCTCAACATAATAGTAAGGGAGACACAAGATCGATATGAGTTGTTCCCAAAGCTAACAAATAGCCGAGGGGGGGGGGGTTAAATTTGGATTTGTGACCAAAACACCCAAATAAATTGAAAATGTATTTTTTTAGCAAAAGGTAGAGAAAATATCTTGTGCTGATAAATATGTTTTATTTTATTTATTTTTGTTTCAAATTACGAAATATTGGTCTTAAAAAAATGAATTTCGTATGATTTTGGGTGCAACTTAATTTTTTGGTAATTTTTTGACAGTTAAATAGAAATATTAAAAAAATATTTTTGCTTTACCTACTGAGTTAATATTGAAGAAAATATATATATTTTAATATTTAATATAGATGTATAATTGTACAGTGGAGTTATATAAATTAGAGTAAGTTCGGGTAATATGGCCTAGTCGGCCAATATGGCCAGTATTATTTTCTCCGACACCAACCAACACTAGTGGTTTATCTATACGCCATATTGTCAGGCCCCTTCCCTTAACCCCCTCAGTAGATTCTTGCGTTGCGGCGAGTGCACGTTTGTCCGGCGAGTGCGATGATCGAAAAATATCTGATTTGATGTTATTTTGTTGGTAAGTTTCACTCATTACTGTCCCTCAAATAATCATTGTTTTTATATTGCTTATACACAGTTTTGTAGTTAAACTTTTAATTAATAGTGTGGTGACCTTTTTTAAGCACTTAACTTAATAGTTTTTGGGTTAGAATTTTATTTGTCATAAACGTCTTTGCGGCTATTATGGCCACTAGGTAGGTGGCCAATATGGTCTACCGGGCCATATTGGCCTCACAAAACGTAAATCTTTATAATATGTTAAATTTTTTTTTCTAAAGGCAATGGCTTTACGAAAACCAATTTTACAAAGAAAACGCCAAAGTTTGTGCAAGGTGTTAATGAAAAAGACAATTTAAGATTTATTTATTTATTTATTTATTTGTTTACGCCTTGATGGCTTTTACATGTAAGGTAAATTGTACAGAGCATTATAAGAAGTATGTAGAAGCATAATAAGTATATAGTATATAAAATAATAAACAGCATGACAGACATATGTTGGCACAACACAAGGAGTAAAACCAGTATATTCGTATTGGTCTTAGGCTAGAGTAGTTTCAGAAATTATTGTCACAATATTACCCAAAACATTATTACAAACATACTCGAAGCAAACCGGTCGGCAGAGGTGTAAAACATTTTTTTTTGCGGTTAATATAAAAATCAGTAAATTTCTTGTAATAATTTTTTTATTTTTTTATTTTTTTATTTGCTATTATAAAAGTACGTAAGTTTGTTATTAAAAGTTATTATTGGGAAAAATAAAAGGTACACAGCAATTACATATACAAAGAAGGAATTAGGTACTATGAAAGTAGTTACAGAGCAGTGTGTATTAAATTTTTTGCTGTTAACAATTTGAAACATTAAAATTTTTTTTTATGTAAGTTTGTTATTATTATGAAAAAATAAGATAAAAAATAAAAGGTACACAGCAATTACATATATAAATAAATAAGTAGGTATATACTATGAAAGTAGTTACAGAGTAGTGGGTATTAAATTTGTCACTGTTAACAATCAGGAACATTTGAGGATTCTTGCATCTGCATACATATACGTTTTTTAAAAGAAGCGATGTTTTTATAAAAAAATATGTCCACAGAACAAGTTTCATTCCCCACACGATGCAATCTCTGAAGACAAGAGTTATACATAAAATTAGTGCGAGAAGCAACTATGTTAAAAGGAGCATGGAGTCTAGTATTATGATTGTTGGGGACTTGATAATTTATCATATTCACTAGTTCAGGGCTATCCAAATACCCGTTGATGATTTTAAATAATAATAAAACATCACAGATTTTTCTTCGCTGTGATAATTCAGGTAGTTTAAGCAATTGCATCAAATAATTATAATTTAAATTTTGTATTGGAATGTGCAGTTTATAATTTACGTGCCTTAGAAATCTATGTTGTACTCTTTCAATTTTGTGTGAATGTACATTATATAAAGGCGACCAGAGAGAGGAATTATACTCAAGAATGCTTCGGACTAGTGTTACGTATAGCATTTTGAGTGTATTTGTATACATTAGATCTTTGGACGATCTTAACACAAAACCGAGACATTTGAGTGCTTTATTCGTGATTGCATCAATGTGGGGGACGAATGTCATCTTGTTATCAAAAACGACACCCAAATCTTTTATTAATGTTACTGTAGAAAGATTTACATTGTTAATATGATATTGAAAGAGTATTGGATTTTTATTTCGAGAAAAACTTATAGATTGACATTTGTTAATGTTTAAAAATAAATCATTTATGTTACACCAATTATGTAATCGATCCAAGTTATTTTGCAATATAAGACAGTCCATTAAATTTCTTATAATAGTGTAAATTTTCAAGTCATCAGCAAATAAAAGGAAATGGATACCTTCAAATATTGAAGTTATGTCATTGATAAATAGCAAAAAAAGAATCGGACCTAGATGAGAACCTTGAGGCACCCCACTTAAAGCTTCAATTTCGTGAGATATGTGATTAGATAGTTTAACATATAGTTTTCTAGATGTTAAATAGGTCTCAAACCATTTTAGTAGATTTCCTTTTATCCCATATACTTTCAGTTTGTTTAGTAAGATTTTTTGAGAGACTTTATCGAATGCTTTGCTAAAATCTGTGTAAACTGCATCCGTTTGCAATTTTGAATTTAGATTATCTGTTATATATTTTTCATATATAATTAAATTTGTAAGTGTGGATCTACCGGATATGAATCCATGTTGGTGAGGGGAAATGATTTTGCGAGCCTGTAACATAAATTTTGATAAAAATACGGATTCAAACAATTTAGGTATTGCTGATTGTATACAAATAGGTCTATAGTTAGAAGCATCCGTTTTATCACCTTTTTTATAAATGGGACTAAGGAAACTGGTCTTCCATTTTTGTGGGAAAAGGCCTGATGCTAATGATAGGTTAAATATATTGGTTAGGTGGCCTTTTAAGTTAGATACACAGTTTTTTAAATAAATTGCAGGTATGGTGTCCGGGCCAGCGGATTTCTGAGTATCTAATAGTGTAATTTTATGCTGAACATCGATTTCATCAATAACAAGGTCGTTGAAATCAATAGAAATATTTGATTTAAATTGAGGTATTTGGTTATTGGATGAGTTTACGTCATATACTTCGCCAAAGCATTCGGCAAATAAGTCAGTAATTCCTTGAGGTGTATCCGCAATTTTACCATTGTGGTATATGATAGACGGAATACCAGATTCGTTACTATTAAGATTTTTTGCAAATTTGAATAAATTTTGAGGTTTCTTTTGTAACGATTTCTCTATATTTTCCAAGTATTCTTTGTAACAGGAGATCGATATGTTTTTCACCCTTTTGCGTAATTTAGAAAAAAATAGATAGTCATTCGGAGCTCGAGATAATTTGAATGTTTTATGTGCAAGTTTTTTTGACTGGATAGTACAAATTAGCTCTTTGCTAAACCATTTGGGGTAATTAGATATTCTATGTTTTGTAATAGGGACGTAAAGTTCAATTGATTTGTGAATTATGCAGTAAAAAGATTCTATTATATCATTAACGTTATTACGATTACTAATGAAGTTCCAGTCTGATTTGGCGAGAAACTCGTTAATCTTAGGATAATCAGCTTTATAAAAATTGATTTTTTCTTTAAAAGACTCTAAATTTAAATTTTGTATAGATGTATGCTTAACAAAAAGTGGTGGGTGGTAGTTATCAATTGTTGAAACATTGTCATTTGCATGTTGTACACTTATATTGTTGGAATTGCTAAAAATTAAGTCCAATAGATTATTATTGCAGTTATATATAAAGTTCACTTGTCTAAGATTTAGGAAACATGACATTTCTATAAGTTCACAAGAACCATTACTGGACGTGGAATTTGTACGAGTATTATTGTTGGTAATATCCCAATGAACAGTTGGTTGATTAAAGTCACCTGTAAGGATAAATTTAGCGTCCGGATATTTTCTTCGCAATATTTCTACTTCTTGACAGTAACTAGTATATAGCTGGATATCAGATGAGGGTGGAATGTATGCACAACCAACTATAATTTTTTCACTTTTATTTGTCACTAAAACAAACAGTTGTTCCACGTTGATGTTTACACATTTAAGTTTTCTTGTGGGTAATTTGGTATTAATTGAAATTAGACAACCACCTCCCCTACTTTTGTTGCTAGTATTAGTATCACGGTCCATTCGATAGGTGTTATGGGAGTGAAATCCTAACTCACCATTTTTAATATCTGGGGTCAACCATGTCTCAGTGAAGCAGTAAATATCATATTCTAAGGTCGGTAGTTTAGTTCTTAAATTATTTAGTTTAGTTTTAAGTCCTCTTACATTTTGGTAATAAATGTTGAGAGTTAGTGGTGTGGATTTTCGGTTATGAGTCAGTTTTTTGGAGAAAATTTGACAATTGTTGGGATATTATTAATATATTTAATAGTGATATCTTGCTCACCTGATGTTTGCCTATTTTTCAGTTCCGTTCTTAAATCATTTAACTGATTCCTTTGCGCAAATGATAGATCCGGGTACATGCGAATGTTATTTTTTAAAGAGTGTTTTTTGCCGAGTAAGATTTTAGGCCATTTTGACTCGGGAAACTCAACTTTGATTCCCCTCGGTTTATTGTTATCTTTTTTCCCGATTCTGTATATTTTCAGGTCGAGAGAATTTGTGGAGTTGTCCAAGTCAGAAATAATTTTTTTAACGCTGGTGGTATCACTATTCATAATATCTGTTTGGGTTAACGCTTCACTTTCAGGAATATTACAAATTATAATATTTTTTTCTCTATAATTTTGTTCATTGATTTCAGCAATTATTTCACAAACGTTTTTTGTTTGTAAGTGTGAGGGAATAGTAGTGGTTGTAATTGGAGGAATATTTTTATAAACGGACAATTCACCTTCCAAGGTAGCCATTCTCGCAGCCATTTGGCCAATGGAACTAAGTATATTATTTGTTTTTGGCATTATTTTTGCAATATGTTCTTTGGTAAATTTATTGTTAGGATCCATCACAATGCTAGTTAATGCATTAATGGCGTCTTTAGCCAAGGAAATATATGCTTGCGCATCCATAATTAGTTCTAATACTTTGATAAAATAAATTAAATAGTTGGTTGAACTTCCCTGGATAGTGGCTTGTAGTCTGGTATAACGTTCACTAAGTAAGTAGTGGTGGACGGACACTAGGCGTGTAGAGTGCAAGGTACCTCAGCCAATGGTGAACAATAATTTTAAATATGGATGATGTGAAGTTTGTTTGTTGAATTTAAGCGCGTTTACTGTTTTTTTTTTTTTTAGCCCTAAGACTGTGCAGTTGTCGTGTAGTCACTTAGTAGTTGACTAGAAAAAAGCACTAAAAAGAGATATTAATTGGTGTTTATTGTTATTTTACTTGGGACGAAAAAAAGTGCGTGCTCACTGTGTTTACTGAGAGTTATATGTGAGAAGATGTAGAAGATGTAGATGTATGAAATAAGAAAATGGGTCATACTAGAAATAAATACAAGTCTTACTAGAAATCTGGAATTAATAGACCTCGCGAGACAAAATCATGTCCACTTATTATCAACTCCTCCACATTCCAGCCACAAAATACAACCACTAAATAAGTCATTCATGGAACCACTGAAAAAATATGTTTCTGATGAGATAAGATCATGGATAAGGAACAATTCATGCCCACTAACCCAATATGAAATTATGGAAGTTTTTCGACACGCATATCTACGTTCTCAAAGCGGTGAGATACCTGTCAGTGGTTTTCTGCAACAGGGTTATATCCTGTTAACAGAAATGTTTTTAAAGGTCACGATTTTATTGATATGGACAATGAGCCAGAATGTAGAATCACTAATCAAGAAAATATTACACCAAAACCAACAACTTTAGGTTCTACTCCTGCAATAGAAAATGAATCTGTTGACATGACGTCCACCATAAATGAACCTGATATGAGTCATGAGTTGATGCTGATGAGTTGATACTGCTTCAAGAGACGAGAACAGCACACCACCTGTCCGTTTTGAACAAGTTGTAGTTCCCATTACGAGGTCGCCACAGCCTTCGACTTCAAGAGATCAGAATTTTGATAATGCCGTTCCAATTGTCTCCAATACCAGAAAGGGCACTTAGAAAAACTACTAACCGAGGCAGAAAGGCTGCTACGTCGACATTGCTTACCTCATCCTCGTACAAAATGAATTGCAAGACTCTTTAAAAAAGAAAAAAATTAAATCGAAAAGACTGTGGGTAAAGGCAAAGGTCAAAGGTAAAAATCCAAAGTCAAAATCTAAGGGGGTACAAATGTCTAGCTCGGAGGAAGAAAATGAACCATTGTACGATGACAGTTCTGACGAAAGTCCTTATTTGTTTTATTATTTTGAACTTATTTGATATGGTGGGCAATATGGCACTCTTCATTTGTGGCCAATATGGCCCTAGGCCATATTGTCCTACCACATTTTTATTTTAAGATTATTCAAGATTATGTAAAAAGTTTATTATGGTCATGTTTCGAAGTCAAATAACCTTAAACTTATAATTATTTTGTACCATTAAGTTCAAAGGACTGATTTAACCAATAAAAGCTGTTTGATCTCAAAAATTTCGTATTTTATTACCAAAAAGGCTTATGGTGTGCCATATTACCCGAACTTACTCTACATATGGTGTACATACATAGGATACGGTTACATACTAAAATATTGTGCACTTGGGAGAAATTCGAAAAATCTAAATAAAATAGAGGTGAATATAGATTAATAATAAATAGAAAGAATGAGAAAAACAGGTAATTATTTAGTTAATTATTCCTGATGAAGTTTGAGTTTCAGTTTATTGATGTCTTTGGTTTTTTTTATTTCAATGGGAAGGTTGTTGAAAAACTTTATTCCTAAATAGATGTAATTGTTTTGCATTAGTTTGGTATTAAATTTTGGTATTTTGATGTTATCTTCATATCTTTTTGATTTTAGTTTAAAATTTTTTGATGATATTATCTTTGTAAATTTGGGTAATTGCATTTTTCTTGAAGATATTCTCTACTCGAGGCACCGTGAAATCTGCGAAAAGCGTTTCTGTTGGATAAGTGGAGGGTTTCTTTAGGATTACTTTAATGATTAGTTTCTGGATTACTTTGATCGGGGTTAGAATATTGTTGTATGACCCCCCCCCCCATGCAATAATTCCATATTGAATTAATGACTGGATTAGTGCATAGTATACTCTTTTTAGATTGTTGAGATTATTATTATTTTTTTATATGAGCTCCACACAGGAGGCCCTGAGGAAAATAATTTCTCTGAGGGCCTAGGTCATCTTTGGGGATGCTGTGTGTATATTATTAAAAAAACATTTCTTTGGGTAATTTTAATTTATGTGCGACAAATTTGAGTTAAAAAAATAATACGAATTCTTGCACACAAAAAGACTTTTTTTCTCATTTTAATTTTATAGTTTTATATTTTTTTTATATTTCTGTAGTATATAGGGATTTAATTTTATAATTTTATATTTTTTTATATTTCTGTAGTATATGTAGTATATTTTTTTAAATAATTACCATTAATTACAAGTAATGGTCAGAGTTGTCTCTAAAATATTAAAAAGATGAATTTTTGAAAAATGGGATATATTTGTCAGATTATTTAGGAAACCGTGGTGAATCAAATGGTGTAAACAAAAAAAAATTTGGTCGAAAACCTCACATGGGATATTTTGTGAATGCAACGACGATATTTTCTCAAGAGTTTTGAGAATAAATATATATATATATATATATTTTTTTTTATACGTTATTAATTTATCAAAAAAAACATTCTTGCATCTATTTATTATATACTTGATGTGGAAAATAACATAGTTACTATATTAAGCCAAATAATGTATATGCGGATATACAATTGGATATATGCATAATAATAATTATACCATAATAAAAAGTCATACAGCATCATATGTGCTAGAGCTACAAAACTACACTACTTGGATGTTTTTGACCACAAATGTTTAAAAAACTGGCGTAAAAGTACTAATGACGTGTAAGCCCATAGAAGGGTTCTCGAGAAACACAGAAATGCATTGATTGAAATTGCACAAACGAATTGGTTATGGCGACCCAGCTTGAAATGCTGCAAATGGGTCCAATCTTTGTGGCGTCATGTTTAGTTAAATGAGAACAAATAACTTTGTAAAAACAGCTTTATGTAATCAATATTATCAACATATTTCGAAAACAGAGTATTCTCTTCGTCAGGATAAGATTAATATTAAAAGACAAACAAGTATAGGCATATGAGAATTATAGACAAAATATTAAAGGGAGAGGTGATTAATTACTTAAAAATATCACAAAATGCAATTATACATATAAAATGAAATATAAAAATTATTTTTAAGTTAAATACCCTTATAGTATAGCAAAGTCATTGGAGAAGCTGTGTAGAGGATATTTTTAATGAAAGGAAGGAGAGGAATTTCTGGGTAGGTAAAAGTATGAAATGATGGTGGAGAGAGTCCGGCTGTAGAGATCAAAAGATCTCCCACTTCCAGTTTCTCCCAATCCGGCCCGCCACGCAGTAAGTGGACAAAATCATCCGCCACCAAAACCCATGCAGACCTTACCCGTGAACCCGGGAACCCATGCTTAGTCACCAAACATAGCGGACCACTTGGGGTGACCAAGTGGCGGGGGTGTTGGTATCCAATAAATGGTTCCCGGGGCGATGGTACCTATAACGCCTCCCAAATTAAAAATTTATTATAGTACTTGACATAAACAATTTTAATTTTGCACAATTTTAGTATGAAAGCTCGGTCAGTATTGGTATACCGCGATGAGTCACTGAACAGAAAAAAAAACGAATAAAAAATATCGATTACTCGGGCAAGGACAACACTAGTCTACCGATAAAATTCGTTACATCACTACTTCGCTTTATATGTATTTGTCAACACCCTCGTTCCCCGGCCCCCCCAGGAGAACTGAGCGAAAGGGACACCTGCACGTCGGGCCGAAAATACCTAAATAAAATCTTCGAAATCGATGTTTTGTATTCCCCATTTTTCTTCTCCAAAACTGGACCGATTTTAAATTTTTTTTTCACTAACTGTATTAAAAGAAAATATTCTATGTCGGTACGTTTTGCTTTTTTTCAAAATACATTGTTTAGTTTGTATACTGAACGTTTTTTGACGGCGTTTAAATTAGGCAATTTTATTCATTTTTGGAAGGTCCTAACTTCTAAAAGAAGTAAATTATCAAAAAAGCAAAACGTAC
Organism: Limnephilus marmoratus; assembly: GCA_917880885.1. Taxonomy (NCBI): domain Eukaryota; kingdom Metazoa; phylum Arthropoda; class Insecta; order Trichoptera; family Limnephilidae; genus Limnephilus; species Limnephilus marmoratus. Next base: position 21,420,911 of record OU862919.1, on the reverse strand, counting down.
CGACACGCTAGTGGTCGATATCTATATTATGTAAAAAAAAATTTTGCTCTAGGGTCAAAATCCAGAGAGATAAACGGGGAATACGTTTGTATGGAAAAACGCAGCTAGTATTTCCTCTTAACAAAGCGAAATTAAAATAAGCCAAAAGCGCGATTTTTCAATTTTTAGCTGATCCGACATTGTTCTTCGGGGTCGTCGATTAATACTTAGGTACTAGCAATGACAGTAATATTTTCAAATGTAAAAAAGATTCGGTTAAAAAAGCCAGAGTTTAAAATTTCCCTAGATTTTCCCCAAAAATCAGGGTGTGCAATTCACACGTGGTAGAAGTGAAACCTTCAGAAAACTAAAGTAGGCAAGAGTGGGGAGACTACGAAGCACTTTTTTTATCATTGTGAAGGATGATTTTGTCCACATTTTTGTCGTCGAATTCCAGTGCACCTTTTCTTATATATTTGGTCATCTTATTAGTATTTGTGTTTTCTTCTTCGGAGTAGCTAGATGACGCTTTCTTTTTTGTTTTCTTTACTTGTTCATTTTGGAGTGGTTTGAAGAATGGATATTGATTTTACAAAAATAAAAATATTTATTTTATTTTGGATTTCGTAAGATTCGACCCTTGGTCCCCTGAATATCTGGCTGCTAAGGTTCGTCAGGCGCTTTATACCGCTAGACTAATAAAGGCCTGCGTGGGACCGTGGATTTATCGTCTTATATTGGAACCGAGTACCCATGAAATAAATAATTATTTTATTGCTATCTCATTCTCTCGCAGGCTAAATCATGTAGATGTATGAGTTTGTCTCTTTTTAGTGTCGCTCGTTTCCGTTTCACCGAGTTTCAAATCACAACGGTGCTAAAGAAGTTTTCCCTTCAAAAAAATCGAGTGCAGTTTACATTTTTATTTATTTATTTATTTAAAATTTACGGCACAAAGTGCCATTTACAAACATGTATTATTATTATATTTAAACAGTCATAGTACAGTGAAGAAAGATTGTTTTTTTTTTAAATTTCTTATAATAAGAGAAAAAATTTCTAACAAGTAATGAAAACTTCAAAAGAACAGTGAAATAAAAAGAATAACTTGTTATGAAGTAACCTCGTTACAATACCTAAGGCTGAAATGCTTGATAAGTAGAGCCTTGTATTTTAATAAGGAAATATGAAAAATATCAGCAACATTGGCATAAAAATTACCAATGGTGAGTATTCTATTTATAACAGAATTATATCCAGCGACAGATGTATAATTGTCACAATAATACATACTAGGGAACCTTGATCTAATGGTAGGTACATGAAAGTGAATCAACTTTAATATATCAGGGCTATCCAACTGATGATTTACAATTTTGTATAAAAATATGAGATCAAAAATTTTTCTTCTGTCACTTAACTTCGACAATTTCAATGAGTATAATAAAAAGTCATAATTTATTGATTCTAAAGGGATTCCAAGTCGAAAATTAATACACCTCAAAAACTTGCGTTGAACTTTTTCAATGATATTAATGTGATTATTAAAGACAGGTGACCAAATTGTAGAGTTATATTCTAGAATGCTTCTAACGAGAGATGTGAACAGAATTTTTAATGTGTGAATATTTTTAAAATCTTTGGAAATCCTTAAAATAAATCCTAACATTTTCATAGCCCTGTTGGCTATAGAAGTTACATGAGATACAAAGCAAAGTTTCTGGTCAAAAATGATGCCTAGGTCAAGTATTTCGACTACAGAGATTAAGTCTACATTACAGAGTGCATAATTATATATTATTGGGCGTTTAATTTTGTAGAACCTCATAACTTGGCATTTGTTAATATTTAGCTGAAGTTTATTACCTGAACACCATTTGAAAAAACTATTGAGATTCTCTTGCAAGATTATACAATCGTGCATATCATTAATGACTTTAAACAGTTTCATATCGTCGGCAAAGAGTAAAACTTCGATATCATGGAAAATGCTAGTAACGTCATTGATGAATAGTATAAATAATAAAGGTCCCAGGTGAGAACCTTGCGGCACACCGCTGGTAGCAATAAATTCGTAGGATAAACAGTCATTGATCTTTACAAAGAGTAACCTATCAGATAAGTAGCTGATCAACCAAGCCAAAAAATTACCACTTATCCCTAATTTTTTTAGTTTATTTATTAATATTTTGTGGCAGACCTTATCGAAAGCCTTGGAAAAATCAGTATAGATGGAGTCTATACATTCTACATGCGGTAGAAGCGAATCTTTTCCAAAACAATCTCAACCAATACTTGAAAACTGACGCCATAATCAATGCGACCAATGAGCGCAGACCTAGCGTTATTTCCGTTTCATATCATAATCAAAGCGGCCAATGGGCGCAGTTGATGCGTCCCAGGTCCCAGGTGCAGTAATGGTCATTTCCGTTTCATCCAAAATCCAAATTACAGCGGGGCTATAGAAGTTTCACTTCAAAAATTCTCCCCTCGATCTAGAGAAATTTCCCAAGACATATTAGACGAGATAAGTAAACCCTACGTCATCGAATATGGATGAAACTACTTTGTAATGATAATGGACATTAAGAAAACCTTCAAAAAGCTGCCAGGCTGCTGGTCGGCAGACCAAGAAATTCTTAAATGGAATGATCTGGACTAAAGTTATTCGTTCACTCGATTCATTCGTGTACTCGATGACGTAAAATTTACTATTTTTTTATCCCACTTTGACGCCGGCTGCCTGCGAACGTGCCAGGCTGCCGGTTGGCAGACCTGCTTTTTTTCTCATTTTCTAATCGACCTTTATCATATGAAACCATTCCCGTTCGTGTACTCGATGAAGTAATTTCTTCGAAAAAAATCGCTCACTATTTCCGTGACTGCGCGGCTCCTGCCAAGAGGCGCACCGGCAGACCAGCTTTTTTAAGGTTTTCTAAATGTCCACTATCACTACAAAGTACTTTCATCCGTGTACTCGATGACGTAGGTATCTTGTCTCCTAGTCCATAGGTACTCAGGGCCGGATCTATGAAATCTGGCGCCCTGTGCAGTAGGTAGCGATGGCGCCCCCCCTACATTTTTATTTTGATTAAAAATTCGTTCACCCCAATTTTTTTTATGTAATTGTTATTTTTTTTTTACACTAATTTATCAAATAAAATTAAGACATATAAAGGGTTTAACTTTTCTAAGTGACCTGGCGGTAGCTCTCACACTCGTTTTTTTTTAAAGAGAGGATCGCCAGGAGCCCTATACTCTCTGAATCTATTGGGTGAACATAAATTATGGTGCTATTTTAATTATTTTAGGAAAAACTCTTTGCAAGTTATGCTTTAAAATAATACAACGAATTGTTTGTTTGTGCCCGTACCATGATTTAAAATATAGGTTACGAGACAATGCGGGTGATTTCGCTGAACTAGGTCCATTAGACATTCTTGAGATTTACTGCCTATATACCCTACGCGAATATTAGAAAAAGCAAATGCAAATACGTTATCATGGCAACGTACAACACAAGAATAGCATCTACAGCTTCTGACTAGCAACAGGCAGTCCCGACGAGAGACAGTGAGCAGTGATAATAAGAATATAACCTCAAATTTATACGTTGCATTTCCCCTGTGTTGAGCGAACAAACACTCAACGCTGACGTATGGTATCAACGGCTTACGAACAAAAATACCGCGCTGTGATTGGTTATTGAATTTGGATCGCACCTATTCGTCGTAAAAGACGGTAAAAGATATATGGAAAAATAGATCTTACGTTTAAACTAAATATATGGAATTTGTAAAAAAATTCTGTAACTGACTATAAATTCGTAAGCCGTTGATACCAACCTGATGCGTGCGCATTCTGTTTCTTTGGAAAGTGTTGTAATAATTATTTCGTACTATGGGTAATTTTTAAACGATTCAGGGAATATTATAACAAAATTTTAATACAATATTTATTTTTTCACGGCGCCCCTTCGGAGTTGGCGCCAGGTTTTTGCACGTTTTTGAACGTATGGCAGATCCGGCGCTGTAGGTACTATTACTACAGGCACGATGCGCTGACAATGAGAAATGTTGAATAGCTATGAATACACAATGATTACCGTTACACTGATTACCGTTATCTAAAAATAATAATAATACCATTCTTATCATAGAATGCAATGAATCAAATATTGGTTTCCTCATAATGTGGTTAGGGTTGTTTGTCATTGAACGCAAGAAGACGGTTTAATTCAATTATTATTTAAATTTGTTTTAGGAGTGTGTAGTAGAGATGGGTAAGTACTGCATTTTGCCGGAGGCCTCTGAGACATTCTTCCTTTTAAAAGTACTTGAGTCCTTGGAGCAGGTCCCGGGAGCCACTCCCGACTCGCGAATCGCTCGGACCGAGACGCACGAGTTCAAACGGAGCCGTACCGAGAGCACGCAAAAGAGCTCAAACGCACGACCCACTCCCACCTCGCGAGTGGCTAGGACTGAGAACTGAGACAGAAAAAACTCAGTTGGCTCTTGAATTTGAACTCGAACGCGCGATCTGCTCCCGACCGTGGCTCGGAATGTACATTTTGGCGAAGTTCAACGAAATCCATCGTTTTGTCGTGGTCCCGGGCGGGGTCCGGCTGACCGGCCATAACGGATGTATTTAGATAAAGTTAATGTTCTTCACTTTTAATCGGAGATTTTAATTATTATTTTAATCTCTTATCTGCGCCGTGGACGCCGTGTCGGTCAGTCGGTATCGGTATACGCATTTGATGTGTTTGTTTATGCTTTCGATCCATTACATATTTAATTATAGTTTCGGCGCGCCGGTAACTGGAGATTAGACGACTGGAGACTGAAGATTAGATTTGTTGAATGATTAAATTGATTAGTGCGTATCAGTGGATATTATTATTTAACTAATTAACGCATCTGATATTGAACAAAAAATAAAACTTCCACTCACCGTAAAGTTATTGCTAGATTGAATTATTAGTGCGTGACAGTGGATATTATGATTTAACTAGTTAACTCATCGCTATGGAAAAGCCACCCAATATAACCCAAAAACAATGTAAAGTTCGTAAACAGAATCAGCCGCTAGAAAAGCAAAGGCTGCTGTGATGTGTCACCAGGACTTACTACTCACTATTACCAGGAGAACTCGTGACTCGCGAGTGGAGCGGAACGCGAACACGGGGACGCTGACCGGTGGAGGCATTCGGGTTCCAGGTCCGACTCCGAGTTTCGGGTTTGGGACCGAGCCCGAGTTCCGCGACCGGGTTCTTTAGAGTAGTCGACTTTAAAAAGGAGTAGGAGTAGGAACCGCTTCCCGCAGAGGACCCGAGTACAAGAGCCCATTCCAGCTGAACCGACACATCGCTAGTGCGTAGGTGTACTAACTTTATTAAGCAAATTTAATTTTTTTTTGCTATTTAAAATTTGCAGTATGAGTCGTTAGTAAAAAATGTTCGTACTCATTCATAATAGTTGACCGCAGACAATGAGGAGGCTTAAACAAATTATTTCGACGAATGGCTTCAGTTTAATTGTTTCCTTTGTCCCAAAACGTTCACGCGGGTGCAAAAAGTAAAACAGGGGCTTCAAGTAACTTTCAGTATCGTGTCGAAAATAATCCCGATTCCTTATGTTTTTAGACAGATAAAGTTTCGTGTAACCAAAATGCGCGAATATAAACTGTTGGCAAAATTGCTTTATCTTTTTGTGTTGTTTTTTTACTGTTATTGTGCAGACCCGTGCCTTTTCCGATTGAGTGTTGATATAACTAATGGATCTAAATTACCCCATAGTAACATAAAACACAATGGAGTCATATACTCCTCCAAACAATATTTTAGCTTTTTTGATGAAGCAAACAAAAAGCACACGCGGGGCTGCATCTGTTCCATAAAAACCTGCGTGAGGAAGTGCTGTCCTATGGGCCAAGGTTTTGAAGGAGGCAAATGCGTACAGAGTGAAGAAGGCATAGTGAAAAAATTCAATCCGTTGATTCATTTACAGGACGAAGAGACTCCCAAATTGAAGGCTTATAAACATTTTAGTATTGTTCACAATAATTCATGCGGCGAAAATATTCCAATGTTTCCTCTCAATCCAAACGCGGCAAGTCCAAACGACGTGTTTTATTTGCAAAAAGTGGGTATTAATAAATCTTTATATAATGTATTAGCCTTTAAAAATTTAAAGACCTCCGTGCTTGAGTGGTTAAGATCACAACACTTTTTAATTATTTTTTTCAATTATCAGTTATAAACATATTTCAAACAAGTGGTGTATATTTCGGCGGCCGATCGTAAAATCAGGCGGATCATGATGCGCCTAGCCACATCGTGATCTGACACCATTTCATGAAAATCATTAAAAAAAATCTAGTCCTGTATTTCCCACCTTAATAGAATGAAATACCGAATATGCAAGCTTTTACAAGTAACAGTCGCCGACCCTACACTACTCAAAAATTAAGGGAGGTTTTAAAAAAAGGAAATTATTGCTAAATATTAAGGCTATCTGATCCACAAGCCGGCCCTTTTTTTTTTACAGTGAATAACCGCACAAGAATCTCAACTCCTCCCGTCTGGAGCCAGTGAGACTATCGCATCCCCAATAGGGGTATGTTATGAGGCTGAAGGTATTGGGGAGGGGAAGGAGGTAGGGAAGAGGAGGGTTGGGAAGTACCTGGCTATTCAGATCTGGTCACCAAACACGGCTAGAGCCATTTTCAAGCAACGTTTCAATTCTGAATGGTGGTCTTACACCAGGGCGATACTGATAGTATCTTCCACTCTGGAACATGCCGCAAATATACTATATATTATTTTAAATGAATTAATTGTGAAATAACACAAACTAATCAAATAAAATTTATTTGCGCATGCCGGGTTCGAACCCGCGACCTCCGGACTGTGAGTCAAGAGCCTTACCCACTGGACTACGGAGGTCGGCCTAACTGAAACAAAAATTTCAAGCCCGTGGACCAAAAAAATAGCAAAAATTTGCAAAATATTTTTTTATTAGGATTGCATGAGAACCGTAGCTCCTAAAAAAATTGCCAAAAATATGAAAATTAGAATCTTAAAGCTTCAAAATGCTTTTTTTTAAGTCTCAATACGACCATTTTTCACCGAAATGCCTGTCAAAAATCACCAAAAAATTTGGATTTTTTTTTCTCCCTTAGTTTTTTTTTAGTAGTGTATGTATTATCTGCCTACATTGATAGGTAAAGCCAGGCCAACATTTTTGTTCTTTACTATCGAAACCAGATAAATTTTCGTCGACCCCCACCCCCACTTACAATTTGTGAACCTCCATTTTTTTATCATGCCAACGTAGACCCCCGTCGAGTCTCCCGTGAACCTCTGGGGGTCCACCTGGACCATTTTGGGAATCACTGGTCTACATGAACGTATTTTAAGCCATAATATTTTTCACTGGAGTTCCTTATTATCTCGTTAATTATTTATTAGTTGTTGTTGAACAGAAAACCAAAAGTGTGATACCTATAAACTGATTTAAAAGAGAATTGATGTTGTTAATTTATACGATATCCTTCGCTTTCGGCTATGCCCTATATACAGGTTACAGAAGAATTTCAATTTTTGAATGCATTTGATTAAAAAAAATGTATTTAGATATTTAATTTAACTAACTAACTAACTAACTAACCATCACGCCGTTTCCCCGCAGGGGTAGGCAGAGAGGACGGACCGCCAAACATCCCGGTCTTGGCACACATTCCTTGCCTCGTTTACATTCATACAACGTCTCATACATTCTCTTCTATTATTCTGACTCTTGACATGGCCCGACTCAAGTATCTGATTCACTTGGTCGTGCCATGTCTTTCTTGGGCGTCCTCGACTTCTTCTACCATTCACATTTGCGTCATATATTCTCCTTACACTCCTTTCCTCGTTCATTCTCTCTACATGCCCAAACCATCGGAGCGTTCCTTTCTTGATCTTACTCATCACGCTTACATCAGCCTTGCATTCTTTGCGGATTTCCACATTTCTCACACGATCATACATGGTTTTACCACACATACGCCTCAGGGATCTCATTTCTACAGCGTTCAGTCTACTTTCATCCTTCCTCTGCCAGTTCCATGCCTCACTGCCATACATCAGGGTAGGTACCAGTACTCCATTATGGACGGCTAGTTTCGCGTCTTTGGACAGTTTTTTGTTGCTGCCAACGGCGTTCAGTCCTCCATTAATAGAGTTACCTGCATTCACCCTTCTTTCAATATCTCTATCAGCCTTCCCATCCCTCGTAAACATACTTCCCAAATAAACAAACTCATCCACCTGCTCCAAGTATTCATCATTCACAACTATATTGCATACTGTTTTCGTACTCTCTCTTTCAAACACCATGACTTTAGACTTACTTACATTCATCATTAACTCATTCTTCATGCATACTTCGTTCATTCTTGACACGAGAGACTGTAGATCTTCCATACTGTTAGATATCAGCACCGCATCATCAGCATACAACAGGCAACATACTTCTAGATTACTCAATTTCGCACCCAATCCCATCTCTTTCAATTCTTGCATACAATTATCCATATATAGATTGAATAACCACGGCGACATTACGCAGCCTTGTTTAACACCTTTTGTGATGTCAAACCACCCCGTAAAATCGCCGTTCACCCTAACACATGCAACGCTTCCCTCATACAGAGACGCAATTGCCTGTATGAGATACTTATTCACTCCATACTTGGACAATACCTTCCATAGCTTTTTCCTGTATTTAATTTAATATTTAATTTATAATATTTAATTTTGTGAACATTTATCATTTACTATTACACGTAAAGCAGGTAAGTACACGGATCTCTGAAAATCTAATTTAGCCATTTCGTAGATATCTATAGGTATAAAATATAAGTTAAAAAAAGTAATAAACCGTTTTGGGTAAGTAGTTGTTCTTTGTGAAAACGATCCTCAATTTCAAAACTTGGTAATGGTTTTTTTTTTAAATACTTACCATGTTCTTGCTATTCCGTAGGTATTATGTTAGAATGCGTACATTGCTGTTGAAATTTTAGAAATCAACTCATAAGGGTTAATGTGTAAGGGTATGTGTAAGATCAGGTAATAATAAAATATATTGGGCAGTTAATACACAGTAGGGATGTTATGGATATGAAATTTCGGATCTGGATACGGATATAGGAATAATATTATACCGGTTTCGGATACGGATACGAAATTATTTCGGATAATTTCGGTTACGGATATTAGAATTTTAAAATCATAAAAGTAAAATACAAATAGCAAGATTTGACTTTTATTTCTAGTCTATATTACGATTTATTTTTACAATCAGTCAAATAAATTACTATTATTATAGCCACTTTAAGTGCTATGTAGCTCTACGTAGGTACCTATGAAGGTATGTACTTAAAAATACAAAAACAAAATTATCATAAACAAAAATAATATTGTAATAAAACCTTGGTACACTTTTCCTGTAAACAAAAACAGTTCTGAATGAATTTTGTCAGTAATGAAACCATTTCAAAGTGTTTATTAATAAACTTTAACCTTAATTGTAGTTCTAATAGTCAAAATTGAGCAAAAGTCAATTATACTTAACAAAAAGGAATTTTGCAGCTTTATATTAGTAAGTAGGTACTCGTAAATAATAAGTTTTAATGTTTGTACACCCACAATCACAAAATAAATCTTAAACAATGCAAATTGCAAGAGACACGCGCGGCTTGTGATGGCTCGACAAGTGACGGCTCGGCCGGGCAAAATGCAAAATGCCGGGCAAACAAAAACCTGTTATTTAGACTCCGCCTTTATCCGAAACTATCCGAAATTATTATATCAGTTTCGGTTACGGTTATGGATATTTTTTTTATTTCGGATATCCGATAGTTTCGGTTACGGTTACGGAGCTCCACAACATCCCTAATACACAGTAGTAGGTAAATGCTCCATGGCAGTAAAGGGACGTTACAGAAACTATTCGGTGTTATTGTTATAATATCTGCATTCACCGTAGTTAGTAAAAATTATTTATATTTCAGGATGGAAGGCTCTATCTGCCCAAATTAGGTCTCCCCGACCCTTTCTTGGATCCGGAGGATTACTGTTTGGAAGCCTTTATCGACGAGCCTAGTCCCGCTACAAACCCCGGAGAATTGCCTCCCAAACCAGATGCAAATTGGACCACAAAATACCTCGTTAACATATGTTTGAAACACCAACCCGAGACGGATGATGTAATCTTTAATATTTTATCCATAGGCAGGTACCAAGTATGTTCTTCTAGTTTTCTAAGATTTACATAGGAAAAACGAATGGCCAAGACTTAAAATCACGAAATCAAACAGTTTTATCAGACTAACCTTATGAGCCTTCTGGAGTCAAAATAGTAACAGGACGCTTTTTGGCAGCTCTTTCATTGGGTTTCTAGTTTCAATCCATCTTCCTATTAAATACAGTGCTATCGCTAAACGTAGGTCTTATTCAAATCATTCTGGCCTTATTGAAATGTAGGTTTTCAATTATGAATATGTTAATTCAAGCTGCTCCAGAAGGAATTTACCTCAGACAAGTTATAAAACATCGAAGCATCTTCTTCCCAGAGGTATTTTTATATCTACATAATTCGTTGACACTTATAAGGCTCGAAGACACAGAGCGAGTTTACAAGCTATTATCTACGTTAAAAGCGGGTAAATCGGCGAGTGAGATTGTCATGATGACACACAAAACTGTCCACTCGCTCAGTAGCGTAGGAAACTGAGGTCGCTGCTAGCGCCAGTAACAAGAATAACGACGCCTGCGTGAATTAATTGTTTAAGCTGTTTATTGGCAGCCATCTTGAAAAACATAAATAAACCAATCACGAGCGAGCGTGTACCGAGTAAAGTTGACGACCGTTCAACTTTTTTCGTAGATTGTCAAAAATCGGCTGGTTAGCAAGTAACACGATGACACTAAGTGAGTTTACTAAGATAGTGAATTTTCCAGACAGTAGCTTGTAAACTCGCTCTGTGTCATCGACGCTTAAAAAAAAGTAGCTATATGTACAGTTGTACAGCCAAGTAGATACGATTTAGGATTCTTGTGAATAATGGACTTCCTTGAGCGGTTGTGTCGCTGGTGGTATTAATATTCAACACTCTAAAAGGCAACAAATAACGAAAGTGAACATTTCAGGTTTTGCGATATCTATCCCCTTCCTTTTGGCAACTTTCTTGGTGTATGCTTTCATCCCAGAACTGAGGAACTTTCAAGGAAAGACAATAATGAACTATATCGCAGGCCTCATCTTGGCTTTCATTTCCCTAATTGTTATTCAGCAGGGAGTCAAGGGTAATTACAACTGTGTTCTTATGGGTGAGTTCTTTCTTTTATTATTCATTCCACGAATAATGTGATCTACGCCGATTTGAAAAGGAAATTGAGAAGAGTGAAAGAGAAATATTTTGAACAATCATTGATTATAAATTTTCTGAATAAGAGTAAATTTTTCCATTTTTATATATCCAAATAAATAGATCCATTGAGAAACTGTTAATTAGTAATTTATTTGGACTTTTCTATTGTGTTCTTTATTCTTTTTTTTGTTGCACTGTTTTTACAATACGTTAAATACATTTGTAAGTAAAAAAAATCGATTTTACTCAAATAGGCCAATGAAATTATTTGTTATTCGTTAAAACATAAGAAATTTTTTAAGCTTATTATATGTATAACTTTATAATCGCTAATCTCAGAACTACATGTTCTGGTGTTCTTATATAGATGATATTTATATTATTTTACGTTTCAATTAGTTACCAGTTAAAATTATGTGTTTTTTACAGCATTTTCCGCATATTTCTTCTGCATGGTGAGCTTTTTCTGGTTGAACATCATGTGCATCGATATCTGGTGGACTTTCAGGTAGCTTTCATACGTTGTAATTATATATATATGTATTTTTACATTAGCTCCACACAGGGTCTACGTCATCTTTGGGGATGCTATGTGCCGGGTTTTTTAAGGGAATGAAGGAGAGGATTTTCTGGGAAGGAATAAGGAATGAGGGGTGTGTATCAGTGTGTCCAGTGAATCAGTGTGAATCAGTATGTCCAGGAGTAACACGAAACCACCCCTCACACTGCGGTGCAAGGCGATGTGCCGAAAGAGCCCGGCCGGAGGGGTGAAAGGGTCTCCCTCGACCGGGCTCTCTCAAACCGGGACGTCACGTATGGGCAGACGAATTCACCGCCAAGACCTGGAAAAACCTCATCCCATGAATCCGAGCACTCTTGTTATTGTCGATTTCACATAGTTTCACATCGTTTTCACGAAAACATTTATATCTCATCATCTATATCATCATTTCAGATTTTCATTCCAAAATAGTCCAGGCATGTGCTTGAAAAACGATTTGCAGTAGATGGTGTTGTCAAACTATTCATTTTATAATCACCTTTTTACCAGAAACGCCCGTGTGCCCCGTCTTGGCGGACGGGATTCCGAGACACGGCGTTATTTTCTCTATTGCCTGTATGGCTGGGGGGCCCCCGTGCCTCTCACTGTTCTGTTGGCTTTCATGCAACTCAAAGAAGACTTGCCAATGTCCTATATCAGGCCAAACTTCGGAATAAAGAAATGCTGGTTCTACGGTAAGTCTGTGAAGTTCCTCTATCGTTCATTTGCCCTTTTCCTGTCTTGGATCTTTATTTTAATTATTAAAGTCATCTTCTTTTAAAATTAACTACCTCTTTCTTTTTTCTTGCACTTTGTAGTTTTCTTATTCGGGAATACGTTGCGTCCTATTACGTTGAATACGCATACATATGCGGAGTTCAACAAGGTACGTTGTTGGGTCCACTTCTAAAACTATATAAAAGTGTACGTGTTATGTCTATGTATATGTGTAAGCTGAACTGTTAAACATTAATATTATTATTTTAATATGCTGTTCTATACATGTCACGTGATTAGTGATGAAACTTACACTAATAATTGACTTACTCGCGAAAAAATTAAATAAACTCTGGGCGTGAAATTCTTATTCGATAATCTTTTTCGAGTCAAATGTTGATGTTTTTTTTATAAAAACACCGCAACAACATTCTTCTTAAAATTTATGAATATTCTCTCGTGGTTCGGTTCGGTTGTGTTTATCCTGAACTAAAATCATTAGCTCCAGTTTATTCACCACGTTTATGAATTTGATTCGGTGATTCAAAGCAATTTTTTTTTTGTTACAATGTCAATAAATTCAAAATGATAAATGTTGAATTGCCGAATTGTGATGACAGATGATCTTATGTTATGAATTTTTTTTGCATTAGCTCCACACAGGAGGCCCTAAGGAAAATAATTCTCCTTAGGGTCTATATCATGTTAGGGAATGCTGTGTGGAGGGTATTTTTAGGAAAGGAAGGTGAGAAAGTTCTGGAAAGGAAAAGGGTAATAGAGGTGGGTAGGAATCTGGGGACCAGTGTGTCCAGGAGTGACGGACGTATGAATCCATCCCTCCCACTGCGGTGCAAGGCGATGTTCCGAGAGACTACAGCTGTAGAAGTCAAAGGAACTCCCACAACCATTCTCCCCCGATTCGGCCTGCTAAAATGGGCAGACGCATCCGCACCCGGACAAACCTCACTCCATGAACCCGGGCACCCCTGCTAAGTCGACCAAACGTAGCAGAACTACTTGGGGTGACCTATGGCAGAGGTGTTGGTTATCCAATAAATGGTTCCCGGGGCGGCGGTACCCATACCCGTCTCCCAAATTATTATGGATGGTCGTTTAAACACCCAAGTCTTCATTTAACTCAGTATATACCTAATTAACATTTCATTACAGCTTACTGTATATATTATACGACATACCAGATACATCGTTGTCGAAGGTATAAAAAATCCCCTAAAAATGTATTAATAAGCAAGTATTTATGAATTTAATTTAAATGTTACTCACTACATACTTATTCATATTTGTTGCTTTCAGATAGGAAATCTAATCTTTTGTATTTCTACGGACCGGTATTAGTTTTGGTGGTGTTCAACCTGATCCTGTTCAGCATTACCAGCTACAAGATCCTCATGACAAAGCTTGAAACTGCTGCAGTGCTAAACACTACGAATAGTGTTTCCTGCGTACAGTACAAAGACGAAAAGCAGAGGTAAAAAGGAGTAAAAATAGTAATAAAAATTCTTGATGCTAACCTTAGTAATCCTTCCTTCTTCTTCTTGTGCACTGGTTCTGGCTATCATGTTGGCTATGCAGACTTTGTTTACCGCGACCTGGAACAGCTCTACAGTAGACTGGCCAAACCACTGTCTCAAGTTTTTCAGCCATGTGGTTCCCCTTCTTCCAGGGCCCTGTCCTCCGCCAATCTTTCCCTGCATTATAAGATGGAAGATCTCGTACTTCTCTTGATGTCTCGTCACATGTCCAAGATATTGAAGTTTTCGTATTTTTATAGTTTTAATAACTTCTTTGTCTTTATTAATCCGAACAACAACACCTTCATTCGTAACCCTGTCCATCCAGCGTTATTTTAAGTATTCTTCTGTAAATCCACATCACGAATCCTTTCCGAATCAAAAAAATATCCTGCATACAATTGCTCACGATCTCCGAATCTTTTTTATTTATTTATCAATTTTATTTTCAGATTCTTCTTGTATCTCAAATTGTTCATCTTCATGGGAATGAACTGGATAACAGAAGTGCTTAGCTTCGTGATTGGAGGCTCCGAATATATCTGGATTACTACTGACCTCTTGAATACCATGCTGGGAGTGTTTATTTTCTTTACTTTCGTCTGGAAGAAGCGAGTCAAAAATCTTATCATTAAAAGGTGGGAAAACTGCATATTAACTATTTCTTTTATTTAGGTGTTTTAGGTGCCCTTTAGAAATGCATAAATTGATTAGAAAACTGGATTTAAAAAACCATTCCAGTTTTGATAAATTTGTGTATTAATAAAGGAGTTCATCTTTTTAAGAAACCACCAACTTTTAAAGAATCACTGAATCAAGATGCTCAGATTAATATCCTATTAATATTATAATACATTCGTATGGATGTATGGATGTATGGATGTATGGATGTTTGTTACTCTTTACGCAATAAATACTGAATGGACATTAATAATTCTTTCACCAAAAGAAAGCTACATTAATTGCGAGTAATGTAGGCTATATATATTGGTAAGCTTTGGCGTTATGAAATTATTTATTATACGTTTATTGTCCGGACGGTAGGCAAAACGTTACTAAATAATTGTTTGACGTGCGCTGTCATTTTGTTATTTGTTTAGGTTACTGTGGAGATTCCTTTGATAGTAAAAATTCAAATATGTGTAAAATACTAATTATATACTAATATTATAAATGTCTATTCTAATATTATAAATGCGAAACTGCGCGTGTTTGATTGTCACGTTTTAATAGGTGGCACGCGAGCTGTTTGAAAAATGAATGTAACGGGTATGGATGGGCGGAGGGGATGTCCGAAGAGATAAACTCACCGCATGCAGAAGCAGAAGACCAACGGACCGCAACGTTCGGCCCATGAACAGAAATGATTAAATTTTAACTTAATAATTAATATTTTTTTATTGAATTGTGATATTTTAATCATTGAAGACAATATTAGCGAGGATCTCCATCGAAAATTTAAAAACAGAAAAATCTGAAAAAGATACGGTCACATCTAGGAATTGAACCCAAATATTCAAAACATCATGGATTCAATACCTAGATGTGAGTGTATCTTTTTCTGATTTTTCTGTTTCGGATTTTCGATTTAGAGTTGCTAATATTGTGATTAAAATATTACAATTTGAGGTTTTACTCATAAAGTTAATATAAAAATAAAAATTCATCCTAGTCTTGCAGAAAAGTCGATCAAAGTAGCACATTAAATAATATTGGATAATATATCTGTGATATATGCAATTATATCCATGTAGTAATTCGGAAATGTTCGGGTCCGCCGAACGTTGCCGAAAGGGCTTACGAGCCGGGACAGCGCGCTAGTCTGTGGCGGCTGCCAGATCCATTCTAACTTCCGTTATAATCAGTCGCTACCGAGACAAATAATATACTACTTATTGAATCTATTGTACATAACAATAAAGGACGAAGAACTTACGTTTATCTATTAAATTATTATTGTGTGGCTAGTAAGGCCACAAATAAAAGAACATCACAATATCCAAGACTCTCATCTAGATAGCTTTTAGTTCAAGATAAATATAGCAAAGATAGAAGCCAATAAATATATGCGTTAAAAAAATGAACACAATGTCGGTAGTTTTTTAAATTTTATTTACGTTAGCCCATACAGGAGGCTCTGAGGAAAATAATTTCCCTCAGGGCTTATGTTAACTTAGGAGATGCTGTGTGGAGTTTTTTTTTAAGGAAAGGAAGTTCTGGGAAGGAAATAGGTATGAAGGATGTGTAGGAATCTGGGGGTCAGTCTGTCCAGGAGTGACGCACGTATGATTCCATCCCTATAACTGCCGTGCAAGACCATGGGTCGAGGGATTCTGACTGGAGAGGTCAAAAGACCTCCCTCAACCAGTCTCGACCTGGACAAACCTCACCCCATGAATCCGGGCACCCCTGCTAAGTCACCAAACGTTGCGAAACACTTTGGGTAACCTATGGCAGAGGTGTTGGTTTTTCAATACATGGTTGATACAGTTAAATATGACCGAAGGGGATAGGGTCCTTATACTCAGTGGTAGAGCAGCGCCCGGCAGCGTATTTACAATCCCTACCGCGTTTCAGTCGCTTTAAATTTTCAATATCAAAATTTAAATATTTAGAAATAAAATTATTAATTTCTAATATACACATTGGAAAGATTATTTTATCTAGATTTTAGAACAATTTTTGTTTGTGCAATGTGATAAAAAATAACCAATATAGAGGTATATTTTCAATATATGGGAATAATATTAAAATTTAAATATTTAGAAATAAAATTATTAATTTCTAATATACACATCAGAAAGATTATTTTATCTAAATTTTAGAACAATTTTTGTTTTTGCAATGTGATAAAAAATAACCAATATAGAGGTATATTTAAAATGTAAATTGTCGGTACCGCGACTGAATCGGTATAGGTTTTGTAAATCGCGCCGCCCGGCAAGACTAAGGTCCTTTCAATTCCTAGATACAGTAGATACGACCGTATCTTTTTCTGATTTTTCTGTTTCAAAACTTCGATTGAGAGTCGCTAATAATTGTCTTCAGTGATTAGAAATTTGAAATTTTAAAATGGCAAAATTTCAACATTCATTATATCATTACTTCATCATTGTTTACATATCAAATACTTACTAGGACTAGCCTGAGTTGAGGTTAATAATTTATTTCTATTGTATTATAAAATAACACAAAATGATATATTGACAGAATAATATTGTAAGTAAATATAGTTGGCTTTTGTGCCAGATTAATGTCATCGGTGTATTTTCAGATTCAACACACTACGTTACGGACCTTCGGAATCTGACATCCAGAGGTCAAGGTACCGTTCAAACGCGAGTTCCATTGGTCAATCATCAGACTATTCTGAGAGGATACCTGCCGGAGGAGATATCACCAACTTCATCATCAATAAGAACTAAACAAAACCACTAATCTCCGGAATCATCGAAAAGGTTCTGAGACGTTTATGCTGAGATGCTACCAACCTTGTTGTTCTCAATCTTACTGATTGGCTGAACACTCCTCAAATGCACAAATACGCTCTTCCCAACGCAACTCTCCGACCAACAGGCGAATCGAGCGTTACTAAAGTTATCTTAGCTGAGCGTAGACTCAGATTGGTCGATCGAAAAGTTGGGAACAACGGTCGATGGTGGTAAATACACATAAAATATCATTCACTCAGTTAAAACACACTGAATACATAATACCTACACACTAGAAATGCCTCCCCATGCAGACTTGAACGGAAATCACGTGGTACCATGGCGTAAAGGATACCTGGTACACATAGGGTTGCCATACGTCCGGAATTTTCCGGACAAATCCGGAAATATAGGTCATTGTCCGGAATGCGGGGGGAATTCTAAACGGTCCGGAATTTCTACAATTAAGTGGAGATTGATATAAAAAATGAAAGAAACCAAATTATTTTTATCACAAATCAATGTTAAAACATCACTTCTGATATTTAATTAATTTTAAAATAAATGTCTAGAAATTTTTACACTTAATGCCCAAAAAATACAAAAAAGTTTATTATATGTAAAAGGAATACCTACCACTTTCCAAATCTTTATTTCTAAGTCCCCCCCCCCTCCCCCGACGCGGGTTTTGACGTGCCACGATGCATAACGACATTCATATTATATTTACAAGAAAGTCCGGAATTTTTATCAACACATCACATCATCAGATACAGACCTAATAGAAAATTTAAAAAATTGTTCTTATTTATACAAGGTGTAACAGGACGTACCCGAGGGATTTTAACCAGTGATTCCTGAGCATATTTGGAGTAAAAATGTAAATGAAATTTTGGTCTCCGGTGACTTTTTTTGACAACTTTTTTTTTTTTTTTTCAAAATTTTTTTCTTCAAAATCAAACAAAAAAAGAATTCTTCCTCATGTCATCACTGGTAACTCAGCCGGGTGTCCGACGAACCCCTTACCCCGCCTCCAACTGTTCAACAACTACCATTTTTTTTATGTTTTTGTAGAAAAAAAAAAAAAACATCAAAAATGTCACCGGAGACCAAAATTTCATTTACATTTTTTACTCCATATGATGTCAGGAATCGATGGTTAAAATCCCTCGGGTACGTTCTGTTACACCCTGTATATTAACAGGATTATTGATTGCAAATAAATATTCTCAATAAATAATTAAATAGAAAAATTCAAACACAAATTTTGTTTTATATTACTTACGATCCCTAAACAGAGTATATAGCTCGTTGTTATAACGTCTGAGCCAAAATCCATTTTCTAAAACCGGTCCGAAGATAAGCCTCAAAATTTTCCTTTAAAAAACGTCCAGTGCTCGCTCATTCTTCTTAGTTAGTACTCAAGTTTCAGCTGCGTGTGTGAGTACTGGTCTTATAAGTATTTTGTATACTAATATCTTGGTGTTTCTGGACAGCAGTCTGGATTTTATTTGGTTTTGAAGGCGGAAATAACAGCGATACGCGTTCACTATACGCTTCTGGATCTCCTCTGTGGTATTATTGTGGTTTGTTATCAGGGAGCCTAGGTATGTGAATCTTGGTACCGTTTCAAAATTTTGGCTTCCACTTGAGAGAGTTGGTGTTTGTTGGGCGCATCCTACGGCCATGTATTTGGTCTTCTGCTGGTTTACTACGAGACTCATTTTTGGCTTATGTTTTGCAAATTTTCAGAACCGAAGATGGGAGGTGAAGGAGGGGGAGGTCTTTTGAGGCCGATATTTCACAGCTTTCCAAGTTAAAACCGCTAAAGTTGCTAAAAATGACAAAAAATTGTGGAAAATTCATCATTCTTACGGGGTAAAATGCAAAGCTGGAGTCGAACTTTGAAAGACGTTTCGCTCTGTGGAAACTACCAAAATTTCGGATTCTTACTAAAATATTGTCTGAACAGGAATCATTGACAAAATCTGCCAAAAGTAGCATAGTAAAATCATCATTCTCACTGGGAAAAATGCAAGGTCTAACCAAAGACTTCGAAAACCGAAGAGGATTCATTAATAAAATCAGCCATAAGTAGTCTTTATGGGAACATCGTCATTCTTAAGAGGGCATTACCAGAGAAAGCCGGAAATACGTCATTTTCAAAAAAGTTTTTAGACGTATTGACTCTTTTCCACAAAAAATTATAAATGGATTTCGAAAGATTGTTCTTTTATCTAGCATAGTTATGTAATAAATTTTTAGAATTTTTTTAAATTTTTAGTATAATAAGGTTATTCCATAGGTCGTTGGCAGATTTGTTAAATTTTCAAAAAAGTTTTTGTATTATACCACACCCATTTCAAATAATGTAATCATGCAGTAAAATAAATCAATATATTATCTAGCAAAGTTATGTATTAGAATTTTAATTTTAGTTTCAATAAAATCATTAAAAAATATGTACGTACATGTGTTTCTTGACGAAAATTGGTCCATTTGTGTATTTATTTGCGCACTTACAAACTAATATATTTCAGATTTTTTTAACATTCTTATTAAATTTAGACATTATTGAAAAATGATAAATACTTATAATCAAAAAATAACTACAAAAAGTACACTATTTTAATAGTTTTATCATCACGCCTTTCAGCATTTTTGGATGAAGGTATAAATTAAAGCTAATTTGGATTGAAATACATTCGATGTTGAGTTATAATTTAAAAAAGCTGGTACGGAGAATAATCAATCTTTCTCATTGTAACCGCCCTGCACGATCGGAAGAACAACTTTCGACGAAATGTGGATTTTCGTCCGCTGGCTAGTTAAACGCTCTTAAGGGGCGAATTGCAATTTTTGGTGTCGAACTTTGAAAGTCGTGCTCTGTGGTGCCGAACCAACTTGAATTTGGATTCTTATTGAAAATTATGATCTGACGAGGAATCATTGACAAAATATGCAGTATGCTCCGGGCGCTGGTAATCTAGCACCTAACGCAGCCCCCTTTTAGTTTTTACTGGCACCAGGCGCCGTTTGGCTCTGGACCGGCTGCGTATTTCCTTTTCCGTGTTCAATACGAGGCAACCATGCCTCGAAATCAACACGGGTTTGTAACGCCATTTTCTACCAAACCCGTGTCCAGTAGAAGGCAAGCGGCATCCTACTGTGCACGGGTTTGAAACGCCAATTCCCTTCCGAAACCCGTGTTGATATCGAGGCATGGTTGCCTCGTATTGAACACGGAAAAGGAAATACGCGGACCGGCTCTGCATAAATTATCTAGACTGATTCCTGCGCAGGACAAAATAAGAATTTTTCTGGGATCTGCCTTTTTCAACTATCTTGGAGGGTTACTTTCTTCGTATTTTAAAATTGCCATTTGTACGGAAAATTTTATGATCCTAAGTTGGTAATTAATCACTTAGGCATATCAGAACATAAATCATATGAGAAAATTTACCCAAAAAAGAAAATAAAAATCAGAGTGTGCAATTTACAAGCGCTAGAAGTTAAAACTTCAGAAAACTAAGAGCTCGTTCACATTGAGCATATAAATATAAAAGATCATAGCACGACACACATCGCTCTCCATACAATCCCTTCAGACCGTTCACACCTGAGCGCTTTATGCGCACATCAACCATAGACAATACACATCTTACGCCGTAACCGCTCCTGAGGCGATATGCCAACAGATTAAGCGCCCCCCACTCCGACGAAAACAGGAGAGGGGGTAATTTTAATTACGGAGCTGCCAAGACCGGTGGGTGACAGATGTCAAGTTCATAGATTTAGTGCAAAAAATGCGCACTCCGTGGCCGCTCGCTAATTCAACTGACCCCCTCTCCTACCATAGGAAGAAATATTTTATCTGCGCCGTGTGAAGGGCACGAAAAATAAGCGCTCGCGGTTCAACAGATACCTGCTAGCGGTTATATTAGATGTCTGAACACCCCTTAAAGTAGATAAGAGTGGGAAGGAGACTTATAGGCTACGAAGCACCGCACGATTATTTTATCTCATTCTCTCGCAGGCTAAATCCTGTAGTGCTTGTCTCTTTTTGGTGTCGCTAATTTTCGTTTCACCCAGTTTCAAATAACAACGGGGCTAAAGAAGTTTTCACATCATAACTTTGAGCGTAATTTATCAAAGCTTTAATTTCGTTACATAACTCATTCATCGACTCGTGTTTTCAATTGTCAATAGCACAAATGATTTAAATTCACGTAACATTTCACGTTAATCGTATCCGGACCCCTTTTGACAAAATATGTAAAGCGAAAATCAAAAAGGTTTAATATTCACTTTTAATCGATCTTTCCAGGAAAGTGCAGTTACATAATTCTAGATTCGTGAAGTCTTCGTAGAAATAAACCTTTTATTGGCTTCCCAATACGGTGACAATGCTGCTAGAATTAATTAACTTCCAGAATTTTGAAATTGTACAAATATCCTTTTCAAAATCGAATAAAATAAAGTAGAGTATACCCGAGATGTATCCAACCCTGACCAGTTGTGCATGAGCGCTACTTTACTTGTCAAATTGTTTGCTTTATCAATAAACTTGACTAACCCGAGAGAAAAAAAAAAAAAAAAATGATCTTCAAAGTTCAAAGCTTAAAAGGTGTTCGGCCGTCAGTTTTGTAAAATAAAACAAAGATTTTTGTTATTCTTCACAATGATTACTTACTAAAGTATTTTATTTATTTTTATTTTTGGAATACCAATGAGTAAAATCTTAAATTACAAATAATACGAAAATTTGAAACAGAAAAATCAAAAAAATTCGATCTCATTTATTTACGATAACCCAGGACCTTAGCCTAGAAGCAATCGAATCATTTTCTACTTCAAAATTTCGTTTTAAAATTACTAATATTAAGGACAAAAGTTTTTTTTTAAAACCTAAAAAGCACACAGGTATAAGAGAGAGTCAAGAACAATGGCTACAATCCAAACCCTACGTACTCAAATAAAATGGTAAATATCTCTTGAATAATATAAAAGTCAACCACAATAACGTTTTTTTTTTACTCAGGTACTATGTTAACTGAATACATTACACATTTAACACTTGTTTTACAATAATTGTAATAAAATTTAGTTTCAGAATATTTTTTTTATAATAGTGTTAATATTTATCATGCTTACTTTGTGTGATGTCATACAAAATTGAAATGTGTATTTAATAATTTTTTGTTTGTTATACTTATGTACGAAACAATATAATGTTATCTAAAATATGGTGACCCGACAATTCGTCCTGCGACAATTCATCCGGCGACAGTTCATCCTGCGACAGTTCATCCGGCCGACAGTTCATCCTGCCGACAGTTCATCCTGCCGACAGTTCATCCCGCCGACAATTCATCCGGCGACAATTCATCCTGCCTGATCATTTAGAAGATTTTTATTAAGTAAGTATGCAAAGAGTATATACGGCCGTACAACCAAAATCGATATACTTATATCTGAAGGCATCTTGAGTGGAAATCCGCTGTAAAAATATTTTTACTAACAATAATTTCGACTCTCCGAAGAAGCATGCGTGAATAACAAAATACGACATACTTATACTTATAGGTTAGGTTAGGTTAGGTTAGTTTAGGTTGAATTGTCAGGATGAATTGTCGCCGGATGAATTGTCGGCGGGATGAAATGTCGGCAGGATGAACTGTCGGCAGGATGAACTGTCGGCCGGATGAACTGTCGCAGGATGAACTGTCGCCGGATGAATTGTCGCAGGATGAACTGTCATGGAACCCTAAAATATAATTGTATAGTATGGCACAAATTAGAGAAAGATGCATAAAGACAAGCGTGGTTATATAGAAATTATTATGTGTTTTTAATAATTTATTGTAAGTTGTACTTATATATGAAACAATACAATGTTACCTAAAATCTAATTAAAATTAATGTTAAAATCTATGGCACAGATATTAGGGAAACATATACATACAATATACTTTTACATGTACAGAAATTTAGTTGTGTATTTAATATTTTTTGTAAGTTATAATTGCTTGAAACAATACAATAGTTATCTAAAATCTAATTGTACGAGTACGACACAAAAATAGTTCCTTTTAATACATTACTTTAATAAATTTACCTAAAAAGTAATTCTAGATTTAACTAAACATGCAAATCATTGTGTGCAAAAATATTATCATGGAGTTTGAAAAAGCACAATTTTTCGGCAAAATAGTCCCACTTGTTGCCACCGTCTCAGCCACAGCAAAAAAAAATTGTTGAAAAACTTAAGGTTTAAAAATTAAGTATGTAGCAAGACCAGTGGTACATAAGATTGTCATGAGTAGTTAAAATAACAAATCATAAATGTTCATAAAATCACATGTTTACTTAAGCAGTTCTAATAATGATTTAAATTTACATGGGAACGATGAGAAGAGAAAAAAAAAACATTTATAAAGAATATAGTAGCAAACTAGTTGTAGTTGAAGTAAAAATTGATGTAGGTGTTATAAAGTAGGCAAAAAAGGTTATAGGTACTTATTCTAAAAATTCTTTGGTAGTTTTGTGAGAAAACCATCTTTGGTTACATCTTACAGTTCAGTATTGTCATGGAATGACGTGTGCAAAAAATCCCCTTTCAACTGATGAATTATTTATTGGTAAAAGGTGGCTTGCTTAGGTTACTCCGTGGTGTGGATGCGTATACCGCAGTCTTAGACATAGCGAACTGGAGACAGATAGCAGGAGATCAGCAGGATTTGAGGTGTTTCCCTGAGGTGGCCAAGATTCTCCAAGGATTGTAGCGCTGATGATACGAGAAGCTACGTGATTTAATGGCCATTCCCGACGTTTGAAAATAAGGTAAAATTATGTTCTCGCGGAGCTGGGATTGATCATGACTGTACTGACCATATGAATGTCACAAGATACCACAGTAGATGGGTTGGTAGCATCGCGGCATCAGAACCTTCTCGATGAATCCGGAGAATTTGTGGTTGTCTTTAATCCTTATTGATACATGAAGGTGGTGGTCTCTGTTCCAGTGGTCCTCTTAGAATATTCAGATGATCGACCCATTGAACTCGCGTTTGAACGGTACCTTGACCTTTGGGTGTCCGATTCCGAAGATCCGTAACGCAGTGTGTTGTATCTGAAAATAAACCAATAAAATTAATCCGACACAAAAGCCAAGTGCATTTATATTACTAAGATTGAGAAATGTTAGAATTCTGTATCATTTTAGAGTTTTCATATTTTTGTTCATGGGCTTGAGCGTTGAGTATTGCATGCGGTGAGTTTATCTCATTCTTAACCGCTCAGTCTCACTTGCGCGTATGCAAGCAGTACCCAAGATCATGACTTCTCACAATACAATGAATTTTGAACAAACTTGAGGTAAGGAGAAGTGTCGTGCATCTCACTGTATTGTTGTGACAGATTTTTGATTGTCAGCGTTCACACTTTTTGTCACACTTGGAAAAATCGAATTACCCTCCCAACCCTAGGCAATGTTCAAATTATTGTATTCTTCTGTTTATATCTCATTCTGAACAACTTGGCTCAGTGTTCTTGAAGAGATGAAAATCCTTTTATGGTATATTTATATATACCTACTATTATACAAATTTATCTAAGTAGAATGGGTTTTAAGTCTAGCATTCTAATAATTTTACGCATTTCTAAAATCACCTATAATATCAAAATTTTATGAGTACAGTGAAACATATTATAGGTAATACGCAGTTTATCCTACCTTTTAATGGCGAGCCTTTTGACATGCTTCTTCCAGACAAAAGTAAAGAAAATGAACACGCCCAGGAAGGTATTCAAGAGATCAGTGGTAATCCAGATATAGGCGGAGCCTCCGAAGATGAAGCTCAGCACTTCTGTTATCCAGTTTACTCCCATAAAGATAAACAGTTTGAGATATACGAAGAACCTAAAATCACATTGATAAATCAATGAAAACGAATTTGAGAGAAATAAGAAGTGAACCATCGGTTGTAGGAGGTATTTTTTAAAAATATGTATTTATGGAAGGATTACTAAAGGTAAGTTAAAAAAAAAAATAGGTATCACCTATTTTGACTTAAATTTTTCTTTACCTCTGCTTTTCGTTGGTGTACTGGTCGTTCCTTGTGTTATCCGGGGTGTTCAGCACTGGGGTGGTTTCACGCTTTATCATTAAGATCTTGTAGCTAGTAATGCTGAACAGAATTAGGTTAAACACCACCAAAATCAATACCGGTACGTAGAAGTACAAAAGATTAGATTTCCAATCTGAAAGCAATAAATACTTGTAAACATTTTAAATTTACATAAATATTTGCATATATCGTATAGTGTTGCATAAACTGTTTTCAAAACATGTTTGGAGGTGTACGTTAGGTACACGTCATGTTAGTTGTGTGTGTGGGAAGTAAGACAATGGGAGTGATAATAATGACACGTGTGGATCAGAGCTAGTACGTTTATTGACTGAGCGTTGTTAGTCTCAGCACTCTCAGCAGTACAATATATAAGGCAATGTTAAGGTGGGGGATGACTGTGACGTAGCCGCCACACATGTAATCATATGTGTAATACAATAAGGAACTCCAGTGAAAAATATTATGGCTTTAAAAAAATATGTTTATATACCAATAAACGCTGATTCTGAATATATAAGTTTTATTTCATAATATTAAACGGCAGAGTTTTAAAAAAAATATTAAAAAGTCCATTTTTAAACCTCTCCTCAAAACACAGCATCAAGTTGGCATAACTGAAATGGTTAGCGGTGACGTCACTGCTAACCCGTATTCACGTGTGTTGAAGTGTATCAAGATGTATTGACATTTGAAATCATACGCCACGTAAGACAAGCACGCCATTTAACATTTTGTGTTTTTTGGTTATATTCATACTGAGAGATTTAGATAAATAATAGTTGTTGTGTTTGTTGGAAACATTATTTAGGCTCTCAACAATTAAAATTATGACGGAAAAGGGCTATATTTGAGGTTACATATAGTCGTATCATAAATAGGTCATATTTGACATTTGGTTTACACAATCGTCATGATCAGTGTATTATAAATACCAGTGTTTCGGTATGTGTCATACATAAAACAATGTAAAAAGTCACGCCTGAACACAAAATTCGATGGCTTACAATGTCATATTTGCAATGAAAAAGATGATTTATTGTTTTTATATTGCACTTTGATAAAATACAATAATATAGCAGTGACATTTTACCAATGTTTTTCTACATTAAAAGCAGTTAATCTTGAATAAAAAACGCATCGACTTCTCACTCTTGTCATCCTAGTCATTCCGCCATTTTTGTTCCCTTCAAAACAGAGATATTCTGCCCAAAAAAATTATTTCCCTAGATTTCGACGTGAAATTTCCGTAGAATTTCACATTTACGCAATTACCTATGTAGCCACCTGATTGTGTAACACTAATCCTGTTATATGTTAATTAATATGATTAATTAATAGGAAAGATATCGGAATTTGGTAAATGTACTTATAATACTGTGCTTTTCCAAATAAAACAATTTTTGCTACTTGAAGTAATAATTTAAAAGTACGAATACACTCACCACTGAATTAGAAACTAAATTCCAAATAAAAAAAAAAACACTTTGCAAAATAAAAATCAACCGCAATCACCGATAAAACGGAACTTAAAACATAAATTAATTTTTTTCAGAGGTCCCATTTATCTTTTTAGATACATAATATCATTTTGAGTTGTCAGTGTTAAAAATAACATTGCATGTAAGTACATGAACAACAATTAAGATTCATAGGAATTCCAAAAAAAATATATATACGTATATATACATAAATACCAGTAATATTGTCATATAAATAAAAAATTTGCCAGAGTTCGAAATTTCCCTAGATTCTGTCCTGATTTCCATTTTCCCTAAAAAATATTTTTCTCCCCTAGATCTAGGCAAATTTCGCTAGACATAACATCACTGATTCAAAATGACAACTTGAAAGTAAATAAAACTATCGGTGGGTGATGAGTCACACAATCCACCTTAGATACGGTGGTTTTCTAAGGGTCTTGAAAAATTAAAACTTTGACAATTATTTTAACTATTATAACTAACTATAAAAATAAAAATAAAAATGCAGTTATTTAAGTTTGAAGGTCTTTATTCATAAAAAAAATAAAAAAATTGGACTGGAGTTCTCTATTAATTTAAATTAAAAAAATAAACATTTCTTTAATTTATTTGTACACACCTAACATACATGTATAATGTAATAAAATTGTCTTAACCCCCCTCTGATAATTATTTAAAGTTTTTCGAATACTCTGTACGTAGAGTTCGTCGCCCATGGTCGAATTCGTATTCGTAGCCTTGTAGTTCCGTCGCTCAGACTTCTCTCCCCTTCGTTCCTTTGGCAGAGCCTCGACACCCCTTTACGTAATATGTTTTAGGTATATGTGGCGAGATGCTCTCTATTAATCAACTTGCAATTAACCCCTTAACGTTGTGCCATTTTTTTGTTTTAAAGGTTTGATATGGTTAATCCAATTTAAGTAATAATTTGTTTGTGGTAAACCCTTTGTTCTTTTAGGTATGGCGTGTTACAATTCACTAGGGCCCGATTTACAATGACTGACTCTAGCTAACTTGAAAATAACTAATTCTACCGTTCGTGCTTCTTTCTCCCCTACTAACGTCCGTCTTATACTTGTTTGTTGATGATTATTTCTTTTGAATTAACCCGCGTCATCCTCCCTAGTACCTAGTACATAAATATACCTTTATACAGTGAATTGGGAAGATCCCTTTAGTGTAACGCTGCGAATCCTCAGCTATCCTTGGGATGCCAACATATAAAATAATTTGACATTTGTACTCTAATTACGGTTTTACAATCAAAATTCAATCAAAACAGGACCGGGGTGCACAAATTCTACAGTCACAGTTGTAAGTGGAGTTTGTTAGTTAGTTTTGAGTTTGAGTAGGTATTTTTGGGAGATTACTAGGGATTGACATGAAACAAAATATGTCTTGCTACAATTGGACTCCTCCATTTCCGCAACTGACTTGGTGAGGTTTAATTAAAACCGCCCGGTCAGCCTCCAATTCCATCACCTCCAGAGAATATTTTGATGGTCGCAAGCGACGAATGTAAAATCGACATGTTTTGCTTCCTGTTGGGAAAGGGTTTGATGTGTGTTTCTGGTTTGAAGGAGGATAGTGGGAGTGTTCTCAACCAATACGCCGCTAAATTATAATGGTGATACTGCTAATGTTGTTTGATGAAATGCCATCTCATATCGCTTGATGTGAGGATCTGCTTCGATTTATGGTGTGGTAGCCGATGTCCGGAAGTATTCAGGATTGCATGGGTGGCACGAGGTTTTAGATCGTGACTTCCTCAAAGCCGAATTGATGATGATGATGATGTAGAAGTCTTTCAGCATGTCAATGACTAGAGTCCCATTCACTCCTATAGCATTGAACATGAACATTAAACCGAAGTGGATTAGACAAACGGCAATGTCAGGAGGTCGGTGGAGCCGCTCCCCCCTCTGATCTCGCGAAGTTTGAATTTAGTAAAGGTGGATTTTGATGTCATCGACCCTTGCCTCTGCAGTCACACAGCTCCTCAACAGTCCCGTTCTCCGTCCAGCACACCGCCTCGAACCAGTAGAAATGATGCTTACGTTTTCCTAGGCACGTTATAAACATGCGTCTGCCTTCAGCCGCGGTGAACATCGGTATTTGATTTGAATGAAAATACCTCCCCTCGCATGACAGAAGCAGGCGTGACGGGGACGGTCCCCCATTTAGCGTCACGGACATCCGCCCTACGATAGGTGACATCCCAAGCTCATCTCAAATATCAGCTCGGAGAAGGAATGTCAAGCTCGGCTTCCAGGGTGCTGGGTCCAGGAATGGATGGCACCGGGTCGTGAATCCGACTTCCATCCCTCCCATTTCCTCTGCTACGCTTTCGTCCAAAGTACATTCCAAACCTGATGCTGGATGATGCCCTAATTCTAATTTTGGGGAAGATTATGAAAATTTATCCGGTTTCCGACAAAGAGCCGCCGATCGATTGCTAAAACAACTCCGTATGTCATGTTCTCTTCGTTCCGTTGACAAGGTAACTCCCCACGAGCGTAACCAAAGGGTAGTGAAGCCAACGCGAATTTCGTCACTTCTTTTCCTTCATTACGGAGGTAGCCCGGCCAGATCGTTATCCCCGTCCTGTATTTAATTGACCTCCCGCGACAGCGACTCTTATCAGCTGATACCTCTGGAGGGGGGTGGAGGGGGGAGTTGTGGGAGCACGTCCTTTGCCTCCCAGACGTCTCCCAATGCCTTTATGACGGATACATGTGATAGCATATACGTCGACATCATGAAAGGGCTCCTGCCTCGCTCTCAACTGCTCCAGGGCCCGTCCAGAGACACAGGTTTCCAAGTCTCCATCACAAAGGATTCCAACTTAATTGAACCGAGTCCGTTTCTTCGCTTGCTTCGCCCCCACATTTGGGAAATAGTGCAGCCCACCAGCAAATCGTTCACTTCGCCCCCGATCATAACTGCATAAAGTGTAACCTACATTCATGGAATAGGGAAGCTTATTTCAAAAATTACTCCAGCAATCACCAGCTCCAGCGCCGTAACTCATTCGGTTAAATTTGAAAGAAGGAAATTTGCTAAATAATAATAGCAGAGCGCGTCGCGCGTGATGTCTGAATACCTACTGACGGTCTCGTTCAATCGCAAATACTAAAGATTCAAGCTAAAATGCAAATTTCGTATAAAATATACCTAACGCAAAGTGCTATGCACACTTCTAAGTGTGAGTTTCAACGAAGTCAAAAGCCAGCTTATGTAGGGCTCTACAAAACAGTTTTCTTGAGATTCCTGAAGTTTGAGGTAAAAGGTGTGGGGTTTTATTTTTGGGAATGGGAATTCTATTGTATACTTTTTGTTAGTAAACAGAGGCCTCATGCAATGCATCCTTTTTCCAAACCGATATACCTAGTACCTACGTACAGACCCTGCCTAACAAATATCTTCAATTGCTGAGTAAATTCTAAAGTATATTTGAGAATAGGTATTCCTAATGTAATGTAATTCATTATATCCAAATAAACCCCTAACCTGGTCTTTCTGATGTAATGTCTCGCAACACAATCGTAAGATACATAACTACCTCTTGTCCGTTAAAATTAACAAAGCGTCCCCAAAAGACACTCTCCCCTTACAATCATTGCACCTCGGCGGCCCCATTATGGTTATTGATCTGAAAACTTCTTTAGCACCGTTGTTATTTGAAACTTGGTAGAACGAAAAATAGCGACGCCAAACGGAGAGAAAACACGTACCTCCATAGGATTTATTCTACCGGAGAATGAGGTACTTTAGTCGGTCTCCTCTTTGTGTGGTGCTTCGTAGCCTCCCCACTCTTGCCTCCTTTGGTTTTCTGAAGGTTTCACTTCTACCGCGTGTAAACTGCACAACTGTATTTTTTTGTTTCTAAAATGCTGACAGCTGTTTTTCTAAATGGAAGCTTCTTTAACACCGTTGTGATTTGAAACTAGATGAAACGGAAACGAGCGACACTAAACACATCTATAGGATTTTTACTGCGAGAGAATGAGATTCTATAATCGGTCTCCTCTTTGTGAGATGGTTCGTAGCCCCTCCCTCTTGTCTCCTTTGATTTTCTGAAGGTTTCACTTCTACCGCGTGTAAACTGCACAACTGTAATTTTTTGTTTCTAAAATGCTGACAGCTGTTTTTTTTAATGAAATGCTCTTTAGCACCGTTGTGATTTGAAACTAGATGAAACGGAAACGAGCGACACTAAACACATTTATAGGATTTATTCTGCGAGAGAATGAGATTCTATAATCGGTTTCCTCTTTGTGTGGTGCTTCGTGGCCTCCCCACTCTTGTCTCCTTTGGTTTTCTGAAGGTTTCACTTCTACCGCGTGTAAACTGCATAACTGTAAATTTTTGGTTTCTAAAATGCTGACAGCTGTTTTTTATAAATGAAAACTTCTTTAACATCGTTGTGATTTGAAACTAGATGAAACGGAAACGTGCGACACTAAACACTTCTATAGGATTTATCCTGCGAGTGAATGAGATAATTTAATCGGTCTCCTCTTTGTGTGGTGTTTCGTGGCCTCCCACTCTTGTCTCCTTTGGTTTTCTGAAGGTTTCACTTCTACCGCGTGTAAACTGCACAACTGTAATTCCTTTGTGTCTAAAATGCTGACAGCTGTTTTTTAAATGGAAACTTCTTTAACACCGTTGTGATTTGAAACTAGATGAAACGGAAACGTGCGACACTAAACACATCTATAGGATTTATTATTTTAGTGAAACTTCTTTAAGACCGTTGTGATTTGAAACTAGATGAAACGGAAACGTGCGACACTAAACACATCTATAGGATTTATTATCTTAGTGAAACTTCTTTAACATTGTTGTGATTTGAAACTAGATGAAACGGAAACGTGCGACACTAAACACATCTATAGGATTTATTATCTTAGTGAAACTTCTTTAACACTGTTGTGATTTGAAACTAGATGAAACGGAAACGAGCGACACTAATTATTAGCTATTGTTTGAAGATTTCCGTACATTCTAAAACTGCATTGAAGTATTATCACTGTAGTGATTTAAACGTCCGTACTCAAAAGAAGGAAGTCTCAAAGATTTATGACCCTAACCCAACTTTAAAGTATCTCACCATGACCTTGGGTAGGTACTCTCTCCGAAACTAGAATTAGACTAGGCTTTTGTTTGTTTTTTCGCAAGGCCCGTACTAAATATGTAATGTAATATTATGTAATAAAATAATTTTAAACAAGCTTACCAAATTTTACATGCTGCACAACCCGATTTTATAAAATCCACATGCACTTTCGCAAGACACAAACTCCTCGTGCAATTTTTAACTGAATTGAAAACAACTGAATTCTGAATTTACGCCTGAATATTTTCACAAAATAGCGAACTTCCCGGAGTTAATTAAATTATTTCGTCAGTTTCAAAATTATTTTCTTTCTTTATGCGCCCTAACTACTGTTATTATTCCCTGTGTAACTAACTGCAACTCCCGCGCACCCGCAAAATGTCCGCGCAATTTCAACCGTCCGCGCCCGTGATCTTTCCCTAACTGTCTTTATTTAAAATTTATCCGGTTTCCGAGTCAATTTTGTCAATTAAAACGAGGTGCTCCCTTGTTTACGCGCCCGAACTACCGTTATCACCCGTGTGCACCCGAGATTTCAACGCACCCCGCAACCTGTCCGCGCAATTTCAACCATCCGCTCCCGTGATCTTTCCCTGACTTTCTTTATTTAAAATTTATCCGGTTTCCGAGTCAATTTTGACAACATGAGATGCTCCTTTGTTTACGCGCCCGAGCTACCGTTATCACCCGTGTACACCCGAGATTTTCACGCACCCCGTAAACTGTCTAACCAATAACAACCGTCCGCTCCCGTGATCTTTCCCTGACTGTCTTTCAAAAAACTCTCCCCTGGTTTCCTTCCCCATTTCATCTACCGTGTGTGGTCCATGGTACCTAGCATGGTCGATCGATATAAGTTTTATCGAAAATGTCGGTAACTTGTCATCGTTCCCTAGCATGACTGCAGACCGCTAACGAAAAAATAGCAGTTCACAACTACTAAGGGTTTCTTATTTATGTATCGTGAACTGTTATTTGTTCGTTCGCAGCCTGCAGGCGTGCTTGGGAGCGATGACAAGTTACCGACATTTTCGATAAAACCTATATCGATCGACCATGCTAGGTACCCATGCCTTCACAGTTTTTATTTTTTATTTTTTATTACCCTCTTCTCAAAAATTCTTCAAATATTAGGTTAAATCTAATATCATCACCGATATATTTAACATAATGACCGAATTTGTCAAATTTAATCACCATTTTCGAAGAATTCTGACGTTGTTCCATGTTTTTTAGTTTTTGTCGCAGTTTCAGAACTTCAAAATAGTAATTAATTATCATGTACTTGAAAAGCTAGAACGTATTTTAATCTTCCCAGAACAGGGTCCAGTGGCGTCACTACTTGTCTATGCGTTCCAACACCCGTGACGACTTCACCGGCCACATAATATTAGTAGATCTAATCGTGTGTATACGCGTCCGTTCTACCTACGAGTGTCATCATTTATCGACTTAATTAATCTTAACTTTTGAATGTGACTATAACTTCGTGGTTATCAAAACTTTGTGGCTGTCAAATCAGTATACGTTTGCCCTGAAAATGGAACGGTCGCTCTGAAACCGGTCGGCTTTACTCAAATATTTTGACAATATATTAAATGTGCCACCCTAATTTTCGCGTCAAAATCACATTCCTGACAAATAGGCATTCATCGCCGCCCCTGGTACGACCTCAATATTTAGTGGCACACGTGTCATTTTTATTTTGTAAGAAACGTTACATTCCTTTCGTCTATTTTTTGTGGCTTTTGCTGGGGTCGCCTGTGTGGACCCATAAATTCATCAACCCCGTAGTTATTTGGATTTCAGAAATTATTTTTAAGTTGCACAGCGCCTTTACAAAAAAAACCCGGCGCCATAGAAATCATCCAAGTAATATTACTATTAAGGCGAGTTCATCACAATAATAAAGGTTGCTAATTATAAAAATAATTAACAACAATTTTTCAAATATACTTATTTATATAACTAACTCATATTAATGACTTATATCTTGGTACCCTTGCTATTATAATATATTAATTGATTATATTTTATTTATTGTTTCTTTACACTGTAGGTAAAAATGTTTACAATACAATTTGTTACCTCACTAGGACAAGCCTGTGTTGAGGTTAACAATAATTATACAAGTTAACAAAAAAACACAAAATTATAGAGATTTTGAAAGAACAATATTGTTGTATTTCTTACAGATTGAGATTATGGGTACCTACTAAATTGATGGCGCTAGGTAGTACATTAATGTAGACTTTTAGGGTGACCATAGTTTTGAGATCTGATTTAAATAAAATAACATAAAGTATTTTTTTTTTGTTTTGTTTTTAAGGACTAAGTTGTAAATAATAAATATATGTATATAATTTAACATGCTATAGATTTGGCAGGAGGAAGATGAAAAAAAACAGTTTAAACAAAAATAAAAATTATTTTAGCTTATTTCATAAACATACTCATTTAGCTAATAATTTAGAAAGGACAAAGTAGAGAAAATTAATTGGCAATCCTCGACTAACACAAATAATTTAAGATTCTTTTTAAAAGTGTACAAGGAATTAGATGACTTTATATGTTCTGGAAGGCTATTAAATATGAATGGAGCTTGATAAAAATAATTTCTTTGACCAAAAGAAGATTTAGTTTGAATTGCCATAAAATTCAGACCAGAGCCAATTCTCGTAGTACGAATTTGCTGTGTTATTTCTGCAATATTAATATTATTAAAAAATCTACAAAGCGTTTGAGTAATATATAACTGTTTTACGTTCATTACATTACATTCCTTAAAAAGTAAATGAGTTGGATATTTAATTTTTTTCTTGAACATAACTTTAAGAATCATTTTTTGGGCAATATTAAGTGGTTCTATATAAGTCTTTGCGCAGGATCCCCAGCACACTATATTATAAGAAAGCAGAGACTGGATTATTGCAAAATAAACAGTTTTTAATTTTTCTTTGTCTAGTATATGTCTCAGTTCTTTAAAGATATAGGTAAGTCTCCTAGTATTATTTACTAACATATTAACATGATCATTCCATCTCAAGAATTTATCTATTTTTACACCAAGGTATTTGATGCTGACTACATTTTCTAAAGGGTTGCAGTTACATGTTTGAAAACAATTGTGAATAATCAAGTTGTGAGTTTCGGAAGGTTGACTTTTACTTGAAATGCTAAAAGTGATAAATTTGGTTTTTTGTGCATTCAAAGTTAATATATTATTGTTTAACCAACTATTTACCACTCTTAAACCTATATTACTTTTGTTGAAAGTTTCATTCCAAGTTTTACCCTCAAATATTAAGGCAGTGTCATCTGCAAAACTAACAATGTTACCAGGAATATTCAGACTACATAAATCATTTATATAAATAAGAAACAATATTGGCCCTAGCACACTACCTTGCGAATTATATTGGATGGTCTCTTCAAGATCGATACAATAAAAACAAACTTTAATACTTATGTACAGATTACCTAACGACTTTTTTTGTACTACTATTTGTACTATTTGTACTATTTGTACTTTTGTATTATCATATTATAAATTTGTCGATCTCATTTGTATCTTTTTATGATAATGCAACTCATGTATTTTTTATTTTTCCACGTGTAATATTTATCGCTTTGTTAATTTTGCAAATTTCTTTAAAACTTGCTTTACAAGAAACTATTCATGATTAAGTTAATAATAAAATCAACATAGTAAATACGCATTCCTCTATAACAACTTTCAAAGTACTTAAGTACTTTTGTTTTACCATTATTATACTAAACTTATTATCTCCTTTGTACAATTTTCATGATAATTAAACTACACACTTACATAGTAAACCTGCTTATATTTTTAATGTTCAGTTTACAATATTATATGCTACATGCTTTTAATTATACTCCTGAATAACTTACCTATGTATCTATAATAACGTGATACCGTAAAAACCTTCAAGGCGTGAATAAAGAAATAAATAAAAGCGGATTTTGAAATGGACATAAATAAGTTACGACAAGTTTGATACCATAAAGAAAAGAAGATCATAAATTACTTACTTCCAATTTAAAATTAAGATTTTCAAAATATTTAAATAATTATATTAATGCGGTAACGGTTAAGCTAACATACAAACATTATAGTTTTAGAATAGGACCCAACATCGTGTCTTGTGGAACTCCGCACATCGTAGGTAATCAATTGCATTAATTGTATTTCAAAAGAGTACAATTTGATCATACCCTTAATCGGAATATATTCCCTAATAGGAAAGCTACAAGGAGCAAGAAAAAAGAGAGTGGCTAAATTGTGAAATAAAGGAAGATTTTGATAATTGGGACAAAGACTCACGATATAAAATGAAAATAGGTAAATAAACGATAGAGGAAGTTCATAGACTTACCATAGAACCAGCAACTCAATTGTCCAAATTCTGGCCTAATGTAGACGCTTGATAAGTCTTCTTTGAATTGCATGAAAGCCAATAGAGCAGTGAGAGGTATGGGGACCCCCCAGCCGTACAGGCAGTAAATTATATAACGCCGCCTCTCGGATTCCCGTCCCCCAATACGCCGGTCGCGGTATTTCCTGTTAAAAAGGTGAGTAAAAGTTGAGCCGTTTGACGATACAGTATATTATTTAGTATCAATTTTGGTTTGTTTTTCATCTCTTTCAATATTTAAAAAAATCATAAGTTTGATGCCGACCGGAAATTCAAATGTCGGAACCATTGACCAACAAATTCTAGACAAGGGGAGTGGATGTTAAAAATGACAACGAAACCAAAACTATTCGATCAAAAATTGGTATGGGGTACGAAACATTTATCAAAAAGAAAGTGCATTATTTTGCAGTCAAAAACACAAGAAGTATTGCTATTTATCTTTTGTTGGTGTGCAAAGATCGAATTTATTTCGTTCGATATTATACTTTCCAATCGAGGCGATGGAATCAGATGGGGAATTTGGTTATAAAACAACTCCTTGGTGGGCAGTATTATTTGACCGAACTTGGAAGTAAGAACAAGCCATATCTAGAC
Source organism: Limnephilus marmoratus (assembly GCA_917880885.1). NCBI lineage: Eukaryota > Metazoa > Arthropoda > Insecta > Trichoptera > Limnephilidae > Limnephilus > Limnephilus marmoratus. The sequence continues at coordinate 21,383,528 of OU862919.1, read as the reverse complement.
ACGCATCGATGGTTGGGACAGAAAAACCTTCAATGTGATCAAAATCTAAACCGAAAAAAATTGGTTCTTTAACTACTCTTGTACCAGTACTTCAAATAATATTATCTTATAACATGAAAACGACGAGAGGAAATTTTAAAGGTTCAGTTAGTGATAAAAAACAAAAAAATCAGGGTTTTTTCTTATAATTTGTAATGCGACACCACAATGTAGTATCAGCATTAGATTAAAAAATGTTAACAATAATAAAAAAGTAAATAAATGTACTTATTGTGTATACATAAGCTTTAGCTAGCCTCTTTGATGATATTTTCTGACCACAATTTACACTTGCTAACATAATTTTTGATAATAAATTACAAATTTATTATTATTATTTTTTTTATTTAACGCCTAGAGGGCTTTTACATAATTGGTAGTACAATTTTAATATCTCTACATATTATAAAATAAAGTCCTCCGCCGCGTCTGTCTGTCTGTTCGCGATAAAATCAAAAACTACTGAACGGATTTTCATGCGGTTTTCACCAATAGATAGAGTGATTCATGAGGAGTATATAATTTGTCAAGGTTTTGTGTAAATTGGTTGAAATACATAATATACATATGGCAAGCGGGTGGTGTGGATTTGATTTGTACGCAAATATACAGTTTTATGTACGAGGTTGGAAGGTCACTGTCTAAATTTGATTTCGAAAATTCTGTGTAAAGCCCGGGCATCGCCGGGGACCTCAGCTAGTGACATGTAATTTTAAAACTTAAGAAAGAAAATAAAAATAAAATTACATTAGATAAAAAGTGCACACATGTCATAAAAATACAAGAAACAGAAACTGGAAAAATACACTGATTTGAGAGATTTACAAAAATACAAGATGTGTTTAGGAATGGTGTTGGAATAAATATTTTACATTATCCACAAAACTCGCCAAGTTGATGTTAAATAAGTCAACATCACCTAAATACTGATTTCGCATAGTGTGAAATCGTTGTATCGCAGAGTGGGCAATGCTGCAGTAAAATAGTGTATTTTGTCGTGTTGTTACTGTGGGTATTTGTGAGTTTGAGTTATGAGCTGCATTATTCATTAGTTATGAGCTGCATTAGTTTACAACAGTCGAATTTAGAGTATAATATTTTGAGTAAAAAGGTTAAATCGTTTATTTTACTTCTATCTTCTAATGTATGTATTTTTAGAATATTAAATAAGAAATCATATTTTAAGTCTTCTAGTGGGATATTTAATTTAAAGATTATAAAACGCAGATTTTTTTTTCGTATTCGCTCAATGTTATTCAACAATGTACTGATAATATTTTTAAAGTTATTTCGTGTGTTTGATCGAACGTTTAATGGTAAAATATAGATGAGACTTTATAATTTTTGAGAGGAAATAAAAACAAAAGTTAATAACAGGAAATTATTTTTCATTAATATTTTTTTATATATTCTTGTTGAGGAAAACAAGTACTACGGAAAGAGTTTACGTCAGTAATGTAAAACGCAATCGAAGACCTTGGAATAAAACCGCAACTACTTTATCAGAGGGAATTAAGGATTAATATATTGTGATATTTTCAGTCTACTGATTAATTTATTTTAATGATTAATTTACTTCAATGAGGGGGGGGGGGGGGGTATTTCACCATCCTCTCTATTACTATACATAATAATAAATAAATCATCGTAATAGGTTCAAAACTCACCTAACTTATTTGATATTTATTTTTTTTATTATTTATTAGCCAAGATATTACAATATAATATATTAAATAATATATCATAATACAATATACATTTTTTTTGGTATATACCGCCTCACTAGGCTGAGCCTGTTCCGAGGTGGCAGGAATTTAAACTAATTTTGATATCTTAATCTTGGAAGAAAAATAAGATAAAAATATAAATATTTTACTTTAAATAGATAAATAGAATAAAAGAACAATAAAAGAAATGAAAAAGAAAAAGATAATAGAAATGGAAAAATAAAAAAAAAATATGAAGAAAACAAATTAGAAACACAAAAATAATTGTGAGGATAAGAGAAAAAATACAGGCGTTGAGTGTGTTTTTGTATTGTTCAAGTTATCTGCCCGCAGTATGCAATACCTTTGTTGATTATCCGCTTATGAATTTTGTGTTTTAGATTTGCATTTTTTGTCATGTGGATATCTTTAACATCTTTTTCAATTATATTAAAAATTTTTGGAGCCAGATTATGATAATGTTTTTGTCCATGTGTAGTATTTGTCTTTGGAAGCATGTGTTGATGTTTATGTCTTATGTCGTGATTGTGTTGTGCCGTATGATGGTTTAGTTGGTCTTTATGGTAATGTATAGATATAATTTTGATGTATAGTTGCTGTATGTTCAATACAGCAAAGTCTTTAAATAACTGTATTGTCGAGAATCTAAAAGGTTTTTTTGTAATAACTTTAATTATGGCCTTCTGCGCTTTGTTGAGAGGGTCCATATTAATTTTCGCAGCACCACCCCAACCGATCGTACCGTGGGTGATGATTGATTGGCCTAACGCGTAGTATATAGTTTTTAAAGTCTTCACTGGCATTATGTTTCGTATGTTCTTAAAAAAATATATAAGTTAAAAATATAAAGTAGTTGTCAACGTAAATTCCTAAGTATTTTTTTTTATCTCAGTCCGTCTTAGCGGGTTGCATAGGCAGTTTTCTATGGTTAAGTTTTCATTAAGTCTCGGTTGACGTCTGGGATCTATACTAAATGTCATGTACTTTGTTTTATCTATATTTAGTGTTAGCAGGTTATTGTCTAGCCAATGTTTAATCCGGTTGATTCCTTCGGCAGCTTTTTTATATACATTTGTCCAGGAGACAGAAGTGAAAATGAGAACAGTGTCATCCCCAAAGCAAATAACATCTCCGCTAATATCTAACTGACACAGGTAATTGATGTAGAGTAAAAATAGGATGGGTCCCAATGTACTTCCTCGGGGAACTCCGTAAGTTATGTATCTGTTTTGGCTTGTTACGTTGCCTAATTTTAGTGCGTGGGTGCGTTCAGTTATATATGATTTGAAGCAGTTATACGCAGAGTTTTTAATACCTATGTTATCTAATTTTTTAAGGAGAATTTTATGGCACTGTATCAAAAGCTTTACTTAGATCTAGAAAAACCGCAATGCAGCTTTTTTGGGTCAACATTTTTAAAAATGGTTTCTGTCACTTTTAATATTGCATCTTGTACTCTTGTATTCTTTCGAAAACCATATTGATTTTCTGATAGAATTTTATGTTTGTCTAGATAGTCTACCAGTTGAATTTTCACTTGATTTTCGAGTACTTTTGTAAGAACATTTAAAAGTGATATAGGCCTATATTTAGAGTGATTATTTTTCTCCGGATTTGTAAATAGGTACTATGTTTGCAATTTTAAAATAGCTTGGGAATATACCGCTAGTAATACTCAGATTACAGATGTGGGTAAAGGGAAGGGCTATTTGGTGTTTTATTTCTTTTATTAGTTTAGTGTCCAGTCGCACTGTCGTTTCTCAGTTTATTTATGTGATGTATTATGTCTTTGGTTTGGAAAGTTTTTACTCTAAATGTATTGTTATCTTGTGCATTAGTGATATATTTATTAGCAAGTGTATCTTCGTCAGTGTTCGTTTTATTTAGTAGTGTTTGGGCTAATGTTTGACCAATGTCTGCAAAGTAATTATTTAATGTGTTGGCAATATCAGTCTGATCAGTTATTACTGTATCGTTAACTTCTTTTTGTTGAAATCGTGCTGCTGGTTTCCTATTTTTTTTTTTTTTTTTTTTTTTTTTTTTTTTTTTTTTTTTTTTTTTTTTATTGTAATATAAAAAATATGAGTTACATATATATATACATATTTTACAAAATTTTATATTAAAGGTCGTATTTAGTCATGTATACCTTATTATTTATATTGTTAATTTCCTTTACTACGTTCTATAATGCTTTCGGGTCAGCTTAGTTTTCTTCAATTTTTCGTCTGTAGTATTCTTCTTTTGTCTGTTTCACTATTGACCGGCTATTCACTATTTTCTATATTTTTTATAGTAATTTTGAAGTCTGATATTATTCGGTGAGTTTGAAGACTGTTTATGTAGTTTGTCACGCTTATGTAAACATTTAACCAAGTTGTCGTTGATCCAAGGCATAATTTTTCTTTTTTTGTGAACCACTTTTCGAAAAGTTGTGTATTTTATCACATTCATATTTATTTTTTCAGTAAAATTCACCATTGCAGTGTTTACATCTGTTTCATTAAAAATATTGGCCCAGGATATGGAATCAAGAGATGATCTAATAGCGTCATAATCTGTGTATTTTAGTTGCATTTTATTTTGTTCATTGTCTTTCTTCTTGTATTTTTTCTTGGAAAAGGCGAGTCGTAGCAAAGTGGTCGGTTACTGTCGTATTTATTACGGTTGCAGAGATATTAAATTTTGTCCTGACATAAATATGATCTATACAGGATTGATATATATAGGCGTGACTCTAGTAGAAGTTGATGGTAGATCGAAGACCTTAACTTGCGGTATGTTTGAATATGATGGAGACCGATAGATAGCGATTATGACAACAGAATCAAGGTATCGTATAGTTACACTGTTTGCTTCTAGTATTGCAGTGGGAATTGTTGAACCAAAAATACAGTTTTTCGTGTATTCTATCACTCCATCACTACGGTTTTCGTGATTTTTTGATGAGAAAACATCGTAGCCTTGCATGCTGGACGCAATAAAGTCATCATTAATCCAGCATTCGGTGAGAATGATAACATCAAACGTTATTTTTATTTGATCTAAGGCAACTAATAGATTATCAAAATTTTTGGTCACACTTCTGATGTTTTGATTGAGAATTTTCAAACAACAATTGCCCGTAAAATGTTTGGATACTTTTGAAGCATCGAGTATGTTTGTAGTATGTATTTGATCTAAGGCAACTAATAGATTATCAAAATTTTTGGTCACACTTCTGATGTTTTGATTGAGAATTTTCAAACAACAATTGCCCGTAAAATGTTTGGATACTTTTGAAGCATCGAGTATGTTAAGTGTTTCTATGTCACTAATGTTTTGTAAGTCTTCTTCTTGTTCTTGTTCCTCATTTTCCATAGTCGGTTCTTTGCTGGGCTCTCTCTTCCATTTTTGCCGATAAGGACACTGTCGACTGCTTGCTTTATGCGAGTAAACGTCTTTATTGCTAGAAGTTTTATTGCAATTCCAGCACTTTGTGGCTAAATCATCGTCCTTTTTTGGGCACACCATCGATTTGTGCTCGCCGGCACAGTGGAGACACCTTTCTTTTAGAGCGTTAGAGTTTGACGAGGAATGCCCAAATCCCATGCACTTGAAGCATTGTATTAATGATGATGAATCTTCCACGTGCACCCTCATGTATCCGATGTTTATTCGGCCGAGACGGAGTAGTGCATTTCTAGTAATACTGTCAACTATTAGCACTATGTTTCTTAACTGTTCGTTCCGGTTTTTAGTGATTCGAAGGATCTTGATGCAGTCTTCAGGTTTTCGGCCCTGGATTGTTTCGAAGATGAGATCGTTTTGTTGAATGATCATATGGACAATTTCTTCATCTTTATATTTGTTAGCCACTCCTTTGAGGATAACTGTAGGTCGGAGGAGCTTGCCGTCTTGGGCTTTTAGTGATCCTGTGGTTTCCTTTGAAATTACTGTTAGGATCTTCTCGCCATCTGTTTTTTTAGGGCAGGTAATTATGACCTTGTTATTTTTGGCCTTTGACATTCCACTGACACCCACTCTAAGGTCGGCTGGCTTGATATTATCCTTTATTGTTGAGGTGATGGATTCTGACGTCGCTTCTTGGTCTGATGACGATACTATTATGGCATGTCTGGTACGATCTCCTCGATTCCCCACTGCCGAGGCGTAACTGAGTATGGGTTCTTTTTGAGCGTTGGCGCAGAAAGCTGACATTTCCCTGCAGTATTTTTCTTCGATCTTCGGTTGATATTCTGCATTCTGCACCCTTGTATCCAGTAATTCGACCTCCAGAGCATGAAGTTGTTTTCCCAGTGTGGCTCCTTTCTTAACTATCTCCAGTAAAGATGAGATTATTGTGTCGCGGAATTCTTTGGTAATGTTATTTTTGAGAGGCTCGGCTGCTTTCTGTGTCAGAGTGGCAATTTGAACAATATTCATGGCTGACTCGGACTGGTTCGTTTTCTGGAGAGAAGTATATTGGGGTATTTCAACAGAAGTCAGAATCGGTTTAGTTTTGAGAGGAGGACTTTTGTCCTCGTTGGTAGATGGAAGCGCTGGACTGGACTCGTGTATTGTTGGTGAGGATCTTGTAGTAGAGGAGAATGTAGTTGCGGTGGTGGTAGAAAGAGCAGAGTTGGTGTTAGTGGGGATTGACGCTTGTTTATTAGTCTTAATTCCCTTCTTTTCTTGTGTATCCAGAACTTTTCCGCTTTCGGCTCGGGTTTGTCTTGGGGACTTAACTAGTTCTGGACTGCTACGGCTCCGGATTATCGGTGACCTCGGCGTGGTTCCCGATTTTTTAAAAGGATCTTTAGCCCCTGGGGGGTACACGGGGGATCTGCCATTTAAGGTTTATTGTAATGCTTACATGTCACTAAAACTTGCATTGTATTTATTGAAATGTTCTATTTTTTGCACTTTTATATTTATTTTTATATTTATTAATATTTATGGAAAAAAAATAAAAAAACGATAATTATTTATTCAGAGTTAGCGGGTTTGAACTGTCGTTCTTCGAAACTCGGCGCTGACGCATTCGCCACTAGGCCAAATTCCACTTTTGTTCTTCCGTCAAATAATTATTATAATAAAAGTGTCAGCACTTGTGAATTTTTAAGAATTTATTTAAAATTACATGGGTTTGAAAAAAAAAAGAGGATTTTTTTTAAGTATGGGTGAGATTCGAACTGGTTCTCTCGAATATGTATATATGTCGTAGGCCGATCGTAAAATCAGGCAGATCATGATGTGCCTAGCCACATCGTAAAGTGCCTGAAGACAGCTCTCCCGACTGGCATAACCATTGTTACGACTGGCATAACCATTGTTAAGTTAGTTCTGCAAGCCGGGAGATAAAACAGTCTATGCTGTCGGTAATGGAGGTAACCATCGGGAACATAGACACTAATGCTCTCCATGATAGGTGAGTTTTCGAACCTTCCACGAATCAGTCTTAAGAAATGTGTTACAATGAGCACATCCCTTCTGACACGTAGATGGTTCATATTGAGCATGCCCAAGAGAAAGTGGGTAGGGTAGAAAGTGAGCCACGGTAGGTGGCAGAAAGTGATACACGGGTAGTAGCCATGTTCCCTCGGGTAAAAAATATCAGAAATTTCTTCTGAACCCTCTCCAACATGAGGGAATACTTCACTTGGTGTGGGCTCCAAACCACCGACCCACTCTCAAGCCTACTCCTAACCAAAGTACTGTATAGTACCTACTATGAGAACCCGGGTGTCTCTGAAGTTTCTCTTGAAGTGAAGTGCCGCAGGCGCCTCATGATCTGCCTGATTTTAAGATTGGCCTGCGACATATACATATGATCGTCCAGTTGATTAGTCAGACGTCTTCAAATACTAAGTTTTGAGATAATGAAGAAAGAAATATTCGAATGGTCACCATTCACTATAAATCAGGTATTATTTACATGTAAAATAATATTGAGAGGCATAACGGTTCGGTACATAAGTATGAAATTTTGAAATATCCTACAAGTGACACAGACAACATATTTTTTTTTTAATTCAGCACAAGTTTTTCAGCAATATACGCATAAAGGGATTTAGGATTTAGTAAGCAGATGAGTGCATTCGAAATAATCCGATCTATAATTAAGATCATATTTAAAGTTTAAAATAACAAAATGCTATCACACAAGTACGTCAGTGCTTTAGTTGCCGGATAAAAATAATGTATGCGGTTTTAATACCAGCACGACGCAACTCATTGCCACAAAACTTTTATATTTATAAAGATTGTGGAAATAATTTTCTAAAATGAAAGTATTTTCTAACTGGGGAAATATTGGAGGTAGATTGAAATGGAGGAAGAAAGAAGAAGGGATGTAAATTAAAAGTAGTTCAATTTATTTTACCGATTTTCTTAAAATGTTACGATGTATGGGGGGAAAAGTACTACCAAAATTTAAAAAAAATTACGCAAGAAAGCATAGAACACAGAAAAGAGAATGAGACCAAAAACGCCGAGTCTGAACCCAAAACCCACACACTTTAATTAAAACTTGTAATCAAAACTAATAAATGATTTGGGCAAACCAACTACGGAAAGGAAAAACTCATATGGTTTTGACATTTGCTAGAAGGATTCAAATAATTTCAAAACAAGTACATCCTATTTCTATTACCACCACCCAGTATTCAATAAATATGTGAGTTGCAAACGAATCAAATAGTTCAAAACATTTTTTATATTCCTTTAACCCATTGGCCTCCCTCAAACCCTGCCATCCTTGATTGTGTACAATGCAATGTCGTAAACTCCAACCACGATAGCCTGGCGGGACTGAAATATGTATGTCGGCTTAAAATCAAAAACCGATCATATGCGTAACATCCGTTTTTTTTTTTAATTTTAATTGCCAAACGCGCTGTAGATATTTAAGCATTCATTTCGCAGTATTGGCAATAAAACATTCATAAAGTTTTTTACCTAATATTTACGAATGAATTTTTGTTAGTGAACTGCGTCATTGAGAGTTTGTCCAAATTGCGAGTCATGAAAATCTTGCCAAGTGCCCCTTCACGTCCCTGATTGCTTCAAGAATTATCAAACCAAATTATTATTTTTTTAGTTAAAGTATATAACCTAAAAATAATACGCCAGTGAGATTCACGAATGTAAAATTTTTGTAATCAAAACAAAAAAAATTGAAATATGTATATTTTTTTAAAGTCACTTTTATATCCAGATTTAATCATATTATAATTTTATTTTAAACACACAAAATATATATTTTTACATAGCTTGATTCAGTATACAAGTAAGTTAAAAAATATTACGATTAAAATTGTAGTTTAAAAGTTATATTATATTTAGTATGCCACTAAAGATTTAAAATGTTTATTAAAAAAATAATTCGGATGTGAAGGACAATTTTTTCGCTTAACCGAGATAAAAAAGAAGAAGACGGAGAGATATGAAATTACGAATGTTAGAGGAGCGCGTTAGTATTTAAAGCGATAAAATCGATGGGAAGATTGTGAACATGTTTAATAAAACACGACTCGTTTAAAATAGAGCAAAAATCTCACAGGAGTTGTCTTAAACAGCATTTAAAGAAACACTGTAAATTTTTTTCATATGTATAACTTGTAAAATAACTGAAACAAACGTGTTTATAATAATTTTTGGAGCATACTTTGCGATTTTTTTCTATCGAGGGAATTTTATATAATTTGCGTTTCGGTGCGGGGAATTTCTAGATATTATCTTCAAGAATAACATATATTTTTTTAAGAGCTTTAAAACTTAACGTGTTTAAGGGAGATATGTAAATTAAGGCAGCGGCGGCTTAACAATTCGGAGGCCAATGGGTTGGGTAGTCAATTATCCAGAAAAAAATACTTTCAATCGACGGTAATCATGATAACGTCCAACATTAAGTTAGATTCGAATTAGAAAATTGTCTTCATACCTTGGTTTTAGTCTCTCTTTCCCTTACATCCCTTTAATATTCTCCATTAATTTAACAGTATTACAGTGTTAAAACTACAAAGTAACAAACCTACCTAAAAGTCAACCAGACATCGATACACATGATGTTCAACCAGAAAAAGCTCACCATGAAGAAGAAATAAGTCGAAAATGCTGTAAAAAAAAAATTACATTAAAAATTTAACATAATGACTGAAAGTAAAATATAAATAATATCATCAATATTTGAATATCTGAAAGATCCACTCGTTTTGAACCGGCGATAAATGTGAGTGTGTATAAAAAAAACAGGCAATACTCACCCATGAGAAGACACGCGGTTTTATCCTCATTATACGTGATCCTCTGTTGAATAAAGACCAAGGAAATGAATGCCAGGATGAGGCCTGCGGTATAGTTCATGATCGTCTTTCCGTGTAAGTTCCTCAGCTCCGGGATGAAAGCATACACCAGGAAAGTTGCCAAAAGGAAGGGGATAGATATCGCAAGACCTAAAATATTAACCTTCATTATTACGGGGACCTACGTATGCTTGCTGCCTTTTGGGGTACTGATAATGTCAGCGCAACAATCGTCCGACCAATCCTATTGTTTGTGAGAATCCTCAATCATACATTCCATATTTAATTAGCTTTATTTATACTCTACCGCTTGCAAATTGGTATTTGGAAAATTTTACCGAATTAAGTGTAGCCATAAGAAGAAGCTTTGATGCTATTTTGCTGACAACCCCGGGTTTGAGGAAAATATGCCTGAAGCCGTTTGAAACAACATATTGGAAAGCTATTATTCAATAGGGGCCAGAATGTTCAGAAACAAGTGCAACGTTTGGCGAGTACTGTAATAAGTTGATAAGTAGATTAAAATGAATAAACAAAAATTTTAACAAAACAAAAAAACGACTTAAAATAATGCACTAAAAAGTAAAAAAATAATTTCGTATTCTTCTACAATTTAATAATCAACTTACTTTTTCTACTCATCAATATGTAGGTACGATTGTTATTTTTGGAGTAGGATTACCTGCTTTCCAAATACCTGTTCCTATCCATATCTGGCAGTGCGTGCCCAATTTACCTACGCGTGATATTTGCAACTATAAATCATGGAACAATTAGTCTATTAAAGGAACCCGTACAATTAGGGCGGAGTGAAAAAACTTTTTTTCAAATTTCGAGTTTCCGATGGTTGCCTTTGTAGTATCCTGTAAATTACACAAAATATCATTAAATTCTTACTTCGTCTTCAGGTGGCGTACTGACCCTAAAGTTCTACAAAAAGTGTGTTTTTTCGGATTTTGTTGGTAACAAGCAACTCATCTAATGCAGTTTAAACGTCACAAAATAGATTCTATTTTCACCCATCTAACTTACTCCTCTTTCCCTCCACCCTTTGACACTATTTTGCGAAACAAAAGATGCTGTCAATCAGAAAAAAACAGATATCAGCGCGGAGCGCACATTCTTTGAAATAGTCGCGAAAACTTGATTGTGATTTGTTCGTAAAATGCCTAAAACAATACAAAATTCATCGTGTTCTTTGTTTGGTGGCCCAGAAAAATTAAAAGACAATATGTTACCAACTTATTCCGATATAATAAAGTATTGTTTGTGGATTAGAAATGACTAGCAAAGGTTATCCAATGGAAAAAAATCCTTCTGTGAAAGACATGTGAAATAATTGCAATTGATCTAATTACGTTATGGAATAATGCGTCCATTCCTATTCTAACTCAACGTTAAATTGTAAACAGACTATCCGGGTATTATCACAAGTAAAAACACTTAAAGAAATGTCGAATATCTATAAAGAAAACTGAATTTTATAGAGATGCAACAAATAACCTTTTTATATTGCTGTGTGCAGGTGCGTTTGTGTCGATTTTTGTAAATGTTTAGTAAAAATACACAAAAAGGAGCTGGAATTCCGACATGATCAGAGGGGTAGCCACAAAATGTACATCGGCTCAAAATATATAGTGGCAACCAAGGCCTTGGAGCGCAGGCAATAACGACTGATGAGGAAAAATAAATTAGTTCCAAAACAGACTGTAAAAAAACCTCTGAACCCCTCACCAGATACTAAATTGACTGCAGAAACCTCGAATGATAGCGGTAAATTATCAGACAGCAATCAAGATCTGATTAATCAATTTGTGATAAAAGTGTACGTGCCAACATGCTTTACCATAAAAACATAACTTTCATGTAAAGATGGTCCGAAAAGTGCCCTTAGGTTGATAAAAAGATGCTTCTATTTAAAATGTGAGCTGAAAACAATTGCTTTTCGAATAATTGAGCGGAACTCTTTCTTTGCGCATTCTGAAAATATTTTATTAGCGATGCTGCGAGATGAAAGAAAACAAATAAAAAAATTTGCAGTAAGCAAAATTCTGAAAGCCCGACAAAATGCAAAGGGGAAGAAAATAAGAACATTCGTGACTTCGAAATTACACCTCGAAGTTGACTTCGAGGTTGTCGATTGTTATGATTTGTTGATTCGTTGACGATTATTATGATTTGATATTCGAGCCACCATTCACAAAAAAATACGGTGACAGTGAATTATGCGAAAATCATGAGCGAAGATGTAAATATCCATATTGAAAATCTTCCCTGTCATTCCCAGGCTATGGAGAGAGGTGTGAAGCTGGTCACTGGTCACTGGCTGTTTGCAGAAGTACGGTACGCGATGAATATAACCGAGCAAGAATAAATTCGAGAAAAAAAAAGCCAAAATTCGAAACAAAATCACAGTTTTCCTCTGATTTCAGGGAGCTACCCCATATGCAGATGACACGACTGAAGGCTGAAATTATTAAATAAATAAATATATAAGTCCTCTGCGTCACCTGAGGACCATATGTGAAAAAAAAATAAAAAATATTTTTCAACCGCCATTTATCCATAGCAACATTTAGTAATATAGGGTTTACGAAATTCGAAAAAAAATTTTTCGACCTCTTTCACTCCAGGCTACCGTACAATGATCGGCTCCTACGGTGAATTTAAAAAATTATGAAATCTGGACAGTGACCACCTCGTACTCCTGCGGTATTTATAATGTCGAATCTCTTATGTGTGACTGTGCAGTGTATCTATATTCTCAAAGCCATAACAACGATTCTTATCAACAAGAAAATCAGAAGACAAGGGTAAATTCTTTACGATTCCGATCTTTACCAACTCTTATGATTGTGTCTACTTGAAACGTATTTAAAATTATTGATTACACTTTACAAATTATTTCGCAGAGAAAATTGCGACTACAAAGCTAGTTGATCGTGCGATATCAAATGGGCATGGATCATCACTTTTCTTATGTGCAACTGGCAGAAGAACATTACTTGTTACTGTTATTGGTCTTCGGTTATATACTCGTACTTGCCTACGGATAAACTAGTAAAGACTTCAATATCCGGCTCGGTTTGCGGATTATCCGTACAGACGTAAACCAGATATCTTGTGGTCCAATTTGCAGCGAGTTCGGAAGGTAATTCGCCGGCTGCCACTGGGGAACTGGGCTCGTCGATAAAGGCGTCCAAACAGTAATCCTTTGGACCCAAGAACAAGTCGGAAAGACCGAGATCAGGCAAGTAAAGCCTTCCATCCTGAAACAAATAATTTTTACTAATTGTGAATGATATTATAACAATAATACCGAATGTATAACGTTCCTTTATAGCAATGAAGTTTTTGATGTCGATATCGAATGCCTGTGGCATTCTGTGCATCGTCATAGTCCAGTCAGTAGGGAGTTTTACTTGCAAAAGATCGAGTAGTAGCGGTTTTGATATATGTTGTTAAGATCGGGTGTCTAATGAAAACAAAAAAAATTCGACCTTGGAGTGGTCGAGCGCGAGCCGCCATCTTGGATTGAAGGTGCCAGAATTAGGTTTTGTCAAAATAATTCCTCAATGGTTGACTTTACAACAAAAATGTCTATGGCAAACTTAAAGAAGACTAAATTACGAATATTTTGTTGTAAGTCTAATATATAATGACTTACAGCGGTAGAAAGAAGAAAATTTTGACAAAAAATCGTAAAACTCAAGTTTTCTTGATAATTTTTTTAAGAACATATTACACAATATCATTTTAACGTAAATACGTTTGTGGAAATTCACAAAATAAGATAATTATGGAGCAAAATCTATTTCAAATTTTAGTAATTTTTCATGTTATATTGAGGAGAGAAAGAGACGGAAACATACCGCGTGCCTGCAGACCTGACTGCAGCGTTGTCAGCTCAGCTCCTACAACTCCCACTATGACAAACCTTACGTCATCGAATGAACTACTAATGCACGGATGGAACTACTTTGTAGTGATAATAAACGTTTAATAAGCCTTAAAAAAGCTGGTCTGCTAGTGTCTTCGAGTACATCAATGAAAACAACATGAGGTAAAACCAGAAGATATAGCAGATGCAGGAACACGCTTTCTTGTTGCTTTGTACGGCGTGACATGGATGAGGAAACCTTCCCTTTTTAAAAAGAGTCCCAATATAAACATCATTTATCAAAATCGCTACTACTTGACCTTTTGCAAGCTGAAGACATTTTTTACCCCCCACTGACTGGATTATCAGCCCAATGCTGCAATGTTTGTTTTTACTATTAACAAATGTGAAATTAGCAGCAATGGCAGAAACTTTTGGGAGAAACATAAATAATACAGGTGAGTGGTTAGATACAAATTAATTGTCGATATTTAGATACTGGATAACGCCGCCAGTATTTTTATTTATTTTATTTACTTTTTTATAAGCCCATGAGGCTTTTACATTTGGTACATAATGTTTATATTTTTTTACATAAGCGTTAGTAATATTGATGTGTCGATCTTTTCAAAAACCTCGAAAAACTGAAAAATTATCTTAAAACCATATTTACAATAAACTTTTTGTTTAGTCAGCATGAATATTGCAACACCAGCCCATCAACAATTGTTGATGGGCTGGTGTTGGCAGTTGGCAATTTTATTGGCAGTTGTTGCTCAATATTTTTATTTGGTCCTGTGCACCATTATTTAATTAATTACAAAAAAAACAAAAGCCTAAAATACCTTTCTTTTTCTTCTGTTTATAGATATTTTTCAAGAACCTTTTAGTAATTATGGCCAATTATAACAATTTAATTTATTTCAACAAAAAAATCATCGAAACTTCGTTTAATTTTCAATCTTTCATTACTCATTTAGGCTTTTGTTGCATTAAACAGTTTTAATATTCTCTTTAAAGCAGGGCAGACCAACCCGCGGCGCCTTTACATGCAGCCCGCGATCATGAAAGCAAACTGGTTGATGACAAAAGGAAATTCAGTGATCGTTGGGAAGACGATTATTTATACAAAACTCCAAATTAACGTATTTAATTTGTGGAGAAAAAGAAGCTGCTTTTAAAGAATTCGACGTTAAAAGACACCTGAATTGATTATTTGAAATTTGACGTGGAAATGAGAAAAAACACAGTCTCGTGGTGGACAAAACCATTCTAGTGTCCCGACTGTAGCTGTAAATGTTCACAAAAGTCCAAATTTTAAGAGGAACATGCTGACTTACAGTGGAGAAAAACCATTCTCTTAATCCAACTTTGACGGCCGGCGTGGTCTAGCGGTAACACTTTTGACTCGCAATCCGTTGGTCGCGGGATCGAATCCCGGCGTGGGAAGGTAAAATTTTATTTGATTACTTTGTATTTCACAATTAATTCATTTAAAATAATAAATAGCATATTTGCGGCACGTTCCAGAGTGGAAGACACTTTTAAGTATCGCCCTGGTGTAAAACCACCATTCAGAATTAAAACGTTGCTTTAAATGGCTTTAGCCGTGTTTGGTAACTAGATCTGAATAGCCAGTACTTCCCCACCTTCCTCTTCCTCACCTCCTTCCCCTCCTCACTACCTTCAGCCTCACAACATACCCCAATTGGGGATGTCATAGTCTCACTGGGTCCAGACGGGAGCAGCTGAGATTCTTGTGAGGTGTTAATTTTAAAAAAAAAAACTTAAACTGTATTCACAAAAGTTAAATTTAAATATTCTTATACTCTCTCACAGTGGAGAAAAAATATTCTCTTGTTCCATCTGAAACTGTGCATGTTCACAAAAGTCTAATTTAAATAATAACATACTGACTCACGGTGGACAGATCCATTCTCCAGTCCCGACTGTAACTATTCATATTCAGAAAATTCGTAAGAAAAGAGGCACATGCTGACTTACAGAGGAGAAAAACCACTACATTGTTCGAACTGTAACTGGTCATGTTCACAAAAGTCTAATTTAAATAATAACATACTGACTCACGGTGGACAGATCCATTCTCCAGTCCCGACTGTAACTATTCATATTCAAAAAATTCGTAAGAAAAGAGGCACATGCTGACTTACAGAGGAGAAAAACCACTACATTGTTCGAACTGTAACTGGTCATGTTCACAAAAGTCTAATTTAAATAATAACATACTGACTCACGGTGGACAGATCCATTCTCCAGTCCCGACTGTAACTATTCATATTTAAAAAAATCGCAAGAAAAGAGGCACATGCTGACTTACCGAGGAGAAAAACCACTACACTGTTCGAACTGTAACTGGTCATGTTCACAAAAGTCTAATTTAAAAGTCACACAATGACTCTCAGTGGAGAAAATCCATTTTCGTGTCCGTGTTTTGCGATTACCATCATTCCCCAGTTGAACGTATTATATATTTCTTACAATCAAACTGATTGATCAGTTTTGTAGGATTTGTAAGATAAATATTGTAAAATTAAAAAACTGAATAAACATATTAAAAAATATCATCATTACATTATTATTATTTATTACATAGTATAAAATGAAGTCGCTCAAAATGTATGTGCGCGTTAATCTTTTAAACTACGCAACGGATTTTCGTACGGTTTTCACCAATAGATAGAGTGATTAAAGAAGAATGTTTATATGTATAATACATGTAAATTATATTAGAAAAAAGCCGAGAAATTCAAAGAAAACATATTTTTGTGCGATTTAAAACGGCTGGTGGGCCGTATTATAGTCACTTTTGAAATTCGTTCTACGGAAGAAATTGGAAAAAAGATGTTCTAGAGTTAGTAGGTATTTGATTTTCCCTTTTTAAATATCCAGTGTTGCATTTCAAGCATTGTATCATTAGTGGCGATCGCCTGCGTCTATTGGTGTTCGGTGTTCTCCAGCAAACGTGCTTTACAGCGCGACGCTATAAAAATAAATCATCAGTGCTTAAGTTGTAAAAAATTGTTAGTATTTGAGGGAATTTATCTATGAATCTATTTAAGTTAATTTATCTGTTTAGCTGCTTTGGCAAGGTTGATTTCAAATAAATAAGATCGGCGTCTATCGGTGTTTGGTGTTTGGTGTTCTCCAGCCAGTAAAATAAAACACGCTTTACAGCGCGACGCTATAAAAAGCAATTATCAGTACGAAGTATGAAATGAAGTCGTTCAAAATGTATGTGCGCATAGATCTTTTAAACTACGTAACGATATTCATGCGGTTTTCACCAATAGATAGAGTGCTTCAAGAGGAAGGTTTATATGTATAACACATGCTTATTATAGTAGAAAAACGTCGAGAAATTCAAATATTCAATACAGGCAGCGGGCAGCGGGCAGCGGGCAGCTGGCAAGCGGGTGGTGTGGATTTTATGAAGGTTGGGTAATGGCGTTGTGTTTCGTTAGCCACAGCAACGTGTGGCCAGGTCTGCTAGTATATATATATATATATATATATAAACTAACATAATATTATATATTACTATTAAAATACATATCAGGATTAAATATCACGTGTTCCTAGGGTTGCCATCTCTTAAATTTGGCCACCAGGACAAGACGCGTGAAAACCCGGATTTTAGGGCCTAGAACCCGGACATGTCAACAGGTTTTTTAAAACATAGGCAGTGTAATAAAAAAAAACAGTTGAAAATGTCATAAATAACCTTTTGTTTATTTTCATTAATTTCAAATTTAGTCATCTTTTATCATCATTTTAAAAGTAACTAACAAAACAGAATCTTATTACAGTTTGTTACAAATTGTTTTAATAATTATATCTTTAAATTTTTATCAGCAGCCATTTAAACAACAAAATATCTCTTAACATAATTTGAACTAAATTCAGTCTTCTTAAATCTTAAGCAACAAAACAGAAACTTTTTAAAGTATAGACTTACTGTAATGTAAGTTACATTATTAATTTAATTAAGCATAAAGTAACCAAAAACCATACTCATTTATATCAACTTAATGTTTTAATCAACAGCCATATTGTAAATTTCTTTTACGTAATAAAAACAATCATAACTACAAAAATTAAAAGAAATCTTTGCCCTCATAAGTACATTATTTGATTATCAAGGTATTATAGCTTTTTTTCCTCAGCCTCTCGCCTTTTTTACTTTTCATTTTTTTTTTGTATTTATCACTCTTTCCGATAGCTTTTAGAATATCTTCCCTTTTAAAAGGAATTTGTAAAAATCAATGCAGCTGTATTCTTGAAAATTGAATTTAATTTTAATTAAAGATAAAGAAACAATGTTACTTTGTTTGAACCACTTTTATATTTGTTTAAAGCCGACCGGTTTCAGAACGACTGTTCCTTCCTCAGGACAAACGTATACGTTTGACTTTAAATTTTAAGACTTTAAATTATTTTTTTAAAACCCGGACATCAAATGAAACCCCGCCCGGACGCTCCCCGGACGCCCTCTAAACTAGGACAAATCCGGGGAAACCCGGACGGATGGCAACCCTACGTGTTCCCAATTATGTCATCTGTATGCGAACTACCTATATCTAGATTTCTCCAAATAAACAATAAACGTAAGTATGGTCCTGTATATTTTCTGCCTGTACAGTAACATTTTTACGCAGCATCGCGTTCATTGATCAAATCATCTCACATATAGTTTTGTGTCAGTGATCGATGAACCGGTGCGGTGGATGCAACTTTTACCCAAAGGATGTTATAATGGTTTGTCTAGTTTAGCGTTTTCTAATCTTTTTCAGCCACGAACCCTTGGAAATCAAGCACAATTTTCAAGGACCCCCTTAAAAAAACCAACAATAAATATCGAACCAGTTTTGAAGAGAAAACTTCTTTAGCACCGTTGTGATTTGAAACTCAGTGAAACGAAAAATAGCGACACTAAAAAGAGACAAACACTTACATCCATAGGATTTAGCCTGTGAGAGAATAAGATATAATCGGTCTACTCTTTGTGCGGTGTTCGTAGCCTCCCCACTCTTGACTAATTTAGTTTTCTGAAGGTTTCACTTTTAACGCCTGTGAATAGCACACTCTGATATTTTTTTATTAAGTAAGTACAACAAATAAATAAAAAAATGCTTTTTTTATGAAAAACGTTAATGTT
Organism: Limnephilus marmoratus; assembly: GCA_917880885.1. Taxonomy (NCBI): domain Eukaryota; kingdom Metazoa; phylum Arthropoda; class Insecta; order Trichoptera; family Limnephilidae; genus Limnephilus; species Limnephilus marmoratus. The sequence continues at coordinate 21,364,421 of OU862919.1, read as the reverse complement.
TTATACGAAAGTTGATGTCTTTTGCAACAAAATTAGTGATATTCGGGTTGAAGTTGCTATTTAGTTCTAATCTCAAATCGGATTCCACTTTAAATCTGTTTCTTTGTTTGTTTTTAGTATATACAAGAGCAGAGAATGTCTTTTCACAGAGTATGAGGTATGTGGTGAGAAAAGCAGTAAATGTTTCAGTATTTCTTCTGAGTTCCTTGTAATCTTTCTTTACATTCACATAAAAACTTGATAAAGAGGCTTCTTTGAAATTAAGCTGAATCACAAGATTTTCTATTAATTGGTTTTCATGTGCCGCTGTTAAGCCAGTAATGTCATTGGAGGGGACCCCTCCACTTTCCCAATGGCGTTATAAGAAGGAAACATATGGTTTCCTCCTTCACCGCACACGTCAAGACACAGTGGTTTTATTGAATGAAGCTACATTTATTTGAACGACTCTAGACCCTCCAATGTTAATGCATACGGGATTAGTAAGCAGTATGCAAGTACCTACATTAATACTATACTAAAGATAAATAGAGCAGGTAAAATAGGTAATATGAAAATAGAAATAATAGTGTTAGTAAAAGAAAAAGAAAAATAACGGCTATAACCAGTCTAAGAAAAATTCTGAAAATAAAAGAAGTAATGAGGAAAAAAACAATTATAACATAATCATTTAACGTAAGTAATTACTATAATAGCAGAAAAAAAATCTATCTATATTTAAATCTATTATATTTAATCTATTTATATAAAAATTTTGGTTCCGTATGTTTGCGTTCGCTAATCTCGGAAAGTAATCGATGGATTGACTCAAATTTTTTACAGAACATTGCATTTTAGAAGAAGAGCGTTTCTACATACTATTTATTTGGAAGTTCCGAAGGAAAAGGATAATTTTATGCGTTTCAAATTGACTCTTAATTTGTCATAGTAAACAACGGAATGACAGTTCTAGACAGTGTTGCCATTTTATTAAAAGTTACAAATTAGGAATTAAAAGAATTATATCGGATTTAAAAGTAGAATTATATCTAACAAATTATATTACTAATTTTCATTCATTTGTTTTCTCTGTGCGTTTTAAATTTACTCATGATTGTACTGAATGTCAGTTCGTAACTTTGCAAAACCTACAAAAAATCAGATTAACAAATCGAATTATATATGACAAATATTCAAAGGGTCAAAAAAGTGTAACTGTGACCAGTTGATTGATGTGTAAGTTTTTTCAAAGTTGATCACCATTCGTGGGATGCCTCGCTCACGTTCAAAAATAGGCTGTCGTACTCGACACGCAAACGCAGATCGTCAGAGAAGATCAAACCGCATTGATCAAGAATGTTTAGACGATAATGAACGTGTTCGAGTTAGAATTATTCAGAGGCGAGCAGAAGAACTGGCGAATCGTCGGGAAGAAAGACTTAAAAGCTTACGAGTTGAAGCGCGAAGAAGGCGAGCAGCATATTCATCTCAACAACGTCAAGAAGAAATAGATCAACGCCGAAGACAAATGCAAGTGCAACTTTTGAATAACTTTGCTTCGTACCATCGAATTGCTTTTCCATACGAACCAGATATTCAATACAATACGTCATGTAAATTTGTTCAATTCGGTAAAATGGATAAAGTTTGTCCACACTGCAAAGCGATGAAATTTAAAAGAGAAACTCAAGGAATGTGTTGTGCGAGCGGCAAATTGAAGCTACCTGAAATTGATCAGCCAATAGCACCACTGATAAATTTATTGCAAGGAATTACTGATGATTTAAAACATTTCCTCAAAAATATTAGAAAATACAATTCATGTTTTCAGATGACTTCATTTAGCCATAAAATTATGATTAGTGCTGATCAAACACCAGCAAGTGAGCATGTCAGATGATATAATGCGCCAACAATTAATGAGGTGGGAATTGTCATGGTTGGAGGAGAATTTCATCCTCGCGATATCGTTTTGCAACGCAGAAATGATCAACTACAAAGAATTGCTGACACTAATAGGTGCTAATCTATAATAAAGTGATATTGTAAAAGCATTTAAGGTCTGAATAAATAAATAATTTAAAAAAATTTACGAATGTTTTTTTTTCTTCCCTTATATTCTACACTACAGCGTAGTCACAGAAGATATTCAATTAAGCAATGTGTCTTCTTGGAAAATGCACAGTTGCTAGAGAATTTTTGTTAACTCCTCTAATAATTAAAATCAGACAAAGCCACAGCGAAGCGTGGTCGGATTCAGCTAGTAAAATATATCAAAAGAAAAGAATAGCCAGAGAAGGTATTCCACAGACCACCGGGCAGTCCCAATGAGGATGTATATAGCTATCGTCACAACCGCAGACGATGCTCGAAGTCCGCGCCTTTTAGCCGGCTCCCCGATTTTGCCTCGAAAAAATGTATTTGGGAGAGAAGGGGAAGTTTTTGAAGACCTTGAGGAAAATATGAGATTCCGGTTGCCGGAGGGGGGACGGAAGGGCATCTAAACCGCGTAGTTACGCCTCAGACCTACGCATGTCATTGGGGGAGGCGCGGGCGGATGGCAGGAAGACCGCTCCGGTGTGTGTTCGCCTGGCAATGTGCACGGACAGGGTCTATCCTACCTCCTTTTTATGGGAGGGAACGACGATACATAATATGTGTCAGCTCGTCAGTGTCAGCTCGACTCCCAGGTAGCCCTGCCTCTAATAAGTTCCTTTTTGGTCAATATTTCAATAATTTCAAGATCAATCAGCAGAATACCGGCCAGAACCGGTAATGCATCTGAGGCCACAGTCCTATAAGCGCCCAAGAGCGCCACTAGGGGAGTGCGCTGGCCCCGTTTAAGAGCCGAGTTTATCAAGACATTCTCCAAGCGATTTTACCACACAGAGGCAGCATATGAGACCTGCGACACATATACCCCTCTTTACAGCAGGCGAATCGCCGGAGAGCGCAATCCCCACTCGCTGTTAAAGAGTCTTCTCAGCGTCTGAAACAGGCCCTGTCGGAGAGGTTCTTGCCGTGGGATGGGAACGAAGAAGATCTGTCCAAAATTAGACTATGAATGTCGTTGCTTGATATGAAAAAAAAATTTTAGAATGCGGCCCGTGGTGCAATTTGGTTTGGCCAGATCTGCTCTAAAGGTTTGAGCGATTATTTTATCAAATAATTTTTGATACATACTTCTTGCAAATAAAATGCGTCGTCCGGTTGTTCTAGATTTGGATTGAGTGTAATCTTTGACGTTCCATCGCGGCATGTGTGATCGTGAATGATACCAAAATGATTCTTAACCGTCAGTTTGGAAGTTTCTTTGTCCAATAAGTAAATCTTTGGATTAAATTCCTTCACTATGTCTTCTTCACTAAGGACGCATTTGTTATTTTCTAAACCTTGGCCCATAGGACAGCATTTCCTCATGCAGGTTTTAACCGAACAGATGCATCCCCTCGTTTGAATTTCTTCTACTTCATCAATAACGTTGAAATATTGTTTAGGAGAGTATCTAAGTCCATTGTGGTCTATGGTACCATTGGGTAATTGAGACCCGTTAGTTATATCAACAGTCAGTTGTAAATTGCACGGATCCTCACAAGCACAGCAAAAAAACAACACAGAAAGATAAACTAATACTGTCACTATTTTGCATTTACACATTTTGGTTACACGAACAACACACCGAAGAGGTAAGAGCTATAGGTTTATCAGTATTATTCTGTTGGCCACTTTCTATCGTTCTCTTGTTCTTGCACAATGTGGTTCGACAAAGGAACAACTTAACTGACGCTTTTCGTTAGGATACCTTTGGGTCTGCGGTCACTTGTTATGATTAAGTTCTAACTTAAGGCGGAGTTACACAGCGTAAAAAATAACAATGACTTTTTTATAGTTAAAAAGTAGTGCAATAATCCACAAATTTATAATGTCACACATTAAACAGATTAGAGTAGGTAATAGGTGTTAAGGAATTCAAGCGACAGGTATTCTTCTTCATGAGTCTGCAAAATGGACATAAAATTTTTCCTGGTTTTGTCGATTTATAGCGGCTCTCGCCCATTCGTAGACCGCAGTTTGTATTTCAAAAATTGAGTCAATAATAAGACTTTAATCTGCCCCGATGAAGGATTCTGGAATGCTGTCCAAAACTTTCGCTAAAGAAGATGGTAGCGCAACACGGCGTAATACCTAAAAAATAATTCATGTTAATACTTTTGATCATAAGTAATAAGATTTAAAAAACCTGTATACGAGTAGAATGACTATAATTAATTATGAATACATGGCATACATTTTAAAGTAGAACAAATTATGTAAATTCCTTCAATGAGATTTTAAAAAATGGGTAAAAAACCAAGAGACCTGAATGCTCCGGCTTTTGATTTCGGAATGATTATAACTTGTTACTTTCACTTAGGGGCCATTAATTTATTACGTAAGACGATTTAGGGGGGAAGGGGGGTCGACCATGTCTTATTTTTTCTAACAAGGGGGTGGGAGGGAGTCTCAATATTTCTTATGTAACATCACAAAAATGCGCAAAGTTAAAATTATACTTTGAAAAAACGCGGGCAACCGCGCTAGTGCCGAGGTTCGCCGGATGCGTATAGGTAAACGATTTCCATTTCCATGGCAACGAAACCGTGCAATAAATGAATGGCCCCTTATGTAAAAAATAAAAGAGTTTAAAATAATAATTACAGATATCATTAGAATTCCTTTAGTTTTACCTGGCACTTCAATTGGACCCTTTAAGACTACTTAAAATAATATTTACACCATATTAATTTTTTAAAACTTTATTTTTAAACGTTTCTCTCCGCCTTAACATAAAGCTGATAACATAACATACATTCTAATTTGTGGTATCGTTCTCGTTTCCTAAGTGATGACTGATGACTGTACGGACAGCAGAAGCTTATCGCCATATTACCACTCTTTTTAAATTATTCTAACGCAATCACAATAATACTAACCCACTTATGATTTAATTTGTACAAATGTGCACTGCGAAAGCCATGACTCGGCGATGAGATCAATTCATTCAAGTGGTTGAGCGTTTCATGGAATTACTTATCACATATTTGTGCAGCTATATATCGCACATTACGTAGAAAAGGGTCGTAATTCGTAAGTCAAATTTTTCTGTTTCAAAACATTTTATTTTTATCTCCGAATAGTAAAGTGATTGCACGAAACCCGTATTTAAGTTGGTGATCGGACAACTCAGGATGAAACTAACTCAGAAGCACCTCAGAAAGGTCATTAGAGTGATGACAAAAAAAGAAGGTTAAATTAGGTGAGTTTTACCGGCTATTTTAAAATTATTATTTCTTAGCTTTTAATGACCTTTCTGGGGTGTTTCTGAGTTGGCATGGAACCGTTTAAGTTATATCACCCTATCTTCGAGATATGTCGCTTGTGTCTCTATTCACAGTACCATTGGTTTTATCAATCATCGTTTGTTTACGCTCTCTTGTAAAATTTACTTTTTGAAGTGAAACTTTTTAACAACGTTGTGATATGAAACTCGATAAAACGAAAAGCGACACTAAAAAGAGACGAACATATACATCTATAAATCTGTAGGATTTAACCTGCGAGAGAATGAGATATATACGACTCCAGATACTAATATCTACAGCCTGTATATCGGACGAATATCTACAGCTCATATTATGTTGGACTAGTATCTATGAACTTCAGAGTGAGGACTAATATCTACAGAGCTAAGGTCGGACGAATATCTATGACGGTCCCAGTGGTGACTAATGTCTATGGAGCGTAGGTTGGACTAATATCTATAGAGAACAGCTGAGCAAGAGGTTGTACGGAAAAGCACAAATTACTTTATTTTTTTTATTTTTTTTATTTTACTATAGATACAAAAGAAAGTACAAATTACATTTTAGGAAGCTTTGCCTGTCCAACTAGGAAAGTTTCCCGTTCCAGGAGAGACAAATTGACATGTTTAGTTCATATTATAAATTACATAATTACATACTAGGCTTGTTGAAAAAATATCGATATATCGATATTTTTAATTCAAAATATCGATATTTTTAGCCGATATATTTTGATCTGATATATCGATATATCGATATTAAATATCCACTACCGAAAATTGTATCAAAAACGATATTTTTGTATATTTATGTAACGAAAGTCACTAGAATCCAAAACCGTATAGGAACGAACGGAAAAAGTAAATGTATCGGGTTCGTGACATCTAGCGGTTGAAATTTTAACTATTACTTATTAACTTACAATACTATCTCATATGGTGTAGGTAAGTGCATAGAAATGTATGATATTTTCGGCCATTTCGACAAGTCATTCCCATAGCGCCTCCCACACGCACACTTTGGAGCGACCGAGTCCCGCGTTACCTCAGGCCGCCGCACAATGGTTTTACTAATATGAGAGCGTCGAAAACAAATCGGAATTTCAAATTGCAGGGACCATTAAATTTTGTTTCTATATCTTGACATCACATACCAGCGCATCTCTCCCCCTATTAACGAACTCAGCAAAACGTTTCGTCGCTGCGTAACACGTCAGCAAAGATTGACTTCCCGAGCAGTCGGGACGTTCGTGTGAAAGTACAACGTTTTTTATATAACATTTAGGGACTGATAACTTTTTACACCGCTTGCTGGCAAACGTTTTTCAACGTGGATCCAATACCTTTAGGTGTGTATTAAAGATTTTAAGTTTATTTTTTTCATTTACTAATGCGACAAATTTGGGTCATTTAAAAAAAAAAAACATCTCGTGAATTTAAAAAAAAATACGAAGATTTCTGGAATACTTAAGATTAAGGATAAATACTGGTTTGCCTGATACAATAAAAAGGTTTAAAAATATTAGTTAGAAGATAGCTTTTTAGTTTTTTATATTTTTGTAATTATTGTCTAATAAAAATAAATACTGTTAAAAATACCATCATTTTTATTGAGATCTTTGTACATTTAAATAATACACATTGGGTATAAAAATTACCATTGATAATATTGAGCATAATACAGTATTATTTTAAAAACGCAAAATCTTTAAAAATTTGACCGATATATCGATATTTTTTCCTCGATATATCGACGTCGATATTGATATTTTAATAAATATCGATATATCGATATTTTTTTTCACTTTCGACATCCCTATTACATACTCAACAAAAAAAAATAGAAAAAGAATCTGGTAGCATATATTATATTCGGATTTGCCGAATTAACCTGGTAACATATAATATATTCAGATTTCCAGTGTATGAGATAAGTATTGAACCAAGTAGGTACCTGACAACAAGTTGGAGGAATTACAATGAGATTTACAATATAAAGAGATTAAGTTATGTGTTTAGTTGTGTGAACTTAAAATACATAGTACACTTATAAGAGAAACAACATTAAAATTTACAAACTCAGATATAATTTATGTATGTTATAATATAAATGTTGTTTTTTTATATTTATTTATGCGCTGTAACTACAATGTGCAAACATGATTATTTTTGATGATTTTAAAATATTTTTTTTTACATATTATGTTATACGACAACACGAATATACACCGCGCTCATGTCTTGAGCAAAACTTGACAATATCTATATAGACAATAGACTTATTGTCTACAATATTAGACAATATTTATTTATTTAAACGCCATAGCATGGCTTTTACATTGAAGTGAGTACATGGTATTATAAGTATACAGTGGTACACAGGAGATTATCAATAATAACAAAGTAGAAATGAACATTTAACAAAGTAGCAAGTATTTAGGTGAAGGATACTATTATGTGTTACTAAACTACTGTTACTATACAAAAAAAATAATATCAATGTTATAATAACAGAGAACATAAAATTTAGATAGGATTTTTTAGAATAAAAAAGATGTACCTAAACAAAGGGGACTTGTCAAAAAGTTGTCAACAGTATTTATAAGCACTAAATAGAGTAAATTTGTATTGAGTTTATTGTTACCTTCAAAGTTATCTTTGTTTGAAATTATTAAGCAGGTATTGCTAATTAGCTAACTGTTCAGGGCTGTCAGTTAAATATTTAATAATAGTTTTGGTTTAAAAAAAATAAATCATTTTTTATAAAATAATACAATACAAAAGCTATCTCTCTTCAGTCTGTTAGTAAAGATATAATATATAATATTGTAGACAATAATAATAATTAAAAATAATTAACGCGAAACTAGCCGTCCATAATGGAGTACTGGTACCTACCCTGATGTATGGCAGTGAGGCATGGAATTGGCAGAGGAAGGATGAAAGTAGACTGAACGCTGTAGAAATGAGATCCCTGAGGCGTATGTGTGGTAAAACCATATATGATCGTGTGAGAAATGTGGAAATCCGCAAAGAATGCAAGGCTGAGTAAGATCAAGAAAGCAACCTCCGATGGTTTGGGCATGTAGAGCGAATGAACGAGGAAAGGAGTGTAAGGAGAATATATGACGCAAATGTGAATGGTAGAAGAAGTCGAGGACGCCCAAGAAAGACATGGCACGACCAAGTGAATCAGATACTTGAGTCGGGCCATGTCAAGAGTCAGAATAATAGAAGAGAATGTATGAGACGTTGTATGAATGTAAACGAGGCAAGGAATGTGTGCCAAGACCGGGATGTTTGGCGGTCCGTCCTCTCTGCCTACCCCTGCGGGGAAACGGCGTGATGGTTAGTTAGTTAGTTATGTAGTACTATGAAAGAGAAAGCAAGAAGCAAAAACAATAGTCATAATAATAATAATAAGGTAGCAAGAAATACGTGATATCAAATGAATTGCAGAACTTCAATTACTAATTACGTAAAGGCAAACGTTTAAAGTACGTACATGAAGTTTTTGCATAATATTACGTATTTTGCTGTTTATTTATTGAACAAATATGGAGGTCATAATACAAAGATATTTATTTATTTCGAAATACACGGCACCACAACCTAATCTGACATAGAAATGGTCATGGTAACAGACTAAATAATTTAGAAGCACTCGAAATAAAGAAAGCTGTTAAAACAAAAACCCAAATCCTTAATAATCAGCTATATGGGTCCAATAGTCCGATATTAGGGATTTTTACATACATACATACATAAATTAAGTTTTGTAAACTGCATACGCAATATTACGTTATTCCAATATACTATACATAATTGCAAATCCAAACTCTGCCAGTGCTGTAGATATTCGTCCACACTTTGGTTCTCATAGATATTAGTCGACAGTTTGAACTGTAGATATTCGTCCTCACTTTGGTTCTCATAGATATTAGTCAGCAATTTGAGCTGTAGATATTCGTCCTCACTTTGGTACTCTTATATATTAGTCCGATTTGTTCAGTTTTTGGAATTCCTGTAGATATTAGTAGACGCCTCCCCTACATACATATTATAGATGAGAATAATCGGCCTTCTCTTTGTGCGAAGCTTCGTAGCCTATCTATCGGTCTCCTCTTTATGCGGTACTTCGTAGCCTTCCCACTCTTAGTTTTCTGAAGGTTTCACTTTTACGGCGTGTGAATCGCAATTGTTTTTTGATTTACGACCCTTTTCTACGGGATACGCACATCCCGTAGAAAAGGTATGTAAGTGGTATGTAAGGTATGTAAGAGAAGGTATGTATTTAAAGGTATCTAAGAGAAAGTGTACAAAATTTACATTCATCTCAGCCTTTTTCTTCTTCATATGGTGAAGGAGAGTTGATGAGGTCGTAATAGGATGCGTACTGATTCAGTGAGCCAATGGTATTGGGAGCCACCAATTGTTGCAGAACAGATAGCAGTGTTACGCGGATTCATTGTTACGCGGATGACAGTACAGTTCATGATAGCTTTTTGTTTGACAGGCAGGCCCCCAAAGGGCTCACAAACTCCAACAGCTCGTAGGGCTTTGAAGCAGAGAATGGATGGTTACCTCGAGAGTGTTTTCTCTTGGGGTAAAAATAATCTCGTTCAATTTAATGTTTCAAAGGCCCAATCTTGTCTGATTACGTCTAAAAGGGATCGAAATGAAAATCTAGTCTCTTTCAACGGAAGCAATCTTCCGAACAGGCCCTCCATTGATATGCTTGGTGTAACCCTAAGTGACCAGCTCAGGTATGGGGGCTCCATCGAAGCCAGAGAAAAGTTAGCCTCTCAAAAACTGTACAGGGCCCGCAGATACTTTAATAGTACACAACTGCTAACTCTGTACAAATCACAAGTGCGCCCCACGGTTGAATTTGGCAGCCACCCCTGGTCTGGAGCTCCAAAATACCTGAAAAATACCCTGTCGTCTCTGTGCAGAAACGGGCGGTCCGTTTGATAGATTCTCCCATCTTAACAGACGGACTGCAATCTTTAGAGCACAGGCGTCGGGTGGGAATGCTATCCTTGTTCTACCGGCATTACAATGGAAGATGCTCCGAGGAACTTTATTTATTTATTTATTTATTTTTATTTATTTATTTATACATGCATATATATTACAAAACATTACACAATGAAACTTTGCCTGTCCAACTGGGAAGGATACCCGTTTCAGGACAGCCAAATTGTATATTTAGTTCATAATATTACAAAGGAATGGAAATAGAAGTATATAAATGAAATAAAAATATAACCAACAAGAATTTAGTATAAAAATACAACCAACGAAAATTTAAAAGTAAGTGGTCATAGGTTTGCAAAATTGCAACATTAACCATATTATTGTGTACAACACCTAAGTACATTGACGTTAAGTATGTTTCGCTAGTGTCAAACCGATGTATCGATGGTACCTACCTCCTGTACCTCGCTCTGCCAGTTGCAGGAGTACGGAACCATCCAATTTTGAATTAAATATTTTAGGTAGAAAAAAATTAACAATTTTTTTTTAATGAAATTGCAAAGGCCTTAAATTTAATTACATTAATAGTTTTCCAGTTTATTTTGGGGAACATTTGCAATTGCATAATTAGAATTAACACTTTTATACACCAACATATGATATAAGAATTTGAAATGCATTTATGACTATTTAATTTTTAATCAATGTACTATAATTTTTTAGAATTTCCTAAGTAATAGAAATTACCCATTTATAAACCAGAATATATGAACATAAATTTCCAATCTATTAAATTTCAAAACTTATTTTTAATATGTCTAGTCGTTATTTTTCAAGAATCAAAAAACCGTCGTTATTTTACACGGATCAAAAAACAGAGCAAAAGGATATATTTTTTTTGTGCAATAACATAAACTTTTTAGTACATATTAGGTATGTGAGATTGTGTTAACATATGTTCGCTCTCGACTCTCCCCATGTCCAGAAGCCAATTGCTAACCCATTTCCGTAAAGTGCTTGCACTTTTCAGTTTCCATGCATCAGGTATGACGTTGAACAATTTGGGCCCTAAGTAGGAGTATTGTCTTTGGGCATGTGATGTGTTTGTAGTAGGTGGAACTGCTGGATTCCTCCCTGCATGGCGGGTGTTGTGGAGATGATCAATGGATGAATAGTGGTGTCGGTGTTTTTGTGTATGTAAAATAATTTTTCTTATGTATAGTTCACTAGCATCATTGATCCCTTCGACACCGGTGCATAGTCGGGGCACCGGTGCAAACACGCCAAACGCGTGCCCAACATTTGTCACATGAGAACGGGTCGTTTCTTCGACTCGTTCTTGTGTTCAACAGCTCGGCTGTGGAATGATTTGCCGGCCTTTGTGTTTCCGCCTTCCTACAACATGGATCTCTTCAAGACCAATGTTCATTCCTTCCTATCCTCAATAAGACTCTCCACACAGCATCCCAGATGACATAGGACACATCAAATACCTTGGTGTAAAAATAGATAAATTCTTGAGATGGAATGATCATGTTAATATGTTAGTAAATAATACTAGGAGACTTACCTATATCTTTAAAGAACTGAGACATATACTAGACAAAGAAAAATTAAAAACTGTTAATTTTGCAATGGCAATTCAAACTAAATCTTCTTTTGGTCAAAGAAATTATTTTTATCAAGCTCCACTCATATTTAATAGCCTTCCAGAACATATAAAGTCATCTAATTCCTTGTACACTTTTAAAAAGAATCTTAAATTATTTGTGTTAGTCGAGGATTGCCAATTAATTTTCTCTACTTTGTCCTTTCTAAATTATTAGCTAAATGAGTATGTTTATGAAATAAGCAAAAATAATTTTTAATTTTGTTTAAACTGTTTTTTTTTCTTCCTCCTGCCAAATCTATAGCATGTTAAATTATATACATATATTTATTATTTACAACTTAATCCTTAAAAACAAAACAAAAAAAATACTTTATTTTATTTTATTTTAAATCAGATCTCAAAACTATGGTCACCCTAAAAGTCTACATTAATGTACTACCTAGCGCCATCAGTTTAGTAGGTACCCATAATCTCAATCTGTAAGAAATACAACAATATTGTTCTTTGAAAATCTGTATAATTTTGTGTTATTTTGTTAACTTGTATAATTATTGTTAACCTCAACACAGGGTTGTCCTAGTGAGGTAACAAATTGTATTGTAAACATTTTTACCTACAGTGTAAAGAAACAATAAATAAATAAATAAATAAATAAATAGGCCCTGAGGGAAATTATTTTCCTCGGGGCCTCCTGAGTGGAGTTAATGTAAAAAAAAAACAAAAAACAGCGTACATCGATCGTCCATCGATCCTATTGATTAGTCAGATATCCCTGAAAAATCTAAAATTGAGTAAGTATGCATTTATTTGTATAAGTGTACCCTCTCTCCGGTACAACAGAAGTAGGGAGAATCATGGGGAGAGTTCGAATGTTGTCGGAATACTTATGGAATTACGCTTTATGAACGATTTATTAAAGTAAATCTTCTTTACGCACGCTCGACTTGGGGGGTAAGCTGGTGAATGCGTTACGAAAGTGGTGATTGTTACGAAAAATGTCATGCGAACGGTAATCGACTGCCAGGCGAACGGTTGGGCCTTTACGCACGCTTGACTTGGGCAGTGATAAGGATAAGGATGGTCCCCCCAAGTATGTAGGTCACCACAAGGTCGTAGGTCACCCCAAGGTCGTAGGTCACCCCAAAGTCGTAGGTCACCCCAAGGTCGTGGGTCACCTTAAGGGTGTAGGTCACCTTAAGGTCGTAGGTCACCCCAAGGTCGTAGGTCACCCCAAGGTCGTAGGTCACCCCAAGGTGGTAGGTCACCCCAAGGTCGTAGATCACCTTAAGGTCGTAGGTCACCCCAAGGTCGTAAGTCACCCCAAGGTCGTAGGTCACCCCAAGGTCGTAGGTCACCCCAAGATGGTAGGTCACCCCAAGGTCGTAGGTCACCCCGTAGTCATATTTCACCCCAATGTCATAGGTCACCCCAAGATGGTAGGTCACCCCAAGGTCGTAGGTCACCCCATAGTCATATTCCACCCCAATGTCTTAGGTCACCCTTAGGTCATGGGTCACCCCGTTCGCTACGTTTGGTAACTTAGCAGGGATACCTGGGTTCATTGGGCGAGGTTTGTTTTTTTAGTTTTACTTCAGTCGTGTGGTCTAAAGCACACTCTTTTTTTTTTGACAAAGTTCGATTTTTTATTCGAAACTCGAACCTGTGAAAAGGGTATATATATTTCGATCGTTCAGTTGATTAGTCAGACATCTGCGAAAAACCAAAATTTGAGTTGAGTACGCAGTTATATGGTGGGGTAGGTAATTAGGTAACTCGGAAATGTTGAGTTTCGAATTATAAGGTGGTAATCAATCTGATAAATCGGTTATTTTATATTTTAATTAAATCGTAGACTTGTGTGTTGGGACTAGGGATGTCGAAAGTGAAAAAAAATATCGATGTATCGATATTTATTAAAATATCAATATCGACGTCGATATATCGAGGAAAAAATATCGATATATCGGTCAGATTTTCAAGAGATTTTGCGTTTTTAAAATAATAGTGTATTCAGCTCAATATTATCAATCGTAATTTTTGTACACAATTTGCTTTTTTAATGTACAAAAATCTCAATAAAAATGAAGGTATTTTTATCACTATTATTTTTATTACGTAATAATTACAAAAATATCAAAAACTAAAAAGCTGTCTTCTAACATGTAAACTGAGACGCATACAAAGTTTGTATGCGTCTCAGTAACATTCTATTGGCGTATTAATCTGTCAATTGGGAACCAACACATAGGAGTGGCTTAGAAAAAAATGGCGAAAAATAGCATACATTTCTATGTATATACCTACACACATAAGATAGTATTGGTGGTCACAAATACTAATGCAAAGACAATAGATTTGTAAGCTATTAATAGTTAAAATTTCAACCGCCAGATGTCATGATCCAATATAGTTTTTACTTTTTTCTGTACGTTCCTATACGGTTTTGGATTCTAGTAACTTTAAATACATAAATTAAAAAAAATATCGTTTTTGATAAAATTTTCGATATTGGATATTTTGTATCGATATATCGGATCAAAATATATCGGCTAAAAATATCGATATATTGAATTAAAAATATCGATATATCGATACTTTTTCAACAAGCCTAGTTGGGAACCTTAATACTTATATTTTGGAAATAAGAAAATGGTTAATCATATTTTGATGAATTTATTTACCTAGTTGTTACATACAAAAATGCAACGAAGGAAATTCCACAAATTTAAAGGCTACAACTAGCTAAATCTAGTTGCCAAATTGAAATATGGAAATTTTTTTTTGGGGATATCCATAAAAAACATATTCAAATAAATTGATCATATTAATGCCTCCCGGTATGATTTTATAGCATATTTAATATGTTAAACACAGACACATTTAAATAATAATGTAAATAAATCGTTTATTTTTAACTTTACGATGAAAACCTCAAATTGTAATATTTATTTAAATGATGACTCAATCGAAACTCAATCGAAAATATGGAAACAGAAAAATCAGAAAAGGGTATTGGCACCTCTGGGACTTGAACCCAGATCCTTCGGCTTTCCGGGCCGCAACTCTACCAACTGAGCTAAGGTCCGACGACCTCCGTAGTCCAGTGGCTAAGACTCTTGACTAACATTCCGGAGGTCGCGGGTTCGAACCCGGCATGCGCAAATAAATTTTATTTGATTAATTTGTGTTGTTTCACAATTAATTAATTTAAAATAATATATAGTACATTTGCGGCATGTTCCAGAGTGGAAGATACTATTAGTATCGCCCTGGTGTAAGACCACCATTCAGAATTGAAACGTTGCTTGAAAATGGCTTTAGCCGTGTTTAGTGACCAGATCTGAATAGCCAGGTACTTCCCAACCTTCCTCTTCCCCACCTCCTTCCCCTCCCTACTACCTTCAGCCTCACAACATACCCCAATTGGGGATGCCATAGTCTCACTGGCTCCAGACGGGAGCAGTTGAGATTCTTGTGCGGTATTCACTGTAAAAAAAAAAAAAAAAAGGTGTCCCCAATCCGATTCGGTCATTTTTAACTAAACTAAACTTTACGAGGTTATTCTTTTTGATGTCTTCTATTCTCTGAATTTGTCCACATTCAAACAATTAAGATTATTATTATTTTTTTTTTAACTTTATGAGTAAAATCTCAAATAATAATATTTAATTAAAACTAACTAACTAACTAACTAACTAACCATCACGCCGTTTCCCCGCAGGGGTAGGCAGAGAGGACGGACCGACAAACAACTCGGTCTTGGCACACACTCTTTGCCACACTCACATTCATACATCGTCTCGTACATTCTCTTCTATTATTCTGACTTTTGACATGGCCCGACTCAAGTATTTGATTCACTTGATCGTGCCACGTCTTCCTCGGGCGTCCCCGACTTCTTCTACCATTCACATTCGCGTCGTATATTCTTCTTACACTACTTTCTTCGTTCATTTGCTCTACATGCCCAAACCATCTGAGGGTCCCTTTCTTAATCTTACTCATTATGCTTACATCAGCCTTACATTCTTTGCGGATATCCACATTTCTCACACGAGCATACATTGTTTTACCACACATACGTCTCAGGGATCTCATTTCAACAGCATTCAGCTTACTTTTATCCTTCCTCTGCCAGTTCCATGCCTCACTGCCACACATCAGGGTAGGTACCAGGACTCCAATTTAATTAAATGCAGACAATATTAGCGAAACTCAATCGAAAATCTGGAGACAGAAAAATCAGAAAAGATATTGGCTCCGCTGAGACTCGAACCCACGACCCTTTGCTTACATGGCAAGAGATCTGCCGATTGAGCTACGGAACCCATATCAATTCCGTCACTTTTTACTGTATAACACTTCGACTAAGAACTATCAACATATATTATATTAAATATTATTATTTGAGATTTTACTCATAAACTTAAAAAAAAAATTAATAATAAATATTCATCCTAGACTTGCAGAAAAGTCAATAGATGTCGCGTATTAAAAATAAAATGGATAAAAATTTATCCAGACACTATCTAGATTGCATTTAGTTCGAGTTGAATCTTGCAATCATATATGTATAAAGGTAGCAGCCAATAATATGTGCGTTAAGAAAATGAAGATAATGTTGGTAGTTTTTAGTCGAAGTATGATACAGTTAAAAGTGACCGAATTGATACGGGTTCCGTAGCTCAATCGGTAAAGCTTTTGCCATGTAAGCAAAGGGTCCTGGGTTCGAGTCCCAGCGGAGCCAATATCTTTTCTGATTTTTCTGTCTCCAGATTTTCGATTGAGTTTCGCTAATATTGTCTTCATTTAATTAAATTTAGATTATTTTTTGCTCGATTTGTGCATCATATTGAAGGAACAGTTTGTGTAACTGCACCGGATGCGGTTTAAGTAAAGGCCACGTTCGGAGAGAGAACATTCGTATCTGGTTAAAACCACAACAAAGTGCTTGTTTTTAAAAACATCTATTTGAATTTCACTTGGGTTTGTTTGAATGAAGCGGAATCTTGGAAATGGAAAATAAAACACTTCCCGGCATCCGATTGAGCTGAAACTCGGCAGATAGACTTGTTCTCGATATTCCTTACAACTTGAATAACAAACCTTTAAAATATATGTCTACATGTAAAGATCTAGGTGTTCACTTAGATAGCAAACTAATATTTGATAAGCACATCGAATACATTATATCAAAATCTTATAAGATGCTAGGTTTTCTATTAAGAGTATGTAAAGTTTTTAAAAGTGCTAAGACTCTGGAAATATTATTCTGTTCATTGGTCAGAAGTCCACTGGAGTATGCTTCCACCATATGGAATCCTCAATATAAGGTATATATAGATTTAATAGAGAGTATACAGAATAAATTTTCGAAATATTTACTCAAGAAATACAACAAAACTTCAAATAATATGTTATCTTTACAAAAAAGACGCACACTGTCAGATCTGATATTTCTACATAACCTGCTTAATAATAAAATAGATAGTCCCGAATTGCTATCTGTCATTGGTTTAAATGTTCCAATGAGGCGTACCAGGCACACTTCACTTTTTCACATAGGATCCAATAATACTAATGCAGCACAAAACTCACCAATCTCTCGCGCAATCACATCTTATACACACTATGAAAAATTATTACACTTAGGCATTTTCCACAACTCCCTGCAAACATACAAAACTAATTTACTAAATTTGTTGGCGCGATATAATTAATTTTAAAACTTCTTATTTACACTTATATTTTCATTAAACTTTAATTACTACTCATGAGCATGTATTTATTGCTCTAAAAATACTTATCTTTTCACTAAACTAATTACAATTTGTTAGCATGTAATTCTTGTTCTAAAAAAAAAATCTCTTTTATCTTTTTATACAATTTTCCTTTATATTATTCTTCTCTTTCATTCATTAGTTAAGTTTTAAGAACTGTTCAAATCCCAGGCGTATTATCCCAGATATTATACGGACTTACGTAATAGGTACTAAATCATGTAATAACTTCATTTAACATTCCTTATAACTTGTAAACTTATGTACTGTGTATGTCCTAATAAACAAATAAACAAACAAATAACAACGCATTCTATCAACTTTTGGTAGCTATCACTCACATACACGTGGACATATCCTGAAAATCAAAGAAATTAAAGCACTTAATATACGAAATGAATGTCGGTTTTACCATTTCAGGATTTGGCCAAGTTGTTAGCCAAGTTAATTGCAATCATTGGGTAGGATGGTTCAAACAGACAAACCATTTTTTTAACGTTATAAAACACATTTTATAAAAGGTAGCGTCGTTAGGATGTTTTATACCTCAGTTAATAAATGTTTAAAAAATATATATTTTAAATTTTATTTATTTATTTATTTATTCAATGCCCAGAGGACTTTTACATGTTTGGAAGTACAATTAATTCACAACAGATGATTTTTCAACAGATAAAGAAATAATAAAAATAAAATTAGATAAAAAATGTACACAAGTCACAAAAATACATTCAAATACGTTTTAAAAGACATTATGATATGATTATATTATGATTACAGATATGCTTTACAGACATTATATTATGATTACAGATATGCTTTAGAAAAAAAACGTTGGTTTTTACTAAAATACACTGGGGCATCAGTGGTGCACGCTCCATTTGAGTTGCACTATATTATTCTAAGAAATGGACTACCCGTGCGATGATAAAATGGTTAAAAAGGTTACGTTAGGTTAGGTTAGGCTATTTTTCAAGGGATTTTGAAGGGTTACCATTCTCGCTTTCGGAGAGCAGTTGTAAATTTCTATTTGCAGAATTCATGTAAATGATTTTTTATGTCCTAGAACGGTAGACCTTCCTAGTTGGACAGTCAAAGCTTCTTTGTACTGATGTATTCTCTATAACAAATAAACGTTTTATTATTATTATTATTAAAGGAATACTCGTCACACAAAATCGGCACCTTTTCGGTAAATTGAGGTCATAAAAAAAATTAAGGATTTCAGTATCTTATATTGTCTGATTCCTTGTATAGGGAGAGAGTTTTCCATAAACATAATACAAGATTCACTCAAATGAAGGATTGGTGGTTCCTAAATGTACCAATAAATACGGTGAAAGAACCCAAAACTATAATTGTACCCAGAATATTTAAGAGGGCATTACCAGAGAAAACCAGAAATATGTCATTTTCAAATCAGATTTTAGACGTATTGACTCTTTTCCACAAAAAATTATAAATGGATTTCGAAAGATTGTTCTTTTATCTAGCATTATTGGCAGATTTGTTAATTTTTCAAAAAAGATTTTGTATTATACCACACCTATTTCCATCCATGCAGTAAAATAAATAAATACATTATCTAGCAAACGCATGTTTTAGAATTTTAATTTTAGTTTCAATAAAATCATTAAAAAATATGTACGTACATGTGTTTCTTGACGAAAATTGGTCCATTTGTGTATTTATTTGCGCACTTACAAACTAATATATTTCAGATTTTTTTAACATTCTTATTAAATTTAGACACTATTGAAAAATGATAAATACTTATAATCAAAAAATAATTACAAAAAGTACATTATTTTAATAGTTTTATCATCACGCCTTTCAGCATTTTTGGATGAAGGTATAAATTAAAGCTAATTTGGATTGAAATAAATTCGATATTGAGTTATAATTTTAAAAAGCTGGTACGGAGAATAATTAATCTTTCTCATTGTAACCGCCCTGCACGATCGTAAGAACAACTTTCGACGAAATGTGGATTTTCGTCCGCTGGCTGGTTAAACGCTCTTAATAAACTACCAATGACAATTAAAAATATAAACGTTTTTAAAATCAAATACGATCTAAGGAAATGGCTATTAGATGCTGATGATTTATATCGATGCCCTACCGAAGACCTTGTTTTCCTAATTGGAATTCACATTCACAATTTGTATTATCTTATGTACCTATATTAAACGGTGACCCGACAATTCGTCCTGCGACAATTCATCCGGCGACAGTTCATCCTGCGACATTTCATCCGGCCGACAGTTCATCCTGCCGACAGTTCATCCTGCCGACAGTTCATCCCGCCGACAATTCATCCGGCGACAATTCATCCTGCCTGATCATTTAGAAGATTTTTATTAAGCCTCGGTTCTCCCAATTTCAACCGATTTCTTACAAATCTCCCTTAAACATTTGAAGTTTTTAAGCTCTTAAAAAAATATATGTTATTTTTGAAGATAATATCTAGACATTTATCGCGCCGAAACGCAAATTTTAGAAAATTCCCTCGATAGAAAAAAATCACAAAGTATGGTCCAAAAATTATTATTAACGCGTTTGTTTCAGTTATTTTACAAGTAATATGTATGAAAAAATTCGCAGCGTTTCTTTAAATAAAACTAAAGACAATTATCGCGAGATTTTTGCTCTTTTTTCAATAAACCGTGATTAATTAAATATTTCATCAACAGGCGCTTACGTTTTTTAATTCTAAAGATAATATTCACCGGCCATCTCTATCTAACGTGCGTGTAACCTATGTGCCTTTCAAATATTCGTCATTCGCTGTCCAGACAGCTCGCCACACAGACGTGTAGTCCTACGTTTCATGATTTGTTTAATATACACGTACGTAAATAATAATATTGTTTTGCGAAAATGGTAAGACAATAACAAAGTCGTATTTCTAAGCGTAAACATTATCTCCTGTGATCATAATTTTATTAATATAATACATACTCGTATTATTTACTATTATGTAATATTTATTATAAAAATAAATTTTCAATTTATTTGTGTATTATATAACACAGGTGACAGTTATTGTTTTATTTTTTACAGAATGCGTACTTTGGGAAATAAATCTATTTCCAATGCTTCGGAAACTGAAATTCCCGGGCAAGTTTTTTAAAATTAAATTACGTTTTTTTTTAAATGACCATTGAATGCAAAAGCTTTTATTTTGCTCATTTATTAAAATTATAGGACATAATAATAATACATTTTTACGGATCAAACTGCTAACAAAAATCTGCTTTCAAAAATTACCTTGTTTTTTTACAGTAACTCCACATAGGCCCTGAGGATTTTTTTCCCTCAGGGCATATGTCATCTTTGGATTTGCTGTGTGGAGGGTGTTTTAATGGAAAGGAAGGAGAGGAAAGGATAAGGTTATAGGGGTGGGTAGGAATTTGAGGGTCAGTGGGTTTGGGTTGCAAATGCGTTACGTAAATGTAAGTAAATAAAAGTTTCGCTTGTTTACTAAAACCAACTGCATTGTTATAAAAAATTACTTGGACCTTTTTATAAATGTTTAATAATTTAGATTCCATCGGTTAACTAGTCCTAGCAAGGCTGTAGTTTGCTGATATGCACGCGCCTGCCCGCCCGTCCTTTACGCTCGTAGCTTTTAGGGCTGCCACTTCATAAATTTCTACATAAACTTCGGGAGGTACATGATGGTGAATGTAAAAAAGACAATTAACTTTTTTCTAAATTCAATTTTTTCCCTATACAAAATTATTTTTCCACAGAAGAATATTATTTTTTTCATACAAACAACAAAACTTTTTTACCCGTAACTACCTTAGAACGTTTTGAAAAAAGTTTCGTACCTTTTTTTACGTGTACTGTCGTGCAGAATTACCTCCCGTAGTTTGTGCACTTTACCCCCGGATATAAATAAAGAGCGAAAAGATGCATGTAGGCAAAAACAGGTTGTGCCAAACTCAGTCAGTAGTTTGATGCACATCCTCCCTTCCCACAAACCAGTGAAATAATGTAAATTTTTGTGGGGTGGAGTCGTCGGAGATGCCACAATAACCTGCTAAGATGCTGTTCAAGTTGGTGAAGATTCATTAAACTAATTGTTTTAGGAACTAAATGATGAAATAATAAATGAAATCCAAGTCCCTCAATCTCAAACAAAAGTGGTGTGTCAGTAATAAGATAAAAAATGACGACATTTACTAAAAAACTTAAAATTCCAGTAAATATTTACTGGTTGAAGATTAGTTTGCAAATGTATACATATTATCTAAAAGGGAATTAAATTCTTTACAACTTCTTTCAAACAAATTTCTTTCTTTGATAAATATTTTAGACGATATGAAGGAATGTTTGATGAAAAATATGAGGTAAAATGATTTTATTCGAAAATATCTACATTTGTGGAGCGTGTAAGTCAAAAACGGCTGGGATTTCGAAAATTACGTATAGAATAAAAGTTGTAGATAATTTTTGAGCTTTCACTTACACACCTCCTTTTGGACCATTCATTTTTTTTTACATGATGGAGGACCTGAGGAACATAATTTCCCTCAGGGCCTATGTCATCTTTATGCTCACCTATGATGCTGTGTGGAGGGTTTTTTTTAAGGAAAGGGAGGAGAGGAGAGTTCTGGGAAGGAAAAGGGTTTAAGGGGTGGGTAGGAACCTCGGGTTCAGTTTTGTACTGGTCATCCGCCTCCAAGACCTGGACAAACCTCACTCCATGAACCCGGGCACCCCTGCTAAATCACCAAACGTAGCGAACCACTTGGGGTGACCTATGGCAGAGGTATTGGTTATCCAATAAAGGTTCCCGGGGCGGCGGTACCCATTCCCACCTCCCAAATTAAAAATTGACTGGACTATAAACAAATATGATTAAAATGTGCACTTTACTTAGTTGAAAATTGAAAAATGGGTCGGGTCAAGATGTCGCGGGTTCAATTCCTCTTTCAATGTACAAGCAACATCTTCCGCTTATTATGATGCTGGTAGGAGATTTTCAAATTGTCAGGTTATTCGTAAACCGGGAATACGAATTATGACGCTTTTTCTTTTAAAAAAAAGTAGTACCCAATAAATAGATAAGCCTCACCCCATGAACCCGGGCACCTCTGTTATCCAATGAATGGTTGCCGGGCGGCAATGGTCGCCTTCCAAATTGATACCTCATCCCATAACCCGGGAACCCCTGCTAAGTCACCAAACATGGCAAACCACTTGGGTGACCTACGGCAGGGGTGTTGGTTATCCGAAAAATGTTTTCCGGGGCGGCGCGGCAGTACCCATCCCGTCCCGTCTCCCATATTGAGAAGAGAAATTTAAGAGAAACAATGATAATAGTAGTTCCGTTATAATAAATAATATAGCTTTGTTTTGTGAACGGTCACCTCAAGTGTACATTACACTTTATAGGTAATCTAACGTAATACATTGAGAAAATAACAGATATTTTCATAAATATTATGTGTATTTTAAAATTGCTGCAGCCCTACACAATATTATCAATTCTCTGGAAACGAATGTTTGAAATGATACTGAATTATTAGCCAAGTTCCAAACCAGACCTTTTGTAATAATAATGCGCGCGCGCTGCAGATGTAATGTACATACACCTCCTGTCGAATGCGTTAAAAGCAAATTTCACGAATCGTCCGAAATGTTTTTTTTTGTGCGGAGAACGGGGCCTTAAGTAAGTATGCAAAGAGGATATACGGCCGTACAACCAAAATCGATATACTTATATCTGAAGGCATCTTGAGTGGAAATCCGCTGTAAAAATATTTTTACTAACAATAATTTCGACTCTCCGAAGAAGCATGCGTGAATAACAAAATACGACATACTTATACTTATAGGTTATACTTATACGTTAGGTTAGGTTAGGTTAGGTTGAATTGTCAGGATGAATTGTTGCCGGATGAATTGTCGGCGGGATGAACTGTCGGCAGGATGAACTGTCGGCAGGATGAACTGTCGGCCGGATGAACTGTCGCAGGATGAACTGTCGCCGGGTGAATTGTCGCAGGATGAACTGTCATGGAACCATATTAAACTATAGAAGTACTTATTGAGTATATTCATTTGTTCATAATAAATTCATTTGTACTCGTGTGTTATATAAGGCTTATGCTACTTTTTACATATTTATATTCATACTTTTCTGTAATTGTAATTTAACCAACTTATCTTTTTGTTAAACTTAACATCAACATTATACATACCTAGATACTGTTTACTATTGTACCATGTTATTGCAAAAAAGTTGTCATTATGTACCTGCTGACAAACTACATAAGTAGTTTAGCAGGTTTAAATTTTAACAAATAAAAAAATTAAAAAAACCCCTCCCCGGCCTTGAAAATCCATGTGCGACCCGCGAGTGATAAAAAAGGTTCCCCTGGTTTAGAGAGTTACCCACACGTAATGCAAATGTTAAAAATGTATCTACATATTTGTTCCTTGTGCACCTATCATAAATCTTTTCAATTAACTTTTTACGTTATCGTGTATATATATATATTTTTAAATTCTTTTTCTGTCCTCATTGCTCGATTTCGGGCAAAATATTTCATAAATTATAACAGGATGATTGATGACAGAAATTATCGTAATGCCCATTTTCTACCCCAGAAAATACATTATCAGCAATGTTCCCACACTGCTCTCTGCCCCGGTAAAAGTTGAAAGGTTTTTTTCTATGTTTTTGGACGAGAACGGAAGAGACATATAATTTACAAAGGCCTGGTCGCAAGAAAAATAGTTTTTCCAAACAAGATATTAAATTCCCGCTGTCCAATCTATGTGTCATATATTTTTTGATTTCTATGAAATATGATGCATAAAAGAATCCTTCCTTTGTAGAAGGGGCAGTTGTGTCTACTAGTTATCAATTATAAAAATAACAAAGAAAATAATAAAAATGAGAAGATTAATAATATAATTAATAATATAGTAAACCAGAATGGCAGATTAGATTAGAAAATGATGTAGTATTTTTAAGAAGTAGTATAGCTAGAGTAATTGAATATAAAAATGGAAATAGAAGTAGGAATATTTTGAGATATGTAGATGAAATTGGGAGAAAATTTGGTTATAGCATTGGTAGTAATAATAATGAAAATATAATCAATGATTTATTAGATTTATTAAAACAAAAATTAGGTGTAAAAGCTAGTAGATTAAAAAGATATAATTATACGTATAATAAAAGAAATAATAATAGATTATTTCAGAAAAATGAGAAAATATTTTATTCCAAACTTGACGATAAACAGAATATTATCATCTGTTGTTGATCTGATGTTGCCATCTGAATCAGATATGCGCGATTTTTGGACAAACATTTGAAGTAAAGATATAAAACATAATGAGGCAGGTAACTGGATAGAAAATGAAGAACTCAATTGTTCAGACATTGAACAAATGAGTTTTTCTGATATATCGGTTGAATTGTTAGCCAAAATAATAAAAAATACTCATAATTGGAAAGCCACGGGTTGCGATTGGATACATAATTTTTGGTACAAACGTCTAACTACTTTACATCCTCTTTTTGCACAAAATCTTTCAAAACTTGTCAGAGAACCTCAAAATTTTCCTAATTTTCTAACTAAGGGCATTACTTATATGTTGCCTAAAAGCGAACATATTAATAATCCCTCTCAATATAGACCCATTACATGTCTACCGACAATATACAAAATTTTAACCTCTTGCTTGACAGATTTAATATATACTCATTTGGATGAAAAAAATATTTTATCTGAAAAACAAAAAGGTTGTCGCAGAAAACATATGGGATGTAAAGAACAGTTAGTTATTGATTCTGTAATTTTAAAACAAATTCAAAATCAAAAGCGTAATTTACATACTTGTTATATAGATTATCAAAAAGCTTTTGATAGTGTCCCGCACTCGTGGCTAATCAAAATATTAAAAATATATAAAGTTAACCCAATTATAATTAGCTTTTTGAAAAATATTATGTCCTTTTGGAATACAGATTTGCTAGTTAATTTAAAAGGTAAGAAAATAGTAGTACCGGGCATTTCAATAAAAAGAGGGATTTTTCAAGGAGACTCATTGAGCCCTCTTTGGTTTTGCTTAGCATTGAATCCCCTTTCTAAAATGTTAATTAAAAGCAAGTTTGGAATAAAAATTAAGGGTAATACAAGAGAGAGTAGTATAGTTTCACATCTATTATATATGGATGATATAAAATTATTTTCAAATTCTGAATCAAATTTAGAGAAAATGATTAAGGTAGTTAAAATTTTTTCAGATGATATTAAAATGACTTTTGGTTTAGATAAATGTAAAACTATCCATATAGAGAAAGGCAAAATTGTAGATGGAGACGAGGGTATATTTAGAAATTTCAAAATTCAAAGTATGAAAGGGGATGAGGTTTATAAATATTTAGGATACCCGCAATCGAATAGATTAGATCACACCAGTATTAAAAATGATATTAGGATTAAATTTCAAACTAGGATCAGAAAAATTTTAAAATGCAATCTATCTGCTAAAAATTTAGTAAAAGCAATAAATACTTGGGCAATACCTCTACTAACGTACTCATTTGGCATAATTAAATGGTCCAATACAGATTTAGATAGTTTAGAACGATTGATTAGAACTACGTTAACAAAATTTAATTGCCATCATCCAAATTCAGCTATAGAACGAATTAATTTACCTAGAAATTTAGGAGGTAGAGGTGTAGTCAAAATAACATCTTTGAAACACAATCAGGTAGAAATGCTTAGAAATTTTTTCCATAGGAAAGCTAATAGCTCAGAAATACACAAAATAATTTGCAAGGCAGATAGAAATATTACACCTTTAAATTTATATGACGAGAATGCCAACATTCTTATAAATACTAACCAGGAATTATTAGATTCCTGGTCAAATAAAATTATT
The DNA here is from genome assembly GCA_917880885.1 of Limnephilus marmoratus. Classification (NCBI taxonomy): domain Eukaryota; kingdom Metazoa; phylum Arthropoda; class Insecta; order Trichoptera; family Limnephilidae; genus Limnephilus; species Limnephilus marmoratus. Next base: position 21,337,810 of record OU862919.1, on the reverse strand, counting down.
CACGCAAAACACTTCAATTATCTCAACCAAACGTATGTTGACAAACTTTCGTCAAACAAATGGTTGAGTATTGGAGAGTTGAGCGCAGAAATAGAAGGATTTATGCTTGCTATTCAAGATAGAGTCATTAATACTAAAAATTATAGAAAGCATATAATCAAAGATATAAATCAAATTGATGATTTATGTAGAAAATGTTTGGCTTTTCCCGAAACTATAGAACATATTATATCGGGATGTTCTATATTAGCGCCTTCCGAGTATACATTTAGGCACAATCAGGTTTTAAAAATAATTCACCAAAGTTTGGTAATTAAACATAACTTGATTGACTGCCGTAATATAGTACCATATTATGAATATGAACCAAATTCATTTTTAGAAAATGAATTTTATAAAATATATTATGATAAAACTATACTAACAGACAGAACAATTAGTCATAATAGACCTGATATAGTTTTACATGACAAAATTAAAAAAATAACTTATATCATTGATGTAGCTATTCCAAATTCCTGTAATATTCAAAAAACTATTTCTGAAAAAATAAGAAAATACACAGATTTAGGAAATGAGATTAAAAGAATTTGGCATTCTCGGACTATAAAAATATTGCCATTTGTTATTTCGGCCACTGGCATAATACCTAGGAATCTGATTCAAAATTTAAGCATATTAGATTTGTCAAAGAATTTGTATATAAAAATGCAAAAATCAGTCATTTTAAATACATGTAGGATTACAAAGGATTTTTTAAATATTTATATTGAGGGATCGGTAGGATTTATAGGTTCAATTAGAAATGCCACAGAGCCGAACCCTCTGATATGAAAATATCTGGAGTCGGTGAATTATATTCCCATTTGGTCTCTAGTAGGTTGACATGTTGTTCTTGTGTTTATAATACTTATATAGTGCAATTGCATAGCGTGGGTTGACTAGATGATCATTTGGGGAAGTGTGTGAAAGGGTTTAGTTTTTCCTTCTTTTTTTCCTTTTTTTTTTTTTGGGGGGAAAATTTAACCCGGACATTTAAATCTGGTGTATAGAATAATACGCAATAGTATATTTTTTTTTAGTTTTATGTTTTTCTCAGCTTTGGCCTTCCTTCCCCTCCCTTATCCTTTCAACGTCCCAATATGCTTATACCAAATTGATATCATCGTCCTACTTGCTCCAGGTAGTTGGGACTCTTGCACCATACATTTAAACATCTTAAGGGAGGAATGCAGATCCCGCCAATGTGGGGGATTTGAATAAAAATGCACTTTGTAGATGAGAAAAGTGTGGAAAAGTTGAATAAAAAAGAAATTAAGGTGCGCTCGGCAAAATTGAGGGAGATACAGCCGTTTAAAGTATGAATAAAATGTCACTTCCTGAACCGATACTACGCCATTGCCAATGTTTGGTTTATGCCGAAAACGATGTTTTTACCGCGTTTTAAGTGGAGAACTTTAATCTGGAAGGTGAAAGAAAGCGCGGAAAGCAATAAAAAATAATTGAATAAGTAATTAATTTGCAATTGCGTTAAGTAAAATTTCACTTCGCCAATCAACACTATTGACAGCCCACCCACCATTTTTTCAATTGTCACTATAATGTTGGTATCCCTGACCTGATGCAAACAACAGCTAGACTGTAGCCGACTTCGTGAGATACATGAGGCGCGTAATAATGAAATTTGTCTAGCGGGCTTTTTTTCAACGATTTTTTAAACTGTTTTTCACCTTCCAAATTAAAGTAACTTAACCTAAGACTACGCTAAACATGGTTAAACACTAACCCTTTATAACGCCTACTCGCGTCAACGCAAGAAAAACATCCCAGTTTTCAAATAGTTTAGCGGCTACGCTAGGTTTGTGTAACATGGTTTATGTAACATGGTTTGTGCCCCTTTATAACGCCTACTCGCGTCAACGCAAGAAAAACATCCCAGTTTTCAAGTAGTTTAGCGGCTACGCCAGGTTTGTGTAACATGGTTTGTGACCATTATTTATTCTGTTTTTCATAATTACGCGCCTTAGGTATTATATATCACACGAAGTTGGCTATAATCGTATCAACCTTCGTTTATAGCAAGTCTGAGATACCAACATAATAGTAACAAAATGGCGTAGTATAAGTTCACGAAGTGTCATTTTATTCATTCTTTAAACGGCCGTATCTCCCTCAATTTTGCCAAGCGCACCTTAATTTCTTTTTTATTCAACTTTTCCACACTTTTCTCACCTAGAAAGTGCATTTTTATTAAAATCCCCCACATTGGCGGGATCTGCATTTCACCCCATCTTAAGAAGTAACTTTTATGTAGGGCATATTTGTTGTGATTTTCGAGTTTCCAATCCATCGATGCGTATATAATATTTTCTTGATTGTCAAATAGATCAACTTATTCGCTGTTCATTCCTTTAGGCAGTATTTTCATATAATTTTAATATATAATGATAATAATAATATCTTTATTTGAAAAACAAACGGCTTTACAAAGATACATAAAAAAGAGTGCTAAAATAAAAGAGTAAGCCTAAAAACATGTTTTCGATGATAATTTTTTTTTTTTTTTTTAGTAGCTTGACAAGAAAAACATAAAGAAAAACTAAGAAAAAAATAGTTAAGAGAAGCTATATACTTAAATGTGCACGATAAGAATATAGGAAAACACAATAAAAGGTAATCTTTTGATCTTATAGGAGTATAAGGATGATATGATATGTAGTTTCAGTTATACTCGGTACGTCAGGTTATGAATCGTGTTTATTACCGTCTTATTTACAATGAATATTACTGGACTTAACGTCCGTTCTACGTGTTTGTGTGAAGCATGGGCACTGGTCATTGAAGGTGCCCAGCTATTGGTCGGATATCATCGGTTATTTCTGCGACCGTTCGGATTTTAGACCCGAACTAGCGAAAGTTGACTCTCTCATGTAGTACAACTTCCTGAACTCTCTTGAGACATCTCAAAACTTATAAGCACATTTATTTTGGTTCATGTTTTGATGGTAAACAAGCGTAGTTGGATACGGTATTCAGAAATATGATCAAATTTTCGAAGGTGTTAGTTATTGTTATTGCATTATATTTCTAAATTAATTACAATTATTTCTCCAATCTTATTGTATGATGTGATTATATTATTAACTCTGGTTATATTTCATGAACAAAGTTGCTCATTTTTAAAAATATTTTTTTAACATGACAGTCTCCGTCGTGGATATTCAATGTAAAAGATAAACAAATGTTGGAAAATTTGAACATACTTTGACGGGTAAACAATGAAGATTCTTTCCATCTCGAGTTACCAAGATTGCTTCACGAGTCTGCGAGTAAATTCAACATGGATGACTTTCTTTAAAATATTTAGTAAGAAACAACTCAAATGTCGAAAAAAGATTAGAATTCTTGTTTTCTACCCGTTTTCTACAATTAATATGGAAAATAATTTGGATTAAAGAAATATGATAATTCAGTCTATTATTATTATTTTTTCACATTATCTCCACACAGGAGACCCTGAGAAAAATAATTCCTCTAAGAGCCTTCTCATCATCTTTGAGGATGCTGTGAAGAGGGTATTTTTAGGAAAGGAGGGAGAATAAGTTCTGCGAAGGAAAAATATATGAACGTAGTTATCTGTATCTGTGGGTCAGTGTACATATGAATCTATCCCTCCCACCGCGGTACAAGGCGATATTCCGAGAGAATTCTGTTGGAGAAGTTGAAATGTCTCCCTCAAACGATCTTACCAAATCCAGCCTGGCAGGCAGGATGCACCAGCGGCCATGATCCGGACAAACCCCACCCCTGCTAACCACTTGGGATAACCTATGGCAGAGGTGTTGGTAATCAAATAAATGGTTTTCAGGGCGGCGGTACCCAAAATTGGAAAGTCATTAGGTTAGATGTATAGTATGGTCATTAGGTTAGATGTATAATCATATGTCAAGTCATTAGATTAGATGTACAGTAAAAAAATTAGATTAGTTAGATGTACAGTAAAGAATAGTCATTAGATTAGATGTATAGTATAGTCATTAGGTTAGATGTATAATCATATATCATGTCATCGGATTAGATGTATGGTATAGTCATTAGGTTAGATGTATAGTCATAAATCAAGTCATTAGGTTAGACCAGCGATTCTTAACCTCGGGTCGCGACCCAAATTCTGGTCGCGAGAGGTATTGGGTTGGGTCGCGGAAATCGCATATTGATAGCTCGATCGATGTGAAGTCCATTTGAAGTAGATGTAATGGGCGTTAAAAACGATTCAGCTGGATTACAAGAAGAATTACTCGAAATGCAAGGTGATGCACTTTTAAAGGAGAGATTTGCCAGAAGGAGTCTCACAAAAATTTGGGCACAATTATCTGGGAAGCCTGTTCTCAGCAATGAAGCTGAAAAAGCCCTGCTACCTTTCCCAACTACTTATTTATGTGAAGCAGGATTTTAATGCCTTGCTGTTAGGAATAGTTTGTATCCTCAGCATGACATGCGGTGTGCACTTTCTATAAACATAACTCCACGTATACATGATCTTTGCTCAAAAATACAACACCACTAGGTAGGGTAGTCACTAATTATTTTGCTGTAAATTTTTTAACTGTTTTAATGCTGAATTGTCTGATTTTATTACAGAACATTTAAATAAAGCTGTTTATTTCTAATTTTACAACTACATCCTATACATTTTATAGGATGTAGTTGTAATTTTATAGTATAAAATTACATAATATATCATTTTAGTACCTGTCACTGGAAAAAAAATAAAAAAAATTAGATTAGGGTCGCGTACTTCAAATATATTCGTACTTTGGGTCGGCAGCCAAAAAGGTTAAGAACCACTGGGTTAGACGTATAGTATAATATAGTCATTAGGTTAGATGTATAGTTATTTTTTTTAATTTTTTTTTTATTTCTTTTTATTGAGGAAACAGTCATACAGAAAAAATGATTATAACAATAAAATTCATATGTTGTAGACCAATTAAGTTCCATTGTATTAAAAAAAATTGGTTTAGTTTTTTTTACCTACTCAACTTATTAAATGACAAAGAAAAAAAAATATATAAACATAATAAAGAAAAACATAAAAAGAAGAACATAAAACATAATAAAGAAAAACGTAAAATTATTAACAAACATGGTTATACTATTTACTATGATGGTTGATAATAATATGATTTTCACAAAAAGGAGAAAAAAAAAGTATTTTAAGTTATTAATTTATTAAGCTGCATTTTATATGATTTCAAGTCATGGTTGAAAATGTCTACATCTCGTAAGGTATTGTAAGTTTCACAGATACGTACTATTACAGAGTTTTGAGCATATTTAGATTTACTGTGTGGTATTCTAAATAAGTCGTTCGATCTGGTGTTTTGTTTGGGGCAACGAAATGCAATATTTTCTAACAGATATGATGAATCAACAAGGCAGTTCACGATTTTGTGTAAGAATAATGCATCAGAGATTTTTCTGCGTTTATATAAAGCGATAGGGTCAAATCGATGATCACTAAAACTATATATATATATCAAGTCGTTAGGTTGGGGAACGTACCCACAGTACGTGACCAACTTTTTGCAATTTTTACCCCCCCCCCCCGGTGACCAAAAACCTAAGCCCCCCGCCGCTCATTTGTACCAAGCGTGGTATTTTGAAGATCCCCCCCCTGAACAGGTCACGTAGTATGGGTACGTTCCATTAGATGTATAGTATAGTCGTTAGGTTGGATCAAAGATATTGAAATATAAGTAGTTGTGCTATCTGCTGTTTTCACTATGTGGGTCTGCGCTTCCGGGTGTCACCGATATTGTTTACCAATTAACAAATAAACTAAAAGAACAAATAATTAACGAATAAACCAAACGAACGTTTAACTAAATGAACGAATTCTTTCCTTATTCAAAATATATTGTTAACCAATATTAATGCACATTTTCAAAAATCAACGAAATGATCAAATTCTTTTTGTATGAAAACTACGCTAATTAGCGCGTAGTCCGGCGACAGTTGCGCGGACACCATAGCATATCTCTTCTGAATTTGAATATCTTTGGGTTGGATGTATAGTCATATATCAAGTCATTAGGTTAGATGTATAGTATAGTCATTAGTTAGATATCAATGTAAAAGAAAACAAATGTCACAAAATTACGTAAGACCTGAATGAAAATGATTCGAGGATAAAGATATTTTATTTATAAATAATAAAATATGAAATGGATAAGAAGACATTTGGAAATTTCTTGTATTTAGAGTAGGTATTTAATATTTAGGGTAACCACATTTCAATATAAACAAACCATTGCACTGTTGTCTGTTATCTTATTCTGTGGTTACATCCACACGAACAACTCACAAAGCACTGAGCCGCGAGAACTATTAAGTTAATATATATGTGCTTGTACACTGATGGGATGGGAAGGCCCGTGCATTTTATTTGGCTCAGCATATTGTGCGTTGGACGGAACCTATCAACCGAGGTTATTCAGAAAACTGGAAAAATATTTTTTACATATAGAATATTAAAAAAAAACATGCTTTAAGGGGAGATTCTAGTCTATAGACATTAATTGTAGGAATTTTTTCAGGTGCCATATATATAATATTTTTTCCAGTCATTATTTTACCAAATATTTATTAATGTTTGTAGATTACATTAAAAAAATCAAAGGAAAAAATAAAAAAATAAAAAAATTAGAGGGCGTTGAAGTGGGGGGTCTCAAAAAATGGCCACCCTGGTTGATATGATTGCAACCCTCCTAGTAATCTGAAAAAAATTCTTATTCCAAACAAATGCTGCAATCCCCGAACTAAGGAAAAGGTTTTTTTTTACAAAATAGCTGCTGTCTGAAATAAAAACGACATTTTTTATGAGTTTTTTTGATTTTGTCGAATAAAAAAAATGTAAAAATTGAAATTTTGTTATAGTTTTAGTTAGTGCGATAGAGTAATGTATAGAGAAGGCACACACCAAATTTCAAGTAAATTGGTTCAGTAGAACTTGAAATATCATGACAACCGTCTCGAAAAAAGTATTTTCGAGGAAAACGCGTTTAAAATTTTGTTCAATTATAATTCTAGTTAGATTGCGTCTAAACCGCGATACTAAAATGGCTGTAACTTTTAAAATAATTCGAATTTCGAAAAATTCTTATAAGATGAAGCCATGCGAAATAATGAAAAACCATGTATATTGTTTTGAAAATTTGATCGCTTAGAAGTATTAAAGATGCTTCAATTAAATACTGCGTGTAGAACATATCTTGGTCTTTGAAAATGTCTGTAATTTTTTATGTCTTTTGTAAGTCTAGAAAAAAAAGTATTAGGTTTATAAAAAAACACTTTCAAGTGCAAACTCTACTTTTTCTGATATGGTTTTATTGTATAATGTGTCAAATTGAGTTTTGCTTATAATAATCCCAAAAAAAATTAAATTTACGCCCGAACTTCCCCAAATAATAAATTGTACATAAATTTCGGCTATTATATTTTCCCAGTGCATTAAAAGAGGAGTTGCGCAACTGCGAATATAATCCTTTCGTGATCTGCAGAAGGGCCGATAGCGCGTAGCATATTCGCACTCAGTTGCAGCCCGGATTTCAGGCCGAAAAGATGTGCTTTGCCCTACGCGTCGCTTCGTTTTGTAAAAATGTACTTGCGAACCATTGTTGGCTATTGATTATGGTTTTTATTGGTCAACGCCCTAAATTCGTTTACTCTCCCTGATTCCGAATGGATCCAGTACTAGGGGATCGTCTTAAGGGGATATTTTTGAATAGATATCAAAACTATCGAAATATGAAAAAAAAAATTTTTTTCTAGACTAGAATACCCCCTTAATTTTAGAATTTAAAAAAACATAAGGGAATATCAGATGTTTTTTAAAATTAGTTAAAAAAACAGATAATGATTATTTAAAATTACGATTTCACCGATATTCTTTTACGGGCAAACCTTTGCCGAAGGCTGTAAGCTTGCGAAAGTCAATAAAACATTCTAAAATTGTCCTCGTGTTCCTTGTGCATTTTTAAAAGAGTAGATTTTTAATTTAAGGTGAAACAGATAAATAAATAATTAAGCATTCGTACGCAGATTTATTCTTAAGTTAAAACCAGTCTTGTGTTCTAAACGTAACGTGAAAATTCGAGATGACGAAATTCAAAGGAAATTATTCTTGTTTTCTGAGTGCAATAAGGAACTGCAGTGAAAAATATTAAAAAAAAATGTTCATATAGATCAATTAACGCTGATTCTGAATATATAAGTTTTATTGAATAGTATTAACCGCAGAGTTCTTAAAAAAATATTCAAAAGTTCATTTTTAATCGGTTCGTAAAAACACGTCGTCAAGTTGGTATTATTGAAATGTTTAGCGGTGACGCACTGAACACCGTAATATCATTATATGGGAATGTAGGTATGACACAAGCCATCGTATTAACAACGTTTCATATTATTCGTTTTTTACATACTGTTTATAGATATTTAGTTGTTGTGTTTATTGAAACATTATTTAGGCCTAAAGTTAAGCGTAGTTTCAAAAATAAAGGTTTCTCTTATTAGTTTATCTCTATTATTAAAAATATTCAAAAACTACTGCACAACAAAAAATAGTAATGCTACTCTAGGGAGAATACTTCGAACTCTGAATTTCAAAATGGCGCCAGTTGAACAGCTGATTTCCCGATCTTATAGCAACTTTTCGGGAGTGCTGACGTCACACGATTCACTACACATACGGTGGTTTTCGGGGATCTTGAAAAATTAAAACCTTGAAAATTATTTTAACTATTAAAACTAACTATAAAAATAAAAATAAATATGCAGTTATTTAAGTTAGAAGGTCATTTATTCATTAAAAATCAAATTGGAATGGAGTTCCTTATCAGTAGCGGATTTAGGGGGGGAGCACGGGGGCACGTGCCCCCCCCCAGACAGTATTTTTGTGTACTGTGGAGATTCCATCACAGTACATAGTTAGAAGCTAAAACTGTCTTTATTAAACATATAATTTTTCGATTGTTTTTACACTTTCATAAACCTTCCTGTAGATATATACTTGAACTTGTAGAAATAAACTTGAAGTAAAATACTTAAAGTTTATTTCTAACAGTAATTGTTGATTTTTTTGCCCGTCCACCCCTTGTGCCCGCCCAGAACAAATCCTAACAGCAATTGTTGATTTTTTGACCGTCCGCCCCTTGTGCTCCCCGCAGAAAAAAAAAACCTAACAGTAATTGTTGATATTTTGCCCGTCCAACCCTTGTGCCCCCCCTCAGGAAAAAATCATAACTGTAATTGTTGATTTTTTTGCCCGTCCGCCCCTTTTGCCCCCCCCCCCCAGAAATAAATTCTAACAGTGATAGTTGATTTTTTCGCCCGTCCGCCCCTTGTGCCCCCCCCAAAAAAAAATCCTGGATCCGCCCCTGTTCCTTATTATATATCTCTAATTATAATTATATATATTATAACTCTAATTGTAGAGTTTATGAACATAATGACTGGACTGACGAAGTGCCCTGAACAGACAATTATTTCTTCCCACTATACTTGGCGTACCATCGGTCACGATAATTTTTCATCTTATTCTTGTGAAGAAGAGGTATACATACATATAAATGTATATTAAAATGTTTTAAAATTCATAAATATAATATATTTTTAAGGACCCGCAACGTCCGAGTGGAATTCAATAACTATAACTTTACTAACTGGTTGGTTGTGATATTTCAAACCTGTAATGGTCACTTAAAATCGTTTTCGCCTGCGGCGCCTTTCCGTTTGTCCTATTATATTTATACTCATACTAGCTGACCCGGCCACGCGTTGCTGTGGCTAACTAAACACAACGCCATCTACTGGATGGTTATCCAACCTTTACAACACCGCCATATTTGAGTTTATCGCGAAGAGAAAGACGGACGCCGCGGAGGACTTTAATTTATAATACGTACAGATGGTGCGAAAGATTATAATAATGTGCATGAAATGATGGAGATGACTAATGTATTTAAGTAGATAAGGAGTTACGGACTGCATAACGACTGATAAGGACTGCATCCGTTTAAATAACTCTCCAATTACCGCATTGCACGTGACCATTTTTTTAGAAGATAGAATGGATACAGTAAAAGACAGATACATATATTCCATTGCGGACTTTTTTGTAGATCTATAAAAGAGGAATATCCCACCATGCATTGTTTTGTTATATCTCAAAGGGATCAGGCAGTGTTTTTGATGAAAGCTCCCAGGGGACTTGACTTTTTCCGACACTTCTAACAATTATCATTATGTTTCAACCAATTTAAAAAAATCATTGATAAATTATAAAGCTAAACCTTCCTCACGAATTACTCTATCTATTGGTGAAAACCGCATGAAAATCCGTTTAGTATTTTTTGAGTTTATCGCGAACAGACAGACAGACAGACGACGCGGAGGACTTTAATTTATAATATGTAGAGATGTAGAGATACAAATGATTTCAGAATGTTGAAAATCCATCCATCATTATAAGAAAAACGCGGTTTCTGGATAGAGGATTAACTAGCAGAGGATCGAACCAGCAACGTTGGAGTGGACCCATATTTACCCATAACTACCACGCTACCAACCAGTCGGTCAAGATAACACGTAATTTTCACTCAATTTAACCCTTTCAGCCCCGAATTATTGTTTTTACGTATAAAAATTATTCAATGCTTGAAAACAACTCTTGAGAATTTTTTATTATTTTTTGTTATTCATAGTTTAGAAATTATTGTACGTTAATTTGAATAAACATAGGACGTCAGAGGGTATTTTTTGATTAGTAGGGTAAAATAAACTTAACACACAAATAGTACAAATAACTATTTATTATCAAAAGTAGACATTTATAATTAAATGATCATCTATCTATACCAGTGGTTCTCAACCTTTTCCTGACCCGGGACCGACCACTTATACGTTTATTTTTTCGACAGGGGCTACAAGCTCACAAGTTTCACCCCCCCCCCCCCAGAACGGATTTATTTTTTATGAAGTCGAAATTTGTGTTTGTAAACTTTAAAGGGGGGGAGGGTGACACTACGTTGTCCGCCCTATCCGTCTCAGGTGCCACCCATGCTGGCCTAAGCCACTGTTTGTGGTCAGTGGCGTAGGACGGATAGCACAACGCGAGAGGCGTAATGGGATAGGGTAGGGCGGGTTCTAGCAGAATATTTACCACAACGGAGGGGGCGGAATAGGATAGGGTGCGATGGATTCTAGCAGAATATTTATCACAACAGAGGGGGTAGAACGGGGTAGGATGGGGTGGGGCGAAACGGAATACCATAATGACCACTGACCACAAGGTACTCGTACAATAATGTTAAACTGAATATTGTCCCGTTTTTTTTATTCGGACTTCTCGACCAGGGACCGCCCCTGCGCTAGCTCGCTTATTGACCGGCGGACCATCGCGGACCATCTTCTAGCCTCTTGAGGACCACTGGTTGGGAAACCCTGATCTATACCGTTCATAATTACCAAAAATGCACCAAAAATATAGATTAAACACTGAAGTATAAAACAAATAACATTTAAAATAAAATTTATACATAAATTAAGAAATAAATAATGATAATAATCATGAAAAATCCGCCATACTCATTAAACATGTGGTTTTGACTACCAGTGTTAATTTGAATGAACATTGAAATTCATTTGCGATATTCAGGCAAATAACTATGCTCAGTGAATTGAACTGATGTTATTTTGATAGAATACGCCTTTATGAATCAAAATAAATGTAATTTGAGTAAAAAATATTGATACTCACCTTAGATGTGAGGGAGCGGGCCAGATCGGTAGAGACGGGACGAGAAATAAAAGGCGTCAGTTGATGAATGAATCAGAGTCTTTATTGGAGCTACGTAGCAGAGGTCGAAGCGGAGCGGGAGCGAAATGACAGTGGTGCCGGTAGTGATGCTGCTGCGTGATGAAGAGTGAAGAAGGTCAGGAGACTACGGCGGTGAAGATCACTGGTCTTCAGGGAGCCGGCGTGTTGCTCTACACCATGGCGGTGTAGAAGTGACCTTGGTCCAGGCGGTCGACCGTCGTCGTGTTGACGAGGTATGGCGGCTGTGTGTGCCTTTGAGTCGACACGCACACGTGACGCAGGAAGGAACCTTGAGAGGCGATGAGGATGCTGTTTGCTGGCGCGTTGCCGGTTGCTGGTTGCTGCTCGTTGCAGGATGCTGGTTGCTGGCGCGTTGCCGGTTGCTAGTTGCTGCTCGTTGCAGGATGCTGGTTGCTGGCTTGTTGCCGGTTGCTGGTTGCTGCTCGTTGCAGGATGCTGGTTGCTGGCTTGTTGCCGGTTGCTGGTTGCTGCTCGTTGCAGGATGCTGGTTGCTTGACATCTCATGTCGAGATGGTAGTTGGAGATGGAGTCCTCGAAGGTGCTGGAAACGTTCCTGGTGTCACACTGGATAAATGTTGTTCACTGCTGACTGCGCGGGGCCCGTGCCCAGCGCAGGCTCGTACTTAGTCGCGGCACTGCTCGGACTGTGTTCCTTGATCGATGAATGGGAAAGTGAGTGACTGAGACTTAGCGAGCGAGCGCTTGCTTATATACTCGCGGCGAGTAATTAGTCTCACGGTAGGTAATGCCGTGAATTCACGCAAAGGTGAGAAATTGCTCGAACCTTCTGTGGGCACTTGTAAGGTACAGCCAGACGTTCTAGGCCATTGATTCCCAAAGTGGGGGGCGCGCCCCCCCTAGGGGGGCGCGAAGACATGTGCAGGGGGGCGCGGGCGGCGGTTATCACTACGGTCGCCCGATTGCGCCCACGCTACTGCACGCACCTCACTTCCCGCACCGCACGCGCCCAGCGAACACGTTTGTTAGAGAAGTGAGTGCCAGGTTATTACTTCTATTTCGCCATGAACTCGACGAAAAAACGCAAATTTAATAATGTTTATATTAAATATAATCATTATTATATTGACCACAAAGCCATGCTATTGGAGAAACGCTCGTTAAACCCAGCTTACTGAAAGCAGCGGATATTCTTGGACCAGAAAGTAAACAAAAAATTTCACAAATACCTTTTTCTGACAACACTGTGAAAAGTCGCATTGCTGAAATTGCTGAAGATATAAAAAATCAGGTAGTGGAGGCCGTGAAAGAATCAAGTTTTTTTGCAATACAATTGGATGAGAGTACCGATGTTGCGCGATGCTGTCAACTGCTGGTTTTCGTTCGATATATACAAAATGAAACAATCAAAGACGAGTTGCTGTTTTCAACAGAGTTAACGACGACTTCGAAAGCAATTGACATAATGACAGCAATCTCTGAAATCTTTGATAAACATGAACTGTCATGGAAAAAGTTGATAGGCATATGCACAGACGGCGCTCCGGCAATGCTTGGATCTCGTTCAGGATTCGTACAGTTGGTCAAAGAAAAAAATCCCAACGTAATTTCTATTAACTGTTTTATACACCGTCAAGCTTTGGCAGCTAAAACACTTTCAAACGAACTCTATGACGTCTTGAAATTATGCATTAAAATTGTAAATTATTTTAAAAAGCGTGCACTAAATACGCGACTTTTTACGGCTCTCTGTAAAGATTTGGGCACAGAACACAAGACATTGTTCATCATCATCATCACTATTGGCTCTACAACCCCTGGTGGGTCTTGGCCTCCTCAAGAGTCTTCCTCCACCCATCTCGGTTCTATTCCAGCTCTCTTCAGTTTAGAAGCTCCAAGATGGATATGTCTTTGAGGACGTTGTCGCTCCATCTTAGTCTTGGTCTTCCCAGGCTCCTTCGCCCTATTGGTGTTGAGTTCAGCAGGGACTTTGGTGCTTGGTGCTTGGTCATTCTCTCCACATGACCCATCCACCGAAGTCTTCCCATTTGTATAAATTTTGCGACGTTTAGCTCGTTAAACAAAGTATAGAGCTCATTGTTATAACGTCTGCGCCAAAATCCATTTTCTTGAACCGGTCCGAAGATGCGCCTTAAAATTTTTCTTTCAAAAACGTCCAATGCTCGCTCATTCCTTTTAGTTAGTACCCAAGTCTCAGCTGCGTACGTAAGTACTGGTCTTATAAGTGTTTTTACACTAATATCTTCGTGTTTCTTGACAGCAGTCTGGACTTTAATTGGTTTTGTAGGCGGAAATAACAGCGATTTGCGTTCACTATGCGCTTCTGGATCTCCTCTGTGGTATTATTGTCGTTTGTTATCAGGGAGCCTAGGTATGTGAATCTTGGTACCGTTTCAAAATTTTGTTTTCCACATGAGAGAGTTGGGATTTGTTGGGTGCATCCTACGGCCATGTATTTGGTCTTTTGCTGGTTTACTACGAGACCCATATTTTTCGCAGAGCTTTCAAGATTTATGAAGGCGTTACGTAAAGCATCTGGAGTTTTCGCGATTATGTCGATATCATCAGCGTAAGCCAATAGTTGCACAGAGTTGTCAAATATCGTTGTTCTTATCTCGATGCCTGAGTCACGAATAACTTTTTCTAAGGCTATGTTGAATAAGAGGCAGGCCAATCCATCTCCTTGTCTCACCCCGTGGAGCGCTTCAAAGGGCTCGGACAGATCACTGCCAACCCTGACTCTACACGTTACTGGGGACATTGTTAATTTCACCAGATTGATCAGCTTACGCGGTATTCCAAATTCACTCATTGCATTGTACAATGTATTCCTGTGTATGCTATCGTACGCGGCCTTGAAGTCTACAAAGAGATGATGTGTTTCGACATTGTGTTCTAGCATCTTTTCCAAAATCTGTCTTAAGGAGAAAATTTGGTCAATACATGGTTTGCCTGGCCTGAAGCCACTGTTATTTCAATGAAGACATTGTTATTTCATACAAAAGTGCTCTGGCTCTCGAAAGAAAATATGTTGGCAAGATTATTTGAACTGCGAGATGAAGTAATTCAGTTTTTAGAAATTCAAAAACAAAGTGAATTGATTTTGGTACTTAAGTAACTATGGGTCCAAGTAATATTTGCTTATCTATCAGATATTTTCGATTCATTGAACACGTTGAACTTAAAATTACAAGGCGGAGACTCGAACATAATTTACCATCGGGATGCTATCATGGCATACATTGAGAAGTTGCAACTGTGGAAACGCAAAATTTTGGCGTCCAATTATTCCTGCTTTCCTAAACTATTTTCGATCACAGAAGAAGCGTGCTTTAAGGAGATTTTGGAGGAAAATGATACCAAGAATGAAATATCAAACCATTTGCAGCACCTCATGGACGAATTCAAGCGCTACTTTCCCGACTCGTGCGATATTATTATTTATCGATTAGCGATTGATCCTTTTCACGTCGATGCTGCCAGATACATTATAAGAGCAAGCTTTGGAAATGAAAAATGATTCTGCAGCCCAATATGATTTTGAGAAGATGGATAAGGCACACTTTTGGGTTAAGTATCTCAAAGTTTATCCTAGCACAGCAGAGCAAGCACTAAAATTGTTTTTGCCTTTTTCAAGCACTTATTTGTGCGAAAAAGCGTTTTCAGCAGTTGTAGCAATAAAAAAAGTATAGAAGCAAACTAGATATTGCTAGTGATCAACGTTGCGCACTTTCTTCTATTGAACCCAGAATTGGAAATCTTGTCAAAAACAAGCTCATCCGTCACATTGACTCTTCTAATAACAAGTGTGTAAAAGCAATATTTTATAATAAAACACCTGAAAATGTATTTTTTGACTTTATTACCTACCCTTATTTTTTTTTTACAATTGCTTGGCTAGCCCACTTGCTGCTACTTGCCGTGCCCTGGGCCGAGGGGAGGCGTGGGCATATTCATTTTAAGCAGTAGGGAGGCGTGATAACAAAAAGTTTGGGAACCCCTGTTCTAGGCCTTTCGCGTAGGTGGCGAAATTATTATTCCTAGGCGGCCGTCGGTACTACGCTGAAGGTAGGTATGCCGTAGTTTCCAGCGTGTTCCGTGGAGGTCAGCAGCGGCGCGATGGATTTAGCAAAAGTGGCCGCTACAGATAAAAAAAATGATCAAGGCAGAAATTCGATGGAACGACGAACGAGCATATGTCAAAATATTTACTGTTATTGTGGCGGGAATCAGAATTGCAACTGAGCGGAAAAAATAGACGCCATAGAGAAGATTACCAGCTATAAGAAAACAAAAACCTGACTTTTCTAAATCGCTACAGTTAAGGTAAAAAAAATCCTAAGTTTGTGTTAATTTGAATTAACACGGGGGCTGAAAGGATGATGCGATTAAGCACGATGGCGGCGGGTGCAGGAGTAGGGTACGGAGCAGGATGGCCACCATCTGCCATGATGATGGAGACAGCAAGGCTGTCTGATATCTTGACAAAACGAGTAGAATATTAGAAAGCTCACAATACTTTAGGCCGTGAGAATCTATAATCACTTCTCGTACTACACTTCTTATTGTCTGTCACTTATTTTCATCCTGGCCGGCAAACGGTCAAGATGCCACCCGATGCAGGGGGTAGGAGGTGAGTCCCACTGACCGCCCCGCGGGCCTACCCCACTGAGGGTGGTAGGGTGGTAGGGACCGCGAAGGGTCGGTCTCAGTAACAGCAGTAGCGCAGAGCGACCTGTAGGAGGCGCACGTACTCGGGGGTTAGTGACAAGTTTGTTTGTGTTTTCCGCGGATCCGCGAGCGTCATTGTAAAAGGTAGGAAAAATAAAATATTAATGTTCGATTGAATGCATTTCACTGATTTCACAATCAATTAGAAAATTTATAAAGTTACAAAGACAATATTTTCAGATATTACCAACGATTTTTACTTGTTGCTGTCGTTACAATAAAGTGAAAACTTTGTTAAACAACACTTTAAAGACGCTAAGATGTAAAAATCTTTATCTCCTAAAATCGGATTCAAATTATTTTTAAATCAAGTTTTACCATTTTCAATTTAAGTAGCTATTGACGCTTTCTATTTGTCGGCAAAGATCGGATATAAAAAAAACGTTGTAGGTTCAATCTAAATCATAAATCATAAACCATAAATTGTGTTACACTTTTACGTCAATTATTTACATTGACTTATTATGTCATTTTTTGGAAACACCGCTCAAGAGCTCCAATTGGCCGGAACCGGTGGGACTATGGCGTTACTGATTGGGGAATATGAGGCTTAAGATAAGGCAGTAGTGCGTACAGAAGGAAACGAGAAAAAAAACTAGGATAAACATGGCTATTTGGATCTGGTAGTATTTCAATTCAGAATTGTGAGCTTTCACCAGGACGATTCTGACAGTATCTTACCAATCAGCAATTAATTTACGTAGTGGTCCGGTATCTTCTAATAGGCCACATGGATTTCATAACGACTTGGAAAAAATCGTGTGGATAGATTTTTTTACTATGATTATGAAAACGTTAGTAATTTTTTTTAGAAATGTACCGTTTTTTAATTTTTAAATAAATAAATCCATTATTTGGGCCCGTGACTTCACTACATGAAAATGTCCCGCCTCCGAAAATGTTCATATTAATTTTGCAAAATTCCACACTGATTTATTTTTTTATGTGGCAACACTTTGATTTCAGGCGAATTTTTGAATTTGACATTTAACGTTCACTAGAGTTATCGTTTGTTCTCTGCGAACTTATCATTTGGTTTGACTTTTTGACAGATGTTCTGAAGAGAACCCCGTACATTTTACGCTGACTGTAGGTGTTTTACAAGTATAATGGTAGTGGTGCTGATTTTAACAAAATCAAATTTTATAATATTCTTATTATTATTATAATTTACAAGTACAAGTATATTACATTGGATTGAATAATATAGACGGTGAACTTTATAATGATTTATGATCAATAAGATGGATCAAGGAAAAAAATATTTATGAGACGTAATATTTTTGTTATGCCTCGTTATTCTCCTGTGCCCTTTCTCGTGAAAAACGTTTTTTTAAATGATTTTCGGCTATGTAATTATCGTTTTTTCGCACCTATAAAATTACGTCCCGACTTTCCGGTTTATAAAAAATGGTCTGATTTTTCGGATTGAAATTTTCAAAAAATCGCCAGGGTAGAATATTTACCTAAACCGGAAAAAAATTAAAAACTGTGATGCAAGTGGCCTATTAGGCTAAAAGATCTAGGGATTAACCCTCCTGATATGTTTTAAAAATAAAGGTGGGTTTGTTAAGAGAATTAAAATTGAAACAGTGTTAATATAAAAAAACGCACACCCTGATTTGGTGTAGGAGAAAGACGGCGGTTTTGAAGGTTTACAATGTAAAATACTGTTTAAATTTTCTGCAGACTAATTGTCCCTACCCGCTGCTTATACTCGTATTACCTATTAATTGCGTAGACAAGTTCCAATTTACACTAGGTACATAAATTGGTTAATGTTGCAATTTTGCAAACCTTTGTTCACTTACTTTTAAATTCTTGTTGGTTGTATTTTTATATTATGTACGTATTTTTTTATCGTAACATATTGATACTTATTATAAATCTCACTGTACAAAATTTTTGTTGCTTATATTTTTATTTAATTTATATACTTTTTATTTCCATCGTAACTTTATCTAAACTATTTTTTTTCTCATGTTAAAGATGGAGGTACTGCCTTTATTATTTATGTAAAAGTCCTCAGGGCGTAAAATAAAAGAAATAAATAAACAACTAATAAAACAATGTTCTCCAAAACGAGGCAGAAAAAAATCATTTGTCATATATTTGGTTTATAATTGTGTAATTTCTACTATTTAAGAAATTCTAAAAATTATAGTACTTTATTAAGATTAAATAGTCATAATTACATTGAGAATTCATATGTCAAATATTGGTTTATAAATGTGTAAATTCTAATTATGCAATTGTAAATGTTCACTAAAATGGTCTGGAAAGAATCTCCTACTTGTGATCTCACTAAAGAAACCACTCATTCACTCTGAATGCAATTATTAATGTTCTCCAAAATGACCTTGAAAAAAAAAATCACATCTTTGCGATTCTTTCAAAGACATAAAGAAACCACCTCTTCGTTCAGTATACAATTTTTAATGTTCTCAAAAGTTATCTTGACGGAAGCAAATTCCTGTGATATCTTGAACGAAATCATTCCTTTGTTAAGAATATTATGAACTAAATATACAATTTGGCTGTCCTGAAACGGGTATCCATCCCAGTTGGACAGACAAAGTATCATTTTGTAATGTATGCCAATGATAAAATATGGACTTGATAAAATAATTGTTTCTTATTTGTATGAAAAGAAAGTCTTTACTGACGCTCCATAAGAATTATTGAAGGGTGGGAATGACTTTCCTTCCAGCTGTTATTAATTAATGTTTGTTTTGACCGGATCACTATCTATCACTTGACTCCCCTTTTCTGCTTTCTCTTCTAATTCGTTCGGCTTCAGTAATCATTCTTCAACCTTTTAGAAATTATGACGATTGGACATCTTGCGCAATATTTCATCTCTTCAAATTCAATCTCCTTATTCCTTTACAGTGTCAATCAAGAAAATTAAGTCGATCTTCAGCAAACTATACCCTCAATATCCCATTAAAATATTTCACCTACAGACTAGGCTATCTTAAGAATGTGTAAGTACCTACTACGCACATTATCTCAATAATAAAATGCCCACATCATCGCTACAATGCAGACAAATATGGTTCGGTCTGGATAGAACAAAAGGTACGGAATTTTTTCATAACTGAATAACACCAAATTAAACATAACACAATAAAATTTACATTAAATTAAGAAATTTAAAAAAAAAATCAAAATAAAATTAAGAGTTGTAAAATTATTATCTGTTTTTTTTTCTTTCTTTCCTATAAAATGTTTCAGAATATTCTACGACTCACAACAACCGATTTAACAAATATAATCAATTCACAACAATACTGTATCAAAAACATGTGGACATCAACAAAGGTTCTCGTAGTTCCTAGAGAGGTGTTAAAGGAACACTTTATATATATAAAAAATCTCGTGTCACGGTGTTTGTGGTCGCTCTCCTCCGAAACGTCTTGACCGATTTTTATGATTTTGTTATGTATATTTGGTAGGTATGAGAATAAGTATATTTCATATCGCTAGGTGATTAGGGTGTCCCTACCCAGATTTTTCAAAAATATTTTGTTGACAAATTTTAATTTGACATCAAAAATACATATAACCACAAATTTTAACCCTCCCACCTCCACTATTTTACTCCTCGATTTTAGTATTTTTGTGTGAACAAATTAAACCGTCTTTCGTATTTCAAACAGAACGAAATTATTTATGTTGTTGAATGACAGATGGCGCTACGTCCGCCTCATCGAACTTTCATCCACATATGCGCAAGACATTCGCGAGAAGCTTTTGATATTTCATTCGGCATTGTGTTCGCGTGGGCAACCCCATCGAGCTAATTTGTGTTGGCTAAAGACGGACTGACAAAAAATATCGTACACTCAATTGCTCTTCGAAATTCAAATTGATTTTCTTCATTCCACTTTCCTACTTTAGTTGGTGTTTTTTGTTTTTATCGGCGGTCATCGTCTACAGCGCTCCATTCCTCTTTCTGTCATAGATCCCATCCCCACATACATTCGTTATTTTTTATCTAACAACCAAAATATTCAGTAGATATAATTTATATGGCAGAACAAGGTTTGTCAGGTCAGCTAGTAATATATAAATCATTCTTACTTTTCAGTACGTAAAATTATATAAAATCTATGTATATACAAGGTGTCTTACTTTAACCAGTGATTCCTGAAATTATTTGGAGCTAAAAAGGAAAATGAAATTTTAGTCTCCAGTGATATTTTTGATGTTTTTTTCAACTTCAAACTCAAAAAATCAAAAGGTATTGATCAGTTAAGGTTGGGTTGGGGTGAGGGTCGGACGGCATTTTTGTTTGTTTGCTTTTCATTAAAGTAAGTCAAGTACTTCTCTTAACACCCTGTATAATGAAATATTGTTGTGAAAGTGTACGTATGGGCCTTTCCAAGTATATATATATTAACTTACTTGCTAGTCCTCACCGCTCAGCGCATTGTGCGGGCGTCATGTGGACGGAACCATCGAATTCAGTAAAATATATTGAACAAAAGTAAAGACGTTATAATCGAGAAATACCACAATTCAGAAAAGAAAGGTTACTTGAAATTGCTTTGACTGTATTTGGTGACTAGACGTGAATAGCTAGGGATATTTACACCGTCCTTTCCCGCATCTTCTTACCCTTCCCCTACCCTACAGTCTAACAACACACCGTTGAGGATGCCACGCTCTCGATGTTTCGGCTGGCATAATTGCAAAACCTTACATTTTAACCACCACTGTTTAATTTGCACATAATATAAAGAGTAAAATAAAAAAAAAAACTAAGAAAGAATAGTAGAAATAATATTTACATATTTACTGAATTCCGCACGAAAGTTCGAAGCGCTCCCGTCTGGAGCCAGAGAGTCTATGGTATCCCCAATTGTGATATGTTGTGAGGCTGAAAGTATTGGCATAGGCGTCAGGTGGAAATGCTGACCTTGTTCTACCGGTATTTCATTGGAAGATGCTCGGATGAACTAGCGTCATTGATCCCCTCGGCACCGGTGCATAGGCAAGCGACTTATTTTTGTTCCCTTATCTAAAAACTGCGCAAAAACCAAAATAACAAAAATTTAATAACTGTTCGATACTCAATTTTTTCCACTGTCACAAAAACACACGCGCCCAACATTAGTACACGGTTGACATTAGTCACTTAGAACGGGTCGTTTCTATGACTCGTTCTTGAGTTCACCGGCACGGCTATGGAACGATTTGCCGGCCTCTGTGTTTCCTCCCTCCTACAACATGGGTCTCTTCAAGGCCCATGTTCACTAGGGTGTGTCAATTATTTCAACTTTTGAATTCAGACACGCCCGGGGTCTCAAAAGTTGCGTCTTACAAAGAAAATGAGAACTGCAATTTTTTTTTTTGAAAAGGTTATTATCCCGCTAAAATGCATTGAACATCAGAAAACAAACCTAAAACCATTTTTTTTTTAAATAATTTTTTTTTTCAGTATTTTAACCTTTTAACGTTTGTTTATTATTAAATAATGCGTAAAACTGACAAATATGAAAAAAAAGTTCAAGTTTATGAATTCAAATAAGTCAACAAGAATTCTGATTTTATCCAGAAAAAGTGTTATTTTCCCCTTTTATATTTTTAACCAACACATCACATATGTTTAAAAATATTTTTTTTGGGTTCTTTGTACTGCAGTTGTGGAATAAAAACTAAGTTTGGCACAAAATATAAAATATGAACCCTTTGTTTTATTTTTTTTCCAAATCACGAAATTAATTTTTTTTCAAAACTTCCGGCCATTTTAGCGGGCTAATAATAGTGAAGAATTATTTCATTTATTTTTACGTTATCGAGTAGCTACAGATCAAATATAGCAGTCTAAATATAAGGCCATTTTTTTCTCTCTATGGAGAGCGACCCAAGCTAATGTTCACTCCTTCCTTTCCTCAAAAATACCCCCCACACAGCATCTTCAAAGATGACATAGGCCCTGAGGTAAATTATTTTCCTCAGTGCCCCCTGTGTGGAGTTTATGAAAAAAAAGGAGATGAGTAAGCGGTGGGAGGCACCTGTCTATTCAGATTTGGTCACGGCCAAAGCCATTTAAAGCAACCTTACAATTCTGAATGATGGTTTAATTCTGAATGAGAGTATCTTCCAATCTAGAACGTATCGCAAATATATTATTTTAAATTAACAAATTGCAAAATAACCCAAATCAATACCTACGCCGAGAAATATTAAATACGTTTTTTTTTTATTTTTATTTATTTATTTTTTTTTTTTTTAATTGAAAATTTTTGATACAATACATATAAAAGAAAAATAAAAATAAAGTATATAAAAAAAGCTTAATACAATAAATTTATGTACAAAAAAATCCCACAAAGGCAATGCCTATGCGTGGGTATGATATTGATTTTTGTTTTTATTTCTATGGTTAAAGTGAAGATTTTAAGTATATACATAAATTAATCAATTAAATTACATATAAATTAAGTATTATAAATAGTAACTGAATAATTGCGATTAAAAACTACAAAATAATAACAGTCTGCACTGTTATTATCGCATTTGTGAAAGTTTAAACGTGTTATGAAGTATAAGAAATTTTATTGTCGAGTTTTTTACTGCACTTTTGAATTGCGTATAATTAATTAGAGTCTAATTTAACGTTAAATCATTTGTCTTCAATATATTTGTATAATTGTTGGGCTGCGGTAGTATCCACCAAGGGTTTATTATCATCATATTCAGGCTCCGTCTATCTAATGAAGACCCCCCCCTGCGTGGTGCTCTTACCCACCTTTGTAATTAAATTATAGAGCCACGTGTTTCGGTGAATTTATTTTCTTCTCAAAATGCCTTGAAAGCCTAAAACAATCCTTGATATTTTTGTAACTATAAAAATTCAGCAAAAACAACATTAGAAAATAATGTAAATACAGTAAATTAACATTAGAAATCATTCATTTCGCAAGATAATTTCACATTTACAAGAACTAATTCCAGGCAAACTTGCTCACAAGGTTTGTGGGAAATTTTATATTATTTCCTTTTCATGTTAAAATTAGTAATAATGTTAGTCGTGATTAGTGGTATTACGCAGTACGCGCCATTACAAAATAATTAAAAATCTATCCTAGATTACATGGTTTAATCCAATTTAAAATTATGAAGACGAAAGTTTGTATGGACATATGGTTTGTTACTCTTTCACGCAAAAAAATACTGAATGGACTTTAAAAATTCTTTCACTTGTAAAAAGCTACTTTATTTGCGAGTAATATAGAGTATATATCTTGGTAAGCTGCTCTGGCGTTATGAATAAGCTCTGGCGTTATAAAATTATTTATTATACGTTTATTGTCCAGACGAAAAGCAAAGCGTTGCTTGGTAAGTATTTATTTGACGTGCGCTGTCATTTTGTTAATTGTTTAGATTACTGTGGAGATCCATTTGATAGTTAACATTATACTAATGTATACTAATATTATAAATGCGAAATTGCGTGTGTTTGATTGTTACGCTTTAATACGCACGCGAGCTGTTTGAAAAATGAATGAAACGGGTATGGAGAGGGGGTGAGAGGGTGTGATGGGGAGAGGGGGGAGGGAGTGGGAAGGGGGAAAGGGAGGATTGGGGGAGTGGAGTGGGGATAGGGAAGGTGGAGGAGACGGAGTGGGAACCCCCCTAATACTATGCGAGCGAAGCCTGGGCCAAAAGCTAATATTAAAGGGTTAAAATAAATAACTTTGAATCCTTTAACATTGATGTAACTTCCGGCGTTCCCCAAGGAGCCCATTTGGCCCCGCTTCTTTTTAACCTTTTTATTAATGATATCACTAAAGTTTTTTCTCACACACGTGTCTGGCTATTTGCTGATGATAATAAGATTCTTAAGATTATTAAATCCCACCTTGACTGTTTACTATTTCAACTTGATATTGATTCATTTAACGATTGGTGCAAAATTAACTGCATGGAACTTAATGTTGATAAATGCAAAATTTTGTCCTTTTATAGAACCAAAAAACCTATTCAGTTTGATTATAAACTAAATAGTGTTTGTCTATCTACTGTTACATCTATCAAGGACCTTGGGGTCACTCGAGAGTGCAAACTTTCTTTCCGTGATCACATTAATAATATCGTAACTACTCGGCTTCATTCATAGAATTACCTCTGACTTCAAACATATAAGTACACTTAAAACTCTTTACTGTTCGCTGGTTCGCCCTCACCTTGAACATGCTAGTGTCATTTGGTCTCCTTTCCATGCTGTCCACATTTGTCACATCGAATCCGAACAACATCGTTTCCTAAGAGGAATTGTTTAGAGGCTGGGTCTTGAAAGAGGCAAGTACTCATATGATGAAATTGAACAAATTTTAAACATGTCTTCTTTAGAAAAACGTAGAAAGGACTCTGATCTAATTTGCATATTTAAGATTATCAACAGTACCTATTACACCTGCATTGTTACAACTCATCCAGTTTAACATCCCTTCCCGTAGGCTTCGAAATAATGAATTACTGTTCCTCAATCAACATTCTACTAATTACGGTTACCATTCTCCCTTATCCAGAATGTCGAGACTTGTCAACGCAAGTCAAAGCATTGATTTTTTTGGTATTTTTATACATTTTTATAGTTTTCTAAATGACTTTCGGCAGTCGATACGCAATATTTAAATGCTTCTTCATGCTTTGACTTGTAGTGTCTCTATATGTACTTATTATATACCTGGAAAAATCATGGTAAACCTGTAATTGCCTACCTAATGAATGTTTTGATGCAAAACTAAATACGTAAACATGTTGGAGGTTATTTGTTTTTCAAAATTTTTATGTAAAATATTGCAATTCTATTTATAATTATGAAAGATTTGGGGGTTGTGCAATTTCATGTAAGTTTTTTTTTATAATCTAAAAAGAATTAAGCATCCATTTAGTTTTTATTAATAAAATTGTCTAAATAAGCGAAAATTATTTATTTAAAATAAAACAATAACTTTGTAAACACCACTTTTATTTTTATACTTTATGCCGACCGGGTTTCGCTACAACCGTAGCTTCATCAGGGCAGTATAATTCTCTACTAACATTAGGTTACATGTGTGTTATAATATATAATGGGCCGGACTCGTCAAGTGTAGGGGGAGGAAGAAGACATAGATGGAGAATTGGGAAGGGAACGGACGTGTTCTTTATCAATAGGGAACAATCTTAGTATGGGACTTTTATTTAAATTTAGTTGATTATTAATTACCTTACTATTAGTGTTTATGGCTTTCCTAAGCTCAAGTGCCTCTAGATTATCCAACCTTACTCCGATATTGTTTTTATGAATCAGTTTGGCGCCGGCTGTTTGGTCAAATTTATGATCTTTTTCGATCAAGTGGTTGGCGAATTCTGAAAAACCCGAGCTGTGTAGACATCTGAGATGTTCTTTTACACGGGTGTGTATGTTGCGCGCTGTTTTACCAATATAAAAAACTGAGCAGTCACTGCATTGAAGCGAATAAATTCCCGAGTGAGATAAGCTATCATCCTTATCCTTACCGTTCATTAAAAGTTTGCCTAGATTATTATTAGTGTAAAATGCTGGTTTGATTTCTGATGGGAGATTTTTAACACTTTTTTGAGAGAAATTATTGATGTACAGGATTCTACGCCATCGCTTGGGGGCAGCGACATCGCCTCTCATCGCTGATATATTCATGGACAATTTAGAGAATAATATTTTTAATAGTAAATCACCATTATTACAAAACTTATTATTGTGGAAGAGGTATGTTGACGATGTTTTTTGTGTTTGGTTAGGAACAAAGAGACAATTAAACTCCTTCCTGCTGCTAATAAACTCCTTCCATAAACAAATTAAATTCACCATAGAAATAGGAACCAATTCTACCTTAAACTTTTTAGATCTTACGTTATCGATAATAAATAATAAAATTGAATATAAAATCTACCGCAAACCGACGTTCACCGATATAATGATTCACAATTCATCTAACCATCCCAACTCCCATAAACATTCAGCTTTTCATTCCATGACACATAGATTAGTTACAGTACCTTTATCAAATACTAACTTTGCAATAGAACTATCTACGATCAAA
The DNA here is from genome assembly GCA_917880885.1 of Limnephilus marmoratus. NCBI lineage: Eukaryota > Metazoa > Arthropoda > Insecta > Trichoptera > Limnephilidae > Limnephilus > Limnephilus marmoratus. The sequence continues at coordinate 21,311,119 of OU862919.1, read as the reverse complement.
CAAATAGCAATAAATAACGGTTACAACCCAAAAATAGTAGACAACATTCTAAATAAAAAATTAAAGAAATTATCCACAAGTAAATTTTTATACAACAGTCCACCTCATAATAATAATATACCAAGTAATAATAATCAACCGTATCAATGGCGTAGAATCCTGTACATCAATAATTTCTCTCAAAAAAGTGTTAAAAATCTCCCATCAGAAATCAAACCAGCATTTTACACTAATAATAATCTAGGCAAACTTTTAATGAACGGTAAGGATAAGGATGATAGCTTATCTCACTCGGGAATTTATTCGCTTCAATGCAGTGACTGCTCAGTTTTTTATATTGGTAAAACAGCGCGCAACATACACACCCGTGTAAAAGAACATCTCAGATGTCTACACAGCTCGGGTTTTTCAGAATTCGCCAACCACTTGATCGAAAAAGATCATAAATTTGACCAAACAGCCGGCGCCAAACTGATTCATAAAAACAATATCGGAGTAAGGTTGGATAATCTAGAGGCACTTGAGCTTAGGAAAGCCATAAACACTAATAGTAAGGTAATTAATAATCAACTAAATTTAAATAAAAGTCCCATACTAAGATTGTTCCCTATTGATAAAGAACACGTCCGTTCCCTTCCCAATTCTCCATCTATGTCTTCTTCCTCCCCCTACACTTGACGAGTCCGGCCCATTATATATTATAACACACATGTAACCTAATGTTAGTAGAGAATTATACTGCCCTGATGAAGCTACGGTTGTAGCGAAACCCGGTCGGCATAAAGTATAAAAATAAAAGTGGTGTTTACAAAGTTATTGTTTTATTTTAAATTAATAATGTCACATCACAAAGTATCCGCTTCATATGAACGAAAATTATTTAACCATGTTTTACTTCGACGATTATTCTGCTCGTTCATGAAACCATAGAAAAGTAACTTTCCCAGGAAATATGGCTTGATGGTTTTACCAAAACAGATTCGATGTATTAAATTTTATGGTTTAGAGATAATTTATTGCTGCATTTTCTGTATGACTGATGTTGAGTTCTGAAAACATTTTTAATTAAAAGAAAATTACCTACAAAATATTATGAACCTGCAAGAGAACCTACCGTACTTAAACATCTCATTACAAATTCGGAGGGCGCGAGTTCAAATCACGGTCTGGGTAATAAATTTTATTTGATTAATTATTGGTATGTTTTACAATTAATCCAATGATTTATTTCAATTTTGGTGGTATTAAGCCAATATATTTATATAATCCATTGTAAATACATATGATGGATTATATAAATGTAAATAATCCATTATATACAGAATGTCCGGGGGTAAAATGCATTATCTTCGGGAGGTGATTCTACATGATATTATAAGTAAAAAAGATAAATAACTTTTTTCGAAATTCCAACTTTAGGGGTTGTATTGTGGTAAAAAGATAAAAATAGACCAGCGTGTGCCGCCAGCTTTATTATTTTCCACTGTTACGATAAGGGCCAGTCACAACCATGCAATGTTGCCGCAATCGTGCCCGGCGGGCGCTCAGCAAGTAAGATCGTACCTCACACTAAGGATTTTTAGTAGGTACATCTTTTTGTATGGGAAAAAAAAAGTTGGAATTTTGGAAAAAGTTGTTAATCTTTTTGACTCCTATCGTCACGTAGAATCACTTCCCGAAGTTAATGCACTATACCCCCGGACACCCTGTCTATTTATCCAGACACTACCTCGATAGCATTTAGTTCTGGTTTGAATCTTGCAATAATACATAAAAAGATAGCAGCCAATAAAATATGCGTTAAGAAAATGAAGATAATGTTGGTAGTTCTTAGTCGAAGAATGATACAGTTAAAAATGAACGAATCGGATAGAGACACCTTAGCTCAGTTGGTAGATCTGTGGCCCGGAAAGCCGAATATCCTGAGTTCGAGTCCCAGAGGTGCCAATATCTTTTTCTGTCTCCAGATTTTCAATTAAATTACATTAATTAAATATTGCAATTTGAGGTTTTACACATTGAATGGTAATTATCGGTTCGGACTGGCCACGCTTATTACGAATAATTTTTAGAAAAAAACTTTAGATTCGCCTTAATTACTATAAAAGGAAACTCTTTGGCTTTGGGGCGGCGGAAAATAATGCATTTTAATTTTCAATTGCATAAAACCAAAATTCTCTTCGCGAACCGACACAGCGAAAATCCGCGGCCGTACCTTTCACCGTTATGTTGGTATCCTTGATAAATTAACAAGAGTTAATACGACTGTAGCCGACTTCGTGGGATACCTACATGAAATACCGCGAATCACAAACCATGTTACACAAACCTAGCGTAGCCGCTAAACCACTTGAAAACTGGGACGTTTTTCTTGCCTTGACGCGAGTAGGCGTTATAAAGGGGCACTTTCTTTTGTATCACAAACCATGTTACACAAACAAGCCCGCTAGACAAATTTCATAATTACGCGCCTTATCCCACGAAGTCGGCTACAGTCGTATTAGCTCTTGTTAATTTATCAAGGATACCAACATAATAGTGACAGGTACGGCCGCGGATTTTCGCTGTCTCGGTCGCGAAGTGAATTTTGGTTTTATGCAATTGAAAATTAAAATGCACTATTTTCCGCCGCCCCAAAGCCAAAAAGTTTCCTTTTATAGTAATTAAGGCGAATCTAAAGTTTTTTTCGAAAAATTATTCGTAATAAGCGTGGCCAGTCCGAACCGATATTTACCCATTGAGTTATAAAATAAATAAAAATATAATTTTTTAAAATTGAATTCTTTAAAAAACGTTATTTGTTTTTGGGGTGTTATGCCGTGTTGCGCTACCTCCTACTTTAGCCAACGACAGGACTGTCACATCTGTCGAATCTGCCGGAGCTGCCCTGATGATGGACACTGCGACGCTGTCCGAAACGTTGGCTGAAGAAGGAGGTGGCACAACACGATAACATCTCAGAGACAAATAACGAAAATAGTTTTGGCCGTGAAAATCTAAAAACATTTATAAATATATTTTTTTACAAAGTCCTCACTAGGTAATAACCGTTTTGCGGTCTACTCATTACAATATTATTGATATTCAATGGTGATTTGATCCCCTAACATAAAATAAACAACTTGTAGAATTTAGTGTGCTGCTTCCATTCATTTTGTTGTGTTTATGTTGTGTGTATACACAGTGTCTGTGAGTTGAATCTTGCAATCATATATAAAGATAGCAGCCAATAATATGTGCGTTAAGAAAATGAAGATAATGTTGGTAGTTCTTAGTCGAAGTATGATACAGTTAAAAGTGACCGAATTTTATATGGGTTCCGTAGCTCAATCGGTAGAGCTCTTGCCATGTAAGTAAAGGGTCCTGGGTTCGAGTCCCAGCGGAGCCAATATCTTTTCGATTTTTCTGTCTCAGATTTTCGATTGAGTTTCGCTAATATTGTCTTCATTTTATTACATATTATAATTTGAGATTTTACTCATAAAGTTAAAAAATTAAAATAAATGAATATTTTGTGTTTTAATTATGACCTGGATAATTTTCATCTTCTACCATTAACTGTTGAATCAATTATATACATTTAAAAAAAAGTTAGTTTATTTGCCGGCAACCCGGGCGTTTACTGAGATAAAATATTTTGATAATGCTAGTAAGTTACATGCCTCACTAGACGATGTCTGTTCTGAGATGGGTAATGATCTTCGACCAAGTATAAGCCATTGTAGGCCTTTATTGATCAATGGTAATGATACAAGAAAATAAATGTGTGAATCAAGAGGATTCAAAATCTTTTGTAATGTAAAATACCTTTCAATTTGTGTAAAATATCTTATATTTGAGCGTTTCCTAACCTTCGTCAGCCACGGACCCCTAGGGAATCAAGCACAATTTTCAAGGACCAATTTCGGACCAATTTCAGACCAATTATTTTAGTACTACAAACACAAAAAAAAACCATTTATACTTTTGAATGTGGATAACTGTGTGATTATCCATCATCATTATCATTACATAGTATACATTGAATCGCTTAAAACGTATGTGCGCGTTAATCTTTTAAAATGCGCAACGGATTTTCATACGGTTTTCACCAATAGATAGAGTGATTGAAGAGGAATGTTTATATGTATAATACATGTAAATTATATTAGAGAAAAGCCAAGAAATTCAAAGAAACATATTTTGGCTGGCGGGCCGTACTATAGTCACTTTTGAAATTCGTTCTACGGAAGAAATTGGAAAATAGATGTCCTAGAGTAAGTAGGTGTTTGATTTTCCCTTTTCAAATATCCAGTGTTGCATTGCAAGCATTGTATAATTAGTGGCGATCGCTCGAGTTGCATTACGTAGTATAAAATGAAATGGCTCAAAATGTATGTGCGCATAGATCTTTTAAACTACGAAACAGATTTTCATTCGGTTTTCACCAATAGATAGAGTGATTCGAGAGGAAGGTTTTACATGCTTATTATAGTAGAGAAAAGCCGAGAAATTCAAATATTCAATTCAGGCAGCGGGCAGCGGGCAGCTGGCAAGCGGGTGGTGTGGATTTTATAAAGGTTGGGTAATGGCGTTGTGTTTCGTTAGCCACAGCAACGTGTGGTCGGGTCTGCTAGTTATAAATAAATAAAACAATGTTACTTTGTTTGAACCACTTATATATTTGAGTAAAGCCGACCAAATCAAATCAGTATACGTTTGTCCTGAAAAAGGAACGGTCGTTCCGAAACCGGTCGGCTTTACTCAAATGTATAAGTGGGTCAAACAAAGTAACATTGTTTCATTTATTTACAAAAAAAAACTGATAAAAAAAACGTTAATAATCTATTAATGTGCAACCTTTACATTAATTAGCGGTTAATTAATGTGAAGGTTGGTTTTGCTTTTTTGCAACTAAATTGATGAGACGCAACTGGAGTGATATTCGGGTTGATATTACTACTAAGTTGTAATCTCAAATCGGATTCCACTAGTAATCTGTTTCTGTATTTGTTTTTAGTATATACAAGAGCAGAGGAATGCCTTTTCACATTCACAGAGGTAGGTATGTGGTTGAGAAAAGCAGTGAATGTTTCGGTGCTTCCACTGATATTTCCTTATAATCTTTCATTACATTCACCCAAAAACTTGATAAAGAGGATTCTTTGAAATTTCATTTTAAAGCTGAATAACAAGATATTTGTATTAATTGGTTTGCTGTGCCGTTGTCAAGCCATTAATATCAGTAACATCTGTGTTGAAAGAGTCTAATATTCAATTTTTATTTTTATCGGGTACTGGAAAATAATCCCGAAACGAAGACTCGTATAGATTACGAGACTTTTGGTGGCATTTATTTATTTTTGTTTAATGGTCCAGAGATGAAACTGCGGACAGATATTAGACATGTATGCATAGATATATTTTTTAAAGAATTATTAGAAATTGTTCTAAGGTTAAAAAGTACAAAAATCATGGGAAAAATAATTTCATTAAAACAATATTTTTGGTAAGTATTTAAAAGTACATCAGATGATCAGACATACTTAGAAAAACCACTATCTAAATCTAACGTTTGAAATTTTAACAAAATAACATAAGCAAGCTGGAGTACGCTAGCGACGTTTGGGCACCGTACCACCAGAAGTACATTGATATGTTAGAGCAAATCCAGAAGAAATTCCTCAGGTATGTTTATATGCGGAAGCATGGAACCTAGCCAAGGTTCCTGCACCATATTGACTTACTTGAGGAAACTGATTCTGTGAGTCTAGAAACTAGACGGAAAGCAAGTCTTGCTATTCTGTCTTTCAAAATTTGGAACAATTTCATCGATAGCCCATTTCTCTTAGGATGCTATGATTTATATGTACCAGAACACTACAGCCGAAGTCGACATCATGACTTATTTAAAGTACCGAACGGCAGAACAGACGTCTTGGAAAAGCATAGCATGACGAGGGGAGTGGTACTGTTAAATGAAATTGCAAACCATTTGGATGTAAGTGACTGTTCTTTATATGCCTTGAAAACATTATTGAAGAGTCACTTGCCTAAATGCTGATAGGGTAACTAAATTGTACTGTAATTGGAATTATTCTGTTGTACAATAATAATAAAAAATAATAATAATAATAAAAAAAAATTGCGTAACATTTTTAAAACTTTTTATTTTAAAGAATAAATTTCTATGTATGTAAATAAATAATAAATAGTATTAAAAAGAAAGTATAAATGTCGATGTAGGTAAATAAAACGTAAATAGGGTTTAAGAGATGAGAATAATATGTTTAGATTTTATGAGAATTAGCAATTAAGAAGAATTAAGAAGAGATTGCCAGTAACCAGATAATGAATGTCTCTTTGTGTAGGTAGTTTATATAGACATTCTAGGTTTTTTTGAGTAATGTAATAAGTGCATTCTTTTAGAAATATGTTAAAAATGAGAGGTGTGAGGTAAGATTCGTTTTTCTAAGTTGATTTAATTTTGAAGTTGATAATGCGATTTTGCTCTTGCGTTTTGTGGGTGAGTTAAGTGGCATGGTGAATTGCATTAGATTTCTTCGATCATATTGTTCAAAAGGGCCAATGAAATTATTTCAAGTTCTAGACATTGATGTGTGATTAATTACCACAGTTCTAGATAGAATTTTGATAATGGAATCAATTTCACCCGCAATAAGAAAAATAACCTAACTTTTGATACACAGACACGCTAACAATGCACGTCTATTGGGTTGTGTCTTATTAACAATGCACATCTATCGGTTTGTGTCTTATTAACGATGAAGATCTATCAGTTTGTGTCTTATTAACAATGCACATCTATTGGTTTGTTTTATTAACAATGCACATCTATCAATTTGTGTCTTATTAACAATGCACAATTCTCAGTTTGTGTCTTATTAACTGTTCTGTCTGCCCTTTCCTCGACAGTTAGTAATTATTAATAACGGTTCTTTTTAATATAAATGTGTTTATTACTTGAATAACCTAGCTGGATAGCTACGACTGTTTACTATTCAGGGGTAGGTAAATCTCTGGAGCCTTGCCCGGGGAGCTCGTAAAGTATATCTCTGATACTGCTTCTTGTACGCCAATGCCATCTGGCGAGCTATGGTGCAAGCTACATGCTTACCGCCATCTATCGTATTCTTTCCATATTAAATACTTAATTACTCTACATTACACCCTCCCCGACCTAATCTCAAGCCCTGGCTACAATAAATACAAATCATGTTCTTTTCAAAAGAAGCTATACAATTGACAAAAAATGGGATTTTAAATATTTCATTTTTACACGATTTTATACACTAAATTCAACCAAACATATTTTAAATATTAGATTTTAAATATTTCAACTTAAGTACTTCTGTTTCTCTGGGAGGGACCTCTATGAACGCTTTGAACGGAGCCTTCCTTCCCAAGGTCTTAGTTGAGTAGTTTGCTCTCGATCATCTGCTGGTAATCTGAAATCAAGAGAACTCCACGTTAGCCCCTTCAACAAAACTGAGGTCCCCAACTCGTCTGAAGCGCATTTCGTGACCTCAGACGCGGTGGGTGGGTTATTATCTTCACTCTCCTCTTCCCATTTCACAGATAAACTCTTTAACTGATCAACATGCCTCTTCCAAGTCAACGGAGTACCACAGATCCTAACGATATAAACTTTTTTACCCACTTTCCTTTCTACAATACCTCTAACGCAACCAACTTTATTCACCTGACGGAAGTCCTTGACCAGACACTTTTGTCCAACATGTAAATTCCTAATTTTTACGCCCCCATAATTCCTTATTTGATTATCTTGACTCCTTTTTATATTATCGTTAGCTATTTTTCTCTGTTCTGACACATCTTCCTGAGTGGTTTTAGGAATTAAACTACTGAAAGTTGATTTCAGTCTCCTACCAAACATCAAGACTGCCGGTTCTAATCCCGTTGTGCAATGTGGCGAATTTCGATAATCAGATAGAAAATCACATAATCTACTTTCATAGTTTACTGGAAAATTATTCCTAACCATAATTTTTTTTAAAAATTTTTTTACCGTTTTAACTGAATTTTCAGCTTGCCCATTACACTGAGGGAATTCGACCGGTGAATTTAACAATTCTATGTTATTCTCTTTAAGAAATTCTTTAAACTCTACACTAGAAAATGCTGTTCCATTATCCGAAACTAGGCAATCAGGGTTACCAAAATTAGAGAAAATTCTTCTCAATTCCTTAATCGTGTTAAACGAATCCGCCCTAGGGACCTCTAAGCAGTCAATCCACTTGGAAAAAGCGTCACAAATTACAAGAAACATTTTTCCTGCTACAGGCCCGCAGTAGTCTACGTGCACCCTACTCCAAGTTGCCCCAGGGTTCGGCCACACTGACAAGTGACTCTTAGGAGGTGCCGGCCTCATAGCCGCGCAATCATTACATTTTAGAACCATTTTTTCAATGTCATTGTTCAGTGATGGCCACCAAAAATAAGCTTTTGCTAGGCCCTTCATTTTAACTATTCCTAAATGAGATCTGTGTAATAACTCTAGCACATGTTCTTGTAAGGAACTCGGAATGACAATTCTATGTTGCCAGAAAAGGCAATCCTTGACTATGGACATTTCGTTTCTCTTAACCCAGAATCTCCACAGTACATCGTCTCGACCAACTCGTTTTGGCCAGCCCTTACGCAAACACGTTAAAACTTCCTGAATAACCGTGTCTGTCTCTGTAGCTGTGGAAATGAGCTTGACATCTATGTGCTCGCATTTATCTACATAACACACAAAATCTGATCCATAATCATCTTCAAATTCTTCTTGAGAATTTTCTACCGGAAGCCGAGATAGAAAATCCGCATGATTATGACATGACTTGACAAATTCTACCTTATACGCAAATCCTGCTAATATAATTCCATAACGCTGCAATCTGTTAGCCGCTAAAACCGGAATGTTTTTGTGTTCACCTAAAATCCTCATCAAGGGCATATTATCTACGCATAAAGTAAACTCCCGACCGAATAGGTATTGAAAGAATTTGTTCAGACCAAACACAATAGCTAACGCTTCTAAATCTAGAATACTGTATTTCTTTTCTGCACTAGACAAACTTCTTGATGCAAATTCGATCGGTCTCATTGAACCGTCCGCAAATGTGTGTAATAACACGGCTCCGAGGCCTGCGCTGCTCGCGTCTGTATATAACTTAAGAGGAAGGTTGGGAAAATAATGAGTGAGAATTCTATCAGAACCCATTAGATACTTTACTTTATCTACTGCGTCAATGCATGACTTCCCAAATTCAAACTTTGCATTCTTCTTTAAAAGATTATGCAAAGGTTCTAAAATTGATGACATGTTCGGTATGAAGTTCCGATAAAAATTAAAAAATCCCAAAAGACTCCTCAATTGATGCACGTCAGATGGGTACGGTGCATTCTTAATTGCTTCCAATTTATCTTTTTGAGGTTCAATGCCCCTTCCCGAAATAACGTATCCCAAAAATTCTATAGATTTTAAAAAAAACTGACACTTCCCAGTATTGACACATAAACCACATTCTTTCAACCGCTCGCAGACCGCGCAAATATTATTATACAGATCAAGTTCATCGACCCCTGAAATAATAATATCGTCTAGGTAAAAGGCTACGCCTTTTAAACCTTGTAAACAACTTGATATTGTTCTTGCGAAGATGGCCGGAGCCGATTTAAACCCAAAAACCAACCTGTTATATTGGAACAGACCTAAGTGTGTGTTAATAGTTGTAAACTTTTTACAATGATCCGCTAATTCTAACTGTGAATATGCTTCTTTAAGGTCTAATTTTGCAAAAACTTTGCCCGAACTAACCTTATGTATGACCTCCTCAATCTTTGGCATCGGATATTTCTCTAAATTGGAAATCAAATTAAGACTCCTTTTATAATCTACACAAATTCTTATATCTCCATTTTTCTTGACCACCGGAACAATCGGAGAAGCGAACTCGCTACTTGTAACCGGGGAGATTATACCTTTTTCTACCATCGATCTTAATTCGGATTCGATCTTCCCTTTAATAGAAAAAGGAACCGGCCTTGCATTGAAAAAAATTGGATCCGATTCCTGGTTTACTTTAAAATAAACTTTATATTTGTTAAATCTTCCCAACTTTTGCGAAAACACTTCCGGGTAATCTTGAATAAATTTTTCTCCATTCCTCATTTGCGGCGTCACTAAATTAATTGTCTCCTGAGAAGTTATCCCAAGATCGAAACATTCCATAAAATCTCTCCCCACAATTAATTCTGTTCCTTTTATTACTACAATAAAACTAATATTTTTGTTCCTACCCTTAAATTTCACATCAAAAATCGCCTTTCCTACGATTATTTCCATAACCTGAAATAATCCGCTTGTCTTGTGACAAAATGATTGAACTAAAATGTCGTTTAAAAATACCCTCCGGCATCACACATAAAGATGAACCGGAATCAATCATTGCCGTAAACTTCTTGTTATTAATTTCAATTTCAGCAGTAATCGGACTAATTGACGCAACTAAAACTTTACTATCCCTGTGATTTTCAAAAATGGGATTTATAGGATTATTCTTGCAATATTTCTGTAAATGCCCAACGCCCTTACATTTAAAACATTTCGCATTACGAAATTTACAATCAAACGATAGATGATCATTCCTTTTGCAAATAAAACACTGTTTTTTAACATTACCCAAGGGTGATCTAAAATTCGTACCTGAATTTGATCCTAACCTATAAGCTGGTTTCGTGTTAAAACTACCCTTGGGGCTCGTCGATCGTTCCCTACGCTGATCTCGCTTGAACCCATCGCTAGTTACTCGTTTTTTTACCAGGTTTACTTCTGATTTAACTGTATTCGCACTATCCAAAGTTGACATACTAACTGCAAGTCCTTCTCTTTCATTAAACGATAACGTTTGCCCTTCTACAAAAATTTTCTCTTTCGCGCGCCCCGGTAACAACCCGATTGCAAACATGTCTATAAGATTTTTTTCAAGCCTCGTTTCGAATTGACAATACGTTGCTAAAGAACGAAGTCTAACCGCGAAATCTCTTATCGTCTCGCCTTGTTGTTGTCTCGCTAAAAAAAAATTCTCCCGTTCTTTAAAAACTGAACGATTTTTGTTACAATGTTTGTCGAGAAGCGCTAAAAGTTTATCAAAAGATAAGTCCGTTACTTTACTTGGAAAACACAGATTAATTAGTAAGGTTAACGTTTCTGATTCTAGGAGATTCAATAAAAAAGCCCGTTTTTTCTCCACAGACGCTTTGTCATCATGGATCACGAAAAATTGCTCTATCCGAAGTCGAAACAATCCCCAGTCTCCGGAGAGATGGCAAAACGGTGGTATTCTACCCGATTCCATAACTCCCAACAGATAGATCGGTAAAAACAATCAACAAAAAAAAACAATAACAAATAATCCCTCTCAAAGAAGCAAAACTACTTATCTCAGGAACTCTTCTGGTCTCCCTCTGGGTTTTATCCTTGTCTTCTGATTAATCCAATGATTCGTCCTTGAAACGATTAACCCAATGATCCGTTTTGACCTTGAAACCAATCCAATGATCCGTTTTGACCTTGAAACCAATCCAATGATCCACAACCAGATCGCCTCCTTGCGGTATTTTACTTGTGTTCCTAGAACAAAAAATCTTCTTATCCAGCCCGTAGCCACGGAACCAAATGCTCCTTAATCTCGAGCAGAATCTCTTCCGATTCCTTTGCCAAAACTGCAAGTCACTCCAGCAGTGACTTAGTCATCCGTGTCCAGCACCAATTATTATTCGTACGCGTAACTTCCACACAATTATACTTTTACGGCTGCGCCAAATGTGCACAACTCTCAGTTTGTGTCTTATTAACAATGCACATCTATTAGTTTGTGTCTTATTAACAACGCATATCTATCGGTTTGTGTTTTATTAACAATGCACATATGCACATCGATCGGTTTGTGTCTTATTAACAATGCCCGTCGATCGGTTTGTATCTTATTAACAATGCACATCGATCGTTCTAATTAAAAATGCATATCTATCGGGTTGTGTCTTATTAACAATGTACATTGATCGGTTTGTATCGCATTAACAATGCACATCGATCAGTTTGTGTATTATTAATAATGCACATCTATCGATTTGTGTCTTATTAACAATGAACATCGATCGGTTTGTATTTTATTAAGAATGTACATCGATCGGTCTTATTAAAAATGCACATCTTCGGTTTGGTCTTATTAACAATGTTTATTTATCGATTTGTCTTTTCAATGTTTAAAATATGTTTTTTTGAACATTGAAAAGACCAAAATTATGAAACATATATTATAGAACGATGTGTTAGCTTGTCTCTACGAGGTATAAAAAATAGCCTGTTTCTCATAAAAAAATGATAAAGCAGATGTGAAAATGAAATGAAAATATTCTAATCTGTTGTTTAACTGTCTTTTTAACACGTTTGCATGCTAGTAATGTTTTTAATGTATGCCATGTTTATCTAATATACACATACAGAATAAACTGCCTGGTAGGACACTTTTTTCTGATAACTGTTGAAATATACGGCGTAAAAAATACTGTTTCTATAAGAGTTTTGTATTTCGCACAGCTGCTGCAATAATATTGAAAAACTGCGCTCAATAACACAGGCGACAAAATACGTTTTTCCTCTTGCGCGGACAAAGGGCAAGTCTCCGAAGTACATTGCTTAATTGCGGTTAGTAGCTGAGTTTACAAGGGCGTCGGTTTTCCACCCAGGCGACGTGGGTTCAATTCCTTTGTTAGCTAAGTCCTCCATCATTGCATAAGAATCTTATTCCGCTTAAATTGATAACTGTAGGAGGAATTCAAATAAAGTGAGATTATTCGTTACCCAAGAATAATTGTCTTTCTTTAAAAAAAAATCAATCATTCATCTTAGAAAATCCTAATATTGTGATTGTAGCTTTGATTCGATGAACTCGGATTGGTTTTGAAAGAAAGTATCATTTTCAAAATTTGAACTGGTTGTGTGAAGAATTCAAACAAAAAAATATCTTACTTGCCATTTTCAAAATTAAAAATGATATAACAAGAATTCAGACATGCGATAAAGCACCTACCTATAATACATTTTTTACAGCGAAATGTGTTTTAAAATTGAAATGTGTATTGTAAAATTTCTCAGGATTAATCTTTCAAATTTCATGAAATTAATTATTTTTATTTATTCACGATCAAAATTAAGAAATTCAAGAACATTTAATATTTAATCTGATTTAAACTCATTTGCAATTTACATCGAATAATTTTTTATATTTATTTTACGAATCTGTTCACAAAGATAATCTTTCTTTTGTCAGTTTTACTGACTTTCATCTTTTTCATATTGAAGAATAAGATTTTACCTACTTTAATAAATGTACTTCTTTCAACATCTTTGTGCGAAAAGCACCATAAAAAATATGATATTCGTACCTGCGTTAAAAGGGTGTTTGCATAACGACCCGAAAATAATTCCAGTAGAAGAAGGGACGGATATTTTTTGCATTAACCCCTACAGGCCTGGAGGAAAATTATTTCTCTCGGAGCCTATGTCAACTTTGGGGATGGCGTGTGGAGGGTCTTTTTAAGGAAAGGAAGTAGAGGAAGTTCTGGGAAGGAAAAAGGTATAAGGGTTGGGTAAGAAGTTAGGGGTCAGCTTGTCCAGGAGTGACGGACGTATGAATCCATCCCTCCCTCCGCGGTGCAAGAAGATGGGTCAAGAGAGACCAGCTGGAGAGATCAAAGGGTCTTCCCAAACCGGCCTCTCCCGATCTGGTCGGCAGGCGGATCTGCCGCCAAGACCTGACACACCTAACCTTATGAATCCGGGAACTCCTGCTAAGACACCAAACTCAGCGAACCACTTGGGGTGACCTATGGCAGAAGTGTTGGTTTTCCAATAAATGGTTACCACAATAGCGGTACGCACACTCGCATCATAAATTGAAGAGAACAAGGGCAATTGAACATAAAATGGGCTGGGAATCGATCAAATGTTATTAAACTAAACATAGAATTGTGTTAATTTTTGTCAGCGATAAATTTGTGAAGATCGTCGTAAAATAGACAACACGGTTTATATGATTTAAGATTTTGTTGGCGAAAACCATTGTGTGATTAATTTGTCGATTATTATGCCATGTTGCGCTTTCTTCTTCTTTAGCTAACATTTCGGGCAGCATTACAATGTCCATCATCAGGACAGATGTGCCCTGCGATGCATCTGTCCTGATGATTGGCAATATAACCCTGTCTGAAACGTTGATTAAAGAAGGAGGAAGCGCGACATGAATTAATAATTCAAACAAATCACGATAACATCGAAGGGTGCTTTATTTTGGATTAGGTAGGGATATTTATTAACGTCATTTCTAAAAAACAATTTTATATACCTATTTTCAAAGCATAGTACATTTGCTTCTTTTTTACTATTTAAATAAATCATTTATGAAAATGGAACACGTATGGCTCCGAATGTTGGACTACGTACAATTCCTACTCTAGGCAACTTGAAACAGCAGAAATGCGAATGCTTAGATGGTCAGCAGGAGTATCACTAAAAGATAAGATTAAAAATTCACGCATTCGTGGTAGCCTGGGTGTCACGGACATAAACAGTAAGCTGTAGGAACGACAGTTGAGAAGATATGGGCACATGAGAAGGAGACCACCAGAACACACAGTGAAGCAGACAATGACTATGGAGCTTCATCCAGAGAAGAACCAAAGAACTCCTGAATAACTCAATGCTCCAAAATACTACAGAGAAACGGCCTGGATGAAAGCGATACCCAGAACCGAAAAAGTTACAATCTGAGAACGAGAAGAGCCGACCTCAACAGCCTACCTGGCCAATGAGTTGGGACAGTGCAAGGAAGAAGAAAGTTATGAAAATTGAATGTTTGAAAATAATGATTAAATCCTGATATAATTGATGCAAGCTCAATTGTCCACTTGTATAAAATTTAGTAAGCCACGTTGAGTTACGCTAAGTTCCATAATTGTGTCGGCATGGACCTGAATGTAAATATTTTAATGTCAATTGTACGGATGAAATATCGCAATGTAAATCATTAAAAACATGTTTAATGAGATGAAAACTGTACAGGAATTTATTCAAAGTATGTTTCTTCGAAGTCAAATTTAGACCTTCCCAAATCTTGAAGTTACAAGATTTCGTAGAATTGAATTTGAAAAAGTTAAAGACTTGAATTAGAGGATCTTTATTTTTGAACTGCGGCGAATTTTTCAGGAAAAAAGTTATTATAAGATTTTTTAACTTTCAAGATTTCTGACGAGATTCTTACATTAATATAATTCAACGATGCTTTTCATAAGCCTCTATTTTGGTCGCATTTACGATTTAATATTAAAACAATTTTTAATAAAAAGACCTTCACCGCCTCATGGGAAAATGTTACCAACCTTTCTGGTACTTTCGGGTTCTCTCTCCATGATTTATGATTGTTAATGAAGGATTGAAAAAAAAACTTTAAGTTCTTGATATTTCTGCGTAAAACTTGTTTTCACAATCAAAAAAATTCTATGAAATATAGCGGAATGACTAGTCCTTGATACCGAATGACTTTATTAAGATAAATTTATCAGCAATTCCGTTTATGATATACGAAAATATAGCAAAAGTAGGACGTGCTGTGATATGATAAGAGAATAAATTGTAAATCCTTGTTGTAAATAAAAATTATATTAGTCAAATAAATTGCAATAAGTGCCTACATATTTTTTAGAAACACGTTACTAACTGGCTATTCAGATTAGTAAACTACGCAAAGTTCCCCGAAATCACTTCTTCCACAGCGATAAAGGTGAATATGCATAAAATTATTAGATATATATATATATTTTTTATTTTACATTAACTCCACACAGGAGGCCCTGAGGAAAATAATTTCCCTCAGGGCCTATGTCATCTGGGATGCTGTGTGGAGGGTCTTTTTGAGGAGAGGAAGGAATGAACATTGGTCTTGAAGAGACCCATGTTGTAGGAAGGAGGAAACACAGAGGCCGGCAAACCATTCCACAGCCGAGCTGTTGAACACAAGAACGAGTCGAAGAAACGACCCGTTCTCATGTGACAAATGTCAACTGTGTACAAATGTTGGGCACGCGTTTGGCGTGTTTCGCGACTATGCACCGGTGCCGAAGGGATCAATGATGCTAGTTCCTCGGAGCATCTTCCATTGTAATACCGGTAGAACAAGGATAGCATTCCCACCCGACGCCTGTGCTCTAAAGATTGCAATCCGTCTGTTAAGATGGGAGAATCTATCAAACGGACCGCCCGTTTCTGCACAGAGTCGAGGGTATTTTTCAGGTATTTTGGAGCTCCAGACCAGAGGTGGCTGCCAAATTCAACCGTGGGGCGCACTTGCGATTTGTACAGGGTTAGCAGTTGTGTACTATTAAAGTATCTGCGGGCCCTGTAAAGTACGCCCAGTTTTTGGGAGGCTAACTTTACTCTGGCTTCGATGGAGCCCCCATACCTGAGCTGGTCACTTAGAGTTACACCAAGCATATCAATGGAGGGCCTGTTCGGAAGATTGCTTCCGTTGAAAGAGACTAGATTTTCATTGCAATCCCTTTTAGACGTAATCAGACAAGATTCGGTCTTTGAAACATTAAATTCAACGAGATTATTTTTACCCCAAGAGAAAACACTCTCGAGGTAACCGTCCATTCTTTGCTTCAAAGCCTTACGAGCTGTTGGAGTTTGTGAGCCCTTTGGGGGCTTGTCGAACAAAAAGCTATCATGAACTGTACTGTCATCCGCGTAACGATGAATTGGTGCACATGACAAAAGGTCGTTGATGTGCAACAAAAACAGAGTCGGAGACAGAACCGATCCCTGCGGGACGCCAGCATTTATCGAGTGTGAGGAAGAGGTGAAACCATCGACTACCGTCTGAATCGACCTCTCCCTCAAGAAGTCGGCAATCCACGTACACAAGGATGCGGGAAGTCCGTAAGAATGCAGTTTGTTGACAAGTCCTCGGTGCCAAACCCGGTCAAAGGCCTTGGAGATGTCCAGTGCAACCGTTTGGGTCTCACCGAAACGTTCCAGGCATCGCCCCCAAACATGCGTCACATACGCGAGAAGATCACCGCACGAGCGGTTCCGCCGGAATCCGTATTGACGGTCATTAATAATTTTGTTCTTCTCGAGGTATGTGAGCAGTTTGTCGTTGATCACACGTTCCATCACCTTAGACAGAACTGATGTGATCGCTATGGGGCGGTAGTTGGCCGGGTTGGAGCGGTCACCCTTCTTTGGAATAGGATGGATAACCGCTTTTTTCCAACCAGAGGGCACAGAGCCAATCTTCAGGGACAGTTTAACAAGCTTCGTCAAAATTGGAGCTATTTCTGCAGCGCACCTTTGCAGTACCAGGGCAGGTATTCCGTCAGGCCCACTAGCTTTATTAACATCAAGCCCTCGTAAAACATGGAGTACTTCCCGATGCCGGATCCTCAGCTTTTTCATACGAAAACCGCAGTGAGGAACCGACGTCGGGACAGCACCTTGGTCATCGAGGGTTGAGTTATCCGCAAACATTTTACCTAGTAAGTTAGCCTTTTCGGTGGCGGTGTTTGCTAGTGAGCCGTCAGGTCTGGTAAGAGGTGGCAGACTGGATTTGCAGAAATTGCGACCTATTGAGCCCGCAAGCGACCAGAATTGCCTGCTGCCATGCGGGCATGCAGTCAGCTTTCTGCTGATCTGCTGGTCGTGCTCGAATTTTGACCTATTTATGATTCTCTTGGTTTCCTTTGCCTTTTTGTTGTAAGCTGTTCTGTCTTCGGATGTTCTAGATGTGTTGTAGGCTCGGTAAGCCGCGTTTTTTCGTCGCACTGCTTCAGCGCATTGTCGACTGAACCACGGCTTTGAGCCTACACCAGTTTCCTTAACAGTAGATTGGATGAAGCCATCCATCGCGGATGTGATGACCTCACCAATTTCCTGGGCACATCTTGAGGGATCCGAAGTCCGAAAACAGACAGCTGACCACGGAAAAGCATTAAAATGTGCCCGCAGACCGAACCAATCTGCTGACCTATGGTGCCACACTTTTCTCTTCAGCCTCTCGTTTGGTGGTCTGAAGTTTACAGGGATTGATGTCGTCACCAGGCAGTGGTCGGACGATCCTAAAGGCGCTGTGACTTCAATACTGTAACCGTGTGGCACGGTAGTTAAAAATAGGTCTAACAGATTGGAACGGTGAGTCTGGACATCAGGAACCCTTGTAGGCTCCTGAACCATTTGCTCCAATCCGTAGCAAAGGGCAAAGGATTCCGCTTGGCGTCCAGCCGAGTCTGTTGATCCTGAGAACTTCAACCAAGGTTCGTTATGAACATTGAAGTTCCCCAGGACCACAAGCTCTGCCATAGGATAGTACATATTAATCAAATAAAACTTAATGCGCATACCGGGACTTAAACCCGCGACTTCCGGATATTAGTTTTGTTATTAAGAGGAAATACTAGCTGCGCTTTTCTATACAAACGTATTCCCCGTTTATCTCTCTGGATTTTGACCCTAGAGCAAAATTTTTTTTTACATAATATAGATATTGACCACTAGCGTGTCGGTACGTTTTGTTTTTTTTTGATAATTTACTTCTCATAGAAGTTACGACCTTCCAAAAATGAATAAAATTGCCTAATTTAAACGCCGTCAAAAAACGTTCAGTATACAAACTAAACAATGTATTTTGAAAAAAAGCAAAACGTACCGACATAGAATATTTTCTTTTAATACAGTTAGTGAAAAAAAATTTTTAAATCCGTCCAGTTTTGGAGAAGAAAAATGGGGAATACAAAACATCGATTTCGAAGATTTTATTTAGGTATTTTCGGCCCGACGTGCAGGTGTCCCTTTCGCTCATTTCTCCTGAGGGGGGCCGGGGAACGTGGGTTTTGACAAATACATACATATAATGCGAAGTAGTGATGTAAAGAATTTTATCGGTAGACTAGTGTTGTCCTTGCCCGAGTAATCGATATTTTTTATTCGTTTTTTTTCTGTTTAGTGACTCATCGCGGTATACCAATACTGACCGAGCTTTCATACTAAAATTGTGCAAAATTAAATTTTTTTATGTCAAGTACTATAATAAATTTTCAATTTGGGAGGCGTTTTAGGTACCATCGCCCCGGGAACCATTTATTGGATAACCAACACCCCCGCCACTTGGTCACCGCAAGTGGTCCTCTATGTTTGGTGACAGAGCCTGGGTTCCCGGGTTCACGGATGAGGTCTGCATGGGTTTTGGTGGCGGATAATTTTGTCCACTTACTGCGTGGCGGGCCGGATTGGGAGAAACTGGAAGAGGAAGATCTTTTGATCTCTACAGCTGGACTCTCCACCATCATTTCATACTTTTACCTACCTTTTCCCTACCCAAAACTTCCTTTCCTTCCTTATCCTAAAAATACCCTCCACACAGCTTCTCCAATGATGTCCAACAACTTCTCCAACAAAGTCCCTGAGCGATTATTTTTCCTCGGTGCCTCCAATGTGAGGTTTATGTTTTTAAAAAAAATCTGTTTCAAATTTTTAGTTGAGAGTCGCTTACATTGCCTTCAGTGATTAATTGAAATTTTTTGTTTGTAAACACTTTATTGTACAAAATTTTTTACCACTATACAATGAATTTTAAACAATTTATGATTTAGATCTTTCTCTCGCCGGTAAATTTCTTGATATGCGACCGTCAATTGTTTCTGGTAAAAGGCATTGGTGGTAGAAGTTTTTCTAACAGTGGTTCAATTTTTTGCCAGATTGAATCGTCCCTTTCAATTTTTTCATACGGCAAACCTTTAGGACTCCACACGACAAAATAACAGTATTTACGACGAGTAATGTGTAACTGGCCTTGTACTTGGTAGAAGTAATTGTGATTCCGTTTTAATGTTGAAGCATTGTCTTCAATTTTACAGTTATCAATTTTTTTTGTTCAAATCCTTCTTCTGGTGACATATTTACTATACTATATGGGCATTTCACTTCAATTATAGAATCCTTGCCAAAAAGGCCATCCGGACTTGCCGCTAAAAAGTTTTTGTTTTCATCGAAAAATAGTCCACAGGCGAATACCTCTAATTTTGTTTCTTTTGTAAATTGCTCAATTGCTTGGTTTTCATTTTCTTTCCCATAATTTGTGGCCATATTTCCTTTAAATGGCGAGTACAGTAGCGAGTTTAATACTCTCGCAACTGAAGTTTTTGGCCGTAGCTTACATATTTTTGTCCAAAGTTAGAAGCTGTAAGCCGCTTACGCCTTTCAATTGTCCACAAATTATTATTGCTTTGGCCCACCGTATTCCTTTCGAGTTCATCCTTATTCGATGGAGATAATTCTTTGAAAAATTCCTCTTTATCGTTTCAAATAATTCAGCTGGCATATCTGGATCTAATTCCAATTGACCATAATTTTCATCAGGCCCTGCAACTTTTTTTCTCTTTTCTGTCGTGTTTTCGTAATACCTTAGTTTTATTTTTCGACACCTCTGTATTGTCTCCTTCGAACGTCGTTTTCTTTCAATAAAATGCTTCGTGTAGTTGCCAGGACTGTGGCCTTGGATTTTTTTTGTATTCGTGAATGGGTTGTCATTTCACTATTCCACGAAGTTACTGCTCAAGAAGCTCAACTGCTGAAGTTATCCCATTTTTGTAAAATTTGCTCTTTTTCCGCCTATAAATTTGGCTATAACGTTGTTGAATTGCTCCACAGTGTTATTTGTCACGTTAATAATAAGACTTTCTGCATTTGCTATTAGAGACGACAATAATTGTTGAATATCAGTCCTGTTCCACAATCTTGAAGATCGCTTACTAAATTTGGATCATTAGTATACTTCTCCGACTTGCAATAGTATGACGAACATTTTGTATGATCACCAAAAACATGGTTTGCGGCATTTTTTTGTCCATTTTCAGATTTTTTACTTTATCACTTTGTGCCGTGTTTTCTTGCTCTTTTCTGTAATTTACTGCTCAAACTATAGCTTTTCTCATACGTAAAACGTTTGCTTCAACCTTTTTCCTTATGTGAACTGGTACAAAGCCTTTAGCGTTGTTGGTTTTTTTTCTAAGTGCTTTTATTTTATTGCAAAAATTGCGAAGTAAGTGATTTTTGCACTTTTTTTTGTACTATGAAGTTGGGCCTGAAGCCTTGGGTTGAAGTTTCGCTAATATTGTCTTCATGTAATTAAATATTACAATTTAAGGTTTTATAAAGTTGAAAATAAAAATAAAAAGTTTTGAAGTTTAAAAAAATTATATATTTGTTTCCTTTATTTCAAACTGACTGTAATAAATATTTAAAAAAAATGTGTAGGTAAATCTATCTATAGGTAAAAGACCAACATTTTTGATTGAATTTTGAACGAACTAACACATCCTTTTTTGTATTTACTGCTTAAAGAAACTCAAAAATACAGGAGTACAAATCAAACCTCAGCAAGCGATATATCTAACATTTTAAACATTATTATTTACAAACATGTCAACTCACACGTATGATACACACAACACAATAAATCCATTTAGATTTAATTGTCTAATAAAATATGTAAGTGCTTTTATCTTTTTCGTTATCGTAATTTTAATTAGAAAAAAAACTTAAGGTGGGCTATTTTAAAAACCTTTTTTATCTCTACATATTATAAAGTAAAGTCCCCCGCGCCGTCTTTCTGTCTGTCTGTCTGTCTGTCTGTCTGTTCGCGATAAACTCGAAAACTACTGAACGGATTTTCATGCGGTTTTCACCAATAGATAGAGTGTTTTGTGAGGAAGGTTTACGTATGTAATTTGTCAAGGATTTGTGTAAATTGGTTGAAACATAACGATAATTGTTAGAAGTGTCGGAAAAATTCCAGCCGCCTGGTAGCTTTCATCGAAAACGCTGCCTAATCCTTTTGGGATATAACAAAACAACGCTTGGTGGGATATTCCTCTTTTATAGATCTACAAAAAAGTCCGCGATGGCATATATCTATCTTTTACTATACGCATTCTATCTTCTTATCTTATTATTCTTATCAATTGCATTTTAGATATAATGTGTATAGTAAGCTATCCGTAAAAGATAGATATATGCCTTCGCGGACTTTTTTGTAGATCTATAAAAGAGGAATATCCCACCATTAATTGTTTTGTTATATCCAGGGCTGGGCAGTATTTGAAATACTTGTAATTGAAATACGTATTTGAAATACAAATACGTATTTTGTATTTGTATTTCAATTACTTCCTAAAAATGTATTTTGTAATTGGTATTTCAATTACATGGGGCTGAGGTATTTTGTAATTTGTATTTCAAATACTTATGGCTTCAAAATACATTTTCAAATACATTTAGCGATCTTAATAATGATAATGAAAAATAAACTGACATAGATAATACGTAGACTAAAAACGCTAGAATCCAGAGCTATATGTTATGTGTGTTAATATTTAGAGTTGGCAACACGTCCTGTGCTATAATAGCACTGTTATTGTACATTTTCTATCATATTTGTATCATATTATGTAATGCTTGTCATTGCTTTGTATTGTACATTTTTGTGTCATAGTATTAGATCAAGCACTATAGGAATAATTTGACTGAATACTAAACTATTTTTAAGTTAATTACAGTAGAGCGCACTTGAAGTGAAATAACTAGTGTCCGACCGAAACAGGATTTTCTACCGAAAACGAAACCGAATATTCGATATCTTTCTCAGTTTCGGCCGAAACCGAAACCGAAACTTTTTTAGACATGTTAAAAATCTATTGTTTACTGAAATTCGGCTTATTTTTTACACTTTTATTCACTATAAAGTAAGGACCTCATAAATTGAGTACTATAATTTTAATTGCGTTTACAATCACAACATTTTTTTACATTAACTCCACATGAGAGACCCAGAGAAAAATAATTTCCCTCAGGGCGTATGTCATCTTTGAAGATGCTGTATGGAGGGTCTTTTTGGGGAGAGGAAGGAGGGAGGAAACATAGAGGCCGGGTTCCACAGCCGAGCTGTTGAACTCAAGAATGAGTCATAGAAACGACCCGTTCTCATGTGACTATATAGTATATTTCGGATAGCGCCGTGTACGGAGACTAGCATTAAAAAGTAGTATGTATATCAACAGGGTACTTGTGGTTTCGTCACAATTACGAAGATTGTAAGTATCTCCATGAACGGAGGGCCTTACACCAAGCACATCAAAGGAGGGACTATTCAGAAGATCGCTTCCGTTGAAGGAGATTAGATTTTAATTTTTATTTACACTTGTTAAATAAAATTAAAATTAGAATGAAATAAATAAAAATAATTGAAGTTTGTGATTACATAAACTCACAATACAAGCACGCCGGACCGGCCAGCGAACTCAGTTGATGATGGTGGATGACACACGAGCCACGAACTCACCGGAAGTCAGTCAAACGGCACGCGATAATTCACAAATGCAGAGTTTCGGTGCGGCCGAAGGTTCGGCAGATTTTCTGCCGAAACCGAAACTGATGCCGAAACTAGATTTTTTTACCGAACCTTGACGAAACCGAAACCGAACCTTCGGTCGGTCACTAGAAATAAAACAAAATAGCGCTATACAAATGTCGTGTTATAATAATAATATATTATTATTATATTACCTAACACCTGAGTCCTTTACCACAAATTTTACAAGTGAAGCGGAGATGAGATGTGTCTTTTGAGCAATATGATTGGTCAATTTTTGCACGTCTCTGTTTCACTCTGCTCAACATTGCTTCTATTTAAACGCACCCTTAGATAAGGGCATTTATGACAATTTATTGCAACCAAAGGTTCTACCAAAACCAAATGTATTTTGTATTTTGTAATTTGTATTTTGTATTTGAAAGAAAAAAATGGTTAAAATACTGTATTTTGTATTTTGTATTTCAAATACATGACTTGAAAGTATTTTGTATTTCGTATTTTAAATACATGCGAAAAAGTATTTTGTAATTTGTATTTCAATTACAGCAAAGCATGTATTTTGCC
Organism: Limnephilus marmoratus; assembly: GCA_917880885.1. Classification (NCBI taxonomy): domain Eukaryota; kingdom Metazoa; phylum Arthropoda; class Insecta; order Trichoptera; family Limnephilidae; genus Limnephilus; species Limnephilus marmoratus. Next base: position 21,287,060 of record OU862919.1, on the reverse strand, counting down.
CAGCCCTGGTTATATCCCAAAAGGATTGTGCAGCGTTTTCGATGAAAGCTACCAGGCGGCTGGACTTATTTCCGACACTTCTAACAATTATCGTTATGTTTCAACCAATTTACACAAATCATTGACAAATTGCATACTTAAACCTTCCTCACGAAATACTCTGTATATTGGTGAAAACCGCAGGAAAATCCGTTCAGTAGTTTTCGAGTTTATCGCGAATAGACAGACAGATGGCGCGGGGGACTTTATAATATGTAGAGATAGAGATAATCGGTCAAAAATACATTTTTGTTGCATATGCATTTTTGAGTTTTTTTTTTAATAAGATAGGTAAGTGCCAAATTATATGAGTAGAAATTTAAGTTTTGTGGTATCATCATCATTACATAGTATAAAATGAAGTCGCTCAAAATGTATGTGCGCATAAATCTTTTAAACTACGCAACAGATTTTCATGCGGTTTTCACCAATAGATAGAGTGATTTAAGAGGAAGGTTTATGTGTATAATAAATGCTTATTATAGTAGAGAAAAGCCAAGAAATTCAAATATTCAATTTAGGCAAAGGGCAGCGCGCAGCGGGCAGCTGGCGAGCGGATGGTGTGGATTTTATAAAGGTTGGGTAAATGGCGTTGTGTTTCGTTAGCCACAGCAACGTGTGGCCGGGTCTGCTAGTTATTAATAAAATAAAAACAAAATTATATGTTTATTTCGAATTATAAAATTTGAAAGCGTATTTCATCATCTTTCAAAAACAGTTTTTAGTTTTCGGATGCGTTCACAAATATTAAAGTTATTTGGAATTTATTGGAAAGCGGAAATATTTTGACTTTTCGAAAAACAGGCCCGAGGCCTGAGAGGTTAATACTAATTTTCAATAATAACTAATGTATCATAGAGAATAATCATATGTATGTATATAATAATTCGATGTAGTTGGTTTGACTGCATATTTATAAACGCAAATACAGTGAAAACTTTAAAACTACTAACCTACATAGAGTTCTAGTAAAATAATTCGTAATTTGTCGGTAATAAGCGTGAACAGAAGACATTGTTACAATACCTATCGACGATATTTATAAATAACCGACAATAGCAGACCTCGTGCGTTTAAAAATAATGGGCCCTTTTTCTGTCACACCGCAAGGCCGATTCAAAAACTTCATTAGCGACGAAATAAGTCGAAACATGCTTTATCTAAACAGAATATTGGATATGGCGGTATGAGGCGAAAGACGGTAGGCATGAGACGCAAAGGGGGCGAGAGGGTGTACAAGCCAAACACTCACGTGGTCTCACCAACACATCGATAGCTAGTTCTTTTTTGAGCGCGGTGCGATAGCGAGAATTTTTTAAAATACCTACCGTCGAGATTTCTCACCGGTGCTATTACCTCTTAATGTTGTTTCTATGATAACAAAAATTATCGTTTAATAACCATGTCTCCATAAACAAACGTTTCAAAAGCTGGTTTTTGCAATGGGGGTTATTAGTCATTAGGGTTATTACATTAGGGTCATTAGTTATTAGTTATTAGGGTTATACTTCTCAAGAAACTCGAGAAACTTGGTGTAGTTGGTCCTGCTCTTAATCTATTCAAATCATATCTTAGCAATAGAAAGCAATTCGTAAGCATTAACAATCAATATAGTAAGCACCTTCCAATAAACTATGGAGTTCCGCAAGGATCCATACTAGGGCCACTACTGTTCCAAATTTATATATATATATATTTTTTTTACATGAGCTCCACACAGGAGGCCCTGAGGAAAATAACTTCCCTCAGGGCCTATGTCATCTTTGGGGATGCTGTGTGGAGGTTTTTTTTTAAGGAATGGAAGGAGAGGAGAGTTCTGGGAAGGAAAAGGGTTTAAGGGGTGGGTAGGAATCTGGGGTTCAGTATGTCCTGGTCATCCGCCTCCAAGACCTAGACAAACCTCACCCCATGAACCCGGGCACCCCTGCTAAATCACCAAACGTAGCGAACCACTTGGGGTGACCTATGGCAGAGGTGTTGGTTATCCAATAAAGGTTCCCGGGGCGGCGGTACCCATTCCCGCCTCCCAAATTGCATTTATCAATGATATTTCGCAATAAAAATTAAACGGTGAAATTTTCTTGTATGCAGATGATACTGCAATATTCTACTGGGGTAAAGATCTAAACATAGTACTAGAAAATACACAAAGTGACCTAGAAAGAATTTGCGGTTGGCTACAATCAAATATCCTAACAATGAATATTAAAATAACAGGATACATGATTTTAAGTTCAAACCGTAAAATAATTCCTCCACATGCACCATTAAAAATTGAAAATAACTATTTGCAAATCCTGAAACAGGAAAAATATCTTGGGCTGTGCATCGATAAGCATTTATCTTTTAAACAATGTAAAAGATAAAATCACACCCTTAATTAACGTTTTTAGCCAGTTATCATATCTATTACCAATTAGATTAAAAAAAAGTTTATACTATAGTCTCGTACACTCACACCTAAATTACCTGATTGAAATCTGGGGAAATGCGTATGAAACATACATCAATGAATTACAGGTAATTCAAAATAAGATAATCAAAAAACTATTTCACTACGAATCCAAAACATCCACAAAAAAATTATATTTGGAAACAAAACTGCTAACATTAAGAAAACTATACGAGTACAATATATGTGTCCTTATATACAAAATAAATAATAAACTCATACATACAAACACAGAATTCATTAAAACGTCCCAAGTACACAAACATTTTACACGACAACACGATAACATACGTTTAAACACCATTCATACTAACTACGGTAAGCAATCAATTAGTTACGAGGGTGGCAATTTATATAATTGCCTTCCAGATGATATCAAAAACGAAAAAAGTGTGTGCAAATTCAAAAAAAATTGTTCACGTTTATTCACAAAAAACAAAGTAGTGATAGTGAATAATATCGTATGGTAATATAATATCATGTAAATGTTAGTATTGCAATCTAATGTAATCTAAGGTTATGAAATGTAAAAACTATGTAAGGGAACGTACCCATACTACGTGACCAACTTTTTGCAATTTTTAACCCCCCCCCCCCCCCCCGGTGACCAAAATCCTAAGTAACCCGCCGCTCATTTGTATGGAGCGTGACATTTTGAAGACCCCCCCCCCCTAAACGTGTCACGTAGTATGGGTACGTTCCCTAATGTAAAAACTATGTAAAATAATGTAAAAAGTACATAATTCAATATTCTAGTTAAGTAAGTGAAAATGTTATTTTCTTTTTTACTGGAATAAAAACTAATGAAAAAAAAGTCTATCGTGCTACGAGAGATGGGAAGGCTGATAGAGATATTGAAAGAAGGGTGAATGCAGGTAACTCTATTAATGGAGGACTGAATGCCGTTGGCGCTAACAAAAAACTGTCAAAAGAAGCGAAGCTAGCAGTCCACAATGGAGTCCTGGTACCTACCCCGATTTATGGCAGTGAGACATGGAGCTGTCAGAGGAAGGATGAAAGTAAACTGAATGCTATTGAAATGAGATCCCTGAGGCGTATGTGTGGTAAAACCATGTATGATCGTGTGCGAAATGTGGATATCCGCAAAGAATGTAAGGCGGACGTGAGCATAATGAGGAAGATTAAGAAAGGGACCCTGTAGAGAAAGAAAGTAGTGTAAAAAGAATATATGACGCAAATGTGAATGGTAGAAGAAGTCGGGGACGCCCGAGGAAGACATGGCACGATCAAGTGAATCAGATACTTAAGACGGGCCATGCCAAAAGTCAGAATAATAGAAGAGTGTGTATGAGACGATGTATGAATGTGAGTGAGGCAAAGAGTGTGTGCCAAGACCGAGTTGTTTGGCGGTTAGTTAAATAGATGCTGATTTTGATAATCAGGTCACGTATTTCAATGTTCGCTGCGGTAAAATATGAATGCAAGAGATAAAGCTATTTATTCCCTTCGCAAATTTATCTCCGATTCTGAAAATCGAAATACCGAATGCATTGGCAGTTGGAATACTTTTGAAGAATTCGAAATTGAAAGGGTATTTCGAATCGAAACAAATCGTGTTAGTGAAACGTCCATTTTTACAGTTCTTGCTCTTTATTGCGATGTGGTCATGAATAAGGAAGACCGTCCTTTAGTCATTCCATCAGTCCAGACAATCTGTTATACATTTTAGTGGTAGATTCTCTTAAGAGGGCATTACCAGAGAAAACCAGAAATATGTCATTTTCAAATCAGATTTTAGACGTATTGATTCTTTTCCACAAAAAATTATAAATGGATTTCGAAAGATTGTTCTTTTATCTAGCATTCGCATGTAATAAATTTTGAGATTTTTTTTTAATTTTTAGTATAATAAGATAGGTCGTTGGCAGATTTGTTAAATTTTCAAAAAAGATTTTTGTATTATACCACACCCATTTCATATAATATAATCATGCAAGAAAATAAATCAATACATTATCTAGCAAACGCATGTTTGAATTTGAATTTTAGTTTCAATAAAATCATTAAAAAATATGTACGTACATGTGTTTCTTGACGAAAATTGGTCCATTTGTGTATTTATTTGCGCACTTACAAACTAATATATTTCAGATTTTTTTAATATTCTTATTAAATTTAGACATTATTGAAAACTGATAAATACTTGTAATCAAAAAATAATTACTAAAAGTACATTATTTTAATAGTTTTATCATCACGCCTTTCAGCATTTTTGGATGAAGGTATAAATTAAAGCTAATTTGGATTGAAATAAATTCGATATTGAGTTATAATTTAAAAAAGCTGTTACGGAGAATAATTAATCTTTCTCATTGTAACCGCCCTGCACGATCGTAAGAACAACTTTCGACGAAATGTGGATTTTCGTCCGCTGGCTGGTTAAAGGCTCTTAATGTTGCCCAGGTGATTCAAAATTGAAACTTTGCTTGAAACGACTTTAACCACGTTTTATGGTTATTTCCTTTTGGGGTATTATGCCGTGTTGCGCTACCTCCTCCTTTAGCCAACGTTTCGGACAGCGTTACAGTGTCCATCATGTTGTCCATCAACGTTGGCTAAAGGAGGAGGTAGCGCAACACGGCATAATACCCCAAAAGGAAATAACCATAAAATTTTTGGCCGTGAAAATCTTAAATCATATCTGACTTTAACCACGTTCGATGACCAGATTTGAATAGTCAGGTACTTCCCAACCTTCCTCTCCCTCGTCTCATTTTCTTTCCCGCTCCCTCCAGACTCACAACACATCCCGATGGGATATGCCTCATCCTAATTCATTTTATTTATTTATTAAACCAAATGGTACCACCTAATAAATAAATTAATACGATCTTATGTAAGCGTACATTTCAATTAACACTTTGCTTATTTCTAACACCATCTATCTAATACTTATTACTAGTGTCCGACCGAAACAGGATAATTACCGAAACCGAATCTTCGCTTTCTGTCTCAGTTTCGGCCGAAACCGAAAACGAAACATTTTTAGACATGATAAAAATCTATTGTTTACTGAAATTTTATTTATTTTTTACACTTATAAAGACAGTTACACGTGTTAAATGAAATAAAAAAAAAACATAACTGAAGTACCTACGTGAAATATATATTTTGTATATTACTGATATATCTAAAACAAACAAAAAATTTAAAAAATAACAAAACATGTGTATTCATATATGTGTATAATAACATGTATAATATAACATGTATAATAACATCGTCTTGGAACAAAAATGTGTCAATAATATAATCAACACTTACGTTATAAAGGAAGGACCTGTTTATTGAGTATTTTAATTTTAATTGTGTTTACAATCACAACATTCTTATTACACGTATTAAATGAAAAAAAAAACAATAATCGAAGTACGTGAGAATATACCTAATAATTATTTTTTTTTGATTTTACTGCTATAAAACAAATAAAAATTAACAAACATGTTAACTACTTCTTGGAAGTATTTAACACTTTTGACCGGCCGGCGAACTCAGCTGATGATGGCGGGTGACACATGAGCCACGAACTCACCCGAAGTCAGCCGAACGACGCGCGATAATTCACGAACGCAGAGTTTCGGTGCGGCCGAAGGTTCGGCAGGTTATCTGCCGAAACCGAAACTGACGCCGAAACTAGATTTTTTTTGCCGAAACTTGCCGAAACCGAAACCGAACCTTCGATCGGTCACTACTTATTACTATTTTCTAATACTGGTTCTGCCATTTGCATAATATATCGCTCATGCACACATACCAAAAACCGCTGCACTTGGGTTGAATATCGTTTTCCCATAATCCTTCTTCTACTTTGCCCCTGTTGCATTCCGTTTCCCCATCCACCTTGTCAGTTCAATCGCCGCTACCTTCGAGCTAAAATCAGTCAGTTCGCCCGCTCTATTTTCTTCAGAGACAGAATATGGCATAAAAAAGTTCACCACTGCCCTTTTTTGCGAATGCCGCGCTTGCCTACAAATAGAGAAGGTTCTTCGATTCCAACTAAAATTATTCTAAAATTACACTACAAATACTTAACTATCTATATCTATCTATCTAATACTTAGGGGTCAGGTCATACATTAATTACGTAAGCAGTTTTTTTCCAATTTAGACCTCTCCCCCCCTCGGTGAAATTAAGTGAGATTTGGTTTGAACCCCTCCTCCCCTCACGTGAGATCAGTGGTGCATCTGGGGTCCCACCCTATCTCATCCCGCCCCATCCTATCCCATTACGCCCCCCCCCCCCCCCCCGTTGAGGTAAATATAATCGCGACAACACGCTGAAAAACTGTTCAAGATCATATTAACCTCAACGGAGGGGGTATAGTGGGATAGGATGGGGCGGGATGGGATAGGGTGGGATGGGTTTTTTCTGGGCCCCCGCCCAAGTCATTAAACTTTTTAACCTACAAAAAATTGGGAAATAAAGTTGACGTGAGATTTTTATTGACCCCCCGGTTTAAATGAGAGGTGAGATTTTACTGGATCCCTATCCCCTCCTTTTAAGCTCACGTAATTAATTTATGCTCCCTTATGACTTAATTCTAATACTTATAATGTCTATCTATCTAATACGTATTACTTATTTCTAATTCTTGAACACGGTCCTTCGATTCCACGTAAAATTATTCTAAAATTATCCCGCCAATGCTCGTACTATCTATCTGTCAAATACTATCTGTCTACTCCTATAATGCTCGTATATTCAATTGTGCATTTTTCTTTAAATATATAAATGCTTGTGTTTATCTAGGTACATTTTTTATTTTACTGGGATCTAAGCTACATATTTGGATGCCTTTTTAGTAAATGCCAGTAAACAATTCTGGTTTTGGATTTGTTCAATCTTTTTAGTCAAATGTTTTCTTTCTGTCTTGTATGATGTGTGTGGAAGTCTTTATTGTAAAGTATTTTGTCTCTAAAGTAAGTTGGTAGTCAATTTAAAAAAAAAATTGTATTTAAAAATTAAAACTTTGCAAAATATTTTTATTTAATTAAATTTATTACATTTCGAGGTTGAAACTGATCACTTTCCGGTAGTGTCAAAAGTAAACCTCTTTCGCAGCTGGCGCTCTAAAGTAAAAAAGGTATCAGCTCCAACAAGAATCAAAATAGAAAAACTACAAAACGATAATATCAGAAGTGAGTATGAGGTGTGTGCAGAGATGAGATTGAATGAGAAAGAAATGAACGGTCTAAGCATAGAGGAAACATGGAACCACATAAAGTTGAGTATATGTGAATCTGCTAGAGACGTATGTGAGATAAGTAAGCAAGGCAGGAAGAAAGGTGAAGCATGGTGGGATGATGAGATTAAAGCACTGGTTTCAGAGAAGAAGAAAGCATGGTTATGTCTGATAGCGACTGGCAATGCTTCAAGCGAAGAGAGAAAGCGAGTAAAAGAAGTGTATAAGGTATGCAAGAAAATAGTAAGTATTGGAGTGAAAGAACGAAAGAAACGCCTGAAATAGGAAGAGGGAATGACAAACCAAAATGACAAACCACTTTCAAGAAAACATCAAACTGTTTTGGAAGGAAGTCAAAAAGTCCCGGAATGGTCCAGAGAACGGAAGTATGAAAGTGATAAAATCAAAAGATGGACAAATGTTGACGAATGAGGAAGAAATTAAAGAGAAATGGATGAAATACTTCGAGGAAGTCTTTGAAAAGTCTTTGATTCAATCTATACATGGATAATTGTATGCAAGAATTGAAAGAGATGGAATCGCGAAATTGAGTAATCTGGAAGTGTGTTGCCTGTTGTATGCTGATGATGCGATGCTGATTTCTAACAGTATGGAAGATCTACGGTCTCTCGTGTCTAGGATGAACGAAGTATGTATGTTGAAGTTAGTTAGTTAGTACATACCGAAATTTGTCTCATTGCTCTATTCCGAATTATTTTTAAAGTTAGCCACCCTACTAATAATAGATTAAACTAAAAAACAGTCTGTGTGTATCGACAAAAGCTATATTTATATGAAAAGAAAAATGTTAATAAGAAAAATTAACTTAACAGTTTCCGGCTTTAACGGTTTCCTGAAATTAATTATTAAAAAAATCAGCAACTGTTTGTAAAGTAAATCTAAACTTTAGCGCAACATCTTTCAAGTTTCCTGTTTTCGACAATTTAACTCACACTCTAGATTTTTTTATTATCATTTCCACCCCTTTATCCATTCCACGGGTATGTTACTGAAAGCCATCATTAATCAAAACACACTAGAATATTCCATATTGCTTTACGTCATAAAATCTACACAGAAAACTGTGGAAAACCAATTATTTGTGTTTACTTTACAGGGTTGTTCAAAACGGTATTCAAATATATACATATTTAATATATAATAGGGTGAAACAGGACGTGTTTGACAGAGCAACGATTCCTTAGCTTATTTGATGTAAAAAATGTCATTTTTGTTTCCGGAATGTGGCGATAGCGACATGATTTTTGTGGTAAAAAAGATGTTAACATTTTTTACGCACCATAAATCGCGGGTTAGAGTATCTACGTCAAGTTGGTCCTAGTACAACCTATTATATGTATATTATGTACATATTTTTTCATAATGTTTTCACGCTCATGACGTAAGCGGAAATAAATGCTTAGTTACAGTGGAGGTAATCCACCTCTTACCCGCCCTGGTATAAGTAACTGATGGTTACTCCTTCAAGGCTCTCGCAAGATTCAAATTTTTTTTTGTTAAACGAAGCTACATTTATTTATTTTGAACGAATCTAGACCTCCAGTGTCCTTGCATACGTTGTTAGTAAGCAGTATGCAAGTGCTTAACAGGAAAAACAAAATGCAAAAAAATAGGTTAGTAAGACAAAGATAAATTAAACAGGGCAAAAGAAAAACTCATGTTTAGTTACAGACATATTTTTGATTATTCACTGAATTGATTTCATACTTAATAGCAGACCCGGACACACGTTGCTGTGGCTAACGAAACACAAGGCCATCTACTGAAAACGTCATTACCCAACTATAACCAACGCCATCTGTTAATTTGCGTACATATCAAATCCACACCGCCCGCTTGCCAGCCCGCTCCCTTTAAATATTATATATTTCAACCAATTTACACAAAACCTTGCCAAATTATATACCTAAACCTTCCTCATGATTCATTATCACTCTATCTATTGGTGAAAACCACATGAGAATCCGTTGCAAAGATCTAAGCATACAGACAGCGGGAGCAACTTTGCTTTATACTATGTAAAGATATTAAACATCTTTAATTTTCAGGCCGCCTCCGAAAGCCTAATGAGTTAAGATGTTCATCGTGAGGTTATCGTGATTTATTTTTAGGGCATTATGCCGTGTTGCGCTACCCCTTTCTTTAGTCAACGTTTCGAACAACATTACGGCGTCCATAGCTGTCCGAAACGTTGGCGTTGGCTAAATAAAAAGGTAGCGCAACACGGCATAATACCCCCAAAAATAAATTACGATAATACTTTTGGCCGTGTAAATTTCAAATCATAACTTCATTATAAAGTACTAGCTTTTGCCCCCGGCTTCGCTCGCAGAGTATTAGGGGGGTTCCCACTCCGCCTCTTCCACCTTCCCTATCATCACTCCACTCTCCCCCTGCCCCCAACCTTTCCCCTCCCCCCTTCTCCTCCCCCCGCCCCTCCCCCCTCTACCCCTTCTCCCCCCTTCCTACTAACCCCCTGACCCCCCTCCCCATCTCCCCCCCCTCACCACCACATCCATACATGCATACAAACTTTCGCCTTTATAATATTAAAGGATTAAACTAATCGTTTCAATTAAAAATTTCATAATGCCAGAGCTCAGAGCTATAGCCTATATGTTATTCTGGTGTATGAACTATATTATTGTAAAGTTTCATTACAATCCATTTAGTAGTTTTTGCGTGAAAGAGTAACAAATATACATACATCCATACATTCATACAAACTTTCGCCTTTATAATATTAGTAGAATTTAACGAATATAAATATAGAAATTAAAATTAATAGAAAAATGTATCGAGATTACGGTAGAAAGAAACGAAATATATATTAAAATGCATTTTTACAATTTTCGGTTACTGAAATAGTAGTTTCTCTTTGTTATCTAACTGATAGTATTTTGAAAATAAAATGTTCCTTACGGTTAATACCTACACCTACACCTACCTTCCAGATTTCCTGTTTTCTGCTTCATGATATTTAATTTTCAAGAAAATATCTGAATTTCAAATGTATTTAGTATTTCGGGGCAGCTTTTAAATTTTGTTATTACGGAAACTAACAGGATTACGACCGCTCGAGAGCAGAGAAGCCTGGAGGGAGATGGATCCTGTATTTCTCGCAAAGGAAATCTTTTAAAAACATACATTTATAAGAATCGTACGGTTGGACGACACAGGCAGAACTCTGAATCAAGAGCTTTGGATATCCACAAAGAGAGGGCTGTATCAATAGATCTTTGGTCTTTGAACATAAATGTTGAAAGAACAAGTACAAGAGCCCCAAGACGATCACATTTAACCAAAGAAAATAGAAAACTCTATTATCTTTGCAACTACCTAAATACATCTGATACAGACCAAATATTCAACAGTTGTGACGTACTAGATATACACCAATTATACAGGGTGTTAAGTGACGTACTTGACTTACTTTAACCAGTGATTCCTGACATTATTCGGAGTAAAAAATGTAAATGAAATTTTGGTCTCCGGTGACTTTTTGAATGACTTTTTTTATTTAAAAAAAAAAATTGTGCTTCAAATTCAAACAATTTTTTTTTCTTCCGCATGTCGTCACTGGTCACTCAGCCGACTAACCGACCAACCCCTAACCCCGCCTCCAACTGTCCGATAGATACCATTTTTTTATGTTTGTGTAGAAAAAAAAAAAATCAAAAATTTCACCGGAGACCAAAATTTTATTTACATTTAATCACTGGTTAAAGTAAGTCAAGTACGCCCCTTAACACCCTGTACATTAAAAAACTACATTTTTGACCAAAAAAACAAATTTCAATAAACACAAAATATCACTAACAGACCAGTTAGACAAGTGTACATAGAAAACATAAAAAACTCCGACAGTAAACACAACCTTTTGAAAAAGACACCATAAATACCATGCTATAAAAGCATTCAATAGTCTTTCTTTTGAAACTAAAATTGAGGAAAGCAAGAATAAATTCAGACACAAAATTATTATTAATTTGATTACATAAAAGAATAAAACATATACGTAACACTAAAAACAAATAAGTAACACTCAAAACCATAATAAAACACGCATCCTCACAAACGCACAACTCATAAACACGAGTATATGCCGATTTGTATTTAGTTTTATTTTCTTAATTTTACTTTCAGTGTTTTAATTTATCTTGTTTTTTCGTCATCAACATTATGTTTCTTTTTTCAAAGTGTATTTATTACCTATGTATAAATGTTTGTTATAAAATGTAGGCCGTAGCACGGGAAAGCCACCCAGTGAAGCCAACATTTATACAACGAAATGTAAAATATTGTATCAAAATAAAAAAAAAAATCTCAGTTTATGAACGCTCAGACAAAAAGGTTTTAAACACACAGCTTTTCAATTGCTTACTTAGACATGGGCAGACCAAAACTTCCCTCAAAAGTAAGATCAGACCTTCAATAATCCGGTCTCTCGTGAGTATTTCAAAATGTGTACGTATGCGTATATGTGTACAGTTAAGTGGGTATTTTAAAAATATGCGTATTTTTCAACATTTTTTGGTTCCTTATTTACTTTTCAATATTCTTTGTTTGAAGTAAATTCAACTGGATCGAAATTCTTTGCAATATTGTTTTTTCTAAATACATGTAATAAAAAAATGTTTAATTACAATATATTTGTCTTTTGAACAGGGTGTCTAGGGATGTACTTGATTTACTTTAACCAGTGATTCCTGACATTATTTGGAGTAAAAAATGTAAATGAAATTTTGGCCTCTGGTGATATTTTTGATGTTTTTTTTTCAACTAGAAACATAAAAAATCAATTGATATTTGAACAATTAAGGCGGGGTTGGTCGGTTACTCGGCTGAGTGAACAGTGACGACATGTAAAAGAATTTAAAAAAAATATTTAGAAGAAATAAAATTGAAAAAAAATATATCAAAACATCACCGGAGACTAAAATTTTATTTACATTTTTTACTCCAAATAATGTCAGGAGTCCCCGGTAAAAGTAAGTCATGTACGTTCTTTAACAACCTGTGTAAGACTAGAGCAGACCAGTGAAAAATCCCGGGATTCTCGCAGAAGCGCTATTGCATACTAATATCTCGTCGAAAAGTGTTCCACTATTACATTACCACGTGGGGAACGGATTCAGTAGTTTTCGGATGTCCGGCGTTAGAGCGTCGGAAGTCAAACTGGACTAATTGGAAGTAAAAAAGTGGAATTGGAATATTTATTTTCGATTCGTCTCAAAACATCAATGGGAATAGTTTGAATTTTCGACAAATCAGCACCATTTTTGATAAAGGTAAATTTTCTCTTAAAAATATTTGTATTACCTACATACATACTTACGCATATAAGACATACATAACAAACATTACCGGGTTACAAATAACCTGACAATATTTGAAAATTTAGTACTACCACCACAGTAAGTGGATAATGTTGCTTACGTCGTGACGGAGGACTTGGTCAGCCGAGGAATTGAACTCACGACGCCTGTACAATAATTACATAATAAGTACACTAGGCATTATAGGTACTATACCGTTTATCTGAATACTCCAAACAAAAACTTTCAATTTTGAACGGTGACACGATTAGAGGCAGTTATAGATTTACATGAGTTACATGACACACAGACACACAAACGAAATCAGTAATTTTAATAAACCTAGCTGATCCACCATTCTTTTCAATTGCCGCCTCAACACGGGGGTTTCACATCATTATCAAGGTTTATATATGGGTATCCAGGCTCATTAGTTTAATCCGATAATTGACCATAAATGGGCAATGATAGCGGATGCAGCCCTAGTTAGTTGGGTCACTCTGGTTCCACGTCTGACGACCATCGGTGGATAAAACAACCATATAGTCAAATAAACCAAAGCTTCATGGAAAAACGTACGCAAAGATGCACTACCCTGTCTGGCAGCGAGGGTGATTTTCTCCTCGGTGATCCAGAGACTGACATCGTGTCAGGGCCAGCTTGCAGGACTCCAGGGGCAAGCAAAATGAAGCGAAGGAAAGACAGTCGTTCTGGGTTTGAAAAGATAAGAGCTATCACTTGGAATCTGGGAACGCTCACAGCAAGGCGATACCCAGAACAGAAGATATTACAACCTGAGAACGAGAAGAGCCGACCCCAACAGCCTACCTAGGCAATGAGTTGGGACAGCGCAAAGGAAGAAGATCAAGGTTTATATATATTCAATTTGGAAGGCGGGTAAGGACACCGCTGCCTCGGGAAACCAAAAAATATATATTTTAATGAATCAATGGAGGACATAATAGTAATCATGCTGCTTCCTCTCCAGAGTAGATAGGGTGGGCGGAACTCATGACCACCCCGTCCTTTCAAATAAACCTTGCTTCATCCAAAATTCGTTCTTTCGTTGACTTTTTCGTGTAGTGCCGTTCAGTAATTACATCACTTGAAGGGCTATTCAAACAGTCGTTAATGAATAATGTAGTTATTACGAAAAATGCTTTTTACGCAAGTAAGAAACCTAACATTACATGACGGTTAATGTCGAACTTTAAATACTCTCATTCAGTTCGAATATTAAGTCACTGTTTGCATTGAAATAATAGAGGAAGTTTGAGAATAATTTTCATAATTGTTTTCTGCTCCTTTTCGACAGGATCTAGAGCTCATGAAGTACCCCCTATCCATGCGATGCTACCATACACAATGATAGATTGGATGGTTGCAAAATAAATCGTTTTTAGAAGTTGTATGTCAAGAAAGTTCCATATGGATCTGAAGAAGAGTATTGTTTTTCTAATTTTATTTGCAATGATCTGAGTACCTATGTGGATTCCATTTGAGGTATGGGCCAATGGTGAGGCCGAGGTACTTAATCTGTGAAGTGCGCTCTACACTGGGCCACTCACTGCATTCATTGGAATTCGTAACTGTCACGCTCCATACAAATGAGCGGCGGTTTGCTTAGGTTTTTGGTCACCGGGGGGGGGGGGGGGGGGGGGGGGGGGGGGGTTAAAAATTGCAAAAAGTTGGTCACGTAGTATGGGTACGTTCCCTAAGGGTATTATTATTTATTTTAACATGTTGTTTGCCTCCATTCAGGAAGCTTTTAAAGAAGTTTAGCTCTTTGTCCGTAATGCCGATTTTTGATATTGTATCAAAAGCCTAAGAAAGGTCTAAAAAGATTGAGATACATTTATTTCCTTTATCATGTCTGTGCTGGCGGCATGATACTGTGTGAGACGTAACTGTGTGTGCTGGTGGCATGGTACAGTGTGGGCATGTAAATTCCAATTTAGAATTTTTTGGTTGACTCGTTCGATACACACTGATTTCTTTGACACTTTCGATACACTCAGTATAGTGAGAATATACACCCACTCCGCGAATGAAAAATATAGTCAGAATTTTTCACGCTCTGAAATACCGTATTGTAAAAAAAATCTTCCGGGGTTTGTACCTACCTTGTAATAAGAAGAAATAAAAATTTAAATGATTTATTTTATTGGTTACGAGACCCACAGCTTACATAATAAAGCATATAATAATACCTAAGTGTCATTAATTGTACCATTTAAAGGGTTTTATAATACATAAGCGAGTTAAGTGATTTGAGAGATGAATATTAAGAAAGATTACATAACAAATTGTTTAAGTGGGAATAGAGAGGGGGCAGGAAAGGGGGTCCTTTAAGTTGATTTGTAGTTTGTATACTAATAATAATAATACGCATTAAAAAAAATAAGTTCATAGAATGGCGGTAGCATTCGATGAGCATCTATAGTTGCTATAAAGTATCGAGAGATCACCTGTGTGTCTATAAGGAATGTGGTGCAGAGCTAAAATGTCAAATTATGTGTAGAGTGTATTAAAAGTGTGTGATGCACAATAAATGTGGGAGTTTTGCTTAGAATTGCTGGTTCGTTCGTTGGAAACTCCTAGTTGGATTCTTTGTACGAGTTCCGGATAACCTACAACGGACCAGGAGATTTTCTGTAGAAAGATACATCAGCCGAGCTTCTTCGATCTTCCAATGATAACATACTGAAGTACGCGGCCGAATCTTTGTGATGTAAGTGAGGACGGTAGCTACGGAAAACTAAGGACAGGTTGAATAAAAAAAATGAACAATTTTTCAAATGTTTATGTTCTGTGTAAGTTCTATTCGAGTTCTGTTATATCATTATAGGCTAGTTGCTTCATAAAACTGAAATAGTCACAAAACTTGAATGGAACATTCACTGAAATTAAAAATTAACTTAAAATATTTGATGAATTGTTAAATGTTTTTTAAACAACCCATCGTAAGTAACGTAGGAAACGATTTTGAGCACGTTACTTGCTGTGCACATAAGATTTGTATTACGGGTTCCATGCTTGTGACGCGTATTCTGGTATGCCGCGGACGTAAGCAACATGTATCATTTTCATTGCTTTAAAGTTATTCAATTTTCTACATGTTCTTTCTTAGAATGAATCCTAACATTTTCGAGGTTTTTGATGTTACTGAGTCGAAATGAATATCGAATATAAGCTTAGGATCCAATGTCACTCCGAAATCTTGAACTTCCATTTTGTTAATAATTATTGAGCCGTTCAGATCTTATGCATTGGTAATGATATTTTTGTTTCATGTGAAATTCACAACGAAACACATTTTTAGTTAAATTTTAAGGTTATGCTGTGAACAATAAACATTGAGACGCTTTAGGTCCTCCTGCATTTTTTGACAGTCAGCAGTCCACACAGGATGAAAAATATTCACATCATCTACATAAAGAATGTTTTGGGGTATTTGAAGCATTGTACTACATTATTGATGTAAATATTAAATAATAACAGTCCCAACAAAGATCCCTGAGGTACACCTGACGGGACGGTTATCCAGTCCGATTTAAAGCCACCTACAACAACCACGCGACTACGGTTTATACATGGGATGAGAGCCACCTGAGAAGGTCACCGCGTAGATAGTCAGATTTGCATAAGCAGGCATGATAATATGTTGTGAATCACTTGGTCAAACGCTTTGCTATAATCCGTACATATTGAGTTTACTTACACACGCTGATCAATATAATCTTGCAAAAATTTCGTGAATGCTATTATGATAGTTGTTATTCATTTTCTACTCATAAACCAACGTTGGTTAACATTGAGTGAGAATTTCAAGGCGGGAAACATCTGATCATATACAATTTTTTAAAAGTAGAAATTTAATACCGTTAACTGTATATCACCGAAGGAGAGAAGCCCACGTCAGTTTCATGCTAGTTTAAGTTAGTTGATAAGTTCATAATTACCACGCTTGAAGACCTTTCTTATTTGCTCCTTCAATGCAACAGATTCTGCGAATGCTACATCTATTGTACGGAGTTAAGTTAAATGTCTTCGACAATTAGTGAGACATTGAAGTGAGACCTTACAACAGTTACAGGCTCTTGTTTATATGTGTGAGTATGTATATATGTACGTGTATGTGCGTGTATTTGTACAATGAAAATGATATATATGTGTATGTGTTTATGAGTGTATGTATGTATTTTGCGTGCAAGTTATACATTGGTATTTTACAATCTAATCTTCATGGATGTCTTTTTCAATTTTCGGCACGTTTATATACTAAATCCATGTATTTACACTAGACTTCATACAAAGTAACTCTACTCCATTAGTCATCATGAAACAGGCAACCACCAGTGGCGGTCGGTGACTTTTTGCATAAGAGATGCAAGAGTATATACCTACCTAGTATCAAATATAAAAGTCTATGGACCAGCCCACGAACAAGATGCAATTGTCGACAAAAATAATCTGTAAAATTAGATCTATACAACCTTTATGCTTCACATCAAATATTACAGTTTCCCAATTAAATGATTTAAATAGGTATTCGGAAAGACATTCAATATATCAATCTGATTCGGCTATCCAAGACAACAAATAACTGTCATCTGAAAGGTGGTCAGCAAACAAATCTCTAATGGTACCAATACCAAGTCCGCTCGCTTCGGATAAGCTATTCTGTGCACTACGCCTACAAGCATTATAGTGGTTTTTTTGTGCGTTAGATGCTCCTATGGAATCTGTATTCGCTCTTACTTCAACCATGGTAGGTTTGACTAAACGCGCATGCGCGAATATCTAAAATATCGGCGTCATGGACGCGGAATGAACGGAGCATCCACTGTTTTGCTGGTGTTTGTGAGTTTACGCGACGTTCGAGTTACATATTTGTTTATTTATTTTGTTTATTTAGCACAATATATTATACATTTATATACATTATTTATAAATTTTGACTGCCCAACTAGGAGTATTATCCCGTTTTAGGACAGTCAAATAATTATGGGTATGAACATGTGGAGAATGATTTGTACAAAAGAAAGAAAATTGCTGAAATAAAAAGAAGAGAAAGAATATAAAATAAAATAATAAAAAAAGTTTAAAATATAGTACCTAACTGTTATTTGTTTAGCATAGCAAAAGAAAAAAAAGAGAAGAGAAAGAATAAAATAAAAATTAAATAACCAATTAAAACATAAAATAGCCGTGGATTGTTTCGCATAGTTGTTGAAATGATAAGCCTACATACATATTTTGTATAAATATGAATAAAAAAGAGAAGAGATAAAATAAAATAAAATATGTAATTAAAACATAAGAATGACAGCTGATTTCTAATTTAAAAGTAATAGGTAGGTACATACAGATAGGTGATACATATAATAATATAGATTAGAAGAATGCGTCAGGCGCTCGGAGCAGCCTGACGCATTCTTGCCGGTCTCGTTATCCCTTATTAAATAAGAGGGATAAATAACATTTTGAGACCTTAAAAGTGTCAAATAATGTTTATTACTCTGTGTACATTACATGTGTGAACTCAAAATAATTTTATCGTGAGTAGTGTGGACGTATAACGAGTTTTAAGAATATGTGCAGATTGTTATCGTGATTCATTAGATGCGAAGTGTTATGGGTAGCGAACATTTACCAGATGTGGTCATTTGTTCGGTCGTTGGGTGTCATAGCCGTACCTCTGCGCACCCCGCAATTTACTGCAACCCCCGCTGCTTGCCGCTCCGCCCGCAGTCGCTGTATTGTGTACGACTGTGGACCATATGACCCGTTCGGTGTGTGGGCCACCGAAGTGGCCTTCTAAGAAACGCACCAGAGAAGAGAACCAACTGATGACCTCTGCAATCTCTACATCCCTAGCTGCCCCCGCTGCCAACCGCCCGCGCCTGCCCCCCGCCCCTAAGCACATGGACTAGGAAGTCATCGGACTGATCCCGCGCCCTTCGGTTTCTACCAGTGCCGTACGTATGGAGTGATAAATGACAAAATAAAATACCTAAGAGATAGTGTTTAACAACAATCAATAATAATAAACAGTTCACAGTGACAATCATTACAGTGTATTATTACGAGTATATACATTTTCGTTAGCGTTGATTACATGTTATTTTTATGGTTTCTTTGCAATTGTTGTTATGAACTGCAAATTTATTAAATATACCCAGGTTTTGAGTATGTGTGAGTAAGATTAAGTTAGGTTAAGTTAGATTAAGTTAGATTAAGTTAGATTAAGTTAGACTAAGGATGTTAAGTAGATAACTAAATACATAAGGTTAATGTATTATTGGGGGGCAAGAATTCCAATAATCCATGCGCTTGATAGCTGCAAGACGAGTTGTTATCTAGCCCCCTACATAGTTAAGTAAATTGAAATACGTAGATATAAAAGATATTTTATTTAATTTATCGGGGGGCTAGAATTCCAATAATCCATGCGCTTGATAGCTGCAAGACGAGTTGTTATCTAGCCTCCTAAGTTAAGTAAATTCTAATGTAAAATCCATGCTAATTTGTACAGCGCTCTTGAGGCGATTTTTCGCAAAAACAGCGCTATATAAGTTATCCAAATTTATTATTATTTATTAAGGGTATCTTTTACTTAGATCATTTTTTGTTGGAATTTTTGTTATTGTTTTTGGTTTGTGTTTGATTTTATTTTTTGTGTAGTAAAAGTTCACTCTCCTTTCTTCCTAATTGTTGAAACCAAGTGGTGGTCAATTTACGAAGAACACCTGTGCTTTCTTTTTTCCAAGCATCAGGCATGAAGTTGTATAGTTTTGGACCTAAGAAAGTGAAGTGTCTTTGAGCGAGAGATGTTTTGGTTGTGAGTGTTACAATTGGGTTTCTCCGTGAGTGTCGGGTGTTGTGAGAGTGGTTAATAGATGGGTAGAGGTGGCGTTGTTTATGGGTGTTTAAAATTAATTTTCTCATGTACAGTTGTCTTACATCTAGAACTTCTAAGTCTATAAATAGTGCATCACTGTGATATCTAAATGGTTTTTTGAGGATTACCCTTAGTAGTGATTTTTGAGCTTTTGCTAGTTTGTCCAAAACAGTTATATTACATGTGTATTTGACCTGCTCCGTGTGTCGTATTGGTCTCTGAGATTAGGACCGTGGCGGTGTCTTTATTGCAGTATCTAGTGCGGTTTAAGGCCAGAAAAAAAATAAATCCAAGGCTTTTTAGTTCGGAATAAATGTATAATTTATAATTAATAAAATTATACTTATTTTAAACCTAGAAAATAAGGGAAGCGCAGCATCCACAGTATGTAAGGACGGACCGCGCCTGGCAACCGCCTAGTGATTTAACGTATCTACTCTGTGTAAATGTCTTAATTAATTATGATGTATTTTATAAATAAATAAATAAAAACAATCGTTTCAGACGACGACATCTAGAAAATGGCCTTTGGAATTTGAGATCTAATTATATTGACAAAGACCAAGGTTCGTAGAAAATGTTTAACGCCTTTTTTACGAATCTTGAACATTGGACAGAGACCCAAAAAATGCAGCCAATAAACGAATGCAGAGCTGAGTAGGGTTAAACCATTGACGTAGGATAAACGCCGGATAGTTGTGCCACTTTTCACAAAAGCTCTATTATTAAAAAAATATGTACTTTCTAAGAATAACGCATTATGAATATTAATATGTAGGTCTTTAATCTTTTACAGTAACCTATTTTTGTAAACATAATTAATGTAGGATTTGAGTTAATGAATTTTTGCCTTTTTTATTTGCGAATTAAATAAAAACTATTCAACAATAAAACGTAATACAGCGTAATTTCAACTCTAATGCATGCTTTGAAACAAAACGTTGACCGAAACCACAATCAGTAATAAAAATATTCAATAGAAATAACTTACCAATATCATTTCGACGCCTGTCAAAGGTTCGCCGCCGAAGATTTTCGTTCACACAAACACTCCAACGCCTACCCCGACGGTTTACATGTCACCGAGGCCTGCGAGAGGGGCACTTCTAATTATAGTTAGGTGCTAATGCCACCAACATCCCTAATATAGTTTATTCAAAACCGGGGCACGTATTCCATAGAGGCTTTATCCAGTATCCGGCTTTTACCCTACGTATGGGTATTTGTGTTATTTGGACTTTGTTTTGAAATTATACCTACATAAATTTAACTTATTTAACTCTTAATGCGTTGAAATCATTAGCTCGTTGGTATATTCATTTTGCTGTCAAAATAGGCTAGGTGTAATATTGTATGCTTAACAGTTTTCAACTGTCCAAAGAAAAACACAGTGTTTGAACTCAGATGAACCCACGTACTGAGTAGTAATTACCAGTTAGTTACTAAAATTAGAGCACCGGCGAAAACATAATAAATATGGTCCACTTCAGTCTCTTCGAAGTTTGCTCAGACTTAGTAAACATGTTTTCGTTACGAAACAAACATGTTTTGAACATGTTATGTAATGCTGCGTACACATTTGCGCATCGAGTGCGGCGTTTCTCGTCGTTTGCGGTTGCTTCGTTCCTTTCCCATAATTCGTGGTTCAGCTCGCAGGTTCGGCTCTCTTGTATATACGCAGCCTTAGGTCAAGCATCGACAAACATTATTTTTTTTTATTTTATATAAATACCGCACAAGAGTTCCAACTGCTACCGTCTGGAGTGAGACTATGGCATCCCCCAATCGGGGAATATTGTGAGGCTGAAAGTAGTGGGGAGGGAACTTTCACTTCCACTCTGGAACGTGCCGCAAATATAATATATATATTTTTAATTTGGATTGAGAGTCGAGAGTCTTACACCTCAACCACGGAGGCCGTCATTGTCCTCGTTTACATACATATTTCCAAGAAACTAAACAAGTTAGTTTTATCCATAAGAAGTATATTGTGGCTTGCCCAACGACCCTAAAGAGCAGTTCGCACACGGCAAGTATTTTAGTCGAGTAGAGAGTATATCGAACAGTATTATTACCGTAGCGTCTGCGTGGTTGAATTTCAGAACCCAGCTACGAGTGCACGTCGGACGCCACGCCATACGCGCCGCGCCACAAATAACATCTGTGTACGTGGAATTTCACACAAAGCTACTGTTATAATTCGGTTTCGAATTCAAGAATTACACGAGATGTCGCTACTTCCATCAGCAGCTCGCATGTGGACGTTTCTTCCCTAGATATAAATACTACGGATTTATAGAATTTAAGTATCTTTCCGGATATGGAGAGATTCATTGCCTGTCACGGTTACTTTAACTCGGTGACTAGCTGTTATTGGATCACAGTGGATCCGAGGAACTGGCAATTTTTGGAACCAGTTCTTATCGGATTAATAAAATGGTTACTACACTCAAACTGGGCGAAGCCGAACTAAAATGCGTCCGAACACCACCAGCCTTACTAAAAAACCCAGTGAAAATTTTATTCAATTGACAAACGGCCGCGGATGTGAAAACATTACTAATTAAAAAATTGTTCATGGAAAAAAAAACACTTGGTTTACACGGCCTGAGGGGGTAGTTTATCTCTGTTTTATCAATGATCTTTGAACGAAATTTGAAATTTTTGCAAAATATTTTGAGTGTTCTATATATTTCTTATTTTTGAAGGTGTCGTAAAAACAAATACCATTTATGAAAACTAGATAAAATTACCTTTTAGATTTGTGTAATTGAAATACGCTTTAGTTTTTAAAAACTGCCATATATTAAGATTCAAACGCGAAAAAAAATGGATTTTATTTTCACCAAAACATATTTGATGACAGTGTACAGAAATTTATAAAAAAACAAAATTAAAAAAATACTGACCTTTTATATAATGAATTTGGAACGAAACTGCCACCTCACTTTTTCCTCGTGCATACAATAAAAAAATAATAAAAAATTTCAAAGTTTTTTTATTGCCAAAAAACTAACCTAAAAAAATCATACCGACTTTTATAACAGATTTCTTGCAACTTTAAAACGTTAATTTCATTGATAGGGTTAGGTACACATGTATTAGATATTAATATTTAAAAAAAACACCACTTTTATGAAATTCACACAAAATAAAATACTTTAGAGGTAAATTTGAATTTTCATGTTTCACATAAAATACTTATTGACATTTCAATTTTCAAAGTATGATTATGGTTATTATAACTTGACTAAAACTCATTAAAAACCACAAAAAAAAAACCGTAAATATATCAATTATGCGAATGTAATAGTGAATTAGTCATATTAATAGATATTACAATCAGATTTGTGTAAAATTTCACACACACCCGCGAAGTGAGTTTTTTTTGGCGGTTTTAACGCGAATGACGAATGCGAAGGCGCTGCCATCTAGCGGTTCTGTAGGAAAACAAACAATTAAATTGTGTATAGTATGAAAAATTACATTGTTGCCAAACTTATAAAATACATTTTAAGAACAAATCTTATTAGTAATGTTATCGTGTTTTAGTGTATTTTTGTTTTATTCATGTTGCTGCAGCAACGCGGGTAATCGGGCGTGCTGTGGTTTTTTTTAGTAAGGCTGCACAACTTTAGTAGAGTAGTTTAGTCAGCTCTTTGGTAGGGCCAATCCATTTCGCTGTTTTTTTTCCGCGAGTAGCGAACCCCACCACGCATCCCTGCGCACTGATATGCGAACCCGTCGTTTTAGAAGAGTTCATTATTAGACACGCAGATATGTCGTACCGTGGGAGTCAAGTTGCTACTTCTTAATTTATTCTGCTATTAATCTCTTTTCATGTCCATAGCTTATTAATTTTAATTCCACTAATTTGTTCTTTCACCTCTTCTGAAATAAGCAATTCAATAAGCTAAATTAGAATATTTACTTTGTTGCTTGGTAGCCCGTCATCTTGCAACGCGCGTTTCACTAATGAACTCTACTTGAACGTAATGCGAACGATCTTCGGCGAGTCAAGTAGCAAGTTACTCTCAACGCAATTAAGCCATAAGAAAGGACTTGGCCGTCATTTTTTAATGAGGGTTTGAATTTTGAATAAAATGTAATTGGATCGGAATGCCAAGTCCTTCCCTTAGGTACTTTGTAGTGTCCGACCGAAACAAGACTTTCTACCGAAACCGAAACCGAAAACGAATCTTAGGTACCTGTCCCAGTTTCAGCCGAAACCGAAACTTTTTTAGGCATGTTACAAATCTATTGTTTACTGAAATTTGGCTTAATTTTTACACTTATACAGACGTGTTAAATAAAATAAAATTGAAGTTTGTAAAAAAATAATGATTTTTATTTTTTATATTACTACTTTAAAACAAACCAAAATTAACAAAACAATTAACAATTTGTCAATAATCAATACTTACGTTATAAAGAAAATACCTCATTAATTGAGTTTTTTAATTTTAATTTCGTTTACAATCACAAAATTCTTATTACACGTGTTAAATGAAATAAAAAATAACAATAAGTGAAGTACGTGATAAAATAATAATTTATTTTTTTGATATTATTGCTATAAAAAAACAAAAATTAACAAGCATGTTAACTACTTCTTAATGATGATGATGATGGCGAGTGACATACCAGCCACGAACTCACTCGAAGTTAGCCGAACGACGCGCGTTATTTCACGAGTTTCGTGTGGCCGAAGGTTCGGCAGATTTTCTGCAGAAATCGAAACCGAAACTTCGGTCGGTCACTAGTATTTGATTTAGTCACTGGGCTTACCATTGTAATTAAATTTATAAATTTGTTTAAAACCACCTTTCGAGAGTTGACGTTTTTCAGAAAACTTTTTTTAAAGTTGACGAAATTCGGAAAAATATTTATTGATGGTAAAAATAATTTTTCTTATAGAAAAATGAAATAATTCAACTTTGTATAAACCACTTATATGATTCGCAAATCCGTAGTTTTGAAAAAAAATACAGGGATAAATATTCTTCATATTAATCATAAAGGAAAACGTTTAGATAGCTTAGAAGCTTTGGAAATTAAAAAATCCCTTAAAAATAATGAATCTATTATCAACAAACAAAAAATATTGTCATATAGCCCAATCATGGATTTGTTCCCCTACCCACCCACTCTACACTAATACCTACCCACCCAATCTACATTATTATCTAGCAACGGCTCCACCCCTACCATAATAAAACATTGTTCGAAACTGTCAAATTAGTATAAGCTTTCCCTGACGAAGGAACGTTTGTTCCGAAACCGGTCGGATTTGCGCATCATATAAATGGTTTATACAAAGTTGAATTATTTCATTTTTCTATAATGGATAACCACAAAGTAATAGCTACATTCAAAAATATAATTTTTCTTATCTTTCACAAAATTTTCTTTCCTTATTCCAATAGCACCTCTAGTGAATTATAAATCGACGATTGTAGTATATTTATCTGAAGAGACGGACTACAAAATCTATTGAGTAGAAGGAACCCATTGTCAATTCAAATGATATTCTATTAAAGCGCTCCACAGAATTCAGAATCTTCGAAACAGTTATTTACATTTTAGATTTTTACGTACTTATTTCACGTGAGTGGTCCATCAATTCCTCGTATTGCACAACTTTTGTGCAAAACTACTTACCTTTAGTACTATTTCCTTCCTTTTAAATAACAAACAAATTTTTGAATATTATGATTCAACACGAAGACAGTCTTTAAATAATTTCAGGTTAATAAAAAACGTCCATCCAGAATAATGTATAAGTTGCATTGCAATTAATCGATCTTTTGAAAAAATATTAAAAAATTATTTTGGGTGGCGGGTATGGGTACCTAACATTTACGACACCCCTGCCATCGGTCACCCAAGTAGTTCGCTACGTTTGGTGACTTAGCAGGGATGCCTGGGTTCATGGGGTGAGGTTGGTCTAGGTCTTGGTGGCGAATGTGTTTACCCGCCTGTTGCATGGTTGCAGGAGAGACTGGGTGAGGAAGACCTTTTCAGCTGGACTCACTCAACTCATCGCCTTGCACCGCAGTGGAAGGGATGGATTCGTACGTCCGTCTCATAATCCTGGACACACGGATGCCCAGATTACTCCCCACCCCTCATACCTTTTTCCTTCCTAGAACTTCCTCTCCTTCCTTTTTCTAAAAAGACCCTCCTCACAGCATCTCCAAAGATGACGTAGGTCCTGAGAGAACTTTTTCCTCAGAGCTTTCTGTGTGGAGCTAAAATAAAAAAAAAACCAACCAAAATGCTCCTGACGTCATTCGACTCCAATCGCAGCACCATTTCGAATCATTGTGGACAGATTGATAACTATTGTGATGTCATCTATATCAAAGCAGACAATTTAACAAAAAAAAATTAAACATTAACTTTTAAAAGCATTTTATTTAGGCGATGAATATTCTAAAAAAAAACAAGGGTGCTTTAGACCACATGACACACGACTGAAGTAAATTTTCATAACGCTTTCGTCACGCATTCACCAGCTTACTCCCCAAGTCAAGCGTGCGTTTTACTTCAAAGAAGTTTTACTTCACAACCAATTAATTCCTCATAATTCCTTATTATAAGTCATTATTTTAATAAGATCTTGGATGCTCACTTCTACTACTCTGTGAGATTTTTTCTTCGGAATCTTCAAGTAGCTACTAATTACTTTCAAACTTTATGCTTTGGCTTCATTTAACAGATACAAACCCATCCCTGTTCTGTCCCCGATTTTAGATAATGATCAATATAATATTATAACATGTATTTAGTAATTAATTTTGTACTATTATTCCTGAAAGGGTGACTTTGCTTGATACGTTTTTGAGTTAATCGAAACAACCTTTGTTAAATTAGATGCCAAAATAGAATATGTTCATTAGCAGCTCACTCGCTCGTCTGCTAATTCTAATATCCGAAACAATGGACAATCTAAGCAATCAAATCGAGGTTGACGATACAAAATTGAAAATCCCGAAAATAGTGATTTAGAAAATCATCCGATAGGAAGTGAATACGACAGAGGAGATCAGCAGAAGAGATTCGTACATTTGGTGAAAGGCCATCATTCGGAAAGAAAACTTTGCTTGAATTCGGTTAAGCTGTGTTTACTGACTGTTTCGGAATAGCCGGGTAGTTACTTGCTAACTTTCCTCTTTCGATTGTATCTCCCCCCCTTAAATTTCTTTAGCAACATATACCTTCGGAAGCAATCTTCCGAACAGGTTTTCCATTGATATTCTTGGTGTAACTCTAAGTGATCAGCTCAGGTATGGGGACTCCATCGAAGCCAGAGTAAAGTTAGCCGCCCGCAGATACTTTAATAGTACACAACTGCTAACCCTATGCAAATCACAAGTGCGCCCCACGGTTGAATTTGGCAGCCACCTCTGGTCTGGAGCTCCAAAATACCTGACAAATACCCACGGTTCTGTGCAGAAACGGGCGGTCCGTTTGATAGATTCTCCCATCTTAACAGACGGATTGCAATCTTTAGAGCACAGGCGTCGGGTGGCGTATTTCCAATGGTGACCCGACAATTCGTCCTGCGACAATTCATCCGGCGACAGTTCATCCTGCGACAGTTCATCCGGCCGACAGTTCATCCTGCCGACAGTTCATCCGCCGACAATTCATCCGGCGACAATTCATCCTGCCTGATCATTTAGAAGATTTTTATTAAGTAAGTATGCAAAGAGGATATACGGCCGTATAACCAAAATCGATATACTTATATCTGAAGGCATCTTGAGTGGAAATCCGCTGTAAAAATATTTTTACTAAATAGGTTAGGTTAGGTTAGGTTGTATGGCCGTATATCCTCTTTGCATACTTACTTAATAAAAATCTTCTAAATGATCAGGCAGGATGAATTGTCGTCGGATGAACTGTCGGCACTGTCGGCAGGATGAACTGTCGGCAGGATGAACTGTCGGCTGGATGAACTGTCGCAGGATGAACTGTCGCCGGATGAATTGTCGCAGGATGAACTGTCATGGAACCATTTCCAATCCCTAACGCGGTTGAGTCACTCTAGCGACTGAGCCGCGTTAGGGATTGGAAGGCGTAAATCGCCTTACAAACACTACCGCATTTCAGTCGCGCTAGTGACTGAACCGCGTTAGGGATTGTTATGCATAAATCACCTTACAAAAGCTATACCGATTCAGTCACCTACGCGCTTCGTTGCTCTATCACTTTCTGTGAGGGCGACGACCGTAATTATAGAAAGGTTAGCAGAGAGGATGGACAGCGTTTTTTTAGTTAGCATTTTTTTTACATTGAAAATTTATTTTTAAGTTAAAAAAAACGC
The DNA here is from genome assembly GCA_917880885.1 of Limnephilus marmoratus. Taxonomy (NCBI): domain Eukaryota; kingdom Metazoa; phylum Arthropoda; class Insecta; order Trichoptera; family Limnephilidae; genus Limnephilus; species Limnephilus marmoratus. Next base: position 21,258,790 of record OU862919.1, on the reverse strand, counting down.
GGGTTTTTTTAACTGAGGGTGACGACCGTAATTATAGAAGGGTAAGCAGCAACGAAGCGCGTAGGTGACTGAATCGGTATAGCTGACTGAAATGCGGTAGTGTTTGTAAGGCGATTTACGCCTTCCAATCCCTAACGCGGCTCAGTCGCTAGAGTGACTCAACTGCGTTAGGGATTGGAAATACGCCGTCGGGTGGGAATGCTATATTTGTTCTGACGGTATTACAATAGAAGATGCTCCAAGGAACTAGCATCATTGATCCCTTCGGCACCGGTGCATAGTCGGGAAACATTTGCACACGGTTGACATTTGTTACATAAGAACGGGTCGTTTCTTCGACTCGTTCTTGTGTTCAACAGCTCGGCTGTGGAATGATTTGCCGGCCTCTGTGTTTCCTCCTTCCTACAACATGGGTCTACAGACTACAGACCAATGTTCATTCCTCCCTCTCTTCAAAAAGACCCTCCACACAGCATCCCAGATGACATAGGCCCTGAGGGAAATTATTTCCCTCAGGGCCTCCTGTGTGGAGTTAATGTAAAAAAAAAATACCTAAAGTTTATTTATTTATAAAGTAATTATGTCGTGAGCTATTTTCTGGCTTTAAAATATCTCTTTAACTAAAAATGAAAATGCAACAATGTACATTTTTTAAAAGGTCATTTAAATTATTATTTTTTAATTATTATAAGCAATAATTATCAGCCTGAAACACTTAGGGAACGTACCCATACTACGTGACCAACTTTTTGCAATTTTTAACCCCCCCCCCCCCCCGGTGACCAAAATCCTAAGCAACCCGCCGCTCATTTGTATGGAGCGTGACATTTTGAAGACCCCCCCCCCCCCCCCTAAACGTGTCACGTAGTATGGGTACGTTCCCTTATGTATCTACATTGAAAAAATCTTCCGAGAAAAGATACATGCCGCCAACGGGACTTGAACCCGTGTCCTTCTGATTGCCGGTCAGGTGCTCAGTGTTGTCAGGTCAAGTCCCGTTGGCGGCAAGTATCTTTTCTCGGAAGATTTTTTTCAATGCAGATGAGTGTTTCAGGCTGATAATTATTGCTCATAATAATTGTTACCCTTTGTGCTATGCATAAAAATCTTGTCTTAAACTTTAGTTTATCAATTAAAAATAATAATTATTATTTCTACTTTAGCTCCACGTAGGAGGCTCCGAGAAAAGCAATTTCCCTTGGGGTCTATGTCATTTTTGAGGAAACTGTATGTAGGATTTTTTAGGGAAAGGAAGGAGAAGAAGTTTTTTAAAGGAAAAAGGTAAGAGGGGCGGGTAGGAATCTGGGAATCTGGGAAGAGGTAAAAAAATATCTTTTAACCAGTCTTTCCCGATTCAGGGTGAGAGACACAGAGAGAGTTGGTGGGCAGACACATCCGCCGTCAAGACCTAAAAAAACCTCACCCCATGAACCCGGGCAACTCTGCTAAGTCATCAAACGTAGCGAACCACTTGGTACCAGGTTCAAGGGGTGGGTAGGAATCTGGGGGTCAGTGTGTCCAGGAGTGACGGACGTATGAATCTATTCTTCCCGCTGTGATGCAAGGCGATAGATGACTGAGAGAGTCCGGCTCAAGATGTCGACAGATCTTCCTCGTCAAAAGATCTCCTTCGTCAAGACCTAGACAAACCTTACCCCATGAACCAGGGCAACTTTGCTAAGTAACTAAACGTAGCGAACCATTTGGTACCAGGTATGAGGTGTGGATAGAAATATTATAATATATTGTGCAGATCGGGAAACCGAGTGGATAGAAAATACATAAAGGAGCTTTTAAAAATGTTGATCTAAAAAACTTATGTTAAGTTAAAAACCTTAACGTTTATGTTATTTCGTGTGTGTATTACGATAAATTTAATGTTTTATTTTTTATTTATTTAATGAAAAAAATATGATTTAATGAATTTCTACGCCAATGAAGAGTACTAGCTCTTGAGCTTGGCGTAGGAGTTATTTTACAATTATTTCATTTTTATAACATACATTTTACTTAGAGTATACAATAAATATAAACTACATATAAATATAATATATAGGTAAACTACAATTATTTCACTTTTATAACATACATTTTACTTAGAGTATACAATAAATATAAACTATGTTGTGAGTTGTGATCAAAGATATTGAAATATAAGGTTGTGATTCTAATTTTTGATGACGTGAAATGAAGTTATTTGGTTGGTGACGTTATGGTTTAAAGATTAATTTGACCTTTTTCTTGAAAGATACGAAATCTGTTATTTGTTTATTTCTTCGGGGAGACTATTAAAATATTTTATGCCTTTGTAAATATAATTATTGTGCATTTGTTGTGTTGTGAATATTTTTTACAGAGGTCTTCAATTTTTGGTACTTCGAAAATTTTGAACAATGAAGCTAAAGGGGTTGGTTGTTTTTTTTTAAAATTACTTTAATAATTAGTTTTTGTCCCACTTTTACAGGACTTACTAATTTTTCATAAGCACCTCCCCATCCAATGATTCCATACTCAATTAGTGATTGGACTAGTGCGTAATAGATTTTTTTTAGGTTGTTTAATTTGAGAATGTTTCTTAATCTAATGAATATATAGATACATTTCCTAATGCGCTTAACAAGTTCACATATGTGTCTGTTCCATTTCATATGTTGGTCTACAATTACACCGAGGTACTTTATTTCAGGTTATGGTACATGAATTATTACAGACATCTTTGTTACATTTTTTGTTGTGTATAATTATATTAATGCTGGGATAAGTTTTGGATTTATTTATTGAGAAAGGAATATAAACCGGTTTTAAATGTACATTAAAATATATGTATGCATAGATATTTCGTTGTAATCAATAATAATGGGGGTCATATAACCTTGATTAAAATTGGAACCTCTCGGTAAAAAAATAAATAAAACATCAATTCATTTGTTTATATTTTTAAATTAAAATGTGTTACATGCTTTTTTTTGCGTTTGTTTGACTGTATTCCCAAATTACATGAAATAAATATTAGGAAATTATAATTTGAAAGCTCTTCGTGTTTTCCTTGAAAATACGTGGTATTTTGGAACAATGGCGTTGCATAATAGGTGCGACATTTTTAAAAGCAATTAAGCTGTTTTCCTCACAGCACGCAATTTATTTGTTTTATTTATTCAAATGTACGAGGGTTGAGGAATGGCGCCATTGTTGTTATTATTTATCGTTTTTGGTCAACATTATTTAGGTCCACACCGTCAAACGATGTGCAGAGCCAAAATTGAAAGGATATCTGGTTAACAAAAATATCAATGTATAGTTCGTCCACTAATACTCCGACACTTTGCTTGTGGAGAATAATTCAATAATCATTATTACCAAGTAGCCAACCTGACTGGAAGGAAATAGGTACGACTAGATCTTAGGGATCGTCCATTAATCACGTGATGTTTTTTAGCAACTTTTTAACCCCCCCCCCCCCCTCCTTAGTGATATGTGGTGAGGTCAAGACTAACCCCCCCTAAAATCACGTGTATTTTTTTTAGTACAAAGTATTTTGAAATTTTCAGAATATTATCACGAAAAATAAATGCACGTGATATCTCATTATACCCCCCCCCCCCTCGTGATATTTCGTGATTTTTTCCGAACCCCCCCCCCCCCTTTCGAGCCTCACGTGATTAATGGACGATCCCTTAGAACTAATGCTCACCGTCGCGCCCACATCTGGGCTCGGCAGAAAAGGGATCGTAGCGATTTTTCCCTGCTGACATCTTGCGGAGTAGTTAGAAAGCTTTTACATACATGACATCTTGCGGAGTGGTTTGAAAGCTTTAATATAGACTACAAACAACAACAATAATAGTAAAAAAATCCATTCACCAGTTTTACCAGTTTCTCGCTTGTACCTACTGCTGACACCGTGTACATTACTTAGAAAATACACACACAAAAGTGCCTACATAATATAGTATATTATATTTTAAGAATGAAATGTTACAAATTCCAAGTACCTAAACATGCTAAGTAATTATGACTCTGTATCAAATATTGTTACATATTTTTTAAAAAAAAGTATACAATATATAAGTCCCACAAGTTATGAACGTGAACGAAGCGAGGAGTGTGTGCCAAAACAGAGCAGTGCGGCGCGCGGCGGTCCGTCCTTTTTGTCTACACCTGCGGCAATGGCTTGATAGTTAAAACTGGTACAGTGGTAAATACTCTTAGTATTGCAAAAATACAATTCAGAATCTATACGATGCTAGGAGCAGTTTGTGTCGTATTCATGGGGTGAGGTTTGTCTAGGTCTTGGCGGTGGATGCTTTTGCCCACCTACTGAACGGTGGGCTGGATCATGGGGTGAGGTTTATCTCGGCCTTGGCGGCGGATGCTTTACCCATCTTCTGTGTCGGAGAGCCGAATCGGGAGAGACTGCTTGAGGGAGATTTGACCACTCCTGCCTGACTCTGTCGACCTCTCTATCCTTAGATAAATAACCTCTCTATCCTTATAATTAAAATAATTAAAATGATTAAAATAACCTCTCTATCCTTAGGGTCTTCGGGTACGTTCCCCTACTTCCCACTTACTATCGTCAAGGCACAACCGAGAAACCGGCTAAAGGGTGCGGATGTTGAGATTCATTCACGGCAGACCGATCACCATACACATTCTGGCTGGTACTGCCAGATGACGAGAGAGGTATCCCACCCGACACAAGCGTTCTTCATATCACAATACTTGTTTTCATTATCTTTTCTTGCAGATGCTTGCAACATACGCAAGATGCCATTACCCTGCGAGCAGCCGCCTTTTATGTTTTTCTCTTATCTTTTTTTAATTTGTTTATCCCTGACTTGCTTTATATTTTTTTGCATTTTGTATATTATGTAAGCACTTGCATACTGCTTCCTAACACTGTATGCAGGGACACTGGAGGTCTAGATTCGTTCAAACTTAAATGTAGATTCGTTCTTTCAAAAAATTAGAGTCCTTGCGAGAGCCTTGAAGGAGTAACCATCTGTTACTTATACCAGGGCGGGTAAGAGGTGGATACCTCCACTGACTCTGTCGACCCATCATGATGGATGCACGTTCGTCACTCTTGAACACATTGACCCTCAGATTCCTACATACCACTCATTCGTTTTTCCTTTCCAGAACTTCCTATCCATCCTTTCCCTAAGACCTTCCAGACAGCATCCTAAGATGACACAGGCCTTGAGGGATTTTTTCCTCAGGCTCTCCTGTGGGGATAAAGTTTAAAAAAATCTGAAAAAAAATTGAGTGACTGTCTACTCACATGCATACTAAATACGGTGTATTTTTTCACACTTTTATGTATGTGTGCATGGCATTTATGTATTTTATTGGTTTGCACTAACTTTCCTACAATCTTCATTTCAATAAAAAAAATTATATCATTATATTTACCCCAAGATTTTGCAAACTGAATCCGATGCAGCAGATAAGTAACTTTTATTTTGTCCCACAGTAGCCAACTACAAGTACGCTACTTCGGCGGGTCCTTAGAATGCTAAAATCAATATTCCTCATCTTTCAAAGGCAAACATAAAGAGTCATCGGCGAGATTGAAAATGCCCCATTGTGCCCCGGCGATAAATCCTGCAATTTTTCTAGAAACTCTTCCAAGCTGCATCTTGCTATCTTGTAAAGCAACCTTTGGGGAATTTATTTGCAACCGGGTTGCAATTTAGTCAGGAATCATCGCTACCACAGCACACTGGAAGAAAGACTGATTCTTGGAAATAATAAATCAGGATAGAGAAAGTATGAAATTGTACATTGACTGTTATGTTATGCCGTGTTACGCTACCACGGATTCACGGCAACGCAAGATTCCTGGTCAATGCATAACACCCCCAAAACAAATAACGAAAATACTTTTGGCCGTGAAAATCTAAAAATGTGTTAGGAAAAACGTTGTTTGCTGCTATCCACTCTTTATTCACGTTTGTTCACTTTCTCTAAATTATTCATTTTTTTTAATTACCTTTAATTATTAAGTTTTTGGTTACCTACGTTTCTACGCGCCAATCTTTGAAGACCTATTTTTTCGAAACCGACAAGGTAGAAAAATCAGAATTAAATAACGCAAATGAGTAGATCGCTTTATGCGGATTAGAAACCTAATAATCGGTTCTTTCTACTAATTTTTATTTTTATTTTTATTTTATTTATTAACAGAAACAAACAGTACATTACATACATTGGTTAAAAAAAATTACAATTATTAAGGGGTCGTCCATTAATCACGTGATGTTTTTTTAGCAACGTTTTAACCCCCCCCCCCCTCTGGTGATATGTGGTGAGGTTTTAGACCACCCCCCCCCCCGAAATCACGTGTATTTTTTTAATGCTAAGAATTTTTAAATTTTTCAAAATATTATCACGAAAAATTAATACACGTGATATCTCATTATACCCCCCCCCCCCTCGTATTTCGTGATTTTTTCCGACCCCCCCCCCCCCTTTCGAGCATCACGTGATTAATGGACAACCCCTAAGAATATTACATGGTGGGTACCTATTATGTGCTTCATTGTAGTGTCTTATTTATGGTATGCGTATTAAGTAATTTACCGGGTTATGTATGTAGTGGGAAGGTGTGCGTGTGTGTGTGTGAGGGTGTGTGAGGGTGTATGTGTGTGAGTATGTATGTATGTATGTATGTTTGTACGTATGCGCATTGAACAAATTATATTGTTGACATGATGCTCTTTTTAAATTAGGGCAGTGAATCGGAGAAAATGTCTATGTTAGAATTTAGATTAATAACAGTGATAAATAATCATACGAAGAAAAAAAACAAACTTGTCGAATACGTGCGAATTTGTTGGTTTTCAAGTCTAATCAAAATAAAAAATAATAAACCTCACAAGTCACAAAATAAAACGCTTTAAAAAAATTATTCACAAGACAAAGACCTAGACATACCTCATCCCATGAACCCGGGCCCCCTTTCTAAGTCACCAAACGTAGCGAACCACTTGGGGTGACCTGTGGCAAGGGTGTTGGTTGTCCAATAATTGGTTCCCGGGGCGGCGGTACCCATACCCGCCTCCCAAATTTAAACTACTACCCTCTGGAATCTACCTCTAGAATCGTACTCAGTACCTTCCTCGGAATTCGGCCATCAGACATTCTTAGTACTGTCCAAGCCACCTCAACCTAGGATTTGTTCTTCGTAATGCGAGATCATTTACTAATGGAATGGCAATAAGAAGAACATATGAAGCACTGGTCCGCAGCATTCTGGAATACAGCTCAATTATTTGGACACCCTTTGAACAAAACCATATCCTAGAAATAGAAAAAGTACAAAAATGGTTTATGCGTTACCTGTATATGAGGGAATATACATACTACCCATTCCTGTATCTATCCTGTTGTTCAGAATAGGAATGCTCGATCTTAATACCTTGGAAGCCCGCCGAAAAATATTTTTGGGGAAACATTTTTTTAAGCTGATCTCCGGTACTGTACTGAATCCACCTATGTTGGAGGAGATTAACCTATATGTCCCTAACGCGTATACTCGTGGGAGATCCCACACACTCCGCTCCGAAAGCGAGAACTTCTTCCTTTCAGAATGCCCCATTAAATAGAGCAATTCAACTGCTTAACGATTCTGCATTGAACATTGACATTTTCAATGTTACCTATTTATTTTATTTATTTATTTATTTTTATTTAAGTACATAAAACAGGCATTATGCCCAAAAATTTATATACATGGATTATTTAAATTACAAAAATTATAACAAAAATAATATCAGTAATAATTAGCTACTCGTAAATATGCAAAAGTGAATGACGAACAAGAATGAGTAAAAGGTAGAGTACAAAAGAATCACCAACAATTTATTATTGGCACCTGTGCTGATGGGACAATGATTTAGTAGGTGCAATATTTCCTGTCTTTGAATAAAGGGCTTCATCACAATATCAGTTTTATACGATTGATGGTAAAATATATTTTTTGAAGTGATTGAATGGGTTATTAAAAATGTCAATTTCATTATTAGAGCAGTGTATAGTGTTATAATGTCTTAATCTTCGTGGTAAAGGGGAGAAATATCCTGTATTTGTGTGGTAGGTAGATATATAGAAAATATCTTGCATCCTCCTTGTTGAATTTCTTGACGGTGTGTTAATGTTAATTTGGGATAAAATGTTTGGTGTATCAACTGATGCATGTATAATTTTGTGCAGAAGCAATAAATCAGCAAGTTTCCGTCTTCCTGTCAGAGAGTGTAGTTTATAGTGTAGAATTCGGTCTTTATACGTTCCAAATTGATCAGATATACCTTCGCAATAAGCAATAACACGGGTTAATTTTCTTTGTATGGATTCGATTCTATAATTATGAATCTCATAATTGGGAGACCAAATAGTGGATCCGTATTCGAGAATACTTCGCACAATTGATTTATATAATGTTAAAGTTAATTCTGCACTTTTAAAGCAATTTGTGATTCTAAGCGTTAATCCTAATATTTGTGACGCACTTTTTGAAATGGTATCTACATGTTTATTGAAGCTAAGTGACGAGTCAATATACCTATAGAGAGTTCAGTAACTATCTTTTGACATACGTCTCAACATGTGAAACTGCCCCCTTGACCTTTTTTTCTGTTATATTTTGTAATCTTCTTCGTAATAATTTGGTGTATAATTGTTTTATGGAGAACCTGAAAAAATAAATAAATTGCGATTTTTCTATGAAGAGTAGCAGTGGTTCAATGTTTAGATCATCTCGGATTGTCGTGTTCTTATATGATCCCATTTCGTAACCCAGAATATATTGAATTTTAATATTCACGTGAAGATTTTTCAAGGTTGCTTACAGATAAAAATATATGTAAGACTTACGACTGAGAGTGTTTTCAAACTTAATTGTGTTTGACAGGCTGACGATAATAATTACCAGAACGCTAATTGATTTTCTGCGAATTGAATGTTGCTGACTCGTTATTAAGTTATCTCAGTAATTGTATAAAGTTTGGTTTTTAGGATTTGTAAAGATTACCATAATGGATTTATGGATTTCATAATTCTTAGAATTAGTGTTTCTCGCATAGTGCGCCGTACTAACTTGGCACTAACTTACAAAACGGTTATTGGATTTTGTCGCCTGGAACAAATAGATAAATCTCAAGTTTGCTCAAGGTGGTAAAGTTGGAAAATTTTGTTAACCCTCTCATACCCAAGATGGCACCTTACGTTACGTAATTTCTTAATCTTTCATTCTTCCATAAGCTCACAAAATGCTGGCTTAAATTTCCCAAAAACGTGTTTTTAAAACTGATTATTTCATAAATGAATGTTTATGAGAGATGGAAAGGCTGATGGAGATATTGTAAGAAGGGTGAATGCAGGTAACTCTATTAATGGAGGACTGAACACCGTTGGCACCAACAAAAATCTGTCCAAAGAAGCGAAGCTAGCCGTCCATACATGGCAGTGAGGCATGGAACTGGGGAGAGGAAGGATGAAAGTAGACTGAATACTGTAGAAATGAGATCCCTGAGGCGTATGTGTGGTAAAACCGTGTACGATCGTGTAAGAAACGTGGAGATCCGCAAATAATGCAATGAATGGTTTGGGCATGTAGAGCGAATGAACGAGGAAAGGAGTGTAAGGAGAATATATGACGCAAATGTGAATATTAGAAGAAGTCGGGGACGCCCGAGAAAGACATGGCACGACCAAGTGAATCGAGTCGGGCCATGTCAAGAGTCAGAATAATAGAAGAGCATGTATGAGACGATGTATGGATGTGAACGAGGCAAAGAGTGTGTGCCAAGACCGAGTTGTTTGGCGGTCCGTCCTCTCTGCCTACCCCTGCGGACAAACGGCGTAATGGTTAGTTAGTTAGTTAGTTCATTCATAAATCTTATAACATGTCATGAAATAATTATTGCCACACATAACTTTTAACAAATTTTAGTTGACATAATGCAAAGTAGGCAAAATATTAACATCTGAATGGTTATAAAAATTATGATAGTTTTACTTGTCTTTGTGATATTATTTATTGAAAATATACGTGATACCGAAAAATACAGTGAAAATTAAAAGATTAGGTTACGACCAAGACTCGAACTTGGGACCTTTCCTCCTTCCGTGAGGAACTTAGTAACAAACTGTACGATCAACTTATTTACTTCCGATATTGATATCCATCTATACATTCGCAAGCAAGGTTCCGAACCTAACTGCAAACAAATTAGATATTAGTTATGAATTTAGTAAAACGTTCCCAAAGGCATATGCGTAAATAACTTAAATATTATTGTATCGCTGGCGTGTCAACTTGGGACCAGAAGAATGTTTTTGAACTGGCAACCCGAAGGTTAAAGAACTTTCAGAATATGTTACGACAGATTTAGGTGTGTTTTAGTCTTCTGTAGATTACAAAATGCTTTTAGGGAAGTGGAAAGCAACGTCGGGAAGAAAATTGCATTGTAAAATTTTAAGATATTTATACAGGTTGGCGCAAAATTAATCATCCAATTTTGTTTTTGAATAACAATTTTAATAAATAAAAAAATGATTTTGAGTAATGGAAATCTTTATTTGGACTTTTACAATTTTTTCTGTTAAGTGGAAAAGATGATATCCGTCAAGTGGCTGCCGCCAAATACACATTTGTGCCCGTTTTATCGCATTTTCCATGACTTTCCCGCAAGATTTCCGGTGATAACTGTTCGCATTCCTATCGAATATTCTCCTTAAGGGCTGCGATCATCTGAGGCTTATTGGCATAAACCCGCGACTTCAAATAGCCCCAAAGAAAGAAGTCTGGGATGGTTTAATCGGGCGATCTTGCTGGCCATACCAAATCGCCAAAACGAGAGATTACGCCACCAGGAAACGCTTCCTTCACAAAATCCATTGTGGCTCGTGCTGTATGCGCCATTGCACCGTCATGTTAAAACCACATGTTCACCAAGCTCCGCTCACCCAATTCCGGCAGTAATTAGTCGTTTATCATGGCCCTGTAGCGTTCGCCAGTAACAGTGCCCGTATTGCCAATGGCATCCTAAAAAAATACGGCCCAATCGCTCCTCCCGCGTGAACGCCGCACCACGCAGTCGTTTGTAGTGGATGAAATGGCTCTTCGTGCATCACACGAGGATTTTCAGTGACCCAGAAATGAATGTTTTGCTTATTGACGTAACCGCTTAGGTGGAAATGCGCCTCGTCGTTCATGATGACTTTCGACACAAAATCGCTAAAACCGTCAAAGCTTAAATCGACACAATTATTCTACGCTCTTGCGGAGTATAGCGCTCCATTACTTGTCTGTTTGTATTCTGCAGCTGTCTAGTTCACAAATGTCAAATATGATTAACGTACGACGCCATTTGCAAAAATTATAATATCTTCCGATAGGGTGATTAATTTTGCGCCACCTTCTATTTTTAGAATGCCGTCGCGCAAGCTACCTGCAGGAAGGGTGCACTTGTTTTTAGAACGTTTCTCTCGCTTTCGGAGGCTTGTAGAATTTTGTCAGTTTTATCAAATTCATTGAGGAGTGTGGTGGCAGGGCTTGTATAAAAATATAAAAATAAGATTAATATTAGAAATTGATGTGTTGTGTGCAGTGTGTAATATCCGTGATTTCCGTAACGGTAATACAAATGACTAATTAATGCGTTACATTTTATTTACTTTGAAAATAGGAGGAAGTAGACTCAAGCGATACAAGAGACACAAAGATACATACAAGAAGCATGATGTAATTAGGTTAACAATTGTTTCATATTTTTGAGCAAAAGCATAACATTTTTTCTGAATCTGTATAAGTAATCGACGAAAATGTCTATTTGAACACACTCTTTCTTATTATACAGTCATTTGGGTCAGAGGGCTAAGATGTACGATATTATTTTTGTAACAATTAAAAATAATTAATTTCTGCAATATTGTTAAAATAAGTGACAAATGTAATATAAATAGTTCCACCCAATTAAAACTTACTGCGGGGCGATTCCAGTTCTACTCAAGCTTGAGGAATAAAATTGTTCTTAGCCTTAAAAATTAATGCCCTTTCCGTTGTCATCCGGGCGATTCCGGTTCTATTGAAAGATAAGGAATTGTTAAGGTGAATTTACTGAAGACTTGACTTACGGAAAGAATTAATTAGCTTACAATGGACATATTATTCTAAAGACATTAAACTTGTTATTTATATTTTATTAATTTTTCTTTTATCTATATTTCTGTAAATTTTAAAATTTTATTTATATAATTGTAAAAATGTAACTATTAAATCACTCGTAGACGAAATCCGTAGTCCAGTGGCTAAGACTCTTGACTCACATTCCGGAGGTCGCGGGTTCGAACCCGGCATGCGCAAATAAATTTTATTTGATTAATTTGTGTTATTTCACAATTAATTCATTTAAAATAATATATAGTATATTTGCGGCATGTTCCAGAGTGGAAGATACTATTAGTATCGCCCTGGTGTAAGACCACCATTCAGAATTGAAACGTTGCTTGAAAATGGCTTTAGCCGTGTTTAGTGACCAGATCTGAATAGCCAGGTACTTCCCAACCTTCCTCTTCCCCACCTCCTTCCCCTCCCCACTACCTTCAGCCTCACAACATACCCCAATTGGGGATGCCATAGTCTCACTGGCTCCAGACGGGAGCAGTTGAGATTCTTGTGCGGTATTCACTGTAAAAAAAAAATAAAATAAAAATAAAATAAAATCTAATGTAAAGAACCCGTTAGACAAACTGCTAAAAAGTAGTTTATCGGAACTTTTTGTCTTATATTTGTAAAGTATATTTTTTTTTACATGGGCTCCATATAGGAGGCCCTGGGAAAATAATTTCTCTCAGGGCCTATGTCATCTTTGGGGATGCTATTTGGAGGGGTTTTTTAAAGAAAGGAAGGAGAGGAGAGTTCTGGGAAGGAAAAGGGTTTAAGGGGTGGGTAGGAATCTGGGGTTCAGTATGTCCTGGTCATCCGCCTCCAAGACCTAGACAAACCTCACCCCATGAACCCGGGAACCACTGCATAATCATCAAACGTAGTGAACCACTTGGGGTGACCTATGGCAGAGGTATTGGTTATCCAATAAAGGTTCCCGGGGCGGCGGTACCCATTCCCGCCTCCCAAATTGCAAAAAATAAAAAATAAAATAAAAAGTTCTTAACCTTAAAATTAATGATTTGTTCGCAGTGATCCATGGGAAATGGAATCGCAATCTAAAAAGGTTAAAAAGCCATCGTCCAAGAGAACTGAAATCGCAGTTAACCTAAAAGTCGTTAATGATGTTAACGTTAAGGATAATTCCTTATCCTTACGCAGAACCGGAATCGCCCAATTGTTAAGATTAAAAAATATATTTGCAAAAATGTTATGGTTATGGTTTTTTGCTGTCAGGTTCTATTACAATCAAATGAAACGACACACATTTTATTTTAAAAAATCATTGGTTTATTATATTCATGGATTTCTTTGATATAAAGTTTGCCTGGTTTACATTTTTGATTCGTATTCTGACCTACCACGACATTTTTTGCGATTGCAACCATCTGCCTCAAATAAACGTTTGAAGTGCTGAAAATATTAAATGATGTTGAACGATCAAAAAATAACAGTGTAATCAAGAACTCTACCAGTAGTCATTATTTTCATAAAGATGTTTAAAATCTGCTCCAAATTCAAGGGGTAAAGTTACTGCTAAGCCGTTTTATCAGATCGTTATTTTGGTCGCTAATGAGATATCCAATGTCTTTTAATATTGAAGATAAAGCCTAGGGATTTAAACTGTTAATCAATTTGCACTGAGGATGAAATTAATAATTTTAATTGAAGCATTAACTAACTCAGATTGAAGATTTATTTCAGATTTGTCATATTGTAAGAAGATTCATTCGCCCATATTATGCTCTTCTTGAAGTCAATTAGCTGAATAATCAATAATTCCAGCGAGCCAAGTGTTTACGGAATTTCTTTAATTAGAATAAAATTTTCATAAACTCGGTTGTTAACGAAATTACGAGATAAATAGTAGAATGTTCTCGAATCTTTATGAAATAAGATTCATGGATATTCACTTAAAAACAATTGCTTTATATCGTGGGGAGAGCCGACAGTTGAATCACTCGCTCTCCGCAAGTTCGAAAACTCAGCTGTCATGGAGAGTATTTTAGTTACTATGTTCTTGATGGCTCCGTTACCGACAGCATAGACTGTTTTATTTCCTGGCTTGCAGAACTAACCTGCCGATGGTCATGCCAGTCGTCTTTAAATAGAATCTGTCATTGTTAAGTAAAGCTGTCTTATTGTTAAATAGAATCACTTCGAATATCGATGGATAAGTATATTTTACATTAATGAAGCACAAGCTTTGTTGCTGTTAGTTTAAATCTTATTATCCATCAAAAATATTTTATAAACTCTTTTAGGAACACTTTGAAATTTTGAAAATAAAAAAAAATGCTTTATCTCGTGAGGTGACCCGACAGTTGGCTATTGGTCCACTTATGATTCGTGGGTGGTTCGAAAACTCGGTTATGATGGAGAGCATTAGTTTCTATGTTCCCGATGGTTATCTGCGTTACCGACAGCATAGACTGTTTTATCAACCGGCTGGCAGAACTAACTTGCCAATGGTCATGTCGAGAGAGCTGTCTTGTTGTTAAATAGAATCACTTCGAATATCGATACATTTAACCTCAATAAAACACAATTGAAACGGCTGAAATTTTAATTGTGTAACGTTTTTAAAATAAATAAATAAAATAAAATTATTAAATAATTACGAGTAGGTACTACTACACTTTGACTTTCAAATTTTATTTGCTATTTTCCTATAACTAAACGCACATCTCAGTAACGTAAATTTTTAATCTTTTTAGCTTGTGGCGAATGGCGCAAATCCTTTCTCGAGCGATAGCTACGCAAATTTGGGTAGATGATTTTTACGAATTAAAATGAATTATAAATTTATTGGTACGTTTCAAATTTTTTTATGAGACTTAAAAATAAGAAATAAACGGTGAAATCTAGGTAGATATATTGACTTTTAACTGGAATAAGTATGTTACGGTTCATAAATTTTCGTATTAATATTTGGAGGTACGATTTTTGCAATGAGCGCGGCCGAATCGAGAACCGAAAACCCGTAAATCTCTATCTCGAGTGGTAGAATTAGTAATCTACTAATATTTCTAACGGTTCGTCCTAACATTAGAAAGGGTATATTTATCCATAACTCACTATCTCTTTTCTCTTACAAAATGATAATATGTCATTAATAATGTCTGTCGATCTCCGCCACTATCCTGGAAGGGGTAGTTGAAGTCACCAAATCAGATTATCTTTAGATAGATTTAATGTAAGAGCTTGGAATAGTAAAATATGTATTAATTTTTTTAATGATAATGAGCGTAGGTTCTCGGTTTTTTCTGTGTTCTCCGCAACTTTGCGCAAGAAAAGTGGTGTCTTCAACATTCCGATAAAAGTTAAAAATAATCGTTTGCAGGTAAACGAAATCATCAAGTTTAAAAATGATGATTTAGGCTAGAGATATTTAAATTGCACGCGTTTTCCACAATACTATATGTTTAGTTTTACTAGATGGAATTTTTTTTATAAAATAGCTGACCCGGCGAACTTCGTACCGCCTCGGAATCAATAACTGTAGTGTTAACTTATTAGCTGAACAAAATTAAGTTTTTAATTAAGTTCCTTCCTTTCCGTACTTTCCTAAAGAAACTCTCCACACAGCATACCCAATCCACATCGACATAGACTCTGAGGTGAATTATTTTCCTCAGGGCCTCCTATGTGGAGCTAATTTAAAAAAAAGGTAAAAATCACACAATGAAGCAATCATCAACGCGCAACTGTTCGTGTTTTGTTTTGGTCAGTATCAGAGATGGCGTTGTGTACGGATTTATATTTTTTGTGATTTTCTTACTGGTTGAACATTTTCACAATACATACTACACTTACCTACATACAAAGATGCATAGCTACTTACCTACTTTACCTCATACTACTTACCTACATACATCATAGACCCCGTATTTGTAGCTTTTATTGTCACATGTTCCTTTCCTACCCATCCATGTATACCTGTAATTTTATCATACTCACATTCAGTCTTTAATCAACCATCGCTGCATGAATATCTCTAATATACCGCTTACCGCATCCGCAATTAATCCCACATACCGCGACTAATATAGTCATAAGTGCAGAATAAACTCAGCCAAGATAACAGAGTGCCACAAGGTTCCGCAGTGAGTCCTTTTTTTCCTTTCCTTATGTGCGTTCTTTTTTAACTGTGCAGTGGTCAAAACACATTTCAAAACACATACAAGATCCTTCGACATCCACATCCGCACATAAAACACACATCACTTACTTACGGGAATTTCGTTTTATTTTCTTTATACGTTTGAGGGAGATTTATTATAATTATTGTATTTTTCCTTTGGAGGGGTGTAGACATACGTTCACTGTTTGTCTCATTTTCGACTGTTGGCATTTGGTGTGTAAGAAAAAGGGGCAGCATTATATGTGTAAGAACAAAAGCAAAACAATCAGCGCATTGACATTTAACGTTTTTGAATTTTCGGAATTCGCTCACTAATCAATATTATGCTTATCATAATATTGCTGCAGCTCATTCAAAATATGAGAATTCGTTTCATACAAATTGTATGAGGAAAAGAATTTTCGTGAATTTTTCCGATGTTTTAATAGCTATTCTACTATTCGGGGCGAAAAAAATCCAACAAATCAAAGATCATAAAAATCGGTCCAGCCGTTCCTGCGTTATAAATGGTGTAACTAACCCGACTTTCTTTGATATATTAAGATTCTTCAGGCAGTCGCACTGCTTATGAATGACTATATCAAGAGTTAGTTATCTTGGGAGTAATAATTGAACAAGAAGTAAAAATTCGATATCCAGATTCCCTATTGGGACCTAAGAATGCTATTTAATGTACATTTATATTTTTTTGTAAAATTCGTCATTAATAATGTAATGGTAAATTGGACTATTGATCAGAAAAAAAATTGGAATAGTTACTGATTAGAAAAAAATATTGGTAAATTGAAATATTAATCCCTGGTGTAAGCTAAAGCTCATATAAATGTACGAACGTAACAAAAGGTTTTCGGGAAATATTTACTTTTGAACAGTAGGTTTCCAGAAATCCTTGGTAAGCCTCTGTACGACAGCAACGAAGGCATTAATTAATATGCAATAATAATTGTTTAATAAAAAATCTAAAATTAATTCAGTCCAACAGAAGATTGGCAATTGATGATTTGATAATTAAATTCCCCATCGATAGCCCTGCGTACTGTAATTAATTTCATTTCATGTTTCTAATAGAGTCACGTGAACTAAAAATATTTTTCACTACAAAAGCGATTTTATAATATTACAGTTTCAGTTTCAGTTAAACTTTACTGCAGTTTACTAAAACTGCAGTGAAGTGGAGTGCAATATCACAAGTGGAGTACAATATCAATATTGTTTTGGAAAACGAATTTACTCAACGGGTCATCTACTGTAGAATATTCACTATTCTCTGACGGTTAGCCGTTAGCAAATTTTCCCTCTGCAAACAGTACTAAACAAGAAAAACCTGAATTTCATTCGTTTCTGGGAATTTTCCCTCTGCAGACAGTACTAAACAGGAAAAAACTGAGTTTCCTTTGTTTCAGGGAATTTTCCCTCTGCAGACAGTACCAAACAAGAAAAAACTGAATTTCATTCGTTTCAGGGAATTTTCCCTCTGCAGACAGTACTAAACAAGAAAAAAACTGAATTTCATTCGTTTCAGGGAATTTTCCCTCTGCAGACAGTACTAAACAAGAAAAAACTGAATTTCATTCGTTTCAGGGAATTATCCCTCTGCAGACAGTACTAAACAAGAAAAAACTGAATTTCATTCGTTTCAGGGAATTTTCGCCAAAGTTTGAACATTTCGTGTTTATTATCTATATATATTTATAAATCAAAATGTGCTTGCTTGGGTGAATATATGTGAGTAAATGAGTACATGAGTATGTGAGTATGTTAGTATTTATTGCTATATTAAGCTAGGAAATGTTTGAAACTTTCAAAATACCTTCTTTAAACCCCCGCGAAGGCTTCTGGATTATTACAACCACATGACAATACATCTGAAAAGTTTTTTAATCATTTTTTTATTTTTTATTTTATTTTATTTTATTTTTTTTTATTTCATATATTTTTTATTAGTAACAGATATTTGGTTTTTTTTTGGCTACCACACTAGGCTAAGCCCGTGTTGTGGTAGTCGTACATTTAATATTTTAACATTTCAAAAAATATTAAGAAATACTTAAAACTAAAGAGAAAAAAAAGACCATATTTTAAAGAAAAGTAAAAATGAAAATTCAAATTCAAATTTTGAAATACAAAAATTAATAATAAAAATTAAATGTTAAGAACTCAAGTGTTCTGTATAAATTAAAACATATAATTATATAAATCAAAATTAAAAACATATATAAAATTAGTGAAAAACTAAGAGAAAAAAATAACAACATTTTAAAGTAAAATAGAAATACAAATGGAAATTAAAATTTTGAAATGCAAAAATTAATAATTAAAATGTAGTGTTAGAAAAGCTACAAAAGCTACATTACAAAAGCTCTTTCCAATCTGTCAAAAATGTCAAAATTTGAGAATGACATTTTGCAAAACAATGATTGTTAAAACAAAATTCTTTTTTCGGAACTCTTTTTTTTAAATTTTTTTATTGTTGATACATTATTTTACAAAATTTCATAGTACAATCCAGTAATGTTGGCCTCACTGGGTTGTTTACCCGTCCTGAGGCCCCCATTTTATAATATAATAATTTATACATAATACAGCTTGAAAAAAAAGACATATACAATGTTGGTGACGAAACAAAAAAAAACATTTAAAATAGATAGATAAATTTAAACGAAAAATAGAGATCAAAAGTTAAAATTAAATTAAATTAACAAACTAAAAAAAAATAATAATAATTAAATGAAAATCCAATACTTTGAATCGAATAAAAAATTATAGTTATTATGAGTAGGTACTTATGTAAGGTACCAAATTAGATTGATTGTTCTTAATAAATAAAATAAATAAATAAATAAATAAATAAACATGAATATTTATGAGGCGGGTATGGGTACCGCCTTCCTGGGAACCATTTATTGGATAACCAACACCTCTGGATGGATTCATACGTCCGTCACTCCTGGACACGCTGACCTCCAGATTCCTACCCTCCTCTCATACGTTTTTCCTTCCCAGAACTTCCTATCCTTCCCTTTCTTAAAATGACCCTCCACACAACATCCCCTTAGATGAAATAGGCCCTGAGGGAAATTATTTTCCTCAGGGCCTCCTGTGTGGAGCTAATGTAAAAAAGAGATTATTTGTAATGCATGAAAAACGAAAATTTGAATAATAAAATTGTAATAGGTGGCACGCGAGCTGCTTGAAAACTGAATGTACTGGGACTGAACATATGGAATGCGGGAGTGGGGGGTTGGAGGGACGGGGGAGTGGGAGAGGGGAGAGGGAAGGCGGGGAAGGTGGAAGGGGAAGGGGACGCGGAAATGGAACGGAGACGCACGGTTAAGGACATGCAGGGAGAAACAATTTAGTTCTTTGAATATGGCATTGCAACGCATGCCGGGAACCAGCTAGTATTAAATAATATTGTAGAGTTATATATATTATCAACATTTATTAATTTTCGTTATTCAATCTGTTAAACACAACTGTCGAACAGTTTGAATCAATTATTTAGATCAAAAATTTTAGATTAAAATTCTTAAACAAGCGATACCCAGATAATGTATTGATTTATTTTACTGCATGATTATATGATTTGAAATGGGAGTGGTACAATACAAAATCTTTTTTGAAAATTTAACAAATCTGCCAACGACCTATGGTATAACCTTATAATACTAAAAATAAACATTTTTCTCAAAATTTAAAACATGTGAATGCTAGATAAAAGAACAATCTTTCGAAATCCATTTATATTTTTTTGTGGAAAAGAGTCAACACGTCTAAAATCTGATTTAAAAATGACATGTTTCTGGTTTTCTCTGATAATACCCTCTTAAGGGAGATATGTAAGAAATCGGTAGAAATTCGGGTAGCGGCGCCTTAAACGCGATGGTACATACTAGTATCTACTAAAATAAAATATATTTAGATAACAATTCGTTTTCCTACTCTTGCTCTCCAAAAAGACTAGCAAAGAGATTCGCGAAACAGATAAAATCGTCATTTCTTATTTAGAAATGGAATCACAAGGGTACGAGTATATTTAGCCGAGGCTCAGTGATATTTTGAACGCAATCTACGCTTTTATGCTTTTTTACCGAGAACATCATTTGTTTATTTGTGAGTTTTTTTTCATTACTGAATGGAACTGACATATTTATGGTATTAAAATAAATGGAATGTTGATTAAAAAACATTTAATTTCACGCGGAGCAGAAAATCTGTTGTTTTATTTTTCACAAAAATCTCCTGAGAGACAAAACTTAAGAGAAAATATAAGGTATTATATTGTATATAACTGTTGTTGTCACTGTTACCCTCATCCGAATAGTGAGCGAAAGGGACAACCGCATCCCAGGCTGATTGTAGCTAAATATAATCGTCAAAATCGTGGTTGTGTATTTCCCTACTTTCTCCTCCAAAATTTTTTTACTAACGGTGTTTGAAGAAAATATTCTATATCTGTACGTTTTGTTTTTTAAAAGCCAACTGTGTATACTGAACACCTGTTAATGGCGTTTAAACTAGGCACTTTAAATATTTTGAAGAGTTCTAACTCCTGTAAGAAGTAACTTATAAAAACATCAAAACGTAGGAACATGCCGGTCTATATTATATTTTTAAAAATTGCACCAGAGAGGAAATCGGGGAATGCGTTTGCATAGACAAAACGCCGTCCACGTTCCTCGTTGATGTTTCTATCGTCAATATCTAAATCTATGAAAATAAAGACTTTCTACAAATATATATAGACAAAATCTGTTTTATTGACATAAATTTATATAATAAAATTTACATTATTCAGGACAGCAGTGACATAATAACGTAACATAATTAATGTAATGTAGCGTGCACACTGAGCTCCATAGGTAGGTGCATGCTATTGAAATAAATAATGGTACTTTTTACAAACACTACGGCAATACGCTAATGAGCATAGAAGTCCTATGTTATATTTGCGTTCTAATAAACTACCATTAACCACAGAATTGTCCTCGACAGGTGAATGTAATAAATATTTCCAAATCGATGAATGCAATAATTTATTACCGAGTTCAATTGAGCATGTTTTGTTGTCGACCGCAATTAAATTGTGACTGAATATCCTAGAAAATTTTTTATTCCATGCGGAATATTTTTGCTTGATAGGTATGTAGAAATATATCGGTAGTATGTACCTACGAGGGATGTCCGTAAAATAAGGTATCCAAGGTGCTGAGGTCGCGAGGAAAAATTTTACGCACAATCCGGTAACACTGGCGTGTAGCCTGGTTTCCCCCTGCCAAATCCCCACCACGCTGTACCCTCTGTGACGCTTAGTCTCGGCGTGGCAGCCGTTCGCAATGGAGCTTCCACCCGCCGCCCCCGCCAGATGTGAGTCACGCTCTGTAATTCGTTTTAAACTTTGACTCGGTGAATCTGAATGACGCCACTGGGATTGTTTCTTTGTCTCTGGTATCGTGAAGTGTATCCAGGTCTCATCCCCAGTCACAATTGAGTACAAAAATTCATCGCCATCGATGTCGTAGCACTCGAGGAATTCGCGGACTGCTTCAGTCCGTTGTTGTTTGTGATGTTCGGTAAGCATTTTGGGACCCACCTTGGGCAGACCTTGTAGGTTCCCAAAATCTTCTGTTAAAATCTTATCAATAGGGTCTTACTGACATTAGGAATCATATCACAGAGCTCCCGAACCGTCACCCGTCAATCAGCAATCATTGTTTTTTCCACTTTGGCAATTTTTTCGTCTGAAACCAATGGCCGTCCGGCACGCTTTTAAATTCTCTGCACCATTTGCGCACATTTTCGCACTCATACACTGTTTTCCATGCACTTCAAGTAACTGAGGATGCACCTGGCGGGTGCGGCGAGCAGAAGCTCCATCGCGAACGGCTGCCACGCCGAGACTAAGTGTGACAGAGAGTGCAGCGTGGTGGGGATTTGGCATAGGGAAACCAGATTTCGCGTAAAATTGTTCCTCGTGACCGTAGCACCTTGGAGACCTTATTTTACGGACAGCCCTCGTATTTAGGATTGTTATAAAATACATTGTATTATTATCACTGTACTAAAGATTAATATTTATAATAATTTAAAATACAATAGTTCTTATTTTAACATCTTAACATTAGGAAAGTTGGTACATATTTTAGGTTTATCTACTGTCTTAGAAATTTTAATGCAATAGAAACATTCACCTTGTTGTGCTATGCTGCGTCAGAATATCTGTTCTGCAGTGTGGTATCTTTAACAAGTCGTTGCGTGATATTATATTAGCATGTAAATACCTGGGAAGCGTTCCAATGCCACTCAAAGAAAGAATGTGAGTTTTAATTTTTTTTTTGTATATACAATCCTTTATATTTTTCGGTCTGGTCACACGGACAGCAGGCCACATACGGTTTTCCGTGTGAGGAGCATAGATGTTCCAAATTTATCCCCTACCGTCACTATGTCTCCTTTGCAATCCCTCCCTCTACCTCTTTCTCGTCCCTCTCTCCTTCCCTGCATGTCCTTTCCCATGCGTCTCCGTTCCCGTCCCCGTCCCCCTACCGCGTCCCCTTCCCTCCCGCGTTCCCCTTCCACCTTCCCTGCCTTCCCTACCTGTATTTCTACAATCTCTTTCAAAAATATGCCATTAATAGTTTTCAATCACTTACCAGGAGTTACTCTGAACCCTTTTAGATATATACGAGTACATAGATAGAGCTAACATTGGCGTTCGAAGTATGGACCACAAACACCGGTTAATAAAAATGTTTTGCCAACATTTCACACAAGTGGTATCGTAGATAGGAAGTATCTCAATTGTCCGCTGTGATACGCAACGGGCTTCAGTCGGTTTGTCGGTTACAAGCAGTCACCGGGCACAGGTTTCTTGCGATAACTTCAATATGCCGACATGCACTGAGCTCAGATATTGTGTATAAGTCGTACTGGAAAATAATTTACTCGTAGAGTAAGCAATGGTATAACCTATCACGGGTAAATTGGGTTTTACACTAATCAGTAGTCGTGTAAAACGTTAAAAAACTTCAGGAGCAATTCCAGTTTGCAGGTCATCGGTGTCTGAGTTGACTACGTCGAGTTCGTTCGTGGTTTGAAGAATTCGGGTGGGATCAACAGAGGTCCTTTCCTACTTCCCGCTCGGGAACAATATTTTACACTGATTTTGTAATGAATGTGTAGACTATATTTAAACAACTCAATGTTTCAGTCACTATTTTACACTATTAATACGTTGAGTAAAACCGAACTTGAAAACATTAAAATATGTTATTTTTATGAAAATTATCATCAGGGCAAGAAGACATCAATACGCTTTTGGCCAAAGAATGGATGCTTTGAGGGAAAGAAGTCACTAATTAAATAAGTTTTTTTAAAAATCCATTTATTAATTTTATTTTAGAAATTTGTACATTAAAGTTTTTGTACAAATTGATAATTAATTAAAACATTAAAAATTGCGTACTATATTTTTCCCGTTTGATGTAGCTCCTACATTACGTCTTGAACCTTCTAATTGGTGCGAACTCTAAAGTTTCTGGTAGCATGTTATAAAACTTCATCCCTTTGTAAACAACTATTCTGCATATTCGCTTGGTCCTTTTTTAATAGCCTGATTTCCTTGCACTTCCTTCTGTTATATCTGTGAATGTCCTTGTCATTTCATTACATAGTATAAAATGAAGTCGCTCAAAATGTATGTGCGCGTTAATCTTTTAAACTACGCAACGGATTTTCATACAGTTTTCACTAATAGATAGAGTGATTGAAGAGGAATGTTTATATGTATAATACATGTAAATTATATTAGAGAAAAGTCGAGAAATTCAAAGAAAACATCATTACATCATTACATAGTATAAAATGAAGTCGCTCAAAATGTATGTGCGCGTTAATCTTTTAAACTACGCAACGGATTTTCATACAGTTTTCACTAATAGATAGAGTGATTGAAGAGGAATGTTTATATGTATAATACATGTAAATTATATTAGAGAAAAGTCGAGAAATTCAAAGAAAACATCATTACATAGTATAAAATGAAGTCGCTCAAAATGTATGTGCGCGTTAATCTTTTAAACTACGCAACGGATTTTCATACAGTTTTCACTAATAGATAGAGTGATTGAAGAGGAATGTTTATATGTATAATACATGTAAATTATATTAGAGAAAAGTCGAGAAATTCAAAGAAAACATATTTTTGTGCGATTTAAAACGGCTGGCGGGCCGTACTATAGTCACTTTTGAAATTCGTTCCACGGAAGAAATTGGAAAATAGATGTCCTAGAGTAAGTAGGTATTTGATTTTCCCTTTTCAAATATCCAGTGTTGCATTGCAAGCATTGTATAATTAGTGGCGAGTTAATTAGTTTATACGTATAATACATGCTTATTATAGTAGAGAAAAGCCGATAAATTCAAATATTCAATTCAGGCAGCGGGCAGTGGGCAGCTGGCAAGCGGGTGGTGTGGATTTTATAAAGATTGGGTAATGGCGTTGTGTTTCGTTAGCCACAGCAACGTGTGGCCGGGTCTGCTAGTTGTATATAATTTTACTTATGATAAGTACTTTGGTAACAGGTTGTTTACATTTTATGGATAAATATCATCGTGTTCAAGGTCAGCATCTGTTTCACGGTTAGCCAATTTAGTTCCTTTACTATTTTTTATTCACTCGTGAAAAACTATTTCGCCGTGGTATTATTCTCTTTGCCCTGTTTTGGAGAATTTGAAACTTATTTTATGTTCTCGTTCGTTACACAGGAAAATAGTAAGTTAACGTGTGGTGCAATAAATGTTATTTTCTTAAAATAGAAATCAACCGATTTCTTAATGCCTTTATGTTTTCTTTGAATGTTACTTAATGACTTCTTGCGCTACACCGACGATTTGGTCCTTCTCGAGGTGTCTAGATTTAACATGAAAGACAGAATGTGGTGCTAATATCTTGGTTTTAGTCGTTTAATGCATGGTAAGAGTTCCGGGATAATTAAACCCACTCACCCTATCAAATGCATGTAAATTTGTAAAATGTGTGTATGTAAGCGGTGAAATGTAATGTAGGCGAAATTTTGGCAAGCATTTCATCGTGGCTTGCTTTACTCCGAAGCTCTTTTCACCTCTGCTCACTGTCTCGTTGTAGAGGAACTAATTTACGCTAAAGGGAAATCCTAAACTGATATTACTGGTCTTGTGTAGTTTCTCTAGAGCGAATTTACATAATTATTTATGAAATTTTGATATGAACAGATTGAAGGTGGTTTTAGAGGAAACTATAAATAATTCTTCAGCGATTTACACAAACGGAACGGTCACGAGAAATGATGAAACGAGACAAAAGTACATTAGTATCTATGGATGGTATTACATGCCTGGCAGTGTTCACGCAAGGTGTATTTATAGGCGTGAGATAATCGATACGTTTTCGTTGCTAATCGCATACTTATCTAAAGACTCGCTAGAAGCTTAAAAAATCAACATACAAACTTTTTTAAATCGACTAACGCCGTAATGCTCGAGAGTAAGCTCCAACACACCTTATAAGAATGTTACAGTTGACTTCTAAACCCCTCTCTTCACCCAAAAGGAAAATATTCACAAATAAAGCGTGAAAATGGATGGTGAGGTTCAAGTAGTTATATGCAACATGTAGACAAATCTTTCGATACGTCCAGTCTAAACCTAGAACTAGACTTACAACTCAAAACGACGAAAAATCTTCGAATTCGGTTTAGTTTTAAATACGATAAATAAAATGATGTAAGGACGGAGTTGGTTTTTTGATAATGATTTTTGCACGAGTTTTTTTAATAAATTAAACCAAAACTTTTTTATTATTTTTAATTTATAAACTAACGTTTAAGACATGATTTTTATGCATAGCACAAAGGGTAACAATTATTATAAGCAATAATTGTCAGCCTGAACCACTCATTTACATTGAAAAATCTTCCGAGAAAAGATACTTGACGCCAACGGGACTTGAACCCGTGTCCTTCTGATTGCCGGTCGGATGCTCTGACCACTGAGCTATGGCGGCTTATCTAATACCCGCCAAATAATTTAATATATACTGGTAGTATATTTTAGCAAGTATCTTTTCTCGGAAGATTTTTCAATGTAAATGAGTGTTTCAGGCTGACAATTATTGCTTGTAATAATTGCCAAAACTTTTTTAATAAACTCGAACTAAACACGAATCTAACAACCTATATTCATGAAACTACGTTTTTATTTTTAAATTCTACATGTAACCGGAGTTTTGATTTTTGTCCTATCCTCAATACGCCTCAATGCACAGTGCGATGCATTGGAATTCGACGGGGATTATGAAATAATCGGCAGTTTCATTTTTAAATGGAAGTTGGGTGTGAGAGAGCTAATCTATTGTTGTCATATACTAGCTGGTACCCGGCATGCGTTGCTATGCCATTTAATAAAGAAATTGTTTCTTCCTGCTTGTCCTTTCCCATTCGTCCCGTTCCCCTTCCGCCTCCCTTTCCTCTACCGCGTCCCCTTCTCCTCTCGCGTTCCCACTCCGCCTCCTCCATCTTTCCTCTCCCCACTCCACTCCCCCCTTCCCCCATCCCGCGATCCCCCTCCCGAGTTCCCCTCCCCCCTCCACCCCCTTTCGCGAACCCCCTACCCGAGTTCCCTTTCTCCCTCCCGCATTCCATACATTCAGTCCCGGTACATTCAGTTTTCAAACAGCTCGCGTGCAACCTATTGCAAATTTCATAATGCCAGCGCTCACCAGTAGTTTTATACAAACCTTGTCCTGCCATTAACGAACACAAAAAATAAGAATTATCCAATTTGGTGCAGTCAGATTCATTTTTATTTAAAAAAATATAAATTAACTATGACACCTGAAATAAATTTTCTCGCAAATATATCAACATCGTTTCCAAGGCAACAATTTGTTTTGCTTTTCTTCTGACGTTAACAATAACTCCAGAAAACTTATAATAAATATAATATTTATAATTTCATAACGCCAGAGCTTACCATTATATACAGCCTATTTTACTCGCGTATAAAAGCTTTCTATTGGTGAAAGAATTTTTAAAAAACTTTTATTTTGGTTTAGGCGTGAAAGCGTAACAAACAAACACGTGCAGTTTCGCATGTACATACATATAATATTAGTATAGATGTAGAAGATTTCGAAGTATGTAGATTTCTTGAGCTATACTGTAATAAAGAGTTTAGTGTTTTCTTCGTGCATTACAACCTTCTTTAGGTGTCTCACTATTTTAGCATTCATAAGTCTGTTTACTATTTGTAAATTTCTGAAGAATAAATCCGGAAGTAGGTACACTAATTTAATAAACCAACTTCTATTATCAAGTGAGCTAAGGTGGTTTCGGAATATGTTCTGATATTTCGTACATACATACTTATGTATATCATAAATCAAGTTTTTCTTTCAACCTTCGCCGACGGTATAATTTATTATATTTTCGACTGCTCACTTTTCCTCGTGATTTGATTCTTCAGAAAAAATTTTTCTGTTTCATAACCAAGATACACATTAGTTTTTTATTCAACAGAACAAGGCCTGTATTATTTAATCATAAAAAAAACCAAACCTTATTATTTAGAAGTGTTTTCTGTAATAAGGGATTTTCGGTTTGCAATTTGTGCGGAGTCCCTGGGTTCGTCAATCGAGCTCTGGAATAAGGCGAGCTCCTTAGATGTCTTCTTTTAATTCAAACAAAAGGTTGTTCGCACATTAAGATTTTGGAGGTTAGACTAGAAATCAAAGATATCAGAATTCAATAGGCTAGATCATACAGATGAGGGGTAAAACCAAACTATGGAGGGCGAAGAGAGGAAAAACGACTGTGATTCGTTAAAAAATCAATCTGACAGTATATAGGCATCTCGCATTATAATATCACCATTTAGTTCTTAAAAGCAAAATCTGCTTTGAATGAATAGACCTTTCTTCATGGGAGCGCGAATTGCTTGTCACGTTAATAACATATTTGCTAAGGCCAAATGTTCGCCCCGAAAAGATTCGCCCCAATTCACATAGCAATATTTTGTTGCCGTGTTTAGTTAAGACACTTTTACAAATGTTTCATAATTAACTTAGGGAACGTACCCATACTACGTGACCAACTTTTTGCAATTTTTAACCCCCCCCCCCCTCTGTGACCAAAATCCTAAGCAACCCGCCGCTCATTTGTATGGAGCGTGACATTTTGAAGACGACCCCCCCCCTAAACGTGTCACGTAGTATGGGTACGTTCCCTTACCCCTGTAACCAGCGACGAGCACATTGGAGAACCGCCCACATTCGCTATGTCAATATAATATGTGGGTAAAATGTATAGCGCAAGCTACCGTTTTTGGCGTGTTACTTCCGCGTTGTTCAGGACAAGAATGATGACGTCACATTTTAGATTCAAGCGAGGTTCTCTTCCCTCCCCATGGAGCGAGCTTGGTCCAAGGTGGAGCTCTAGTCGGCTCCATGGGGAGGGGGAAATAATACGTTTTTATTACTTAGGGCAGGTCCAAATATATTCATATGTCCGTGCTAGAAATGAAGCAATTATTTTCATTTACTGGTATATTGTTGATTGCAAATAAAAGTTCAGATACCTTGAAATCCATTTCGATACTGTTTGCAAATAGAATCGATCTGTTTAGAAAGGAAATGCATGAGTTTTGGAAAGAAATTGATAACAAAAGGTGTCGAAACTATCCATTTTGCTTCTAGTAAAATCATAGACAAAAGGATACAAAGACAAATTTGTTATAGAAGATCGAGATAAAATGCGACACAATCGTAAAATTAAAGGTAAAGGAGTCTGTAGACGGAAATGAAACAAGACGAATTTAAATTTAAATGACAGGGAGAAAATGAAGTTAAATATTTCAGAAAAAGACGAAACAACACTCAACAATTTGTACGCATTGGGGTATTTTGCGTGATGAATTGTTTATTGAGCTGACGCCTTGGTGCCAAGGAAAGTGGAATCCCTAGGCGGGTTAAAAATAAATCACACAGCGTACAACAAGACTTAGGAGTAATTTAATCAACATTATTTCCCACTATAAAGCTGGAGTAGGACCAAACAATGGATGCACTTTAGAAAAAGGATGGAATTTACTTTTTTCGACGTCTCTTAGATGCATTATTGAAATTAAAATTTTGCCGGTATTCATGGATACATATTTTTATTTTATTTAAATTATTGAGCGACAGATTTATTATCCATTTACAGTACAATATTTCTTCTTTTAATATTTTTTGCATTTGGCGAGATAGGTATGCAAATATGTTTTAAGTATATATAAAAAGTAATTAAATATTTCTACGATTTTAGAAATTTCATTCAGAAGCACCATTTCTCTTTGCATACTATGTTGTGATAGAACATATGTTATTCCGTGTGGTATCCTGAACAAGTCATGCAAACATAATACATATTTTGTGTCCTCTTTTGGTTGATATAATTTTATGCTATCCACAAAAAAATGGATGAATTGTTTTTTACAAGAAATATATTTTTTTGTCAAAAGTCGACTCGTTAAGAGTTTAAAGAAACCTGTGTGGTTTATTTTAGTTACAGTTTGTCAAATAAGAGTAGAAAATATATGAGGGCGCCACTGTTGATCAAATGGCAATATTCAACAAATAACTCATGGTGTTAAAGTAAAGCTGTGTAACCTACATTTTTATAAAAAATTAAAAAGGCATAATAGTGGAAAAAATATTTTTTCATTGCAGTATAGATACTCGCCGATCTCAAAATTAGAATTGCATATAGGTATATTATTATTATATCTTTGAAATTTTCTGTTAACATAATGAAGAATAACTATAATGTAATAAAATATAAAGCACAGTTTAGAAATTGCTCATATTTATTTAATACTAGATAAAGTACCTAGCGTTGCCTGGGCTTTAGATCATGTCTCTCATTTTAGATCTGTATATATTTAACTCATTCAGATCTAAAAGTAGTGTAACTAAACTCACCATTAGTGATTCTTCCTTTCTATCTATTGTTAAATTCAAATTTAGGTTAAATTAAATTAAAGCAAATCGCTTTATAAATCACCTTTTAATCAAATTTATGTCATGAAGAAAAAATGTTTTTTTAAAATGTGGTTTACTGTGTTCTATACATTCAGTGTCATTGCACTTCAAAAAAATATTTGACAGTTAAATTGGTGTTGCCAGTCTACAAATTTAGTAGTTCCAGTTTTTATATTTTCTACTCTTTTTTGACAGACTATAAATTAGTTGGATTATAGGTACTTCATCATCATCATCATCATTACATAGTATAAAATGAAGTCGCTAGTGCGCGTTAATCTTTTAAACTACGCAACGGTTTTCACCAATAGATAGAGTGATTGAAGAGGAATGTTTATATGTATAATAGGTACATGTAAATCATATTAGAGAAAAGCCGAGAAATTAAAAGAAAACATATTTACGGAAGAAATTGGAAAATACATGTCTTAGACTAAGTAGGTATTTGATTTTCCCACAGCAACGTGTGGCCGGGTCTGCTAGTATTCAATTAAAATGGAGTAGGTGAATAGTGAGTGTGAGGTAAGCCAAGAAGGTAGATATAAAATTACGTCCCCAATTGGGATATGTTAAGGGAGTGAGGAATGGGAAGGAGATGTGGAAGTGAAAGTGAAAGGTTGTTAAGATTCTGGCTGTTAAGATCTGGTCACCAAACACGGCTAAAGACAGTTAAAATAACGCAACGTTTTGATTCGGTATAATGTTCTTTTACTGCGTTGGTATTGAGAGCACCTATAAACACGGAATCAAATATTATGTCCTTACATATGAAATTGGCGTTTTGCCGTACTGGCAACTTTGATCTCAAATATCTTCTCTTTGGTTAGGAATTCCAAATTCAAATTTACTCATGTATTTGTGTTTCGAAAATTATAATTCATTTGTTTTTTCCTTAATTTTTTTTTTCTTTGCGTCACTTAGTTTACAAAATGGAAAACTTGAAATATCGCGTTATTTACGAGTACGAGTTCCACCGTGGCACCAGTGCTGCAGAAACGGTTCGAAGGATTAATGATGTGTATGGCGACGGTGCCGCAAAAGAAAACACAGTGCGTTTTTGGTTCCAACGTTTTCGTTCTGGAAATTTCGACCTGCAGAACAAGCCCCGTGGACGGCCGGAGACCAAAGTTGATAATGAAGAATTGAAGACTATTGTGGAAGCGGATCCATCGCAAACCACATCCGAGTTAGCTGCAGGCTGCTGTTTTAGTGATAAAACTGTTTTAATCCACATGAAGCAAATTGGGAAGATGAAAAAGCTTGAAAGGTGGGTACCTTACGAATTGAGTGAAGCAAATCAACAAACGCGCGTTAGAACGCTAGACCACACACAGACGGCTACCAAATTAGAGGAGCTTCAATTGGAATGTCTAAGACATCCACCGTACTCTCCGGACCTTGCCCCAACATATTACCATTTTTTTCGAAATTTGGATAACTTCTTGCAAGGGAAAAATTCAACTCCGATGGGGCAGTCCAAACCGCCTTCAAAGATTTTATTGATTCCCGTCCGAATGGGTTTTTTAGTAAAGGGATCGATGAACTACCTATGAGATGGCAAAAGTGCATAGATAGCAATGGTACATACTTTGATTAAATAAATATATTATATTTAAAAAAAATCGACTTTATGTTCCTCCCATACAAAACGCCAATTTCATATGTAAGGACATAATATTTATGAAAATCTGCACTCTTTTAAAAAACTTCATTGTACAAAATAAACATACCTAAATTAAAAAAGTGTATAGATTATAGGTGTATCATATTTCTAATAGCTAACCCATTTAACCATAACGTATTACATTAAGGGGGTACCATCGTCTTACCATGGCTTATCCATAGGATAACTTATATTTTCAATTTATTTATTTATTAAATCGGAGTTTGCTATTCGGCACTCGAATCTATAAATAGTGTTTTATAACTATCGCAAGTATTTTATTTTTATTAATATTAGTTTTAGTATGGATAAGCTATCAGAAGGATGGTGAAATACCTAATATTTATTTGTGCACCAACATTGTTAAATCTAAATGCATAATATTATGCAAACAGTTCACAATCTTTTAAGATCGTACCCTTGCAACTAAACAGGGCGGTTCCGATGTGAAAGATTAATTATTCTCTATACCGGCATTTTAACATAATAACTTAACATTCAAAATACCTACATTCAAAAATTCTCAAACTCCTGATGATAAAACTATTCAAATTACGTACTTTTTGTAATTATTTTTTTATCATAAGTATTTATAATTTTCAATAATGTCTAAGCAAAAAAGAATGTAATTTTTTTAAAATATATTAGTTTGTAAGACCGTAAATAAATAGAAAAACTGTAAAAAGTATTTTCGTCACAAAACAAGGGCGCGGATCTTTTTTTAATGATTATTATATTATCTCTACATATTATGAAGTAAAGTCCTCCGCGCCGTCTTTCTGTCTGTCTGTCTGTCTGTCTGTTCGCGATAAACTCTAAAACTACTGAACGGATTTTCATGCGGTTTTCACCAATAGATAGAGTGTTTCGTGAGGAAGGTTTAGGTATGTAATTTGTCAAGGATTTATGTAAATTGGTTGAAACATAACGATAATAGTTAGAAGTCTCGGAAAAAAGTCCAGCCGCCTGGTAGCTTTCATCGAAAATGCTGCCTAATCCTTTTGGGATATAACCAAACAATTAATGGTGGGATATTCCTCTTTTATAGATCTACAAAAAAGTCCGCAAAGACATATATCTATCTTTTACGGATAGCTTACTATACAAATTATATCTTCTTATCTTATTATTATTATCAATTGCTGTTCGTTTGTCTCGCTAAAATTCGAGAGCGGCTGGGCCGATTTAGGTGATTTTGGTTTTGAAATGTTTGTCGTAGTCCAGGGAAGGTTTAAACGGTGAGATAATATGGAAAAATTGTGAAAAAGACAGTAAAAATAACAATTTCATTTTCTCATATAAACAGTTTTAGTGTTCTACCTACCTACTTTCAGAAACACAACGTAATCTAAAATTGGAATGCAAAAAATAAAATAATTCTGATTGTCATATTTCAAACGTCAAACGTCAAACGTTACCTATCATTCTGTTACTGTTTAAAATCTTCTAGGATCAGTTTTTCAGTGCGTGAGAACTTTATTTACCGTTTTAATGTGCCAGGGAAAAGACGAGCTGACATAGGTCGTCGAAGTCAATCAAATGGGCGATGAGCTACCTCACAACCGTGAACCTGGAACGAGTAGCATTCCACTTCGATCCGGAAGTAGATTATTGTGCCGACAATTCCGTGATAATCGGGGAAATGACAATCATTTGTCAATGTTGTAAAGCGTAAAAATACAACGGCGAATCACCTGGATTATGTTGTGCTGGTGGTAAAGTAAAATTGCACAATTGGACCCACCACCAGATCCATTACGTTTCGTGAGGAAGGTTAGGTATGTAATTTTTCAAGGATTTGTCTATCTTCTAAAAAAATAGTCACGTACAATGGGATAATTGGAAAGTTATGTAGACGGATACAGTATTAATCCTTATTTACTTAAATACGTTAGTTACCCTAAGCATTTCATTCACATTATTATAATCTTTCACACCATCTCTATGTATTATAAATTAAAGTCCTTCGCGGCATCTGTCTGTCTCTTCGCGATAAACTCAAAGAAGGAGGTGGTTACAAATGTTGGATTTTACAAAGTGTTTTATTAGCCACAGCAAAGCGTGGCCGGGTCAGCTAGTTAGAACTAAAATTTAAATTCTGAAAATTAGCTTTCGAAATCAATTTATAATTGTTTTTGTAAAAGAATCAATTCGTCTAAAATTTGATTAAAAAATTACATATTTCCGGTTTTGTCTGGTTATTCTCCCTCTTAAATGTCGATTTATCCCCACTGAAATTGAAAACGGTTTGTATTTCCTGGGAGGCTTAACGCAATAAAAGATTTTAGGAATTCTAATTCACAACCAAATATCAAATTGATTTATTGGAAGAAAACACAAACCAGAAAACACTCCACCTAAATAAGGTTTGATTTTTTCATGAATTAATAATATAGGCCTTGTTCTATTGAATAAAAAAACGAATATGTAACTTAGTTATGAAGCAGAAAAACTCTTTTAAAGAATCAAATCACGAAGAAAAGTGAGCAGTCGAAAATATGATAAATTATACCGTCGGTGAAGGTTGAAAGAAAAACTTGATTTATGATAGAATATATAAGTATGTATCTACTATCTTCTCCAGAGCTCCGTAGACGATATAATACCAGAACATATTTTGAAACCACCTTGGCTTACTTGATAATAGAGGTTTGTTTATTAAATTAATGTACTGCCGGATTTATTGATTTATTCGTAAGAATTCTTACAATCACAAATGGTTTAGGGTTTCAGGATACTCATAATTAATCCTGTCGAAAAAGCAATTTCTGATAAAATAAGTAGAAATCCTTTAATATTAGGTATAAATATCCCCCTTGTTCCAACAAAAAAAATCTCCCCTGTGTTCCAACAAAAATGTCTCAAGTGGTTTAGGTACGTTCGAGCGGTTGATGGATGATTTGTGCGGCATTTTAGAGTTATTACAAAATAACTTGACAGAATCGGATTATTTTCCTAACCCGGATTTCCTGCATCGCTTCACTCGAGATTTAGAATGGAAACGATAAAAACAAACAGTACGGTATACACTTTTCTTATATTTTTTGAACGATGAATTTAACATTTCAAAATAGTCGCTTTTACCTTGAATTCTAGATAGGAACACATGCACAGATTTCACGAAGACGGACTCATCGTTCGAGTTTTTGCTGCTTAAAATATATTTTGTAAAAAATACATATGTACATAATATGTATATAAATTTCTTATTATTATTGGTTTACAAAGCGTTTGCATCAAAAAGGACACTTAGAACCAGCGAACATTAACATGAACCTAAACATGAACGTTTGGGGAAACTGCAACCCGCAAGATAACAAATCGTCGCCTTAGTTCTTAAGAGCGTTTAACTAGCCAGCGGACGAAAATCCACATTTCGTCGAAAGTTGTTCTTCCGATCGTGCAGGGCGGTTACAATGAGAAAGATTAATTATTCTCCGTACCAGCTTTTTAAAATTTTAACTCAATGTCGAATTTATTTCAATCCAAATTAGCTTTAATTTATACCTTCATCCAAAAATGCTGAAAGGCGTGATGATAAAACTATTAAAATAGTGTACTTTTTGTAGTTATTTTTTGATTATAAATATTTATCATTTTTCAATAATGTCTAAATTTAATAAGAATGTTAAAAAAATCTGAAATATATTAGTTTGTAAGTGCGCAAATAAATACACAAATGGACCAATTTTCGTCAAGAAACACATGTACGTACATATTTTTTAATGATTTTATTGAAACTAAAGTTAAAATTCTAATACATAACTCTGCTAGATAATGTATTGATTTATTTTACTGCATGATTACATTATTTGAAAGGGGTGTGGTATAATACAAAAACTTTTTTGAAAATTTAACAAATCTGCCAACGACCCATGGATTAACCTTGTTATACTAAAAATTAAAAAAAATTCTAAAAATTTATTACATAACTTCACTAGATAAAAGAACAATCTTTCGAAATCCATTTATAATTTTTTGTGGAAAAGAGTCAATACGTCTAAAAACTTTTTTGAAAATGACGTATTTCCGGCTTTCTCTGGTAATGCCCTCTTAATTGTCCAAACGACCATTAGAAAATTTTACAGGAGATGGTTTTCTTTCATTATTATTTTAATGAAACATTATGATAGGTGTTTAAGATAAAGTTATTTCCGTGAAGGTAAAGGTTTTATAAGTTTAAATAATTTTTAGTTAAGTGTTTAACCATCATTTTTATACTTTATTTTTAATTTTAATGTGGAGATTGAACAAAAACTAAAGTGGTCGTTTGGACAATTAAGAAGTAAGGCGACGAAATATATAGGATAGCCATAAAATGAGGGGGGGATGATCTAAGAGCTAAATCTAGCTATAAAAGAGCTGAGTTGACAATGCCTGATGCTCAAAGTTCGCTCGGCGACTCCATCTTATAATGCTGGTGGAGTCGAGGTGAAATTGGAGTTGATGTCTTTTTGATAGCTGAATGAAGCTATTTGTCGTTTGGTTTGATATTTCACCGGGACTCGGGCACATTAAGTACTTTGGTTTGAATTGATAGAAAG
Organism: Limnephilus marmoratus; assembly: GCA_917880885.1. Taxonomy (NCBI): domain Eukaryota; kingdom Metazoa; phylum Arthropoda; class Insecta; order Trichoptera; family Limnephilidae; genus Limnephilus; species Limnephilus marmoratus. The sequence goes on along the minus strand of OU862919.1, from coordinate 21,222,211 downwards.
AAAGTGCACATTTTAGTAGCATTTTGGACAGCTCCCGAAAAAGCTGTGAAAAAAATTACAAGTGCCTTCTTAGTCCAGTAAAGGAAGGAGTTGTAGAGTGCGTGAGCAGGAACCTAAGCGATTCTTTCAGGACTTGTTTAGGGTGCTTAGGGTGTGAACATACTAAAAGTCCTGACGTCTAGGTGGTGAGCTAGGGGGGGGAGGGGGGGGGGGGAAGGTCCCGATTTTCGGGTTTCCGTTTATATCTCAAAAACGGTGCGTCGCAGAGGAAAACTATTTTAGAATAAGTAAAAGCTCATAAAATTATCTACAACTTTTATTCTATACGTAATTTTGGAAATGCCAACCGTTTTTGAGTTATACGCTCCACAAATGTCAATATTTTCGAAAAAAATCATTTTACCTCACATTTTTCATCAAACATTCCTTCATATCGTCTAAAATATTTATCCAAGAAAGAAATTTATTGGAAAGAAGTTGTAAATAATTTAATTAGGTTTTAGAATATATATACATATGTAAATAAACCTCCAACCAGTAAATATTTACAGCAATTTTAAGTTTTTTCGTAAAATGTCATTTTCAGAAAAAGCTGTTTTTTCTTACCAAATTATTAAGACGGGTTTTTTCTTCATGGGAAATTCCTTAATAATTTTTGCACGCAAGATAGCAGGTAAGTTGTTCTCGAACAGATGATTAGTGGAATTCATTTTATAATCATTATTATTGTGATGGGTGATTAGGTTAGTCGTCGGAGATGCTACAATAACGTGAATGAATGCGATAGTGGGCTTGACATTCTCAGACATCAAGTTGTCCCGCAAACTTTGGGCATTCCCAATGTCTTCTGTCAGCTCGTCGATAAAAATTCACGATAAAAAGGTTGCAGTTGAATGAAAGTGGGATGCGAAAGACAACTAAATCTGTTCTGTATAGCTTATTCGAGCCTACCAAAAAAACTGTTCTACTGTCTCAGATGAACATAGTTGTGGACGGAGGATTTCTACTACACAGAGTAATTTGACAAAAAGATGCCTCCGTTGCCGCAATTTGTGATCGTTATATCACCTATGTCTATCACCACTATCCTGGAATGACTCGCACTGTGGTATTTGATGGGTGAGCAAACCCATCCAATAGTACGAAATCATAAGAACAGATGCGACGATACATACTGAGAAGGTCAGCCGACATCAATTTGACATGGATCAAATCAATGCCCGTTAAACAGGAAGATTTTTTATCCAATCCTACCAACAAAAGTAACTTCATTTCCTTACTACAGACAAAGTTTCGGGAGAATGGGATACAGACTCTTCAGGCCACCGATGATGCTGATGTCCTTATCGTGAAGATTGCTGTGGAATTATCCTTTCACAACTCTGTGGCTGTCTTTGGTGAGAATGTGGACCTCACTGTCCTTTTGATTGCTTCCACTCCTCCCACCTAAGATATTCTGCTGCTGAAACCCGGACGAGGAAAAACCAAAACAATGGCACTGTCCACCCAAGAGATGCAGCATCGTGGATTTGAATACATCATATTTTTACATTCATTTACCGGATGCGATACAACGTCTGCAACTTTCAGGAGAAGCAAGTTGGGCTTTTCAAAATTGTATTTGGAGTCAAAAATGATCAAGCAAGCGGCAATGATCTTTTACAACCCCTCCTCCACTCACGACGAGGTTGAAGAGACTGGAAATAAATGCTTCCTGAAATGGTATGCGGCGCCAAAAAGACAGACCTCCCTTAACCAGTACCGCTTCCAGTCGTTCACAATGTCCGTGGCAAATATGAAGCCTGATATCAGCTCCCTCCCTCCAATAGAGAGTGCAGCTAAACAGCATTCCCGGCGGACATACCACCTAGTTCAGCAGTGGCTCGGAATTGAGCTGCCCCCTGAAGAATGGGGGTGGAAACACGAAGGAGACACCCTGGTGCCAATTACAATAGAAGATCCTCCAGCACCGGAGGTCCTTCTGAAAATGATATTTTGCCGCTGCACCAAGGATTGTGCAATTGGCAAATATGGATGCCGAAAAGCAATGCTGACCTGTTCTGCAGCATGCCTTCACTGCCAAGGGAGATGCTTCAATAGCGTGCCTGTTGCCGAGGACGACGATGAAGCCGACGATGAAGACGACGTAGAGCCCTTTCAGCAAGAACCATCCACTACTGAGAATGATGATGCCATGGATGAACAACGCTTGCCAGGACCCTCACGTCCAAAGAGGATATGATAACGTGAATCCATATAAAGTTGAGAGTGTAACATGATGTTATTGAGAACAGTACCAAGGGAAATGGGGCCAACTCATACTCAAAGAATTTCATCAAATCCTCATCTGATCGTTTGCTTAACACATCCGCTGAAACAGCAATGTTGGGTCAACTGCAACCTTTTCATCGTGATTTTTTATCGACGAGCTGACAGAAGAAATTGGGAATGCCCGAAGTTTGCGGGACAACTTGATGTCTGAGAATGTCAAGCCCACTATCGCATTCATTGCCTTTTCTACCAACTCGAACAGCATCGTAGCACGTTATTGTAGCATCTCCGACGACTAACCTAATCACCCATCACAATAATAATGATTATAAAATGATTTCCACTAATCATCTGCTCGAGAACAACTTACCTGCTGTCTTGCGTGCAAAAATTAATAAGGAATTTCCGATGAAGAAAAAACCCGTCTTAATAATTTGGTAAGAAAAAACAGCTTTTTCTGAAAATGACATTTTACGAAAAAACTTAAAATTGCTGTAAATATTTACTGGTTGGAGGTTTATTTACATATGTATATATATTCTAAAAGGTAATTAAATTATTTACAACTTCTTTCAAATGAATTTCTTTCTTGGATGAATATTTTAGACGATATGAAGGAATGTTTGATGAAAAATATGAGGTAAAATGATTTTTTTTCGAAAATATTGACATTTGTGGAGCGTATAACTCAAAAACGGTTGGGATTTCCAAAATTACGTATAGAATAAAAGTTGTAGATAATTTTATGAGCTTTTACTTATTATAAAAAAGTTTTCCTCTGCGACGCACCGTTTTTGAGATATAAACGGAAACCCGAAAATCGGGACCTTCCCCCCCCCCCTCCCCCCCCTAGCTCACCACCCTAAGCACCCTAAACAAGTCCTGAAAGAATCGCTTAGGTTCCTGCTCACGCACTCTACACCTCCTTTTGGACCATTCGTTTACTGGACTATCTGGGCGAAAAACACCACGTTTGCTAATGTATACGTCTGTTTGCTTGGCTCTGGTGTTTTCAGTTTTCTTTAACAATAAAAGAGACAATGGTGAAAGTTTGTTTTAATGCTTTGCATCAGCACGTAAATTTTCCTTTAGTGTAATAAATTATAATTCCTTTAAAACTATAATAGCGAGAACAACAGTTGCTTGGTGTAACCCTAAGTGACCAGCTCAGGTATGGGGGCTCCATCGAAGCCAGAGTAAAGTTAGCCTCACAGAAACTGGGCGTACTGTACAGGGCCTGCAGATACTTTAATAGTACACATCTGCTAACCCTGTACAAATCACAAGTGCGCCCCACGGTTGAATTTGGCAGCCACCTCTGGTCTGGAGCTCCAAAATACCTGAAAAATACCCTCGACTCTGTGCAGAAACGGGCGGTCCGTTTGATAGATTCTCCCATCTTAACAGACGGATTGCAATCTTTAGAGCACAGGCGTCGGGTGGGAATGCTATCCTTGTTCTACCGGTATTACAATGGAAGATGCTCCGAGGAACTAGCATCATTGATCCCTTCGGCACCGGTGCATTGTCGGGAAACACGCCAAACGCGTGCCCAGCATTTGTACACGGTTGACATTTGCCACATGAGAACGGGTCGTTTCTTCGACTCGTTCTTGTGTTCAACAGCTCGGCTGTGTGGAATGATTTGCCGGCCTCTGTGTTTCCTCCTTCCTACAACATGGGTCTCTTCAAGACCAATGTTCATTCCTTCCTCTACTCAACAAGACCCTCCACACAGCATCCCAGATGACATAGGCCCTGAGGGAAATTATTTTCCTCAGGGCCTCCTGCGTGGAGTTAACGTAAAAAAAAATTTGCAATTTTCACCCAAATAAAAATAAAAATATTAAACTCATTAACGTTCTGCAAACGATACTTTATTAATTATTCAAAATGGTTTAAAGGATAAATAAGGACAATGGATTGCACCACTTGTTAATTAGTTCCGTGAAACAGGCAATCTACCAGTTAGGAACTTATAATCAACATTTATTTAACTTTATTATTGAATTCAACATTTATCACTCTCAAACGATCTAGATTCTAGGTGATACAGAAAAGGCAGAAAAGAATCGGTTGCATCTGGGAATGGAACCCAGGATCTCTGCCTTGCGACTAATCACGTATTAACGCTGCGGCAAGACTTATCACCGGCGTTTCTAAATATTCTCACATTTCAGAGCATCTCAAAAATCTACACTGGCTTAAATGTCCTGAAAGGATCCAGTTTAAGCTCTGATGGATGGTATTTTAGTCCCTTAACGGAATGGCTCCGGCTTACTTATCGGAATTGTGTATTCCAGAAAATTCCAATTATCGTCAGTCAACCCTGAGGTCAGCAGCGTCATCAGCTATCGGAAGGTTAAAGGAACCAAAGCGTACACCAGATACTAAGTTCGGTGAGCGCGCTTTCGGAGTGTCAGGACCTAAAGCCTGGAATGGACTGCCATATGACTTAAGAATGATCACAGACGCGGCGGAATTTAGAGCTAGACTTAAAACACACCTTTTCAGACAGTCGTATCCATAAACTCAAAATCTTTCACCTTCACATTCAATGCCCTCGACACCGTAAATAACTAACCTGTAAAAACGTAGAAAAAAAGAAAAAAAAAAAATGTAAGCGTTTGTGAAGGTCATTTCATGAACATTCTCCAGCCCTCAAGAGTCCTAAATATTAACAATACTTTTGCCACTAATCTCTAATAGTCCTAAATTCTCCAGTATTTTAAAATAAATACCAACTCTACTTTTGCCACTAATCTATTCATAAATGTAATACTAGGGTAGCAAATAATGTAAAATCATGCAATGTCCAGTGTGTTAACTGTAATGTCCTCCGCGTGCAAAGCCGTATCTTCTCCATAAACTTTCTAATTAAAGTGTGTTTATCGGAAGTGACCAGCCAGGTAAGTATGTTTCTGTATTCATTTATAAATAGTAAAATTAGTTAGAACCTAAGCATTCCTAATAAATTGTACAGCGCCCTTGAGGTGATTTTTCACAAAAACGGCGCTTTACGCACCAGATTTAAATGTCCGGGTTAAATTTTTCCCCAAAAAAAAAAAAAAAAAAAAGAAGGAAAAACTAAACCCTTTCATACACTTCCCCAAATGATCATCTAGTGAATCCACGTTATGCAATTGCACTATATAAGTATTATAAATACAAAACAATACAAGAACAACATGTCAACCTACTAGAGACCAAATGGGAATATAATTCACCGACTCCAGATATTTTCATATCAGAGGGTTCGGCTCTGTGGCATTTCTAATTGAACCTATAAATCCTACTGATCCCTCAGTATAAATATTTAAAAAATCTTTTGTAATCCTACATGTATTTAAAATTACTGCTTTTTGCATTTTTATATACAAATTCTTTGACAAATCTAATATGCTTAAATTTTGAATCAGATTCCTAGGTATTATGCCAGTGGCCGAAATAACAAATGGTAATATTTTTATAGTCCGAGAATGCCAAATTCTTTTAATCTCATTTCCTAAATCTGTGTATTTTCTAATTTTTTCAGAAACAGTTTTTTGAATATTACAGGAATTTGGAATAGCTACATCAATGATATAAGTTATTTTTTTAATTTTGTCATGTAAAACTATATCAGGTCTATTATGACTAATTGTTCTGTCTGTTAGTATAGTTTTATCATAATATATTTTATAAAATTCATTTTCTATAAATGAATTTGGTTCATATTCATAATAAGGTACTACATTACGGCAATCAATCAAGTTATGTTTAATTACCAAACTTTGGTGAATTATTTTTAAAACCTGATTGTGCCTAAATGTATACTCGGAAGGCGCTAATATAGAACATCCCGATATAATATGTTCTATAGTTTCGGGAAAAGCCAAACATTTTCTACATAAATCATCAATTTGATTTATATCTTTGATTATATGCGTTCTATAATTTTTAGTATTAATGACTCTATCTTGAATTGCAAGCATAAATCCTTCTATTTCTGCGCTCAACTCTCCAATACTCAACCATTTGTTTGACGAAAGTTTGTCAACATACGTTTGGTTGAGATAATTGAAGTGTTTTGCGTGAATAATTTTATTTGACCAGGAATCTAATAATTCCTGGTTAGTATTTATAAGAATGTTGGCATTCTCGTCATATAAATTTAAAGGTGTAATATTTCTATCTGCCTTGCAAATTATTTTGTGCATTTCTGAGCTATTAGCTTTCCTATGGAAAAAATTTCTAAGCATTTCTACCTGATTGTGTTTCAAAGATGTTATTTTGACTACACCTCTACCTCCTAAATTTCTAGGTAAATTAATTCGTTCTATAGCTGAATTTGGATGATGGCAATTAAATTTTGTTAACGTAGTTCTAATTAATCGTTCTAAACTATCTAAATCTGTATTGGACCATTTAATTATGCCAAATGAGTACGTTAGTAGAGGTATTGCCCAAGTATTTATTGCTTTTACTAAATTTTTAGCAGATAGATTGCATTTTAAAATTTTTCTGATCCTAGTTTGAAATTTAATCCTAATATCATTTTTAATACTAGTATGATCTAATCTATTCGATTGCGGGTATCCTAAATATTTATAAACCTCATCCCCTTTCATACTTTGAATTTTGAAATTTCTAAATATACCCTCGTCTCCATCTACAATTTTGCCTTTCTCTATATGGATAGTTTTACATTTATCTAAACCAAAAGTCATTTTAATATCATCTGAAAAAATTTTAACTACCTTAATCATTTTCTCTAAATTTGATTCAGAATTTGAAAATAATTTTATATCATCCATATATAATAGATGTGAAACTATACTACTCTCTCTTGTATTACTCTTGTATTAAATTATCCAATTATTATTATTATTATTATTACTGAGATACGTCACAGAATTGTTGGTTGAGGTTTTATATATATCAATGGTTGAGGTATTGTTTACCATAACGTTTAATCATCGTACTTTTTAGACCTTTTACATTAGCTTGCATACACTCTTATTTAATATCATTAGTATACCGAATTAGGCAATCGACTGTATTGTGTGTAAGCCGCTTATTGTAATATTTATATTAACAAGACAATATTAGCGAAACTCAATCGAAAATCTGGAAACTACTCTAACCTAGGACCTTCGGCTTTCCGGGCCGCGACTCTACCGATTGAGCTAATGTGACCTATTCAGTCATTTTTAACTGTACGTCGACCAAAAACTGCCAACATTATCTTCATATTCTTAACGCAAATTTTATTGGTTTCTATCTGTATGTATGATTTTAGTTAATGCATTATATTTAGTTTACGCGTTAATAGCAATGTTTTTCTTAAATTTTATGCTTCTATAAAATAATTTCGCTCTCATTAATGAATAAGTTTTCAAAAAGTTTCAAAACCTCCATGACGTTTCGAGGTATGAACTTCAAACACGGTGTATAATATATACAGTATACTCGTATGTAGATATTGTTCGATGTATGTAAATGTATAAAATATGAAACAGCATTAGGGAACGAATTGTAAAGATTTCAGCGAAAAAGCTTTTATTTTCCAGAAGTGCGTGGCATTTCCCGCTTTTAGTCTTTGAGCAAATATTATTTCAAGTATATTTTAACAGATGTGGAAGTTGAGTTACCATCCCCTGCCGGAAGAATATATAAGCTTGAGCTTAAACATACCTTTTATAAATAATTAGAATTTTCGTTTTGGGGTTGTGCAGGAACATTATGATCGTCATCATTGGCTTCCAGGATACCTAGCACGGACGATCGATAAAATCTTATATCAATACGATATTGACCAAATCCATCATCTATAGTTATCAATCCATCGGTTATCAATATTTGCGATCACGGTAACAATTGGTAAGAGATATTCCGACCGACGGTCGATGAATTTTAGCCCGGACTCCATGGTATCATTCTATCAGATATGTTTCGATTAACTGTCAAAGTAGGGGAGACCGAGGGGAGTTGAAACAATTTTCACATTTTGTTTCATAGACCAAATACTATAGACAGAAATCGTATGATATTACCAGGGCCGGATCTACGAAATCTAGCGCCCTGTGCAGTAGGTACCGATGGCGCCCCCCCCCTACATTTTTATTTTGATTAAAAATTCGTTTACCCCAATTTTTTTTTTAATTTAATTTTTTTTTTACACTAATTTATCAAATAAGATCAAGACATATAAAGGGTGTAACCCTATCTAAATTTTTCGAATAAATAAGCCACGATCTGTGTAATTCTTCTCCATTAGGCAGTTTCTTGTAATAATACTTAGTATTAAATTTACGCTTGTTCGTAATAGGAAAATCAAAACCTTTCAATTGTACAGGACCTTCCTGAACTAATAAACTAATGGAATTTTGAGATAACTTTGGCCAGCATCCGGGATCTTTCAATTCAAGCTCTGAAAACAGAATTAAATTTAAACTGCTATCAGTAACGTTATTTTTATCTTCTAATAATTCGACCGGAGGAATTTGTGCGATAGATATCTGTTTAGATGTGCTCGGGACCATTGTAACGTCATTGCGCGGGACATCATTTTTTATCGGTGCTGGAGAAATTGGAATTAAAAAATTCCCAATGGAAACGACTTTTTTTATGTCATTATGCTCTTTAATTCTAAGTTTTAGATTCTGCGAGCCTGAAAGTTTTTTTTAATTATTGTTCTATTCATTGTAATCCACAATCCACAACCTCTAACAACCAATAGAAATGTAGTTATAAATTAAAAAATCTAATAATAACCTCAAATTTGTACCTTGCATTTCCATTTCCCCTGTGTTCTGTGTTGAGCGAACAAACACGAACGTATCTATGGTATCAACGGCTTACGAAAGACGCTTACACTGATTATTACTGACTGTAAAATAACAAATCTAATAGAAATTAATTATAGGTACATTTAAGGAACTTCAACTGTCAAAACAATGATGAAACTGTTAACAAGTTGCAACCTTGCAAACCGTGCGATGTTTATGCTAATGGAATTTTGAATTTACTGAAGATTTCATAAGAAAATGGTCTTTAACCACATTCTCCTAGAGACTTAAATCGTGCAAAAGCACTTTGAAAGGCGCCGTCGGTTTGTTTGTTCTGTTGAATAAAAGTACGGCGCTGTGATTGGTTAATGAATTTGGATCGCACTCATTCGTCGTAAAAGACAGTAAAAATATATGGAAAAATAGATCTTACGTTTAAACTAAATATATGGAATTTGTAAAAAAAATCTGTAACTGACAATAAATTCGTAAATCGTTGAATTTTGTTGAATTAAAACCAGATGCGTGCGCAGTCTGTATCTTTGGAAAGTGTTGCTAGAGCGTAATAATTATTTCGTACTATGGGTAATTTTTAAACGATCCAGGGAATATTATAACAAATTTTTAATACAATATTTATTTTCTCACGGCGCCCCTTCGGAGTTGGCGCCAGGTTTTTTGCACGTTTTTGAACGTATGGCAGATCCGGCGCTGGATATTACTACCAATTGATAGGTCATTCTTTACACTGGCGAATGACTAACATAAAGACATTGTAAGCGTTAAATGTTGTGGTGAAAAATCGACTTATCCGTAACAAGTCAACTTGTTTCAACTCCCCTCATACCGAGGTAAGATGAAACAGGGGTCGAGGAGAGTTGAAACATATGATTTTTGAGAAGTATTAAGGGCTGTAAAATAAAAATTATGATATAATTTAAAGGTATTTATTAAAATTAAACTTTTCAAGTACAAAACAAACTGACAAAAATAAAAATATTATGAAAATAAAAAACGTCAATCTGAAAATCAGTTTTGGCAAACAGGTATTTATTAAAATTAAACTTTTCAAGTACAAAATAAACTGTCAAAAATAATCAGAAATAAATAAATACTTTTATAATCAGTAGGCATTCTGAAACAAAGTAAACAAATTAAATCAACGAAAAAAAAAACATTTTATTTTTTACCCGTTATTTATTGACTGCTGTCCGATATAAAATTGAAAACGAGGAGAGTTGAAACAGTCTGTTTCAAATCTCCTCAGTAAGAAAAAACCTCCCAACTTTTATTTAATCCACAATCAAGAAGCAATACACAAAAATCAATTGTACCAAACATATGTAATAAATCTTTAGTTAATGAGCTTTCGAAACACATACAATTTAAACCAAAATACAAAATCCTTATCAAAATATAGGCATCGTAAAAAAACGTTAAAAACTTACTTTTCACGATTTTTATCAGATGGCACTCACAACTCCACAACCGCACGACTCACGCCACCGAAGCGAACTGACAAGTCAGCAGGCGGAGGTAAATGCTTGAAAAGCGACGTTGCCAATTCGCTAACTGTTTTAAGTCCCGAGAAATCGGTACTGTTTCAAGTCACCTTTGTTTCAAATCCCCTCGGTCTCCCCTACGCATTTATTTTGATGATGTCGTACGTTATGCAAAAGTACTGGTAGATTAATGAACGGAGTTTAAAGAAACTATTAGAATTGAAAAAAGTCGTATACGCAATCCATAGACTACAACAATGACGCGATTAATTTATTCCGTTCGATCTTTGAGAAATTTATGTGGTTGAAATAAGTTACCCCTGTCGATCCGCTATTGTAAGTAAGTTTCGATTTCACTATGCTAGATCTCCTGAGCTAGCATAATGTCGACGTGTGGCATCCACTTGTTGGCATGTTTACCGCTTTCGATAAATAGGTGGTGGAATTCTGAACCCGAGTCATCAGTTTGTTTCATGAACAAACTTACAGTACTAGACGTACAAGGTGGCGTAAAGTTGAACTAACGCTATGTCTTTACATTTTAATTTGGCGACCACATCTACTATCGTTATGTCGAAGACGACAGCACCCTCTTTTTCGCCAACTTATATCGCGTATAATATTGAAAATTTTTCTTTTTCAGCACTATTTTTTTGAAAAAAGTCAATCGAGCATCATGTTAAAGGTGCAAGAGTATATACATCTAAAAAGGGTGAGATTTTTCAAGACTTTACTTTCCTTTCGCCACATAATTTTACTTTCTTTTCACCCCTAATATGACCTTACAAATAACAGCGAAGAGGGAAGAGATTTTATTTCAAGATATAACACCCAATCACTCGGGTCATTAGGTTTCCATTACGCGCTGTCGTGACGCCAATGTTGGGCCAGTGTTACGCTGGCGTTACGGTGGTGTTACTTCAGAGTTACGCTAGTGATGTGCATCACTTTACGACCCTTTTCAGAGATTTTTCACAATTATATAAGTCAAATCTTCATTTTGTTTTTTGAAGAGTTTTATTAAATGTACATTTGTTACTTAAATTTAATTTTTCCGCGACCGGTTTCGATACAACCGTAATATAATTTATAATTTGGGAGGCGGGAATGGGTACCGCCGCCCCGGGAACCTTTATTGGATAACCAACACCTCTGCCATAGGTCACCCCAAGTGGTTCGCTACGTTTGGTGATTTAGCAGGGGTGCCCGGGTTCATGGGGTGAGGTTTGTCTAGGTCTTGGAGGTGGATGACCAAGACACACTGAACCCCAGATTCCTACCCACCCCTTAAACCCTTTTCCTTCCCATAACTCTCCTCTCCTTCCTTTCCTTAAAAAAACCCTCCACACAGCATCCCAAAGATGACATAGGCCCTGAGGGAAATTATTTTCCTCAGGGCCTCCTGTGTGGAGCTCATGTAAAAAAAAAAAAAAAAAATTCACGAGCAGAATTAAAACTAACTTAAAAATTAAATGCAAGTACCAAAGATTAATTAGGTGGGAGTAGTGGGAGGGATGATTTTGGGGGGAGGGGGAAAGCGGTGGGAGGAGTCAATATTATACGGAAACATGGTTAGTAAAGGAGATTTGCAAGGCGCTATTATTTTATTCACTAAATTAATTTTAGATTTAATTTTTTAGTTTATTTCGAGCGTTTCTAAAGCGCAAAGATTAAAGTATGAATTTATATTGCAATGTTTAAATTTTGTTTTTTCTTTATTGAAGCTATGGCCTGACTCTATTAAATGATTCGCAACTCTTCAAAAAACAAAATGTCTAGAAATTGTTACATAGTTAATGCCCAAGAAATACAAAAAATTCAAATCTTCATATTGGGAAGACAGAAAAATGCGAATAATATTAATTTAACAGCTGCTTTCATAATCGCGTTTTTCAATACAGTATTTTCAAGAGACTTTTTTACAATAGTTCCACATAGAATACCCTGAGGAAAAAGGGCTTAGGTCATCTTTGGGGATGATGTGTGGGGGGTCTTTTAGGAAAAAGGTATAGGAGAGAAAGTTTTGGGTAGGACTATAATATACTACACAAGTGGTTCGCTACGTTTGGTGATTTAGCAGGGGTGCCCGGGTTCATGGAGTGAGGTTTGTCTAGGTCTTGGAGGCGGATGACCAGGACATACTGAACCCCAGATTCCTACCCGCTCCTTAAACCCTTTTCCTTCCCAGAACTCTCCTCTCCTTCCTTTCCTTAAAAAAAACCCTCCACACAGCATCCTCAAAGATGACATAGGCCCTGAGGGAAATTATTTTCCTCAGAGCCTCCTGTGTGGAACTCAAGTAAAAAAAAAAAAATACTATTAAATATGAGGGGTGGGTAGGAATTTGGGGGTCAGTGTCCAAAATAAAGTATGTATGAATCCATCCCTACCACTGCGATGAATGGCAATGGAGAGTCCGGGTAGAGAGGTCTTTTTTTACATTAGTTCCACACAGAAGGCCCTGTGGAAAATAATTTCCCTCAGGGCCTATGCCATCATAGAGGATGCTGCGTGGAAGGAAGGGAAGGATAGGAAGTTCTGGGAAGGAAAAGGTGTGAGGGGTGGGTAGGAATCAGGGGATAAGTTTGTCCGGGAGTGACAAACGTATGAATTCATTCTCCCAACTGCGATGAAAGGCGAGAGAGTCCGGCTAGAGGGACACATAGAAAGCCCTGAGGAAAATAATTTCAGATCTCTCCTCTCTGAGAGAGGAGAGATCTGAAATCTGAGAGGATCTCTCTGATCTTGCCTGCTACGCATTAGGTGGGCAAACACATCCATTGACAAGACCTAGTCAAATCAATAACGCTTATCGCCAACTTTTCCGCCTACCGAGATACTGCAGTGCTACGGAAATGTTCCTGGAGGGAACCTCGTGGGAAGTTTACGGCGCAGACTACGCCAATCGAAATGCGATCATCACCGCCGTGACTGCCTGGATGGAGTCCCCTCTGATGGCCGGGAGACAATGAAATACCCTCCGTAAACAGTTGCATAAATTCAGTTTAGCGTATATTATTATTTTTTCAGTTTCATTTCTCATGTTTTTCATGCTTATTCGTTTTTTATTTTATTTGTGTGTTGTTATTTACTTCCATCCTTAACTTATTATTTGTCTTATTTCATTTCGTGTTTCAAAATATGGAATGTTTTGCATTGCACTTTGCACTACCCCTGCATACATTCTGAAATAAAATATTAGTATTATTAAATCTCACCCCATTAACCCGGGCACTCCTACTAAGTCACCAAACGTAGCCAACCACTCCGGGCGATCTATGGCAGGGGTGTTGGTTATTTTTGTTGGTTAATTTTCATAGTTTTAATCGTCTTCCCCTTGCTCTATTCGCGTCAGGGACCCATTGCTTCGTTAAGAAGCCTTCAGGCATCCCTCTCCGGGCCTTTTCAGCAGCCTTTGCTTGCCCAGCCTCTCTTAGTCCAGCCTCTCGTACCATGTCTGTCCCTGTTTGCCTCAACCTTTCGTTTGCCTTTTCAAACTTTCTTCAATAATAACTACACTCTTTGACAGCCAGATGGAAACAGCTCTTCGATTTATTGCTTCCGCACAAAATTATACATGCATCAGTTGATACACCAAACATTTTATCCAAAATTAACATCAAGAAATTCTACAAGGAGGATGCAAGATATTTCTATATATCTATCTACCACACAAATACAGCATATTTCTCCCCCATACCACGAACATTAAGACATTATAATACTATACAGTGCTCTAATAATGAAATTGACATTTTTAATGACCCATTTAAACACTCCAAAAAATATATTTTACCATCAATCCCATAAAGCTGATATTGTGATGAACCCCTTTATTCATAGACAGGCAATATTGTACAAACCTACTAAATCGTTGTCCCATCAGCACAGGTGCCAATAATAAATTGTTGGTGATAATTGATACTTTTGTTTTCTACCTTTTACTCATTCTTGTTTGTCATTCACTTTTGCATATTTAGCCAAATATTTTTGTTACTATTTTTATTATAATTTCTGTTATACACTGTATTTAATTTATATAATTTATCCATTTTTGGACACCATGCCTGTTTTATGTACACAAATAAAAATAAATAAATAAATAAAGTCATGGTATTTATGAAAATAAGCATTCGTTAGACCGAATGATCTACGCAGTTAGTTGGGATTTTTTTATGAGGTATCACATAAGTAAATTTATTTTATTAAATTAACTAGGCCGTTTTTCTGTTTGGGTCAAGGGTAAAAAACAAAGCTTGCGTTTATTACTGCGATCGCGTGTTTGTAGAGAGCTTTATTGTAAAAAGTGTCATGTTTTGGTGGTTGTATTCAGACAATAGGCCACTTCCATCACATTTAAAAAAAAAAATCCGGTTTAGGCAAATATTCTCAGACATTCCGTATTTTTTTTTAATCGTATTTTTGAAACCCTGGCGATTTTTTGAAAATTTCAATCCGAAAAATCAGAGCATATTTTATAAACCGGAAAGACGGGACATAATTTTATGGGTGCGAAAAAACAATAATTACATGGCCGAAAGTCATTTTTTAAAAAAAGAACGTTTTCAACACGAATGGCCCAGGAGAATATCGAGGTATACCAAAAATATTAAATCTCATAAATATTTTTTTCCTTGATCCATCTTATTGATCATAAATCATTATAATGTTCAACGTCTATATTACTAAATCGAATGTAATATACTTGTACTAGTAAATTATAATGATAACTAGCTGACCCGGCAACGCGTTGCTGCGGCTAATAAAACACAAGGTCATCTACTGGATGGTTATCCAACCTTTATAACCACCGCCGTCTTTGAGTTTATCGCAAAGAGACTTTAATTTGTAATACGTAGAGATGGTGTGAAAGATTATAATAATGTGCATGAAACGCTTGGGGGTAACTAACGTATTTAAGTTAATAAGGATTAATACTGTATCCGTCTAAATAACTTTTCAATTACCGAAATGTACCTACGTGACCATTTTTTTAGAAGATAGAATGGGTATAGTAAGCTATCCGTAATAGATAGATATATGCCATCACGGACTTTTTTGTAGATCAATAAAAGAGGAACATCTCATCATGCATTGTTTTGTTATATCCCAAAAGGATTAGGCAGCATTTTCAATGAAAACAACCAGGCGGCTTGACTTTTTCCGACACTTCAAACAATAATCGTTATATTTTAACCAATTTATACAAATCTTTGACAAATTACATTACCAAAACCTTCCTCACGAAACGCTCTATTTATTGGTGAAAACCGCATGAAATTCCGTTCAGTAGTTTTCGCGTTTATCGCGAACAGACAGACAGACAGACGACGCGGGGGATTTTAATATATAATCTGTAGAGATAAGAATATTATAAAATTTGATTTTGTTAAAATCCGCACCATTATCATTATACTTCTAAAACACGAACGGACAGCGTAAAATGTACGGGGTTCTCTTCAGAACATCTGTCAAAAAGTCGAACCAAATGATAAGTTCGCAGAGAACAAACAATAAATCTAGTGAACGTTAAATGTCAAATTCAAAAATTCGCCTGAAAACAAAGTGATGCCATATAAAAAAAAATAAATCAGTGTGGAATTTTACAAAATTAATAGGAACATTTTCGAAGACGGGACATTTTCATGTAGTGACGTCACGAGCCCAAATAATGGATTTATTTATTTAAAAATAAAAAATAAAAACTGTACATTTCTAAAAAAATTTTGTAACATTTTCGTAATCTTAGCAAAAAATCTATCCATGAAAGTGGCCTATCCAAGATTATATCGCAGACTTTCTAGCACTGTACAATAAATTCAACATTTTTTATTACGTTTACATGAATTTTGTTGGGTGTGGTAAAATCGTAATTATTTTCAACATTAGCTGATTAGAAGTAATAAAAAAGTATTTATCAACAGTTTGTCTATCCGCATAAACAAATGTTGTTTTTTTTATCACATATTACGCTGAAATTTCATCTACGATTTATAGTATTTTACTAGCACAAATCCGTGAAAAATCACGGGATATCATAACGCGTAATAAATAACGCTTTCTTGAAAATGGAAAGAGCCCGGACCCTTAGGAGGCGGGCATAGGTACCGCCGACCCGGGAACCATTTATTGAATAAACAACACCTCCGTCACCCCAAGTGGTTCGCTACGTTTGGCGTCTTAGCAGGGGTGTTCGAGTTTATGGGCTAGGTATAGACTAGGTCTTGGCGGCGAATGCATTTGCCTACCTACTGCGTGGCGGGAATCTTATCTAAAGTAGAGACTGGTTGAGGGAGACAATTTGGCCTGTCCGGCAGAACTCTCTCGACCCATCGCCTTGCACCGTGGCGGGAGGGATGGATTCATACGTCCGTCACTCCTGGACACACTTATCTCCAGATTCCTACCCACCCTTCATACCCTTTTCCTACCCACAATTTTACCTCCTTCCTTTCCTTTGAAAGACCCTTCTTACAGCATCCCAGAGGACACCGGCCGTAAGGGAAATTATTTTGTGGAGCCGTTGTAAAAAAATACGAAATCTGACTTCTGACTATTTGCCAAGATGTACTCTATATCACAGTATATATTATTGGCAGGTATCACAGTATATATTGTAGGTAGATATCACAGTATATATTATTGGTAGGTATCACAGTATGAATTATTGGTAGGTATCACGGTATACATTATTGGTAGAGACATTGATCAATATAATGGTCTGTGGTAGCTACTTTATAATTGAATATTTATTCTGATTTCTTCACACAAATTAAATTCAAAGTAAATTTGAGATAATACGACGTAATATTTTAGCGCTGTTAAATCTGGGTGTTCTGATGTTTTTTAAACATAAAAAAAAGGATTCTGTTGGAATACTGATAAATAAACAAATGTTTTAACACAGGCTTTTTGATTACATATCGGTGTGAAAGGTGTCAAAACATCAAAGTTATCTACAGAATTCTGAATTTAAAAATGGTAACATTAAACCTTTGTTTCGCAAATGAAGCCAGTTAACTTTGCAGTATTTTGTTATCATTTTCATTTAATAATATTGTCAGTATTGTAATGTAATACTATCTCCGCTATTATCATTACGCTACTAGTGTCACTATTCATGAGTTTGTGGGGAAATGTTGCTGTGTATATCTCTCATTCGGGGAATGAAGTGAGCCTAAAAGCAAATCTATGTCTTCTATATGATTTATCACTACATACCTACCCATTTTACACGCAGGTAAAGGCAGAATTTTGAGCCCAAGAGGGAAGATGATGTAGTGAAACGACTGAAGAGTGTACGCATATTACAGTGACATATTCAATTTTGAAGATTTTTATTCAAAAAACGCCTAAAGGGCAGTTTGGATTGATTACGGAGAATTGAAAATAATAGGCACCTACTTAAAAACTTTTTTTTTACATAACTCCACACAAGAGGCCCTGAAAAAAAGCCCTGAGGGTCTGAGTCATCTTTGGGGATGTTGTAGTCTTTTTTGGGAAAGAAAGGAGAGGAAGTTCTGGAAAGGAAAAAGATATGAGGAGTGGATAGGAATCTGAGGGTCAGCGTGTCCAGGAGTGACGGACGTATGCGTCCATCCCTCCCACTGCACTGCAAGCCGATGGGTTGAGAGAGTCCACCTGAGGAGGTCTAGGTTAGGTCTTCCCCAACCAGTCTCTCCCGATCCGGCCTGCCACTCGGTAGGTGGACATTCGTCGCCGGGACATATGACATGCCCGTCAGGATCTTCTGTGTGGAGCTAATGTTAAAAAAAACAACTGGTAGGTCACTTGAGATTAACACTGTTTACTAGTGAAATTAAGCTTCAGTTTTGCAAGCGGAGAACATATTTACTATTTTTGTTTGAGATGCTAATATTTAATCTTTGGATTTATTTGTTATTAATTTATTTATTTATTTGTAAGAAACAAACAGCTTTTACATAATATACATTGATAAAGATACAAGTGAACTGAAGTCAAGCCAATGAAGTTTCTTGTGCTCAAGTACATTGGAAATGAAGTTTTATTATCTTAAAATTAATTTTGGGTAATTAGAAGGGGAGAGGAAGAGGAATATAGGAAAAGGATAGGAGATGCTCCCGATACATTCTATACTCTATATTAATAATCGGTCGTACGCGTTACTTCATATCGATATTTCTTTATGTTATTAATAAAAATGTCAATGCTGTGAACTTTTGTATTATATTTAGGTTAAGAAAAGGTAATTACAATATATGTATAATGTAATCGTTTTCAAAGCAGTAATTTTAAATAAATGTAGGATTACAAAAGATTTTTAAAATATTTATATTGAGGGATCAGAAGGATTTATAGGTCCAATTAGGAGTTCTACCGAGCCGAACCCTCTGATATGAAAATATCTGGAGTCGGTGAATTATTTTCCCATTTGGTCTCTGGTAGGTTGACATGTTGTTCTTGTATTGTTTTGTATTTATTATACTTTTTTTAATTGCCGGCAAAGCGGGCGTTTATTGAAATAACATTATCATAACAAACAAGTAAGTAAACCGCTTCACTAGACGATGTCTGTACTGAGACGGGTACATATATAAATGCATACATATACACATACATACACACATACACATATGTATACGCATGCATGCACATAATCAGAAAAACATAAGTATAGAAAATCTAGATAAAATTATTGGAAATTGTCGATGGCTATCATAAAACCAAAACTCTGAAAATAATTATTGGTAATTGCTAAAAGGTTATCATGGGTTGTAGGTACACAATATCATAAAACCAAAAATATAAAAAGAATTATTGAAAATTGTTACAAGGTTATCATGGGATATACATAGTATCACAAAACCAAATAATGGAAATTGTTATAAGTTTATCATCGAATGTATATTTATACATGTAGAGTTTCATAAAATCAAGAATTTCGTTAGATCTAAATAAAAACATAGTAACTTTTCAACAAAATAATATAAATAAATGTAGGAGGAAATAATAAACTTAACACGCGTAAATAACACATTCTTATATGTAAATAGAGAATGAAGATTAGATTAGGATGGTATTACAAGTAGCTTGGTGATGCATGCCCTTTTTTGAGTAGTAACCATGTGTTGAAATGTTTATATAACCTTTTTAGGTTTTTTTAGTGATGGAATAAGTGGTTTCTTTTAGGAAGGTATTGAAAATGAGAGGTGCGAGGTAGGATTCGTGCTTTTTGGCAAAGTTCGATTTAATTTTTGGCACTAGAAGGTGATTATGTGATTTTGCTCTTGTGTTTTGTGGGTGCAGTTTAGTTGAATGATTTTTTTGATGAATAGTTTCCTTATATCTAGTATGTTATTTGTAATTAGGAGATTTTCCGTTGGATGCACATAGGGGTTTTTTTAACATGATCCCAATTAATGTTTTATGAGTTGTGTTAAGCGGCTTAATGTACTTATCAGCGGCTCCCCCCCCAGGCCGAAATACCGTATGTTAAAAGGCTTTGACATAGAGCGTAGTAAACATTTTTTATTTGTTTTAGTGAAATGATGTTTCTTATCGTTTTAAAAATGATTGATTGTTTGCGGATTCTCTTTATGAGCAAGTTAATGTGAAGTTCCCAGTTTAATTCATGGTCCAAACTTATATAGTTCAATTGCATAACGTGATTTGACTAGATGATCATTTGTGGAAAATTGTGTGAAAGGTTTAGTTTTTCCTGTGAGGAAGATTTAAGCCGGTCATAAAATCTGAAGATTGATAACATAAGGTAAGCAAAGGTATGTCTAGGTAAGGAATATCATATTTTTATGATGGACAATACATAGCATGGATTTGATTAAAATTGTGTTGTGTGAAACAGACTGAGGTGGAAACCGAATAACGTACCCAATAAGAAAAATTGTAATTAGGATATAATATATGAGCATTAAATCAATGCATTCGCAGGTAGGTCGACTCAAATCCCATACATTGTAACCCCATCTCATCCTCTTGGAGATCTTATTTAACTTTCCTTTAAACAAACATCAAGGACACGTTTCAATAAATAACAAGTTAAAGCCTTTCTTGTGTATATAGTTTTAGTAGGTATTTATTAAGAGCTTAAAAGGTACAATACAGTATCCGACGTTACTAGTCCTGTAATAAAGTATTGATCAAGATTGGATATTTCTAGACGATTTTGTAAGACTTCATTCAGTAAAGATACCCTGTTATACCTAATTTTGATAGATCCGGGGAATGCCCGGTCAAAGTTAATTTTCGTAACCCGATATCGGTAGGAAATTCGCTGACATTTATCAGGCGAAACAACGTTATTGATTTAAAATGATTTGAAGGTTTTATATCTACTCAATTCGGGGTCAGTTTGCAAGTATTAATTACTGCGAATCTGCTAGTTGTATTGGCCGGCCTCGAAATTTTTAAACGAGTAATAAATATTATGGCGTCTTGACACATTATTAGAAATATAAATGGAGTAAATGAATAAAGTTCTTTTCGCGAATGAAATGTCATTGAGTGCAAAACATTGGAGTGTCTATCTAAAAATTCTAGATTAAAAAGTTTTTAAAGTTTAATGACGCCGAGTTCACTGTTTGATCATTTAAGTGACTTCAGGGTAGAGGTTTATTGCTTTACTAGCTTTTTCTCGCGGCTTCGCTCGCATGGTGTTAGAGGGGTTCCCACTCCGCCCCCCCTCCATCCCCCTCAACCCCCCCCACTTCCAAACATTCACGAGTTACGAATGACCTGACTATAATTTGAAAATCATCTGCTACCACCACAGTAAGCCGAAAATATTGCATTTATGGTGATGGAGGAAAATGTTGCTTTTATAGGATAACCAGCCGAGGAATTAAACTCACGACTCTTGCCTTGGGGGAGAAGCGGGGTTGTAGGGTTGATCTAATTCAATGACCTTGGTTCACAGCTTAGTCTCTTCTTGCACAGCATGTCTTGTGCGACTAGTAATTGAACGTCTTCCTTCTGGAAATACCCAGAATTTTTTTTACGTTAGTTGTTGTGTTAACATTATCATTACATGTCCATTATATCCGAGACATCTATCTCAGACATCTCACCTGCCCACCCGAATTCTGAGCGAAAGAGACAACTGCACCTTAGGCTGATTATACCCAAATAAAATCGTCAAAATCGAGGTTTTGCATTCTCTTATTTTCGCCTCGAAAAGTGGACCGATTTTAAAGAAAACACCAACTAGAAGAAAATATTCTATAGCTTTACATTTTAATTTATTTTAATGCATCATGTAAACTAGGTATGTTTACTGAGCGTCTGTGATTAGCGTTCAACTAGGCAATATTACGGGTTTTTGGAGGATCCTAACCCCTATAAGAAGTAACTTGTAAAAAAATAAAACTTATAGTTATGCCGACGGTCGACATCTCTATAATATCAGAAATTATTTGCACAAAATAGGGGAATACGTTTGTACGGACAAAACGCTGACAGCTTTCCCTCGGCTCCTCCGTAGTAAAAAAAAAGATAATTTGGAAGAGAGTTATGTAAATAAGAATGTTAGTGGTAGTGCGGTAATACAAAAATGTATTTTTAATATTGTCTCCGCATTTGTAGCCCTTTGGGCCGATTAAAATGAGCACGAAATTTTTCATTGCTTATTCTGTAACGAAACCGGGGAATCCCCTTTCTTCAAATGAATGTAAAATAATGTCATCTTGATCACTGTAGCGATTGGCAACATCGTCCGTAGTGAAGTGTAAGAATTCCCCTATTTTGTTTTGCGCTTGGACTGTTTATGACTGATATTCAGTGAGAAATGATTGAATGAGGTCCGTGAGCGATGCTTTGACAAGTCTAAGAAAGTTTCATTGATCATCATGTGTTCCGATGGATCATCAAAATATCCATGTATCGTAGTACAAAAATAGGAGGTAAACCATTTTCGTGTTCTGGGTGTAGTATCAATTGAAGCTGAGGACTCGCTTGCAGGTTAACTCTTAGGTTAAAACCAGTTTCATGTTCCAAATAATTTTTCAAAATTCCAGTAGCGGATTAATCTGCTGACGCATTTTGAAGAAAATCCTTCTAATACCGAGTTGAGTGAGTTAAAGTTTTTTTCAAACCATTCTTTAAAATTCGTAATTCGTAGGAAAACGATAAGCATATTATGATAGTAATACCTAGTAATTAAAGTTGGAAACTCGTAAGCAGATTCACTCTTAATTTAAAATCAGTTTTGTGTTCAGAATGTAAAATTCCAGTTATGGATATATCTGCAGACACATTTCGAAAGAAAACATTCTCTTATTTGAAGTGCAGTTACAAAATTCGAATTTTAGACTATTTATGTACTGCCAGAATCAAAGAAAAACCATTTTCATGTTCTGAATGTAGTTTTAAATCACCGCGTTCAGATTTTATTTAAACCGGATTTGCGTTCAGAATATAACAATAAATTAAATAACAAGTTGCAGATTCATCGTGTACCGAGTGAGGCTTTACATTTGAGTTGCATGCCATAT
Source organism: Limnephilus marmoratus (assembly GCA_917880885.1). Taxonomy (NCBI): domain Eukaryota; kingdom Metazoa; phylum Arthropoda; class Insecta; order Trichoptera; family Limnephilidae; genus Limnephilus; species Limnephilus marmoratus. The sequence continues at coordinate 21,199,180 of OU862919.1, read as the reverse complement.
GCATTTGAGAAATTGACTGTTCCGTGTGTAACTATTATTTTGGGACGCTTACGCAGAATCAATCTTTAGTTAAAACCTGCCTTGTGTTCTAAACACAGTGTACAAATTCGAGATCCTATTATATAACTAACATAACATAACTTTACACATTGTTTAGAAATATGTTTTTGCCTTATCAATACTTTTAATCAACTATTAACTAACCTATATTTTTATTACTTTTATCTGTATTTTCTCATAAAATCACTAATATTTATTGTTAAATTTTTAATATTTTTGTTTTAATTTAAACAAATGTAATTTTTTTTTAATTGTACTCTCCTAAACACAAGCAGTTGCTTTATTAGGAGAGTGATTGAAATATTGATGTTTATATTATGTTGTAAAATTGTAACCTTGTTATATGTTTCATTTAAAAAAAAAAAAAATAATAATAAAAATAATAAAAAAATGAATTCCATTCTCGATTTCCGAGGGTAGTTAAAAATTTGTAGTAAAATTTATAAACATTTATCTTAATTGGAAGAATACTCGTTACAGGTAAAAAAGAAGACAAAAAAAAAATAGGATTTCCAACTATTTTTTTTTAATATATAGTTTATATATGTACTAACCCCGCTCGGTAAAATTTATATTTGGGATGTTATGGAACTCCGTAACTGTAACCGAAACTATCAGATATCCGAAATAAAAAAAAAATATCCGTGTGGGGGCGTGTCTTTCCTTCCACCAAACCCCTGAGACTGGCTCACCGAACCCAGGTTAAGAACCACTGCACTAGTGACCAAATATGAATAGGTACTTCTCAACCTCTCTCTTTCCCTTATGACTTAACTTTTCTTCACTTTTTCATCCTCACAACATAGGTACCTCCAAATTTAGGAAGTTATAATCTCACTGGCTCCTGCGTTGATATTATCAAAAACATACATATTCCAGTCAGAAAATGTTGTTCCAATTAGTCGCCAGAACTCAATGATCGAGAGTTTTTTGCTTCTCGCCAATCTAAAAAGATATTTTCTGGTTTATTGACATGATTCCTATTTATATAGGAAAATAAGACAAACATAATATCTTTCTTTACATTTTTCCCCTACGAAATATCTTATTCTCATTTGTGTCTCACCCCGTTGGACCTTTCACTTTTTCTTTTACGACCAATTTAGAAATGGAGCACTTGTTGCCAAAGTTCGTAACGCGATGTCGTTTATATTTACACCTATTGATGCCTTTGAACTTTGACATTTATTTATAGATTTACCAAACGACCCGACGCTCAATAGGCGGAACATTTAGTAATGTCTACCAAATCAAAGAGAACTCGAAATGTTATTTAAGGGAATTTAATTTAATGTATTATATTTAATCAATGTTTACAATGCGTTTTTCTTGTCGAAGTTACCCAAGTAACAAAATATGTTCTTACACGTTGATACTTTTTTTTTATTTCGGTGACTACTGTAAAAAATATATATGACGCGGAAAGTTTCCGTGAAAACCTCTAAGTGTACTTCTACCTCTAAGCTTCGGTGTCATGCAGTTTACCCAGTTTTTTCTGTCTGAATTTCATAGGACAACGCAACTATTTTTTCCAGGAACATAATTTCTAATATGAGCTTTTATGTCTACTTTTTTGTTTCATTTTCTCCTTATTTACATATATATTTCTATCTTTATTTCCTTATTTATATATTTCTAAACAAGATCGTTGAAATTCAGGCTATTATAATTAGAATTAAATTATAATTAAAATTAAATAATATTTTATTTATTCTTGAAATGTGAATAAAATATATCTACATTTAGAAAATTCTACAGGAAGGAAAGTTTTAACATGCTGCAGAAGAAGATATGTCACGGTTTATTTATTGTTAGTTAGGTGTTGTGTTTAATTTGTAGAACAAATTTTTGAAGTGAAACTTCTTTAGCCCCTTTAGAGTGATTTGAAATTCGGATGAAACAGAAATGGCACTACGGCACCTGCAAATCAAACTGCGCTCAAGGCTCAAAAACGGAAACGACGATAGGTCTGCGCTCATTGGCTGCTTTGTTTTTTTACGGTTTGTCGGAATATAATACGGTCTCGTCGCGCGCGTCTCATAGCGCAGCGGTATAGTGCGTCGCCAGCGGACAGAGGTTCAAATCCCACGAAATCCGAAAAAATTATATATTTTTTTTTGTAAATCAATATTCAATGTTCAAACCACTTTAAAATAAACAGGCAAAAGAAAGCGACGTACAGCGACTTTCTAGTTTCACTTCTGTCGCGTGTGAATTACACACAATCTATTTTTTTTTCGTTTTAACTTTAAATAAACCAAAATTACTACAAAAATAGGTTAAATAAGTTATGTTAGGTTAGGTTGATTTATCACTGCCTGATTTGTCATGGAGCCATATTACTACCCAAAAGAGTGGGTACGTATAAATAGGTAACCGAATTCAAGACAATGACAACTCAATAAACTTTTGAAAAATGATAACGTCATGAAAAGTGATGAAAAACTAATTACGTTAGGTTAGGTTTATAGGTTTTTTTAAAACCTTATATCACTTTTCAAAGTTGTGTTGATTTGCCATTGTGTTGAATTGTCATGAAACCGAATGAATGAATATGAGGCATGGAATATGTGCCAGTTCACAATAAAATTGAACAGAGTTCCCCACACCTGCCGGTCCCGGAGAGACACGGTGTGAAGGTGTGTAAGTTATAAGACAGTAAACAGTACTGTTACAACATCATGTCGATGTTTCAGGGTGTTGATTTAATTAAGATAGAACAGTTGTTATTTGCTATGAACTGGTAACTACTTAAACAGCGCCCCTTCGGAGCTTCGTGGTTGAGTGGAAACTATACTAGCTTCGTTCAAATATGTATCTTCTCAAATACCCATATTACAAAATGATATTTACATGTTATTCCGGCTTCTGACATGATCTCACTCAAAACTTTGATGCTCCAAGTTTTCCAGGCATATACAGGGTGTTAAGGGACGTACTTGACTTACTTTAACCAGTGATTCCTGACATTATTTGGAGTAAAAAATGTAAATGAAATTTTGGTCTCCGGTGACATTTTTGATGTTTATTTTTTTTTCTACAAAAACATAAAAAAATGGTAGTTGTTGAACAGTTTGAGGGGGGGTAAGGGGTTCATTGGACACCCGGCTGAGTGACCAGTGACGACATGCGGAAGAATTTTTTTTTGTTTGATTTTGAAGAAAAAATTTTTGAAAAAAAAAAAAAAAAGTCGACACAAAAAGTCACCGGAGACCAAAATTTCATTTACATTTTTTACTCCAAATAATGTCATGAATCACTGGTTAAAGTAAGTCAAGCACGTCCCTTAACACCCTGTATTATGTTGATAATAATAATAACGTATTAGTTTGTGTTATTTCACTTCAAGTGCGCTTAACTATAATAAACTTAACCACTCGGACCCATAAGCTTGTTTTCAAGCTATCTACAACATTATCAGGCCCATGTAATGACGTATGAAGCGTACCTGACTTATTATAAGTAAACCTATGGTGTTCCTTACGAGTCCTTACAAAAATTGATCAAATAATATGAAACAAAGAATATACATATAGTATAGATATACAAAGCAATGCCCAGGACAATTATAATCATCATTACTATTGGCTCTACAACCCCTGGTGGGTCTAGGCCTCCTCAAGAATCTTCCTCCACTCATCTCGGTTTTGTGCCAGCTCTCTCCAGTTTAGAAGCTCCAAGATAGATATGTCTTTGAGGACGTTGTCGCTCCATCTTAGTCTTGGTCTTCCCCAGGCTCCTTCGCCCTATTGGTCTTGAGTTCAGCAGGGACTTTGGTACTTGATGCTCGGTCACTCTCTCCACATGACCTAGCCACCGAAGTCTTCCCAGTTTTATAAATTTCGCGACGTTTACAACAACGTTTACAGGACAATTATAGATAATGATTAATGATTAATGATAAACCGTAACGGTACCATTAATTAAAATCATTAAAAAGTTGTTAGATTTGCCAAGATGCTTACAAAATAGTGTACTTACAACTTCAATTGGAAAAGCTGTCACGTAGGTAATTTTTGTATGAAACCATCTCAGGTTAAAATGGGTTATGTTTTATGTTGAGAAGGAAAGGGGATTTCAAATCATTACTTAAAAAAATAATAGCAAAACTTTTTGTATGTATAATACCAACAATGCTTATATTTAATCCTATAGATTAAATACCAATCATTAAAATGGATAAATACCTCACACGAGAGAGAGAGAGAGAGTTTTCACGATTTATTTATTTATTCACGACATATTGTATTCAGCTTAGCCGTGATTCGGGTCGACTTCTTCCTGCGGCCCCGACAAGCCAACTCCAACAGCATTTATCTCTTAGGTCCCGATCTCGACGACTCTGTCGCCAACCTCATCCTTCGTTCAATGCCAAGGAGGTAGATTTAATGGAAAACAGCAATCGTAACTTCTAACGGTTTTCTCCGAAAAACTTTCGATGTGGGTAGGGTAAAGACAGCTCTCCATAAAAAAATGCCCTCCAACAAGGCAAAAGCATAGAAACAGCACAACATTTTCCACGTGCAAAACTCCACCAGTCGCAAAGTGAAATCCAACGTGGTGGAATATTAACAATGATTTGCAGGCCTCTATGCCAGAAACGACAGGTGATTACAGTACTACACTGTCATTATAATATGTATGTATGCACAGGGTCATCGAAAAATAAGGACAAAATTTAAAATAAAAAAAGCAAAAAGTTTACAAAAAAATACAAATGTGCAATTCACACATTCGGTAGAAGTGAAACTTTCAGAAAACTAAAGTAGACAAGAGTGGGGAGAATACCAAGCACCGCACAAAGAGGAGACCGATGTTTACGAAGCACCCTCCTTCCATACAAATTTGATTGGAAATAAATATTCCATTATTTAAATATTCATGAAGTTAAACGTTCGGTAAATTAGATTTATAACACCTTTAGCTTTATGATACGTAAAAAAATGCTATCCTAAAAGTTTTTAAAGAATCCGAACCATGCTCAACTCTAAGTGTAAGAACTAGAATATCTGGTAATATACATATATCTAGATGCAACACGACAGATCCACAACACCATTACGAATACCTTAATATTTAACGATTTATTTGATTTAATAAAAAGCGAGAAAAGCCATTCCAAATAAAAAAAACTTAAATATGTTTTTATTGAAAACTATCAGATTAATTATCATACTCGTACATTCTCGTTACTTAGAACCCGCTAAAAGACACTCAAAAAAGAATGTTGCACAAACTATGTAAATAATGCTGAGTCAAACACAAAGAATAATGTGAAATATTTTTGGACCTTCGTCAAATCAAAACAAACCTCCTCTGATATTTTATTTTTATTTATTTATTTTATTTGATGCAATATATTTACATTATAAAAAACAATTCAATGATGTTGGCCTCACTGGGTGGTTTACCCGTGCTGAGGCCTCCATTTCATATACAAAAATATACAACTATACATATACCAATTATACATATACCTCATAACATATTCCACGGAAACATTTCTTCAAGTGATGGGCAACAAATTTGCAATCTTTTTAATGATTATTTTAAATCTGTCTTTGTCCCTTCTCAAACTAAAAACATTTCCACAAATGGTAAAGATGTAATCAATAATGATGATATGAGCACCTGTTTTTAAAATTTGGAAAACAACTATTTGAAAATTGGAAAATATTGGATTCGAAATTTCAATTAGGTACGTAAAATGAAAATTTGCTTTTGTCGTTTGAGATATCGGCCATTTACAATAATTTCTACATATTTTTTATATTGGCGAATATACATAAACATAAAAAAAAACGTAAAAAACGAAATTATACGTTGGGCTAGAATAGACGTTGTTACCATATAATCAATGCGTATTAGGTAAGCAATAATTTGGCGGAATTCTGAAAAAAAAATAGTACTTTTAGGCAAGTTTTTTGCATTAAAAATTTATTTCTCAAATTGAAAAAAAAACATATCCGACTAGTATCAGGAATACCAACAAAATAAAATGACAAATTATTATAAATGGCTGACGTATCACACGACGAAAGAGAATTTTCATTTTACGTAATTGAAATTTTGAAGGCATTATTTTCCATCGCCCCGAGGTTATTTCTAAATAAATATTCGTTTTTTTGAAGAGTTTTAAATTTCAATGCACATTTGTTACTTTTTAAAAAATTATTTGCGACCGGTTTCGATACTTCCGTGTCATTCACGAGCAAACTTAAAACTAACTTAAAAATTCTATACAAGTACAAAAATTAATTAGGTGGGGGTAGTGGGAGGGGGGATTTTGGGGGAGAGGGAGAACGGTGGGAGGAGTCAACATTGACAACATTACATGGAAACATCGTAAGTAAATGGTGCTATTATTTTTTTAACTAAATTAATTTTCAATTTAATTTTTTTGTTATTTCTAAAGTTTCTAAAGCGCACAAATTAAAATATGAATTTATGTACATTACAATGTTTAAACTTACTTATTTCTTTTTTGAAGCTATGGCCTAATAATTGCCCAAGAAATACAATAAATATTCGTATTAAGCGTGTCCAAAAATTTAAAAAATTAACTGTTTTTCCAACTATTTATTAACTAACACAGTGGTTCTTAACCTGGGTTCGGTAAGTCAGTCTCGCGGGTTCGGCGAAGGTCAAGACACACACCCGACTCATATGATTCGGTTCGATTTCCAATCAAAAAGGGTTCGGTGAATGTGCATACGAAACTGGTGGGGGTCACCAACAAGGTTAAGAACCTAACATTTTAGATAAGTACTGTAAATTTTTGTACCTACCTTTATTATTTTTAAGTATGTATTATCAAATAGACGAGCTCCCCAGTTGGACCCATAATTATTTCTCTACTATCTAGGTAATTAAATTACTTAATTAATAATGTTATGTGTCAGATTATTACATTGTTGCTTTTTTTTAAATTTCAATTAAAAAATGGACGTGTGCACGTGACACAGCTTGTCTAGGGAGAGCACGGGCTCGGTATACAAAAAACTAAATAATGATTCATAGAAAAAAAACCTATAACCCTGTTGAAAACCCTGCTTTAGTCTCATATGAATGAGCATTGGCGCTTTGGGCATTCAGTTATTTCAGTCCTTAAAGCGAGAATCTCGCGCATAGCCGCCTTTCAGAATACTTCACCGCTTCTTGCGAACTAAAGACTGGAAGTTCTCCAGTTACGGGCAAAATAATGTCTTCAACTCCGGCCGCAGAACAGACACCTAGACGGTTCACAGAACACACATTACATTACATAGGTACATACATAGTCTGCTGCCTACACACATTCAAGGCACCGGAAATTCTTGCATAATAGAGGAATATGCTAGGTACTTTTATCGCTTTGAAGGGATGCGAAGAACGAACGATGTGGTAAGTAATTTCGCATTCACACTCTTGACATATTAAATTATATTTAAACTATTCGCATAACTCACCACTAGCACGTTTTCACCGAACCGCTAATATATAATACAGACTTTTTTGACATATTCAAAACTTCTCTGACCTGCATCAAAGCAAAAATAATTAGTTCTTAATGTATCTGATATCAATTTCTATAAATTTAAGCTTATATGATTATTTTTGTAATGTTTAACTTTCTAATGCACCCACTTCTATTTTATCTATTCGACAAGAAATGTTTGTAAAAGCCCTACGGGACTTCACTCCTACTAATATTATAAAGGCGAAAGTTTGTGTTGATGTATGGATGTATGTGTGTTTGTTACTTTTCACGCAAAAACTACTGAATGGATTTTAATGAAACCTTACAGTAATATAGCTCATACATCAGAATAACATAATATAGGCTATAGCTCTCAGAGCTCTGGCATTATGAAATTTGTATACAAATTGCAAGAGGTGGCACCATTAGTAAGATATCTGTTGGATTCGATTCAAATTATTAGGGGAGTACTTCAAATAAATGCGGGAGGGGGGAGGGGAGGGTAGAGGGGGGGAGGGGTTGGAGGGGGGAGGGAGGGGTTGGATGGGGTTGGGGGAGGGGGGAAAAGGGGAGGGGGATGGGGGGGAGGATGGAGAGGTGGAGGGGGAAGGGGGGTGGAGGAGGCGTAGTGGGAACCCCCCTAATACTATGCGAGTGCTAGTACCTACATATATAAATCATATGATAGTATTATTTTACTATTTTACCTACTCGTTCCGCGTGCCAATATAAGTGGCGCCATCTATAATTTTTAAAGAGAACTTTTGAGGTTTTCATAAAATATTTAGGTATTAGATGCATCTTCCTCTTCGATATTATCTGTTTACTTTCAATTTGGTTTATATTAGATATAGGGCAGGTCAGGTTGGGGATAAACTCGAATGTAAAGTGTAGTGTGTGTGGGTTTGGAAGAGTGAGATACGGATGCAAGGATGAGAGCGTGAATGTGTTTGAACGGGCATTGCTAATATGAGTGACTGGTCGTGTGTGTGTGTCGTTTATAAAGTTAATAACATTGGGTAAAGTGTTCAGTTCAAATATGTGCTGTAAATCGGAGCTAGACTTCTTGACACATCAAGGATATCACACTGGCGCAGCCGGTAGGTGTAAAATGCAAAATTTCGGCAATAATCTTAAAGTTCTAGAGTTCTCAACCGTTCAGTAGAATCAAAATCTGATATTGATAATTTTGATTCCCCACAAGAGTCCTAGTTGCTCCCAACCGTTCGAGCCAGTGAGACTATGGAACCCAAACGGAGTATGTTGTGAGGTTGTAGGCAGTGGGGCAGGGAAGGATATGGGGGAGAGAAAGGTGGGGAAGTACCTGGCTATTCAGATCTGGCCACCAAAAACGGTTAAAGCCCTCTCAAGCAACGTTTCAATTCTGGATGGTGGTCTCCACCAGTACTGAGAGTATTTTCCACTCTTGGATATAAGTACTATATATTATTTTTAATGAATGTAAAATATGAAATAACAGAAATTAATCAAATAAAATTTACTTGCGCCCACCGACGTTTGAACCCACAACTTTCACATCGCTAGTCGAGAGCCTTACCCCGGACGAGTAAGAAAATGAGAATTTTGTGGGTTAGAGAAAATATTTTGATTATTATTTATTATCCTCTTTCAAAGCTGTGCTCTTTAGAAAAGTGACACGACGTAGAGTTGGATTAAAAACTATTTATAAATAATGTTTCTAAAGACCGCGAAGTATTTCTTTGGTGATTTTTCCATTTTCACGAAAACTCAGAAGATAAAGAAGTGGAAAGTGAAAGATTCCGGGCAATTTTCCTGGTTCCGCCACATGTATTTTCTCCGGAGATCGTTTAATGCTTGATAAAGCAAAATTCTGAAAGGTACTTCCGTAGGAGATTTTCTCCAATATTTGAACGCGTTTTATAAAGTGTCCACGAAGTATAAACTTTACTATTTCAAAGGCGTTGCTTTGACATATGGAGTTTCTGAGGAAAACAAGGTTTAAAAGGGAAAATAGTGCTTAAACGAAGGGTTTGAAATTGATTGAAGGGTAGAGGTGATTGGGATAAGATTATTTCATGCGTGAAGTTTATTAAGTAGTGAAAATTGGATAGCAAGATGTGTTCAGGGTGTGTTTGTACCTGATAAACTTTATTTTTCAATTTTTTATTAGAAAAACTATCTTTTATAACTTTTGAAGGTTATTCCCATAAACGTAATGTATCATTGAAGAAGAAGATAACAATAATAATCTAAACGAAAATATGAAAGGGAACAAGACACAGAAAACAGAAAAAAGACAATGGTCGCAACTGGGACTCGAACACAGAGCTCTCGTCTAACCGGGACGTGCGCGTTAACCAATTTCTCTGTTGCCACCTTCCGTCAAGCCGTCATAATAGTCAATCCCATATTTCAAATTTTAGAATTAACAATATTATCTTCAACTAATTATTTTTCCGTATTTACGGGCAACTACTCTTTTTATTGGAAACAATCATCCTAAGAATTGGTTTGAATCCTGGACAGCGTCTCGGATAAATGTATCCGAATTTACTTATATGGAACTATAAGAAAAACTATAACTTTTGAAGGTTATTCCCATCAACGTAATATATTTCTGTGTCTTGTTCTCTTTCATATTTTCGTTTAGATTATTATTGTTATCTTCTTCTTCAATGATAACTTTATTTTTTATTTCTTGCTAGAGCAATCCTGATGAGTTACAAAACTATTTTAGGACGGGACAAACTTACAATTCATAAGTGAGAGGTAATAAATACAATTTTATAAAATATTTTGATATCAAAAATATAACTTTCACATTCAACACAGCATAAAAGTAACAGGTTTAGTAAAACAAATAACAAGAGAAAACAAGTGAAGAAAATATATACAAATATAGATGATATGGATATAAACATAACAAGAAAATTACATATTGAAATTTTTAAATGTTCTAAAAAAAATATTCTTTTAAAGCAATACTTTAAATTTTTTCTTATGCTTGATGTTTTTTTACATATCTGGATGCGAATTATATAGTCTATAAGAGTATACTTAAATATTACGTTAAACAACATGTAAAAATGTAGGTCTTCACTCAGGAGAAATCTTTTAGTTAGACTGGTTTTTTATAAATGAAGCACTAAATGACGACAATAACTTTTCCCCACCCAACGGACAAGGGTTCAGTAGTATTTTAAATTCTTAGTGCAAGTTTTTGTAAAGAAGTAAGTTAATTTCACCGATGCAAGTCTTTTTATAAAGGTACTTACTTACCTTGTCTGTTGTGGGAGAAAGAGACAAAAATAAATGATTCTATTAGAGACATCTGACGAACAAATCAGACAACCCTTTGATCGCAATCCAACCCTTGATGGTAACTCTTAACTCCATAATTGGTTTGAATCCTGTGTTTAAATCTAAACACAATACAATATTCTATCGCTAATTTAATCCAACGTTGTGTAGGGTGGCGCAAAACTTCCGTTTTATTTCACCTACTCCAAAAATAACAATCGTACCTACATATTGATGAGTAGAAAAAGTAAGTTGATTATTAAGTTGTAGAAGAATACGAAATTATTTTTTTACTTTTTATTGCATTTTTTTAAGTCGTTTTTTGTTTTGTTAAAAATTTGAATTATTTTTTGATTTTTAGTGAATCTGAAATACACTAATTCGATTAAGATTCGGCCGAGTATCGTTAATTTGCTTTTAAGAATTGGAGAGATCCGTTACTTTGTCATGGATACCATAATCAGAACCTAACCAAACTCTCATCAAACTACCCTTGAAGTACATCCTTTCCAATAAAAAAAGAATCATCGAAATCGGTTGGCGTGATATTGAGTTATTCGTCCATTTGTCGCGTACGTACTTGATGCAAATTTAAGATTTATATGATTTTCTCATGGATGCCATTGTCAAAACTAGACCAAATTAAAATGGGACCCTTTGGGAAGTACACGCTTTCAAATAAAAAAGAAATCATCAATATCGGTTTATCCAGTCGAAAGTTCTGAGGTAACAAACATAAAAAAAAAATAAAAAAATACAGTCGAATTGAGAACCTCCTCCTTTTCGAAGTCGTTTAAAAAACGCTAGAATTGTTGAGAGACAGGAAATACGGAATACTGAGAGGAGAATGGTGGGTGATTTGAATGAGCAAACGATTTGTGTTTTTGAAGGAAGAATGATTTTTACAATTAAAAAAGACATGGTCGAGAGTCTCCTCCTCCACACCGCACTGGCAGAGTGGACTATCGAGGACTCGATTTTTAAACAAATGCACTGCGATAGAGCAGTGACCAATTCTCTTTTTGGAAATAAATCTTTGGATTTTTTTTTGCCGTGGAAACAAGGTTTACTTGGAATGTCCCGTTCGGGTTTTCGTATCTGACCAATTCTCTTCCCAGCAACGAGACATGTTGGATTTAAGAACAGAGAAGACGTCAGAGACAGAAATTTTAAATATTTGTAAAAAGCACTAACTTTGTGGCTCGCCATAATTTACAATAAAAAACACATAAATTTGTTTCAGACCACTTTTAAGACCACTTTTTAAAAGTGGTCTTAAACGAATTTATGTGTTTTTTATTAGAAATTTTAAAATCTAAAGGAAAAAAACCAGAGATTGTTCCAAGTTTAGCGAGAGAATCAACTTTCTCGTTACCCTCAATTCCTAGATGACCAGGGACCCAAACCAATATTGTCTCAAACTTTGAGAATCTGCTTATATCCTTAATTTTCAATTTATAATGTTATATACTACATGCTTATAATTATATTCCTGAATAACTTATGTATCTGTACTAACGAGATACTGTAAAAGCCTTCAAGGCGTGAATAAATAAATAAAATTAAAGATAAAATTAAATTATATTACTTTTTAAATTTCTTAGGGTTAATCAGTTAAATTTCATCAAATTCATGAGTTGTCGATGGTAGAAATGTGTTATTATGATAGTGCATGAAGTAAGGAGAGTTTTCCAAAGTTATTTGTTGTTCTATCTTCTCTCCTTTTCTGGTACTGTACACCCGCAGATACTTTAATAGTACACAACTGCTAACCCTGTACAAATCACAAGTGCGCCCCACGGTTGAATTTGGCAGCCACCTCTGGTCTGGAGCTCCAAAATACCTGAAAAATACCCTCGTCTCTGTGCAAAAACGGGCGGTCCGCTTAATAGATTCTCCCATCTTATCAGACGGATTGCAATCTTTAGAACACATGCGTCAGGTGGGAATGCTATCCTTGTTCTACCGGTATTACAATGGAGATGCTCCGAGGAACTAGCGTCATTGATCCCTTTGGTACCGGTGCATAGTCGGGAAACACGCCAAACGCGTGCCCAACATTTGTACACGGTTGACATTTGTCACATGAGAACGGACTCGTTCTTGTGTTCAACAGCTCGGCTGTGGAATGATTTGCCGGCCTCTGTGTTTCCTTCTTCCTACAACATGGGTCTCTTCAAGACCAATGTTCATTCCTTCCTCTCCTCAAAAAGACCCTCCACACAGCATCCCAGATGACATAGGCCCTGAGGGAAATTATTTTCCTCAGGGCCTCCTGTGTGGAGTTAATGTAAAAAAGTGAATGTTTACGTTAATACGAAAAGCATCGAAAATTTAAAAACATATAGACATAGCTTTTACCTTCTAGAAGGCAATTAAAAAAAGTATTCAGTCGTTCAATTTTCGATGTAGAAAAGGGTTTTCTCCCGGGCGTCCTTTTTGTATGGGACGAAAAGCGAAGTCTATCGTCTTAGACATAGTTTAAGTCAATTAAAGTGTCGCTATGAGTGAGAGTGCGATGTCATTATTCGCACCATTAAGCATGAGCGAGATATCTATCCAAGTGCTTTGAAACAATGCAAACCTAAATATGATTGATTTTTTTAGCTGAAATGGCCCCTCCTTACAAAATCTGCTCCCTGCAGTCTGAAAATTAGTTTTAAACTTGTTATCAGCTACGTCATCTGCTATCGAAGGATTGAATGAACGAAAAAGTGGTTCAGAGAAGTTAGGAGTTCTCGCTTTGAGGTCCTGAGGCTCGTAATAAACTTCCCCAGACGTACAAAGAATCCAAATTCTGCGTTAGAGCAAGTAAAAACTCTCTTTTAAAGAAAATTGTTTCAATAAGTTCTCAGTAAGTTCTCAATGCTTTCTCTCTTTATCTTTGTTCTTTAAAAATCGATAGTTTTTTGTTTGAGTACATTTTGAGGTTCACTAATCATAGACAAAACTGTTCAAAATATAATATGTAGGTATAGGAAAGTTCACAAGAAATACCTATCTCATACAAGATGCACTACATATTTCTCATACAAAAACTGTCAATGTCCCCTCACCTAACACATTTGTCCAACTCTTTTTCTTACAAATGTTTTACAAAATATAAACATAACTGATAACATGAAATTACTGTGATTATTAATTATTACTGTAATTATTATTATTACTGTATTAAGGCGGCGGTTCGCACCGCGACCGAGACCAGAAACGGGGACAGTAGACAGAGACAAGTGTCTCTGTCTATTCTGCATGTACTGTGGGTGGAGACCGAGACCGCGACCGCCTTCAGTATAACACAGTCTGTAGATGGAGTCAGTTGTGTTGTACTGTCATTAATTTACACTGTAATGGAAACCCAAGCAGAGTTACTAATGGAGGAAGAAGAAGACGATGATTTGTACTTATATTATTATTATAAATCTAAAAAAAGATGAATTATTAACGAATTATATGCAACTAGAGGCCAAGAAGCATCATTTTCGCTGTTAGTGAAGAATCACCAAAATAATAAGTTGTTTCTACCTACTTCCCGTGTGTTTCCTTCCAAATATTGAATTAAATGTATAATACATCAATTAAAAATAACTCACCTGTTTTATTTATGCTTTCCGCTATGTTTATGCAAATATTGTCCTTTAAATTTTCGTCTCCGTTGGAATCTAATTATGCATTGTACATCGGAGGATACTGTCTAATCAGTTCAATCAGCTTCTCAAAGTCTGCGTCAGAAAAAGCAGTCATTTTTATAACAATTCACACGTGCTTTTCAAGCGAGACGCGAGACACCACTAGTCCGGGGCGGTCTTCACCGTGAGACACCACTAGTCTCTGCCTCCTGTCTCGGCCGCGCGCACGAACTGGCCACCATACAAAGCTAAACGACAAGTACCCGTTGCGGTAGCCTGTCTCCGTCTCTGGTCTCGGTCTCCGATCGCGGTCGCGGCGCGAACCGCCGCCTTTAGAATATCATCGTTGAACGCACAAAATATCTTATGTTGATTTTAGAACATCAAGACATAATAAAAAGAAACTGTTAAAAAATTATGGTCTATGTTTTTTCATTATGTTTTTTTTGTAGAGTTTTATTTGAAACCTCGTATATTAAAACAATGGACTTAATGTAAAATTTTCATTAAAACCGACTAATTTTTGTTAATTTTTTGCGTACCTACGCTGTGTACCGCGCATAGGATATTTTGTTTAGCAAAAGTAGGAATTGCTTTTTGAAGAAAAATTGAATTAAAAAATGGGATTAATTTATGTCGGTTACGAAGCCGAACAAAATATTGATATGGGATTTATTGTGTTAACAACTCATTTTGGCCAAACACGTCACATGGGATATATAGTGCATGCAACGGCGATGTATGAAACATTTCATCTTCATAATTGTTAAAGGTTAAATTGAATGTTAAAGGGACCGAAATCAGCTTTTATCAAATACCAACTTCACACTAGAACTATGTATCTACGATCAAACAAATCGCAATAAATAATGGTTACAATTCAAATAAAAAATTACCCACAATAAATTTTTATTCAACACGCCCCCTCATAACAATAATATAACAACTAATAAATAATTATCAACCTTATCAATGGCGTAGAATCTTTCTTGATTTTTCTGAAAATGAACGGTTAGGACAAAGATTTTGTTTAGGCCACTCGGGTATTGATTCACTTCAATGCAGTGATTGTCCCGCGTTTTATGTAGGCAAAACGGCACGTAATATTAACACACGTGTCAAAGAACACCTAAGATAAGACCATAAATTTATTAAAAACACATGCATAAAAACGAAATTGGCATCAGTATGAATATCTTAGAAGCACTAGAAGTAAGGAAAGCCAAAAACTTTAATTGAAAAGTAAATAACAATCATATAAATTTAAATAAAAATTAAATACTTAGGTTGTTCTCCATTGACAAGGAACATTCCCCTTCCCTTTCTAATTCTCCGTCTACTTCTTCCTTCACTGGAAGAGTCCAGCCCATTTTGTTTTAAACCCACTGCGAAAAGAGAATATTATACTATTTATAACACATATAACTTCACTTTAGTAGTGTATTTTACTGCCCTGAAGAAAATAACAAACCTCAGTCATCATACAGAAATATGCAAAAATACTATGAAAAAAGATTAAATGCTAGCTATATTCGAAACAATAACAAAGACTTACTACAAATTCCCATAACACATAGGTACTACTTTTGGTCAACGAAACTTCAGATAACTTGCAACAAGACTTTACAAAATTCTTTCAGACAGAATAAAAAAAGGGATTCATAAAAAAATATTAAAGAAATCATAAAAATTTGAATTTAAAGTAATGATAGGGCCTTTAACGGTGCACTCACCCAAATTCGAAATTATGAATGAAAACAATGTACAGGTCGTTATTATTCGAAATTATTATTAATGCAACCAACATACACACCCTGGAATAAAATATTATTATTTTTATTATTAATACAAGTGTAGGTACATGTGTACATAATTACTATAAAATGACTTACAAAATGACTGCCTCAACACAGACTAGCCTGGTGAGGCGGGTTATGATAAACCTCAACCATGTAACCACAAATTTCTATTCTTTAATCTGTTCATATGTTATCTTCTGTTTATTAACTTTTTGTACTAACATAAGTAATTAATTTATAAACCTTTGTCAAGTACACCGAATATGTAGGTACATTTTTTAGTTAAAAATATTGTAAATTTCGTTAAATAAAGATTATTAATATTATTTTTTAAGTCCTATTCCCAAACATTCCCAGGTTACGAATAACCACACTAGTGGTGGGTTTCTTCATTTACCGAGAATGCTAAATGCAATGCTAATTGTAAAAGTAAACAGTCAAATGCATAGAAATTTTTAAATTTCGATCGTTTACTTTTACAATTAGCATTGCATTTAGCATTCTCGGTAAATGAAGAAACCCACCCATCGTTGCAGGACCTGCCCTGATGATGGACACTGCAACGATGTCCGAAACGTTGGCTAAAGAAGGAGGTAGCGCAACACGGCATAACACCCCAAAAACAAATAACGAAAATACGTGCTCTTTCATATCAGATTATGGAACAAATAAATTGTTAGTTTGACTTCAGCAGTGTTAGAGTGAGACAGCAACAGTCTTAGGTATATATTCGATAGCATCTGCTCACTCTCTCTATTTCATTCCAGCTCACCAATAGAATAAATTTTAGTATCGCAATACTAATTATTGCATTGCTTCTTTAACACCGTTGCGATTTGAACTCGATGAAACGAAAAATAGCGACACTAAAAAGAGACAAACACCTACATCTACAGGATTTAGCCTACGAGAGAATGAGATGGTTTAATCGGTCTCCTCGCCTGCTTCGTAGCCTATCGGTCTTCTCTTTAGTTTTTTTGTCTACTTTAGTTTTCCTAAGGTTTCACTTCTAACGCGTGTGAATTGCAAAATCTGTTTTGTTACTAAGATCGCGTATCATAATAAATCATTATTTAAATAATTTATATGATAGACTCGGTTTCGTCACAACTTTCCTGGGGAAATCGAATGATAAATATTCCATAATTTCATCTATCTTCTATATATATATACATAAAAATCAAAATATGTTTGTTTCTGGGTTTGTATATATATATATGGGTATGTCCGCTATGCGTTGCTAAACCATTCACCCAATAGGCCACTTGCATTGATTTCATAACGACTTGGAAAAAATCATGTGAATAGATCTTTTTACTAAGATTAAGAAAATGTTAGTAAAATTGTTTAGAAATGTACAGTTTTTGTTATTTTTTGTTATAAATAAATCCATTATTTAGGCTCGTGACGTCACTACATGAAAATGTCCCGTCTCCGAAAATGTTCCTATTATTTTTTTAAAATTCCACACGGATTTATTTTTTTATATGGCATCACTTTGATTTCAGACGAATTTTTGAATTCGTTCACTAGATTTATTGTTTGTTCTCTGCAAACTTATCATTTGGTTTCACTTTTTGACAGATGCTCTGAAGAGAACCCCGTACTTTTAATGATCTACGGGGTTCTCTTCAGAACGTGCAGATGATGTCGGTACGTGTTTTTAGAGGTATAATGATTATGGTGCTGATTTTAACAAAATTAAATTTTATAATATTCTTATTATTATTACAATTTACAAGTTCAAGTATATTACATTGAATTTAGTAATATAGACGCTGTACATTATAATGATTTATGGTCAAAAAGATGGATCAAGGAAAAAAATATTTATGAGATGTAATATTTTTGGTATGCCTCGTTATTCTCCTGTGCCATTCGTGTGGAAAACGTTATTTTTTTTTTAAATGATTTTTGGCTATGTAAATATCGTTTTTTCACACCTGTAAAATTATGTCCCGTCTTTCCGGTTTATAAAAAATGGTCTGATTTATCGGATTGAAATTTTCAAAAAATCCCCAGGGTTTCAAAAATACGATTAAAAAAAAATAAAAATACAGAATGTCTTAGAATATTTGCCTAAACCGGAAAATTTTTTTAAAAAATTTGATGCAAGTGGCCTATTGCGATGACACTTTGGGGATTTGATGTGTGCATGCCCGCGTTGGTTTCTATATACAATAGTCAGTTCTGGCATCATGAAATTATGCATTGCTAACCGTTCATCCGATTGCGATGAAACTTTGGTGATTTGATTTGTTCGCAGGAGAGGGGAGGGGGAAGGGGAACCTGGGAGGGGGGTTCGCGGGACGGCGGAAGCGGGCAAGGGGAGTGGAGAGGGAAGGCAACGCATGCCGGAAAATGAATGAACGAATGATTAAAGAATGAAAGATGAATGAATGAATGAATGAATGATTAACGAATGAATGATGAATGAATGAATGATTAACGAATGAATGATGAATGAATGAATGAATGATGAATGAATGAATGAATGAATGAATGAATGAATGAATGAATGAATGAATGAATGAATGAATGATTAACGAATTAATGATGAATGAATGAATGATGAATGATGAATGAATCAATGAATTTATTTTTATTTATTTATTTATTAATTTTCAACGCCCTGATGGGCTTTTACATGACAAGATTATAATACAGAGACAGTTTTTTTTTTTAATAAAAAAGATGAACTATAAAAATATAACTAGTAGGTAAACATCATACAGATAAATTTAGGAATGATAGTGCATTACAATAAAAGAGAAAGTTTCTAAGTTGTAAATGACATAGAAATAAACTAGTAGGTATGTTAGCAATTACAAAATTTACAGGTGACTGATTAAATGTCATGAATAATACATGACAAAATGCAAGATACATAAAAAGAAAACGTTAACAAGTTTTTACATTGTAGATTAATATACAAATACACAAATATATGCAATAGACCCTAGGTGATGCTCCTTAGATATCAAAATATTCTACATAAAAATATTGTTTAGATATTTCTTGAATAACGGTAAACTTATATTGAATACATCGATATTTGAGGTGTATTTGTTCCCTAGTGTGTGAAGTCGAGAAATTGATGCATGTGTGTGATAGTTGGTTAGAGAATTATTGTTACAGAATAATATGTTTTGCCTTGTCGCTCGGGTTGGTACCTTAAAGTCAATGAGATGCAGAAGTTCACAACAGTTTAATTGGGAGTGAATAATTTTAAACAAAAAAGTTAGGTCAATTATTTTTCTTCTGTTTTCTAGGGAATGCAATTTAAGTGTATTTAGTAGGAATGTATAGTTAATGTGTTGAATAGGTATATGTAACTTGAAGTTAATAAATCGTAAAAATTTGTGCTGCACTCGTTCAATATTTTTTATATGAATTTGATAATATGGGGACCAAACGATGGAATTGTATTCCAGCAAGCTGCGTACTAATGACAAATATACAATTTTAATGATGAATGATGAATGAATGAATGAATGAATGAATGAATGAATGAATGAATGATGAATGAATGAATGATTAACGAATGAATTATAAATGAATGAATGAACGATGAATGAATGAATGAATGAATGAATGAATGATTAACGAATGAATGATGAATGAATGGATGATTAACGAATGAATGATGAATGAATGAATGAATGAATGAATGATGAATGAATGAGTGAATGGATGAATGAGTGAACGAATGAATGATTGAATGAATGAATGAATGAATGCATGGATTAATAAATCAGTGGTATTTCCACCTAATGCGAATGAAGCCGCGAGTAAAAGCTATATGACATAAAAAAATCTTTGAATTAAAATAAAATATGTACGTTAATCCGGTTTCTGATGTATGTGAGTTAATCCATTTTAGAATTACAAATATTTACACCCATTTCTACTAGCGCTTTCATATTACTGAAAGGAAATATTATAACAATTTTAATAAAGGTTCTTTTCAAAACAGATCACGTGCTCTACAAATACTTTATGGATACTTAGAAGGTCCATGGGATTAAACGTAAAGTGCTAAGTCAAATTAATAATCTAATTCAATTTAATAATGTGGGATTTTATTTGCTTAGATCTGAGAAAACGTTTATAGAATATATTGTTCATTTTACCAAAATCCATTCTCAGAAGGTTTTAAAAATTATTATGGTTTATAATCACACGATTTATTATTTAAATTAAATGATTAAATTAAATTAAATAATTCTAATTTATATGAAGAAACCATTAAAGTTTCAAACCGCACAAAAAGGAGATCGATTATTCTATCTCATTCTCTCGCTGGCTAAATTCAATAAATGTACATATATGTTTGTCTCTTTTTAGTGTCGCTTTTTCGTTCAATCGATTTGTGTTAAATTGAGTTCAAATCACAATAGTGCTAAAGAGGTTTTTTTACTTAAAAACAGAGTGTGCAATTCATACGCACGGTAGAAGTGAAACCTTTAGAAAACTAAAGTGGACTAGAGTGGGGAGATCACCGCACAAAGACGAGACCGATTATAATATCTCATTCTCTCGCAGGATAAATCCTATAGCTGTATGTGTTTGACTATTTTTAGTGTCGCTTTTTTGTTTCATCTAGTTTTAAATCACAACGGTGCTGAAGAAGTTTTCACATGAAAAACAGAGTGTGCAATTCACACGCGTTAGAAGTCAAACCTTCAGAAACCAAAAGTAGACTAGAGTGGGGAGGCTGCGAATCATCGCACAAAGAGGAGATCGATAGGCTTCGAAGCACCGCACATTATTTGGGAGGTGGGAATGGGTACCGCCACCCCGGGAAACTTTATTGGACAACCAACACCTCTGCAATAGGTCACCCCAAGTGGATCGCTACGTTTGGTGATTTAGCAGGGGTGCCCGGGTTCATGGGGTAAGGTTTGTCTAGGTCTTGGAGGCGGATGACCAGGATAAACTGAACCCCAGATTCCTACCCACCCCTTAAACCCCTTTCCTTCCCAGAACTCTCCTCTCCTTCCTTTCCCTAAAGAAACCCCTCCATACAGCATCCCCAAGGATGACATAGGCCCTGAGGGAAAATATTTTCCTCAGCGCCTCCTTTGTGGAGCTCATGTAAAAAAAAAAAGATGAGACCGATGAATCTAACTCATTCTCTCGCAGGCTAAATCTTACAGATGGATTTGTTGTCTCTTTCAAGTTTCGCTTTTTCGTTTCATCGAGTTTCAAATCACTTTTTTTTCAATCAGTTTTCACTCCAAAAATAAAAATCGAAATGTTCACATCGAACATTTTTTTGAGTTCTCGATGTTCAGATTCACAAGTTTCCTTCTCGTAAAACGAGTTTTGAACACCGTGAATACAGCACTCCCCAAACAATCTACAATGCCCAAAACTTCGGGTTGAACTAATGAACAATGTTACCCTCCATTTCAATTGAAAAGTAAATCTGAAGTGGGTTCGTATATTATTAAAAAGTTTCGTATTGTCGGATGAATACTGGATTCATTTTTATCACGCCTGAGTTAAGTTGGCGAGGTGATGGAAAGATTACTAAACTTGAGTGGCGCACTTCAGTTATATTTTGTGTCTTCTATTTTATTTTATAGTAGCTTTTGCCCCCGGCTTCGCTCGCATAGTATTAGGGGGTTTTTCACTCCGCCTTCTCCACCTTCCCTATCCCCGCTCCCCCCCCCCCCCCCGCTCCCCAACCCCCCCCGCTGCCACCCCTCTCTACTCTCCTCCCCCCCCCTACACCCACCCCATCCCCTCCCTACCCTTCCTCCATACCCGTTACATTAATTTTTCAAACCTAATCAAACACACGCAGTGTCGCATTTATAATATCAGTATAAACATTTATAAAATTAGTATGGATTAGTATTTTATACATATTTGAATTTTTACTATCAAAGGGATCTCCATAGTAACCTAAACAAATAACAAAATGACAGCGCACGTCAAACAATTACTTAGCAACGCTTTGCTTTTCGTCCGGACAAGAAACGTAATAAATAATTTCATAACATCAGAGCTTAGTCATAACGCCAGAGTTTACCAATATATACAGCCTATATTACTTGACAAATAATGTAGCTTTCTATTAATGAAAGAATTTTTAAAGTCCATTCAGTATTTATTGCATGAAAGAGTAACAAACATCCATAGATCCATACAAACTTTCGCCTTTATAATATTATTTATTTATTGCGTGAAAGGGTAACGAACATCCGTACATCCATAAAAACTTTCGCCTTTATAATATTATTAATTAATTAATTCATAATTAATATTCATAGGATATTCAGTTAATCTTCCACTAAAATCATAAGCCACGCAACGCTACAGAATGGGCCAACTTAGCTTGCTCTATAATCTCGATATCATTCACAATTTTAAGACAACAAAACAATGACAAACAGTTGAAAATTCATAGTTAAAATATAATAGAGAGTGTGTACTTAAATTTGCTTCAATGCACGTGGAAAATATCCAAATTGCCCTAGAGGCATTTAAAAGTTCAGCTCGCGCAATTAGAGTTGACCCAAACAACATATACTTTAACATTATCTACTTCTGATGGTGATATCCTTGCGAGACCTCACTGAGAAGCAGCTTTTCGTCTTTTGTAGGTCTATTTACTGTTTTTGGCGAAAAAAATTAGATTATTTTAGATTTCAATAAAATAAGTAAATAAATAGTTCGAATTTGAACGTAAGGAAAGATTAAGAAAGGGTTGCTTCAAAAAATTTGAACAATTCGTCAAATATTTGAAGTTAATTTTCACGTGCTGTGTAAGTTTTATTTACGATCTGTTGTTATATCATTATAGGCCAGTTGTATTATAAAACTGAAATGATCACAGAACTTGAATAGAACTCATACAGAATGTGAAAATTAACTCCAAATATACGATGCATTGTTCAATTTTTTTAAACAACCCATCCTTGCTGTGTTTTCTTTTTTTGTATTAAAGATGAACTTTTTTTATTGTAGACTCTTTTGAGACACCTATAACATAACATTAAATTTGCACGTTTAGAAACACTTGCTGACATATTCACTGCTAGTTACTTTCGCTACAAAATTTCATTGTATAATTCTACGTGCGAATAATACATAACACATATTCATGATGATTAAATTAATTGTACCTAATATTTTTAAATTACCTGCGTGGCAACTTTCCCTAATCCCTGTCCTCCCCTTACCCGTCCCAATCCAAATACCTGTTTCGCACCCTATTTTCTTTACAGTTATAATCGCATTTATTTTATTGTTGTGTTTTTATATTTACGTTTATCACTTGCTGAATCTACACCCGTATTATATATAATTTTTTTTTAATTATTTTTTTTTAATTGCTGCTTTGTCCTGTTTTTTTTTTCTTTTCCTAAATATTCTAGTTTACATTCTGTTACTTTTATGTTTCTAAATACCTATCTGTGAACATTAATAATTGATCTGTTTTTTGTTATCCTTTTATGTATATTATGTTATTAAGACTGTTTATGTTCCTTAAATAAATAAATCCTAAAACCACACCTAACTTATCTACCAACATCTATTGAGAGACATTGAAACTACATGCCCCAATTTTTTTTTTACATGAGCCCCACACAGGAGGCCTTGAGGAAAATAATTTCCCTCAGGGCCTATGTCATCTTTGGGGATGCTGTTTGGAGGGTTTTTAAGGAAAGGAAGGAGAGGAGAGATCTGGGAAGGAAAAGGGTTTAAAGGGTGGGTAGGAATCTGGGGTTCAGTGTATCCTGGTCAGCCGCCTCCAAGACCTAGACAAACCTCACCCCATGAACCCGGGCACCCCTGCTAAATCACCAAATGTAGCGAACCACTTGGGGTGACCTATGGTAGAGGTGTTGGTTATCCAATAAAGGTTCCCGGGACGGCGGTACCCATTCCCGCCTCCCAAATTGAATGACACCTGTTTGAGAAATATTTTTTCTGAAGTCAAATAACCAGTTTAAAATATGCTGTATTGAAGGGAGGCGTCTACTAATATCTATAGGAATTCCAAATACTGAAAAAATCGAACTAATATCTATGATAACCAAAGTGTTGACGAATATCTACAGCTCAAACTGTTGACTAATATCTATGAGAACCAAAGTGTTGCCGAATATCTACAGCTCAAACTGCTGACTAATATCTATGAGAACCAAAGTGTTGACGAATATCTACAGCATTGGCAGAGGTTGGATTTGTAATTATGTATAGCATATTGGAATAACGTAATATTACGTATGCAGTTTAAAAAACTTAATTTTTGTAAGTATGTATGTAAAAACTCCTAATATCGGACTATTGGACACATTTAGCTGATTAGTCCAACCAACGCTCTGTAGATATTAGTTCAACCTACGCTCTGTAGATATTAGTCAACACTGGGACCGTCATAGATATTCGTCCGACCTTAGCTCTGTAGATATTAGTTAACACTCTGAAGTTCGTAGATATTAGTTCAACATATGAGCTGTAGATATTCGTCCGACATACAGGCTGTAGATATTAGTATCTGGAGTCGTATTGAAGCACTGCATCTGTGTACTGAGTATTGAGTTCATGTAAACTCTGGTGGCGTGACCTATTTACTTGCGGGCATACCTAATACTGTTCTTATTTTAATTAATACTAACTGCTTCATTGATTTGAATTGAAAATTAGAAGTCTGTAGTTTGATGTAGTAATAATGAATATATTCTACTAATAAAGTAAATAAAAACTGCACTGAGAATCTGGTAGGCCAACAGCTTTCATAAATGTACCGTAAATGTAAAGTTTGCGTATGTCAAATAGTGCTACAAAGCACTTGTGTCTTTCCGCGTGAATCAATACTTCTTGGCAAGTTGCAGGAATTTAGTAAGCCCTCGGAGAACAATTTTTAGTTCCTATTTGTTGAAACGCCTGTTAGAAAATATTTAGCGCATTTAGAGCGTACCTAGATAATAAAACAAAGTATGACCTCTAAAATGCATCTTGTGATAGAACTACAACATACCATTATAATATCTTCTACAAATTTGTTTGAATTCATAATATTACTAGATTGCATATTATTGCAGAAAAAATATCGTATGAACAAAACGATTGAAAATTATGTGCGTATATTTTTCTTTAAATGTTTTATTTATTTGATATTGATTGCCGAAAGTCACACATCACACAATTTTCGAAACTTTCCGAGTTCCACACAGGAGACCCTATGGAAAATAATTTCCCTCACGGCCTATGTCATCTTTGGAGATGCTGTGTGGAGGGTTTTTTTAAAAGGAAAGGAAGGATAGAAGAGTTCTGGGAAGGTAGGTAGGAATATGGGGTTCAATGTGTCCTGGTCATCCGCCTCCAAGACCTAGACAAACCTCACCCCATGAGCCCGGGCACCCCTCTAAATCACCAAAGGTAACGAACCACTTGGGGTGACCTGTGTCAAAGGTGTTGGTTATTTATTTATTTACACCCTAGTGGGATTTTACAAAGATAGATAATAATAGTTAGGCAGGTACGTGGTACACAATTATAATGATTAAAATAATAGTAAAAAATAAAATTAATTAAAATCAAAATCATACATTTCACTAAAGTAATTATAAAGACTTCGTTTTATAACTAATACAGAATCTGCAACCATGTCTACAATATTCCCAAATTTATTACCAAAATGATGTAATCTATTTATAGGTGTATGAGCCTCATAGTTTGTTTTAAAATTGTCACAGAAGAAGGTAGCACTTTGCCTCGTATTTCTGGTCGATACGTTAAATTTTATTTTGGCGAGAATTTGGAGAGATGATCCGCCTATCTGACAGCGTAATTAAGTTGAGTTGTTTCATCAAAAGAACATAGTTAATATTTTGAATTGGAATATTTAGCTTAAAGTTAACAAACCTTAATTATGCTGTACCCTTTCTATATTGTCGGAATGTATTTTATACAATGGGGACCAAATGGGAGAATTATACTCTACCTGGCTTCTTATTAAAGAAGTGTACAATATTTTCAAACATTCTAGTGACTTAAAATCACATGCTGTTCTGCATATAAAACCAAGCATTTTGGTTATCCAATAATGGTTCCCGGGGCGGCGGTAACCATTCCCGCCTCCCAAATTAATATTTTGATTATCTTAGAAAATACCATTAAAATTTTCCGAATGAAACGACTGAGTGTTTTTCGTGGTTTATTTTATCCTAACTGTATACTAGAGCTTTACTCAATCCGCTCCTTGGGAAAAATCTAGGAAGCTTAGCTTCTCAGTTAAATCAGAGACAACAAAAATAAGTCGTGGTATTTTCAAATTGAAATACAACGAGGATTCTTCGAATAAAATTTCCCCGTCATAATACAAAGGGATTTGAGGCAGGCAAATGGTACACACGGAAGAGGCTTTTGAAAGAGGGTTCTAAAAATATAGGCGCAACCGTAATGCCCTAAACCGTGGATCGTAGAGCCTGCAGTTGATGGAGGCTATAAAACTGTTTAACCTAAAATAATAGAGTTGAAAAATAGATAATATATTATACGAACCCATCGGGCCTGATATAACATTATCAGATTATGTTGTACTATTAATTCCTCTGATTAAGAATACAATTCTGATGATCGGAAGTTTTCAATAATACTTCCGATCACCCAGAGATTACAAGTCTTTTTTTATCGTATCGTATTGTAATGAATATCTAACTGAACTTCAGTTCTAAAGGTTGTTCTGCGATGCGAGCCGCTGCCCAGTGCGGTGCTCGCTGTAAATCGGAGATCTCCATAGACATATGAATATATCTGGACCTGCCCTAAGTGTCAAAAACGTATTATTTCCCCCTCCCCATACCGGTTCCATGGAGCCGGCTGGGCTTACGAGGGCCTCGCTTGAATCTAAAAAATGTGACGTCATCATTCTTGTCCTGACCAGCGCCGAGCTCACATCGTACATTTTACGAAATAAGACGCCAAAAATGAGAGCTTATGCTATACATGCTATACCCTAAAATATGTGAATATAGCGAATGTGGGCGGTTCTCCGTGAGCTCGTCGCTGGTTACAGGGGTAAGTAAATTATGAAACATTTGTAAAAGTGTCTTAACTAAATACGGCAACAAAATATTCCTCTGTGAACATCGGCGAACTTTACTTTGCCGCATTTGGACTTCGCAAATATGTAATCGTCCGGGATGAGACCCGGACGGGCAACAGTACTACTGAACTCTTTTGAGACATCCTAAAACCGCACATAACCTAATCTAACGACATCTATTGAGAGACATTGAAACTACATGCACCAACGACACCTGTTGAGAGATATCGAAACTGTATACATATTCATAGTTCGCTGTTTATGAAAGCACCCCAAAATGGGATACTTTTTGAAAGCAGATGAAGGGCTCTTTGAGATTTTAAACGCAATAAACCTAAGATATGATTTTAGATTTTCATGGCCAAAAGTATTTTTGTTATTTATTTTTGGGGTGTTATGCCGTGTTGCGCTACCTCCTCCTTTAGCTAACGTTTCGGACAGCGTTACAGTTTCCATCATACCCCAAAAATAAATAACAATAAAAAAGCAATAAACCTAAAGGCGATTCCAGACTCACGGCGAGAAGTCTCGGCGAGAAATTCTCGCGAGAACAAGCACTTATCCACACTCTCATTTTTTTCACTCGTGATCTGTTTCCCATCCGGTATGGACGACATTACAGACGATATTCAAAATGCAGAAGGTTTGGCTCTGTGCGCCATGGCATATTATAATTTTGTGAACGTTGTAGTTAGCCCTTGATTCAGAAAGGAATCCAGAGCGAATCCAGAGCATCATATGCAAACCATATAGGTTTATAAATATCATTTTCACCAGCACCCGATTTGGAGGAATCATTCACCATTTTTTATATTTCCGTTAACTAGCAAAAAGGGAATCTTTTTTCTTTTTGAGTTCAGGTACTTGCATTATTTCTTCAAGTCTGTTCCACGCATCGTGGTTCACACTTTTGTCTTTGTAATTCGATGTTTTGCATCCCATAACACCGGTTCAGATTGAAAATATTCTATAAATTGCAACTCTTGTTGATTTTTAATACAAGGAAACAAAATTTTCGAAACAAAAACAAAAATATAACGCACGTCTACTCTCAACCGCTCACTAAACAACACTGAGACAAAACGTGAGTGTAGTAGCCTTCTCGCTGCTCGCCCGAGAAATCCTTTGAAGCGGCCAAATTTACCGACAGCCATCGGAGAACAGGCGAGCCAGAGAAAGAGAATGCGAGAAACACATCACATTCACGCTTCTCGGGTGTTCTCGGGGCTTCTCGCCGTGAGTCTGGATGGGCTATAAGGATTTTAAAATCGTTTACCGATTTATTTTTCTAACTGCATTTACGACTTTGTACAAAACTGAAAAACAGATTTAATTGGATAAACTCATTCGTTATAAGGATTATTGTCACTTAATTTTTTCGTTTCATTTAACAATAATTATTAAATTAACCAAAAATGGCAAACCTTGATAGCGTGAACTGTTTACCGTGAACGGTTTTCTGTTTTGCAGAATTTTTCTAATTATTTATCTATTTATTTGAGCCCATTAAAGGCTTTTCGTATATATTTATATAACATACATCCTACTAATATTATAAAGGCGAAAGTTTGTATGGATGTATGTTTGTTACTCTTTCACGCGAAAACTACTTAATGAATTTTAATGAAACTTTACAATAATATAGCTCATACATCAGAATAGGCTATAGGCTATAGGCTATAGCTTAGAGCTCTGGCATTATGAAATTTATATTAAAAAATTGCAATAGGTGGCACGCGAGCTGTTTGAAAAATGAATGTAACGGGTATGGAGGGGGGATGATGGGGGGGATGTTATGTGGGGGCAGGGTGGAGGGGTGAGGGGGGGGATGGAGGAGGGAGGTGGGTGGAGTGGGATGGTGAGGGGTGAGGGGGGATTTGTAGTGGGAGGGGGTGGGGGGGGGGGAGGGGTGAGAGGGGGCGGGGGAGAGGAAGAGGGGGGATTGGAGTGGAGATAGGGAAGGTGGAGGAGGCGCTGTGGGTACCCCCCTAATACTATGCGAGCGAAGCCGGGGGAAAAATTTTGTATATTATAATCTCATACACACGGACAGGTGTGACCTATAATGTGACAAATAATAGCGTGGCCCGTTCTATAAGACGTTTATGAGTTTTTCGTGATTTTCACGAATTAATAAAATTCTAATATACCTGAGTGTACACTATTCACCGGATGCAGATTATGCCTATGATAGCTTACTTTTAATATGACACTATAGTCTATAGTAGGGAACGTTAAAATTGTAGCAAAATGAAACCCATATAGAGATAAACATGTATTTGTGTACAAACCAGTAAGAGACACAGAAAAAATTCATACGGTCAAGAAAGTAAATCCTTCAAACCATTTCAATAAATAGTTATAAAAACTTGCTTCGGGCATCCTTACGTGGACATATAAGCACACACATCTACCAGTATTTTTCTACACACTTTACACACTTCACACCTGTATTTTTTCTTTTCTTCTAAATTATTTTTATTTCTATCTTTAATTTCCTTTCTATTTTTCGCATTTCTTTTATTTTTATTTATTTTTCTCCTTTCCAATAGATACTGTTTTAAAATTAGATTAAATTCCTGCTACCTCGGAATACGCTCAGGCTATATAAAAAAATCTATATTTTATATTTTCTTTTATAAATCTTTTAAAAACCAAAAATACTGACGTAAAGTAGGTCACTCAACGTGTTACTATCAATTCAACCATTAGAGTAATGAAGTGTTTTGGATAGAACAATATGAAATAAATGTATAATTGCCAAGGATACATTTTCATTAAAACGAGTACCTACAAACTGAAACACAAAGGAAAATAAATGTTATTTGGCGTGTCAACTATAAGTCCACTATTGCCATACACATTACGTTCTTTGATTCGTCTACCCCATGGGTGTAGCTATAAGTTAAATTGTGGTACTTTACTATTATTTCGACTCTCGGCTAGTGTATTTTAAAAATGTAAGTGGCAAAAATGGTAACATGGCCAATTGAATTGTATTACAAGAAAAATAAAGGAAAATATGTGACATTTAAACAATTTTTTGCTGTTTTAATATCAAAATGGTTTCATTTATTGTTTTAACGCGTGCGTAATGTATTCATGAAACAATATTGTTGAAAGATAAGTGTCAACAAAGATATTTGATACTGTTTTGAAATAATAAAACCCCTTAATAGCGTTTAACCAGCCGGCGGCCGAAAATCCACGTTTCGTCGATAATTGTTCTTACGATCGTACTAGCTTTTTAAAATTTTAATTTAATTTCGATTTTATTTCATCCCAAATTTGCTTTAATTTATACCTACAACCGAAAATGCTGAAAGGCATGATGATAAAACTATTAAAATTATGTACTTTTGTAATTATTTTTTGATCATAAGTATTTATCATTTTTCAATAATGTCTAAGATAAATGAGAATGCATTTTTTTTAAATATATTAGTTTGTAAGTACGCAAATAAATACACAAATGGATCAATTTTCGTTAAGAAACACATGTACGTATAAATTTTTTAATAATTTTATTTAAACGAAAATTAAAATTCTGATAATGATATGCGTTTTCCAGATAATGTATTGATTTATTTTACTGCGTGATTATATGATTCGAAATGTACACATAAACATACAGAAATCGAAAATATTCTAAGTTGACTCGAATAAGTACCACTCACGTCAGTTCTAAGTAACAAACACGCAGGATTCGCGCGGTCATAACCTTTACGATTTTATAATTTTTTTTTTATAAATCCGATTGAAAGGGTAAGAATGGAAACAAAGGATAAAATATGGGATGTGCAAGGTGCCTTTATGAGTGGAAGGGGATGCATGGACCAGATTTTCTCCTTGCGTATGCTCACTGAGAAGTTTCTGGCGAAAAACCAGAAACTTTTTTGCGCTTTTGTAGATCTACAAAAGCATACGACTGAGTCGACAGGAAAAAGTTATGGAAGGTGTTGTCCAAGTATGGAGTGAATACAAATCTCATACAGGCAATTGCGTCTCTGTACGAGGGAAGCGTTGCGTGTGTTAGGGTGAACGGTGGTTTTACGGGGTGGTTTGACATCACAAAAGGTGTCAAGCAAGGCTGCGTAATGTCACCATGGTTATTCAATCTATACATGGATAATTGTATGCAAGAATTGAAAGAGGTGGGATTGGGCGCGAAATTGGGTAATCTGAAAGTATGTTGCCTGTTGTATGCTGATGATGCGGTGCTGATTTCTAATACTATGGAAGATCTACAGTCTCTCGTATCTAGGATGAATGAAGTATGTATGAAGAATGAGTTAATGATGAATGTAAGTAAGTCTAAAGTCATGGTGTTTGAAAGAGAAAGTACGAAAACAGTATGCAACATAGTTGTGAATGATGAATACTTGGAGCAGGTGGATGAGTTTGTGTATCTGGGTAGTGTGTTTACGAGAGATGGGAAGGCTGATAGAGATATTGAAAGAAGGGTGAATGCCGGTAACTCCATTAATGGTGGACTGAATGCCGTTGGCGCTAATAAAAAACTGTCAAAAGAAGCGAAGCTAGCAGTCCACAATGGAGTCCTGGTACCTACCCTGATGTATGGCAGTGAGGCATGGAACTGGCAGAGGAAGGATGAAAGTAAGCTGAATGCTGTTGAAATGAGATCTCTGAGACGTATGTGTGGTAAAACAATGTATGATCGTGTGAGAAATGTGGATATCCGCAAAGAATGTAAGGCTGATGTAAGCATAATGAGTAAGATTAAGAAAGGGACCCTCAGATGGTTTGGGCATGTAGAGCGAATGAACGAAGAAAGTAGTGTAAGAAGAATATACGACGCGAATGTGAATGGTAGAAGAAGTCGGGGACGCCCGAGGAAGACGTGGCACGATCAAGTGAATCAAATACTTGAGTCGGGCCGTGTCAAAAGTCAGAACAATAGAAGAGAATGTATGAGACGATGTATGAATGTGAGTGAGGCAAAGAGTGTGTGCCAAGACCGAGTTGTTTGGCGGTCCGTCCTCTCTGCCTAACCCTGCGGGGAAACGGCGTGATGGTTAGTTAGTTAGTTAGTTACAAATATGAGAAAAACGGTACAATACAGGTTAATTTATTGACTATATAGCACTAAGTATAATAAGTTTTACGTTTCCATGTTAAAATTCGAAGGCATGATTTTTTTAATGTTGGCGAATAATTAAAAAAATGATCTTCTGGGAAATCTCGAGCAATCGAGGTAAATTTATTTATTTCGCGTAATCGCTCCAGTGGCTGAATGGTCCCAAAAACCTATATAATTTTTTAATGTTTGATTTGTTTTGTTTACTTGCTAAAATTCATTTACGAAGAGAACACACTATTATATGATTTGAATGCTTTGTTACTCATCTTTGATCATCATCGGTTGGTGGCAAACCCTGTCCTTCCTCTACTGCTCCACTGTAACGCAGAATATCGTATATCTCCTTCAGGGAACATTATCTCATCTCGTTGTAAATTGTAGCCCATTTGGTAAAAGCAGAAAACAAATCATTTTGCCACATTTCTCAAGAAATTATAATTTATCACAACCATTAATAAAAATGAAGCGTGCCTGATAAAGTGTGAGAGGAAATTTCTTATTAAATAATTTACGTGGGTAGTTAGAAATATCAATTATAAAAGCCGACGTGATAAAAATATTGTGCTCGTAAATAGTCACGTCTTTATTAGACATTTGGTAGACAGGCACAACAAAAAAGATAAAAAAATCTTTTTTTATTTTTATTTTTTATTATTGAGTTAGTTTATAAATACTACATGAATATAAACTAATAAGCACAATGCAACATTTCATTTGATAAATTTTAAATATTTTTACAGTAAGCATAACATTTCTTTTTAAATACATTGATTCTTTCTTCTTTCTTCTTTCTTCATTCTTCATACTTTCAGACATTTCATCATACATCTTTAGTCCTCTCTCTGTACATTAGGCAGTTTTGTGATTTTGATTTCTTCATTTGTGGCAATCGAACTCTGTTTATATTTCTTGTTTCGTAATTATGAATGTCTCCATTAAAAACAATTTTATCCTTAAAGTATTTTGGTTTTTCATAATTTTATGCACAAAAATTAACACATTAAATAGTAGTCTCTTTTTTATTGGAATCCAATTTAGCTCCTCTCTCATTTGATTAATCCTTGCGTATTTGCCTTTCCCCAGTATACATCTCATAGCTTTGTTTTGTATAACTTCTAGTTTGTTCAAATTTCCTTCATTGGCGAAATATAACATCGTAGAGCAGTAGTCCAAATGTATTGCTTCATTGTAACTACTTTATTTTTTTTATAATGAAGTATTTAATATCAATTTATTTATTTATTTATTAACGACCTATTCGGCTTTTGTACAACGATTATAAATTAAATTGAAAACAACAGCATAATATAAATAAAAATGTTTTCCACACAGGAGGCCCTTAGAAAAATAATTTCCTTCGGGGCCATGTCATCGATGTTGTGTGGAGGGTCCTTTTAAGGAAAGGAAAGAGAGGAAGTTCTGGGAAGTAAAAATATATTAGGGGTGGGTAGGAAACTGGGGGTCAGTGCTCCCCGGGGTGGCGGATGAATCCATACGAGAGTTCGGCTGGAGACGTCAAAAGATCTCCCTTAACCCGTCTCTCAAGATCCGGCCTGTCACACAAATGGTGGGCAGAAGCATCCGCCGCCAAGACCTAGACATACCCATGAACCCGGGCAATCATGCTAAGTCACTAAACGTAGCAAGCCACTTGACGTGACCTATGGCAGAAGTGTTGGTTATCCAATAAATGGTGCCATACCCGCCTCCCAAATTATTTCAATAGGTATCCTTTTTTTTTTTTTACATAAACTCCTCACAGGAGGCCCTGAGGAAAATAATTTCCCTCAGGGCCTATGTCATATTTGTAGATGCTGTGTGGAGGGTCTTTTTGAGGAAAGGAAGGAGTGAACATGGGTCTTGAAGAGACCCATGTTGTAGGAGAGAGGAAACACAAGGCCGGCAAATCGTTCAACAGCCGAGCCGTTGAACTCAAGAACGAGTCATAGAAACCACCCGTTCTCATGCGAGTAATGTCAACCGTGTACAAATGTTGGGCGCGTGTTTGGCGTGTTTCCCGACTTTTATATATAAATATTGTATTTTATGTTTTTTTTTAAATATGCATACCGATTAAAAAATATATATATATACTGGTTAAATTTTCATCAAAACAAGATTAATTCCTAAGGCCTCGGCCATATTTTTCCAGAGCGTCAAAATAGAAATGTGGAGCGCATTTTATTATTTTAAGTGCTTGCTAAACTTGTTACGGTGGATATGATTAAATTATGCCCCTTTCAGATGCTTTACTATTATAAATATTTTTTAACTAAAAAAAACAGCCCCTTCAAATAACTTAAGCAATTCGTTCTCCAAAGACCCTCTTCGTCTAATCTAGCATTCTTGACTTCATCCCGCATTGTTTTGAACCCATCTTATATAAATAGCCTCATCTGCGTTGAAATGACTTGTCACAAGTAAATGGAAAACTTCTCGTGGAATCCAAACGAGGTTCTTATTACATGGAAAATGGATTATGTAATTATGTTTGCTTTAATTGGAATTGTTTGCTGCCAAGGAGCTTACATTTTTCACTGCTTTTTGAAAAGACGACAAATTACTTTTTGTTCATAATTGAGTTTTCAGTAAGAATGCAATAAAGATTCTTGATTTTAAAACTGTGATTTTTTCAAAACGAGTGTGTAAACTTTAAACAAACTTTTGGTAATAATCCAAAAAAAATCTTCAAAGCTACCGACCAACACGTTAAAACCTAAGTAAGATTTCCTCTCTTAAGCTGTGTACACACACAGCTATAAAACCGCGAGCAGATATCTGTTGAACCGCGAGCGCTTCTGTTTTGTACCGTTCACTAGACGCTATCAAATATTTCTTCCTATGGTAGGAGAGGGGGTCAGATGAATTAGCGAGCAGCCACGGAATGCATATTTTTTGTACTGAATCTGTCAATTTGACAACTGTTATCCAAGGTCAAGGCAGTTCCGTAATTAAAATGACACCCTCTCCTGTTTTCATCGGAGAGGGGGGCGCTTAACTTTTCGCTTATCGCATCGGGAGCGGTTACGGCATAAGATCTGTATTGTCATAAGACTTGTATTGTATGGTTGATCTGCGCATAAATCGCTTAACCGTGAACGGTCTGAAGGGATTGTATGGAGAGCGATATTTGGCGTGCTATGATCTTTTATATTTGATAGCTCTGTCTGAACAGGCTATTAAACAAAGATAGAGGGGTGGAAAAATTTCGTAATTATTTGTACTATTAGAATGTTTTCTAAATTTACTCTCTATTAAGATATATACAATATAAACAATAATTTCATAAAAATATTTATGTAACCAGTTGCTCGTAAAAATTTACACGGATTTATAGGTATAACGTATGTAGGTGTAAAAATTGATCCGAATTTAAAATGGAATGAACACATTAATTAGTTAATTAATACAATTAAAACCCAACCTTATTTTTTCTAAACCACCAGGAATGTCCTCAATAACAAAGATTTAATCAAGATCTACGTGTCTCTCTGCCAATCACTATTAGAATATGGTATTATCGAATGGGGCAGTGCAAATTTTTAATTTTTAATTTATTTATTCTTCATTATAAGCACCCATTAAACTGCCAAAGCAGTTTGTCAGCAGGTCAATTCCACAATATTGATTATAACGCTAAAGTTTAGTTATTAATTAGCACACATATAACGTTAAACCACAATATGGAAAATAGATATAGAAGAATAACTTTACAAGTTACTATAATATAAAGACATAGAATTCATAGATCGACAGATGCAACATACTTACAGGCATGCAACGTACACAAATCAAAGGCACGCATTCATAGCCATATTTATTTATACATAAGATTACAAACATGCACATAATAAACTGATAATAATGTATTTATAAACAATTTCAATATAAAAAAATATTGATATTTTGACAATTGTTTTGAGTTCAGTAGTACATGATTAATTTTTATATATGTCTCGGCATATAATTTTCATATTAAATACAGCAGGTACAAGATTAATGAATGTTCGTTGCCCGTATTTATTTGTAATATTTGGAATGGACATACCTTCATTTTGATTAAATCTTGTTCTGTGTACGATCTACTTTTTCTTTATATATGAAATCCAATAACAGGTTTTAGCAGACAATTTTTATCCATAATATACCTACACAGGTAATATATTAACTGACTCATAAAATAATTTCTCTTTTCTTCTTTTTGCTGGTTAAAACCCACTACTTAAAACTCTAAAAGCTTTCCTTTTCTTTGAAAACCCGGTTCTGTAAGTGTCGTAGAATTTATGAGTCGTTTTTGCACAAAAAACGAGGACCATATAATTTAAAAAAAACTTTTCTTTGTTA
This sequence comes from Limnephilus marmoratus, assembly GCA_917880885.1. Lineage (NCBI taxonomy): Eukaryota > Metazoa > Arthropoda > Insecta > Trichoptera > Limnephilidae > Limnephilus > Limnephilus marmoratus. Next base: position 21,162,441 of record OU862919.1, on the reverse strand, counting down.
AAAGTTGGTAGTCACCCATTCCATTTCCAGTATAATCGTTCCCCTTTTACAATTATTCACTTTACATTTTTACGAGAATCATTACATTTTCATGACTCCGGCATTTAAAGTGTACTTGTTTATTGTTTAAGCTTATAATTTGCCGATTTAAAAGCAGATTGCGTAATTAAAGCCAAAAGGATAATTCTTACGACCAACCGACCAGTAAGAAGAAACTCTTTTTCATATATTTTTTTATAGGTATTCAGATTCACGTAGGTGATATTTTTTGCGATGAAAATGATAAAGAACGCTGTTTTTTAATGAAGACATTAGTAAATCTTACACGGGTAAGAAACGGAATATAATTTGTTTTTTTGATAACCTTTTTACGTACTGGACATGAACTATTTTTAATTTGGTACTCTGTAAACGAAAAAGTAAGTCTAAAGTGATGGTATTTGAAAGAGAGAGCACGAAAACTATGTGCAACATAGTTGTGAATGATGGATACTTGGAACAGGTGGATGAGTTTGTTTATTTGGGAAGTATGTTTACGAGAGATGGGAAGGCTGATAGAGATATTGAAAGAAGGGTGAATGCAGGTAAATTCTATTACTGGAGGACTGAACGCCGTTCGCACCAACAAAAAACTATCCAAAGAAGCGAAGCTAGCCGTCTATAATGGAGTACTGGTACTTATCCTGATGTATGGCACAGGAAGGATGAAAATAGATTGAATGCTGTAGAAATGAAATCCCTAAGGCGTATGTCTGGTAAAACTATGTATTATCGTGTGAGAAACGTGGAGATCCGCAAAGAATGCAAGGCTGATGTAATTGTAGGCGTAATGAGTAAGATCAAGAAAGGAACGCTCCGATGGTTTGGGCGAATAGTGTAAGGAGATTATATGACGCCAATGTGAATGGTAGAAGAAGTCGGGTACGTCCGAGAAAGACATGGCACGACCAAGTGATCATATACTTGAGTCGGGCAATGTCAAGAGTCAGAATAATAGAAGAACATGTATGAGCCGACGTATGAATGTGAATGAGGCAAGGAGTGTGTGCCAAGACCGAGTTGTTTGACGGTCCGTCCTCTACCACTGTGGGGAAACGGCGTGACGGTTAGTTAGTTAGTTGTAAACGAAATCCTTTTTTCTCTTCCCTAAATTCTTAGTAATTCTAAGTAAGTTATTACTTAATTTGTATGTATATTTCGGTGAGTTAAATTTGGTAATCAAAAAGTATTTTATTTTTAACTATACAAAATATTTATTCGCCTATTTCATTCTTAATGATATACTGACGACCGCAGTCGCCAATCAAACTAGGCGGCCGCTAAGTTAAAATTTGGCTCAAACTAAGAATTTCGGTATCGTAATTTTTGTTAGTTGTGCAGTGTCTTAAAGTGCAATCGTTTATTTCACGAGTTAACTTCGGCTAAATGTCGAACTTTTGAAGTAGATCCAAGAAGTTTTTGTGGTACGGCCGCATTGAAAGCGCAGTTAAATACTTTATGGCAGTTAAAAAATGTCAGTTTCTATTTGTAAGGTTTTCACGTACATGGTTGTTTATCAATTGTATAAAAGATGAACGACATTTATTAGTAAGGACATCTTTTGTTTTACTGTATCAAGTACTCAAGTTATGTTTTATTCACTTGTACATTATGTATGAACCTATAATTCTTCTTCTTTTTCCTTGCACTGTCCCAACTCATTGCCTAGGTAGGCTGTTGGGGCCGGCTCTTCTCGTTCTCAGGTTATAACTTCTTTGGTTCTGGGTATCGTTTTCATCCACGCTGTTTCTTTGTAGTATTTTGGAGCATTTAGTCGTCCGGGAGTTCTTTGATCTTCCTCTGGATGACTGTCGATGAAGCTCCATAGACATTGCCTGCTTCACTGTATGGTATGGTGGTCTCCGTCTTATGTATCCATACCATCTAAACTGTCGTTCCTCCAGCTTACTGTTTATGTCCGCGACACCCAGGCTACCACAATGTGTGAACTTTTAGTGCCTCCGTTCACGGAGATACTTACAAGATACTCGATCCTCGTGCGCGTATCATACGCGCCGATCGTAAGTACCCCCCGTACGATTTTGCTGGTGCCCATTCACGACGCTACGCGGTGGCTGTCGGTTTCCAGTCAGTATCACGATACCGACAGTGCTGATCGCACCCTACGTTCGCATCATTTGTGTCTGATACTTATTCGTTTGACGTGTGACAGGAATGGCGTCGGAACATGAAAGTAATGTTAGATTTGTGCTGGAAGTGGAAAAAATGCATGTTTACATAACTATACTTTACCAGAATACGTAAGAAACGATTTAGTGGAGAAGGCATGGATTGATGTTGGAAAAAAGTCATATGACATCGCATGACAGCGTGTTCACTTCACGGCTGCACATGAAAAATGATCAAGTTCAGTACATTTCGGATAGCGCCGTGTACGGAAACTAGCATTAAAAAGTGGTATATCAGCAGGGTACTTCTGGTTTCGTCACAATTACGTAGATTGTAAGTATCTCCATGAAGGAGGGCCTTAATCTTATCTTTTAGTGATACTCCTGCCGACCACCTAAGCTCTAAGCATTCGCATTTCTGCTGTTTCGAGTTGCCTAGAGTTGTAAATTGTCCAGCATTCGGAGCGATACATTATGCATGAACCTATATTATTATTTTATATTAAGTACTTTTATGCCATCTGCAATATTTCTCTCTCTCTTTCCTCATATATTATGTACACTTACCTCAAACCCACAATGCATCATCTTATTTCTGTTTTTTGTTATCTTAAAACTATTTTTATCTCTGTATAATACAGCAAATCATGTAACATATAAAATCATGTGAAAGCCCATCTGGGCGTTGATAATAATTAATAAAAAAATTAAATAAATTAGGTAATCAGTACATTCTCTTTTTTTGTGGAATTGGTGAATAGGTAATTTGTGCACAATTAATAAAAAACCCTTCTTGAGAAAATTTTATGACTTTTCTAAACCGTTTCTAGTCTTCGGACCCAGAGCTTTGTTTCATTTACATATGTTGTGTTTCATTTCACATATAATTTAAAAAAAATAATAATAATACGTTTGCGCCACGTTGCAGAGAGCAGCTCTGTCAGAACCAAGCATTTTTAATATAAAAGTTGCCCGGAATTGTTTTAGCTGTGATCTGACAGCCACTTCCTAACCTTCCTCTGACACAGTGATTCCCAACGGGGGCGGTGATGAAATCGAGGGCAAATGAAAGAATTCTGGTGAAAAAGGTGAAAGAATCCAACGAGGTGGTAAAGGGCTGAAATGAGGGTCTGAGAAATTTAAAAAAAAAAATCAACTGATTCGTAGGTATTTCCCGAATACAAATATTTTCCGAAAATTGAAAATCTACCCACTTCCACCATTATAAGCGAAAAATGTGGATTGTGCAATGACGAGTGACTAAACTAGTAGAAGATCGTACCCGCAACGCCCGATTTAAAATAGAGGCTGTTGAATTGGAAGGCGGGTAAGGGTACCGCCGCCCAAGAACCATTTATTGGATAACCGACACCTCTGCCATAGGTCACCCCTAGTGGTTCCTTCAAGGGATGAGGTTTGTCCAGGTCTTGGCGGCGGATGCGTCTGCCCATCTGCTGTGTGGTGGGCCGGATGGATGAAGGAGACCTTTTGACCTTTCAGCCGGACTCTCTCGACCCATCGCCCTACACCGCAGTTGGAGGGATTTTTTTACATTAACTCCACACAGGAGGCCCCGAGGGAAATTATTTTTATGTCATTATTATTATGTCATTTTTTATTATGTCATCTTTGAAGATGCTGTGTGGAGGGTCTATTTGAGGAAAGGAAGGACGGACATTCATCCGTCACTCTTATACACACTAACCCCCAGATTCCTACCCATCCCTCATACCTTTTTCCTTCCCAGAATTTCCTATCCTTCCCTTCCTTAAAAAGACCCCCTACACAGCATCCCCTAAAATGACATTATTTTCCTCAGGGCCTCCTGTGTGGAGCTAATGTAAGAAAAAAAATCATTGACGAGTGGACGGTGTACCAGGTAAGGCAGATAACCTCTCCTATCCAACCATCGACATTAATTACAACTATAGATTATCCCTCACATACCTAATTTCAATCCACCCAATTCTATCTCTTACCTGACATAGTTGTTTGTCTAGGAAGTAATTATACATTTTTATCTATATGTAAGGTATCCATTTTCTTAAGTATTTATATAACTGATTAAAGTGTTAATAATATCCGTGATAGCCCATTGCCAAAATAATACTGCCTCGATTTTGTGTTTTAAAAATGATCCTCACAAAGCTAGTGATTCATTACCGCAAACTTGTTGTAGAACAAATTACTTAGCTCCGGGCCGACCAACAAAAGGTAAAAAACCAACGATACTTGCCATCTTTTGACTGAGATAATGCACTTTCTTTTTGATAAATGCTTTCATAAACCAATATTTTTTTGTTCCGGTGTCATTTTTAATATCTACACGCCTTGAATGGATATACATAATTGATCTAAGGCTGTAACCCATCTCATTCTCCTCTTCACTTCCTTTAGCATCACAACATGCACAATTGAGGGTACAATTTGCTCTGGTGCATTAGACAAACAAAGAAAAATAGCATTTAATTTTAATACAAGATTATTGTGTATTTGTATATAATATCTTTTATACCACTATTCGCATTTGAAGATTCGCAATGTTTCAGCCAATTTTCATAAAACACAAAATTCACAACTATTTACAAGTGTGGAAATCAAATTTCAACACATATTTGAACACAACTTCCGTCAGCATCACAACATGGCCAATTGAGGATACAATTGCCTCTGGTGCCGTAAACAAAAAAAAAATCACATTTTATTTTAATTCGAAATTATTGTATATTTGAATATAATATCTTTTACACCACTCTCCGCATTTATCAGGTCACTATGTTTCAACCAAATTTCATGAAACACCAAATTCTCAACTATTTACAAGTGTAGAAGTCAAAGTTCAACAATTAGTTGTGCAATGTGCATTTCAACGTGGTTTGGGCTAATTTATAGTTAAACGGTCACTGCGTTTGATTGGTGACAGGGCAATTTATGTCTGTCATTATTTTAGTCCCATGTGCATTTCTCACGATAAAGCCTTTATTGATATTATAACGCTATGTCGAATATAGTTACGCGAGTTTTAAAACCAACATTTTTATTTATGAAATGTTTGTACGATTTTTAGAACCAAAACACATTATTTAATGAAATTAAAATAGTCACAAAGTCGTCATTATATTACGCGCTGCGTAAGGTGGAAATAGTGAAAAACACGATTCGTTACCACGCGTAGTTATAGTTAAACCGACCTTAATCCGGGCTCAATTAAATCAACGCTAAACCGGCCTGTGAGACTAATTAGTATGATGCGTAATATGTTAACAAAATCACAGTATCTTCTAGGTATTCTAGGGGAATATTTATTTGCCTGTTGTTTTCACCTCGTAGAAAGGTTTTTCAGATGGAGAATAAATACAAATATTAGGATGTGGTAGATATGCAGTAAGTATGGTTTATTCGTGGATATGTGGGAGGGGGGAGGGAGGACACCAGGAAATCATTTCCAGGTCCTGAATTGACTGAAAGAACCTTTTCACGGAGAAAGAAAAACATTTTGATTAAAAAGACACCTGCCTACAGTGCCTACTCTCTAGAGAAAAGAGTAGCAGGATACTCCCTGTATCGCCCTGACAAAGACCACCATTCTGAATAGTAACGTTGCTTGGTTGAAATTTACACATTTTACTAAAATAAAATAAAACGATCTGTGCACGATATTGAAAATTGGTTTCTTTGGAATGAAACATTAGAACAAAGCAAGTAAAATCTTAAGTTTTTTAGTTTTACAATGTCACTAGTATTGATTTTACTTAAATCATGTCCTTACATTAAAACCAAGTTCAGTAAATATCTTCCTGATGTGTTTTTGTGTAATTTCTCGTTACTTTATTACTCACAAGCTGACCCGGCGACCTTCGTACCGCCTCAGAATCTATAACTGTTGTGTTAACTTTTAGCTGAATTAAATTCAGTTGTTTTTAAAATTACACAAAGGAGCAATTATCGATGCGCACTGAACGTGTTTTGTTCTTGCCAGTATCAAATATGGCGTTGTGTACCGATTTATATTTTTTTGTGATTTTATTACTTTTCCACTTACTTACGGGAATTGCGTTTCATTTTCTTTATCCGTGTGAGGTAAATTTATTATAATTAATATATTTTTCCTTTGGAGGGGTGCAGACATACGTTCATCGTTTATCTCATTTTCGACTGTTGACATTTAGTGTGTAAGAAAGAGGGGCAGCATTATATGTTTAAGAACAAAAGCCAAATAACCAGCGCATTGACATTTGACGTTTTTGAATTTTTGGAATTTACTCATCTTTCAATATTATACTTATCACAATATTCCTGCAGCTCTTTCAAAAGAAGCATTCGTTCCATAGAAAATGTACGAAGAAAAGAATTTTCGTAATAATTTTTTTATTTCGTGAATTTTTCCGATGTTTTAATAGCTATTCCGGGTGGAGACAAATCCAACAAATCAAAGATCATAAAAATCGGTCTAGTCGTTCTTGAGTTATAATGGTGTAACTAACCAAACTTTAAGATTCTCATCTCCAGGTGTAGTTAGTTTTGTAGGTACCTATCATTATTTTCTCTTGTTCCTCAGTTCGTGTTGTATGCTATTATTGGATTTTATCTGTAAACAAATTTAATTAATTTTTTAATGTATTTAGCCTTGTTTGGTGGCAACCAAATTCAATTTGGGAGGCGGGAATGGGTACCGCCGCCCAGGGAACCTTTATTGGATAACCAACACCTCTGCCACAGGTCACCCCAAGTGGTTCGCTACGTTTGGTAATTTAGCAGGGGTGCCCGGGTCCATGGGGTGAGGTTTGTCTAGGTCTTGGAGGCGGATGACCTGGACACACTGAACTCCATATTCCTACCCACCCCTTAAACCCTTTTCCTTCCTAGAACTCTCCTCTCCTTCCTTTCCTCAAAAAAACCCTCCACACAGCATCCCCAAAGATGACATAGGCCCTGAGGGAAATTATTTTCCTCTGGGCCTCCTGTGTGGAGCTCATGTAAAAAAAAAAAACCTCTAAATAACTATGTACTTATCTTTCTCTTTCCCACTCCTTTCGCTTCAGTCTCATAATATGCTCTAAATGGGGGTGCCATAGTCCCATTGACGCTGGGCAGTTGGGACTCTTGAGCAGTAATCACATAAAAAAACATGGTTGAACAAATCTTGGAACTGAAATTTTATATATTAAATTTCAGATTATTAAATTGCATATGCCATTCTGACTAGAAAATATAGACCAAAGCATTTATTTCCAACTAGAAATTTCTATTATGGTTCTCATGAGCTATGGAGTTTTGAAATATTAATTTAACTAAAAAAAAATTACAAATTTTTCATTCGTTCGACGAAAAATCAAAGGAAATCAACAAGTCACGTCGCGTCGTTAAATAATAAATTCAATAGTGTTAAACTAACGATAATATAAAATGGCCAAACTTTACCTATTGTAGCTACCACAATATTATTATTATAAAGAGAAAACGGAAAATATTTTCTTGAATAACCGCAAATTCACTTTGAGACGTCATTTTAATTAAATGAAAACAATAATCGAAGAAAGCAAACACTTTGTTGCTTAACGTTATACAGATTGAAACCAGTACTTTGTATAAAACCACTTTACTTTAAAGTACAAATAAAGTGGTTTTAAACAAAGTACTTGTATCATTCTGTAAATGAAAACAAATCACGTTGTTACAACAAAAATCAGTTTAAAAAATTGAAATCGAAACACTTTTGAACTTTTTTCCACTTATTTATTTCACCAGTACCGGTTTCATCCTATTATGGACATCTTCAGGCTGGCAATTGACATTCTTTTGTTACAGAATTTATACAAAATTAGGTAGGTAGGTACACAATGTTAAGGTAGGTACATATGTTTGGGTTATTACGTTACAACTGCTCTGTAAGGTAAATATGTCATGAATAAGAAATAATAATATTTACATTGGGAAAAATATCAAATGAAATAATAATATAACAATGGTCACGATAGCAGAATAATCGATAATTTAATAAATTAAAAATAATGGATTGTCCTGCATATCATGTAGGACAAAAGAACACCTCTATGTACCTACCTTAACGTTGTGTACCTACCTACCTAATTTTGTATAAATTCTGTAACAAAAGAATGTCAATTGCCAGCCTCCATAATAGGATGAAACCGGTACTGGTGAAATAAATAAGTGGAAAAAAGTGTTTCAATTTCAATTTTAATACAATAGAATTCCACCACGAATAACAATACAATAAATAAACTCAAAAAATCAGTTTCTTCATCAGTAGAAAATTAACAAAAATAACAAAGTAGTACCTACAGACCATCGACCAAGATACTTGGTCGAAGCTACAGACAAAAACATTACAAAAGAGTAATGAATAATAGTTAAAGGTATCAAGAAAAGCAATTATAAAAATTTTTAAAATATGAAATTGGTAATAACTGCATTTATAATTGAAAACTTTTCATAGTAAATAATGCAAAATCATATGTTTTTGTTTTGAAAATTTGATCGCTTAGAAGTATTGTATGTAGATGCTTCAATTAAATACTGCGTGTAGAACATACCTTGGCCCTTAAAAATATCGGTCAAGTTTTTTAATAAGCCTATAAAAAAATAAAGTATGAGGTCTAAAAAACACACTTTCAAGTCCAAACTCTCCTATTTATAAACCCCTTTTCGGATATGGTTTTATTGTGTAATGTGGCAAATTCAGTTTATTTTATAATAATCGCAAAAAAAGTTGATATTTACACCCAATCTTCCCAAAATAAAAAAATATGCATTTTCGCGTTGATATTTTACAATACGGCCGCTAGTCGACGAATTCGGTTATTCAAAGTGACCCTTATGGCGTCCACCGAAGAACTACTGTCCACGGCACAGTAGTGAACTAGTGGATCGCCTTATCCCAAAATAATGAAAGAGTCACCAAGATCTGAACAATATTTTTATGTAGAATATTTTGATATCTAGGAGCATCACATAGGGTCTATTGCATATATTTGTATATTTCTATATTATCTGCAATGTAAAAACTTGTTACCGTTTTTTTATGTATCTTGCATTTTGTCATTTATTATTCATCACATTTAATCAGTCACCGGTAAATTTTGTAATTACTAACATACATACTAGTTTATTTCTATGCCATTTACAACTTAGAAACTTTCTTTTTTATTACGTGCACTATGGTACGCCTACCTTTCATATGATGTTTACTAGTTATATTTTTATAGTTTATCTTTTTTATTTAAAAACTGTCTTCTGTATTATAAACTTCTCATGTAAAAGCCCATCAGGGCGTTGAAAATTAATAAATAAAAAAAGATATTTAGATATCTTAAATAAACACAGGTAAAATTTAAAAAAAATGATTATTTATAGAATTTCATTGGCGATTAATAATTAATTTTATTAATTTATTTATTAATTTTCAACGCCCTGATGGGCTTTTACATTACAAGTTTGTAATACAGAGACAGGTTTTTTAAAAACAAAATATACACTATAAAAATAAATAAATAACAAGTAATACAGATAAATTAAGGAAGATAAAACATTACGATAAAAGAGAAAGTTTTTAAGTTGTAAACAGCGTAGAAAATAAACTAGTAGGTAGGTACTCGTATGTTAGTAATTAATTGTGATGTGTAAATAATACATGACAAAATGCAAGATACATAAAATAAAACGGTAACTAGTTATTACATTGTGGTTAAATATAGAAATACACAAATATACGCATTAGCCCCTAGGTGATGCTCCTTAAATATCGAAATATTCTACATAAAAGTATCGTTCAGGTATTTCTTAAATAATGGTAAACTTGTGTTAAATATATCGATATTGGAGGTGAATTTGTTTCCTAATGTGTGAAGTCTAGAAATAGGTGCATGTATGTGGTAGTTCGTTCCAGAATTATTGTTGCAGAATAATATGTTTTGCCTTGTTGCTCGATTGGGTACCCTGAAATCGATGAGATGCAGGAGTTCGCAACAATCTAATTCAGAGTGAATAATTTTAAACAAAAAAGTTAAGTCATTTATTTTTCTTCTGTTTTCTAGGGAATGCAATTTAAGTGTGTTTAGTAAGGATGTATAGTTAATGTGTTGAGTAGGTATGTGTAATTTGAAGTTGATGTTCCTAATTTGTAAGTTATCTAATTGTTAATTCATTGTGTTTGAATTTTTGTCTATATTGTCATTTTTGTTAATTTTGATTTTATCCTGACAAAGAAACAACTTTCGAAATACGTTGATAATTTTTATTAAAGAAGTGTTATATAAAGTGATTCGTTTTCATTTAATTAAGGTAATTTTTTAAATCGTCCTTGGGAAGCCAAAAACCTGAAATGTTAAAATCAAATTTCAAGAGAAAGGCGTGCAACCGAAGTTTGTTAGAAAATTAGTAATTTTAATAGTGCCCTACTTAATAGTGCAAAGTTTCAACTGACTGAACGGACTGCTAACTGCTAAGTAATACACAAACTGTTGAACATAATATACCTACCTAAATAGGGTTGCAATCAAAACTCACCCAGCATCAATGATGTTTGGGGGTTTGTAACTTCATAGCATATTGTTGCCACACATGTTGCTTTTGAATCGGGAGGTTACGGGTTCGATTATTGTTAAAATAATTTAATATTTTATAGTCTTCATTTATTAGGTAGCCGTTATTAGGTTTGGTTATTGGGATGATGATTATGAAAACCCAGTTGCTAGAATGAGATGAGTGATTTAAAAAATCATATGTTTGTTTGTTTAAACCAGGGTTTCCCAACCAGTGGTCCGCAAGAGCTAGAATATGGTTCGCGAAAGATTTAGAACTTTGGATGAACGCGTGCCGGTTAATAAGCGAGCTCGGCAGGGTCTAGGACGTTTCTACGCCGCCGGTTCTTCGCCGCCAGTTCATCGCCGCCGTTTCTACGCCGAGACGGTTCTACACCGGCCGTTTCTACACCGGCCGATTCTACGCCGCATTCAAATTAAATTAACAATTACAATTAAACTTTATTGTTTTAACACATACATACAGTCATAGAAAATAAAATAGAAAATACAAAAACTATCGAATCATTTAAAAAGTAGCATTAACATTTATTTTAAATTAAAAGAATAAATAGGAAAAATAAGATTATTGCGTCATTTGGTAATTGTGTGCTAGGCCACGTAAATAATCTAGAGGTTCCCTGTTTTCATAATCTAAGACAATTCTTCGAATACGTTCATCAGCGTCACGGTATTTTTTCAGCTTCATCGGTGGTAAATGTCCGGCGATAAGTTGCTCAAAATAAGCGTCTCGTCCTTTTTGTACTTTTCGCAATCCATCTATAAATTTCCAAATAGTTGGGTGATGCTTACATAATTCAGAACGCAATCGACGATTGGCTGCCTCTGCATGATTATTGGTGCGATCTTCTCCATCGATTGTTCTCTGGTATAAATTCCACATTGTTGGATGAAACATAGGCGGGCGCCTACCATTCCCGCGTCGATTTAAACGGCCAACATAGCTGTCTTCAAACCAATTTAGAAGCGGCTGAAGTTCTACTGGCAAATCATTTGCTAAAGCATCAATGTATTCATCTAAATCAGCTATTGGCACAAATGCTAATGCAATGACCATTTTAGCTCTCAATGCAAATTCAGCATCATTGTTGTATTGACTAATAACACCAATCTGAGCTAAATGCTTCCTCATATTTTGTGCTAAATGGAAGAAGCAACCTTTTACATTTACTTCAGGAAAGCAATCTTTCATGGCACTAAAAGCTGCATATTCATAATCACAAATGATAGATCCTGGACTTAAATTTGGCACTAGTGTTTTAATTAGTTCGAACATACGTGTGTATGTAACACGCTGCTTGTTAGGTAACAGAGCATACACTATAGGATGCACTCCTCCGTGTTTTGTTGCCATAACAATATAAACTTGCGAAAATAGCCTCGGTGCTATTGCGAAGGTACCATCAGTGTACCATGTATTGGCATTATGCAAATGCTGCAACCAGCTCCCTCTTCCAAAAATTAAAATTCTGTTTGCTCCCTCTCCATCGTCGCTTAGCAAAAAAGTTTCTTCTGTTCCTGGTTGAGGCACATATAGCTTATATCGATTTGGCAACACCAAATCGTTTAGGTCTGCGGGATCAGCAGGTGCAGCATTAATTTGATTCCGTTTTCTTCTGATTATTTTTCTCAGGGCTGCATTATTTGGAATCGATGCTAAAACAGCTTCAGGCACGTCGACTATACACTGATTTATAACTACACTTGTGCCCTCCATAGTTTCTTCTGCACGACGTTTCATGTTAGTGCAAACAGTTGCTGATTGTATGGCTGCTGCCGAGGAAGGGTGAGAATGATTGTTGATTTCGTTGACCACTTCTCCAGCCCTCGTGTGAATTCTTCCTTTACAGCGACCCACTTCTTCGCACCGCCAAAATTTTAAACTAGCGTCCCTTTTACTAACTTTGTCGAAAACGTACAAATATCCGTTATATGAAAACTTCTCGTTTCCTTTCTTGCTGAGAACTGCTGGTTCCATTATTAAGATCACTGTTAACTAACGTAATGATTACTTTGTGACGAATACACTTAGAGTGATGTGTTAAGGGCTCCTGCCCCATATTTATACCAAATACTGTTAAACAGTTTTTAGAATTTTAAGCGGATTAAAACTTCTCATTACCTCCTTTGTGCTAATGGGCCTGTGTTGATAACCATAACACCATTAAGATAACCCGGATTAAAACTTCTGCTTACCTGCTTTGTCAATGGGTCCCAATCTGGTAATCCCGGCGCTCTGTGGCTGAAATTGGAACGCTGGCGCGTCACCGGCCCCTGATCAGCATGTTCCCAAAATGCATTTATAAGGAATGATTGTATTTTTTATCAATTTTTTTTTAGAATTCAATCTTTGATTCCTTTATGTCTAAGAAAGATTAACCTAATGTTACCATTGATACTATGACCAATAAAACGTCAAAATGAATTTATTCTCAGTTACTCACTTAAATTAAAAATTTCATTGAAAATTACATCTGAAACTTAATTATTCTGTAATTAGTCGCAGAACAGAGGATTATTGGGCGCACTTTTACGCTGCTGTATTTAGGTGAGTTTGAAGGTGTGCAGAATCTAGCTGTTTGTGTACTTATTATCGTTTTTTTTTTTTTATAAATTCATTTAAAATATTTTTAAAGGTATGAGCTTTAGTAAAGTAACAGTAAAAAGATATTTATTTCATAAATTATATCGGAAATCTTGATTTAAAGTTGACGTCTTTTTTCCAAATTTTTTTTTCAAATTTATTTTCTTTAATGGAGTAGGAAAAAAAACTCCACGATTCTCCACTCTAATTTTAAAAGAATATTATTGATGTATCTTTTTTGTACATGGAACAATAAAAATTATCACCAGCCGTCACCAGCCACTCCAGTAATTGCATTTTTAAGGAATGATTGTATTTTTCATCAATTATTTTTTTGAATTCAATCTTTGATTCCTTTATGTCTAAGAAAGATTAACATAATGTTACCTTTATTACTATAACTAATAAAACGTCAAAATGAATTTTATTTTCAATTAGTCACTAAAATTAAAAATTTCATTGAAAATAACATCAGAAAGTTAATTATTCTGTAATTTATGTAATAACATATTTTTTAATTTATGTTATTACATAAATATAAAATATCCTGTACTATCTTTTGGAGTCTTTTCCGTTTGGTTATTTTAATGCGCATGTCATTAAATGTATAATATATTTTTAAGTAGGTACCTGCCAACTATAAAATGTTTATAAATACATTCAATTTGCGTGTGAGCATTTTTAGCAGGAGTTAATATATAATTAGATTACCTATTGTGTGTAATTACACTAATTACCCCCATTAAACCATTCTACCCCCAATTATCATTATTTAACGTTATTCCCCACTGTCTGGAAAATCCTAAGTATTATTGCTATGTACATCGATTAACAATGTTATGTTTATTGTTTGGGATTCTCCTTCAATTTATGAAGTTATTATAGAGAATCTTTCAAAAATTTTGTAATATTTCATATAAACACTTAAAAACAACAATAAACAACCAAATGGTCGAACGCCGAGAGGGATGTCGCGCCAGCCAGCGCTCCAATTTCAGCCACTGTGCGGCGATTGTAACTTGCATGTACAAAATATCTTTTAAATTAAAATAAATGTTAATGCTACTTTTTAAATGATTCGATAATTTTTGTATTTTCTATTTTATTTTCTATGACTGTATGTATGTGTTTAAACAATAAAGTTTAATTGTAATTGTTAATTTAATTTGAATGCGGCGTAGAATCGGCTGGCGTAGAAACGGCCGGTATAGAAACGGCCGGTGTAGAACCGTCCCGGCGTAGAAACGGCGGCGATGAACTGGCGGCGAAGAACCGGCGGCGTAGAAACGTCCCATTCCCAGCTCGGCACGCGGGTGACCGGGGAGGTGGGGAGGGCAAGCGCCTCTTTATTTTTAACATTGTGGTCCCTGTTAACAATAATGAAATCAAAGTGGTCCCTAGTCAAAAATGGTTGGGAACCACTGGTTTAAACCAAAGATATTAAAATAAAAATGAGATATGCTATGATGTCCGCGCAACTGTCGGCGGACTACGACCTAATCAGGGTAGTTTGCATGCGAAAAGAATTTGTTCAAATCGTTGATTTTTTTAAGGTGTAAATTATAAAAAATATAGTTTGAATACGGAAAGAATTCGTTCATTTAGTTTAACGTTCGTTTATTCGTTAATTATTCGTTCATTTAGTTTATTTGTGAATTGGTAAACAATATCGGCGATACCCGGAAGCGCAGTCCCACATAGTAAAAACTGCAGATTTCACATCTGTTATATTTCAATATCTTTGGTTTAAACGGATTTTATGAGATTAATGAGATAAGCGGAAAATGTTTCTTTTGCAATGATAGAGGACTGACAGAGGATTAAACTCGCCACGCCTGTGTGGGGGGGACCTCTCCACCAACTAAACAATTAAAATGTTTCCATACGTCGATGGAGCTTATCAGTCTCATCACAGTTTTGCAAGAAAGGTGCCGAATACCAGAATTATGAGCTGAATTCCACGAATTTCTTGCAATTACATACCTACCCAAATTGACCGATATCGGTAAAGTAGCTAAGGTGGATCGTAATTATTTTCGAAACCCTTACTTTAGCGTGAATTAATCGTGGAGGATAAAGGGTTCGTGCCGGAGGACCTAATTCTACAATAACCACTTGAAACAGGGCTTACGTGAATAGACTATCTAGGATGGTCGATTTTAATCAAGGGATATTAGAAGAAATATTTCATTTTGAAAGTATCATGAACGTAAGAATAGTTGGCTTACTCTCAATATTTAAGTTCTCATTATTAACCTCTTGGTACCAGTATTTTTTAAACAGGTCCTATAAATCACTTTGAAATCGTGAACATTAAGAGGGCATTACTGGAGAAAACCGGAAATACGTCATTTTCAAAAAAGTTTTTAGACGTATTGACTCTTTTCCACAAAAAATTATAAATGGATTTCGAAAGATTGTTCTTTTATCTAGCATTCGTATGTAATAAATTTTGAGAATTTTTTAAAAATTTTAGTATAATAAGGTTATTCCATAGGTCGTTGGCAGATTTGTTAAATTTTCAAAAAAGTTTTTGTATTATACCGCACCCATTTCAAATAATATAATCATGCAGTAAAATAAATCAATACATTATCTAGCAAACGTATGTTTTAGAATTTTAATTTTAGTTTCATTAAAATCATTAAAAAATATGTACGTACATGTGTTTCTTGACGAAAATTGGTCCATTTGTGTATTTATTTGCGCACTTACAAACTAATATATTTCAGATTTTTTTAACATTCTTGTTTCGATAGCTGATTGGAAGCCTGTTACTTTCTTCCGCGGAGTTCGGAATCTCCACCTATCACTGTTGGAATGGAAAAAGGGATGAAGGGGAAAAAATGGGATGTCCACCGAAAACAAGATGAAATCCTACCTTGCTGATGACGTCCTGGGTCCCACACTTCATGCACTCAAGATAACTCGCGGTTGAAAGCATATATTTTGCGCGGATCCGGGTTTTGACTATAAGCGACGAGACCCCAAAGTATTTGGGCTGCCAGTCCGCGCGGTGTTGAAATTGTACTGATTTCACGGTTAGGAGTCAAACTTGAACCGGTGACAATAGCAAGATGGATGTAACAGGATAGGTAGGTAAGACGGGAGGGATAGATGGGAGTAGGTACAGATTTGCCCGAACATATACCGCCCGCCAAAAATACCATTTTTCCAACACCCATCGAAACTGGCCAAGAAACCTACTCCTAACATTTAAAAGAATATGAAAAGAAACCTACTCCTAACATTTAAAAGAATATGAAAAGAAACCTACTCCTTACAAACTAGGTGCACGTGAAACTACAGACTATACGTGCAGAATGTAATGAAAAAATAATAACTCGAAAGACATAACTAAAACAAAAGATAGCTGAATCGCAATCAATGCGAAACCATTGAAGGCATAAAAAACAAAACAAAAAATATATGAACCTATCCCAATATTCATATAAAAAAAAGAAACGTTGCTATCTTATTCTACAGGTAAAAGACAAAGCTTTGCCACAGGCCGTAGATATATACCATCGCTGGTTTGTACTGAGGCTAATCGTACGACCCCGTCAGAGCCCGGTTTCACCTCCCTTATCCTGCCGAGCGGCCATTTCAATGGAGGACTCCTAGTATCTTTGATGACCACTAGGTCATTTACTTGAAGGTTACGGGTAGCCTTATACCATTTGACTCGATTTTGTAACGCTTGTAAATATTCTGTGTTCCAGCGCTGCCAAAAATGTTGTGTCATTTTCTTTAAATGTTCCCACCGATTGAGACGATTTATCTTAACCTCTGAATAGTTATATTCTGGAATCGAAATTAACGGTTCTCCAATTAAAAAGTGACCTGGAGTAAGGGCCTGAATGTCCTCAGGGTCTGAGGTTAGAGGACAGAGGGGACGAGAATTTAGTATGGCTTCTATTTTATGTAGTATAGTTGTAAATTCCTCAAACGTCAATGAAGTGTCCCCTATTACTCGTTTTAAATGATTTTTAACGACTCGAATGTTCCCTTCCCATAGTCCTCCGAAGTGAGGACTGGAGGGAGGGTTGAAGTTCCACACTATTCCCTTTTCTGAACATGTACGCATGACTTGTTCATCATTACGACAACTATTTAAAAAATTTTGTGTTCCAATCAAATGGCGTTTCGCCCCAACAAAGTTCGTACCGCAATCCGAATAAATGGCCTGACAAATACCCCGTCGTGAAACAAACCTATCGAGGGTAGCGATGAAAGCGTCAGACGAGAGATCTGAGAGAACCTCGAGATGAATCGCCTTCGTTGCCATGCAAACAAAAATCGCAAAGTAAGCCTTGTATGTCTTAGCACCTCTGCGTTTTCCTTCCTTTAAGACGTATGGGCCGGCCAAATCCACCCCCACCCGATTGAATACGCGGTTCGGTGTGACACGCGCTTCTGGCAGACTGGCCATGAGAGGATTTTGCGGGGACGCTCGCAATCTCGCGCATCTCACACATTTGGACACCATTTTCTTGATTTTATTACGTGCCGACACAATCCAATAATTTTGCTGAATCAGGAATTGCAGAGTTCGTGAACCAGCGTGTAGATAGGCCTTATGGTAATAAGATATTAACAGTTCCGCAATCTTACTG
The DNA here is from genome assembly GCA_917880885.1 of Limnephilus marmoratus. Lineage (NCBI taxonomy): Eukaryota > Metazoa > Arthropoda > Insecta > Trichoptera > Limnephilidae > Limnephilus > Limnephilus marmoratus. Next base: position 21,144,512 of record OU862919.1, on the reverse strand, counting down.
TTTTTTGCCAAGATTATTGGGAACTTAGTATTATATTTTAAATGAGAGTTGCGGAGCCGCCCGCCAACGCGAAGTATGTTTTCGTGGTCAATAAACACATTTAATTTTTGAAATGCCACTGAGTTGACCGCATCATTTTGCAGCATTCTGAATTCCTCGGGAAAATGAAACTGCTGATCGCATTTTACTATTAGGGTGACCGCGCGATTTATTTCTGCGCCGGTCAGAATTCCAGATCTACGAGCATCCTTTGTCCGTTGCTGCGTATTGTAAATAAACCTAAGCGACCAAGCGACCACATTCCGAAGACGGTTCCAAGAAGAAAATCGGAAAAATTGTAGGCCCTCATAGTAATCAAGCGGCCTGTGAACTGTTGAGACGTGGGATTTTACTTCCGGTAGCTCTTCAACCTTTAATTTTTCCGGTAAAGACAATGGCCACTTCTGACTTGGCTGAGCCAACCAAGGAGGCCCTTGAAACCACAATTTGTTGTCTATTATTTGCGATGGACATAAACCGCGAGAAGCAAAATCGGCTGGATTTTCCTTTGACGCAACGTGGTACCACTTTGCGTCCTCGATTTCATCAATAATTTTGATAACACGGTTCGCGACAAAAGTTTTCAAAGTATGAGGGGGTGTCTTTATCCATGATAAAACTATGGTGGAGTCGGAAAACAATATTATTTCTGTAATTTTCACGAGAGTTTCTATAGACGACTTCGACATTTTTACAAGCTTTGAAAGTAGGTAAGCAATATTATTTCTGTAATTTTCACGAGAGTTTCTATAGACGACTTCGACATTTTTACAAGCTTTGAAAGTAGGTAAGCTCGAGACGTGGTATTGATAATATTTTCAGCGGTGCAACTTTAGATTTACTCGTAAGTAATGTGACTTGAGGCTGTGCTTCGTTCGTAACCAAATATATACAAGCCGCGTAACCTAATTCACTCGCATCTGAAAATCCTACTAAAGTACAATTTGAGTTTTTTATTGTACTGCAATGTCTCGGTATTTGTAAATAACATAACCTAGGTAATTCATCCAAGAAATTTTCCCATAAATTAACAATTTTTTCCGGGAAGGAGTCATCCCAACCTAACTTTAATTTCCATAGTTCCTGTAGAAGACATTTCACCTTAAAAACAACAGGTGTTATTAATCCAATGGGATCGAAAATACGTGCAACACAGCTCAGTATCGCACGTTTTGTAAAAACCTTTTCTTTTTCTTCTACCGAGTACGAAAATGTATCCTTATCAGGATTCCAAATTAAACCTAAAATTTTCAACGAGAAAGATGTTCCATCATCAAATGCAACTTTACCACTCGTGTGGCTCCGGTGCTCAATTGGAATGTTATTTAAAACTGACTGCGAATTGCTCATCCATTTTCTCAATTGAAAGCCTCCTTTTGTAAGGAGTTCTTTTAGCTCCGTCTGCAGCTGAGCGGCGCTTTCCGGTTCCCATTCACCGGTAACGATGTCGTCCACGTATGTGTCCGACAACAGTGCTTTAGAAGCCTTTGGAAATCGAGTACCTTCATCCTTCACCAGTTCATGTAAAGTTCTTATGGCCAAATAGGGTGAAGAAGTCACCCCGAATGTGACAGTACCAAGTATATATTGCCCTACCGGCTGTAACGGTGAAGATCGCCAGAGAATCCTTTGAAAATTTGTATCTTCTTCTCTCAACCGAATTTGTAGAAACATTTTTTGTATATCCGTAGTGAGTACTATCGGGTATACACGGAATTTTAAAAGTATGTGACTTATTTCATTTTGTAATTTTGGACCCGAATATAAACAATCGTTTAGCGAAATTTGTTTATCAGATTTACATGAGGCGTCAAAGACCACCCGAATTTTAATATCATTTCCTATTTTTTGAACAACCGCATGATGTGGAATGTAATAAGTATTCGGTATCTCAGTCGATGGAGAAACTCTTGACATGAAGCCTTGCTGTAAGAAATCATCCATATATTTACAGTAATGGGCTGCCAATGTTGGATTTAATGACAACATTGGAGGACCCACCACTTACCCGCCCTGGTATAGGTAACAGATGGTTACCCCTTCAAGGCTCTTGCAAGGACTCTAATTTTTTGGGTAAAAACGACTCTACATTTGATAACGAAACTAGACCTCCAATGTCCCTGCATACGTTGTTAGTAAGCAGTATGCAAGTGCTTAGCGGGAAATACAGATACAATATGTGTTAGTATGACAAAATATAGACAAGACAATGGGACAGATTGGTGAAAGTTCACGAGGTGGCAAGCGCTGGGTGATTGTATACAGCGTATCCTACAAGCACCTGTTTGGGAAGAAGACACAATAGATAAGTAATAAGGGAATGGCAAACGGTTGGGAGTCCTCTTCAATCGATTGGCAGTCCCAGCAAGAATGCGCATGACATTCGGTCTAGTCGTGAACCACACTCAGCTTCCGCGCCCCTTAGCCGGTTCCTCGGTGATGCCTCAAAGAAAAGTAAATGGGAGATTGGGGGGAAATACCCGAAGACCCTAAGGAATTCAGCGTCGAGTAGCCGGAGGCAAGGCGAAGGAGAGCCGAGGTCGCCCCCCCAAACCTAAAGCCTGCACATGTTGCTGGGGGTGGCGCAATTAATTTTAGAGGGCACCGTGCCATCGTCGACCGACTCCTGTTGATGCAAGGACGAGGTCTAACGCACCCCCAGAAGGGGAAAAAGAGACATAACAAAATAAATAGATGCAGTTCAGTTCAGCCTTCTGAGCGAAGCAAAGTAGCATTGCGAGACTAAAAAGAAAAAGAGAACAAAGAAACCAAAACAAACCTAAAAAAAAAAAAAACATAGTCGAGTATTTTAGTTGAATCAATAGTGTTCCTTAGAATATGAAGCTGGAAAAAAGAGAAAATTCCAAAAAAATTGATGAAAAATAATGAAAACAATAAACACCGATAAAACACCGTGTAGCACAGCTTAGTGAACTCTAAAATAAACCATGTGAAAAGAAATAAAATAAGCAAAAAAAAGGTAAGTCACAGAAATATAAAAGAAATAGGAACAAAATTTATACAATAGAATAAGATAAAGATACCTAAGATAGAGATGATATTATAACAAAAAAATATATATGTATATAGATATAAAGCACAAAACATAAAATTCTAGCAGTAGATGTAATAAAGTAAAGAGAATGTCCGTGGATTCAAGAGCAGATACACCTGGTACCTACATGATTTTACAGCTAGTCAGCGACTCTAAGATCAGGCCATCTCTCGACCCAGACTTTCGTAAATTTCCTCAAACACTCAAAGTTCACCTTATTCGAAACGAGATCCGCGTTCCAAGCTGGTCTCGTAGTAACTTGCAAGCCATCAAGCATTTCCTCTCGGGCATCCGTCAAAATCTCGCAGTGCCACAGAATGTGCTCGGCTGTTTGATCAGTATTACCGCAAGCGCAGTTAGAATGGGGTGATAGAGAGAGACTATGAAGTCTCCCTCTGAACTCCCCATGACCGGACAGAAGTTGGGTCACATGATGATCCTTAGTGATGTAAGCCCCTTCCATTCTGAGTTTAACTGACGGGAAGAAGGAGAAAGTCCACCTTCCCGTATTTGACCTATCCCAACGTTCCTGCCATTCTCTCAAAGTTCTTTCTCGCATCTCTCTAAGAAGTCCTGGGAGGGAAACCGCTCCACCTGGTATTAGCTCAATACCATGATGTGTGGCAGTTCTTCCTCTTGTTAGAAGCTTCTTTGTTAACACCTCCCTAATTTCAAGATCGATAGGCAAAACGCCGGCCAAAACTGGCAAAGCGTCCGAAGCGACTGTTCTGTATGCACCCGAAAGCGCCAGCAAGGGGACTCGCTGGCCTCTCTTGAGAGCCGAGAGTATGAGTGCATTCTCTAGGCGGTGCTCCCACACAGAGGCCGCATACGAGACTTGCGCCACGTAAGCCCCCCTGTACAGGAGACGGAGCGCTGGAGAGCGCAGTCCCCACTCGGCAGTAGAGATTCTTCTCAATTTCAAAAAGAGGGCCTGGGCCTTACTTGATACGCTTTTAACATGGGTCAAGAATGAGGACGTTCGATCCAAAGTGACGCCTAAGTATTTAGTGTTCTCAACGAACCGGATGTTGGTATCTCCCATTTTGATGGTGGGATTTCTACTTCTATTGAGGTTACCCTTCATCAGGAGTCCCATGGTCTTGTGGGGAGCGAAGGTCAGCCGATTTCTCTTTCCCCATTCTAAAGTCACACTTAAAACCTCTTCAGCTTTACTCTCAACTTCCTTTCTGCTGTTCCCCGAGACCAGATACAATTTGTCATCAGCGTAATCTACCGAGATACATCCTTCAGGCAAGGGCAGCCTGGAGGAATCGTCAAACAAAATGTTCCAAAACTCAGGTCCAAGGATTGAACCCTGAGGACAACCCATGTCAACTATTCGTTCAATCAGGTAGTCTCCAAAAGAAAGGATGACCGTTCTGTCGCAGAGGTAATCAGCGCAGATCTTGAACAGATTTTGTGGACATTTCCTATTTTTGAGCTTGACAAGTATCATCGGCCACCACGCATGATCGAAGGCACCAGTGATATCGAGGAAAATTCCTATTACGTACCTCTTTTGGCAAGCCTTCACCCAGTCAAGCGCATACGTGATGGCGTGCTCAGTGGACATACCGGGGACAAAACCAAACTGCCGCTCGCAGGGTGGGGATAAGGTTTGACGTAAACGCTGCCTAATCAGTTTCTCCAGGATCTTCCCCAGGACAGGTAGCAGGGTGATTGGACGGTACGCCTTCACGTCCGACCTTGGTTTATCGTTCCCCTTTGGTATAATCCTAAGCACGCCCCTCTTCCATTCAGAAGGGAAAGTACCTCTTCTCATGCATGTATCCATCACTTGGAAGAGCTCCTCCTTGGCGTGGATCCATACTTGCTTCGCTATTATTCCATTGAGCCTATCATGCCCTGGTGCCTTCTTAAGACCCAAACCCTTGATTATCAGCTCGATTTCCGCTTTAGTTACTGGTGTCATCCTTACCTCCTGGGCGAGGTTTCTCGGTGGGAGCCGTGACAGATTTCTAATCTGTTTGTGGTGGTCGCTTTCCCCAATTACTGAATCTACAGGAACTAACTTACCCAGAAGTGTATTGAGAGTGGATGCCACGTCCACACTTTCAACGTTCCTTCCGTCCTTTTCAGTTATTACGCTAGTTAAATACCGGTCAGAGCCTTTTCCCGTTTTATCAATGGCGCTGTGGATATCCCACGGGTTGGCGTTGCCCACTTCTTGTACCCAGTTATGCCATGCAGCTCGTTTCGCTGAGAGGACGGCCTGTTTGAAAGCTCTACGGGAGCCACTGAGTCGTGATTGGAGGGCGTGTGTCTCCTCTTGCGTACACCCGCCACGTCTGGACACGCCCAGGGCTCGATAGGCTCTCTTGTAGGCCCCTTTCAGTGAAGTCAGCTCATTCGACCACCACGGCGTCCTGATAACCGTCTTTGGGTTTGATCTTCCCAAAGACCGCTCGGCAGCTGATACCACGGCTGCATTAAAAAAGTTCCCCAAATTACCCGGATCTCTTGCTGCTACATCGTGAAATCCCCTTAAAGTATCACGTAGAGCTTCCCCAAAGTTATCCCAGTTCGCCCTGGTGGTTTTGAAGTTCCAGGAGGATCTTGGGGCTTCCGTCTTTTTGACACCCACCGTGAAAGTTATTAGCCTGTGATCGGAGGCAATAGCGCATTCGTGAACCTTCCATTTAGATATCTTGGCCGCAACTGATCCAGAGCAAAGAGTAAGATCAATGTTGCTCTCACCATGTGTATTAGAGAAGGTAGAAATGTTCCCTGGTTCGTTAATCAGAGATAGACCTTGCGCCGCAATAAGGTCTTCGACGGCGTCTGAGCGTTCCGTCCGGTTACTAGAAGTATCAAACCACAATGGTGAGCGAGCGTTAAAGTCTCCTCCTATAACTACGTTACGTCCTTTAAGCGCGTTTAGTGCGCGCGTCAGGCTCAAGATATGAGGTCCCACTGGGTTCCCGTACTTAAAATAGACTGAGATCAATATGATCTCAGTGTTTCCGAAATTTAGAGAGACACAGGTTTGGTACTCGTTTGACAGTCCCACCAGAAGGAGGGGGCTGATCAACGAAGTGTTGACCAGAACACCCGCCCCCGGTGCTGTGCCAATTTCGAGTACCGCACCCGGATAGCTTATTGGCGTTCTACCTAACCGGGTGTATTGCTCCTGAATGAGTAATATGTCAATGTTTTGGTCAGTCATGACCCGCAGCGCCTCGAGGGTGGCCAGCCGGGACCTCTGCAGGTTGATCTGACCTATAGAGAGAAAAGCGTTAGAACCCATAGTCATGGATTTAGGATTTAATGACAAGCGTTTTTCAAGATTATAAAATCTCTTAAGGGCGATATCATATGTGCATCCGATATCCACATGATCTCTGTTCTTGAAAGGTAGTGCCACGATATACCTGCCGCATGCTTCCCGGTCGACTGTTGATTGAAATATGGTTTCGCATTCATTATCGTCCTTATTATGAATAATTTCGTTAGAAACCTCTTCAATTTCCCAGAAACGACTTACCACGTGGTTTAAGTCACTATTTTCAACCGCAGTTAACGCTAACGTCACAACGGGTTGTGCTGAATTATAACCTTGTAAACACGAACCCATGATAACATACCCGAATATCGTATTCACTGCTAGCAAATTACATTTAAGGCTTGATACATATCCATTTCTCCATATGTGCGCAATCAAATCTGATCCCACTAGAAAATCAATGTCTCCTTGCTTTTGGAAATCTGGGTCAGCCAAATTTAAATGTTTGAAATCTTCAAATGATTCTTGTAAATCTACGGGCGTAATTTTAGAAGTAATATTTGATATTATTATAGCTTGCCCTTTCACAAAGCAGTGATTTTGAATAGAGAATATTTTACAGGTAACTAAACCCTGTACATTGTTGACAATAGCATTGTTTACACCCCGAACTTTCCCGGACCATTTTTGTGAATGGAATCCTAAAATGTTATATAGTTTTTCGGACATAAATGATATTTCACTACCCGTATCAATTAATATCCGCGCTCGGTGTTTACGTCCCGAACAGTCCAGGAATTCTGCTAGCGCGGTAGGTAATATCGAACGTTTTGATCGCCCGTAAGCAATATTACACTGTACAGAATCGTCCGCGTCCGTTGCACTGTGGTTATCACTTTCAGTATCACGGTTGTTTGGCGAAGGAGATCTTTCATCAGTATGAAGTAGAGTATTGTGCGTTCGGTTGCACCGTTTGCATCGAAACTTTGAACGGCAATTTTTAATAAGGTGCGAATTTAAACAGTTGAAACATAACCGTTCCCTTTTAACGAAGTCCCTTCTACTGACCATATTCAACGATAGAAAGTCTTGACACTTTGTCAAGTGATGTGTGTGATTGCACATTATACAAGTAATTTTCTTGACATTATGCCCGTTTGAGCTCGCGTTTGAAAATAATACCCGCTTAGGAATCTTTTTTTCTTTAATATCTGATAACATATTTATACGGTTTTGAGTTGCTAAAAATTCTATTAATTTTCCAGTATCCGGTATTTCATCTTTTTTAACAAGAGATTCAAAAGACCGACGCGTTTTTAAATCTATTTTTTGCAGAACCATATGACAAACGAATTCTTCAAATAATTTTCCTCGGTTTAAATCGCGAAGCCCCGAGAGATTTTCACGCAAGACATTCAAAATCTCTTCATTATTAGCAAAATTACAATTTAAAATCGAGTTGGCATAATATATAAATAATGCTCTAGATTCAGAATAATGACTCCACAGTGTTTCCCATGCTAATTCATAATTTTCTTGAATCAATGGAATAGTCTTAACCAATGACAAAGCTGTTCCCTTCAAAGAGGTCAATAAATAATGAAATTTTTCAATGTCACTCAAAATAGTGCTGTCATGAACAAGGCTCCTGAATAAATTAAAATATTGAGGCCACTCTGCGATATTTCCACTAAATATAGGAATTTTTATTTCCGGAGCTAGTAAGCTGCGACCGGGCGGCCCAGAGCGTTGTACTTCTCCGCCTGACACGTCATGATGATTATTCTGACTCGCTTCTAAGGTATCACGTGCCGATGTAACTTCAAAGAACAATTCCTCAAATACACGCGAAACCTCCAATATATCATTTTTCGACTCAAACTCGGGAAGTGAAACCAGATCTGACAGCTCACATTGAATACTTTGAAATTCGTCATATGTGGACTCTAATTTATCCATTCGGGCTCTGAATTGACATAGCTTAGTCTTTTGTTCTAAATCTTTAATGAGATTATATGCGACCTGCACTCTCCCAAAGAGCCTTTGCCGTTTTAATTTTAACGAACCAATTTTGGTTGCAACTTTATCCATTTTGAAATGTATTAAATACGTAAATTAACAATTATAATAGTAGGTATCTACTTGCAACAAATAAAGTATTCTATTTGCCCCAATATTATCTACCTACCAGCTGAACTGATAAGCCGTTTCGAAACTACCTACTATTGATAATAATCCTGTAATGAAACTAGTTTGAGTACAATTTCTAATCATGTAAATTAACTAATCTGTAAAGAATCAAGGTAAATTCTACATCCGCCGAAGGACCAATGTTTCGATAGCTGATTGGAAGCCTGTTACTTTCTTCCGCGGAGTTCGGAATCTCCACCTATCACTGTTGGAATGGAAAAAGGGATGAAGGGGAAAAAATGGGATGTCCACCGAAAACAAGATGAAATCCTACCTTGCTGATGACGTCCTGGGTCCCACACTTCATGCACTCAAGATAACTCGCGGTTGAAAGCATATATTTTGCGCGGATCCGGGTTTTGACTATAAGCGACGAGACCCCAAAGTATTTGGGCTGCCAGTCCGCGCGGTGTTGAAATTGTACTAATTTCACGGTTAGGAGTCAAACTTGAACCGGTGACAACAGCAAGATGGATGTAACAGGATAGGTAGGTAAGACGGGAGGGATAGATGGGAGTAGGTACAGATTTGCCCGAACAATTCTTATTAAATTTAGACATTATTGAAAAATGATAAATACTTATAATCAAAAAATAACTACAAAAAGTACACTATTTTAATAGTTTTATCATCACGCCTTTCAGCATTTTTGGATGAAGGTATAAATTAAAGCTAATTTGGATTGAAATAAATTCGATATTGAGTTATCATTTTAAAAAGCTGGTACGGAGAATAATTAATCTTTCTCGTTGTAACCGCCCTGCACGATCGGAAGAACAACTTTCGACGAAATGTGGATTTTCGTCCGCTGGCTGGTTAAACACTCTTAACAGCCTTACTTAAAAAAATAAAATTATGACAGCAATCATTGATTAAAACTTCTTGAGTTCGTTGATTTTTTATAAAACTTTGGTTAGTGCTTCTGTAGATTGCCGTTGTGTTGAATAAAATTTAATAATTACTTAAAAAAATATAATCAAATCTAAAGGTCGACCGGTCAGTGGCTGAGTGGGTATCGCGTTTGGGACCCACCCGGACGTCGCGTGTTCCATTCCTCGGCTGGCTAAGGCCCTCCGTTCATGGAGATACTTACAATCTACGTAATTGTGACGAAACCACAAGTACCCCGCTGATATACTACGTTTTAAGGCTAGTCTCCGTACACGGCGCTATCCGAAATATACTGAACTTGATCATTTTTCACGTGCAGCCGTGGAGTTACCACGCTGTCATGCGATGTCATATGACTTTTTTTCCAACATCAATCCATGCCTAAATCATTTCTTACGTATTCTGGTAAAGTAATTCTGGTAAACACACTTTTTCCACTTCCAGAACAAATCTAACATTACTTTCATGTTCCGACGCCATTTCTGTCAAACGTCAAACGAATAAGTATCAGACACAAATGATGCGACGCGTCGCGTGCGATCAACACTGTAGGTATCGTGATACTGATTGAAATTTGGAATTGGAAACCGACAGCCTGCGCGTAGCGCCGTGAACGGGCACCAGCAAAATCGAACGGAGGGTACTGATACGCGCACGAGGATCGAGTATCTTGTAAGTTTCTCCGTGAACGGAGGCACTAAGTCCTCCGTCACGACACAAGCAACATTTTCCGCTTGGTGTATTGGTGGTAGGAGATTTTCAAACATTATTGGGTTATTCGGATGTAATGTTTGTCTTTCTTAAAAAAAAAAAGATTGTTGGGTAAAAATATTTTATTATCCACATACAGTTGAAAAGCTTGGAAACTTTTCAATAAAATAGCGTAAGTACGAATGAAACTTTTGAGTAGGTGTGACGCTAAAAGGTTTTTAATTCTCAATAATTCTACAAGGAGAGAAAAAATTTTACCTTGCTCTTTCCAGAATTCAAACATGTGAAAGAAAATTTTACCGGCATGACCACGTGAAAAATTCTTATAAAAAGCTGGGTAAAAACATTAAGTGCAAAGATCGGATGGATACGCAATAGTAACAAATCTGACACCGCTGTCGTAGACGGTGATAGATGGTTCAAACAGTGAATTATTTATGTTCGTCAATAATTGCAAATTCTCTTTGTGACATCATTTCAATTAAATAAAAATTATAGACTTTAATCGTTGAAGAAGGAGATAATGCTAATAAATCTAAACGAAACATGAAAAACACACTGCAAAACTGGGAATCGAACCCAGGATCTATGTTTTACAGGAACAACGCCTCAACCAAAAAGTAAAATAATTAAGTGCCATTGTCAAGATTCGGTAAGACAGAGATCCAGGGTTCAATTTCCAATTTTTTCCAGACCATTACCTTTTTCTGTGTCTTGTACTGTTTCGTAATTCGTAATTTTCGTAATCGTTTACGTTTGGATTTCGCTAGTAGTATCTTCTTCTTCAAAAATTAATATTACATTGATTACTTCAAAAGTTATATAAAAAAGGTATTCTAGTTTATACCAGAATACCTATTTTTATTATTAGTTTAAACTAGAATACCTTTTTAACAGAATTCGTTAAACCACATTTTTAATAAATTAAAAATATATCTTGACATTTCAGAACCAAAAGTTCCTTTATTAGTACTCAGAGTATGGTTACTTGTTATGTAAATGAGAAATGAGGAGGATGTGTGGTAAAACCATGAATGATCGTGTGAGAAATGTGGATATCCGCAAAGAATGTTAGGCTGTTGTAAGCATAATGAGTAAGATTAAGAAAGGAACCTTCAAATGGTTTGGGCTTGTAGAGCAAATGAAAGAAGAAAATTGTGTGAGAAGAATATATGACGGAAATGTGAATGGAAGAAGAAGTCGGGGACGCCCGAGGAAGACATGGCACTATCAAATGAATCAGAATAATAGAAGAGTATGTATGAGACGATGAATGAACATGAGTGAGGCAAAGAGTGTGTGCCTACCCTTGCGGAGAAACGGCGTGATGGTTAGTTAGTTAAGTTCGTAGATAATTTTTATTAAAATAGTGTTTTTTGTTAATATTAATTATTTTGTAAAGATTCATAATCTAATTCGCATTCACTCAAAAGATCGTATCCGCTCGTGGGATCGATCATACGGCTCGAAGGACCAAATGTAAAAATGTTAGGTCTTCACTCAGGAGAAATCTTGGGACTGGTTTTTTATAAATGAAGCACTTTTTTTATAACTTAATTTCTTGATTTTTTATTGTTATGATTTGATAGTATAGTTACAAATTGACGACAATAACTTTCCCCACCCAACGGACAAGGATTCAGTGGTATTTTAAATTTGTAGTGCAAGTTTTTGTAAAGAAGTAAGTTAATTTCACCGATGCAAGCCTTTTTATAAAGGTACTTACCTTATCTGTTGTGGGAGAAAGAGACAAAAATAAATGATTCTATTAGAGACATCTGACGAACAAATCAGACAACCCTTTGATCGCAATCCAACCCTTGATGGTAACTCTTAACTCCATAATTGGTTTGAATCCTGGGTTTAAATCTAAACACCTAATAATCTTTTATTCCCACTATAAGTCATTTCTGATGCTTAGTTGTAACAGTTAAGTTGTCTGTATCCACGAAACTTCCATTCTCTTATAATTCGTGTCAGTACTATATTACCATCATTAAATGAGAAACAGAAATATACTAATGGGTCAGGAATTTAATTAATTACTTCTCGGCGGCGCGGCGTTCAGCATCACCCAACCTATTTTATTTGTGACAAGGTTACATTATTATACTACAGAACGAAAACTTATAGTATTTGCGTTTGTCTTGATGAGATTAAGTACATATCTACAAGTGCTTTTTAAAAATGTTTTTACTTGGCGATGTTCGTTCGCAATTGCTTGTTCGAAGTTAACCAAGACTTTTTAGATTTTTTGGATATGTATGAAAAAATATGCCAATTCGTTTGGTAAAATTGTAAAGCTTTCGCAGGTGTCAATGAATTAGCCAAATTTGTAATAAAAGGCCGAAGATGATGAACAAAAAGCTAAGATAGAGTAAACCCTTTATTACCAGGTCTTTAAAAAGTTTTTCTCTTTTTATTATTTGCTACCCTTTGTTCCTGCTTTTGGTCCGTGAGAGAAAATAGATTGGCAATTAGTACCTAGATTCAGCGACGAATTTTTTATCTGCTTTCTAGACAATTTTGGAAAAGGTATTTTTGGGCGGAGAATAAAATTGTCAGCGTGAATTCGCTTGCCACCCCTCAATATGGGAATTCTTTTAGGGGGTATAAATACACTGAGCGGGATTAAATTTTAGTATCGCCATAAAGAACGTGATTAATACGTGACGTGGAAATTCCTTTATTTGACTAATTACTTTTCTCTCGTGATACAACATCGTTAACACGCTTCCAGGGATTTATACCGTTATCCTTTACTAGCCAAATGATCACAGGTAATACAAAACAAAGTAATCAAATAGTTATTTCACTTCAGATCCTGAGCATACATACAAATATAACTGACTAACCAACTAACCATTACGCCGTTTCCGCAGGGGTAGGCAGAGAGAACGGACCGCCAAACAACTCGTACATAAAAATATATATATATTTGGAAACAAAACTGTTAACGTTAAGAAAACTCCTATAAAAATAATACAGATTCCTTATATACAAAATAAATAATAAACTCATACATACAAACACAGAATTCATTAAAACATCCACGATGACATAAGAGTACATTTAAACACCATACAATCTGGTATGCAAACCATTGATTACGAAGGGGCCAATTTATATAGTTGCCTTCCAGTCTTCCAGTCTGGAAGAAAAATGAAAATAGTTAAAAATGAAAAAATAAAAAAGATAATTAGTTTTTTATCTACAAAATAAAGTGAGTATTATTGTATTGATATGTGTAATGTAACATAAAATATATTTATGTCAGTTATTTAAATTTTTAAGTGAAAATGTAATTTTATTTTTTCTGTTATAAAAACTTTAGAAAAAATTACATGGCGAGAGAGGATGGAAAAAGTGGCGACATTGTTTGAGGAAACAGTTAGATTGGATTTACCTATTCACTGAATATTCATTATCTAACGGCTAAACTTGATAAAATCATCACACTAACAATAATTAATGACCGACCGAAGGTTCGGTTTCAGTTTCGGTTTTGATTTCGGTTTCGGTTTCGGTTTCGACAAGTTTCAGCAAAAAAATCAAGTTTTGGCATCCGAAGAAAATCCGCCGAAACCGAAACAGAAACTTTTTTAGACATATTAAAAATCGATTGTTTACTGTTATTTGGCTTATTTTTTAAACTTATTTAGACAGTTAACACGTGTTTAATTAATTAAATAAAAAAATAATAATTTCAGTATGTTAAAATATTATGAATTTTTTATATTACTTCTTAAAACATACAAAACTTATAAAAAAAAAAAACAAAACATAGTAACTACTTCTTGGAACTTCTCGTTCGGCTGACTTCGGGTGAGTTCGTGGCTCGTATTTCACCCGCCATCACAAGAAAAATACTCATTTAATGAGGTCCTTCGTTTAAGTGTTGATTATTTTTTGACAAATGTTTGATCCAAGAAGTAGTTGACATGTTTGTTTTGATTTGTTTTATAGCAGTAATATCAAAATTACTTTTCGGTCGGACACTAAGAATAATCTTAAATCTCTCCGCTAACCAATATCGCAGGGAAAAATATGCAATTTTTACGCCTTTTTAATGATTATTGTCAAGTTTACAGTACCTAAGCATAGGTCAGTGGTAATCTTAACTGTAATTGTAAAGCAGGTAATCTGCTTCTATTAAACGCTAAAAAGATTAAAAAAGTGTGGGTTAACGCAACTACTTTCATCTTAAATTTGGCTATAAAGATTTGAAATACCAATCACTATTATTTCAAGTAATCATACGAGATGTGTAGGTACTATGTACATTTTAATTCTTAAACATTATATTTATTCTAGTCTACCCGCATCAGAAAACAGCAAATATGTAGGTATGCAGATTCGTACAAAAATATATATTTTTAAATGGACAAAGGATAATAAATACAAGTTTGTAAATACAACAGATTTCAACCAAATTAGTAAATATTATATGCTCTGAAGCAGAATTAACATTTTCTTCAAATAAACTGACTATATGGGCCTAACAAAACATGATTATAATTTGATAACGGTTCATTAAATATACATGTAAATACAGTATACGCAACATCTTTGTAAAATTTCCAAATTTTGAAATACAAAGCACTGGAGTGTAAAATTGTGATACTAAACAGACTTGTCACTTAATATAGTAGGAAGTCCCACGTAATAAGAAGAGAAATTTAATGTGTGATACGAAAGCAAACACAGGTATTCGAGGAAATCATAATATTACGTAGAATTTAATTTTAAAACAACACGCTAGACCACGTAATATTTCAACAAAATATTTCATAATTAATTTTAAGCAAACCACTGGAGCGATCACGCGAAATAAATAAATTGGCCTCGATTGCTCGGGATTTCCCATTTTTTAAATTTTCAGAGATTATTTTTTTAATTTTTCGCCAACATTAAAAAAAATCGTACCTTCGAATTTTAATATGTCAACATAAAAAATATAGTAGTGTTATGTAGCCAATTAAATACGTGTATTTTACCGTTTATGTCATATTTGCAGGATTTAAAAAAAAAATAGTAAAGTTTTTAACCGCGCGAATCCTGCGTGTTTGTTACTTTGAAACTCCGTGAGAGACACTTATTCGAGTCAACGAACAAATATTTTCGATTTCTGTATATTGTCTGTTGTATACTTGCTAATAAAAGGTACATATCTATGGAAAAAATACTTAATTTTAACCGTAGACAGTTGATCAAAAATTCTGCGGGAAAAAAATCTTTTAAAAACTTATTTTTAATATCAATCTAAAATAGTTTACGAAGTTCGGATTTGCGACATTTATGGTCAAAATAGATATAGCATTTCAATAGCTTCGTTTTAAAATGAATGGCTTGCCATGGAAATGTTTTAAATAATAACAAAAAATGTTTTACGAATGGTAGGAAAATGTGGCCCAATTTTGGACCGCTATTAATAGCAGAAAAATAAAAGTGGTCCACAGTCGCTCCAGTGGAAGGGAACTATTTTTATGGTGAGTAAACACTTGCTCCTTGATGGGACAAATTTGTACTCCTCTGTAAAACTCCATGTATCTTCTATACCAAAAACAATTTTTAACATGTTATTTCTGTCGGTTAATTATTAGACTTTTTTTATAGGTCGGCAATTTTTAAAAACTTAGTTACGAAAACGGACACCAGTAGAAAATGTTTTTTAAACGTTGAGCCGTCACATGGTTAATCGAGTTATTTTTTCTAGAAGTTAGAATCAGAAAAAAACATTTTTTCATATTGTAAACCAATAATGTCATTATCTATCAAAAATGTTAGCCATTTAGAGGTAAACAATTAACCATATTAAATTATGATTTATGATAACAATAAATTTTTATTATTCCCTGACGGTATAAAAATGTACATGAAGAATTTTCCCTAAATTTTCCCTAATTTCAATTATTGCTCCACACTTCAACTACTGTTCAAGTATCCTTTTCCTTTGTAATGAAAGAGAACAGAATAAATTTCAAATTCTCCAAAACAGAGCAATGCGAATAATACTCCGAAGAAATAGATTTTCAAAAATAATTAAAATGTTAAAGGAACTTAATTGGTTAACAGTGAAACAAATACTGACCTTGAACACGTTGATATTTATTCACAAAATATTAAACAACATGTTACCAAAATACTTCACAAATAAAATCGTATACAATAAGGACATTCACAGACATTACACAAGGACTTGCAAGGAAATAAGATTAAACAAAAAGGACAAAACGAATACGCAAAACAGTCTGCTGTACAAAGGAATTAAGTTATATAACACACTACCAGAAACTCTTAAGTCCTCACCAATTGAAAAGTTCAAGATGGATTGTAGGAGCTACATAAAACAAAAACAAAAAATTTTGTGAATTTAAAATATTATAATTAAAAAAAAAAAAAAAAAACTGCAATATGAAATATTATAATCAATTAGAAATTTGTAAACTTAAATGTACAAATTACTAAAATAAAATTCAAATAAAAAAGGATGGCTCAGAAAATTCCCAAAGAAATTTGGAAAGATTTTTAAGCTACAATAACAAATAATTAACATTAATACCTCTTCATCTATGTTCAGTGATCAAAAGGTTAACTGAATCCCATTCTTTGGAGCCCGTAGAAACTTTTTTTTTTTTTTTTACTTTAAAAAGAAAGATAAACATTACCGGGTTACGAATAACACAACAATGTTTGAAAATCTCCTACTACCACCACAGAAAGCCGAAAATTTTGTTTGTGTTGTGATGGAGGACTTAGCCAGCTGAGGAATCGAACATGCGATGCCCGGGTGGGGTCCAAGCGCGATGCCCACTCAACCACTGACCGGTCAAGAATTGAAGAAATGAAGAATCGCGTATTGCTGAGAATTCAGAGTAGGTCGTAAATATAAATAAATTGCTAAAAATGGCTTTCTTAATACTGAACTATTGATATTATAATCAATTTATCGTTAACATTATAGTCAAAGCAGCGCACACCAATAAAGTTTCTCAATCGGCGAATAAGAATGTCGCACTTCCTCTGGCTTCCTTTTTGATTGATGAAATCGAACAGATTCAGTATCTGCTAATTAGTTCGCGACGATGGTCTCCGTCAAAATCGTGTATGTATATATATCAAAATATGCTTGCTTGGGTGTATATAAATGAGAATATGAGATGTTTATGCGTTGCTAACATTCACGCGATTGCGATGAAACTTTGGGGATTTGATATGCGCATGCCTGCGATGGTTTCTATATAAAATAGTGAACTTTGGCGTCATGAAATTATGCGTTGCTAAACCGTTCATCCGATTGCGATGAAACTTTGGTGAGTTGTTGTGAGCACGCCCGCGAAGGTTTCTATATATACTGGTGAGCTCTGGCAGTATGAAATTTGTATAAAAAAATTGGCAATAGGTCGCACGCGAGCTGTTTGAAAACTGAATGTGCCGGGACTGAATGTATGGATTGCGGGAGGGGGGAACTCGGGATAAGGGTTCGTGGGACGATGGAACCGGGAGAGGGGAATGGGGAGAGGAAAGGCGTAGAAGGCATTTAATGTTGCGGCCGGTGACTGTGATATCATAGCGCTGACCGAGACATGGCTAAATGCTGGTGTTTTGACCTCTGAACTTTTTGGTGGTGATTTCTTAGTTTTTAGAAGAGATCGAGACAATGGCAGTGGTCACAGGCAGGGTGGCGGTTGTCTTCTTGCCTTCAGGGGTGATGATGGGTTAAAGATCGAGCGCATCCGCACCCTAGAAACTGAGCAAGAGGATTTATGGGTAAAAGTATCTTGCAAACTGACTGTCACATTCTTTTGTGTAGTTTATTTCCCGCCTAGCAGTAGGTGGGAAGTATTCAAGCAATTTTTTGACAGGATGCATTCTAATTTCGATGTATTTGGTCAAAAGAATGTCGTCATTCTGGGAGATTTTAATTTACATTCCGCTCGTGAAGTTTCTAAGGTTGAATCAGATTTAGACTATCTGTGCGCGGCCTTTGGACTCTCACAGTGTAATGACATTCTAAATTCCAATTCCAGAATCCTTGACTTTGTTCTGTGTAATGCCAATCTTGAGGTAAGACGCTGTGAATTTCCACTTGTACCCGAGGACAGTTTTCATCCGGCTATTGAATTTCAGTGCAGCCTGATGAGAAAACCTTTTAAAAGTAATAGAGTCCCGACCCTTGATCGTGAAACTTCAAAGGGATGGTATTTCAACAAGGGAAATGTCATCAACCTGTATGAATCAATGAGCCGGATGAACTGGCAAAACCTCAGCACTTTCTGTACAGTAGATGAGGCGGTGCAATATTTTTACAGTTGTATTTATGACGTATTTGATTCTTGTTTTCCCAAAAAGTTTGCAGGCAGTGGTGGTCGCAAATATCCGAAATGGTTCTCGAGAGAAGTCATCTCGAATATAGAGATCAAACACGCCCATCATAAGCGTTGGAAAGCTGGAGGCCTTCAGAGTGAATACGATCTGTTTAGTTTTTACCGAGCGTTAGTTAGGCGCGAGATTCGAGTGGCCTATCGAACCTACGTGTCTACAATCGAGGAAAACATCACACATGATCCCAAGATGTTTTGGCACTACATAAAATCCCTTCGGAAGGATGGTGGTCTTGAAGACACCATGATGAAAGGTAATCAGGAATTTCGTGGCTTGGGTGTGGCTAACGCATTTGCTGATCATTTTTTATCGGTCTACAATAAAGACCCTCCACTTCTAGACATTAATAATGCGGCCACATTTAATACCAGAGGAGCTACAAACGTCGATTTAGGTTTATTTACCGAATCTGACGTGATGAGTGCCATAAGACTCATGAAGAACTCCCACTCTATCGGATCAGACTTCGTTCCCGTATTTTTTATTAAAGGGTGCGCCGAGTTCCTAAAAACACCATTATGTTTTATCTTTAACTTAGCTATTAGTACTTCCACTTTTCCTGAAGTATGGAAAACTTCCAACATATGTCCTATTTTTAAGAATGGTTCTAGAAAGTTAATCGAAAACTATCGACCAGTTGCCATACTATCAGCTCCTGCTAAATTATTTGAAAAATTAATTTATAAATTCATTCTGCCTCAGATAGACGCATACATTATCCCAGAACAGCATGGTTTCAGGAAAGGAAGATCCACTGAAACCAATCTGATGGTTTTCACCGACTATGTTGCTAGGTCCCTAGACAGTGGATACCAAGTAGACTGTTCGTATCACGACTTCTCCAAAGCCTTTGATACTGTGAATCATGATATCTTACTCATAAAACTTGCCCAAATAGGTTTTTCCCTTCGGATGTTAATCATAAGTTACCTCAAGAACAGGAAGCAATTTGTCACCCACGGAATCTTCCAATCTGCTGAGTTTCTTGTTTTTTCAGGGGTTCCCCAAGGATCGATCTTAGGGCCTCTTCTCTTTTCTATTTTCATTAATGACATTGCTGGAGTGATTCGTTTTTCTCGCTTTCTGTTGTTCGCTGACGATCTAAAATTATTTCTTCTAATAAGAAATATTGAGGACTGCCTGCGCCTTCAAGCTGATGTTGATAACATTTCAGAATGGAGTCAACAAAACCAGCTTCATTTCAATGTCTCAAAATGCGTTGTTCTGACTTTTACCAGAGCATTTAGTCTCACCTATCACAGGTACACTATGCTCGGTCATAATCTCAACCGAGTTTCGAGTATAAAGGAGCTTGGGATTATGTATGAAAATAAGCTGACATTTCGTCCTCATATCGAAGGGGTTTGCCAGTCGGCCTTAAAAATGTTAGGGTTTGTTCTCCGAACCGTCAGAGTTTTTCGGGATACCCGTGCTTTGAGAATTTTATACTTCTCCCTAGTCCGCAGTAGGCTGGAGAGTGGTTCGCTTATCTGGAATCCTCATGAGGTGGGATGCTCCCTCATGTTGGAGAGGGTTCAAAAAAAGTTTCTAAGATTTCTCTACATGAGGGAGTACGGTCACTATCCATGGCTCTACCCGACGAGCTTTCTTCTGGGCATGCTGGGACTCCACTCCCTGCAGCTCAGAAGGGAGGGGTACGCTGCTACCCACTTATTCAGACTGCTGCGTGGCTATATTGAGAATTCAGCCATTCTGGAGCGCGTGAGTCTCTATGTTCCGGATGACTATCTTAGACAACGCCAGCATAGATTATTCTATCTTCCTGCCTGTAGAACTAACCTGCCAATGGTTCTCCCGGTAGGAAGGAGTATATTGCTCCTGAACCAAATCTCCTCCGAGATTGATATGTTTGGCGTCAGTGAGGAGAGGTTCAAAAGTGAAATTCTTTTGATTCTTGAAAGAATCTCTCCACATTGACGAGATCTTTCACCACTGCCTGAAATTTTTTTGAAATTGATTTATTTCTTGATGTTTCTTTTTTATGTATAAATATTTGTAAAAAAAATTCTTTTTTTTGTATACTATTTATATGAATAACGTAATTTCTTATATGTATTAAAACTAAATTTGTAATGTGTAAGAAATTAATAAAAACATATTATTATTATTATTATTAAAGGCGGAGTGGAAACGCGTGAGAGGAAGGGGACGCGGTAGAGGAAGAGGAGGAAGGGGAACGGGACCAATGGGAAAGATCACGCAGGGAGAAACAATTTCTTTATTAACTTTTATAGAAACGCATGGTGGGAACTCGCCAATAGCACATAAACCAATGTATTCGTGGTTTAGGTGACACCTAGTTTTTAAAAGTTTGCATTTAAGAATATCTACGTATGTTTATTATCCAATAGTAACACGAACTGAGAGTCAGTCCTCGGCAGTATTCTCACGGAGACTCTTGACCCAGATGTAGAGGTTAAATGCAGAATTGAAGCAGCAAGAACTGCGTTCATTAAAATGAAATCCCTCTTCTGCAATGACAATATCAGCTTAAAACTAAGACAGAGAATGCTAAAATGTTATGTGTGATCGGTCTTGCTCTATGGATGTGAAACATGGACCTTGAAAGTAAATTCCATGAACAGGTTAGAGACTTTTGAAATGTGGCTTCACCGGAGAATGCTCAAGGTTCCATAGACCGATATGATCACCAACATAGAAATTCTCAGGCGGGCTAGAGCAGATAGAGAACTGCTTACATTAATAAAAATCAGGAAAAGTTCATATCCGGGTCATAAACTTCGAGGGGAGAAGTATTACTTGCTCCATTTAATATTGAGAGGCAAGATAGAGGGTTGCCGAGGGCCTGGTAGGAGACAAATGTCTTGGCTGCGTAATATACGAGAGTGGACCGGCATTAGAAGTGTGGAGGAGCTATTCCGGGCAGCGCAAGACAGAGAGACATTTTCAAGAGTGATCGCCAACGTCGGGGGGACCTGATACGGCACACAAAGAAAAGAAGAGAGTCAGTAGAAATAATAGAAGAGAATAGTAGGTATCTACAAACTAACCTCACCTGAATAAAACAATGGCAAATTATAAAAAATACACTAGTAGGTAATATGATTTCTGATCGACGTTTTGATGGAATACACGATTTAAGAAATATCATAAGTTTTTCTAGTTACGGTGTATCTAGTCTATATTATGGACGTAAGGGTGCATACAAAAGTAGTTTTTTCAATATTGTGTAAAATGCATTTTATTTAAATTAATGAAAACAAATCACTTTGTATACAATGTATACGTCGCAGGCCAATCTTATGCAGAACATGATGCGTCTCACAACAAAATGATCTGCCGCCATTTCACGATGTGCTTGTGGAGAGGCGCATCACGATCGGTCCTCGACATAAACACCACTTATTTAATCCAAATTATCAATATGTTTCGAAACCAATGTTTCTTTCGTCAGGGTAAAATTAAAATAACAAAAATGACAAAAGACTAATTTTATGAGCATATGTACAACTTTTATCATGTCTTGTCCGATCGATATTAGTTAGCAGCATAGACATCCAAATCAATAGACCAGAAGATACAGATGAGGGGTAAAACCAAACTATGGGGGGCGAAGAGAGGAAGAAGAGACTGTGATTCGTTAAAAAATCAATCTGACAGTATATAGGCATCTCGCATTATAATATCACCATTTAGTTCTTAAAAGAAAAATCTGCTTTGAATGAATAGACCTTTTTACATGGGAGCGCGAATTTCTTGCCACGTTAATAACTTATTTTCGAAGGCCAAATGCTCGCCCCGAAAAGATTCGTCCCCATTCTAATAGCAATATTTTGTTGCCGTGTTTAGTTAAGACACTTTTACAAATGTTTCATAATTTACTTACTCCTGTAACGCCGAGCACACTGGAGAATCGCCCACATTTGCTATGTCCAATAATATGTGGGTATAAATGTATAGCACAAGCTACTGTTTTTGGCGTGTTATTTCGTAAAATATATGAACGTTAGTTCCGCGCTGGTCACGACAAGAATGATGACTTTCTCATATTATAGATTCAAGCGAGGTTCTCTTCCCTCCCCATGGAGCGAGCTGGCTCCAAGGCGGAGCTCTTGCCGGCTCCATGGGGAGGGGGAAATAATACGTTTTTATCACTTAGGACAGGTCCAGATATATTCATATGTCCGTGGTTAGCAGCTAGGTAGATTGTCTATTCTGATGAACCATGATATGCTCATGAAAATTCCAAATTAATTATGCTGTAATAAAATTATTGTTTTAAAAAAAAACTATCTACTGTGAGTCATTAATATATTTATAGCCTTAGGCGATGCGCCTTGCTTGCTAAGTACAAAAAATTCAATTGTTTTATTTGTTTGGTGGTTTCATAAAAAAAAAAACCTTCACATAGCGGACCGAAAATAGAACGATCTACCGATCACCACATATTTACATTGAATCGCGCGTGTATCTAACACGCAGCCATTACTCCATCATAATAGATAGAATAAGACTTGGTTATAATTCGTATTTCACAAATGAAACTTTTCTTTTGCTTGTAAAACGAAAAAAATCTCAAAAAAAGTTATAAAATATTTTGCTACTGGCCAATTATTATTAAAGAGTACTTTTTCGCTTAAAGTTAATGCTTCTTTTCCACTTTTACTGTTCACAGCCTGTGAAATGAAGACACAAAAAACTTCAACACTATCTTGGAAACTGTACCTACGACAATATTTTTTCCACATTCAATCAACTTTATTATCAACGTGGAGCACTAAAAACAAGAACATACCAAACGTTTGATCATCGTTATACGTGGTAACGATCACATAAGCTCAAATCGAGCTTATTGTAGGCAGGGCCGTATTTACACTTTTCATTAGTATAGGCCGCTACATTTGCGCCGCCCCTTCCTCCTTCTTAGAAGTTGCCACCTATCATAACACTCACTTGTAGGCTGCCTGCAGGTGACACAATTTAAAAAATAAATATTCTTCACTCGCTATAAACAGGAAAAACTCCTTTCTCCAGAACAATTTGTGGCTGGAGTGCAAAGTGCAAAGTGCAACGCGTGTCCAATTTTGTGTAAACGTTGCACAGATATTGTTTCCTCAAAAACTTTCCTTAAAAAGATTCTCTGCCGTCTTATTAGAGGAAATGTGACCTTGAAAGAGTACACATTCCTGAACTAAATCGTCTTCTAAATCATTGTATAATATCGCACAAGAGACGGAGCTTTTTCTGAGACTCTTTGTGTTGAAAGTTCACCCAATTGTTTTTAAATGAAATTTTTTCTTTGAAGTTTATATACTCTCAGTCAAGAGGTTGTTTCATTATCCTCATTTCATATTTCGTCTATAAAGTTTTTTCTCTTAAGGTCATCTTACTCTCAATGTCGCCCTAATATTGCTAAAGTGCGCTCATTTCAATTTCACTTTCTTCGAAATAACCAGAGTTTTCTTGCTCTGGTATGTACAATAAACTCAGGAAGTGATCGATAAAAATCAGATACCGTCAGTAAAGTACAGTAATCGCACGACGCAATCCGCGGTCCGGTTCCATTAAGGGGGGAAATAGGTGTAGAGGCTTCAAAAAAATTTTTTTTCTCAAATCTATGGTATTCAAAAATATATTCTGAAAATTTCGAACCAAAATTCCACGGTTTTTAAAAGTTAATTTGTGTTTGAGTGAGTGTCCCTCGGTCGAACTACCACTATTTAACTGCCACTCTAATTTACAAGCGCATTTTTTTAACTATTTTGTACGAATCTGTGTAACCTCTAGCTCCTTCAGTTTTTGATCAATCGTTATCAAACTTAGCAAAAAGTTTATTTATATAAATCCTACACATTATCTTTGTTTTAACTGTTTTGTTATGGCACAAAACGAATGGTAAAAATCGAACTAAATCTTAACATTTCTAAAAAAAAACGATTTTTTCGTAAGGAGTGACGTTGAAATAGAAGAAACACTTTAAAAAAAGTAAAAATAAAAAAAAATGATTTCGGATGAAAATTGTGACCTCCAGGAGTTACACAAATTGTAACTCCTGGAGGCGACTTACAATGCGCTGTAGCTGATATCTCCGTTTTTTTAGGAAAATTTTTGAATATACCTACTCTTGAATATATTGTGTGTAAAATGACCTCAAGGTATAAATAAAAAAAATTACATTCCTTATGTGTTAAAAAAAACTCATGAAAATACCTAAAAATACGCCATCCTACACCTATTTCCCCCCTTAAACGCTCGTGCGCCGCGAGCAATAAAGGTTTGCCAAATTGTTTGCCAATTGTTTGAGCATTGCCAAAGCACTTTTTGCGAAATATTCGCACCACCTGCCCCGTATTGGACCGTTGGGCATTGAACGATACAAATCCGCGGTGGCGCTGGGCGTATATTTATAGATAGAAAACTCTTATCTATCCGCAGTGGCTTTTTTTTAAATAATCGTACACAAACTTAACGGCTCACCAAAGTGAGCGAGCGCCGCCCCCTTAACTCTGCCGCCCCTAGGCCGCGGCCTATAAGGCCTATTGACAAATCCAGGACTGATTGTAGGTATTATTTTTAGCGAGAGAGTAAAAGAATAGTTTTTCGTTCTGCGTTTGGACCGCAGATCTCTAAGAATCTCGCAGAATCTATATTTGTTTTAGCCACCGGAGAAATAAACCGGCATAAGTGTTTGGAAGTGTTTCGAAGCTAGGTCAATTTTATCTCACATCGAGTAAAATTCACAAATACTAATTTGGGTTGTGTGTAAAATAAAAACCCTGAAGAAGTGAGCGTTGCTTACGAAACATGTTGGTTTTTGTAAATAATTATAGTGGTAAAAACTAAGAATTATCTTAATTTGAATTAAAATGGTGCCACAAAATAAGTTTGCTGTGTTAGAAGAATTCATGAAATCTTTTAGAGAACAAATCAAAAATGAACCTTACAAAATCTGTAGAATTCTGTTGCAACAAAATACATGAATTTGAAGAAAAAAACAAAAACAAAGATTCTTTGATCAAACAACTACAATCAGAAAATAAGGAAATAAAAGTACAAATAAAGAAACTGGAATACATTCATAAACAAAATAACATAGAAATACAGGGAGTTCCATTCAAAGAAAATGAAAATTTATCAAAAATAGTAAACAATATAATGGAAACCATCAAATGCGAAACGAAATCATCAAAAATAACAAACATTTACCGCATCAATAACAGAAACCCTTCAAACAAATATCCAGCCGTAGTGGTATCATTTCAAAACAAAGAAACTAAGGATAAAATTATCGCACAAAAACTATGTTACAACCCAAATAAACATCAATAAAAACAGTGGACTCGTTATATTCATTCACGATAAACTTCGTATTGTCAAAATAACTGAACATCCTATACATTTAGTAAACTGTATTAAAATACAATTCAAACTCGACAAAACAATCTACCACATAATAGCTATTTATAGAACACACGATTCGAATATTTCTTTATTTGTAAATGAATTTAAATTATCTGTAAAAAACTTACATTACGCTTTGGTTTAATTAACTTTACAATATGCTATCATTAGCTGAGAATCCGCATACAAAACTAATCTTTCCCCAATTGAAGTTGTACAGAGACTAATAATTAAAATCATTCTAAAAAACCACTACCCAACGGATCGATTATTTAAATAATTCCAAGTACCTTCATTCAAAGATCTGTAGGTACAATAAAAATGCATTGATTAAAATTATAAAAGAAAAAGACAAGTATCAATTTATAAATGAAACCCATACTAGACATAAATATATTTTTCGATGCCCAAAATTAAACATTTCTATTGCACAAAATTATTATACTTACCAAGGAAGACTTTTTTTCAATCGACTACCGGAATTAGAAACATTTACGTTAAAATCCGATCCGATCCGAACAATATAAAAAAAATATTTTAAAGATAATCTCAAAAAAAAGTTTCCGAATATTTTAATCTTGAGAATATCTGCTTATAACTCAGATTCCAAGTGATACTCCATTCTTTAAATAAGTTAAATTTTATTTTGTTTTTAACCACTATTTTCAATATTTCTATTCAAATATATTCAAATAGTAAAATTGTTTGATAGTAGATAAATACTTAAAATTACATAACACCAAACTTACAACTTATTGTTTTTTACTTTCACATTGTAATTTACTTATAATAAATATAGCATTAACAAGTACACTACTCTTCCAGGCACAAGCTAATGCTTCCACGGAAGAGTGGAAGAAAAATATATACTTGCACATAAATTATTATATCATATAAATGTATATTATATATATTTTTGTATGTAACCTATAAATAAATAATAATAATAAAGTTTGACAATAGGCCACTTGCATGGATTTCATAACGACTTGGAAAAAATCGTGTGGATAGATCTTTTTACTAAGATTAAGAAAATGTTAGTAAAATTGTTTAGAAATGTACATATTTTTTTTATTTTTAAATAAATAAATCCATTAGTTGGGCTCGTGACGTCACTACATGAAAATGTCCCAGCTCCGAAAATGTTCCAATTAATTTTGTAAAATTCCACACTGATTTATTTTTTCATATGGCATCACTTTGATTTGAGGCGAATTTTTGAATTCGTTCACTAGATTTAATGTTTGTTCTCTGCGAACTTATCTTTTGGTTTCAATTTTTGACAGATGTTCTGAAGAGAACCCCGTACATCAGTAAATGTACGGGGTTCTCTTCAGAAATGTACGGGTTTCTCTTCGGGGTTCGTTCAGAACGTGAAGATGATGTCGGTACGTGTTTTAGAGGTATAATGATTATGATGCTGATTTTAACAAAATTAAATTTTATAATATTCTTATTATTATTATAATTTACAAGTACAAGTATATTACATTGAATTTAGTAATATAGACGCTATACATTATAATGATTTATGATCAATAAGATGGATCAAGGAAAAAAATATTTATCAGATGTAATATTTTTGGTATGCCTCGCTATTCTCCTGTGCCATTAGTGTGGAAAACGTTCTTTTTTTTTTAAATGATTTTCGGCTACGTAATTATCGTTTTTTCACACCTGTAAAATTTTGTCCCGTCTTTCCGGTTTATAAAAAATGGTCTGATTTTTCGGTTGAAATTTTCAAAAAATCCCCAGGGTTTCAAAAATACGATTAAAAAAAAAATACAGAAATTCTTAGAATATTTGCCTAAATCGGAAATTTTTTTTTAAAAATGTGATGCAAGTGGCCTATTCACATAACTGATCAAGAAAAAATATTCACGAAAAATGTTGTTATTAAAGAGTTGCTGTTTAAAAATACATATATTTGTTCATTCTGCAACAATACGTGTTCTTCCTGTATTTAAACTTCCAGTTTCAAAAATCCTACAGGTATGGTTTCCAGTGATTTTTCACGGGTCTGCGTCTAATTTCCTTTGATTTTATTTTAGTATTTTCCTGTGGTTTTAAAAATAATTAAAAGTTAAATCTTCAAATACTGACAAGTAAATATCCTCAATAAGTCTGGTTTGGCAATATTTTTTTATAGAATCGTCAATTTAATTTAAAAATAGTTTTTTTTAAAGGAAACGTAAATCGAATTTCTTGTTTCCCGCCAAAAAGGAAAAAAATAATATTACTACTCTCAAATAATATTCTTATTTCATCGACAGATGGCACTTACTCGTTTCACGTTACAATAATATTTGAAAATCATTAAAAAACTCCTTTTCGTCAAGTCACCCAATATTTTCCAATAATTAAAAAAAAGATCATCACAACAATATACAATTCGTGATATTTATACACTAGAATACTATCAAGTTACATTTGGTACCTACGCTTTTTTGGTGTAAGTAAAAAATACTCCACGCAGCTAGAATTTTTAAATTTGATTTAAATTTAAATGAAACGGTATTTCTTTGTTAGACCCAATTTTATGTAATTTATTAACGCCGACCGGTTTCGGAATGACCGTTCTTTCCTCAGGGCAAACATATAATGACTTGACAATTACAAACAGTGGGTGAGTACAATGTACAAGTGTTGTGGAATTTTAAGCAATGTTGGTAAAACATATATTCATACACGCAATTCTGTATTTAATTGTCAATTTTTTATACATTTTGTACTTTTGCCAATTTTACACTTTTGAATGTAGCTATAACACTGTGGTTATCCATCATCATCATCATCATTACATAGTATAAAATGATGTCGCTCAAAATGTACGTGCGCGTTTATCTTTTAAACTAACCAACGGATTTTCATACGGTTTTCACCAATACATAGAGTGATTAAAGAGGAATGTTTATGTGTATAATACATGTAAATTATATTAGAGAAAACCCGAGAAATTCAAAGAAAACCTATTTTTGTGCGATTTAAAACGGCTGGCGGGCCGTACTATAGTCAATTTTGAAATTCGTTCTACGGAAGAAATTGGAAAATAGATGTCCTAGAGTAAGTAGGTCTTTGATTTTCCCTTTTCAAATATCCAGTGTTGCATTGCAAGCATTGTACAATTAGTGGCGAGTTAATTAGTTTATATGTATAACTAGCTGACCCGACGAACTTCGTACCGCCTCAGAATCAATAACTGTTGAATTAAATAAAGTTTTTTTATTTAGTTAAAAATTACACAATGAAGCAATTACCGATGCCCAACCATCCGTGTTTTGTTTTTGTCAGTATCAAAGATGGCGTTGTGTACGGATTTATATTTTTTGTGATTTTCTTACTTTTCCACTTACTTACGGGAATTTTTGAAAGGAAGCGGGTACGGGTGCCGCCGCCCCAGGAACCATTTATTGGATAACCAACACCTCTGCCATAGGTCACCCCAAGTGGTTTGCTACGTTTGGTGATTTGGCAGGGGTGCCCGGGTGACTTTTGTGCGGGTCTTGGCAGCGGATGCGTCTGCCCACCTGCTGCGTGGCGGGCCGGATTGAGATAGACTGGTTGAGGGAGGCACCTTTCCAGCCGGATTCTCTTGACCAATAGGTCGAAAGAGTCCAGCTGGAAAGGTCAAGGTAAAAGGTCAATTCCGGTCAAGTCAATGGCCTTGCACCGCAGTTAGAAGGATTGATTCACTCCCGGATACACTGACCTCTAGATTCCTACCCACCCCTCATGCCTTTTTCCTTCCTAGAACTACCTATCCTACTCTTCCTTAAAAAGACCCTCCACACAGCATCCCCTAAGATGACATAGGTCTTGAGTGGAGCTTACGTAAAAAAATGCATGTCATTTCAGAGATTTATTATTATTGTATTTTTCCTTGGGGGGTGCAGAGACATACGTTCACCGTTTGTCTCATTTTCGACTATCGACATTAAGTGTGTAAGAAAGAGGGGCAGAATTATTTGATTAAGAACAAAAGCAAAACTATCAGCGCATTGACATTTGACATTTTTGAATTTTTGGAATTCACGCACAGTTAAATATTATACCTATCACAATATTGCTGCAGTTCTTTCAAAATATGAGAATTTGTTCCATACAAAATGTATGAAAAAATTATTTTTCTACATAACTTTCTTTTTCGTGAATTTTTGCGATGTTTTAATAGTTATTCGGTTATCCGGGGCGGAGACAAATCCTACAAATCAAAGATCATCAAAATCGGTCCAGCCGATCTGGAGTTATAAATAGTGTAACTAACCCGACTTTGTTTTATACATATATTAAAAGATGCATGCATATTATAGTAGAGAAAAGCCGATAAATTCAAATATATTCAATTCAGGCAGCGGGCAGCTGGCAAGCGGGTGGTGTGGATTTTATAATGATTGGGTAATGGCGTTGTGTTTCGTTAGCCACAGCAACGTGTGGCCGGGTCTGCTAGTTATAAATAAATGAAACCATATTTCGTTGTTCTCACCACTTAAATATTGAATTCAGGAATAAACTAATATTATTATTTTTAACACCAACCAGTTTCAGAACGACCGTTCCTTCCTCAGGGTTCTAACAACGAAATATTGTTTCATTTATTTATAACTAGCAGACCCGGCCACCGAAACCTTTACAAATAACGCCATCTGTTAAATCAAATCCACACCACGCTGCCGACAGACATTCATTTTACTGAACAAATAAATATCATGTGATTATAAATATATCACATTATTTAAGGCTCTGCAACCGGGCCCGAAAAGAAGAAGATGGAGAGATACGAAATTACGAATGATAGAGGAGAGCGCTAACATTTACAGCGACAAAATCGATGCGAAAATCACGAAAATGTTTAATAAAACGCGACTCGTTTAAAATAGAGCAAAAATCTCGAGGGCATGTCTTAAACAGCATTTAAAGAAACACTGTGAATTTTTTCGTACATATAACTTGTAAAATAACTAAAACAAACGTGTTTATAATAATTTTTGGAGTATACTTTGCGATTTTTTTCTATCGAGGGAATTTTATATAATTTGCGTTTCGGCGCGGGCAATGTCTAGATATTATCTTCAAGAATAACATATATTTTTTTAAGAGCTTTAAAACTTATTGTGTTTAAGGGAAATATGTAAGAAATCGGCAGAAGTTCTGGTTGCGGGCCCTTAAGTAACTCGCGTTTTTATTTCGATTCCACACATGTATTATTTCGATAAATTTTTATGTCTATGAATATTCATAATTATTTAGTCAGACACATTTTTTAATGAATAAGTAAATATTATGTATTTAATTTAATGAAAACAATATTAGCAAAATCAATCGAAAATCTGAAACAGAAAAATCAAAAAAAGATACGGTCACATCTGGGATTCGAACCCAGGACCTATGACTTGCCGGGTCATAGGTCCTGGGCAGTGGCGGCTCGTGACTTCTTATTAAAAAAATGGCATCATGGATGTTGTCGTATTCGAAAAATATTTTTTTTTTTCAAAAATCGGTGTTTTGTATGAAGATTTTTCAGGAAATCGGTGCGGCGCACCGCCAAACTGAAACTTCCTGAAATTTTTCACACAAAAAACTGATTTTCAAAAAAAAAAAATTTTTTTTTTCGGCTACAACAACATCAATAATGCCATTTTTTTAATATCAGCACTTTAGCACACCCAAAAGTCAAGAGCCGCCACTGGTCCTGGGTACGATATATGATATATATAACTATGATCTATGACATTTTTATTTAATATTTGACATCTATTGACTTTTCTGCAAGTCTAGGATGAATATTTTTACATTTTTAACTTAATGAATAAAACCTCAAATTGCATTGCCGGGTCAGTGCTCTACCAACTGAGCTAATGTGTCCTTATCCGATTCGGTCATATTTAACTGTATCATTCTTTGACCAAGAACTACCAACATTATGATAAGTTTTAAGATTTTCACGGCCAGAAGCATTTTCGTTATATGTTTTTGGGGTGTTGTGCCGTGTTGCGCTACCTCCTTCTTTAGCCAACGTTTCGGACATCGTTGCAGTGCACGTTTTAATGAACTTTCTATTCCGTTCCGCGGCGATGACGCCACTGCTTGTCACGAGTATTTTGTACTGGTGAAAGTTAGTGCTGCTGGCGACACGGTATCGCTTCGAAGTAAATAAGCACACACTTCACGACTAAAAATTACACATCTACCGGATCTGCCGGATCTGCCCTGATGATGGACACTGCAACGATGTCCGAAACGTTGGCTAAAGAAGGAGGTAGCGCAACACGGCACAACACCCCAAAAACATATAACGAAAATACCAACATTATCTTCATTTTCTTAACACATATTTCACCACCCCCTTGGAGCGTTTCACGACCCACCGCGCGTCGCTACCACCGCCCCGTTGGGAATCACTACGCTAGATAAAGGACCAGAGTCCCATCTAAATCACCCTGAGAAAGCCCTTTCATAAAAATAAATCAAAACTCTCGTTCTAAACAACTTCTAATCTTAAAAGGGATATAAACTTTAATAAAATAAACCATCGGGAATACTGGACGTTTCAATTTCCTGTTCGATAGTCACTCACTACACTAGAAGTGTATTCTCATTTCTCACGCCTTTTCCATTATACTAGATAGTCTAGATACTCGTTGGGGCAAATCAGATAGGCGGACGTGAATCAGAAAATTAGATTGGCAGGGATATACAGCGATACGAGGAAATGAAGAACAATTTCATCGGAATATAATGGAGCATCTTTAGAATATCGAGTTTTATTCATTGGATTATATCATTGCTCGGCTTTACCGGGAAAAAAATACCAGGGATAAGCGTCATCAGAAATTGAAACTGAAAAACTGACACGCCCTTTAGGACATTTTTAATACTTGAGTGTAATCTTTGTGGTGCGTTTAGGATTGAAGGAATTCATAGGTAAAACTATGTTTCCAAACTGTTTATCGACCACTAGGTACTTTTTGTCTTTGAGGTCAAAACTTCTTTAGAACCGTTGTGATTTGAAACTCGATGAAATGGAAACGGGCGACACTAAAAAGAGGCAAACACATGTATCTACAGGATATAGCCTGCGAGAGAATGAGATAGACTAATCGGTGTCCTCTTTGTGCGGTGTTTCGTGAATATAATACTCCGCATTCGTCTAAATTTAAGTTTAGTTTTCTGAATGTTTCACTTCTACCGCGTGTGAACTGCACAAATGTTTATTATTATTTTTTTACATAACTCCATACAGGAGACCCTGGAGAAAATAATTTCTCTCACAGTTTAAGTCATTTTTGAAGATACTGTGTGAAGGGTATTTTTGAGGAGAGGAAGCAGTGAATGGTTCTTGGAGATACCCATGATGTAGGAGGAAGAAAATAGAGCCGAGCTGTTGAATTCAAAAACGAGTAGTAGAAGCGACCCGTTCTCATGTGACAAATGCTATGGGATAATACACCTGTGCCGAAGGGATCAATGACGCTAATTCCTCGGAACATTTTCCATTGTAATAGCGGTAGAACAAGGACATCTACTGACGCCGTTGCTCTTAGAGTTGCAATCCGCTTGTCAAGATAGGGTAATCTATCAAACGGACCGCCCGTTTCTGCACAGAGTCAAAGAGTTTTTTCAGGTATTTTGGGGCACTAATTCAACAGTGGGGCGCACTTGCGATTTGTTTTGTGCACTATGAAAGTGTCTGCGAACCCTGTGTCTGTGGCTTAGATGGAGTTTAAAATGGTTTGTTTCCGCCAGTGCAGTGTTGCATTGAGGTTTTGTATGTGGGTATGGGGGTGAGATATGGAAGTAGAAGTTAGGGAAGTAAATTGGTATGCATAATGCATAGACCAACGGTTGAGATTAACTCGAGACTCAGGGTATGCATGCAACAAGCTCACAAAGGATAAGATCGATCAAAGGGTCATGGTTGATTTGGAAGTATTGGGAAAGAAAAATATACCGCCAACCATTTTGATACAACATAAAAATACGAAGATACTCGTATTATAGTAGGCGTACACTAGGGCGTCCCAAAAAAAGTGATATTTTTTTAATGCATACCCTCTTATTTTGTTTGAATGGTCTCAAAACATTTAAAAAAAAAGTTTTGCGTACTTAGGATC
Source organism: Limnephilus marmoratus (assembly GCA_917880885.1). Taxonomy (NCBI): domain Eukaryota; kingdom Metazoa; phylum Arthropoda; class Insecta; order Trichoptera; family Limnephilidae; genus Limnephilus; species Limnephilus marmoratus. Next base: position 21,110,500 of record OU862919.1, on the reverse strand, counting down.
ACGACAACCCGTGCCGACTTGCAGCGAAACGTATCTGTGCTTGCACGGTAGGGCGCGACGGAAATCTCGCATTGATTGCTTGTTATTACTTGTTTATTTTATTAGTAAACGCATTACTTTTGAGTAGTCAACGTGTCAGTGGAGTAACGCAGTTCTAAAAAGGAGATATTTTTAATAGGAGACGTAAAACATCAAATCACCGGTTCGAAACTTCCCTCTAATGGACAAGTACTGGGAGTTTTGTTCTATAATATTCGTGAAGTGAAGAAGTCCCTGCTGAACTCAAGACCAATAGGGCGAAGGAGCCTGGGAAGGCCAAGACTAAGATGGTGCGACAACGTCCTCAAAGACATATCTATCTTGGAGCTTCCAAACTGGAGAGAGCTGGCACAAAACCGAGATGAGTGGAGGAAGACTCTTGAGGAGGCCAAGACCCACCAGGGGTTGTAGAGCCAATAGTAATGATGATGATGATGAATATTCGTGAAGTAAATTTAAATGTCAATAAAAGTGTAAATCTTACTATTCGTGGGTGTATTATTTACTGTGAAAAGGCACGTATACCGACTAAATCATTACCTAACTGTGTTAAGAAACTAGTTTCATTATACCAAGTTTGGAGAGATTTGCAAAAAAATGTGAAAAAAACACAAGAAGTTAATTTATGTTTATTTAAGTTTATTTAACGCCGTACACACACATTTTTATTGTCAAAAATGATTTTTTTAAATTTTTTAAAAATTTAACCGATCAGGTCTCGGACACATTCCGTTAAAAGATCATAAAATTTCCGTTTCGCAATAAAATTTAAATAAATGGAATATTTCTGAATGTATCCGAAAACTAATAATGGTTTTTTTTGAAAGGTGGTAGAATATGCTTATATACTAATATTATCAGAAATAAACATATAATTTTTGGAGAATTGAAATCTTTAATACAAACCTTGAAAACTTTTAAAAATGGCTCATCTTACGTTTTTTTATGTAAAATTATAAAGAAAAAAATAAAAAAATAATGAACTTAAATTTTTCGAAATTTTATACATTTTGCTCAAATTGCATTTTATAGAGGTGCTCATTAAAATTTATCTACAATTAAATTTTAGATTTTTTTTACATGATCTCCACACAGAATACCCTGAGGAAAATAATTTCCCTCTGGGTCGTCTTTGGGGATGCTGTGTGGAAGGTTTTTTTAAGGAAATGAAGGGGATGAGAATTCTGGGAAGGAAAAGGGTTTAAGGATATTTAATTAGGAATCTGGGGTTCAGTGCGTCCCGGTCGTCCGCCTCCAAGACCTAGAAAAACCTCACCTCATTAACTCGGGTACCTCTGTTATATCACCAAACGTAGCGAAACACTTGGGGTGACCTATGGCAGAGGTGTTGGTTATCTAATAAAGGTTCCCGGGGCGGCGGTACTCATTCCCGCTTCCCAAATTGATAATAGTTCGAATTATTTATTCGATTCGAATATAACGCGTGAAGTTTTCTTTTTATAACACCGTTCGTATCATATTTCTCACAACGACAGTAAGCGAGATAACAACGATTTATATGTGTGATACCCAAAGATATTCAAATACAGAAAGATATGCTATGGTGTCCGCGCAACTGTCGCCGGACTACGCGCTAATTAGCGTAGTTTTCATACAAAAAGAATTTGTTCATTTCGTTGATTTTTTGAAAATGTGCATTAATATTGGTTAACAATATATTTTGAATAAGGAAAGAATTCGTTAATTTAGTTTAACGTTCGTTTGGTTTATTCGTTAATTATTTGTTCTTTTAGTTTATTTGTTAATTGGTAAACAATATCGGCGACACCCGGAAGCGCAGACCCACATAGTAAAAACAACAGATTTGCACATCTACTTATATTTCAATATCTTTGGTGATACCTGTGTGAGCTGAGACAATTTTGGTCTCCTGTGATTATACGGGTTAAATGGTACCACACTGGAATTTAAATAACCTCCCTACCGTAAACTTTGCAGCACCAAAGTTGACTTAACATTGGTAATATTGAGGTTAGGAGTGAATATTATATTAATAATTTACGTGTGTAAGATTGCAAAGGTCGAATTACGTAATTAAGATGATTAATATGCAGCACGCGTTTAACTAAGTGACACCCAATCTTTAATTGGAACGCCCCGTGTGATCCAGTGTGGTAGATCCCATCTATTTCCTTTATCTACTCAATCAGCCAAGGATGCCATAATCCCACAAGTCCGCCCGACTGTCGGTGGATTACTTCCTAATGGGAATAGTTTGATTACAAAAAGTAGTTCATTTTTTGAAGGTGAGCAGTAGTATTGATTTACAATACAGTTTGAATACGGAAAGAATGGGTTCATATAGTTGATTTTTTGAAAGTGCACACCTACACAGTGGTATTGGTTAACAATATCGCCGACACCAGGAAGTACAGTCCCACCCAGTAAAAACTGCGGATAGCTCATCTCTTATACAGGGTGGCGCAAAATTAATCATCCAATTTTGTTTTTGAATAACTTTTTTACTAAATAAAAAAATGATTTTAAGTAATAGAAATCTTTATTTATACTTTTACAATTTTTTCTGTTAAATGGAAAAGATGATATCCGTCAAGTGGCTGCCGCCAGTGTTCATACACATTTGTGCCCATTTTATCGTATTTTCCATGACTTTCCCGCAAGATTTCCGGTGATAATGTTCGCATTCCTATCGAATATTCTCCTTGAGGGCTGCGATTGTCTTAAGCTTGTTGACATAAACCCGCGACTTCAAATAGCCCCAAAGAAAGAAGTCTGGGATGGTTAAATCGGGCGATTTTTCTGGCCATACCAAATAGCCAAAACGAGAGATTACGCGATCAGGAAACGCTTCCTTCACAATATCCATTGTGGCTCGTGCTGTGTGCGTGTTTGCACCGTCTTGTTGAAACCACATGTTCACCAAGCCCCGCTCATCCAATTCCGGAAGTAAGAAGTCGTTTATCATGGCCCAATAGCGTTCGCCAGTAACAGTGACCGTAATGCCAATGGCGTCCTCAAAAAATACGGCCCAATCACTCCTCCCGCGTGAACGCTGCACCACACAGTGGCTTTGAGTGGATGTAATGGCTTTTCGTGCATCATACGCGGAGTTTAAGTGGAAATACGCCTCGTCACTCATGATGACTTTCGACACAAAATCGCTAAAAGCGTTAAAGCCTAAATTGACACAATTATTCCACGCTCTTGCGGAGTATAGCGCTTCATTGCTTGTCTGTTTATATTCTGCAGCTGTCTAGTTCACAAATGTCAAATATTTTATTTTATTTGTTTGTTTACGCCTTGATGGCTTTTACATATAAAATAAATTGTACAGGAGCATTATAACAAGTATACAGTATCATAAGTATATAGTACATAAAATGATAAACAGAGCTAGAAAGATATAAGTAGGCTTTACATAAGTAGGTATCAATATTCGAGTAATTGTTTACAAATGAGTTCAACTAGCGGATTCGTATTTGGGCTCACGCTACATTATATTCAATAATTATTGTCACAATATCACACAAAATGTGATTCCAAATATACTCGAAGCATACCGGTATTGCAGTGGTGTAAAACATTTTTAACGATTAATATAAAAGTAGGTAATTTTCTTGTAATTAATTATTTTTTTAATTATAATTATTTTTTTTTTTTTTTTTTGCTATCAAATGTATGTATGTTTGTTATAATTATGAAAAAGAAAAAAAAAGAAAAGGTACACAGTAATTACATATGTAAATAAGTAAGTAGGTACTATGAATGTAGTTATAATGAATGTAGTTACAGAGCAGTGGGTATTAAGTTTGTTACTGTTAACAATGTGAAACATTTAAGGATTTTTACATTAGTTTGTTATTATCAGGAAAAAAATAAAATAAAAGGTACACAGCAATTACATATATGTATAAAGAAGTAAGTAGATACTATGAAAGTAGTTACAGAGCAATGGGTATTAAATTTGTTACTTTAACAATCTGGAACATTTAAGGATTTTTGCATCTGCATACATATACGCTTTTTGAAGGAAGCGATGTTTTTATAAAAAAATATATCGACAGAGCAAGTTTCATTCCCCACACGATGCAATCTCTGAAGACAGGAGTTAAACATAAAATTAGTGCGAGAAGCAACTACGTTAAATGGAGCATGGAGTCTCGATTGAATATGATTGACGTACGATGCCATTTGCAAAAATTATAACATCTTCCGATAGGGTGATTAATTTTGCGCCACCTTGTATTTCAGTATCGTTGGATAACAGGATTGTTACATTTTTAATATCTATTTATATCAGTCACAGGCGGTAAATGGAAAAAAAACTTTTATGTTAAAGCAAAATTCCCCATATAAAAATAATAACCTTTACGACTTATTTCGTTACCATGTAAAAGCTCAGTGCCAAATTACATTCTACCAAATTCAATTATATAAATTTAATGATGTATATACATTATCCGTTTTTCTTCCCAGAAATATGTTTATAACTTCTTTGTTAGAAGTTTGTTCGTAATGTCAAAGCCTTGTAAATTGGATAATCATCCATCCCTTGCAAAATAATACAAAGAGAGCGAGTTAAACCATAAAATATTAGATAAATGAGTAAGGGTTACTTTAAATATTAATTATTTTCTTGCTTAATCTACGGTTTATGTTGTTATTTTGTATTTTAATCGAAAAATATACTAAAGTGTGTGTCTCTTTGTCCCAGTATGTGTTGTCGAATTTAAATTAATTAATTTAAATTATAAATTAATTAAATTATATTTTTATCTTTAATTGAACAAAAACTTTTTTTAAATCTATTTAAATCATAGGTTCTCGACGTGGGCGATAACACCCTCTTGTGGGCCTTTGAGAATATCAGGGGGGCGGTAGAAGACCCAGAGAAAATTTGGGTTGAGATGGCATAATGAGAGCGTGGGCAGGTAAAAAAATATGGTATAAAAAGACATAAAATTACGCTTATCGCATACTAATAATCTTCGTGTATTATTATTATTATTAAGAATTGACACTATATCATGAATACAAGAAGGAAGGAGGTAGCAACCCGGTACGTACCCCCCATCCCCCTGTTGATAGAAAATAAATAAAGTTTCCCGACTAATGTATAGTAAAAATAATTGGGGGGCGCTAGAATTTTTTTTCTCAAATTTGGCGGTGGGCAAAATAAGGTTGAATGGTTTAGATTGTTTAGTAACCATAGGGACCTTCGCTCGTGGAGAAACCGAATACTGGTTGGTAACTCAATTCACAGCGCAACTCAGCTTATCGATTTCATTAATTATATCAGCTTGTTTAACAAAAATATAATTTATTAATAATTTATCGATTATTATCAACCTACATAATAATAATTTATCAACCTCCTGAACAAAATCTATATTTTCCTGCTCTGACATATCGCAAATTGAAACTTCGTTAGGCACAACCATGGCAACCTGTCAACCTGGCGACTGAAACGTGCCGCGAGTTCCGAGTGATTGGTTACGTCGCCCTTGGCAACTGGTCTTTAACAAGTTGCCTGTGTGCGAACCGCTAATGAAATTCGCAATTTCCTTTCCTGTGAATAGCGATTGAGTTGCCAACTGTTTTTTTTTTCAGTTGCCCCATGAGCGAATGGACTTGTGTGCCGACGAATCCATCGTGTATTTCTGAAGTTTGTACCCGTAGTGAAGAAATGCCGGTGGATTTTTCTGAAGATTGTAGCCGTAGCGTGCCGACGAATCCATCGTGGATTTCTGAAGTTTGTAGCCATGGTGTGCTGACGACACGGTCAGTGGCGAGTTGGCATCGCGTTTAGGTCCCATCCAGGCGTCGCGTATTCGGTTCTTTGGCTGGCTAAGTCCTCCAACACGACACGAAGCAATATTTTTCGCTTACTGTGGTTGTAGTAGGAGATCATCAAAAATTATCAGGTTATTAGTAACCCGGGAATGTTCGTCTTATTTTAAATAAAGAAACCATCCTGGATTTCTAAAGCTTGCACCTGTATTGTGCCGATGAATCCACCGTAGATTTCTGAAGGTTGTACATGTGATGTGCCTTCGAACCCACCCTGGATTCGCTAGTAATCGCATTCTCAAATATTTTTATTAGTCTAGAAGGAAATAAAGTACTATAATATTATTTCGTTTCGTCATGTGTTTAATGCATGATTTTTTAAAGTTTATGAACGTAAAAAATATTTCCAATTTTCATGGCCACTGCATGTACGTATTTATACAGGCAATATTTCTCTTTAATTAGCGAAAACCTGGTGGATATATATGCGGTATGCTCACGGTTGAGTACCAATCTTCTCGAGCCAGTGAGACTACGACATCGTCAATTAGGGTATTTTTTTTTTTTTTTTGTGCATTACAGATTGATGTAATCCTATTTCAATACACATAACATATACATAAGAATAAAAAAAATTACAAAAATACATATTTTAGAGTCCTTGCCTAAAATTATTCTTGAAACCTTCAAGACTAATGTTGAAAATGTCAAGAGACCTAGAAATATCATTTAGCAGCACCATACCTCTTGTCATGCTATGTTGGGCCACAACGTCTGTTCTGCCATGAGGGATATAGAGCAAGTCATGGTGGCGACCCTGGCAGTAGTTGTTCGGTACGAACAATTTATAGCATTCTAAGAGGTATGGGCTGTCAATGTAATAGTTTATAATTTTGAAAGCTGTGACTGTTAGGGTCTCATTCCTTCTAGAATGGAGACTTTCGAAGCGCGTTTCAGATAGCAAATCTAGATGATGCATAAATCGCGGGTATTCACCATGCATTCTCATATAAAGATACCTTAGAAACTTTTTTTGGATTTGTTCTAATAAATCTATGTATTTTTGCTGGTATGGGGCCCAAACAGCAGAAGCGTATTCTAATTTTGATCGTATAATGCAGTTAAACATCGATGTCATTGCTTCGGGCTTGGAAAAATGTTGTGAGGCTCAAGATTATGAAGAGGGGAAGAAGATGAGGAGAAAAGGTTAGGAAGTACTTGGCTATTCAGATCTGGTCACCAAACACGGCTAAAGACATTTCAAGCAAAGTTATAAATCTGAACTGTGTTCTTTCACTAGGGCGATAGAGAGTACTTCCAAGCCTTTCACTCAAGACGAAATGTTTACGCACAAGTTTGTTTTGTGGAGGAAAAGAAAGTAATGTTTAGTCTTTTCTTTGTTAGTGGTATTGCTCAATTCACCACCACCTGATGACACTTTACTTATTTTTGAAGTGAAACTTTCTTATCCCCGTTAGAGTGATTTGAAATTCGGATGAAACGGAAATGACGCACTATGGCACCTGCGAAGCATCAAACTGCGCTCAAGGATTCTATTGGTTGGGATATAAAACGGAGACGACGATAGGTCTGCGCTCATTTGCCGCTTTGTTTTTTTACAGGTCGTCGGAATATAATGCGTAAATTCGCGCCTCGCCTAGCGCGTCCCATAGCGCATCCCATAGCGCAGCGGTATAGTGCGTAGCAAATCTCAACGGCCAGAGAAATCCAGCGGACGGAGGTTCGAATCCTACGAAATCCGAAAAAAATAAACATTTTTGTTTTTGTAAATCAATATCCAAACTTCAAACCACTTTAAAATAAACAGGCAAAAGAAAGCGACATCTAGCGACTTTCTAGTTTCACTTCTATCGCGTGTGAATTACACATTGTAACTTTTTTGTTTTATTTTCAGTGTTGTGCGTGGCAATAGTGTTGGTGCATGCAGTCGGTCAGCCGCAGCCGGTCCCCACCGCGCCCCCAGCCCATCCTCGCGGTGTCCCTGCCCCCCCAGGGCTTGGGGCCCTCCTCGCACCTGGAGGAGTCTGTCTCGGTCTTCTCTATTCCCAAAACAAGGTACGTGATACAAACGCAACAGTAGGTCCCCAGTCCCCACCAATTTAGAAGGAACACTAGGGTCCGGAGGTTAAAGGACCTTTAATTTTCTTTTGGCGTTTTCTAAACCCTTGAAAAAAATATTTTGCTAGTTTTGTACTCATTTTTTTACATTTTTTACATTAACTCCTCACAGGAGTCATCTGGGCCTATGGCATCTGAGATGCCGTGTGGAGGGTCATTTGAGATAATATACCTACGTCAAGATATACTCGTGTATGTGAAGGATATTATATTTCATAAGTTTTTGGTCAAAACACAACTTAGTATCATTAATATAAACCAAAGAATTTTCCTCAATTTGTTTTCCATTTGCCATTTTCCGCTCAAAATATTAATGAATTTGTGATATTTCAACACTTACCCACCAAATGTTTTATTTAAAGGTTTTTTATTTTAAAATTTAAATCTACCAACATTTACAGTCATTACAACATTCATATATATAGCATTATAAGACCTATATACAAAAGTGGCAGACATATTGACATAGGAAATTACAGACCGATCAGTATCTTGCCTGCAATAGAAAAGATACTTGAAAAATACATCTCCATAAAATTGAATAAATACCTCGAGTCTTTCTCAATAATAGATCCACACCAATATGGCTTTAAAAAAAAGAAGAGCTCTGAACTGTTACTTCAAGATTTTTCAAATTACATAAATAATGAACTAAACGACAAAAAACAATTATTAGTTTTGTTTATAGACAATTCGAAAGCTTTTGATACTATAGATCAAACAAAATTAATTAAAGTTCTGGAGGCGATAGGGGTGCGAGGAGAACTTTTGAAGAACTACCTTAGTAATCGTAAAATTCAGGTCAAAATAAATGAAAAATTGAGTAAAGTGAACATTGTCTACTGGTGTACCGCAGGGCTCTATCCTAGGTCCAACATTATATATAGTATTTGTCTCTCTTATGAATAAAGTATTTTCTTTTATCAAGCACTATGTATATGCGGATGACACAGCACTTGTCATCTCACATAGGGATCTGCTCACGGCCATGAATATGCTACAGCAGGACTTCATAGCATTACTAAAATGGTCTCACGACTCTGGCTTAGTTATAAATGTACAAAAAACAAAACTAATGCACATAAGATCGCCTCATGCCAGATATGCAATAGCACCTTCAATAGTCTCCCATAACTTTGACTGCATACACAATAACTGTATACAGCCCTGCGCCTGTGGAAGTATTGACCTAGTCAAAGAATATGTCTACTTAGGGGTGACGGTGGATTGTAATATGAAATGGGATATCCATATTGTTAAGCTATGTAAGCTCCTTCGAGCGATTGTAGGCAAACCGTATAAACTTAAATATTATGTACCCATCAAAACCATGAAACTAATTTATTTGTCCCTGGCTGAATCTAATGTGAGACATGGTATAACTTCTTGGGGACACTCATGTAAAACAAACATCCAACATGTACAGTCAATTCAAAACGCCACGGTCAAATTACTCGTCAGCAAACAGTTTATGACCAGCGGCAAAATATCACAATTATGTATAAATCCATAAATGTGTTACCTATTAGAGCTCTTTTTTCGCATAAAATCTGTATGCAACATATCTTAGATAGCCCATACAAAAAAATGGTGGATCACGTGTACAATACTAGGCTTACACAAAATAAAGGGATGATAGCACCTAGATTTTCTAATAAACATGGCCAGCGAACTCTTGAATACATTGTACCACTTATTTTTAATATGCTGCCATATGATTTGAAAAAATGTTGCTCGACACCTAAATTTGCACTATTGTTTAGAACATGGCTATTGGAATCAGATTTTATGTATTGACTTGACTCCTCGTGCATTTTTAATTTTTAATTATTAATATTTATTTTTAAATTATTTTTTTTTAGACATATGTTTATTATTTTTTTTTATACTTATTTATGTTTTTATTATGTTTTTTATTAAATTGCAATAATTTTTTCTTCCATTGTAAAACATTGTATCAATCATGTTTTTGTCCACATTCCTGCCGACAAGCTACTTGCAGTAGCTTTGCAGGTGCAATGTAAACAAGAAAAAAAAAACTATTTTCTGTTAATAAAAAAAAATAACCACTGCTAAACATACATTATACATAATAATATGTAAGTAGTAAAATAATACAACTTTTTTTTAAATTTTCAATCTTCCATGGAAAATATCTATTCACAGTTAGTTATTCAGAGCAGCATTTTCAATGGTTAGTTAGTTCTGCATCTCGAAATAACTGAAGTTCTGTCTGTGCCTGGCCACTCTTGTGAAATTGTCGGGAACATATAAATAAGGAGTACAGATATGCCCTTTCAGAAAGTTATGTGCCGTTATCAGTTTTCCTTCTATCGGTGAGGCTATTAATACCCAGCATACAGAGGGTAAAGCTGAGGGATATAATGAGGGATAATACCCGTAGTTTCTAAGATATAAAAAATATCTCAGAAACTTCTTTTGCACTTTCTCTCCCATTAGAGTGGAAGTAAAATCCATTTGTGCCCATATTATTTTATTTATTTCTATATATTACAGTGTTTACCTAATTATTGACATTTTTAGATAAGATATTTTGAAATTTTTTATGTTGGGTGTAAGGTAGGTTTGAGAGGTGAAACTGTGGGTGGGTAATATTGTATGTTTCGTCAATACCTCACTAGGAGAACCTGTGCTGAGGTGTTTACATATTTATGAATAAGTGTGACAAGTATTTATGTGTTGTAGTAGAAAGTTAGTTTTTTTTGGTTAGGAATTATAATGTTTTGAATAAAGTGATTATTTCGATTCTTGAACAGGCTGTGATATGTTTTTTGTGAATGTTTGTAGATGTATTTGCAGTTAGTAGTCGTTTCAGAGTATTGGGCGTACATTTAAAAAGTTTGGTTGCGTAATACTGAAATTGTCTTTGTCCGTGTGTGGTGTGTGTTATCGGTATATTCAGTGTTTTATTTGTTGAGGACCTGGTTTTTATTTTGGTTTTTGGTTGAGTTGGAATATGGAGGAGATGTAGTAGAACAGATTTGGAATAAAGTTGTCTTATTGAAATGACTTCTAGTGATTTGTAAATTTCGCTTTCTTTTATTAAGCCGCCTTCAAAAATGCTACCTGAATTTCGTTATTAGAACAACAATACTACGGCTGTACAGAAACACGCTGTTAAATTCGCTCCTCTTTAAAATTTAAAAAGTAAACAATCAAAACGTATTTTACAAAAAAATAGTGCTTTCATACATACAGAATTGCACTAGCAGTACAGTGGAGAAGTTTTAGGCTGTTTTAGAACATCTGTTTTAACCTAAATCTGATTCTTATAATCCCGAGTTGCTGTCAAAACAATTGATAAATTATCATTATCACCACTGGAGGTTTCCACCGCATACCCGCCCCGGTATAAGTAACTTATGGTTACTCCTTCAAGGCTCTCACAAGGAAGCTAATTTTTTTTAATTGAACGTCTCTACATTTAATTAAACGAAGCTAGACCCCCAATGTCCCCGCATACGGTGTTAGCGAGCAGTATGCAAGTGCTTTATATGTACAGGTTAGTATTAAATAATTAAATAAATATATATATTACCTCTTTCTTTGGGGAAAAGCAGAGGGGATAAATAAAATTTTCAAGTGTAGGCGGGAAACCTACCCTGCCAATTTATTGTGCATAAAAGACATCACTCAATTTTCATGTGGTTGCTGGTAGGGAGGGAATGTGTCACAGATACACCCGGCAGTCCTGTTGAGAGGTGCATGTTTTCAGGAAAGTCATGCTTGAGGGTCGGTTTCCGCGCCCCTAAGCCAACTTCCCGGTGATGCATTGACGACACTGCTATTTGGAAGTGGGTGGCAGAACCCCAAAGACTCTAGGAAGGACAGCGTCGGGTTGTCGGAGGCAGGGCGGAGGGTCCCCTTACTCGCGCGAGACACCCTTACGACCCACACCTCTCCCCAGGGGAGGCGCGGGCGATCCATGAGACAGCGCTCCGGGTCGGCTTCTCTCCAGTGTCCGCATGCAGGGACTGGGTCACAAACCACCCCCAATAGTGGGGATATGGACGAGACATAACGCTGGTTCAGCTTTCATCTCTGGGAGTTTCTAAAGAATTTTTCCGCTGCAATGTTAACCGGGTACCCAATAAACAATTACAAAACCAATAAAAATCAAGTACACAAAACAAAGAAAACTAAATAAATATAATTATATAAACGGTAAGAAAGGAAACAGAAGTGGCTACTGTAGGTGCTCTCAGTAAATACTATTATCAGAGAACACAAAAAGTGAAGTAATCAAGAATATTCCATTATAGTGATAACTTATTATTTGGAAGCGTACAGTACATGCGAGTGGTGTCTTAAAATAAATAGGAAAAAAATCACCATCACTATCATTATCACCAATCACTCAGTCCGAACTCTGTTTGTGTGTGTCGTGTGTGTGTACGTGACAGCTGACTCTACGAACTCCGCTTTACACAGCCCAGGGCCGCCAAACCTTTTTCAAACCTCACGTCTCACATCTCGAAGCAGTAAAATGGACACCTGTGATACATATTCCTTCATCACTGCGGCAAACAACATTATTAACTCTTTACATACTACTATAATGGATCCAAGCAACAAGTTCACCAAAGAACAGATGGGGAAATTATCGCCAAAACTTTCCGAACTACTGGGCAATATAAGCCTTGTTGCAGCTAAAATGGGATTTTTAGAAGGTGAACTGAAGACATACCAACGCATCTCAGAAAACCAGCCACTCCAGCCTCCGCCCCAGTCCCTGCCAAATGGGACACAAATAGCCCAAATGTGCGAAGCAGCAGACGAGTTGGAAGAAAGAAAGGTGAAAGCCAAAAATTTAATTATCACAAATGTGCCCGAAAGCGTCATGGCGAATCAATTGGACCGAATTAAACAGGACAAAGTGGAAGTTTTAAAAATTCTCAACAAAATCGACTCCACGCTCGTTGAAAACTCTATCAACATCTTCCGCATTGGCGTAGTTAAACTAAATAAAATAAGGCCAATGAAAGTCATCCTTAACGACCCGTTGACAGTTTTAAATGTATTGCGCAGAAAAAATATAGCTCTAACAAACACCGATTGCAAAATCTATTCCGACCAAATCCCTCTACAAAGGCAATACCTAAATGATCTCAGACAAACCCTGGCAAACCGTACCCTGGAAGGCGAAGTCGGACTAACTATAAAATTTATAAATAATAAACCAGCAATAATAAATGTCTCAGAAAACCAAAATCCACCATTGGATATGGCTTAACCAACCGAAAATGCCGGACCAAATGCACTGAATCAAAATCTATTATCAAAATACACGAGGACTTCGTACAAAACTACATGACCTTAAAGTAACGGTACCTTTACACGGACATGATATATTTATCCTCACTGAAACATGGCTCGTTCCAGAAATAAAATCTCCTGAATTTGGTTTCACAAACCACAAGATATTTCGGTGTGACAGAAACCCTAAATCAAGTACCAAATCCAGAGGAGGCGGAGTTTTGATTGCAATCAGGGAAAATATAACAGTGAAAAAACTAAAAACGCAAAATACCTCATTGGAGCAATTATTTGTACAAATTGTCACTCCCATGGAAAAAATCATCATTGGAACTGTATACATACCACCAAACTCCGACATCCAAACCTACAAGAAACATTGCGAAGAGATCGAATTTCTTATGACAAAAAATCCAACATCGAAAATAATTATTGTCGGCGATTATAATCTTCCCAATTTGAAATGGAACTCTAGTGACAATGGTTATATTACTAACGAAAGTTCTAACGACCCAGCACGTGAAGTGATAGATACGATAAACTATTTAAATTTGCATCAACATAATTTTGTACCCAATATATGTGATCGCCTTCTAGATCTTGCCCTTTCAAACAGCTCTAAACTGTGTGTTGAAATGTCACACGATCAGCTCGTTCCGGTGGATAATTATCATCCCCCCTTACACACTATAGTAAATATGTACACGAACAATCCACCACTGAAACAAACAACACTCAACTTCAAAAACGCTGATTACGATTCTATTAACTACCAACTCAATAATACAGATTGGACTTTCTTGACCACTAACAGTGATACCGAACAAATACTAGATAAACTCTATGAAACATTTTCTGAAAATATAAAATCTCATGTCCCCTCATATACACCAAAACACAGAACATATCCAATTTGGTTCTCCACAGATCTTATACACTTACTGAAACAAAAAAAACAGCTACATAAAATTTTTAAACTGACTCACCAAATCAACGATTACTCAAACTTCTCAGAAACAAGAAAGAAATGTAAAACACTATCGAAACTGTGCTATAAAGCACACATCACCTCCGTTGAGAAAACTGCGCTAGGAACAAAGAATCTTTGGAATTTTGTTAAAAAATTAAACAATGACAATACAGACTACCCCCCCACAATGCATTATGATGGAAAAATAGCCAATAGCACCTTTGATATTGTTCATTTGTTTGCGGATCATTTCCAAAGTGTATACGAAGGTGAAATATCAGATAACAACGTACCATCATACACATATCAAAACACAATACACCTACATAATTGCCTCATAACACAGGAATCATGCTTAAATAAAATCATTTCACTTGACCCTAACAAATCTGCAGGCCCAGATAACATCCCACCAATATTTTTGAAACAATGCGCATCTGCAATATCAGGTCCACTCACTGCACTATTTAACCACCTACTTTCTTCTGGACATTTTCCAACCCGTTGGAAATCTAGTTATATTACCCCGATTCTCAAAAAAGGTGACCACACAGACAATAAAAACTACCGTCCTATATGCATACAATCAGCACTCCCGAAAATCTTTGAATCCCTTGTTCTAGATTTAATTTATCCATCAATATTAAAAGTAATTGATAAAAACCAACACGGATTCGTTTCTGGTAGGTCAACTGCTACTAACCTGTTACTTTACCATAACTATATTACAGAATCTTTCACAAAAAAAAACAAGTTGACAGTATCTACACAGACTTTTCAAAAGCTTTCGACAAAGTATCACATAAATTATTACTTAGTAAACTGTATGCCTTAGGACTGAGAGGCAAGTTATTGGATTGGTTCTCAAGTTATTTGTCTAACAGAATCTTATTTGTTAAAATTAAACATTCTAAATCTAAGTTATTATATGCAACTAGTGGTCTACCGCAAGGGAGTCATCTCGGCCCCATCCTTTTCTTAATATTCATAAATGATATCATAAGTTGTTTCAACGATGTAGAAGTTCTGCTTTTTGCCGATGACATCAAATTATACAAAGAAATATCCAATATAGGTGACTGCCTAATCCTACAGTCAAACATCGTCAAATTACAAACTTGGTGTGTCGCAAACAACTTGTTCCTCAATATCGATAAATGTAAGACACTAACATTTTGTCGAACAAAGACCCCACTATCTTTCAAATACACAATAGATAATAAAATTTTAGAAAAATCAAAGAAATTAGGGATCTTGGAGTTGTGTTTGATTTGCAATTAAATTTTATAAATCACATTCAACAAATAACTAACAAAGGCATGAAAACACTAGGATTTATAATCAGAACAATCAAAGACTTCGATTCGTTGGAAGTTATATATATATATTCGTATATTTGTCACTTGTACGCAGCTTGTTGGAATACAATTCCATAGTTTGGTCCCCATATTATCAAATTCATATAAGAAATATAGAAAGAGTGCAGCACAAATTTTTAATATTTATTAACTTCAAGTTACACATACCTATTCAACACATTAACTACACATCTTTACTAAATACACTTAAATTGCATTCCTTAGAAAACAGAAGAAAAATAAATTACCTAACTTTTTTGTTTAAAATTATCCACTCCGAATTAGATTGTTGCGAACTCCTGCATCTCATCGACTTTAAGGTACCAACTCGAGCGACAAGGCAAAACATATTATTCTGCAACAATAATTCTCTAACCAACTATCACACACATGCATCGATTTCTCGACTTCACACACTAGGGAACAAATACACCTCAAATATCGATGTATTTAATATAAGTTTACCGTTATTCAAGAAATATCTGAACAATATTTTTTATGTAGAATATTTTGATATCTAAGGAGCATCGCCTAGGGTCTATTGCATATATTTGTGTATTTCTATATTAATCTACAATGTAAAAACTTGTTAACGTTTTCTTTTGTCATGTATTATCTTGCATTTTGTCATGTATTATTCATGACATTTAATCAGTCACCTGTAAATTTTGTAATTACTAACATACCTACTAGTTTATTTCTATGTCATTTACAACTTAGAAACTTTCTCTTTTATTGTAATGCACTATCATTCCTAAATTTATCTGTATGACGTTTACCTATTAGTTATATTTTTATAGTTTATCTTTTTTATTAAAAAAAAACTGTCTCTGTATTATAAACTTGTCATGTAAAAGCCCATCAGGGCGTTGAAAATTAATAAATAAATAAAATTATTGGTATTTTGTTCTTCTGGTTCTTAGGATCGGTCAACGCTGTTACCTAACCCAAGTAGTGACCCTGGCCCTGCTGCCCGTGGTGGCCCTCATCGTCCAGAACTGCTCCTCCATGCTCAGGGTCTCGATGGATTACGACGATGCCGTCTCCATCAGGAATGAGGTCAGTGAGATACCACTTATTTTATCTTAAGAGGTAACACGGGCGCCGAGAAATTTGAATGGTAGGTATTATATTATTACAAAACTGGTGTTGCGGCTTGCCACCTTGCCCCCTTGTAAAAAAAATCGTAAAAATCGAGGTTTTGTATGTCCCTGTTTTCTTTTCAAAAACTAGACCGATTTTAAAGATTTTTTCACCCACTGCTTCAGAAGAAAATATTCTATACCTGTATGTTTTGCTTTTCTTTTTATATACTTTGTCAAATTTGTGTACTCAACGTCTGTGGATAGCGTTCAAACTACGCAAGTTTAAGGATTTTTTGAAGGTCCTAACTTCTTTTTTAAGAATTATCTTATAAAAAACTAGTTGACCCGGCCAAGCGTTGCTGTAGCTAACGAAACGCAACGCCATCTACTGGTTGGTTACTTAACCTTTATAACCAACGCCATCTGTTAATTTGCATACTAATCAAATTCAAACCGGCCGCTTGCCAGCTCGCTCGATTTAAATATTATATATTTCAACCAATTTACACAAAACCTTGACAAATTAAATATAATTTTTTTAGGAATACCTAAACCTTCCTCTTGAATCACTCTATCTATTGGTGAAAACCGAATGAAAATCCGTTCATCAGTTTTTGAGTTTATCGCGAACAGACAGACAGACAGACAGACGCGTCAGAGGATTTTAATTTATAATACGTAGAGAAGCAAAACAGTGAGGACATGGCAGTAGTTGAAGTCTACATTATTTAAAAAAATATTTGTACTAGTCAATGGCGATCCGTGAGTTTTCAGTGAGCTAGAGAACTAAGATTGAAAGATAGGACATTACTGATGCTGTTGTCGCTGAGAATATTTTTTTTTTCTTTCTAAATTTCAACTTTTGGTATGAAGATCTTTCAGTATGTGGATGCGGCGCATCCCTTAATGAAATAATCCTGATAATCTTCATGCAAAAAGTTGAAATTTAAAAAAAAAAAATTTGATTTTCAGCTACAACAACATCAGTATTGTCGTATCTTACAATCTTAGCGCTCTAGCTCACTGAAAACTCATGGACCGCCACTGGTAATAGTGTAAAAATCCAGACAGGAAATAAATACGGATAAAACGACGCCCGCGTTCCTCTTAGCGTCTAAAATTACAGGAATAAGTTAAGCAAAACACCTTTAAAATAAGTAAAGTCTAATATCTAAAGTAATACACCACATCTCGTAAATGGCTTTGACTAACACCATGTGTTTGAAAAAAAAAAGAAAGAATTTTAGAGTAATATATACTTATCATTTATTTTATAATATCAGATTAGATATGCCTGGCGCGCAATTTCTGTTTTGGTGTTCCGGTTTGGTACTAAATATTTTTGATCACCCACCATTCACCCCTTAGTATTTGCCGTCTCTCAACAATAGGCCACTTGCAACACATTTAAAATAAATTTCGGCTTAAGAGCGTTTAACCAGCCAGCGGACGAAAATCCACATTTCGTCGAAAGTTGTTCTTCCGATCGTACAGGGCGGTTACAATGAGAAAGATTAATTATTCTCCGTACCAGCTTTTTTAAATTATAACTCAATATCGGATTTATTTCAATCCAAATTAGCTTTAATTTATACCTTCATCCAAAAATGCTGAAAGGCGTGATGATAAAACTATTAAAATAGTGTACTTTTTGTAGTTATTTTTTGATTTTAAGTATTTATCATTTTTCAATAATGTCTAAATTTAATAAGAATGTTAAAAAAATCTGAAATATATTAGTTTGTAAGTGCGCAAATAAATACACAAATGGACCAATTTTCGTCAACAAACACATGTACGTACATATTTTTTAATGATTTTATTGAAACTAAAATTAAAATTCTAATACATAACTCTGCTAGATAATATATTGATTTATTTTACTGCATGATTACATTATTTGAAATGGGTGTGGTATAATACAAAAACTTTTTTGAAAATTTAACAAATCTGCCAACGACCTATGGAATAACCTTATTATACTAAAAATTTATTACATAACTTCACTAGATAAAAGAACAATCTTTCGAAATCCCTTTATAATTTTTTGTGGAAAAGAGTCAATACGTCTAAAAACTTTTTTGAAAATGACGTATTTCCGGCTTTCTCTGGTAATGCCCTCTTGAAGCAAATATTCTAAGACATTCTGTATTTTTTTTAACGTATTATTGAAACCCTGGCGATTTTTTGAAAATTTCAATCCGAAAAATCAGACTATTTTTTATAAACCGGAAAGACGGGACATAATTTTATGGGTGCGAAAAAAAGATAATTACATAGCCGAAAATCATTTAAAAAAAAGAACGTTTTCCACACGAATGGCACAGGAGAATAACGAGGCATACCAAAAATATTGCATCTCACAAATATCTTTTTCCTTGATCCATCTTGCTGATCATAAATCATTACAATGTTCAACGTCTATATACTTACGACTAAATCCAATGTAATATACTTGTATTTGTAAATTTTTTTTTTTTTTTTTAGTGAATACCGCACAAGAATCTCAACTGCTCCCGTCTGGAGCCAGTGAGACTATGGCATCCCCAATTGGGGTATGTTGTGAGGCTGAAGGTAGTGGGGAGGGGAAGGAGGTGGGGAAGAGGAAGGTTGGGAAGTACCTGGCTATTCAGATCTGGTCACAAAACACGGCTAAAGCCATTTTCAAGCAACGTTTCAATTCTGAATGGTGGTCTTACACCAGGGCGATACTAATAGTATCTTCCACTCTGGAACATGCCGCAAATATACTATATATTATTTTAAATGAATTAATTGTGAAATAACACAAATTAATCAAATAAAATTTATTTGCGCATGCCGGGTTCGAACCCGCGACCTCCGGAATGTGAGTCAAGAGTCTTAGCCACTGGACTACGGAGGTCGTTTAATTATAATAATTATAAAAATATTATAAAACAAAATCAGCACCATTACTATTACACCTATAAAACAGGTACAGAAGGCATAAAATGTACGGGGTTCTCTTCATAACATCTGTCAAAACGTCAAACGTAATGATAAGTTCGCAGAGAACAAACAATAAATCTAGTTAACGTTAAATGTCAAATTCAAAAATTCGCAAAAATTCATGTGTTGCCATATAAAAGAAAAATCATTATGGAATTTCACAAAATTAACGTTTTCGGAGACAGGACATTTTCATGTACCTAGTGACATCACGAGCCGAAATAATGGATTTTTATAAAAACAAAAAATGATTCTAAAAATCTTTACTAACATTTTTGTAATCTTAGTAAAAAAATCTATTCACACGATTTTTTCCAAGTCTTTATGAAATCCATGCAAGTGGCCTATTCCTGCGATATTTTCAGTTTTTATAAAAGTTCACAGACTTAATGACTTCAATAATTTATATGTCCTGTCCCCTTATTGATTACCCTCAAAATTATAACAATCTATCATATCTTTAACGGCACAACGCACTCTTTTTAGGTTGAATTGACTGATTAAAAAATGTAAATATATATATATATATATATATATACATATATGTGTGTTTTTTTGTTTTTTTTTTACTCAAGCACACAGCAGCATCACAGAGAGAAATATGGAAAGTGGAGCGAAGGTTTTGCGGTAGACCCACGGATATTGATCTAATTGTTTTATTTTACCTGTATTGGTCCCCGTTAAAATTATTTTTCAGAATTATTTGCTCTAGAATATATAAAACATATAATATTTTTCAAAAATTGCGTGAATATGCGAGTTGGGTAAGTTTCAGTCGGTTATTGTTTAGAATTTGCTTTTGAGAGTTTCAAACAAAGGCACTTTTGAAGCTTTATTAAGTTTTTGAGACATTCCCAACTCGAAAAGCAGACGACAAACAATGCGGAAAAGTTTACGCGAAAAATTCTGAATGGTTATAATCCTAGCTACTTATTTCCTTAATAGTGATATTCATCTGATAGTCAAGCACGATGATCATAAACATTTTCTGGAGAATCCTTGAAGTTAGAACAGGATGCTGCTAAAAGCTCGAGTGGATGAAGCTCATATAGACAGAGTACGTAGTCACATTCGTAGTAATCGTAGTCATTGTTCATCTTTAACGTCTTACGATTTATATATAAACTATTCACGTTTGACGGGATACAAATGGGTACGGAAATACGACATCTCGGAGCTCTTATATCTTTTTCTGCCCTAATATATTCGATAATATCGCCCTTACTAAATATGTAAACGTCGGACACCCGACTCTTGATCCCCCAAATGTTGACCCCCCACAGATAACCCAAAGGAGAGTTTATCCCACGTATAGCTCTACTCTTCCCCCAGACAGTTATCCCCCCGACACATTTTGACACTTGACCCCCCAAAGGATTATTACTATTGTACTTCCTCTTTGGCAAAGTTCGCAGTGAGGATATACGGCCGTAAATCTAAATGTTTATATTATTATTACAATACGGGCATGTGCCTAGCATGGTGGTCGAAAAATCCTCAATTCATGTAACAAACAAATCAATGAATAAAGAAAACTTAAAAAAAAAATCATAGTTGGACTTCTTGAGAGTGATCAATTGTATAAATATTTTTGCTAAATTAAATGTTGTTTCACCGAAGTAGTACCTTTGCTGGGAGGATTTTCCGCCAATAACAAAATACGACATAAGGGAGAAAGTAGAACAGAAATAAAGCTTAGATGGGATCTTTGATAAAGCTGTTACATCTACTGGGACTTTGATACATTAAAAGAAAGAAGAAATTGTTTTGATTTATTTTATTTATTTAAAATTGTTAATAACTAAATTGTTAATAAACTAGAAAACAAAGGTTTAAAATAAATAACTTTGAATCCTTTAACATTGATGTAACTTCCGGCGTTCCCCAAGGAGCCCATTTGGCCCTGCTTCTTTTCAACCTTTTTATTAATGATATCACAAAAGTTTTTTCTCACGCACGTTTCTGGCTATTTGCTGATGATAATAAGATTATTAAGATTATTAAATCCCACCTTCACTGTTTACTATTTCAACTTGACATTGATTCATTTAACGATTGGTGCAAAATTAACTGCATGGAACTTAAATGTTGATAAATGCAAAATTTTGTCCTTTGATAGAACTAAAAAACCTATTCAGTTTTATTATAAACTAAATAGTGTTTGTCTATCTACTGTCACATCTATCAAGGACCTTGGGGTCACTCTAGATTGCAAGCTTTCTTTCCGTGATCACATTAATAATATCGTAATATCACTTAAACTACTCGGCTCCATTCATAGAATTACCTCTGACTTCAAACATATAAGTACACTTAAAACTCTTTAGTGTTCGCTGGTTTGCCCTCACCTTGAATATGCTAGAGTCATTTGGTCTCCTTTCTGTGCTGTACACATTTGTCACATCGAATCCGTACAACATCGTTTCCTAAGAGGAATTGCTTGGAGGTTGGGTCTTGAAAGAGGCAAGTACTCATATGATGAAATTGAACACATTTTAAACATGTCTTCTTTAGAAAAACGTAGAAAGGACTCTGATCTAATTTGCATATTATTTAAAATTATCAACAGTATTACTGATACACCTGCATTGTTACAACTCATCCAGTTTAACATCCCTTCCCGTAGGCTTCGAAATAATCAATTGCTGTTTCTCAATCAACATTCTACTAATTATGGATACCATTCTCCCTTATCCAGAATGTCGAGACTTGTTAACGCAAGTCAAAGCATTGATTTTTTTGGTGTAAAACTAAATGACTTTCGGCAGTCGATACGCAATATTTAAATGCTTCTTCATGCTTTGACTTGTAGTGTCTCTATATGTACTTTTTATATTTTATATTGTCGTTGCTATTCGTTTTTATGTGCTCTCCCTTCACTGTCATCTCTGTTTTTTTATTCGTGTAATTATTATGTTTTTAATGGACTGTTGTCCGTAAATAAATAATAAATAAATAAATAAACTTATTGAACTCTCCTGAACTTCTTTTGTTAATATGTTTTCATGTACCGAGTAAGATCACTTCGTCACAATATAGGATCTAATGCTGAATTATATTCCATAATAAATCGCCTGCATATACTTGGTAATAAATATGTTGTTAAAGATGTGATAAATATTGAAAGATTATCAACATACAAACATTATTTAATTAAAGCTGTTTATCAGCGCTTCTCAGTTGGATTATAATCAAATATACTTTGAATTTTTATATTCTTTATCAATGCTTACTTCTGGAATTTTTAAATTTATGTTTATCACGTACTTTACGTAGTAATTTTTAAGTTCAAAATATCATGTATACACGTATATGAAGTTTTCTTTTTCTTCATATTTGTAATTATAATAACTTACAATTTTTACCTTATGCTGTCACTTCAATATGTGCTTTTTAATTTTTTGTCATAAAATTTCGTGTCGGGGATCAAGCGTCATGGAATGCTAAATGTCAAACTAACAAATGAGAGACTATTTCCAGGAAAATAGCACATGGTTTGAGTTATTGACAAAAGTCACAACCATTTCCCCGTTATTAGGGCGTTTCTGAACATTATTTTTTACATATAGGTTTACTACTTCGAACCGCACCCTCTTGCACCCTTTGCCCCTATTTTATTGTTGAATTATTAAAATTGCAATGAAAAACATCAACCCTGTTACTTGCTGGCATCATAAACACTGCTAGTTCAGTGAACAGTAGACCAAAAAATATGTTTATAATTTTTTTCTAATTTAATAAATCAAAACCATATTTTCTCCCTGAAATCAAAAGATTTATTAGAAGATACATACCCACCTATTTAATTATAAACTATAAGTTTTATGTAATAAAAATGATTGCAGAATTATACAATGAACTAAATTTTGACGGTCTACGTGGTCGATGGGTAAGGCTTTCGACAAGCAACCCGGAGGACGGGGGTTCAAATCCCGACGTGCGCAAGTAAATTTTATTGAATTTTAGGTAAACCCTGAAGAAGTGAGCGTTGCTCGTGAAACATGTCGGTTTTTATAAACAATAAAAGTGGTATAAACTAAGTATTCTTTTAATTTCCAATTAAATTTTATTTGATTGATTTGTGTTATTTCACAATTTGATCATTTAATAATAATAAAACGTAAACTTGCGACACGTTCCAGAGTGGAAGATTCTCTCAGTATCGCCCTTGTGTAAGACCACTATTCAGAAATGAAACGTTGTGTTGCTTAGATTTAAATAGCCAGGAACTTCCTCGCATTCCTCTTTCCCATCTCTTTCCCGTCCCCACTACCTTCAGCCTCACAACATACCCTGATTGTGGATGCCATCGTCTCACTGGCTCCAGGCGGAAGGGAGCAGTTGTGACTTGGGACTCTTGTGCGGTATTCACAATAAAAAAATAAATATATCCAAAGAAATAATATCTCATCAATATGTCGAAGACACTAATTTCTATTTCAAGATTTCTTCAGGCAGGTAGGTGCCAAAATATTGAAAAAAATGCGTATACGAAAGAATAATAAAATTGAAAATGTTACGATACTCTATGGTATAATTAATAGCTCATTTCAATTTCAACTCCAGTTCAATGGGAGTAGTATGTCATGAATAAATTATTTATGTAATTGAGTTGAAAATGTAATGTAATATATTTCGTAAAAAATAACTAGCACCTGCTGCTTGGAGTCTCATGGAATTGGCAATTTTCAGCATGGAGTGCTTCGAGCCACCATTATTGGTTTGCACTTTGGTTATTGGATTCCCTAAAAAGCGTGGTAAACATTGCACAACCACAGCTAAATAAAATCCAACCGTGACCTAAATCGAGAAAGCAAAAAATGTACTTCGAAAAATATGTTCTTAATGGAAACTTTTCAAAACAAGTTTTATTTTATGAGAAAACAAATATTAGAACACGTCTTATCCGTCATGGCTTGGGTTGGAAAATAATTATTTCCCGGAAAAGTTGTCGAGATGTTCCTACTTGATATTTTTCGAGGACCCGAAGTAAATTTTTCGATAATCTTCTACAAATTATCAAACAATTTTAAAGAGAAATTTCTTAACACTTTCTGTTAAATTGGTTTAGATTCCAATACCCATAGCAAAATAATCATGAAATTCTTACACTTTACTTTCAGATATATTCTAACGAATGCTTGAAGTTTTCAAAGCAAAAAGAAAAAGTATTCATTGCTTTTTTAATATTTTTTGTTCAATAAGGCGATTGAAAGAAACTTATCAATCAGATACTAAAGCTCTTTTGTCAACTTTTAACTTCTCTAAAACGTGATGTAAGTTTAATGAAATCAATT
The DNA here is from genome assembly GCA_917880885.1 of Limnephilus marmoratus. Classification (NCBI taxonomy): domain Eukaryota; kingdom Metazoa; phylum Arthropoda; class Insecta; order Trichoptera; family Limnephilidae; genus Limnephilus; species Limnephilus marmoratus. The sequence continues at coordinate 21,085,593 of OU862919.1, read as the reverse complement.
TATTCTGCTTTTTATACAGTAATGAAATCAACCAGCAGTTACAGGCCCTGCGGGCGGCTTTTGGTTCAACTTTGCCCAATTTAAGTGGTATATTTGAAAGGCTTCGCCCTTTTGCAAAATTAACATCTGTGAACATAAAACTACAGAACACTTAAATAGATTCATATATAATACTTACTTTAATAGGAATATATATAATAGTAGACGTTCCGTATAATAACATCGCGGATAATGAGAAAGAACACCCTTCACCTCAACATAAATATCGTTAATCCATATTAAGATGTAGCCATACGAAATAATGCAAAATCATACAAAATCATTTGTTTTTGTTTTGAAAATTTGATCGCTTAGAAGTATTATAAATGCTTCAATTAAATGCTGCGTGTAGAACATATCTTGGCCTTTAAAAATATCAGTATTTTTTATCAGTTATTTTTATTGGTCTAAATTCTAACATCGACATTTTCTCCGATTCACTGCCTAAATTTAAAAAGAGCATCATGCCAATGATATAATTTGTTTAATGTTCCTATATACATACATACATACATACATACATACTCACACACACACACCCTCACACCCTCACACACACACACACACAGACGCACATTCCTACTACGCACATCACCTGGTAATTTACTTAATATACATACCATACATAAATAAGACACCACAAAGAACACGTCATAGGTACCCAACATGAAATAAATTAACAATTGTAACTTTTTTCACCACTGAACTATTGTCCTGTTTGTTTCTGTTTATAAATAAATAAATAATAACAGATTTTTCATCTAATTTGTTTCTCTCATCTTATGCTGTATGCATGTACCTAGGTAGGTAACCGTTGATTATCATCAAGATGTATTGGGTTTGAGGATCTTATCGAGTCATTCTCAATTCAATCAGATTTTCCCTCCATGTCTCTCTCCAACGTCCCTGGTCCGTACACAAAGGAAATCAATTAGGGGTTGATATAGATTTGAATAAATGATAATATAGGTGTATTTTCAGATAAAAGCGACAGTGGCGGTGGGCGGTGCCGTCACAGCCCTTCAGATGGAGAGGGTAGCCATTGCCTACTACATCTTCAAGGAGGGAACCAGGTAGGTTCTTTTTTATACTAACTAATATGTTTTTATTGTTGTAAGAAACATACAGTGTATAGGTACATGGAATACAAAGATAAATGTAGACTTTTTAAAAGTAAAGTAAAGATAGGCGTAAATCTGAGAGGCGTAAGCGATACGTGTATTTTTTATTTTGCAACGTAGCGCGCTGTCTATCTCAGTTAGCTCAGTTGCCGAGCAGAGCTTGCGCGGGGCGGCCATCACCAGGGGAAGTACAATAATTACGAAAAAATACATACCCCACACGTCCGAGAGACGTATGATTACCTTTTGTGTAACTTTCAGACTTGTTCGTGTAAAGGTGATTTAGCGAAATATAAAAAAATGTTTTTTTATGTATAACGACCGATTAGCATTTAAACTAGCATAACATATAAAAAATACGATTTAGACATAAAATTAAATATTATTTTTCATTTTAAAAAAGATTTAATATTTTGAATTTGATATTTATTTATTTTATTTATTAATTTTCAACGCCCTGATGGATGCCCCATGACAAGTTTATAATACAGAGACAGTTTTTAAATGAAAAAGATAAACTATAAGAATATAACTAGTAAACATCATATGAAAGGTAAGTATACAGATAAATTTAAGGAAAGATAGTGCATTACAATAAAAGAGAAAGTTTCTAAGTTATAAATGGCATAGAAATAAACTTGTAGGTATGTTAGTAATTACAAAATTTACAGGTGACTAATTAAATGGGATGAAAAATACATGACAAAATGCAAGATACTTAAAAAGAAAACGGTAATAGGTTTTTACATTGTAGATTTATAAAAATACACAAATACATGCAATAGTTCCTATGTGATGCTCCTTAGATGTCAAAATATTCTACATAAAAATATTGTTCAGATATTTCTTGAATAAAGGTAAACTTGTATTAAATACATCGATATTTGAGGTGAATTTGTTCCCTAGTGTGTGTAATCGTGAAATTGGTGCATGTGTGTGGTAGTTGGTTACAGAATTATTGTTGCAGAATAATATGTTTTGCCTTGTAAGAGGTTTACGGAATTTTGTTATTTTTTTAATTAAAATATATTTTTTTGGTATTAGAGTACAAAACCCTATACTGATTATTCATTATTCACCTTTAAACTGTGTAAGTATGATAATCTTTGTCAAATATACACCTTTAAACATCAGTAGGTCTCTTAAGACGTATGATTATCTTAAAAATAAGATTATCTTTCTAGGGTTTAGTTAATTGAAGTCAAGGCTAACAAGTTTCTTTTGCTAAAGTTGTTTGGAGATGGAGTTTTATTAGGTCTTACAACTAATTTTAGGTTAGGAGTGGAGAAGGATAGGATAAGAGATTTTCCCGATACATTCCATAAGGTACTCACGTATTAATTAATATACGATCGTACGCGTTACTTCTATTCGATATTTCTGAATATTGCTAAAAATATCAATATTGTGCACATACAAGGGGAATTGGTGATTTTTTTCTAATGTTGGTTCTACATCGGCAAATTAAATAAATTGGTTTATCGAGTTGTTTATGACGAACTAATAATATTTATTGAATTGGGAAACTCTGGAGAGCAGGTCCATAAAGATGAATTACAAGATTGTAAAAAACAACTCCTTTCATACATTTATTAAACGAAATGTTTGAAGGGAGTTGAAGATCTGAAATTTGATGTCTTCTGTATAATTTTAAAAGTGTAGGTTTATTTTACAAGTTACATATACCTATGTTTAAATTTTGTTTAATTCTTTCGATTCTATCAATATTGTCTTAGTAGAAAGGTGTCGAGATCGCTGTGCGGTATTCTAAGTGGGTGGATAATATTAATGAATACGTTTTTTTATGACTGTAGTCACTCTTGGACATAAACAAAAACCGGAAAAAATTTACAACGTCGGTACACTATCGCCCCTTGCGTCCCTCGTAGAAAACTGTCACGGACGCGTCCATCAAGTCAATAGCATTCGCGACTCTAGACACGGATGAATTTTTTTGTTATTTAATTTTTATCAATAACAAGATTATTGTTCATTTTTAAAAAGATATAAAAAGATGATACAGAATAATTTCATAGTCATTCTCACTAGGAGATCACGTGCTAAAGAACTAAGGTTTTAGGTAAAGGGTTTTCAGCGACTAAGGTTCAACTACAAGATTTCTGTCGGGTATTTTCAGTAACTTCTATGACGATGCTTTTATAAAAACTTTCCGTTCTATTTCTGATATTCCCTTAAGCGAAGATTTAGTGGGGTTAATGTTGATTAATGATTAATTAATTTATTCGTTTGAAAGTATGTGGGAGTTTGTTGAACTACGCTGCTAACAATTCAGAACTTCTTTGTCCGAAGATAGTGTAGAGAACGATACTCACCAACTGGGTAATCGGGTTTGTACGCTGGCAACTCAGCTGACGTGATTTTGCGCCGTGTTCCGTTCGGCAAATGTACCTACCGAACTTCATTCGTTTCCCGACGCGCGACGGCCCGATTAGCTGCTCACGCGTAGAGTTGTCGTTCCCTACCTAATCCTTCTGATAAATACTTGTCGTGTTTTACATAAGATCGAATAAACTTTAACATCCGTGTAAAATACTTTCTTTCATTTGAAATATCATGGTACACTTTTGTAACCTAATGTGGAGTTAGATAAATAAGTAAGTGTCACAGGCGGATTGCCCGAACAAGGCTGGTGAGGCCCGCCGGCCCGCCATTAAACTACCTACCAAACTGGTGACCCCGACGTAGTATTACACTTACATATATTGTCCATTTTCGTTGCTCTGGTTTGATTACCATGTGACGTTTAAATTTTTCTCTTCTTTGAGATAATGAACCAGAATATGTTTGGTATAGGTTCTTTGTGTACTTTGAAAGTCACACTATTTAGACAAAACGAACGCATATGTGTAAATGCGATATGACAACCAAATTTGGCGAGGCGAGTAACGAAGCGAATTATATATTTGCATCAATGCAACGCTGTAAAATATGGATCAAAATTGTTTGTACGCCGAAATACCTGACACGAGATAAATGTGACAAAATCTAAATATACCCCTAACGAACTCGATCTTTTAGACTTTTATAAAAGCATCTAACCTACCAGATATTCTCAATTGAAACCCTTTTCTAACATCTTCTTCTCAAGTCGGATCCTCATTGCTAAGGATCGTAACCTCTACTCCAATTTTTATGGCGGGCAAGGCTCCTCCACTCATCAAACCCAAAAGTTTCCAAAAGTCTAAAACATATTTTTGAGTGTTTTTAATTCAGTATTAAATTCAGTTTTGCCGATTTTACTTAAAATCATTTTCCCAGTAGTAAATTCATTCAAATAGACCATTGGCGTTGACAAAGTTATGTCCAACTTCCTATTTTTATACAGCATATGTACAAATGTCTAGTACACGCTGATTATTATCAAGATGAATTGGAAGTGGTGTTTGAGGTTATCGTATCGGGTCCTTCACTATTCAATCAGATTTTCTCCCCCCAGAGGTCCCCAGGATCATTCAGGGGGTCCAGTGGCGTAGCGTGCCTTGGAGGGGCCCTGTATCAAAATTAGTTGGGGGGCCCCAAATGAAGGGTAAAGATTTTTCACAAAAGAAACAAAAATACTGGCATTAAATTAAAATAAATATGTATTAATTATAAGTTATCACTTCCTCCTAGAAATTGAGCTAGCCAAACAATTCAAATTAAATATACACTTTTCTTGCCTTTTTTTCAGCAAATTGATTTATTAAATCATCTATACCTGAAGACGATTTCAGTTTTTCTAAAATTTCTGCCTCTATAGACAAGTGACAAGTCTGTTCCATCGAAGTCCTTAGGTAATTTTTTATTAGTTTTAATTTAGAAAAACTTCTTTCAGCTGTTGCGGTTGTAACTGGAAGGGTCAAGAATATAAAGCATGCTATTATTACCTTCGGAAAACTGGATGCAAGGTTATTGAATTTTATCAGCAATAATTCCATGAGTTCCTTAATGGAATTTCAGATTTTAAGCATGTTTTCAGAACAATTAATTGTTCACAAAGATTACCTGAGATGCCTTTACTGTATTTAGCCGACAGTTTTCCGGAAGCGTTTTTTATCACTTCATTTGAAGAAGATATGAGTTTCTCCGATTGTAATACTTCGAACATATATATAACTCAGGTCACAAAGGCCCTGAAATCTTTTTTAGTTTGTGAAATTAATATATCTAAACAGCAATAGTATACATTGATCTTAAAATATGATTCTTGTAATTGAAGTACCTATGACAGTTTTTTTTATAAGTTTTTTCCCGGGAAGCACGAGATTAAGTGACATTGTGGATAACATTTTACTAATTTTTGCTTACACACGTTAGGGGCCTCTCTCTGGGATGGGTTTCTCTGGGTCTTTTACCGCCCCCCTAGGGGTCCGTGAGCCAAAAGAGTTTGGGAACCACTGCTCTACACTGTCCCTGAATCGAGCACAAAGGAGCTGTCCTGAGTTTTGGGAGCAACGTGTCCAAAGTTTCTTAAGATACGTTCTCTCAGATAGTCGAAAGCCTTTAGTTAATGTCTAGCTCTTCCAGAATGAAAAAAAAAATGTTCATCTGGCTGCCAATAGAATCCTAAGCATTTTTCTCTGGTATTAAAAAAGGATTCTGAAATGATTTCCGAAAATGTTTAAATTAGGGGCAGGAAAGTCTCTTTAGAAAGTAAAAGCCTTTATCAGTCGACCGGTGAACGCTTCTTGAAACCTAAGAGGTCTGTCGCTTTTGATTTTAGCCAGTTAGTAAGGGCGCATTGGTACTTTAGGGTTGACGGCATGAAAAATCTCGAAAAGCCCATTTATCAAAATCTAATTATTTTTATTTTTATTTACGGGAATGGCAACGAAATCTCACTCTCCTGAACTAGTGGAACTAAAGAAGGAATATAAAAAGTTATGCGAAGAAAATGGCCGAGAAGGAAGAATCTAGTTAATAAATAACATACAGCAAGCAAGGATTAGAATCGGAATCGTGGACTTTCAACAAATAAAGGGGGAATTAATACTGCGGCTTAATGCTAAAAGAGCAATTTTAAAAGTGTAGAATTGCAAAGTCTTAAAGTGTAAAATTTGTAAATTGCTTTGGTGTGAAGGCTGTTTATTGATTTAACTGCATTGTATTAACTGTACACGTGACTGTATTTGTACATAATATATGAAATGTCGACTCTTCTTCCATCCACAAGCTAAGGCTTTTAATGGAAGACCAGTAAAATTATAATATGTAGCAATTTTAAGATAAACAAATAAAAAATTAAAAATTAAAAAATTAAAATTTCTTGGGGTATCTAAGAAAAAACCGAAGCAATATTTTGACTCTTCATTGTCATAATGTTATCAATCTAAAACACCCGTAGTAGGTTTTCGCAGCATTTAAATAAGAATCCTTTTAGAATACGTTCTGGTACCTACAGAAAATGACCGAAAACTGGCGTAAGCACTTCATTTTAAAGAAAAAGCATTTCCATGTTTATGATTTTCACTGCACCGAGTTTTGAAGGAGTAATCTCTCCACCCCTCTTACCAATCTGCTACGGAAGATCGATTTAGATAAAATAAAACTGTGTAATGATTAAAGTAAACCATTTTATTAAGAGGGACTAACCAGAGAAAACCGGAAATATGTCACTTTTAAATATAATTTAAGACGTGTTGCTCTTTTCCACAAAAAATTATAAATTTATTTCAAAAGATTGTTCTTTTGTCTAGTAAAGGTATGTTTCAAATTTTGAGAAAAAATGTTTATTTTTAGTATAATAAGGTTATACCATAGGTCGTTGACAGATTTGTTAAATTTTCAAACAAATTTTGTATTATACAACACACATTTCAAATCATATTAATCATGCAGTAAAATAAATCAATAAATTATCTGCGAAAGCTAAGTTTCAGAATTTTAATTTTAGTTTAAATAAAATCATTTAAAAAAAAAGATCCGCGCACGTGTTTTGTGACGAAAATACTTAAGTTTGTCTATTTATTTACCGCCTTACAAACTAATATATTTAACTTTTCTTTCCATTCTTATTTTGCTTATTGAAAAATTATAAACACTTGTGGTCAAAAAATAATTATAAAAAATACATAATTTTAATGGTTTTAATATCACGCCTATCAGCATTTTTGAATGTAGGTACAAATCAAAGCAATGAAATAAAATCAATATTGAGTTATAATTTTCAAAAGCTGGTACGGAAAATAATTTAACTTTCTCACTGGAAACGCCCTATACGATCGTAAGAACATCTTTCGACGAAATTTGGATTTTCGGTCGCTGGCTGGTTAAAGGCCTTTAACCATATTTTTTTAATGTAGTAAACCATTTCTCAATCATAAATTAAGACCTTGAAATTGATGGGTAGATTGACCAGGTTACCTTTTATCAAAGCTTAATAACTACTACTATTCAAATTTGTGGAATTCACAACTTCCTATTCACTGGAAGAAATTGTTAGTTAAAAATATCTGTCCGAAAACGCTTCGTTATCGAGTTACAAGTATTTGATAGGAGTTGGTTTTCTTTAACATGGATTTAAAATTGAGAAAAAATCGTTCAAACTTAACTATCTTGCTATCAAACAAAGAATCTAGGCGGATTTTAATAAAAAAATAATCTTCCCATATCAATCACGAATACCAAGAAGTCATCACACGAATGTTTTTAGAGGATGCCTTCTTTATTAACTTCAAATATTGGATTCTTTCATCCGAAATGCAAACTCCAAGAGGGTGTGCAATTGTCTAACGTAAACAGCCTAGTTGGTTGGGGCGGATTTCTTCTCGTTGGTAACCCGGACCCGAATGGTTCTGAAACCTATATCTATTTGCATAAAGGTGGCTACAATTTCGCTGTTTATTCAGACTCCCACCCCTTATTCTTCTGTAAAGGATGAAAAATGCGAATAGGAATTTCGACAAGTCAATACGCAAAAAACTTACTTATGTTGACATGTTGTTTCTATATAGTTAGGTACTTTTACCGCTGACTAAATATACACTTACGTAATACTTGCATAAAAACAAAACTCACCAAAAATATTTTTTCGAGTCAACATTTTGAAGTCCCCAAAAATGGCATTCACATGACCTACATGGCAGGTTATATTCTTTCATCACGTCATTTATTTTTAAAATTTCCTGTAGAGCAAACATCGTGGGCATCATAAAGGAAGAACATTTTTCAACAGATGGTTATAAATTCCAGCTCTTTGACTATGTGGCATTTTTGTTTCGTATTTTTCGAGTAGAAAACATTTTGAATATCATCTGGGGGCTATTATTTTTGGTCTCCGGCTGTAATTTTTTTTACGTCAAAAAATCTTAACATCTTTAATAATTATTATCTGAACTGGCAAGAGAAAGACGGCCTCCGTGGTTGGGGGTAAGGCTCTCGACTAGCATTCCTGAAGTTGCAGGTTCAAATCTCGGTGTGGGCAAATAAATATTATTTGATATGTTTTAGTTTTTTTATTTTATTTTTATTTCTGTTTTTGAACATACGTTTAACAGATTAAATATTTAACATATGTTTAGGATTAAATGTTATTCTGTTGACGTAAATGAAAACACAGTTTTCTCCTTGATATTGTCAAGAAGGGAACTGCGGAATGTGGGGCGACCCATGGCGGCAGTATGATATACATAAATGCAAGATTAGTAGTAGTTAGTAATAATTAGGGTTAGATAGATAATTGTCTTGATAAACAGGAAGGTATATTTTCCCATGGACCACGTGCCACTGGTGTAAATAATATTCTGGTAACATTTTCTGTCCTGACACAAAGTTTATTTTTTTACTATATTTTAAATGTTTGGGTTGGGTTATGTTTGGTTATGTGTTATAGTGTTTTGAGAGTGAATACCTTATTGTTTGATCCTGTCTGTGAAAGGTATGTTTTTTGTGAGGAATTGTACATGTATTTGTAGTTAGTAATTACTTCAGTATGGTGGGCATGCAGTTATATAGTTGGGTTGCGTAGGTAGTACTTGTTACTTTGCCCCTGTGAGGTATGAGTTGTCGATATATTAGGTGTTTTTTTTTTGTAGAGGCCCTGGTTTTAATTGCAGTTTCAGATTGCATTGGAATTTTAAATGTAGAGTTTATGTTGGAAGAAGTATAACAAAACACATTTCAGTATAGCTTCATACAAAAAGTTAACATTTTGAAAAAAAAACCATTTTCAGCTATAATAACATCAGTAATGTCGTATTTTTCAATCTTAGCACTCTAGCTCAATTAAAACTCACGGACCGCCACTAGTACTTGGAGGATGAGTTTAATTATTGCCTTTTGATTTTTTTACATTGGGTCTGTTGCTATATTCGTAGCAATTCCTTAATTTGTATTTTTGCCTTACATAAAACCCATAGAAATCACAACAATTATGAGAACATATTATTTGCTGTAGAATGTAAACAAATTGGTTGACAGTTTCTGTTTGAAACGTTTGTACGGCAAAGACAAATGCTGATAACATATTCAAGAGGGCGGCAAAAACTTAGAGATGAAACAGTAGATTATACCATTGAGAGAACAATGGAATTTGTCAACAAGTTTTCCGCTGTTCCCCCGCGGAACGAAATCATAAATAAACATTAACATTTTCTCTGGAGCATTGTGAATGAGTACAGCATTATTCGTGGAAATTGGTCAACCCTATGCTTCGATTTGAAAATTCAAGATTCCCGTAAATGTCTGATTTTATAAAATATCGTAGATTCCATAAATTAAATCAAATAAATCTTTGCACTACGACATGATCAATTGGGGATGTCATAGTCCTACTGGCTTCGGACATATGCGGGAGTTGACACTCTTGTGCGGTACCGTAGAATGCAGTGATTGGAATCTTAGTGGTGAATAGAAACAAATTAGTGATATAATTTCACGTGCTTCCAATTTTTCTCAATCGTTATTACTTATTACCTATCAAGTTTTAAGTTTTCCCCATAATTTGGCAAAATAATATTTATTTTTCCTTGGTAACCTGAAACTGGTTTTGGCAAGACAGAAGTGACAAATTTTAAGCATTTTTATCAAAACAATTGTTCGTACGCTGAAAACTTAGTAAATTCCTCCCGATTCCAGTCATTAATTCAGCCTGTGCTTCTCATATTTCCCAAACAGAGAGAACTGATTAAAAGTGAAAGGAAAGCATCATCTTTTATTAACGGTAAAATTTTAATTTTACCACTTTACCAGTGTATTTCAATCACAATGGGGTGATTAGAAACGCATAAGTGGTGATTAGAAACGACGCATGTAAAAAGATTTTATGGTTATTATTTAACGTAAAATGAATTTTTGTTTCAACATCCCATAACACTACAAGATGCTACGTAATTACAAGTCTAATCCTCGATCCAGATGCCTTTCTTATAAAAAAGAAGAGATAGAATGAGCTTTAGAAGCTGTATAATGAAGAAGAATAATTTGTCATACAGATAGTCTGCTAAAAAACAAAACATCAATTATTTTTTACTATATATAGACATGCATGTGCCGAATGGAGCCATTCAGTAGATCAGTTTGCGCATCATCATAAAACAGTGATCGCCGTCGTCCTCCAAAGAAATGTTAATCAGTAGTAAATCATCCGCTTCACACCAAGAGTTGCAAACAATCAAGAATTGCATAAAACACTACCTTAACCACTGGAGACTGGAGCGCTTTTTGCCATAATATGGCACTATTTAAAACATCTCAGAATGCTCTGCTGCCAGTTTTAGGCAAATTTTCCCATGATTCATTTGTACTTAATTTGAGTTATTAAGTTAAGGTATGATTTTTTTTAATGTGGGCGGAAAACATTCAAAATGATAACCAAAAAATCACGAGCAATCCGAGGAAAAAGTTTTAAATTCGCCTCAATCTCACCAAGAGAAGCAATTACAATAACAGGAAAGGGTTTAAAAAATAAAATATTATACTCGTAGTTCATACTGAATAAGGAAAAAAAAATCATTTGAATTTGATGTAAAGGGTGCTTCATGGACAGTGACGATAGCTTAGATAAAGACTATGTGCAAAGTGAGTAAAATTATTTTAAAAAAGACTTTTGAATCTTTGTATCTCTGTGTGCTGTGAATAAAGATTTAAATTTTCGTGTTTCACTTAAAATAATATAATAAATAAATGTTTTTATTGACCCCACCGTAATCGTAAATAGAAACATCAGAGTTTTTTCTTAATTTGTCAAAGAGAATACATTTTTTATTTTATAAGTGGTAAAAACAAATTTCTAAGGCATTTCAACGTACTTTGAGCTTACAGTTTCTGCGCTATAGGGTCGAAAATATGCTAAACTGTTTCTAATCACCCCATTCTACGGTACTCACATAAAAAAAGGTTTAGTGGTCACGAATTCTTATTTTTTTAAACAGTGCAAAATGTATATATTATGCCATATAATTTAATACCCTTTGCTAGAACATAAGATGGTCCATGATGTATTACATATAATTAAGAGATTAGACACCATCTGACTGACCAATCATGGTGTCTAATGCTGTACCCAAACATCACATTGCAATTTAATATCTTACTCCATACCTCACTTTTCTTTCCTATCGCTCCCCTTTCTCAGAACTCGCTTCGGAATGCATGAGTTATCACAATTTACGAGGTTCCTATACCATTTCATGGAGGATGACAAATTGGGAATCTCAACCGAATGAATAAGATATCGTTGCTGGAAAGAAGTTCACCTATGAATGAAGTAATATAACAGAATTTTGTATGTAGGAATTCCGTACATAACCGTATCCGGGAATTGGGAAAAAAGACAAGCAAAAGAAAAACTTGAAAGCCGCTCGAGAAACTGGACTTGATGGGAAAATATTAGATGAAAAGGTTCAATTTCACTAAATTTGTATAAATAAAGTCAAAGATATGAAAAAACCTTTTTAAATACGTGACGTTGGTGCTAAGATTTTTTTGTCTGTAAGGCACGAATTAATCACAATCCTCAATCGTCTTAGAAAAAACTACTTGACCCCAAACTAGAATTTAGGTTGTCTTCTAATTTTTTTATTTATTTTGGTGAAAAATGTCAATAACGAAATGAAAATTAGTTTTTCATTATCTCCAAATATGACGATGTTATTAGCTTTCAAAGTGAACGTGGGTAAACCTTTTGCAATGATGTCTCGTGACGTCACACTAGACACGATGTAGTACATTAGTGATGTCATAAACTTTTTGGTTGGTCGCAAATATCGACATTTTGATGGCTTATATCTATGGTACTATTTGGTATTTTCAAAATATCTAAATAAGCTCTGATTAGAACGGTACATTGGTAAAAAAAAATGTAAAAACGAAATTTTTCTTTAGGAGACAACCTCAATATCCATTCCCCAGTCAATTAAATTCCCGTTACCAGTTTTTTCCCAATAGTTCATTTTGTTGTTTAAATTCTATTAAAGAAATAAGTTTTATGGAGTTTTGAACTTAATGAAAATGAAGTATCCTTTAACAAATTTTCCTTCGTCAAGTCATGATATTTTTTTATTATTATTAGGGTAACTATTTTTTTTAAGAACTGTTAATTTTTTTTATTTTTCTGTGTCTTGTTCTTTTTCATATTTCATTTAGATTTATTAGTATTTTCTTCTTCATCAATGACTAATATTTTTATTAATTTATTTAAGTAATTTGAGATATTTGTTCATTTTAGTTTACAAATGATTAATTTATTATAACTTACACTGCACGAGCTGTCTGAAAACTGAAAGTACCGGGACTCAATGAATGGAATGCGGGGGGGGGACTCGGGACGGGGAAGCGGGAGAGGAAGGGGAGGCGGAAGGGGAATGGGACGAATGGGAAAGGACACGCAGGGAGAAACAAATTCTTTATATAGTGGCATAGCAATGCATACATTGCATACCAGAAACTCGCTGGTTGTATATAATTTTGTTTGAAAAATGTAGAATGAAGCTTTGAACTTAATGACTTTTACCAGTTTTTCCTCAACAGGTCATTATTGTTGTTATTTAAATACTAATTCAGCTTTACAAAGAATTTGTGTGGAGGTTTTAACTTAGTGAAATATGTTCTCTAAAAGTACGTACGAGTATTTATAGTTTTTTAACTCAATTTTGTAAATTAAAATTTGGCTAATGGATCCAACTTTCCAGGAAGTCTCTGGAAGGGACCTTCAACGAGACGGACCAGAAGATGGCGCAACTCCCCTCGCACGGAGTATCCCCGGAGGTCATAGGAGACTTAACGTGAGTTTTATTTCTAACTAATTTAAATATATATAAGTACGCATTTTTAAATTAAGCAAGTACATGTTTTTTAAATTTTATTAGTTATTTATTTTTTATTTTATTATAATGTTATTATCAAGTTCTGAAGTATTTTAGTTTTGTTACAGCTGTTTCGGCTTACAAGGTCATTTTCAAATTTAATGAGCTCGAATCAACTCGAATAGAGTTCTACAAAATAAACACAATGAATACGCATTTTTGTTGTTAATTAAATTTGGTTGTGCAGCGTTAATTTATGTATTAATTTATTAATCTTAAGCCGGGTCCATTGCGCGTCATTTACCTTGACAGTCCCAAAACAAGTCAATGAATTTATCAAGTTTTTTCAATAAATATTGTCAATTTTTGTTGTGTTTCGAGTTTAGTTGTGCTTCCCATGTTCGACGGAAAACATTTCCTAAACACGCCATCCCGGGTAGCGGGAAGACAGGCAATGCGGTCGTGTGGGGAGAATTAACGGTACAGCCTTTTGTGGTTATGTGCAATGAGCGGGCATAATCACGAGTTTTAAATATTATTATATCTAAATATAATTTAACAATAAAAATATTTGATAATAAAATTATAATATAATATCAAATATTTATAAATATTCTGTTTTTGACGTAAATATTTACGCGCTCTAAATTCTTAATAGTAAATTTAGGTCGTGCTATAATCGACATTAGTCAGAAATCTTTCCTGATATTTCAAGTTGGCATGGTCAACACAATTTGACAAGTAGTCTGGGGTAAGGACCTGTCCCGCGTACCTGTTGAACATTTGAAAACTTGACGTTTGGCGTTTATTGTACGTCGAATAGTAACCAGAATTTGGATTGCGTACATAACTGCAATCAAGACCCAAAGTCATAAAATAATAATAACAATATATGGCTGTTAATGAAATTTGCGTTTCTGTGTAAAATCATTTCAAGGGCGCTGCACAAAAACATGTTGCGCATCCACGTTCCCGCGCGGAGAATATTCCAGGCGTTTCTCGATTTAAACCGAATAATTATATTAACATTGGTTACTATATTATAATTTTATTATGAAATATATTTATTGTATTATAATATTATACGTAAGTTAAAAAATATTTTAAACTCGTGATTATTTAAGCTCGCTAATTACAAATAACACGTAACCTCAAAAAGCCGTTCGGTTTGTTCTTCCATAAATTCTAACTCTCCTACGTAATAGCATAAAATTTAAAGACGGCATCAAGGCCAGTAATGACTTAACTATCCTCCAACGTAACCAATTGGTGGAGCTGAGAAAGCAATTATTGTACCGTCAAGAGAATGGTGAACCAAACCTTACTATAAAGTACATAAACTCCAAACCAACTATTGTTACAACTATTCCAAAAAACGACACAACCAAAACAAATTGAAGTGCTATTATCAAAATGTCAGAGGCATGAAAACTAAACTTAAGGACTTCAAAATACATGCCCCGACACTGCAACATGATATTCTCATTCTAACGGAAACCTGGCTGGAACCATCAATTAACTCTGCTGAGCTTGGTCTACCCCACCATCATATTTACCGGTCTGACAGAAGTCAACATACCAGCTCTAAATCTAGAGGCGGTGGTGTCATGATAGCTGTCAACAAGGCACATCCTTCAAAACTTCTGAAAACCAAAAATTGTAATGTGGAGTAAGTTTACATCTTACTAAACGGTAAAAATCAAAAAAATATCATAGGCAGTGTTTACATTCCACCGTCATCGGATATAAGTGTATACAAGAGTCATTTTGAAGATATTGAACAACTGTCATACAAATTTCCAAACAGTAAAATCACTATCATCGGCGACTACAATTTACCAAAAATTAATTGGGGCACCCGTGACAGTTCTACAGTATCACAAAACTCTAGCTTATCTGAAACAGAAAAAGAAATAGTTGAATTTTGCGATTTCCTTTAACCTAGTTCAATTAAACAATGTAAAAAATGATAATAACAGATTACTAGATCTTGTTCTTTGTACCGACATGGCAACTGCGGTTGATAAGTCACTCGACTCAGTTCTTACCCCTGATTCTCATCACCCACCTTTAGACATTACTATACTATGTAACCCTATAAAATGCCAAATTAAAAACCATACGCAATTTCTCAACTTTAATAAAGCCAATTATGTTGCAATACGCGATTATCTACATAACACTGACTGGTCTATATTAGAAGGAGGAAACCTTGATGAAAATATTAAAGCCTTTTATGATCACCTATATAAAGCCGTAGAAAAATTTGTTCCGATTAGTTATAAATTATCTTCAAATTTCCCTAGCTGGTTTAGCAAGGACCTCATTAACATAGTCATTGAGAAGAAAAAAGCCCATAAAATATACAAAGAAACAAAAAGTCTTTCTGATTTTACAATTTTCAGCAAGCTTCGAAAAGATTGTAATAAATTATCAAACATTTGTTATAATAATTATATTAAGAATGTTGAATTTTCGATTGTTAACAATGTAAAACTTTTTTTAACTATTGTAAATCCCAAAATAATAATAACCTTGGCATACCTGAAACTA
Organism: Limnephilus marmoratus; assembly: GCA_917880885.1. Classification (NCBI taxonomy): domain Eukaryota; kingdom Metazoa; phylum Arthropoda; class Insecta; order Trichoptera; family Limnephilidae; genus Limnephilus; species Limnephilus marmoratus. Next base: position 21,069,638 of record OU862919.1, on the reverse strand, counting down.
TGCACTACAAACTGAAAACTTCCTGTAAAATCAATGAAATTGTCAATTTGTTTGCAGACTTTTTTAAGGATGTGTATAAAACCGATATCCCTGATGAAGACATTCCAAACTTCGAGTCAGATATAAATTTACAACTATCTCAGATACATATTGACATTAAAGAAATTGCAGTATGTATCAAACTACTGGAACCTAAATCTTGCTCAGGGCCAGATAAAATTCCCCCCGTATTTCTTAAAAACTGTGGGGCTAGTATCTCTTACCCACTGTACCTACTATTTAATCAATCACTTTTATCAGGCAAGTTCCCGCAAATATGGAAAAATAGCTTTCTCACTCCAATATTTAAAAGCGGAGACAAGTCTTTAGTTGAAAATTACAGACCAATATGCATACAATCGTCGATACCAAAAATTTTTGAAAAGATAATTCTTCAAAAAATATGTTCTTGCATAAAATTTAATATCTCATCATTTCAACATGGTTTTATCTCTGGACGATCTACTTTAACTAACCTTACACTGTACGAAAATTTTATCTCAGGTGCTCTTGCTAATAGAGAACTAGTTGACTCAATTTATACGGATTTTAGTAAAGCCTTTGATAAGGTTTGCATTAAAATTCTTATAAATAAATTGTCTAAACTAGGAATAAGTAGTAAATTATTATGCTGGATTAGGAATTATTTATCAAAACGTGTACTAACTGTCTCTATTAAAGAACACTTGTCTTACGAATTTGAAGCAACTAGTGGTGTGCCTCAGGGTTCGCACCTTGGGCCAATATTGTTTATACTATTTATAAACGATGTCACTTCCATATTCTCTGATGTTAACATATTATTATTTGCTGATGACATGAAAATTTATAAAATCATTAAAAATATATATGACTGCTTGTCCCTTCAATCCAATTTTGTAAAATTCGCAGAATGGTGTACCATTAACAAACTTACACTTAACATTAAAAAATGTCAAATCATGAGTTTCTTTAGAATAAAAAACCCTATCAAATACAGTTATTCACTAAACAATCACAGTTTAATGTCAGTACCTGTAATAAGGGACCTCGGAATAACCTTCGACACTAAACTACTATTTATCAACCACATTGATATTATTACTAATAAAGCTATGAAAATGCTGGGCTTCATTCTAAGACTATGTAAAGATTTCAAAAACATTCATACATTTAAATTACTATATACAACTCTGGTTAGGAGTCATTTGGAATATAATTCCCCCATATGGAACCCTTTCTACAAAAGCCATGCAAACACCATTGAAAAAATCCAACGCAAATTTCTCAGATCAATTAATTTTAAATTAGGAATTCCCGCGGATGACATTAAATATGATTCTCTATTTCAAAAAATGCGACTCTTATCGTTAAAAGACAGAAGAATACTCAATGATCTCATTTTTTTATTTAAAATAAATAATAACTGGTTTGACTCCCCTGAATTGGTTTCGTTAATAAATTATCATGTACCTAGTAGAACAACTCGACTCAAAACACCTTATTATTGCAACAACACTCTCAGTAATGCAGAACAAAATTCACTAATACATCGTTTACACACTTTAGGTAATGAATTTGCTCATATCGATCATGCTGAAAGTCTGTCATCATACAAAAGATGTATTAGACAAAATTTATCTGCTAGTACTACCACGTAATCATAATAAATATAATCATGTAACCATAATATTATGTCCTACCAGTATGCACTCTAATATCTATGGATTAGAAACATATCATAGGTAGGTACCTACTTTTCATATCGCTTTGTATACTCCGTAATACCTTCCTTTTATTTATTATATATATTTTTTCAATTTTGGTTATCTTCAATATTTGGCTCCTAAGAGCATTTCTTACTGTTTACTTGTCATACTTTTTTATATTTATAACTTTTGTACTTTATATTATTTACAAAGGTAACTTATAGTCTATATTATTTCCTGCCTTTCAACTTTTTATCTTAACTTTTTACTTTTACATTATAATTTATATTTTATAGTTTACACTTTTACTTTATACTTTCATTTTATACATCATAATTCTATTTACTACTCATTACCTTAACTCCTTTTTTTACCTTTTGTTTTTATATTTAACTTTACATTTATATGTCACTTTCTTTTGTTATTGTATTATAATATATATATATAAACATAATTATGTCAATGGCACATGTTGTGCCGTATGTTTTGAAATAAATAAATAAATATGACCACACCGCGCGGCTCCTGTCAAAAAATGAATCCCCCCCCCGCCGGCCCTCGCCTGCCTTCCCGCTTCACCCGGGATGGAGTGTTTAGGAAATGTTTTCCGTCGAACATGGGAAGCACAACTAAACTCGAAACACAACAAAAGTTGACAATATTTATTGACAAACTTGATAAATTCATTGACTTGTTGTGGTACTGTCAAGACAAATGACGAGCTATGGAGCTATGGACCCCGCTTTAAGTTACTCACGTCATCGTGCGGGCGAATAATTTCACAAAGGTAAAAGATAATAATATTATTTGGCAAGCATAAATATTCAGATTTTAGATAAATGAAACAATGTTACTTTGTTTTAATCACTTTTATATTTGTGTAAAGCCGACCGGTTTCGGAAGAAGGAACGTTTGCCCTGAAGAAGGAACGGTCGTTCCGAAACCAGGGCAAACGTATACTGAAGAAGGAACGGTCGTTCCGAAACCGGTCGGCTTTACACAAATATAAAAGTGGTTAAAACAAAGTAACAATCTTTCATTTATCTATAATGGATAACTACAAAGTTATGGCTACATTCAAAAGTATACAGATTTTAATAATCCGTAGAAGCGTTAAAAAAGAAGAAGAAGATGGTTTGAAGGGAGATACGTAAATGCGAATATTGGAGGGAGCGCGATAATATTAAAAAAAGGATTAGAATTAATAGGCGTATCTAAGCGAAAATATTTAATAAACCATTACATTTTAAAAATAAATCAAATATCTCTCGATTATGATTAAGCTCCAGCATTCTGAATTTCTACCAATTTTTTCCTTTAACAGTTTAAGTTTTTAAGCTCTTAAAAATATATGTTGTTTTTATTATTATTTAATTTATTATGTGATAATATCTATACTAGCCGAAACGTTAATTATGTGAAATTCCCTCGATAGCAAAAAGACACACAGTATGCTCCAAAAATTATTAAAAACATGTTTTGTTCACTTATTTAACATGTTTTTGTCATAGTTTTTGTTATGAAAAAAATCACACAATATCTTTAAATGTCTAATTAAACATTTGTCGAGAGATTTCAGCTTTATTTTTAATAAGTCACGTTTCATTAAATGACTATAAATATTAAAAATGAAACGGGACGAAATGGTGTTTGATGGAATTGGGTGATAATATACGCAGGAAAAACAAGGAATGCAAGGAAAAAAGATAACCAATCATTCACCAATGTACCTCTGCGAAGAAGCACACAACACAATCACAATGTAGTTATATAGTTTCACCGCGATACCTCGCTAACAAGCCATCGTCACAAAAAAACATTTTTATCGCCTCATAAAATGAATAAGTACAAAACTATATTATTTACTTTCGAGATGGTCAAATATCTTCTTTTTAGTTCAAAATGAGGTTATGTACACGAAAAACAACTTGTTTCCAAAGTAGTCCCAATACTTCTTCTGCTTTTCAAAACAAATGCACTCGTATTTAGCACGATTTTTCTTGCCATTATTCCAAATTTCGAATGCTTTTCCAGCAAGGTGATATGGGTAGGGTGGGGTAGCAACAGGATCAATGACACCCCGGTAGGAACTATGCATATTCTCATTTCAAACCCAAACAGCTGGAATTTATAACCTAAAAAAAAACCCGAAGGCCCGCCAGGCGTGACCTAGTGAAGCAAACCCTAAAAAACAATAATGGCCGGGAGCCTGACGCCGAGCAGAAGGCGTAAAAACATAATAGAATAAAATAAAACTGATTTCACCAAACGCGAATAATGATTGTTCTTTAATAACATTCAACAATAAATTCCCAGCTAGGTCACAGGATAGAGGAAGTTTTGAAAGCAGAACATGTATCGCGATAGCACGAAATAATAATAAAACTAACCCCACCTTTTGGGTTTGGGTTCCCACCCAAGCGTGATGTCCTAAGTCCTCCGTCGCAAAACATCCCGCTTAGTGAGCCGGTAGTATAATTCTTAACCCGGGAACATTTGCCTTTTTTATTTTAAAAACGTACGTATGGGGTTTAAGAGCACAGACTGCAAACTGCCACAGTGTAGGTACGTAGGTACCTACCAATAATGTAATTTATTATTATTTTAAAATTTCAACTAATTTGATAAGAATCAAAAATTCAGACCTTACCGTGATTTTTCACGGTTCTATGCTAGTGTGGTCTCATTAGAAGTTCAATCGGAGATTAAAAGTGGCAGAAAAAATTATTTCCCCACATCAAATCTAAAGAAATCTCATCACATCAATGCACCAGAGATTACCGACCTAGCAACTCAATAAAATTCGGCGATTCAACGTCTGTGGCTAAAAATAATAGTATGCGTTGTCGTAGGTAACAAAAATAGTTTTAATATTTAATTAAATGAAGACAATATAAGCGAAACTCAATCGAAAATCTGAAAACAGAAAAATCAGAAAAAGATATTGACACATCTGGGACTCGAACCCAGGACCTCTCGCTTACCGGGCGAACGCGCTAACCACTGCGCCACCGTGTCGATATCCAATTCGGTCACTTTTAACTGTATCATACTTCGACTAAGAACCACCCACACTATCTTCATTTTTCTTAACGCATATACTATTGGCTGCTATCTTTATGTATGATTGCAAGATTCAAACCCGAACTAAATGCTCTCTAGATAGTGTCTGGATAAATCTTTATCCATTTTATTTAATATGCGACATCAATTGACTTTTCTGCAAGTCTAGGATGAATATTTTTATTTTTATTTTAACTTTATGAGTAAAACCTCAAATTGTAATATTTAATTAAATGAAGACAATATAAGCGAAACTCAATCGAAAATCTGAAAACAGAAAAATCAGAAAAAGATATTGACACATCCTGGGTTCGAGTCCCAGATGTGTCAATATCTTTTTCTGATTTTTCTGTTTTCAGATTTTCGATTGAGTTTCGCTTATATTGTCTTCATTTAATTAAATATTACAATTTGAGGTTTTACTCATAAAGTTAAAATAAAAATAAAAATAGTTTTAAATACGAGAATCACAATTTACACAAGAAACTGTATTTTTTTATGTCAAAAAGTAACATCTTTACTAATGTCTTATTTTAATAACGACGTAAAACGATAAGCACAGAAAAAAATGTGTTGAATCTTCCAAAATACTATTCCGCAAAAACAAAAAAGGTAATCTCAAATAATCTCATTCGCGGCGTATGCGATCGTAAAAATCCAAGATTTGTCCCGAACAACGTGTCAGATGTGCGATTTCGTAGTTTTGCAGTAGAGTTGTTTAAAGTACCCGCATTTTTAATGTTTTTGAAAAAAAGAAATATACAGTGTTGTTTTGAATTTGGCATTTCATTCAACATTCTGAAAATACAGACGTTTAAATAAAAAAGAAATAAGCCAACAGAACAATTTTCAATTTTGAGCAGATGCGACATTGTTCTTCGGAACATATACAGAATCACCTTTCAGAAGTCCCATAGTCGCTGGCTTTCATAATGCACAAAAGCGGGATTCATTTAGAATTCGCTCTTATAGCCGGTTCACACGGTTCAACTTTAGTTGATCAACTCGACACTTGAAAGCATATTGACAGGTGTGAACCTTCTTTCAACAAAGTTGAACAAGTTTTTTGTTGACTAGCTAAAGTTGATAGCCCGTCTACTTTTGACGTTCAAGTATGATCGCGCCATCTTGGTTACCATAGTTACTCGCGTGCACAACTAGACGTCAAACATTTATGTCCATATTCGTAGACATTCCTAGTTCTACCGTCATGGAATCCGTTTCAACGAAAAAATATTTGAAATGGTCGGATGATTTGATGTTCAGATTTATGCATCCCTGTCTTTGGGATCAAAAGCAAGAAGTGTACACAAATAGAAATGCCCGTGATACTGCAATAAATAATATGTGTTTCATTTACACTACCTACCCAATATATTATGATAATGACAAAAAAATAACGGTAAATATTCAGAGCATGCGTCATTATTAATACGCATAAATTAAAAGAAAAAATCTTTGTACAAATCTAATAACAATAACTACCTATGTCAAAGTAGGTATAACGTTTGGCGTTGTTGTTTTTAGGTTATGGTAAAGCTAATCTTAACGAAATATGGATTATTTCCTTGCTTCTCCGGTTATTGTAGTTAGTAGTAATTATTATTAATTTAAACATCTCTGAAAAATTTTATCGCCAATTTTGGAAAGCAGCTCATCAAATTGTTTTTCTGTCATCCATATCCTTCAGAGTCTTCTAGTTCCATCTCTTTCAAAATTGTGTTGGATGCGCCTAATTCATGATCCATTTTCTCGCCCAAATACGACGTTGTTTATGCTTTTTCATAATCTCGAGCTCATCTCGCAAAACATCAGAAGTTAGAGAGACGCACGCACTGACAATTTCAGTTGACGCCATCTTGAATGTCAAATTCGGTTCTACTTAAATTGAAACGTGTGAACATAATCTCGTTCAACTTTTTACGTTCAATAAAAGTCGATCAACAAAAATTGAAACGTCTGAACGCCCCATTAGGGAGTATAATTCGCGCGGGAGGATTTTTTAACACTGGAATGACGAGCTGTTTAAAGTGAAGTAAAATTAAAATTTGGGGTTATCTTATTCTTTTTTTTTGTATTTCTTCGGCACTGACTATGTAACAATTTCTAGACATTTTTGTTTTGAAGAGTTTTAATTATCCATGTACATTTGTTACTTTAATTTTAAATTTTTGCGACCGGTTTCGACACGTCTGTATCATTAACGAGTAAACTTAAAACTAACTTAAAAATTCTATACAAGTACAAAAATTAATTAGGCGGGGGTAGTGGGAGTGGAGAATTTGGCGGAGGGGGAGAACGGTGGGAGGAGTCAAAATTACATGGAAACATCGTAAGTAGAGGGGATTTACATGGTGCTATTATTTTATTAAATAAAATAATTTTAGATTTAATTTTTTTGTTAATTTCTAAAGTTTCTAAAGCGCACAAATTAAAATATGAATTTACATTGCAATTGTTTTGGTAAAACCCTTCAGAACATTTTTTGAAAATGATATTTTTTAGTGGTTTCATTTAAGTAGAATAGTCATCGAAGAACATTGTTAAGTAATTTTTGCTGATTTATGCATTTTTAATGCTAAAAAACTAAATTTATGCGGATTTTTTTTTAGTTTATTTCGATAAAGCCATGAAATTAATCGACCATCATATCTTTCATAATTATAAATTGAATTGCAATATTTTACATCAATATGCTGTAAAACAAATAACCACTTTATAATAAATTTCAAGATTTTAATTGGCTTTACAAATATGTAAATATTCGTTTTTATAGTCTCGTGTAAAGTTGTCATTTTATGGCTTGAAGGATTTTACCAAACCGCGCGCCGTTGCAATGTATAGATTATAGATAGGTAATATGAATTAAGTTCAATTATAATAACATGTTCAATTTGGGAGTATGGGTAACTCCGCCCCGGTAACCATTTTTTGGATAATCAGCATCCCTGCCATAGGTCACCCCAGGTGGTTCGCAACGTTTGGTAACTTAGCGGGGATGCCGTGTTCATGGGGTGAGGTTTGTCTAGGCCTTGTCGGCCAATGCCTTTGCTCATTTACTGCGTGGCGGGCCGGAGGGGGAGAGATAGATTGAGGGAGACTTAACCCAGATCTCTCCAGTAGATCTCTCTCAACCTACCGCTTAAGCACCGCAGTGAGAGGGATGGATTCATACGCCCGTCACTCTGAGACACATTAACCCACCACTCATTGATTTTTAATTCCTAGAACTTTCTCTCCCTCCTTTCCTTAAATAGACCCTCCAAACAGCACCCCCAAAGATAACATAGGCCCCGGTGATATATATGATTTAACATATTACTTTTTCACAGTTGTCCCGCACTTTTGATGTATAAACTCCATTGCGAAATATTAATATAAAAATATTGTTAATTTAACTCCACCGTACTATCCACTTGCTAAACATAAGTGGGCTTGTAAAACTTGAGTCCATGAAGTTGAGAGATCTGGAGACCGCATCATTCGTAATATTATCCGAGTAAGTGAGAATTAACTAATGTAGAATTTAGTTTACGTTAAAACTTTTGGTGATATCTGGTTTATGGTAATAATTCCCACAAAGTAATTTAATGCGAAACAAGAACAGTGTGGATTTGCAATTAACAACATGGGTAGCGTGAAATTATGACCAGAAAAAACACCTTTGACCAAAACTTATTACCGAAGTGACCATCTCATGCACGGAGGCTCTAATGAAGCCAGAGTCAAGTTAGCCTCTCAGAAGCTGGGTGTACATATTAACTGCCGACCCTGTACAAATCGCAAGTACGCCGCACTGTTGAATTTGGCAGCTATCTCTGGTCTGGAACCCCAAACTTCCTGTAAAATACCCTTGTGCAGAAATGGGTTGTCCGTTTGATGGATTCCCCTGTCAAGCGGGTTGCAATTTTTAAAGCACAGACGTCAGGTATGTATGGTATCCTTGTTCTGCCGGTATTACAATGAAAGATGCTTCGAGCATTTATCCCTCCGGCTCGCGCATAGTCGGGAAACATATGTATACGGTTGACATTTTTCATATGGGAACGGGTCGATTCCACGAATCGTTCTTTAGTTCAACAGTTCGGCTGTGGAATGATTTTGCTGGCCTCTGAATTTCCTCTCTCTTACAACATGGATGTATTCAAGACCCATGTTCACTCCTTCATCTCCTCAAAAATACCCTCTACACAGTATTTCCAAAGATTACAAAGGCTCTGCGGGAAATTATTTTCCTCAGGACGTCCTAAGTGGAGTTAACGTGAAAAAAATACTAAGTAAATACTACGCTAGTTACTAAGATAAATGTGGCTTTGAGATAAACAACTGAAAAGATTATATGATTATCACTAGCTCCAGACGGTTGGGAGCAGTTGGTACTCTTCTGCTATAGGCGATTAATGGAAGTTATATTATATGATTTTTTTTTAAATTTTACGCTGGTGTTCAGCGAACATAGGTTTTGTCTTATTACTTGATTTAGCTTTAGCCGTGTTTGGTGACCAGACCTGATAGCCAGGTACATTTTCCACATCTCATTTCCCTCCCCACTACCTTCAGCCTCACAACATATCAAAATTGGGGATGCCATAGTCTCACTGGCTCGAGACTCAGTTAGGACTCTTGTGTTATGTTCAGTTATAAAAAGTTATATTTTATGCAAATAGGAATCTTAAGCGGTTTTCTGGTAAACCGACTACACGTATAAGTATGTCGTATTTTGTTATTGCCGCATACTCCTTTGGAGAGTCGAAATTATCTAATTAAAAATATTTTGAAAGCGGATTTTCACTCAAGATGCCTTCAGATATAAATATATCGACTTTGGTTGTACGACCGTATATCCTCTTTGCATACTTACTTGAAGAAATAATCTGGGATCAACTTCGGAGGGGTGAACTGTAGGGGGGATCAACTGTCGGCGGACCAACTGTCGGGGGATAAATTGTCGCCGGACCAATTGTCATGTCACCATATTTTAGAATCGTTTTGTAGATTTTCTGTATTGCTTATTCAAAAACCAATATCTCAATGAATTGTCTTTATTGAGTGCGATTCGTAACACAAAATAATTCAAAAGTCAATTTTGCAGATGTATTACATAAATTCACGATTTTCCAATATTACAAAGACGCCAACAACTTTAATTTAACACCATTGCTGCAGAACCTCTAGTGTAATATCACTCCTTCCTATTATGTTTGTTTATATAAAGTAGGTACCAACATATATATACTAGTTATAGGTAATATGTAGATGTACGTGAATGTAGGTATATTTGTATGGGAAACAAATGAAGTGTTGCTATCGGAGCTATTATTGACAGAGCTATTATTGACAGAGCTATTATTTAGCTCTGCTTTTCAGCGTAACTACGCCAATATCCATTATTATGTTACGTGCTCATAGTGCAACATACTTCCACACTGCTCGCACAACAAACATATCTTCTTACCAACTATTGATTCTGAAGTTCTGCAATAAGCCGCACAGTGGGCCAAGTTGTATGAAAACTTATTTAAAAAAAAATTAAAAAAGTTATATCCCTACATATTTTGCGAAAAAATTAGGTAGAAACGTTTTTAAAGACTTTTCAATCCATTTCAGATCATTTTTAATGATCTACATGCTATTAATGATTCATTGCTTCGAATAATTTTATTAGTTAGGTTATTTGTAGGTAGTATGTCCCACTTTATTTTTCAGTATTCCGACGATTCCCTGAGCGAAAAGCATACGCGTCAACGAAATATGAAAAAAAAACCACAGGTTATCAATTTTTTTTCTATTGTACATTAAATAACTTTTTCATGAATTATGCTCTAGAAGGGTAAACACTTCCAATTTGGCCCTGCCATGCGATTCTGTATGTTTTGTGAATACGGAATGGATTACATACGTAATCTCCTGTCAAATATGTGTGCTTGTCTATGGCTTTCAATTGATTTTTCTACAGCTACGGACTGATATGTCAGCGGATTGGATTATTTATGATGTCAGCTATCGTATTCCAACTAGTGACATGAAATGTTGCAAGAATACATAATTATTTATTCATTTAATGTACTTTTAAAAGTTGTATAACCTAATAACCTATTTTGTGCATGTAAGTAGTTGTTTCTTGTAGTAATTGTTGAAAAGAAGTGTAATTACGTGCCTAAAACTGAAACGTAACTTCGCAATTGTCAAATCGATGGTATACAACTTTACACGTACGTTGAACGAATAAATAATTAAACTAGTTAAAATACGTCAGCTGACATATCAATTCATAACAAGGCAATTGCAAGCCATAGACAATCACACAAATTTGACAGGAGATTACGTATGGAAACGATTTCGTATCCACAAATGATATAGAATCGCTCAGAAGAGCTTTTTTAACATTAACTCCAAACAGAAACAGTTTAAATATGATAAAGGCCCTGAGAAGAATTATTTTCCTCGGGGACTTTATCATATTTAAACGTTTTTTTTATGCTAAGGAGGAGGAAGAAGATCTGGGAAGGAAAATAAATTATGGAGGATGGGTAGGAATCTGGGGATCAGTGTGTCCAGAAATGTCTTATGTATCCATTCCTCCCACTGCGGTGTGTTGTTAAGTCCGGCTGGAGAGGTCAAAGGTTCTCCTTCAATCGGTTTCTTCTCATCTGACCCGTAGTGAGCCGTTGGGGTGATCTATGACAGAGGTGCTGGTTATCCGATGAATTGGATTAAAAAAAGGATAATTTAATCTTTTTTCATAGTATTTATGTATATTTGTGAATAGATGAGTGAGGATTATTTTTGCATATATCTGCCGAACGTCAAACACATTCATAATATTTAAGATTAAGTTCGAGTCTGTAATTAGAGGTAGTCTAAGAATTAATTTTATAATAGTTTTCTGTGCCTTTATGATTGGGAGTAGTATAATCGGTCTCCTCTTCGTGCGGTGCTTCGTAGCCTCCCCGCCTTTTCTACTTTAATTTTATGAAAGTTTCACTTCTATTTGAATTACACACTCTGTTTTTTCTTTGCAATTTACCAAAAGTACATTTATGGTTTCCTAATTTTCTTTCCCGACCCGCTGTGCGCTGCGCCGATTGGGAATTTGACACTTTCCTTTACGGCAACTAGTTGCAGCATCTGCTGTTGCTTTCCTTCGGATTTGGAAAATATTATATTCTTTGACCTAAAAATAACTGCACGCTCTGAAAGTTATGAAGTTTGTTCAGAAATTTAAATGATAAACCAAATGAATTCCTTGCATGATAAGTGAACTTGCTAAAAAAGAGGCTTTCATTGAAGAAGCACTGCTTTGAAGATTTAGTACGTTGTGGAATTATAAATTTTTTTTAAATTATTTATTAACCAAGAATAACATTACAATATATACAATATACCTACATATACAATATATACATATATATTATTTATTTATTTTTTGGTATATACCACCTCACTAGGCTGAGCCTGTTCTGAGGTGGCAGGAATTAAATTTAATTTTGATATCTTAATCTTGGAAGATAAAAAATATAATTTTAATTTAAATAGATAAATGGAATAAAAGAAAAAAAATATAAAGAAATGAAAAAAAAAAGATATGAGATAAATAGATGAAAATAGTTAAGGAGAAAAGAGAAAAAATACAGGCGTTGAGTGTGTTGTTTGATCAAGTTATCTGCACGCAGTATGCAATACCCTTGTTTACTAGCCACGTATGAATTTTGCGTTTTAGATTTTTTGTCACTAGAATATCTTTTATATCTTTTTCAATTAAATTAAAACATTTTGGAGCCAAATTGTGATAATGTCTTTGTCCAAATGTAGTATTTGTCTTCGGAGTCATGTGTTGATGTCTTTGTCTTGTGTCGTAATTGTGTTGTGCAGTATGATGGTTTAGTTTGTCTTTTTGGTAATGTATAGATATAATTTTGATGTACAGTTGGTGTATGTTCAATACAGCAAAGTCTTTAAATAACTGGTAGTTAGGTAATTAAGAAAACCAATATTTTTGTTTTCTGTCGCAAACTTAGATTAACCCGCAAATAAAACTATTTTATTTTCGTGCTAATAAACTTTAACAAATTATTCCAAGACTTTTCTACTCATTCCAGGAATATCGGAAATAAAATTCTTGTGAATTGAACAAAAGTAGTTGTGTTGATTTGTGGTTGGAATAAAATAATTAGAAATGATAAATCTCGGTTAATATTTTGTTGTTGTTGAGAACTGTCTGACAAGCTTGTCATTTTAGTAAGTTTATTTAATTTATCAGCATTGTAAACAGTCTTTATAAATTCATACATAACAGTGTTAAGAGGGCATTACTGGAGAAAACCGGAAATACGTCATTTTCAAAAAAGTTTTTAGACGTATTGACTCTTTTCCATAAAAAATTATAAATGGATTTCGAAAGATTGTTCTTTTATCTAGCATTCGTATGTAATAAATTTTGAGAATTTTTTTTTAATTTTTAGTATAATAAGGTTATTCCATAGGTCGTTGGCAGATTTGTTCAATTTTCAAAAAAGTTTTTGTATTATACCACACCCATTTCCAATAATAAAATCATACAGTAAAATAAATCAATACATTATCTACCAAACGTATGTTTTAGAATTTCAATTTTAGTTTCAATAAAATCATAAAAAAATATGTACGTACATGTGTTTCTTGGCGGACTTCTAAAAATTAAAATGGAGTTCTACGAATTAAACACAAAAACAATTAATAAGAAAATTGGTCCGTTTGTGTATTTATTTGCGCACTTACAAACTAATATATTTCAGATTTTTTAACATTCTTATTAAATGTAGACATTATTGAAAAATGATAAATACTTATAATCAAAAAATAACTACAAAAAGTACATTATTTTAATAGTTTTATCATCACGCCTTTCAGCATTTTTGGATGAAGGTATAAATTAAAGCTAATTTGAATTGAAATAAATTCGATATTGAGTTATAATTTAAAAAAGCTGGTACGGAGAATAATTAATCCTTCTCATTGTAACCGCCCTGCACGATCGTAAGAACAACTTTCGACGAAATGTGGATTTTCGTCCGCTGGCTGGTTAAACGCTCTTAATAAATAAATAAATATATATAAATACATATTTTTTTTAAGTGGTGTTTACAAAGTTATTGTTTTATTTTCAATTAACAAAATAAGACTTTCAAATTTCAGGCGATAAAGAAAAATACAAAGAAATAAACTAATTTAAGCAGTTCTGATAAAAGAAATCTTCTTAATTAAATCTACAAAAAATTTTTTATGAAATATTTCCAAGGTTTACTTTAAATTTGGAATGGATATCAATAATATCTTTGAGGAAGTAATTTAATTAAAATTGCTGAAAGCAAAAATGGAAATGTGATGAGCAAAAAAAAATCAATGATGTTTTACGTTTTCTGTTAAACATATTCCATGGATATTATTCGTAAATAATGTTTACCATAGTCTTACTGGCTAACACCTCTTGTTAGGTATTATCATGCAAGGTGGGATGTATGCAACTTGTATGTACATAAATAACAAACTACAGCATCATTTTTAGGCCTTGGAAAAATATGTTGAAATAATTTCTCTGAATTTTCAGAACAGAATTACTAATGCAACACGGTGCAAATTAGCAATTCCATTTCATACCGTAGCAAGAAAAAATATTTCTCACTGGCTTTGCGGGAGAAATGAAAAATATTTCCTAATTTGCATGCTTTTGGGATGTGTTTGAGATGCAAACCCGGGTTTCCCCACTAAATTATATTACAGACAGACTAAACAGTACCACAGAAGTTGCTCAGAGAATCCAACAACTGTACGTCTGTAAAGAATGCACTCGTTTTTTAATGTGATAACCGTACAAGAGTCCCAGCTGCTCCCAACCGCGTAGAGCCAGTGAACCTATGTCTTCCCCAATTGGGCTATGTTGTAAGGTTGAAGATAGTGGAGATTGGAAGGAGATGAGGAAGAGGAAGGTGGTGAAGTTGTAGCAGTAAAAAGAGTAATGGATAATTATTCTAATCATTAAAGAAATAATAATTATTTATTTGTGTGTAAAGAAAATATTGTATGGTGTATGAATGTAAAATTTAAATCAGATCATGATAATAATAAGTTTACCTTGTAATGGAATACAAGTCAGGGGGCCTACTCTCTATCATTCGGTTTCACAAACCCAGCACGTTTGTGGTTTAACCTTCATTAGCGGGCACTATCAACTAAGCGGACACGGTCTATAATTACTGAAATATCTCCGTAAATATACTAAAAATAGAGTTCATATTTTAGGTATTCCTCCGTAATACATTTATGTATTGAATTAAACAATTACAACATGTAAATATTTACTGAGTGTACGGCACCCTCCTCATATCGTGCTAAAAACTTCCTCGCGCTCCGGTGCCGTACACTCAGTAAATATTTATATGTTGTAATTGTTTAATTCAATACATAAATGTATTACGGAGGAATACCTAAAATATGAACTCTATTTTTAGTATATTTACGGAGATATTTCAGTAATTATAGACCGTGTCCGCTTAGTTGACAGTGCCCGCTAATGAAACCAACCACAAACGTGCTGGGTTTGTGAAACCGAAAGATAGAGAGTAGGCCCCCCGGAATTTTATTAAAATAAAAGGTTTATTGTAAAACCAGAGGTTGTACAATTTAATGATTATTTGATGAATTGACATAGATTCTAATAGTAATTAAATCTATCTCAGGGTGTGGAGGTTATCCACCTCTTACCCGCCCTGGTATAAGTAACTGATGGTTACTCCTTCAAGGCTCCCGCAAGATTCTAATTTTTTTTGTTAAACGAAGCTACATTTATTTATTTTGAACGAACCTAGACCTTGCATACGTTGTTAGTAAGCAGTATGCAAGTGCTTAACAGGAAAAACAAAATGCAAAAAAAAATGGTTAGTAAGACAAAGATAAATTAAACAGGGCAAAATAAAAACTCATTCATGAGGCTCCATGAGGCGGCATTCATCTGTAAAAACCTGCAAGAGCCTGCATAAAATAGAGAACATAAGTAATACAATTAATCTCAAATCAATTGGCAAGTACCAACAAAAAATGTGTATGGCTTTCAGTCTGACCATAAACTACACTTAGCTTCCGTGTCCCTTAGCCAACCACTCAGTGAAGCCTCAAAGAATGTTAACTGAATATTTGGGGTAAAATACCCGAAGACCGAAGACTAAAAGAAAATTCAGCGTTGGGTAGTCAGAGGCAGGACAAAGTACAGTCAAGTTCGTCTGATCAAACCTCAAGCCTGCACGCACATGTCATTGGGGGAGGCGCAGATAGATTTGAGAAGGATCTGCAAAATTAATAATGTAACTAAAGATGAATCAGGGACGAGGTCCAGCACACCCCCATATGGGGATGTGCTGGACCTCGTGGGTGTGCAAGAAACTTTAAGATTGTCACATTATTTATTAATGATACTTGTGTCGATTAGTTAAAAGTAAAGTAGCCAAGGGCGCCAGAACGTTTAATTACAACGTACAAATGATTCAAATAAACTAATTGTAAACCAAGAGAAATCTAATAAATATTATTAAAGATATAACGTTACAAATTCGTGATTCAGCCATTATTGCTACAAAATGCTTGGATAATAATTGAATAAAAATAAAATAATCTGAAGCTGAAAGCAGATAATTTATGTGTAACCTTTTAAGAGCGTTTAACCAGCCAGCGGACGAAAATCCACATTTCGTCGAAAGTTGTTCTTACGATCGTGCAGAACGGTTACAATGAGAAAGATTAATTATTCTCCGTACCAGCTTTTTTAAATTATAACTCAATATCGAATTTATTTCAATCCAAATTAGCTTTAATTTATACCTTCATCCAAAAATGCTGAAAGGCGTGATGATAAAACTATTAAAATAATGTAGGTACTTTTTGAAATAATTTTTTGATTATAAGTATTCATCATTTTTCAATAATGTCTAAATTAAATAAGAATGTTAAAAAAATCTAAAATATATTAGTTTGTAAGTGCGTAAATAAATACAAAAATGGACCAATTTTCGTCAAGAAACACATGTACGTGCATATTTTTTAATGATTTTATTGAAATTAAAATTCAAATTCTAAAACATGGGTTTGCTAGATAATGTATTGATTTATTTTACGGCATTATTATATTATTTGAAATGGGTGTGGTATAATACAAAATCTTTTTTGAAAATTTAACAAATCTGCCAACGACCTATGGAATAACCTTATTATACTAAAAATTTAAATATTTTCTCAAAATTTATTACATGCGAATGCTAGATAAAAGAAAAATCTTTCGAAACCCATTTATAATTTTTTGTGGAAAAGAGTCAATACGTCTAAAATCTGATTTGAAAATGACATATTTCTGGTTTTCTCTGGTAATGCCCTCTTAAATCCCTAACTAGAGGTAAAGTGAATACAGATTATCTTCCAAATAAAACATATTTTTAAGAACTACATAACGCGTTCAAGATAAGTATGTTGCAATATAATATTATATCGGTAGAAATTCTCCTGAATAGTTCATCCACATTGTCATTTCAAAAAAATGTGGCTTTGATTGACAATATATTGAGATAAAGAATTCATTCATTAAGACATTTAATAACAGATTTTCGGAATTTTGTATTTCTGAACTAAAATGAGTAGTGGTTGTATATTGCTTAGGTCAGCATGAAATTGTGTCAGCTTCCCTAGATATGAATTGTTCGGCATATTACACAAGTTTCCCTAAACTAACGCGCCTTTGTACATGGAACAAAGCTCATTTATATAACCTGCCGGTTTCCGATGAATAGCAATATACCGCCATTCGGTGAGTACTTACACACAGGGCCGGAAACAGGACCTGCAAAGTTTTGCCTTCTGAACACATTATTTATTTCTTTGCGAAAACAGCATAAAACCAATACATTGCAAAAGCGGTTAGAAAAGATACATAATAAATACATTTAAAGTAAAACATTTAGTTAAAACATAAATGCTATTACACGCTTTAAATCGTTGTAGGAAACGTGGAAAATATCCACATTTCCTGCGAGGCAGTTAATTAACCTAGTGAGTCTTCCCAGGGGAATCACCATTGGTAAGTTAGTTCTGCATCTGGGAAGAATCAAAAGTCTGTGTTGGCGACCACGCGTGAAATTATCAGGGACATAGAATCTTATTTCAGCCAGAATATCTGGTACCGATATAAAACCATTAAGATGCTTATAAGCCATCAGCAGTAATGCGATATCTCTTCTGGAACTAAGGCTGCAGAAACCCAGCATTCCCGAGA
Organism: Limnephilus marmoratus; assembly: GCA_917880885.1. Classification (NCBI taxonomy): domain Eukaryota; kingdom Metazoa; phylum Arthropoda; class Insecta; order Trichoptera; family Limnephilidae; genus Limnephilus; species Limnephilus marmoratus. Next base: position 21,051,557 of record OU862919.1, on the reverse strand, counting down.
TAAATGCTGTTGGAAACAGCCATGGGTAAAAACCGAACTCTCTCATATAGAGGTATCGTAAAAATTTCTTTTGTATTTTCTCGACCATTAGTACATAGACGATGTCCTCTGGCCCCCATATCTGAAAACCACTCTCGAGAATGCTACGCACCAAGCTAAAGTAAAGCAGCCTTATAACTGTAAGGTCGGTTAGTTCCTTCGAATTTTGTATGACAAAACCCAACATCTTTGTAACTGATTAACAAATCTTTTTAATGTGAGCATGAAATGTTAAGCGAGCGTCATACACAATTCCTAAGTCCTTGCAAGTCACCATGTGTTTCAACGACGTGTCTTTCATTTTATAATGAAAATACCATCATACCACCCTGATGTGCATACAATATTTCAATATTCACCTAGTAGCAATTTAAGTACGGGAATGATTCTTCAAACCATAAATCATTTCTGCTAAAACGACAGTTTCAACGGCAGAGACGTAAAAAAAATGAATAAACCCCTCCGAATTTTCGCGAATATTCGCTTGAGATGTCTCAAACGAAATGACATTTTACGAAAACTTTGTGTTATTACCGCTTCACAATTAAAGCTCTATAAATTAAACATTTCTGAACGTAGCCGTATAGTAAAAACTGTTTTAGAAAGGTTACAAAATAAGCTTTCGAATTATTGTATTATGAATAAATATTAACATTTGTAAATATTAAAATTTAGAATGCAAACATTAAAAAAATGTAAAAATGACTCACGTGATATTTTTATATGAAAAAGGTACTAAAATCACAGATTATGTAAATAACAATATTTATTATATTGTATAAATGTATAATAAACACTTTTGTCACCTCCTTTTTATATCATTTCATATAAAAATATTTAATAAAAATTAACAATGTCGAGCGGGGTCGAGCCGCCGGTCCGAAATTTGGCGGGAAAAATTATGTGTCAGATTGCGCGAATGACAGAATATTCTATGGACAACTTGAATAGGGATGCACAGCTTGTTCCACTATCGACCTTTTACTTTTTGTTTTAGGGATGTCACTAAAAGAATAACGGAGTTATAACGGTTTCTATGGAGACACACGCGTTGACGTATAAACACGCTTATTGTACTTGACTGCTGTCGTATTTCTAACGCATATATAATATCTGCTTAAGTTCGTGACCGGGACAAAAAATAACCTTACCTCTTTTTATCGTGCGGTGAAAAATAAATTTGGGTGACATGTTTTACGATTTTCACGGTCAAAAGTGTTATTGTGATTTATTTTTGGCTTATTATGCCTTGTTGCGTAATCTCTCTCTTTAGCCAACGTTTCTGACAGCATTACAGTGTCCATCATCAGCCTTTACACCTGCCCTGATGATGAAACGCTTGCTAAAGAATTAAGTAGCGCAACACGGCATCATAACCCAAAAATAAATTTGGATGTTTGGAATTCGTCGGAAAAAAACTCTAATAAAATATCAAATATTTTCAAAAATTGTGGCCTACGTGTTGCCTTCGGCACAGATAATAATATAGGATCGTCTCTTAAAAACTCAAAAAGTAAAGGTCCTCGCTACCCAAATAAAAAAAAACAAGTGTGCAATTCATACGTGGTAGAAGTGAAACCTTCAGAAAACTAAAGTAGAGAAGAATAAAGAGGACACTGATTATTCTATCTCATTCTCTCGCAGGCTAAATCCTATAGATGTACGTGTTTGCCTCTTTTTAATGTCGTAATTTTTCGTTTCATCGAGTTTCAAATCACAACGGTGCTAAAAAAATGGTTGTATCTATTAATTTCCATGTAACGAATGCAAAGCTATGTTATGTTGAAAAAACTGAAAATTAATATTTTGTAGAAAAAAACAATAAAATATAAGAAAGAAGAAAATTAATTGATGGAAATTTGACAACATTGTACGACGTGTAACATCAACGACGTACGAATGAATGAACGATGTGATGTGAACGAATGAAGAACGATCATGCAAGAAGTGTGTGCTATTTTTTGGCGTTGTTTTGCGGTCAGTCTCTCTCAACCCCTGCGGTGAAATGGCGTGATGGTTAGTTTTAGGAACAAGCTTTGCCTTTGACTGACCCAGCCCTGCTCAGTAGCACATGTACGTTCTGCCCAATTTAGTCATTATATTCGCAATGCTGCACAAGGTACAATAGCTTACCTAACCTCAATTAATTATTATCGACAACCGAGCTCACCTTAACCGTTCAACCCTAAAATATAATACTGTGTAATTATGTACAAGAAATAATTTCTATAACGCAATTTAGTTCGATGTCATACCAAGAACCAGTATCCCAAGTTATCAAAGCGATGGGTAAAATGGGTAGTCTATTATTCTTCTAGAAGAATATTCTATTAGAAGTTATGTTAACCTGTCAAGGGCCAGGGTTTTTTGGAAAAATTTTTGGAAATTACCTTAAGAACAAGAATGGAGGAAGCTATTCTGACTTTTTCCTTGGTACAGTTTCTTTATACAAAAAATTTAAAATCGCATCCAAATTATTTGAATTAATATTCTTTTTTGAAATTCCAATCTCGCGCGCGGGCGCGTTCCTGGCCTTTGAAAGGTTAAGAGTTAAGATTGTCAAAAAAAATCTAAATAATGTACCATTGTATTTAGTAAAAAACACACTCAATTGATTTAAAAATAAGAAAAATAAACTTGTAAACGCGCGATGTACTAAAGCGATTTACGAACGTATTGCGAAAGAGGAGATCGGAAAAGATTGCAAGGTCGATGCAAACGTAATTAACTAACAAGTTAAGGAACTACTATATTGGTTTGGGGTTAGGGCAAGCAAAGCGGTTGGATGGAGGAAGGTGTGACAGGGGTAAGGGTCGACCGAGATCTCGGTCTCGGTCTCGGCATTCTCGAGAAATTCTACAAATTCTACCGAGAACCCTATCTCGGTACTCGGCGAAAGATTCTCGGCCATAACCGAGACTGTTATAAGTATGTACGGTATAGGATAATGGGATTCAAATCTACCGCGCGCGTCAACATTCGTCGTTTGGTGTCAGTGCATGAGAGTGAACAACATGATGATGTGTGCTACAACCTCATGTTGTTTAGTTTTGATTTTTAAAACTTTTTGATTTTGATTACTTAAGCCGCCGCTACCCGAATTTCTACCGATGTCTCTCCTTTAAACATTTGAAGTTTTTAAGCTCTTAAAAAAATATGTGTTATTTTTGAAGATAGTGTCTAGACGCGATCCACGTCGAAACGCAAATTATTTACAATTCCGTCGATAGAAAAAAATCGCTAAATATGAACCGAAAATTATTTTAAACACGTTTGTGTCAGTTATTTTAGAAGTTATAGTTGTGAAACAATTCACAATGTTTCGTTAAATGATACTTAAGGTACCTTCCACGAGATTTTTGCTCTATTTTAAACGAATCGTGTTTTATTCAATATTTTCGCAATTTTCGCATCGATTTTACCGCTTTAAATATTAGCGCGCTACTCTAACATTCGTATAGTGTAAATCTCTCCAACTTCTTCTTTTTGAGCGCGGATGCAGCGCCTTTAAAAAAATATTATTACATTCATAAATATACTATATCATGCAAAAATAGCGCATTTTCATTTTTTTCCTCAATTTATCGATTCTCGGTCTCGGCCGAGATTTTAATTTATGCTCGGTCTCGGCCGAGAACGAAAAACCGGTCTCGGTCGACCCTTAGACAGGGGAGACAGTCAGTGCCAAAGTCAGGCGTGCCAAAACGCACGTGTGGCTGGAAGAAAAGTCAGAGACCAACTAGGAAGATGTAAGTATTTACTTGAGTCGGTTAATGTCATACCATGACACGATAAAAAACGTGTGAATTGTGAAAATTGTGTGACGTTTTGTTCAATTCCATCCCATTTCTTCAGAGAAATAATAAAAATTTATTATTTTTAATTTTAATTTTTTTCTTTTTATTTAAGTTTCTTCACACAGAAAATATTTAGGAAAAAAATCACTCAGGGCCTATGACATCTTTGGGGATTTTGATTTATTCAGTTCCACGTAAAGAATTAAAACACGTGCTAATTTTATTAGCTATAAGGTAATAAATAATATGACGTCATGTTAACAGAAGAATTTGAACTAAAACTTATGTGTATAGCTTTTATATACTTTATTATTACTTCTTTTCATTATTTCTCTTCTCTCTTTGTCAATACTATTTTCTTATTGTGATTTATATTTTATTTTGATTATAATTTATATCTGTTATTTCACTAATGGCATCTCCACCTAATAAATAAGCCTGCATTTACTCATTTATTTATTTATTTATTTATTGTTGTTATACGCCCGTAGGGGCTTTTACATAGATTAGAAAATAATATTTAATATATCTAGGATTACACATACATAGAATTTATACCAAAAGTTATAAAAAGTGAAAAAACTTTTAAGAATATACAAGTAGTTTTTAAAGAAAAAAACCACTTGTATATTCTTGTGGAAAACCGTGAAATATTTTAAACAATGTAATATTTAACAATAACATAGAACAAAATATAATATAAACATTACAATAACAAATCAAATCGTTAAATATATTATACCCATGTTACAATAATTTGTAGGATTCAACAAAGTGTTGGTTTAAATTGCATTTTAGAATGTAAAGGGAATCAGCAAATACATCTACAATACCACCAAACTTGTTGCCTAAATAATGCATCCTATTGGTAAGTGAGTGTGATTGATAGTTAGTTGTGTATGTGTTGCAAAAGAATGTTATATTATGTCTAGTATTCCTTGTCGGTACAAGAAGTTTAATAGTAGAAACGATGGCAGGGCTGTCAATTAGGTTGTTCATAATTCTGTACAATAAAATTAGGTCTGAAATGATTCTTCTGTCAGACAGCGTAATTAAATTTAGTCGATTCATTAAACTTAAATAATTAATGTTTTCTATTGGAATTTTGAGTTTGAAATTTAAGTACCTAAGAAATTTGTGTTGAACTCGTTCTATTTTGTTAGAGTGTACTTTATAGAAAGGGGACCAAATAGGTGAATTATATTCAACTTGACATCTAACTAATGAAATGTAGAGTGTTTTCATGCAATCCAAGGACTTAAAATCAGTTAGGGTTCTACAAAGGAAGCCAAGAATCTTTAAAGCCTTATTAGTTATATTATCTATATGTGGTGTGAATGTTAAGTTTGAATCGAATATAACTCCCAAGTCGCGAATTTGTAATACTGGTGTTAATTTAACATTATTAAAATTATATTCATGTAAAATATGAGAATGAGTTCTGGAAAATCGTATTACTTGACATTTCTCAGTATTTAAAAATAACATATTTTGTTCGCACCATTTAAAAAATTCATCTAAATTAGCTTGTAAAATTAGGCAATCATATATATTTCGTATTTTTTTAAACAATTTTAGATCATCTGCAAAAAGTAGGACTTGTACATCTTTAAATATATTTACAATGTCATTAATGAATATTAAGAAGAATATTGGGCCGAGGTGGGACCCTTGCGGGACACCACTTGTGGCCTCGAATACATAGGATTCTATAAAATTAATCCTCACACTAAGCACTCTATTACTGAGGTAACTAATAATCCATGTCAATAAACTTCCTTTAATGCCTAACAGTCGGAGTTTGGATATAAGAATGTGATGTCGAACCTTATCAAATGCTTTACTGAAATCAGTGTATATAGAATCCACTTGTTGTTTCAGACTAAGGGATTCGGATATGTAATTATTATAGATAGTTAAATTACTTAAGGTAGATCGACCTCTGATAAAGCCATGTTGGTTAGGAACAATAATATTGTTGATAGGTTTTACAATGGTATCTAATACTAATGACTCGAAAAGTTTGGGTAAAGCAGACATAATACAAATAGGTCTATAGTTTGATATATCGCTTTTGTCTCCTTTTTTATGAATAGGCGTTAAATAACTCTTTTTCCACAGAGCCGGAAAACAGCCAGATGCTAAGGATTTGTTAAAAAGTTTTTGTATGGGATATATCAAACTATCAATGCAAGTTATTAAAAATATGGGAGGAATACCATCAGGTCCAGCAGATTTATTACTATCCAATGCGTTTATGCCATGGTGTGAACGATTATAATTAAGGCGATCCAATAGTCCAGGAAAAAATCGAAATCGGAATTCACGCCCTTTATGGGAAGAGTTTAAAAATACTTGAGAAAAAGCTTTTGGAAAGGTTGGAAAAGGTATTTGATAATTTATTTTTACATGTTGATTTCGAAAAGGCCTGTAAAAAATATTAATTCCTTTTTTATGAATTGTTTGTTGTAATAAAACTGAAATTTAAAATTTATTTCACGAAACTAAGCGTCGCGGAGTCACTGATACGAAATAGGTGTGCCCAGTGCAAGGTTCTTGTGCCCATGCCATAAGGGTCACTTCAAGAATCCAAATTCGTAGATTGCGGGCCGTATTGATTGATGTCAAAAATAACAACGAGAAAATGCATATTTTATTTTATTTTGTTAAGTTCTGGCGTAAATATGAAATTTTTTTTGCGATTATTATAAAATAAACTGAATTTGCCACATTATACAATAAAACCATATCCGAAAAGGGGTTTATAAATAGGAGAGTTTGGATCTGAAAGTGTTTTTTATAGGCCTTATACTTTATTTTTTTATAGGCTTATTAAAAGGCTTATATAAAAAAAAATTATCGATATTTTTAAGGGCCAAGGTATTTTCTACACGCAGTATTTAATTAAAGCGTCTACAATACTTCTAAGCGATAAAATTTTCAAAACAAAAATACACGATTTTGTATGATTTTGCATTATTCACTATGGCTTCATCTTAACGTGTTAATATCTATGCACACCTACTGGCAATTTCAATAATGCAATAGTAAACAATCTGTAAAAGTTTCAAACAATATATAATTTATTTTAAAGACCTTTTAGTTGGGATGTAGGAGTAGTTTACGTTAATTAATTGTTTATGCGTTTCCAAAATGAACAGTTTAATTTTCGAGAGTATTTTTTTCCATTTATGTAGTCTAGATATGTAGCAATGCAAGGTTTGTTTCACAATAGGCCACTTGCATGGATTTCAGAACGACTCGGAAAAAATCGTGTGGATAGATCTTTTTACTAAGATTACGAAAATGTTAGTAAAATTTTGTAGAAATGTACAGTTTTTTTTATTTTTAAATAAATAAATCCATTATTTGGGCTCGTGACGTCACTACATGAAAATGTCCCGTCTCCGAAAATGTTCCTATTAATTTTGTAAAATTCCATACTGTTATATTTTTTTTATATGGCATCACTTTGATTTCAGGTGAATTTTTGATTTCGTTCACTAGATTTATTGTTTGTTCTCTGCGAACTTATCATTTGGTTTGAATTTTTGACAGATGTTGTGAAGAGAACCCCGTACAATTTAGATGTCAGTGCGTTTTTTAGAGGTATAATGGTTATGGTGCTGATTTTATCAAAATCAAATTTTATAATATTCTTATTATTATTATAATTTACAAGTACAAGTATATTACATTGGATTTATTAATATAGACGTTGTACATAATAATGATTTATGATCAATAAGATGGATCAAGGAAAAAAATATTTATGAGATGTAATATTTTTGGTATGCCTCGTTATTCTCCTGTGCCATTCGTGTGAAAAACGTTCTTTTTTTTTAAATGATTTTCGGCTATGTAATTATTGTTTTTTCTCACCTATAAAATCATGTCCCGTCTTTCCGGTTTATAAAAAATGGTCTGATTTTTCAGATTGAAATTTTCAATAAATCCCCAGGGTTTCAAAAATACGATTAAAAAAATAATAATAATGCAGAATGTCTTAGAATATTTTCCTAAACCGGAAAATTTTTTTAAAAAATGTGATGCAAGTGGCCTATTTCAAATTTATCTCCCATTCGAAACGAGAGCGACGGAAAACTGCCGACAGGTGCCGCGTTTTACCCGTGCAACTTTTACTCGAATTAATTCTAACTATTTTTCAACAGCTTGATGCCTGATGAATTATTAATAAATGCAGTGTTTTTGTGATTTTTATTATTTTTTTTAAATTTCGTTATGTTCTTTTTATTATTACTAACTGTTCAACCATCACCCCGTTTACCCACAGGGGTGTACCGCCAAACAACACGGTCTTGAGACACTCCCCTCATATAATTGACATCGTCTCATAAATATACCCTTAAATTATTCTGACTTTTGATATGGTCTGACTCAAGTTTTTGCTTGTTCCCTACATCTTTTACCATTCACATTCGCGTCATATATTCTTATTACACTGCTTTCTTCGTGCATTTGACGGCCGGCGTAGTCTAGGGGAAAGGCTCTCGACTCGCAATCCGAAGGTCGTGGGATCGAATCCCGGCGTGGGCAAATAAATTGTATTTGATTAAGGCGTCGCATCCGCGCTCAAAATGAAGAAGATGGAGAGATATGTAATTACGAATGTTGAAGGATCGCGTTAATATTTAAAGCGATAAAATCGATGCGAAAAATGTGAAAATGTTTAATAAAACACGACTCGTTTAGAACAGAGCAAAAATCTCGTGGAAGGCGTCTTAAGTATCGTTTAAAGAAACATTGTGAATTTTGTTCACAACTATAAATTGTAAAATAATTGAAACAAGCGTGTTTAGTGTTTATCATAATTTTCGGGGCATACTTTTAGATTTTTTTCTATCGAGGGAATTTCATGTAATTTGCGTTTCGGCGTGGAACGCGTCTAGATATTATATTAAAAAATAATATATATTTTTTTAAGAGCTTAAAAACTTCAAATGTTTAATGGAGATATGTAAGAAATCGGTAGCGACGGCTTAATTTGTGTCATTTCACAATTAATTCATTTAAAATAATATATAGTATATTTACGGCATGTTCCAGAGTGGAAGATTCTCTCAGTATAGCCCTGGTGTACGACCACCATTCAGAATTGAAATGTCACATGAAATGGCTTTAGCCGTGTTTGGTGACCAGATCTGAATAGCCAGGTACCTCAACACCTTCCTCTTCCCATACCCTTCCTCTCCCCACTACCTTCAGCCTCACAACATACCCCAATTGGTGACGCCATAGTCTCACTGGCTCCAGACGGGAGCAGCTGCGACTCTTGTGAGGTATTCATATAAATAAAATACAAACTTCCTCAAAATGCCCATTTAGGCGTCCCTTGTAGGCTGTTCCGGTTGGTATCAGCACTCCATTGAGACTGCCAACCTCGAATCTTTTAAACGTTGTTTTGACTCTGGTAATTTCCCAGCAGAAAAAGCTTTCACAACGACAAAGCTCAGAGTTCGAGTAGTACTGCTTTAGACAATTAGATCTGATTTGGAGTTAAAGCTTACTGAAGAGAGGTGAGTTTTGAAGTACTCTTTGAAAACTATATTGAGTTTTGCATTCTAAATTCCCACAAGTTCGTAATATTTGAGTTTATTCCAAGGATTTGATGCCTCTTAATTCAAAATCAGGCTGCAAAGGATCCAATCAATGATCAAATCGCAAACATGATTATCCAAGTTCTCCTAGAATCGATATACTTCATTTGCATACTGGACAATATTTTGTCAAAGGAAATTAATACACTCACGTCCTGCGTGGCTAAATACGTCCCTTTCATCGTCTTTCATTCTGAATTTATTTTCAAATGTGTAACGTCGGTATGTACACCCAACGTTTATTTACTTGCGGTTTGTTCGTGGAAATGCATACACCAAATTAATTGCAACGTGGAGGGTTTGGTTTATTTATGATTGCAACTGCACTGACTGATAACACAGTCATGTTGTCACAATTTTAGCTACAGTGGATTTCGTGTGTACCGTGCTTGCATTATGTGTAAATGACACGTATTATTTTTAATTCCATGACAGTTGTTCCTCCGGCAGATGGTCCCCCGGCATACTTATATACGAAATGCAGTCGATGTAGGGAAAATACGATGTCTATCTTTATATTAAATTTTACTAAATGTCCCCGTTTTACAGTAGTGCAATCCAAAAGCAAAGCCGCTCAATACCTATTGTAAGTATAATTGTCAAAGTTGGGAATTTTAAGCGATTTCTTATTTTCTGTACAGTGTACCCACGAATCGTCTTAAACCATGGTGTACTAACTCACTGTTTGCCATTTCTGTATTAGAGATTGAAATTAGTCCCTTATTTTCTAAATCATGAACTTGCTCTGGCAGAGAGAACCAATCCAAGAAATACTGTCTTTACCAATCGTAGACTTTTCTTGATTCTGAAATATGTATGTAATATGTGTTATTTTAAACACCAACGCATTTATATTCAATCCTTAAATTCAGACTTGAAGACATTTAAATTCAGTCACGAAGATAATAAAAACATTTTGTTTAATAAAATTATTTTTAAGTCGTGAATCTTCTCGTGTTTATTTACCTGTACATTTCATTACTCACTAAGGACTTTTACCGTTCATTTAGTTTCTGTTTGACTTTTTATAGTACACGATCGATTTAAGACGATCCATTTAAAAATGAATGTTCTTTGTTTGTCCCGAATGCGTTCCTATACCATTCATCCGATTGCAATGAAACTTTGGTGAGCTCTGGCATTATGAGTTTATACAATAATGTTACGTTTGTTTGTTTGTTAGGCGGCGCACGAGTTGTTTTAAAAATGTGAGTATTTTACACAGTTTAGAGGCAGGGAGGAAAAGCGAAAGGAAATGACGGAAAGAGGGTTGAGGGGGGGTCGCGGGAGGGGGGCAAGGGAGGAGGGAATTCGGGGAAGGTGGAAGGGGAACGCGGTAGGGAAACACCGGAGAGGGGAGATGGAGGTTCCCGGGAGAGAGTGAAGGCGGGGAAAGTGGAAGGGAACGCGGGACGAATGGGGAAGGGCACACAGGGGAGTGGCGGAGGGGTGGGGATGAGGGAGGGGCAGATGGAGGGATTGCAAAGGAGACGTAGGAGCGGTAGAGGATAGAGGGGGGGGGGTAAATTTTGAAAATCCATGTTTCTTACGCTGACAGCTGCGAGAATTGTGTATTTCGTTTAGTTTATTATAGTATAGTGGCAGGGAGGTACTTAAGAAGAGGAGAATCCGGGAGAAGGTTGGGAAACGAAGAAAGGATGGTTCGGGGGAAGGCGGGGAAAGAGGAAGGGAAACGGAGGAGAAGAACGGGACCGGAAAAGGGACGCATGGAAAAGGGACACAGGGAAGGAGGGGGGACGAGGGAGTGGAAGGAGTGGGATTGCAAAAGAATCTTAGTAGCGCTAGGGGATAGCAGGGGGTAAATTTGGAAAATCCACGCTTCTCACAATCTTCTGATTTATTTGTTGGAAATTTAACCAGTTGGAAAAACAATATTGTGAATCCTAAAGCACTTCAATAAACAGAATTAAAATACGAACACTTTCTTTCGTTGATTGGCATTGCAACGCATGCCGGGTACTCGATAGTTTATTAATAATTGACCTAGAAGAATACACACAAAATAAATAAAATAATACAAGTGATGGGCTGAAAGTAGGTTCACATTAGTAGGTTTAGTACGGTTGTGTAAATTAAGGATAAAAATACCGATTTAAGATTATTTTTGACCTACAATTGAAATGCCCATTTATGACGTGTTTGATGTTTTGTGGGAAACTATTTATTGCCATGTAATTAGAATCGTCTTGGAAGGTATTATACTTGTGGGTATTATGAGATTTTGGGTAAATCTTGTTTTATGTTTATGTTGTAAGCCTTTTAGAGGAAATTTATAGGGATGTCTGTGAGAGTAGAAGATATTAAGAGGGCATTACCAGAGAAAACCAGAAATATGTCATTTTCAAATCAGATTTTAGATGTATTGACTCTTTTCCACAAAAAATTATAAATGGATTTCGAAAGATTGTTCTTTTATCTAGCATTCGCATGTAATAAATTTTGAGAAAATTTTTTAATTTTCAGTATTATAAGGTTATTCCATAGGTCGTTGGCAGATTTGTTAAATTTTCAAAAGAGATTTTGTATTATACCACACCCATTTCAAATAATAAAATCGTGCAGTAAAATAAATCAATACATTTTCTAGCAAACGCATGTTTTAGAATTTGAATTTTAGTTTCAATAAAATCATTAAAAAATATGTACGTACATGTGTATTTATTTGCGCACTTACAAACTAATATATTTCAGATGTTTTTAACATTCTTATTAAATTTTGACATTATTAAAAAATGACAAATACTTATAATAAAAAATAACTACAAAAAGTACATTATTTTAATAGTTTTATCGTCACGCCTTTCAGCATTTTTGGATGAAGGTATAAATTAGAGCTAATTTGAATTGAAGTAAAATCGATATTGAATTAAAATTTTAAAAAGCTGGTACGGAGAATAATTAATCTTTCTCATTGTAATCGCCCTGCACGATCGTAAGAACAACTTTCGACGAAATGTGGATTTTCGTCCGCTGGCTGGTTAATCGCTCTTAATAAGTAGATATAAATATATAGCTAAAAAATACATATATAAAAAATACACTGCTTCAAATACACAAAGACTATTCTAAGAAGTCGCACCACGCCATGGTCCGCGTTGAGAGCAATAGGCAAAACACAGTGGGTCGCTTGTGTACGCCATTAATGCATACCAGTTTTGCACAACACTACTACATGTACAATGGAGTGGTGTGGTTTAATCAACTAGTAATAGAGCTGAGATTAGAACCTGAATACAAAAAATTCAAAAATAAATTAAACAATAATATCTTAAATAATTTAGCCACTTAAAACCGCATTAACCTTTAATTAACAATACTTATTCAAAAATTTATTTTATATTATTATTTTTTTTTTACACATTTGATTTATGTAAGTACGTAAATATAATGTATGTGTTATAATTTTTAATTTTAATTTTTTTAATTTAAAAAAAAATATATAATTTTCTCTTCCCTTTACACACGAGTAGTTACACTCTCGTAAAGGTTATATATTATATACAGTTTATACTGTTTCTAATCAATGTTGCATGCTAGTATTTAATGATTTGAGTTTAATCTGATTGTAACCTGAAAATGTAATTACATAAATGTATTTACTCATGATTATATTACATGTATATGTATATAAAAAGTAAAATAAAAAATAAAAAAATATTTATATTCATAACTCATGGTAGACAGAGTTTGTATTTTTATAATATCTTCGTCTCCTCTAGAAAGTATCAGTTCCAATATATCAAATCTTCTGAATTACAGGTGCAGCGGGGTTCATTTTACAGCTCAAATTTTACTACCTTAAATTCGAACTCTCGTAAAATTGGAATCGTCTGACCCGTCAAATCAAATCTGCAATCATAAAATAGTACAATTGGTACCCATTTTATCGACATTTAAACAACATATTACTGCTCATTTTGCAAAAGTTTCAAAGTGTCAATAATATTATTTATTTCTGCGAACATTACGTAATACCACAGCAACATTTACGATCCACTTACTTTTGTTTACGTTTATGGGAAACTTTTGGTGATACGTAATTATCAAATATACTTGTTTAATTTTAAGATGAAAACTTCTTTAGCACCGTTGTGACTTGAAACCCGATGAAATGAAGAAGCGACACTAAAAATAGACAAACACGTACATCTGTAGGATATGGTCTGCAAGAGAATGAGGTAAAATAATCGGTCTCCTATTTGTGCGGTTCTTCGTAACCTTCCCCCCTTGTCTACTTAGTTTTCTGAAGGTTTCACTTCTACCACTTGTGAACTGCATACTTTTTTTTTTTAAATATATGTTATGATGAATTTCCACTTCTTCTGTTTCTTTTCTCTCGAAGGTTGGCTGTCATTGAATTATGAGTTTTGGGATATTTCTTTTTCTCTTCATCTTTTATAAGGGATCTTTCATGAGGGAAATCTTCTATCATCCCTCATTATTTTCATTTTTCGTACTAATATTATACGAGAAAAATCTTATTTTGTGTATTTTTTTTCTTTCATCTTTTACAATTATCTTTCAAGATGTAGATCTTCGTTCATCTCTCAGTGTGTCCAGGAGTGACGGACAAAAGAATTCATCCTTTCCATCGCGATCCAAATCCTGCCAAGAGTCCTGCTGAAGAGGTCAAAAGATCTCCCTTAACCAGTCTTTCCCGAACCGGCCTGCCACGCAGCTGGTGGGCAGACGCATCCGCCGCCAAGATCCGGACAAACCTGACCCCATGAACCCTGTGTTGGTTATCCAATAAATGCATCCTGGGGCAGCGGTACCCATACCCGCCTCCCAAATTGAATTGCTTGTAATTGGTTTTAACTGTGGTTATAACTTGTAACTAACTAAACTAACATAACCATCAAGCCGTGATCCCTCAGGGGTAGGCAGAGAGGAAGGAACGCCAAATAACTATGTCTCCGTTGTCGAGGGGTAAAGTTCTCGACAAACAATCCGGAGGTCGCAGATTCAAATCCCGGCTAGCGCAAGTAAATTTCATTTGATTTATTTGTAATATTTCACAATTTAATCACTTAAAAATAATATAAGGTATATTTGCGCCACTTTCCAGAGTAGAATATGCTCTCAGTATTGCCCAGGTGTAAGAATCCCGGCGTGGCAAATTAATTTTATTTGATTAATTTAATCTATGTATTTCACAATTTATTAATTTAAAATAATACATAGTATATTTGCGGCAAGTTCCAGTGTTCAAGATACTTTCAGTATCGCCCTGGTGTAAGACCACCATTCAGAATTGAAACGTTGCTTGAAATGGCTTTAGCCGTGTTTGATGACCAGATCTGAATAGCCAGGTACTTCCCCACTTTCCTCTTCCCTATCTCCTTCCCCTCCCACCATCTTCAGCCTCACAACATACCCCAATTGGGGATGCCATAGTCCCACTGGCTCCAGACGGGAGTAGTTGGGACTCTTGTGCGGTACTCATGTAAAAAAAAAGGTATGATGTCTTGGTTCTACCGGTATTGCAATGGAAGGTGTGTTTCAGGCCAAATGCGCGCTCAACATACGTACACAGTTGACATTAGTAACATCAAAACTCGGTCTTGACTTCACTCGGCCGTGGAATGATTTGCATTTCCTCTCTCCTACAACATTCGTACATGTATCCTTTATCCTGTATACAGCTTTCCTCTCCACACAAAAAGACCCTCCACACAGCATCTCCAAATATGACAATTAATTTACTAGGGACCTTCTATGTGAAGTTAATGTAAAAAAAGCGTGGACAACAAGATACAACGAAATACGGAAAACAGTAGATAAATGATTCTGAAACCCTACCGGGGGGCATATTTACAAAACCTATACCGATTCAGTCGCGGTAACGACAATTTACATTTTAAATATACCTCTATATTGGTTAGTTAATCACATTGCAAAAAAAAAATTGTTCTAAAATCTAGATAAAATAATCTTTCTGATGTGTATATTAGAAATTAAATTTTTTATTTCTAAATATTTAAATTTTAATATTATTCCCATATATTGTAAATACACCTCTATATTGATAATTTTTTATCACTTTGCAAAAACAAAAATTGTTCTAAAAATCTAGATAAAATAATCTTTCTGATGTGTATATTAGAAATTAAAATTTTTATTTCTAAATATTTAAATTTTAATATTATTCCCATATATTGTAAATACACCTCTATATTGATAATTTTTATCACTTTGCCTAAACAAAAATTGTTCTAAAATCTAGATAAAATAATCTTTCCAATGTGTTTATTAGAAATTAATAATTTTATTTCTAAATATTTAAATTTTGATATTGAAAATTTAAAGCGACTGAAACGCGGTAGGGATTGTAAATACGCTACCGGGGGCACCATTGAAGAAAAATGACGATAGAAATATTTTTCTGTTTTCCCCGAAGGTTAAATACGGCAGATTATGTATTTTATCGTTTTATCAAATCGATTTATGGAAATATTATACAGGTATCAATCGCCCAATAAATAAATGAATTAATTCGAAGCAGATCAAGGCAGATTGTTTAATTATTTTTTTTTGTTCTGCTTGCCGAAATAAATTCTACTAAGACATATTTATATTTAGTGACCAGCTGACCCGACGAACTTCGTAGTGCCTCAGAATCAATAACTGTAGTGTTAACTTATTAGCTGAATTAAATTCAGTTAAAAATTAAACAATGAAGCAATTATCGATGCGCAACCGTCCGTGTTTTGTTTTTGACAGTATCAGAGATGACGTTGTGTACGGATTTATATTTTTTGTGATTTTCTTACTTTTCCACTTGCGTCAATTGCGTTTAATTTTCTTTATACGTGAGAGGGAGATTTATTATAATTATTTTATTTTCCTTTGGAGTGCTATTGACGACATTTAGTGTGTAAGAAAGAGGGGCAGCGTTATATGTTTAAGAACAAAAGCAAAACAATCAGCGCATTGACATTTGACGTTTTAGAATTTTTGGAATTCACTCACTATTCAATATTATATTTGCAGCAGCTCTTTCAAAAGATGAGAATTAGTTTCATACAAAATATACGAGGAAAAGATTTTTCTATATAATTTTTTTCGTGAATGTTGAATAGCTATTCTGCTATTCGGGGAGAAGACAAATGCAACAAATCAAAGATCATAAAAATAGGTCCAGCCGTTCTTGAGTTTTAAATAATGCAACTAACCCGTGTTTAACCGGTGCATTAAAAATGTCAACAATATCCCTCTAATCATTAAGGGCTCTCCTCACGACACTGCGTCTCGTTCTAGCCGCACTTTTAACAAACAAGCTAGTTCGCTCAAACCCATGCCCTCTGCAGGCAGTGTCGTGTGGGAAGCCCCTTACCCAAAATCTTAATACAGCAATAAATATTTTTTTTATCGAAAAATTTATTATTACTCACAAAAACTACCATTATAATATCGTGGGGTAAATCCTACAACTATGTTTTTGATTCACACTAAAAGCATTACTTTCTTTCCTCATCTATGAATGCCACAAACAGAAAAGTCCTAATAAAATTGGGATCATCGAGTTATTTGAATATGTATCCCCAAAAAACGGTATCGTTTAATCCAATAGTTAAACTCTCGAGTTACCTACGTTTTTTTCCATGTTTCAATTAGACTATTAGACTTAGCTAGTTGTAGCACTAAATTACTACCCGAATTTCTACCGATTTCTTACATATGTCCTTAAAACATTTGAAGTATTTAAGCTCTTAAAAAAATATATGTTATTTTTGAAGATAATATCTAGACGCGTTCCACGCAGAAACGCAAATTATATGAAATCCCTTCGATAGAAAAAAATCGCAAAGTATGCCCCGAAAATTATAATAAACATGTTTGTTCCAGTTGTTTTACAAGTTATAGTTGTGAAAAAATTCACAATATTTCTTTAAATGATACTTAAGACGCCTTCCACGAGATTTTTGCTCTATTTTAAACGAGTCGTGTTTTATAATTATTTTATATTTATTTTCACAATTTTCGCATCGTTTTTATCGCTAATATTAGCATGCTCCTCTAACATTCGTAATTACATATCCCTCCACCTTCTTCTTTTTGTGCGCGGATGCGGCGCCTTTTAGTTGCATTTTTTTGAAGTAATAACTAGGTAAGTCTTCCATTTTTGTAAACAAATACATAAAAAACATAATCAGCCATTTTCTCATTTCACATATATAAGTATTACGGAACAACACATCAATCTACGATTTAATAGCGAATGACCAGCAAACAAAAATTCCGATTTCGTCACCGTACGATTTCGACTAATATTGCTTTTAGAAGAGCGCCGCGGACACGTCTTATCGCTCCCGCATTCAAACGGATAAGGGATAATACTTCGAATATTGGTGCTTCGAGTTGGCAATATGCTCAAACACGTGATGTAAAAAATATATATATACTTTTTATGATTATTTTTTTATCGTAAGTATTTATAATTCTTCAATAATGTCTAAGCAAAATAAATGTGCAACTATTTTAAATATATTAACTAATTAATAATAGACCGTAAATAGACAGACAAAACAGAGAAATTTTCGTCATAAATATGTGCTCGGGTTTTTTAAAAATTATTTTATTTGAACTAAAATTATAATTTTGAAACATATGTAATTTATAATAATGCATGATTATATGATTTGAAATGTGTGTTGTATCGTACAAAATTTTGTTTGAAAATTTACAACATCTGCCAACAACCTACGGTAAAACCTTGTAGTTCTAAAAATAAACATATATTTTCAAAATAAAAACAAATTTTAACTAGATAAAAGAACAATCTTTCAAACTCAATTTATATTTTTTGTGGAAAAGAGTCAATACGTCTAAAATTTGATTTAAAAATGACGTATTTCCGTTTTTTTCTGGTTATTCCCTCTTAACGATACTTCTCAGTATAAAACAACGACTCCAGATACTAATATCTACAGCCTGTATGTCGGACGAATATCTACAGCTCATATGTTGGACTAATATCTATGAACTTCAGAATGAGGACTAATATCTACAGAGCTAAGGTCGGACGAATATCTATGACGGTCCCAATGGTGACTAATATCTATGGAGCGTAGGTGGGACTAATATCTACAGAGGGCAGCTGAGCAAGAGGTTGTACGGAAAACCTAACCTAACCTACGCAATATTACGTTATTCCAATATGCTATACATAATTGCAAATTCAACCTCTGCCAGTGCTGTAGATATTCGTCCTCACTTTGGCTCTCATAGATTTTAGTCAGCAGTTTGAGCTGTAGATATTCGTCCTCACTTTGGTTCTCATAGATATTAGACAGCAGGTTGAGCTGTAGATATTCGTCCTCACTTTGGTTCTCATAGATATTAGTCCGATTTGTTCAGTTTTTGGAATTCCTGTAGATATTAGTAGACGCCTCCTAAAACAAGCGATTTATCATATTGATTACCACATCTCATAATTCAATTTACAATCAAAGCTGATTCCAGCTGTTTGTGTAGTAATTACCCGAAGATATTATATAGGTATACAATATGTAAAATATTTGGATGGTCTATCATTTCCATAAGAAACCCGAAAACTTGTATTTTTGTTGAAACTTTTACATTTCTTTTCCCGGAATAAAAAACAGCAGAAACTACAATAGTCTGAAACTTCTTATTTGGAAAAACGGTTTTCTGATAAACTGAAAACCTATGACCTTAATATACATGGAACGTGGAAATGTGGGAACTGTGGGAATCGAAAACGTACGAAGAATAATGGTAATCGTTGGAGGTATTGGGAAAAAAACGAAATAGAATAAAGCATTTGGAGTGCAAAAGAGATGAATGGGCGAAAATAATACATAAAAACGAATTTGATGAAACGAATATCGAATGAAACAAGGAAATGATGCCCACTTTAGGGGTTTTTTTTATATACCTTATCATGTATTATATTATATTTTATGTTAGCTTGGAAGCACCTACCTAAGGAAGGAAATTTGATATTTCAATTTTTCATAATATGACAAATAATTATGTCCATCGGTCGTGATACCGGATTAGTAGGTTGTGTAATTTGTAATGTCATGTTATAAAACAATAACATATACACAACTAAACGGCAGTCTGAAATGTTAATACAATAATGAAGAAGACACTCCAAACGTTGTGTGTAATTGAGTGTTGTTGCGGTCGCAAATAGATTTCGAATCAACTGGACTGTAAATTATGTAGACACAACCATGGGAATATTTGGACAGTGGACACTGGAAGGGAATCAGGAATTCCCACAGCACGTTCTCGTGATATTATGCCAGCGAGGAATTACTTGGCTGCTCAATACACAAATCTCCGCACGAATTGATATTAAAGAACGGGAGATTAATAAGAAGATGATCATTGCACTTGTTACTTTAACAGACACCAATTACAAACACTGGACTGGCAATCATTGCAACAGAGGCTTCTTTAGCATAGTTGATATTAAAGAATTGAGAGATCAGATGATCATGGCACTAAGAGACTGACAGCTAGCTCCTTAAAAGTTATTGTTCCACATTGTCACAGGTAGATAGTTTTGGCACTTATTGTCAGATAGGATGGGTATGATATGGAAAGTATTTTGGATGGAAGAAGGGAGATATACATAGTTGCTTCAACAGTTGTACAGAAGAACTTTTTTGGTAGAGGATTTTTAATCAATGGTTGATTAATTGATTCGTTACTGAAAAGCATAACGAATTGAAATCAAAGTGTGTTTAATATTGTTTAGGGCATTTACACTATTATTTTGTTTTATGAATTAATGTTTGAGGATACTTTAAATCAGTGGTGCCCAACTGGTATTGCTCCAAGGGCTATTTTGAAAATCCCGATACGCCACGCGGGCACCGCAGAGTTATTAAAAAAACATAAGTGATATAAAGGAAACTACATTATACAATTACTCCACTTCTTATTTATTATTTTAATACTTACCTCACTTCAAACAGAATAGACCGGAACAGCAAAAAAACTAATTCGATACTTGGCTGTCCATATTTTCAGAAAGCTTCTAAAAGTCTGGTTGATAATCTTCTGTGCAACCCAAAATCATACAATTTTTAACGTGTTCATTAGTTAACATACTTCTGTATTTGGTTTTAATTACTTTTAGTTGAGAAAAAGCATATTCACATAGATAGGTTGACCCAAAAAATGCTTTAACGATGAGAGCACAGTTCCGTACGTTTTTGTATTTACCAGGGTCCATGAGCTTGAAAACTTCGTCGCTTTTATTGTCTGTGCTTTTACGGAAGATATCACTGCGAAGTGTAATAATTTCTAATTCAGCTTCCGTGTTATTAACGAAGCAATGGGTTTACATCAACGAAGCTAGTTGTGAAACATCGCTTTCGATAAATGTATTTTTGACAAAAATAAACAAAGGTTCCATACAGAAAATGTTGTCAAAACACCTTTCGAATTCACATTTTAACTTGTTCACACGGCGCAGATAAAATATTTCTTCCTATGGTAGGAGAGGGGGTCAGTTGAATTAGCGAGCGGCCACGGAGTGCGCATTTTTTGTACTGAATCTATGGAGTTGACATCTGTCACCCACCGGTCTTGGCAGCTCAATGTGAACGAGCTCTTATACTCCGCAAGATATTCAGCGTCCAAAAGGAGAGTAAACGAATGAAAATGTTGAAAAATTTTCTCCTGTAACTGCCTCTTCCATAGATCGATTTTTTAATGCTGAAATTGCGCTCATCATGTCTGATATGTGTTTTTCTTTTCCTTGTAGTGTTTACCTAGTATTAACGACTCATACCATACAGCGCAATTATTTAGTTGTTGATTTTTTTAAATTTATTTCACCAATATTGTACGCGGGCGCCTAGAAAACAGGCCGCGAGCTACCAGGTGCCCGCGAGCTACCGGTTGGGCACCACTGTTTAAATCTTCAAGTCAATGTAATGGGTTTCAATTATTACTTATTACTGGGTTTCTTGACTATTGTCAAGTACATAATACCCCCACAAATGTGAACTTTAAACATTTCTCAAGACTTCTTAATAAATTCAAGCGTAAAATTGAAAACAGTTGTGCCTGTTGAAACTTGGTTAAAGTTTTTAACGGTCTTTTACTGATTGTTAACAAATATTAAGAGATTAAAACTTAACGTTTTATTTCAAATATAAACCCTGATTAACAGTAAATTTGGGACAGCAATAATGAAGTATTAAAACAATTGATTTAAAAAACACAGCAGTTGTCAGAGAAGATTGTAATTAATCGACTGTGAGTGGCAAGGGCGTTTATAAGGAGGATGAGGGTTTAGGGTGTTGAGGAAACCCCCTTATATTTAGGTTTAACCCCCTTATATAGGTTCAACCCCCCCCCCCCCCCACCCCCTCACTAGCCTCAGTATTGCGTAGGAAAAATGAGAATAATATCATAGATACGAACACAACAATATTATTTGCACCATCTCTCTTATCAACGTGTGTAAATAATAATATGTGGTAAATGGATGTTCAAAAAAACTTTACAAGAAACACACCGCCACGCCACTACCCAACCTCTATAACCAACGCCACCTTTTAAATAAAATCCACATCGCTTGCTTGCCAGCACGTTGCCCGCTACCCGCTCCCTTTATTTATATACTAGCTGGTTCCCGGCATGCGTTGCTATCCATTTAATAAAGAAATTATTTCTCCCTGCGTGTCTTTTCCCATTCGTCCCGTTCCCGTTCCCCTTCCTCCACCCCATCCTCTCCCGCGTCCCCTTTTGCGTTCACACTCCGTCTCCTCCACCTTTCCTCTCCCCACTCCACACTCCCCCTTCCCCCGTACCACAAACCCCCCTCCCCCTCCTAACTCCCGCATTCCATACATTCAGTCCCGGTACATTCAGTTTTCAAACAGCTCGCGTGCCACCTATTGCAATTTTTTTATACAAATTCCATAATGCCAGAGCTTACCAGTAGTTTCATACAAACCTTGTCCTGACAATAACGAACACACAATAAAAAGAATTATCCAATTTGGTGCAGTCGTTCGGAAGTTATGCGCGTACATACATTTCGGCGATTCATTTTTATTTATATAGAAGATTTTAACGAATTTACACAGAACCCAAAGATATTCAAATACAAAAGAGATATGCTATGATGTCCGCGCGACTGTCGCCAGACTACGACCTAATCAGAGTAGTTTGCATACGAAAATAATTAGTTAATTTCGTTGATTTTTTTAAGGTTAACGTTCGTTTGGTTTATTCGATAATTATTCGTTCATTTAGTTTATTCGTTAATTGGTAAACAATATCGGCGACACCCGGAAGCGCAGTCCCACCTACCAAAAACTGCCGATAGGACGTCTATTTATATTTCAATATCTTTGACAAAACCTATGAAAAAAGCGGGAGCGACTTCATTTTATATTATGTAAAGATTTTTCAACCCCTCCCCCCCCCTCATGTGAACGCAACAGGTACAACGTTGGTGAGTGGGAAGAAACGAAATAAATAACTGAACAAATCCTTCCGGAAGGTTCTAGAAAACAGTCAAACATATATTCAGAAGTGATTTTATCATGTGCTGTAAAAGAAAAATTATCTACCGGAGAAGTAGAAAAGAAAATGACACTTTACGCCAATTTGAGCAACAGCTGTTGTTCATCAAACCACGAACAGAATAACATGTTTTTATTTTATTTTAAGAGTTCCTCGTTTCTGTAAGAAAAAAATATTGGTGTTATTTGTCATTTCGTGTGCTAAAATATATTACGTACAGTTTGTCAAATAAGAGTAGAAAATATATGAGGGCGCCACTGTTGATCAAATGGCAATACTAAACACATCACTCATGGTGTTAAAGTAAAGCCGTGTAATCTACATTTTTATAAAAAATTAAAAAGGCATAATAGTTGTAAAAATATTTTTTCATCGCAGTATAGATACCCGCCGATCTCAAAATTAGAATTGAATATAGGTATATTATTATTATACTTTTGCAATTCTGTGTTACCATAATGAAGAATAACTATAATGTAATAAAATATAAAGCACAGTTTAGAAATTGCTCACATTTATTTAATACTAGATAAAGTACCTAGCGTTGCCTGGGCTTTAGATCATATATTTAATTTTAGATCTGAATATATTTAACTCATTCAGATCTAAAAGTAGTGTAACTAAACTCACCATTAGTGATTCTTCCTTTCTATCTATTGTTAAATTCAAATTTATATTAAATTAAATTAAAGCAAATCGCTTTATAAATCACCTTTTAATCAAATTTATGTCATGAAGAAAAAATGTTTTTTTAAATGTGGTTTACTGTGTTCTATACATTCAGTGTCATTGCACTTCAAAAAAATATTTGACAGTTAAATTGGTGTTGCCAGTGTACAAATTTAGTTGTTCCAGTTTTTATATTTTCTACTCTTTTTGACAGACTATAGGTATGTGGTAAATATACAATTACGTAAGTACTTATATTACGGTATTGGGTACTTATTTTAACGAGGCGAGGGGGATTCCCGTCCTTCATTTTGGCTAGTCTCTATTGTACCTGTCCCCTGTCCCACTCATTTTGGCTCTGGCGTAGATTGGAGCGAGTGAGACAGCCGTGAAGCGATCGCTACGCGTCTATCTCGCTCGCTCCAGTTTGTGAGGCCTTTTTATAAATAGTCAAATTGATATTATCTTATTTTATGATAGAAATGCCGTTGTGAAATGAAAATAATTGAATTTACCTAGACCTAGATATTTAAGACAGGACGCAGTGCAAATTTCATAACACAACTAGGTTTTCTGCTGTAAAGAATGTTTATTAATTATCTGCTTTAAGTTGTTGTTATTGAAGACAGATATTATCAAAGAATAGAACCTAATTTGAGAATGAATAGATATGATTTTAGATTTTCATGGCCAAAAGTATTCTCGTTGTTTATTTTTGGGATTTTATGCCACCTCTTTCTTTAGCCAACGTTTCGGACAGAGTTACTGTGTCCAAAACTTTGGCTAAGAAGGAAGTAGCGCGACACGACACAACGCCCCAAAATAAATAATGAATATAACTAATTCAAAAGAGTAGACTAATCGACACCAAACTGTCCAAACTAACCAAAGACAATGTATTATGTTACCGATGATAGGTTAACCAGCGTATTATTTCAAAGACGTAATTAACTGACGATGTTAACCAGGTAAAAAGAAATTATTGTAACCAACATATCCAAAAAAACGAGATTTAAAAAAAACTTCTACAAAGGCAGTACAACGAACAACGAAAATGTCAAAACATCAACGAAGAGTAAACTGAGTGCGAAATTCCATTATGTACCGTGTTTATGAAACTCCACGAGTTTCAGCTTAGTAAAACATCAATTTAATTTGTTTTTATTCCTATGTATATTGGAGAGAGGATTAATGGTGGAAAATACGTTTTCAGTATTTTTGTTTGTTGTCTGTATTGTAAACATCTACAAAATTACTTTGAGAGCTGTAGGTACGTCGGTATTTTTGCAGTAATTATGCCATGGAATTTGTCAATTGGGACCCTTACTCATACTGACCGATTATATCTCAATATATCTCTCTACACAATATTCCTCAATCTCTCGCAGGCTAAATCCTACAGACGTATGTGTTTGTCTGTTTTTAGTGTCGTTATTTTTCGTTTCATCGAGTTTCAAATCACAACGGTGCTAAAGAAGTTTTCACTACAAAAATGGTAAGTATGCAGATTTTTACCGATACCGTGAAACGGATTCCACTTGTAGAACATTATATACTAGCAGACCCGGCCACATGTTGCTGTGGCTAAAGAAAAACAACCCCATCTACTGACAACGCCATTACCCAACCTTTATAACCAACACCATTTGTTAATGTGCATACAAATCAAATCCACACCGCCCGCTTGCCAGCCCGCTCCCTTTATATATTATATATTATATATTTTAACCAATTTTTACAAAACCTTGACAAATTATACACCTACCTAAACCATCCTCATGAATCACTTTATCCATTGGTGAAGACAGCGGTAGCGACTTTGCTTTACACTATGTAAAGATAAAGATTATTATTATGGCAGGTTTTAAGACGCGGTGTACCGCTCCAAAAGAATAAGATCGAGAGACGTAAATTCGAATGTTAGAGAGAGCGCACTAATATTAAAAAAACGATAAAATTCAAGCGAAAATTGTGAAAATGTTTAATAAAACACGACTCGTTTAAAATAAAGCAAAAATCTCGTGGAGACCGTCTAAAATACCATTTAGAAACACTGTGAATTTTTTCATAGACATAACTTGTAAAATAACAGAAAAAACGTGTTTATAATAATTTTCGGAACATGTTTTGAGATTTTTTTTATCGAGAGAATTTCAGATAATTGCAGTTTGGGCGGGGAATGTATAGATATTATCTTCAAGAATAACATATATTTTTAAGAGCTTTAAAACTTAAGGTATTTTAGGAAAATATGTAATAAATCGGCAGAAATACGGAAAGCCGGGCCGGGAAACTTTGTAAAGGGTTCAAACCTTATGTACTAGACCCAATATTTATTAAGATGCTTACGATATTAAAAATGTATTTTAGTATTATTCCATAAAGGTAAATAACACTTTGGTACTGAAAAAAAGTTTGTTTTATTTTAGGCTTCGCGTCCCAGTCAATTTAATATCAACTAATCGGTTTTTAAGATTCGAGGACTCATTCGAAATGACGTCACACAATCCACCATAGATACGATGATTTTCAGGGGGGTCTTGAAAAATTAAAACTTTGACAATTATTTTAACTATTAAAACTAACTATAAAAATAAAAATATATATATATATATATATTTTTTTAATTATTTATTAACCAAGATAAGCACAAATACATTTTTTTGTTTTTTTCTACAGTTTGAAGTATAATACATATTTTTTTGTTTTTGGTTTTTGGTAAACACCACCTCACTAGGCTGAGCCTGTTCCGAGGTGGCAGGAATTTAGTCAAATTTTGATTACTTAATCTTGTAGGAAAAGAAAAAGATAATTTTTTTTATTTATATATGAAAAGATAAATAGAATGAAAGAAAAAGAAAATGCTAAAAGTTGAGAAACATAAAAAATATTCATACAATTAATAAGAAATATAAAAATTAAAAATGATTAGATAAGAATACTAAGAAATTTTGAAATAATAACAAATATTTGAGAGGAAAAGAGAAAAATGCAGTTATTTAAGTTTGAAGGTCTTTATTCATTAAAAAAAATTGGACTGGAGTTCTCTATTGGTATATGCTTCATATTAGTTGTGAGGTTTACATGTCAATATTGCAGAGACCGAGTTTATAATAAATACAGTATGAAGCTCAAAGTCGGAATCCACATTATTCTAACCGCCTGCTAAATAAGATATCAGAGTCACAATAAAATCCGAAGTGTTTTGTTGACCCCGGAGTTTCTATAAAGCGTTTGAGACAATCCCAAAGTTACAATACGAGTACAATGAAATCGTTTTTGAATCAATTTCTTAATTTTTAGATTTGAAATGCGTTGATCCCTATTGATATAAAATAAATATTTCTAAAAGTTGATTTTTACATTTGAACGATAAAACAACGTCCAATTTGGGAGGCAGGTATGGGTACCATCGCCCCGTAAACCATTTATTGGATAACCAACACCTCTGCCATAGGTCACCCCAAGTGGTTCACTACGTTTGGTGACTTAGCGGGGGTGCCCGGGTTCATGGAGTGAGGTCTGGGTCTTGGCGGCGAATGCGTCTACCCACTAGCTGCGTAGCGGGCTGGATCTTGAGAAAATGGTAGAGGATTCCCTTTTGACTTCTCCAGCCGTACTCTCTCGGAATACCGCCTTGCACTGCAATAGGAGGGATGCATTCGTACGTCCGTCACTCCTGGACAAACTGACCCCCAGATTCTTACTTACCTCTAATACCCTTTTCCTTCCCAGAACTTCCTCTCCTTTCATTCCTAAAATACCCTGCACACAGCATCCCCAAAGATGACATAGGTTCTAAGGAGTATTATTATGACCACATTAATATCTTTATTATTATGTAAAAGTCTGCACTCTTGATTGAAATTCGTATTTAAAGCATAGTTTACTCTAAAGCAGGTTCTTCAAGTTTACTTCAACGTTCTCAGAGTTACAGCAAATAAGATAATAGACTTTTAAATAAGCTCCCGCCTCGTTAGAAACTCGAGGCACTAATCCAATTACGAATTTTCAGTTCATAAACAGTTTTCCACTAATAATAATAATAATAATAATAAATGAGATGAAAATGGGTTTATTAGGTGTATTATGTCATCTATACAGATAAACATTGATAATAAAAGTAGGTATTCTTAGGCAGCGTATAAAATGGACGAACGATGTCAATATGTTCGACGTTCGTTCATATTTTTATGTAACTAAACCAGAAACAGATATGCTGTTGTATAGAAAAAAAATTACATTTACTTTTCTCACAAAATTATCCGGTTGCGCAAGTAAATTAACAAAGATTAGCGAACCAAAAAATGGCAATTTTCAAAAATAATTTTAATTCCTGTAGTAACATTAGATCAGATAAAAAAGTAAGTAGCAGATAGATTGCAACTGGAGAATAATTTAGAACAAATTAATACAACTAATAATGTTATATTAGTTGCGTTGAATGTATATAGTTTTGATAATATTCTAGTCGAAATGTCCAATGATATTACGGTAGATTCGAATAACTTGGGCGTTATTCATAATCTTAAGGAAATCAACAATGCAAATTTAAATTTAGTAGATGATAATGTAGTAGAATTAGCTAACTTACTTCATCATAATAATATTAAGTAGATGTAGAGCCCACAGTTAGACCAAAATTACCAAAATTGAATACGTCAAAGAAATTATCTAAATTAATTTTTGAATTAAATAATATAATTTTACCAAAAATAATATTATAATAAAATAATATATTTGACAACACTAGTTTTTTAGGTCTTCATGTATATGCAGTGCTATCACAATAATAAGTTAGGAATTACATTAAAGTCCTCTGATGATAGATCATATAGTTATAGTAAACCAGAATGGCAGATTCGATAACAAAATAAACAAAAATTTTAACAAAACAAAAAAACGACTTCAAAAAATGCACTAACAAGTAAAAAAATTATTTCGTATTCTTCTACAACTTCATAATCAACTTACTTTTTCTAATCATCAATATGTAGTTACGATTATTACTTTTGGAGTCGGTGTCAGTCAAGGTAGGTTTGTAACTACATACATAGTTATAGGTGAGATGTGCTTGTGTCGCACAAGAGAGGCGAGAGCGGGGCCGCGGCGTGAGGTGAGCTGTCAAGTGAACACGCCGGGCCGGATACCTTTGCTTTGTTTATTTTTTGATTTTTAGTGAATCTGAAGTACACTAATTTGTCTGAATATGGGTAAACCTACTAAACGTGCTGCTCATATGAGACAGACATAATTGGACCATTGCGAAGTTAGGGTCAAATTAAGAGATTCGGCCGAGTTTCGTTAATTTGTCATGGATCCGATAATCAGAACCTAACAAACTCATTAATCAAATTACTCTTGAAGTACATCCTTTCCAATAAAAAAAGAATCATCGAAATCGGTTGGCGTGATATTGAGTTATTCGTCCATTTGTCGCGCACATACTTAATGCAAATTTAAGACTTATATGGTTTTCTCATGGATGCCATTGTTGGAACTGGACCAAATTAAAATGGGACCACATGGAAAGATCCAGCTTTCAAATAAAAAAAGAATCATCAATATCGGTTCACCCAGTCAAAAGTTCTGAGGTAACAAACATAAAAAACAAAAAAACAAAAAATAAATAAAAAATACAGTCGAATTGAGAACCCCCTCTATTTCGAAGTCGTTTAATGATGTAGTACTTTTAAGAAGTAACATAGCTAGAGTAATAGAATATAAAAATGGAAATAGAAGTAGGAACATTTTGAGGCATATAGATGAAATTGGGAGAAAATTTGGTTATAGCATTGATAGTAATAATAATGAAAACATAATAATGATTTATTGGATTTATTAAAACAAAAATTACGTGTAAAATCTAGTAGATTAAAAAGATATAATTATACGTATAATAAAAAAAATAATAATAGATCATTCCAGTAAAATGAGATAATATTTTTTTTCCAAACTTGACGAGAAACAAAATATTATTTCGAATAATAATACTTATTTCGTTGCCATCTGAATCAGATATATGCGATATTTGGACTAAAATTTGGAGTAAAGATATAAAACATAATGAGTCAGGTCCCTGGATAGAAAATGAAGAACTCAATTGTTCAGACATTGAACAAATTAATTTTTCTGATATATCGGTTGAATTGTTAGCCAAAATTATTAACAATACTCATAATTGGAAATAAAAGCCACGGGTTGCGATTGGATACATAATTTTTGGTACAAACGTCTGACTACTTTACATCCTCTTTTGGTAAAAAAATCTTTCAAAATTTGTCAAACAAACTCAAAATTTTCCAAATTTCCTATCTAAGGGCATTATTTACATGTTGCCTAAAATCGAAAATATTAATAATCATTCTCAGTATATGTAGACTCGTTACATGTTTACCGACAATATACAAAATTTTAGCCTCTTGCTTGACAGGTAGAAAATATACTCATTAGATGAAAAAAATATTTTATCTGAACAACAAAAAGGTTGTCGCTGAAAACATATGGGACGTAAAGAACAATTAGTTATTGATTCTGTAATTTTAAAACAGATTCATATTCAAAAGCTTAATTTACATGCAGGCTATATAGAGACTACCAAAAGGCTTTCGGTAGTATCCCGCACTCGTGGCTGATCAAAGTATTAAATATATATTAAATTGACCCCATTTGGAAAATATTACGTCCTCTTGGAATACCGATTTACTTATGAATTTAAAAGGTAAGAAAATAGTGGTACCCGGATTTTAAAAAAAGAGGGATTTTTCAAGGAGACTCATAGAGTCCTCTTTGGTTTTGCTTAGCATTGAATCCTCTATCTAAAATGTTAATTAAGTTAGTTTGGAATAAAAATTAAGGGTAATAAAAGAGAGGGTAGTATAATTTCTCATTTATTATTTATGGATGATGATAATTCTGAACCAAATTTAGAGAAAATAATTAAAGTAGTTAGAATTTTTTCAGATGGTATTAAAACGACTTTTGGTTTAGATAAATGTAGAACGATCCATATAGATAACTAACCATAAGAGAGACTGGTCAGTGGTTGAGTGGGCATAGCGCTTGGGTCCCACCCGAGCGTCGCGTGTTCGATTCCTCGGCTGGCTAAGTCCTCCACCACAACACAAGCAACATTTTCGGCTTTCTGTGGTGGTAGTAGGAGATTTTCAAACATTGTTGGGTTATTCGTAACCCGGGAATGTTTGTCTTTCTTTTAAAATAAAAGAAATAAAAGAAAGAGAAAGGCAAAATTGTAGATGGAGACGAGGG
Source organism: Limnephilus marmoratus (assembly GCA_917880885.1). Lineage (NCBI taxonomy): Eukaryota > Metazoa > Arthropoda > Insecta > Trichoptera > Limnephilidae > Limnephilus > Limnephilus marmoratus. Next base: position 21,020,620 of record OU862919.1, on the reverse strand, counting down.
TACATTTAGAAATTTCAAAATTTAAGTATGAAAGGGGATGAGGTTTATAAACATTTTGGATACCCCCAATCGAATAGATTAGACCATACTAGTATTAAAAATGATATTAGGATTAAATTTCAAACTAGGATTAGAAAATTTTTACAATGCAATCTATCTGCTAAAAATATAATAAAGGCAATAAATACTTGAGCAATACCTCTATTAACGTACTCATTTGGCATAATTAAATGGTCCAATACAGATTTAGATAGTTTAGAACGATTAATTAGAACTACGTTCACAAAGTTTAATTGCCATCATCCAAATTCAGCTATAGAACGAATTAATTTACCTAGAAATTTAGGAGGTAGAGGTATAGCCAAAATAAGTTCTTTGAAACACGATCAGGTAGAAATACTAAGAATTTTTTTCCATAGGAAAGCTAATAGCTCAGAAATGCACGAAATAATTTGCAAGGCAAGGCAGCTAGAAACATTACAACTTTAAATTTATGCGACGAGAATGCCAACACTCTTATAAATACCAACCAGGAATTATTAGATTCCTGGTCAAATAAAATTATTCACGCAAAACACTTTAATTATCTCAAGCAATCGTGTGTTGACAAACTTTCGTCAAACAAATGGTTGAGTATTGGAGAGTTGAGCGCAGAAATAGAAGGATGTATGCTTGCCATTCAAGATAGAGTCATTAATACTAAAAATTATAGGAAGCATGTAATCAAAAATACAAATCAAATTGATGATTTATGTAGAAAATGTTTGGCTTTTCCGGAAACAATAGAACATATTATATCGGGAGGTTCTGTGTTAGCGCCGTCCGAGTATACATTTAGGCATAATCAGATTTTAAAATAATTCACCAAAGTTTGGTAATAAAACATAACTTGATTGACTGCCGTAATATATGTAGTACCATTTTATGTATTAGAACCAAATTCATTTTTAGAAAATTTATTTTATAAAATATATTATGATAAAACTGTACTGACAGAACAATTAGTCATAATAGACCCGATATAGTTTTACATGATAATATTTTAAAAAATAACTTAATATCATTGATGTTGCTATTCCTAATTCCTGTAATATTAAAAAATCTGTTTCTTACTGAAAAACCTGCCAGGCTGCTGGTCGACAGACTAAGAAATTTTTCAAAGGATAATCTAGACTACAGTTATTCGTTGGTTTCATTCATGTACTCGATGACGTAAAATTTACTATTTTTTATCCCACTTTAACACCGGCTGCCAGAGAACGTGCAAGGCTGCCGGTTGGCAGACCGGCTTTTTTTCACCTACTAATCGACCTCCATCATATGAAACCATTCCCGTTCGTGTACTCGATCGAAATCGCTCACTATTTCTATGTCTGCGCGGAACCTGACAAGTGGCGCACCGGCAGACCAGCTTTTTAAGGCTTACTAAATGTCTATTATCACTACAAAGTAGTTTCATCCGTATACTCGATGACGTAGGGTTTGCGTAGCCAGGCTCCCGGGCTAATACATACCCACAAATTGATTTCGAAGCTTGTTCGTGCTTCAAATTGATATTCCGAAATTCGTAAATTATATTCATTCATTTCCCATTCCATCCATTTCTAAAATCCAGCTTTATACCGAAACATTAATTACTTGTGCTTTTCAATATAGCAATAATATTAATCAAGATGTCCCAACGAGGTTTCTTGCCTATCAAGTAAAATTTACAAAGCGTAATAATAATTAATAAATTATTATTTCTTGATGATTACTTCGATATATTCTTGGCAAAATATCACCGCATGACACACGGCTTAAATTCTAATTAAATGTAATATTTTAAAAGCCATCAATGATGTACAATTCACAACTAACCACAAAAAAACAAACACTTGCGTATTAAATGTGGCGATCGGTACTTTACGGTCACAAGATTTCTTCTGGTTGAATAGACAATAATAAGATGTGGGTATTCGTATCTTCCGTGTATTTTGAGAGTTATACAAGGTGTTGCTTCTAGGAACCTGTATAATAATAGACAACAGACACGTCCCTTTGTGCGTTTACTCATGCTGTCTCAGCCGTACAGATTCATACCTTGACATTCGTTCTCCACATTAAATAATAAAGCTATCAAAGAAAACGTAATTAAAAACGTGAATATAATGTCACTACCCCCAACTACCATTCAAATCATAACAGTAGGTGGGTATTTGTTTAATGTGTCATTTTTCTTTTGATAATAATACGAGCACATAATCATTATGACAACGCATATAACATAAATATAATAATATATTAAGTTGTAACTATCATTCATAGTTGACTTCATCACAGTAGGTACTCATCACGGTACTTTATCACAATGCATAACTTACGTACGGCGTGTTTTTTTTTATTTTTCATCATCAACATCTTCTTCTCCTTATCCTATTCGGGTCGGGGACCCATTGCATCGACAAGGCGCTTCCACTCGTCCCTGACTTGTGCTGTTTGTTCGGCCTCCGCCCATGGCAGTCCCATCCTCTCCTCACACAGTTTTTGGAGTTTTCTCGCCCAACTTTGTCTAGGGCGGCCCACTGGACGCCTACGCTCTGGAATTGCACTCAGTATTTTTCTAGGAATCGGTCATCGGACATTCTTAGCACTTGCCCAAGTCACCTCAGTTACGATTTTTCTACGAAGAGTAGCAGGGTTCGATGTTTAGATCGTCTCGGATCGTCGAGTTTCTTATTTGATCCCATTTCGTAACTCCTGCCACTCCTTTAAGTACCTCATTTCGGTAGCTTGAATTCTAGAGCTTGTTCATTTCTTTAGCATCCATATCTGGTGGCCGTTCGTAATTGTTTTGAACACTGCCATTTTCGTCTTGATACTGAGCTCGGCTTTCCTTATCACCAAGCTGAAGAGAGAACGCAACACATCGCTTGCCGCACTTATTCTTTGATTATTTTTTCCGTCTTGACATCCATCGCTGGAGAATTCGACCCCGAGGTATTTGAACCTGTCCACCTGTTTCCACTGTGATTTTATTAAATTAAAATGACGCCGCAAAGTGAATTTCCGAATATTAAAGAAACAACTATTTTCTTTACTCCGCGGGTGTTTTAAAATTCAATATATTTATACATATATTATAATATATGTATGTAATATAATACATTTGGGTTAGCTTAATGGATCGGGAGAATTAAATTAGTTTATAAGCCCCTTCAACCGGATTTCCCTATACATAAATATTTAAATTTTAATTAAATAATTGAGACCCACGCTAAGCTTCAAACAAAGAAATAATTTGCCCTATTTATTACACCCTATTTAAAGCTTATTTACGAAAATATTGAAACTGACTCAATTAATTACCACTGTAGTTTCATCTACTATCATTCCTTTCAAAATATTTTAACCTCGTCGTCCCAACTATTATCACTGACCCTGTGAACTTGTGGGTTATTTTTGCTCTTTTGTTTCCACTTAATTATGAGCTCAGGTCATCCGGACGTGTTCTGAATATTGGTAGCTTCGTCTTGTGCCTTTTTGACATGTTCAGTTACGTTGACTATTTATTTGTCTCTTTATGGTTGTAAGGGAGCGCTGTGAGGTAAAATGTAGAGAGAGTCGAGAGAATGTGTTGATATATGTAGGGACGACCCGAATATCCAAATCTTGTCAAAATAAAACGATTCTTAAGCGCATGAAATAACGAAATAGAAAAAGGAAAACCTTTTTTTCTTTACTTGTGGTGACCTATTGCAGAGATGTTGGTTTTTCAATAAATGGTTCCCGGGCGGCGGTACCCAAATCCGCCTCCCTAATTCTGATAAAAACTGCAAACAAACAAAAATACACTATTCGCATGAAAAAAAAGACCAGTAGGGATACGACCTAATCTACTGGCTTCTCGTAAAATTTATTTATTTATTTAAATGCCGTAGAGCTTTTACATAGAATGCAGTACATGTTTTTTTTTATTACAGTGGAAACAATGAGTTTACAAACTACAGTTAACATAAATATCTTAAAAACAAAATACAGGCTACATAAAAATTAAGAAACAAAATATAGTCCATAAAATATAGGAGTTGACATAAAGTAGGTACCTAATGTTTAAAAATGTTGTTCACTTTAGTTTATGGGATAGGTAGAAATACATAGTTGGCACATTTGGCGTTTGAAGTTTGCTAAGTTCAAACTATTGTCAAATACACGTTGTATTGAAGAATGCAAATCATAGTTGAAATGAATTTGTACGTATATAAAATGTTAATGTTTGTCTGGAGGGGTGCAGACGTACGTCAACCGTTTGTTTAATTTTCGACTGTTGACATTTAGTGTGTAGAAAGAGGGGCAGCATTATCTGTTTAAGAACAAAAGCAAAACAATCAGCGCATTGACATTTGAGGTTTTTGAATTTTTGGAATTCACTCACTATTCAATATATTATACATATCACAATATTCCTGCAGCTCTTTCAAAAGGTGAGATTTCGTTCCATACGAAATATATGAGGAAAATAATTTTATATCTAATGTTTAAATAGCTATTCTGCTATTTGGGGAGGAGACAAATCCAACAAATCAAAGATCATAAAAATCGGTTTAGTCCAAAAATTGAGTTATAAATGGTGTAACTAACCCGACTTTGTTTTATATATTAAGAAGATAACGTGTTTTTTATGTAAAACACAAACAATACTGTTATATGTATAGAAAGAGTAAAATAACAGTTTAGTCAAAGATATGTATTTTGTTATAAATGACGTTAGGAAGTTTGTAGCTTCAAACGAATGCTTTTGTTGCCTGGTGAAATATCAACCACAGAAAACGGATAAAAATCTTCCGTTTGAATTAAAAGAATCCTGTATTTTTCTATGTTACTTTGTTCTTTCAGTAAGATAAACTTGTTGTGACATTCTTTCAGACTTTTAATAAAGCCGACTTTTCCATTTCAAGCAGCCAAATCAGGATGGACAATCTTCATGTTCTGTAAGTATTTAAGAACCATTTTAATAGGACAGTGAAGAAATATTTTGCCTTTATGGGTAGATACCCACCATTTATTTCAAATGTATCTTACCTTACATATCAGAATGCTTTCAGTTTTTTAAAGTTTCATTGTTTTCTATTGTTTAACTATGTACTTTATTTGTTTGTGATTATATTGATTTTTCCTCTAGGTCTATTCTTCCAAGATAAGATTTAATAGAGTAAGCTTTTGGAATTTATAACAAATCTAAGGCTGCGTATACATGCAAATGAACCACGAATTTTGGGAAGGGAAATAAGTAATACGTTGTTTGCACTGGGCGATTAGCTTAGTCGAATAGCGCGTAGCTCCATCGAAGCCAGAGTAAAGTTAGCCTCCTAAAAACTGCACGTACTGTACAGGGCCCGCAGGTACTTTAATAGTACACAACTGCTAACCCTGTACAAATCACAAGTGCGCCCCACGGTTGAATTTGGCAGCCATCTCTGGTCTTGAGCTCCAAAATACCTGAAAAATACCCTCGACTTTATGCAGAAACGGGCGGTCCGTTTGATAGATTCTACCATCTTTGAACAGACGGATTGCAATCTTTAGAGCTCAGGCGTCGCCGGGTGGGAATGCTATCCTTTTTCTACCGGTATTACGATTGGAGATGCTCCGAGGAACTAGCGTTATTAATCCCTTCGGCACCAGTGCATAGTCGAGAAACATGCCAAACGCGTGCCCAACGTATGTACACGGTTGACATTTATCACATGAGAACGGGTCGCTTCTTAGACTCTTTCTTGTGTTTCCTCCTTCCTACAACATGGGCCTCTTTAAGACCAATATTCATTTTTTTTTACGTTAACTCCACGCAGGAGGCCCTAAGGAAAATAATTTCCCTCAGGGCCTATGTCATCTGGGATGCTGTGTGGAGGGTCTTTTTGAGGAGAGGAAGGAATAAACATTGGTCTTGAAGAGACCCATGTTGTAGGAAGGAGGAAACACAGAGGCCGGCAAATCATTCCACAGCCGAGCTTCAACATTCCTTCCTCTTCTCAAAAAGACCCTCCACACAGCATCTCAGATAACATAGGCCCTGAGGGAAATATATAAAAAAGCTCGCTACTTGACTTAGTAGAGTACTTTAGGCGCCCGTTGCGAGATGATGGGCTGCTACGCAACAAAGTAAACACGTTAATTAAGCTGATTGTAATGCTTATTTTAGACGAGATGGAAGAATAAATTAGTAAGATAAACATAAATAAACTATGGACACACAAAAAGAGATTAATGGCAGCATGAATAAAGAATTTTGGAGAAGCATATTCGCTCCTACGGCACGACATATCCGTGCGTCTACCAATGTTAAATTCCGGTTGCGAGTGAACCTTGCCGAATGAAGCATTCCAACATTGTTGGAATGCTTCATTCGGCACTGTCTCTCTTCACTTTCGTGTTCACACGGTTCATTTCGAGGGAAAGAGGCGGAATGAAATCACGAAATGAACGATAAATGAACCGTGTGACTTAGCTTTAATGAACTCTGCTAAAACGACGGGTTCCTCTCATGTCAGTGCGCAGGGACGCGTGGTGGGAATCGCTAATCGCCCGAAAAAATAGAAATGGATTGACTCTACAAAAGAGCTGACTAAACTACTCCACTAAAATTGTGATGTTCGGACGCGTTTAGTTACTAATAATATAGTCGCTACTCGACTAAAATACTTGCCCAGTGTAACGGCTCTTTACTGCAAGTGGCGTTTCGCGCCGTTGTGGGAATCGCTAATCGCCCGAAAAAATAGAATGAAGTGGATTGACTCCACAAAAGAGCTGACTAAACAACTCTACTAAAATTGTGATGTTCGGACGCGTTTAGTTACTAATAATATAGACGCTACTCGACTAAAATACTTGCCCAGTTTAACGGCTCTTTACTGCAAGTGGCTTTCTCGCCGTTTGCTTTTGCTTTATTCGTTCATTTTGCGTTTTGTTACATGCAAGTATATGCAGCCTAACATGCAAAGCATCTTTACAGATCATTTCACATATAAAACTAAAGTTTTTCATTTGAGTTTAAAGTCTAAAACTAGTTTTGGACCAATCATTTCTTTTTTCAGTGTAGATAGCTACTTAACTGGTCATATTATAAAGATATTTTCTGGTAATGGTCGACATGGAATGGAACGTCAAAATTATTTGTCTCATTACACACTAATCATTAATAGTTCGCATTCGTATATACACTTTTCTTATTCGGATACTTAACGTGACAGGACTCAGAAAAGAGAAATTGATTGAATTTGTCGATAATCTCAGAAAAGCAACAGTGGAGAAAGATATTAGCAAGGGAGAGAGGAAGTGACGAGAGGGTTTTTTTGGAGAAAACCACATTGATTTTATCTTGTGATCCCATCATTAGTATTTAGAAATTACTTCACTTCAAGTACAGCCTAAATAACATGTTTTTTCTTTGTTATTCAAATGTAAAACATAACCATGTGTTGTTGTTTTCGGTGGTTAGTTTATTCAGAATTAAGAAAACAATATTTTTAAGGGTATCGTTTATTCAGGGATATTTTTCAATGTAATAACCCAAAAATATTATTTGATACATGACTGAATAGTATACTTTTTGTTTTTTATTTTGTTATAAAAGTACATTCACAGTGTAAGTAAGCTTTGACTGTCCAACTAGGAAGGTCTACCGTTCTAGGACGGTCAAATTGACAGGTTTCGTTTATATTAGGTAGGTAGGTACACGATCATTCATATATGTAGTATTAAGTCGAGTTAATAATCATAAATTCCATTTACATAATTATAATATGTGACCCAGTAGGATAGTATAGTAGTGGTAGACTAGGTTCTATATAGAATCAAATATATAAGAAACAGTGTTTTCGAAGTGGGCATACAACATACAAGAAAAAAAAGAGATGAAAGGAAAATAATAGGGCGAAAAATAATAAATATATAGGGCGTTCGTAATACATAATAATCACATTATTTACAGTGCCTTAATATACAAGAAACCGTGTTTTCGAACGGAGTATACAAGAAACAAAAGAGAAGGAAAAGAAAATAAAAATTTGGGAAACAAAAGAAATATATAAGGCGTTCGTAATGCATAATTAACACATTATTCACATCTTTTGAATTTTAACCTGACGATCGTATGAAAGGGTTGTTTAAATATTGCAGTAAGATATTTCTGTATTTTTCGCAAATATACATATTTTATATCTGTATTGACTACCGTTTCAGCTTCTTTCAACAACGATAGTTAGTTATTTAGTTTGTAATACGATCTTGCGTTAATTGTCAGAAGAGTACCATCTATCGCCGTTCGTGCCTAAGGCACAAGCGGTTAGGATGATTGCCGAAGGCTTCAGTAAGACAGGATGGGCTTGCTGTAAGTTTGCCGGAGCGCCTGAACTCTTTAGAATCTTGCCTAGTACGGACTACTGTCCAGTCTAATATAATTTATTGGAGATATCCAACACATCTCAAGATGTATAATTTTAAATGTTAAGAGACACAACAATAACCTGTACACCCAAGATTCAGAAAAATACATAGTAACATATCGAAATCTTTTCATCCTATTCGGACCGTTACCTATAACCTTTTTTTACATTAGGGAACGTACCCATACTACGTGACACGTTTAGGGGGGGTCTTCAAAATGTCACGCTCGGTACAAATGAGCGGCGGGTTGCTTAGGTTTTTGGTCACCGGGAGGGGGGGGGGGGGTTAAAAATTGCAAAAAGTTGGTCACGTAGTATGGGTACGTTCCCTTAGCTCCGCACAGGAGGCCCTGAGGAAAACGATTTCCCTCTGGGCCTTTGTCATCTTAGTGGATGCTATTTGAAGGGTCTTTTTAAGAAAGGGAATTATAGGAATTTCTGGAAAGGAGAAGGGTATGAGGGAAGGGTAGGAATCTGGAGATCAGTGTTTCCAGGAATGACGGACATATGAATCCATCCCTCCAACTGCAAATGTCAAATGGTCTCTCTCAACCAGTCTCTCTCTATCCGGTCAGCCACGCAGCAGAAGCATCCGCCGCCAAGACCAGGACAAACCACACCCTATAAACCCGGGCACCCCTGCTAACTCACCAAACGTAGCGAACCACTTGGGATGACCTATGGCAGAGGTTTTGGTTATCCAATAAATGGTTCCCGGGGCGTCGGACCCACACCCGCCTCCCAAACTGATACGTAACAAAGAAACTTATGAATCAAGCTCGTTTTGCACAGCTAGACAGAGTTCCAATAATTTGATGTCATCACATGTTTTTTTAGATCTCCAAATCTCTCGATGAAAATTACAAGGCGAACTGAAAATAAATATTTTGGTCGGGGAAAAAGGACACCAGAATTTACTAACAAAGTATTTAATTGGGTCTAAAACTTTGTAGTTTTTAATATAATGCTCGCGTACCTTAACCTCAATTCGCAATCATCTGGAAATTTTGTTTCAAAGAAAAACGTTTTTGTTTGGCTCTTTTAAGTACGAAAATTGTAATAAAACTTAATTCTTATTAACAATGTAAAATGTACTTAAACACGACGCCGACGTGTCTTATTAACTTGGTAATTGAATGCCAATAAAGGCGGTTCTAACGCTTCCAGCCTCAATTAAGAAATAATTTATATTTTCTATTTCGATTCAGGAATTTCATTAGACATTAGCCTAGTTGGAAATCGCAATGGCCCAAGTCGTTATTTTAAAATCCAATTATCATTTTCCATATCGCTTTTAGCACCTTATTAATTAATAATAACTAAATTAAATTTTATTAAGTATAATGTCAGACTTGCTCTATATTCATGGAGTTGGTACCCCCCTCCCACACAAAAGATGAATTGAAAAGGAAATTATCAATTTTAAACATAGTGTAACAACAACAAAAAAATTTAATCACGCATCGCAACTGACGGTTCCATGACAACTCAACAAAGTGCCTTTTAACATCGTCATTAGTGTGTAATTCACACGCGACAGAAGTGAAACTAGAAAATCACTTTCTTTTGCCTCTTAATTTGAAAGTGGTTTGAAGATTGGATACTGTTTAACAAAAATAAAATTGTTTATTTTTTTGGATTTCGTTGGATTCGAACCTCCGTCCGCTGGATTTCTCTGGCCGCTGCAATTAGCAACGCACTATACCGCTACGCTATGGGACGCGCCCGGCGAGGCGCGAATTTACGCATTATATTCCGATGACCCGTAAAAAAACAAAGCGGCCAATGAGCGCAGACCTATAGTCGTTTCCGTTTTATATCTCAAACAATGGGAGCGTTGAGAGCAGTTTGATGCTTTGCAGGTGCCGTAGTGCGTCATTTTCGTTTCATCCGAATTTCAAATCATTCTAACGGGGCTAAAGAAGTTTCACTTTACAAAAAAGTTTTGAAATAAACCATTACCTAACATAAGTATTTAACCCAGTTTTTGTTTTCATCATTTTTAATTACTTTTCAAAGGAGTGATGGAGTTGTACTTATCTGGTTACCGCAACTGAGTAGTAGAGTATAGCCTAGTAGCACGGTACCACACGAAACATCGCACGTATCACATGATTCCGTTACGAGGTGTAGGAGTGTGATCAGTGGCGACGTGTAATTGAATTTTTTTTTGTTTTTAAAAGAAAAAATCATCGGACAGAAAAAGACAATTACTGTTTTACTCCAAATTCGCTCAGAAATCGCTTGTTAAAATCCTTAGGGTACATGCTATTTACACCCTGTATTTTGGGAAAAAATATCTAGAAGATAATTTGCCTCCGGGCTCTGATTATTTTGATTGATTGAAGAATAATAATTCTAATAATTTAAGAAACAAGTAGGTACTAGGTATATCATATTTTCACTTCAGTAGATGTTTCATAAATGAAAAACATCTGCCTTTCAAACTATTATTAATATATCAATACTCCAGAGTAAAGTTAACCTCCAAAAAAATGGGCATACATGGCCCGCAGATACTTTAATAGTGCACAAATCACAAGAGCGCCCCACGGTTAAATTTGACAGCTACCTCTAGTATGGTGCTCCAAAATACCTGAAAAATACCCTCGACTCTGTACAGAAACGGGCAGTCCGTTTGGTAGATTCTCCCATCTTAGACGGTTTGCAATCTTTAGAGCACAGGCGTCCGGTGGGAATGCTATCCTTGTTCTACCGGTTTTACAATGGAAGATGCTACGAGGAACTAGCGGCATTGATCCCTTCGGCAACGGTGCATAGTCGGGAAACACGTATGTTACACGGTTGACATTTGTCACATGAGAACGGGACGCTTCTTCGACTCGTTTTTGTGTTCAACAGCTCGGCTGTGGAATGATTTGCCGGCCTCGGTGTTTCCTCCTTCGTACAACGTGGGTCTCTTCAAGACCAATGTTCATTCCTTCCTCTCCTCAAAAAGACCCTCCACACAGCATCCCAGATGACATAGGCCCTGAGGGAAATTATTTTCCTCAGGGCTTCCTGTGTGGAGTTAATGCAAAAAAAAAATTCCGACTGATATTTATTATTTTAATAGTTACAAAGCTTAAGGCAAAGTAATTCAAGGAATCCAAAGAAATCCATTTTTATTACTACCTCACCTCCCTCTCCTCATTTCTTTTTCCTCCCCACTACCTTCAGCCTCACAACATTTGGTCATGTCACAGTATCTCTGGCTCCAGACGGGAGCAGTTGGCATTCTTGTGCGATATCCACATAAAAAAATCGAGTACAGTTTACACGCGGTAGAAGCGAAACTTTAACAAAACAATCTCAACCAATACTTGCAAAATGAGGTCACAATCAAAGCGACCAATGAGCGCAGACCTTGCGTCATTTCCGTTTCAAATCTCAACCAATAGGAGCATTTAAATGTAACATCATTATAAAAGCGGCCGATGAGCGTAGTTGCTGTGTCGCAGGTGCACTAATCGTCATTTCCGTTTCATCCGAATCCAAATCACAGCCGTGCTAAAGAAGTTCCCCTTCGAAAGTATTTCTTGGAAATATGTTTTTAGTGATATAATTTATTGTAATTATATTGGTTTTATTACTAACTAGCTGAACCCGACCACGCTTCGCTGTGGCTTTGTCAGATTTTAATTATTAGAGGAGTTAACAAAAATTGTCTAACAACTGTGCATTTTCCAAGAAGACATATTGCTTAATTGAATATCTGCTGTGACTATGCTGTAGTATAATTTTTTCAAAATTATTTATTTATTCAGACCTTAAAGGCTTTTACAATATCACGTTATTTCATGCGTTGCTATGCCATTTAATAAAGAAATTGTTTCTCCCTGAGTGACCCGTTCCCCTTCTGCCTCCCCTTCTTCTCCTGCATCCTCTTCCCCTCTCGCGTTCCCACTCCGTCACCTCCACCTTCCCTCTCCCCACTCCACTCCCCCCCCCCTTCCTCCGTCACGCAAACCCGAGTCCTCCTCCGCCCTCCCAGGTTCCCCTCCCCTTCCCAGGTTCCCCTCCCCCCTCTCGCCTTCCCCTCCCGTCTTCCCTCTTCCCTTTCCCGCTCCCTCGTCCCGCCAACCCTCCTCCCGCGTTCCATATATTCAATCCCAGTACTTTCAGTTTTTAAACAGCCCGCGTGCCACCTTTTACAATTTTATTCAAATTTAAAATTTTTCATGTATATTAAATTTGGTATCTAACATAGGTACCTATTTAAAATATCTAAAATTCTTGATTCGATTCAAACTATCAGGGGAGTACCTACTTTAAATAAATTTATCAACTTAAAGATTTTCAAAAATAGAATTTTATTTAACGATCATTTTTCTGCAAAATGTCATTCTGTCTAGAACTGTCATTCCGTGGTTCACTATGACAAATTATGAGTCAATTTAAAACGCATAAAAATATTCTTTTCCTTTGTAACTTCCAAATAAAAGGTATGTATAAATGCTCTTCTGCTAAAATGCAATGTTCTGTAAAAATTTTGAAACTTTCCGAGATTAGCGAACGCAAACATACGGAACCTAAATTTTTATAAATATAGATTAGTAGATATAATTTAAAATAAATATGCAGATTTTAATTTATTGTGATTCAAATAAAAGTGCTTACGTTGCAATGTTATTTTCAGATATTGATTAATTTTTGGGGATCGTTGGAAACGGTTAATACGCACTTTTTTTTAAAAATATCTTTTGATTCACCTTAATTACATTAAAAGACAACTATTTGCATTGGGGGAAGTGGAAAATATTTCATTTTAAATTTCGATTACGTAAAATTAAAATTAGCTTTCGTCTTGTGAGATCGTACGCCATTATGGTTATTAGCTCATTCGCTGTCACTTTGGCATCACTTTGGTATATTGGTATTCCTGATACACTTGAATGTATAACGAACGGCTAGAAGATTTTGAAGGTACCACGAAATCTGGAGAGGTAAGTACTAAATTATCGGAGTTTTGGGAATAAAATGACGGAAAAAAACATGTTTTTAATTTCGGTAATTATTTTTTATAAATAATACATTCACTTTTGTATCAAAAACCGTGTTACACAAACCTAGCGTAGCCGTTAAACTACTTGAAAACTGGGATGTTTTTCTTGCCTTGACGCGAGTAGGCGTTATAAAGGGGCACTTTCTTTTGTATCACAAACCATGTTACACAAACCTAGCGTAGCCGCTAAACTACTTGAAAACTGGGATGTTTTTTTGCCGTGACGCGAGTAGGCGCTACGAAGGGGGCACTTTCTTTTCTATCACAAACCATGTTACACAAACCTAGCGTAGCCGCTAAACTACTTGAAAACTGGGATGTTTTTTTGCCGTGACGCGAGTAGGCGCTACGAAGGGGGCACTTTCTTTTCTATCACAAACCATGTTACACAAACCTAGCGTAGCCGCTAAACTACTTGAAAACTGGGATGTTTTTTTGCCGTGACGCGAATAGGCGTTATAAAGGGGCACTTTCTTTTGTATCACAAACCATATCACATAAAATTAGCGTACGTAGCCGCTCAACATCGCAGAAATAGTTGACTTATAAAAATAAAATTTTAAAGTCAAAAAAAATTTAAGTTAATAAATTTTAATCAACGCACGCAATACATGTGTATTAGGTAAGTACCTACTAATTAGGCGGAATTTCAGTTTTATAACATTAAAAAACTCCCGCGCGATTTTGTCTCTAGCCGTTGGTTTTACGAGCCGAATTCCCATGAAGTCTGCTACGATTTGCTCTAGCATCTTTTCGTACAGTAACAAGAATACCAACATTACAAAAAAATGACATTTGAAAATAATGTTTGAAAATGGACGGTCTCGTTTCACAGAATGAAAGCTAATTTTAATTTTACGTAATCGAAATTTAGAATGAAATATTTTCCACTTTCCCCAACGCAAATAGTTGTCTTTTAATGTAATTAAGGTGAATCAAAAGATATTTTAAAAAAAAGTGCGTATTAACCGTTTCCAGCGATCCCCAAAATTTACCAGATATTGTTACACTGTTGTAAAATCTTGAGAACTCTCAGCTTGGCGAAAAATAAAAATTATAATTGTTGTCGAATGACGCAAGTAATCGTGATTCAGGACAATGTATTGCTGATGGTCATTATTTAAAATCTAAAATGAAATAAAAATGCAATAAAATTTTAAAAAAAGTAACCACATTTAAAACCACAAATCCAGTCATATCGCTAAAAAAACAACAGAATTATTTCTCAGAATCGCACATAGGCAATAGGCATCGTTAGTTCGTGGGAATATTTGTGTTTCTTATGGCAGTTATAATTTACTCATGTCGTATTGATAAAAAATCAAAAAACTTTAAATAATTAGAACCCGTATTTACAAAATTGGAATTTAAAAAAGTAGAGTGTATAATTCACGGTCGATATAAGTGAAACTAGAAAGTCGCTTTCTTTTGTCTGTTTATTTTGAAGATTGGATATTGATTTACAAAAACAAAAATGTTTATTTTTTGGATTTCGTAGGATTCGAACCTCCAACCGCTGGATTTCTCTGGCTGCTGATATTTGCTATGCACTATACCGCTGCGCTATGGGACGCGCTCGGCGAGGAGCGAATTTAAGCATTATATTCCGACGACCCGTAAAAAAACAAAGCAGCGAATGAGCGCAGACCCATTGTCGTTTCCGTTTTATATCTCTACCAATAGGAGCCTTGAGCGCAGTTTGACGCTTCAAATCACTCCAACGGGGCTAAGGAAGTTTCACTTAAAAAAAAACAAGTTTTAAGAGATTAAGAATTTGTTAACTTAAAGTATATAAGACATTTAGTAGGTAAATATTGGTTTAAAATATATATTTTTTTATATTAAATGGAGTTCTAACAATTAATATTTTAACGATAATGTTTAACATTTGCCTTGATTTGATTCGATTAACATTTGTCCGATAAAATATGTGTGTATTTTAATTTTCTTCGCATTATCAGTAATTTTAGTTTCACAAACTTTTTTTTACATTAATCTTGAAGAGACCCATTGGAGGGAGGAAACACAGAGACCGGCAAATCGTTCCACAGCTGAGCTGTTGAACTCAAGAACGAGTCGTAAAAACGACCCGTTCTCATATGACTAATGTCAACCGTGTATATATGTTGGGGGCGTGTTTGGCGTGTTTCCCGACTATGCACCGGTGTCGAGGGGATCAATGATGCTTATTCTTCGGAGCCACTTCCATTGTAATACCGGTAGAATAAGGACAGCATTCCCACCTGACGCCTGTTCTCTAAAGATTGCAATCCCTTTGTTAAGTTAGGAGATTCAAGAGATTAAACGGACCTCACGTTTCTGCATAGAGCCGAGTCGATTTTATGTCTGTAATCAAAAAAATTGTATTAAAAAAATTATAAGTTTATTTCGAATTATAAAATTTTAAAGTACCTATATTCATCACCTTTCAAAATCAGTTCTTATATTTTGGGATGCGTTCAGAAATATTCCATCTTTTCCATTTTATTTTCAATTTGAGAGTCGGATATGGGTACCGCCACCCCGGGAACCATTTATTGGTTAACCAACACCTCTGCCATAGGTCACCGCAAGTGTTATGCTACGTTTGGTGACTTAGCAGGGGTTCCCGGGTTCATGGGGTCAGGTTTGTCCGGATCTTGGCGGCAGATGCATCTGCCCACCAACAGCGTGGCAGGTCGGATCGGGAGAGACTGGTTGAAGGAGATCTTTTGACCTCTTCAGCAGGACTCTCCGAACATTGTCTTGCACCGTAGTAGAAAGGGTGGTTTCAATCTGGACACACTGACCCCCAGATTCCTACCCACCCCTCATACCTGTTTCCTTTCCAGAACTTCCTATCCTTCCTTCTCATAAAATGAGCCTCCCCACGGCATCCCCAATAGACATAGGCCCTGAGTGGAATTATTTTACTTAGGGTCTAATAATCTCTAACCTTTCATTAAAGCTTAGAGCTAATGTAAAAAAAGCGGAAATATTTTGACCTACCGACAAAATAGGCTCGAGGCCTGAGGGGTTAATTCACTTCTCTGTCATTTCATGTAAAAATAATGAATAAAAAATTCACGTTAATTTTTTTTTTCTAATTGTGGTCGGAAGCTTTGGTTTCATAAATGTGTATATTTTAATAATTTTTTGGTTAACTTTTAGATTTGTGTATAAAGCGTGGCGTGTTCTCTTTCTAACACCGTTTAGATCATATTTTTCACCGTGATAGTAAAGGAGACACAACGATTTCTATGATACCTATATGAGTTGTTCCAAAAACTGAACAAATAGCCTGACGGGTTAAGTCGTTCACATGAAAATTAGTAGTGCTAATTTATTTAAGCATTATTGGATAAGGCAGTGAGTAAATCTTTGTTACTAACAATCCCTGAAATAACGTGCTCGCGGGCGCTTGGATTTGCTTCATATAACAGGGATTTTAATTAATTGAGGAATATTCATAACAATAAACCGGAAGATTTAAACACTTATGTACAAGAAATTAATTTTATCCCCTCAAGCCTCGGAAGCCCATTTCTAGCCACAAACATTATATTCCATTAGAGCACGCATGCCCAACCTGCGGCCCAATTGAAGATTTTTTACGGCCTAAAATAAAATGTTCAGCTTTCTACGAGTATGATTCGATTACGATATTCATACAAAAAAAGAAATTCTCGTAAATTTATCACTATTAAGTTTATTTTCTATTTTGGGAAATTGGATCTTTCTTATTATTAGACATAGAACTCTCAGCGGGGGGTTTTGTTTATCGCTTGAAAAGTGCGAGGCGCATGGCCTCACTAGGAATTTATTTTCGCAATCAATTCCAAACATTATATTTTTTCGCAAATTTCTCGGAAGATCGAATGCAACTGACCTGATTTCAATAAGTGAAGGGTGAGTGCATATGGCACACATTTGCGCCAGTGACGGTCCGTGAGATTGCAGTGAGCTAGAGTGCTAAAATTTAAAAAATACGACGTTATTGATGTTATTGTTATTGCAGTTAATTTTTTTCAAAATTTGAATATTTTGTACGGAGATAGGGATATTTCAGTTTGGGGATGCATCCACATTTCAGTATCCTAGCTTCATACAAAAGTTGAAATTTTGAAAAAAAAAATCAATTACAGCTACAACACCATCAATAACGTCGTATTTCTTAGCATTCCAGCTTACTGAAAATTCACGGACCGCCACTGATATAGATATAGTCAGTTTATGTCTTCTAGCATTGAAGGTCGCGGTTTCACAATGATTGCATTTTTGGACACCAAATTACCAGTAAACTAGTCTAGTTTTACTCCCTGGAGTCTAGTTTTACTCCAGGGAGTAAAACTGGACGTACTGAATAGAGCCCGCAGATACTTTAATAGTACACAACTGCTAACCCTGTACAAATCGCAAGTGCGCCCCACGGTTAAATTTGAATTTGGCAGCCACTTCTGATCTGGAGCTCCAAAATACCTGAAAAAAAACCATCGACTCTGTGCAGAAACAGGCGGTCCGTTTGATAGATTCTCCCATCTTAACAAATGGATTGCAATCTTTAGAGCACAGGCGTCGGGTGGGAATGCTACCCCTATTCTACCGGTATTACAATGGAAGATGCTCCTAGGAACTAGCGTCATTGATCCCTTCGGCACCGGTGCTTAGTCGGGAAACACGCCAGACGCGCGCCCAACATATGTACACGGTTGACTTTTGTCACATGAGAATGGTTCGTTTCTTCGACTCGTTCTTGAGTTCAACGATTTGTCAGCCTCTGTGTTTCCTCCGTCCTACAACATGGGTCTCTTCAAGATCAAGGTTCATTCCCTTTTCTCAAAAATTCCCTTCTCTTCAAAAAGACCCTCCACAGTCCACACAGCATCTCAGAGGACATAGGCCCTGAGTGAAATTATTTTCCTCAGGGCCTCCTGTGTGGAGTTAATGTAAACTAACTAACTAACTAACAATCACGCCGTTTCCCCGCAGGGGTAGGCAGAGAGGACGGACCGCCAAACAACTCGGTCTTGGCACATACTCTTTGCCTCACTCACATTCATACATCGTCTCATAAATTCTCTTCTATTATTCTGACTTTTGACATGGCCCGACTCAAGTATCTGATTCACTTGATCGTGCCATGTCTTCCTCGGGCGACCCCGACTTCTTCTGCCATGCACATTCGACCGTCGTATATTCTTCTTACACTACTTTCTTCGTTCAGTCGCTCTACATGCCCAAACCATCTGAGGGTCCCTTTCTTAATCTTACTCATTATGCTTACATCAGCCTTACATTCCTCACACGATCATACATTATTTTACCACACATACGTCTAAGGGATCTCATTTCAACAGCATTCAGTTTACTTTCATCCTTCCTCTGCCAGTTCCATGCCTCACTGCCAAACATCAGGGTAGGTATCAGGACTCCATTGTGGACTGCTAGCTTCGCTTCTTTTGACAGTTTTTTGAGTTAATGTAAAAAAATAATAATCTCTGAGGATGCTGTATGAGGGCTTTTTAGGGAAAGAAACAGGTATGAGGGGTGGGTAGGAATCAAGGGGACAGTGTGTCCAGGAGTGACGGACGTATGAATCCATCCCTCCCACTGCGGTGCTAGGCGATGTTCCGAGAGAGTACGGCTAGAGAAATCAAAGGGACTCACTCTACCAGACTGTCCCGATCCGACCCACCACGCAGTAGGTGGGCACACGCATCCGCCGCCAAGACCTAGACAATCCTCACTCCACGATCCCAGGAACTCCTGCTAAGTCACCAAACATAGCGAACCACTTTGGGTGACCTATGGCGGGGTGTTGGTTATCCAATAAATGGTTCCTGGGGCGGCGGTACCTATACCCGCCTCCCAAATTGAATTATATTATGTTGTTTCATATTCAAACTCTGAAACATTTTTGGATTATTGAATCATGTATTGAGCAAGATACGTTTTTAGATTTTCACGAGCAAAAGTATTTTCTTTATTTGTTTTTGGGGTGTTATGCCGTGTTGCGCTACCTCCTTCTTTAGCCAACGTTTCATCATCAGGGCAGATCCAGCAGAAGTGAGGATCACACATCTATCGGATCTGCCGGATCTGCCGGATCTGCGATGATGGAGATAACGCAACACGGCATAACACCCCCAAAACAAATTAAGAAAATGTATTGAGAAAGTTTAATATGAATCAACTTTTAATATCCAATGATTCTAAAAAGAAATTCTCATCCTATCTAAAAATGTGCTTTCTACTTAGATATTTTATTTATGATGTAATAAAACACACAAAGCAATCAACTCCCATTTTATTGAAATACAATTCGTGAAACTTTTATTGTTAAGTTTGACGATATATGGAATTATGGTATTTTAGTACTTGTGGGTTTGAATTAATTCACTTGTTTTACAAGAATATTGTAACGCCAAGTTCAGAACGGTAAGTACTCTCAGTAACGCCTTAAGAGGGCATTACCAGAGAAAGCCAGAAATATGTCATTTTCAAATCAGATTTTAGACGTATTGACTCTTTTCCACAAAAAATTATAAATGGATTTCGAAAGATTGTTTTTTTATCTAGCATTCGCATGTAATAAATTTTGAGAAAAAAATTTAATTTTTAGTATAATGAGGTTATTTCATAGGTCGTTGGCAGATTTGTTAAATTTTCAAAAAAGATTTTGTATTATACCACACCCATTTCAAATAATATAATCATGTAATAAAATAAATCAATACATTATCTAGAAAACGCATGTTTTAGAATTTTAATTTTAGTTTCAATAAAATCATTAAAAAATATGTACGGACATGTGTTTCTTGACGAAAATTGGTCCATTTGTGTATTTATTTGCGCACTTACAAACTAATATATTTCAGATTTTTTTAACATTCTTATTAAATTTAGACATTATTGAAAAATGATAAATACTTATAATCAAAAAATAATTACAAAAAATACATTATTTTAATAGTTTTATCATCACGCCTTTCAGCATTTTTGGATGAAGGTATAAATTAAAGCTAATTTGGATTGAAATAAATTCGATATTGAGTTATAATTTAAAAAAGCTGGTACGGAGAATAATTAATCTTTCTCATTGTAACCGCCCTGCACGATCGTAAGAACAACTTTCGACGAAATGTGGATTTTCGTCCGCTGGCTGGTTAAACGCTCTTAAGGCGCCGCATCCCCGCTCAAAAAGAAGAAGATGTAGAGATAATATGTAATTACGAATGTTGGAGAGAGCGCACTAATATTTTAAATGATAAAAGATTTAATAAACACGACTCGTTTAAAATAGAGAAAAAATCTCATGGAAGGCGTTTTAAGTATCATTTAAAGAAACATTGTGAATTTTTTACTTGAACTTGAAAAATGAACGTGATTATAATAATTTTCGGAGCATACTTTGTGATTTTTTTCTATAAAGGGAAATTCATATAATTTGCGTTTCGGTGTGGAACGCGTCTAGATATTATCTTAAAAAATAACATATATATTTTTAAGATCTTAATAACTTCAATTGTTTAAGTGAGATATGTAAGAAAGGTTCCATGCCAACTCAGAACCACCTCAGAAAGGTAATGACCTTGAAAAGCTATGCAAAAATAATTTTAAAATAGCCGGTAACCCCAACCCACTTAACCAATTTTTATAAATATTTTTTTATCATCACTCTTAATGACCTTTCTAGGGTGGTTCTGAGTTGGTTTCATTCTGAGTTAGCCGGTCATTGTAAGAAATCGGTAGAAATTCGGGAAGCGGCGCTTAACACGTCCATTCTGGTGGTGGTGACCCATTGTTTCCCAAAAATAATTATTAAAATCGTTGAATTTTCTTTCCGTTACCCATAATTTGGGGTAATGAATATAATCGTAGAAAGTTCAAGTGAGTTATTAGTAAAATCGCCAGTTGAATTTGGACATCCGAGCTAGTAGTCAGTAGTAGAAACAGTGTCACGCTATTTAATATTGATTTTATTAAGCTAAAGAGCGTTTAACCAGCCAGCGGACGAAAATCCACGTTTCGTCGAAAGTTGTTCTTACGATCGTGCAGGGCGGTTACAATGAGAAAGATTAATTATTCTCCGTACCAGCTTTTTTAAATTTTAACTCAATATCGAATTTATTTCAATTCAAATTAGCTTTAATTTATACCTTCATCCAAAAATGCTGAAAGGCGTGATGATAAAACTATTAAAATAATGTACTTTTTGTAGTTATTTTTTGATTATAAGTATTTATCATTTTTCAATAATGTCTAAATTTAATAAGAATATTAAAAAAATCTGAAATATATTAGTTTGTAAGTGCGCAAATAAATACACGAACGGACCAATTTTCGCCAAGAAACACATGTACGTACATATTTTTTAATGATTTTATTGAAACTAAAATTAAAATTCTAAAACATACGTTTGCTAGATAATGAATGTTTGATTTATTTTACTGCATGATTTTATTATTTGAAATGGGTGTGGTATAATACAAAAACTTTTTTGAAAATTGAACAAATCTGCCAACGACCTATGGAATAACCTTATTATATTAAAAATTAAAAAATTTACTCAAAATTTATTACATGCGAATGCTAGATAAAAGAACAATCTTTCGAAATAGATTTATAATTTTTTGTGGAAAAGAGTCAATACGTCTAAAAACTTTTTTGAAAATGACGTATTTCCGGTTTTCTCTGGTAATGCCCTCTTAACAATTCCTTACGGGGAATAAAAATGCTTGTTCAAGATCCTATCAATAAATCCCTTCTTACGGCCCCTACTTTATCCCGCCTCACAATCGGTGACGACACAGTTCCCTTGTCTTTAAACTGTACAAAAAGTGGTTCCGTGCCAGCTCAGAATCGAGTCGACTCAACGTATCTTTGAAAAGTCATTAAAAGCTATGAAAAAAAATTGAAAAATCGTAGTGACCGACCGAAGGTTCTATTTCGGTTTCGGCAAAAAATCTATTTTCGGCAACAGTTTCTGCACCGAAACTCTGCGTTCGTGAATTATCGCTCATCGTTCGGCTAACTTCGGGTGATTTCGTGGCTCGTGTGTCACCCGCCATCATCAGCAAAATACTCAATTAATAAGGTCCTTCATTTATAACGTAAGTGTTGATTATTGACAAATTTTTGTTACAAGAAGTAGTTAACAAGTTGTTACAATGCTTGTTAATTTTTATAACTTTTGTTTGCTCTATAGCAGCAGTAATATCAAAAAATAAATAATAATTTTTTTACGGACTTCAATTTTTTATTTTATTTCATTTAACACGTGTAGTAAGAATGTTGTGATCGTAAACGCAATTAAAATTAAAATGCTCAACTAATTAGGTCCTTCGTTTAGTGTTGATTATTGGTTTCAAGAAGTAGTAAACATGTTTTGTTATTTTTTATAATTTTTGTTTGTTTTATAGCAGTAATATAAAAAAAATCCCAAACTTCAATTATTGTTTTTTTTATTTCATTTAACACGTGTTAACTGTCCGTATAAGTGTAAAAAATAAGCCAAATTTCAGTAAACAATAGATTTTTAACAAGATCACTGTAACCTCGGGGTCAACTTAACTGTAATGGTTCCATTCCAAGTTCAGGGAAACTACATTATAATGCAAGCGCCTTGCAAACGCCAGCACTATATTATAACATTATATACAACGGGTACCCGAATGCGAGAAAGATCACTGTAACCTCGGGGTCAACTTAACTGTAATGGTTCCATTCCAAGTTCCGGGAAACTACATTATAATGCAAGCGCCTTGCAAACGCCTGCACTATATATACAACTGGTACCCGGCATGCGTTGCAAGGTCACTGTAACCTCAGGTTTCTTCATATATTTAAATAACACACACTCCTCCTCGCTTCATCCACGTTCACACGTCAAATCGCATAGTGTTTTAACCCGTTAGTTGCTTTTGCAACGGGCCCAGCTAGTAGATTTTTAATGTTTAAAAAAAGTTCGGTTTCGGTTTCGGCCGAAACTGGGACAGATACCGAAGATTCGGTTTTGGTTTCGGTTTCGGTAGAAAATCCTGTTTCGGTCGGACACTAAAAATAGCTTATAACGTAACTTAACATAACCTATTTAAGATTTTTTTAAATATTTTTTTCATCACTTTCAATGACTTAAAGGAGGTGTTGTGTTGATTTAATTCTATTTAAGTTGTCCGGTCACCACATAAAGCGGTGTTGTTGTGAAGTGTCATATGTAAACGGAATTTCACAGGATCATATTTAAAGTTAAGGATACGATACATTTTAATAGCATGAAAAGCACTCATTAGATTTTTAAATGGGTCTATTTATACCCATCACTTGATTGTGATTGATTTTGACCCAATGTGGTATGGAAGCTAGAGAAATACCACCATTCGGCATTGAATCACTGCCAGAAATGCGTTTAGCCGTGTTTAGTAACCAGATCTGAATCTCTCCACCTTCCTCTTTCGCATTTCCTCATCGTAGTACCTGTAGTACCACTGACTCCGTGTTAATGTTGTTATCACAAAAATAACTAACGCAGTCTATGAAAATAATCAGATTTTGTCGAAAAAATGATATTCCCATACGATGGAGCAATCAGAAAAAATATTAGTTACACTATTATGCAACTGGTAAGCTTATTTTCACGATAATATAACATTACCAGTCTTTACCAGATATGTGTGACTAATGGGGCGTACCTGACTTATTAATACTGGTTTCTATTTATACGTGAAAAACCCGGAACGATAAAATAGGTAGCTGAGAATCAACCCCTAAAATGAAAATTGCCTTTCGACAAGACATAATAGACAACAATAAAATAGCGTATATATAACACCAAAGACCCGCGACAAATCCGTTACAATGAAATATTACGATGGCTCTAAGGTTAACCCCGAGACAAAATAATCGGGAGAAATAGTTTCTACGAACAAAATAATTACTCTCAGGAGAAAAAATAGTTTCTACGAACAAAATAATTACTCTCTGGAGTAAAATGGTTTCTACGGTACCAATTTTATTGCTCTTTCCGAATTCTGTTTTCTTGGAAGAAGTCGATCCAGTTCACACATGAATTCTGAATATTTGTTTTAAAATTAGACTACCTGCTTTAACGGTTGACAACTGTAATATCCTAAGTGACTACACAGTTCATGGGGGATCCATCGAAACCAGAGTTCTCTAAGCCTCTCAAAAGTGGGTTGTACATTGATGTTTGCTGATCCCGTATCAATAAGATTCACATGGGGGTTCGACCCTATGGGGGGACGGGGGGGGTTCGATCCAAGAGGGGGAGGGGTTGAAAAATTTATTAATAAGTTTTTGTACTTTCCAGGAATGTAATCTAGGAGAGAGTACTTTTCTTTTTACTGAGGCCTATGGTGGGGTGGGGAGGGGGGGGGGGTTGAAATTCCTAAACCTCATATTTTTTACGTCCTTGATCACAAGTTAGTGAGTCTTGATTCTTCTGTCTTAACCGATGCCGACGGTTACTAGCATTGTTGATCCCATCAGCGGGATTACGCGGCCGGGAGACAAACTGGATATTATTTTCCGTTCAAAACGGGTCATATCACTAATTTTGTTTTTCTTTCTCATACAATGACGAGGATATTTACTGTAGATTAATTTTAATGAATAAATTGTGAAATTTATAAATTTAATTTGCGCACGACGGCATTTGAACCCTTGACCTCCGGATTCACAGGCGGGGATCATAATAATTCACATCATAATCCACGTCTACGAATCCGTAGGTCGCGGGTTCGTAAACAGATAAAATTTGAATATTGCACAATTTATCAATTAAAATTAATATAATTTGGTAAATTTGCGACATGTTCCAGAGTAGTGGATCTTTCAGTATCGCTCTGTTGACCTGGTGACAACTATTCAGAGTGGAAACGTTGCTTGAAATTACCTTAGCCATGTTCGGTAACCAGATCTGAGTTTCAAGGTACTTCCCCACCTTCCTCTTCCCCATATTTTTCCCCTCCCAACTACCTTCAGCCTCACAACAATTGGATGTCATGGAAATTGGGAAAACGCAATATGTGTATTTTTAACTACCCGCCACACAGTATCCTTTATTTTTTCTATTTTCTTTATTGGGAACATTTACAGGTTTATAACATTACATGCATTAGAAAACCACAAATTACAATAATTAGGTTATAAACCCAATAACTAATGTTCACATCATGCACCAATAATAATGAAAAAATCTATAGTTATTAAGTTTTTTTTTTTTACTTAATATTATATAGTAAGGAGCTAGATAAGCTGTGTAGGGATAACCTAGCTATACTGTCTAATAAATAAAGATACAGACAAGATAAGATAAGATAAAAAAAAAACAGAGAAATGTTTTCTATGTTTTTCTATATTATCTATAATAATAATGAAAATTGAAAAACACCAGATGTGATGTCGAAAACGTTTTATGTAAACATATATAAAAAAAAAAACAAGGAAAAGCAAAATAAAAGTGAAATGAAAGTAAAATAAAAGTAAATTAGTAAAATAAAGTGTGCCAGTTTTATGTTAGATTAAATAAGTATTTTTAAATAAGATAATAACAAAATAAAAATAAAAAACTGAAAAACACCAGACGTGTTTAAAAGCGTTTTTAATTTATAAGATGACATAAACAGACGTGTTTAATTTATAAGATGACATAAAGCTTCAGGGATGTCGCGAGGACTTTAGTGTGTAGTTATGTACATATATTTTACATATTTAACATATAGGCTCTGAGAAAAGCTTAAAATATTGGCTAATGCCTTCTCAGGGCCTAACAAAGGTGTTTTTTTTTTATTTATGCAGGATAAAAGGATGTTTAACGGTGTATGAATTTTAAACACGTTTATTATTAAGATATGTGAGTAGATAACTATAACAGTTACTTACTTAGCATTACTTTTCATAGAAGTTTTTTCTTCCCAACTTCAATTGAACAACTTTGCATGCGTGTGTCCCAAAAGACAAAATAATACTTGCCAACACTACCAAAGAAAAATACGCATTTTACACAAGTGACAATTAAAAAAAAATTATTCCGCCCAAAATCATTTTATCAAAAATGTTCAAACTGGATCTTCTTCTTCGATGGCGCTACAGCCCATATCGAGCTTTGGCCTCCTGCAACAGTCGCCTCCAACTCCTTCTGTCCTCAGCGGCTGACTTCCAATTTGGTACCTGTAGAAGCTGTACTGCATCCCCTCTTACTTCGTCTTCCCACCTCAGTCTGGGTCTTCCCACTTTTCTCTTTCCACCTGGGTGTCCAGTCAAAATTCTTTTTGGGACGCGTATATCTGGCATTCTCTGTACATGCCCCGCCCATCTCAGCCTGAGGAGTCTCATATGTGCTGAGATGCTAGGGGCCTTTTATATATCATACAATTCTGTATTGTACCGGATGCGCCACTGTTCACCCTCTTTCACGGGTTCACATATTCTTCTCAGCACTTTTCTTTCAAAAGTATCCAGCATTTCAGCCATCTTTACCGTCAGTGTCAGCGCCTCACATCCGTATGCCAATACAGTTCTAACAATGGTCTTATATATGGTTATTTTGGTTTTTCTGTGGACACTACGTGACTTAAACACTGGCAGCAAAGAGAAGTAGTAAAGTCCAAACTGGATACTGAACATTTATTTGAATTTCCATTTTAAACATCAATTTTTATCCCGCTTCTAGGAAAATTCACAGCTCACAAGTCTTTTCGGAAAATTAACCGCGCAACATTCACCGCGGAAATTTCACCGCACAAAATAGATAAAACGAAATGTCTGGATGGTGCTAAGGACTGTTTGTATTACTTTTTTTAAGAAAGACAAACATTCCTGGGTTACGAATAATCAGACAATAATTTACAAAACTCCCACAACTACCAAGGTATGCGGAATATTTTCCTAGATTCATGGTGTAGGACTAGCCGAGGAGGAATTGAACTCAAGGCGCCTGGGTGGAACCCAGTCGCGATGTCAACTGACCGGTGAATTAATTAATAGTAACGAGTAATATAACCTATCCTAACCAAATCTAACAAAACCCAACTGTTAATTCATTAATTTTCGATGGTGAATTTATCGAATACCATTATCGTATCACGATTTGCACAAGCAATAATTTTCAAAATGTGATGTTAAAAAATTTTAAAAAGTTCATTCGATCAATTTTAGCAGATGATTTAAAATGTTTTCTGGTTTTGTACTGAGTTGTTAATCTGAATTTTTCCAAGATTGTTTCGAAGTCGTCACAACTTAGGAACAACCCTTCATCTATAATATAAAAATGAATCGCTAAATGTGTTGGTAAGCGCAAATCTCGAGATCAGCTGAACCTATTTCGCTAATTCTTTTTTTAGAATATTCCTTAAAGTACGAGGATGGTTCTTACGGAGAGAAAAATTAACAAAATTGCGCAGAAAATTGGATAATTTCAGAAATCTATTACTAACCTAAACGACTATCGCACTTTTGACAGTACGCGTGTTTGAGAATGACATTTTGCAAAACAATGATATTTAAATCAGGATTCTATTTTTCAAAATCTTTAAGTAGATAAATTTATAGTAGGTACTCCCCTAATAGTTTGAAAGGAATCAATAATTTTAGATAATTTAAATAAGTACCTATGTTAGGTACCAAATTTAATATACATGAAAAATGGAAATTTGAATAAAAATTGTAAAAGGTGGCACGCGGGCTGTTTAAAAACTGAATGTACTGGGATTGAATATATGGAACGCGGGAGGAAGGTTGGCAGGACAAGGGAGCGGTAAAGGGAAGAGGGAAGGCGGGGAAGGTGGAAGGCGAAGGCAAGAGGGGGGAGAGGAACCTGGGAGGGGGGGGGACCAGGGAAGGGGGGAGAACTCGGGAGACGGGTTCGCGGGACGGGGGAAGGGGGAGGAGTGGAGTGGGGAGAGGGAAGGTGGAGGTGACGGAGTGGGAACGGAACGGAAGGGGAAGAGGACGCAGGAGAAGAAGGGGAGGCGGAAGGGGAACGGGACGCATGGGAAAGGACACTCAGGGAGAAACAATTTCTTTATTAAATGGCATAGCAACGCATGCCGGGACCAGCTAGTAAGTAAATAAAATTAAAATAAAAACCATCTTTATAATCCGTGCAGTTGCTATGGAAAAGAATATGGAAATAGAAAACCATTTTTCAACTAAAATTTAATCAAATAATATTTTATTCCCGTTATAATATAAAAAGAAAGAACTTTGATGTTAATGTTGTTTGATGAAAAATAAATACTTCCAAAACTTCCGACACATTTTTCTCCGTAAATCCCTTTGGGTGAGTTATTGTATTACTTAACACTGACTTTTTTTATGACTTCATTTGATGAAAAAACAAAGATTTATTTAATGTCACACTTTTTTATCACTAAACTTCATTGATACCCGCCTAAGCCATTGCCCCCATCTCTTACGGCGAAACTCAATCATTTTCGATTAATGTTTTCTACAAATTCGTTTAGATTATTAATGTAGGGTGGCCACAAAAAACGGATTTCAAAATTCCAGGTTTTCCAGGGCTGTTTCTACATTTTTCCCTGATATGTTTAGTTTGACATAAGGGGATATCGTTCATTAGATAAATAATAAAGGGAATTCCGTCATCTGTAGCATTTATTATTTCTTTGCATAACAATAATCTATTAAAAACAAAATACACTTGTTACAAATTTATGATATTTCGCCTGAAGACAATTTGTGAAGAAATGAAAAGACCAGACAAAAATAGATAAATACAAAAAAAACATTAATATTAGAAGAGATACTAAAAAATATCACAAGGGCATTTACGAAAATAATAATAAAAAAATACCTACCTATCTAGTTTGTCTTTGTCGGCATATCTTTTGTTACACTTACACACGTCGCAAGTAAAAATAATAAAACACAACCTTAGGGTTTCAAAAATCGCAAATTAACGAATTTAGTTTTATTTTTGAAATTCCCTGATATTATAAAAAAAAATTGAAATTCCCTGACATTTCCTTGATAATTCCAGGTTCTCTAAAATTCCCTGATAATTCCTGGTTTTCCAGGTCTGTGGCCACCCTGTAAATACTAACTAATATTTTTTTGGTAAAATATGGCTTTTCCTATCGTTTAATTTGAGTAGAATTACAATAAAATTATTATTAGTTACCTACTTATTAAAAAATATAAACGTAAACTATTATTTTTTCTTTAGAAATGTTTGAATGCGTACAAGATACAACTTTGAGAAAACAAAACAATATTATGGCTAAGTATATCAATTACCATCGATAGGCAGACATAATTTATTAGATATCTGTGTCAGTTTCCCTTAATTATTTTTTTTTATTTCTTATAAAATTATTCACAAAATAAATATTAAAAAACACCTTTGCCCTAAAATCGAGCGTATCCGTTTGCCAAGCGTTTCAATTTTCAACAGCAAACACGGCTAAAGCCATTTCAAGCAACGTTTCAATTCTGAATGGTGGTCTTACACCAGGGCGATACTGGGAGTATCTTCCACGCTGGAACGTGCCGCAAATATACAATATATTATTTTAAATGAATAAATTCTGAAATAAAACAAATTAATCAAATAAAATTTATTTGCTACGCCGGGATTCGATCCCGCGACCTTCGGTTTGCTAGTCAAGAGCCTTACCACTGGACTACGCCGGCAATTATGTATCTGATAAATAGATATATTTACACTTTGTTGGAATGTTTACCAAATACTGCATAGGTACGGTGTACGAAAAAACATTACATTTAAAATGAACATTAAGATGTGTTTTCATTCCTCAAGATTTAACAATGCTCAGAAATTAATTTTAGCCCAAATTAGCGATAATTTATTAATAATAAAACACGTTCATAACTGCTTTTATACATCTCTACTCTATACAACTCTTTTATACAACTCTATCTCCAATCAACTTTAACATAGGAGACTTTTTTGGCTTGACTCGATTTAACAATGTATATTTTTATATTTATGTTTTATGTATAAGCTGTTTGTCCCTTACTAATAAATAAAATAAATAATAATACAGTGCAATAGTCAGTAATGATGATCAGTAATCACGGAGTAAATTAGCAGTTGTGTAGAGTTGTAGAGCACTAATTGTGTTTCCATTAGTAATTATTTAGGAGATAATTAGCTATTTTAGGTTTCGTGTAACTGTATTCCGTGCAGTCGAAAAAATCTACCATTTTTGCTTAAGTGTTGCCAACTGTATAATATCTACCTTTAAGCGAGTATCTAAATTACTCTGTTAGTCGCTTTCCTATACCATTCATCGGAGGCGTCTACTAATATCTACAGAAATTCCAAAAACTGAACAAATTGGACTAATATCCATGAGAACCAAAGTGAGGACGAATATCTACAGCTCAAACTGCTGGCTAATATCTATGAGAACCAAAGTGAGGACGAATATCTACAGCTCAAACTGCTGACTAATATTTGTGAGATCCAAAGTGAGGACGAATATCTACAGCTGAAACTGCTGACTAATATGCGTGAGAACCAAAGTGAGGACGAATATCTACAGCTCAAACTGCTGACTAATATTTGTGAGATCCAAAGTGAGGACGAATATCTACAGCTGAAACTGCTGACTAATATGCGTGAGAACCAAAGTGAGGACGAATATCTACAGCTCAAACTGCTGACTAATATTTGAGAGAACCAAAGTGAGGACGAATATCTACAGCTGAAACTGCTGACTAATATGCGTGAGAACCAAAGTGAGGACGAATATCTACAGCTCAAACTGCTGACTAATATTTGAGAGAACCAAAGTGAGGACGAATATCTACAGCTGAAACTGCTGACTAATATTTGTGAGAACCAAAGTGAGGACGAATATCTACAGCTCAAACTGCTGACTAATATTTGTGAGAACCAAAGTGAGGACGAATATCTACAGCTCAAACTGCTGACTAATATCTATGAGAACCAAAGTGTGGACGAATATCTACAGCACTGGCAGAGGTTGGGTTAGGTTAGATTAGGTTAGGTTAGGTTAGGTTAGGTTAGGTTAGGTTAGGTTAGGTTAGGTTAGGTAAGATTAGGTTAGGTTAGGTTAGTTATTACGAAATTGAAGTAATTTATGTTTTTCCGTGTAACCTCTTGCTCAGCTGCCCTCTGTAGATATTAGTCCAACCTACGCTCCGTAGATATTAGTCACCACTGGGACCGTCATCGATATTTGTCTGACCTCAGCTCTGTAGATATTAGTCATCACTCTGAAGTTCATAGATATTAGTCCAACATATATGAGCTGTAGATATTCGTCTGACATACAGGCTGTAGATATTAGTATCTGGAGTCCATTCATCCGATTGCGATGAAGGGGAGGTGGGAAGGCGGGAGGGGCAGAGGAAGGGATTGTAAAGAAGGCACAGTGACAGCTGTGAGAAGCGTGTATGGTGAAACCGGGGAATCCCCTTTCTTTAAAGGAATGTGTAATGCTACTGACACACTAGCTCATTTGAAGCCGAAGAGCATGCTACCTAGTAGCAATTGCTACCCATATGTGTCAGTGACGTTGCTAGTATTGAGCTTGCTCATTTGAAGCCATATGAGCATGAGCATCCCACAGTCGTTTGATTTACGAGCATGCTCATTGGATTATCTGATGGAAGGGGAAGCCTCTAAGCATGTGTGAACAGATTATCTTATGAGCATGCTCGAAATGCAGTGACGAAAAAACCTTGTTTTACGTGATTTATTGTGGGAATAACGAATATATTTGGAACACAAGGCCACTAAAATACCCACAATAGATTCCCAAATTCCCCAAAAGTTCCTGTACCTCCAAAATGAAACCACATTCTTTTGAAATTAGTATTTATTTTGTATTATGTCATTTTCGGATTTGTTGACATCTTGGACCCAAATCAACTGTTTTATTTTCTTTCATCGGAAGATTCTTAAATAATTGCGTTGCAAGCAATTCGATTATTTTGTTTAGTTCTGGGCGAATGGAACTGACTCTATTTGACATGAGCATGCTCATTTAAGAGCATGTGTGGTCAATTGTTGGCTTTGAGCATGCTCATTCATGAGAAAGCTCAAACCAAGCTTGCTCATTTATGAGCAAATGTGTACAATGGATGAGCATGCTCATAAGCCGGCTTGTTAATGAGCAAGCGTGTCAGTACCTTAATAGTGACATCTTGCTCATTGTAGCGACCGAAAAATTGAAAATCTAAATCATGTCCGATTTTTAGTGATATTTTGTGTGAATATCAATTACTTAGCATGTTAAGAAATAATGTAGTATTTTAAATTTTGGAAGCGGGTATGGGCATCGCCGCCCGGAAACCATTTATTGGATAATCCACAACCGTGCCACAGGTCACCCCAAGTGGTTCGCCACGTTTGGTGACTTAGCAAGCGTCCCCGGGTTAATGGGGTGAGGTTTATTTAGGTCTCGGCATGCGCTTGTCCACCTACTGCGTGAGACTGAGTGAGGGAGACCTTTTGATTTCTCCAGCCGGACTCTCTCGACCAATCGCCTTGCACCGCAGTGGGAGGAATGGAGTCATACGTCCGTTACTCCTGGACACGTTGACCCCCAGATTCCCTCCTACCTATCTTACCTTTTTCCTTCCCAGAACTTCTTTTCCTTTCTTTACCTCCACTTAGACAAAATGACACAGGCCCCGAGAAAAAATGTTCTCTCCAGGGTTTACCGTGTGAAGCTATTGTGAAAAAAGGCTATTTTTTTATAAACTTATCTAATAAATCAATCAATTGCCGTCAAATTTTAAAAGTATTCATGACGTAATAAAATTGTATAATCTAAGTGACACTGTTAGCAGTTTTTCTAACAAATTCTACGTTCTACAGTGTTTTCCTTATATTTATTGGTAGTATTTGTGGATTCCAAATAGAGCTTTTATATTCCAGTTTACTTCTAATTAAGGCGTTGTAAATGGTGAGAATCATTGAGATTGAGCTCCTTGATAGGTTTACGAGTATACATTCTGCAAATAAATCCCATCATTTTAAAGTAAACCTACATAAAAAAATATGAATTTGCAAGACATTTGTAATATGCTAATGTCATAGAAAAGCTTAAACTACTTTTATGTTTTTTACTACACAGGTAGTTTTTTTTATCTAAGGAAAAATATTACTGTGTAAAAATATGACAGTTTTCTTTGGTACTTTTTCGCCACTTCTCAAACAAACTTTTCTACTATACCTATTCCGATTCTTGACATGTTCTACTAAGAGTATTAGATTAACTCGATCGTGTCACGTCCTCCTGAGACGTCTCTGACTAATTCTTGCAAGTAATACTATATTATTCTGGCAGTCCTTTTTTTGTGAAACTATTCGCGTTGGAAACACTATAAGTGCCATATTCTTTAAGTTTCTTTATTCTTTGAATTGTTCGTTACATGAATTGGGGATTTTTCGACCTAATACTAGGCCCGAATACTAGGCACATGCCTGTGTTGTGGTAGTCGATTATCTTAGTAAGGTTCTAATATGCACGGTTGTTTATCAATTGTACTAAAAATATTTACAACGTTTTTCAGTAAGGATTGGAATATTTTTACTAAAATTTATTTTAAATGTTATAATTATTTTGACTTAATAAGTCAGGTATGCTTCATACGTCATGTATTTCTGGTAATATTATATTGTCGTATAAGCAAGCTTATAGGTACGAGTGGAAGTGCAAATAAATATCACCCCTTCAATTCTGTCACGTAATAAACACCAGCTACACAGTAAATTTTATCCGATGGGGGTATTTGAACACGATAAATCTATTTTGCCTCCATAAACAACAAAATGCTACTTTGAATTTATAGCTTGTTCGGTTAATTTCTTTATGAATAGCTTCATTATTTAGCTTGGGTGCATAAATAATGGTGTATCCAATTAAATTGCAAGCGATGCAGTGATATCCAATGCCAAGGGATGAAAATAATATATTGCCGTTTAGGGGATATGATTTATTTCTATTTGTAAAATAATTAAGCTTCCTTTAGCTTTGTAAATCACGATAAGCATTATAAGATAATTCCCGGGAGGGTAGTAATATTTTATCTAAAGAGGTAATTTCTCCAAGATTCATTAGGGTTTCAAATCGCAACTGCCCCGTTTTGCATTTTATAAGCTTTTGGTTAGCAATCCGGCACCTAGATTTGCGTAATATCTGTTCAGCATCCAAAGCAGGTGGTAATTTTATTATTTATTCATTTGTGTTTTCTCAACCCGGCGAAAGTGTGGTGAAAAAATGTAATAAGAAGTATGTGGCAGGGTATGACATACCCGTTTATAAATTTGACTGTAAAACTTAATTCTTAATAAAAAACATTATATTAAATTCTTTTTATTATAGCAAGACTATATTATAACGTATTGGAAATAAAATATTAGCGTCATTTTAACAATTTTTATATTTTACTTAAATGGAAACCAATCACTATGAATTTTCAACTTAAATTTTCGCTCTCAAAAAAAAACTACAAAGGAACTAAAGAAAACAAGTTTTATCAAAAAAACCATAAAGATATGATAGAACTTGAAACAAGTAATTATATAAACTAAAAAAAATAACAAAAAATATTAGGAACTGGAGTTCAAATCAGTGCAGATTTTACTTGAAAATACTTCCGATGAGTTCGCCTCATCGGAAGTATTTTCTAATTCTTCTTCCAGCATTGACCGAAGTCGGATTTCTTCACTGCCAATGTCCATTTTCAATTAAAATCTACAATGCAACAAAGAAAGTCAGTTAAAATAGCAGAAAAAGCAATGTTAGTTTTTGTCACGAAATGTATACACCAGCTATGTGGCAGGGTATCACATACCCGAACACAGTTTGCAAGCGTATAACTCGAGCGCAGGCTTCCGCGACACTGCGATCTACCCACTACCCACTCCCGCACCCCTTTACCTCCGAGCAACTCAGAGCAACAACAGGTTTGAAGGATCACAAGCAAAAGATACACGCAAATAAGTAACGTGGTGGGTATGATATACTCTGCCACACTCTTCCCGGGTTAATGGATGCATATTAATAAATTTCTTTATTATTTTTTTATTTTTTTATTAAAGTCCCGTTAAACTGATTGATATCAGTTTATCAACGGGTTCTTATGAGATTCACTTTTTTTTAAATTGGAACAGGTACAAAAAATGTTTACATTATTACACAATATATGTACATGAAAACATATATTTTGAGACAAAATGAAAGAAAGAAAAAACATAATAATAATGGAAAAACATTAAAACGAAAAGCGGAAAAATAGAGATTAGTACAAAAAAGAGCTCTTTCACTTAAACATTTTTTTAGTATACATTTCTTTCTGAAAGTCAATTCACATCTTTTTATTCATATATTTCCTTCTGAAACTCAATTCACAGCTTTTTATTGAGTTGGGTAACGTGTTGTAAATTAGTGGAACAAGGTATTCTAGAGTTCTTTGACCGAGTTTATTTAGGTATCTGGTTTGCAGTTAGTCTTGTATTGTGAACCACTAGTTTATTACCTGTATTCATGCTGACTCGCAATTAAGCCACAATACAGCACAAACAGATAATAAATCAGAGTTGTAACGATTTTGGTACGCCATGTCTTTGTTCGTATTCAGCCTTTTTAAAAATAATTTTACCAAAGAATATTGTACTTACACTGAAAGAGGATTTGTTTTTGTTGAATGTCCCCATGTGGTTATTCCATATCTTATTTTTTTATTTTATTTTTTATTATAGCGACTATATAGAAAAAAAATTACATACAAAATTTAATGTGAAACTAAGTATAAAATATTGTATTTCTTAGTCCTCCTCACTAGGGGGTCCTGTGCCGAGGCGGACTAAAGTTATTTAAATATAGTTCATTTGTCTTCTATGTCGTTTTTAGCGTCTTCGCTAGGGTTTTCTCATTGACCTCTTTAAGCCATATTTTTATTCTTGATTTGTATTCAATTGGATTTTTTATTAGTTTTATGTCTTGGGGAAGGATGTTATGGAGTTTTGTTGCAAAGTATGTATAGTTTCTTTGTCCAAATGTGGTTTTATAACTTGGAATATTTTTTATATCATTTTTATTCGATCTAGTGTTATGCATACACGGTCTAATAGGTGGGTACACACCATGTATATTACAATCCTCGTATGTAAATATAATATTTAAAAAACATATTTTAGTCCGAATCAATCACATATTTTCGTAATTTAAGTTTTTTTTATTTTTTATATTTTCTTCTAATTTGATTCCCTGTTAAAAAATCCACTACAAATTTTGGAAGTTATTATTATTTTTTTGTGAATACCGCCCAAGAACTGCTTCCCCGATTGGTAATCTTCTGGGAATGAATGGAGTTGGGATGGAGAGGGTGCGAAGTAAGGTTAAAGACATTCCAAGAAACGCTAACGTTTCGATTCCGAATGGTTGTTTCCGAGGGCAATACTGGCAGTACCTACCACTCTGGAATGCGCCGCAGATATACCTGCTACTGTATTTATATTATATATTTTTATATTCACTAAGCGTGAAATAACTATGATGTTTGCGTACGCCCGGATTTTAACCTGTAACAAGAAGAAGTCGAGGATTTTAACTTTTCCGTTAGAATTTACTCTTATCCATATAATCTTAGATTCGCCCTTGTGTAAGACCACCATTCAAAATTGAAAGATTACTTGAAAAAAATGGCTTTTAAATGAGAAATGGCTTTTAGCCGTGTTTGGTGACCAGATCTGAATAACCAGGTACTTCCTCACCTTCCTCTTCCCCATCTCCTTCCCCTCCTAACTAGCTTCAGCTTCACAACATACCCCAAATGGGAATGCCATAGTCTCACTGGCTCCGGACGGGAACAGTTGGGACTCTTGTGAGGCATTCATATAAAAAAATTTAAAAAATTATATAATTTTTAAATTAGCTGATTTAAAATAAATTTAATATATTGTTATGAAGCGATTGTATTTATCGTAAGTTAGGTACTATTTTTTAAAATGCATTTTAATTGGTTAGGTTGGTAAAGCTAGGGGAGTTTCGTTCAACGTGTCGGTAGGCGGCGTTTTGGGGTTTTTCCGTTTCCGCGCTCTGGTTTTGACGGCGATATGTGCGGTACGCCGTGAAAACAACGGTCACTTAATTTTTAAGTTTTAATACGATGTGATTGAAATCCAAGTTTTGGGCATCTGCATACGGGGGAAGGAAACACGTTGTGTTTTTTTTAAATATAAATTTCAAAGATTTATTCGCGTAAAATGCGAGTTTTCGTGCGGGTCCCAAAGTGACCACGAGTTTAATGGCAATGTTCGAGTGTTACGATTAATGTACCTCTTTATCCGAGACATTGGTTGATATAATAACCCGCCACGCCTGTCATGGTGCGCAGTGCAACTAACCGAAGATTTATTCACGTAAAATGTGAGTTTCGAAGGGTCCCAGTGACCACGAGTTAATTGGCGCTGTTCGAGTGAAAAGACTATTGTACCTCATTATCCGAGTCATCGGTTTAAATAGTAGCTCGCCGCGCCCGGCATTGTATGCAGGGCAACTATCGAATTCCCACCGGGGGTTTATTTATGGAACAAACCCGAGAATACCGCAGTGTTGAACGATACTCCGCCTCGATTGCTGATGAGCCTTCCTTTGCAATTTGGAGGAGAGTTTGGGTGCTCCTCCCTTTCTCTGAGGATCCAGGTCTATCATCCCTTCCATGCGACTGCTGGGGAGGTCGCAGGTCCAAGCTGAGCCGCAGAGGTTGGGACCACCCTTGTCACCAGGAGGTGGTGCTGGTTCTCACGACATCGGGAGTTCGGCGGCAGTAAATTTAATTAGTGTAGCTAGGAATAGCATAAATTGCGATATTGGTCCCGGGGGTGAGTCCATACAATTTATTTTATTATGTCTTATGAAATCAATACAGTGTACCGATTTTATACTCTACTCTTTGTTTTATTATGTAGATTCCTTGTGCAGCCTTTTCAGGAATGCTAAGAAAACAAATGGCCCACACTCTGAGAAATGAGTATCGTGTTCTCCGTTTGTTGACATACCCAGACATTAGACTGGGTTTGGCGTCCAAGATTTCCTGAGAGTAAATCAAAGTTGACTTGCAGATTACACCCGAGCCCGACAAAGGCTCATTATTTCATTTCCCTTTAATCATATAACACAAACACATAACAATATGTCATTACATTTATAAGGATAACAATACACTGAGAGTGATGGTTTTGGATTACCCATGTTGTCGCTTGTATCATAAATCATTCTGGAATTCAGCTATATTTCATACAATCCAAATTTAATAACTTAACTTATATAATATTATGTACTTTTTAATTTGCTTATTGTTATAGTATCTAATTTGCTTATTGTTATGTTATCTTTAATTTGCTTATTGTTATATTTTTTTTATATGTTTATAATTATATTTTTATTTAGTTCATATGTATGTTTTTTGTTTAAATTACAATGTAAAACTGCATATCTCGATACAGGAATGCCCTAGTGAGATATGCAGCTTATGTTTCTCATGTACTTCTTATTTTTTTTCAATAAATAAATAAATAAATAAAATATAAAATATAGGTACTTGACGTTCACAATTCTACTTGCTAACATGTCACTATATATCATTATTCTGTTTAAATAAAATGTTCTCTATTATTATAACACATTATATGACACTCTTACCTTCATATTCTTTTTTTTAGTTGGAACACACTTTTAATAATTATATCGTATATATATAAGCTAGCATTTAGGTACGATATCATACTTTGTTTTACGTCAGGTCTTATATACACCTAGTATATTATATAACTATTACACGAGTACATATTTCTTTTCTATATTATCTCACTGTATCACTTCAGCGATATAATTTTTGTATACTTAAGTATACAATCTTATTTTGTTCTTAATATAATACTGATACCCTCATGTGTACCACTGTTAATATAAAAACCATTTTATGGCGTTTAAAAAACAAAATAAATAAAATCGCATTCCATCTCTCCATGATTAGAAATGATGGCCTAGAATCCTAGAACACCCCTAGAACACTCTTGAAAGATGAAAACCAGAAACATTGAACGAAAAAACCTTATTTGTTCACTTTATTGTTGTTGTCTTTAAGCCAGATAATACTTATTGCTTTTTTTAATATCGTCCTCATTAAAGTAATAATATTATTATCCTTCAATAAACTTGTTTTGCACAGTAAAGCTGCTTATCTAGGCTTATTATTCTCTATAAAAGAAATCATAAAAAATATATTAATCAAAATAACTTCAAGCATTGCCTTATACAAATAGGTACCTTTAGTCTATTATCTTGCTTTATACTATTTCATTGGAATAATCATAATATTATGTTACAGTAAGAAACAGATTTATATGGAAGTACCTACATACTTAGATAAATCTCGTAAAGCAAAATAAAATAATAATCCCCGAATAAATTGGTTTTCATCTTCGTAGGCACTGTAATCCATAATCCAAGAAATATAATTTATATTCAAGCCTAATGAACGTAAAAATGATTGAAATTCTCGTTGTCGTAACTTCTTTTTGAAAAGTTCTAAAAATGTATAATTTTTTGCTTTAGCAAAAATTTATATCTGCTAAGTAAAGACAAGACTTCAAGTACTACTTTCAGCTTGAAGTAGCTTGTCGGCGCAGTGATGAACATAATATTTTACAAGTTACTCGTACATAGAACAAGTTACGAGGAACTAGCAGTACAAGTTGGAAACTGGTGAATCTTCATCACTTTATTTTAGATTCACATATCGATATTTATTTTATCTGTTTTCCATTTTTTTCGGCAATTCTCTTTTGGAGCCAAGTCTATGTT
This sequence comes from Limnephilus marmoratus, assembly GCA_917880885.1. Lineage (NCBI taxonomy): Eukaryota > Metazoa > Arthropoda > Insecta > Trichoptera > Limnephilidae > Limnephilus > Limnephilus marmoratus. Next base: position 20,980,361 of record OU862919.1, on the reverse strand, counting down.
ATTATTGTTAAAAATGTAAGGATCCTTTTAATAAATAACTGTTTTACAAAAAAACTTCACTTTTTATTTCAATCACAGGATAACATGTTTTAAATGTATAAAATAACGGTGTGAATACTAAATACACCGAGCCCAATTGGCGTTGTTTATTATTTAAACTTTGCGTGGTAAAAGAACATTAAAAACCAGAAGCGAGCCTTTTTATAAAGTAAAATTCTACCACCAACTGGCATTTTGCTAGTGTTAGAGAAACATGACTCGTAGTTAAAACAGTTTCCTAAACTACCGAGTTGAACTCTTAGCAAAGGCTCACACCATTTTGTTGGTATGCTAATTAAATTGGAGTTTACTCAAGCAACCCACAGATGTCGGTAGCCTGTCAATTTTGAACAATTATTACTATGTTTATTATTATGAGACATCAGCAGCTGATATTAATCAAATTGCGATGGATTTTTTCTAATTAGACCTAAAAAATTCAAATTTCGGATTCGATTTACTCGAAAACGAAAACGAAAGCTCAAACCGAAAAAGTTATACTACGAAATTGACTCGGATCCTGCGGTCAAATAACTTTTTTTTAAATTGGTGCAGAGTAATTAATTTGAGATTTGGGAGTGAAAACAACTCGGCATCTAATGATAAATTTTAGTTGCCTTTATTAATTACCAGCAGACCCGGCCACACGTTGCTGTGGCTAACGAAACACAACGCCATTACCCAACATTTATAAAATCCACACCACCCGCTTGCCAGCTGCCCGCTGCCCGCTGCCTGAATTGAATATTTGAATTTCTCGGCTTTTCTCTACTATAATAAGCATGTATTATATATTTAAACCTTCTTCTTGAATCAACTATATTATTATTTTTATTTATATATTAATATAGTTAGCGATCGCCACTAATTATACAATGCTTGCAATGCAACACTGGATATTTGAAAAGGGAAAATCAAATACCTACTTACTCTAGGACATCTATTTTCCAATTTCTTCCGTAGAACGAATTTCAAAAGTAACTATAGTACGGCCCGCCAGCCGTTTTAAATCGCACAAAAATATGTTTTCTTTGAATTTCTCGGCTTATCTCTCATATAATTTACATGTATTATACATATAAACATTCCTCTTCAATCACTCTATCTATTAGTGAAAACCGTATGAAAATCCGTTGCGTAGTTTAAAAGATTAACGATAGAAGATTAATGATGATGATGTAATGATAATGATAATGATGATTAGCTGGGGTACCCGGCTTCGCTCAGGGAGGTGATGTGAGATTTTTAAAAAAATTTTTTTATTCGTTATAAAATACATTCAGTATAAGAAAGCTTTGACTGTCCAACTAGGAAGGCCTCCCGTTCTAGGACAGTCAAATTGACATACTCATTGTATGTTGGTAGATACATTATCATTCATAAAATATTAAGTAAAGTTAAGCTTCACAATTTGCATTTACATAATTATTTAGTAGAGTAATAGGTTCTGGAATCAATTAATTAACAAGAAAAAGTGTATTCGAAGTGATTAAACACGAAAAACAGTAAGTAAAAGAAAAATAAAAAGAAAAGAAAATTTTTGAAAACAAAAGAAATATATAAGGTGCTCGTAATACATAATTATCAAATAACATTTTTTAATAATATTTCTGACTCTGTCCTGCCTAAATCTTGTAACCATTTGTTATTTTTTTTACTTGAGGTGATTTTTCACAAAAACGGCGCTATACAAATTATCCAATTATTATTATTATCACACAGTTTTAGTTGTGAAGGGATTTTGTTATAGAATTTCGGTCCCAGGTATGAGAATATCATTTGATAAGCTGCTTTTTTTTTTTATTATTTAATGCCGGCAACCCGGGCGTTTATTGTAATAATAATCATATACACACAAGTTAGTAGCCCGCCTCACTAGACTAAGTCTGTTCCGAGGCGGGTACATATATATATATATATACATAAACTTAGACACATATACATTTACATATATGTACATACATAAACACAATTATGTTCATACACACATACACGCATATGCGCACATACTTACACACAGGTATTCGCATACGTGTACATAATCGAACTCATAGATACATATTAAAACATAAATACATATAATCAAATAAGAATTATTGGGAGTTGAAATACAGTTATCAAGGAATTAACAAATTTCCATAAAACCAAAAATTCATCAGATATACATCTAAATCTAGATCTATTAAATATCAACAAAATGAATACAAATAGTAATGCTATCGTCTAAATCTAGAACTATAAGATTTCAACAAAATAATATACATATGAGGTAATAATAATATAAGCATTCGTAAAACAAAAGCAGTATTAATAATTAAGATAAAAATTAATTAATTAAGATAAATAATGCTGTGTTGCTTGTTGGAATAGAAAGGTCATTTCTGCCCTTACTTCTGATTTGATGTTTGTGTTCGACTTTTTTCATTATATATTTATTTTTATGAGCATAAATTATTATCTTTTTAATGTAACACTGTCGAATATCTAGTACATTAAATCCCCCAAAGAGAGCGTCCCTCGAATATCTGAAAGGTTTCTTCATTATAACACGTAAAATAGATTTCTGTGCCTTCAATAACGAGTTTATATTGTTTTTCCTGCACCCCCCCATTCAATACATCCGTAGGTTATGATCAAGTTGCGTAGCCCGTAATATATAAAATTTCCCGCAATGAAATAAATATATGAATAGTTTACGCACTCTTTTTGCTACATTTTCTATTTGGTATTTCTTTAGGTTATTGTCAAATATAACGCCTAGATATGGAGAGTTATTATTTCCAAAGCTACAATTAATTTTATGTATTATAAGGGAAAGTACCCATACTACGTGACACGTTTAGGGGGGGGGGGGGTCTTCAAAATGTCACGCTTGGTACAAATGAGCGGCGGGTTGCTTAGGTTTTTTGATCACGGGGGGGGGGGGGGGGGTTAAAAATGGCAAAAAGTTGGTCACGTAGTATGGGTACGTTCCCTAAGGTGGTGAAATGTTTTGGGTTGTCCTGCAATAGTAGCGCTGAATTTTAGGTATTTGTATATATATATATATGTATATATATATATTATTTTTTTATTTCATAAATTTTTTATTAGTTACAGATATTTGTTTTTTTGGCTACCACGCTGGGCTCATGCCTGTGTTATGGTATTCGGATATTTAATATTGAACGGACGTTCGAACCCACTCGGTAGCCCCACCCATAAAAAAACCTTCGAATGGTCCACAATCATTTTTTTCTGGGGGGGGGCACAAGGGGCGGACGGACAAAAAATCAACAATTTATTACTGTTAGGGTTTTTTCCTGGGGGGAGCGCAAGGGGCGGACGGGCAAAAAAATCAACAGTTACTGTTAGGATTTTTTTCTGGGGGTGCACAAGGGGCGGACGGGCAAAAAATCAACAATTACTGTTAAGACTTTTTTTTCGGGGGGGGGGGGGGCACAAGGGGCGGACGGGCAAAAAAATCAACAATTACTGTTAGAAATAAACTTGAAGTAGGTATCATACTTCAAGTTTATTTCTACAAGTTCAAGTATGTAGAGAAAGGTTTATGAAAGTGTCAAAACGATCGAGAAATTAAATGTTTAAAAAAGACTGTTTTAGCTTCTAAGTATGTGCTGTGATGAAATCTCCACAGTACACAAAAATACTGTCTGGGGGAGGCACGTGCCCCCGTGCCCTCCCCCCTAAATCCGCCCTTGTCCACAATATTCCACAAGTTCCCGATTCCACAAGCTCCGTTGATGTTCCCGATTCCCTGTACCCGAACATTCCACAACATTCCAGAATGTTCAGGGATGTTCTGGAAAATTGTGGAATGCTCTCGAATACTCTCGAATGTTCTGGACTGTTCTAGAAATTTTTAAAGGGCGAAACTTCAAGCCCTTGTATCTTCAAAAGTACGTCCTTCAGGTAAAAACGGGAACCTTCTTCATGGATGAGGGTTAGAGGGCAAATACACCATATAACTCACTTGATCGTATCGGGACTCGTTTCCGAGTCTTAGCGGGACACACACTTTTGTACACTTTCTTTTATAAAATCCTAGCTGAAGTTCCCGGCGATGCCCGGGCTTTACACAGAGTTTTCGAAATCAAATGTAGACAGTGACCTTCCTCTTGTTTTGAAGGTCACATGTGCAAAATTTCATCAATGCAGACAATATTTCAACCAATTTACACAAAACGTTGACAAATTATATACCTAAACCTTCAACACGAATCACTCTATCCTACTGGTGAATACCGCATGAAAATCCGTTCAGTAGTTTTTGGGTTTATCGCGAACAGACAGACAGACGCGGTGGAGGACTTTAATTTATAATATACTAGCTTTTACCCGCGGCTTCACTCGCATGGTATTAGGGGGAAATTACAATATTAAGAATTTTCCCACGAACTCACTATGTATACAGAATCCATCGTGGGCAAGGACACATCAAAACCCCAAAGTTCCATCCCAATTGGATGAACGGTTTATGTCACATACATAGATTATTTTTAAAACTTTTTAAAAGTTTAATTCATAATTTTCATATTTAAAATTTTTCATTGTCATTTCTAATAATACCATTTCAAAGCGTATTTCATCACCTTTCAAAACCAGTTTTTTGTGTTTGGATACGTTTACAAATATTACATTTAATTGGATTTTAATGCAAAGCGGAAACATTTTTACCTTCTGACAAAATACGCCCACTTTTTTAAGGGTTTTGAGCAAAAAATTCAAACCTAAAGTTTTGAGCTTTAAGCTTTTAGCATTAAGCCTTGGGTTTTGCTCAAAGCTTAAAGCTCAAACTTAAACCTAAAAAGCTTAAAGCTCAAAGCTTAAAGACAAAGCATAAATCTCAAAGCCTAATGCTAAAAAATTGAAGCTCAAAACGCAAAACTTAAAGCTCAAAAATTAAAGCTCAAAGCTGTTCAAAGCTTAAAGTTAAAGCTCAAAGCACAAAGCACGGCGTGTGTTGAAATGCAAAGAAATAAATTCTTTTTCCCTGCATTTCCTTTCCCATGCGTCCGCGTTCCCCTCCTGCGTCCCTTTCACCCCGCGTTCCTCCCCCCACCTTCCGCGCCTTTCCCTCACTTCCCCTCATGCCCTTCTCTCGCTGCCACCAAAATATATTAAATACATTCATTTTCATTTATACAAATTTCATAACGCCAGAGCTTACCATCGCCTGAGTTTCATCACAATCGGATGAACGATATGGCAGCGCGTAACATACGAACAAACAAACGATAATTGATTTTTTATGTAAGAAGATGTAGAGATATTGATTAATGGCCATACAAATGCTCCGGTTACTTTTTTTCCAGTCGTTATCAGTCGTAGTCGACGTTGAAGTAGGTAGTTGTTTCAATTATTGTGTAGTCCAGTTTTAACAATTCCTCCTAAATCATTTTTTTTTGTTTTTACAAGTCCTCGGATTCTCTCATTCTTCTCCAAACCTCCTCGTGCTACGGATTTGTACGCAACAACGCAACACTGTGGTGCAATGACGCATTTCAGAGTATCAGATACTTTTTGGTTAACTTTCAAAACACAATTATTTTTTTAATTATGTCGTTCGTTATGCAAAATGACTGGCTTATTTAATGAACGTATTGAACCAACGAAGCTCTTAGAAATGAAAGAAATCGTATACGCGATCCATAGACTGCATCTAATAATGCATCTAAGACGCAATCAATTTATTCCGTTTGATGTATGAGAAACGAAAATGGTTGAAATATGAATGGTTGAAGACATCATTAACTAAATCTCCAGTTTAGTGTCACAAAGTAAATGCGGACTGCCAATGCAGTCAGGTTATGCAGTTAGGTTAGTATTTCAATTCAACATTGCCAAATTATCAACATTTTTAAGTAATTGCTTGACGTTTGACATTTCGCAGAGTCACTTCATGGAAAATATCTTCAGTGTTGTCAGCGTGTATATCGATTTCTTGTTTATTTCTTGTCAATATCGTCTACCCACCTACTGCGTGGCGAGCCGGATTGGAAGATACTAGTTAAAGGAGACCTTATGACCTCTCCAACAGGACTATCTCGACCCATCGCCTTGCACCGCAGAGGGAGGGTTGGATTCATACCTGCTCCCCTCCTGACCCCCATATTCCTTCCGACCCATCACGCTTTTTACCTTCCTATAATTTCCTCTCTTGCCTTTCCTTAAAAGACCCTCCATACCGCTTCCCCAAAGTTGACATAGGTCCGAGGAAAATTATTTTCCATATTGCCTCCTGTGTGGAGCTAATTAAAAAATGGTCACTGTCAATGGGTCACCTATTGGTCCATTGGTGTTATTTTTGCATGTCTAGCCCATCGAAGTCTTTGAGAAATTCAAAAATGCTAAATAATAAGGGATTTTTTTTTTCAATTCTTCCTCCCAAATAATTTTATTATGCATCTTAGGTTCTCGTAGGTATAGTAGGTAGGTAGGTACCTATATTTCTGTTAATTTCTAATGTATGTATTATTAACATGTATTTTTCCTCGAGCTTTTCTGTAGACGCAATTTTGAGGTTACCGTCTATGGTAACCGAATTGGACATTTTATAAAGGCTATTCCAGGCTGTTAAATTACAGCTCCGAGTCGGACGAGTCCCTTGCCTCGCGCCAGGCCGACCAGGTGGCACGGTATGCATCCATCAGCGGGGACCTGCTGGACGTGATGGCCCTCAGGATTGCCACTACCGCCACTGGGAACATCTGGAGGTACGAACCCACTCACTTAACTCACTCGACTTTCTCTTGGGCATGCTCGGTATGAACCGTCTACAGAAGGGATGTGCTCATTGTAACACATTTATTCAGACTGATTTGTGGATGGTTCGAAAACTTGACTATCACGGAGTTCATTAGTTTTTATGTTCCCGATGGTTATATCCGTCACCAACAGCATAGACTGTCTTGTCTCCCGGCTTGCAGAACTAACTTGGCAATGGTCATTCCAGTCGGGATAGCTGTCTTTTTTCGAATATCGAAATTTTTAACATCTAAATCTAAATAATCTGTTTATATCAACTTATAATTTTCTGTTTAAAAAACGCTTTGAAATTGTAATTTTGTAATGTTTTTAAAGTCAATGAATTGAATTGAATTAATCAATAAATTGGCCACAATGTAATCCCGAGTTGTCTCAGTGACCATTAACCCTATATTACAAACTATCGTCGAATCGACTACGTCATCAAAATCAACGAAGGCTTATAATAGCATCACTTTTCAGTATTATGTATTCTTCCATCTGTTGCCATTTGATAACGAACACATTTAAAAAATTTACAAAACGTTTTTTCCGCACAGTCGGACATTTATTTATCTTTCCACTTTGTTTCGCGTGTCTTTTTAATATGGTTCCATGACAACTCAGAATCACGCAATTTCAATACCTCTTTGAAAAGTCATTAAAAGTTATGAAAAAAAAATTAAAAATAGCCCACAACCTAACCTAACGTAACCTATTTATCCATTTTTTTCGTCACTTTTAATTATTTTTCAAAGGAGGCGTTGAACTTGCATGATTCTGAGTTGCCCGGTCACCAGGGCTGGCCAAAATACATGCTTTGCTGTAATTGAAATACAAATATACAAATTACAAAATACTTTTACGCATGTATTTAAAATACGAAATACAAAATACTTTCAAGTCGTGTATTTGAAATACAAAATACAGTATTTTAACCATTTTTTTTATTTCAAATACAAAATACAAAATACATTTGGTTTTGGTAGAACCTTTGGTTGAAATAAATTGTCGTAAGTGACCTTATCTAAGGGTGCGTTTCCATGGAAGCGAGCAGAGTGAAACAGAGACGTGCAAAAATTGACCAATCATGTTGCTCAGAAGATACATCTCGTATCCGCTCCACTTGTAAAGTTTTGTGGTACAGGACTTAGGTGTTAGATAATAATATTAATTATTATAATAACAATACAACAATAAACAGTGTGTACCACGATATTTTGCTCTACCAATAAAATCACAAAATCTATATCTTAAACCATCATATTGAAAATTAAATATATTGGAGGTAATTCCTTGGGTCACATTTAGTGTACAAACTGCAAACTTGGCTTTGATTCATTAATTCTACAGTGATTTCAAGTGTCTTTTCGATAAAGTGACAGTTGCTGTGAACTCCAGTGTTTATTTGTGTTAAGAACTGTGACTGCTTATTACAAAACTTTCACTGCCTATTCCAAATAACAGTGAAACATCATCAACATGAACAACATATGCCAAGAATGTTCCGAACCTACACTTTCTGCAGAGTCTATTTTTGTGTGCATAACCTGCAAGGAGACATTTCATCTGCAATGTGGAGGTGTAGCGGAAACTACCTACCGTCGCCTCTCTAAGGAGCGGCGTGCCCTCATAAAATGTAAACAATGCATTTGTGTCACACCGACTGTCAAACCCAGCGGCAGTTCACTTATTGATAGTGAACTACTCTCTAAACTCCTCGAACAAAACACGCAGATTCTTGCCACTCTAGCGGGGATGAGCAAGCAATATGAGGAGATTCTCCTTCGCGTCCATGAGCTTGAGGACACTAATAACAAACTGGAGAAAAAAAACACCAGCCTCGAAGCAAGAATTGAAGTGTTAGAAAATCACATGGAGCAAATCGATAGGCAAAATAGGTCTAAAAACGTAGAAATCAGGGGGGTCCCAGAAAATAACGGGGAAAACTTGAAAAATCTTATATCCAACATCAAAAAAACTACTAATTCAAACGTGGAAATGAACAAGATTGACGCAGCTTACCGCATCTCCCAAAAAATACCTAAAGATCAATGCAGGCCCATAATCATATCATTTAAAACCAGTATCGACCGTGATGTTTTCCTGACAGACATAAAAAAGTTCAACAAAGAAGCAAACAATAGAGAGGAAAAACTCAACACCACCCTCGTCGGAATTGCAGGACCTCGCTCCCACATATACGTCTCGGAACACCTTACGTTTCGTGCGAAACACTTGTGGTTCCTTGCACGTAAGGCTACACGGGAAAACTTATTTAAATTCGCCTGGACCCGTGGAGGGCAAGTGTACGTCCGCAAAGAAATTGGGACACCAGTCATTATTATCAATGACAAAAACAAACACCTCTTATCTCCCTCACTCAATAACTTGTAAAAAAACTGTAACTATTGTACTTATGTTTATATATTTTTTATTTTACCCAAAAATCATTAACATCACTATTTTATCTATTAAACTCAACCTATTATATGAACCAGAAGGGCACAGGTATATGGCGACAGGGGAATTTAAATTATTTAATTTGTATTTTTCTAGTTTTCTTTTATATCTTTACACAAACACTCCATTTAGTTTTAACATTAACAAATATAAATCTTGTACTATGTATCTTCAATTCGTAGTTACAATATATACCTGCTATAATTATATAAAATACTTGCAACAACTAAATCCTTATAGCACTTGTGTACTTTACATGCTTGTGCTTATGTTTTATATTCTTATGTTTTATACTCCTTATATGCTTATGCTCTATATGCTCGTGATATATACTCGCAACAAATATATGCATACTTTGTATACTTATGCTTGTGTTATACATGTTAAATATCCGCAACGACCAAATACATATATCACTGGTATACTTTATATGCTTATGTTTTATTTTCTTTATATGCTTGCGTTTTATAATCTTTTTAAGCTTATGTTTTATTTTCTTTGTATGCTCATATTTCATATTCTTATGTTATTTATTATTTATATGTTTATGTCATACATTCGCAGAAACTATAAGTACACTTTATACACCTATACTTATACTATAAATACTTTATATGCTTATGTTAAACATTCTCAACAACTAAATTCTTATATCACTTACATACTTTTTTTGCTTATGCTGATGTTTTATACTATTTATAAGCCTATGTTTTATTTACTTAATATTCTTTATATGCCTATATTTTATGTTCTATATATGCTTGTGCTACATATTTTGTATACGCTGATGTTATATTTTCGCAACAACTATATGTGTACCTTATATACCTATGTTTATGTTGTACATACTATACATACTTTACATACATACTTTTATTTTATATTCTATATACGCTCGTATCATATATTATCTATACGCTTATATTATATTTTTCGTAACAACTATTTGTATACCTTATATACCTATTGTGTTATATATACTATATATGCTTATATTATAAATTCACAACAACAAAAACCTTATTTCACAAAGCTTACACTATATTCTTATGCTTATGTCATATATTCATTATGTGCTTATATTATATATTCACAACAACTATATTTACACTTTATATATTTATGTATATTTTATATATTTATATCAACTAAATCTCTATCTCATAAACGTACCAATGTCACTACAACTTGGTTGTTAATAATTTATGCAAAACAAAAAACCAGAAAATGGAAGACATAGCAGATTTAATAGATAACACAACACAAATCCCATGTATATCTACCAATGATTCCGAAGTAGTACGTCAATTATTATTAACTAATTCAACCCTTACGATATTCTCTATGAACATAAGAAGTATAAACAAAAATTTTGATGAACTTCTTATTCTCCTCACTAATCTTGTCTCAGATTTTGATATAATTGTCTTGAGTGAATGCTGGATTCAAGGAAATTTCATCCCTAAAACGATAAGAAACTACAATCACTATAATACTCTACACAACCAAACTCAGAACGACGGAGTCATTGTATACATTAAAAATCATATCTCTCACTCAGTAAAAGAGATCAAAATTAAATATGCAAACTGTCTACAAATTCAAATTGATAATCATATAACACTTCTTACAATGTACAGATCTCCGAATACACATAACATAGCCCCATTCATACATTCACTGCAAGAAATTTTATCAAACATTGAACACCGCCAAAACACCTTTATAATAGGTGATCTTAACATAAATATAATTAATAAAATGCACCCTCAAGCAAATGAATACCTAAACGCACTAACTTTATTAGGATATTTTCCAGCTGTTACAGCACCAACTAGAGAATCAGACTCAAACACTAGCAGTTGTATAGATCATGTATTTGTTAAGAGTGAATTAGACACCAAATCCATTGTCTATCAATCAACTGTTACAGATCACTATTCAATCATCACTTCTCTCTCGCATAAAAATCATAAATCACCACAAAATACTTCCCCTCAAGAAAAGATCTCATATGAAACTCTCCTAAACAGTGTCTCTAAAGAAAACTGGGAACTTATCTATTCTTGTACCGATGTCACCTCTGCATGTGAATTATTTATAAATACCCTACGTAACCACTTAACCGATGCTACATCATACACAAAAAGTAAAAATAAACGATCTGACACAAAACTCAAACCATGGATCACTGCAGGAATTCTCTACTGTATCAGAAAGCGCGATAAGATTCATAACTTCTGTAGAAAAAATCCCCATGATTATGAATCTCTCTTATTCTACAAACGTTACAGAAATAACTGCAAAAAAATAATTGACAGTGTTAAAAGAGATTACTACCATAAACAAATCAGTGAAGCTACCGGTGATAATAAAAAAATTTGGAATATCGTTAAAGATATAGCCAATATTAATAAAACCAATACACCCATTGTTAAGATTAACATCGAAGATCAAATATTACATGTCAATTCCGACCCCGAAAAAATTTCCGACCATTTCAATCAATTTTTCTCCAATATTGGATCTAACTTAGCAAAAAATATTTTAGACAGACACAACGTCTCGGACAAAGATCTTGCAAACAATATACCCCTCACTAATCTTAGCTATAACCCTTTCCAATTCACTCCCACTACTGACACAGAAATTTTAGAACTAATCTCATCCCTTAAAAACAGTAACTCTGTAGGTATAGACCACATTTCAACAAAAATCATCAAACATATCCAAAAATATATAGCCTCACCTCTGAAACATATAATCAATCTAAGCTTTAAAACTGGTGTATTTCCTAACTCCTTAAAACAGGCCACAATAATCCCAATATTCAAATCAGGAGACAAACTATCTGTAAATAACTATCGACCGATATCTTTACTTAGCACAATATCTAAAATCATAGAAAAAGCGGTGAAGAATAGACTCTACAAGTTCCTTGAAGAGAACAAAATATTATCGGACAACCAATATGGTTTCCGCAAAGGTAGGAGTACCTCAGATGCAATAGCCGCCCTCACAAAAATAGTTTCATTTAATCTTGACCTTGGTCGAAAACCGCTTGCTGTTTTCCTCGATCTCTCAAAAGCATTTGATACGGTCTCCCATCCCTTACTGCTTAAAAAACTTCAACAGATCGGAATAACTGGGATACCCTACACATGGTTCGAAAACTACCTAACAAACCGAACTCAACAAACTCTTATCCAGTCTGACAAACTAAATAAAAGCAAAAAATTATCCATGTCTTACGGTGTACCGCAAGGCAGTGTACTAGGACCACTCTTATTTCTTTTATACATCAACACACTATGTACCATGGATATTGGAGGTAAGATTTTATCATTTGCCGACGATACAGTCTTAATATTCGAAGATGAAACATGGCAAGCAGTTATTAATAAAACTAATAATGGCCTAATAAAAGTGAGGCATTGGCTTGACACAAATCTCCTTACACTCAATATTGACAAAACACAATATATGACGTTTTCCATACGCAAACATAATTTTCCCAACAACTGCCCTAAACCAATAATTCACTTGTGTTCACTAAACATGCACCCACACCCACCCGGAACCCCACCTATTACAAATTGCACGTGTCCTACCCTTAAATCATCTAAGGAAGTTAAATATCTGGGCATAATCATAGATGACCAACTACGTTGGGAAGCACACATAAGTGACACAGTGAAAAGACTCCGTAAGCTCTGCCATATATTCTGCTCTCTTAGATCCATCTTAGACCTAAAAACCCTTAGAAGCGTATATTTTGCCCTTTTTCAATCCATTGCAACTTACGGTATTTTGGGATGGGGTGGTTGCACAGAATCCGTCATTAATCCAATAATTACAGTTCAAAAACTAATACTGAGAATCATATTTTAAATGCCAACCTACCCACCCCTCTAATGTGCTATTTACTAAATTTAAGGTCTTAGATATTCGCCAACTATTCACTAAGACAAGCCTATCCTACGTACGGAAAAATAACCTACTGGTGGCTCCACAACATCAAGCCAAAACCCGCTTTTCATCAAATCTGGGATGCATGGTTCCAAAAACTAGAACCACATTCGCTCACCGACAATTTTGGTTCATTGCCCCCAAAATATACAATGCATTGAGCACCGATATAAAATCAAGTATTACCATACCTCTTTTTACTATTCGTGTTCAAAATTGGATATTCGAAAGGGGACGAGATTTCTTTAAAGAATATCTGACTTCCTAACCATTATAAAGGATAAGAAAATAATTAAATTAACTAAATAAAATATCATACTTCACATCTTTTTCTAACCTGACTTCACTGAAATCTAATCTAACCTAAATATATACTCTTCTAGGTGATTAATTACCTACCTTGACAAACCTCCAGAAAAAAAATTTAGCTTTCATAAAAAAAAAAAAAAATTATAGATTAACATATTTAAATCTTACTTCTTAGTATTTTATATTTTTATATAGTTATATTTTAGTATTTTATATAGTTATAAGTTTATATTTTAGTATTTTATTTTTTATGTATATTTTATATAGTATTTTATTTTTAACTTCTTTCAAAAATTTTCTTTTTTATAATTATATATATATGTATATATGTGTATGTGTATGTAAGTGTATATATATATATGTATGTATATATATGTATGTATGTGTGTTTGTATGTATTTGTATATTTGTATATACATATACATATATCTTGTTATATTTTACCTTAAATATTTTTATCTTTTTTTTTTTCTCTTGTTTCTAATATCTTATAATTTCTATTTCAAACCTATATTTTGTTCTAGTTCACACATTGTATAATTTATATCATGTATGATTACCTTAACACGGGCATTAGCCTAGTATGGTAATCAAGAAAAAAACATAAAAGTGTATTTTCAAAAATTGTATGAAAAAAAAAAAAAAAAAAAAAAAAAAAAAAAAAAAAAAAAAAAAAAAAAAAAAAAAAAAAAAAAAAAAAAAAAAAAAAAAAAAAAAACACTAGCTGGTTCCCGGCATGCGTTGCAATGCCACATTCAAAGAAATATTTTTTTTATCCCTGCATGTCCTTTCCCGTGCGTCCCCGTTCTCGGGTTGCTAGTTAACCCTTTGATTAGTGAGTTATTTTTTTGTCATCTACATCGTGGGAGTGAGTTATTTTTCAAGTTTTTCTTAATTTTTTAATCGATTTAATTAATTATCTTCTTACCTACACAAGTTAATTTCGGAGCTTTTTTATTACTATATATAACCTTTTCTTATTGAATAAGTAAGCATTACGTAAATTTAGTTGGACAAATTCAGTGGTTCTCAACATTTTACAAATAGTGTTGCGAAAAAATTTTTTTTAATAAAAAATTAAATGTACAGTACCTAATAAAAAGTCATATAACATGATATTAAAAATAATAATAAATTATAAATTCTGTGGTTCTCAACATTTTACAAATAAAAAGTTTAATATTTTTATTTTTTTTTATTTGCTTACACAAAAAGAAATACACAATGTAATAAAGAGATAATACTAAAAATAAAAAAGTGGATCGATTCAGTGGTTCTCAACATTTTGCAAGTAGTTTTTTCAAGAAAAAATAATAAAAATATGTATAAGAACAGAAATGTACAGTAATAAAAACATAATACTAAAAATAAAAATAAAGTATCAATTCAGTGGTTCTTGACATTTTGCAAATAAAAAGTTTTCAAATTTTTGATTTTTTTTATTTACTTATATAAAAAAGAAGTATAATATGTAATAAAGGGATAATACTAAAAATTAAAAAGTGGACCTATTCAGTGGTTCTCAACATTTTACAAATAGTTTCTTTTTTTTAAATAAAAATATTTATAAAAACAGAAATGTATAGTAATAAAAACATAATACTAAAAATAAAAATAAGGTAAAATTCAGTGGTTCTCAACATGTGAATAATGTTAGATTTAAATTACTAGCTAAAATATTCTTTTCGTGTGGTATTCCTCAAAAAACGGATACGTACATAATGGAACATTGCATCCAACACACATAAATTTTGTGTCCTTCCTTTGCACTGGATGAATTACTGCACACAAAACATCTCCTACGTGTCCTACCTACGGTAGCAACGGTAGCGCCCTACTGTTGCTTCGCCCTATGCCCCGGGCACGATGGATTCCTGGAAGCGAACTGGAATTGATTCCTGGAACGGAACAAAAGTGCTTGACGACTGCGCTTTATTTTATTTTCTTGTTTATAAATAAAAAAAATAATTTTTGAAAACACTATTTGTAAAATGTTTGAGAGCCACTGGATTAGTCCACTTTTTTATTTTTAGTTTTATCCTTTTATAATTGTATATTTCTTTTTATACAAATAAAACATCAAAATTTTTGAAAACATTTTATATGTAAAATGTTGAGAGCCACTGGATTAGTCCACTTTTTTATTTTTAGTATTATACCTTTATTATTGTACATTTCTTTCCATATAAATAGATTACTTTAAATTTTTGAAAAAAAAAATTATTTTTAAAATGTTGAGAGCCACTGGATTAGTCCACTTTTTTATTTTATTTTTAGTATTATCCCTTTATTATTATACATTTCTTTCTATATAAAAAAAATTTATTAAAACTTTTTATTTGTAAAATGTTGAGAGCCACTGGATTACGTAATCTGTAACGTGAAATACGTATCAATTTTGGTAAAAACATGTAAAAATGTTTGACAAATATATTTGTATTATCTATAAATCATAATTTAATTGAAATTACAAACACGGCATAGAAAAAACTAAATAAAGTCGTGCTGCCGCACGTATGCGACAATACTCTATTTGGATCGTCCGAGTTAAAGGGTTAAGAACTAAAGCGTTCTTAATTATATATAATTACTTTCACGCTTCGCCGGCGGATAGTAGGTACAAATTTTTATGACAATTTTATAAGCAATATTTGACATGCCAAGTAAATAACAAAATAGTAATATGCTTGTATGCTATATGTATAAATGTATTCCATTTTATTACATCGATCATTATTTTTTAACGCTTTGCCGAAACAGTGAAGGTTTATAGTAAGCGCAGGTAAAAAAATATGGTTCAATCCAGGGTTCTCTTTAACGGGAAAATAAATCTAACGCTATACATATACTAGTATATACACATTCGAGTCAAACTGCTGAGCCGAACCACGAATTATGGGAAAGGAACGAATATGAACCACGAATGATGGCATATCTTTCGTAATTGTGGTAAAAGAACAGATTAATTATGAATAAAATTACGTTGTGGTAGAAAAAAATAATTTTGGAAGTTAGAAAATGATAAAGTGCAGTGGCGGATTACGCCCGTCAGAAGCCGGGGGCGGCAAAGTTGAATGACCCCCCCCCCCCCTTTAGTGAAGTTGATGTAATTTTACAAGTTTTTTATTCAGTTCACACGGGCCTCTGACTCTGGGGGCCTCCAAACGCCTCCATGTTACCTTGATCAAATCCTAAACAAGGCTTTAAGAACACTGCAAAAAAATTGTTAAAAATTGTTGAAAGATGCATTTATTAATAATGCTCTCACCATTTGAGGAAATTGGTAAAATTGATGGAGATACAGCATTTTATATGAAACCGTTTTAAACAGTTTGTATTGTTAGCAATTAATAAAACGCTAAGTTAATATTCACGATGAAATATATTGTCTCCACGTTAATTGACAATAACAACATTCAAGAATCGGCAAGATCATCTTCCGCCATTTGTATTTTCCAGCCGTTCGCTCTCGTGCTGTTGGTAGTTCTCCAGTCCTGCCAACCCGGAAGAGTTAGTAGTTCCCTTCTTTACCGACCACCGTAGCTGGTGTAGTTTCCTTGTTGGCCGCCAGAGGCGACAGCAGTACCTCTGGCGGCGGACGAGCAAACCAAACGTGTGAAGCGGCAATATTCAAATATGCTGCTAACACGGCCATACTGACCACTGCTTCGACCTCAAAGCAGGAAGCTAAAATAAAAAATAATAATTAGACGGATTGAAAATTTTTTTTTCAACCCCACAATGGTACCGACAAACGGATCACACTGTTCGCCCTTCCTGACCATTGCAGAAATTTGTTCATCCGGTTAATTCCTCATATTTTCATAAATACGTTACCGTTACTCTTTTACAAGTGCTGCCTTTGGGTAGCCGACACTTTGAAACGATCTTTCGGCAAAACTTCAACCACTTTATAAGGCAAGCTCCGAATCCGATCTTTCAACCTTTTTGCATCCAGGAATTCCTTTAGAGATATTGATCACCACCGTATCGCCGACACGATACGAGGGTTTCATGAATAGTTTAGAATTAAAACATTTCATCTCACACCTTTGATATTCATCAAACAGTTCCCATGACTCAACATGTATGACGTTGAAATCCTGCCTCTCACCAGCCGTGAGATTATTACTCATACCGTGCTTTAGCACAAACATATAGCCCGGAGGCTCTGCCTCTCACCAGCCGCCGTGAGATTTATCTACACCGTGCTTCAGCACGCATAACCCGGAGGTTCTGCCTCTCACCAGCCGACGTGAGATTTATCTACACCGTGCTTCAGCACGCATAACCCGGAGGTTCTGCCTCTCACCAGCCGACGTGAGATTTATCTACACCGTGCTTCAGCACGCATAACCCAGAGGTTCTGCCTCTCACCAGCCTATGTGAGATTTATCAACACCATGCGTTAGCACGCAAAACCGTGAAGATTCTGCCTCTCACCAGCCTATGTGAGATTATTTAACAACATTGTGTCTCAATGTGTCTTGCCACTCACCAACTTACGTGAGTTTATGAATCGGGAACCGTTTCATCTGCCGCCTTTGATATTCATCAAAAGCACCCGTGTCTCAACACGTACGACCATAAGGTCCTGCCACTCACCAGCCTGTGAGTTTATGAATCGGTTCGAGGTGAACCGTTTCATCTGCCGCCTTTGATATTCATCAAAAGCACCCGTGTCTCAGCACGTACGACCATAAGGTCCTGCCACTCACCAGCCTGTGAGTTTATGAATCGGTTCGAGTTGAACCATTTCATCTGCCGCCTTTGATATTCCTCAAAAGCACCCACGTCTCAACACGTACGACCATAAGGTCCTGCCACTCACCAGCCTGTGAGTTTATGAATCGGTTCGAGTTGAACCATTTCATCTGCCGACTTTGACATTCTTCAAAAGCTTCCGTGGCACCCCAAAAAGGTACGCCATCGCCAAAAATGCCTTGATGACAACTTTCGTGATTGTTTCTGCCTCCGCCTCTAATCGGCAGTTTTTCATGAAGCTGTCCTGAAGAGCAATAACACGCAGCATTCCGTCCACGCTCTTCACGAAAATTCGTAATAAATTGATCTATCCACATGCTCAACGCAACAGCAAAAAATATCTCCATTTTCTAAAAACCCCGGGCTTACACATCACATCGCCCAGTATCTCATTTTCCAACAAACATTTAAAATAGTTTTTCACATATTTTGTGATAACATTCCTCATCCATAGAAACCACTGTTTGTCCCAGACGGCAGCCAGTGTTTGATAAACACCTTGATGTTCACTCTCATCATGAAGAATCCATAGCCACACCTGATATTTCTAGGTGTACACCATTTCGAATATCTTTGAAGCATTTTAACATCGAATCATTTCGATATCTCCCAATCATTTCAAACTCGAATCACTTCGATTATCTCCGAACCATTTCAAACAACTTCGAACCATAAATACAGGGTTTCGACTTAACTCATCGCCACACATAAACGGGCTAATTTTCGCAAACATAATTCTTTTCAGTTATTGCGTCATCTGCGATATCCATACTTAGAGCAAATCACCAAATCGATCCCCTTTTTGTCAGCTAGACGGCAACCAGGATCAGACTTTGCCATCGCCGCGTGAACTTTCAGCATCGTAATTTCGAGGTTCCGAACATTTCGCCAATTGCCATCAAGAGATCATATCCATCTGCTATCTTCTGGCCCTGAAGTCAGCTTCCATGAGTCACTTTGGATTTCAGTTATGCGCCCAGCATATTGCTAGCGACTTTATTTGACATTTTTGACAAATGTCTTCAATCACCAAATTAGGCTCACGATGATAAACATGAAAGGGAAAGGTCGTTTTGACGAATCCGTTGAACCACGAATGAGTTTTCGAATTTTCGAGCATCAAATAAAAATTTTAATGCATCCTTTCGGCGGGAACACTGCACGCATTCCTCAGATATCGGGCATCAATACATCTGTCATCACCGTAATTACGCGGCATTTTTACGTAAATTCACAACAGAAGTCCAAACATTTCACAAGAAAGCCGATACACAGATTATCACATAAATAAACCAATCATCAGGATTGTCACCAAGGCCTAAGGCGTAAAATATCGCCGGCATCAAAAATAAACAAACTCGAGAGACGCCGTGATGGCCGCCAGTTGTTGACAAAGCACGAGTTTTTAAGTCAGGTGAACGAAACAAAAGCCAAAAGACACTTGCTTTTACGAATCCCACTTCTGATGTTAGCAATTAATAAAACGCTAAGTTAATATTCACGATGAAATATATTGTCTCCACGTTAATTGACAATAACAACATTCAAGAATCGGCAAGATCATCTTCCACCATTTGTATTTTCCAGCCGTTCGCTCTCGTGCTGTTGGTAGTTCTCCAGTCCTGCCAACCCGGAAGAGTTAGTAGTTCCCTTCTTTACCGACCACCGTAGCTGGTGTAGTTTCCTTGTTGGCCGCCAGAGGCGACAGCAGTACCTCTGGCGGCGGACGAGCAAACCAAACGTGTGAAGCGGCAATATTCAAATATGCTGCTAACAGCAATGACGTTATATAAAATAAATAGACTCGTTATAGTCTCACATACTCACAATATAATGTGGAAAGTAAGGAACACTCTTTTGTTTTCAGCGATTTTCAATAATTTCTCAATTCAAAAGTTTATTCCTGTGTGATAAAGATAGACAATCAAATAATGTGTATGTATGAATGGCACGGATACATTAGCGGGCGGCGTATTAATTTCTTTGCCGAAACTGCTTTCACATCACGGGTGTGACTGAGATAACAAGATACTCTCACTCGGTTACACTACGCACAGGGGAGGGTAAAGGCGGGTAAAACAAGACACACGGGCAAATATTTTTTATTATAATTATATGAGTTATTAGTAATACAATATTGGTACTATTATAGTAGTATTGTTAAAAACATATTTTATTATACAGTACAGGTCATAGGTTCAAATGAGTATACAAATCTATTTACAATTTCATCAACGACATTATAAAACGCTTTCCTTTGACCGTGGTATGTAAATCGTCTTTATTGAAATGAACTGAACATATTGTGCTGTAAAGCGAAGGTGTCCAATCATGTTCGCATCTTTGAATGCGAACAACAGTGGTCCATTTCTGTCGTCGTAGTTGATCACGGGGAAACCTAAAATTCATATTTGATAAGTCATAATAAATTTATATTGAATTAATTGTCATTTTACGTTTATAAAGTCACAGCGTAAATTATAATTATTAATAGAGCTTAACTACAACTAGCGTGTTTACGTATATTAAATTATAGTGTCTTGTCATTGTCAGCAAGGAAGCTCGGTTCGAGCGTTATGAGTTATGACAATTCAAACATAATTTAATTAATTAACGATTTACCCTGTGTACGTTTTACCCCATCTTTCCCAATAGAAGAAAACTTGTGCGGGACGCTGTGTGAACCGACCTACTGTTAGCAGGTTGTCTTTGTTATGCTCGTTACTTTTTGATGCAACGTTCTCTGTCCCGTAATGACGTGTAAAACCGCGAGCGGGAAACATGAAAATTTATTGTAATATTTATAATAATCGATAATATTAAGTAATTTGCGTGTACTTACAAATGAAGTGTTATTCCTTCGCCTTTACTATTATTTGCAGTGTAATTGAAACATTTTCTCATCACACAGGAGGGCATTTTGACACTTTTTAAAATGCAATCTACTCACTGGTAAGTACTGGTAAGACGCAACCTTACTCGACGCGTAGCAGTTTAGTACTAAAGTACTAGATATCGAGACCGGTACAATTGTCTTGCGATTGTCTTCCCACTTTGAGATTTCTACCCCTCGTCTATAGTATGTAACGTCATTGGCTAACAGTATGTTGAATTATCCTCAGCAAAACTTTGAAAGCGTTTTTCTCGAAACTACGTTTTTCAACCTGGTTGACAACATATTAGAAAAACTATGTATCCGATTTGCATGCACTAAGTCTTAAACAGATAGAAAATCCAGTCAACATGGCACCACTTTGGGATGTTTTTATAAAGGTCTATATGAACAACAAAAATCGCAAATCGAATGTATAGTTTTTTTAATATGTTGTCAACCAGGTTGAAAACGTGTTAAAAAAGTTTCGAGAAAAACGCATTCAAGTTTTGCTGATGGATAATTCTACATACAATCTGTTTCAATTGGTTTCACATAAAATGCTGTATCTCCGTCAATTTTTCGAATTTATTTAAAATATTTGGTGAGTGCATTTTTAACAAATGCATTTTCAGAAAGTGAAATAAATAAAAAAAAAATACAAGAGTATTTTTTACAGTGTCTTGGTGCCTTAAGGGGGGTAAGGTTTTAAAAGTGAAATAAAGGCATATTGTCATGATTTTTTTTTGATATATGAATAATGTTGGTTTTATTTATTTCATACACACTTTATAGTAAGAACATATTTCAATTAAAATATCAATAAATAAGTCCGTGAGAGCGAATCTCCGGAGGCGCCTCGAAAAAAAGTTGTTACGAGGTGAACTCCATCACTCGTCACCGGATCATTTGAAACAAAAAAATCGAAATGAGTTTAAAAGGTAATATGTTTTCCTAGGTAGTCAGAGGGAGTTTTTTTTCATTTTTTTTTCGCTTATGTACGCCATTAATGCATACCAGTTTGGCACAACACTACTACACGAAGTGGTGTGGTTTAATCAACTTGCAATACTCATCATCATCATCATCTGTGGCTCTACAACCCAGGTCGGGTCTTGGCCTCCAGCAGAGCCTGCCTCCATGACTGTCGGTGTTGTGTTGCGTTGCGCCAGTTTCGGATGCCGATGGTGCTTGCATCCTTCACCACTCCATCCAGCCATCGAAGCTTTGGTCTTCCAACTCTTCTCCGACCCCCAGGTGCACCATCCATAATTCGCTTTGGGATATCTCCTTCGCTCATTCTCTGGATATGTCCAGCCCACCTGAATCTTCCAGTTTTGATTTCCTTGGAGATATTAGGATCCTCGTAAAGATCGTATAGCTCCTGGTTGTATCTTTGTATCTGATACGCCATTCTCCATTATCACAGACTGGGCCGTAAATCCTTCGCAGCACCTTCCTTTCAAAACTTTCTAGGGCTCCTTCATCACCCTTACTGATTGTCCAGCATTCCGAACCATACATAAGAACAGGTCGTATAAGGGTCTTGTAAAGCAGGACTTTAGTTCTTCTGGTAAGGTGGCGAGATTTCATATGCTTCTGTAGCCCAAAGTAGTATCGATTTGCAGCTACTATTCTTCTTTTGATTTCAAGGAAACATTGTTGTCATTTGTCACCATAGTACCGAGATATACAAACTCGTTGACAGTTTCAAATGTATAATTATCTATCTGTATACTTGGTGGTTTCTGGCGTCCATGTACGGGCATATATTTTGTCTTCCCCTCGTTGATGACCAATCCCATGTTCCTTGCCGACGTAGCTAAGCTTTTAAACGCCGATTTTAGTTCATATTCTGAGCGTGCGATGATATCTATATCGTCAGCATAAGCAAGGAGCTGAACAGACTTGTTAAAAATATGACCTGTGGTTTGTATACCTGCATTTCGGATGGCCTTTTCCAGCGCTAAATTGAATAAAATGCAGGCAAGTGCATCTCCTTGTCTTAGTCCATTGAAGGTCTTTAGGGTGTCTGACAGATCCTGTTGTATTCTGACTCGGCACTCAACATTAGACATTGTGAGCCTTACTAAGTTTACCAGTTTTCTTGGAATATTAAATTCATCCAAGGCTCTGTACAGTCTTTCTCTATTTACCGTGTCATAGGCAGCCTTAAAATCTATGAAGAGATGGTATGTATCAACATTAAATTCTATTGTTTTTCCAGTATCTGTCTCAGTGAAAAGATTTGATCAGTTGTAGATTTCCCCTTACGGAACCCAGTTTGATATTGGCCAATTATGCCATCCGAATATTTCATAAGCCTACCACACAGTACATTTGATAGGATCTTGTATGATATATTCAGCAGCGTTATGCCCCTATAGTTAGAGCAGTTCATAGGGTCTCCTTTCTTGTGAAGAGGGCAAATTATTCCACAGTTCCATTCACTTGGCAGAGTCTCAGAGCACCAGATGGATTTAATGATATTATATATATGGACTTGAAGGTTCTCTCCGCCATATTTGAATAACTCTGCAGAGATGTTGTCAGTTCCAGGTGATTTATTGTTATGTAGACTTTTAATGGCACCCACTACTTCTAATGTTGGTGGCGGCTCGACATTGTCATCATCATTAGTACCACCATCAGTGATGTTTCCATCCCTTGTCAAATTTTCACCCACACTCTCATCTACACTTCCGTTTAGCAGAGCATCAAAATATTCCACCCATCTATTCAGAATTCTTGACTTTTCATTCAAAATATTTCCCTCGCTGTCGTAGCACATTGTAATTCTGGGCTTGTATTCTTTTCTTTGATGGTTTACCTTCTGATAGAAAAGTCGACTTCTGTTTTGGGCCTTGGCTAGTTCCACTTCCTTGATTTGGTTCTCGAGAAATACTCGTTTCTTCCTTCTGTGCAGTTTTTTCTCATGCTTTCTTAGTTCTCTGTATTCCATCTCTGCTTGCCGTGTACGATGTCGCTGTTGCATTCTTAGATATGCGTCATTCTTCACATTGGTTGCTTGTTGGCATTCTGCATCGAACCATAATTCTCTTGGTTGTGTTTGCCTGCTTCCCAGAACTTCGTCAGCTGCATTGGTAATCACAGACTTAACACCATCCCAGTATGAGTTAATATCATGTTGTTCCACATGGTCGCTGATGTCATCCAACTTATGATTTATGGTTGTAATGAACTTTTCTGCTGTTTCTGGTACTTTTAGGCTTTCAATATCAAATTTATTTGTGCGTGATCCCCTCTGTTTCTTCACGTTTGATATTCTACTCCGTATTTTGGAGATAACAAGGTAATGATCTGAGTCAACATTTGCTCCACGGTGTGTTCGTATGCTCATTAAATCAGATTTATGCCTTGCCTCAACAAGTAGGTGGTCTATCTGGTTAACATTTCTACCATCTGGTGTTCTCCATGTTCCTTTATATATATCTTTTCTTGGGAAACATGTGCTACTCACAATCATATTGTGGGACGTTGCAAAATCAATTAATTTTGTACCATTATCATTAGATTCTGCGTGCAGGCTATGTGCTCCAACTGTAGGTCTATACACTGATTCCCTTCCTATCTTTGCATTAAAATCCCCTATCACTATCTTGACATCATGGTTTGGGCAGTCCTGATACGTTTTCGAGAGCTTTGCGTAGAAGGTGTCTTTTTCTGTATCACTTTTGTCTTCTGTGGGTGCGTGGACATTAATAATACTATAATTAAAGAATTTTCCAGATATACGAATAAGTGATATTCTATGATCAACCGCGGTAAAGCCTTTGACCAAATGCTTTACCCTTTTTGAGACAATAAAACCTGTTCCAAATGCATGATCCTTATCGTGACAGCTGTAGAAGATGGTACAGTCACGCTTTTCGATTGTTCCCTTTCCTATCCATCTAATCTCCTGGATTGCTGTTATGTCAGTTTTATATTTAGCAAGTTCGTCTAAGAGGATTCTTAAACTTCCTGCGCGATACAGAGATAGTACATTCCAAGTAGCAAGTTTAAAATCGTTATCCTTTATCCGTTTGCCGGGTCTTTTCCGAAGTCCAGTAGTTGTTGTCCGAGGCTCTGTGTTTGGCTTCGTAATATAGGTTTTAACGAGGTGAACTCCATCACTCGTCACCGGATCATTTGAAACAAAAAAATCGAAATGAGTTTAAAAGGTAATATGTTTTCCTAGGTAGTCAGAGGGAGTTTTTTTTTCATTTTTTTTTCGCTTATGTACGCCATTAATGCATACCAGTTTGGCACAACACTACTACACGAAGTGGTGTGGTTTAATCAACTTGCAATACTACCGTCCCATATCTATTGTATCTAACGTAGCAAAAATATTTGAAAAAGTCGTAAAGTTACAATTAACTAAACATATCACTTCAAATAAAATTATTAATGATAACCAATTTGGCTTCAGAGAAAATTTAGGTACGCAAGATGCAATCGCAAAAATAACCTCTATAATATATAATGCTCTTGACTCGGGAAATAAATGTTTAAGTATTTTCATCGATCTAAGAAAAGCATTTGACAGTATAAGCCACATGAAGCTAATCAAAAAATTATAAAATATTGGAATCCAAGGAACAGTTAAGAATGGTTTAAAAGTTATCTTCATAAAAGACACCAACGCGTAAAAATTAACAATATATTGAGTGAACCCACCTATTCCGAATTTGGAATTCCTCAAGGGACAGTTCTAGGTCCAATATTGTTTATCATTTACGTGAATGAAATGCTTTCAGTACCAATAATTGGAAAAATCGTGTATTTCGCCGACGATACAGTTTTAATCATAGAAAAAAACTTGGGAAGAAGCCTATCGAACTGCGAATATAGAAATAAACAATCTAAAACAATGGTTTGATGATAACTACCTTTCCTTAAACTCTGACAAACCTATTTCATGACTTTTACATTATCAGACAAAATTCATCGAACAATAAATTCCAATATTACTATTCATAACTCTTGTAATAATTATACGGACAACTGCAATTCACCTAAATGCTCAAAAATCTCAAAAAAAATAATATTAAATATTAAGGCATAATTATAGATCAACATGTTAAATGGACAGAACATATTGCACAAACCGTAAACAGAATACGAAAACTTTATTTAGGCCTAAATAATGTTTCAATAAACACAAAAACTAGTATATGTCTAAATCTCTATAAATAGTGTGTAAATAAACCAATAACATGAATAATGTTGAATGGCTTCCGTCACACATTTCAATACAACTTCAATGTGCTATCATCACCAGGTGACCGGAAAATTATGGAGGGCAGTGACGTCAGCACTAAACATTCAATAATACCAACTTGACAGTGTGTTTTAATGACATGATTTAAAATGGACTTTATCATTTTTTTAAAACTCTAACTAACTAACCATCACACCGTTTCCCCGCAGTTGTAGGCAAAGAGGACGGACCGTCAAACAACTCGACCTTGGCACACACTCCTTGCCTCGTTCACATTCATACATCGTCTCATACATGCTCTTCTATTATTCCGACTCTTCACATGGCCCGACTCTGATTCACTTGGTCGTGCCATGTCTTCCTGTCTTTCTTCTTCCATTCACATTTGCGTCATATATTCTCCTTACACTCCTTTCCTGTTCATTCGCTCTACATGCCGAAACCATCTGAGCGTCCCTTTCTTAATCTTACTCATCACGCTTACATCAGCCTTGCATTCTTCGCGGATCTCCTCATTTTTCACACGATCGTACATGGTTTTACCACACATATGCCTCAGGGATCTCATTTCTACAGCGTTCAGTCTACTTTCATCCTTCCTCTGCCAGTTCCATGCCTCACTGCCATACATCAGGGTAGGTACCAGCACTCCATTATGGACGGCTAACTTCGCTTCTTTGGACAGCTTTTTGTTGGCGCCAACGGCGTTCAGTCCTCCATTAATAGAGTTGCCTGCATTTACCCTTCTTTCAATATCTCTGTCAGCCCTTCCATCTCTCGTAAACATACTTCCCAAGTACACAAACTCATCCACCTGCTCCAAATACTCATCATTCACGTTTAATATTATTTAATCAAACTTATATATTCAGAATCAGTGTTTATTGGTCTATGTGAACATATTTTATTAAAGCCGTAATATTTTTCACTGGAGTTCCTTATTCCGAATTTAGAAAAATTGAAGTGTAAAAAAATAAATATGTTTAAAGTGCAGTGGGTTCAATCAGAACGATCAGCGCGTATGCATCATAGTCAACAACACAGGGAAATGACTGAACCTTTTATTTGTGCGTCGAAGTGATCAGACTCATTACAATTAAGGACTTTTACGTAGGATTAAGCAAACAGACATTCTAATTTTAACCGTATTAATTATCTAATTTTAATTTTATAGATATTAGCTCAACCAATAAGTAGGTAGGTACTGTAACCCGTCATTAACTCCTGGCTGGGTAAATAACTAGTTGAATCAATAATATATTATATAAGGACAAAATCTATGTTTCTGACTTCTGATGGCAACACTTTTCTAAACTTTGAAGTTTCTGGTTTCTGTTGATTTTGCCGATTTTGCCGCTTTTTCCTGAATTGCAATGTCGTGTGTTTCGTGTGTAATTGGTTTGATGGGCTTTTTAAGCATAATAGAAAAGAAGGAGGAACTTTTACAATGGCTAAAGAACCATCGTGTGATACGGAATGAGCAAAAGTGTGGAATATGTGAAAGTGTTTGCACTTTAAAATCGGATTTTAGATACGTGTGTCAAAAAACTTCCATAAAAAATGTCGGTAATAAACGCATCAGAAGGAGGTGCAATTTTAGTGTTTCGGCAAGAAAAAATACGTTTTTTTCTAAATCTCGGCTCTCTATCGAAAATATATGTAAATTTGTTTTATTTTGGGCAGTTATGCGACCACCTAGAATGGTTTTCATACAAACAGAATTAGGAATTTCAAGCCATACTGCAGTTGACTGGTCGAACTATTGTAGAGAAGTTTGTATTGAATGGTTTCACAATACGAAAGAAAAAATCGGAGGTGTAGATATTACAGTTGAAGTTGATATAGCCGAAATAGGAAAACGCAAATATAACAGGGGGAGAGCACTTAAGGGACAATGGATTTTTGGGGGGTTTGAACGGGGTTCAAAAAAAATGTTTGTTTGTGTAGTGGAAGACAGATCGAAGGAAACACTACTAAAATCAATCAAAGAGTATATTTTACCAGGCACAACAATAATTTCAGATTGCTGGAAAGCCTTCGATTGCCTTAAATACGAAGATTTTCAACATTTAAGTGTCAATCATAGTTTAAATTTTGTGGATCCGATAACTGGGGCATATACTCAAAACATTGAACGTTGTTGGAGGGAAGTTCGACGTAGTGTGCCGAGATACGGAAGGTCCAAACAACATTACGAGGGATATCTGTGCGAGTTTCTTTGGAAAAGATCCCTTCCTAATCATCAAGAGAGACTACATTCCTTTTTTACCATGGTCAGCAGCACATACAATCCTTATGTTGACGACACGCAGCTTCCGCAGATTGAACCTCAACCTAGTACCAGTGGTACCGGGAACAATTTAAATTAGGTACGTAAGTTTTTATTTTGACAAGAATTTATTTTATAAGGTTGGTACTTCTGGCAAATGTCATTTGATTGTCTATTCATAAAGAACGCCCGTATCGAACTTCGACAAGAAATATTCCGTATTCGTGAGGTGGGCTTATACATTTTTAGGTATTTTTTTAAATGCACATTAAAAATGTTCTGCCCTCGTGAAAGCCAAAAATTGTTTGTTTTAAATTTAATTACTTTCCAGAGAATTGTGTGCAAGTCGCGAGCTTCTCCGCGCCGTCGAGCACGCGTCTGCCGGCGCAGCGCTTGGCATGTTCTACTTCGTGCACGGCGAGCTGGACAAGAAGACGTATGCACGCTTCGTGCGGCACGACGCGCTCGCCACGGACCACCTCTCTGCTGCCAGGCAGCTGGCACCAGACGCGTCCTCCTTCCTCAACAATGACTACTGCCCCATCTGTTTTGTCAGGTAAATATAGACAATCAAAATTTCTTTACATTTTTTACCGAACACTTGAGCATTCATCCATATAAATATTATATTGCGTGCGTAACTCAAAACGGAAACGACACCAAAAAGAGACAAACACATGCATCTATAGGATTTAGCCTTCGAGAGAATGATAAAGTATAATCAGTCTCCTCTTAGTGTGGTGCGTCGTAGCCTTCCCACTCTTGTCTACTTTAATTTACTGAAGGTTTCACTTCTACCGCGTGTAAATTGCACACCCTGATTATTGAATTATTTTAGTGTGTATTTTTATTTCTTTTATTTATTGTTAAAATACCCCGAATCAGGCAAATTATGATGGTAACATAATTCAAATTAGAATAATCTTTACTAAGTATAAAATGAAGTCGCTCACACTGTATGTGCGCTTAGATCTTTTAAACTACGCAACGGATTTTCATGCGGTTTTAGCTTTTCCCCAGAAGATTTTTAGGTATATAATTTGTCAAAGTTTTGTGTAAATTGGTTGAAATATATAATATATCTGGCCAGGCGGCAGCGGGCAGCGGTCTGACGAACGGGCGGTGTGGATTTGATTTAATAGATGGCGTTCGTTATAAAGGTTTCGTTAGCCACAGCAACGTGTGGCCGGGTCTGCTAGTATAATAATAATAACGCAACAATATACACGTGTAGTAAAACTAATATTAATATAAAAACAAAAATGTTAATTATTCCACATATCCATTCCACTATTTGGGTAGCTGTCCATTTATTGGTGGCTGACGGATTTGTTTATTGATCGTGAGGTGATTAACAAAAATGCTTTCTATTAATAATAAAATACAAAACTTTTAATTCTCTTAACATACCAAAACAATAGCGAATAGCGAGTTCCCAATAATCGCAATATTTCAATAATACATTTTGAAAAGAAAATGAAAATCAATCATTTCAAATACGTATCATCATTACATAGTATAAAATGAAGTCGCTCAAAATGTATGTGCGCATAGATCTTTTAAACTACGCAACGGATTTTCATGCGGTTTTCACCAATAGAAAGAGCGATTCAAGATGAAGGTTTATATGTATAATACTTGCTTATTATAGTAGAGAAAAGCTGAGAAATTCAAATATTCAATTCAGGCAGCGGGCAGCTGGTGATGTGAATTTTATAAAGGTTGGGTAATGGCGTTGTGTTTCGTTAGCAACATATGGCCGGGTCTGCTAGTTCAGCATAAATTGCTAGCTCTACAACAAAAAAAAAAAAATAATAATCATCCACGTGCCTTTTGTAATTTACAAAACACCTCCTGATCTTTAATGGGTTTTGAAAACACGGTCCTCAATTATTATTAATTTACGTAAATTATAAAAAAGTAGGGGTCCAAGAGTACTACCTTGAGGTTCGTCAAATTCTCTAGTGGTGTGCTCCATTGATGTACCGATTTTTATAGAGAATAGTATTACATAGAGAACATTGTAGGTTGTCCACCCTTTCCCTCGACGTTCTAAGGAAACATATGGTTTCCTCCTTCACCGTGCACGTCAAGACTCTAATTTTTGTTTATAAATGAAGCTACTTCTTTTTCAAATGACTCTAGATCCCCAATGTTCGTGCATGCGTGTTAACTGGCAGCATGCGAGTGTGTACATGCTGTTAGCTATATATAAAACTTGAATCACTTGATTGTCAGCCACTGGTGTTTTCTGTAAGAGAATAAAGATTTTAGTTTGATGAAGGAGTTAATTAATGTATTTGGAGAGATCCGAGTGTGAAGCTCAGTCCAAAGCAGCTGGGCATTAATATATACAGAGAACATTATTATTAAAAGTGCTATATCTTTTTCCATGTTTCCAGTCGAAATCAAGTTTACCATAACTCACCACGGGCGGGGAACACAACAGCCGCAGAGATATTCATGGAAGCCATGTCGTGGTACATCGACACCATCAGAATGTACCAGAAGCACCTGACGTCCACTATCGAATCTATGGTCATTAAGCAGATGTGGCAAGCGAGGAGAACCCAGGCCGTCGGGGCCACTCTTCTGGTCCTGGTGCTGGTTGTGTCCCCTATTATCATAGCCCTCGTGAGGCATGCTACTCAGACTGTACAGGTATACCTACTGTGTATTAGCTGTGTGCTGGACTAAAATATTTCAAATTAGAAACATTTTTTTACAATAGAATCTTAGGAAAAAAATCCCCCAGGGCCTATGTCATCTTTAGGGATGCTGTGCGTTAAGGTAATAAAGGAGAAAAATTCTGGGAAAGAAAAAAAGTCCCCCCCCCCCCTTCCCCCATGGGGATACAGTGGAAAACTTCTTTTTGTTCTAACGGCGTCTTTCTAAATGTTACTACTAGTAGAATATGAATTACTATTCATATTCTACTCCCATCACCCACAACACATATCTACCCCAATTGGGTATGCCATATGGAAAAGTTTTGACTACAGCGCTTTTTCAGTGTGTACTGCATGCAATAATTCATACTTACGTAGGTAATGTACACATTTCAAAAAATAATATGTATATACATTTAATTTTTATATGACCTTTACAAAAAACTTAAATTGCGAGAGTTTTAAGAAGAGGCTAGAAAAGTTGAGAAGATGCATTTTGATTGTTGAATATTGGCTCTACAACCCCTGGTGGGTCTTGGCCTCCTCAAGAATCTTCCTCCACTCATCTCGGTTTTATGCCAGCTCTCTCCAGTTTAGAAGCTCCAAGATAGATATGTCTTTGAGGACGTTGTCACTCCATCTTAGTCTTTGTCTTCCCAGGCTCCTTCGCCCTATTGGTCTATAAATCATCTCCTCCCTGTCCTCAGAGCTTGTGTTCCAAGTCCTAACAAATCAGTGCCCTGGTGTGCCAGTCTCACCGGGATAGGAGTGGTACAATCGTATTGAATCGGCGTAGTAGATTTAGGAGATGCAATGGTTGAACCCAAAAAATATAGGCTGTCTTTGGTATATTTCAGTTAACTTAATTAAGTTTCTTAACCCATTTTTGACCAAAATTAGTAGTAGTAGTATATTTTTTCAATTTTTATTACATAGATACCTACTTTCTAGTTTTTTCTCAGAATTTGAACACTATATTATTCGTAAGAGTTGCCTTACTTTGGCAGTTATAGCGATATTCCGTAGTTCATGATGGTAGGTGTAGTTAGATGAAAAAAATTGTAAACTTTATGAAAATTTTGGTGTCCTGCCCAAATGTCTCAAGTTTTGCTGAGTCTTGGTGGTACTCGCGCATCCGAGACTGGCAGCTCTTTTCAGGTCATCAGCCCATTCCATCTTTAGGCAACCTCTATCTTATACTTCACTTTCCTAAGAAGATTCGAACCCGAAGACATTTGAATTCCAAACTAATGAAATTCCCCGCTGCCACTCTCGCTTGGCCTTTACTCAGTTCATAGCATAGTTGATGTTTTGTTTGTCCTTCCCAGAAATTCGCGACCAGCCTTGAGACGCGCACACTCGAGCTGCGTTCCGAGAAGCAAAAGAGCGATCGCCTGTTACGCCAAATGCTGCCCGCCGCTGTTATACGTCAGCTCCGGCTGCGGCGTGCGGTGCCCGCCGAGTCTTTCGAATGCGTCACCGTCTACTTTAGCGACATTGTCGGCTTCACCGAGCTGGCAGCTTCCTCCTCGGCCATGGAGGTGGTCAACATGCTCAACTCGCTGTACAGGCTCTTCGACTCGAGGATACTGAAGCACGACGTCTATAAGGTGGAGACTATAGGCGATGCATATATGGTGGCCTCCGGGTTGCCGCAGAGAAATGGTGAGCATTGCATGACTTAATTTATTGAACTACCATGAACATATCCTTCTAATGGTACGGGTACCTAGCATGGTCGATCGATAAAGGATTTATCGATAACATCGGTAACTTGTCATCCGTTCCCCACTATGACTGCAGATTTCCAACGAACAAACAGCAGTTCACAATGACTAAGGATTGGGTTTCTTCAAAAAATTTGATGAATTTATCAAATATTTGAAGTTAATTTTCACGTTCTGTGTAAGTTCTATTCAAGTTCTGTGATTATTTCAGTTTCATGCAGCAACTGACCTATAATTATATAATAACAGATCTTGAATAGAACATCCACAGAACATGAAAACTAACCTCAAATAATTGACGAATTCATCAAATTTTTTGAAACAACCCATACTAAGTGTTCTTAATTTGTACATCGTTAACTGTTATTTGAACATTGTGTATGATGTTAACTAGAAGTAATAAGAATGATAAATGCTTTATCGATCGACCACCTAAATTGGCTGAGTTGGGTTAGGTTCATAAGTGTGTGAGTTGAAGCCATTATGAGCAGGTACCTCCTCACATTCCATATAATAATTTTATGCTTTAGTGTTGACATTATTTTTACATAGTTAAAGTACGTACCTATTACATATGTCCGTACAATATCTTGGTAAATTTTTCTTTTGTGAAAGTTCTATTCAAGTTCCGCTTCATTATAGGTCGGTTTTTTCACAGTTCTTGGGTAGTAAGGCCATACGCTCATGGAGAAGCGGAAAACTAGTTGGCAACTCAATTCACAGCGTAACTCAACTTTATGATTTCAGTCATTATATCAGCTCATTTAACAAAAATATAATTTATTAATACTTTATTAATTATCAACCTTAATGTATAATAATGATTTATCAATCTTCTGATCTAAATTGATTTTTTTCTGATCTGACAAATCGCAAATTACTTGAAAACTTGACAGGTCATGAGGCGCTACCACGGCAACCTGTCAAAATGGCAACTGGTCATGAGATGCTACCACGGCAACATGGCAACTAAAACGCGATGGCTGCTGCAGTTTCTCCATGAGCAGATGGCCTAACAGAACATGGATAAGACTTTCATCTAACTTGAAAAGAATTTATGATGAATTGTTCAAATTATGTGAAATAAGCCGCCCTTAATATTAATGTGATACTCAAAAGAATTCATAATCTTCTCTTTCATAGATGGCGCGAGTTTAATTAATTTACGGAATAACGCTTTTTACAAGTTATGCTTTAAAATATTAAATATTATATATTAAATCTTGCTTCAGTAATTCAATCCTATATTATATTTGTTAGCCTTTCTTGAAAGATTTGAGTTTTTACTATTTATTCATATTCATTTTGCATAAGTACAGGCGCAAACAATTAAATCATTTTAATATTTTGAAGCATTATTCCGTAAATTGCGTTATTCCATAAATGTAAAAAGCGTTATTCCGTAAATTAATTAAAATAAATAAATAAATGAAAGAGCAGATTAGGAATTCTTTTAAGTATAAACTTAACTAGTAAATGTAGATAAGAGTAATAATTGCAAAAACTAAAAAATGGAAAAAAAATGTGTGGAGAGATAAAGAGAAGTTTCGAAATTAAGATTTACATGATCATGAATTGTAATTGATTGTATGATATTGTATGATGTGTATGATAACCACAAAAATAATAAATTAATGATAACAACTGTAATATTCCAGGAGACAGACATGCGGGCGAGATAGCCGACATGGCTTTGGAGCTGATGGCCGGACTGGCGGGCTACCGGATACCACACCGGCCGGGCCAGTCGCTGAGAGCACGTGCCGGTGTACACACGGGCCCGTGCGTGGCGGGCGTCGTGGGCACGGCTATGCCGCGCTATTGCCTCTTCGGGGACACGGTCAACACGGCTAGCCGCATGGAGTCTACGGGGGAAGGTACCGACACACTGCACACAACTGCACCTATTTACAAATCCAGCTAACCCCTGACTTTATGCAGAAACGGGCAGTTCGTTCCATAGATTCCCCTATCTTAACAAATATATTGCGATCTTTGTAGCACAGAAACAGAAGTCAGGTGGGAACTTT
Source organism: Limnephilus marmoratus (assembly GCA_917880885.1). Classification (NCBI taxonomy): domain Eukaryota; kingdom Metazoa; phylum Arthropoda; class Insecta; order Trichoptera; family Limnephilidae; genus Limnephilus; species Limnephilus marmoratus. The sequence goes on along the minus strand of OU862919.1, from coordinate 20,945,276 downwards.
AATATCCATTCAACTTGACACCTGAAGGTGTCAAGTTGAATGGATTCGAAACTTGAATTATGTTCGAAACTTATACTTCTCCCAGCACCTGGAGTAGCTTGAATTTTTGCTCCTTGAAATGAAATCTTGAAATAATAGTTCAGACTTTGTACACATTTTAAAAAAGGTCAAAAAATGAATGCTTTATGGTAAAATTGTCTCAAAAATGCATTTAACCGGTTCGCTGCCACTACGCCCAGTCAGGGTACGTTCGGGTTTAGTTCATTTACATCCTCAATGGTAGCGAACTGTTAAAACAAGAAAAGTTAATAATACGCAAGTTTTTTTTTTACAGAAATGAAAATCCATATATCAGCTACAACCAAAGAACACTTGGACAAACTTCAGGCTGGATACATGGTAGAGACCAGGGGAAAAATGGATATTAAAGTAAGTTCTTAACAAAATACACATTTAATTCAATTTGAAAGTCAGCTCCATTTCGAATTGAACGGTACCCAAAACGCGATGCCGTTTTAGCTTTTCATCACATTCTGATCAGCCGTCAAGTACCCATAATATACAGGGTGTAACAGGACGTACCCAAGGGTTTTTAACAAGCGATTCCTGAGCGCATTTAGAGTAAAAAATGTACATGTCATTTTGCTTTCCGATGACATTTTTATCTATTAACATTAAAAATATTTTTCCATCACACGTCGCCATTGACTGGTTGGGAGAGTGGCGCGTTTATAGCCTAGCAGTCATTTGATTTGCGTCTCGTTCTAACAGTGCGTTAATAGATGAAACAGCGCGCGTATCGCTCACACTCATCGCGACAGGATATATCCCATAACGATGGGAACAGTAGCGACGTGTGATTGAAATATTTTTTTTTGTTTTTTTGAAAAAAATTACATCGGACAGCAAAATGACATGTACATTTTTTGCAGCAAATTGTGGCGACATCTTCGAGTGTGATACTCCAGCACAAATAATGGTGGAAGCGTGTTATGTGCCCAAAGTATAGTTAATTTTATCTAATTCTAAATGAAATTGATCCAACATTATTAACCCTTCGAATAATAAGAAAATAATTTTCTGTCAACTTTTGCCAGTCAAAGTTTGCTCGCAAAATTCCTGGTTCTTCCCATGCATTTTAAATGTTCCTATTTATTAGTTTTTTTTAACGCTTTTGCAAAAATAAAAATTGTTCTAAAATTAAGATAAAATAATCTTTCCGATATGTCTATTAGAAATCAACATTTTTGTTTATAAATATTAAAATTTTAATATTGGAAATGTAAATTGGCTAAAAAATGCATACCTGCGAATATTTGAATTAAAGTAATTAAAATAGAATAAACTTCAAATTTTAAATTCAGATTCCTTTTCTAAACAAAATTTGTAATAAAACTGTCACCTCACTTTTTATCACTTTCATACAATTTTATTTTAAAATTAAATGCTGGTTACGTCACAAATAGGCGCAAAATCAAACCGTCACTTTTGATCACTTACTACAACTTATTTTACGGACAGCCCTCGTATATTTATGTAAAATAGCCTGAAAAAACGAATCAATCTACTCGGTCACCATTTTAATGGTTGGGTTTTTAGTCGCATCGTCCATTTTTGTTGTTTTTAATGAAGTTGTGCGAAATGGTAAAAACTGCACATAAAGCAAATGAAACAAGCAAAGCAAATACTGCACGTCGTCATGCCAATGCACATTTAAACTAATTGAACTTTTGTTGTTTCAGGGCAAAGGAGAAATGGACACTTTCTGGTTGGTAGGAAAAGAAGGAGAAGATCACACCTTCCTCGATGACTACCCTGACCTCACGCAGGAACCCGAGTTCTTGAACATCATCCTCTGAAGAGAGAAGAAACCAACACAGTATTATCTCACATTTCAGTATACATTATTTGTCAATTTAAAGTAGGTTTAATTATCATGTATTCGAAATTAATAAAATTGTTATTCCATTCATTATAATAGACCTAAGTGTTAAGAACAGGTCAATTTTTTAGTCATGGCACTGATAATTTTAAAATAAAAATTCAAAAGCATGAAAGAAAACAACTGCAACCGATGTAATATCCAAACCAAAGATATTAAAATACAAAAGAGATATACTATGGTGTCCGCGCAACTGTCGGCGGACTAACTACAACCTAATTAGAGTAGTTTGCATACGAAAAGAATTTGTTCATTTCGTTGATTTTTTTAAGGTGTGCATTAGTATTGGTTAACAATATAGTTTGAATACGGAAAGAATTCGTTCATTTGGTTTAACGTTCATTTGGTTTAACGTTCGTTTGGTTTATTCGTTAATTATTCGTTCACTTAGTTTATTTGTTAATTGGTAAACAATAAAAACTGCAGATAGCACATCTACTTATATTTCAATATCTTTGATCCAAACCAATCATTATGTACAAAAATGACTTTCTAGCACAAAGTGTTCATATTTTATAACTATGTCACTTTCTCGCGTAGAAAACTCTCGCAAACACAGTGTTTTTAAGTCCCACCTACCTGATGAAGCCAGTGTGACTATGGCGTCCCTTATGGTCCCCTTAGTTCTTAATTATCCAAATGAAAATTTTAGTTTTTGTTCAATCTCCACTCACTGGAGCGACGGCGCATTTTAAAACTTTTTTCTTCATTTGCTCGACATTTTCAAAAGATCTAAATTTTTCGCCAATAATAAAAAAATCATTCCTTCGAATTTTAACATGGAGACATAAAAACTTATTATAGTGATATATAGCCAATTAATTAACCTGTATTTTACCATTTATCTCATATTTGTAGGATTTATAAAAAAAATCGTAAAGTTTATAACCGCGTGAATCCTGCGTGGTTGTTACTTTGAAACTGCCGTGAGAGGTTCTTATTCGAGTCAACATAGAATATTTTCCATTTCTGTAAATTATCAGTGGTGTACTTGATAATGAAAGGTGCATAATATGGAAAAAGGATTTAATTTTAACCGTAAACAGCTGATCAGAAATTCTGCGTGAAAAAAATATTTAGAAAAAATTATTTTTAACATCGTTATAAAATAGTCTACGATGTTTGGATTTGCGAGATCTATGTTTATAATAGATAAAGAATTTCAATAGCTTCATTTTAAGTTCAAAATAACAAGCGCGGGAGCTACAAATATTTAAAAAAAAAAAAAATGTCGAATCGGAGATTTTTTATCCGAAAAGCAATCGAAGACATTTAAAATGGCGCTAATATATGGCAAAATCGCTCCATTTTTTAAAATAAATTAAGTATAAAAAATGATAGTTAATCACTTAACTAAGAATTATTTAAACTAATGAGACCTTTACCTTTACAGATATAGCTTTATCTTAAACACCTATCATGTTATACAGTGAAACCCTCTTAAGAAGTTCCCGCTTAAGAAGTTTGGTTTTTTCGGTCCCTCGGCCTAATATTGGCCCAATTTTTCCCACATATAAGGTTTTCCTGCTTAAGAAGTTTGTTTTTTCCGGTCCCTTGGAAAACTTCTTAAGAGGGTTTCACTGTACCTATATATGTTTTTCATTGAAATAATGAAAGAAAACCTTCTCCTAAAAAAAATTTCTAATGGTTGTTAGGACAATTAAGAACTAAGGCGACGCTGTGTTATGAGGCTGAAGGTAGTGGGGAGGGAAGAAGATGGAAAGAGGAAGGTGGGGAAATTCCTGGCTATTCAGGTCTGAACGGAACACGGCTAATGTCGTTTTAAACAATGTTTCGATTCTGAATGGTGGTCTTTCACTAGTACGACACTGAGAGTATCTACCACTTACTTACTGGACATTAATGTGTAATGGAATACAGCACATCGATAATGTGCCATGATTAAGCAATTGACCTGTAAAATAGGTCTCACTCGAGTCGGTGAAAAGGGTAAATATTGTATTAAGGCCCACACTTAAACAATAAAAAAAGAGAGAAGACTTTCATAGGATTTTGACCATAGGAGAGTGTAGGTACTGATTAGAACAGTAATACCAGAGGCGGTTGATGAGCTTCTGGGTTTGGCAAGCAAAAGGTTCCACACCCATTGTGTCTACTTTTGGCATTAATTTCATGGTTTTAGATCTCAATTGTTCCCAATTAAATCTACCTACTGCAGTATTGGTTCACGATTTAAAATAGCATAATATATTCCAAGCATAAAATAAAGGGTTTCTTTTATGTGGCTTTTTTATTAGGCCATCTGTCCTTTCATGGACTCACCATTTCTAATTAATGTATTCATAGTTTTCAAATTTTATTCTAAAGTTCGATGAACTCCGGAAAATTTGGAAGAAAATGACCATCACACATTTTTCAAGAAAAGTTTTTGAAACATGTTCGTAAAATTTATACTTATTCAATGTATTGTAAATAAAGGTTAGGTATCCTTACTAAATAGCTCAAAAATATATTTTAATCAATCAATTCTAAGAAAAATATGCATGTATGATACACATTATAAGTTGCGAAAACAGCTCAATTAATCCTTTGAATGAGGGTCGTTTTCAAATTTTAGCTTGGATTCAAAGTTTTTGATTTTATTCCAAACTCGTTTTTTACTGCTTTTTGGATTCTTTATTTATAATAGCTATTGTATTTTGATTTTCTGTTAATGGCCGCGATGGTTGCCCCATAATTTCAGTTTTATTTGAAATTCTGTAGTACGAGGAACAAAAAAATACAACTCTGTTACCAGTAGTTGTAGGTAGTTTTAGGTAACCGAGTGGTAAATCTATCAGTCCTTGAATGATTTATTTTAATTAAATTGCGTGGATCGGGACAATTCCTGGTATATTTACACTAAACAATACGAAATTATTGTAAACTTGTAAAGAAATTATTAATTACTTACCCAATAATGTCGGTAACAGAGTGGAAGCGGAATAAACACACGCACTACCTTTGGACGCCGTGTGGTCGGCTGGCTACCGTTGTGATCCCCTCCACCCTTGCGGATGCGTTCATAATAATAACGGACACTGCACTACAACTGAATAAGGGTCGACCGAGATCTCGGTCTCGGCAACAAATTCTACCGAGAATCTCGGTTCTCGGCGAAAAATCGCCGAGATTCTGAGCCATAACCGAGACCGTTGTAAGTAGGTACGGTATAGGCTAATGGGATACAAATCTACCGCGTACGTCCACATTAGTCAATGCGTGAAATAGCTGTCGATTGTGATTGGTCGGCTGGCAGCGAGGCAGGTTTTACTTACCTAAAATAGCGCTTAATAGCTTTCTTAGAGAGCCAAGACTGCAAAGAAATGCAAATATTTTTGAGTATTGATATTCGTCACCATATCAAGTACTTAGGCCTGCAGCAAAAAAGTTTTTATCAGCACCGCCTACTAGTTTAGCAAGTGGACAGCTCTTTAGCAGAGCTGGTCAATTATATGAATTGAGGCGACACTCTTTGAAGGGTGAAAACGCAGAAAAATTACTTTTTATGTGCTACAACATCACATTGTTCAATTTTGATTATTAAAACTATTTAAAACCAATTATTATTACATTCTTAAATATACTTAAGATAGATTTTTTAAATATGCAAAAATGTATTAATATTATTCTTAAATATGCGAAAAATAGTGCATTTTCATTTTTTTTTCTCAATTTATCTATTCTCGGTCTCGGCCGAGAATGAAAAACCTGTCTCGGTCGACCCTTACAACTGACAGAGCTTTAAATGTAGCGACAACTGTATTTCTTCACTGATTTTTCTATAGTAAACAGAGTAGTACTATTACTTTAGATGATTCGTGGGACAAAACTTTGAAAAATCATATTAATGCTAATTTTATGACAATCTAGTGTATGACTGCATTTGATGCAATATTATAATGTTTTTTATAAAATACGCTATGAATGTTTATACTGTACACACCAGAAAATAAATAAAAATCATGCCTATGTATATTGTACCGATACTTAGGACACAAGAAAAATGTATGAAAATCAACTCTGTTACCAAGAATGACCATATTGTTATGACTAAAAAATAGATATATATTAAGTAATTTTTTTCAATTATAAGATCTTGAATTTGTTGTACAGTTTACAAATTAATTGTTGTAATGTGAAGATCTTTGTACTATTATTTTTTAAATATATTTTTTTCTTCGGGAACAAGTTTACCTGCGCAAAATTTGAAAACGACCCATGAGTGTTTGATAAAACATTGTCTAATATTTTTCTTTTGGATATGTAATGCTGCATATAAACACGTAGGTTATACCGCAAACCGAACCATGAATTACGGGAAAGGATTGAAGCAACCGTAAGCAGCGTTTTGCGCCAGTTGCCGTTGCTTTGTTTCTTACCATAATTCGTGGCTCGGTTTGCACCCATATTCAACATAAAACGATAGACCACAATCTGCAAAAAAAGTAGTTGATACACATTGTTGTTGCAATAATATATTATGTAAGTATACATATTTATAGTTGCTTGTATTATTATCTTTGTTGATCAGATCCTTTCATTCTCATTATTTTGTCAGCGGCTGATTTAATATATTTTTCTGTATAACATACTTGATCTCCAAAAACATGGTAAATAAGTCTGTTTTCCTGTTGATAGATTAATTAAACAAAAATATTACCTTCCTCTCCTATTTATCACTACAAAATTTACCCAAACCTTCAACCGAACTCGAACCTGTTTTCCTAACCTCAATCTTTTTTCCTTCCCAATAATTTAACCTCTGATTTCCATGATCCATCTGTCAAAATAACTCCTTTGCTTTTGTTGCCTTCATTTTATAAAAAAATGGAACACATTTGAATTCAAAGTGTTAAAACAAATAAGTTATTAGTACCTACCTAGTTATGTTGGTAAATCGAATTTCATTTGCTTTATGATTTGTATTATATAGATGCCAAACATTTATGTAATATAAATATATATATTATGTATTATATTTTTAGTGAATAAAACTTTTAAAGACACTCATTGTTTTATTTCCACAAATCTACATTACAAAATTAATTAATTTGTGAAAGAGCCGCCGCACTTTTAAGCACAGCTTGTGAAAATCGCACTTCATTTCAACAATTACTACAAGAAACAACTATTTACGTTCACAAAATAGGTTATTAGGTCGTAGTTTAGGTAAATTAACCTGGCCAGTGCCGCTCGTCAACCGGTGTGTCATGAGATTTTACACGCGATTTTGACCCTTATGTATAAAGAAAGTGTATGAAGAACACGGTCAGAATCGCTTGCTCTATTATCGCTCTTTACCATAGAGAAAACCGCAATTAGATTGGTGACTCCATATAATTTATATTTATGATTTACCGGAGCGCGGGAGCGTGCGCAGTTCTTGCGCATGCGCGGGAAAAATTCTTTGGTTTTGAACTTTGACCTTTCTATGTACGAAATTTCTCAAGGACGCTGTCAGAATCGCGGGACATTGGGTGTCATGGCTGCCGCTTTTTGCGAACGCTAATTGGTTACAACCAACCCCATTTACTCGCGGCATTCAACGAGTTAAGTAATTCACGCATATTTAGTTTGAAATGAAACTTCGCAAATGTCTAAAGTAATTTATACAACAGGATATATACATATATACAGTGGCGGACTAAGGGGGGGGGGGCGGTCCTCCCCGGACACCTCCATGTTTCCTTGATCAAACCCTAAACAAGGCCTTAAGACACCACTGTAAAAAAACAGTAATTTTTATTTCATTTTTTGATGGATGCACTTGTTAAGAGAAAACCAGAAATATGTCGTTTTCAAATCAGATTTTAGACGTATTGACTCTTTTCCTCAAAAAATCATAAATGGATTTCGAAAGATTGTTCTTTTATCTAGCATTCGCATATAATAAATTTTGAGAAAATTTTTTAATTTTTAGTATAATAAGGTTATTCCATAGGCCGTTGGCAGATTTGTTAAATTTTCAAAAAATATTTTGTATTATACCACACCCATTTCAAATAATATAATCATGCAGTAAAATAAATCAAACATTTTCTAGCAAACGCATGTTTTAGAATTTTAATTTTAGTTTCAATAAAATCATTAAAAAATATGTACGTACATGTGTTTCTTGACGAAAATTGGTCCATTTGTGTATTTATTTGCGCACTTACAAACTAATATATATCAGATTTTTTTAACATTCTTATTAAATTTAGACATTATTGAAAAATGATAAACACTTATAATCAAAAAATAATTACAAAAAGTACATTATTTTAATAGTTTTATCATCACGCCTTTCAGCATTTCTGGATGAAGGTATAAATTAAAGCTAATTTGGATTGAAATAAATTCGATATCATTTCATTTTATTACATAGTATAAAATGAAGTCGCTCAAAATGGATGTGCGCGTTAATCTTTTAAACTACTCAACGGATTTTCATACGGTTTTCACCAATAGATAGAGTGATTGAAGAGGAATGTTTATATGTATAAAACATTTAAATTATATTAGAGAAAAGCCGAGAAATTCAAAGAACAAATATTTTTGTGCGATTTAAAACGGCTGGCGGGCCGTACTACAGTCACTTTTGAAATTCGTTCTACGGAAGAAATTTAAAAATAGATGTCCTAGAGTAAGTAGGTATTTGATTTTCCCTTTTCAAATATCCAGTGTTGCATTGCAAGCATTATATAATTAGTGGCGATCGCTCGAATTGCATTATTACATAGTACATATAACACGAAGTCGCTCAAAATGTATGTGCGCATAGATCTTTTAAACTACGAAACAAATTTTCATGCGGTTTTCACCAGTAGAAAGAGTGATTCAAGGGGAAGGTTTATATGTATGATACATGCTTATTATAGTTGATAAAAGCCGAGATATTCAAATATTCAATTCAGGCAGCGGGCAGCGGGCAGCTGGCAAGCGGTGGTGTTGATTTTATAACCAATGTATATAATATATAATATTAGTGGTAACAATATAAAGGTTGGGTAAAGGCGTTGTGTTTCGTTAGCCACAGCAACGTGTGGCCGGGTCTGCTAGTTGAGTTATAATTTAAAAAAGCTGGTACGGAGAATAATTAATCTTTCTCATTGTAACCGCCCTGCACGATCGTAAGAACAACTTTCGACGAAATGTGGATTTTCGTCCGCTGGCTGGTTAAACGCTCTCACCAATTTTTTTAAGGAAATTCGAAAAATTGACGGAGATACAGCATTTTATGTGAAACCGTTTGGAACAGTTTGTATGTTGAATTATCCTTCAACAAATTTTTAATACTTTTTATTTTTGAACCAATTTTATTTTCTATTTTTTATGGTAAATTTTCCTCATCTGGTATCATAGTCAGGGCCTACTCAATGCACGTCTCGGGGCTCCTTTACCATAGGGGCCCCTAGCCGATGCGTGGCCCCTAGGCAGTGGCCTACACTGCCTTGTGGACAATACGGCACTGCCAGGGCTGGCTTAAACAAGTCGGGGCCCCTAGGCAATGCACGTCTCGGGGCCCCTTTACCCTACGGGCCCCTACCCGATGCGGGGATACTAAGGAGTTGCCTACACTTCTTATGGATATTTCGGCCCTGGCTATAGTGACTGGATTTTCAAAGGCGGTGGCCTACACTGCCTTATGGACAATACGACCCTGCCAGGGCCGGCTTAAACATGTTGGAGCCCCTAGGCAGTGGCCTACACTACCTTATGGACAAAAGTAGCCTGCCAGGGCCAGCTTAAACATGTCGGGGCCCCTAGGCAATGCACGTCTCGGGGCCCTTTACCCTAGAGGCCCCTACCCAGTGCGGGGCCTTGGGGTCGGTCTTAACTGCGGCCCTATGTCACCGAACCGACTGAAATTTTGGATTCTTACTAAGAATCATGGTCTGTACACGAATCAATCAATAATTCTTCCAAAAGACGAATTTGAAAAAAAAATCATCAAAAATCATTTTTAGACTTGGGGTCGGCCTTTTTAGCACTTAGGTTCGGTCGTTTTAACACTTGGGGTCAATCATAACTTCGGCCCTATGGCACCGAACCAACTGAAATTTTGCATTCTGACTTAGAATCATGGTCTGCACACGGATCAATAAAAAAATCTTCCAAAGGAATAATTAAAAAAAACTCTTCGTTTTACGGGCGTTTTGTAACAACACTTGTTCCGGTCATAATTTAGACCGGATGGTGCCGAGCCGACTGAAATCTTGGATTCTAACTTAGAATCATGGTCTGTAAAAAAAAAAATCTAACATTCTTCCAAAAGACGAATTTTAAAAAAAATCCTCATTTTCAGACTTGGGGTCGGTCGTTTTAGCACTTGGGGTCGGTCGTTTCAACGCTTGGGGTCGAACATAACTTGGCACTTTGGTACCGAACCGACTGAAATTTTGGATTCTTACTAAGAAACATGGTCTGTACACAAATCAATCAATAATTCTTCCAAAAGACGAATTTTTAAAAAAATTAACGTTTTTATACTTGGGGTCGGCCTTTTTAGCACTTGGGTTCGGTCGTTTTAACACTTGGGGTCGATCATAACTTCGGCCCTATGGCACTGAACCAACTGAAATTTTGCATTCTGACTTAGAATCATGGTGACACGCACAAGGAATAATTAAAAAAACTCACCGTTTTAAGGGCGTTTTGTAACAACACTTCTTCCGGTCATAATTTAGACCGGATGGTACCGTGCCGACTGAAATCTAGGATTCTAACTTAGAATCATGGTCTGTGAAAAAAAAATCGAAAATTCTTCCAAAAGACGAATTTTAAAAAAAATCCTCGTTTTAGCACTTGGGGTCGGTCGTTTTAACATAACTTGGCACTATGGCACCGAACCGACTGAAATTTTGGATTCTTACTAAGAAACATGGTCTGTACACGGATCAATAAAAAAATCTTCCGAAAGAATAATTTTAAAAAAACTCACCGTTTTACGGGCGTTTTGTAACAACGCTTGTGTCCGATCATAATTTAGACCGGATGGTACCGAGCCGACTGAAATTTTGGATTCTTCCTTAGAATCATGGTCTGTAAACCAAATTATCAAAAATTCTTCCAAAAGACGAATTTAAAAAAAAATCGTCGTTTTTACTTGGAATCGGTCATCTTAGCCCTTGGGGTCGGTTGTTTCAACGCTTGGGGTCGGTCATAACTTGGCACTATGGCACCAAACTCACTGAAATTTTGGATTCTTACTAAGAAACATAAAAAAATCTAAAATAAAAAAATCTTCCGAAAGATTAATTTTAAAAAAATTCACCGTTTTACAGGCGTTTTGTAACAACACTTGTTCCGGTCATAATTTAGACCGGATGGTACCGAGCTGACTGAAATTTTGGTTTCTAACTTAGAATCATGGTCTGTAAAAAAAAATCAAAAATCTTTCCAAAAGACAAATTTTTAAAAAAATCATCGTTTTCAGACTTGGGGTCGGTCGTTTTAGCACTTGGGGTCGGTCATTTTAACGCTTAATATAACTTGGCACTTTGGCACCGAACCGACTGAAATTTTGGATTCTTACTATTAACAATATTCATGACTATGAGGCGGATAGTGGAGGCAAAACGTAAAATTCCAGAGCCGCTCATTATTAAAGGCAAAACAATTAAATTATCGTTATTTAACCGGTCAAATTTGTTTTAAACAGAGTGTAGCTTATGCACGTGGCTAGCGAATACCACGAGAGGTTTGGTGTGAACAAATTCTCAATTTTGTAATATTTTTTACGAAATAGATTTTCAAACAGTGAATTCGTACAAACAACACTTTTGCACATACAAATATATTGGATTTTCAGTTTGGAGGTTGTGTGATATCAATTGTGTTATTTTAATGAAATATTATACCAAGTTTGTAGGAAATAAATAGAAAATTTAATAATAATGATATTCCAGTTTTGTCGCTGGCATTAGCATGCAGGTGCAGAGCGAACTACTGTGATATAGCCGACAAAATATTACGACATGCAAAAGGTTGAGTTCAAATGGAAAGGGATAAATTGATTTCAATAAAATAACATTACATCTTATACTTCTCTTTGTCCTTTTTGTGATAAAAATCACTTTACTTGACTTGCTAGCTGCGGTTCCCCTCAGCGGCGAGTCGGGCAAAATGAAATATGATACCTTTATTTGGAATATTATAAACATATGTATATAATATTATTTTCGTCTCTTTCTCTTCAATAGAAAATATAAGGAAAAGAAAAGAGATATATTATCGGCTTGTTTTCTAAGAAAACAATCTTTCCTAATCTACAGCAGGACGTGAAATGTTTTGAATACTTTGAATATTACGAAACAGTATTGACAATATCATTTTACTATTGTAATATTTCGACAGTATTTTTTAGAAATCCACTTGAAATAAGATGTGAACAGATTTGTTTTTATTTAGGTATAGTCAATTTGGGAGGCGGGTATGGGTACCGCAGCCCCGGGAACCATTTATTGGATAACACCTCTGCCATAGGTCACTCCAAGTGGTTCGCTACGTTTGGTGACTTAGCAGAGGTGCTCGGGGTCATGGGATGAGGTTTGTCGGTGTGAGGTGGTTGGTGTATTGGGCTACATGTCATGTCACGTATCGTATGGGTCAAATCCATGGGGTGGTGAGGCGTGAGGAGTTTGAATGAGATTTTTGTACAAGAACCAGGAGGTGGTGTTGGGGTGATATAATAATACCGCACAAGAGTACCAACTGCTCCAATTTTTTTTTTTTTTAATATTTTTTATTGTAAATTATTGTTATGTTAATACCGCACAAGAGTCCCAATTGCTCAAATTTTTATTTTTCTAAATATTTTTTATTGTAAATTATGTATTGTTAAGTAAATACCGCACAAGAGTACCAGCTGCTCCAAAATATATTTTTTTTAAATTTATTGTAAATTACCGCACAAGCGTCCCAACTGCTCCAAAATGTTTTTAAAATTAAAAAAATATATATATTTTTATTGTAAATTATTATTATGTGAATACCGCACAAGAGTCCCAACAGCTCCCAAGGGAGGGAGGTTGAGGGAGTGTTGAGATGAGGTGGAGGGGGTTGCTGAGGGGGGGATCAGAGGGTGGGTGCAGGGGGGGGTGGATCAGTGGTGGTGGTGGGGGGAGGAGGTGGAAGGGGGGTGGGAGGGTAGGCTTTTTTCATATCCATTTTTCGTATTACAAAACTAACAAACACGGGAGGCGGGTATGGGTACCGCCGCCCCAGGAACCATTATTAGATAACCAACACATCTGCCATAGGTCACCCCAAGTGGTTCGCTACGTTTGGTGACTTAGCAGGGGTACCTGGGCTCATGGGGTGAAGTTTGTTCAGGCCGGATCCGGAGAGAGTGGTTGAGGGAGTCCTTTTGACTTATACGTCCACAGCTGATGACATAGGGTCTGAGGGGAATTTTCCTCAGGGCCCCCTGTGTAGAGCTGAAATTATCTAGCCAACCCCCCCCCCCCCCCACGTCCCCCCACCCCCCCCCCCCCGTAAGCGAAAATATTTTGTAACACCTCAACTACAAACTCATCCTGATGTCGTGTCCTACCCAACACTAAGTCTTTGGGGTTGCTGTGTGGAGGTTTTTTTTTTTTTTAAAGAGACCCATGGAAACAAAGGGGGAGGAGACAAAGAGGCCAGCAAATCATTCCATAGCCGAGCTGTTGAACTCAAGAACGAGTCGTAGGAACGAACCGTTCTCATGTGACTCGACTCGTTCTCATAACTCGTTCTCACTCGACAAATGTCGGGCGCGTAAATTTTCAAATTATTTTAAATAATATATATGATATATTTGCGGCGCGTTTCAGAGTGGAAGAGACTCTCACCATCACCCTGGTGTGAGACAACCATTCAGAATTCAAGCATTGCTTGAAATGACTTTGGGCGTGTTTGGTGACCTGATCTGAATGACCATGTAATTCCCAACCTTCCTCTTCCAACTTCCAGCCCCAGCAATTGGGATTCTGGTGCGGTATTCACATAAAAAATGTTTTTAATTTTTTATTGTTGTACTTTCACTCCACACAGAAGGCCCCGAGGAAAATAATTTTTCTTCAGAGTCTATGTCATCTATGGAGATGTTGTGTGGATGGTTTTTTTTAGGGAGAAAAGGGGTCTTGAAGAGATCTATGTTGAATTAGGTAGGAAACACAGAAGCCAGCAATCATTCGACAGCTGAGCTCAAGAACTCGAGAACTTGAACAAGCCGTAGAAATGACCTATTCTCATGCGATATAAAAGTCAACCATGCACAAATGTTGGGTGCCCGATTGGTGTGTTCCCCAATTATGCAACGGTGCCGAAGGGATCACAGACGCTAGTTCCTTCGAGCACCTTCCATTGAAATACCGGTAGAACACGGACAGCGTTCCTAACTGATGCCAGCGCTCTAAAGATTGCGATCCAGTTGTAATCGGGGAAGCTATCAAACGGACCGCCCGTTTTTGCGCAGAGTCAGAATGGTTTTTTTTTAAATTATTTTGGGACTCCAGACCAGAGGTGGCTACCAAATTAAACAGTTGGCCGCCCTTGTATTTTATACAGGGTCAGCAGTTAAAGTATATCTCCAAAACAAACCGTACCGAGAAAACTTTAAACTTCATGTATCTATAAGTCAATAAACTTTTATTTCCGACAACGTACTCAACTTGCTAAAACTGTGAAGTAATTTAAAACAACTATTTAATAGGTACCTACGCGTTTTTTGCGTGTTTAAAAATTAAGTTGTCTTCCCTAGAGTTCGGCTCTGTAAAAGCCACCACTTTGCCGCCTCTTATTCATGACTTACATGGTCTGTACGTGAATCAATAAAAAAATCTTCCAAAAGAATATTTTTAAAAAAACTCATCGTTTTACGGAGCTTTGTAATAACACTTGTGTCCGATCATAATGTAGACCGGATGGTACCGAGACGACTGAAATTTTGGATTCTAATTTTGAATAATTGTAAAAAAAAATCAAAAATTCTTCCAAAAGACGAATTTAAAAAAAATATTATATACGCAACATAAAACGATAGACCACAATCTGCAAAAAAAAGTAGTTGATACACATTGTTGTTGCAATAATACAATAATAATTTATGGTTTCTTGTGTTATTAATTATTATCTTTGTTGAGTATATCAGATCCTTTCATTCTCATTATTTTGTCAGCGGCTGATTTAATATATTTTCTGTATAACATACTTGATCTCTGAAAACATAGTAAATAAGTCCGTTTTCCTGTTGATAGATTAATTAAACAAAAATATTACCTTCCTCTCCTATCACTACGAAATTTACCCAAATCTTCAACCGAACTCGAAACTGTTTTCCTACAGGGCCGGATCTACGAAATCTGGCGCCCTGTGCAGTAGGTACCGATGGCGCCCCCCCCCCTACATTTTTATTTTGATTGAAAATTCGTTCACCCCAATTTTTTTATTTTTTTTATTTAATTATTATTTTTTTTTTACACTAATTTATCAAATAAAATCAAGACATATAAAAGGTGTAACTTTTCCAAGTGACCTGGCGGTAGCTCTCACACTCGTTTTTTTTAAAGAGAGGATCGCCAGGAGCCCTATACTCTCTGAATCTATTGGGTAAACATAAATTATGGTGTTATTTTAATTATTTTAGGAAAAACTCTTTGCAAGTTATGCTTTAAAATAATTGAACGAATTGTTTGTTTGTGCCCGTACCATGATTTAAAATATAGGTTACGAGACAATGCGGGTGGTTACGCTGAACTAGGTCCATTAGACTACTGCGTTTATGTACCTATATACCCAACGCGAATATTAGAAAAAGCAAATACAAATACGTTCTCATGGCAACGTACAACACAAGAATAGCATATTATACAGCTTCTGACTAGCAACAGGCAGTCCCAACGAGAGACAGTGAGCAGTGATAATAAGAATATAACCTCAAATTTGTACCTTGCATTTCCCCTGTGTTGAGCGAACAAACACTTAACACTGAAGTATGGTATCAACGGCTTACGAACAAAAATACCGCGCTGTGATTGGTTATTGAATTTGGATCGCACCTATTCGTCGTAAAAGACGGTAAAAGATATATGGAAAAATAGATCTTACGTTTAAACTAAATATATGGAATTTGTAAAAAAATTCTGTAACTGACTATAAATTCGTAAGCCGTTGATACCAACCTGATGCGTGCGCGTTCTGTTTCTTTGGAAAGTGTTGCGAGAGCGTAATAATTATTTTGTACTATGGGTAATTTTTAAACGATTCAGGGAATATTATAACTATAACTAAATTTTAATACAATATTTATTTTCTCACGGCGCCCCTTCGGAGTTGGCGCCAGGTTTTTGCACGTTTTTGAACGTATGGCAGATCCGGCGCTGTTTTCCTAAGGGGGCTGTAACCGACGTGTTGCTCTCCCTCATTTCTCAATTTTTAATTTTATATGTTTGCTTATGTACAATGCCCCGGTGCAACCAAATAAAGCTTGTGTGCCAAGTTTGCACCGGGAGACATTCTAGACTCTTATAATTTTAATAATTAATACTTTATTTATGATAATTTACGCCTCCAAAGGCAACCAGGCTGACTAGCCTCCTTTTTAGTTATGGCCCTGAGAAGGGCCGTTTTTTCGGCTCCGAAGGAAGCAGCTACTCCGCTAAGCGGACTGCCTTCCCTCCCTTGCTGTTCTGCCGTTATGGCTCAGCAGGAAGCGGCTGCTCTACCAAGCAGGCTGCTTTACCTCCCGTTTTTGGCGGCCCCCACAAGGGCCTTTTTGGGCTCTCAGTCGGCTTTACCGTGCCGCCAGCAACGATCTTTTTCAAAACACATTTTATCAATTTTAAATGTCTTTTTCTTAATACACAGATGCCCTGGTGACACAAGTAAAAACTTGGATACCAAGTTGCCACCAGGAGACATCCTAAACTTATTATTTTATCGCCTTCAGGGCTATTTCTCCGGCTACAAAGCCAAAAAACCAGTTTGGGCGTCCCTATTAAGGGCCTTTATATTGGTCGAAAATACACCATATTTTAATATAACTTCGTTTAAACACCCCGTAGGACGCTGAAACTAAGACGTTTCAGTGCAGAGTCCTACGGGGCATCCATAGAGCCATAAATAAACATTGTAACTCTTAAACTGCCAGCGCTATCAGCACTTGAGCAGATTTTCGAGACTTTAGCATCATTTCACCTGTTTTCCATTTTAAAAATCCCAGGACCTCGTAAGGCGACGAAACCAAAAGGTTTCGATAGCCAGGCTTACGGGGGACCTGGGAAAAATATTAACTTCTTTGTAACTAATCAAACACTTTGTTAAATAACAAATACCTACCGACAAAAAGTCAAACTTCCTTAAAATCAACCCAAACTCGTCAAACAAAAAATCTACGAATGTAGAACATCCGTAGAAACACTGTAGTTTTAAGGAAAACATTGTAAATACATTAACCTGACCTGTATAATTAATTTAAGAAACCAATTTTAATCGACCACTTTCGAGGAAATGGTCGGCAAAACCAACGGCAACAGAAAACCGCCCCTTATATACAAAACGGGATAGGTAAATCCCCCCACTCTAAAAATGTACCACGTGACCGTTTTTTCACCCGAAAACGGGTATAAAAGGCGTGATTTTTTGAAAATAAATTAGTTCTTCCATCAACGTCAACTCGTGTTATTATTTCCTACTGGGAAAAGTTATTATCATCTGCTGCCTCCCGCCGACCTCTGCCTAGGTTTTGCTCCTGGTGCCATCAGTCTCCTCCAGAAAGCCGGCCCTACTTCAGGCAACCGCCACGCACCAGGACTGGGCAGAGGATTAGGCACATCCAGTGTCCTCAACTCATCAGGCACTGGGTGCACGGGAGGTCAGTATTTTATTATTTTATCATTTCATCCTGGTCGTGTACTGAAACCGGTACCCCTTTTTTTACAGTCTTGTACAGGCTTGATACGTCTGGTACAGGGGCACATATTAATTACGTGAGCTCAAAAAGAGGGGGGGGGTCCAGCAAAATCTCACGTTACTTGAAAAGAATATACGAAGTGGCCCAAATTTATCTCGCCAAGGGGGGGGCGGGGCGGTCTGGATTGATAGAAAAACTGCTCACGTAATTAATGTATGCCCCTTAACCTCAATCTTGTTTCCCTCCCAATAATTGAACTTCTGATTTCCATGATCCATCTGTCAAAATAACTCCTTTGCTTTTGTTTCCTTCATTTTATAAAAAAAATGGAATACATTCAAATTCAAAGTGTTAAAACAAATAAGTTATTAGTACCTACCTGGTTATGTTGGTGAATCGAATTTCATTTGCTTTACGATTTGTATTACATAGATGCCAAACATTTATGTAATATCTTTTCATAGTATAAAGCAAAGTCGCTCCCGCTGTCTATACGCTTAGATCTTTTAAACGACACAACCGATTTTCATGCAGTTTTCACCAATAGATAGAGTGATTCATGAGGAAGGTTTAGGTGTATAATTTGTCAAAGTTTTGTGTAAATTGGTTGAAACATATGCCCATAAACCAGCCCACTACGAAGGGAGTGGGCTGGCAAGCGGGCAGCGGGATGGCAAGAGGGCGCTGTGGATTTGATATGTATGCAAATTAACAGGTTATAAAGGCTGTGTAATGGCGTCATCAGTAGATGGCGTTGTGTTTCGTTAGCCACAGCAACGTGTGGCCAGGTCTGCTAGTAAATATATACATTATATATTATATTTTTAGTGAATAAAACTTTTAAAGACACTCATTGTTTTATTTCCACAAATCTACATTACAAAATTATATTCTTTTGGACGATTTTTCACAATACTATCTAGTTATAAAAAAAACACTGTTGATTCGAGCAATGATTGCTGAACATGATTTCTTATCTTTCAAACAACATAATAAAAATAGAAACACAATAAGAGTAGAAACTAACATCTAAAATAATGATTAATGAATTAAAGTTTTTATAATAAATGGTTATTTGCTTGTCTTTGGTTTTATTGAACTCAAATTATTAGTGGTATAGCGTTATAATATTAATATTTGTATGTTGGTATAGTGACTAGAATAAGGTCGATAAACTAATTATTGCATAAACCAAATAATTTAAATTGAAATCAATCCATTGAAATTATGGTACTTAAGTATATTTTGTTTTGTCATCGATTGTGATGTTTTTCTGATATTTTGATAATATTGTTCTGAAAACAAAATAGTATTGTATTATGTTTACATTAAAAATTTAACAATTTAAAAAATAATTGGTAGAATTTGTGTAATAATTTTTAATAGGCCACTTGCATGGATTTCATAACGACTTGGAAAAGATTGTGTGGATAGATTTTTTTTACTAAGATTACGAAAATGTTGATAAAAATTTTTAGAAATGTGCAGTTTTTTTTTATTTTTAAATGAATAAATCCATTATTTGAGCTCGTAACGTCACTACATTAAAATGTCCTGTCTCTGAAAATGTTCCTATTAATTTTGTAAAATTCCACACTGATTTATTTTTTTATATGGCAACACTTTGATTTCATACGAATTTTTTAATTTGACATTTAACGTTCACTAGATTCATTGTTTGTTCTCTGCGAACTTATCATTTGGTTTGACTTTTTGACAGATGTTGTGAAGAAAACCCCATATATTTATGTTGTCTGCAAGTGTTTTAGAGGTATAATGGTAATGGTGTTGATTTTAACAAAATCAAATTTTGTAATATTCTTATTATTATTATAATTTACAAGTAGGTATAAGTATATTACATTGAATTTAGTAATGTAGACGTTGAACATAATAATGATTTATGATCAATAAGATGGATCAAGGAAAAAAATATTTATGAGATGTAATATTTTTGGTATGCCTCGTTATTCTCCTGTGCCATACGTATGGAAAACGTTTTTTTTTAAATGATTTTCGGCTATGTAATTATCGTTTTTTCGCACCCATAAAATTTTGTCCCGTCTTTCCAGTTTATAAAAATGGTCTGATTTATCGGATTGAAATTTTTGAAAAATCGCCAAAGTTTCAAAAATACGATTAGAAAAAAACAGAATGTCTTAGAATATTTGCCTAAACCGGAAAAAAAACTAAAAAAATGTGATGCAAGTGGCCTATTATCTGGCAAATTCTTAAAATAAAAGTGAACACATTTTATAAAAATTAATACATATATACCTATTATTCCCTACAACATTGTTGTTGCAAAGGTAATATTCTGCATTTATTACATTATTTATAATATTATAAAGTTTTGGCAAATCAAGCACAGACATTTTGAAAAATAATTGTGTGCAACATATTAGCCAAATCGTGCCCTACTTTAGTGAATGTTATTCCCTATAATCAAAACAATGATTTAATTATTTCATTCTAATTAGTCAAATATCATAAAAGTCTTACAAAAATATGACATTTTTTACTCTTTTGCATGTACATCAAGTTTAAAACATAATACTAACACAATTGAAATTTTAATTAATTAAACTTATTCTCAATACTTAAAAAACATTTACAGGGTTATAATCACGGACATATGAATATATCTGGACCTGCCCTAAGTGATAAAAACGTATTATTTCCCCCTCGCCATGGAACCGGCTGGAGCTCCTCCTTGGCGCCAGTTCGCCCCATGTGGAGGGGATAGAGAATCGCTTGAATCTAAAATGTGTGACGTCATCATTCTTGCCGTGGGCAGCGCGAAGCTAACATCTATACATTTAACGAAAAAATAACACGCCAAAACAGTAGCTTGTGCTATACAACATACCTACATATCAGTGTGCACATAAATGTGGGCGGTTCCTTAGTGTGCTCGTCGCTGGTTACAGGGGTAAGTAAATTATGAAACATTTGTAAAAGTGTCTTAACTAAACACGGCAAAAAAATATTGCTATGTGAAAACGGGCGAATCTTTTTGGGGTGTACATTTGGCCTACGCAAATATTTTATTATCGTGGCAAGCAATTCGCGCTCCCATGTAAAAAGGTCTATTCATTCAAAGCAGATTTTGCTTTTAAGAACTAAATGATGATATTATAATGCGAGATGCCTATATACTGTCAGATTAATTTTTCAACCAATGACAGTCATCTTCCCCTCTTCGTACCGCCATAGTTGATTTTTCCCCTCACCTGTTATTTCTGGTCTATTGAATTTGGATGTCTATGGTTATAATGATATATGTAATTAACTTTAAAAATGGCATCAGAATTACTGTTCCAATCACTGATGAGATAAACCGATAGAAGGGTATGTTGTGTCTAAAGTAAGGTCAATTTGCTTTTACTTCGCGTGGAATTTATTTCTTAAGCCGATATTCAAATAACTGGCTCGTCTGGGAACTAGGTGTCGAAACTTCATCGGTGGTAGTTATTAGTTCCCACTCGGGCTTTGCTGGTTTGATCCTCTGTTAGTTGCAAAAGACATAATTTGGAAACATCATCTTTTATTTGTCTGAATTGATCACACTTCTAAGGATTTTCTAATCAGTGGTCCTAATAATTAAATGGGTCAATAAACCTGAGCAAAAAAGAAGTACAAAAAAATATTATCAATAATTCTTTTGAATGACTCCTATTAAGATTGGAACCAGTTTCTTCTACGGCAAACATGTGTAACATCTGTTTTTGTTGCTGTAAGTGAGGTAAAGCGAAATGACGTACAATAATGTTAATTTTATATATAGGATGTAACAGCACGTACCCAAGAGATTTTAACCAGCTATTCCTGAGCATAATTGGAGTAAAAAATGTAGATGTCATTTTGCCGTCCAATGAAATTATTTTCCTGTTAAAAAAATTTTTTTTTTTTCAATCACATGTCGCCACTGATCCCATCGCTGTGGGATACATCCAGTTGTGATGGGTTTGAGTGATATGCGGGCTTTTTCGTGTGTTAAAGCGCTGCTAGAACGAAACACAACGCTTATCAAGGCACGCTAGACCCAACGGTCGGCAATTAGTTTTGGTGGCACGCCGTATGAATATGTCAATTGTTTTGGGGGCCACACAACCGATGACGTCACTCGTGCTAGTCTGTTCAGTCAGTACTCTTGTGACTGCCCTTCTGATCGCCCATCGTCATTGTGCTTCATATTATACCTAGTAACATTGTATAGCGCAGAGGTTCTCAATCTTATCTGAAATATATTTTTCTTCAACTCTCCCCAAAAAAAGTAAGAGAGAGTTACACACAGAAAGTGCCGCAGGCGAAAAAATTATGTGATAATAACATGTTTCGAAGTATATACTGATCGGTTGGTAGGGTGGTAGTTATTGGTTCCCACTCGGGTTTTGCTGGTTTGATCCTCTACTGGTTGCAAAACATAGTTTCCACTTATAATGATGAAAGTGGGTGGATTTTCAACATTCCGAGATCATATGCAAGTATGATAATAGCACACGTGGAGAAAGCATTTTGAAATATCACGACCAACCAGTTAGTAGGGTGGTAATTATTGAATCCCACTCGTGGGTTGCTAGTTCCTAAAAACTTACAGTAATGTTTCTGGCCCGCAGAGCCAGAAACGAGTACTTTAACGAATTGGATCTAGCCCGCGGGTTTCTGATTGCCGATCGCTGCGCTAGACTATAAACGCGCCACTCTCCTTAACTAGTCTGTTGCGTTGTGTGATGGAAAAATATTTTTAATGCTTTATTGAAAAAAAAAATTACATCAACATTTTTGACTCCAAATATGTTCAGGAATCGCAGGTTAAAATCCCTCAGGTGCTGTTACACCTTGTATAAGTGAAACAATATTTCTTTGTTAGAATCACATTTCAAAACAACCTTTTCTTCCTCAGGGCAAAAATATACTGACTTTACGGTCATTATATTCTGAAACCGATCGGCGTATGTAAAAAATATAGTGGTTCTAACAAAGAAATATTGTTTCATGTATTTATAATTCGATAAACACAAAGTTTTAGCTACATTCAAAAGTGTTCATTTTATAAATTCAGTACAAATGCTGAACTCTATTGTTGCAAGTAAAAGATAAATGAGTATGATTGATACGTATTTTAATTTTACACTGGTTCAATGATATCATGGGTGCAGCAACCATTACTAAAAATAAACATAAAATCTTTGTACATTAAATGCATCAATTTTTTTAAATATGAGACCATGCATATGTTACATTTGAAATGTCAACTTAATTAAAATCTTGGTAACAAGTGTGTTAGCAGTAAAAACATTTTGTACACCAGCGCAAGGGTTCCCAACCGGTTGATCACAAAGCAAAATTTGGTCGATCCGGATTACGATGGAGATGTATTTCAATTTTCCATAAAATTAGCATTTTCGTATTGTCTCCATTAAATATTAATGAAAATAATGTCAGAAAATCTAGCTCAAATTTTCGCAAATTACGAAAATATTGAAATTATTTGGTGTTTGCTGATATTTAACTTTTTAAAATGAAGAAATAAAGATACAATAAAAATTCTCATAAGATTCTTACTAAGCCGATCACCATGAAAATAAGTTAAAAAGTAGCTCTTAGCTCAAACAGGCTGGGAATCCCTGACCTAGCACGTAATAAAATTAAATATTTAATCTTCCAAATAATAGAGGCGTCAGGTGACAATCGTTAATGTCCAGAGTATAAACGTTGTGTAAAACTAAGTAATGAGAATGACTATCGTGCCATTTCAATGCAAGAATAGGCAGAAAGATTGACATGCCGCACAACTATGTCTCGGCACAAACCCAAAACACAAACATTGCCTTTTCTGTTATTCAAACGCTGACATGGGCCAAATGAAGGATTTGATTCAATTGATCATTGTCTTCCTGGGGGTGTTCTCTGCCCTTCTGCTCTATGTGTATTAAACTGTTTTGAGGTTCCCATTATGAATCTTAGAATATTTTTTTGATATAAAGCTCTTATCTTTGATATAAGTAGTTATTGACTTTTTTCGAAGAGCTTTATTTCACATGTACAGGATGGACCTTAACTGTGTTCGCGGTTTGTTTCGTTATTTTTTCAACAATGCGTGGAGCGAGCGCGGTTCGGGGGGTATCGTTAGACGCGTTATTTCGTGGAATTTTTAGTCGCTATGGAGCCGTTCACGGGAGGGCAGCGCAAGTTTTGTGTTCGTGCATATTACATAAACAATTATTCCGTGGCGATTTCGAGTCGAATGTACAGTGCTCATTTCGGTTTACGAGACATTAATCAAGAACCAAGCACAAAATCTATTCGGAAATGGATCAAAATGGTTGAGACAACCGGCTCAACAGTAAAAACAATTAATTAA
The DNA here is from genome assembly GCA_917880885.1 of Limnephilus marmoratus. Classification (NCBI taxonomy): domain Eukaryota; kingdom Metazoa; phylum Arthropoda; class Insecta; order Trichoptera; family Limnephilidae; genus Limnephilus; species Limnephilus marmoratus. The sequence continues at coordinate 20,921,087 of OU862919.1, read as the reverse complement.
AGCTGCCCGAAGTCAGCGAGGATACCAGAAGTTATTCAGCGTGTTAGTGAATCAGTGAGGGAAAATCCACAACAAACTACTCGCAAGAGAAGCCAAGCCTTATCCATCAAGAGGAGCACTTTACAAAGAATTTTACGCCACGATTTACATCTAAAAGCTTATAAAATTTAGCTGACGCAATAGTTGAAGCCGAATGATACCGATCTTCGACTTAATTTTGCCAATGTGATGCTGGAACGTTTTGACAATTTTTTCAACATAATGTTCAGCGATGAGGCCAATTTCCATATCAATGGCCATGTTAATAAACAAAATTGCCGGTATTGGTCTGAGAATAGAAGAAGAAGAAGAAGACCTCCCCGACAGAAGCATCAACGTCCCTTGCATAGCTCGTAGGTCGTTGTGCGGGCTGCAATATCAGGTAGGGTTATCATTGGCCAATATTTCTTTGAAAACGAAAGGAGAGTTGCTATGACACTGAAATCTAAGAATTATTGTCAGATGCTTCCGGAGTTCTTGGTCCCAGCTCTTCAAGATTTTCAAGGCCACAATTCCAGGAGCTGGTTTCAGCAGGACGGCGCCACCTGTCACACTGCTAAACTGTCCATGGACCGTTTGAAGGAGATGTTCCCCGGAAAACTCATTTCACGTGTAGGACACATAGAGTGGCCCCCACGGAGCCCAGATCTCAGCCCGTGTGATTTTTTTTCTGGGGATACTTAAAATCAAGAGTCTATGAAGACAATCCGACAATAATAAATCAGTTAGAACAAAACATTGTACGGGAAATTAACGCCATCCCACGGGCAACTTGTCAACGTGTTTTTGAGAATTTTCCAATCCGCCTTAGACAATGTCAACAGGCTGATGGAGCTCACTTGGACAAGATAATTTTTCAAACTTAATGTCATTAAAATTTCCATTTATTGTAGTTTTTGAAAATATTAATAAAATATTTATAAGTTCTACCATTATTTATTTATTGTTAATTGAAACTAGGTATACAGTTAAGGGCCACCCTGTACATTTGTTAGTTGATTTTATTTATCTGCTACCGGTTTTGACACATCCGTGTCCTTCACTAGCAAACTTAAACCGGTAGCAGAAAAATAAAAATCGAGTGACAAATGTACAATCATTGTTTCATACATAGTTAATGCCAAAGAAACACAAAAAAGCTGTTGACTTGTTTGTTTCTTAAAATGGGACACTCATAGTGCACTTATCAATTTTGACATAGGTGTAAGTAAACTTATTTATATAACTAGAATATTCTACCTACACTTGGAGGATTGAAGATTATGGACATTGAAAGCATATTATTTATATATCAATACTCGAAAATATCTGTAAAGAAAGCCATTGTACTTAAATAGATAATAAAAGATCAAACTTAATAATCAACACTGCAATAAACAGACTTCCAGGGTCAAGTAGTAGTAGATTGTCATTTCAACTATAATAATTCTGTTTTAAAAAGAGAGACAAACGAATAAGCTGACAAATATTCTTTGCCCTACTTCCATTTTTATAAGTGAATAAATTTAATTGTGCAGTAATGGAGGACTTAGCCAGCAGAGGAATGAACCTGCAAAGCCTGGGTGGGACCCGACGAGATTGTCTATTCGGCATTTAACCACTCGGGCGTTGGATACCTAAATTTAGGAAGGTGATTTTAAGATTTTTTTTTTTTAAACCTAAAAATATGAGATAAACGGTAAAATCTAAGGGAATTGATTCATTGGCTTTAAACCGCAGTAAGAAATTTATATGTCTCCATAACTCCATATTAATATTTGGAGGTATGACATTTATTAAATTAAATGGCCGAATCGAAAAACGAACATCCCTATCGCTCGAGTGCCTAACCGGTCAGATATTTTTGCCTACTTATTTAGGGCACCGTAGTCAAATTAGTATTAGTAACATAAAAATGATTGAACTTATAATAATGTGAATGTCCTTGTAATATTAATAAAATATAATAGGTATACCTATGAAAATATTTGGTTGGGGTTGTACTGCGGAACTTAATACCCGTATTTTATTCAAACACCTATTTGATTTTATTTGTTCATTGTACCTATTGGGTAAAATTTCTGTGCACTGTTTACTTGTAATTCTAAATATGCCCAAATTATTGAAATAATACTTCGTTTCAACATAATCCTAATAACTATTTACATTGGGGAGATGGAAAAACACGCATAAAATAGGTTATTAGGTTCTTTGTTTGGGTTATTTAAATAATTGACATTGAACCTTCATCACCCTATTCTCATTTACAAAAAAAATTTACATGTATGCTGGGAAAAACATTAAATCATATTTTTAACATTCCTCCCTTTCGTTAGCAAACACACAAAACAAACCACACTTTTAAATGCAATATCGTAATCATAATTTACTTGTAAGCATCGTTAACATTAATATTAAGTATTTCATCACAGGTCTTTTCAAACCTGTAGAGTGTCATTTCCTAACCATTCTTAAAATCTTTTAAAGACAAACAAATTGATGTCAATACCTTTTATAACTCATTACATTGCATAATCCTCGGAAATTTAATGTTTAGAGACTATATTCATGAATAATTATTTCACAGATTGTAAAAAAAAAACACTCTGTCCTACAGGAACAAATTTTTTAATGTTAATGACTGTACTAAGTAGAAAGCATTTTATTTCGACAACTTTTAAGGTGGCAGCCACTATATAAATATGTACCTGTATTTATTTCTTTACAGAAATTGTTAGTGGTTTTTTATAGAGTTTATGCTAATGTTAATGCTCCAATTTGATACGAAATGAATGCAATAATGAAAAATGCTTGGCCAGTTGGCGGTGAAAACTAATGATAATATTATAATGTATTGCCCAAAACCAATGACGTTACATACTATATCCAAAAACCCTCATCAGTTGAACTCAAAATGACAGAAAGAAATCACTTCTTGTCACAATCAAAATGACAGAAAGTAACCACTTCTTGTCACACTCAAAGTGACAGAAAGAAACCACTTCTTGTCACACTCAAAATGACATAAAGAAACAACTACTTTTTATCACACTCAAAATGACAGAAGGAAATTGGTCACGATTAGCTATTTAGCTATTTAATATCTTTTCAGTAGGTACAATATCCACCACATCAGTTTATCCATTAGTTTCCATTACAATACCCGTCGTCAAAGAATTTTGTCGGGCCTTTTCTATTACAATGTTTGTCAAAGAATTTTGATGTGTATCATCAATTTCAATCTCTGTCAATTCCAAATCATTCTGCCGTCTCTCCGTTGCAATGTCCAAGTTGGAACCGTCTTGCAGTTTCGTGGCGATCACTTCAGTTGGCTCAGACGAATAGCGCTTTCGTCCTGAGAAAGGAAAGATCTCTCGGTGTCATTGACGGAAGTAGAGGCGGCGTTAGCCGAGCGGAATCGAGATGAGGTCCTCTCCGCCCTTGTGGCAGTCGTCCCGTAGCGTAGCTGGTAGTATCTGGAATATCACAAAAGAATGTTGATTCACAGGAATTATTGAAATCTCAATACCTCATACGATTACAGTTTTATGGCTTTTGTGACTGTTCAGATGTCAATTACCAAATCAAATGAACAAAAAAGCAATATGTGACATATACGATGTCCTATGGTGGTTCATTATATTGAAACCTTGCAAAGATACATAATAAGAATCACCATTTAAAATTAGACAACCAAAACGCTCATAAATAGTTTGAGTCTCAAACAAACCAGGGAAGTACATATTTAGTGAGAGAGCTAATAAGACTAAATAATGCCATCTGTTGGGAGTGGAAGGCACTGAAATGAGAAAGGATGGACGAACACCCATTCATCTATGGTGCCAATGTCCGAACTTGATAGGAAGAAGGTTCAGATCTCTTTGGGAGCCACATTGTGGAGTGTCAAAACCTAATAAAAACCTTGTCGACTTCAATAGCGACTGGGTTAATGTCAAGAGAAAAAGGTGAAACACAGGATAGATCAACAGGCCTGAGTGTTTACGGGAGCTGTGCTGACATTATATTCAGTAAATTTACGTTATTTAACCCATTGGCCACAAACCCCGGCAGCTTGCCGGGTGTGCAACTCAGGTACTTAACCACAAACCCTGGCGCGCTGACGGGCTATAGAATAAGTCCGCTAAAAAACGGAAAACGAGCACGACAGTGACATTTTTTAATAAAATTTTAAATGCCGAAAGCTCTATAGGTAATTAGTCATTCATTTCGTGGAATTGGAAATAATATGTTTCTTATGTTTTTTCCCTGATATTTGTGTTCTTAAGTTTTGTATGCAGCCAGCCGCCATTTAATTTTTTCAAAATTGCGAGTGGTTCTTGGCTTTTGGAAGTGACCCTGAACGTCCCTGATTGCTTTGAGGACTATCATACCAAATTATTTTATTAGTTATTAGTAAACATGTAGGTATGTACAAAACAAAAATTATTATTGTTCGATTTATGAATATCATGTTTTTTTGTAACTTTTTGAATAAAAATTTGGAAAAAACTGATGAAAAAAGAAAAGGTTATATTATTTGAATCCTTATTTACACAAATTTTAATATTTTTTATGTTTTTCAATACCTTAATTCAATATATGTAAACAAATTTTTAAAAAATAATCCATTTAAATATATGGTTCAAAAGTTACAATAGATTTAGTACACCAATGCAGCCTTGCAATTCCATATTTTTTGTGAGATCGTTATTGGATAACGGACGTAATCTCCTGTCAGATTTGTGTGATGTTTATGGCTGTTATTTGCGTTTTCTTTGTACAACGTACGTTAAATGAGTAAATAATCATGCGTACTTGGAGGAATTCATGTTTAAATCGATCTAAACTACAATATGTGACATAAAAATCACACAAATCTGACAGAAGATAACGTCCGTTATCCAATAACGATCTCACAAAAAATACGGAATCGCTAGGCAGGTTTTCAAATTTTGGTACAAAACTAATTCAGTGGTAAAGGCCATTTTTTAGCTCATTTATTCTGTGGCCAATGGGTTAATGATATGGGTAAGGGAGGCTTGTGCGCATTTATTTGTTCATGTCCATATAAATTTATTGGTAATAGATAGTAATATTATCTAAAATATTTATAATCAATTGCTGAAATATGTACCTACTAATTTCTGTTCTAAAAACATGTAATGAAGAAAAACCATGCATTTCATGGTTCATATGATTTGACATATTAGGGTTGCTGGTGATGAGGAGGTAAAACCCTGAATATTATTATATATTTAGGATTATATCTCCCCCTACACCATTCAACCTTATTAAGTTAATCAAATTCACATTGTTAATAACGTCATTAAAAATATGTACAGCATAATAAATTAATACAACAATAAAAAATCTTAACATCTGCAATAACAAATCATACAATATTATCAATAATAAAAATCTACAAGGTCATTTCTGAAATAAAATAAAATTATTGACGAAACATTAAAAAATTTATTGCTACAAATCCATTACCGCATAAATGTGTCAGTATCTATATTATATGTAATGTGCAATGGGAAGGATTATTATGCACACATTTGTAAAAATTGATTGGGAGGTATTTTAAAATACATTCAGATATTTCTCTCCTGGAGAGTAGCTATAAACATTTTAATGTATGTGGATATAGATTTGAACCAACAAAGGAAAATTTCATGCAGCTTACACCAATATGTTGCTTTATCAAAAAAATGGTGAAGAAACGATAGGTGATTGAATTCCAAAATGCAAGGATTAAAACTGTTTTTTGTAACTAAAAACTAATGAATTATCTTGATGGGAGTGTTGGTGGACGAATTATAATATTGCATGGCAAAATGTGTGCAGCTGTGATAAGTATAGATTGTCACCTAGAACACATTTTCACAGAAATCATAAATGTGTCTATAAAGTTATTGAGAATATACCTTACAATCCATCAAAATTCATGGAAATTATTGTATCTTCTGACTAATTAATTAATAAGTTATTTATTGGTTGAATCATTACAAAAAATGATATTATATACTGCGCTAGCGCCATTTAGTGACAAATATCAAAAGGTTTGAAGTGAAGGAAAGGAAGAAGTTTTACGTAGATTGTTACAAGTTGTTACAAGTTACAAGTGAAAATGTGTGTTAGGTTTTTTTTTTAAGTTTTAAAGATTTAATATGACATGTTTTCGAGTTTTGTAGGTAGGTGTACCTACATGTTGATAATATTCCATGAGTTTATAACAGACTATACTGCTCAATGTTGATAATTTATTTGATATTACGTTAATACTTTCTTAAAAACTTTATGAAAAGTTCAGTTAGTGGGCCGGAAAACTGTAAAAAATGAGCATTGAAATCTTATAATTTATAACTTCTTAAAAATGCTTCCTATGTTAATTTTTTTGTGTTAATTAAAACCTCAGAAAAATAGACAGTGGCTATTTTAATAAGACGAAATAATGTCTAATGAAATAATATTGGCTATAAGGGGCTCCTTTATCAGTTCTCATGTTGAAACTAATCTTTTTTTAGTTGAAAGATTCGAAACACCCCCGCCTGTCCTTGGATAGCAGATAATAATTAAATTATGTACATAGTAAAAAAAATATAATAATTGGAACATTCTCACCCCGAGACTATTAATTCTCTCTTCAGATTCCATAGAGATTCTGAGCAGTCTACCAGTTTGCATAGATATAAAAAATACATATTTTAGCGATTAAATGGATAGCCGCAGATTTTTTTAATGTTTTTAATGAATTCAAATAATATAACTGATAAAGCACCTTGACATTCATGTGTAGTTCACACGAGGACATGACAATATTGTCTTGTTTCAGTTCCGAACCGATTAGTGTGAACGTAAGTTTGGAGGACAGGCAATGGACCAAGACATGGTCCTAGAGGCTCACGGGCAGGCTATTTCCGAAGGACAGTGTTTTACACCCACCACCGCGCGGACAGGACAATAGTATAATAATCTCAATCCAAGCGTTTGTATTGCTCCTGCGCATTTTTTCTTCTGAAAATGTTGCATAAATAGAATCCAGAAGAGATTACTAACTTGATAATCTTATATAGCGAACATGACTGTTCATGGAGCATCGATTGCCCAACTTATAGTGACAAAAACAGTGCAGAGAAAACGTGGTGGAGGCAATTGTTGCAGCTATAGAAATAAACTGCTGAGGGTCTTCCTCTTCTAATTCTTTAAGGATCATTGCAGACTATCCCATTTTACGAAGATCTAAGCCCCATCCAATTCTTATTCTGTAGTTTTATTTCTATATCATAGTTTTTTTTCTTCTTTGTACTATTTTGTTTGTCCTCCAACAATTCCTACATACCTTGGTATAAAAGAAAAAATATTTTTAGCGAACTCGCTCATAATGCCATTCAATGTCACTGTATCCATTTTCGCTGTGATTCATGTTTGAGTATGGTTGAATTGTTGTATTATTCCTTGTCTGATGTGCGCAGTTCAGGAGCTGTTACAAGATAGTATTGTCTTGTCTTCTGTATTGACCTCGTGTGAACTCTGCACATATCTAAATTTAATAGCCTTATTAAAACGGTATGCAGAACTACCTACTACATTAACCACTATTGCTATCAAAGTGAAATAAATTTAATAAGTCAATATTTGATGTATAAGAGTACAACCCAGTACTATAGTAGCGGTATGAACGTAATTTGAAAAATATTCTTGAAGTCGAAATGAATATATAAGCAATTTATAACTAACAATACGCTGAAAGCAGAGTTTGAATGATCGGATACTTTGAAGTTATGTTTTGAAACATCTATTCTAAAAAAATGAGGCAAACTATTATGTCAGATTGATGGTGATATATACAGAAATCTGACTAAATAGCAAGAGTTATTAGGTTAATGGTACTCGAAACAGAAACAGAAGTTAGGTTAAAAATATGTACATTTTTTAGTTTCCGCTTCGTCAGATTGTTGCAAACACCACAACGAGTGCCGATGGACAACAACGATACGTCTTGCATTCATTTTAGTGACACCAATCTAGCGGACATTCAGTCACAGGTTGTGTTAGCTCATCGAGATATCCAGTACCTATGGCGGTTCATTTGTTAGGCTGTAGGGAAACAGTAGTGAAGAGAGATGTCGTCGACTTCCAGACCCGGAGGCCAATGCTCTCCTTACGACGAGCTCGCGACGCACCAGCCGCATCGGTCTGTCGGGAAAACCTTAACATACAGATCGTGCGGATGTTGCAAGTTCGTTACCTCGGGCATTCGGGTACTTGATGCTATACCGCTAACTGCTAGACTAAACATTGGATAAACAGAACTGAGCATACTTCTACTGCAAGAGTCATGCAGAACCTAGAGAATCCTACTATCTGACCATTTGTAGAAGCATTATTGTTTTATTCACTTGGATGACTTGATTTTGAATATCTACCAACACGCATGATTTTATTTATTAACCTAGTCGACGGGGCTGTCACATATGTGATCCATAAAGTTTCACTGAAACAGAAATTGTGTCAAAAGGTGCCACGTGGTGGAATACATAGCATTTAAAAGGTTAAAAATAGCCATGGGAACAAACGAGATATCAATTTCTCTTGAGAACTTATTGAATCATTTAAAAATGGTCTTAATTCAACGGAATGAATTAGAAATCAACATTTTTAGCAATCTGGTACTAAAAAAATCATATTTGTGTAGTCTGTGAAATGTTTAAGACGATACTTAAAAGAAATCGAAATCAACTCTTTTACAGATGGCACTAATTTAATTAATTTAAGAAAAAACACTTTTTGCAAGTTGTGCTTTAATATTAAGGTGATTTATTTGTTTGCGCCCGTACACACGCAACATGAATTTTTCGTTCATAAAAAAACTTAAGTCTTTCCAGAAAGGCACAGATTCAACATTGTATCGGTGATTCAATCCAATGTTGTATTTGTAAGACTTTCTTGAAAGATTTGAGTTTATTTATGGACAAAACTATTTAATTAAGTATTCATATATTCATACTGCATACCTATGTATGGGCACAAACAATTAATTCATCTTAATATTTTAAAGCATAACTTGAAAAGAGTGTTTTTTCTTAAAATAAGTAAACTAGCATCATCTATGAAAGAGCAGATTATAAATTCTCATAAGTATCATCTTAACCTAAATTCTTTCTTTCTACTGATTGCTGATCAGAGTGTTTTGAAAGATTTTGTAGTTGTTGTATCCCATTCAGCCATTATATGGTTATATTATATTATTTTTTTAGCAAGTTTAATTATTTTGAATTCATTTAATCACCTCCTAATAAAAACAAATAAAAAGTAATATACCCATAAGAGCGCTCAATTTACTATAGTACGTAAAAAATCTCATTCACAGCTTAGGGAACGTACCCATACTACGTGACACGTTTAGGGGGGGGGGGGTCTTCAAAATGTCACGCTCCATACAAATGAGCGGCGGGTTGCTTAGGATTTTGGTCACCGGGGGGGGGGGAAGAAATATATATAGTTCATAAGAATTGTTCTTTGGTACTGCTACTGCTTCAATATTATATTAATATTCCAATAATACCCTACTATACCTACTTATGTAATTATGTACCGTATAAATGCATCCATAAATTGACTGCAAAACCATTACTACTATAAAAGTGGTTATTTAAATGAACTGATGTCAAAGTTGATGAGCAGCGTGGTAAGGTGTTGGTTTTTTTATGAAAAAATTAATGGTGCAGCACAGATGGATTTACTTATCGCATCTTGAAAATATTGCTACTACAATATTATTTTGGTTTGAACATATTTTTCCAGTGAATATAAACCAAATGCCAGTACAAATGTCTCTCAAACAAAACAAATTATATACTTCTAGAATGAAAGATTCAAAATAACCAAAAGAAGCGGTTAAAAGTAGATTGATTACGTCTTTTACTAATATTTGATCTGCGACTCTGTCTTGCTTTGAGCTCCTCGCGGTGCTTCGTCTGGAAAACCATATTACAAAATACAAACACCTTCATTAATATCTCAGGGTGATTTAAAGCAGCCATGTTGAATGTTAACGCAATACATAATGAAGGATAATATTCATTGTCCATTGATTGAACTATAACCACATTTGGCGTGAGATCTTGGGAGTTATGGTAATAATATAACATAAACTGTCAAATATCTTAACAAATGACTATTGACAAGTTAAATAATTGAAAGTTAACAAGTCTGGAACCCATTATCAGATCTAGACAGTAGTTATTGTATTGCTGTTTCCATTTTTTGTTGCAATCGACTTAAGTATAAGTAACGGTATGCATGTAGGTATGCAGGTAGGTACTTAATTTATTAAGCTTAAACGTCATGTACATCTATGCATTCACAGATGGCGCCAATCAAATTATTTTATGTTTTTAATATTTTTTGCACGTGATGCTTTAAAATATTAAGATAAATTAATTGTTTGCGCCCGAACATATTTAATGTGAAAATAAATAAATAGTTTTGCCCATAAACAAACCCAAATCTTTCAAGAAAGGCTGAAAAGTTCAATTTTGTGCCGGTGACTCAATCCAATATTGTATTTTTTAGACTTTCTTGAAAGATTTGGGTTTGTTTATGGACAAAACTATTTATTTATATTCATATTAAATATGTACGTGTGCAAACAATTAATTTACCTTAATATTTTAAAGCGTAACATGCAAAAAGTGTTAAAAACCTAAAATAATTTGATTGGCACCATCTGTGAATGCGTAGATTATAACGTACGTGACATTTAACCTTAATTTATTCTGAGCGATTCTAATACACCAACAAATCGAATGTATTATACAAGGAAACTTTTTTCTGAATGTTTCAACTTTGACATTTGGTGGACAATCAGCGCCATTTTGAATTTGTGCCTTTCGTTCCCATTTAATGCCGATTTTCAGACAGTTTCAGCAATCAAATTGTGATCAGATGTCATGCATAACTGAAAGACATGGCATGACAACTAATTAAAAGATGAAACAGGCTGAAAATTGGCATTTAACCGAGACCAAGAAATGTCAAAAATTAAAAATGGCGCTGAGGATCGACTTGATCTCAAATCAAATGTGATGCATTGCAGCCTAAACTGATTGTAGCATATGGAAACAGTCCTATCTAAGTTAGGCCAAAGTTTTGTTGAAATAAAGCAACAGTTCATAAGTCATTGGTTAAAATATTGGACAGTAGCATGGCAAATAGGTAAAATTTAAACTGTGTGGAAAGCTGTGTTTGAAATAGCATCAAATACTCGAATCTTTGAAAGTATCTCCGGTGGTTTATATACCTCTTGAGCAGCAGGTTTTTTATCTTCTTCTTCCACACGAATATGATAAAGATGAAGACGCCTAGCATGGTATTGCTCAGGTCGGTCAGGATCCAGAAGTAGCGGTTTCCTCCGAGAATCCAACTGATCCACTCGGCCACCCAGTTGATGCCCATGACGAGGAACAGCTTCAGGTAGAGGTTGTACCTGAAAACGTCGTCACTAATGAGAAGTTAAGAGTGATGAAACAAAGTGGTTGAGTAGGTTAGTAGGTTGACCTAATTAGCTAGTAGAAACTTAACTAACAAATAAAGTGAAACCCGTTTTCTGAAGCAGGAAAATTTTCAAAAACGGTGAGTTCTAGCAGTCAGGAAATTTGCGCTGCTTTTTATATTTCTCTGGAATTTCAAGGTCAAAATAACAGCTCTTATTAGATACCATTCTCTTTCAGTTATGGAACACACATCAATATTTTTTTTTTGTTAAAAAGGATGAACAGTTTTGTTGTTTCCTTCATATTTTTCAATATGTCATTTGCATGCATCTTTAATTGGTTTTGAAAAATTCATGTAAATAGGTTTTTTACCGAGAACATAGAAAACAACTTTTTCAAAAACTTACATTAAATTAAATAAATTCGACTTTTAACTCCGTTATCACTATAAGTGGTCTAATTTGTTATCCCTTCATTTATTTGGCCTAAGAATCAAAAGGTCTGGTGCAAATTGGTGACATCAGTCTCCTTTCACATTGGTATAGACCACACTTCTAGGAATTATCTTTTCATCAGGACCATTCATTAACAAGACCGAATAGAGTAGAGGCCCGGGCGCGCGACGGATTTTGAAATGTTCACGATGAAATTAGTGCCATGGCACTGAGTGCCAGTGTTAGTTTGCAAATGGCGGCGATTGTTGTTGATACTCGTTGTTATTGGTAAGTTGTGTGTTTTTTAAGCCAAACATTAAAACAGTGAAGTTAACTGAGCAACAGCATTGACTTCATAATTTGTCTGACTTCGTACAGTAGTCGGCTCACTAGTTAAAATGAAACAGTGACAAAATAGAACATGGTAAGATAAGGTTAGGTTAGGTTAGATAAGCTGTTGATGCGGTACTGATTTCTAACAGTATGGAAGATCTGCAGTCTCTCGTTTCTAGGATGATGAATGTAAGTCTAAAGTCATGGTATTTAAGAGGGAGTACGAAAACAATGTGCAACATAGTTGTGAGTGGTGAATACTTGGAGCAGGTGGATTAGTTTGTGTACTTGGGAAGTATATTTACTAGAGATGGGAAGGCTGATAGAGATATTGAAAGAAGGGTAAATGCAGGTAACTCCATTAATGGAGGACTGAACGCCATTGGCACTCACAAAAAACTCTCACAGGAGGCGAAGTTATCCATCCATAATGGAGTGCTGGTACCTACCCTGATGTGTGGCAGTATGGCATGGAACTAGCAGAGGAAGGATGAAAGTAGACTGAATGATGTAGAAATGAGATCCCTGAGGCGTATGTGTGGTAAAACCATGTACGATCGTGTGAGAAACGTGGAGATCCGCAAAGAATGCAAGGCTGATGTAAGCGTAATAAGTAAGACAAAAAAAGGGACGCTCAGATGGTTTGGGCATGTAGAGGGAATGAACAAGGAAAGGAGTGTAAGGGGAATATGGGACGCAAATGTGAATGGTAGAAGAAGTCGGGGACGCTCGAGGAAGACATGGCACGACCAAGTGAATCAGATACTCGAGTCGGTCCATGTCAAGAGTCAGAATAATAGAAGAGCATGTATGAGACAATGTATGAATGTGAACAAGGCAAGGAATTTGTGCCAAGATTTGGCGGTCCGTCCTCTCTGGCTACCCCTGTGGAGAAACGGCATGATGGTTAGTTAGTTAGTTAGGTTAGGTATATTTTTTCTTCAGTTTTCTTCAATATTCCATTTTGCCATAGAACCATTCAACAGTAAGGACCATAAATATAGTACAAAGTATAACACAAGAAGTGCCTTATGGGCGTGTTTCAATGTCAAAACAAAACTGTGTTCACGAAATTCAAATGTGTTGAAGATCTACAATGTCAGGTTATTTAAGTGAGACGGAGCGCTGGGCTACTGGGCTATGCAACTTTATTAGTTTCCATTCTAATTTGCATGGAAGGCACTACTTCTACTTTTGTTCTTTATTCTATGGCCATAAACAAGTTTATCAAGTATACCTTTGTTTGTCTTTGCTGTATTGATCGTGCCGGGAGCTGTCTCCAGTCTTCAGCATGGCTGTCTCCCGGTTGATCTGCAGAATCTTGCAGCTGGTGCTAGCAAAGAGGGCCAGGTTCACTACCACCAGGATTATCACTGGCATGTAGAAGTACACCAGCTCGCCCTTCCAGTCTGAAACAGGGGGGAGGCATTATAAAGATGGGTGATTATTTTTTCAAATAATGATTTGACACTGTTCCTTAAGGCGATACACAACCCTAATAATTTTTGTTTGCTTAAAATTCACATTTTAATAATTTCCGGCGAATTCGTAACTATAATAACTTTTTTATTTCCATGCCGCACAAGGGATGCGAATTATTTATACTTTGAATAAAAACATAAAAAGTACCTTATCATTAATATATTTTACATACAACAATTTTAAAAATTTATAACCCGTTTTTCAACTATAAAGTTAGCTGTAAGCACCAGATTTTATTTTTCTAGACGATGAAATAATAACTTCGGTAGGACAACATGGAGACACATTTTAAATATTTTTAACACGTTCTTCAGAATTTATTATAATGAACGCGGCGGAAAGGTCCAATTTCCAGGCCTGCTAGGGTAAATTCGACCGTACGTTTGTCCAATACGCCGTGCCGCGGCGTATATTTGTTTACACGCTTTCTTCGCTTACGTCATTAAGATTCCCACATTATTTTTCTTCTTCTTCTTTTCTTTGATACGGCAAAATCGACAGTAGTTCCGTCCAATACACGGGTCGCGAGTCACAATTTGTATACACGGCTTCTTTACTTATGTCTTATGTCGTTAAGATTCTGAATATATTTTAGGGTATATTGTCGTCTTAAACATACTTTTAAATTATGTCGTTTGTTATGCAAAATTACTGGCTTTTTTAAATTTTCATTGAACTGATGAAGCTCTTAGAAATGAAGAAAGCAATATATGTAATCCATTTTTAAAGTTTTTTTTACATTAATTTTTTAAAGGAAAGGAAGCAGAGGAAGTTCCGGGAAGGAAATAGGTATGAGGGGTGGGTAGGAATCTGGATGTCAGTGTGTCCAGGAGTGACGGACATATGAATCCATCCTTCCAACTGTGGTGCAAGGCGATGGAAGGGTCGAGGTATTCTATCTGGAGAGTTCAAAATACCTCCCTCAACTAGTCTCTCTCGATCTGGCCCGCCACGCAACAGACACATAGGCTGCCAAGACCTGAACAAACCTCACCCCATGAACCCGGGCACCCCTGCTAAGTCACCAAACGTAGCGAACTTGGGATGACCTGTGGCCAGGGCTGGGCAAAATACATTCTTTGCTGTAATTGAAATACAAATTACAAAATACTTTTTCGCATGTATTTAAAATACGAAATACAAAATACTTTCAAGTCATGCATTTGAAATACAAAATACTGTATTTTAACCATTTTTTAATTTCAAATACAAAATACATTTGGTTTTGGTAGAACCTTTGGTTGCAATAAATTGTCGAAAGTGCCCATATCTAAGGGTGCGTTTCCAAAGAAGCAAAGCTGAGCAGAGTGAAACAGAGACGTGCAAAAATTGACCAATCATATTGCTCAGAAGACACATCTCGTCTCCGCTCCACTTGTAAAGTTTTGTGGTATAGGACTTAGGTGTTAGATAATAATAATTATTATTATAATAACACTAGCTGGTTCCCGGCATGCGTTGCAATGCCATATTCAAAGAAATAAATTGTTTATCCCTGCATGTTCTTTCCCGTGCGTCCCCGTTCCCCTCCCGCATCCCGTTCCCCTCCCGCATCCCCTTCCCTTCCCGCGTTACCTTTCCTACCCCCCGCCTACCTTCTCCCCTCTCCCCTCTCCCACTCCCCTGTCCCGCCAATCCCCCTCCCGTGTTCCATATATTCAGTCCCAGTACATTCAGTTTTCAAACAACTCATGTGCCAGCTTTACAATTTTTTTATTCAAGTTTTAATTTTTCACATATTACAAATATTCATTTTTGTATATTATAAGAACAATCAATCAAATCTGGTACCTAACTAAGGTACCTATTTAAAATATCTGTATTTAAAAAAAATCCATAGAAAATTCTTTTGTTACAAAAATAAACACCTGCCTGCTAAATTCAATTTCATCAAACGCGCGAAATGTCAAACATGAGAAGTTAAAATAGCAGTCAAATTTTCTGAAATTATCCAATTTTCTGCGTAATTTTCTTATTTTTCTTTCCGTAAGAACCTTCTACAAAGTATTAGAAAACTTTAACAAAATGAATGAAAGTCGTTCTGAAGTTATGACGTGACCAAGGGAAACAAGGATTCATTTTTATATACATAGATGACATTTGTTTAGCGCATTTTTGTGTTATTTCGCTCTCAAGTGCGCTCTACAGTAATTAACTTAAAAATAATCTAGTATACAGTCAAATTATTCTTATAGTGCTTGATATAATACTATGATACAAAATTGTGCACTACAAAGCAATTTCAAGTTTAATATAATTTGATACAAAATGTACAATAACAGTGCTATTAATTATACAGCACAAGACAATAATAATAATTAGCATATCATAAAAAAAGGTACAGCCCATTATACAGCAATTATAAGAAAAAAGATTACCAGAAAAAATTAGAAACATGAATACCAATATAAAAAGTTTTAAAACTCACCTAAAAAATTATACTGAAAACTTAAACTGAATGATATTAAAAAAGCAATACAATAACACCCCCCCATACACACAAGCCTTGCTTAATTATGGGGGTACATCAAATATTCTACTATGTAATTAATTACTGTATAAAATTTATTTGTAATTTATGTACCTTCTATTACTAATAAAAAAAAAAAAAATAAAAAAAAAAATAACTACAAATAATCATTAGTAAGAGTGTTATAGCACAGGATAATAGGACAATAGTACAGGATTCTAACGGTTTTAGTCTATATACTATCTATGTCAGTTTATTTTTCATTATCATCATTGAGGTCGCTAAATGTATTTGAAAATGTATTTTGAAGCCATAAGTATTTGAAATACAAATTACAAAATACCTCAGCTGCAGGTAATTGAAATACCAATTACAAAATACATTTTTAGGAAGTAATTGAAATACAAATACAAAATACGTATTTGTATTTCAAATACGTATTTCAATTACAAGTATTTCAAATACTGCCCACCCCTGCCTGTGGCAGAGGTGTTGGTTATCCAAAAATGGTTCCTGGGGCGGCGGTACCCAAAATGAAAAGACAGGGATCCATAGACCACAGAAGATCCATACCTACTCCGTTCGATCTTTGAGAAACGAAAATGGTTGAATTATGAACAAAGACCTCATTAACTAAATAACTCCTGACAAAAAGTAAATTCGAACTTACAGAATAGTTAAATTTTAATACGCGTAGAAACAATAAAACTAGTTCAAATTGGATACAGAATAAAAAAAGCACCGAACTAAACAGTAATGTCGCATTCATAAAAATGTCGCCGAAACACAACACATATTTCATTTTTATTCACGTCTATAACCTTTTATTCTTTCAGAAAATAATATTCACTGAACAAAAGCACTGCCAAGAATGACCCCTCTGCCTACTTTAGAAACAAACCGCATATTGTTACGTTTCTCGGGATAGAGGGACGATGTTTAAATCTTCCAGCTTTTCTCTTATGCGGTTCCAGAAATTTAAACTGGAACAATAAACACCCGCGCGTGCGAGGATAATGTCTTATTTCCAGAACTTTGTTAGTTTGCAAACGTGCGATATTATTATTATTTGTGTTAGAGTTTTGTGTGTGAATAAATAAATAAAGTTCCACCACTGAGAGTTTGCTCACGGCGAAGTGAAGTACGTGCCTATTATTAGTATGTTGCAACAGAACTCTGCTTCCGCTTATGCAGAAGTTCCGCAAGTTTTTTCACTTCCGTTTCCGGTTCTGGTTCCGCAAACTTTATAACAGAACTCTAAACGAAGAATAATTTGCGATTGAAGATATCGAAGTGCAGCCTTCAATTTCAAAATCAACATCATTGAAGACCAGGAGGAGAACTCTTCTACAACTGACGATGGTGACAATTTATTTTTAGAGATACAGTCACACCTTCGGGAGTACGAGAAAGAGAAGGGACTACCTCTCCATGAGGATCCCCTTATGTGATGGAAAGTAAATGCGCACAAATACCCCCATCTGTTGCCAATAGTTCGCCAATACTTATCAGCTCACCCCAGCAGTGTAGCCAGAGAGCAATTATTTATTGGAGCTGGTTTAATATATGAAGAACACCGAAACAGACTCAAAGGTATAAAAGCAGCCAAATTACTTTTTATTAAATATAATTTACCTCTGTTTAATTTCGAGTACTAAAAGTACAAAATACAAATTTAATTAAACAAATCTTAAAAAATAAAATTGTGCTTTTTCTTCTTAGTATTAACGCTTCCGGTTCCGCTTCCGCTTCCGCTAAGATTTACTTTTGACATCTGTTTCCGTTTCTGCTTCCGTTAAGACACTTCCGTTGCATCACTAGTGTATGTATCAAATGAAAAATAAATATGTAGCTTTTGGTAAAACTTTCGGTGGCACCCCGATACAGGCGAACCCTAGTGGGGTTAATAATTACATGCTAAAAATGTATTTAAATTGTGAAGAAGCAATAAATAAATAAATAAAATAAATTTAAATTTTATAAACCGGACTAGGACGTGACTTAACAATATTTCTATTATTGATACTAACAATTTATTGTGGAATTCCATTGTAATAATTAGGGCCCGGATTAATATGTAAATACATATTTTTAATTTACACGATTTTCGGTCTCGTATGTGTTCTCTACCTAGATTATCATATATAGATAGTGAAAAACTAATTTTTATTTTCCATATTTTTCCATATTTCATGGTTAAGTCCATATTTTACAAAAAATATCACGATCATCCATATTTTCGATTTTTATGTCATAAAACACGAGTTAGTTCACAAAAATTGATATAATTTAATAATTTTACGTGTTTGCATTGTCGCCACCGCACGGCCGCGCGTATTTCATTTCTCTCGCGTATTATTCGTCGTAATTTGATTTTTGATTCTTTTCCTCTACTTGCTCGCAGTTGCTTGCGCGTCTTTTATTTTTACGTACTCAAGTCACCTACTACTACTGTCTAGCTGCCTATCAGTCTAATTCCAAAATGCCCAAGGATAAACAACCTTTGCGAATCAAGTAAAGTATATTTTCGACAAAAATAAAGGATTTGACACCCTAACAATTAATAAAGTTCTAGCGGAAGCTTTGATGGTACTGCAGATGTGCCTTACACAATTTCGGAACTAGGCGTCTTTAAATACGCTCCCATTACATCATGTGACGTGTTTTTTATTTGAATTACCTGAACATTTCGCTATATTTTCATATTTTTTTAATGTAATTGTTATTGCATAGTAATTTTTCACAATAAACATTGTTTAATATGAAAGATATTATTATTTTATACTTCATATTTTGTCCATATTTTACATTTTTTAGTCCATATTATTATTTGTACATATTTTGAATTGTTTAATACATATTTATCCGAGCCCTAGTAATAATATAGTAAAACAATTTTAAACTTTTTTCCACTTAATTTATTTCATCTTCAGACTGGTAAAGGGCATTACCAGAGAAAACCAGAAATATGTCATTTTCAAATCAGATTTTAGACATATTGACTCTTTTCCACAAAAAGTTATAATAGGATTTCGAAAGATTGTTCTTTTATCTAGCATTCGCATGTAATAAATTTTGAGATTTTTTTTAATTTTTAGTATAATAAGGTTATTCCATAGGTCGTTGGTAGATTTGTTAAATTTTCAAAAAAGATTTTGTATTATACCACACCCATTTGAAATAATATAATCATGCAGTAAAATAAATCAATACATTATCTAGCAAACGCATGTTTTAGAATTTTAATTTTAGTTTCAATAAAATCATTAAAAAATATGTACGTACATGTGTTTCTTGACGAAAATTGGTCCATTTGTGTATTTATTTGCGCACTTACAAACTAATATATTTCAGATTTTTTTAACATTCTTATTAAATTTAGACATCATTGAAAAATGATAAATACTTATAATCAAAAAATAATTACAAAAAGTACATTATTTTAATAGTTTTATCATCACGCCTTTCAGCATTTTTGGATGAAGGTATAAATTAAAGCTAATTTGAATTGAAATAAATTCGATATTGAGTTATAATTTTAAAAAGCTGGTACGGAGAATAATTAATCTTTCTCGTTGTAACCGCCCTGCACGATCGTAAGAACAACTTTCGACGAAATGCGGATTTTCGTCCGCTGGCTGGTTAAACGCTCTTAAACTATGGTTTATATACACAATTTGGGAGAGGGGGGGGGGGGGTTAAGGCGGTGGTTAAGGATTTTATTCTAATTAGATGGATTTTCCCATATTTGATGCTACGTCGTTTAACGACTAAAATTACAATTACTTGGTCATTGGGTATAATTACCTCGGGTTTATAGATTACTTTAATATTTTTATGGGGAATACCTTACATGAATTATTACCAAACCATTTTTGTTATCATGTCCAAATATCCTATCCTGCTAATATTATAAAGGCGAAAGTTTGTATGGATATATTGTTACGTTACGGAATTGATTCCCGTGCGAGCTAATAGCGAATTGACCCCTTACACAGGCCCTCCGCCCCCCTTTCCCCGCACCGCTCGACACAAGTAGCCAAGCGCCGAGCGGCTCCCGGCATTCTTTCCTCGGCCGACCTTCGGCATAACAACTGTGTCCCCGTGATTGCGCTCCCCGTAAACGCTCGCGATGTTGACTTTAATTGTGCATTGTGCTCCAGAGGCTCCCGCCTCCTCAGTACCTGTCTGCCGACCGCCTATCTCCTGCTTGTGAGTACCAATGAACCTTGCTACCCCTCTGTGTGCTAAGAACTGACATTTAAATTCACTAAACACGTGTAGAGAGAGTTAAGAGAAGCTCCCCCGTTATGATAGAATTAATTAGAGATAGCCAAATACTCATGTGTGTAGTGCCGATGCTGGCCTTTTGTAGAACCTTGTTCACCTTTAAATGAATAAAACCCTTTTTCGTGCATAACTACTGTGTTCTGATTGAGGAAGGAGACCTGGAGATTTTGAGGAAAGGAAGGGGAGTAGGAATTTACAAGCGAACCACAAACACTCGCCCTGGGTTTAAGAGGGACCTTGCTCGCGCCGGCTGTGCAGAGCTAGCCGCCGGCTTGTTTATTGCATGTCCTTTCCAGGTTTTGGGTTTGGCGTTGGCCGCAAGTAGCGCCGATGCTAACAATATGTATTTATGTTTGTTACTCTTTCACGCAAAAAATACAGAATGGACTTGCACTAATAGAAAGCTACATAATTTGCGAGTAATGAAGGCTGTATACATTGGTAAGCTCTGGCGTTATTAATAAGTCCTGGCGTTATGAAATTATTTATCATATCATTTCTGTCCCTAACAAAATCGAGTTATTGCAAACGTCAGAAGAAAAGCAAAACAAACGGTTACTGTGGAAACGATGTTGGCGTCGTAGTTAATATCTATCTTTAAAAATGAATCGCCGAAATGTATGTAAGCGCATAACTTACGATCGATTGCACCAAATTGGATAATTATTTTTTTGTATAAAACTGCTAGTGAGCTCTGGCATTATGAAATTTGTATAAAAAAATGCGAAAGGTGGCACGCGAGCAGTTTCAAAACTGAATTTACCGGGAATGAATGAGGGGGTTAAGGGGCGGTTGGAGGGAGGAGGGGAGGAAGGGGGGGGGGGGGAACCCCCCTCATACCGTGCGAGCGAAGCCGCGGGAAAAGGCTAGTAATTTTATATTTATGAAAACATTGATTTTTAAACGTGTCCTTAATCTAACATCGCAAATATCAATCAAAAATTCACCTTAACAGGTTGAAACCGGTTACGGTCAGAAATAAATTAAGTGGAAATAAGTATAAAATTTTTTGAATGTAGGTATTACGACGTTGTACCTACCCGAAACGGTGGAAAGTGGAAGACAATACAAATACTAATTTTATTTTTAAGTTTTACACGGCTGATATACAACCGTTTACCACACATAAAAGGTTGTTTCTGTGGTAAATTAAAAACATATTTATTAGTAAGGGGGTTTACTGTTGTGAAATAATGTCAAAATACCATAAACAATATAATATATCAGATGATATATTATTATGATCACAATGTATTAGATGATGTTTGAGTGTTAGCATACCTTTGAACCAGCACTTCTCCACCCCAAACTCGGGTCGCACGTGGTGCTTGGGGATTCCCTGATGGAACTGCATGAGGGCGCAGACCCCCGTCAGCACAAGGGGCAGCCCCCAGGCGTACAGGCAGTACAGCAGGAACCGCCGGCGCTCCGCCACGCGGCGCCCTTGGCGAGGGGCACGGAAGCCACTGAAAGATAAAGAAAACCAATGTTAGACTCTTTAATTTAAAAAAATTTATTTAATATATAATATATAGAAGGCCCAAAGATATTGAAATATAAATATATGTGCTATCTGCAGTTTTTACTAGGTGGGACTGCGCTTCCGGGTGTCGCCGATATTGTACCAATTAACAAATAAACAAAATGAACGAATAATTATCCAACCTTTATAACCAACGCCATCTGTTAAACCCCCGCATCCGAATTTCTACCGATTTCTTACATATCCCCCTTAAAAATTTGAAGTTTTTAAGCTCTTAAAAAAATAAATGTTATTTTTAAGATAATATCTCCTACACATTCCCCACACCGAAACGCAAATTATATGAAATTCCCTCGATAGAAAAAAAAATCGCAAAGTATGCCCCGCAAATTATTATTTTCACGTCTTATTCAGTTATTTTACAAATTACACGTAAGAAAAAATTGACAGTGTTTCTTTAAATACTGTTTTAGACAGCCCCGAAGAGATTTTTGTTCTATTTTAAACGATTCGTGTTTTATTAAACATTTTCACAATTTTCGCGTCAATTTTACTATTTTAAATATATATTAGCGCACGCTCCGCACCGCCCGCTTGCCAGCACGCTCCCTTTATTTATACATTTCAACCAATTTACACAAAACCTTGTCAAATTATATACCTAAAAACCTTCCTCATGAATCAGTCTCTCTATTGGTTAAATCCGTTGCGTAGATTAATAGATTTAAGCCCACAGACAGCGGGAGCGACTTCATTTTATAGGTACTGTGAAGATACAGAAAATTAAGTGCTTTAGAAAAAAATCGTAGAGGATTTAAATACTTTTGCCTGAACTCCTCTAAATATAATAAAACACACTTTTTGTCGATGTTTTTTTCTTGCATAAATCAAAACAGGCGACTGGTATTCGCGAGAATTTATACCTTATCGTCATTTTCATGAGGAGTGTTTTTGTAAGCCGCCCGATTCGAAACGATAAAAGTACGAGTACATCGCCCGTAAAATGTGTTTTTTCTGATAATCTGAACATGCAATGTTCTCATAACTTACTGAGTTCTGATAATTTTCAACCATAATTTCGCTTTCCTAATAACGGGTGAAGTAATAAATCCGCAATGATAGTGAAAAACATCCATAATCGGGATTTAACTCTATGTTCCCGCCGAAGACTAGGCGTTTTTCGTTATTAATCGACTCGATAACCGATTTGGGGATGAAAAAATATGCCTCGGCAATGTGTTGACCCGCCTGCCTCTAAATTATCCCTCTAAGTTAGGATCTACCCTCTACCCCCTTGTCCCTGCTACCGTGCTACCCTCGGGTCCGCTGTCAGTGATAATTCTGTAAATCCGACCACAGTTACATATTTAAATAGGGGTAGATTATAAGGGTGGATGAAACTGCTATTTTTATTGCGTCGGGTAAAGCAGGGTATAATTTATAAGCAAGATGCTCTTTTTTTACATTAGCTCCACACATCTCACATACTCGTAGGTGATGCTGCGTGGAGGATCTTTTAAGGGAAAGAAAGGAGAGGAAGTTGTGTGAATGTGTCCAGGAGCAACGGACGTTCAAATACATCCCTCCTACTGCGGTACCAGGCGATGGTTCGAGGGAGTCCGGCTGGAGAGACAAAAATGTCTCCCTCGACCAGTCTCTCCCGCAGTAGATGGGCAAATGCACCTGCGGCCAAGACCTATGCCAAACCTCACCCTGTGAATCCGGCACCCCTGCTATGTCACCAAACGTAGTGAACCAATTGAGGTGACTTATGACAGGGATGTTAGTTATCCAATAAATGGTTCTCGGGGCGGCAAATTGTATTCTGTTAATCACATTTTTATTTGACAAGCCCCCAAAGGGTACACGAAATTCAACGGCTCAGGGGCTTTGGAGCAGAGAATAGAGAATGTTTCCTCTTGGGGTAAAAATAATCTTGTTGAATTTAATTTATCAAAGACCCAAACATGTCTGATTACGTCTAAAGGGGATCGAAATGAAACTCTAGTCTCCTTCAATGGAAGCAATCTTCCGAACAGGCCCTCCATTGATATGCTTGGTGTAACTATAAGTGGCTCAGGTATGGGGGCTCCATCGAAGCCAGTGTTAAATTAGCCTCCCAAATAAACTAGACGTATTGTACAGGGCCCGCAGATACTTTAAAAGTTCACAACGCTAACCCTGTATACAAGTGCACCCTACGGTTGAATTTGGCAACCACCTCTGGTCTGAAGTTCCGAAATACCTTAAAAACCCTAAAAAAAAAATAGATTCTCCTATCTAAACAAACCGATTGCAACCTTTAGAGCACAGACGTCGGGTGGGAATGTTGTCTTTGTTCTACCGGCATTTCAATGGAAGATGTTCAGAGGAACTAGCGTCTTTGACTCCTTTGGCACCGGCGCACAGTTGGGAAACACGCCAAACGAGCGCCCAACACTTGTACACTGTTGACATCCATTTGTCACACGAGGACGTTTCTACGACTCGTTCTTAAATTCAACAGCTCGGCTGCGGAACGTTTTTCCGGCCTTTGAGTTTTCTCCCTCCTACAATATGGGTATCTTCAAGATTCAAATTCCTTTCCACAAAAAGACCCTCCACACCTCCAGACCATTCCCAAAGATCCTGACCAAGGTCCTGAGAGAAATTATTTTCCTCAAGGCCTCCTGTGTGGAGTAGATATAAAAATAAATTATGGAATTATTATGATATCTTGTCTTGTTTTTGATACTTAAAATGATATTTCAAAGCGGTGTAACTCTACGTGGAAATGAGATTGCGATCTGAAAATAGTTGCGTTAGCCAATAAATTTTGGACAACAAAAAAAAAAACAGTCCAAATTTTATGATTCCGGAGCTCTTTATTTCTTTGAAAATTAATTTAACAGAAAACTATTAATTTATCTGAAAACTGGTGAAAAGGGGAATGCTTGCAAAAAATAAAATGATCTGAAGGAAATCAAGTCGTTAAGTTCAGTATTTTAAAAAACTGTTGTTTTGATATCGAAAAATTTGAAACAATTAATGAATACATAATATTCTGCATTTTTTGTCTTTTATTAATTTTTTTATACTAAACTGGATATTTCAAAGCGCCATAGCTCACCAATGAAATGGTGGTATTTACCTAAAAATAACTGAGCCAAAGCTCACTGCTCGGGAGGTTTTCGTGATTCAACTGTTAGATTTTCTATTTTACTCTGATATATGAGTGCGCGATAATTTTGCGTTTGATATTCCAATCTTTTAAAATCTATGTCATTGGGTCTAATGCATCCAGCTTCGTTAGTTCTCTAAGCAGGTTGTAGTCCGTATTCAGGAACTTCTTGCTTGAATGGAGCTCCCGTTAGTCACCCTTCCTTTGAGGGTGATAATCGCCCCTAATTACCTTAGCAAACACATAATTACTTTATAAACTGAATTCCTTCAATGATTCTGCCATCAGCTTAAGTTTAGCGAAATCAAATGACTGCGGTGGGTAGTGAGATACCAAATTACAGTATATTTGAAATAGGATAAATAATTCATCATATTAAATTATTGAAGTTCTCAAAATGTATTTTCTATTTATAATAATATTCAATTAAAATACATGGTAGCTGAGGCGGTAAATTCTTTTAAACGGAATTTTTTTTCTTCCGGGTCTAACTCCTAACGGATATTAGCTTTCTAACCTCGATTTTGATGATTATAGAATCATCAAAATCGAGGTTTTGTGTTCTTAATTTTTCTCCTCCAAAATTGGATCGATTTTTAAGATTTTTTAATTAAAAATGTTAGAAGAAAAAACTCTTTGTCTGTAGGTTTTGCTTTTTTAAAAAATATATGTTCTATTCTGCAAAACAGGTCCAGCGAAGGGCTCTCACTAAAAAAGCTGTTTTTTTGAAATTTTTTAGATCATCCGTATGTTTGAAGTGTATTTTTTTACAATTATTTTGCATTTTTTACACCGGACAAATTTGTATCCCATTTCTTTTGTCACAGTTTTCGAGTTTTTTAAAATTTTTTTTAGTTGTTTTCCTGAACGTCAGTTAATGGCGTTCAAACCAGGCAACTTTAACGATTTTTGGAGGGTTCTAATTTCTATAAGAAGTAACATATCAAAAAAAGAAAATCGTACCGACCCGCTGGTGTTTGATATCTACATTATATAAAAAAATTGCAGTAGTGTCAAAATCCAGAGAGGAAATTGTGGAACATGTTTGTATAGATAAAACGCCGCGTAGTTCCTTCTTAAGATTTGCTTTTAAGAAATTGGCTCAACTATTGCTATTAAAAAATATATGTCAAAGCATGAATGATTTATTTATGGTCAAAGCAAAGATTAGATATATTATTTTACAACCAAAATCCAATTTTTTTCTTCATAAATCGGTAGTAGAACTATTCAAAAATATATTCTGAAAATTTCAAACAAAAATTCCACGCCGTTTAAAAGTTATAATGGTTTCAGTGAGTGTCCTTCGGTCGAGCTACTACTTACTACTACTTTACTGTCACTCTTATTTTCAAACGCTTTTTTCTCGAAACTACTTTTTTCGAATTTGTGTAACCTTTAGCTCCTACAGTTTTTGATCAATCGTTAACAAAATCAGCACATAATTTATTTAATAAATACGCTCTATTTGACCTGAATCCTAAACAATACATTTATTTTAACTATTTTTTATCGCAAAAAACGTTCAAAATAATGGTAAAAAATCATTCTATATTTACACATTTCTCAAAAAAAATTATAATTTTCGAATTTTTTGTAAGGAGTGAGGTTTAGATTCCTGAATTCCGTTTCGAGAACCCACGGATCGTGATAAATATTGACGTATCACAATAAATAATTAATGTTTAGTCTGAGTATCAATATTTATAACGATCCGTGGAAAAATTTACGATTTAAAATTTAAAATTTACTTTACGGAAATCAGGAATCTAAACATCTATGATCCATATTGTGATCCGTCAATACGCTAGTCTACAAGTTCAATCACGATATTAGACAAATATTGACGAATCACAATCCATCAATATGGATCGTGAAATTGAACGTAAATATTGAACGTGTAGCGTACACCTTTCTGTAAAAGCTCAATAGGGCGTTTATAAATATCTAAAAAACAAATTATGTGACATAGGTATTTCGTTTTTTCCGAATGCAAATTTCAATTGCACCGTGAAAAAAATATTTCTAAAAGTAATGCAAAAACTCGGGCGAAGCCTGTTTCAGTAGGTAACCACCAATATACAGATGAGGTAGGTTCTTAATTATTATTTTTAATTGTAAAACTAACGTTTTTAAGACAAGATTTTTTATGCATAGCACAAAGGGTAACAATTATTATAAGCAATAATTATCAGCCTGAAACACTCATCCACATTGAAAAATCTTCCGAGAAAAGATACATGACGCCAACGGGACTTGAACCCGTGTCCTCTCGATTGCCGGTCGATTGCTCTGACCACTGAGCTATGGCGGCTTATCTCGTACCCGCCAAATGATTCAATATATGCTAGTGTTTCATTCAACAATTACTGCTTATTATATTTTTTCCACCTGAAAACAACCAACTTTATTTTTGCGAGAGAAACATTGTAAGTGTTAAATCCGTCGCTAGGTGGCGTCGAGACAAATTATGTCTTCATTTATTGGGGAAATACTTAAACTTGTCAAATATTAATAATTATTTTTAATTGTAAAACTAACGTTTTTAAGACAAGATTTTTTATGCATAGCACAAAGGGTAACAATTATTATAAGCAATAATTATCAGCCTGAAACACTCATCCACATTGAAAAATCTTCCGAGAAAAGATACATGACGCCAACGGGACTTGAACCCGTGTCCTCTCGATTGCCGGTCGATTGCTCTGACCACTGAGCTATGGCGGCTTATCTCGTACCCGCCAAATGATTCAATATATGCTAGTGTTTCATTCAACAATTACTGCTTATTATATTTTTTCCACCTGAAAACAACCTACTTTATTTTTGCGAGAGAAACATTGTAAGTGTTAAATCCGTCGCTAGGTGGCGTCGAGACAAATTATGTCTTCATTTATTGGGGAAATACTTAAACTTGTCAAATATTAATTATTATTTTTAATTGTAAAACTAACGTTTTTAAGACAAGATTTTTTATGCATAGCACAAAGGGTAACAATTATTATAAGCAATAATTATCAGCCTGAAACACTCATCCACATTGAAAAATCTTCCGAGAAAAGATACATGACGCCAACGGGACTTGAACCCGTGTCCTCTCGATTGCCGGTCGATTGCTCTGACCACTGAGCTATGGCGGCTTATCTCGTACCCGCCAAATGATTCAATATATGCTAGTGTTTCATTCAACAATTACTGCTTATTATATTTTTTCCACCTGAAAACAACCAACTTTATTTTTGCGAGAGAAACATTGTAAGTGTTAAATCCGTCGCTAGGTGGCGTCGAGACAAATTATGTCTTCATTTATTGGGGAAATACTTAAACTTGTCAAATATTAATTATTATTTTTAATTGTAAAACTAACGTTTTTAAGACAAGATTTTTTATGCATAGCACAAAGGGTAACAATTATTATAAGCAATAATTATCAGCCTGAAACACTCATCCACATTGAAAAATCTTCCGAGAAAAGATACATGACGCCAACGGGACTTGAACCCGTGTCCTCTCGATTGCCGGTCGATTGCTCTGACCACTGAGCTATGGCGGCTTATCTCGTACCCGCCAAATGATTCAATATATGCTAGTGTTTCATTCAACAATTACTGCTTATTATATTTTTTCCACCTGAAAACAACCAACTTTATTTTTGCGAGAGAAACATTGTAAGTGTTAAATCCGTCGCTAGGTGGCGTCGAGACAAATTATGTCTTCATTTATTGGGGAAATACTTAAACTTGTCAAATATTAATTATTATTTTTAATTGTAAAACTAACGTTTTTAAGACAAGATTTTTTATGCATAGCACAAAGGGTAACAATTATTATAAGCAATAATTATCAGCCTGAATTTAACCGACGGATTTAACACTTACAATGTTTCTCTCGCAAAAATAAAGTTGGTTGTTTTCAGGTGGAAAAAATATAATAAGCAGTAATTGTTGAATGAAACACTAGCATATATTGAATCATTTGGCGGGTACGAGATAAGCCGCCATAGCTCAGTGGTCAGAGCAATCGACCGGCAATCGAGAGGACACGGGTTCAAGTCCCGTTGGCGTCATGTATCTTTTCTCGGAAGATTTTTCAATGTGGATGAGTGTTTCAGGCTGATAATTATTGCTTATAATAATTGTTACCCTTTGTGCTATGCATAAAAAATCTTGTCTTAAAAACGTTAGTTTTACAATTAAAAATAATAATTAATATTTGACAAGTTTAAGTATTTCCCCAATAAATGAAGACATAATTTGTCTCGACGCCACCTAGCGACGGATTTAACACTTACAATGTTTCTCTCGCAAAAATAAAGTTGGTTGTTTTCAGGTGGAAAAAATATAATAAGCAGTAATTGTTGAATGAAACACTAGCATATATTGAATCATTTGGCGGGTACGAGATAAGCCGCCATAGCTCAGTGGTCAGAGCAATCGACCGGCAATCGAGAGGACACGGGTTCAAGTCCCGTTGGCGTCATGTATCTTTTCTCGGAAGATTTTTCAATGTGGATGAGTGTTTCAGGCTGATAATTATTGCTTATAATAATTGTTACCCTTTGTGCTATGCATAAAAAATCTTGTCTTAAAAACGTTAGTTTTACAATTAAAAATAATAATTAATATTTGACAAGTTTAAGTATTTCCCCAATAAATGAAGACATAATTTGTCTCGACGCCACCTAGCGACGGATTTAACACTTACAATGTTTCTCTCGCAAAAATAAAGTTGGTTGTTTTCAGGTGGAAAAAATATAATAAGCAGTAATTGTTGAATGAAACACTAGCATATATTGAATCATTTGGCGGGTACGAGATAAGCCGCCATAGCTCAGTGGTCAGAGCAATCGACCGGCAATCGAGAGGACACGGGTTCAAGTCCCGTTGGCGTCATGTATCTTTTCTCGGAAGATTTTTCAATGTGGATGAGTGTTTCAGGCTGATAATTATTGCTTATAATAATTGTTACCCTTTGTGCTATGCATAAAAAATCTTGTCTTAAAAACGTTAGTTTTACAATTAAAAATAATAATTAATATTTGACAAGTTTAAGTATTTCCCCAATAAATGAAGACATAATTTGTCTCGACGCCACCTAGCGACGGATTTAACACTTACAATGTTTCTCTCGCAAAAATAAAGTTGGTTGTTTTCAGGTGGAAAAAATATAATAAGCAGTAATTGTTGAATGAAACACTAGCATATATTGAATCATTTGGCGGGTACGAGATAAGCCGCCATAGCTCAGTGGTCAGAGCAATCGACCGGCAATCGAGAGGACACGGGTTCAAGTCCCGTTGGCGTCATGTATCTTTTCTCGGAAGATTTTTCAATGTGGATGAGTGTTTCAGGCTGATAATTATTGCTTATAATAATTGAGGTAGGTTCTGTTTGTGATAGAGCTTTGGATCTAGCGAAAAAAAAACACTTGTGTTATGGAGCAAAATATTTGTTAACTAGGTGTTAGGTTTAGGTATGATTTATGTTTATGAATGTAGATATTGAATTCACGCTAAGTACTAAAATAACTCATCGAATGATTTCAATTACGATAAAGATATGTATTTTTTATTCCGTTACACTGTGGTATTTGCAATCTCACGGCATCGGATACGCTGTGGATTTCATAGAATAGCTTATAAAAATAGAAATAGACGAGGAATTTTTATCTTCCAATCAATAATCATTATTGCTACAACGGAACTGGGAGTCCGTTGTATGTATTCTTAAATTACATTTTGAGAAATATTACTATGAAGCCAAAAATCTGTTTGCTTATCTGTTTGGTTGAAGAAACACAATTCTCGAAGAGGGAACTTTGGCGTTATGAAGTTTGCACAGTTTTTGAAGTGAAACTTCCATAGCACCGCCGTGATTTGGATTTAGGATGAAACGGAAATGACGATTACTGCATCTGCGGCGCATCAACTGCGCTGTCACTTTTAAAGGCTATGATATGAAATTGAAATTGAGCGAAGTCGCTTTGATTATGACCCCACTCTTCAAGTATTGGTTGAGATTGTTTTGGCAAAGTTTCGCTTCTGCCGCGTGTAAGCTACACTCGATTTTTTTTTCTGTCAGGATTTTTGGAGCATTCGAATAAACACTGAAATGGCCGCGAATTGGCGGTCGTAAATTAACAAAATTTGAAAAAGACACTCAATAATTGCCCGTTCGTCTGAAGTCAGAAGAAAAAAACTCTTGAAGGAAAAGGGGAGCTCTGGCATTGTGAAATTTGCACAGCTTTTTGAGTCTAGACTTCCACGTCAATCAACGATTGACCAAACGCTGAAACGGACCAAGATGTTCAAGTGATTAAAAATCAAAATTGCGTTAATAGTCGATCCAATGCAGTGTGACAGACAGACAAAGAGGAAAATTTAAATTAAGACATTTACACGAATAACGGCCTTCGTGATCGAGGGATAAGCCTCCAGAATCGCAATCCGAAGGTAGCGAGATCGAATCTGACGTGCGCATATTTATTTGATTAATTTGTGTTGTTTCACAAATAATAAATTTAAAAAAATATGTAGTATGTTTGCGGCACGTTGCAGTGTGGAAGATACTCTCGCCAGGTTTCGCCCTGGTGTAAGACCACCATTGAGTATTGAAACGTTGCTTGAAATGGCTCTAGCCGTGATTGGTGACCAGATCTGAATAGACAGGTACTTCCCCATTTCCTTCCCCTCTCCACTACCTCCAGCCTCATAACGTACCCCAGTTTGGAATGCCGTATCTCACTGGCTCTAGACGGGAGCAGTTAGGAAAAATAGAAGTTCTTTCATGCTAGTGGGAAAAGAAGTTGATAACAATAATGAATACAAAATACATATTAAAGATAAGAATAAAAAAATATTAGTTTTTGTTTAGTAGCTTGGAAAAGTACGATAGTCAAGTGGTACTTCTTGAAGTGACAGTCACAAATTGGGAAGTAATAAATTTGGATTTTGGCAAGATGCCAGATGCAGCAATGTCCTCAATCGCTTTCCACAAAAATAATGGTGTTTTTCTTTGTTTTAATTTCATCTAAATGGGACTCTATGGGACATTTGGCTGAATTTGGGTATGTATGAAACATTAAGGAACTTTCGAGTAAGTTTCCATCAATTTTCCACTCGGCGAATAAAAGCAGACTTTTTTAATATTGTACTTGGTGGTAAGAAAACATGAGAACCCATAACTAATAAGCACGCTTCACGAAAAAAATATAAGTCCTACATATCGTCAACTACATTATAACACCGCATATCTCATTTTACAGGTTTTCAGGAGGAACCAAAAACCGTTTGGTTTATTAAATAAAGATAGCACACCCTTGAACAAAGGGTCGACTAATATTTATGGATCAATTATTTGTAGAAGTATTTGTTTTCGGTAATAGTTAATAAGGTATTTTAAATGACATCCGCGGTGTAACACACAAAAAAGGCTGTGAAAAAATGCGATAAGCGTTATTCTTATGCGAGAAATATATGATATTTTATTGAACTTTCTTCAAATAATACAACAAAAATAATTATAAGAGCATTTAGAAATTCAAATAATTTTATTCTTATTCCTAAATAAAACTTTTGTACAAAAATTTAACACTAATCATTAATAATAGAGCTCAACTTATGGAGTAGTAGAATAAAATTTTATAACCTTGCATATGTAATCATTTGTAATGTATAAACAAAATTCTTGAAATAAATAAATAAAAAAAAAAATAAGTACCAATTATTTTGTTACAAAACTTTGTATAGAAGGAGCGGTGATTGGTTAAAATAAGTGTTTGTCGATTCAAACTTTGAAAAAAAAAACGTATTTTTTGAGATACGATTTGTAAGCGACGACATTCTTATTTATAAATGTGTCGTAGTTGTTTCTTCATAAGTTAATTAAAGTTAGAATTATTTTTAAGCTAAGTAAAGCTACGGCGGAAACTTCTAAAACGGAAAAAAAACTACAACAATTATAAAAAATTAGATTAAAATTTAGTAGTACTACCTCATAACTTTCACTAATTGTGTGTATTATGTTTTGCCTATCTTTCCCATGCAGTATTTATAACTTATCTATTTTTTATTACTTTTTTGAATTATCTTATAAAATTACTAATAGTTGTAATTCTAATAGATGTAATAATATATAGTTGTCCTCTCCTAAGCACAAGCATCTGCTTTATTAGGAGAGTGCATAAAATATTATGTTATGTTATGTTAAATAGGCTTGTTGAAAAAGTATCGATATATCGATATTTTTAATTCAATATATCGATATATTTAGCCGATATATTTTGATCCGATATATCGATACAAAATATCTAATATCGAAAATTGTATCAAAAACGATATTTTTTTAAATTTATGTATTTAAAGTCACTAGAATCCAAAACCGTATAGGAACGAATGGAAAAAGTAACTGTATTGGGTCATGACATCTGGCGGTTGAAATTTTAACTATTAATAACTTACAAATCTATTGTCTTTGCATTAGTATTTCTGATCACAAATACTATCTCATGTGTGTAGGTACGTACATAGAAATGTATGCTTTTTTTCGCAATTTTTTTCTAAGCCACTCATGTGTGTTGGTTCCCAATTGTCTATGATTATTGACTATACCTTGTTCCAAACACGAAGTCCTTTTTGACAGATTAAGCCAATATAATGTTACTGAGACGCATACAAACTTTGTATGCGTATCAGTTTACATATAAGTTAGAAGACAGCTTTTTAGTTTTTGATATTTTTGTAATTATTACCTAATAAAAATGAATACTGATAAAAATACCTTCATTTTTATTGAGATTTTTGTACATTAAAAAAAGCACATTGTGTATAAAAATTACTATTGATAATGTTAAGCTGAATACACTATTATTTTAAAAACGCAAAATCTCTTGAGAATTTGACCGATATATCGATATTTTTTCCTCGATATATCGACGTCGATATTGATATTTTAATAAATATCGATACATCGATATATCGACTTTTTTTTCACTTTCGACATCCCTAATGTAAAATTGTTAACACTAAAAAGGGTGGGTTTCTTCATTTACCGAGAATGCTAAATGCAATGCTAATTGTAAAATTAAGCGATCGAAATTTAAAATTTTCTATGCATTTGACTGTTTACTTTTACAATTAGCATTGCATTTAGCATTCTCGGTAAATGAAGAAACCCACCATAATTGTTTCAAATATAGAAAATAAAAAAATGAGATCAAAAGAATTGGCATTCTCAGACTATAAAAATATTACCGTTTGTTATTTCGGCTACTGGCATTATACATAGCTCTCTCATTCAAAATTTAGGCATATTAGATTTGTCAAAGAATTTATAAATAAAAATGCAAAAATCAATCATTTTAAATACAAGTAGGATTACAAAAGAGTTTTTAAATATTTATATTGAGGGATCAGTAGGATTTATAGGTCCAATTAGGAGTTCCACCGAGCCGAACCCTCTGATATGAAAATATTTGGAGAAGGTGAATTATTTTCCCATTTGGTCAGTGGTAGGTTGACAAGTTGTTTTTGTATTAGTTTGTATTTAATATACTTATATAGTGCAATTGCATGATGATCGTTTGTGGAAAAGTGTGTGAAAGGGTTTAGCTTTTCCTGTGGGGAAGATTTAACCCGGACATAAAATCTGAAGATTTAAAATCTAGATTTCCAAGAACTGCGAAGTGATCGAATAAAATATATATTTTTTGACACCTTTGACCGTGCTTGCAAAATGTTGATAACTGGCCATTGATGACGGATTTGGTAAAAATCGTACTGATATAGGATTTTATCGATCGTGCATGCTAGACCTCCATTCGCCGTAGTAAAAGCTCTGAATAGTTTAATATTGATTGGTGATATTTCATGTTGATAAAACATAACCCTGCCCCATAATTAACCGGCCGGGTTCGGATAAGATGATTTATTCGTGTTCGACTGACTGAATCGGCTAGGAATTATAGATAAATACTCGCACTATATTTAAACTAGTAATGCAAACATTGACAATATCGGATGAATATCCTGATCAATCAACTTCATATTTTCATGGAAAGCAATGAATTTCCTGACCAAATAACTTCATATTTTCTTAGAAAGCAATGAATTTCCTGATCAAGTAACTTCACTTTTTCAAAGAAAGCAATGAATTTATTGATCAAATAACTTCATATTTTCATAGAAAGCAATGAATTTCCCGATGAAATAACTTCATATTTTCATAGAAAGCAATGAATTTCCCGATGAAATAACTTCATATTTTCTTAGAAAGCA
Organism: Limnephilus marmoratus; assembly: GCA_917880885.1. NCBI lineage: Eukaryota > Metazoa > Arthropoda > Insecta > Trichoptera > Limnephilidae > Limnephilus > Limnephilus marmoratus. Next base: position 20,885,646 of record OU862919.1, on the reverse strand, counting down.
ATGAATTTCCTGATCAAGTAACTTCACTTTTTCAAAGAAAGCAATGAATTTATTGATCAAATAACTTCATATTTTCATAGAAAGCAATGAATTTCCCGATGAAATAACTTCATATTTTCATAGAAAGCAATGAATTTCCCGATGAAATAACTTCATATTTTCATAGAAAGCAATGAATTTCCCGATGAAATAACTTCATATTTTCGTTGAAAACAATGACTTTGTGGTTTGACATTATGAACATGAAATAAAAAAATCAGTAGGTACTTACTTTGTTTATCATCCCTAATGTTATGGTAGATTAGATAAATGATTATTATTTTAAATTTGGGAGGCGGGTACGGGTACCGCCATTACGCTATTAATTCTACCAATACTAATTTTAACAGATCACGTCACCATTGGAATGAATGTTGTATGATCGCAAGATAGTAGGCTGAAGATAGTAGGAAGACTGGGTGGGGGAAGGGGATGAGGAGGAGAAAGGTAATAAAGTGCCTGGCTATTCAGATCTGATCACCAAACAACGTTCAATTAACATTTCAATTCTGAATGGTGGTCTTACACGATGGTGATACTGAGAGTATCTTCCACTCTGGAAAGTGCCGCAAATATACTATACATGGTGTTAAGAGCGAAAAAAATGTTTATTAAATTTTGGTCTCCGGTGACATTTTTGATGTTTTTTTTTTACTAAAAACGTTAAATAACAGTAGGTTTTGGGCAGTTAAAAGAGTAGGGTGAGGGGTTAATTGGTTACTCGGCAGAGTGACCAGTTGTGACATGTGGAAGAATATTTTTTTGTTAGATTATGAAGAAAAAAAAATTTAAAAAAAGACATGCGAAAACATCAAAAATGTCACGGGAGACCAAAATTTCATTTACATTTTTTTAATTCAAATAATATCAAGAATCACTGGTTAAAGTAATTTAAATACGTCCCTTAACACCCTGTATATTATTTTTTATTAATAAATCGTGAAATAACACAATTTTTTTATGTTTATATTAATTTATGACAATTCGAAAACAAATTTTGGGATTTGTTAAATTTAAATGGCAGTCTAAATTTACTTACTCGCTGAAATAGTTACACTGCATTTAATTATTGTATGCAGTTTAGGTAATTGCTAGTCTCAAGATACACAAATAATGTCACGAATACAATAAAGTAAGTCAAATACGTCCCTTAGCAGCTTATATATTATTTTTAATTAATTAATCGCGAAAAAATACAATTTTTTTGATGTTTATATTAATTTATGACAATTCGAAAAGAAATTTTAGGGTTTAATAAATGGCAGTCGAAATTTACTTACTCGCTGAAATAGTTGCAGTACACTTAATTATTGCATGCAGTTTATGTAATTGCTAGTCTCAAGATACACAAGTTGAAGATTGCTTGGTGTGTTCATTAGTAATACTGCTACAGTAGGATATGGTCACTCCACCACAGACTGCGGTTATCGAATTTCCGTCTTAAATTTCCATGAAATTTGAATAAATATTTCATTTGAATACGTATTTAACTTTTGAACCCGCAGAGCGAAGGATGCAATATTAGTAGCGAATGAACCACAAGAATTAAGAGCATCTTTTATTCATTACACGAGTAGTATTCCACCACTCGAGTCGGGTTATATTCCTGACCGGGTTTGAATTAACATTCCCGCAACTGCAGAATTTTCCTGTTGCTGTTTTGAAACATACTATATCAAGTAACCGTACCTCGATTATTCACCCAGGTTTACGGCTAAACTATATAAAATTAACTACGAGTACCTACAAATAACTGAAACGAATAGCCTGATTCATGTGAACGTTTTTCCTTTGAGTTGAGCTTTCCTTTCGGTTTTCCTTTATTTCCTCGCAATTTTCCTAGCACCCATCCATTTCAGTAAACTTTTTAAAATGTGTTTTTTCATTTTTTTTTACATGAGCTCCACACAGGAGGCCCTAAAGAAAATTATTTCCTCAGGGCCTATGTCATCTTTGGGGATGCTGTGTGGAGGGTTTTTTTATGGAAAGGAAGGAGAGGAGATTTCTGGGAAGGAAAAGGGTTTAAGGGGAAGGTAGGAATCTGGGGTTCAGTGTGTCCTGGTCATCCGCCAAACAAACAGACAATAGACAAACCTCACCCCATGAACCCGGGCACCCCTGCTATATCTCCAAACGTAGCGAACCACTTGGGGTGACCTATGGCAGAGGTGTTGGTTATCCAATAAAGGTTCCCGGGGCGGCGGTACCCATAGGCACCTCCCATTGTTTTGACATCCAAAAATTAAATACCTAGGTACATCTCGAAGACTTTTTGAGAGGCAGTTACGGGTACTGCCGCTCTGGGAACCATTTATTGGATAACCAACACCTCTGCCATAGGTCACACCAACTGGTTCGCTACGTTTGATGACTTAACGAGGTTGCCCGGGTCATGGGGCGAGGTTTGTCAGGATTTTGGAGGCCCATGGATCTGCCCATCTACTGCGTGGTGGGCCGGATCGTGAGAGACTGTGTGAGAGAGGCCTTTTGACCTAGCCGGACTCTCTCGACCCATCGCCTTGCACCGCAGTGGGAGGGATGGATTTATACGTTCGTCACTCCTGGACACACTGGCATCCAGATTCCTTCTTACCCCTTATTCTTTTTTCCTTCCCAGATCATCCTCTCCGTCCTTTCCCTAATAAGACCCTCCACCCAGCATTCCCTAAGACGATATAAGCCTTGAGGGAAATTATTTTTCTCAGGCCTTCCTGCGTGGAGCTAATGTTAAAAAAAAACTCATGACACAAAAGTAAAATAAATAAAAATATTGGATTTCGTAACAGCCTTGTTGAAGAGCTATTAAAAATATGTTTGTGATGTCTTCAGCTATGATTATTTACAAGATTTAATTTCCCAGGATGCCATTGTATCATTGGCTCGAAAAAGTTGGGATCCATGTCCATAGACTTAAATTTTAAATAAATTAAACTTTGCATACGACACATTAAATTGATCTAACTCGACACAAGCTTCAAATGGGTGCATCAACATTTTCAATGGCGAATCACACCATTAGAATTTTCTTAAAGCGAAGATCATTCCAAAGATATAATGGGTACACAGCGGAATCGGCTGACAGCACATCTCGATTCTTATATTTGGTTATCTTTGGATCATTCTATCACATTAATCCCATTGCAGTATTGTCCAATCCCCTTTCTCTAGAATTGTGCAGAGATGATTTAATATTATTAGCCGACGCCAACTGCCAAAACACGCACCTTATTACATAAACATCAAGATAGCCCCCCCCCCCTTGCCCAATTGAACATCGGCGTTAGATCGTTAAAATCAGCATTCAATTCTCACTCTCTTCTACAGTAGGTACCGAGTGTAAGGCCAAGGAATAGTTTGAAGAATTAGGGTCTTGTTGCTTTGTTGTAATTACAAAACCATAACCTAACTTTCTAAAGCTAATACAAAGCTTCCGTCGCCAGCAAGTCTGCAAAACCAGCTGAATGGTAGATGAGAATGATAAGCCACACGCCATATCGTGAAGGGACCTTAAATAGTTTATATTCCGTGTAATAACATCGCCAGCGCAAAGCTGTTTACTTTATGGCTAAGAAATCCTGAAGGCTATCAAGATGCGTGTCGCGATAACATAAAGCTCCTAAAGTCACTGGCACGTGATCGAGGAATTACGTGGATGAGATATTATGAAATTGTTGAATGTGATAAGACGTTCCGCGAATAAATCGTTTTTCTAGATGAGCACGATATACTTACATTACGATTAATGCACGATAGACAAAATGAAATATTTTCCAATACACGTATCAAATAAATTTAATGAATTAAGATGGGAATACGCTTCGGTTACATCATTACTAAGTATAAATGAGAAAGATTTTATAACTGAATCAACCCTCAGTGCTTTCAAAAGCGATCTCCATTCGCCCGAAAGCCCAGATAACATTAATTGTCTTTGAGACTGATCGAAGACTACAACCTACTCGTACATACAACCATATCTCACCTTTAGTTTAGCTGGCTTCCTACAAATACAGCAGGTATTCAGAATTGTCACTTAGATATATTTCAAAGAGAAAATAATAACATTAAATTTACGCTAATAAGTTTTGCTGTTTTCCCTTTTTCTTTTTACTTTAATTTTGTCTTCCTCTAACTACTAGACAAAACTTTGGAGAACTAGTCATATGAGATTAGCAATAAATCAAAATACTTATATATCTTCGTATGGCGCACAGCACAGGCGTTACAGCCTTCAGCACCCTTTCATTGTACTTGCTCATTTTAATTGTTACATTACGATAAAGGGACGATCTTTAGAGCAGTGACTTTAAATTAATATTTTTAATTACCTGTGTTTTTGCAATCAGGTGAACATTTTGATGCATAATCGATGCTCGTTCTTTATAAAAAAATGATTGATAACTTTTTTATGTAACTACAACAATGCAACATATCATCATATATTTCAAAAAAATGTTATCCACAAATTAAAAATTCGTGGTGTTTATGTATCCTGCAGTAAAATCATTAAATATATAATATTGTAAAGTCCCATCAGGGCGTTTAAAAAGATAGTCAATAAAAATGTATGCTTTTGATGTATAGTGCTTTGATTCCAGAACTTCCTGTATTTAATAATTTATCTTTTTAAATTGTCCACGATGATAATAAATCTCATTTTAATGTGTGGCAAAAACCCTGAAAATCGAAAATCTAAAAACTGTACGTGAAGATAAAAACGTATTTATGAACTTACCAAATGTTGCAGTCGAAGATTTTCAGCTATGCCTGTAAACAAATTATTACAAATCGTTGACGGCTCAAACTATGTAATTGTCTATAGGTACTAACAATCAATCTATGCACACAGGCATATCGCAAGTAAGAACCAAAGGGTTGTTTTTGTTCTTTCAAATAATAAAAATCTGTAACTACTAACACCCTCTGCGCCGTTATGAAAGTGATGGGAAACCTCTAGTAAGACGTGTCAAATAATGTTTTAGTTTTAAGTTTTAACTCCACAAAAACAAATGATGAAATGTTTGTCGAGTAATTTTGCACTTGACCCATTGAATCGGAGTAAGCAAAGTAATCCGGAAAGCAAATTAATACCAAAAACGGCACTTAAGCTTTACGTTCCCTATGATGTCAACTTAACGACACTTAATACGTATTAAGTTACCGTGCTCATTAATTAAACCACGTTAGTCTTAAGTTACAAGATGAGCTCTGAACAAAGCAGTTCACAACATAACGCGACACAACGTAGCACGGCGCTACATATTCATATTATGTCGTACGTTATGTTGTTTGTCGGAAAGATTTGTTTGCAGAGGGTGATTTACTCACGAGATTACACTGCGAAATCGGGTATCTACCTACTAATTAGCTCTACTAGATCACGTAAACATGTTTGGACATGTAATTTTTTTTTGCGAAATGGATTAAACATATCGAACAACAAGGTTTTTCTATTAAAAACATTTTAATTTGTGTACATATGTGACATTTTACTTTTAACCGGTCAGCAACGTAAGCAGATATATACGTTAAAAATACGATAGCAGTCAAGTACAATAAGCGTGTCTCCATAGAAATAGTTCTAACTCCGTTATTCTTTTAGTGACATCCCTAAAACAAAGAGTAAAAGGTCGATAGTAGTCAAGCTGTACATCCCTATCACGTTGTCTATAGAAATACATAACAGGAATATTCTGTCATTCGCGCAGTCTGACACATAATTTATCCCGCCAAATTTCCTACAGGCGGCTCGACCGCGCTCGACATTGTTAATTTTTATTAAATATTTTTATAAGAAATGATAAAAAGTGAGGTGAAAAAAGTGTTTAATATACATTTATACAATAGAATACGTATTGTTGTTTACATAATCTGTGATTTTAGTACCGTTTTCACATAAAAACATCACGTGAGTCATTTTTACATTTTTTTAATGTTTGCATTCCTAATTTTAATATTTACGAATGTTAATATTTATTTGTAATATAATAATTCGAAAGCTTATTTTGTAACCTTTCTAAAACAGTTTTTACTATTCGGTTACGTTCAGAAATGTTTTATTTATAGAGCTTTAATTGTGACGCGGTAATAACACAAAGTTTTCGTAAAATGTCATTTCGTTTGAGACATCATAAGCGAATATTCGCAAAAATTCGAAAAATATTTAAAAGATTGTTCTAAATATAGCATAAAGTATATAACACTAGAAGTGCTTTCCGTACAAATTTGAATGGAAACAAATGTGGCACCGATTTAGTACCTTTTCGCCTAAACCATATAGCAAACGGTCTGTCTCTCTTACACTTGTCTTAAATTGTATACCGCCATACTATTTCAATTTCGTAATCATAGTCAAACACTTTTTTTTTGTATGGATATACAGGCCGAAATTAGGCCTATATCATGAAATATGCCCACAAGGCACAACTTGTGTTATTCTTTGTTCTATGATTCTAAGAGATTGAAAATATGATTAATTTTTAAAAAGAATCGAGAAATCGTAAGAATATTTTTGCTGTTTTTTTTTACATTAGGTCCACACAGAAGACCCGGAGGAAAATATTTCCCCTCAGGGCCCATGCCATGTTTGGGGATGCTGTGTGGAGGGTCTATTTAGGAAAGGAAGGAGAGGAAGTTTTGGAAGGGAAAAAGGTATGAGGGATGGTAGGAATCTGGGGGTCAGTTTGTCCAGGAGTGACAGACATATAAATCCATCCATCTCCCTGCGGTGCAAGGGATTGTTCTGTGAGAATCAACTCAATCAGTATCTCCCGATCCGGCCTGCCACACAGTTGGTGGGCGGACGCATCCGCCGCAAAAACCCGGACAAACCTAACCCCTGTGAACCCTGGCACACCTGCTAAGTAAAGCCAACCCTACTAACGAACCACTTGGTCTGACCTTTGGCAGAGGTGTTGTGTTTGTGACTGAATATGCTGAAATAAAAATATTAATATTTTTATATTTTTGAAAGTATTAGCACACACGAAAATGAGCAACATTCATGTAAGTCGGAACTTGCACTGCATAAATAACTGCATTAGTTGTTATGAATTTGTATAATTTTGACGATGCTTTTATTTTAATTGGTCCAACTTATATTTATCTACCAGTTCTAAATACTCAGGCACATCTAAAATTTTTACAAATTTATTGATATATATATATATATATTTTTTTTTCCAAATTTACGTATCTTGTTTTGTATGCGATGGAACATCTCTGGAAAAAATGATAACACGTTGTTCAACACGTTTAATTAATTAAAACATCAAAACAATTTTAAGGGTTGCCTTGTTGCCTTTTTATCAAGGGTGAAAATAACCAACACGTTTGGTCCTGCCATTAAAAGCTACCTTCACTACCTTGTAACATCCTCTCTCTGTTATAATATGCGTCCCAGATTTTTAGCTACTTAAATGTTTGATATCTATTAAGATTTTTATCCGATCGCCAATAACATTTAAAAATCTATCTATCCAAAAAAATTAAGACAATATTTTTCAAGGTTCAAAAATAAATCGAAAATGGGTATTTGTGTAAAGCACGGAGTAAGAAAGGAGTAGCCGACGAGGAGATGCGTGAAGGAGGTGCCAGGGTCAAAGAAGGACGATCAGGATCAGAATTGAGGAGCCAGAGGACGGTCTGCGGAATGGCGCGATCGGTAATCCAGCAGCAAGACCTCAGATTCGTGAGCTGAGTGCTGTTTGTTTTTCTAGGAAGCCTGCATAATAAAGAGGACGAATGGACAACAAACACACCCTTTTATGCGTTACTTGAACTGTCTCATTCCTACACGCATGTCTCTTTCATACCTTAAGACTTACGTTCACCACAGTTGCCTCTTAATTTCCAGTAATAAGACAACTTAAGGTGTGTGGGGTATCTTCCAAATAAGTTAAAGGCTTGACGACCTCCGTAGTCCAGTGGGTCTCTTGACTCACAATCCGGAGGTCGCGGGTTCGAACCCGGCATGCGCAAATAAATTTTATTTGATTAATTTGTGTTATTTCACAATTAATTCATTTAAAATAATATATAGTATATTTGCGGCATGTTCCAGAGTGGAAGATACTATCAGTATCGCCCTGGTGTAAGACCACCATTCAGAATTGAAAGGTTGCTTGAAAATGGCTTTAGCCGTGTTTGGTGACCAGATCTGAAAAGCCAGGTACTTCCCAACCCTCCTCTTCCCCACCTCCTTCCCCTCCCCACTACCTTCAGCCTCACAACATACCCCAATTGGGGATGCCATAGTCTCACTGGCTCCAGACGGGAGCAGATGAGATTCTTGTGCGGTATTCAGTGTAAAAAAAAATAGATTTAAACAATTTGTTGATTTATTTAGTTATCGTTAAGATTTACAATGAATTTTAAACTGGACAGACGTCCTTACTAGGTTATGCTCTAAATTGTTATGTTACTCCGGCGAGCGGACCATGGGAGCACGCCCAATCTCACAACCATCATCTTAACTGTTCGTACCTAAGACACGAACGGCGATAGATGGTACTCTTCTGATATCATACTCAACTGCCATGTGTTGGGATAAAGTAGAACTTCATTTTACAAACTAAACCATTGAAAGAAGTTGAAACTACATGAATTATTTATCAATACTCTACAGCAGCAGTTTTCTTAAGCTCTTACTACAAATGTGTTGTTCCCCTTACCCTTTATCTATCTTTTGTACGCGTGTAATGAAATACGTGTTTCATTTATAATTTTTGAATACTCTCATTATAACATGAATTTAACAATCAAGTCACATAAATACAATGAATGCAATTTTATACAGAGAGTAACAGTGATTACTGATTACTGATAATACATGCGTGCCACGATATTGTGTATCACAGGTTGAAAACTACTGCTCTACAGTATTGAAACTCGAGCCAATCCGGGAATCACTATCCTACCCAAAGCTTGAATATTTATAACTCAGGGATTATATATTATCTCTGATAAAATTATTGTCACAAAAGAGATTGAGGAGTGGATTATTTTAGCGTGTGAATTTTCTAACAGCGAATTTATAGAATTTTCTTTCCCCTGTAACCCGTTCCCTGTTCTAGAGACGAATAGCTAACAGTCACGCAGGTTATTCACAAAAAAAAAACACAATATGCAACAGTTAGCTTTACACTTTAAACATGAAACAACTGGTATGAAATACACGCCCCGCCTTTTCCTGGCTGAGACCTTGGATTTTCACGCAGTACCTTTGGGAAAAATAATGTGTAACCTAACCACGATACGTGTATGACCTTCTGTGTACCTGGCATTGATATAAAATAAGTAGTCGAGTAGAACGGAGTGTCGGGTTCGCAAGGTTCAAGGTAAGTTCTCTATCACATCACAAGCTACAATTACGGTTTTAATCATGGGAGCTGGGAAAAGTCAGGTTATTTAAATCATTTGTGTGGTCTACTGTCACGCTTTTATTTAAATTTTAAAAGGAAGCAAATTAATATGATATGGCGTGGTATGAGAGGCAAAAGATATGAAATTGAAAATAAAGGAAAGAATGCTTCTACGAAAAAAATTAAGATATTTTACTTTCTTGTTTCGTAGAAAGAATTCAAGATAAAAAAAATCACAGTTACGTCCGACAGACTGCAAAGAGACATAGAAATGTTCTTGTGAAATTCATTTTTATTCAAGAACAATATTACGTTTGAAGTTTATTTTCTTTTACCTTGTGACCTTGCGCAACATTTAATGGTATTCTATTTGTGTGGCTTTGACTCATGTGTCGGTTAATTCCGTCAATTTTCCAGCCGTTTCCATGAGGATAGGGTGTAAACAAACTACCCCCAATTTAAATTGAGGCTTTTGGTGAATGTGTTTTTTTTTGCAAATTCTCCCCTGACACGCCACAGTGCTTGAAGGGTAGTGTTACCGCCGGTTGTGGGGTAGGTCACAGGTTATGGGAGGAGGGTCACTATACACACAGGTCAAAGGTGTGTCAGGGGAAACCTTAGTGTTCAGGTATAATTGGTACGGAATTCCCGAGATGAGTTTTTGAAGTGAAAACTTCGGTAGCGCACAATTGTGATTTTAAACAAGATTAAATGAAAAAGCGGCACTAAAAATAGACAAACACATACGTCTATAGGATTTAACCTGCAAGAGAATGAGATAGAATTATCGTTCTCCCCTTTATGTGGTGCTTCGTAGCCTATCGGTTTCCTCTTTATGCGGTACTTCGTAGACTTCCCACTCTTGTCTACTTTAGTTTTCTGAAGAAACTTCTACCGCGTGTGAATTGCACACTGTGTTTCTTTTATATGAGAGGTACCATTATGGTACTTAAATACAACGTATGGCAAGGTTTGTGAAATACATAATATATACATACAACGTGTTACGACGTTGGTGGCAAATGCACCGTATTCTAATGTTGTAACACACAATTTTATTAAAAATCTAGCGCTGAGAGTTAAAATAATTTTTTGTTAAAATATTATATTATGGGAAGGTCGGCAGGAACCACATTCTTGACGCAATCGGTTCCAACTATGAGAATGACAATTAACTTTAAAACAAATCCGAGTTTATTGAACCAGAGTTACAATCACTCACAGACAGATTCACAGCGAGAGTGAGTATGTTTGATGTTTTTTATTGGTTACCTAAAGCTGTGTATGCGTGGTACAAGGGAATTCATAAACGAATTGATATTAACATGATTGTACCAGTGAAAGATATTTTTAGTTCGCCTGGCTCTATTACGAACACGAATTGAAAACAATTGCAATAATGCGGGTTTCTCAATAAGGGAATTAATGATATTAAAAATAAAATTGACACCAGATACCATTTTCTGTCAGACAGCTTTATTAATTTTTTCATTAGACAATTACAGTTTATATTTTCAGTAAGAATATTAAGTTTATAAGTTACATATTATCTTCAAATTTTGTGCTGCATTTTTTCAATATAATCTAAATAAATTGGTCTTTCTCATTAACTCCATCCTATCCTATTAATATTATAAAGGTGAAAGTTTGTATGGATGTATGTATGTATGGATGAATGTGTGTTACTCTTCCACACAAAAACTAGTGAAAGGACTTTAAAAATTCTTTCACGAATAGAAAGCTACATTATTTGCGAGTACTATAGGCTGTATATACTGGCAAGCTCTGGCGTTATGAATAAGCTCTGGCATTATGAATAAGCTCTGGCGTTATGAAATTATTTATCATACGCTTTCTGTCCCTAACAAAATCGAGTTATCGCAAATGTCGGAAGAAAAGCAAAACAAACGGTTGCCGTGGAAACGATGTTGGCGTCATAGTTAATATCTATCTCTAAAAATGAATTGCATTACTTCCGAACGATTGCACCAAATTGAATAACTATTTTTTTTGTATAAAACTATTGGTGAGCTCTGGCATTATGAAATTTGTATAAAAATTGTAATAGGTGGCACGCGAGCAGTTTGAAAACTGAATGTACCGGGAATTAATGATGGTGAAGGGGTGGGGAGGGGGGGGGGAGTGGGAACCCCCCCTAATACCATGCGAGCGAAGCCGCGGGTAAAACTCATGGGTGAGTGATAAAAAACTGTGTTTCCACATATCGGGAAAATAGCCAGAAGACAATGAGTTATTAAAAATTAAAAACAATGGATAAGTTAATACACTAATACAGTTTTACAAACATTGGTGGAATTCCATCCGGTCCTGCAGATTTCGCACCATCTAATTTTTTTTTTCAAAAGATTGAATTTTAAAATGACATTGATTTAGGATAATAGATTCTCTGATTGATGCTAACAATAAATTGCTGGGACAAATATTGTCCCAATCATCTAAAACGAAATCACTTAAAAAAAATTCTGCAAATAAATTCACTACATCCTCAATATTTTAAATGCAAGTTAATCAAGTATTTGAAGCTAAAACCCATAGACCACTATCATTTTTTTTAAAGTTATAACGTCAGCAGTTCATCACAATAATTGATAAATCTGTTAAACACAGAAAACACAGAAAACGCAGCTTTTTGAAAGTCATGTCACCCGGATTCCCTTGCTCCTATATTTGAGACTGTCTGAGATACTGACATTATTGACCGAAATGTAATTCGAGGTACGAGACAGCCCTCACACATTTCGTCGCCTCAGTTCTTAATTGTCCAAACGACCATTAGAAAATTTGGCAGGAGGAGAAGGTTTTCTTTCATTATTTCAATAAAATAGTATGATAGGAGTTTAAGATAAAGCTATTTCCGTAAAGGTAAAGGTCTCATTAGTTTAAATATTTCTTAGTTAAGTGATTAACTGTAATTTTTTATACTGTATTTTAAATTTTAAAGTGGAGATTGAATAAAAGCTAAAATGGTCGTTTGGACTATTAAGAACTAAGGAGACGATTTTGCTATTATTCCACCCCCTTTTATTTTTTTTTTCAAATATGTATTAGTCACTTTTACAGGCGTTAAATTATCCGTAAGATTGAAGCTACTCGTATATCAGACGTTGTCCAAATGGTTAAATTTGTCAACATTGTAAACATTGTCAACATTGTGAACTTTGAGAACTTTGTCAACATCGTTAACTTATTGCTTTTGAAATTCTGGACTGATCGCGATCACTTGAGGGGGTATTCTAGTTTAGACGCATGAATTGAAGGTATGTTTTCATGTGCAATAAAAAAACCACTAATATTTTTAATAGGCATTATATTACCAAATATTTATTAAACATTAAAGAATACATAAAAAAAATCAAACGATAAAATTAAAAAAATCGAAAAGTAACAGGGTGTTGAAGAGCGTTTAACCAGCCAGCGGACGAAAATCCACATTTCGTCGAAAGTTGTTCTTCCGATCGTGCAGGGCGGTTACAATGAGAAAGATTGATTATTCTCCGTACCAGCTTTTTTAAATTATAACTCAATATCGAATTTATTTCAATCCAATTTAGCTTTAATTTATACCTTCATCCAAAAATGCTGAAAGGCGTGATGATAAAACTGTTAAAATAGTGTACTTTTTGTAGTTATTTTTTGATTATAAGTATTTATCATTTTTCAATAATGTCTAAATTTAATAAGAATGTTAAAAAATCTGAAATATATTAGTTTGTAAGTGCGCAAATAAATACACAAATGGACCAATTTTCGTCAAGAAACACATGTACGTACATATTTTTTAATGATTTTATTGAAACTAAAATTAAAATTCCAATACATAACTTTGCTAGATAATGTATTGATTTATTTACTGCATGATTACATTATTTGAAATGGGTGTGGTATAATACAAAAACTTTTTTGAAAATCTAACAAATCTGCCAACGACCTATGGAATAACCTTACTATACTAAAAATTTTAAAAAAATCTAAAAATTTATTACATAACTATGCTAGATAAAAGAACAATCTTTCGAAATCCATTTATAATTTTTTGTGGAAAAGAGTCAATACGTCTAAAAACTTTTTTGAAAATGACGTATTTCCGGCTTTCTCTGGTAATGCCCTCTGAAGTGGTGGGTCCCAAAAAAAGACACGATTGCAACCCTCCTAGTAATTTGAAAAAAAAGAAACAAAATTATTTCATAATCCAATCAAATGCTGCTATGGCCCTAACTAAGGAAAAGTAATTTTTTTTACAAAATGGCGGCTGTCTGAGATAAAAAGACATTTTTTTAACACTTTTTTTTACTTTTCCGAATTTTTAAAAAATATGAAAAATTTTGTTATACTTTTAGTTAACGCGATCGAGTAATGTATAGAGAATGCTCACACCAAGTTTCAAGTAAATGGTTCAGCAGAACTTGAGATATCGTGTTTTGGGCAATATAGGGTATTGTTTTATCCAGGTCTGACAGCCTACAGACCTTGCCCCCGTCTGTAAACTGGATGCGTGTTTGCGGAGGTATTTACATAATAACTCTTGATATTAACGCGAGTCAAAATATATTTACAACGACAATTTATGTTACAATAGTTTGTACAAGTTTAATATTATTCTTGCTTAGATGTAAAGCAGGTAGAGAGGGCGAACACTAGAACCGGAATGAATTTGCAAATGAAAATTGCGTTGTAACGAACCTAGCTGGAGACTGTGGTGACCGGTGATACCACAGTGCAAAAATGATATTTTATGGCTGTTCCCTGCCTCGCTATAGTGTCAACTGTCTTGAAAAAAGTAGTTTGGAGAAACAGGCGTTTAGGGTATGGCTCTATTTAGACTTTAGTTAGTTTCCGTCTAAGCCAGTTGAACTAAAATGGCTATAACTTTTAAAATAATTAGAACTTTGAAAAATCTTTTTAAGGAGATATTCTTGATTATCTAAAATCTAAACTATCAAAATATGAAGTTAATTTTTTTTCTAGACTAGAATACCCCCTTAAGTAATGGTTTTATTTCTAGTTCAGATGAATAATGTAATAAGTTACTTTACGTTTGAAAAATCTGTGCCGTAAAACATAAGTGTGGCATTATTTCATCCATTTATTTCGCCCAGGGGCGGAACGTAAACGTGGGATTAACAGCCCACTTTCCAAAGACTTGAATATTATTCAGATATTCTCTCGTGAAAAAATGTCATAAAATTACATCACCATGCTTTACTTTTGTTAAAATATACAATGTAATACATTATTTTAACAATAATAATATTGGTTTAAGGGTTGGCAACATTTTGTATGTGGCAACCCATTTTAGTTCTTTTGTTTTTTTCTCTGTGCTCCAAGCGTTCTTCTCTTGTTTTCATGTAATACGTACATCTTAAAATAAAACCAGTTATTAAAGTGTTATATTTCTTTTTATTAACTCAGTAGATTACAACAGGTTATGGGGCTCAGACACATAAACCTTGATTTATAATATAATACATGCTGAGTTGTGGATAACTGCTGCAAATTGATTGACCGGCGAATTGAGGTTAAGTTGACACCACGCCGCGTGCATCACTTCATTTTTTGCAGGAGGAAGGCAAAAAGAAATTAAAAAAACATCTTGTTAAGTGTAGTGATCAAGATGGAAGGAAACCAAAACGGGTTAAAACTGGAAGGTTCGAGAAACTGGAATGTTTGGAAGTTCCAGACTACAGTGCTTTTGGATGGCTCGATGTAGTTGAAGGCCGAAGTATAAAACCTGAAGAACAGGCACAGAAAATTCTTTGGGAAAACAAGGATACGAAGGCTCAGACCTTAATAGTCACAAGGATGACAGAAAATGTTATGTTGCACATTATATCCTGTTCTACTTCAGCAGAAATGTGGAAAAAGTTGCAGAGTGTTTATGAACAAAAGACGGAGACTAGCATTCACATTGTTCAACAGCGATTTTTCCAGTACAAATACGAAAAAGGTACAGAAATGTCTGTGTTTTTGTCAAAAATCCAAGAAATGCAGAACCATTTAAAGCAAATGGGGGAAGAGATTTCTGAGAAATTTGTTATAACTAAAGTACTTATGTCGCTGCCAGAAGAATATAAACATTTTGTTTCGGCTTGGGAATCTGCCCCTGATGATAAGTAAACCTTGGACAACTTAGTGGCCAGATTATTGATGGAGGAAGAAAGGCTTATGGATAAAAATAATGAACATCAGCAAACTTCATCATCGTCAGCTTTTTTAATCAAAAATAAAAAGACTGGGAAGTGTTTCAAATGTGGGAAAACAGGACATTTCCTGAGCAAATGTAAGAATAATAAAAATAATAGTGAAAAGAACGTAATTAAAAAATGTTTTTATTGCAATAAAGTTGGGCACAACAAGAGTGAGTGCTGGTATAAGAAACGAAAGGAAAAAAATGCGTTTGTAGTACAACAAATACCTAAAGAACTTTATCAACAGTCAAAATGGTTGGTGGACACAGGTGCTAGTCAACATATGTGTCAAGATAAAAATCTGTTTTCGACATTTTCACCAGAAGTGTCACAAAAGTCTGTGATAATAGGTGATGGTACTGAAATAAATGTTATTGGCTGCGGACAAGTGGAGCTAGAGGTATTCAATGGACACCAGTGGGTCGAGACAACCATAGCTAATGTACTGTGTGTGCCAGACTTACAAATAAACTTGTTATCTGTGAATTGTACGGCAGACAAAGGTTATGTCATGTTGACAGATCAAAACATTTGCAAGTTTTTCAAGAATAATAAAGTATGTGCGGTAGCAAATCGTGTTGGAAATATGTATACTATGGATGTTCGTTATAAATATAAAAATTTCTTTGCAAATGTAACTACAGTTAAATCAAGCTTGAGTGAGTGGCATGAGAAACTTGTACACCAGAATATACAGCAAGTGAAAAACGTGTTAGAGAGCAATAATATTAAAGTTTCAAGTAATTCTCTTCAGAATTGTCAAGGCTGCTTACAGGGTAAATCACACCGGCTGCCCTTTATGAACAGTGAGACAAAAACTGTTAAAACATGTGAACTGATATATGCCGATGTTTGTGGGCCGATGGAGGCAGTATCTAGGAGGCAGGCAGGCAGCTCTATGGAGGCAGTATCTATAGGTAGGCGGGGCGAGGTATTTCTTGATTTTAAAAGATGATTACTCTTGCTATAGAACTGTATACATTATTAAAAAGAAGGATGAAGTGATTAATTGTATTAAAGATTTTGTAAACAAAGCTGAAAATGTCACGGGTAACAAAATAATCACATTTAGAAGTGACAACGGATTAGAATTCATTAATAAGGCTGTGTCAACTTTGTTCTCAGACCGGGGTATAGTACACCAAACTTCTGTACCATACACGCCACAACAGAATGGCAAGGCGGAACGGGAGATAAGAACCCTGATAGAAGCGGCAAGGTCAATGCTATGTGCCAAGAATCTACCAAAAAAATTATGGGCAGAAGCAGTCAACACTGCAGCCTATGTTCTCAACAGAACCAGTAGAAGTAATGAACCAGGAAAAACACCCTATGAATTATGGACAGACAAACAATTTGATCTGAGTAATCTACATATCTTTGGTACGCCCGTATCTGTCCATATTCCAAAGGAAAAACGTAGAAAATGGGATTCCAAAGGAGAAAATGGAATCATGGTAGGGTACGGAGAAAATGTGAAAGGATTTAGAATTTTTTATCCTGATAAAAATGAAGTTCATATAAAGAGGGATGTCATTTTTCTGGAACCTGTCTTTGAGGAATGCGATAGCTTAAACCTAGAGTCTGTAACAGAAACACTCAACAATGAAAACGAAAATAACCAGCAAGAGTTAGTAGAAGATGTTGTGAGTGATCCAAACATTACAAATCAGATGTCAGATGATGAGCAGCACAGCTTATATGAACCTGAAGAAGCAAGTGATGAAGACAGTGAACGCGATAATGATAATACATTACAGCCAGCTTCTCCTCGTCGAACCAAACGTGTCAGAAAGGCACCACAATTCTATACTTGCCAAAATGTGTACACTGCAGAGACAGAACCAGGCACCTATAAGGAAGCTATGCAGAGGAGTGAAGCCTGTCAGTGGGAAGAAGCTGTCAAACAAGAACTGGATACACTCAAAGCAAATAATACTTGGACAGTGTGCGCTGTACCTCAAAAACAAAACATTATTAGTAGTAAGTGGGTATTCAAAATAAAGAAAGTTGATAATACTATCCAATATAAAGCAAGATTGGTTGCCAGAGGTTTTGAAAAGAATGATGCATTAGATTTATATGAAATCTACTCACCTGTTGCCAAATTGTCAACATTTAGATTATTTGTTTCAGTTGCTACAAAATTAAAACTATCAATACATCAGATGGATGTCACTGGGGCCTTTTTATATGGGGATATAAAGGAAATTGTGTTTATTAAATTACCGGAAGGGGCGTATGATGGTTGTGATAATATTGTAAAACTAAATAAATCATTGTATGGGATAAAAAAATCCCCTAAATATTGGAATGAAAAATTTGACCATGTAATAAGTAAAGCAGGCTATGTAAAGTCAAAGAATGATCCTTGTTTGTTTACTAAGTGTAATGGAGAAAACCAAACTTATGTTTTATTGTATGTCGATGAACTCTTGATGTTTAGTAATAATGAACAGGAATTAAGTGATCTTAAATTAAAATTACACAATGCATTTAAGATGAAAGATTTGGGACCAATTTCAAATTTTCTTGGTATCAGTGTTAAACAGAATTTGAAAGACGGTGTAACTGAATTATGTCAAAAATATTATTTAGAAAATGTATTAAAAAGATTTAACATGGAAAATTGCAAACCAATATCTACCCCTATTGATCAAAATTTTAATGTAAAAATCTTAGAATCTAAAGAATGTAAGTCTGACAAGGATATTGAAAACACTTGTAGGAAAATTATTGGAAGTTTAATGTATGCTGTCTTAGGCACTAGGCCAGACCTTTGTGTAGCTGTATCTATATTAAGTAGGTACCAAAATAATGCAAGTGATGTATTGTTGACTCATTTAAAAAGAATTTTAAGATATGTAAAATATACTCTAGATTATAAGCTAATTTTCAAATGTAATGATGATGGGCTTGTTGGGCATTGTGATGCAGATTGGGGTGGTGACACACGAGATAGAAAGTCTACCACTGGCTACTGTTTCAAGTTCTCCAATTGTCTTATATCGTGGTGTTCTAAGAAACAGTGTTCCGTAAGCTTATCATCAACCGAAGCAGAGTATGTTGCAGTCAGTATGGCGGCTAGTGAATCTTGTTGGCTGTCAAGTTTATTAAAAGACTTTAATAATATAAATGTTTGTCCCGTACCTATGTACTGTGATAACCAGTCTGCCATAATGGTTGCAAATACTGATAATATTAAAAGACTAAAACATATCGATATACGTTATCATTTTGTCAAAGATTTAATTAAGGAATCTAAGATATGTTTAATGTATGTTAAGACTGAGGATCAAATAGCTGATATGTTTACTAAGTCATTGAACAAAAATCTATTGTTTAAATTTATTACTCAATGTGGACTATACTAGATAATGTAAGAATGTATTACATTGAGCGGGGGTGTTAAAATATACAATGTAATACATTATTTTAACAATAATAATATTGGTTTAAGGGTTGGCAACATTTTGTATGTGGCAACCCATTTTAGTTCTTTTGTTTTTTTCTCTGTGCTCCAAGCGTTCTTCTCTTGTTTTCATGTAATACGTACATCTTAAAATAAAACCAGTTATTAAAGTGTTATATTTCTTTTTATTAACTCAGTAGATTACAACAACTTTCCACGTATTTGTATAATAGTGTTCCTTATATTAAGCATTTGTGTAATTTTTTGTATAATATTACAAACTCAATATTTTTTTTTGTGATGACCGCACAAGAGTCCCTACTGCCCAAAGCCAGTGGGACTTCTGCATCCCCAATTTATTATTTTTTCAACGATCAGCCGAGCGATTCTATATCTTTTGTGGGATCGTTATCGAGATAACGGACGTGATCTCCTGTCAGATTTGTGTGAATTATTTGCTTTTTCTATGTAAAACGTACATTAAATGAATAAAATACTCGTGCATAGTTACAGGAATTCGTGTTCAAAACGATCTAAACTAAAATATGTGACAGTAAATATTATGTAAAAATCACACACATCTGATAGGAGATCACGTCTGTAAATTTGAAAACCTGCCTAGCGATTCCGTATTTTTGTGAGATCGTTATTGGATAACGTACGTTATCTCCTGTCAGATTTGTGTGATTTTTACGTCACATATTTTAGTTTAGATCGATTTAAACACGAATTACTGCAAGTACGCATGAGTATTTACTCATTTAATGTACGTTGTACATAGAAAACGCAAATAACAGCCATAAAAATCACACAAATCTGACATGAGATTACGTCCGTTATCCAATAACGATCTCACAAATAATACGGAATCACTAGGCAGAGCGATACTGAGAGAATCTTCTACTCTGAAACCTGTAGCAAATATACCTTATAACATTTTGAACGATTTAATTGTGAAATAACACAAATCAATCAATCAAATAGAAATGCGTACGCCAGGATTTGAACTCACATATTCGGATTGCTAGTCGAGAGCCTCAGGGGGCATACATTAATTACGTGAGCAGTTTTTCTTCCAATCTACACCCCTCCCCCCCCATTTGGTGAGATAAATTTGGGTCGCTTCGTATATTCTTTTCAAGTAACGTGAGATTTTGCTGGACCCCCTCCCCTTTTTGAGCTCACGTAATTAACGCTCGACCACGAAGGCCGAAATACGGGTAAACTTATTATATTGGCGAGAAATTGGTGCATGTATGTGGTAGCTAGGGGCATCTTGTGTGGCTGAAGGGAGCAGGGAGGGAAAGAAGATGGGTAAAGGCAAGGTTGGGGGTACCGGACAATTCAGATCTGGTCAGCAAATACTAGTGAAGGCAACGAAGGAAAAATAGAGGAAATAATTCGTGTAGAAGCCAATTTTGGCACAGTTGTAAGGGAAGGTGTCCTTAACAACATATTAAAAATATCGAGGGGTGGAGCTAAGGGTGGGGGGGGGGTCTCTAGAAGTCCCTTTTTTCAATTTTTAGTTAACAACCCGAAAACTACTGCCTCTAGCGAAAAAATGTCAATCGACTAAAATATGTACATATATAAAATTCTCTACAAAGAAGGTTCTATAAATCTAGAAGCATTAGTTTTCGAGTTATTAACGAAAAACTGAAGAAAGGGACCTTCAGAGACCGTAAAGGTCCTATTCAAGTTCTGTTACTATCCATTTTATCGTGAAATAACACCAGTCCGTGACAAAATAATTACAGAACATGAATAGTACTTTATTAACTGTGTAATTTTATGAATTGTTTATTACGTTATGGAGACCATCCACAATCTTGCATTTTAATATAAGATTTAAATGACGACTATACTACTTTAATTTCAAAACCAAATTAGCACTTAAAACATTTTAAAAGTACCTAATCTGTAGCACAACTCGTTTCCACAATTTTAGTTAAAACAAAGTTTTATTAGATGCGGAAACTTCAGAACTGTGTTGTAGATATATACCAACATTCATAATATAATATAAGGCTGTATAGAATAGTGGGTGCTTAGTAAAAGTCCATTTTCCCTAGGAAACTACGCGTGAGACTGCCTTAAGGCGTGGAGATATATGGAGGTTTTCCTAGAATGGTTTTCACTAACATCCCCTGTTCAGCTCGGGGAGGCGATATCAGGATCGGTTATGATAACATTAGGTACTTACCATTTTTATGTATGTCCCATTACTTTATTAATATTTATTTTTCTGACTGTCTTGCCTATTTGTATTTAAAAATATAATACGTATTGATATGTACTTGAATCATTTGGAAAATTAGCAAGACAATGTTTGGTGTCATATTTTTATAGCGCAAGAGACTTTTAACAAAATGCATTCTGCATTGTTTTGAAATCACGATTTTCTAAATTCTGTATGTTTAACACAAAGTTATGAACAAATCGTTTCTCTAGTTGCAATATCTCTTTAATAATCAATTAATTTTTATTTATTTTATTAATAAACCGAAACTAAAGCACATTATTTACAGTGGTGAAAACAATTTACAATTATGAAGTATATTTCACGGTGGGTACCTATCATGTGTTTTTTTGTAGTGTCTTGTTTAGTGTATATTAAGTAATTACCGGGTGATGTGCGTAGTGGGAAGGTGTGTGTGTGTGAGAAGATATGAATGTATGTATGCATGTATGTGCATTGAACAAATTAATATTTACGTGATGCTCTTTTTAAATTTAGGCAGTGAATCGGAGAAAATGTCGATGTTAGAATATGACCATTATTGAATATATGAAGAGCACAATTGATTGGCGAATTACTTACTGCATTTGTCTTGTAATTAAACGCGTGGAATAATTCTGTATGGCGTGTACGTCTTAAGGATATATGTTAAAATTAACAAGGGAAAGAAGTTCAGTACAGTCAATGTTATTATTTAAAATGTTGTGTATAAATGTCAAATCAGCTATTATTGCTCGCCTTTGTTGCAAAGTTTGAAATGTGCATTCAAAGTTATTGTTGAATTTGAAGGTAAGCTATTTTATAAATTTGTTTTGAATATTATGTTCTATGCAAAGATATTCAAATACAGAAGCGATATGCTATGGTGTCCGCGCAACTGTCGCCGGACTACTAGATTTTTTGAAAATGTGCATTAATATTAGTTGACAATATATTTTGAATAAGGAAAGAATTCGTTCATTTAGTTTAACGTTCGTTTGGTTTATTCGTTAATTATTTGTTCTTTTAGTTTATTTGTTAATTGGTAAACAATATCGGCGACACCCGGAAGCGCAGACCCACATAGTAAAAACAGCAGATAGCACACCTACTTATATTCCAATATCTTTGGTTCTATGCTATATATACTTTGTACTGCGGGTTTCAAATTGGCGAGGCATATTCCCAGTGTACTTCTGACTAATGAACGCAGGTTACTGAACATTATTTTACTTATACGAAGAACAAAACCAAGCATTTTACATGACCTGTGAACGATTGAGTCGATGTGCTTATCTATATTTATAAAAATTTAGGTTCCGTATGTTTGCGTTCGCTAATCTCGGAAAGTAATCGATGGATTGTTTCAAAATTTTTACAGAACATTGCATTTTAGCAGAAGAGCATTTATACATACTTTTTATTTGGAAGTTACAAAGGAAAAGAATAATTTTATGCGTTTTAAATTGACTCATAATTTGTCATAGTAAACAACGGAATGACAGCTCTAGACAGAATGACATTTTGCAGAAAAATGATTGTTAAATAAAATTCTATTTTTGAAAATCTTTAAGTTGATAAATTTATTTAAAGTAGGTACTCCCCTAATAGTTTGAATCGAATCAAGAATTTTAGATATTTTAAATAGGTTCCTATGTTAGATACCAAATTTAATATACATGAAAAATTGAAATTTGAATAAAATTGTAAAAGGTGGCACGCGGGCTGTTTAAAAACTGAATGTATTGGGATTGAATATATGGAACGCGGGAGGAAGGTTGGCCGGACGAGGGAGCGGTAAAGGGAAGAGGGAAGGCGGGGAAGGTTGAAGGCGAAGGCGAGAGGGGGGAGGGGAACCTGGGAAGGGGAGGGGAACCTGGGAGGGCGGAGGAGAACTCCGGAGAAGGGTTTGCGGGAGGGAGGAAGGGGGGGGGGGGAGTGGAGTGGGGAGAGGGAAGGTGGAGGTGACGGAGTGGGAACGCGAGAGGGGAAGAGGATGCAGGAGAAGAAGGGGAGGCGGAAGGGGAACGGGTCGAATGGGAAAGGACACTCAGGGAGAAACAATTTCTTTATTAAATGGCATAGCAACGCATGAAATAACGTGATATTATAAAAGCCTTTAAGGTCTGAATAAATAAATAATTTAAAAAAAATTATACTACAGCATAGTCACAGCAGATATTCAATGAAGCAATGTGTCTTCTTGGAAAATGCACAGTTGCTAGACAATTTTTGTTAACTCCTCTAATAATTAAAATCAGACAAAGCCACAGCGAATCGTGGTCGGGTTAGCTAGTTAACTATAAGTTTGCTATCAAGGTAAACACCAAGATCTTAACATTCCATTTTAGATGACAGGTTCATTATTGAGTGATTAAGAATACTTAATTACATGCTTATTTCTGATGAATGTCATAGTGCGACATTTGGAAACATTGATATTTAAACAGATAACTTTGCAATACTTGCAAAACCTATAATAATTTTATTCATAATTTTTTTGTTTGTTATTAGTTACACATCTGCCCTGATGATGGACACTGTAACGCTGTCCGAAACGTTGGCTAAAGAAGGAGTTAGCGCAACACGGCATAATATCCCAAAAAATAATAACAAAAATACTTTTGCCCGTGAAAATCTAAAATCGTACCTTATTAAAAATAATTATTATTATGTGCCGTGTCACCTGGTGTTATCGAGAACTATTTCAAAATTAAAATGGATAGATATATGCGATTTAATATTACAAATTTACCGACAGAGGTACCTAATCCTTTCATCTACTTTTATTTTGTTCAATTTTACATCATTTTCATCTGGTTTTATATGTTTTCCGATTTTCAGCTAAATTTGTAAATTGCACTATTCGTTTATTTGTTTTACTTTTCTATCTTTGTAATGGTTCCTTGACATAATATAGTCAAACCTTAATATTCATTTAGATTCAAATCTTTAGATTTAGGTGAATATATCATTTAAAAAAATAAATTGCTAGGTTAGCCATTATCTGACCCAGAGTTCTGAAGTGTAAGCAAACACAAATGTTTGTAGCTTATCAACATATTCTTTCCCATAAACTGAGATGACACAGACGTACATAAATATCAGCTTAAACAATAATGCCACTCATTAAGTATACATAAATATAGCTATATATGAAATCGAAAGAAAATGCCAGGAAACCGCAGTGGTTACTGCTCACACATCCTGCCAACGAACTGTTACCAATCTAAGGACATTTGTTGTCACGGGGCTAATGTACACACAAACTAAGTTTTGTTTACTTTTGGTGTACTTAGTTTCGTTCTCGCGGACCGTGTTTTAATTAATGCCCTGCCGACTAAAGATTATGTTGTGTCTTTGTATACCGGTTAAACGGTTCTGTGCTGTAAGCGCGTTAAACGGTTCTGTGCTCTTCGTTTCCGTGTACGGCAGGCCGGAGATACAAAAATTGCTCCTTTACGCTTGTAGGTCATGTGTTTTTACTCCTTGCTCAGGTCTTGTGTTTCGATGATTTAAAATATTGAACACATAGATACTTCTATTAGGATGATAGGGAAATACTTCAATATCGGAGTTTACTGATATTACCGATTTAGTATTTTATCGATTTTAGGAATATGGAGTAATAGGATGTGGCTCAGCAGCATCTAATCATTTAAAACAACTTAAGGTAACTCAGAATTACATCATAAAGACCATTCTAAAGGTCCCCATAAGGACGTCAACAACAGAAATTTTTAAACAGTTTGATGTTCCAAGCATACAGAAAATCTATGCCAAAAACATTCTAGTACATCACCACAAAAATGATTCAGAGGCAGACACCTCACATGCTCATAAAACCAGAGCCAAACCAACAGACATACTTAATATGCCAAAGTGTAACTCTTCATTTGGTCAAAGAAGTTCTGAATTTTTAGCAATAAAGTTATATAACAAACTCCCACATAGTATCAAACAAATTTAAAAAAAAAATTGCTACATTGAGGACATTAAATGTTGGCTGAGGGAACTATCGGAAAATGAACTTACTAGTAATAATAATAACGTAGTATTTATATAGCGCAGTTTTGTGATATTTCACTTCAAGTGAAATTTCACTTGTGATATTTCACTAGTATACTTAAGACATCGTTATAGAAGTTTCTGGAAAACCTTATCCAAACAATGAAGTTAAACCATAGAAGTCGCTGAAAAACTTATCCAAAGCATAGTCCCCCTCAGCACAGGATCTCCTAGTGAGGAGGACTACGAATATATTTTCTATTTTATATATACATCTAACTAACATGTTTCATATAAAAATGTTAAAAATATTATATGGTTACTAAATAAAAAAAAAATTAAAAAATGTATTGTTAGTATAGTGATACCTAAAAGTTAGGATTCCGTAAATATCATGGTTATCAGATGAAGTAAAATGTAAGAAAATATATACTTAAAATATTAATGAAAAAAATTACGTAGGTATGAATTTTTCCGTTTTACTTCTACGTGTTTTTTGTCGTTCTCTTCCAGTCCTAAAGGAAATAAAATCAATATACGAGTATATTCAATTTGGGAGGCGGGAATGGGTACCGACGCTCCGGGAACCTTTATTGGATAACCAACACCTCTGCCTTAGGTCACCCCAAGTGGTTTGCTGCGTTTGGCGATTTAGCAGGGGTGCCCGGGTTCATGGGGTGAGGTTTGTCTAGGTCTTGGAGGCGGATGACCAGGACACACTGAACCCTAGATACCTAACCACTCCTTAAACCCCTTTCCTTCCCAGAACTCTCCTCTCCACCCCTTCCTTAAAAAACCGTCCACACAGCATCCCCAAAGATGATATGGGCCCTGAGGGAAATTATTTTCCACGGGACTTCCATAATGCCCTAAAAACATTTTTCTGAAACATCTACACCAATTATTTTACTATCTACTTTGCGAAAAGTGCCTATTTAGTATGTTTAAAATGAGTTAATTCTGTAATTTTACATAGAAATTAGCAAATCAGTAACCTTGCGGTGTGCGGTAAACTTATCTAAACGTAAAACGAATCATTTTAACAGAAATTTACAATGTCTGTTTGAAATAGCAAAAACTCTTGAATTGTGAGTTAGGACGAAATTTGTACAGGCATACCTAAAGGCTATGCTATCTGGAATTTCCGGGTCAATACTATCAGCCCGCAATAACATTTCCATAATGAGCTTTAGAATATCCGTGTAACAGCAATAAGTTGACACCGTGGTAGTGTTTGTTGAATCTAATCGAGTGAAGTAGGGTAGTAAACCTATTATTTATAAAAATTGTATTAGTTTAGTATTCATCATGGAATTAATATTTTTTAATGTGTCTAATTTGGGAAATACTAAAATTGTGACAATTCATTTAACACGAACAGAATTAAATGTATGAATAATATAATAACAATACGACTAATGATTAAGAATTACCTACGTCGTTGAAATATATTTTTATATATCATCCAGACCAGAGAGTTTAGAAATAAAT
The DNA here is from genome assembly GCA_917880885.1 of Limnephilus marmoratus. Classification (NCBI taxonomy): domain Eukaryota; kingdom Metazoa; phylum Arthropoda; class Insecta; order Trichoptera; family Limnephilidae; genus Limnephilus; species Limnephilus marmoratus. The sequence continues at coordinate 20,858,910 of OU862919.1, read as the reverse complement.
GGACCATTCACTGAAAAATCGCATAAAATTTGATCGAAACTAGCGGCTGGCTGCTATAAAATTGAATCGACATGGAATATCAAAACCGCTGTTAAAAACATCTAATCGATATCGAAAGCAAAACGTTTGCCGTTACTTCAATTATTTAGTTTTCAATTCACAAGTAGAAAATTGATAATATCTTGAACCAAGGCTGATATACTTAATACTGACGTCATAATTTCAACTTGAAGTTATAATTTCAACGTTTTCCATAATTCATCCTTTTGCGTGCTTTCAGACCTTGATTTTCTTCGAGAATAATAAATATACATATTTCTTTTAACAGCTACTTTTAAAAAAGCAATTCGTATGGTGTGATTATCTAGCATATTCAGTTCAATATCTTGAACCAAGGCTGATATACTTCAAGTTGACGTCATAATTTCAACCTGAAGTTATAATTTCAACGTTTTCCATAATTCATACAGTTCCTTTTGCGTGCTTTCAGACCTTGATTTTCCTCGAGAATAATAAATATACATATTTCTTTTAACAGCTACTTTTAAAAAAGCAATTCGTATGGTGTGATTATCTAGCATATTCAGTTCAATATCTTGAACCAAGGCTGATATACTTCAAGTTGACGTCATAATTTCAACCTGAAGTTATAATTTCAACGTTTTCCATAATTCATACAGTTCCTTTTGCGTGCTTTCAGACCTTGATTTTCCTCGAGAATAATAAATATACATATTTCTTTTAACAGCTACTTTTAAAAAAGCAATTCGTGTGGTGTGATTATCTAGCGTTTCTGGGGAAATAAGTATTTTCGGAAAACAATTAACAATATCCAAAGTGTTTTCAATTTTAAAAAATAATGAAGATATTAATTTTTACACGACAGTTTTGTGTAATACGGCACAATTTTCAAACCCACTCGGAATCAGTAGAACTACGGCATCCCGTTTAATGAGACTTTGAAGGTTGCGAGGGAAATCATATTATGAGGATAAGAAGAGATTTAAAAACTTTCTTAACTTTCTGACTTAACAAAATATGGCCAGTCATTTTAAGTAGCTTTTCGAGTCCATATGGTAACATCTCGTAAAGTAAATCTCGGAAAGTATCTCCTGGTAACAGGGGAAAGGCACAAGAATATTCGTGTGAATGAAGTACCTCAATATTCAGATCTACTAACCAAACATACGAGTAGCTTAAGTCATTTCGTGCAGCGCATCAATTCTCAAAGAATTTACCTGGACGATACTGAGAATATCTACAACTCTGGAACGAGGTTCACATATACCAATTTTAATTTAATTAAATCAGCTGAGTATTATACATACTCCCCTGAAGAAGCTATACTATACATACTATAATATATAAGTGAGCGTATTGCGTATTCAAGCGAAGATCCGTTTGTGTTAGTGTCGAAAAAGGCCGTGCCTTTTAGTACAAATCACAAAAGAGCAAACAGTGTCATCTGTTGGTACCTCTATTAAATTGGGAGGCGTTTACTAATATCTACAGGAATTCCAAAAACTGAAAAAATCGAACTAATATCTATGAGAATCAAAGTGTTGACGAATATCTACAGCTCAAACTATTGATTAATATCCATGAGAACTAAAGTGTTGACGAATATCTACAGCACTGTCAGAGGTTGGATTTGCAATTATGTATAGCATATTGGAATAACGTAATATTGCGTATGCAGTTTAAAAAACTTAATTTATGTAAGTATGTATGTAAAAATCCCTAATATCGGACTATTGGACACATTTAGCTGATAGTCCAACCTACGCTCTGTAGATATTAGTTCAACCTACGCTCTGTAGATATTAGTCAACACTCTGAAGTTCGTAGATATTAGTTCAACATATGGGCTGTAGATATTCGTCCGACATACAGGCTGTAGATATTAGTATCTGGAGTCTTAAATTGTACATTTTTCTAAAAAAATCATTATCATATTATATGTTGGCTTTCATTGAAATATGGAAAATTAAAAATTGAAATAATAATCTAGTGATTGTATCGTGTTATGCATAAATGAAGCGGCTATTTGAGTAGTTGACCCAATCAAACATCGGATAAAGCCAGCTGGTGCTTAGCCATTCTTAGTAACTCTCAAAGTCAGTTTTTTTTTATGTTCGCTGTTTTTTCGTCTGCCTACCCGATTAAAAACCGAGCAGGCTACTGGTTATATAATTATTACGTCTATTCAAATCATTTGCCAACTCCAGGATCGGAACCTGCGTCCCGTGTACGCACATCCAAAAAACTTCTAGATCGAGATAGATCTTGGGCGAGATTTCCTGTCAGATTTGTGTGATTTTCTTTGGCTGTTATTTTTTTTTCTATGGACCGATTTAAGAATTTTATCTGTGAGCTGTCACGTATTTTAGTTTCGGCCATTTTAAACACGAATTCCTATTTAAAATGACCGAAAGTATGCATGATTATTTATTCATCTAACAGCCGTAGAAAATAACACAAATCTGACAGGAGATCGCGCCGAGATCTATCTCGATCTCACAAAAGATAGAGAATCGCGCGGCTGCTCTAATACAACCGTAAACATTCTAAACTTCTCCACAGAGATAAACATTTTCTTATTTTCGTTTTTAAATGTTTTTCTTTTAACCCTCTGCCTCAGTAGGTACGACGAGAAATGTTTTGATAGTGTTTTCGCATTATGGCCATAGTGTCAATATTAGTGCCACGAGTTGACGTGTTGTAAATATTTGGCGACAAAATTGGTTGTGAACCCTTGGAAATTGAACCATCATCCTGCGGTAAACAGGGATAAGAGAACTGTAATATGGTATTACCGACGCACGCTTTGCCGTGGTACAGAACGATAAACTTTTTTCTTTGATTTATGAGGCAAAAGTTTGTCGGATAGTTTTATAACAAGAAGCCAAAAAAGATTGGAAAAAAGATAATAAAACTTGTTCAAAAGAAAAAGGAACCTTTACCCTTTTTTTAAAGCTTCATTAAATCACAAACTCTAGATAAATAAATCTTCAAAAAATTTAATTATTTTTCTTCATTTAGTGACTTATTAGTGGACATTAAGTGACCTCTCTTATCATCAGGGCACATTCCGAATTTCTACCAACATAACATACTTCTTTGAGAACCTAGGGCCAGTTGCTTCACATAATTTGAAAATTGAAGTGAATTTCCAAGTTCTCTGAAAGTTCTGTTATTATTTCAGTTCTGCGAAGAAATAGACCCAAAATGATTAATAACAAAACTTTAACAGATGATGATTTTTTTTAAATTCTGCGAAACAACTTTTGAGCGACCTATGATTTTCCACTCTGTTCTGAATAAGTATCTATAAATATTATTTACTGTTCAGTAGAAAATTAATTTATTGGAAATTCATGTTGTTTACTGACAAGTCAATATTTGCTGAATAAAAGTGAGCGGCGTATATATCACTCAGAATAATTGACGTCATGATTTCATGCATAAAACAATTCGTTTCAGGAAAGAAATGCGATATGGCGCTGAAGATCACACGAGTAATGAGGACGCAAAGTAAATTAGTACAGAACATTGTGTGGGGAGGGTTGATTACATAACCCCCAAAAAATTGTTGACGTTGATGTACCTACATCAACGTAGTAGTACCTAAGCAATTTTTTTCTGAGCCATTTTTTAATATAACTGTGAAACAAATATCTGTGCATATTAAGCAGTTAAAAGTATCAAAAGGGAGCACTGTTAAAATTAAATATGCAAGATTTTTGATATTTAAATTTATGAAGCTTTGATAACACTAATTATTACATTTCTACAAGGAGCAAACTTAAACGCAGCTTTCTGATTCAAATCTATATTATTTAAAACATAGGTTTTAATTAGAAATTTTTACATTCCGTGTGAATCGTGACACGAGACTTCCAGAGCTGTTCTTTGTTTATCCGTCTAAAACTAACTATTTCATTAACTCCCCAATCCAAGGACTACATAGGCTTGGAAATAAATTCAGTACCGTTGATATTTTCATTTATTCTTTACCTATATTTATATCAGAAATTTAAAAAATTTTGATCTAAATTTTATTATTATTCTTCTAATATTGTTTTTGTTGTTATTTCTTTTTAATTCTGCTTCCTTTCTATTAGTGTAAAGGAAGAGAAATTATAATTGGTTTTTTATTGTTTCTATTTCTATTATTACTATGTTACACGATTGATGTAAATGCTCCAAGGGCGTAAATAAATAAATAAATAAAATAATGTTTTTGGTAACGTTAGACAACATTTTTAAACAAGAAAACTTTTGGAAAATACATGAAAATAGGAATTCAAAATGCTGTTTTTTTTAATGAATTGTAAATATATATATATTTTTTTTAAGTTTCTTTATTCTTTGAATTGTTCGTTACGTGAATTGGGGATTTTTCGACCACCATACTAGGCACATGCCTGTGTTTTTGCCAAGTTATATTTATTGAATGAGTGTTTTTGCCAAGGGCTTTAAACAACAAATATTCTTTCCGCTTTATATTCACACGAAACTCCATCGCCCACAATCGTTCACCTTGAAACCCAAGTCTCACCTGTCCAAGAACTGAATCCTACATTGAAATATATATTATAACAATCTAAAATCTTAACTTGTAAGGGGGCATACATTAATTACGTGAGCAGGTTATTTTCCAATTTAGACGCCCCCCCCCCTGGTGAGATTAAGTGAGATTTGGTGGGAAACCCCCTCCCCTCACGTGAGATTAGTGGTGTATCTGGGGTCCCACCCTATCCCATCCCGCCCAATGCTATCCCATTATGCCCTTCCCCGTTAAGGTAAATATGATCGCGACAATACGCTGAGAAACTGTTCAAGATTTGGTGAGATTTTACTGGACCCCTCCTCCCATTTTGAGCTCACTTAATTAATGTACGCCCAGTGTTGGTTCGATCACCGTGAACTAGAACCTTTGATCAAATCAGTAGCTTGCTTCTAAAAAGGTCAATGCCAATTTTAAAAATTTCACTAGTCCTGCATAGAATTTGCTCTTTCTAGTACATTTTAATTTAAGAAAGGCTATTTTATAGTGTTGTATTGGCCTGGAAAGCCGAAAGATTCTCGTTGAATTTGAAAGATAACCCAATTTCGAGGCGTAGTCTCAAAAATATATATCGAAAACTGACATTGGCCCTTTTAGAAGCAAGCTATGTATAGCAATAGAAACGAAGTTTATGGATGCTGTATCAATAATAATATTAATTTCCTATCTTTCATGGAAGGGTGCTATTTCCCGACAGGATTAGGTGGAAGTATTGGGCTGTCTGTATATCTGTACTCGGGTATCAGCAGGAGTAGAGGGTTATAAAACTCAATTACTTTGTGCTTTGTCACCAGATCCAATAACAAATCGATTTCAGTGACGTGTCGATTGGACAGAATTGTTTGCGAGAAAACTCCATGAGTTAATCCATGAAAATCATTCAGTTACTTACGATAATATGACGTAAGTCAGAAAGACTTAACTTTGTTCACATATTTAAAAAGGCTAAAATTGTTTTTATAAAATAGCGACGTTGAAGTATAGATACGCTAAACTTAAATGCCGACCTGAACTCGATACAATCTATTCTCGCGCAGGTACAGTCACTTTACACTTTACAGAAACATACGTGCGACAGGGAAAGTCTTGGGCAGAGAGATGGGACCGCTTTTCTCTCCTCCAGCGCCCACCGCATTCCGCTTTTCGGAGCTTAAACTAACTTATTGCGACAATTTCAGTATCAGCATCAGGTCGGCATTAAATTTTTTTATTGAATTATAATGTATTTAAAAGGTTATAAATCTCATTATTGTGTGGTTTTCGATAGGCAATTCACAAAATACCTACATTATTTGGTCGAAGGCATACATTATGTTTGGGGTATCATTTGATACCATTATCAGTGTAAACAAATAACTCTTTGTCGCATTAATAACTTCAGCCGACATTTTTTTAACTAGTGTTAATTTTAAACGTGGAAAATATTTATTTCGTGACAAATTGATTGCATAGTTCAACTTATGTCTATTTTCTATGCTTCAATATTTTGCAAACAGGTTCTCTCGAAGTTAGAAGTTGAATAATTATAGGAATTTAATCTTTGGAAAAAAATTCACGCGGAATCGATTATGAAACTGAACGTACCTATGCCTTTATGCCGAGAAATAGGTAAAATACGTCTGAAGATGACCTTAATTGGCTGGTCAAAAATAAATTAAATGGATAAAAGTTTAAAATTGTTTTAAATATACTATTAAGCAGGTAAAATACCAATTAACATCTGAAATAGAAAGTTATTACTTCCCTTGTTTGGAATTTAACAAATTGCAATATTTCTTGTTAATATAATTAAAAAGTTATAAAAAATAATCGGTATTATTATGATCAGATTAATTAAGCTATAAACCTTGAGGCTTTTATTTACGACCAATTAGCACATTAGCAATTGACATATCCCCTGACACTGACAAGTGTGACCAAATTTATAGGTGAGGAATAACTTGTATAATTAGGCGTGGAAAATATTTTTAATGTCAAATGAATAAATCGGTCTCTAGAGTAATCTAATAACAACATAAAATTAAGTACAAACAAATTACAAATGTTGAAGTTCAAAGGTAGAATGGGGTACGAAGATAGTGGTTAAAGAGCTGAGGAAATTAATAAGGAATTTAAGTAAAAATATTTTGACTTTTAAAAAATATGTTCATTTACCTAAAAAAAATACTGATTCTGAATATACGTAATAATATATTTCTATATTTTTACTCTCAGAATTAATAAATCGTTCCTGAAATACGAATTAAAAGCTATACTGATTAAACGCTCCATGATTGAGACGTCAAATGTACTCTGTGTTAAGTTTTTAGAATGTAATAATTAAACATCTCTGTGCAAATACTGTGCATCTCTTTCTAGGTTCTAAGATGATTTGTGGTTGTTTTTTAGCTTTAGCGATTGTTTTAACTTAAATTAGGTGATCACAGGATCTTTGTAAGTTTCCATTAATATTTAAAACTCTTTTAAAACGTGTAACCTAATGTCATGCTTACATAATAGGAATTGTACAATTTGTCCAAAGAAATGTAATCAACGAAAATTATTCCATCAAACTTTCTTTAAGAGGAATATAAACGCTAGAAATATGTCGAATCTCATGCCTGCAAAATTTTAAAATCGAGCGTCTTTTTGCACGAGGCTAGTACGCGAAAAAGTGGTTTTTATTTATTTTGTGCATAATTTTATAAGAACGAAAAAAAGTTAGAACAGAGATAATGTCAAAAATAGTCTTAGCCGTAAAAGGGTATTTTTTTAAAATTGTTACTTACATTACTTCATAGTTAAGTCATGAGAAAACTTTTTTTTTTAGTGGTTTACGCTTATATTTTTTGTTACGTAAATAATAATTTTATTGTAATTCCAATACATAGATAAAGTAGTTAAAGCTTCAATTTATCCGTAGCATATTTTTTGATGTTCATACTGTAAGCCGATTCGTCGTAAAGATTAATCAAAATAGTATCTAAATAGGATTTCACGTATATATTCATCTTAAAGAGGATAGGTAACATAATATTGATTATTCTGATTTGACAGCTCGTAGTAGGAACCACGATCATGCCAACTCTGGCGTTATAAAAAACGTCCACCATCTTGAACCGGAACCGGACTAACGAATTTGCAGACTAATGAAATATCAAAATGAGTTAAAACAGGATTTCGCTATGCTCAGACAATAAATTGCTCTTTTACAAAACGTAGGCTGCGTATAGGTTTAGTGGTTTGAAATTTGTCGTAGGTAAATTTTAATTTTTGTTTTCATGTTTCGTTTTGCTTAGGATAGGCATAGCTTTTGAGCTTTTACGAACTGCACGCCACCGCAGGCAATTAATAGTTAAAAGCAATTTAATTAAATTGACTGAAAATAACACAATATATAAGATAATTAGATGGAAAACGATATTAAAAAAGGTAGTTAATTCGACATGGGAATTATTTTATCGTCATATCAATATATTATACCACTCTTGGGTTACATGTGTCTAAATAATAACTAAAAATTAAAGTAAATTCTACAAATTAGTTAAAAATATCGCAGTTAAAGGGCAGTTAGTTTGCCATTACCATACCTGTAGGTGTAAGGGACAAATAAAGAGAAAAAAAAAATTGTGGAAGCCCCTAAACAATTAGCTAATTAAAAGGGGACATTTAATATGAGATATTATGTTCGCAACCCTTCGTTTGTGAAAAAATTCAATTACAAATAAACACGCCGCATTTTCAGGGTGCGTCCAGCGTTTCAGCAATTAGGAATTTTCACTTCAGTGTCCGTTGCATGAACCATATTTTAATGAGCAGTTGGGTTTGCCTTTCGGTACATTAAAACATTTGGATTTTCAGGTGTGAATTCTCGTTAAAATCACGGTAATTAATTATGTACGAGCCACTAAAACAGCGTGATGGGATTTTTAATGCAATAATTTTGGACGAAATTGTGTGGGAAATAAATGTTGTTTGAAATTTAGATTTTCAATTGCCGCAGTTGCTTTTATGAAAACACGTGTAGATTTATAGGAAACTTTGGAATGAAGAATTTGTTGGTAGCGTTGTTCAATAGTTAAATAGTTAACTGAGATAATTTAGATAATTTCCCTCAGGGCCTATGTCATCATTGGGGATGCTGTGTGGAGGGATTTTTTAAGGAAAGGAAGGAGAGGAGAGTTCTGGGAAGGAAAAGGGTTTAAGGGGTGGGTAGGAATCTGGGGTTTAGTATGTCCTGGTCATCCGCCTCCAAGACCTAGACAAACCTCACCCCATGAACCCATTTAATCATTCCTACCAAATAATGTATTATTCTGCTTTGTTTACCATTGATTGCCGAAGTTTTGGCGGTTTTCGAAGTTTTAGCGGTTATTTGTTAAATTCCATAACTTAACAAATCAAATGTTTTGGAGTTAAAGAGTTCTCCAACAATTCACAAAAACTTTTTACACATTTACAAAATAAATAAAAATGCTGTACAATAGCATCCCTGAGGCGTGTGTGGTAAAACCATTTATGACCAAATATGATGTGAAAAATGTGAAGATTTACAAATAATGCAAGGCTGATATAAGATTAAGAAAGGGATATAAGGATTTTAGACAGTTTGGGCGTGTAGAGTGGATGACCGAAGAAAGGAGTGTTAGGAGAATATATGATGCGGATGTAGGGTTCCCAGATCAAAAAATCAAAATCCCGGAGAAAATTCCTGATATTTGATAAAAATTCCGCACTTTCTTCTAAATATAATATGAATGTCGTTATGCATCGTGACATGTCAAAACCCACGTCGGGGGTGGGGGGGGGGGGGGGACTTTGAAATAAAGATTTGGAAAGTGGTAGGTATTCCTTTTATATATAATAAACTTTTTTTGTATTTTTGGGCATTAAGTGTAAAAATTTCTAGATATTTTGTTTAAAATTAATTAAATATCAGAAGTGGTGTTTTTACTTTGATTTGTAAAAAAAATAATTTGGTTAATTTTTTATATCAATCTCCACTTAATTGTAGAAATTCCGGACTGTTTAGAATTCCCCCCGCATTCCGACAGAATAACCACGTATATATGAGACAATGCATGTAAGTGACCAAAGCAAAGAGTGTGAGCCAAGACTGAGTTTATTTGGCGGCCCACCACTATAGGAAGCAGCGTGATAGTGAGTTAGTAAGTAATAAAATCAAATATTTTAATTTAATGAAAACAAATAACCTTATAGATAATAAGGTTATTTCGTTATTTTTAAATATTAATAAATAACAAATTAATTATTAATTAATAACCAAAATTTAATAAAAATAGTCGACATGTTTCAAAACCAATGGTTTTTTCGTCAGGATAAACGTGTAATATAAAGGGACGTACTGGATTTATTTTAACCAGTGATTCCTGACATTATTTGGAGTAAAAAATGTAAGTGAAATTTTGGTCTCTGGTTACTTTTTCGATGACTTTTTTTTCTTTCTAAATTAAACAAACATACATTTCGTCACTGGTCTCTCAGCCGAGTAACCACCCAACCTCTTACCCCGCCCTCAGCTGTCCAACACCTACCATTTTCATGTTTTTGTAGAAAAACAAAACATAAAAAAATGTCACCGGAGACCAAAATTTAGTTTACAGTTTTAACTCCAAATAATGTCAGGTATCACTGGTTAAAGTAAGTCAAGTACATCCCTTAACACCCTGTTATATATAATATTAAAAAAAATTAAGTTCTAGTTTTCAAAATTTATGGGAACCAAATGACATATACGTGCGCGTCGAAAAAATCCAAAAAAGGCACTAGATTGGCCATGTGGATAACGTACATTGGAGTTTTGAAATCACACCACGTCAGGAAAGTCAGTGCAGAACTGAAAAGGGAAAGCTCTGAGCAGGTTCTAAATATCTTTAAATATCAGATTATGTACGTACTTATCGACTGAGCTCAGCTTAGTCCGAAGTTTGGTATTTCATATGTCTGTAAATTTGTTTGTATGTTCCGATTGCGGTATGGAAAATCTGCAGCATCTACTTAATGGCTAACTTTGACTAGGTGGCTAACTTTGAGTGAGCGTTACAATATTATGGTACCTACTTAATAAAGTTTAAAAAAAATGTCAATGAGATAGTGATATTTCTTTGGACAAATTGTATAATTCCTTATTTGAAATTTAAAAAAAAATTATACGGTTACAAATTAAGTATATTGGGATTCAAGTACCTACTTACAAAACTTGATTTTTGAGAATTTTTTTATTTTATTTAATAAATAAGAGTAAAATAGCAACACACTTTTTTTAAAGCGAATTCTATTGATAATAATAGAATTATTAGTCTTAACTACTTCAGAAGAATATGCTACCAAACGATTTCTCTTTAATTACTGCTGTTTTAGCTAATTTAGTTTTCTAGTTCGGCCTCGCATGGAAGTGCAGAATCGTGATAATAACGCGTTCCGTAATAATTATTCGAGGACCCTCTCTAATTACCTAATGACTTCCATAGCAACAATCTTAAAAGGGGATATTGTATGATAAAATAGGGCTTATCCGTTTTGCCTGATCAACCTATAATTATCGGATATCCCCAGTGAATATTACTCTAATTTATGATTAATGTCTGCATTAAACAAAGTACACCGTAACTCCGAAACATACATAGATGGATTCGCGTTTATTATTATTGCTATTATAATATTTAGTATGAATTTAGACTTACTTACTTACCATGACTTTAGACTTACTTACCATAACTTTAGACTTACTAAAGAGTGTTTGAAAGAGAGAGTACGAAAACAGTATGCAATATAGTTGTGAATGATGAATACTTGGAGCAGGTGGATGAGTTTGTTTATTTGGGAAGTATGTTTACGAGAGATGGGAAGGCTGATAGAGATATTGAAAGAAGGGTGATTGCAGGTAACTCTATTAATGGAGGACTGAAGGCCGTTGGCACCAACAAAAAACTGTCCAAAGACGCGAAACTAGCCGTCCATAATGGAGTACTGGTACCTACCTACCATGATGTATGGCAGTGAGGCATGGAACTGGCAGAGGAAGAATGAAAGTAGACTGAACGCTGTAGAAATGAGATCCCTGTGGCGTATGTGTGGTAAAACCATGTATGATCGTGTGAGAAATGTGGAAATCCGCAAAGAATGCAAGGCTGATGTAAGCGTAATGAGTAAGATCAAGAAAGGAACTCTCCGATGGTTTGGGCATGTAGAGCGAATGAACGAGGAAAGGAGTGTAAGGAGAATATATGACGAAAATGTGAACGGTAGAAGAAGTCGAGGACGCCCAAGAAAGACATGGCACGACCAAGTGAATCAGATACTTGATTCGGGCCATGTCAAGAGTCAGAATAATAGAAGAGAATGTATGAGACGCTGTATGAATGTAAACGAGGCAAGGAATGTGTGCCAAGACCGGGATGTTTGGCGGTCCGTCCTCTCTGCCTACCCCAGCGGGGAAACGGCGTGATGGTTAGTTAGTCAGTTAGTTTAATATGAATTTATCATTTCAAACATTTCGATTAATAATAATAATATAATAATATATATCTTTATTAAATGAAATTTTCAAGATTATAACTAAAAAGTACATATTCAGTGTTATGTTTACAGTGGTTTAAAATTACATAAGTACAAAAGGATATCAACAGAAAAAAATATAAATATGAACAGTAGATAAATGAAAAATATAAAATAGTTATAAATTTTGGTTTTTCAGTATACTGCCTCACTAGGCTAGCCTGTGTTGAGGCAGTAATTTTTAAATCAATTTATAATACTTATAAACATACCTACACTTTTATTAAAAAACTTATCACATAATAGATTGGTTACATTAATAATAGTTTTAAATAAAAGCAACCAATACAATTGCTTGTATATTTCCACTGTATAATACCAAATCATTAATAATTTAGAATTTGGATGGGTGCACCGGTAAAGGCCCTATCATTATTTTTGATCCAAATTTTTATGTTATTTTTGAAATTTTTTTGGGAATCACATTTTTTTATTCTATCTGGAAGAATGTTGTAAAGTCTTGTTGCAAGGTATCTGAAATTTCGTTGACCAAAAGTAGTATGCGTTTTGGGGTTTTGTAGTAAGTCTTTGTCATTGTTTCGAGTACAGCGAGTATTTAATCTTTTTTCATAGTATTTATGTATATTTGTGTATAGATGAGTAAGGATTGTTTTTGCATATATCTGCCGAACGTCAAACACATTCATAATATTAAATTATTATTATTTTGATTGCTGATCTTTTTCCCGGGCGATACTGTGTATCTAGGTACTACTATGCTATCTGTTAATATTGTTTGCATGATTTAATTTCAGAGTGTGAATTCTTTTTAAATACAGCTATTTCACTTTTGTTATCTTTTTTGCATGAATGAAGTGGAATCTCAGAAGTGAAAATTAATCAAATTCTCGACAACCGATCGAGCAGGAAATAAAGATAAAATAATAACTAATAGATTAAATAAATTCGGCAGATAGACTCGTTGTCATTGGCAATTCATTCTATCAACTTTTGGTGGCAATCACACCGACACACGGGAATTTTCAATTTTTTTTAAATTTATTCATTTATTTATTTACACCTTGGAGTTGACACCCTTCCATTTGAAGCATTTGCTTGTGTATGGAAGGGGTGTGTACATTTATTGATTTATTATAGATAGATACAAAAGAAAGTACAAATTACAAATTAGGAAGCTTTGCCTGTCCAACTAGGAAAGTTTCCAGTTCCAGGACAGACAATATGACATGTTTAGTTCATATTATTCTTTATGAAATACACATAATTACGTAACAAAAACAAAAAATTTCGTTTTACTCTGAAACTAAGTTGTGTAATAAGACATATATGTATATATATATATATACTTCTTCGATGGCGCTACAGCCCATATCGAGCTTTGGCCTCCTGCAACAGTCGCCTCCAACTCCTCCTGTCCTCAGCGGCTGACTTCCAATTTGGTACTTGGAGAAGCTGTGCTGCATCCCCTCTTACTTCGTCTTCCCACCTCAGTCTGGATCTTCCCACTTTTCTCTTTCCACCTGGGTGTCCAGTCAAAATTCTTTTTGGGACGCGTGTATCCGGCATTCTTTGTACATGCCCAGCCCATCTCAGCCTGAGGAGTCTCATATGTGTTGAGATGCTATATATATACACAAACATACCTTTTTTGTGACGATGTAGAAAAAGTAACCTGCATAAATGCAGTCATTGGGTAACACTTAAATGATTAATTGTTCACGTATATTATAATGTGAAGTAAGTACAAGTTGGTACGGTGGAAAATAAGAAAGGTATATAATATATTTATCGTAGTAATAAATTGACATTTATTCTTGTGTTACAACTAAGAAAATATTAATAAGAATAAATATACATGTTTTGAATATATATGGTTTTGAAAAAAAAAGAGTGTTACGGAAAATAAAGGCTATTTATAAGATTAATTTAGGTGGCAGTAGTTTTTTTTTAATGTCTTTAAAATATTTTTTGATAGAGTGCAATATTTGGGTAGTATCATTAATGCTTCTGATTTCTTCCGGTAGACGATTGAAAAAGTTCTTCCCTGGTAATATACATATTTATCAGAAAATTGATGGCATTTAATATACCAAATAAATGTCAGGCTTATCCTATCGGGAGTTTTCTCGCTTTCAGCGTGGGTGACTACATTTCCTGGGTAGGAAAGTTCAATCCTTAGTCAAACCCATTTTTTTATGATTTTTTTTTTAAAGAAAGACAAACATTCCCGGGTTACGAATAACCCAACAATGTTTGAAAATCTCCTACTATCACCACAGAAAGCCGAAAATATTGCTTGTGTTGTGATGGAGGACTTAGCCAGCCGAGGACTCGAACACGCGACGTCCAGGTGGGACCCAAGCGCTATGCCCACTCAACCACTGATGTTTTATAAGACATTTGAAAACATGTTTATGTATTATAGTAAAAAAACGTTTTTTGAAGTAAAAACTTCTTTAGCACCATTATTTTATCGCCTTTGTTTTATTTTATTCCACATCACAAATATTTAAATTATTGATAAAAATGTAGTTTAAATTATAATTTTTCCAAAGTATTTATTTTTTCACATTATAAAATAAAACCAAAACCGAAAGGGGTTAGCAAGCAGGAGATTTTGAACATTAAATCAGGATTTATAGGTCTGACATATATATTTTTTTTCTTGGCTTATGAAAAGACTGATAAAAAATGTACTTGATTAGTTCAATCGCTAATTCGACTGTCTCGAAGAACAACGTCGGATGTGCGAGTTTTTAGTTTTGCAGCAGAGCTGTTTAAAGTTCCATTTCTGCATTTTTTGATATCAAGAAATATAACGTTGTATTGATAGTTGGAATTTCATTTCATTTCTTTAAAAATTCAGAATGAACAGACTTTTAAGTCGACAAAATAAGCCAATAAAACGATTTTGAATTTTTAGCAGATCCGACATTGTTCTTCGGGACCGTCGATGTGTGCTACTCGGAGTATTTAATTAAAGCATCTAAAATATTCCTAAGCGATCGAATTTTTAAACTATATATATATATATAAATATATATATATATATAAATATATATATTTTTTTTTTATTTTTATTTTTATTTCATGCATTTTGTATTAGTAACAGATATTTGTTTTGTTTTGGCTACCACACTAGGCTAAGCCCGTGTTGTGGTAGTGGTACATTTAATATTTTAACATTTCAAAAAATATTAAGAAATACTTAAAACTAAAGAGAAAAAAAAGATCATATTTTAAAGAAAAGTAGAAATAAAAATGAAAATTCAATTTCAAATTTTGAAATACAAAAATTAATAATAAAGATTAAATGTTAAGAACTCAAGTGTTCTGTATAAATTAAAACATATAAGTATATAAATCAAAATTAAAAACATAAATAAATTTAGTGAAAAACTAAGAGAAAAAAATAACAACATTTTAAAGAAAAATAGAAATAAAAATGGAAATTAAAATTTTGAAATGCAAAAATTAATAATTAAAATGTAGTGTTAGAACTCATGAATTATTTAAAGTACGTTCGTCCCCTTTCAAAAATCCAATGTTGTACACGTGTTATAAAAAGAGAATTAGAATTACTTGACTTTATGTCAGTACTCAGAGCATTATATATTTTAGGAGCGATGAACCAGAATTGTCGTTGAGCGAATGAGGTGTTAGTTTTTGGGACCACGCAACCCAGGTTTGATGAAAAGCGGGTGTGTGCTTGATGTTGTGGAGCGATTAGTAGATTATTTTTCGTATATAACAAATGCTTGTTTTAGTAAATAGCTGTCGAATATCTAAGACCCTGATTTTTGCAAAGAGTTCATTTGACGGATGGGTAGGTTGACATTTAAATATAATTCTCAGAATTAGTTTTTGAACTAAAATAATTGGTCTAATAATGGATTCAGCACAACCACCCCATCCCACTATACCGTATATTGCTATGGATTGGAAAAGGGCAAAGTATACGCTTCTTAGAGTCTGCTAAGGGAGTAGAATATATGGCAGAGTTTACGAAGTTTTTTTACTGTGTCACCGATGTGATTTTCCCAACGTAGTTGGTTGTCTATGATTATTCCCAAATATTTAACTACTTTTGAGGATTTGAGGGTCGAACACGTACAATTAATATTAGATGTGGTTTCCGGATTATCTAAATTGAGTGGACACGAGTGGATGATTGGTTCAGGGCAGTTGTTGGGTATATTGTATTTGCGTATGGAAAATGTCATATATTATGTTTTGTCGATGTTAAGTGTGAGGAGGTTTGTGTCAAGCCAATGCTTTACTTTTATTAGAGCATTATTAGTTTTGTTAATAACTGATTGCCATGTTTCATCTTCGAATATTAAGACCGTGTCATCAGCAAATGATAATATTTTTCCACCAATATTCATGGCACATAGTGAGTTGATGTATATAAGAAATAAAATTGGTCCTAGTATGCTACCTTGGGGTACACCACAGGACACAGATAGTTTATTGCTTATATGTATTTTGTCAGATTGGATGAGAGTTTGTTGTGTTCGGTTTGATAGATAGTTTTCAAACCATGTGTAGGCTACTTCAGTTATTCCAATTTGCTGCAGTTTTTTAGCAGTAATGGATGTGAGACCGTATGAAATGCTTTTGCGAGATCGAGAAAAACAGCAAGTGGTTTGCGACCAATGTCAAGATTATAGGAAATGATCTTTGTGAGGGCGGCTATTGCATCTGAAGTACTTCTAACTTTGCGAAAGCCGTATTGATTGTCAGATAATATTTTGTTATCTTCAAGAAACTTACAGAGTCTATTTTTCACCGCTTTTTCTACAACTTTAGATATTATGCTTAGTAAGGATATCGGTCGGTAGTTATTTACAAATAATTTGTCTCCCGCTTTAAAGATTGGAATTAATGTGGCCTGTTTTAGGGAGTTAGGAAAAATGCCAGTTTTGAAGCTTAAGTTGATTATGTGTTTAAGAGGGGATGCGATGTAATTTTGAATATGTTTGATTATTTTTGTCGAGATATGATCAATTCCTGTGGAGTTACTGTTTTTAAGAGATGCTATTTTGCATTACTTTTGCGTACATCACCTTAAGTAGGGTGTTAATAATATGCGATATATAAATGTTATTGTTATTGTCAAAACAGAATAAAATATCAGCAGAATATAATCTAGGCAAATTGATTTCTAAAAATGCATTAACGGATATTATGTTAAGAGATAAATTTCAAACTTATGGAAATGAGAACTGAAATGTTTTGAACCCCGCAGTTCATTATCAAGTGAAAGCTCATTGTATACAATCATTACACAGACAGCCAGAGAGTTCACTTAATAAACAGTTCAGGGCTTTTAACCCCTTCCCCCTGTTCAGCATTCAGGAGTTTCAGGACCCGCTGGGGGTTGATTGTTTCAGGAAAACCCGAGGGGGACGGATCAGATAAAATGTTGGTTTGGATTAGATCAAGATAATTGGTGCTCTGTGACCTATTCCAGTCGCACTGCGTCTTTTCCAAACACTTCAATCTACCATTATACCGTATCTGGCATTTAATTCATTTATACGATATTTCAGCTTCGCCGGAAAAGCTGAGAAATAGAAGAATTGCCCAGAAAAACAAACAGACTGAGCCAAGAATCTTAAGAACAAATAACTTAGGTCGTTTTCTTTGCTTTATTTTTGCGTTGATTAATTGCTGCAGTATTTAAATCGGATGTCACATAATATCTTACAGGTTGGGAGAATGTCACGTTCTTGTGTAATTTATAATGTCACCTCTCGGGGGCATTTTATCTTTTAACCGGAATTTATCAGAGTGGTTGCGGTCATGTTTCGTAATGCTATGAGAGAGTATATTATGAGTATTAATCTTGAAGCAAAATACACCAGTAGTTCTGTGAATAGTAGACCTCGTGTTCAGAAAAGTATGATTCTATTTTTCTCTTATTTAAATCAAAACCAAAATTTCTTTTTAAATCATAAGATTTGTAGTAGGTACTTTAATACCTGCTTAGGTAGTTAGGTAACCACCCTCTTGTTTATTAACAGTTTTGCAATTAGTATTTAAGGTGAACTGTCCGCGCCGGCCGCAACGCACGCACGGCACGCAATGGATTTTTCTATATCTTTATATAGAAAAATCCGTTGCCCGTACCGACCGCCGGTATTTGCCGATAGTGCTGTACTAATTCATATAAAGACATGGAAAAATCCGTTGCGTGCCGTACGTGCGTTGCGGCCGGCGAGGACAGATGGACGCTCACCTTTAAGGAAACATTACTTTAAATTTCAAATAAATAATTGTCTTAAGAAACGTCACAATTTCAATGATAATTCTTATTTTTTTTTAAGGCAGGTAGGTATCTTCAAAATTAGCCACCTTGTCAAAGACATAAAAACTTGTTTATATATATTGGATGCAGCAGATTTTCAAACCAGACATGTTGTTCCAAAAGATCGACTTAAAACAGGACTTCATTTCGCTCAGTCAACCATTTAAGATTAAAAAAAACAACGTAGTGAAATAATCTAATAATAATCTATTTGAAGTCAATCATCCAGGCAATTAACATACCATCATAAGAAACAATGGATGGAAGCATTTTTTTTTTGCTTGTAAAACCGTTTTTAGATTATGAATATACGCGTGCCGAAATGTTTAGATTTTAGAAAGGAAGAAATGGTCATGATATCCTACATTCTTCGAAACAAGCTTATCAGGGTAAAATATAGAATACAATTTGGGAGGCGGGTATGGGTACCGCCACCCCGGGATCCATTTATTGGATAACCAACACCTCCGCCATAGGTCGCCCCAAGTGGTTCGCTACGTTTGGTGACTTAGCAGTGGTGCCAGGGTTCATGGGGTGAGGTCTGTCCAGGTATGATGTTCTTATCCGATGCGTCTGCCCACCCGCCGTGTGGTAGGCAGGATCGAGCGAGACAGGTTGTCAGAGGTCTTTTATCCTCTCCAGTCATAATCTCTCGATCCATCATCGCCTTGCACCGTGGTTGGAGGGATGGATTCATACGTCCGTCACTCTTGGACACACTGACCCCCAGATTCCTATCCACTCCTCATACCTATTTTTTCCCCAGAACTTTCTCTCCTTCCTTTCCTTAAAAAATACCCTCCATACAGCATCCCCTAAGATGACACAGGCCTTGAGAGAAATTATTTTCCTCAAGGCCTCCTGTGTGGAGCTAATGTAAAAAAAAATATATTATAAACTTTGTTTTTAAAAAAAAAGCATTGAAAAAGCTTTTTTTTAAAAAAAGCTTTGATAAACTTAGGAAGGAATTACTTTCTTTGAAATTTAAAGGCGGCTTTCTACAAAAAATAACACACCTGATGTAACGACTCACATGCGTTGAAATTTTTTTGCAAGTTGTTTTTGTAACTAGGAATTCGATATCTTATTCTAGTAATAAGTGAAATATACTTTTTCCTTGTGAATATAGATAAAAATATACACCTAAAAAATATACACCTAAAACAATTGAAAACTATAATACGTACCACTCAACGAAGCACAAAAACCAAAATGATAGCGTAGTCATATACACAAGTAATAAAATCAACACGACTATACAAGAAATAAACAGACTCTAACTGCATAAAAATTACATATGATAAAGAAACTTGTATCCTAGCTATATATAGATCTCCATCAAAAAATAACATAACAAATTTCCTAACTGCACTAAACAGCACATTAACTGATCTCAACAAAATCAAAAATATCATCATAATAGGAGACCTTAACATAAACACTTTACAATATGGACACCCGCAAAGCATAGAATACCTATCAATACTAGCGCAACATGGACTGGAACCCACGATAAATATCCCAACACGAGTCACACAAAACACAAGTAGCTGTATAGACCATATAATGATCAAGTCAAAACTAAAATCCGAAACAATAGTACTCGAAAGCGCAATTACAGATCATTACATGACTATGATAGCAATAGCCACCGAAAACACAAAATCTGAACAACATAAAACATTTACAAAAAAAATAACTGAATATCCAAACTTAAAGGAAAAACTAAAAAAAATGGACTGGAATCCAATATACCGAATACAGAATGCTGAAGAAGCCTGGGATAAATTCACAACTACGTTAACACAAGAAATAAATAACTACACTAATATAAAACTTATAACACTTACACACAAGACAAAAAAAATAAAACTATGGATAACACAAGGAATATTAAACTGCATCCGTAAACGAGACAAATTAAAACACGCCATATGACATGGAACAACTTAATTTCTATAAAAGATATAGAAATATCTGCACAAAAATTATAAGAGTAGCTAAGGAGATATATTATAGACAAAAACTACAAAAAGAAAACAACAACCCAAAAGCTATATGGAAAATATTAAAAGAAGTGACATACACACAAAAACACAAACAGAAAAATAGTATTGGATATAAATTAAAAAAAAATAGATATCATTACAAATGCGGAAATAATAGCGAACCATGTGAATAACTTCTTTGCAAATATAGGAAAAGTTTTAGCAAACCGTAAAACACAAACACAAACCAACCGATCATACATCAATACACAAAAGACAAAAATAAGACTTACAATAAAAACAATTACCGAGGAGGAAATTGAAAAAATAATCGATAAATTAAAAAACAATATTGCACCGGGATTAGATGAGAAAACAACAGATTGCATTCAGAAATTAAAAAATGAAATAAAAAAATGAAATAAAAAAACCAATAACACACTTAATCAACCTTAATATAAAATAAAGCAGCTTCCCTAGTACTTTGAAACAAGGACTGGTAATCCCTATTTACAAAGCAGGAGACAAAATGGAAATAAATAACTATAGACCAATCACATTATTAAACTCACTATCAAAGATCTTCGAAAGAGCATTAAAAAACGAAATTATAAAATACCTTGAAGAAAACAAATTAATCTCGGAAAAACAATACGGATTTAGAGAAAAAAGAGGTACCAAAGAAGCTTTAGAATATGTAATAGATTATATACATAGCAACCTAGATCAAGGGCAAAAATGCATAGCAATATACCTAGACTTAGCTAAAGCCTTCGATTCTATCTGCCACAAAACCCTATTTAAAAAATTAGAAAACATTGGTATCTTAGGCAAGGAACTCCAACTAATGAAAAGTTATATGAGCAATAGAACCCAACAAGTTAAAATTAATCACCATACTAGTAAACCACTGCCAATTACATATGGAGTTCTACAAGGAAGCATACTAGGGCCCGTGCTATTCACTATCTACATAAATGAACTCTGTAATATGGAAATAGACGGAGAAATAATTAGTTATGCGGACGACATAGTATTACTCTTCAAATCTAAAGACTGGAACAATGTGTATAATACAGCAGAATTAGGAATCACGCGAGTGAAAACATGGCTAGACACAAACATACTTACATTAAATATATCGAAAAAAAAATTCACAACGTACAGTATAAATAGCATGGGACAGCCAACAAATAAAACAAACACCATAAAAATTCACGATTGTTTAAACACCAAAAACTGCGACTGCCCTGCTATAGTAAAAACAGACCAAATAAAATATCTAGGAATCATAATTGACCATAATCTCAAATGGGCACAGCATATAAATCATATCACCAATAAACTCCTCAAAACAATACATCTTTTCCTAAACATAAGAAACATATACAAACTAAAACAAATGAAAACAGTATATTTTGCACTCTGCAAATCTATAATAGAATATGGAATCATTGTTTGGGGAGGAGCAACAAACTCAGCTATTGTTCATTTGGAAACCACACAGAGAACCATCTTAAAGGTTATACTAAAAAAACACAAAATGACTGACACAGACCAAATATTCAACATGTTCGACGGACTTGATATACGACAATTATACATAAAAACACTTCTTAACTATATCTTTGACCAAAAACACAAACTCCAACAAACACAAACCATTAATAGACCAGTTAGACAAGCATACATACAAAACTTAAAAACACCGACGATAAACACAAGCTTTGGACAAAGACATCACAAATACCAGGCAATAAAAGCATTCAACCATCTTTCACTCGATTTAAAAAAAGAAGAAAACAAAAAACTTTTCACACTCAAAATTAAAAGATGGATTAAAGAACAAAAAAGGCAACTTTACAAAAAAATAACAACATAAAAAATAAAAACACATAGACATAAACACCATTGCAATACTCACTAATATATAAAACCCTTTTAATTTCACTATCGGTTTATATGTATCTATCCTATTTATATAGTTTTATTTTATTGTTTAATTTCAGTGTTATTTTACTCTATTTTATTTTGCTCTATTTTACTTTCTTTTAATTCTCATATGTTAGTATTGAGTTTCTTTTTTCTTTAGTTTTTATTTTATATGTATCTTAAATTAAAAAAACAAAAAAAAATCATATCAAACTGTAAAATGAGGTCCTCAGCACGGGTAAAGCACCCAGTGAGGCCCACATTAGTCAAATATGTAACACACATCACATGTATACATCAGGTGAATCAAATAAAAAAATAAAAAAATAAATAAAAAAAACGCTTTCCCACTTCAGTAAAATTCAGAAGAATACCTGTGTAATCTACACAGGAAACAAGTTATCGGTGATGTCAACCTGTCGATGTTTTGGAGCATTTTATACATTTTTCAAATTTATTGCAAGTATCAAATAAATTTTTGTGGCGCTCTCACAATAATTGAAAAAGATGATGAATGCTATAGAGCTAAAAAAATACATCGTCAAACCATTGAGGTTTGGCGCCCAATGTGGGGCAGTAAATCCTTCGACGGATCGCATTAGTTCTGACGGGTGTCCGTGGTTTTGAAGTTCTTATTGATTACTAGCTTTACTACCCGGGATCGCCCGAGTTGTGATTGCTGAGAAATATATATTTTTAACCCCTCCGATTTTTCGCGAATATCACTTTTAATGTCTCAAGCGAAAAGCCAGTTTTACGAAAACTTTGCGTTATTACCGCTTCACAATTAAAGCTCTATAAATAACGCAACCGAATACTAAAAACTGTTTTAGAAAGGTTATGGAATAAGCTTTTAAATTGTTATATTACTAATAAATATTAACATTTGTAAATATTAAAATTTAGAATGCAAACATAAAAAAATGTAAAAATGACTCACGTGATGTTTTTATGTGAAAACGGTACTAAAATCACGGATTATGTAAAAAAACAATACTTATTCGGGTGAAATGCAGATTCTGCCAAAGTTTGGAAATTTAATAAAAAGGCACTTTCTAGATGAGAAAAATGTGGAGAAGCTGAATAAACAAAATTAAGGCGCGCTCGGCAAAATTGAGGGAGATACAGCCGTTTAAAGTATAAATAAACTTTCACTTCGTGAACCGATTCTACGACACTTCGTCCGCCATTTTGTCACTGTTATGTTGGTATCCCAGACCTACAAACAAGAGCCAGATACGATTGTAGCCGACTTCGTGGGATAAATAATAAGGCGCGTAATTATGAAAAACAGAATTAATAATATAATGTAAACGAACCTCTAATCAGGTACTGGAATGGAGACAAACCATTCAAATTCTGGGATGTTTTTTAAAATAAAGATAATTACACAAGCCCGCTACACAAACCCTGCGTAGCCAAACAAACCATTCTAAAAGGTAGGCTGTTTTTTAAAGTAAAGATAACATACACAAGCCCGCTAGACAAATTTCATAATTACGCGCCTCATCGGTTATCCCACGAAGTCGGCTACAATCGTATTTAGCTCGTCTTTGTATCAGGGATACCAACAGTGATGAAATGCCCGCTGGTACCCGCCGGTCTGTCATAGTGTCGGTTCGCGAAGTGAAATTTTATTTAACGCAATTGAAAATTAATTACTTATTCAAATTTTTTTTCTATTGCTTTCCGCACTTTTTTTCAACTTCCAGATTAAAGTTCTCAACTTAAAACGCGGTGAAAACATGTTTTTTTGCAAAAAACAAACTTTGGCAGAATCTGCATTCCTCTCACTTATTCTATTGTATAAATGTATAATAAACAATTTCGTCACCTCACTTTTTTATCATTTCATAAAAAATATTTAATAAAAATTAACAATGTCGAGCGGCCCGTAGGCGATTTGGCGGGTAAAATATGTATCAACCACGCGTCTGACAGAATAGGTCTTTTTATGTATTTCTATGGACAACTTGAAAGGGATATACAGCTTGATCCACTATCGACCTTTCACTTTTTGGTTTAGGGATGTCACTAATACAATAACGGAGTTACAACGATTTCTATGGAGACACACGCGTTGACGTATAAACACGCTTATCGTACTTGACTACTATTGTCGTTTTAACGCGTATATCTGCTTACGTTGCTGACCGGTTTTAATACTTAACAGTTAAGAACACAGAATAAACAATATGCCTTCGTATTTCCTTTTTTTTAACATTAAGTTGTTAGATATTATTTATTTTAGCAGAAAGCAGTACGTGTGTTTTGACGTAGGTATTTAATAAAATAAAACCATTGGTTTGTTGATAACCACGATTTATTTATTTTAAAAATTTAATACCGACCGGTTTCGCTTAACATAAGTATCATCATTCATATGGGAGGGAAACGCGGGAGGGGTAGGGGACGTGTGAGGGGAACAAGGACGCAATATGGGAAAGGAAATAAAGGGAGTACAAATATATTTTTTGAATGGCGTTGCGACGAATGCCGTGTTAGATAGTAAGATATAAAATCAAGTTATAAATTTATCGTCTTTGTACGAAATATTATGCCAGTATGTTTTACAACCAACTGAATTGTGACAAGATAAATAATAAAAGAGGGGAAAATAGACGCAGGCCAAATATATTATGTCATTTATATGTTAATTATATTGGGTAAAATAAGACATTATATAATATTCTTTCAGATACGCACAACGTAAAAACGCGAGTAAACATCGTGATTATAAAACATTTTTCCACTTCTAGAAATAACTGCGTCGGTTATTTCTAGAAGTGGAAAATTTATTATGAGATTATAAAAATGTTCGAAACACTTACAAAGCAAGAAAGATAAACTGGTGAAAGAGTGTTAAATTAATTAAATTAAGGACTTCATAAGCTTTTTTCAAAATTATGCAACATATGACAAGACCGATTGAGAAAAATAAAAAATGTGAATATAAGAGTGCCAAACTGCCGACAATTCGGAGCCAGATGGGAATATTTATGGCATGGAAGATTGGTGTATTATGTGAGGCTGAAGGGAGAGGCGATTGGACGAAGATGATGATGAGGAAGATTTAGATAATACTGGCTATCAGTTAAAAAATACAGCATTATTTAAAGCTACGTTTTGACCCAGAAAGGTGGTCTTTTTCTAGGACGATACTGAAAGCATCTTCTACTCCAGAATGTGCCACAAATAGATTAGGTATTGTATTATTTGTTGTGAAATCATACGTATTAATTAAACGCGACATGTGAATTCATAGTTGGGGTACTTAAAAGTCTAACGTTTCTATATTCACAATTATTTTAGTGTATATATAATACATCTTATTAATTAATTTAAAATTACCAATCGATTATTTTTGTACATTACCACTAGGAATTCAACTAATAAATTCAAATGTTAAATCAAATATTGCAACACAATCGCTTCAAAGTTAGCTCCTGTAAAGCTGCAGATTTGCGGAAAAGTACTTTAGATAGAACACGTCGGCTTGTCTAGAGTTCAGACACAGCTGTACCTGCGATCGTGCTTCTTTCTGGTAAGCTTTCTTTGTGCGGTAATGTCAGCTCTTCGTTTGTCGTAAGCTCCACACAAACGAGTGATAGCGGAAATCTACAGTGCTAAACTAACGGATTGGCGTGGCTTGACAGCAATTAATACCGAATCCATTGCATGATAATCAATGTAGTAAAAAAAAAAAATTATAAAATTGTTGATTAACGCAAAATTTTGCCCTTTTATAGAACCAAAAAACCTTTTCAGTTTGTTTATAAACTAAATACTGCCAAATCTATTAAGTCATATAATCTACTGTCACATCTATCAAGGACCTTGGGGTCACTCTAGACAGCAAACTTGCTTTCCGTGGTCACATTAATAATATCGTAAATAAATCACTTAAACTGGCTTTTCGGCTTCATTCATAGAATTACCTCTGACTTAAAACATATAAGTACACTTAAAACTCTTTACTTTGTTCGCTGGTTCGCCCTCACCTTGAATATGCTAGTGTCATTTGGTCTCCTTTCTATGCTATCCACATTTGTCACATCGAATCCGTACCTAATCGTTTCCTGAGAGGAATTGCTTGGAGGTTGGGTCTTGAAAGAGGCGAGTACTCATATGATGAAATTGAACACATTTTAAACATTTCTTCTTTAGAAAAACGTAGAAAGGACTCTGATCTAATTTGCATATTTAAAATTATCAATAGATTACTGATACGCTTTGTTACAACTCATTCAGTTCAACATCCCTTCCCGTAGACTCCGAAATAATGAATTGTTGTTCCTCAATCAACATTCTACTAATTACGGATACCATTCTCCCTTATCCAGAATGTCGAGACTTGTCAACGCAAGTCAAAGCATTGATTTTTTTGGTGTAAAACTGAATGACTTTCGGCAGTCGATACGCAATATTTAAATACTTTGTCTTATAGTGTCTTCTATATGTACTTTTTACATTTTATATTGTCATTGCTATTAATTTGTATGTGCTCTCCCTTCACTGTCGTCTCTGTTTTGGTTTTACACGTGTTATTATTATGTTTTTAATGGACTATTGTCCGTCAATTAATAAATAAATGTCTGCATTTCAACATCTTTTCTTTAGAAAAATCAATCTAATATATGTGTAAATGGATCATTCCGTAGATAGGAACTTCTATAAATAAAACCGAAGCCAAAATAAATAAAACAAAAAGGAAAATATGTATGTAGGAAAGGCTGAAAGGCCCAGATGCGATATATAAATACTTCTTTACTGGTCAATTTATTGAAGGTATATATATTACGACACGACCTACGAGTAGTTAAAGAAATCACCTTTTTGTTATGGCAGAAAGAAAATAAAAGAAATTTGCAACACAAAACCGAATGATTTGTAATTTGCTTAAACTTAGTATGAAAAGGGCTTTTATTAACAGAATTTTATAAATAAACTATCTGACCCGACAAACGTTGCTCTGCCATATAAATAATTTATGGTGAATATTTTGGTTGTTAAATAAAAAATAACGAATGTATTGTAAGTGTGTGGGGGTGGGATCTATGACAGAGAGAGGAATGGAGCGTTGTAGACGATGACCGCCGATAAAAGCAAAAAAACACCAACTAAAGTTAAAAGAAACAAAGAAAAAACAAAAGATACTAAAAGAAACAAAGAAAATCAATATGAATTTCGAAGAGCAATTGAGTGTACGATATTTTTTGTCAGTCCGTCTTTAGCCAACACAAATAAGCTCAATGGTTTGCCCACGCGAGAACATGATGCCGAATGAAATATCAAAATGACGCGACGCTTCTCGTGAATGTCTTGCGAATGTGTGGATGAAATTTCGATGAGGCGGACGTAGCGCCATCTGTCATTCAACAACATAAATAATTTCGTTCTGTTTGAAATACGAAAGACGGTTAAATTTGTTCATACAAAAATACTAAAATCGCGATTAAAAAATGGTAGGGTAGGAGTAGGAGGGTTAAAATTTGGGGTTATAGGTATTTTTGATGCCAAATAAAAAAAATACCAAAAAAAAATTGTCAAAAAAATAGATTTTTTCTGGATAGGGACACCTTAATCACCTAGCGGTATGAAATATACTTTAAAACCTAATCTCATACCTACCAAATATACATTAAAATTTTCATAAAAATCGGTCAAGCCGTTTCGGAGGAGTGCGACCACAAACACCGTGACACGAGATTTTTATATATAAGATTTATCGTCTTCCAGTAAAGTTTGCAATTTTGTCCCAACCTCCTATTTTTAACACAACTATGGTTGAAGATTTGTACCATTTTTCTGTTTTAATACAAGTACCTAATACCATTTCTATTTTCAGAATAGTATTTTTTTATCACGCGAGTCAACATGGGAATATCTTTCACTGTGAACTGCAGAAATACAAGAATCCTCACTAAATACACTTAATTACAAGTGTATTAGATTTATCAACCTAAAGTGCAAGGTGCATATTTTTAAATGATTAATTAATCCCAATTCTTTCACTAAAAGGCAGATATATTCACGAAACCAATTAGTCTCTAGTTTTCCAAGAAACGTAAACAATCAAATTGGTTTATCTCACGTTTACGTGGTTCGAAGTTATTAGATTTTCTCAGTACGGGGACGAGCGGCGCATGATTAAACAACAATTGTCAATTAATAATACGTACACGTAAATCGCAGGCTCTGAGTGAAAAACCATTCCTATCCCGAAAGAAACTATATTTATTGCAGGGGTAGGTACTCCATTTTATTTCCCCTTTTTAAAATGGGTTAGGGTCGAGCAATAAATTTTAATTTAATAAGTGTTACAAGTTACAACCCGCCCCGTGGCTCGTGCAGAAAATAAAATAAAATACTACGTTATGTGTTCAAACAAAATGCCTACTTATACCGTTTTACAGTGTGCACGGGAATAAACTTTATCGTGTGTGGAAATTAATTTATGAAATAATCCTCAGTAAGCGGCAAGGCAATAACTTTATAAAATGTATGTTGGTTCGCCTCACTGCAGCACCATTAAATCAATGATTTTATGGTCACTAAGAACATAATATTAACTTGTAGTTATACACTGTGAATTACGTCAACTTTATGTTAAACCACAAAATATTGTTCATACGAAGGAAATACTTGTGGCATTAAAATTTAAAATAAAACAGTAACTTAGTAAGCATATATTTATTTATATACTTAACTAATAAAACACAACGTCATCTACTGGATGGTTATACAACCTTTATAACCGCCGCCGTCTTTGAGTTTATCGCAAAGTGACAGACAGATGCTGCGGAGGACTTTAATTTATAATACGTAGAGATGGTGTGAAATATCATAATAATGTGCATGAAATGCTTGGGGTAACTAACGTATTTAAGTTAATAAGGATTATACTGTATCCGTCTAAATAACTTTTCAATTACCGCAATGTACGTGACCATTTTTTTAGAAGATAGAATGGGTACAGTAAGCTATCCGTAAAAGATAGATATATGCCTTCGCGGACTTTTTTGTAGATCTATAAAAGAGGAATATCCCACAATGCATTGTTTTGTTATATCCCCAAAGGATTAGGCAGCGTTTTCGATGAAAGCTACCAGGCGGCTTGACTTTTTCCGACACTTCTAACAATTATCGTTATGTTTCAATCAATTTAACAAATCCTTGATATATTACATACCTAAACCTTCCTCACGAAACACTCTATCTATTGGTGAAAACCGCATGAAAATCCGTTCAGTAGTTTTCGAGTTTATCGCGAACAGACAGAAAGACGACGCGGGGGATTTTAATTTATAATATGTAGATATAGAGATAGAGAAGATACGCAAAGATAGAGATGTAGAGATGTAGAGAAGAGACAGAGATGTAGAGATAGAGAAGAGAAGAGAAGAGATAGAGATAGAGATGCCGACCGGGTTTCGCTACAACTGTAGCTTCTTCAGGGTAGTATTTTTTTTTTTTAAAGAATGACAGCAAATTAGAGATTACATAATAGTACAATAATAAGATAGTTAATTATGCCAATTATGAACTTTCCACTGATGTTAATGAATGATAAAAGTGTGACATTGTAAGGGTGTTTTATTATTTAATTTACTTTTTAGTTACAATTTATGAAAAATTGGGAGGGAGACGAGGAACATAGGAATAGAAATATGTAAGCCATATCATCTTTTTATTTCTTATTTTTATTTCATCAATTTTCTTTTTTTTTGTACAAATCATGTTCCACATGTTCATTCCCATAATATTTCGACTATCCTAAAACGGGAATACTCCTAGTTGGGCTGTCAATTTTTTTTTATAAATTATGTATACAAATGTATAATCTTGTGCTAAATAAACAAATAAATAAATAAAAGAACTCAGGAAGGGGGGTTAGCGGGACGGGGGAAGGGGAGAAGTATTCGCCGGATCAGCTAGTCTTTTTATAAATTTTGAAGGTTATCCCATCAATGTAATAAATCATTGAAGAATATAACACTAATAATCTAAACAAAAATATGAAAAGAAAAAGACACAGAAAAATAATAAGAAAACGGTCGCAACTAGAGGTGGGTAAGTTCTGCATTTTACCGGAAGCCTCCGAGACTTGCCTCCTCTTAAAAGTACACGGGTTCTAGGAGCAGGTCCCGGGTCCGAGTTCTTAGGTGCGGACACTGCGGACTGAGCACTGAATGTTGTTGCGGTGCACCGAACCGGGACGCACGGGTTCAAAGAACTTGGAGCCAGGACCTACTCGTAGAACCCGCACGACAACTCAGAACCCTGGAGCAGGACAAGACCCACACGAGGGCTCGGACCCGTCACCCGTGCAATGTAGGTACATTCAATGGACCTACATTGCACGGGCTTTTATTGAGAATTTAAATAAGTAAATTAGCTGTAATGCTTTATTATAAACTATTATTTTATAATGCACTTCACCCGTTGAGTAACAATACCAATATACGCTCTAATTGAAAATTACTCCGTGTCTAGTCGAATATTCTAAACAATTCCGCGATGACGTTAGGCAGCAGTATACTGTTACGCCAAGCGGTCAGGCACGTGCGTGTTGATTGCCGGCCGGGGTCGGAATGACTGAAGACTGAATGAGGAATGTATCGTGGTTCGTGAGTCGCGGGAGTGGGAGGGAGTGACAAGAGTGGCGGGTGTTTGTCGCGGTTCACGACTTACGTCGCTCGGACCAAGATGCATACTCGTACTCGGCGATCTCGGGACTTGTAATTCGAATCTGCGCCGCGGCTTCGCGCTGCGGCGTTGAGTAGCTCGAGTGTTTCACGATTCACGCAGTTCCAAGAACCCGACACTCGCCGAGACTCGCGACTCGTGAGTGGAGTGGAGAGTGTAGCGCTTCGGGGACACCGGACGGTTACTACTACTCAGTCACTAGACTCACTAGTACCGGAGTACCTCGCCTCGCGGCGAACACGGGGACACCCGCCGGCCGGTGGAGGCATCCGAGTTTTTCGGGTTTGGGAATGAGCCCGAGTTCCGGGACAGGGTTCTCTTGGAGTAGTCGATTTGAAAAAGGAGTGGGAGTAGGAACCGCTTCCCGCAAAGGAGCGGATCACATGAGCCCATTCCAGCTGAACTGACACATCGCTAGTCGCAACTGGGACTCGAATCCAGAAACTTTCGTCTTACCGGAACAAACGCCTTTACCGATTCCCCTTATTTAAACGTCTTTTTGTAAAGGCGTTTGTCCCGGTAAGATAAGAGGTTCTGGATTTGAATCCTGTTTTCTGTGTCTTGCATTTTTTCATATTTTTGTTTAGATTATTTACTAGTGTTATCTCCTTCTTCAATGATGTCTTATGAACTTGTTTATTTGCACTGGATTCTTATGCTATTTCACCCTGCTATAGGCATATTTGAACTGGTACCTAATTTGTATATTTTTTATCACGCATGAATCAGAAGTGACATGTAGAAATATATGATTTTATAAAATTAAAATCCTTGCGACTTTTCCCCACTTGTTGACCAAGTTAAATAATAAAAAATCATATAGAAGTAAAAATTCCGCCATGATTGTATTAATTGTTTAAAAATTATAAATAGTAAGGAAAAATATTTTTATTGTAACATTTCAAGCTTAATCTTTGAATGTCAAAAACACCATATAGAAATAAAATAAAAAAAAAAAACAAAAGGGTTCAGTAGATTGAGCGAAGAACTAAATTTATAAGCGAAAAGTTGGAAAGCTCGACAAACTCGCGTGTATTGTGTTGTGCTAAAAGATTATGCAGAAAATACAACAACTTTTTAAAAATCTGCATAGCTTTTAGGAGCATAGAAAAATAAATCTAAGACGGTCCCTAGAGCTTTTAGAATGCTAAACACAGAGTTAATACCGATTTTTGTGTGTTGGTTGTGCCATATCTTTTTCTTGGATATAGAGCCTTGCCTTCATGCTGAACATGTGTAAAATGCATAATGCATGGAATTAAGGCGAAGTAATGCAAAATCTTATGTTTTTGAAAATTTGATCGCCCAGAAATATTATATAATATGTATAATTAAATTCGGCGAGTAGAACACGCCTTTGCTTTGATCGATGCTTGTCATATTAAGTATCAAGTATAAAAATACTTTGAAGAGTAAAATCTCATTTTCTGATACGGTTTTATTGTATAAGGTTGCAGATTAATTTTTTTAGTTCATGATCAGAAAACATTTTTATATTTTTGCCTGAACATCACAAAATATAATAAAACATGCATTTTGTAATTTTTTGTTTCAGGCGGCTGGTGTTAAGCGGGAATTTCAACCTTATAGCCATCTACGTTAGGATTGCGTGGTTTCGCCTGATTCCAAATGTTCCTTGAGGTGCATCTCATTTATAAATTTAGTATTTGATTTACCTCACCCGAAAACCGCACGTACTTACGTGAGCAAATGTTTTGAAATGCGAGCTTTTAATTTTTCAGCAGTGTTAACATATATATGCGATTATAAACTAATTCAGCCTTATTAAGAGGGCATTACCAGAGAAAACCAGAAATATGTCATTTTCAAATCAGATTTTAGACGTATTGACTCTTTTCCACAAAAAATCATAAATGGATTTCGAAAGATTGTTCTTTTATCTAGCATTTGCATGTAATAAATTTTGAGAATTTTTTTTAATTTTTAGTATTATAAGGTTATTCCATAGGTCGTTGGCAGATATGTCAAATTTTCAAAAAAGATTTTGTATTATACCACACCCATTTCAAATAATATAATCATGCAGTAAAATAAATCAATAAATTATCTAGCAAACGCATGTTTTAGAATTTTAATTTTAGTTTCAATAAAATCATTAAAAAATATTTACGTACATGTGTTTCTTGACGAAAATTGGTCCATTTGTGTATTTATTTGCGCACTTACAAACTAATATATTTCAGATTTTTTTAACATTCTTATCAAATATAGACATTATTGAAAAATGATAAATACTTATAATCAAAAAATAATTACAAAAAGTACATTATTTTAATAGTTTTATCATCACGCTTTTCAGCATTTTTGGATGAAGGTATAAATTAAAGCTAATTTGGATTGAACTAAATTCGATATTGAGTTATAATTTAAAAAAGCTGGTACGGAGAATAATTAATCTTTCTCATTGTAACCGCCCTGCACGATCGTAAGAACAACTTTCGACGAAATGTGGATTTTCATCCGCTGGCTGGTTAAACGCTCTTAATAACAAAATGCCTTAACGATCATTGAACGGCATATCTGTGGCTTGCGCGGTGAACTGGATTTTTACATGATTGTGTTTGCTGCATTGTTTTTGCTTGATCTGCGCACGCGCGGCCATCTTTTGGAGCATGCGGCGGCCATCTTTTTTTCAATAAATTCGCGGTTTTTTACTTTCGTGCGCAGTCATTGAATGTTTTAAAACTTGATTTATGTATGATCGATTTACTCTTATATTATCATAAATCAGTTTCAGATTCTGTGCTTTTATAATGTCTATGTTGTTACTTGGTTGTTACTTTAATTTTGTTAAAACAAAATATAGGTTATTTCGAATAAATCATATTTTATCCGCTTAAGTTTAATAAAACATTCATAAAAGTAAAATTATTTAATAAAGTATAAGGCTTGTGCGTGTGTGAATAAATACTAAATTCGAGTTATCAACGTTTATACTGATCGAAAATAAATTCAAAG
The DNA here is from genome assembly GCA_917880885.1 of Limnephilus marmoratus. Classification (NCBI taxonomy): domain Eukaryota; kingdom Metazoa; phylum Arthropoda; class Insecta; order Trichoptera; family Limnephilidae; genus Limnephilus; species Limnephilus marmoratus. Next base: position 20,824,901 of record OU862919.1, on the reverse strand, counting down.
AGTCAGAATTTTTTACTCTCTTGGAACAATTGTTATATTTTTTAATAATTTTTAATTGTATGAACAAGATTAAAAGTGAAGTGACAGTTTTCTTCCAAATTCATTAAAAAAAGGAATGAGTTTTAATATTAATTTTGATTTAATAGAAAATGTTTACGGTAAGATGTTTTTTTCAACTTTTTCATGTTTGAACTTAAAATACTCCAATTTTTAAACACGAAAGTATATTTCAGATCCAAAAATCTAAAAGGTAATTTTATCTAATTTCTAAAATGGTACTTGTTTTTACGACGTCTTCAAAAATAAGAAATATACAAGACATTTAAAATGCGTCGGAAAAATTCCAAAATTCGTTCAGAAATGATTAACAAAACAGTCGTACACATGAGATAAACTACCCTCTCAGGCTGTGTAAGCAATGTGTATTTCTTTATATGAACAATTTTTTAATTAGTAATGTTTTCAAATCCACGCTCGTTTGTCAATTGAATAAAATTTTCACGGGGTTTTTTAGTAAGGCTGATTAAGTTTACTATTTCAGACATTTTCTCGAATAGTTACGCAGAGATGATAAAACGCCACATAACTTCGTATTTTGCACAAACTTCTTGCTTTCTTCGCAATCATGTTTTTTCTTTATCAAAAATTTAAATAAAATTACACGGAATACACGTAATTTGTTTCGCTTGATTTTGAAATATGTAACCTCTTTACTTTTCTAAATACAAAAATGTCATGGCACATCAATGTCAATATTATAATCGAAAACTTTATTTATTGCATTGTTTCAATTTTTTCACAGTTAAGTGAAAACCGGGGGGAGTTTTGTCCATACAAACGTACCACATTCCCCAATTTCCTCTCTGGATTTTGACTGGATTATATAGTAATCGACCACTAGCGTGTCAGTACGTTTTGCTTTTTTTGATGCGTTACTTCTTATAGGAGTTAGGACCCTCCAAAAGTTGCTAGGTTTGAATGCCATCAACAAACGTTCAGTATACAAAATAGACAATGTATTTTAAAAAAATCAAAACGCATAGACCCAGAGTATCTACTTTTAAATTAGTTAGTAAAACAAACATTAAAATCGGTCCATTTTTGGTGGAGAAAAATGGGGAATTCAAAACTTCGATTTCGACGATTTTATTTAGGTGTTATCAGCCAGAGGTGTATTGTCCCGTTATCATTCGGGGGAATAACAGCGACAGTGACAGCAGCAGTTTAGTAAAATACCTGTTGTTCAAATTTTTCGGCATTCGAGTTTTCTCTTAAGATACCGCTCGTAAACCTATTCAGCGCCATCACTAACAAAGTGGATAATTGATGAACTTTCTGATCGAGAGGGGAGATAAGATTAATGCTATCAATGATGGGTGTGTTATAATTGCAACTAGAAATTATCACATATTACATAAAACACATAACGATAATAATTTTCTACACATGTTAGAATAAAATCGATACAGACATCTCTAGGCCACAACTCTACGGTGTGTTGGGCAACTATATTGGACACTACACCCAGCACTCAATCGAATAATGGCTCTAAAGGTACTTCACATTGATCAAGTAGTAGTTCAAGTAGCGAGTACACTCACTACTTGACTCGCCGAAAATCGTTCGCATTACTTTCAAGTAGAGTATATTTATGCCCGCCGCCCATTGCAAGATGAAGGCGGATGACGGGTTGTTACAAAGCAAAGTAAATATGCTAATTGAGCTTATTTTCATGCTTATTTTAATGTCTATTTTAGAAGAGGTGGAAGAATAAATTAGTAAGATGAAAATAAATAAACTATGGACACGAAAAGAGATTAATGGCAGCATAAATAAATAAATTTAGGGTAGCATCTTCGCTCTATCACCACGACATTTCCGCGCGTTCAAAAATGAAAACTGCTAAAACGGTCGTTAGCGCCTGTCAGTGGGCAGGGACGCATGGAGGGGGTACTTACTCGCCCGAAAAATAGAACGAAATGGACGAATCTACTAAAGACCTGACTCACCCACTCTACTAAAATTACGGTGTTCGGACGCGTTTAGTTACTACTGTACTCCCCACTCGACTAAAATAGTTCAATACGCCAAATCAGAACGGGGCTTAAAAAGAGCAAAGCAAGTATTTTAATCGAGTAGAGATATTATTATACAAGGTGTCCGGAAACTCGTAGTACAAGCGGGAAACTGGAGAATCCACATCACATTTGGAGTCGATTTTGTGGTTTAACTTTTTTTGATTTGAGCTTTCGTTTTCGAGTCCGAAGTTGGAATTTTTTTGGTTAAATTTGGGGTTGATTTCAGCTCTATAGAAATCATTGTGTTTTTAAATCAAGATGTATGCCCTTCCAGTAGAAACACCAATCTCCGTGATCGAGGGGTAAGACTCTCGACTCGCAATTCGGAGGTCACGAGTTCAAATTCCGGCGTGCGCAAGTAAATTTTACTTACATAATTTGTTTTTATTTTTAAATAATAAACTAATGTTTAAGACAAGATTTTTATGAGATTTAGCACTTACAATGCCTTTCTCATATAAAATAAAGTTGATTATTTGCAGGTGGAAAAATATAATACGCAGTAATTGTTGAATAAAGCACTAGTATATATTTAATTATTTGGCGGGCAGGAGATAAGCCGACGTAGCTCAGTGGATAAGAGCAGTTGACAGGAAATCAGAAGGACGCGGGTTCGAGTTTTCTCGGGAGATTTTTTCACAAAAATAATAAAATGTAGTATTTTTGCGGCACATTCCAGAGTGGAAAAAACCCTCATTATTGTCCTGGTGACAGTCCCACCATAAAGAATTGTAACGTAGCTTTAAACGGCTTTAGCCGTGTTTCATGACCGGTTAAATAGGATTATAGCTCCATTATGTTGGAAAATTACATGACACGGTGATGGACGCCAATCCATTTAATGCCCTATTTGCGGCCATCTAGTCTATGTCTAATGGTGAATGGCAGATAATTTTCCAGCGTGGAAAAAAATATTTTTAAAATGTGCAATATCACGATTCATATTACGGTGTTGTCTCTAGAACCAGATAGTCAATTTTATTTCTTCATCGTAATAAGAATTAAGTGGCACTAACTTTAAGTGTTCATAAAGAGTAAATTAAGAATGCGACAATAAAAGTGAGTTTTCCCATTAAACCTCTACTACCATTATCGAAGCAATAATGACTCAAGTTTTTCATTTCACCAGAGTCAACACATTTTCCGCAATAACTATTACGACATTGTTCACTTCCGATTAGACTCTACTCAGATTCGACTCTAAAAATGTATTTTTTCATCTTTCCTTGACAGACCTAAAAAAATCAATCGTGTTACAACTTTCTGAGATTATTATAAATGTTCACTATTATCACTTGTCTAACTGTTTTTACTACAATAATTTTCATAGATACTCAGTTTTGCAAGACATTCACATTGTGAAATTGGTAAATTTAACTAAATTAAATAAGAAAACAAACATTCGTAAAGAAATAACAATTTTAAGATAGGTCAGAAGAAGGAAATACCTAATAATGTGATACTTAATAGGGAATATTATCAAGTCAGCAGGTACTCGTACGTATCTATTTTGTATGATCCCTTGGTCATTGTGCTGAAGAAAATTGAAGTTCATAATCAAAAAATTTTTTATGTTTCTAGGGTTCACATTAGAGTTATGGCCCATTTAACAGTTAACAAAAATACGAAAAATGCCGAAATATTCGTTATACATAAAAGATATTTAAAAATATTAATTTTTAGTAGTTGTATAGGCTATTTTGTTTCTTGCGACCGAGAGATAAATTATTACATATCCAAATATAGTAATATCCAAAATCACTCGTGAAGCTGGGTCAAACTAGTACTTATAGATAGTATTTATCCAAACATAGTAATTTCCAAAATCATTCGAGATGTTGGGTCGTAAAACTAGTACTCACAGTTCACACAATCAATTGATCTGGATAATCTGGACCTTCCAGTTTTTTGGATCTGTTTCCGTGAAAGCCTTATTTAAGAATCCAATCTTAAGAAAGGGTCATAAATTCATAAATTTTCATCCATAACGCTGATCTCTGTTAGATATACTTAAGTTAGAAATACACCTATAACAATATTTCTGTATGGCAGGTTTTAGGTGGGCTGGCTGGTCCAGTGGTTCGCAGTTCGCACTCAAATCAGCGGCAGATGCCTGGTGGCATAGTGGGGGGAGGTCTGGTAGCGAATATTTATGGTCCCATTCATCACGAAAATATGGCGGTCCAATGGGTTCGACTTAGGAATGCGATATTAAACGTTTGATCCGACGAATTTACATTCGGAAAAGTAGCACGCAAATAATTTTAATGGATTAACACTAAACATATTAAAACTATTTTTTTCCTCAAAAGTAACGAGAGAACATAAGAAATTAATTTATGTTACAAACCCAGACAAACAAGAATAATCGAACATTATTAATAGCCTTGCGTCTGCGTATACACTCTATTCACAAATAGATACGGAAAAAGAAACTACACTTATTTTGCAAAAAAAAACTCCATAACATTCTTCCCCGAGACATAAAACTAATAACAAAAAATTTATGTGTACAAATCAAGAATGAAAATGTGTCTGAAAGAGGTTAGGGAACGTACCCATACTACGTGACACGTTTAGGGGGGGGTCTGCAAAATGTCACGCTTGGTACAAATGAGCGGCGGGTTGCTTAGGTTTTTGGTCACCGGGGGGGGGGGGGGGTTAAAAATTGCAAAAAGTTGGTCACGTAGTATGGGTACGTTCCCTTAGGGGTCGTCCATTAATCACGTGAGGCTCCAAAAGAGGGGGGGGGGGGGGGGTTCGGAAAAAATCACCAAATATCACGACGGGGGGGGGGGGGGGTAAAATGAGATATCACATGTATTTATTTTTCGTGATAATATTCTGAAAATTTCAAAATACTTTGAGGGGGGGGGGGTCCTAAAACCCCACCACATATAACCAGGGGGGGGGGGGTTAAAAAGTTGCTAAAAAAACATCACACGTGATTAATGGACGACCCCTTAACGAAAACATCATAATGAATACACTAAAAACGACATAGAAACAATTACAGTATAATATATAACAATTTTAGTCCGCCTCGGCACATGAGTCCCTTAGTAATTTATTAATATACTTACTTATGTACTTTTTAAATATATTCATGTAATTTCGTTTGTGTTTTCTTGAATGAATGAATGAAGTGAAAGAAGTGGAAATTAACCCACGACATCCGATCGAGCTGAAACTTGACAGATAGAGTCTTTGTCGATCACAAAGCAGTCTTTCAACTGGTGTGGTGGCAATCACGTATATATGTACACACGCACTCATGTACGCACTTCTCTGAAATTGGTTGATTTTATAATTACATGCGAAATAAATATCGGTACTATCCCAATTGTGATTTGGCTTACTTGTTAACGGTGACTGCAGTCACTGGGAAGGAAGGTTCAATCCTCAGTCAAACTAGCTACTATCCAGCCCAAGAGATGGCGCACCAAAGTCGATTTTTTTTCTCATCAAAATCCACACAAGCCGAGGAAAATAAATTCCATCAGGGAGTATGTCATTTTAGGGAATGCTGTATGGAGGGACTATTTAATGAAAGTAAGTAAAGAAAGTAAGGAAAAATTGAAAATTAAGAAGTGGGTAGGAATCTGGGGGTCAGTATTCAGCAGTGATTCAGATGCATGAATCCATCCATCGCAACTGCAGTATAAGACGATGGGCCGAGAGTTCGTCTGGAAGGGTCAAAAGACCTACCTCAACCAGTTTTTCGCGATCTGGCCCGCCACGCAGCAGATAAACAGACGCATCCGCCGCCAAGACTCAGATGGGGAAGCAGAATTTTAAGAAGTTGGTACCAGACTTTTTGAAGAAGAGCTAATTTTTTTCATCTATAAATAATATCATTTTAAAAAAGTTATCTCTTTAATCGCTTTGAAAGCTTTTGTCGCTTGTCCACAATATTAAAAACTTTGTTACGAAATAATAATTACTCCGAATTTGCGAATCATTTAATAGAATCAGGCCATAGCTTCAATAAAGAAAAAACAAAATTTAAACATTGCAATATAAATTCATACTTTAATCTTTGCGCTTTAGAAACGCTCGAAATAAACAAAAAAAATAAATCTAAAATTAATTTAGTGAATAAAATAATAGCGCCTTGCAAATCTCCTTTACTAACCATGTTTCCGTATAATATTGACTCCTCCCACCGCTTTCCCCTCCCCCCAAAATCATCCCTCCCACTACTCCCACCTAATTAATCTTTGGTACTTGCATTTAATTTTTAAATTAGTTTTAATTCTGCTCGTGAATGATACGGTTGTATCGAAACCGGTCGCGGAAAAATTAAATTTAAGTAACAAATGTACATTTAATAAAACTCTTCAAAAAACAAAATGTCTAGAAATTGTTACATAGTTAATGCCCAAGAAATACAAAAAATTAAAAACTTTCAGTTATTAATCAAATCCATTTTAATCTGGATATATTCCATAATATGGATATTCTTTCCTTATTGACCATTAATTTATCAAGCTGCCGTACGGGGGCAAGTTACATTAGAATTTTCCCGCCTTGATATGAAAAGGCGGGAAAGGCAGCCATTGTTAGGGCGTCCATTAATCATGTTCATATCTTATCCAATCAAAATGACGAATCGTTCTTGAATATTTAGCATATATTTTACGGCCATTCAAACAATTTACAAAACACATATTTACCTTATATAAATCACAAAATCTGTGATGGAAAGGGTGTGCTACACACGTATAACACCGTTGGCGGTGGCGTAAACATGAACTAAAAGCTATATGTTTATATTTTAATCTGGCAACTAAACCTAATATCGTTGTCATCATGTTATATTGTAGAAGACAGCGCACACCTTTTCGCCAACTTATACGTGTAGCACTGTAACACTAAAAACATTTTAACAGCTTAAGGCGTTTAATAATTTCCGGCGAATCCGTAACTATAATTGTTTTTTATTCAAACCGATACCCGGAGATGTAAGTTCTTTATATTTAAGATTAATAAAAACAATACAACGTACGACGATTTTAAAACTTTATAACCTGTTTTTCAACTATAAAGTTAGCGGTAAGCACCAGATTTTATTTTTCTAGACGATGAATTAATAACTTCGGGAGGGAAAAATTTAGAAACATCTTAAATATTTGTAACACGTTCTTCAGAATTAATTAATATGAACCCGGCGGAAAGGTCGAATCTCCAGGCCCGCTAGGGCGAATACGACCATACATTCATCCAATATGACGTGCTGCGGGAGCATACTCTTATTTGTTTACATGCTTTCTTCACTTACGTCGTTAAGTTTCCCACAAATTTTTTCTTCTTCTTCTTCTCTTTGATAGGGTAAATTCGACAGTACAGGTTCGTCCAATACACGGGTCGCGTGTCGCAATTTGTATACACGGTTTCTTTACTTACGTCGCGCGTCGTTAAGATTCTGAATATATTTTAGGGTATATTGTTGTCTTAAACAACCCTTTGCAGTCGGTGGCGTCGCTAGTGTAGATTTTCTGGACACAAAATATAATATCCATATGGATTTAAAAGACAGTTCTTTTAACCGCAATCTAGGTTTATATTTTCAAGCTGTTTCCTTTATTGTGTTATGTGTAGATCAATTTAACTCTCTTCAGTAACATCTTTCCCATTATCCCAATATCGACTTACATTTCAAACGTTGGCTTGGTGAATTGGTTTGAGGCTGTCAAAAATATGTGTTTAGAAATATATGTTAATTATAAAGGAAGTAGATTTTTTTAATCCCTCCTTGAAAACTCACCACAAGTGAGCTCCGGCGTCATGAAATAAGCATTCGTATGTTTTAAATTTCTGGTTGTGTGGATTGGAGCAGAAAAATATTAAAGAAACTCTCATGTCGTAGTCCATAATAATTTTTCGGTTACCCGCATGACGAACATTACGCAGGCGCGAATATCTCGTACCAATATTAAACTGCAAGAATCACGCACAGACGGAATTACACATGGACTAAATTACACTTGGATAGATGTACACCCACTTAAATTACACCCACTGGAATTGGGTTAAAAAATCTAACCTAACTTTTGTTTTTTTTTACATTGTCTACACAGGAGGCCCTGAGAAGAATTGTTTTCTGCAGGCCCTTAAAGAAACAATTCTCCTCAAGGCCTATGGCATCTTTGAGGATGCTGTGTGGAAGGTCTATTCAGGAAAGGAAGAAGAGGAAGTTCTAAAAAGGAAAAAAAATGAAAAGTGGGTGGGGATTAGGGGGTCAGTGAGTCCAGGAGTGACGGACGGATTAATCAATCCCTCCCATTGCGGTGCAACGTAATGTTCCGAGCGAGCACGATGGATAGGTCAAAAGATCTTCCTCAACCATTCTCTACTGATACGGCCTGCAATGCAGTAGGTTGGCGCCGCATCCGCCATCCGCATCAGGCATCCGCCGCCAAGACCTAGCCAAACCTCACTCCATGAACCCGGGCACCCCTGTTAAGTCACCAAACGTAGCAAATCACTTGGGATGACCACAGAGGTGTTGGTTATCCAATAAATGGTTCCCAGGGCAGCGCCACCCGCCTAAATCGAATAAGCCAATAGTTGTAATTTCCTTTATGTGTAATTTCCTTTATATGTAGTTTGTTCCACAATGTAATTTCGTCCGTGTCTAATTCTGGCAGGGTAATGTGTACCTATCTAATATAAGTAGAAGAAATTCACGCCTGTGTAATTTCGTACCGACTCCATATTTTTAATAGTATTAACTATTCATATATTTTTTAAATCACGCTTCATCATGACTATCTGATTGTTAAATCGATAAAATTTTATGAAAAGAAAAACATACTTATGCTAATCCACTACTTTTATTCATACCATTATTTCTTTGTACGCGTAAGTATGGATTTATTCTGAAAAACTAGAAGGTCACGCTGACATTGATTGTCCGTAAACATTCTGCAAATATTGTTGACGTATAACTTGGACAGTTACCACAAAAGATAAGGCTTAGGTTAATCTATGTGAGAATTTAAAATTCACGATATTTAGGGAAAAATTAAATAAAATACATTTATACTTGCGCAACGTAAAAAGTAGAATTTCATTTTTTGCGCTAAGTGACAGCTGTCAGTATCAAAAAGTTAACCACACACCAACAAGAGTGGCAGGAAATGTTAACCGCCTATTTCAATTTCGTTAGTGGTAACAGAATTATGGAAATACGTTATCGAAAATAGTTCAGGGAAAGAGAACGTAGCGCCGGTAATTATTTGGTGATTAGATATCACAGCTTATTATAGAAATAGTGATTATTATAACAACTCTCAGTTTTTCTCATTAAAATTTTGCCACGCATACCTCTACACAATAAGGAACTCTAGTGAAAAATATTATGGCTTTAAAAAATTTGTTCATATAGACCAGTGGTTCCCAACCTTTTTCTGACCCGGGACCACTTATACGTTTATTTTTGCGACAGGGACCACAAGCAGTGGTGCCCCGAGTGCCACCCAACCGAGTTTCACCCCAAGGCCACAATTCTCTAGCCACCCCCCCCCCCCTCCTCTCCAGGACGCGGACCGTGTTTTTTATGAAGTCGAAATTTGTGTTTGTCAACTTTAATGGGGGGTGTATAGGGCGGATTAATGGGGCGGATAGGGCTGATAACCACGTTATCCGCCCTATCTGGCCCAGGTGCCACCCATGCTAGCCAGTAGTCAGTTGTGGTCAGTGGCGTAGGCTAGCATGGGTGGCATCCGGGACGGATAGCACAACAGGAGGGGCGTAATGGGATAGAGGAGGACGGGTTCTAGCAGAATATTTACCACAACGGAGGGGGCAGAATGGGATAAGGTTGGACGGGTACCAGCAGAATATTTACCACAACGGAGGGGGTAGAACGGGGTGAGATGGGGTGGGGCGAAACGGAATACCATAATGGCCACTGACCACAAGGTACAATAATGATAAACTGAATATTGTCCCGATTTTTCTTATTCAGATTTCTCGACCAGGGACCGCCCGCGCACTGGCTCGCTTATTGACCGGCGGACGATCGCGGACCATTTTTAGCCTCTCGCGAACCACTAGTGGTCCGCGGACCACTGGTTGGGAAACCCTGATATAGACCAATAAACGCTGATTCTGAATATATTTAAATTTATTAAATAATATTAAACGCAGAGTTTAAAAAAATATATTAAAAAGTCCATTTTTCATCGTGTCATTGAAACACGCCGTCAAGTTGGTATTATTAAAATGTTTAGTGGTGGCAAGGGCGGATCCAGGATTTTTTTCTGGGGGGGGGGCACAAGGGGCGGACGGGCGAAAAAATCAACTATTACTGTTAGGATTTTTTCTGGGCGGGCACAAGGGGCGGACGGGCAAAAAAATCAACAATTACTGTTAGAAATAAACTTGAAGTATCATACTTACTTCAAGTTTATATCTACAAGTTCAAGTATGTATCTATAGGAAGGTTTATGAAAGTGTCAAAACAATCGAAAAATTAAATTAATGTTTAATAAAGACAGTTTTAGCTTCTTACTATGGTACTGTGATGGAATCTCCACAGTACACAAAAATACCGTCTGGGGGGGGCACGTGCCCCTGTGCCCCCCCCCCCCCCTAAATCCGCTACTGAGTGGTGGTGTCACTGATCACCATAAAGTCATTGTATGGGAATGTAGGTATGACACAAGCCATCGTATTAACAACATTTCATCTTATTCGTTTACTTACATACTGTTTATAGAGATTTAGTTGTTGTAGTTGTTGTTGTTTAATAGTGAAACATTATTTAGGCCTAAATAATTCAGTTTCAAAAAAAAAATCTTGTTAGTTTATCTCTATTATTGAAAATATTCAAAAACAACTGTACAAAAAAATAGTAATACTACTTCTAGGGAGAATACTTCGAACTACGAATTTCAAAATGTTGCCTTTCCAACAGCTGATTGCGCGATCTTATAACAGGGGAGCCCAAGAGGCTAAATGGTTGCCACAATCCAATAGGTCCCCACAACGCGAGCAATGAACAACCAATGATTTTTAATATACGTACATAGATAAGAAAAAAACGTAAATCTAAACAATTGGTTTTTTGGATAGAATCATCGACTGTAAACACGCTACCAAAACTTTATAAATGGATGAAGCTTTTATGCTTGGCATTATTTTTTATGCGTGTTATGCTCCTGAGCACGCTTGCATTCTTCAACACTTGACCGAAATCGATATTTGGTTAGAAAAATATAATTTGAGGTATTAAATTCATGTTAGGTAACATTGAAATAAAAAATAATTTCTCTCGTTGCCTCAATGTTAAAGAAATAAATAAAACTAGTTGTTTAACTTTTTTAAAATTTGAAATAAATAAAAAAAAACAAGGTGCCCTGCGTCACTCTGATTCAAACTCTGGAACTCGGATTTGCTTAAAATTTAAGTGTCATTTTCAAAATTGGAACTGATTGCAGGAAAGATTCAGACAAGTTATAGAGTACCTACTTATTATATATCTAGTAATGTAAGTAACTTAATGTTTCAATAAAGAAAATTAATTTAAAGTATATATATCAATGTTTAAATTTATTTCAAAAATCAAACTATCCCGTGACTTTTCACGGGTATGCGCTATCCTACTAATATCATAAAGGCGAAAGTTTGTTTGGATGTGTGTATGTTTGTTACTCTTTCACGCAAAAACTACTGAATGGATTTTATTTAAAGTTTACAATAATATAGGTCATACATCAGAACAATTTATTATAGGCTATAGCTCAGAGCTCTGGCATTATGAAATTTGTATAATAAAAATTACAATAGGTGGCACGATTAGTAAGAAATCCATAATTCTTTATTCGATTCAAATTATTAGAGGAGTACCTACTTCAAATAAATGCCTGAGGGGTCGGGATTGGAGGGGGAAGGAGAGGGACAGGGGGGGGGGGGAGGGAGGTCGAAAGAGGGGGGGAGGTAGGGGAGGTGAAGGAGGCGGAGTGGGAATCCCCCTAAAACCGTGCGAGCGAAGCCGCGGGTAAAAGCGAGTTAATAAAAAAAAACTTTAAAACGATGAAGTCAAATTTGATGAAAAAAAAAAATTGTAGAAATGTAAACGTGTGTGAATGTAATGTTGCATTCCTTTGTTTTTTGTTTAAATTAATTGAATCTTAAAATTAGGTACGTAGATGTTGTTTGAATTAGAATAAGCGAGTTGTTGGTATGAAATACAAATAATTATACGCAACACGAAGGGCAAACTTTGAGATTTATAGTGTTGATAATTGTGTAGGTATTAGTAAATGTTACAACTGAATTAATTCCATAATTAGTAAAGTACAAACATATCCCTACAGACTGCCGTTTCGGTAACGAATTTCACGACAGAACGAACTTTAAACTACTATAAACCGCGGCGTATGAGGCAGTTGACAAGTATATCGATTAATGATTAATCCAGAACAAGGGAAGTAATAAAGTATTCAGAGTTGCATGTATTACTAAAAGATACGTCTTGGTAAATTATTATTGCACCATGCAGAAATAGAACAATGGCGATAGACGGAAAAGCTGATACGAAGGGTGCATACAAGAAATTCCAAGCAAAATGTTTTTTTGATGAGGGTAAGTCTATTCCTAGGTCCAAAACCATGGTATTTTGAAAAGACATTACCAAAGCGCTGTGTAATATGGTCGTAAATATTTTGCAGGACTTTAAGCAAGTGGATGAATGTGGAAAAATATAAAATATGTAGGTAAATTCTCAATGTCCTCATCAGGTGGAAAGGCTGAAAGGAGTGCGAATTCAGGAAATTATATTAATGGAGGATTGAACGCAATAAAAATGTTTTCAGGGGAAGTGAGGCTCGTGTTTTACAAAATGGGTTCAGATAGCAAGCCTGTTCAGGAAAATGAGGCAAGGAATTGACAGAAGAAGGACGAAATTAAATGCCTTGGAAATAAGATTCCTGAGGCGTTATTGTGATGGAATCACGAACAACTTAACGAAATTTTTAACATAACAAAAAGTTTCGAAATGAAGATCGTGCAAGGTCGGTATAACCGTATTTAATAAGATGAAGAAAGGATGGCTTTGATGGTTTATACACAAAGCAGGGATGTACGGAGAAAGGAAAATACATTATGAAGCTCAAGTTAACTCAAGAAACCGTGGACACCCCAAGAATTTTAGGTGTGTGACAACGCTTATTCTATAATACCCGAGTATTTATTTATAAGTTAAAAAATAAAATGTTACAGAATTATGTGTTGAATAGTGTTAGTATTAATAGTACAGTTTATTGCTATTCTACGAGAAACTGTAACGATTTTAGACTTCCTAAAACAAATTTATCGGAAATACAAAACAATATTTATCATAAAGGTTTTAAAATTTTCAATGAACTTGCTTTAAATTTTAATCTTTACGACGAATACATTACAAAGAATAGTTTTTAGTAAGAATCCAAAATTTCCGTCGGTTCGGCGGCACAGGAAAGCTAAAAGCCTTTCAGTTTTTCATGGGTTATATGGTTAATGTTGGGAAGTCCAAATTTTAGTACGTAGGTAATAGAACATCATTATAGATGGTAGTTTTAGAATAGATATACACTAGATATAAAATGAAAACATTTTAGAACTAATAGCAAAATAAAATATAATTATTAAAAAGAAGACATTATAATATCACGATTTATTAAAAGAATTTAAAACTTTTAACAGTTTTTTCTTTTTTAATTTTTGACCTTTACGGATTCCAAACCGGTAACGATTAAAAACAGGTTTTAAATTATTTTAATAAAACATGATTTTATTATGTCTTCTTGGAATCCTAACACGATATTATCAGTATTAAAAATGGAAATAATACAACAACAAAAAAATATGTTACAAACCATGTCAAAATCATCTCACCATAGAGAGAGAAAGTAATTGAAGCAAGCAGTAATGGCGTGATCGACTGTTAGTAAGAAATCTAATAAATCGATCGTCAAAATAACTCCGTTAGAAAATTGAGCTTTTCCGGCTATGTTTTCCAAATTGCTGCATCAAAATTTTCTCTGGAAAACTGCCAGACAATTTCACGGCTCGGCTACAGTTTTTAGCGTATTTAACCCAATAAAACAATAATAGGCAGACAAGAAGCCTCGCGGGCATTTTGTAATTAAGCGTTTCTGGTCTACAGGTTTGTAAGTTTCCTTGTTAACCGGTTGAGAACAAAAACGGAAAATGAATACTGATGAAGGTAATTAGCAAGACAAGTGGACGGGTCTTTAGAGGGTGAAATGAAATAAGATCTACCTCTATTTTCTTTTTTTTTGGGTTTTTCGTTTACTCGGTACGATTAGTAGAATAAACCCCTCGACGAAGTGAAATTACTCAACGTAGGTAAAATATATAATGTAGTAGGTACGAGTATTTGCTCAAGATATCTCCTTTGAAACTAAATCCTGTACGGGCGCATGGCCTGTAAATACAAGTAGTGCAAGTTTCGAAATTTAAAGTTCTGAAAAAATGTAGAACGTGGCGTTTTTATTAAATAAAAAAGTCATTTTCAAAAAAAATTAGCTTGATGTAACCACGATGGAATGACCAAAAAGAATTGATAATTAAAATTTACAATGAATGATGTTCAAAGTTCGTAAGATTGATTTTAAGACGAAGTTTTTGCAGTTGTAAAATATTAATGGTTATGGAAATAATTTACGATTTTTGGGAGTAAATCTGTAGTATTCCAGCGTTTCTTGCGTAGTACTATTACCACGTCTATTAGGGTTTCACCGAGTAACGGGGCGATTAAAAACCCTTTCGTTACGCAAAGTAATGGTCTATACTTTTTATTGATTGTTAATTATTAAAGACCGTGGATTTTTAGTTCCACTCGATAAAGTTTTTTTTTTATATATGAATACCGCACAAGAGTCCCATCTGCTCCCGTCTGAAGCCAGTGAGACTATGGCACCCCCAATTGGGGTATGTTGTGAGGCTGAAGGTAGTGGGGAGGGGAAGGAGATAGGGAAGAGGAAGGTGGGGAAGTACTTGGCTATTCAGATCTGGTCACCAAACACGGCTAATGCCATTTTAAGCAACGTTTCAATTCTGAATGGTGGTCTTACACCAGGGCGATACTGAGAGTATCTTCCACTCTGGAACGTGCCGCAAATATACTATATATTATTATTTTAAATTAATAAATTGTGAAATAACACAAATTAATCAAATAAAGTTTATTTGCCACGCCGGGATTCGATCCCGCAACCTTCGGTGTGCGAGTCAAGAGCCTTACCGCTGGACTACGCCGGCCGTCAGTTATTTAAGGCGGGTGCCCTTTTTCGCAGATTGTCAATCTTTGGACAGGATGACATTGCCTTTGGAAGGTGGAAAGGAATATTTTTAATATTATGAAGAAACATTAACATCAATGTCTTCTTAAGTATTTTGATAAACTATCTTCTTAAGTATTTTGATAAACTGTCTTCTTAAGTTTTTTAAATTTTTATTTTATTTAGCAACTATATATTTATTATTTTTTACATTTTTATATGAAACATGTTAGGTATATATATAAAAAAGAAAATATATTCGTAGTCCTCCTCACTAGGAGATCCTGTGCTGAGGGGAACTATGCTTTGGATAAGTTTTCAGTGATTTCTATGGTTTAAGTATTTTGATAAACTGTCTTCTTAAGTATTTTGATAAACTGTCTTCTTAAGTATTTCGATAAACTGTCTTCTTAAGTATTTCGATAAACTGTCTTCTTAAGTATTTTGATAAACTGTCTTCTTAAGTATTTTGATAAACTGTCTTCTTAAGTATTTTGATAAACTGTCTTCTTAAGTATTTCGATAAACTATTTCTTAAGTATTTTGATAAATTCTCTTCTTAAATACTTCGATAAACTGACACACAGAATATCAGGCAAAGTATGCCCCTGCTCTTTAAAATGCATGAAAAACCAAAACTATGAAATTTAATTATAGTAAACTAACTAAAAATACGTATTTTTGTACGAAATGTTAAGTAATTCTGATAAACATCTATTACTTTCCATTTTTTTTAACAAATTTAATATCTCTAAAACGAATTATTAATACGATTGCCTTTATTGTAGACAGCTGCATGCTGTCAATACGATTGTTGAAATGAAAATGCTCTCATGCAGAAGTTCACTTTATCGGAAATAATATGGCTGAATGGCCGTCGAAACGATGAAGCTTTTCCGAACACGTACATTTTTAAAAGCTCTAATTAACTTTTACCGATCTTCTGCAGGACTATAAAATAGAACAATTATATGGAGCACATATTTTCTGAATAAAAAAACCAACAGCCTATACCCCATGAAACTTCAGAGGTTCATAGTACTGATAATTTCGATAATTCAACAAAATACTCTTGTAATGAAGCAATGCCTTATTGATAACAGAAATAAAAAATATAATATTAACATTCATTTTTTTACATTAATACTACACCGAAGGCTCTGAGGAAAATAATTTCTCTCGGAGCCTGTGTCTTCTTTGGGGATGCCGTGTGAGGGGGTTTTTCTGAGGAGAGGATATTCTTAAAGTCGTAGAAACGACCCGTTTTCATGTAACGTCTGTCAACCATATACAAATGTTGGGTGCGCGTTCGTTTTCCCGACCCAACCGGTGACGAAGGATTTAAACATTTATTTGTCATTAGATTTTTACAAATTTAAACATGTTTTTTTAATTTTTGTAACATTGATTCTATTGACAAATGGATCATTGCTCAACTATACATTCAGGATTTCTCCCGGAATGCAGCTGGTTTTCAGCAGTGCCTCTAGTACAATATATAGTTATATAATACACTCAGATGTAGGTTTTTTTTTTGAAGTAGGCAATTCACACTAAAAAACAAGTAGGTATCCCTTTCATTGTAAATTGTAAATTCTATCAATTGTGATGGTGTGCGGTTAACTGCGCAGCAGAGCTTCTTGAACGTTTCGCTGCAGAGCTGATGTCGATATTCGCGTAGAGAGTGGTATTTCATTCCAAAGTTTTGATGATGAATAGCTGAAACTACCCTCAAACACAACAGTTTTATGTCTCGGGAGGAAGAGTAAATGGTCTCTTTGGCGTGTACTGTGTGCATGAGAGTCACGAGACCACTGCAGTCTGTCAAACAGATTGGCACGAGCTTTGGAATTCATCAAATTGTATATTTGACACATTTGATGTAACTTCCTTCTGCTTGACATATTTAGAATCCGATGCCGATAGAGATAAGGCGAGATATCTTTCGAATGGGGACATTGTGGCAATATCGAACATATGCATTTTGTACACGCTGCACTTGTTTTGTTGTTTTTTTAATGCACACGCACTGTGTCTCCGTAGTCCAACATAAATGCCAAATGATACAATTTAGTTCTTATATGTACCCTTGAACCCCGATGAAAAAAACCGACATACCCTCACCACCATCTCGCCAACATATCTCTCATCCCATCACTCGACCAAAATTTGCATACCTATTTAATTCTACTTACATCGTTTAAAAAGTTTTAGAGCTTCCTCTGCATATTATGTAAGTGAGATCGGAACTTCGCGTTACTCTACCCAACTTACTTTATGCAGGGCATGTTCGGATTTCATCCCCTAGTACCCGGAAGAGAGGGGAATTTGTTCAGGCTATTGCGGGGTTGTTTCTAGAGCATAAATCTGTAGGTTCTGATGACTATCGAAGACAGCGTCAGTATAAATTGTTTTATCTCCGTCCCTGTAGGATCAACCTGTAAGATCAACCTGCCAATGGTTCTGCCGGTGCGGAGAAGTATATTTATTACGCAGCTATAATCACTTCTAATATCGATATATTTTACGTCAGTAAGGAGAGATTCGAAAGGGAAAACAATTTCATTCTTGAAAATATCTCTCCCCAATGACGCGATCTTAACACAGTCTACCACGTATGTAGGTAATATATATATTTTTTTTAATTTTAAGAAAAGGAAAAACAAAAAGTTCCGGTTTACGAATAGCCCAACAATATTTTAAAATCTACTACTACCACCACAGTAAGCCGAAAATGATGCTTGTGTCGTGATGGAGGACTTAGCCAGCTGATGAATCGAACACGCGACGCCTGGATGGGACCCAAACGCGATGCCAACTCAGCCACTGACCGGTTTAAATAAAATATCTAATATTAGTAATACAGTGAAATATATAATTTAAACCCCTTCTTCTTAGTTGAAAAAAGTATTCTAAAGATTTTTGAGAACGTTCTGTATTGTCTACTTTGGAAAACGTTGAGAAATTCTACCTACTTATTATATTATATCACTTGGGAATTTGTGAAAAACCAGAAAAAAAATATGTTACATTTTCACGACCAAAAGCTTTATCGTGAATTATTTTTAGGATATTATGCCGTGTTGCGCCTCCTTTTTAGTCAACGTTTCGGACAGCGGTATAATGTCCATCATCACATATCTGCCCTAATGATGGACACTGTAACAGTGTACATTTAGAATTTTTTAGAAAAGAGTAAAAATATAATTAAACTCTAAAATCCGCACCAACGCCAACACGGATTGCTGGTATTCCATCATATTATGGAACAACAGTCAGAGAAATATTTGAAAATTTCCACTGGTTGTATTAAATATTCAAGCATCGTGAAATTTTAAATTGTAAAATCCGGCTCTCCAGACCGATACGATATTCTCACTCAAAGCGAACCGGGATTATATTATTTGTAAGAGACTCTGGCAGGTAGATCGAGAGGGGTTTTATGCCCCCTGGCAGCAAATGACAATTCTATCGATTCATTCGAAATGACCTGCCCGGCACCTGTGGGCAATTTCACCAGGTAAGTACTGTGGATGCAGGTCATGTTGCTTGTACGGGACTGCATGCTTGGGTCAGTAGAAATACACTATAAAATGGTGCTACAGGTACAAGAAAGTGATTGCTTTTCCTGGACTGCTGTGGGAAAACTTCACCGTTTTATGTTAAGTTATGTAATCCATGATTATAATACAATATTTTACGCTCCTTTCGCTTCTTCGTAGGAAATACGTTAATAATCATTTCAAATCCAGACAAGTGATAAAGTAGGTACCTACTTACTAGCACAGAGTGAAATGTTTTTTTTATTTAATTTCGAAATCGGCAAAGTTGGAAAAGATGCTCCAAATATTAACAATTAAAACTGATTTTTTTTTTATATTCGCAATACCTGAACATGGCCAAAGCTTTATATTTATCATTTACACGATTTTACCTAAGTATATTAGGTAAGTAAGTGAGTAAGTTATAGCTCATAAACGCGAAATATAACACACATAAAATTTGTGTTTTACCATTTATTTTAGAGATAATACATTCATAGATTGGTAGAATGGAACAAATAGTGGAAAGAAAATATGCACACATATTATTTACCGCTTTGAAAAACTTGAAAATTGCAAAAGTTGCTACGGACGGTACTGCATTTTGATGTCAAAAAGAGGCATAAGGTTTCGTGACTCTAACCTTATTTTATTAAGCCATCTCGTTTCAAGGGTTTACAGATAGCATCTAAGGCTTCTGTTAACAATTTTCACACATCCATCTGTGCCTTGAGTTGGCAAAGAAAATTCATTGTCAATTATCGTGTGTTCGGTAATGGCTTGTCAAATTGTCACGTCCCTTACGAATTTGATGTGCGGTGACTCAGTTACATTTTCCCAATTCATAACACAATATAATCATCTACCAAAAATTCTAAAACAGGCAACAGGCACTTTGAAGGTACGAATAACGTCTGATTGCGTTTTCATTTGCCGAGCTATCAATATTCTTCTCAACGTAAACTCTCTTAACCATTTTCGGTTGTCGGGTAACATGGGCTCGGGAACCATTTATTGAATAACCACCACAACACCTTTGCCATACGTCGCCCTTGGTAGCTTAACAGGGGTTCCCAGGTTCACGGGGTGATATTTTTCTAAGGCTTGGCGGCGGATGCGTCAGCCCACTTACTGCGTGGCGGGCCGGATTGGAAGAGGCTGTTTGTGGGAGATACTCCCGACCCATCGCCTTGCACCGCTGTTGGAGGGATGGATTCATACTTCATACGTTCGTCACTCTTGGACGCACTAAACCCAGATTCCTACATACCCCTCATATCTTTTAATTTCCAAAACTTCCTCCCCTTCATTTCAATCAAAAGACCATCTCAACAGCATCCCCAAAGATGACACGTTATATTCATTAAATATTAAATTAAAAAGTTTTGGCAAAAAAAATTCAAATCTTTCAAGAAAGGCTAACAAATACAATATTGGATTAAATCACCGATGCAATATTGTATTTGTGAGCTTAGCTTTCGTTGAAAGATTTGAGTTTTTTTATTGACAAAACAATTTATTTATATTCATATTGCGTATGTACGGACGCAAACCATCAATTATTCTTAATATTTAAAGCAGTACTTGTAAAAAGCGTTTTTCGTAAAATAATACGTGCGCTATCTATGAAAAAGTAGAATATGAATTCTTTTGACAAGAAAAAAAATGAAGGTCTTTTGTGTTAGTGTCGAAAAAGGCCGTGCCTTTCGGTACAAATCGCAAATAATGTAGCAATCTGTTCCATTTCTTATTACCAGTATTAATTAGGACGACTTCACCAACGGTAGGTATTACTTACACAGAGGAACAAACGTTATAATCTATGCTTCTCAGATGATGTCAATTTAATTATTTAAAAAAAAAAACACTTTTATAAAGTTATGCTGACGAATTATTTGTTTGCGCTCGTTCATACGCAATATGAATATGAACAAAGAGTTTTGCCCGTATACAAAATCAACTCTCTCGACAAAGGTATACCTACAAAGGATCACCGATACAATACTGTATTTGTATATGCCTTTCTGGAAGAATTGAGTTGAATTGAAAAAAAAAAACACTTTTATAAAGTTATGCTGACGAATTATTTGTTTGCGCTCGTTCATACGCAATATGAATATGAACAAAGAGTTTTGTCCGTATACAAAATCAACTCTCTCAACAAAGGTATACCTACAAAGGATCACCGATACAATGCTGTATTTGTATATGCCTTTCTGGAAGAATTGAGTTCGCATTAAACTATTTATACATATTCATATTGCGTAAGTACGGGCGTAAACTAATTATTCATAACAATATTTTAAAGTGTACTTGGAAAAATCAAAATAATTAAAATAGCGCCATCTGTGAAAGAGCAGATAAGGATTTTTTTAAAAGTTTACCCTTAATTAATATTTTAAAATATCAGTGTATCGCTGTTTTTCCTAGTGCCTACCCTGGTTAAAAACTCTGTGCACGCCACAGTTAACCAGCAGAAACAGAAGTCACACGCAGTTACTACTCGAATAGAAGGTGGAATGAGAAGATATGCGCCGCGCCTGCAAACTGTCACATGCCGTGGAAAATGTTTGTCATGACAATAAGTTGTGAGACAGAAAAGGATTGTGAGATTTCAGATGCTGCTAGAAGTTAGAATACAATTTTGGACTAAAAGGCAAAGCCAAACAAATGCTTGAATGTATTTTTTATCTGAAGGAATCCGTTTAAAACATTACAATGGAAAACCACCTGCAATAAATAATGATTGGATTATCCGATTTCATGAGAAAATAACCTCAACGGCACTATACAACTATTCATTTATAATTTATCACTTAGACTTATACATGCGTTAAAGAAAATGAAGATATTTTTTTTTATTTTTTTATTTAAGTTTTTATTCCAGCAGGACTGGGAGGGTAGCGCAATCCCAGTCTGCCATATTACATAAACAACTATAAAAGAAAAAATGTTTAAATATTAGGTAGGTACCTAATTAAAACATAAAATGAAAAATACAAATAACAAAAAATAAGCATAAAATTAAAATAAATAATAAGCAGACAGAATTAAAAATAAAAAGATAAAAAGATATTTTGGGATCGTCCATCATGGAGGTCGTCTCATCATCTGCATCCATCGCTCATTTATTGGGGAACTGAGCCACTCGGATGCAGCCACGACAATGATATTGGTTGAAGTCCGTGTCCTCAGTGGCGGCCCTAGGGCGGTGCGAGCGGTGCGACCGCACAGGGCGCCGTCGTAAGGGGGCGCCGAAAACACCCGACCACTGATTGACTATCTATCAAATAACTAACCATCACGCCGTTTCCCCGCAGGGGCAGGCAGAGAGGACGGACCGCCAAACAACTCGGTCTTGGCACACACTCTTTGCCTCACTCACATTCATACATCGTCTCATACATACTCTTCTATTATTCTGACTTTTGACATGGCCCGTCTCAAGTATCTGATTTACTTGATCGTGCCATGTCTTCCTCGGCTATCTATCAATCGTGTGGTCGGTGCGGAGAGCAAGCAGTGTTGCCAACGTAGGCGATTTTTCGCCATTTAGGCTACCCAGGATGAGAATCTGCGAAGAAAAAATCTAAAAGGCGACTGATCGCTTATTAGGCTTCTTCAGAGACAAGTTATTTAAATCAGCCGAATCGCAAATAATTAAGAAAAAAAATACAATAATGTTGTCGCTGAAAGAATTTTCAGCGTAATGGGGACAATCATAACAATCATGGACTTAGCAAACGCATCGCAATTGCTGAAAAACTGCTCGAAATTTGTGAAGCAGTACCGGACTTATTCGTCGGTTCAAATAACAAGTAAGAAAATAGCTTCCCAGGCTGGGATAGATTCTGCGCTTAAGGGCCCGCTACCCGAATTACTACCGATTTCTTACATATCTCCCTTAAACATGTTAAGTTTTAAAGCTCTTAAAAAATATATGTTATTCTTGAAGATAATATCTAGACATTGCCAGCGCCGAAACGCAAATTATATAAAATTCCCTCAATAGAAAAAAATCGCAATCGCAATCAAATGCTCCAAAAATTATTATAAACAAGTTTGTTTCAGTTATTTTACAAGTTATATGAATGAAAAAATCACAGTGTTTCTTTAAATGCTGCTTAAGACAATGCCCGCAAGATTTTTGCTCTATTTTAAACGAGTCGTGTTTTATTAAACATTTTCGCAATTTTCGCATCGATTTTGTCGCTGTAAATGTTAGGGAACGTACCCATACTACGTGACCTGTTCGGGGGAGGGGGTCTTCAAAATACCACGCTTGGTACAAATGAGCGGCTGATTGCTTAGGTTCTTTGTCACCGGGGGGGGGGGGGGGGGTTAAAAATTGCAAAAAGTTGGTCACGTAGTATGGGTACGTTCCCTTAGCGCTCTCCTCTAACATTCGTAATTTAGTATCTCTCCATCTTCTTCTTTTCGGGCCCGGTTGCGGAGCCTTAAGCCAGTCCGGAAGAAAGAATCGATTATTTGAATATTTAGCTGCAGACAAGACACCAACAAATCCCGAAGAACTGTTTAAAATTGACTTTTACCCTATGATAGATACTCGTATAATTGAAAATGCATTGGTCACTCGGTTTGGACAATTATCCAAATTCAATGATACGTGGTCTTTTTTGTATAACATCAAAATAATTCCTGATAAGTCTTCATTAGAAAAAGCCTGTGTAGATTTGCAAATCATTATAACTGATGGGGAAAATGAGTCGTCTCTAGTTTCGAATTGGTTGAAGAACTTTTGAGCCTAAACCGATTAGTAAAATATATTGACTCAGCAGAGCCACTACAAGTTCTTCAACTTATAAAAAAAATGATTGGCAAGATATATGAATATGCTTCGGATTATTCTGACCTTCCCTTTAACTGTTGCCAAAGGAGAACGAAGTTTTAGTAAATTAAAACGTACTTACGTTCGGCTATGTGTCAAGAAAGACTATAAGATCTTGCAATTTTATCAATTGAGAACGATATTGCCCAATTGTTAAATTATTCTGATTTAATAAAAAAATTCGCAAGGGCAAAAGCAAGAAAAGTTGTGTTCTAGTGTTTTTATTGATTTCGCAGATTTAATTAAATAAATGTAATCAAACATAATTTTTAAACAACTTCAGAAAGGAAGAGGTTCTCAATTCGACTATATATTTTTAAATGTTTGTTACCTCAGAACTTTCGACTGGGTGAACCGATATTGATGATTCTTTTTTTATTTGAAAGCTATAGCTTCCTGTGTGGTCCCATTACAATTTGGTTCAGTTTTGACAATGGCATCCATGAGAAAACCATATAAGTCTTAAATTTGCATTAAGTATGTGCGCGACAAATGGACGAATAACTCAATATTACCCTAACCGATTTTGATGATTCTTTTTTTATTGGAAAGGATGTACTTCAAGGGTAGTTTGATGAGAGTTTGGTTAGGTTTTGATTATGGAATCCATGAAAAAGTAACGGAACTCTTCAATTCTTAGGAGCAAATTAACGATACTCGGCCGAATCTTTTATAGGCTATCCGGATCTTTGAGTCACCTACAGTAACGTCGTTATGGTCAAATAATGTGTGTTTCATATGAGCAGCACGTTTAGTAGGCCTACCCATATTCAGACAAATTAGTTAAAGTACTTCAGATTCACTAAAAATCAAAAAATCAACAAAAATTTTAACTGAACAAAAAAACGACTTCAAAAATGCACTAAAAGTAAAAAAATAATTTCGTATTCTTCTACAACTTAATAATCAACTAACTTTTTCTACCTTATTAGGTGGTGCGAAATCTCTTGGTGGCGCCCCCCCTCCCCCTCCCCCCTAACAAAAAATAGAGCTCTTTCTACCGACAGATGAGAAATAATATTTAAAAAAAACAAAAATTTTAACAAAACCTGAAACGACTTCAAAAAATGCACTAAAAAGTAAAAAAATAATTTCGTATTCTTCTACAACTTAATAATCCATTTACTTTTTCTACTCATCAAACTGTAAGAACGATTGTTATTTTTGGAGTCGGTGTCAACCAAGGTACCCGGCCCGGCGTGTTCACTTGACAGCTCCCCTCCCACCGTGGCCCCGCTCTCGCCTCTCGCCTCGTCAAGTCGCGCGTGCGACGCAAGCACATCTCACCTACAACTATGTATGTAGTTACGAACCTAACTTGGCTGACACCGACTTCAAAAATACCAATCGTACCTACAGTTTGATGAGTAGAAAAAGTAAATGGATTATTAAGTTGTAGAAGAATACGAAATTATTTTTTTACTTTTTAGTGCATTTTTTGAATTCGTGGTGGTCTAGTTTTTCCAAGATCTAAAAAGGGTCTATTTCCGTATTCTGTCCACGTTTATCTACGATGTTTCCAGGATTTTAGCGTAAACCCTAGTGAATTAAATGTTATTTGCGTACTAAAAAGAAGGAAAAACTGGTTTTTAGATATAGGTACAACATGAGTAAAAATATAACATTATTATTATTGCGGTTGAGATCGAGATTAATTTCATTACTACGCTTTACTTTGAAAACAGTTAACCCATTAAATCATTTTCACAACCGTGTTATAAAATTGTAATATTATGTACGAACTACCTTCTTCCTCTGGCGCTAACAATATTAATATTAAAAAAGGGTATAAAATAATTTGTAAAATGTGTAGAATAAAATATGTATGTATGTATAATATAAAATCCTCAAACTGCTTCGACTTGCAGCAATAACTTACTTCAATGTAGCCGTCTGTACCTGTAGAGTCTTGTTGATTACTTGGTAATATTAAATACCTTGCAAAACCGAAAATATTGATTGTTAAATGTAAACATCTATTTTAGTTGTAAACCTCTAATTTTAAGTCACGGTTGCGAATATATATGTACCTATGTCACTAGTTTTAAGTCAGCAGTAATAAGTCTTAGTCGTAAGTCACTAGCTACATATAAGTCTTAGATATAAGTCCCTAATTATAATTTTGAATCTTAGCTGTAAGCGTATCGTATTAATTTTATTTTATTATATGCTTATATGTACAGTGCCCTTGAGGTGATTTTTCACGAAAACGGCGATTTATAAATTAGCAAAATATTATTATTATAACACATTTTTTGACTCCTCGCTCATCACCTTTTTCACATACTAAAAGCAATTAACAATAGATACCTACCAACTATTTATAAAGAATACAAAATCTTGCCATACAATCTTTAATAATTACGTTAAAGATATTTAATTAAATTTCTTGTATCTCCGGAACAATGTGGTAAAGCGGTATATATTATTTATAAACATCTGCAGGAAGCTGAGACTTGGGAACAATATACAATCCCGTCCAGTTTAAAATCCAATATAAACGCAAACGTTTCAAGCAAATAAGCAATTCGTACTATACAAGGTGTCCGGAAACTCGTAGTACAAGCGGGAAACTGGTAAATCTACATCACATTCGAAGTCGATTTGTGATATAACTTTTTTGATTTGAGCTTTCGTTTTCGAGTAAATCGGGTCCGAAGTTGGAATTTTTTTGGTAAAATTTGAAAAAAAATTTCAGTAGGGGGTTGATTTCAGCTGTTTAATGTCTTATAAAATGCATCGAAAGGTAAACCGGGCTTAAAATTTTTTTTAATCCTTTAGTTGCCGAAAAAATTAAAAAATAGAAAAAAATATACATTAAAATCGAAATGCTCAGATCGAGAAAAATAAGTTTTTGGGTTCTCTGCGTGATGTAGATTCACCAGTTTCCCGCTTGTACTACGAGTTTCCGGACACGTTGTATATCACTTTCGAACCCATTTGAATACCAACGTATTGGATTTTTCATGAACGATGTTGAAACCAAATGGAAATATGCGGAAAGTGGCTATGTGGAAGCTTAAAGACTTAGATTTATGGTGTTTTTGTCTAAGAGAAGCACAATATTGATTTTGCGCTTGTTATGAACGGTGACTTGAAGTATTTGCCAATGAAAGGTGATGCCGAAAGACAAGTGAAAAAATGATATGGTTCGGTGCTTTAATTATTCAATTTTACCAACCGGAACAGATGGTTTTAGAAAATTTTATCTGAGGAAAAATACAGCACACTTTATTGTATTTGTTTATTATATATTTATCATTTTACTTTAAAAAAATATTATATTTGTGCAGAGACGAGTCGTTTGATAGTTTCCCCTATTTTAACGAACGGATTGCAATATTTTGAGCAATAGCATCAGGTGGCAAAGTTATCCTAGTTCTACTGGTATTTCAATGGAAGATGAGGAACGTTATTGATCCTTTCGGCACCAGTGCATGGGAAACACGACAAATGCTCGCCCAATGTTTATGCAAGGTTGAAATTTGTTCCTTTTCTACGATTCGTTTTTGATTTCAACAGCTCGGCTGTGGAACGATTTCCCGTCCTCTGTTTCCTCCCTCCATGGGTCTTTTCAAGTATTGTATTCACTCCTTCTCTCCCCAAACAGACTCTTCATACAATATCCCCAAAGATGATACAGGTTTTGAGGGATTTTTTATCCTCGGCGCCTTCTGTGTGGAATTAACGTAATTTTTAAAAAATTGTTTACGTGTGAGACAGCAAAAATGCAGTAAGTTATATTTTGGCATTTTGATTACATTGTATTGGGGAAGCAAGTCTTCAATTGATCATAGTTTACATAACATTAATTCAGTTGAATTGTTGAGTGAAATTTCCGCTACTGTTCATTTGAGATGTAAAAAAATCACATTATCCAAGAAAATACATTTCCAAGTAAATTATATTTTAGAATGACTAGTCACTAGAAAATAGTTATTTAAAATTCACCTTAAAGGAGGGTTTCAGTAACCGGGACCACGTTCCGGTTTTCTTAGGTTGAATCCTAGCACCTAGTAAGAAAGTAGTTTTAGGTAGGTATTTCTAAAATAGATTTTCAAGATTGACAAGACAAATTGGAGTTGAAAAGTGATTAGAAGAATTTTATCGTGATACACGCCAATTTGCCACGAGTGGCATTTATCTTATATCATGCTTGAATAATGAAAACGGTGGAAGGTAAGGAAAGGATTACGAACCTAAGAATTTGTTGGATCGGGGTAAAGGTTGGATTGGGTTAAAAATACGAGAAGTAGACGAACGTTGACTATTCATTGCAGCTAGACATAGGATCGTAGAGAATAATATATTACTTGAAGGGAAAACCCACACATGATTGCTGTTCCAGTAGAACTACACAGTGAGTGTAATTGAAGTAGACAATGAGTGTGATTGGAGTGCTGATGCATTATTGATCTGCCTATGTTTGGTTCGATTATAAAAGCATATAAATTTAGTAAATTCCAACGAAACCAAGCAACAATTGAGCCCAAGTAAATCGAAAAGAATGTAATAACTTTACCATCATTTGGAAATTTTGACACCATTCTTTCAAAAAAATATCGATAATATATGAAGACATAATATAATATATTGTATTTATATGAACAAAGACACATTTTTAAGGAAGTGTAACAACTACCCTTTGATTTTCTCAAAAAGCTTGTCGAGACCGTTTGATAAATTCTAATTTGATAGGAATAATTAGAATTGAATATTGGAAATTGGGCTCCAGTCTGCCAGAGAACAATGAGAATCCAGCAGAAATCAGAAGGAGAATCACAGCAGCCAACAAAACATACTTCTCTTTGTTGCCAGCGTTTAAGTCACGTAGTGTCCACAGAAAAACCAAAATAACCATATATAAGACCATTGTTAGAACTGTATTGGCACGTGGATGTGAGGCGCTGACACTGACGGTAAAGATGGTTGAAATGCTGAATACTTTTGAAAGAAAAGTGCTGATAAGAATAAGTGGACCCGTGAAAGAGGGCGAACAGTGGCGCATCCGGCACAATAAAGAATTGTATGAAATATATAAGGCCCCTAGCATCTCAGCACATATGAGACTCCTCATGTTGAGATGGGCTGGGCATGTACAGAGAATGCCGGATACACGCGTCCCAAAAAGAATTTTGACTGGACACCCAGGTGGAAAGAGAAAAGTGGGAAGATCCAGACTGAGGTGGGAAGACGAGGTAAGAGGGGATGCAGCGCAGCTTCTCCAGGTACAAACTGGAAGTCAGCCGCTGAGGACAGGAGTTGGAGGCGACTGTTGCAGGAGGCCAAAGCTCGATATGGGCTGTAGCGCCATCGAAGAAGAAGAATATTGGACAACTATTTAAAAAATAAGATAATTCCATTGTTGCGAGTTACAATTAGATACTCGTACCTTAAAATATACAAACATAAATACCTTCAATTTCATTTTCCGTGGATTATGGCAGCAGACTAAGGTTTTGGCAGCGGCCCAAATCCAACATATTGAGCTTTTCTTATAAATTATTCAAAGAATTCCTCAATTCTCATTGCCTTTATATAGCGCTAATTTGATTCGGGGAATTCTAATAATATTTCTGGCGATGTCAATAAAAGGAAAATTAAATCGCTTATCTGCGGAAACCGCCGATACCAGCAAGTCTAGAATATTTTTCGGCTTTCTGTTAATTATTTGTCAACCATTTAAGTTCATATTATTATATCGTATTATAAAAGTGGGCTCATTGCCAGGTTGCAGTTTCTTCATGCCAACCCATATTCTAGATAAGAGTTTAAAAAATAACATTTTCAAATAGTTCTCGTTTTTAGAATGGGATTTTTTTATATGAATACCGCACAAGAGTCCCAACTGCTCCCATCTGGAGCCAGTGAGACTATGGCATCCCAGATTGGGGTATGTTGTGAGGCTGAAGGTGGTAGGGAGGGGAAAGAGAGAGGGAAGAGGAAGGTGGGGAAGTACCTGGCTATTCTGATCTGGTCACCGAACACGGCTAATGCCATTTCACGCAACGTTTCAATTCTGAATGGTGGTTTTACACCGGGGCGATACTTAGAGTATCTTCCACTCTGGAACGTGCCGCATATATACTATATATTATTTTAAATGAATAAATTGTGAAAATAACACAAATTAATCAAATAAAATTTATTTGCCATGCCGGGATGGGATCCCGCGACCTTCGGTTTGCGAGTCAAGAGCCTTACGACAACGTCGGCACTACTACCTTTCTGGAATGCCTTAATTTAAATCAGACGTTTTGTGGTAGTACAGCTAAACTAGCCATATTCTGATTTATTAGTGTATTAATAATTGTGTAATTGTAGAAGCAAGAATTATTTTATGAATAATTTCCACATCTCACTATTTTTGAGTCAGGATCGATTACGGCAAAACATTACATAAAATTACAGAAAAGTGATAAAGATTTTTGGAAAAAATTATTCATTTGCGTCATCGATTAAGTACATAAAATTACTCATTTCAAATAATGTTTTCAAGCCAACAATCAGTTTTAAAATATAAGATTCGACACTATCACAATAAAATAGAACCGTGTACGATTTTTAATTAGTTTTGTTATTTTTCTAAAGCCTAACGATGAACAATGAATCATGGTGTTTTGCAACAGTATCGAAGCAGAGAAAACAAAATAGATTTTGTTTAGTGAAATATTATTAAATGAAGCAGATCCTTGCTTCTAGAAGTAGGGAAAACCTTTGAATGGAATTTGAAAAGCTTTTCGACTGGAATTTTTTGTCAACACAACTATTTTCAATCGTGAGCTTTGGGCTATGGAACAACAAAATGAGACAAAAATCCATATTTTATGATAGTTTTTTTTATATTTTAAAAAGGGTTTCGTGACAAGAGCGTTTAAATTCAGGTCAAGTTGAGTATTAACTACCACCTGGTACATAAATTTCAGCATGTATATGGAAAAGTAACACAGAAAAATGCTGGAAAATGCATCGGTGTAGAAGAGAAATGATTAAACATTTTGATGTTTCATATTTCGGTGGAGTTGCATTCTCGGCGTGTTCGTAAATGAATCTCCATAATAATGATAAAGCTTTTAAAAGCGTTCCGAATGCTAACACTTTGATTTATTTCCGCCCCAAAGAGTTTTGTGAATGAGGGATGATTTTGTGAATAATAGAGTGCTGGCGCATTGTTATAAAATGTTGTGTAAAAATTTTTTTAAAAAACTGGCCACAAGTATAAAAAATATGTTCCCAACAAGTCCTGGGACGCTGGATCATTTTAGGCAACTCGGGTCGATCACGATCCACTTGAGAAGTCAGCGGGTACTTTTAAATACAGAAAAAAATGCCGTGGATAGATCTATGCGCTATAGCCAATTTGATGTAGACCGTAGATTTACGCATTGTGTAGTCTCGGGTCTCATTCTCGCGATACAGAAATAGAGATAGTTAATCTGAAATGGGTGAAAAAGTATACTTCCATTATCGCTCGTATGCTGAGTGAGCTGAAAGCTCATCGATCAAATTTAATAATCGAATCTTTTTTTGAAAAAGTGACTCGATCGATCAGTGATGGTTTGTGATCGGGTCACAGTGATCGGATCAGCCACGAATAACCCAGGAATATTCCCAACCAAATATAATTTTTTTAAGTGGATGTAGCACGCACAAGTTTCAACTGCCCGGATCCATTTGAAAATTTTGAGAGATTCAAAGGCTGACCGGTGAGAGGGAAAGAGAAGGTTAGTACCTACCTGGTTATTTAGATTTGGTCACCAAACACAGTTGAAATCAAGAATCAACCCTTCTAAAGTTTTGGAGTTTTGGTAGACCACAAGCAATCGGTTCATAAGGAGAATAATTTTTTTATTTCTTTTCTGTAAATTGGATTTAAATTTAAACTTGCCTTACAATTTTTTTTTTAAACTTTTATGAGTAAAACCTTTAATTATAATATTTAATTAAATGAAAACAATATTAGCGAAACTCTCCAGATTTTCGATTGAGTTTCGCTAATATTGTCTTCATTTAATTAAAATTACAATTTGAGGTTTTACTCATACAAGTTAAAAATAAAAGTAAATATTCTGCCTAGACCAGCATAAAAGTCAATAGATGTCGCTTATTAAAAAAAAATTGATAAAAAATTATCCAGACACTATCTAGATAGCATTTTCTGCAATCGTATATAAAGATAGCAGCCAATAATATGTGCGCTAAGAAAATTAAAATAATGTTGGTCGAAGTATGATACAGTTAAAAAGTGACCGAATATGATATAGACACCTAAGCTCAGTGGGTAGAGCTGTTGCCGTGTAAGCAGAAGGTCATGGGTTCGAGTCCTAGAGGTGCCAATATCTTTTTCTGATTTTTCTGTATGCGGATTTTTGATTGAGTTTCACTAATATTGTCTTAATTTAATTAAATTATCTTACTAATATTATAAACGCGAAAGTTTACACGCAATAACTACTGATTGGATTTTAATGAAACTTTGCAACAATACAGCTCATACATCAGAATAACATAAAGGCTATAATTTACAAAGCTAGCTAGGAAGGGGACGCGGGAAGGGAACGGGGACGCACGGGAAAGGTGATTCAGGGAAAAACAATGTATATCTTTTTTTTTTTTTTTTTTTTTTTTTTAACTTTATTTATTCTCATTTCTTTGTACATATAATGTATAATAACAAATAGTATACATATAATAACATAATATATAATAACAAATAGTATTAACAAGAAATGAAAACCCACTAAGGCACTGCCTGAGTGTGGGTAATATTAAAACAAAATTATATTTCAAAGTACCCAAAGTATAAAATAAACTTAAAAAACATATAAAATATAAAGTTAGTATAAAAAGTTAGTATTACATAGGTAGAAGAAGTGAAAAAGGATTTTTTCAGCCATTATAAAAATAAAATAAAAATATGGAAAAAAATGATTTTTGATTTTTTTTTTTTTTTTTTTTTAGTTATGATAAAAAAATAAACATAAAACATATTGTACTACAGTTAAGAAAATTATAGAAATCTTTGAATATGGCATTGCAACGCATGCCGGGAACCAGCTAGTATTACATATTGTTGTAATCATCTACAGAAGTGGCGTCTATTTATCGTAAATAATTGTATATTGTATTACTTACTATGTTTTTCTACCCGAACCCGCGAGCTACGGTTCAAAAGCCGAGAAATCATCCACTCCACCACGAAAGTCATGGAGTGAAAGAAATTAAGATAAGTCGGGCGTATAATAAAATAGTTACGCACTTTACTGCTACCGTTGGGTACGTTACATTCGCATGTTTTCCGGCATTTCCATATGGACCTTTTAATGCATTCTAAAAAGGTTTATTCCGAGATAAGCAGCATGTGGCTCGCATAGTTTATGGGGTCGAAGACAAAACGTGTTGGCACTCCGGCTGTACGCTTCACGCCGTAAAAAACAGGCACCAAAAAAAAGAAAAGAAATAAAAATGTTTAATTCGACTCGTAAAATAAAGTGGATGTGTATAAGCTTTGAAAGAAAGAAGTTTACAAACAAACAAACGTGGGATATCTCTTTTGCAGAGGGAAAAAAATCGTTGAAAAAAGTGGATGGTTGAATCAAATTGATGGAACGTTTTTGAAATTGATGTAGCGGGGAGGGGAAGGAGGTGGGAAGGAGAAGGTTGGGGAAGTAGAGCGATTAAATACGTAGGCGTGTATTGACAGTTATGCGCCATGTCATAATTTTCTCCCCGATAATTGATAAGGGTAAATGTCAATTGTGAAATATTAGCGCATTAATTAATCGATTGCGTGTTATCCCCGGTTATTTTTCTCCTTAAAAGTGAGAATGTTTTATTTTTAATACTACTTTGGCGTACATAATAGATCCATTTGAAAACCTTTAGTAATGAAATACAAAAATGTGAAACATTTTTATAAAGTATTATCGAATTACTTCTTCAAACTTCGCAAATTTATTTTGTGGCATCATTTTTCATATAATGAATAACTGATTACTTTGTATAAAACCACTATTTTTAAAACAATATCAACATGTTTCGACAACAATGTTGTCTTCATCAGGATATGTTACTATAATAAATGACAAACAAGTATAGACAAATTAGAATAAATTAGAATAAATTATAACATAGACAAAATATTAAAAAGTAGAGGTGATTAATTACTTACTAATCATAAAAATAGTTATACAAAATTAAATATAAAAATTATTTAAGGAAAAATAAAATTGCATTTAGATAATAATTTTTTTTTTAAGAATAATTAATTAAAATAATTAGTCTAAATCAAAAAATCAATAATTATAATTAATTGTAAGTATTAATAAGAAAATAAATTTAAAAGATGGCTATTTTTAAAAAAGGTTTGGTTATTTATAATATTTAATTAACTATTAATGCTTTTTCTAATTTCTAACATTTCTAAATTATCCAATTGTATGCCCGTAGTGTTAGTATGTAAAATTTTAAGACCTGTATTAATATCAAAAGAATGACTTGTTTCCAAAATATGGTTGGCAAATTCAGAATAATTATTATTATTTAATTATAATTATTGATTTTTTGATTTAGACTAATTATTTTAATTAATTATTCTTAAAAAAAATTTATTATCTAAATGCAATTTTATTTTTCCTTAAATAATTTTTATATTTAATTTTGTATAACTATTTTTATGATTAGTAAGTAATTAATCACATTCACCTCTACTTTTTAATATTTTGTCTATGTTATAATTTATTCTAATTTATTCTAATTTGTCTATACTTGTTTTTCATTTATTATAGTAACATATCCTGATGAAGACAACATTGTTGTCGAAACATGTTGATATTGTTTTAAAAATAGTGGTTTTATACAAAGTAATCAGTTATTCATTATATTATCAAATTGTTTGACAAGTGGATAAAATAAGTTCGCTATTACTCTGTGAGAGGGTGTTAGGACAGATGTCTCTAAAGCGAAATAGTAGATAGATATTGAAAAACTTCAATATATTTTATTTAAAAATAAAACTTAATACCTTACATTCATCCCAGCGAGAGGTCGTACGTGATGTTATCGTTGTTCTAGTATTTTCTGACTTTTTGTTTTGACACAAGGCGTGGGAGAAGGAAGAGGACGATCGTCTAATATAGAGAAATTAAACGCCGCATTTAAAATGTTCTCCTTTCGTATGATCTTTGTAATTAAATAAAAAAGGTGTATATTTATTTAAACCATGAAGATCGCCAAATGCAACTATAATTACCAGGTTGTCAATGTAACAGTTTAATAATAAATCATTAAAATAACATGATGGATGGTAAAAAGGTGAAAAATTAATAAAGAATCACTCAGTTTATGGTAATTTATTAACATAAGGAACCTAACATTAATAGAGTAGTTTCTGACTATAGGAAAATTTAAATATACAGGGTGTAACAGCACCAATCCGAAGGATTAACTAGCGATTCCTGGTCATATTTATAAAAAATATACATGAAATTTTGCTGACCGACGATTTTTTTAGCAGCATCTATGACTGATCATTATTTAGTACCAAGAGTCATTTGCCCACGTTTGTTTTTTTCTCGTCAAGTTATGATGTTAATGATGATACTATAGCGCACAAATTTGTTTTTTAGATTAAGTATAAGGCACGTTATCAGTCAGTTGCTACTCTGGGTAAAACCTGGCCAAATTATGGAATATTTTCCTCATAATTCTCTCTTCAACTTAGGAATTAAACAAATTTATGGGGTGTATTTCGTTTGTTAAGAAATTTCAGTTTTATTTGTAGGCAAATTCGAAAGGAAACTGATAAATAACACTGGATGAAATAGCGATTGTCCACGAAATACTATTTATTTTGTTGGGTAAGAATTCTGAAATCTCTACAAACGACTCAGTTGTCTCAGAGTAGCATCTGACAAAATAGAACCAACCATCGCGTCGTCCGCACGCAACTTTCGACCGTTGACACAAGTGAGTGGAACCAACCAAATTCAATCGTCCAAATGGTTTAAGAATGAGTCTGTTCAATAAAATTTTCAAAAATAGACGATTATCCAACAAAATAAATCATATATCATGAACAATCGCTATTTCATCCGGTGTTATTTATCAGTTTCCTTTCAAATTTGCCTACAAAGAAAGCTGAAATTTCTTAATGAACGAAATACACCCCATAAATTTGGTTAATCCCCAAATTCCATTCACGAATGAATGACGAGGAAAATATTTCGTAATTTGGTCCGGCATTTCAATGAGATGGCGATTACGTACACAGGTAAATAACCCATCTGTATCTCGCATTGTTTCAGAACTTGAGCAAACTTTCAACATTTTCCACTGAAATTCACAAGGTGAACTTTCTGGAATCGCTTTAGAGCGCTGTTAACGGTTTTAGAAACATGAACTTCATATAGGAATTCACCAACATAGGTATGTACCATTTATTTCAAAAAATAAATTTGACTAAACTTTACCTCATTATTCATTATACTTTAGTGTTGTTCACCTTTCTTTAATAAATTGTGTGTTTACGTTAACGTTAAATGAATACACACTGTTTACGCGTACGATGAGCAATTCGATAAAAAAGTGAATTTGGAATATAATGATTTCTCTATAATTTAAACTACCTAATAATAAAAGTTTTAAAATGAACAAACAGTTTTCTGAAGCATTATAACCCCTGCTGTCCCCGGGGTGTCCGGGTTCAAGGGGTGAGGTTTGTCCGGATATTGGCGGTGGATGAGTCTGCCCACCAGCTGCATGGCAGGCCGGATTGGGAGAGAATGGTTGAAGGAGTCCCTTTGAACTTCTCCAGCCGTACTCTCTCAGAACATCGCCTTGCACTGCGGTGAGAGGGATGGATACATACGTCTGTCACTCCTGGATACACTGACTCCCAGATTCCTACCCACCTCTAATACCCTTTTCTTTCCCAGAACTTCATCTCCATCTTTGCCTAAAAAGACCCCCCACACAGCATCCATTGGCCAATGCCATCCAAGGATGAAATTGGCCTTGAGGGGAATTATTTTCCTCAGGGCCTCCTGTGTGGAGCTAATTTAAAAAAAAATTATAAACTCTCGAAAATTTTACGTTATCAATTTGCACAGCTTACCTGAAGACTACCGGAATTCCAAGGTCAAAAAAGTACTAGCAGAGAACAACTCCATTTCGATTATAGGTTATGAAGTTTTAAACTTATCTATTCTAAATAATCTAAAAGTAAAAGTAAAAGCCGTATTTTTTTCGTTCCTTTCATAAAACAATCTATTACACATGTTTATTATAAACAAAACGTCATTGTATATTTAAGACCTAGGTTGTACCGCCAAAAAAAACAAGCTTAAAATAACATTGATAATACAAATTAATTCCATATACGGAAGTTAAATGTTTATACTGGGTTTAAGAATGAACGTTGGCTTATGTGACATAATGTTTATATTAAAATAATACAGGTTATTTATATTGAAATAATACAGTCAAGGATTCGGTCAGTTTATCTCAAGTTGCAAACCGCAATGTGTTTTTTAATGTTATGATATTACAATAATTTATTTGCAAATTATAAACACGTAGGTGTACAAATACCTCCACGATAGTGATAACAATCAGCTTTCCGACAAAAGTTATCAAGAATGCCTTATATTACAACAAAAATACAGTCATATAATATATATGTGTGGGTATGCATAAATAAATGTTTATATAAGTATATATATGTATGTATGTGTGCATGTAAGTATGTATGTGTATTTATGTAAATAATAATAATAATATTAATATATTAATAATATTAATATATTAATATATAATATTAATATATTAATATTAATAATAATATTAATACAAGAGAGAGTAGTATAGTTTCACATCTATTATATATGGATAATATAAAATTATTTTCAAATTCTGAATCAAATTTAGAGAAAATGATTAAGGTAGTTAAAATTTTTTCAGATGATATTAAAATGACTTTTGGTTTAGATAAATGTAAAACTATCCATATAGAGAAAGGCAAAATTGTAGATGGAGACGAGGGTATATTTAGAAATTTCAAAATTCAAAGTATGAAAGGGGATGAGGTTTATAAATATTTAGGATACCCGCAATCGAATAGATTAGATCACACTAGTATTAAAAATGATATTAGGATTAAATTTCAAACTAGGATCAGAAAAATTTTAAAATGCAATCTATCTGCTAAAAATTTAGTAAAAGCAATAAATACTTGGGCAATACCTCTACTAACGTACTCATTTGGCATAATTAAATGGTCCAATACAGATTTAGATAGTTTAGAACGATTAATTAGAACTACGTTAACAAAATTTAATTGCCATCATCCAAATTCAGCTATAGAACGAATTAATTTACCTAGAAATTTAGGAGGTAGGGGTGTAGTCAAAATAACATCTTTGAAACACAATCAGGTAGAAATGCTTAGAAATTTTTTCCATAGGAAAGCTAATAGCTCAGAAATGCACAAAATAATTTGCAAGGCAGATAGAAATATTACACCTTTAAATTTATATGACGAGAATGCCAACATTCTTATAAATACTAACCAGGAATTATTAGATTCCTGGTCAAATAAAATTATTCACGCAAAACACTTCAATTATCTCAACCAAACGTATGTTGACAAACTTTCGTCAAACAAATGGTTGAGTATTGGAGAGTTGAGCGCAGAAATAGAAGGATTTATGCTTGCCATTCAAGATAGAGTCATTAATACTAAAAATTATAGAAAGCATATAATCAAAGATATAAATCAAATTGATGATTTATGTAGAAAATGTTTGGCTTTTCCCGAAACTATAGAACATATTATATCGGGATGTTCTATATTAGCGCCTTCCGAGTATACATTTAGGCACAATCAGGTTTTAAAAATAATTCACCAAAGTTTGG
This sequence comes from Limnephilus marmoratus, assembly GCA_917880885.1. Classification (NCBI taxonomy): domain Eukaryota; kingdom Metazoa; phylum Arthropoda; class Insecta; order Trichoptera; family Limnephilidae; genus Limnephilus; species Limnephilus marmoratus. The sequence continues at coordinate 20,786,227 of OU862919.1, read as the reverse complement.
TAATTAAACATAACTTGATTGACTGCCGTAATATAGTACCATATTATGAATATGAACCAAATTCATTTTTAGAAAATTAATTTTATAAAATATATTATGATAAAACTATACTAACAGACAGAACAATTAGTCTTAATAGACCTGATATAGTTTTACATGACAAAATTAAAAAAATAACTTATATCATTGATGTAGCTATTCCAAATTCCTGTAATATTCAAAAAACTATTTCTGAAAAAATAAGAAAATACACAGATTTAGGAAATGAGATTAAAAGAATTTGGCATTCTCGGACTATAAAAATATTGCCATTTGTTATTTCGGCCACTGGCATAATACCTAGGAATCTGATTCAAAATTTAAGCATATTAGATTTGTCAAAGAATTCGTATATAAAAATGCAAAAATCAGTCATTTTAAATACATGTAGGATTACAAAGGATTTTTTAAATATTTATATTGAGGGATCAGTAGGATTTATAGGTTCAATTAGAAATGCCACAGAGCCGAACCCTCTGATATGAAAATATCTGGAGTCGGTGAATTATATTCCCATTTGGTCTCTAGTAGGTTGACATGTTGTTCTTGTATTTATAATACTTATATAGTGCAATTGCATAGCGTGGGTTGACTAGATGATCATTTGGGGAAGTGTGTGAAAGGGTTTAGTTTTTCCTTCTTTTTTCTTTTTTTTTTTTTTGGGGAAAATTTAACCCGGACATTTAAATCTGGTGCGTAAAATCTTTATTGAACAAAAAAATTAAGATTTATAATTACAAAAACAAAAAGTACATCATAAGTACAGTAAAAGTACAGTTTAAAAGTTGGATGAGTACAAAAGTTAATAACAGAAAACAAAATACATTTATCCAGTAGGTACTTAAACAATAGAGATTTATAATTATAAATTTAGGTTTCTCGTAACCTGCCTCACTAGGCTAGCCTGTGTTGAGGCAGTAATTTTACGTCAATTTATTATACTGTGAACATACCTACACTTATATTAGAATAAAATCACGCAATACAATGGTTGCATTAATAATAACAATAACATTGGTACAATAATAACAGCATTGGTTCAATACTAATTTCGAATTTGGGTGAGTGCACCGGTAAATGCTCTATCATTATTTTTTATCCAAATTTTTATATATTTTTTTAAATTTTTTTGTGAATCACATTTTTTTATACTAATTGGAAGAATGTTGTAAAGCCTTGTTGCGTTGACCAAAAGTAGTATGAGTTATGGGAATTTGTAGTAAATCTTTGTTATTGTTTCGAGTACAGCGAGTATTTAATATTTTTTCATAGTATTTGTGTATATTTGTATATAGATGAGTGAGGATTGTTTTTGCATATATCTGCCGAACGTCAAACACATTCATAATATTGAAGATTAAGTTCGAGTCTGTAATTAGAGGTAGTCTAAGAATTAATTTTATAATAGTTTTCTGTGCCTTTATGATTGGGTCTAGTGCTGATGCAGTACCGCCTCCCCATGCTATGATACCAAACTCAACAATAGATTGACAGACTGCAAAATAAATCATTTTCAAGTGTTGTAAGTCGAGAAAGTTTCGTATCGTTCTGAAAAAGTGCATGGTTTTTCTTATTTTGTTTGCAATTATTTGAGTGTGAATATTCCATTTGAGATATGGATCAATTGTGAGGCCGAGATACCTCATCTGTGTAGTGCGCTCAATGTAGGGACACTGACAAGATTCAACGGAATTTAAACATGTGTGTATTCTAATATAGTATTCTAATACATACATAACAGCTACGTTACTTATTTGTGTTTATTTTCCAGGCAACTTTGGCAATTTGTGAGTTATTGGAAACATTTCTAATTTTTTATTTTTTTTATAATTTTACTTTACTATCCTCCGTTGGTCACCATGATACAGGCAGCTGCCTAGTATGGTGACCTAATGTATCTTCTCAAGTAAATGAATTAATCGTGTAACATGTACTTATAAATAAATAAATAAATATATATAAATTAAATATCCATTTTTTACACAACCAAATAAAAAATATTATTGGAAGCAGAATTGAAAAGTTACTTGAAATAACAATGATAAATATTATTTATATTACATGCTTTACATTTTTTGTTTACGCGACTTTTCATCACCGACAAAATATCCTACGGACAAAACATCCCCCAACAAAATATCTACTAAAACCTAACCTAACCTAACAAAAAAATGGAACAAAAATAATACAGACATCCTGTAAAGACAATCAATTATTGTTATCTGTATTATTTTTGCCCCATTTTGAACAATAATTTATGTAATTAATGTTATCTGTATTATTTTTGTCCCACTTTTACAAGATGACTGTACTATTTTTGCCCCATTTTATTATTAGGTTAGGTTAGGTTAGAGAACGTACCCATACTACGTGACCAACTTTTTGCAATTTTTAATCCCCCCCATTTTGAACTTTAATTTGAAAAATCGCAACATTAAAAATATAATGTTATAACACGTCAACCGTATCAGATATTGTCGGTATCTGTAATATTCTCCTATGGTAAATAGTTTGAAAAAATTCAAAAAGAAGCTAATAATTATTACTAGTACCTTTTTTTTTTTTTTTTTTACATGAGCTCCACACAGGAGACCCTGAGGAAAATAATTTCCCTCAGGGCCTATGTCATCTTTGGGGATGCTGTGTGGAGGGTTTTTTTAAGGAAAGGAAGGAGAGGAGAGTTCTGGGAAGGAAAAGGGTTTAAGGGGTGGGTAGGAATCTGGGGTTCAGTATGTCCTGGTCATCCGCCTCTAAGACCTAGACAAACCTCACCCCATGAACCCGGGCACCCCTGCTAAATCACCAAACGTAGCGAACCACTTGGGGTGACCTATGGCAGAGGTGTTGGTTATCCAATAAAGGTTCCCGGGGCGGCGGTACCCATTCCCGCCTCCCAAATTGAAATAGTAAAAAAAAAATGCTGATAAGAAAGTCCAAATGAGCACGATGATTTCACACCTGAAAAAATAATCTTTACTAAGCCATTAAAACGGCCACCATCTTGAAACGTAAACTGAAAGAACAAACAAGTTTACAGAGAGGCGAATTGCAAAATGGTCAAGTTAAAACAAGAATTCGTCACGCTCAATCAATTAGAGTTTTTTAGGAATGTCAAATATAAAATGTAGGTATTTTTAATTAATTTTCGTGGTTTATTTTTTATTTACAGATTATAGTTTATTTTATTATTTAAGCGCCCTTGAGGTGATTTTCTCACGAAAACGGCGCTATAAAAATCATCCAATATTTATTATTATCCTTTAAAATCTGAAACATTTCACAACAAACAGTATTCTGTCATTATTTTCTTTCTCATCTGCTTTGATGATATAAACTGTAAAGCTGTCCGAAACAATGGCTAAAGAAGGAGGTTGCGCAACACGGCATCACACCCCAAAAATAAATAAAGAAAACACTTTTCGTGAAAATCTAAAATCTTATCCAACCAGTATTCTTTAAAGTTCAAAATTCTGTAAAGATGCATTTATTATACTTGTATACCCGTTTTCGATTGTTCCAAAGCCTCATTCAATATTTTTAATGTAATTTTTATATAGAAATACCTACGTAATATTCATTCCAACTATTTTTTTATGTTTTTTTATTTTTATTTTGCAGAAACAAACAGTACATTATTACATAATGGAAAATAGTTACAAAGTTATAGAATTAATACAATAATTGGTACCAATGACATGTCACTGTTATATACTTATGTTTTTTATGAGATAAATAATGCATTATACCTAAACTATTGAAGGAGAGGGGTGTAAGTGTTTGTAAGGGTGCGTGTGAGTGTGTGGATGTGTGTGTTATATGTGTGAATTCAGTGTGCAAGAAATGTTTTTCTTAAATAGAGGGAGGGAATCAAAAAATATATCGGTGGTATTTGGTATTTGTGGTTTTTTTAATAGGCCACTTGCATGGATTTCATAACGACTTGGAAAAAATCATGTGGATAGATCTTTTTACTAAGATTAAGAAAATGTTAGTAAAATTGTTTAGAAATGTACAGTTTTTTTATTTTTAAATAAATAAATCCATTATTTGGGCTCGTGACGTCACTACATGAAAATGTCCCGTCTCCGAAAATGTTCCTATTAATTTTGTAAAATTCCACACTGATTTATTTTTTTATATGGCATCATTTTGATTTCAGGCGAATTTTCGAATTCGTTCACTAGATTTATTGTTTGTTCTCTGCGAACTTATCATTTGGTTTCACTTTTTGACAGATGTTCTGAAGAGAACCCCGTACATATAATGATGTATGAGGTTCTCTTCAGAACGTGAAGATGATGTCGCTACGTGTTTTAGAAGTATAATGATTATGGTGCTGATTTTAACAAAATAAAATTTTATAATATTCTTATTATTATTATAATTTACAAGTACAAGTATATTACATTGAATTTAGTAATATAGACGCTGTACATTATAATGATTTATGATCAATAAGATGGATCAAGGAAAAAAATATTTATGGGATGTAATATTTTTGGTATGCCTCGTTATTCACCTGTGCCATTCATGTGGAAAACGTTATTTTTTTTTAATGATTTTCGGCTATGTAATTATCGTTTTTCACACCTATAAAATTATGTCCCGTCTTTCCGGTTTATAAAAAATGGTCTGATTTTTCGGATAGAAATTTTCAAAAAATCCCCAGGGTTTCAAAAATACTATTAAAAAAAAAATAATAAAATACAGAATGTCTTAGAATATTTGCCTAAAGCGGAAAAAATTTAAAAAAATTTGATGCAAGTGGCCTATTGAGTTGAATCTTTGAAGGATGCGGGAAATGAGGGAGTTGGCTGCGGCGTTCGTATTATTACTGGTTGTGTAAAAAAGGTTGGTGTGGCGAGTTCTTTTAGATGGGATGTCAAAATTTTTTTGGGATAGAAGTTCTGGGCAGTCTATTTCGTTATGTATGATTTTATGGAGAAATGTCATGTCAGCTACCGTTGGCCTGGATTTCAGGGATTGGAGAGTGCAGATATAATTATTGTTGTATTTATAACCGAGATACTTAATAAATTTATTTTTGTATGCGCTCTATATTATTGACATATTGGGTGTATTTGGGATTCCAGACAGGCGATGCAAATTCCAGTGTACTTCTGACTAGTGAGGAGTAAAGTATTACTAGAATATGTGGATTTTTAAATAATTTACTCAGACGTAGTATGAAACCCAACATTTTGTAAGATCTATCAGTGATTGAATCAATGTGCGTATTAAATATAAGATTACTGTCTAAATAGACTCCAAGGTCCTTACATTCATTTTTTTGAGATCACGGGTTCATCGCAGAGTGAATATGAAAAGTTAATTATATGCTTGTTTCTAGTAAAGGACATAGTTTGACATTTAGAAACAATATGTGATAATTGTAATGTTGGTGTAGGAATTAGAGTATAAAATAAGAAAGCATTGTTGATATTTTAATAAGAACATTGATTAAATGTGGAATCTAAGGAACATTAAACAAAATTAAACTGGGTTTATTTATTTAGGTATATTGTGGTTTTAGATTAGGTTCTCAATGGCAGTGTTTGTCGTCTTATCAACAGAGTCAATAAAAAAATTATTATTTACTTTAGAAGTTTGGTCACCAAATGCGATGTTGGTTAATGTCGGTCATCTGCTTGACTCACATTCATATCTCTACGTGATTCATACAAAACTAACCGCATACCAAAGAGTGAGTATTTGTAATATTTATCTCTTAATGTTCTTTTTTATGTCTAGGACGCAGTTGTTTGTTGGTTAACCTCAGTGGTTTCCCTTTGAAGATTTTAGACGTTTATTTAAAGTAATTATTAATTTCAACGGAACTTAAAACATCATCAAATATGAACATATAAATATTTATAAGCAATTTAAATGTGTAAATGTGGAAACCGCTGTGAAAATATCGACAATAATTATTGAGAGTAATAGATAGAACCTTAGCACCTAGCAAGGAGGTCGCCATTTCAAATACCTGACAGGGCAAACACAATCTAATTTAAAAGAATATATTATGTTGTCGCAGAAAATCGATATAAATATAACAACATTAATAACCATTGGCTTTTTTTACAGTACCTAAGCCCTGAGGGAAACAATTTCCCTTGGGGCTCTGTCATCTTTGACGATGCTGTGTGGAAGATTTTTTATGTAAAGGAAAGAGAGGAAGTTCTGGGAAAGAAAAAGTTATGAGGGGTGGGAAGGAATCTGGGGTTCCAGGAGTGACAGACGTATGAATCCATCCCTCCCACTGCGGTGCAAGCGGATGGGTAGAGAAAGTCCGACTGGAGAGGTCTAGATTAGGTCTCCCTCAACCATTCTTTCCCGATCCGGTCCGCCACACAGTTGGTAGGCAAACGCATTCATCGGCAAGACCTAAACAAACGTCAGCCCATGAACCCGGACACCTCTGCTAAGTCACCAAAAACATAGCGAACCACCTGGGGTGACTTAAGGCAGGGATGTTGGTTATTCCCGGGGTGACGGTACCCGTACCCGCCTCCCAAATTTAAAAGCGAAGAGCCTTATTTTGATACATTATTTCACATAAAACTTTTTCCTTCGCCATTATTACGTAAATTAATTTCAATTTGAATTCAACGCATTTCTTTATCATAATTAATTTCTTTCGTTGCGTTGTCCAACTTATTTCAGGAACAAAAATTTATAAAATAAGCTTGTTTTCACGATAATATAAAATTACCAGACATACATAAATATGACGTATGAGGCGTAGCCGACTTACTTCGTATTTACCTATACAACCGTAGAGACAACGGCCGGCCGTGTGTTCCCATTTTGGTTCCAAGTCGAGTTCACCAAGCAAGATCTAACAAATAAAAAATCATATTTCTTGTTCAAAATATCAACCAAAAACATAACATAAAAAATCTAAGCATAGTAACTCTGTAACGCTCCTTAAAATTTGGTACAAATTATATTGAATTCAACTTCATTAAGAATTTCTTCGTTGCTTCGTACGCTTAAAAATAATTTATAGCTCCCACTGCGTAACTTCCCACGAATCACTTTATCCATCTTACTACTTCCGCTGAACATTTGGGCAAAGTAATCAGCCTTAATTATTTGATTTGGGATCTTCTTCGTAAGGTCTACGAGACGCGCTCTCCGTCCCGAAAAGTTCTTGATATAAAACGTGATAAAAGTTTATGCATTAGAGCCAAGAATATAATATAAACGGTAAACGGACAACTCAACCCAGTAAGAAATTAACACAAATTAGGTGATTTGAGTCGTGAAAAAATATGAAAACTCTAGATTAAACAGATTAAATTGGTCATGTTAGTAGGGTTAGTTTTGTTTAATCCCTTTTAAGGCCTGAGAATTCAAATTTATTCGAAAGATAGTCTTACAATCGTACCCTTGCAACAGTACAGAGCGGTTCCGATGAGAAAGATTGATTATTCTCCGTTCCAGAATTTTTAACTTATAACTAAATATTGCATGTTAGCAATAAAAAATGCTCAAACGCATAATGATAAAAATATTAAAATTATGTAATTTTTATAATTATTTTTAGACCGTAAGTATTTATAATTTTTCAATAATGTGTAAGCAAAAGAAGTGTGTAAAAGAAATCTGAAATTAATTGTAAGACTGTATATAAATAGACAAACTGATGTAGGTATTTTCGCGGATGATGCGTGGGTTTTTTTTTAAGATTTCATTTGAATTCTGGAAAATAGCTTTCCTAGATAATTTATTGATTTATTTTGCTGTATGATTTGAAATGTGTGTTGGATAATATAACATTTTGATTAAAAATATTCATAGGAAAAACGGGACAACCTGATTATAATAAAAATAAACAATTTTTTCAAAATTTAAAACCAAACATTATTAGATAAAGATTTCGAAATCAATTTTTTTTTTGTAGAAAAAAGTCGATACGGCTAGAATTTAATTTTATAATGACACATTTCCATGATGTCCGATTCCTTTTTAATTACTAAAACACTTTTCAAATAAGGGAACGTACCCCCCATACTACGTCACCAACTTTTTGCAATTTTTAACACTCCCCCCCCGGTGACCAAAAACCTAAGCAACCCGCCGCTCATATGTACCGAGCGTGACATTTTAAAGACCCCCCCCCCCCTAAACGTGTCACGTAGTATGGGTACGTTCCCTAAGTGTAGATTTGTCACTTTGTTGAGTTGTCGTGAAATTAATAATAATAATGAAACATTTGTTTGTCAATAGATCTTTAGATTGTTACAAATAGGCCACCGGCATCATATTTAAAAAAAAAATTCCGGTTTAGGCAAATAATATTCTAAGACATTCCGTATTTTTTTTTAATCGTATTTTTGAAACCCTGGCGATTTTCTGAAAATTTCATTCCGAAAAATCAGACCATTTTTTATAAACCGGAAAGACGGGGCATAATTTTATGGGTGCGAAAAAACGATAATTAAAATTTTTAAAAAAATAACGTTTTGCACACGAATGGCACAGGAGAATATTGAGGCAAAAATATTAAATCTCATAAATATTTTTGCCTTGATCCATCTTATTGATCATAAATCATTATAATGTTCAACGTCTATATTACTAAATCCAATGTAATGTACTTGTACTTGTAAATTATAATAATAATAAGAATATTATAAAATTTGATTTTGTTAAAATCCGCACCATTATCATTATACTTCTAAAGCACGAACGGACGGCATAAAATGTACGGGGTTCTCTTCAGAATATCTGTCAAAAAGTCAAACCAAATGATAAGTTCGCAGAGAACAAACAATAAATCTAGTGAACGTTAAATGTAAAATTCAAAAATTCGCTTGAAATCAAAGTGATGCCATATAAAAAAAATATCAGTGTGGAATTTTATAAAATTAATACGAACATTTTCGGAGATGGGACATTTTCATGTAGTGCCTAAATAATGGATTTATTTATTTAAAAATGAAAAAAACTGTACATTTCTAAAAAATTTTACTAACATTTTCGTAATCTTAGTAAAAAAATCTATCGACACGATTTTTTCCAAGTCGTTATGAAATCCATGCAAGTGGCCTATTGTTCCATCTATATCACATTTGACTTGATAATATTAACAAAAAAGATCACTGCACAGCTGTTAATTCCAATTATGCAAATCTTTACCGATTCCAGAAAAAAATGAAATACCTAGTAGTAAATGCATAATCGGTTGTGACATAACAACGCTGCAAATAGGCTGTGACTGAAGCCATCGTACGGAGTATTATCTAATAATTTATTATATTAGAGGATAGCATCGATAGGTTATAATATATGGCACTATGATTCAATGCAGTATATCAATTTCCTATTAAATTTCCCTGCGCGTGAGATGATCATTACCGGAATACGTTATTATATGGTATGCCTAAGTACATATTATTGTTATTTTTTTATTATTGATTATTTGACGGTTTACGTATAGCTCCCGTGAGCATTTAGGATGTGGGCCTGTTGTGCTATCTCCTATTTCCAGTCATTCCTTTAACAGTAACCCGGTCACATTTATAAAGTTCATCGGGGTTGTCATTGGCTGTGTCTTCTGGTTCCACGATGTGTCTTCCTAGGTCTCATCTCTCATCTCCACTCCTCCCTGGTTCCCTGAAGGCTCCACGAAGGAACAGGGCCTCATCTCCTCTTCACTCCTTCTTCATTCCCTGAAGGTCCTACAAACTCTCTTCTCCATGGTTCCTCCCTGCATGACCTACAAAGGAAGAGTTCATGGTGCTAGGTCTAGCTAGCTCTCCTAGGATCCCCAAAGTCCCCTGGTTTTTTAATGGTCTAATTTTTGGTCTAAGTACCTAACCATAAAATAATAACATTACTTGGCTAATGTATATAGCACCATTTTTGATAATACCTATCACCTATCTAGGGCGTTTAACAAAGATAGAAAATGACTGAAAACTTTAGCGGAATTACAATAAAATTTTTAAACTATTAATGACTGGTCTGATAAAATAGATGATATAAAATTTATTTGGTAAATTGCATTTCTTTTTCCAAAAAAATCTCAAAAGGTCTAAATTATTAATTTTGTAAAAAATATCATCAAAATAACTTACAGCGTGTATGGTTTATGTAACGTCAATCATAAATAATTTTTAATCGTTTTTATTGTATTCTTCACTTTAGAACCTCCATCAACATAATAGACTTTATCTCTTATTTTCCATCTGGCAAGACTTAGTTCTGGCATGTTTATGGTTTCTGATAGGTAATCAAATTTATATATTGGGCAAACGCTTTCGGCTATAACAACTCAATTTGATATCATGCAAATAATAAAAATTAATGATATAGTCCATTTATTTAAGTAATTTTAGCCATTACCAGCTTTCATTACTGAATAATAACTAGATAGAAGCAGCTTATTTGAACTTTAACACCGATTTTCAAAGCTCGCGTGGCTAAGTCGATTATGCTAAAACGCTTCGCCTTGTATCTGTAGCAAAACACATTATGATTTGGAGCTTTTAAATGGTAAGTGTAGGTTTAACTGTACGTTTAGAATGTGATGTTAACGAAAATGTGATATTACTGCCATATTCTGTTAATGGACTTCGGGTAAATGATGCCAAAAAGCTTCACGTGAAGTCTGGCCCAAGAAACTCAACAGAATTATTAATATACATTTACTTCATATTTATATGTATTATACATCTACTCATAAATATTATCAAGAACACTCAATCCACATTGACAAGGAGAATAGTAGGTCCATGGGGAAATACTTGGCTAGTAATTCATACGGGCGCAAAAAGAATTTTACCTGTAATACCTAGTACATCACACGTTTTTATCGAATACTAGCTGACCCGGCCACGCGTTGCTGTGGCTAATAAAACACAACGTCATCTACTGGATGGTTATCCAAGCTTTATAACCGCCGCCGTCTTTGAGTTTATCGCGAAGAGACAGACAGATGCCGCGGAGGACTTTTATTTATAATACGCAGAGATGGTGTGAAAGATTATAATAATGTGTATGAAATGCTTTAGGTAACTAACGTATTTAAATTAATAAGGATTAATACTGTATCCGTCTAAATAACTTTTCAATTACCGCAATGTACGTGACCATTTTTTTAGAAGATAGAATGGGTATAGTAAGCTAACAGTAAAAGATAGACATATGCCTTCCTGGACTTTTTTGTAGATCTATAAAAGATGAATATTCCACCATACATTGTTTTGTTATATCCCAAATGGATTTAGCAGCGTTTTCGATGAAAGCTACCAGGCGGCTCGATTTTTTCCGACAATTCTAACAATTATCGTGATGTTTCAACCAATTTACACAAATCCTTGACAAATTACATACTTAAACCTTCCTTACGAAACACTCTATCTATTGGTGAAAACTGCATGAAAATCCGTTCAGTAGTTTTCGAGTTTATCGCGAACAGACAGACAGACAGACGACGCGCGGGACTTTAATTTATAATATGTAGAGATGTAGAGATAGAGATTTGTAGAGATGAAATTTGAATAATGACAGACGTGGAAACTAAATAAAGTTGCATATTATAAGTTTGAAGCTAGCTCCAGAGTACCTACGCCTTAGATTTTGCGACAGCCAATTTTATAATTTTGGCTATAAAAACTCAGTAAATCACTGGGCCACAGCTTTTGTGCGCAAACTACTAGGTAAAAAAATTTGAATAGTACTTTTTGAATCCCTCTCCAAGATTCATTTTGTGAACAACTGAAAAATTCCAGCGTCGAAAAAGGAATCCAAAGGGTTCTACTTGTTAGAATCTTTTATAAATCATGGATTTAATTCGATTTGGCAAAACGAAACTGTACCTTAAAGGATAAACCACACAATATAGGTATAGACTTAGCTATGGACTCACGCGGTTTATTTTTTAGAATACAGAAAAGATTTTTTGGTCTGGGTAGAACGCGCTAGTTGTTTTACATTGAATCAAAATAAAATACAGAACAAAATATTATGGTGACTTGCGTAATCTTTTGAAATATGTGTGGGTGGCAGTAGCAGAGGGTAGGGGTAGGGGTAAAGTAATTAAGGAGGGAGAGGGCAATAGCCAAAATCATATTCATAAAATATTTGCCCGAAATGAGATTGCTGAAATTTCAATACCACTGAAATTTTTATTACCGTCGGCGAAGCTTTACAAAGTCAATTTATTACTCTATAAGACAGTTCTTACTTAAAAAAAAAAACAGAATATGTGGTTGATTTTATCTTACCCTAATTGATAATTCATGTAATTACTTAATAGGTTCTGTGAAACTGTCCTATTTTTAATATTGCTTGTTGACAAGGCAAACAAATGATATTAATTCAGGATGTTATGGGACGTACTTGCCTTACCCTTTAATTCCTGACATTATTAGGAGAAAAATATAAATGAAATTTTGATATCCGATGACTTTTTTGTTGTATTTTTGTTCACAAAAAATAATTGTATAAAACAAACAACAAGAAAAACTTCCACATGTCGTCACTGGTCTCTCAACTGAGTAACCTCCCAACCCATCACTCCGATTCTAACTGTCCTTTACTACTGATTCTTAAGGTTTTTAAGTTGAATAAAAAAACATTAAAAATGTCACAGGAGTCCAAAATTTCATCTACTTTTTTTAATGTCATTGTGTAAATAATGTCAGCAATCATTGGTTAAAGTAAGTCAAGTACGTCCCTTAATACCCCGTATACATAATAATACTTGAATGCGTTGTTACAAAAAAAAAATAGCAATTCATTAAATATTTTAAGTTAATTTTCACGGTTTGTGTAAGATCTATTCAAGTTCTATTATTATATCACTAGCTGGGTTACCCGGCTTCGCTCGGGACAACATTCGTACAAAATCACGTGAAAACGTGAAAAATCACCTCAAGGGCGCTGTGTATATGGAACCTTTTAGAACTTTCTACAGCTTTATCGAACCTTCTAGAACTTTCCGGAACCATCTAGACTCACCGACATACTCTGCCACTACTCGCAGAACTTTGTACAGCCCTATCGAACGTTCTAGAACTTCCACAGCTTTTTGGAACCTTCTAGAATTTTCTGGAATCTTCTAGACACACCGACACACTCCTCCACTCCTTTCAGAACTTTGTATAGCTCTAACGAACCTTCTAGAACTTTCTGAATCTTCTAGACTCACCGCCAATTATTTCTGAAAGCTTCTAGAACTTTCTCCTTCCATAATTTTCTAAAGCATTTGTGAACCATCAGATCCTTCTAGACTCACCGACATACTCCGCCACTCCTTCCAGAATTTTGTACAGCCCTATCGAACCTTCTAGAACTTTCTACAGCTTTATGAAACCTTCTAGACACACCGACACACTCCTCCACTCCTTTCAGAACTTTCAACAGCCTTATGGTACCTTGTAGAACTTTCCGGAACCTTCTAAACCCACTGACGTATTCCACCATTCCTCTCAGAACTTTCCGGAACCTTCTAGACTCACCGACTTACTCCACCACTCCTTCCAGAACTTTGTACAGCTTTATCGAACCTTCTTGAACTTCCGGTATCTTCTAGACTCACCGCCTATTATTTCTGAAAGCTTCTAGAACTTTCTCCTTCCACAATTTTCTAAAGCATTCGTGAACCATCAGAACCTTCTGGACATACGAACATACTCCGCCACACCTTCCAGAACTTTCTACAGCTTTATTGAACCTTCTAGAACTTTCTGGAACCATCTAGACTTACCTACATACTCCACCACTCCTTCCAGAACGTTGTACAGCCTTGTCGAACCTTCTAGGGCTTCCTAAAGCTTTATGGAACCTTCTAGAATTTTCCGGAACCTTCTAGATACACCGATACAATCCTCCACTCCTTTCCGAATTGTCTACAGCTTTATCGAACCTTCTTGAACTTTCCGGAGACTTCTAGGCTCGCTGACATACTCCTCCACTTCTTCCAGAACATTCCAGAGTTTTATCGAATTTTCTAGAAGTTTCCAGAATCTTCTAGACTCTTCTTGAAATTTCTTGGGTCTTCTTCGAACTTTCAGCCCTTATATCTTCAAAAGCAAACCCTTTAGGTAAAATCGAATACCCTTATTCCCGAGGAGGGATATAGATCTACCATACCATATAACTTTCTTGATCGTACCGGCACTCGTTTCTGAGTTTTTGCGTTCCGCACGTTTTTTTGGACTTTCTTTTATAATATATATTGATTATAGGCCTGTTGCTTCGTAAAACCAAAATAATCACAGAAATTGAATAGAACTTTCACATAACGTGAAAATTAACTTAAAATATTTGATGAATTGTCCAAATTGTTTGAAACAAACCATCCTTACAGTTATTCTCGGCGAATTCGGGACACTCGTAAACTTAGTTTTTCAACGATAATTCTTCAATTGAAGTTTACAAGAGAAAACTTTAGTCGTAAAACATCACTAAATTAGATCAAACAAAATGATTTATTGAGTATTTATTGTGTTTAATTATCCGTTCTTTCGAAAATACTTTATGAAAATTCCTCGCGTTTTCACATTCGTCTAGAAGAAAATAAATTCGAAAGGAATGTAGACTACCTTGAACAAAGTATTATATATTTTAATTCAAGTATTGAAGATAATTACTTACTTCATAATAATATGTTTTTATTCCAGCGATTTTGATTCAATGTACCCTCTAAAATGTTTTTTTACAATTCCTCCATAGAGGAGGCCCTAAAGCAAATAAATTCCCTCGAGGCCTGTGTCATTTTTGGAGATGCTGTGTGGAGAGTATTTTAAAGGACAGAAAGGAGGGGAAATTCTGGCAAAAAAACAGGTATGAGGGGTAGGTAGGAATCTGGGGGTCAGTGGGTCCAGGAGTGACGGGCGTACGAATCCATCCTTCCCGCTGCAGTGCAATAGGTCGGGAGAGGTTAACTGGAGAGGCAAAATGGCCTCCCTCAACCCGATCTCTTCCGATCCGGTCCGCCACGCAGTAAGTGACACACAAGACCTAGACAAACCTCATCCCATGAATCTGGGCGCCTCTGCTAAGTCACCAAACGCAACGAACCACTTGGGGTGACCTATAGGGGAGAGGTGTTCGTTATAGAAAATCGGGGTTCCCAGGGAGGCGGTACCCATACCCGCTTCCCAAATTGCAAAACTTTTTTTTATAAATAATTTATAAAGCAAATAGTCGGAGCAAAGGAAAATGACTTATCCAACTATGGAATTTCCAAGGATGTGGGGAGGGGAAGAAGATTGTGAAGGTGGAGGATTTTGAAATCACCTATTCAGGCATTGTCATAAAACATAGCAAAAACTCAACGTAGATCCGTCACCAGGGCGATACTGAGAGTATCTACAACCCTGAAATATGCTGCAAATACAGATACTTACACTATACTTGGGATTATTTTGAATAATACGTGAAATAAATTAAATATATTATTTGTAGTGTCCGACCGACACCGAAACCGAATCTTCGGTGTCTGTCTCAGTTTCGGCCGAAACCGAAACTTTTTTATACATGTAAAAAATCGATTGTTTACTGTTATTTGCCCTATTTTTTACACTTATTCAGACAGTTAACACGGTCGTGTTAAATTAAATAAATAAATAAAAAACAATAATTGAAGTAAGTGAAAAAAGAATATTTTTTTTAATGCTTCTATAAAACAAACAAAATTTAGGAAAATAACAGAACATGTTGACTGATGTCGAAACTAGATTTTTTTGCCAAAACTTGCCGAAACCGAAACCGAACCTTCGGTCGGTCACTAATTATTTGTAAGGATTTATAAATAATGTTGTTTTCTACACGTGATTTAATCCTTAATCCCTCAGACTAATTTGTTCGCTTTTCGGAACAACTCATAAAGGTCTCATAGAAATCGTTGTCTCCCTTACTATCGAAGAAAATAGAAATATGACCTACCTATACGGTATTAGAGAAAGAGAAAATACCACCCTAAAAAATATATAAATCTTTTAAAAGATAACCCCAAAATAATTTAAATGTAACCAAAGTTTCAAACCGCAAATAAAAATAAAAAATTGTGAAAAGTTGTTAACAATTTTTTTATTAATTATTTTTACATGAAACGACAAAAAACTAAGTCGACGATAACGTTTATAATATATTTACCTAATGAAATATGTGGATGTGTTTATTTTTTTCGTTATCAGTAATTTTAGTTAGAAAAAAAAGGCGAGCAATTTTTTTTACTTTTTTATGTTTGCATTCAAAATTTTTATATTTCAAAAAGTGATGTGTTTATTTTGGGTTATATTTACAATTTGAAAGCGTATTTCATCACCTTTCAAAAACTGTTTTTAGTTTTCGGATGGGTTAAGAAATATTCCATTTATTTGGATTTTACTGCAAAGAGGAAATAGACCTGAGGCTTGAGGGGTTAAACGACATTAGGTAAATCTGTTCAGTTATCATTTATCAGAAAACAACTGTTCCTGCTTTTCACAATTTTCCACGTTGAAGATTTAGGCATGTGAGCCAAATAATAACAAGTATTTTCAATTCAGTTTTTCTGCTTTCGCGATGTTGAATCTGGATTAGATCTGGCTAATTTTAAACCAGACAGAAAACGATTTTTTGATAATTAAGTGGTTCCTAATTTCAAGGTTTATTGAGGTGCTTAGCGGAAGCATTCTTCGTATTTCTACGCCTTAAAACAACATTCCAGAAACAATAGAAAATATAGCAAAAAATAACCCGAAAATACGGAATTATTTTTAACTAGTCTCAGTTGTTAACTTGAATGTAAAATGACACATGAATTGGGTAGTTCCACTTTTAAAAATGGCCTGCAAATATATCTAAACCGTGTGTAGGTACGCACATTTCAAATCTATATATATTAAAATAAATCCCTGTTTCCCTTGGTCACGGCATAACTTCAGAACAACTTTAACCATGTCATTCATCTTTTTTTTCAAATACTTAAAGTTTTCTAATACTTTGTAGAAGGTTTTTTCGGAAAGGAAAATTTTGCTGAAAATTCGATATTTTCAGAAAATTTAACAACTATTTTAACTTCGCACGTTTGACAGTTCACGCGTTTGATGAACGTGAATTTAGTAGGCAGCTGTTTTTTTAGATGTGTAGATATTTTAAATATGTAGGTACATGTGTTAAGTACCAAATTGATTGTTCTTATGATATACAAAAATGAATATTTGTAATATATTATGCAAAATGAAAATTTGAATAAAATGAAAATTCTAATGGGTGGCACGCGAGCTGTTTGAAAACTTAATGTACTGGGACTGAATATGTGGAACGCTGGAGGGGGGTTGGCGGGACGGGGGAGAGGGAGAGGTGAGTGGGTAGGCGGGGAAGGTGGAAGCGTTACGCGGGATGGGAAGGAGATGCGGGAGGGGAACGGGGAAGCACGGGAAAGGACATGCAGGCAGAAACTATTTATTTCTTTGAATTTAGCATACATGTTAAATATATATAAGTACAAGCTTGTCACGATTTGAAAATATTATTTAGATCAATAATTTCCTGAAGACACCGGTTCCAATTTTGAAAAGTTTACGCTGCTCGTACGGTCAAAACTTGGAACTTCTTCACGAAGAAAATTGTGTTACAAACATTTGTTTTTGCAATATATTTTAAAAACTCTTGTTCCGACAGATATAATTTAATTGAACGATCAACACAACACGTACCAACTCGATAAAGTCATAAAAGCTGATAAAAAAAGATTTTGTTATCTGTACTTGATACTGATTGAGTTAGCGGTACTTTTGCAAAGTTATCTAATCAATTAGTTTATAATGCTAAATACTTTTTATGTTTATAACTTTGTAAGCAAATAAACTAGTAAAGAAAGTGAGTAGTGTGTACCTAGTTGTCTTAAGCCTCGATGACACACGCCGAGTTACAAGCTACTATCTAAAAGCGGGTAAATCGGCGAGTGAGATTGTCATGATGACACACAAAGCTGTCCACTCGCCCTGAAGCGTAGGAAACTGAGACCGCTGCTAGCGCCAGTAACAAGAATAACGACACCTGCGTGAACTAATTCTTCACATGTATGACAGTCGAAATCAGCTGTTTATCGGAAGCCATGTTGGAAACATAAATAAACCAATCACGAGCAAGCGGAGCAAGCGTGTAGGCGAGTAAAGTTGACGACCTTTCAACTTTTTTTCGTAGATTGTCAATCTGCTAGTCGCTGCTAGTTAGCAACTAACACGATGACACTGGGCGAGTTTACTAACAGATAGTGAATTTCCCAGATAATAGCTTGTAAACTAGCCGTGTGTCATCGAGGCTTTATAGACTTTATCAAAACCTTTCTAAGTTGCTAAGGCTTTTTTATAATTAATGAAGGCGATATATGTGGAAGAGCGGTAGGCTCCTTGGATCTGAATCCTGATGTCTTAGGTTCGCATTTCACCGTAAGTACAAAAAAATCATGGACCTTTTGCCGACTTAAATCAAGCAGAATACGAGTATATTATTTAATATACACCATTTTTTACATCAACTCTACACAGGAGGCCCCGTAATGCCTATGTCATCTTTGGGGATGCTGTGTAGAAGGTCTTTTTGCGGAAAGGAAGGAGTGAATCTGATAAGTGAATGTTAAGGGAGGGAGGAAACACAGAGGCCGAAAAATCATTCCACAGCCGGGTTAGGAACTCCAGAACGAGTCATAGAAACGAACCGTTTTCATGTGACAAATGTGAAATGTGTACAGACGTTGGGAGCGTATTTGGCGTACTTCCCGACTGTGTAGCGGTGCCGAAGGAATCAATGAGGCTAGTTTCTCGGAGTATCTTCCATTGAAATACCGATAGAACAAGGACAGTAATCCCACCCGTACTCTAAAGAATGCAATCCGATTGTTAAGATCGAGTCGAGGATTTTGCACCTCAAGGCTTTCTCAGAACCCTGGTGAGAAGTAACCTTTCAGTTTCAAAACCGTGAAATGGGATTAGGTGACAAAATCTGATTAGCCTTGTAGGTACTTATCTCCACATTTTTCAATTCCTAACTTTCTTGAAACCACAACATTCCTAAAATTGGGTTGACACAGTTCCACTGTCTCTGAGCTGTTGGAGCTCTAGTGCAGTATAACGTTAAAAAATAAAATGAAAACGAAGGAATCACTTTTTTCTACATTTTCACTACGACCAGAATCGCAATTCATAGTTCAGATATCCCGTTAAAAACGATTTCCCATGAAAAATCCAAAATAATTTGAATTACAAACCTCTCCTTCAAATTGAGATCTATGCGCTTACGATACAGCAGCAAACATATACAGCAAATGGGAGCCTAACAAGAAATTCTCTTAATAGAATTAACCCAAATCCTGTGTTTCCACAGGTGTAGAGCCATAAGACAGGCCTACTAGGTACGTCCAAGGCTACAAGGGAAGGTAAACCACCTTCCTAGTAGGCCTACGTGGTGAGATTCCTTGTTCTTGTGAACTGATTCTGACAGATTTCACTTAAGAGAATTTATCACCTGATGTTATTTCATCACCGTGGTTTCAATGGGCTGGGCTGTGTGATTACAAAATACCAAAGAATATAATGTAAGGATTTTGAATAAGATTGGCTGTAATATAGATTCTTAAAAGTATATATAGATATTCAATGAAATATTGAGAATGGTCTAAAAAAGAAGTTCCGTTCATATTATTAAAGTCAATATCTTGCACTGCGTAAAGTCCCTTATACAATTTCCGTCGACGACGCCGCGTTTGCTTGTTTCTTTGACAATACGAGCAACAAAGATACTTCACTCCCTACATAATTTGTCAGTTTTCTTTCAAATTGGCCTACTTACTTACAAACATATTTATTAGGACCATTTTGTCTGTCGATCATCCAGTTGATTAGTCAGACATGTCCGAAAATTCGAAATTTGACTTGAGTTTGCAGTTATATGTAAAAGTGTATCCTCTATCACTCTATCTGGTACGGTACTCCACCAATCAATTATTATGATGCAGAAAAACTTGTAGTGAATTATTCAAAATGATGATGTTTTCTGGGTCACTAGTAGGATATTTCAACATGTCATACCGATGTACCGAACAGTTTTACCTCCTGGTTTTATTTTAAAGCATTTTTAATATGTAAACAAAGACACGTGTAAATAATGTTTGATTTTTGGTGAGTGTTCGAATATTGCTTTCTTCATTATCTCAAAACGTAGTATTCGGAGATGTCTGACTAATCAACTGGACGATCGATGTAGGTATATAATATTGATTTTAGCCAACTGCAAACATTAGTTTGTAGATCACTCATGAAACTTGGGTAAACATAAAAACCATTGTTTTAAGATTTTCACCGCCAAAAGCATTTCCGTTATTTGTTTTTGGGGTGTTATGCCGTGTTGCGCTACCTCCTTCTTTAGCCAACGTTTCGGACATCGTGACATGATGGACACTGCAACGATGTCCGAAACGTTGGCTAAAGAAGGAGGTAGCGCAACACGGCATAACACGCCAAAAACAAATAACGGAAAAAAACCATTGTTTAAGCCAAGGATTCTATTATTTTAAATTTTTTTTTTATTGAAAATTTATTTTTAGGTACAATAGATACATAAAAGTATAATGAAAGCATATAAAAAGCTTAATACAATTATTATTATTACAATTATATATATATTTTTAAATATTCTCCCATAATAAGCAAATGTTTGTGTGTCCGAAATTGTATGCATTGTGTGTATTTGAATACCTCTTTCTCGTAAACAACGCGTTTTACAGAAAGATAGGTAACTAATAATAAAAATAAATATATAAATAATTTAATTATTTGGAAGGTACTTACCTAAAGGTCCACCATATATCAAAGCACATGACGTTCAGCCAGAAGAAGCTCACCATGAAGAAGAAGTAGATGGTGAAGGCTGTAAGAAGAAAGAATGGAAAACTTTTAATGAAAAGCTGTTTCGCAGTAGGCTTTGCCTCTACTTCCCGACGTCAGAACTTTCCAAAGGACATTTGTCATTCATATATGGCATCTAAACGTTGTTCGCGTTCTGGGAATCAGACAAACGTTACGATTTTAAAATCAAATAACTTTACAAATTATTCAACAAATAATTTATTTTCACTCCAGACGCAGAGACTTTTGAAAATTTTGCAATAATTCTAACATAAAACAAGTTATTAATTATGTGTTATTTCACAATTTACTATTTAAAAATAATGTACAGTATATTTTCGGGACCTTCCAGAGTGGAAGATACTCCCAGTATCGCCCTGGTGTAAGACCACCATTCAGAATTGAAACGATGCTTTTTTTATTATTTAAAAAAAAAATTTTTTGATTATTTCATAAATGTTTACATGTTACAGATTTTGCCATTTTTAACTACCATACTAGGCTACATAATATAAAAGATAATTTAAAGAAGATTGAAATAAACATTGTTAAGTATTATTCTTCTTGAAATAAAAATAGATATGAAATTTGGTAAGTATTTTTCTGCACGAGAGTACAGAAGTAGCCACTTTTGAAATTGGTTCTATGAAAGAAATTGGAAAATAGATGTGTAAGAGAAAGTAAATTTTCTTGTTTGTTTTTTTTATAATATTTTTTTATGTAATAATTTTTATGTAATATTAAGTTAAATTATAAATTTCATATAAAAATGTAAAAAAAATATTATATAGTTACTAAATAAAAATAAAAAAAATAAAAAAATAAAATTTGTAATATTTTTTTTAATTAATTTCTTGAAATGGCTTAAGACGTATTTGGTGACGAGATCTGAATAGCCATTCCCCAACTTCCTCTTTCCTGACTCCTTTTCCTCCACACTACTTTCAGCCTCATAACATACCCCAAGACAGTTAGGAGCAATTGTGGACAAATGTGCCGTTTCACATTAAAAAAAATATATAAAATATAACAAGACTAAAATCTTTTTTATTTTTATAAATTACTTTTAAGTTAAAGTACCTATCTATAGCGTACATTGAAGAACTGTTACATATCTGTATCTTGGTATAACTTATTTTAACAACCTCCCGTTATATCTAAAAATTATGGAAAATAATCATGAATTCCAAATTAAATAGAAAAATTATCTGAAACTACTGAATTATTTTTTTTAAATATTGAAATTTTTCTTTACGTATTGAGTTTTTTTCACTTAATTTTTTTTATCTTGTTATTGTTTGAAATACTTTATTATATAATTACTAACAAGATTACATATATAATCGAGTATGAATTCCCTCACCAAACACCAGAGCCTTGTCTCTTTATGGTGAGGAAAGGTTATTTTTATTTGCAACACTGTATAATATGTAAAAAATGTAGGTACACTTACTGTAAAAACATACAAAAAAATAAAAAAAATAATAACGAACCAACCAGCGCTATAATTTACTCATGAATTTGACGTATTATTTCATTACGCATTTTATTTTAATACTAACATTGATGGACTCTTACAAGTTAGTTTACCAATAAAAATACCTAATTTTAAACTCTTTTAAATAGGTACAGGTTTTGGACAACAACAAGTCGAAATTCGGTTTTGGTTTTGGTCGGTCACTACTTAAATCATCGTGGTTAGGTATTTTATTCGTTAGTTCCTCTTTTAGTCTCATACACAGCTAAGAATGTCAACCTGTATCTATGGTCTTCATTTAAAACTCTAACTTTATCTTTGCAATTTAATAATAAAAAATTAACCGACTTTCACATTTCATTAGGTATCCGGTCAGTGGTTGAGTGGGCATCAAGGGCGGATCGAGGGTGGGGGGGGAGTCATGACCCCCCCCTGGGCTGGGTCCAGGACCTACTTTTTACTTGTATCTATTATTATCAAAATTAAATTATAACTTCTAGTGACTTAACCACGACTATGTGACCCCCCCTGGCGCTATGTGACCCCCCCCCCCTGGCGCCAAAGCTGGATCCCAAGCTGGTTTAAGTCCCAACCGGGCGTCCCGCGTTCGATTCCTCGGCTGGCTAAGTCCTCCATTACAACACAAGCAACATATTCGGCTTTCTGTGGTGGTAGTAGGAATTTTCAAACATTTTTGGGTTATTCGTAACCCGGGAATGTTTGTCTTTCTTTTTAGAAAAAAAAAAGATTATGTCGGTTAAAATACTTATTTCCTGTTGTTTGTATCATTGCTGAGGATCGTGACCCCACTATTAGGTTGTTGCTGTGGACAACTAGGTTCCACCACTCAAATTAAATCTTGTTCACTTATACGTCAAGTTAAGTACTTGCATACATTATAAATATTCTTTTTTATGTTTCGAAAAAGTATTCGAATATAAATTTAGCTGATTTTTTCGAGAAATAATGTGTAGTAAAATGTGTATTGTCCTTAACACAAGATGGTGAAGAAGTTTATTTTTTTTTTTTTTTAATAGTGTAATGCGGTAATTATGAAAGTAAATTGATTATAAAAATTACACATGCAAAAATAGCTGTTTACACGGATGTGGTTGAAAATTATGACCTGATTTAATTGCGATATGAATGTAATTAATTTAGTTATGATTATTTTCCCCTACTGGTTGATAATAAAGCCAACGATAGCACAATTATGAAAGCATTTTCCTAGAAAAAGCCGTGAATTAATTGAATTGTTTGAAGCCTGCGTGAGGCTTTTGGTTCGGCTTCATCCAGTTAGCGTTGGTGAACATTTTGTAAATCCAATAGGAACTGGTTCCAAAATTAGCCCATTCCTCGTATCCACTGTCAACGGGTCAACCAGTGATGGCTAGACACCGCGAAAAAGTAACCGGGACGGGCGATGACGTCATATGTAATATACAGCCGCTTGATACAACTGAGTATTACCGTCAATCTTTCGAAATCCGGGAGATACTCCAGGTTCACAAATTCGTAGAACCTATACCTAGGAAGGGCACGTCCCTTCGCTTCTTGCTGACGAAAGTGGCGTCATCTAGTGACGAATTCTTGAATTAAAACCCGAATTACAACGGTAGCTTGTCTGAAAATCTACGTTCACGGATGTTTATACAGTGCGACGGGTAAGGCTCGGCGGCAGACATGCGTTGGTAAAAAGATATCTTTTTTTGGAAGAATTCGGCCAAAAATTTCTAGAAAAACTGCAATCACCATATACAATTCAATTATTGCTCCACACTTCAACTACTGCTCAAGTATACTTTTCCTATGTAACGAAAGAGAACAAAATAAGTTACAAATTCTCCAAAACAGGGCAATGAGAATAATTCTTCGACGAAACAGATTTTCAAAAATAATTAAAATGTTAAAGGAACTAAATTGGTTGACCGTGAAACAGATGCTGACCTTGAACACGATGGTATTTATCCACAAAATATTGAACAACACGTTACCAAAATACTTCTTAAATAAAATTGTATACAATAAAGACATTCACAGATATAACACAAGGACGTGCAAGGAAATTAGGCTACAAAAAAAGGACAAAGCGAATACGCAGAACAGTCTACTGTACAAGGGAATGAAGTTGTATAACACACTACCAGAAACTTTAAAGTCCACGCCAATTGGAAAGTTCAAGATGTATTGTAGGAGCTACTTAAAACTTGAAAAAATATAGTGAATATGAAATATTTTAATCAATTAGAAATTTGTAAACTTAAATGTACAAGTTACTAAAATAAAAATTATTATTATTATTATTATTGAAAGCCGGAATCTTAAATTCAACCACGCAGACGCAAGGCTATTTATTAACGATATGAAAAAAATATTTATAATTTCCTACCTATTGACAGTGAGTGTTCTACACAAATATGATATTAACTTTTTTATTTGCATGTTTTCGAAATTTTCAATTTCTTTTAGTAAAACTCTTTAGTTACTCTTACCGCTAGCCACAGAACTCGTCAGATGAATTTACTTGTTATACGGAGTCGCAAATTTGAATTTCGCGATTTGGAGATGCATATGTATATATGTATTACTAGCTGGTCCCGGCATGCGTTGCTATGCCATTTAATAAAGAAATTGTTTCTCCCTGAGTGTCCTTTCCCATTCGTCTCGTTCCCCTTCCGCCTCCCCTTCTTCTCCTGCGTCCTCTTCTCCTCTCGCGTTCCCACTCCTTCACCTCCACCTTCCCTCTCCCCTCTCCACTCCCCCCCCTTCCCCCGTCCCGTGAACCCCCCCGCCCGATTTCCCCTCCCCCCTCCACCCTCCCAAAAAAGGTTCCCCTCCCCCATCTCTCCCTCCCTCCCGCTTTCCATAGCAATAGCCACTTCCTCGCGTGCAATAGCATTTTTATACAAATTTCATAATGCCAGAGCTCACCGGAAGTTTTTAAAAACCTTATCCTGACAATAACGAACACACAAAAAAAAGATTTATACAATTTGGTGCAGTCATTCGAAAGTTATGCGCTTATCAACACATTCAGCGATTCATTTTTATATTATTGACTATTATATTGTACCTATATCAGTGGTGTATAGGTTAGTCATGTAATTTCAACATCGACATCATTTGAGTGTATTTTAGAAGAGTATCATCTATCGTCATTCGTGTCTAATGTACGAACGGTTACGTTAAAAGCAGAAGGCATCTGGTAGACGGGTAGATGCCATCAGTGTCGCGGGTCTGCAACCGCAGAATAACTAACTTAGTGCCTCCTATGAATAGTACGCTAGGTTAATATTAATTATAAATATTAAGCATTACGACTACCAAAATAAAGTAACTTGTAATCTCAATGAACCACGATCTTATATGGAAGTTTCCCAAGACACTTCAAGCAGTCTTAAAATTTCTTCGCTTTTCGGAACAACTCATATAGGCCTCTTAGAAATCGTTGTGTCTCGGTCTCCCTTACTATCATGATTAGAAATATGATCTAAACGGTGTTAAAAAGATAAAATAACACGTTTTTTTATTCAAATCTAAAAGTTACACACAAAATAGTGTACCTACACCTGTATTAATCCAAAGATCCCGACCGCGATTTGAAAATAAATTATGAAACTCTGGGAATTTTTTACTAATTATTTTTACATGTAAAAATTTAACAGAGAGTTGACGAAAACGTTTATTATAATATATTTGCATAATTTTTTTTTTCATTATCAATAATTTTAGATAGAAAAAACGTAAGGTGAGCCATTTTTTATTTTTTTGTTTGCATTCTAAATTTTTATATTTCAATAATCATATGTTTATTTTGAATTAAAAAATTAGAAAGCGTATTTTATCACCTTTCAAAATCAGTTTTTAGTTTTCGGATGCAATAAAAAATATTCCATTAATTTGAATTTTATTGCAAGGCGAAAAGATTTTGACCTTCAACAAAACAGGTGGCCGGTAAAAGCTTGAGGGTTTAAGAGATACAATAATATCCCACAAAAATAAGTAAGGGAATGAAGAGGATTGAAGAGAGCTTTGGTATAATCCATTTTCTCGCAAGGCGTGAAATACTGAACATTGCGCTCCAGCGAGATATTCCAGAGATGAAAATATCGGATGCATTCGATGTGCAGTCTGGAGGCAAAAGCCATAAGACCCTGGACAGAAAAGTATGTAGGATAAACATATAAGTCCTATGAGGATAGAAGATGCACATTTTCATGAAATTCCATCCCTTTGCCACTTTGTTATCAACCATAAGCGAACCATGTAACTATGATGGAAAATACAAAAATCGTTTTTACGAAATGCACAAATTCTGTTTCGACATACCATATTATGTAATCAATGCGATCTATCGGCGTACCATGTGTAATGAATGCGATCTATCGACGAACCATAAGTATTGAATGCGATCTATCGAAGTAATATATGTAATGAATGCGATCTATTGACGTACCATATGTAATGAATGCGATCTATCGACGTACCACGTGTAATGAAAGCGATCTATCGACGTACCACGTGGAATGAATGCGATCTATCGACGTACCATGTGTAATGAATGCGATCTATCGACGTACCATGTGTAATGAATGCGATCTATCGACGTACCATATGTAATGAAAGCGATCTATCAACGTACCATATGTAATGAATGCGATCTATCGACGTACCATATGTAATGAATGCGATCTATCGACGTACCATGTGTAATGAATGCGATCTATCGACGTACCATGTGTAATGAATGCGATCTATCGACGTACCATGTGTAATGAATGCGATCTATCGACGTACCATGTGTAATGAATGCGATCTATCGACGTACCATATGTAATGAAAGCGATCTATCAACGTACCATATGTAATGAATGCGATCTATCGACGTACCATATGTAATGAATGCGATCTATCGATGTACCACGTGGAATGAATGCGATCTATCGACGTACCATGTGTAATGAATGCGATCTATCGACGTACCATATGTAATGAAAGCGATCTATTGACGTACCATATGTAATGAAAGCGATCTATTGACGTACCATATGTAATGAATGCGATCTATCGACGTACATGTAATGAATGCGATTTATCGACGTACTATATGTAATAAATGCTTCGACCATCGGTCGAAGAATGAATGCGTTCTATCGACGTACCATGTGTAATGAATGCGATCTATTTACATTTTAGCTAATCATTTCAAATATAAATGCCACCTAATAATGAAATT
This sequence comes from Limnephilus marmoratus, assembly GCA_917880885.1. Lineage (NCBI taxonomy): Eukaryota > Metazoa > Arthropoda > Insecta > Trichoptera > Limnephilidae > Limnephilus > Limnephilus marmoratus. The sequence goes on along the minus strand of OU862919.1, from coordinate 20,758,623 downwards.
TATTATATGTTTGAAACGTAAGACTCTGTAGTAAGTGCCCAAAAAGAAGAAGAGGAGATACATATATAAATACGAATGGAGCGCGCTAATATTAAAAATGATAATATTTAAGCGAAAATTGTGAAATTGTTTAATTAAACATGACTCGTTTAAAATAGAGCAAAAATTTCGTGGGAAGTGTCTTAAATGGCATTTAAAGAAACACTGCGAATGTTTTCATTAATCTAACTCATAGATTCTCAACCTTTTTTTACCCAACGCCGATTTTGAGAATCTTTTTATTTCTAGCGCCCCCTAACTCGTGAATCCGAAACAGCAATTGACCACAACGGGGGAGGGGCATAACGGACGATGGAGGGGGCGTAATGGGATCCCACGATGGGATTACATTTACCACAACGGAGGGGGCGTAATGGGACAGGTAAAGAAAAATTGTGGATGGATGGCCCCCAATGGATGGGCTCACTGATCCTTTCGGCACCGGTGCATATTCCGGGAAACACGCGAAACGCGCACACAGCACATGTGTACATTGTTGACATTTGTCACATGAGAACGGGTCGCTTCTACGACTCGGTCTCTTCAAGACTAATTTTCACTCCTTCCTTCCCCCAAAAAGACCCTCCACACAGCATCTCCAAAGATGACATAAAGTAATTTTCCTCAAGGCCTCCTGTGTGGAGTTAATGTAAAGAACGAGTATATACATATGTTTATTTTGAAAACTTATTTTTGATTAACAAAATGTATACTTTATACGCATTTTGTGAAACAAAAATATTATTCGTGTCATATACGTATATAATATAGTCAATAACATTCCATCTTATCATGATATTACCATATTATTTAAATTTTATTTACATTACATTTATATGATACCAATATACATTTATATTACCAATTACCATATTATTTACACCACATTTATATGATAACATTTCATCTCATCATGATATTACTTATTCTGTTCTGTTATTATTGTTCTGTCTAAGGTGATGGAACGTGTGATCAATGACAAACTGCTCACATACCTCGAGAAGAACAAAATTATTAACGACCGTCAATACGGATTCCGACGGAACCGCTCGTGCGGTGATCTTCTCGCGTATGTGACGCATGTTTGGGGGCGGTGCCTGGAACGTTTCGGTGAGACCCAAACTGTTGCACTGGATATTTCCAAGGCCTTTGACCGGGTTTTGGCACCGAGGGCTTGTCAACAAACTGTCTTCTTACGGACTTCCCGCATGCTTGTGTACGTGGATTGCCGACTTTTTGAGGGATAGGTCGATTCAGGCCGTTGCTGACGGTTTCACCTCTTCCTCGCATTCGATAAATGCTGGCGTCCCACAGGGATCGGTTCTGTCACCGACTTTGTTTCTGTTGCACATCAATGATCTCTTGTCATGTGCACCGATCCATTGTTACGCGGATGACAGTACAGTCCATGATAGCTTTTTGTTTGACAAGCCCCCAAAGGGCACACAAACTCCAATAGCTCGGAGGGCTTTGAAGCAAAGAATGGACGGTTACCTCGAGTATTTTCTCTTGGGGTAAGAATAACCTCATCGAATTTAATGTTTCAAAGACCCAATCATGTTTGATAACGTCTAAAAGGGATCGAAATGAAAATCTAGTCTCCTTCAACGAAAGCAATCTTCCGAACAGGACCTCCATCGATATGCTTGGTGTAACTCTAAGTGACCAGCTCAGGTACGGGGGCTCCATCGAAACCAGACTTAAGTTAGCCTCTCAGAAACTGGGCGTACTGTACAAGGCCCACAGATACTTTAATAGTACACAACTGCTAACCCTATACAAATCGCAAGTGCGCCCCACGGTTGAATTTGGCAGCCACTTCTGGTCTGGAGCTCCAAAATACCTAAAAAAAAACCCTTGACTCTGTGCAGAAACGGGCGGTACGTTTGATAGATTCTCCCATCTTAACAGATGGACTGCAATCTTTAGAGCACAGGCGTCAGGTGGGAATGCTGTCCTTGTTCTACCGGTATTACAATGGAAGCTGCTCCGAGGAACTAGCGTCATTGATCCCCTCGGCACCGGTGCATAGTCGGGAAACACGCCAAACACGCGCCCAACATTTGTACACGGTTGACATTAGTCACATGAGAACGGGTCGTTTCTATGACTCGTTGTTGAGTTCAACGGCTCGGCTGTAGAACGATTTGCCGGCCTCTGTGTTTCCTCCCTCCTACAACATGGGTCTCTTCAAGACCCGTGTTCACTCCTTCCTTTCCTCAAAAAGACCCTCCACACAGAATCTTCAAAGATGACATAGGCCCTGAGGGAAGTGTGTGGAGTTAATGTAAAAAAAAAAAAAATACCATATTATTTACGTTACATTTATATGATAACATTTAATCTTATCGTGATATTATTTACATTACATTTATTTGATAACATTCCATCTTTTCATGATATTGCCATATTATTTACATTACCTTTATATGATAACATTCCATCTTATCATGATATTACCATATTATTTAGTATCCGTATATCAGAGAAAATGCATTGTAAACTTGTAATTTTTTGAGGCATTGTAAATATCAGGAATTTTAACTTTTTTATTATTTCTTCGATTCGTTACGCGTAGCGTTATTTTTAAAGATTTGTCGTGTTTAAAACTCAATAAGTAAAGTTATAATGCGAATTTAAGCATTAAATTATACCATGAACCACACCATCCGCATTTATCTTTATGTTCAGTGGCGTAGCAACTCATAACCATTGAAGCCGTTTTGGCAGCTGGGTAACTGCCTTGGGGCCCGGGCATCGATAGGTTTATAATGTGTAAGGGATGTGCAAAATTACCGCCTGCGGCACCATCTATTGTTCCATTGATTGGGTGAATACGTTGATCCAATTTTGTTAAGCGAACAATCTTTAGGTATCTATAGGTATATACAAATCAGTGTTTCTTTGTTTCTCACATAAATACTCCTCTACCATTCATCCATTTGCGATGGAACATGGTGAGTTGTTGTGCGCACGCCCGCGAAGGTTTCTGTATAATGGTGAACTCTGGCGTTATGAAATTTCTATTAAAAAAATTACAATAGGTGGCGCACGAGTTGGTTGAAAAGTGTGTGTATTTACCCTTACTTGCTTATCGGGATATTTCGCCCAGGTTTAAAGCTAAATCCGATATTTAGCCAAAACTTCACAGCATTCTTATAAAATTATTACAATTATAACATTAATATGCAATTCTTATTAACATTAATATTAAACTGATTATGTTAAACTTGGTGTATTTGTATTAGTAACAATTTATTCGAGATCAGGGTCATTAAGTTGGATAATTTTTGAGTGTTTGGTATTTGAACGGTTCCCGCAGAACTCGGCCCGTTCCAGCTTTTGAACTAATTTTGATCAACGCTAAAGCATAACAGCATGACCTTCGTGGCACAGCAATAGTTACAGCTGTCATAACGTTGATGAAATAACAAGAAAAACTGTTTTTATCATTATGTTTTAGTGAAAACAGCAAACTCGCACATTCCTGGAAAAATATTATGTCTGATATGTGTTAATTCTTTGAAATATCGTTTGTTTACGAAATAATAATAGCAACGTTTGTATTGTAAACTAACATTAATCAATCGACATCTTAAATAGTTGCACGTATTAAAATATATAAAACTTGTAATATTTGTAAATTAAATGCAAATTTGAGTTTTCAGAAAAGATTCCACAAGGTTACTAGAAAATGGGGCTTTGATCATGTGGTAGAAAAGTTTGTTATAAAATTTATTCAGTATTAAATCAGACGATTCAAATTTTTATTATCAACAAAACAATTTAAACAGTTTGACTGATCTGATGTACCTTCTCTTAGAACAAGAGAAAAAAGTATTGTAAAGTCATTGGGAATCGACACTTGTTACGGTTTTTCTGCTTTTTTTTCCATTCTTTATTTCTTATAATTTTTTTACAAAAATATGTGTTTTCATGACATAAAAACATATTTTTGAAAACATTATTTATTTACATTTAGTACATTGTAACAATATGTATATTTTATGTACCTGTCTCAATTTAAATTTTCTCAGTAAACGTTAAAAGAACCGTTGACAATCAGTTTAACGGGACTGATCTAAATTTGCTGAATGCAAAAAATTTGAGTCTTGTGAGGCATAACATAAGTTTACATGTTTGGATTGTTTGGTGAGATAAAAGATAAATTTAAAAAAAATTAAGTTCTGTTGCATTCCGTGGACACTTAATTTTTTTTCAGAGTTTTGAACAGTATTGACGGACAATATTATACTAGTAGGTATTATGTCATGGGTCATTTTTTAACGTGACTATGTTGGATATGTTGAATATGTTGAATTTAGTTTTGCATTCAACATATTGATAAAAAGGCTTTAAAATTTCATCTCATTTGGATAGTGTTCTGACATTAAAAAAAAAAAAAGAAATTTGAATGCCGTAGTATTTTTTTTACTTATTTTCATACCGCGTGGTAACCCGTGTATAGTACCTACCTACATGGGTAACCACGCGGTACACAAATTATTAATTAAAATAATTCATGTTTTTTGGAAATCTTGTAACTATTTAAACGGGGAAATGTTGGTTTTATACCAAACCTAGTGGGATTTACAATACTGTTAACTGGAAAACAGAGGTACGTATGACGTCACGTATTGCATATAATTTCGATCGTTTTGGCGGGGTTTGAAAAACGTAATCTTTGCAAAATATATCAACAATGAAATGGACATTTTTATGAAAAAAATACCGGTATTTAAGTTACAAAACAAACTATCATTTAAAAACATATAGGTATATAAAAATTTACTGAATTCCTGATTGTAAGGAATTCGAACTTCTATTTTAGAACACATGCAATATTAACCCTGGTATGAAGTATGGGTGGGTTCCCATTACCTAATTTTGTTGTATTGTATAGATTAATTTTTGCTAACTTTTACATTACTTAAATCTTATGTTTGTATCTCACTGTATTTAGAAACCATGTAAAAATTACTTATGAAATATATGGGGGAAAAAAAGAAGAAAAAAAAATATGCCCGCAGCGGACTCAATACAACGAAAAAAATAGTGTTGCCACCAAAGATTAAAATAAAAAACAGACACAAATAAATGGGGTTAGTTCTAACACAGCAAATAATTTTCAAATTTCGCGTTATTTTTAAAAAACTCCGGTTGAGAAAGAGTTTAAATAATTGCGCCAACTACCCAGAAGATTATAAAACTTACTTAGTAAGAACAGTAAAAATGTCGATAGTTTAATTGCAATGGTTCGTTCAAAAATTCACTAATACTGTTATATGAAAATGAATATTTATTATCTACTAGACTAGAACATTTCACACCCACATGGATTTCTTGTAATTGGTCGTTCTGTCGAAGTTTTTATTTATTTATTTGTTACCGATATTTCTACATCAGCATTATACATTATACATATTATTCTGGAAACATGCAAAGCAATTTCTAAAGTGGCTGCTGAAAAGGATTTTTTGCTAACAAATCCCGGTTAGCATATTTTTTTGAAAAAGGTGTACAAATAATTCCTTAAATAAATAAAAAGAAAATAATTTGTTTTATGTCACTTTATTGCTATTTTTTAGTCTACCGGGTTTTTTCTTTCTCTTCATGTACAATTAAATTCCCACCAGGAATTAAACTGGCCTTTTATACAAATATCAACCTAGGAAAATTTTTAATTAATGCCAAGGACAAAGAGGATGTACTTAGCCACTCGGACATTTATAAAATTAATTGTAATGATTGTCCAGCGTTCTACTTAGGACAAACATCACGCAATGTAGAAACTAGAATAAAAGAACACATAAGATGCCTAATTAGTTCAGGTTTTTCAGAATTCGCAGAACATTTAATTAATAAAGATCACACTTTTAACCGGGATACGGGTATTAAAGTCCTACGCAAAATGGGATAGGCTTAAGACTCAATAATTTAGAGACACTGGAAATAAAAAAAAAACAGTTAATTCAAAGGCTGAAATAATAAATAATCAACTAAATTTAACACTCAGCCCTATAATTAGTATGTTTCCCGTTATCCCACACTCTCCTCCACCACTTACCTCCCACAACTGACGCACTGTCCCACTCTAATTTACTGTCTCTTTCTTAACAATATGTATAAATATATGTGTATTATCCTGTAATTGTATTTGTTAGTATTTTTATAACAGTCCTGATGATGGTACGGAGGTACCGAAACCGGTAGACTAAAAAATAACAATAAAGTGACTTAAAACAAAGTATTTTCTTTTATTTAAAATGTCAAGTTATAATGTGTTTGCTTCTTTTGAAAACAATAAATAATTCCTTCACAGAACTCCACCAGCTCGTCATATTATTTTGTCTCTAATAGCTACTGTATGAAATCTTTATCAATTTAACTATCAAAAACATATATCAAATAACTTTCAATTTATATATCGAGAAATCGTAAGAATGAAAATAATGATCTTGTAAACAAAAGATTTTTTATATGGGTCTCGATATAGTTTCCTTTGCCCTTGCCTTTTTATAATGCCCTTTACTTTAATTCAAAACTTTTGATATTCTACAAGCATACTAACGCTTACGTTTAACGATGTACACGGCTTTAATTTAAGGTAAATAAGAGAGGTCCCCATTACCCCGTTAAGTGTCAAGTGCCACTGTTTGTTAGTCCGGCCGCTGTCACCCGTGAGATTACTGCTTCTAAGTTGTTATGGCCCGCTGTTATCTTCAGGAGCATTTAACTCTCAAAATGCCGTCACTAGGGAGGAAGAAATTGTCAACCATTTATAAATAAGATATTTTATTTGTTTATTAAACACTTAAATGAACAAATACAGCGCGTAATACAAAAAAAATAGTTTTTGCAAAATTGCGATTTCTTCCAAAAAACCTAGATTTGAAATGAGAAATATAATCAAACATATCTACTGATTTCGGTCGTATGTGATTACGTGAAAAATTCTGCGTAATGTAACGTTACACGTAAAATTATCCAAATTCAACGAACTGATTACGATAATATAGCAATAAAGTAGGTACCGAAATTATTTTAATTAAAAAATAATTATATATCAACATGTGGATTTCTGATCGTATCTCTAAATATCTTTTGATGGGCAATGATCCTGAGGCAAATATTTTATAAATACCTACATTCAGCTTTTACTAAAATTAATAATACCTAACCCATGATTTTTCACGGGTCTGCGATAGTTAAATACCTAATGAAAATAAATTTGAAAAAAAGAATACGTGCCGACGTAATTAAGGATGGGTTGAACAATTTGCACAATTCATTAAATATTTGAAGTTAATTTTCACGTTCTGTGTCACTTCTATTCAAGTTCTGTTATTATTTCATTACAGGTCAGTTCGTCAGTTGTTTCATAAAACTGAAATAATCACAGAACATGAGTAGAACTTTGGCAGCGCGAAAGTTGACTTCAAATATTTGACGAATTGTTACGTATTTTTGGGGTTTTATGCCGTGTTGCTCTATCTCCGTCTTTAGCCAAAGTTTCGGACAGCGTTACAGAGTCCATCATAAGAGCAGATGTGTGATGATGGAAACTATCCGAAACGTTGGCTAAAGAAGAAGGTAGCGCAACACGGCATAATACCCCAAAAATAAATAACGTTAATTTTTTTTTTAATAGTAATACCTCACAAAAGTCTCAGCTGCTCGTCTGGAGCCAGTGACACTATGGCATCCCCAATTGGGGCATATTGAGAGGTTGAAGGTATTGGGGAGGGGAAGGACATGGGGAAGAGGAAGGTAGGGATGTACCTGGCTATTCAGATCCGGTCACCAAACACGGCTAACGCCATTTCAAGCAACAATTCAATTCTGAACAATGGTCTTACACCAGGGCGGTATTGAGAGTATCTTCCACTCTGGATTGTGCCGCAAATATACTATACATTATTTTTAATTAGTAAATTGTGAAATAACACAAATTGTGCAAAAAATTATTTGCACACGCCGGGATTCGATCTCGCGACCTTAGGATTGCGAATAAAAAGCCTTACCGCTAGACCACGCCGGCCATGGATTAATTCTTTTGACCGTGAAATGTAAAATCATATCATTTGATTAATTGCTAAATTTTTTGACACAACACATCCTAAGATTTTTTAATGTCATGTATATTATCGAGGCTTCTGACTCACACAATGTTGTCATTTTTTGCCTTATCTGTTTTTAAATTATAATATTATCATTGTAATCTTTAATGATCTTTAAAAGATACTTAGGGTCCTTTTATATTCATTTCGTATAAAAAATCACTTTGAAATATTTTCCAGTTTACATGATCTAATAAATTTCATAATTCTCGATATGGCATGAAACTCAGTTGAGGCTATTAAATTCTGAACTTCCGATGAGTTCGAGGTCATTAGTATTGTAACTCTCTGTCGTTCATATTTAATGCACTTCGATAATGTGTGCTCGACATCTTCAATTTGTTCACATATCGAGCACATTGGAGAATCAGAGAGGCCTATCAAACACAATATTCTTCCCATTAGTGCATGTCCGGATCTTAATCTAAATCTAAAAATGATTTCATCCTAAGATTTAGTAGGACAATCGACTGAATCAAGCATGCGTTTATTCGTAAATTATGCAGTTCTGATGAAGGTTTGGAACAACTGTACTTAGAAGAATCAAATATATCTTTCACATCTGCAGAGGTATAATATTTATATTGGCAACGTCGTACAATCTAGATAAAAGCGAGAAACTATCAAAATAGTGAGCTAAATCGAAAAGGTGTGTAGTCTGAGCAATAACTCTCCTGACTTTATAGCATATTTTCTTAAAATAAAATTCATAATATTTTGAATGTTTGGTATTTCACGAGCATTTTGTGCATTGAAGCAATGTGTTTTTCAGAGTTTCGTGTGTGTTTTTAGTGATACTTTAATGCACCGAGCATAAATATTGGAAAGGAATGATACGTTTTTAGATTTTCACAGCCAAAAGAATTTTCGTAATTTGTTTTTGGCGTGTATACCGTGTTGCGCTACCTCCTTCTTTAGCCAACGTTTCGGACAGCGTTGCAGTGTCCATCATCACGGCTGTTCCGGCAGATGTGTAATAGTTAATGGTGAAATGTGTGCTTATTTACTTGATACCGTGTTGCCGGCTCCACTACACTAAGAGTTAGTATTCAAAATGGTTGTAGATTTCAATTGCCTCCGTAATCAGGCGTGCTACAATAAGAACTGGTTCCAAAAAACTGTTCCTTGAATCCACTGTCATTCAGTGATCGCTAGTCACCGGTACAAAATAACCTTGATAGGCAATGGCGTAGGAACCGGTTCCAAAATAGCCTGTTCCTCGAATCCACTGTCATTTAGTGATCGATAGTCACCGGTATAAAATAACCGAGACAGGCAGTGGCGCCGTAGCCGCGGAGGGGAACTTTGCAAGTTCACTAAATCGTAGTACTTATACTAGCCTGGAGCACGTCCCTATGTGAGCTGGCTTCGGAATTGGCGACATCTTTTGACGAATTCTAGAATTAGAACCCGAATTACAATGGTTAAAGCGAATGTAGCCATTATAAGGGTATAAAACAAATTGGTATAAAGGTATAAAGAAGGAGGTAGCGCAAAACGGCATAACACCCCAAAACAAATAACGAAAATTGGAAAGGAATGTTTATATACATCTTATAAAAATTGAGTTTTTTTGTAATAACAACTCATAAACGGGTTATCCATTAATTATATATTTTTTGCAGGTAAAATGTCTATTTATATAAATAAGAGTACTACCTTTAGTTATTGGGCGGCATGGAATTGATTTCAAAAAAATTTACAGTTTTATTCCGAGAATTATGAAATTTTGCACAACGATTAGCGCAACGGATCCTTTAAAAAGTAACTTACAGTAACCTCCCTTGCCATCTTCATCCCCTTTTCCCATCCCTTTAAGCAGAATTTTGATTTGATGAAATTTTTCAAAATAAGAGGAAAATTATTATTGTGGACATCGATTTAGAAAAACTAGGTGTGAAGCCCGGAAAACGCCGGGGATTTCTGTTAAAATCACAATAAAAAACTAAAAATATATACTAACTTCCAAAATAATTTTGAAATAAAATTATTACCTGTGCATATTTTTAATTTTAACGCCCTGGCTGGAAGGCCGCATGTTGGCAAATGTTTGAAATAGAGGAAAATACATCCACCAACAAAGTCTAGACAGGGCGTGCAGATGTAAAAAATAACACCAAAACTAACATTATTGGTTCCAAAAATTAAGTTACGAAAACATTGATAAAAAAGAAAATGCATTTTATCGCATATTTCAAAGCATCTCGAAAATCTTCGCTGGCTCAAATGTCCTGAAAGAACCCAATTCATACTGCTGGGTGGTATTTAAATCCCTTAGCGGAATTACTCCTGCTTACTTATCGGAAATGTGTACTCCAGAAAATTTCAATTCTCGACAGTCAACCCTCAGGTCAGCAGCATCACCAGCGGAAAGTTGAAGGAACCAAAGCGCTATAAGTTTGGTGAGCGTGCTTTCGGAGGGTCAGAACCTAAGGCCTCGAATGGACTGCCACATAATTTAAGAATGATTATGAACTGCTTTTTGGAGACGATTTAAAAGTATTTAAAATAATTAAAACCGCTGAATATTGAATCCCTTATCATAGTTATGGTTATCTATGGGTATGATTCTCTCAACAAACTTTATCTGAAGATAAATAAGTGTCATTCAATAAGATTTTATAGAATAAGTCAACCAATTATTCATCCGTATGAACTTAACAACTCGACCCTTACCACTGTCAAAGAAATTAATGACCCGGGCATAACTTTCGACTCTAAATTAAACTTTATATCCCGTAAAAACACAATAAAAAATAAAGGAGTGAAAATGGTTGCCTTCATTCTCAGGTTTTAGAAATATTTCAACTTTTTTTCAAATTTCAAATTTTCAATTTTTTTTTTTTAAGTTTTCTTTATTCATTGAATTTTTTTTTTTACAAAAGTTGGGGATTTTTCGACCACCATGCTAGGCACATGCCCGTGTTGTGGTGGTTCTATACATCCTTAGTCCGTAGTCAAGTCGAATATAACTCTTGGTTTCCCCATTTTAAAATACATTCAGGTTAAATCGAAAAAATTCAACGTAAATTCCAAGACACATTAATTTTAAACTTGGTATTCCCATTGAAAATATACTCGTAAACTATAGTACTACTTATTATGAAAGAATTAAATTTATTAAGACTCTCAGATCGAAGGATTATATCCGACTTAATATTTTTGTTCAAAATTGTAAATGATAGAATAGACAGTCCTGATTTAATTAACCTCATTGAATTTCATGTGCCCACGAGAGCAACGTGTTTAATGTTTAAATGCAACAATACCAGGACTGAGTATACGAAACACTCACTTGTACGTAGTTAGTAATAGATACGCAGATGTGGCAGATCAATTTTAATTGCACGGAGGGTAGGTACAAGATGGCTATGCTATCAATTTGGGAGACGGGTATGGGAAGCATTCAATAGATAACCAACATCTCTGCCATAAGTCGCCCCAAGTGGTTCGCTACGTTTGGTGACTTAGCAGGAGTGCCCGGGTTTATGGGGTCAGGTTACCAGGTTTGTTCGGATCTTGGCGGCGGATGTATCTGCCATCAACAGTGTGGCAGGCTGGGTCGGGAGAGACTGGTTGAGGGAGATCTTTTGACCTCTCCAGCAGGACTCTCTCGGAACATTGCCTTGTATCGCATTGGAAAGGATGGATTCATTCGTCCGTTACTTCTGGACACACTGACCTCCAAATTCCCTCGAACCCCTCATACAGTTTCCTTCCCAGAATTTCCTCCCCTTCCTGCCCTTAAAAAGACCCTCCACACAGCATCCCTAAAGACGAAATAGGCCCTGATTGGAAAAACTTTCCTTAAGACCTCCTATGTGGAGCTTATGCAAAAAAAATTTCAATCAATATAAATTTTATTTGTACTATAGATTTTTGTATGTAATTGTATCTCTAGTATCATTTCTCGATCAAATGCCACAATTAACTGTTATATCTACTCTTTTTTATAATTTCTTATATTTTTCCTATGATTTTGTGACATGTAATCAGTGTTTATGGTATATTTGTACCGTTGATATTAAATAAATAAATCACTCGGTGGAATTTAGAGCTAAACTTAAAACTCACCTTTTCAGACAATCGTATCTGTCCATCAGTCAAAAACGTTTCATCTTCACCTTCACAACCCGCGACATAGTAAATAAGTAATTGTGTAAAAATTTAAGCAAATTCTTATTTGTAAATATATTTTTCATATAGGATGAAGAGCATTTGAACTAAAACATCAAATAAGTAGGTTCGTTTCTTGAAGGTTTACCAACTCTGCCGAGAGGTGGAGAGACACTGTTCTCCCGCTTCTTTTTGTCAGATAACCAAGTTCCGAGAGATTCATTTTTATTGAACTCTTAAACGATAGACACAAAACAAAATTAACATTTTGAAGACTGTTTTGAATGAAAATATCGACAAAGATACATATACGTTACATTATAAGAAGGTAATGTATTCGTACTCCTACAAGACAGAGAGTTTGGATTTTGCTACGGAAGACTTCAGAAAAATAATCCGTACCGTATAAGTTTTCCCAGTTTCGTTGTCTTTTGTTGACATATGAATTTCTAAATTCTATCATAGGTCATGTGAAGATTGATGTTTTACTTATGAGAAACTTTATAGTTGTGATCTTTGGAGGCAATGCTTGGAGTAAGTCGGGTGTGCTTTGGCCATTCCGTCTATGAAAATATTGCCTCAAAAATAGTTAATTGTGACAAATTAATCAAATATGATGGACAGGTCTTCAATGTAAAAAATTTGACAACACTAGCTGGTTCCCGGCATTCGTTGCAATGCCATATTCAAAGAACTACATTGTTTTTCACTGCATGTCCTTTCCCGTGCGTCCCGTTTCCCTCCCGAGTCCCCATCCCCTCCCGCGTTCACTTTCCACTTTGGTACCTTACATAGGTACCTATTTTAAAAATTCATAGACAATTCCTATGTTACAAACATCAAACGCGCAAACTATCGAAGTGCGAAGTTAAAATAGTCGTTAAGTTTTTTCTGCGCAAATTTTCTTAATTTTTCTTTCCGTAAGAACCTTCCACAAAGTATTAATTAATAATTCCCCCCAGGGCCTGTGTCATCTTTGGGGATGCTGTGTGGAGGGTTTTTTTATGAAAGGAAAGAGAGGAAGTTCTGAGAAGGAAAAGGGTATGGTGGGTAGGAATACGGGGGTCAGTGTGTCCAGGAATGACGGATGTATGAATCCATCCCTACCGCTGCAATACAAGTTGATATTCTGAGAGAGTACGTATGGGAAGTCAAAGGGATTCCCTCAACCATTCTCTCTCGATCCGGCCTGCCATGCAGCTGATGGGCCGTCGCATCCGCCGCCAAGACCCCGATAAACCTCACCCCTGAACCCGTGCACCCCTGCTAAGTCACCAAACGTAGCGAACCACTTGGGGTGACCTCGGCAGAGGTGTTGGACATCCAATAAAAATGAGAAAAGGTGTTAGTCGTCCGGGGCGGTGGTACCCATACTCGTCTCCCAAATTCTCTGGTTAATTGTTTATGTTGGGCATAGGAGTATAGAGATATGTTTTTTAATTAGTTGGATAATCACTAAATTACAACTGGTGAGTAAGAGTACATTCAACGATTGTTGACAATATTTTTAATTGCCAATAGTAAAAACACATCATCGATATTACTAGACTTTACTCGCACTTAAATCATAATAGGTGCTCCCAGTATCGCCAATGGAAACTAATGGTATAATGACATCAACGCAAGCATAATCCGTCAGTAATTATGTACCTGTCGTTACCTCTGCCACTTATTCATTACACATCTTACGTTAGTAAAGTCCAAGATCATGAGATGTAACAGTGGCGTGTGTATCAACAGGGCAGGCAGGGCAGACCTCGGGGCCGGACAACTCATTTACAAAGCCTATACCATTTTAGTCACGGTAAAGACTAATAGATTAGCTTTTGTTTGTGCAAAATCTTACATATAAAAATCTGTCGGTGTTTGTGGTCGCACTCCTCCGAAACGGCTTGACCGATTTTTATGATATTTTTTATGTATATTTGGTAGGTATGAGAATTGGTTTTAAAGTATTTCATACCGCTAGGTGACTAGGGTGTCCCTATCCAGAAAAAAATCTTCTTCCTTCACAATTTTTTTTGTATTTTATTTTGATTTGGCATCAAAAATACCAATAATCCAAAATTTTAATCCTCCCGCCTCCACCCCCCCCCCTTTTTAGTAACCGTCTTGCGTATTTCAAAGAGAACCAAATTATTTATGTTGTTGAATGACAGATGGCGCTACGTCCGCCTCATTGAACTTTAAACCACACATACGCAAGACATTCACGAGAAGCGTCGCGTCATTTTGATATTTCATTCGGCATCATGTTCTCGCGCGGGCAAACCATCGAGCTTATTTGTGTTGGCTAAAGACGGACTGACAAAAAATATCGTGCACTCAATTGCTCTTAGAAATTCATATTGATTTTCTTTATTTCAATTTCCTACTTTAGTTGGTGTGTTTTTTTTATTTTTATCGGCGGTCATCGTCTACAGCGCTCCATTTCTCTTTCTGTCACAGGTCCTATCCCAACACACTTACAATACATACGTTATTTTTTTTATTTGACAACCAAAATATTCACTAGAAATAATTTATATGGCAGAACAACGTTTGTCGGGTCAGCTAGTTATTTATAAATTCTATTCCATTTTAGTCCATATAATTTATTTTCTTAAACTAAACCTAACCTATAAGAATATTCAATCTTTTTAACATTTTCAATATTTGACTCTTACGAGTATCTATGAGTTATTTAAGTAAATAAAAACTAAATAAAAATTTAAAAGGTTTCATAATCAGAAAAAACTGGTAACCAGACAACCCAGAATGATGCAACTTCAACACCTCCTTTAAAAATTCATTAAAAGAAAAGAAGAAGAGGTTACGTTAGATAAGATTATGGGCTATTTTTCAATTTTTTTTCATAACTTTAATGACTTTTCAAAGGGTGGTTTTAGCCCACCTTTTTGAGTTGTCATGGAACCATTTTTTAGAAAATATATTTAAAAAAACGCCAGTTACAATGTTCGACATTAAAAAAAACTATATTGCGGATATTAAGTACAAAAATAAAAATATTAAAATAAAAATAAAAAATATTATTTAAGTATAATATATCCAGAACGTTTACATAATTCTACCACCTAGAATGGTGGTCGAAAAAGCTATCAATTATGATACAATCAAAGCAAGTAATAAAGAAAAAATAAAATAATAACAACAATAATAATTTTCATTTAAAAAAGATATTTTTTTCAAAAAAGAAAAAATAAATATATACAGAAAAAATGCCATAGCCATAAAGAAAAAATTGGTTGTACGATAAAATACAAAATTCTTCGAGATATGCCAAAACCACCGATGATATACACCGTTTTTAAAATTAAACTACACAACAAAATTGAAGATGCAAAGAAAAGTGTACCTAGTATTACACGGTATTACCGTAAACAGACAAAATTTCAGCTAGTCTCCTAGCAGTTATATGCAAATATTGATAGATTTATAAATAAATACTTCGTAAGAGTCGAATTCAATGGGATAGAGCCCCGGTAAATAGTAACTACACTCCTCCAGGTGGATAAATCTGTATGCTGCATTAGTAAGCAGTTAATTTTGCCCAGGGTCGGGCGCTTATTGCTACCCCACTGTTCAAAAACAAGATTATTAAATTTATTTAATCATTGTACACGGTTCATTGTGCTTACAAAATTTACGTATTAGTTATGTAGCCAAGCCTATAACATCGGTAATTTTTGTACAGGATTCCACGAAAAAAATTGTAAAAAGTGTTTATATACATCCTTACCAATTTAGAATATCAGATGACTCCTCTAACAGCTTAAGAGTATCTAAAAGTATTTGTAATTTTATAACAACGGGGGTATAGCGTATCATTCATAACGTACAAATATGTTCTTTCTAACTAAGAATATGTTCTTTCTAACTAAGAATAATTTATGTTAACATTAACTGTATGCTGTGTGGAGGGTCTTTTTGAGAAGAGGAATGAGTTTACACGGGTCTTAAGAGACCCATGTTGTAGGATAGAGGAAACACGGAGGCCGGGAAATCGTTCCACAGCCAAGCTGTTGAACACATGTACTAGTCGTTGAAACGATGTAAGTACCAGTAAAACAAATATAAATTAAGGTATTGAAATTGACAGAATAGTTTTGTACTTTTGCAATAATTTTTCCGCTTAGTTAGATAAGCTAGATCCATTAACTCCTCAGGCTAATTTGTTCGGTTTTTGAAACAACTCATATAGGTCTCATAGAAATCGTCATGTCCGCAAAATAATTAAAATGATTACCTTTATGAATTTAAAGTTTCCAATTTGGAAAAAAAAATTATGAAGCTTTGGAAATTTTTTATAAGGATGGGTTGTTTCAAAAAATTTGAACAATTCGTCAAATATTTTAATTTTCACGTAGGCACTGTGAAAGTTCTTTTCAAGCTCTATAACTATTTCAGTTTTGTGAAGCAACTGGCCTATAATGATACAATAACAGAACTTGAATAGAACTGACACAGAACGTGAAAATTAACTTCAAATATTTGATAAATTGATCAATTTTTTTTTAAATAACCCGTCCTAATTATTTTAAAAAAATGAGTTGACAGTAACGTTTATAATACATTTGCCTAAAAAAACATGCGTGTGTTTTTATTTTATTTCGTTATCAGTAGATAATGTTAGTAGGAAAAGACGTAAGGTGAGCCATTTTTAAAACCTTTTTATGTTAAAAAAATTATAAATTAAAATTTTTATGTTAAAAAAATTATACGTTTATTTCAAATTATAAAATTTGAAAGCGTATTTCATCACCTTTCTAAAACAGTTTTCAGTTTTCGGATGCATTAAGAAATATTCCATTTATTTGGATTTTTTTGCAAACAGAAATATTTTAAACTTCCGACAAAATAGGCCCGAGGCCTGATGGTTTAATAAAAGGTAGTAAAACAAATTTTTCGTTTGAAATTATAATTACTTTCCTAATCCGAAGTACCCTGTATTACCACCTATAATTAGGTATGCATAGATACAAACATGACCAAGTGTGAACACTTATACGATTCATAAATAATTACATATAAACGAAACTGCCTGTCATAAATTCTTCAACAAAGAAAAGTTTTATGCGCACGTCGGCGTCGGTCATCGCAATTTTTCGTTTAAATCAATTTAATGTAAGAAAAGTGCAACACTGAGAGGACAATGATTTATGTTTGAAAGATTTTTCAAAAAATATTCACGATGTTTATAATGTTATCAAAATCAAAATTCCTCACGTATGACGGACCGGAAACGAAAAATGTGCGAAAGAGTTCCTGACTATTCGGATTCAAACATGAATAAAATCATTTCAAGCAACTTTTCAACTCTGAGTGCCTCTGGAAAGGGCGATACTTTGATAAAAGTCAGGGTATAGGGGTAACTTTGCGGAAACGTTATAAAAACCCTTATCGATATGTAACGTTTCATCATCATCATCATTACATCATCATCATTATCATTATCATTATCATTACATAGTATAAAATGAAGTCGCTCAAAATGGATGTGCGCCTTGATCTTTTAAACTACGCAACGGATTTTCATACGGTTTTCACCAATAGATAGGGTGATTGAAGAGGAATGATTATATGTATAATACATGTAAATTATATTATGGAGAAAAGCCGAGAAATTCAAAGAAAACATATTTTCGTGTGATTTAAAACTGCTGGCGGGCCGTACTATAGTCACTTTTAAAATTCGTTCTACGGAAGAAATTGGAAAATAGATGTCCTAGAAAGTAGGTATTTGATTTGAATTATTTTATCTGATGAAGTCGCTCAAAATGTATGTGCGCATAGATCTTTTAAACTACGCAACGGATTTTCATACGGTTTTCACCAATAGATAGAGTGATTCAAGAGGAAGGTTTATATGCATAAAAACATGTTTATTATAGTAGAGAAAAGTCGAGAAATTCAAATATTCAACTCAGGCAGCGGGCAGCGGGCAGCTGGCAAGCGGGTGGTGTGGATTCCATAAAGGTTGGGTAATGGCGTTGTGTTTCGTTAGCCACAGCAACGTGTGGCCGGGTCTGCTAGTAACTTATAAATTCACATCCCTTTGTGTCTTTGTCCCCAGTCTCATTAAAACCAGATAATGTATAACTATCTCATCCTATTAACCTTTTCTTCTCCCCTTACATTTTCATTCCTTCGCCTCATCTTACCACAAGTATTACGAATGCATTATTACTTTAGATATTGTTTACGGTATACTTTTTTTGTGAAAAATCAAGTGCATTATAGGTACACATGTAAAATGTACATATTTCGATAATGCTCTCATGTGCGTTCCTGGTATCCCGACAGTTATACCCCCCTCCCCTCCACAAATTTTTTTGTGCATTATTTACACGTACAAACCTAAACTCAACTTCCAAAATTTTTTATAATTTGTTGGCATGGATTTTATTTTATTTACATAATGTTTATCTAACGAATTTATTCACAGTGTCATGTAATATTATTGTTTTAAGTATATTATATATTTTACACTTTTATTATTCGGTGGAACATCCTATCTGCACACCCCTTCGGGGACACTAGTTATATACGTACGCCCGGGGGGTAATCTGGAGGGAATCTGCGTTCCTTTACTTTGGTGATTTGTTGTGCGCATGCCTACGACGGTTTCTATATGCATGTAATGGTGAACTCTGGCGTTATGAAATTATTGCGTGTATCATTCTTCCGATTGCGATGAAACTTTGGTGTTTTTGTTGTGCGCACGCTTCTATGAATCATAATGAGCGCTGGCGTTATGAAATTTGAACGAAAAATTTTACAATGGTTTGTAACCGCGAGTTGCTTGAAAAATGTGTGTATTTCATATAGTTTAGCATCAGGGAGGGAAGTAGAGAAGGGGGGGGATCCGGTAGGGAGGAGGGGAAGGAAGGAGAGGGGGGGGTTCGCGGTATAGGGGTCCAGAAAGGGGGGAAGATGGTGGGAGATGAAGGGGAAAGAGAAAGAAGAACGCGGTAGAGGGAACAAGGAAGGGCCGAGGTAGGGATTGCAAAGGAGACATAGTAGCGGTAGGGGATAGCAGGGAGTAGATTTTGAAAATCCATGCTCATTAAACGGACTCTTATGTAACCTGCACACGCGTCGTAAAACATTGCGATTTATTCATTTCACTATTCAAAACAAAAAATATTGTTTATCCAAAAACACTTCAATAAACACAAACACTGTCTTTCTTTCAGTAGCATTTTTTTTTTATTTTTTTTTATTGTATATTTTATTTAGATATAAAATTTGACATCTTATAATATAAGATATTATCTAATGTTATCTTTTCTATGACTACTACAATATTATTTACTACCTACTGACTAAAATTTGGACTTTACAACATTAAGACATAAATCCACGAAAAACTGCAAAAGACTTTTAGCCTCCTTAACATTTACAGGGAGTTCATTGAACATTTATTTTTTGTTTGATAGCATTGCAACTGAGTACTTGCTGGTTACCAAATAGACTAGACTATTATGTAATACTTTATGGATCATTTCCTTGTTTTCTATGTCTACGGTTATATCGTCAAACGAAGTACTCGGTAGGCAGTGGCAGGACCACAAAGTCCAAACAATAAAAATATCCAATACAGAAATAACTCTTTTATTGGAATCCATTGTTATTTCGTCTACAAACGCTGGAATTTCACGGGCGAACACAAACACTACATCCAAAATGAATTAGAACTCACATATTTCAGGCATTTTACGATGCGACCTGTCAAAATAAATGTTAGTGCTGCCATACCAAAATAAATTCCATCGGTTTAGGCCAGAACAATACAAGAAGAATTTAAAGTACCTTTCATGTACCTACCAACATTTTTAAAGTTCAGTTGAAATTAATTCCTTACATAGTGGGATATACATGTTTGGGAGGGAAATTAGAAATTACTAGGTAATAATAATTATCGGTGAATGCTCTCTTATAAACGTGGTTCACGAACTAACGAAATAATGGTTCTTGCAATTGTGATTGATAATCTCTTTTGTGACTAAATGTGTTTTAAATTTTACACAACTGGTAAAGAATCATTTATGTATGTTTAGGTTAATTATCAGTTGTAAAATTTTAAACACGTTTTTTAGTAAGGGGTAGGTACGTATCAAACTCTTTCATTTCAATTTTTTTTCATATATTTCCGATGTTTACAAAATTCGCATTTTGAAATGATTAACTGTCGATTCAGGAGGTTGCTGACGGTTTCACCTTTTCCTCGCATTCGATAAATGCTGGCGTCCCTCAGGGATCGGTTCTGTCGCCGACTTTGTTTTTGGTGCATCAATGACCTCTTGTCATGTGCACCAATTCATTGTTACGCGGATGGCAGTATAGTCCATGATAGCTTTTTGTTTGACACAAACCCCTCATGGCTCGGAGGGCTTTGAAGCAAAGAATGGACGGTTACCTTGAGAGTGTTTTCTCTTGGGGTAAGAATAACCTCGTCGAATTTAATGTTTCAAAGACCCAATCATGTCTGATTACTTGCAAAAGAAATCAAAATGAAAATCAAGTCTCCTTCAACGGAAGCAATCTTCCGATCAGGCCCTCTATCGATATGCTTGGTGAAACTCTCATCGAAGCCAGAGTTAAGTTAGCCTCTCAGAAACTGGGCGTACTGTACAGGGTCCGCAGATACCTTGATAGTACCACCTCTGGCCTGGAGTCCCAAAATACCTTAAAAAACCTCGACTCTGTGCAGAAACGGGCGGTCCGTTTGATAGATTCTCCTAACTTAACAAACGGATTGCAATCTTTAGAGCACAGGCACAGGTGGGAATGCTGTCCTTGTTCTACCGGTATTACAATAGAAGATGCTCCGAGGAACTAGCATCATTGATCCCCTCGGCACCGGTGCATAGTCGGGAAACACGCCAAACACGCCAAACACGCGCCCAACATTTGTACACGGTTGACATTAGTCACATAAGAACGGGTCGTTTCTATTTTTTTTTACATGAGCTCCACACAGGAGGCCCAGAGGAAAATAATTTCCCTCAGGGCCTATGTCATCTTTGGGGATGCTGTGTGGAGGGTTTTTTTTTAGGAAAGGAAGGAGAGGGGATTTCTGGGAAGGAAGTGGGTTTAAGGGATGGGTAGGAATCTGGGGTTCAGTGTGTCTTGGTCATCCGCCTCCAAGACCTAAACAAACCTCACCCCATAAACCCGGGCACCCCTGCTAATGGTATCTATGACTCGTTCTTGAGTTCAACAGCTCGGCTGTGGAACGATTTGCCGGCCTCCGTGTTTCCTCCCTCCTACAACATGGGTCACTTCTTCCTCTCCTCAAAAAGACCCTACACACAGCATCTTCAGAGATGACATAGGTTCCTAGGAAAATTATTTTCCCCAGGGCTTCATGTGTGTAGGTAGTGAATGTAAAAAAAAATTGTTTATTTATTTTATTTTTTAAATATTTTTTTAAGTAGTTGTAAAGAATGGGACCTTACAAGGGTGCAAAGTTCTAAGGTCACATTATACATGGTTTTGAACATAAGTAACTACCTTTGTTAAAATCTTACTAGAGGAAAATTATGAAGCAATATCTGGAAGAAAACACAATGCAAGTTTTAATCCTTGTTAGGCTGCAACATTGTATCTATTTTCTTCCTTCCCATACTCATAATCGTTATATTATATTAATAGTTCGATTTTTAATGGTTTTGAAATTTTTGTCACAAAAGATGAACAAAACGATGGGGGACAGCTAGAGCGGACGATCTCCAAAAGGATATCAGAACACTTTCGAGCATGCAAACTCAACCACCCCGACAAATCGGCAATCGCCGAGCAATCGAAACCGGCCATTACTTTCTTTTTGTTCCTGAAGACCTAAAACTCATAGAGAACGCCTGATTACGGAAGCAATTGAAATTTATAAAAATCCAATTAATATCTATTAATAGAGACGACGGACCTTAGCTCAATAGTTCTTGGTATCCGGTAATTGAAGCCAAAACGCCAAAGCTAAACGCAGAAAACCATTTAGATTGTAATACCAGCTCATAAATGAGTGGAGCAGGCAACACTATATCGCTTCTACGTACATAAGCACACACCTCACCACTATCAATTACACATCTGCCCTGATGACGAACACTGCAACGCTGTCAGAAACATTGGCTAAAAAAGAAAGTAGCGCAACACTACATAACACCCCAAAAATAAATAACAAAAAAAAACGATTGGGTGTTCAACTTATTTATGTATGTGACAATCAAAAAGATTACTTTTCATAGCTGAAAATTGCTTTGGTAATAGGATAAACGAGAACATTGACTAAGCAGATCATTTTTGAAAGGTGATATTATCATGTGATGAAAAAATAATAGAAAACAAGCAAGATTAGTTTATATTTGAGGCTGGCCTTTTTCATTACTTTTAATGATGATTTAATAGTATTATTATTTTAAACTAGCTGGTTCCCGGCATGCGTTGCTATGCCATTTAATAAACTTTCCCTCTCAGATTTCCCTCCGCCCTCCCGGGTTCCCCTCCCCCCTTCCGCGAACCCCGTACCCGAGTTTCCCTCTATCCACCCCTCTGTCCCCTCTCGCATTCCACACATTCAGTCTTGGTACATTCAGCTTTCAAACAGCTCGCGTGCCACCTATTTTTTTATACAAATTTCAATGTGCTAGAGCTAACCAGTAGTTTTATACAAACCTTGTCCTGACAATAACGAATTCAAAAAACAAAGAATTAACCAATTTGGTGCAGTCGTTCGGAAGTTATGCGTGTACATACATTTCGGCGATTCATTTTTATTTATATATATATATATATATATTTTATTTATATATATATATATATATATATATATATATATATATATATATATATATATTTATGTCATACCACATTTTGTGGCTCATCTTAGAAGAAGCCACTTAAGTTGCTCATTCTTTCGCATGTAATATATACTTACGTAGATGAAGTACCAACATGCTGTCTTTTAAATTTTGTTTAAAATATGGTCAGCTATAATATGTAATCAAAAATTATGTTTATTTATTAAAAAAAAATATCTTAAAATAACGTGCATTCCTTGATCTATTTTAAGAACACACTTACCGCATCACGCTACGTTGCCAAGTTTAATGCTACATATACATACCAATATAGTTCATATGAAGGTAGGTTGACAGAACAGGTCGGATGTTGCTTATTCACACATTTATTATTTCAAGCGGCCGTTTTTGATTATTGGCGCGTTTTTTTAAAATTGGAGTATGATTTGCTAATTAATATTGTTATTTATTTGGTGTTTACGGTTGTTTTGTGTTAAGGTTTATTTTAATATTATCACAAATAAAATTAGGTATTTAAATACATATTGGTGTAGTTTCTTTTATTTGCTACATAATTATTTTATCTTAGTTTTATTAGTGTTTTCGAAAAATTATGAATAAACTTATTAGAAATATATTACAAAATTTACTTTGTTCATTGATTCGTACGCTTCTTTAAGTTGTAGGTTGGTTTGCAAATTATAATTTTTAATATGTTTATTAATTTCATGTTTACATACAGTTTTATTAAAATGTGTGTAAAATGTAATTTTTATATAATGTTTTATATTATCATGTTATACCTACTTATCTTATCTTATCTTACCCTATAATTATTTTTACACGTGTAAGCATTGTCTCCAGTTGTATGACACATAGGTAGGTACCTACCTTCCACCAATTTTATACACGTATTCTAATTTTATTATTTTCTATAGTATACATTGTACAACCAACGTCTCTACAATAGGCCGCCCCAAATGGTTTGACTAGGTGTCGCATCTGGGAGAGGGTGGTTGAGGGAGACCTTTTAACCTCTTCAGCCTGGCTCTCTCGACTCATCACCTTGCACCGCAGTAGAAGGGATAGACCCATATGCCCGTTACCGACACACTAATCCCAAGATTAGTGTCGGTGTGTGTGTGTATTAGAGCACAGGCGTCTGGTTTGAAAGCTGTCATTGTTCTACTGGTATTTCAATGGAAGATGCTCCGAGGAACTAGCGTCATTGATCCCTTTGGCACCGGTCCCTTTAGTCGGGTAACACGTCAAACGTGTGCCCAACATTTGTCACATGAGAACGGGTCATTTCTACGACTCATTTTTGCCTGCCTCTGTGTGTCCTCCCTCCTACAATACGGGTCTCAAACGTAACTTTCAACATTTCAAGGGTGATAAAATAAAAACGATCATTTTGAAAAAAAACTATTTAATTTGAATTTTTAAAAACAAAAAATATTACTATACATACTAAAAAAAGTGTGTAATCATTTGAAAAATAACATAACACAATAAAAAAATAATTATAGCCTAATAACTTTATATTCACAATCATTATAAAAACAGCATAATATAATAAAAAATTAAATCATAATTAAAACCAAATAACTTTTTATTATACATCGTTCACGAAACATTTAGCGTTGTACATTACAGAAGAATCCTTCGTTTTTTTTTTATTTAACAAGGGATATCAAATTATACCTTGCACATAAATTTAACAAAAACTAAAATAAATTATAACCCTCCACAACCAATATCATGATGAAAGATAAAGGGGCCTTATTCGCCCGGTACTCTGTATGCCAGTATTACAAAAGATAAAATATATGGAACTGCTATAACGACTGCCAATGATCAAACTATGGAACAAGCCAACAGCTACTTTACGATTGCTTCACGCTTTATATCAGCTGTAGTGGAATCGGAGTCGATACCTTTGGATCGTTCAATCGTTGAAGCCGGTATAGCGGTCTCTTAATCAATACAATTCATTTGAATTCAAGTTAAGCATCCTGGAGGTAGAATTCTCTTTTTCTCTGCAAATCCTTAGGTAAGGGCAATTTCTTGACACGGTGATTATTAATAAATGTATTAATTTGCTTCCATGACCTCATTGACAATATTCCTGTTTGTTTTTTTATTTCGTTTATTTTCGTAGCGCCAGGATCAATCCCTTCGATGAAATAATTTGCAAAGTTTTTATAAAGTTCATCTTTTTCTTGATTAAGCCACCTCCTTCTAACTATAATTTTTTTTGCCATATTCCCATCAAGTAAATTACTTGGTAAAGACTCTTGGTCATTTTCTAAGCTATTATCCAACGTAACATGATCCACATTTTCTTTATGTGATTCTTCAGGTTGAGGGACGGAATCTATTTCATTTTGTAAAGTTGTTGTAATGTTCGTTCCATTATCAGACTGTGATCGGCAAGATATTTTTCCCTCAGCTAATTGCAGTAAATTCAAGCCAACTTTACCTTTCTCAAGAGCTAGTTGTGGTATCATGTAATTCCCTTTATGTGTACCTGGTGTATGCCCTAAGAAATGAGACAAAGCGTTTACATAAGCATTATTCTTTCCAGCTACTTGGCTCATGGTTGCAACATGGTGTCGCAGCCCAGTTGAAGTTATATGATCTGAATTCACAAAGGAAAACTTGTGTCTTAGTTCCCTTAAAATTTGCGTGCCACAAAAATAAGGTTCACCTCCTAGTTTTGGGAATAAAAATTTGTTTTCATTTGGAATTCCAACTAAATTTCTGTACGCAAATATAGTGTCTACATTTTTTTTCATCTGATTTCGAAGAAGTATTGGAACTGTTCTCCCCCTTTTTCCTGGGATATGGAAGCAATATAATGTATGTATAGCATTTTGCTCCTCAGAACTCATGATTTCCAATATTTCTTCAGGAATGTCTTGTTTTTCACTTTGGCTGGCTATATAATTTTCTAATGGAGCTCTTGCAACTTCTCCTGCCCTCCTCCTATTAAAAATTATAATATGAGCAATTGTTATTTTACATAGCTCCTCATAGGCGATATAAGACTTTTCACATTCAAATCGTTGAGCTATATTCACTTCTAGTTTCATAACTTCCGTGCATATTTTTTTTATATCAGTAGTTAAAGGCATGACATCAGTTTTCAGCATTTTTTGAGTTTTCCTTGATTTTTCAGCGTTAGTAGAAATTTCAAATTTCCAAGCGTGACCAAAGATTATTTTAAATTCAGACAACTTGTTTTTTATAACATCTTTGGATGAAGTGGTCAGCACAGGATTCTGTATTGTTTTACGCATCAAAATATCAGCACAATCTTTTATAGCTGTACAAAGTCGTTGAGGGATGCTAGGAATTTTTACAGAACCTGTACTTTCATCGTAACCACTATTTATTTTGACAGCGTCCATAAAAACATTAAAATGTATAGGGTCAAATGCAAGGTCAAATGAGGATATTGCAGGATTTTTTTCTTTGATGACCATGAACAGTCTAGCGAGATCTCTCATCTTGGATGTAATGTGTGTTTTCAAATGATGTTCTTTATGATTGCTTAATAGTAGGGAACCATATGCACAAATTAATGGCTCAGACTTTGCAATTTTTGCAATAGGATCATTTTTGAACACAGGAAATATCTGAGATCTTAAAGATTCAGTGATCTCAGAATTGTCTGGGGATAATAAAATAGCGGATGATTTTAACACTCTGCAGCGTTTTAGTGGATTTCCTTCATGTGATTGTTTTCTATTTGAACATTTTTTCAGGTGTCTATAGAGTAAACTTCTTTTGAATGTGCCACAGCATTCTATACAAACCGCATAATCTTTAGCTGTCGCAGTCGTTCTTGGGCGGCGATTCGGTAGTATTATTCCATTAACTCTATTTATCGCGTCCTGCTTATATAGATAATTGCCTCTATTTCTTATTTTCTTCGAAATTAATTCACACTTTTTTTTTCGTTCGCGCAGATCGGGATCTAAAATTTTATTATATTCAATCACTTCTGCCTCTAAGGGATGTTGGATTGTGATGTGGCGTACAAAGTTGGTTATCAGCTTGAAGCAGTATGGACAGAAGTTTTTACGGTCATAAACTCTTGGTTTTTTACTAGCTAAATCAGATGTACATTGTTTTGAAGTTGATGACACATAGCAGTCCGTTTTCTCCTGCTTCCCTGGATGATCGCTGGTATATGAATCTAAAATTTAAAAATGCAATAACATTTTATAACATATTTAATAAATTAAATTTGTGTGGAAAATTATACAGAGTGAATTATACAAAGTTACCACACAAACTTAAACCAGCGATTCCTGAGCATATGTGGTGTGTCAGTCATTTTATTATGGGATGACTTCTTTGTTCGATAAACTTAAACTGTATTCACGCAAGCTGTCCCGCTACAGCAGGGTTTCCCGACCCCGTGAACGGTTCGTATGTTCCCACCACTATTCGACAGAGACAGAATTCTTTCATAAACATTAATTAAAAATGTGAATTATTTTTATTTATTTGTTAGAGTTTTAAGTTTTTAAGTGCGTAGGTTTATTAAATACGTTTGTATGTTTGCGATATTGTTTGTATGAGTGGTTCCTTTGCTGACAGTACTTCGCAACTTGTCTAGCGGCCGCGGCGTGCCAGACTGTACTCTTCACGCTAGCCTGGAACGGGAAGTGCTATTCACTATTGCACATCACGCATTGTACTGCAGATTTTGTTCAAGGTAAGATAGAAGAACTAGAGTTAGAAATTTTGGACCTTAAGAATGATATTTAGCTAAAATCCTTAATATCAGAGGACTTTTGGAATACAGTGGACAGAGAAAAGTTCCCATTTTTGAAAAAAGCCGCATAAAAAATTGAATCATTTTTCAGTTCGACATATTTATGCGAATCCTTGTTTTCAAACATGAACTTAATAAAATCAAGATATAGATCTCGACTCACCGATGAGCATCCTTATGATTGTTTGCTAACAGGATTATCGTCATACCCTCCTAATTATGAGGCAGTGGCCAATGATATGCATTGCCTCAGATCACATTGACATATTGATATTATATTTTTTTTATAATTGAAACGTTGCTTGAAAATGGCTTTATCCGTGTTTGGTGACTAGATCTGAATCGCCGGGTATGCTTGAAAATGGCTTTATCCGTGTTTGGTGACCAGATCTGAATCGCCAGGTACTTCCCAACCTTCCTATTCGCCACCTCCTTCCCCTCCCCACTACCTTCAGCCTCACAACATACCCCGATTGGGGATTCCATGGTGTCACTGGCTCCAGACGGGAGCAGTTGAGATTTTTGTGCGGTATACCCGGTAAAAAAAAACTCCACACAGGAGGCCCTTAAGAAAACGATTTCCCTCAAGGCCTATGTCATCTAAGATGCTGTGTGGAGGGTCTTTTTGAGGAGAAGAGGGAGTTAACATTGGTCTTGAAGAGACCCATGTTGTAGGAAGGGGAAACAGAGGTCGGCAAATCGTTCCATAGCCGAGCTGTTGAGCACAAGAACGAGTCGAAGAAGCGACCAGTTCTCATGTGACAAATGTCAACCGTGTACATATGTTGGGCACGGGTTTGGCGTGTTTCCCGACTATGCACCGGTGCCGAAGGGATCAATGATGCTAGTTTCTTGGAGCATCTTCCATTGAAATACCGGTAGAACAAGGATAGCATTCCTACCTGACGCCTGTGCCCTAAAGATTGCAATCCATCTGTTAAAATGGGAGAATTTATCAATCAATCGGATCGCCCGCTTCTGCACAGAATCGAGGTTATTTTTCAGATATTTTGGAGCTCCAGACCAGAGGTGGCTGCCAAATTCAACTGTGGGGCGGACTTGCGATTTGTACAAGGCTAGCAGTTGTGTACTATTAAAGTATCTGCGGGCCTTGTACAGTACGCCCAGTTTTTGAGAGGCTAGCTTTACTCTGGCTTCGATAGAGCCCCCAAATCTGAGCTGGTCACTTAGAGTTACATCGAGCATATCAATGGAGGGCCTGTTCGGAAGGTTGCTTCCGTTGAAGGAGACGAGATTTTCATTGCGATTGCGAGACGTAATAATACATTAAATACATTTCTCTGTGTGTATGCAATTTGAATAATAATTTTATTATTTTGAAACATTTTTGTTTATTATTTATTAATAAATTATGGGAAAATGAGAAGTTATGGGAGGAGTTTGTCGATTAAAAATATGTGGTGCCCGCCACCCTACCGATATTTTAGAATGTGCTCTAGAGTACAAAAAGGTTGGGAACCCCTGCGCTACAGCATAGCGTTTACATTACCAAGTTGGAAATTTGAAACGAGCGCTTACCATGCGCTTATCACATATATGATCAGGAATCATTGGTTAACGTTTGTCAGATAAAGGGGTTTGTTTTACCTACCAGAATCAGACGAAATTCTCGAGGGTAACTTGAATAAGTCATCACTGCCGGACGTCACACTTGCTTCTAAAATAAAGCATAATAATGTAATATTCGAAATAAAACAATTCATATTACGTAACGTAATATTCCGCATCACTATCGTTAATTGCTAAAACATTTCACAATAATAAGTAACGTAATGTTGGTATGTAATGAAAAATACCTAAGATTATTGTATATTATCAGTAATTATTATGTACATAGCTACCTGAATCTGAAGAGTTTGCAAATAGATCATCCAGTTTTTCCTCCATTTCATTAATTACGGCTCTTTTATCCTCTGAAATTGGCGAACTTTCACTTGTACTACATATATTTTTATCTATAAAATAACAAAACACATTAAAAATCATAAACATAATAAAACAATAAGCATAATTATCATACTTATGTGAAAATCAACAAGAATTATTATTAAAATATCAGTGAAAAGCGTTTTTATAGAAATCATAACCTAAAATGTAATTTTACCTAAAAAAACATTTGGTAAATATCGGTTCGGACTGGCCACGATTATTACGAATAATTTTTAGAAAAACACTTTAGATTCGCCTTAATTACTTAAAAAGGAAACTTTTTATTATATAATAAAAATTATTCGTAATAAGCGTGGCCAGTCCGAACCGATAATCACCAAACATTTTTGGTATGTCATTGATTGTAATAATTCATTATGCAACACAATATTTAAGGTTATATGATAAAATCTTACCGTTAATTGAAGAATCCATTGATATTGCAATAATGGTACCTTCGCCAGCGCGACATTTTATAAAATGCGAAAGGAAAGGATTCATATGATCCACATTGATCCACATCCACACACGAATCGGCGGCGCCATAAATATACCAAATACCAATCTAGCGCAAATATCAACTAAATCACCGAGACAGTGTTGCCAACTTTATTTTGACCAATTCACTACCGTAACCCATCAGAAAACAACTAAATTTGGCTATCCCTCAAACCACCGTATTATGCCAGTAAGTTAATACCTAAATATTAGTTTTTTACAGTGACTACCGCACAAGAGTCCCAACTGTTCCCGTCTGGAGCCAGTGAGACTATGGCATTCCCGGTATGTTATGAGGCTGAAGGTAATGGATAGGGGAAGGAGGTGGGGAAGATGAAGGTTGGGAAGTACCTGGCTATTCGGATCTGGTCACTAAACACGGCCAAAGCCATTTTCAAGCAACGTTTCAATTCTGAATGGTGGTCTTACACCAGGGTAATACTGAGAGTATCTTCCACTCTGGAACGTGCCGCAAATATACTATATATTATTTTAAATGAATTAATTGTGAAATAACACAAATTAATCAAATAAAATTTGAGACCTGCGGATTGTGAGTCAATGGTCTTACTCCTGGACTATGTAGGCCGTATATTGTAATTTATTTTTAAATTATTGTTTATTTTTGTTCATAATATTTTTTATAAAATACACCCAAACAACAATAAAACACCTTTTTATTATCTACTACAATACAACTAGAGACAATGCCTTTGAAAAATAGTCACGCGTAAAGTAATTACCTAGGTACAGATCATTTTTTTAAATGAAAAACTCTAAACAAATTAATATAACTGTATGAAAAAACATATTAAATGAGTACCTAATATATTTCTGAAATTTTTAGAAAACCCTGTATAGATATCATCACATTACAACTGACTATGCTTTCGGAACGCAAAAGACAAATACATAATTACGAAGCAAATATTTTATTTATTAAAGAAAAACTACATAAATGTGTATTAAAATACGAAATAATATAAAACTTGTAATAAAAACAAAAACCATTAACACAAAATTAATAACGATATTATAAAAGCAATTCGTAAATCAATCTTCAATTTTAAAAAAGGGCGCGAATAGCCGGTAAATATTATAATATAATGTCTGTTCTTCTAACAGTCCACCGCGAGCGCTCGACAGTCTGGCTACCTATGTAGGAATACAACATATTATAACATTCCGGCAAACATATAACATATCGCAAAAAGATTCAATCTGACTTAGCAATGTCATGCGATAATAGATTTTGAGGAATTTAACCATTGAGTTCAATATCGCAAAGCATTGATAAACGACTTGGAGTTTGAATGATATTGTATGACGAGAACATCCGGCAACGTCGCATGCCGTGATGTTATAGATGCGATAAAAAGTGTACCCAATTGATGTTCTAAGTATGGATGAATATTTACTGATAAAAAACGCATTCCGGAGCATTAACGGTCCACGTAAAAATGTCATTTATTCACTCAAAAATTTTTTTTACACCGTTCGACTCGTCTCATCGAGTTTGATATGATGGACTTAAAAAAAAAAAAACGATGAGCCACTAAGTGCCCAAATGAGCCAGTAAGTCGAAATGATCAAGAAGTTCCGGTAATTAAAGGACGCTTTGAGCCACTAAATGCCGTAACATAAACCTATATATATATATATATATATATATATATATATATATATATATATATATATATATATATATAGATAGATAGATAGATAGACAGATAGATAGAAGATAGATAGATAGATTATGCTTGTCATAAATATTATACCTCCGCTTTAAAACTATTATTATTATGTTTAATTAAATGAAGACAATATTAGCGAAACTCAATCGAAAATCTGAGACAGAAAAATCAGAAAAGATATTGGCTCCGCTGGGACTCGAACCCAGGACCCTTTGCTTACATGGCAAGAGCTCTACCGATTGAGCTACGGAACCCATATGAAATTCGGTCACTTTTAACTGTATCATAATATGTGCGTTAAGAGAATGAAGATAATGTTGGTAGTTCTTACTATGATACAGTTAAAAGTGACCGAATTTCATATGGGTTCCGTAGCTCAATCGGTAGAGCTCTTGCCATGTAAGCAAAGGGTCCTGGGTTCGAGTCCCAGCGGAGCCAATATCTTTTCTGATTCTTCTGTCTTAGATTTTCGATTGAGTTTCGCTAATATTGTCTTCATTTAATTAAATATTATAATTTGCGATTTTACTCATAAAGTTTTAAAAAAATAAAATAACTATTATTATTATTTATTTCCGTTGTAACCTCTCCCTTCTTCTCATAAACGATGCATTAAACAGAAAGAGGTAAAAACAACGGAGCTCTCAGCAGCAGAACAATAGAGACACCTACGTTTATTATTGTTGCATTTGTTTGCATAAATAATGTGAGAACTGGGAACATATGTAGGAACAATTGTGGAAACTAAACTCAAGGTGAATATTTAAAATTGCATCGTGCACTGCTAGAAGCCATTTCATTTTTAGAACTAAATCCAATTAAAATGTCCACTCGAATTGAAGCACGTTATACATCAGAATAACATGTACGTGTACGAGCTCTGGCACCATGAAATTTGTATAAAAAATTGCAATAGGTGGCACGCGAGCTGTTTGAAAACTGAATGTATCGGAAATGAATGTATGGAATGCACGACGGGGGAGGAAAACCCGGGAGGGCGGGGAACTCGGGAGGGGGGAGGGGAACTCGGGATGGGGATCCGCGGGAGGGGGGAGGCGAATACGGGAGGGGGGAGGAGAGCTCGGGAGGGGGGTTCGCGGGACGGGGGTAGAGTGAGGAGAGGGAAGGTGGAGGAGGAGAAGCGGGAACGCGAGAGGACGAAGAGGACGCGGGAGAGGAAGGGGAGGAGAAAGGTGAACGGGACGAATGGGAAAGGACGCGCAGGGAGAAACAATTTCTTTAATGGCGTAGCAACGCATGCCGGGTACCAGTTAGTCAATCAATTAAACTCGATATAGGTAAAATAAATAAATCTTTGTTTAAAAAATGCTAAAAACAACACAATTTCCAAAAGCTCTCGAAAAGTTATGACGTCATCGGAATCCACGCCACAGTGAGAAATACAACTGATTTGGATACATGTGACGTCACATGCATCCCCGGTGCAAATTGGGCCTTATAGGCGAGTTTTAAAAAGCATTTAAATATAAATAAATCGCGATATAAAAAAACTGATGAATTCCTTATTGTAGTACCTACTACTTACCTAACAATCTACAAAAAATAGTTGCATATTATTATGTTCCATGTTCCAATCCGTCAAGAATTTGACCGCGTTCTTGCCAAATTAATATCGAGACTATCGACCAACCAGTTTCCCATAAAATGTAGTTATGTAGTTACAAGGTGATTTGTTTGCATATTTGTTTTCGGAATGCACTGCACGCTTGGTAAAACAGTAACCATATTAATAATCAAGTGATTCAATGACGTGACAGAACTGATAATTATAAATTATGAAGGTGTCTTTCATTTATGAATAATATAATAGATTCATTAAAAATTAGCAAACAATTCATAAAGAAGGTATGAAGAAAATCCTTATATTTTTCTGTAAGGCCAATAAGCATTGTAACTGGTAAAGGAAGGACGATAGTACACTGAATGCTGTAGAAATGAGATCCTAAAGAATGTGTGATAAAACCAGGTATCATAAATTAATATTTATTTATTTAATTTCAACGGTATACATATACCATAAGAACTGATTACATGTCACAAAATAATGAAAAATAATAATACAGAAATAATAAAAAAAAAAAGTTTAACAGATGATTGTGGCATTTGAATTAGAAATGACACCAGATAGACAATTACATACAAAAATCTATAGTACAAAATAATAGAATTAATTTTGACTGAAAAGGTTTGATAGCATAGCCCTCTTGTACCTACCTTCCGTGCAGTTAAATAGATCTGCAACATCTGCATATCTATTAGTAACATCATGTAACCTAGGTAAAAGGGAGTGTTTAGTATACTCAGTCTTATTATTGTTACATTTAAACAGGATTTTAGATGTGAAGATATGATGAATATGATATGACCATATGTCTCCTATTTTAGGGACCCTGACCCATTGTCCCAAAGGAAAGCGTCGGAATGCAGAAATGTCCATTTTTCAGAAAGCGGACCACTTAAGCATCAAATTGAATTTTGCAAAATATTACTTCAAATATTAGTAGATCAAAAACTATCTTAATTGTAAAGAGTGTAATCTATGTTAATTTGAAAGTCAACTGGTGTCGCCAATTACATAAGTCATAAAATACATTTCCTCTACTTAGCGGGTATCGTGGATCGTGGATCGTGGATCCAAGGTCTAGAGATGGTCCCGGTCTACCAAATCAGCATTGTGAAACGCCTTATCGGAAAAATTACTTTCTGTGAGCAAATGACGTGATGGTTAGTTATCTTGACGTAGCGTCGTTTTGTGAGAAGTTGGGATTGAAAAGTGCACTAAAAATCTTTAAAAAAATTAAAAACTGAATACCATTTATTGGATAACCAAGGTCACCCAGGTCTGCCATAGGTCACCCAAGTGGTTCTCTACATTTGGTGACTTAGCAGGGGTGCCCGGGTTCATGGGGTGAGGTTTGTTCAGATCTTGACGGCGGATGCCTCAACCCACCAGCTGCGTGGCAGGCCGTATCGAGAGTGTCTGGTTGAGGGTGGCCTTTTAACCTTTCCAGGCGGACTTTCTCGATCCATCGCCTTGCACCGCAGTTGGAAGAATGGATACATACATCCGTCACTCCTGGACACACTGACCCCCAGATTCCTACCCACCCCTCACATCTTTTTCCTTCCCAGAACTTCCTATACTTCCCTCCTTTAAAAGACCCTCCACACAGCATCCCCTAAGATGACATAGCCCTGTAGGGAAATTATTGTCCTCAGGGCCTCCTGTGTGGAGCTAATGTAAAAAAAAACATATTACCCGCTTTGGAAATATCCCTAAGAAGCCTTTCACCGGGCTATTAGATCCGTTAATATCGCCAGACATCGCTTCACAGACAACAGACACAATAATAGATTATTAATAACGCCATTACCTTACTCCGAATACGAAACGAAGTAAATTTCCTATTTAAATTCATTTAAGGGTAAGCTTGGAAATATGGCTGCCATTATATTCATAGCATTCGCCTTTGGCTTTCATTAAAAGCAATTTTGTCATGAGCTTACCGTTCGCGGAATAAAAACTTTACGAGTATATAATGCCCGTTTCCACTGAATATATAATACATTAGAAATGCTTTCCTTATTGACTTAGAAATAATTTAGTAGGCGCTGCGTCTTTTTATATCGTTATCCCATTTGACCTAAACTAAAAATTCTGGATGACGATAAATCACAGTCCTGTTATTGAAATTTATGCAAATAATTGTCTGACTTTTGGTTCACGAAACACGCCTACATTGCATTTCTTGTGTTCTTTATTCTATGTCCGTTTCGTATTTCCTTTGCAAAGTCGCAGTCGTGGCTAAATATGAATGATGAATTCTATACAAATTTAATGAAATTTATTTTGTTAACTGTGCCTGAGAAGGAAAAGTTCAGGTTGTGCTTGAGAAGTAGCTTGGTTTTTAAGATATTTAAAAAACGAAAAACACATATTTTTGGGCATAAACCTAAATAAATTTGAAATTAAATAATTAGGTATCGCGTTCAACCATTATAGCTGACTGACACAAAGAAACGATCGTACCTTCACCTTTAGCATTTTAAATATCCATACGTACATCCCATAATTTTATATTGAATATTAATGATTGATTCGCTTATGTAAAACCTAATAAATCCTTTAAATATCCGTAAATACTCCGAAGAATGTCTTTTGTTGTTTTGCTATAAAGTATTTAAAAATAAAACAAAACAAAAATGGACCCAAAGAAGAACCTTTCGGTAATCCACAACAACATTTTAAAAATTCTTACCTATAAAAAGGCAGGAAGCCGGTGAGAGCACATTTTCTGAGCCCTCCCGATTGCTGATTTGAATGAAGGCGAGGAAGCCATATGCCACCATCAGACCGGAGACGTAGCACATTAGAGCCTTCCCATGAAGGTTTCGCAGTTCAGGGATTATCGCGTACACCAGGAAGGTCGCCAGCAGGAAAGGAATGGAAATAATCATCCCTGAAACAAAACAAAAACTTTTTTAACAAATTAATAACAGTTAGATATCACCGGCAATACAGGCATCCGGAACGTCGGTGTCTGTAGCTATCCACGCAGCGCAGGACCGCGAGGACCACGAGGAGTGGAGAGCATTGTTCACCAGTGAAATTGGATTGGGGTCACCATCCTCAGCAATGAAGAAACGAATATACAGGAATTAATCAATTCTGGCTTTACTGACCATCTACGTTAGAGTTTCAATATTATTTTTATACCTCCTTTTATTATTGAACAATCAATAACAATCGACAAAACAATTTAATATTTACTATGGCTGTAATTTGTTTGGTATTTCAAAGTTCAATCGTGTGGAGAAACAAATAACACAGGTCTGTGACATTTTTTTTCTTTAAAATAAGAGGCAATTCACATGTACTTTTGGTTGCCGAATTCGGGAAAATTATCAAAAAAATTCCATCACATAAGGTTTTTCCGCAAAACGTGAAATACTGTGGGATTGCCTATCTTAAGGCGCATAACGGGATTTATTGCCGAAATATATTTTTTTTATTAATTCCAACATATTATAAGATAATGTTATGTTTGAAACAAAACATTTAGTAACTCATGACGATAAAATTAGTCAGCGTTGAATCATACATCAGGATTTTCCATAGTAAGCATGATGAGAGAATGCCGGAATTCCCAAGGTGCCCACTTCCTTCCATGCCCTTTCATTTATTTATTTCTGTTCCAACTTTCATAACATGCGTTTCAAAAATTACTTCAAGAGGTTGTGTAAATTCTTTTGAGAGTTTTCGCTATTTTGGTGAATTTGTAGTGAAAAAATAACAAAGAAATATTACTGATTTTGTTTAAAAAGTGTATTTTGAAGATAGGGGACCAGGACAAATCTTGGGCCCCGCATGGAGTTGGTTCAGAGTATGTTGAAGGACTTAGAATGTGGTCAAAAGGTAAAGTTAAATCCTTTCATTTTGGTGTTCCTACGATCTGGAGAGAGCCTCGAAACCACAGCGATGACTGCTACTTTGGTCCGTGCAATGTGCAAGGGTATAGTACCAAAAATAAAAAACAAATTTGTTACCCAAACATGGATTCGGCACTCCGCCCAGTGCCTTACGGATCTGGCATTCCTATACCACAAGCACCCCAA
Source organism: Limnephilus marmoratus (assembly GCA_917880885.1). Taxonomy (NCBI): domain Eukaryota; kingdom Metazoa; phylum Arthropoda; class Insecta; order Trichoptera; family Limnephilidae; genus Limnephilus; species Limnephilus marmoratus. The sequence goes on along the minus strand of OU862919.1, from coordinate 20,720,978 downwards.
AGCCTAGACGATTTGCCATCATCGGAAAGTGAATCAGAATTTTTTTTTTAAATCTGGGATGCTTAAAAAGTTTACAACTCCATTTTTTTAACTCCCATTTGGATTACTTTCCGGAAAATCTGGGTGCAGTTAGTGAAGAGCAAGGTGAGAGGTTTCACCAAGAAATCAAGGAAATGGAAATAAGGTATCAAGGTCGATGGGATACAAATATGACGGGCGACTACTGCTGGATGCTGCATAGGGAAAATACAACGTCCCACAAAAGAAAAAGCCAAAACGAAGCATCAAAACTAAAAAAAGCAGATTTTATAAAGATTTATAATTGTATATATTGTAATTAAAATATTTTATGACTTAAAATTAATTAAATTCGTATAATTTTATGATTTTTTTTCTTTTGTACATTCCCTACAGAAGTCGTTTAAGGCGGGTTTGGCCTATATTTTAATTTCCACTTTACGGAAAATTCTTACGTGATGGGTCAAAATGAATGGCATATTCGAATTCAGCATACCGAAATACATATAATTCACCAATTACCATTTAAAAAAAAATTTTAATGTCAATTTGCAGACCTGCGTAATGTATTTCAACCCAAAGATGACTCTACTGCTGCTTTTCATACTAGTAGTTTTTCTGGGTTGTAATATTAATGTTAAGCTTTTGCATTTTACCTCGCCGGATGTTCTTTATCGGAAATGGATTCATAACTCCTTACAATGGGATATAGAGACTATATATATTTATCAATAGGTACGTGTATCATAAAATATAAAAATGAAGATAAAAAATCTTAAAATACACCTCCCTTGACAGTCGACAAAAGTAATTTCTCCGTGGACGCTTGGACGCCATAATCAGCACGCGAAATGAGTGTTGTAGCATTGAGTTGATAAAGAGAGTACTATAAATTCCCAATATATGATTCAGCAATCTGACATATATTTATAAACACGATAGACAGCAGCAATTTATTAGCATTTTTTTTTTTTTTTTTTTCATAAGAAGCAATTACTTTGTGGTTAGACATTATATTATAAAAATAAATAAAACACTTTGTATTTTAACCACGAATTTATTATATTACATATCGACCGGTTTCGCTTACATCAAGCTTCTTCAGGATATAAGTAATAATAACTCGAGTTATTATTACTTATATCCTGAAGAAGCTTGATGTAAGCGAAACCGGTCGATATGTAATATAATAAATTCGTGGTTAAAATACAAAGTGTTTTATTTATTTTTATAATATTAGCATTTTCCTCAAGTTGGCCAATGTTTTGAACACTGGAAAATTTGTACAATGAGCTATTTGAAACTTTACATCTGACGCTTTTGTAAATTTGTTTAATGTGCTGCATTCATCCTTTATCCGATATTTTATTTAATCGCGGTGCATTGGCAGTATTGTTTATGCTACACGAGACTGTAAGGTGTCGTATTATTTTTTTATTAATTCTTGATGCAGCGTTTTTGGTTGCTAATGCATTTGTATTTTGACAGTTTAAAAAATATATATAATGTCAATTTTATCACTTTAATGAATCTTACATTATAAATTGTTGTTTATATTATGGAGAATGCCACCGGACAGTTGACATTACAAAAGTGGTTATTCAATAGCTTGGTTGAGAGATTGAGGATCCTCCCGTCATTACTCCTTTAGGTTTTCTATTATTTCAATATTACTTCTGTTTTGCTTTGACTAACTACACAGCTCTTTAACTTTAGCATGATGCCTTCACCACTTAATTTATTGTTTTTGGTTAGTTGCTTATAAACCATTTATGCACACGTATTTAACTTCAGACTACATCAAAGGTACCTACTTGTACTTATTTTGCAATGATATAAAACATTTTATAATATGCATTACATATTAATCAGGTCGGTGCCTACTTCATTTTATGCAGGCCCCTTAACACAGGTTAGCAAGGAAGAAGGAACACATAATTGAAACACAGTCCCAAAGGGATAACTAATTCATTGTTGGTTTGTTGTGAGTTTCGAGTTCTGTCCATAACAGTTTTCTTAACTTTCAAGACTGCCAGAGCGTTATACTCAAGAGAATAGATGGAATTAATAGGACTTCAGAAAACAGAAGAAGATATGCAGTATCTTAATGGATCTCTGAAAGGAAAGTACACACTTAGCAAAAATTTATATATATTTTTATTTGTTTAAAAATTAAATGATAAAACAATAAAACATTTTCACATATATAGTATGATACATTACATCACCAAAGGCGGCTGCCTGTTTCATGGTGACCAATGGAATATGGTTACTTTGTGGTGTCTAGTGAGAACAAATGAATTTATATATAAAATGAGAATTATCACTTTTTTTTTACTTAAAAAATAGAAAAGAAAAGAGAAAAGAAAAGAGAATAGTTGTGCACAAGATTGTTAGATCATGTTCAAAATAATTCTTGTTTATAGCTTTATACTCGCATGTGTGCATGTATGCATACACGCGTAAATACATGTATATATACTACACCCTCACATACATATATGTATCCCCAAGCGTACACATGCATGCATACACAGGACATACATACGTACATATGCACATACCTATATTCATTTACGTATACATACAAATTAACACATATATACATATAGATAGGCAGTTGTTCTATCTGAGAATGAGAAACAGGCCACCAGCACTATCAAATTCACTCATCAAAAGTCCCTAATCACCTTCCTGAAAGTGTGATATTGGTCTACTGTCTTTATTTCAATTGGTAAATTATTAAAGATTTTCAGAGCAAGGAAGCTAAACTGTGACTGAGACATTGAGGTTTTTGTTACTAGAATAATATATATTTACTAGCTGACCTTGCGAACTTCGTACCGCCTCAGAATCAATAACTGTTGTGTTAACTTATTGGCTGAATTAAATTCAGTTTTTTTATAAAGTTAAAAAATACACAATTAAGCAATTATATTATCGATGTGCAACTGTCCGTGTTTTGTTTTTGCCAGAGATGGCGTTGTGTACGGATTTATATTTTTTGTGATTTTCTTACTTTTCCACGTAATTACGGGAATTGCGTTTCATTTTCTTTATACATGGGAGGGAGATTTATTACAATTATTGTATTTTCCCATTGGAGGGGTGCAGACATACGTTCACCGTTTGTCTCATTTTCGACAATTGACATTTAGTGTGTAAGAAAGAGGGGCAGCATTATACGTTTAAGAACAAAAACAAAACGATCAGCGCATTGACATTTGACGTTTTTGAATTTTTGGATTTCACTCACTATTTAATATTATCATAATACTGCCGCAGCTCTTTCAACAGATAAGGATTCGTTGCGTACAAAATCTATGAGGAAAAGAAATTTCTTAATAATTTATTTTTCCTTGAATTTTTCTGACGTTTTAATAGCTATTCTACTATTCGGGGCGGAGACAAATCTAACAAATCGAAGATCATAAAAATCGGTTCAGCCGTTCTTGAGTTATAAATGGTATAACTAACCCGACTTTGTTTTATAAATTAAGAGCGTATAACCAGAGAAAACCGGAAATATGTCATTCTTAAATCAAATATTAGACGTATTGACACTTTTCCACAAAATAGTATGAATTGATTTCGAAAGATTGTTCATTTATCCAGTAAATCCATATTCTACATTTTGAGAAAAAATGTTTATTTTTAGTATAATATGGTTATACCATAGGTCGTTGGCAAATTTGTTAAATTTTCCAACGAAAAATCTAATTTTACAAGACATATTCCATAACGTGTAAATCATCCATTATTGTAAATCAATACGTTATCTAGTACCTAAACGCATGATTCAAAATTTTAATTTTAGTTCAAATAAAATCACAAAAAAAATATCCGAACATTTGGATAGGTTTTTAGATTTTCACGGTCAAAAGTATTTTCGTTATTTGTTTTTGGGTGTTATGCCGTGTTGCGCTACCTCCTTCATTAGCCAACGTTTCGAACAGCGTCGCTGTGCAGATCCGGCAGATATGTGATGCCGGATCTGCCCTGATGATGGACACAGCGACGCTGTCCGAAACGTTGGCTAAAGAAGGAGGTAGCGCAACACGGCTTAATACCCCAAAAACAAATAACGATAATTCGAACACTTATTTATGTCGAAAATTTCTCTATTTTGTCTATTTACGGTCTTAAAAAGTAATATATTTCATACTATTTTGCACTTTTTTTTGCTTAGACATTATTGAAAAATGATAAATATTTATGATCAAAAAATAATTACTAAAAATACATAATTTTAATCATCACGCCATTCAGAATTTTTGGATGTAGGTATAAATTAAAACATATGTGGAATGAAATAAAATTGATATTGAGTTATAATTTTTAAAAGCTGGTACGAAGAGTAATTAATCTTTCTCATTGGAACCGCCCTGGACGATCGTAAGAAAATCTTTCGACGAAATGTGGATTTTCGGCCGCTGGCTGGTTAAAGGCCCGAAGATATACATTATTTTGAATCAAAGGAGGCAAGGCGTAAGATTTCATGTTTTTTTCTAAATCAGTTCTATCTATCTTTGATTGTTAAAAATCCTTTATAAAAATGATAATTATGTAGTTTATCATTAGCATGATCATCGGAAGCCGATAATTTCGGATGTTTCTCTGAAGAGTTTTCTGTAGAAAAAGAATGTAGAATCTTATTAGGTAATATAAGATATTTAAGTCGGCACTGGATTATTAGACAAAATATGACACCCGTTAGCGTATTTACAATCCCTACCGCGTTTCAGTCGCGCTACGGACTGAAACGCGGTAGGGATTGTAATGCATAAATCACCATACTACAAACACTACCGCGTTTCAGTCGCGCTACCGACTGAATCGCGGAAGGGATTGTAATGCATAAATCACCTTACAAACACTACCTAGTTTCAGTCGCCTTACGCGCTTCGTTGCTCTATCTGTTTCTGAGACGACCGTAATTATGGAGGGGTTAGCAGAGAGGATGGACCGCGTTTTTTTTAACTTACAATTTTTTTTTAACAATGAAAATTTATTTCTTAAGTAAAAAAAAAAAAACTTTTTTTTTAACTGAGGATGACGACCGTAATTATAGAAGGGTAAGCCGAGAGGGTGGACCGCGTTTTTTTGTACTTCAAAAAATAAATTTACATAAAAAATAAATTTTCAATGTAATTTTTTTTTGAAGTATAAAAAAACGCGGTCCATCTTCTCTGGTAACCCTTCTATAATTACGGTCGTCACTCTCACAGAAACAGATGGAGCAACGAAACGCGTAAGGCGACTGAAACGAGGTAGTGTTTGTAAGGTGATTTATGCATTACAATCCCTACCGCATTTCAGTCGGTAGCGCGACTGAATCGCGGTAGGGATTGTAAATACGCCACCCGTTAGTGAAATAAGAAACCCGAAAACCGACATAAATTTGAAATATAAAAATCAAGGTTGGTATTTATTTGAAAATTTGAACATCGCTATCATGTTCATATAACAAATAACCTGGCAGTTCATATGTATACAGCAACTGTTCATCGCAATTCGAATTTTATAAATTAAATAAACAAAAAGGCCAATTAATAACGAACTGTCCCGAATTTGATTTCTAATGAATAATTATTTAGATATTCCGCCGAGAAAAGCCAGCTTGCGTAATAAATTTAGTGTACGCGAAATTGTCCGTGACTGTCAGAGTAACTCCATTATCAACCGAGTACGGTACTGACAGATGTGTTTGTTGTTATTTGCGACAGTGTTTGATGAGATCGTGTTGTAACATGAATAATTGAATTTGAGTCAATGGCAACCAAAAACAATATAGATACGCCGGAATTCCTTATTTCTGGTAATAGTTTAATAAATTACCTTAATTAATGTAAATATGTGAACAAATGTACATTCTCTCCCAACATTCTTTAGTCTCAAGTTGGGAATGGCATGGCCCCATTGGTTGTGGAGGTTTGGACCTTATACGCTGTCAATTGTAAAATTATTTTATAATGTGTATAGTATATACAACATTCACAGAATTCAAAACTTGGGTAATATGTATTCGCACATAGATATATGGAATATGTCATTGATACACTATAAACATGAAATAATAAAATCATTTATCTATAATTTAAATGCTCACTAAGGATTTTTTTTGTAAATTTACTTCATCGACTTTAATAAAACTTTTTTTGTTTTAATCTAAAATATTAAAATTCAAATTGAACAGCTCCGAACTCCTGCAACTTACGAACCTACATCTACACATAGCGGTTTCACGCTATGAGAAACCAATAAGTACTTAGGTGTTTGTTATTCATGATTTTTTTTGTAAATTTGTAAACACATCTGATCACCTTACTTTACAATTTGTGTTCCTTGTACATTTATATCACGCATGTATTTTTTTATTTTTTATCGCAACTTTATTGTTTTTATTTCTCACTGTACTTTTAACTTTTTGTAGCTTTTATTTTATGTTAGTGTTTTTGTTTTCTTTCGTAACTTTTTATTTATATTATATTTTTCTTTCTCGTGTTAAAATTGTACTGTCTTTATATATTTATATAAAAGCCCTCTGGGCGTAAATTAAATAAATAAATAATTCCTCTACTTTTAAGTTTTCCTAATTATTCAACCTTTACCAAAACTCACAAAACAGAAGCCAAAAGTAAAAAAAAAAACACTTTGTGGCGACACTGGTCATCTGGTCAACTTCTTCTATTCCATTACTACTTTTTTATTATTTATTTACAAAGGAGGCCCTGAGGAAAATAATTTTCTTCGGGGCGCATGTCATCATGGTATGCTGTGCGGAGAGAGTTTTAGAGGAAGGAAGTTCTGGGAAGGAAAAAGGCGTGGGCGCGGGTAGAAATCTGGGGGTCAGTGTGTCAGTGTGTCAGGCGCCGGGGTCGAGAGGATCCGGCTGGAGAGGTCAAAGAGTTTGCCACACAGTTAGTGGGCAGACGCATCTGCCACCAAGCATGGACAAACCTCACCCCGTGAACTTGGGCACCTTTGCTAAGTCACCAAACGTAGCAAACCACCTGCTTGGCATAAATGTTGGTTATCCAATTAACGGTTCCCGGGGTGGCAAAGGAAAAGACAGGATAACTTTTAATGTGTCTATCTCACCAATCTCACCCGTATCCAGACACTAGTTAGAACAATGCCGCCTGTAAAAGACCGTTTAATTAATAAAGTAAGAAAAGTATTAAACGTTCCATATTAAATGGGGACTTTTATGTATAATAAATAATAATAATAAATTACACAGTCCGTAAATAATTCCGAAAGGAAATGTTTTAAAAAGTACGACTAAAAGAGGAATAAAAAGAGAGCCAGCATAATTTGCCCTATTTTAATTTATAAACGTACGAAAAGAATTAGTTCGCATAATATAATAATGGTTAGGGTTTATGAAAAAAACGGGAACGGTTAACAATTTAATTGAGCAATAAATCTTTTTTTGTTGGTCTTTTGAAAGTATAAAAATCGACAGAAGTTTATTTTTGCATCAAATATCTAGGCCTACATAACTTTTAGCTACTTTTTTTACTTCAACCTTATTAGCTTCAGATTGCAACATCATTTCTATCATACTGTTTGGAGCCATGAAAGAGATGAGATTTATTTACAGATAACAAAATATATTACTATGATTATTGAATAACCAGTGGTCCTGCGAACAACAGACCTCTCGTACAAAAGAAGTATAGTTCTATTCTATTTTGTGCAATTATTTTTTTAAAGTTCAAATAAGGAATTCAACAAGTTGTCCAAAGAAACATCACTATCTCAAGAACATTTTTTTTTAAACTTTTTCAGGCAGATAGCTACCTGAAAAAAGCGAATAAGAAAGTTAATTATAAACGAAGATTTCACGTTTGAAATATATAATCTACTGAGAATACAATCTACTATACACTAATAAACAATTAAAACGACAACCATTCTGAACCGAAAACGAAAAGTAAGGCAAATTTACAGACAGGCGAAATTCAAAACGGTCGAGTTGAAACAAGACGTCGCTACGGTCAGTCAAGTAATATCAATTTTTAAAACTACATGAAAAAGAAAGACGCAGAATATTAAAAGATTAGGTTGTGACCGAGATACAAACTCGGAACTTCTACGCTATCCGAGAATCCGAGCAATTTGAGATACACTAAATCAAAGGTTCTCAACGTGTACAATAACGCCCCCCCCCCTCCCCCCGTGGGCCTTTCAGACTCTCAGGGGGCGGTAGAAGACCCAGAGAAACCCATCCCACCCCATCCCATCTCGCCCCATCCCATCTCGCCCCATCCCATCCCATTACGCCCCCCCTCCCCATCCGTTGTGATAAATAATATAATCGTGTCAATAGCTGTTTCAGATTCACGACGACTGATGGTAAGTAAAAGGAGTTGGGGTGCGCTAGAAGAAAACATACTCTCAAAGTGGGCGGTGGGCAAAAAAAGGTTGAGAATCTATGCACTAAATGAAGCAAGGAGAAGGTGGAGTATGGCTGTAACGTTGTACGTTTGATTACTTATTGTTTATAGTTTTGCTAATTGCATTAATTAAGTCATGAAATATAAATACGTTTTGATAATGGCTGATAAAAATTCTATTTGGTTCTTTACTGCAACATTGTTCAGCCTTAAACTGCGTTGTTGACGTTTCGGTGTGTTCAATTACGGCTGTTTATCACTGTTATATATTGGCTTATATTAATAATAATAATATATTTATATTAGCTTCACTGAGTGGTTGGCTAAGGGACACGGAAGCTAAGTGTAGTTTATGGTCAGACCGAAAGCCATACACATTTTTTGTTGGTACTTGCCAATTGATTTCAGATTTATTGTATTACTTATGTTCTCTATTTTATACAGGTGCTTTCAGGTTTTTACAGATGCAATGCCGCCTCATGGAGCCCCATGGATGAGTTTTTCTTTTGCCCTGTTTAATTTATCTTTGTCTTACTAACCTATTTTTTTGCATTTTGTTTTTCCTGTTAAGCACTTGCATACTGCTTACTAACAACGTATGCAAGGACACTGGAGGTCTAGATTCGATCAAAATAAATAAATGTAGCTTCGTTTAACAAAAAAAATATTATAATCTTGCGAGAGCCTTAAAGGAGTAACCATCTGTTACTTATACCAGGGCGGGTAAGAGGTGGATAACCTCCACTGTTTATCACTGTTGGCCATTCAACACAATAATAATAACTAGCAGCAAAAATCCGCTCCGCAGGTTTTTGCTGCTAGGCCCTGCGGGCGGTTTTATTTCGGCTTCCTGAACTGGTTCATAAAATAGGCAGTTCCTCGGATCCACTATGATCCAGTGACAGCTAGTCACCGTCGGTGACTCACCAAGACAAAGTAACAGTGACAAAGTAACCGAGACACGCAATGACGTTAATGTAATTTATAACAACTTCGTCAAGTATTGTCGTCAATCTTTCCAAATCCGGAAGGATACTTAAAGTATAAAAATCCGTAGCACTTATACCTAGGGGGGAAACATCCACATGCGAGCTGCTGACGGAAGTAGTGACACCTCTCGAATTCTTGAATTTGAAACCGAATTGAATTGGAATATGGAGTAATAGGATGGGGCTCAGCAACATCCAATCACATAAAACAACTTAGGTAACTCAGAATTGCATCATAAAGACCCTACTAAAGGTCCCCATAAGGACGTCAAGGGCAGACATTTTTAAACAGTTTGATGTTCCAAGCATACAGAAAATCCATGCCAAAAACATTCTAGTACATCACCACAAAAATGATTCAGCGGCAGACACCTCACATGCTCATAAAACCAAAGCCAAACAAACAGACATACTTAATATACCAAAGTGTAACTCTTCATTTGGACAAAGAAGTTCTGAATTTTTAGCAGCAAAGTTATATAACAAACTCTTACTTAGTATAAAAAACTCTTACTTAAAACAAAAAATAACTACAATAAGGACATTAAATGTTGGCTGAAGGAACTATCGGAAAATGAACTTACTAGTATACTTAAAACTTCGTCATAGAAGTTTCTGGAAAACCTTATCCAAACCATGAAGTTAAACCCTAGTAGTCGTTTAAAACTTATCCAAAGCATAGTCCCTCTCAGCACAGGATCTCCTATTGAGGACTACGAATATATTTTCTATTTTATATATATACCTAACACGTTTCATATAAAAATGTAAAAACTAATAAATATATGGTTACTAAATAAAAAAAAAATTAAAAATATAACAGTAGTTTTGTGTGACATTCCACGTACATAGATGTTATTTGAGGCGCGGCCGTTAAGCGTGGCATCCGACATGCACTCGTGGCATTCAAACACGCAGACGCTAACGTAATAAGTTCGATAAGAAAACTGTTAACTAAACTGTTAAATAAACTGTTCGATAAGAAAACGCTTATTCATCAATAGATTTTTAAGTAAAACTTTTTTACGCACGCTTGACTTGGTGAATGCGTGACGAGAGACTTTATGAAAAGTGAGATCGGGCGAGGCGAACGGTCGGGCGAGGCGAACGGAAGTTAGGGAGACACAAGTTAGTGAAGTTTTACTTCAGTCGTGTGGTCTAAAGCACACTCGTTTTCTATTGACGAAAAGGTCACTCACCTATAATTCAGGATTTCTCCTAGAATGCAGCTGGTTTTCAGCAGTGCCTACTCCGAAATAACCTCCCCCTCTTTCTCATAAACTATGCATGCGATAGAAAGAAAGGTTACAACGAAGCTCACAGCGGCAGAATCATTTTTTCAATAATATGGCTCGTCGAAATAGCATCCTCATTCGTTAACCCCACTTATTTGTTCGGTTTTTGAAATAACTTTTAGTGAAATAACTTTTAGTTATAACTTTTAGTAGGTCTCATGGAAATCGTTGTATCTCCCTTATTATCGTGGTTAAAAATGTGATCTAAACGGTGTTAGAAAGAGAAAACACCACACCACGCAAATGACTTTAAATGCATATACCTTTACGAATCCGAAGTTTCCGATCGCAATTTGAAAAAAAATTATGAAACGTTGGTTTTTTTTATTATTTTTACATGAAACGACAAAAAAGTGAGTTGATGATACATTATACGACGATGACGGTTATAATATGTACATTTGCCTAATCAAATATGCGTGTGTGTGTGTTTTATTTCGTTATCAGTATTTATAGTTAGAAAAAAACGGAAGGTGATCCATTTTTAATACTTTTTTTTTGTTGGCATTCAAATCTTATATATAAAAATGAATCGCTGAATGTGTTGCTAAGCGCATAACTTTCGAACGACTACACCAAAGTGGATAATTATTTTTTTCGTGCGTTCGTAATTGTCAGGACAAGGTTTTGCATTATGAAATTTGTACAAAAAAATTGCTATTGGTGACACGCGAAGTTTGAAAACTGAATGTATGGAAAGCGGGAGGGAGGGAGGGGGAGGGGAACCTGTGAGGGAAGAGGGGGATCTGGGAGGGGGGAGGGGAACTCGGGAGGGGGGTTCGCGAGACTGGGGAAGGGGGGAGAGTGGTGTGGAGAGAGGGAAGGTGAAGGAGGCGGAGTGGGAACGCAGGAGGGGAAGGGGACACGGCAGAGGAAGGGGAGGCGCAAGGGGAACGGGGCGAATGGGACAGGACACGCAGGGAGATTCAATTTCTTCATTAAATGGCATAGCAAGGCATGCCGGGAACCAGCTAGTTTTTTATAATTAAAATTCTGTGTTCATTTCGAATTGAACATTTCATCACATATCAAAAACAGTTTTTAGTTTTCGGTTGCGTTCAGAAATATTCCATTATTTGGATTTTATTGCAAAGCGGAAATATTTAATAAGTTTCGTTTTTTGCAAATTCACTACTTTAGTTATTGTAGGGTCGGCTCTGAGCTAATCCGCGCCTGGAGCGAGTTACATTTTGGCGCCTCTTGATAAAATTAGTGGACGCCCAGGAAGGTTATCAGTTATCACAATGATTAATAATATTTATTTATCAAAATCTCTCAAGGGCGATGTGTTAGGAGCTGGGTTTTATCAGCACCTTGGCGCCTTGGCAATTCGGCGCTCGGAGCGAGCTGCTCCAATTGCGCCTGGGTAAGACCGGCCCTGAATTACTAAAATGATAACCAAAGATATTGAAATATAAGAGATGTGCTATCAGCAGTTTTTACTAGGTGGGACTGCGATTCCGGGTGTCGCCGATATTGTTTACCAATTAACGAATAAACTAAACCAACTTTAAACTAAATGAACGAATTCTTTCCATATTCAACCAATAAAAAAATCAACGAAATGAACAAATTCTTTTCGTAGGCAAACGACTCCGATTAAGTAGGAGTCCGCCGACAGTCACGGACATCATAGCATATCTCTTGTGTATTTGAATATCTTTGGATAATACACACTTGAAATGCCCTCCTTGTAGATTAGAATGGAAACCAGTGTCACTTTTGTTTCAAGGTTAATTTAACATTGATTATTCTAGAAGTAGGAACCACGCTCGTGCGAATACGGACTACGGCAAGGGAAATATCCAACACGGCAACCGTCTTGAATTAATAAAAAAGGGTAATAAAAAATGGTAATATCCAACACGGCAACCGTCTTGAAATGGAAAAGGAATGAAGCAAACAAATTTACAGACACATAAAATGCCAAACAGTCGAGTTAAAACAGGACTTCGTTACGCTCAGTCAATAATACTAGAAAAGTAAGTAATTTGCCGGCAAACTCACCGATAGGAAAGAGAGCTGAGATAAAATCCGTCTTATCTTCACTGGGTTCGAAGCACACCAGCGGTAGGTACTGGGTGGTCCAGTTCAAGATCTCCCCTTCGGGCGGTTCCACGAAGGCCTCCAGGCAGTAGCCCATCTGGCTGGTAAACATCCCCGGATTGTCCTCCTCGGGGATGTAGAGGGAGCCATTCTGGAACAAGGGTTAACGAAGTTACAAACAATTTACTGATGACGTTTTTCATCATTTTTAAAAAAAAAAAAATTATTTTTTTTTTTTTTTAAAGAAAGACTAACATTCCCGGGTTACGGATAACCCAACAATCTTTGAAAATCTCCTACTACCACCACAGAAAGCCGAAAATGTTGCTTGTATTGTGATGGAGGACTTAGCCAGTCGAGGAATCGAACACGCGACGCTCGGGTGGGACCCAGGCGCTATGCCCACTCAACCACTGACCAGACAAATAAGTACCTATATAAAAATAATATAAATATATTGTCTGTAAGTGGCTTAACCACAGTTTGATAATGTCTTCAGAAGTCGAAACAGCTGTCGCGCATAATAATAATTACAAAGTAGAACTTGATTTTTGCGCTAGGCCCTGCGGGCGGCTTTTGGTTCGGCTTCGCCCAGTTTGAGTGTTGGTGACCATTTTATAAATCCGATAGGAAGTGGTTCCAAAAATAGCCGGTTCCTCGGATCCACTCTGTGATCCAGTGACAGCTAGTCACCGGGATAAAGTTCCCGGGACAGGCAATGACGTCATATGTTATACATGGCTGCGTGATACTATTATTCACAACTCTATTACCGTCAATCTTTCCATATCGGGAGAGATCCTCAAATTCTACAAATACCTAGTACCTACTTATTTATACCTAGGGCACATAGGTACTCATGCACGTGTAACCTGCTAACGTAAGTGGCGCTATCCTTTGACGAATTCTTGAATTAGAAACCGAATTAAAAAAATAGTTTTTTTACAGTATTAATAATATGAATGGCAGCACTTCCGTTTGTATCTATTGTGAATCGCGTGTGTAGACAGAAGCAAGGCTATTAATACTGTTTGATTATTAAATAAATAAAATAAATTAAAATTAAAATCGAATTCTTCAAATTAAACCTGATAACAATAAAAAATAGGTTGTTTATCTGTTGTATAAAATTTAAAACGGATGTAATATTGAAGCTCTAAAGACCATTAAACATAATGAATAATGACCTACAACTTACCTATATATTTCAAGAACTAATATAACGGTTACGCGACGTGAAATAGGGAATAGATGACTCCAGCCACAGAAAGCGCCCGGCTGAATAGGACAATAACAAATCAAGTAACAAGTGGTCTTAAACAGACTCGTCTACATCAAAACCACCTTAATACAGGCCAGGACACATTTAAGTTGGCCTGCTGTTTATAAAAAATCCTCCTATATAAATCTTTATGCATAAAAATGAATGTTTCTTTGTTTGTCCCGTATGCATTCCTAAACCATTTATCCGATTGCGATGAAACTTGGGTAATTTGTTGAGCACATGCCCGCGAAGGTTTCTATATCTTTATGATGATCAGCTCAGCTCTGTCGTTATGAAATTATTTCCTTTAACATTAATCCGATTGCGATCAAACTTTGGTGCTCTGGCGTTATGAAATTTGTACAAAACATTACAATAAGCAGCGCGTGATTTGTTTGTGTATTTCATATAGAAGGAAGGAGGGGAAGGGGAATCCGAAAGGGGAGATTCGGGGGAGACGGGGACGGGGACACGGGCATGGGAAAGGACACACACAAGACAGGGGAGGGGTTGGGTTACTAGGGAGGAGGGAGCGATTTTAAAAGAGGCATAGTAGCGGTAAAGGATAGCAGGGTCCTAGCATGGTCGATCGATATAATCCTATATCAATACGATATCGTTATAATCCGTCATTTATGGTCATGTATCAATATGTGCTAGCACGCTCAACAATCGATAAGGGATATTCCGACCGACGATTGACAAAACCCCGCCAAACCGTATGCATTCTTGGCTGCGACCGTAGCACAGTCGATTGATAAAACCCCAATATTAATAAGAAATGTAATAAATCCATTGTCTATGGTCAGTTAGCGATATTTGCGAGCACAGTGAACATACGATTCCAACAGTCGGTTGACAAAAGACGCCGTTTTTACCGTGGCCTCCGGAGTGACAGATAAGCTGTCAATGTACAGATTTTTTAAAATAATGTCGTTTGTTACGCAAAATAACTGGCTAATTAATGAGTAGAGGTGAACTAAAAAACTCTAAGAATTTAAAGAAATCGTATACGAGACCCATAGACTCAGTTAATTCATTTAAAAGGCGATCAATTAATTGCTTTCAGTTTCGAGAAACGAAATTTGTTAAAATGTCGTTTAGTCTCAAACAGTATCTACATGCGAAACGCCAATATTTATTTGAGTTCGTATTTCAATTCGAAATTGTCAATTTATTGGTATTTTTCATTTTTACGTAGCACATTTCAAATTAAGAAACGAAAATTCATTCACAGATCCCCAGTGTTGCCATCGTGTGAGAGCGTATGTCGATTCCTTATTTATGTCCCTTCGACGTCGGTCTGCCTATCGACGGTACAAGCGTGCTAGGGCAATCGGTTCGTTATCGATACGAGATTGTAAATCACCCTGTCCTTTGTTTAACAGGCGATATATCTGCACAACTTTATTAATAATGACATTCTTTCTGCATAATTACTGGTTTTATTAATGAACGGAGGCAGATTATCGAAGATTGCAGGATTGAATTAAATCGGAATTCAGACGTTTTCTTTGACAGTTTCGTACTTACGAATATATCTCGTATTATGGCTAATGATCTCATTGTCCAATTAACTCATTTTTTATTGTCAAAAAATCATGCGGACTTTCAACGTATATTAAAGTGTGTGTATTTAATATTATTATGATATCTCAGCAAAAATCTCAATGTAAATGGATCTTTAAATGTTCAAAAGAGAAGATTATTAGTTAGTTGTCATATTATTACATTAATGGATTACGATGATTTTGACAGTTATTATAGACCGGGAGCCTGGCTACACAAACCCACGTCATCGAGTACATAGATGAAACAGTGAGCGATTTTTGAAGTAAAACTTCTTTACGCACGCTCGACATGGGGGTAAGCTGGTGAATGCGTTACGAAAAAGGATATTATATACATTTTATGCGAACGGTGATCAAGTGAGGCGAACGGTCGGGCTTTTTTTTGGGGATGAGGATGGGGATGGGGATGGGGATGGGGATGGGGATGGGGATGGGGATGGGGATGGGGATGGGGATGGGGATGGGGATGGGGATGGGGATGGGGATGGGGATGGGGATGGGGATGGGGATGGGGATGGGGATGGGGATGGGGATGGGGATGGGGATGGGGATGGGGATGGGGATGGGGATGGGGATGGGGATGGGGATGGGGATGGGGATGGGGATGGGGATGGGGATGGGGATGGGGATGGGGATGGGGATGGGGATGGGGATGGGGATGGGGATGGGGATGGGGATGGGGATGGGGATGGGGATGGGGATGGGGATGGGGATGGGGATGGGGATGGGGATGGGGATGGGGATGGGGATGGGGATGGGGATGGGGATGGGGATGGGGATGGGGATGGGGATGGGGATGGGGATGGGGATGGGGATGGGGATGGGGATGGGGATGGGGATGGGGATGGGGATGGGGATGGGGATGGGGATGGGGATGGGGATGGGGATGGGTACCCGGCATGGGATAGAAATTAGTAAATTTTACGTCATCGAGTACACGAATGAAACCAACGAATAACTGTAGTCTAGATTCTAAACCATCCCATTAAAGAATTTCACTAGTGGCACACCAGCATTTTTAAGGCTTTCTAAGTGTCCATTATCACTGCAAAGTAGTTTCATCCGTGTACTCGTAAGGTTTGTGTACCGGCTCCCGGTCTATAACTCCGATACCATAGACATTGTGACCGCTACATAGAAAGTACCTCAAGTGTTGCCAGCGTATAACAATTTCTTTTTGATTACCTTACATTGCTATCAATATCGGTTCGGTACAAAATCGTCGGTTGTTATGCCATGCCGATTCGATATTGTAAAGATAACGATTTCAGTGTGCTAGGACCCCTGGGATAAATTCGGAAAATCCATGCTTCTAACACGGACAGCTAATATTATGTATGTGGCCCGCTCTCGCGTCGGAAAACGTTCTGATTTATTCGCACCAGACGGAAAAACAAAAAATATTGTTGTCCCTCATTTCATATTGGAAAAACAACTCGTAATTTTGAATTCAGAATCAAAGAACATTTAAGGTGTCTTAATAATAATAATTTTTCGGAGTTCGCTAACCATATCATTGAAAATAACCATAGTTTTGAAAAAAATACAGGGATAAATATTCTTCATATTAATCATAAAGGAAAACCTTTAGATAACTTAGATGCCTTGGAAATAAAAAAAATCCCTTAAAAATAATGAATTTATTATCAACAAACAAAAAATATAGTCTTATAGCCCAATCATGGATATGTTCCCCTACCCACCCACTCTTCATTAATACCTAGCAACGGCTCCACCCCTACCATAATAATACATTGTTCTCATCCATATTTCAAAACTGTCAAATCAGTATACATTTGCCCTGAAGAACGAACGGTCTAAAAGTGGTACAAACAAAGTTAAATTGTTTCATTTATTTAAAAAATATTGTGTACCCAATAGCACTTCAATAAACAGAAATAAAACACTAACACTTTCATTGAGTGGCATTGCAATGCATGGCGGGTACCTACTAGCTAATAGATATGTTATAGTTATAAACCATTCTGCCTTACATAATATCAGCTCTTTCTATCAGATTTTTCACAAAAACGGCGTTATTAAAATTATCCAATTATTATTATTACAGCTACTTCATTCAAATTTTTACGAGTATAAAGAGAGAGTAAACAGCAGGCCAACTTGATTCAGTGTCCTGGCCTTGGTTGTTATAGTTTTGCTTACACTAAGAATAGCCTGAATTGTGGAACTCGAAATGGGAGGAAAATTTTGTTTGACCGCAGACTTAGTACTGTCTAAGGGTAGGTCTCCAACGAATTACATTACCGCAGTGCTGGACGAAAGAGAAATCAATAATCTCAATCCTCCAAAATGTTATATGTAGATATATAAAATCGCGACAAAAATTCAAAATACAAATGACTATAGCAAGTAACTACTGAAAATAATTATTTCATTCCCCATCTTCAACTTTGGTAACACTGTCGGCCGGCGGCCGTGAGGCTAGCCTGTAGTATTGGCTTCGCTGATGTTCGGGTTGACGTAAACCTGTAAAGAATTTTAAAACCATGTGTACAAAATATTTAACTAAAACAACAAAATCTTCAATACATGAGTTTCAGGGACACCCAAGGAAGACATGAATCAAAAATAATTAATTGTGGTAAAATGAGGCGTACGTGTTAAACGAAGATAGGGGTGTGAGAAGAATGGATGGCGTGGAAGTGGATGGTAGCGGTACTCGAGGACACCCAAAGAAGTCATTGGAAGATTAAGTGAAACAAATACTTTAAAAAATAAAGTTTTTCAATTCTTAACAATAATTGTATTATCACACTTTCAGGTACACCAGAATTCAGAACCTCAAAACTTTACTCCAAACCATTCATAACTCCGAGCAACACCGCGCACCGGATACCTACACGTTCATTAAAGCCCATAAAGAAATATTATGCGAAATATTTTCTTTTCTTAAAAATTCTAGAAACAGAGTTTTAAAAGTGCTCTAGCGAAAACTTTACGGAAACCCCTTTCATATATTCATTCAACGTACTGTATTTTTTATTGTTCAGGTGCTTGTGTTTTTTAAGAATAATAAACCACGTTGAATGTATAAAAATTTACCTTCTCGAGAAAGTTAAAAAAAAATCTATTAGGTATTTTATTTTTGACAAGACTTGACGTTGATACTTTTGAATGTAAAATAAACGTGCTACTTGACGATGACTGAGTTAATAACTTACTGTAAAAATAACAATTTTGGTACATAATAATAACTTTTTTTATATCTGCCAGGTGGTGCGATGTATTTTCAACGTGGTTATATCTCAGGTATTCTTGCAACAAAAAAATCATTTCTTCTAACACAGCAAACTTATTTTGTGGCACCATTATGATTGAAATTAATAAATTACTTGGTTTTTACCACTTATAAAAGTGGTAAAAACCAAGTAATTTATTAATTTCAAAAAAATCATTGGTGAATTTAATTCGTAAGTTTAGTTGATTGCCAGATGTGATAAAATATGAACATTTAATTATAGGTAGGAGTAATTAATTTACCCGCGGAAAGAGTGCTAGAAAAGATTATTGTTCATCATTAGTAATTTATTAGCGCAGACCAATGAAAAATCACGGCACATTATTATAATTGCACGAACAGTGAAGCCGAAAGCATTTATAAAAAAACTATATATTCCACAATGTTAATAAACTTGAAAAATTACGATATCTCTCGAAAATTTAAACAAAAGTAGGACACATTTCAAATAAAGAATTACCTATTATTCATTAAAATAATTTTATCGCTAGTATGATTTCATACTCATCAGTTATAAATTTTAAATTTTATAGTTCATTGAACTTTATGGTTATTTCCTTTTGGGGTATTATGCCGTGTTGCGCTACCTCCTCCTTTAGCCAACGTTTCGGACAGCGTTACAGTGTCCATCATCAGGGCAGATGTGTGCAAAATCACACATCTGCCCTGATGATGGACACTGTAACGCTGTCCGAAACGTTGGCTAAAGGAGGAGGTAGCGCAACACGGCATAATACCCCAAAAGGAAATAACCATAAAATTTTTGGCCGTGAAAACCTAAAATCATATCCTTCATTGAACTTGTATAACTTAACGTATTACGCAGGAATACAATTTAAAATTACGCACTTATGCACCGACAACCAAAGTTAGTTCGTAAATCATAATTTTATTTTAGGTACTTACAAGTATTTATCATTTTAGTAGTAAATAAATTCTATGTTCAAAGGAAGACAATAATAAAATATTATGTTTCCTACCCAGGATGCGAATAACCTGACAACTTTTGAAATTCTCCTTCTACCACATATTTATATTTTTTGACATTAACTCCAAATGGGAGGTTCAGAGGAAAATAATTTCCCTCGGGGCCTACGTCATCTATGTGGATGATCTGTGGACGGTATTTTTGTGCAAAGGAAGGAGTGAACCTGGGTTCATGTTATAGGAGTATGTTGTAGGAGGTAAGAAACACAATGTACTCGCTACTTGATCAATGTGAACGTACCTTAACGGAAGACGCTCTCAAATGGAGTCTTTTCAGTGCGACTTTGACATTAATTATAAATAAGTTGGCAGTGGCGTAAACAAGAACTAACGCTAATATATTATATTTTATTCTGACAACCACTACTCTTGTAATGTCATGGACCACGGAGCTCTTTTTTTCGCCAACCTAAACTTAAATTTGGAAATCGAATGAAGACTTTTACGACACTTATAAAAACAGTACAAACTTTCAAACGATGAGTTGTGGCGTCACGAATTTTTCACAAGATTTACATCTTGGATTATTCGAACAAAGCAATGTTTTTCAAAATTTTAAATATCCGTTTTACTGACAAAAATAAGTCTTGATGGTAATTGTTATTTCCATGTTTTTCCAATGTTCAATAAGAAAAAAAGGTTTTGAAGTTGGAACTCTAAAGCAGTACTTAACTAGTTAGGAAGTAACTTCTAGCATTATTGTAATAAAAACTGATTATTCTTCGAGTCGAGTTCCCTAGGGCTGTTTTTCCCTACTTTCGATTACGAAACGCTGAGCCCTGAGCCAAATAATTCTTCTTGAGAAGAAAAACAGGTAATGTAAGATAATTAATGGAATTCCTATAATTACTCAGCATCTCTTAGTGCTAGATGGAATGAAAGTAATTCAAAGAACGTAGACAACTATTTACTCAGGGTAAATTATAAATCCTATCCATTGAATTTATTTACACTAATAACATCATACAATAATTCCAAGAAATAGTGTGAACAAAATATGAACATTATGTTGGAGTGCAAGAAAAATAATTTTTTTTTTTTTTATATTTACTTAATGCGGCGAATAAAAGCCGAGCCACGAATTATGGTAAGGAACAAAACCGCAAAAGCATAACTTGTAAAAAGCGTTTTTTCCAAAATAATTAAACTCGCGCCATCTATGAAAAACAAGATTATGAATTCTTTTAAGTATCACCTTAAAGGGATTTTCGGTAAATACCGATTTACTGAAAACCAATTGCGTGGGGCAGTGTTAAAATATTGGTTTTCCCCTTTCTAATGATGGCAGTTTTATTTTAATTTTGTTTTATAATGACGTAATGCCATTTCAATTATTCTTCTTTCGTATGGTGGAGGGTCAGAGGGGAACATCTAGTTCTGCGAGCCAGTCTAGGACCTCAGACGTCGTCCTGTGGACTGTTGACTTCACCAATCCCGCCGGGGAATGAATAATACGAGCAATCGTTGATCAAATGTTCGGTGGCCTGCAGCACACCGCATTTATACATCGAGATCTATGCATCATGTGGGCACAGCGGCTATGGGAACACCTTACGCAAATGGGGGGGGAGGGGAGGGGCTAGAAAATTTCTGGGAATGGGGGTGACACTCGATCGGGTCCATTATAGTATTATTGTAATTAATAAAAAAAGGAGGAAGCGCAACATGGCATGATGACCCAAATATAAATTAAATTCGATTTATTTTAAATTTAAAAAAAGAATAATTATGTTCTACGAATAAAACACAATAACAATATACGTACAAAATAAAACCAAATTAATTATAGGTGACCAAACATTTAAAAATCAATAATGAAGACAGATGGGTGATTCGATTATCGCGGGTGCAACATTTTGACGCATGTAAAGCTTTTTGACAATAAAATAAAAAACATTTTGAAATTATTCTTGGAAGAGCTACTTATTAACATGTTCACTTTTTATTAGTTTAAAATAATTTTATTGAAATATTTAAATAGCCAGGAAGGAGGTTCAAAGTACGATCGCAGGTGCAACCAATTTGGCCCACAGTTTCCAGATCGAAAGACAAAAACACAAAAGTCTGTTTATTGTGAAACAGTTATTATGTTATGCCTTGATATTTCGTAAGGCGTTAAACTAATCAATTAAAAAATATATACATAGAAAACACAAACAAGCAATGAATTATTTGCTTTTCAAGAAATCGCGGGTGTAACATCAAATTATCGCGGGTGCAACACGCCTAATTTAACATTGATAGAGGAACGTAATAAGAAATTAAACAATGCTTATTACTTATTACTTATCAGTACACTTCTTGGTTATTTATGTTAATTATTTCTTTTCGGTTACGTCAAAATTCGCCAAAAATTTTATGAACATATTACATCCATCAATCCTTACTTCTGGCGCTTCCAACTTCACGTCTTCAAGTTGCACGTCGGCTATGTCATTCACGATTTTTATAATTATTTAATTTAATCATATATTTTGGTATACTGATATAAAATAAATAATTAATATAATTATTTAATTAATATTTATATCTTTTGGTAAGACAGTGGCACATATAGTATCAGTTTCATTGCATGCTTCGGCTGGTAATTTTGAGACTTGAAAAGACGTTGGAGATTCGTCATTTAAGAATAAGTCATCTGAATTACTGTAAGCATCAGAAATGCGCAATTTCATTTATTTTTTTCTTTTTGTTTTTGAAATACAATTTTTTTTATTTTTATTTCTTATACTGTAGAATTCCTTTTTATATTTTGTAATTTGTAAGAGGTTCCAAATGGTTATCGTCCCAATCACTTTTTGTTCCAGTGGTGATTTTTGGAGATTTCAAAACCAATGTGCATTTGAGAAGAGACGGCGAGGTTCGCGCCACGGAAATGCTATCGCGGTCTTCAGATTGAAAGAAATGTTTTGATTGAATGCCTGATTTATTTTTCAGCTCTTCCCATTTATCATCCAAAGTGATAATTTTTTTTACTTCTATTTTTTTATATAAAGAATTATGTTTTAGAGAGGCTGCGTGCCAAATCATAGAATTTCTATAAAACAGCGGAATATAATATAAATACACCTATTAAATATAAATCACCAGTAATAAACAGCATATATTATTATTGAAGGCATAACAATAAAATATATGATAAATCACACAATAAGGGCAGTTGTCAAAGAGTTGCACCCGCGATTCTAACAACGCAATCGCGAGTGCAATCAATTTGAGTCAACGTTTATTTCAATTCAGCTACCATTACACTTAAAAACGATTGATTTAAGTTTGCCCTTCATTTCTTCTTTCTTTTTCAATGTTTCTAAACGTTGGTGCTTTATTTCTGTGAACAACACAAACTTTTATATCTTTTTGTATCGCGGGTGCAACAAGCTAACAGTGACTTCTTGTAGTCAATGATGCTTAAAAAATAACAAAAAGTATTTACATCTTTCAACACATAAATACAAATTAATATGGTCACTATACGTTTAGCGCTCAAATATAACCTCAAACTATCGGTAACAGCTGTTTCGCGCCAGTGTTGCACGGTGTGATTTTGCGGTTTATCTATCGATTCTTCGAATGATAATGTTTCCAAGCTCGCCAAAAATTTCAGTACGAAGCAAATTCCAAAATTTTTTTTAATTAATAAATACTGACCTTCTTCTTTGCATTGATATAAAAAAAAACAAATACTGCGATTTAAAAATTGATGTCGAGAATCGTCTATAGCGGAATCGCCCAGATGAAAGATTGTCAAATAAACCGTTTTTTCCATGCATATTATAAGTGCCAAAGTAATTTATTGATGTTTGATTCTGGGAAGGAAAAGGGTTTAATGGGTGGATAGGAATCTGGGGTTCATTGTATCCTGGTCATCCGCCTCCAAGACCTAGACAAAGCTCACCCCATGAACCCGGGCGCGTATTTACAATCCCTACCGCGTTTCAGTCGCTTTAAATTTTCAATATCAAAATTTAAATATTTAGAAATAAATTATTAATTTCTAATGTACACATTGAAAAGATTATTTTATCTGGATTTTAGAACATTTTTTATTTTTGCAAAGTGATAAAAAAATACCAATGTAGAGGTGTATTTTGCAATATATGGGAATAATATTAAAATTTAAATATTAAGAAATAAAATTATTAATTTCTAATATACACATCAGAAAGATTATTTTATCTAGATTTTGGAACAATTTTTGTTTTTGCAATGTGATAAAAAATAACCAATATAGAGGTATATTTAAAATGTAAATTGTCGTTACCGCGACTGAATCGGTATAGGTTTTGTATTCGGTATAGCAACCCGGGTGCGTATTTATAATCCCTACCGCGTTTCAGTCACTTTAAATTTTCAATATTAAAATTTAAATATTTAGAAATAAAATTACTAATTTCTAATATACACATTGGAAAGATTATTTTATTTAGATTTGAGAACAATTTTTGTTTTTGCAAAGTGATAAAAAATTATCAATATAGAGGTGTATTTACAATATATGGGAATAATATTAAAATTTAAATATTTAGAAATAAAATTATTAATTTCTAATATACACATCAGAAAGATTATTTTATCTAGATTTTAGAACAATTTTTGTTTTTGCAATGTGATAAAAAATAACCAATATAGAGGTATATTTAAAATGTAAATTGTCGTTACCGCGACTGAATCGGTATAGGTTTTGTAAATACGCAACCCGGGTACCCCTGCTAAATCACCAAACGTGGCGAATAACGTAGCGAAAATAACGTAATAAGGACAATAAATCCAAAAATGAGTTAAATATGTCATTTTTTTCGAAATATTTCTAGGAAAATAAGTGCATTTTTTTCTGAAAAATTTAATATGGTTTTTAAAGAAATTTACAAAAAAAATTAGTATTCTGAAAGATCTATTTAATGTTATCTAATATATAAAATTCTCGTGTCACGGTGTTTGTTACCATACTCCTCCGAAACGGCTGGACCAATTTTGATGAAATTTTGTGTGCTTATCTGGTAGGTCTGAGAATCGACCAACATCTATTTTTCATACCCCTAAAAGTAAAGGGTGTTCCACTCCGAAGAAAATTATTTTCCCCATACATTTTGTATGGAACGAGTTCTCCTATTTTGAAAGAACTGCAGCAATATTGTAAGGGGTATAATAGAGGGAGGGGGGAGGGGGGAGGGGGGAAAGAAACTCAGGAAGGGGGGTTAACGGGACGGGGAAGGGGAGAAGTGGAGTGGGGAGAGGGAGAGGGAACGCGAGGGGAAAGGATACGCAGGGAGAAACAATTTAGATCAAGGTATGGTATACGCAGGGAGAAACAATTTAGATCAATTCAGCTAATAAGTTGACAACAGTTTTTGATTCTGAGGCGGTACGAAGTTCGCCGGATCAGCTAGTTTTATAATAAAAAATTCTTAATTATAAGTCTACAAACACAAAAGATATGATTTTGAAAAATAAAATCTTTTTTCTTCTATAAAGCCTTTACAGCATTTGAAATTTCCATGATCGGTAATATAATATTAATATCACAATGTTGTAGCACAACGGGAGCCAAAAAGCATTTTTGCAAAACTGATTTATTCCACTTCAAAGTTTTGTTAGAAAATCGCAAAAAACTGACACAGGCGTCCAATGTGTGGTTTTAACTGTGTTTTTATTGTACCTAATAGATAACATTAGTAATATTCTATTTGAATCATAATTACAATTTATGCATGGAATAAATCTGTTTTACAAGACAATCTTGGAAAAATCCTGTTTTGCTACAAACTGCCTTGGAATAAGCTGGTTGTGAAACGCCACATAACAAAACTGACTATAAAAAGTGTACAGTTCACAAGCGGTAGAAGTGAAACTTTCAGAAAACTAAAGTAGACAAGAGTGGGGAGGCTACGAAGCACCGCACAAAGAGGAGACCGATTAATCCATCTCATTCTCTCGCAGTCTAAATCTCATAGATGTAGGTGTTTGTCTCTTTGTAGTGCCGCTTTTTCGTTGCATCGAGTTTCAAATCAAAAAAGTGCTAAAGAACTTTTCACCTCAAAAATTACTAGTGTGCTGTTCAAACGCGGTAGAAGTGAAACCTTCAGAAAACTAAAGTAGACAAGAGTGGGGACATTACGAAGCTCCGCACAAAGAGGTGACCGATTATTCTAACACCTTCTCTCGCAGGCTACATTATATAGACGCATGTGTTTGTCTCTGCTTAGTGTCGCATTTTAGGCCGCTGCCGAGTTTCAAATCACAACGATGGTAATGAAGTTTTCACTTCAATAAACTAGGCGGCCATTGTGCCACGTGACCAAATGCTCTGTTTGGCTGAAATTGAATAAGTAACATTGGATGGAATAAGATGAGTTTGCAAGAAACAGTCATTTTAAATTTTATATTTAAATGGCATTAAGTAGCTTTTGCAACATGGTACCAGAGTTGATATTGTGTAGAAACGTTATTTAGAAAAATATTGCATTCGCAGATCATATTAAATAAAAATTGGAATTATAATGTCCCGTGATTTTTCATGGGTCTGCGCTGATTGATAATAATATGTATCAATGGAATTCCTCGTTGCGACCACCATGCAATATTGTGATGACTGATGACAATGATGACCGCTCTACAAAAGTAGTTCCTACTGTAGACATGTTTTCCGGTGCCCATCTCTTGTTTTTTTTTTACAAAAAAATCTTAAGGCTATCTAAAGAAGAGTTATATATATACCTAATGTTTCCGATATTTCATTCAACAGCACCATTCCTCTTGTGATGCTATGCTGTGCTAGAACATCTGTTCTGCCGTATGGTATTTTGAACAAGTCGTGTCGACAACTACGGCTGAAATTTTCAGGCACGTATAAGCCATAACATTCCAAGAGGAATGGGCTGTCAATACAGTTATGGATTATGTTAAAACTAAGAATTGCAAGATTTGCATAACGTCTAGTTTCCAAGTTAAATCTATTTGTTGCCTCAAGTAATTCCACATGGTGCATTAATCTCGGGTACGTTCCATGCATCCGCATTTAGACATACCTAAGGAACTTTTTCTGAATTTGTTCCAGTATATTAATATAATTAGCTTGGTGCGGAGTCCAGACACCACTAGCATACTCCAGCTTACTTCTAATGACGCCATCGAACATGGCTATCATTGCAACTGGGTCATCAAATTGCTTAAATATTCCGATGATGTTCATTGCATCTGAAAGCAAGTGATTTTATGAGAGCATAAAAGAAACCATGACTCGTCTTTTTGTTAAGCGATGTCTGCCACTGTGAATCATGAATCACAATAATAGCCTAATCAAGGAATCTGAAAGAACGTGCCAAGGACAGTTTTATACGGGAAATGTTCAATTATTGTAAAACTAATACTTTAAAAATGCCCACCAAAATAACCCTTCCTACTCGTATCATATTCAACAATTCACAAGATAACAGATTTGCGATCTTCACGGCCAAAAGTATTATCGCTATTTATTAGTTCTTTAGCCAACGTTTCGTTATGCTGTCAACCGCATTTCGGCAATTTGGAAGGCGGGCATGGGTACCGCTGCCCCGGGAACCATTTTTTTTTAATGCCGGCAACCCGGGCGTTTATTGTAATAATAATATATTATACAAACAAGTTAGTAGCCCGCCTCACTAGACAGTCTGTTTCGAGGCGGGTACAAATAAATTTATACATAAACTTAAACACACATACATTTACATAAATGTACATACATACACACATATAAGTACATACACACATACACTCATATGCGCACATACATACACACAGGTATTCGCTTACGTGTACATAATCGAACACATAGATATACATATATTAACATAAATACATATATTTTTTTTTTTTTTTTTTTTTTAATTTTTCGAAGAAAACTTCTTCTAAAAGGTTGTTACTTTGTGATGTCATTATTTATTTATTAAAAGAAAATAACTTAGTTTACATCACTTTATTTTTTATATTTTATACTATCAACATTTTTCGTGAACCATGTTCACTTCTTCAGAAATAAAAGTATACTAAAGTTAAAAAATTAATTATAGATTACATATGGAGAGAAGAAATTGAAGGAGGGGGAAGGGTTGACAATAGTGGGAGTTTCGTTTAAGTTTAAATCATCTTCAAATTCGGCAAAAAAAGCCAAAGTGTGTTGGTTAAAAGAGGACTTAAAAAGTGGTTATAAAAAACGAAACGTCATTAAACTTCAACTTAAATTCATACACATGGAATTAGCAAGTTTATTACACCCAGTGGAATAGGACTTATTTGATGATCAAGTTAGATCTACTGCAAGTATCAAAGCATACAAAAAGAAACTTGTTCTAGACAAAAAAATTAAAAAATTGTGTGATAATAATAAAAAACTAAATCCGGAAGCATTAAAAACTGAAATAAATCAATATAAATTCCATAATCGAGTGATTAACATGTCTAATCATGAGTTCGCGGAGGAAGAGTTAAAATTATTAAATAAAGGACTTAATCATAACTTGCATTACAGTTCAAAAGTTAAAAATAAGTTAGAACTGGAGTTATTAGCAGTGGATTTGGACAATGCGCTAAATAAACAACCTAAATCATTCCATTATAAATGTGCCGAAGTGATAAAAAACATTAACATGAAAACAGTTTCAAATCGTGATAAAAACCAAAGTATTAACGCGAACTTGAATATTGCTAAGAATATTTCAAAAGTTGTGAAGGAAGAAAATTTAATCGTTACAAAGGCTGATAAAGGGAACAGTGGTCTTATTATGGATAGAGGTGATTACATAACCAAGACTATGGACTTTCTGCAAGGAGACAATTTCGAAATTATCCATATTAACCCAATTAATAAGTGTCAAGACCTGTTGAAACAAGCAGTAAAAAATTGTAAAAGTGACATTTTTGTAAAGTTGAAAAATGATAAAAAATTAATTTTAAGTAACCCACAGATTCCTAAGCTTTATAGTCTGTTAAAAATACATAAATTGAATAAACCAATTAGGCCAGTCGTTTCTAATTGTAATGCCCCAACTTTCAAAGTAGCATCAACATTAAATAATGTAATTATTAATACTAATGTATTCCAACCAACATACACCGTTAAGAATTCTGTAGAATTGGTTAATTATTTAAAGGATTTGGAAATCCCTAACCATGCTATGTTGGTTTCTTTCGATATAGTTAATTTATTTCCTAGTATTCCAATAGAAGAGAGTAAAACCATTATTAATAATTTGTTAAATTCTTCAACTTTGCCGAAAGACCTAATTCATGGTTTTTACTTTATTATTTGATGTTATTTTTAAACAGAATTACTTTCAATTTAATAATACAATATTTAAACAAAAGGATGGCTTAGCTATGGGAAGTAGTACGAGTCCTTTGATTGCAGATATTTTTGTTAATAATTTAGAAAATAAGATTTTTAATAGCGGTGCGTTATTACTTAAAAATGTGTATTGTTGGAAAAGATATGTTGACGATATATTTTGCATTTGGTTAGGTTCAGAAAGACAATTGAACATGTTTTTAATTTTTTTAAATAAATTACATAAGAACATTAAATTTACACTGGAAATTGGTAAAGATAAGAGTTTAAATTTCTTGGATTTAAATTTAACATTAACAGGTACAAAAATAGATTTCAATATTTTCCGTAAAGATACGTATACTGATATTGTTATACATAATTCTTCAAATCATCCCTTTTCTCAAAAACTAGCGGCTTTCCACTCTATGATTAATAGACTAATTACAATTCCTTTGTCAGCTCTTAACTATAATTTTGAATTAAATCTCATAAAGCAAATAGCAATTAATAATGGCTATTCTTCTAATTTGATAGATGAAATACTAAATAAAAAAATTAAACAGAATTTTTTCAAATTATATATTTACCCTATTTCTAAAGATAACAATAAACATTGGCGTAGAATTTTATTTGTCGACAACGATACGTCAAAAATTATTAGTAAAAATATTCCCGGTACTATTCAACCAGCGTTTTACACAAATAACAAATTGAAGAAATATATACTCAACAATAAAGATAGCGAAATTAAAACCAAAAAATCAGGGGTTTACAAACTCAATTGTAATGATTGTAGTTCGTTTTATATAGGTAGAACTTATAGAAACTTTGAGATTAGGGTTAAAGAGCACCTCAGAGCACTAAATGGCAATAGCGATTCTGAGTTCGCAGACCATTTATTAAAATATGATCATAGCTTTGACATAAATTCAGGTCTTCAAATATTACATACAGGATATAAAACATCGCAAATCAATAATTTAGAAATTTTAGAAATAAGAAAAAATGTAAATTCCAAAGCTGACATAATTAATAAGCAAAAAATTTTTGTTAACCCTGTTTTAAATATCTTCCCACTTAACCGGCCTTTCTAATAGCTTGGTAATCCCCAATTTTTCGAAACTCCCACTATTGTCAACCCTTCCCCCTCCTTCAATTTCTTCTCTCCATATGTAATCTATAATTAATTTTTTAACTTTAGTATACTTTTATTCCTGAAGAAGTGAACATGGTTCACGAAACATGTTGATAGTATAAAATATAAAAAATAAAGTGATGTAAACTAAGTTATTTTCTTTTAATAAATAAATACATATAATCAAATAAGAATTATTGGGAGTAGAAATACAGTTACCAAGGAATTAACATATTTCCATAAAACCAAAAATTCATCAGATACACATAGTAATGCTAGCATCTAAATCTAGAACTATTAAATATCTACAAAATGAATACACTTAGTAATGCTAGCGTCTAAATCTAGAACTATAAGATTTCAACAAAATAATATACATATGAGGTAATAATAAAACAAAAGCAGTATCTATAATTAAGATAAAATTTCTATAAGTAACCAACACATATATGTAAATAAAGAGTGAGGATTAAAGACTAAGAAGAGATTACTAATAACTTGATGATGCTTGCCCTGTATTGGATAATCAACACCCCTGCCATAATGAAGTGGTTTGCTACGTTTGGTAGCAAGGGTGCCCGGGTTCATGGAATAAGGTTTGTCTAGGTATGACTTCGCCCACCTACTGCGTGGCGGGCTGGATCGGGAGAGAGATCGGGAGAGGAGGTTGATGGATATCTTTTGAACTCACAAGCCGGACTCTCTCGACTCATCGATCGCTTTGCACTGCAGTGGGAGAGATTCAAACGTCCGTCACCCCTAGACAGATTGCCACCCACCCCTCACACCTTTTTCCTTTCCTGAACTTCCTCTCCTTCCCTTTCCTAAAGAGATCCTCCACACAGCATCTCCAAAGATGACGTAGATCCTGAGGGAAATTTTTTCCTCATGGTCTCCTGTGAGGAACTAATGTAAAAAAAAAACTTAACACAAGTTTTGATTTCTACTGTGATAGGGGTACCCTTTTCTTATTTACAGAAAGATTATAAAGGTAAATCGAATAGTACATATATTTTTGTATAAATTTTCATCAACATCCTTCGTGGCATGAACGAAACGAGAAGTACCGAGACAGGTTGAACGATGAATTTGTCGTGATGATTTTGTTCGTGTTTGTATGTCGTCTCTCTCAAGCAAGACGTATGTCAAACAAGACGTATGTACGTCGAATGTTCATAACAATATAGTATTTCTCTTCAAAATCTAAAACTCCTTGACCTATCTGTTCAAAATTTGTATTATACATAATTAATAAGATCCCCTCGTAAAATATAGACAACTACCCCCCTTTATAGAACTACCCCCTTTATAGAACCACCCCCTCCACCGACTCTGGGTGTATATTACGCTGAATGCAATCAGTTCCCGGCTTTTCTATTTTGTTTACTTTTTCCGCAATCAGACAGCAAAAAAACTTTCCGGTTTCGCTCGCGATTTATTTCGTTGTGTTGTCAAAGCAAATCCCAACGTAACATTCTAATAAATGATTGTGTCTTTTCAAAATTAAGAGTACGAACAGTTCAACAATGAAGGTACCACCTACATGTTTCTCAGAAGATGTCATCATTTTAATTTAGAGTACGAACAGTTCAACAATGAAGGTACCACCTACATGTTTCTCAGAAGATGTCATCATTTTAATTTAGAGTACGAACAGTTCAACAATGAAGGTACCACCTACATGTTTCTCAGAAGATGTCATCATTTTAATTTAGAGTACGAACAGTTCAACAATGAAGGTACCACCTACATGTTTCTCAGAAGATGTCATCATTTTAATTTAGAGTACGAACAGTTCAACAATGAAGGTACCACCTACATGTTTCTCAGAAGATGTCATCATTTTAATTTAGAGTACGAACAGTTCAACAATGAAGGTACCACCTACATGTTTCTCAGAAGATGTCATCATTTTAATTTAGAGTACGAACAGTTCAACAATGAAGGTACCACCTACATGTTTCTCAGAAGATGTCATCATTTTAATTTAGAGTACGAACAGTTCAACAATGAAGGTACCACCTACATGTTTCTCAGAAGATGTCATCATTTTAATTTAGAGTACGAACAGTTCAACAATGAAGGTACCACCTACATGTTTCTCAGAAGATGTCATCATTTTAATTTAGAGTACGAACAGTTCAACAATGAAGGTACCACCTACATGTTTCTCAGAAGATGTCATCATTTTAATTTAGAGTACGAACAGTTCAACAATGAAGGTACCACCTACATGTTTCTCAGAAGATGTCATCATTTTAATTTAGAGTACGAACAGTTCAACAATGAAGGTACCACCTACATGTTTCTCAGAAGATGTCATCATTTTAATTTAGAGTACGAACAGTTCAACAATGAAGGTACCACCTACATGTTTCTCAGAAGATGTCATCATTTTAATTTAGAGTACGAACAGTTCAACAATGAAGGTACCACCTACATGTTTCTCAGAAGATGTCATCATTTTAATTTAGAGTACGAACAGTTCAACAATGAAGGTACCACCTACAAGTTTCTCAGAAGATGTCATCATTTTAATTTCGAAGGCATTTATTGGATAACCAATACCTCTGCCGTAGGTCACCCCGAGTGGTTCGCTACGTTTGGTGACTTAGCGTGGGTACCCGGGTTGCGTATTTACAATCCCTAACGCGTTTGAGTCGCTTTAAATTTTCAATATCAAAATTTAAATATTTAGAAATAAAATTATTAATTTCTAATATACACATTGGAAAGATTATTTTATCTAGATTTTAGAACATTTTTTTGTTTTTGCAAAGTGATAAAAATTATCAATATAGCGGTATATTTACAATATATGGGAATAATATTAAAATTTTAATATTTAGAAATAAAATTATTAATTTCTAATATACACATCAGAAAGATTATTTTATCTAGATTTTAGAACATTTTTTGTTTTTGCAATGTGATAAAAAATAACCAATATAGACGTATATTTAAAATGTAAATTGTCGTTACCGCGACTGAATCGGTATAGGTTTTGTAAATACGCACCCGGGTTCATGGGGTGAGGTTTGTCAGAATTTTAGCAGTGGATGTCTGCCCACCAACTTCGTGGCAGGCCGGATCGGAGGAGACTGATGACCTTTTGAGCTCCCCGGCAAGACTCTCTCGGAACATCTTGAACCGCAGTGGGTGGAATAGATTCATACGTCCGTCATTCCTGGACATACTGACCCTCATATTCCCAAATTCCCACCCATCTTTCACACCTTTTTCTTTTTCCTTTCTGTCCTTCCTTTCCTAAAAAAGACCCTCCACACAGCATCCCCAAAGATGACATAGGACTGAGCGGAATTATTTTTCTTGGGGTCACATATGTGGAGCTAACGTAAAAAAAAATTTAATAAGAGAAAAAAAAGTTTTTTTTTATTTTTAACTTTATGAGTAAAATCTCAAATTATAATATTTAATTAAATGAAGACAATATTAGCGAAACTCAATCGAAAAATCTGGAGACAGAAAAATCAGAAAAAGTATTGGCACCTTTGGGACTCGAACCCAGGATCTTCTGCTTACATCGTCGAGTCCTGGTCCTGGGTTCGAGTCCCAGAGGTGCCAATATCTTTTTCTGATTTTTCGATTGAGTTTCGCTTGTATTGTCTTCATTTAATTAAAGAAATAAAAGTGTTCAAGAAGGGTGATCAAGAACCAAAACCTCTAAAGACGAGTTGTTTTACAGTCTTGAACAATTCATTAAATTTCAAGTTAATATACAAGTTCTGTTATTATCCCAGTACTGTGAAACAACTTGCCCGTGATAAAATAATAACAGAACTTGATTTTTAATATTGATATTGGATGAATATTGTTCAAATTCTGTGAAACAACATCAGATCACAAGGAAAACAAGCCATCCCTAGTAAATCCACGTACAAAAATTTTAACTGGAACTAAACTACGGTGGTTCGATAAAATCATCTTGAGTAAGGGATTTTTGGTCGTGGACGTTCTTCTTCAGGTGATAACGGCCAACAGACGGAGTAAATTTAATCAATGTATTTAGCGTTTATTGTTCAAGCTATCCAAAGCATTGGGTTCCAACACAGGCGTCGCGAGTTATCAACTGCTACCTAAGTCCTACATCCATTGCACAAGCACTATTTAACGTTTAAAATGATGGTAGTAGGAGGTTTTCAAATAATGTTAGGTTACCTATTCGATTACTGGAAGTGTTTATCTTTCTTTTTAATAGAAAAATTATAAATCAGAACGAATTGATATGAAAGCTTGTAAGAAAAATGGATATTAGTGATCTAATTCTGAAAATTATCAATCATATAATTATTATTGACGTATGGGTGCAGCACGAACCGAATGAAATTAAAAAAAAATTAAAGTGCAATTTACCTGAATAAGAATTAATGTGATTTTTAGTCCTACCTTAGTGATAATACTATTAGTGTTAGATTAGGTGCGTTTGTGGATATAACCATGATAACATTAAAATTAGATGGTATATTAATAGATACCGATTGATAAATCAGTATTTACCAATACAGGCATATTGTGTAAACGTTTACATGATATGCCTTTGTCGGTAATCATTTTCATCGGCAATCTTTCAATAAATTCATCAATAAATGGGGGAATTTCATGCATACTCAATGTAACCAATAACCACGTACTAAACAAACATGGGATTTTCAACATATATAAAATTTATCCTCCACACATAATTCCCAAAGATGACAGATGCCGAAGGTAAATTCTTTCCCCAAGGGCCTCGTGTGTGGAGTTAATGTAAAAATAATTTAAAAAATCAAAAGTGTTCCGTTTCTCCGAGAAGGTTCAGCACTAGATACTATTGAAGTGGCACATTTTTCAGTGAACGTGTACATAGGAACTATTTTTTCATTTGAACACGAATTATGTATTTTCATTTCTCCAAACTCTGCCAAAAACATAGACATATGAATATTAGTAGACCTGCCCTAAGTGATAAAAGTATATTATTTCCCCCTCTCCATACCGGTTCCTTGGAACCGGCTGGGATTGAGTATGGCTTCGCGTGAATCTAAAAAATGTGACATCATCATTCTTCTGCGACCCAGCGTCGAGCACTCATCGGTGCATTTTACGAAATAACACCGCAAAAAACATGGTTTGTGTTTTGAAAACGTGTAAATATATATTATCACTCGAGATACATGGCGTGTGCTCGTCGATGTTTACGGGGTAAGTAAATTATGAAACATTTGTAAAAGTGTCCTAACTAAATACGGCAACAAAATATTGTAGTCTGAAAATAAACGAACTTTACTTTGCC
This sequence comes from Limnephilus marmoratus, assembly GCA_917880885.1. Lineage (NCBI taxonomy): Eukaryota > Metazoa > Arthropoda > Insecta > Trichoptera > Limnephilidae > Limnephilus > Limnephilus marmoratus. The sequence continues at coordinate 20,685,418 of OU862919.1, read as the reverse complement.
GTATTTAGACTTCGCAAATTTGTTCAATACGCGGCGAGCAATTCGCGCACCCATGTAAAAAGGTCTATTCATTCATAAGCAGAGTTTACTTTTAAGAACTAAATGGTGATATTATAATGCGAGATGCCTATACATATACTGTCATATTGAGTGATCAACGAATCACATATCTCCAAAGTCATCTTCCCGCTCTGCGCCCCGCTGCTGTAGTTGTTGTCTACCCCTCACGTTTATGTTCTGGTCTACTAATATTCATATGTCTGTGGCCAAAACCCTGAAACCGAGAAGCAAGTAACACTAGAACATCGTAAATTTAAAAAAAAATCATGATATTAGCAATGAAAAAAAAACATTCAAACAGAATGATTTGAAAAACATTAGTTCACTTTAAATAAATTTGAAAAAAAAACACTTTAGAAAAGGGCTATTAACAATAACAAGTGTTAATCAACTTTGAGGTGATTGTATCAGTAAACGGCGCTATAGAAATTTGTACACATATAAAATAGGTTTCATGCCAACTCAGAATAAAACCAACTCAGAAACACCTTAGAAAGGTCATCAAAAGCTACCAAAAAAATAATTTTAAAATAGCCGGTAACCCTAACCTAACTTAACCTATTTAACCATTTTTTTATCATCACTCTTATTGACCTTTCTGAGATGCTTCTGAGTTGGTTCATTCTGATTTGGCCGGTCACCATAAAATAAGATAGAAATTAAAAATATTTTGACGAAAAATGTTTTGACCCAACAAGACTCGAAATCCAAATCTCTCGGTGGCCGGGCGAAGACTTCATCGTCTATATTTTATCGACTATCTACTAGACTTTCAATTTGGAAGGCGGATATGGTTACCGCCGCCCCGGGGATCATTTATTGGATAACCAACACCCCTGCCACAAGTCATGACAAGAGGTTCGCTACGTTTGGTGACTTAGCAGGGTTCATGGGGTGAGGTTTGTCCAGGTCTTGGCGGTGGATGCGCTTGCCCACCTGCTGCGTGGCGGGCCAGATCGATAGAGACTGGGTGTTTTTGATCTTTCTAGCTGGAATCTCTTGACCCATCGCCTTGCACCGCAGTTGGAGGGATGGTTTCATACATACGTCACTCCTACACACACTAACCCCCAGAATCCTACCCACCCCTCATACCATTGTCCTTCCCAGAACTTCCTGTCCTTCCCTTCCTTAAAAAGACCCTCCTCTCAGCACCCCTTAAGATGACATAGGCCCTGAGGGAAATTATTTTCCTCGGGGCCTCCTGTGTGGAGCTAATGTAAAAAAGACGTCACCAATACATAGTATAAATCGTGTCACTGAACCCAGTGTCCAAATCGTTGTTTTTATCAATCGATAAATTTTTTGAAAATCTCTAAAACTGTTTTAATTATCGCAATGGAAGCATTAACCTAAATTATTTATTGAATTACGCCCGTTTTGATAAGGGATCTCCCCCCAATGGGACAGCCTAGCAAAAACCATTGTTATAAATGTTACCAAGACAAAAAAAGGAAAAATTACTCACTTTTTGCAAGTAAAAGCGGTCATTCGGCGTATTTGGATTAAAAGGATTTAGGGAGTATCGATTTCCTTCTCCCAAATTTCCTTGTTTATCCGGACATGGGTTTCCTGTCAGCAGGCCGAAGTGTTCAAGAACATTCAGTTCTGGCAACTCCTCTTTCATCGAATGAATCATAGGAGCAAAGTTCAGGACTGCCGCATCCCCACTTGGAAAACATGCCGCGGCTTTGCCAAGAGCTTCTCCCATTGGACAGCACTTCCTGAAACAAGGCTTTAGCTCGCAGATGCAACCCCTCCTCTGGATCACATCATCCTTTCCTTTATACTCGAAATGGAGGTTGGGAGGATACATGAGACCATTGGTAATAATAATTGAGCCATCTTCTAACATAGTGCCTTCGTCAATATTTACACTCATATAAAAATTGCAAGGGTCTTCTGACCAAGCTGTTGCAAAGACAAATAACAGCAAAAACCACGACATCCTTCCCATCGTAAGAGTATAATTTATAGAACTAAAAGAAGCAATATCATCATTCTTTATTTAGTTATTACAACGTTTTTTTCACTGTCTTTAATGCATCTTTTTCAACAAATTAACACTTCAAATCTAAATCAGAAAATTATTATAATCTCGTATTAGCGTTGCACAATGCACCTGTTATTTATCACAAAATCACTAAAACATATCATTATTTTAAATGGTAGATACACCTTACACTCCATTAAAACACGTTTTTTTCACTTTTTAACAATTCCGTAGATTGTCACCGAATTAAAACCTTTTTGCGAATGAAGGATAGGTCCAGAAAAACGAGTCGTTATCGCACAACTTCTTATCTTTCTAAGATAATAACTTTTTGGAGTACTATAATATTGTTCGGAGCGGTAATTCTTCGGCAGTTCTTCGAATTCTAGTATCGTAAGACGGTAATGTAGGTGTAGGTACCTGCAAGATTTGATTCATATCCTCTGATAACGTTGTCACAAACAAAGTTCTACATAATGTTGCCAACACTAAAGTAAGTAGAGGTATGTTGGTACTTAAAATGTTCTTGTGTGCTCGGTATTTCGACCGTACGACTTTAGTAAAAGTGAGATACAGGATGAAGAAACTTAGTCATAGAAAAATGAACCATGTAATATGTATTTAGTATATACCTATTTAAAGATACATTTTTTCTTTTATTTGGTGTCTATTTATTTTGTATAGAATATTGGTTTATTGATATTTGATATCATTTAATTCATGGTTTTAATAAGTTTACGCCTTTTCACCTAATCGTTATCTCAGTTGGATAGGGTTCTAACTAAACAATTTTTTGTATTTCTTCGGCATTAACTATGTACCAATTTCCAGACATTTTGTTTTGAAGAGTACATTTTCAATGTACATTTGTTACTTTATAAATTTAAAATATAAAGTAACAAATATACATAGAAAATTAAAACTCTTCAAAACAAAAATTCTAACTTCGCTTTAGCTGGTTTTGAGATACGAGGTGTCATAGTTTTTAAAGACGATTTCTCATTATATATTTACCAATTTCTGATTTTGAGGTTGATCTTATGTATAAGTATTGTATATAAGTATTTTAATTAAACATATTTTAAAGGATCATATTTAAGTAGGACTGTACTACTACTTTAGAACGTACCCAAACATGCAGATAGAACCATATGCATAATAATTCATTGCATAAGGTTCTCACTACATTTCCCGAATGCGGTTCCAAACCAGGGTCACGTCCTATTTACCTAAATATGTTTTCATTAAAATATGATAAACTATTTTATTTCACCCAAGATTGAACCTCAAAATCAAAAATTGTTAAATAGATTGCAAACTTTGAAACCTCAGAACATGGTAAGGTGAAGTTAGAATACTATCGTACCAAAGTGACAAACTGCAATGCGCCTCGTAACAACGACCCACAGTAAGATACAAACAAAAAAGAGATTGTAAGTGTGTTAGAACCTTGTAAAATAAATTAGGCTTTATTTTAGAACTTCTTCATACAAATATCAACCGAAATAAAACACAAATGGTTATGAAAATTGTTTTGGTAATATTTTGAAAAAAAAAATTGTCAGTTAGAACCTTGTCCAACTGAGGTGACGTAATGTTTCCTAGCCCGCTGGTATGCCAAAGCTCAAGGGTGACTGGAAATTTGTTATATTGTGATATTGTGATATTATTTGTGATATTGTGCCGTGTTGCGCTACATTCTTCTTTGGCCAAAGTTTTGGATAGCTTTACAGTGTCCATCATCAGGACAGATGTGTAATCCCTGATAATTGACACTGCAACGCTGTACGAAACCGTGGCTAAAGAAGGAGCTAACGTCACACGGCAAAACACCCCAAAAATAAATCACGTTCATAATTCTTTTGGCCGTGAAATCTCACATAATACTTGAAGTAATACTTTATTGTTACGTGCAGTAAAATAAGAACGTTGCTATAATTGCGTCCATATAATCTTTATATTAATTTATTTATATAATCTTTATATTATATTATATTATATTATACTAAGTATAAAATGAAGTCGCTCACGCTGTATGTGCGCTAAGATCTTTTAAACTACGCAACGGATTTTCATACGGTTTTCACCAATAGATAGAGTGATTCACGAGGAAGGTTTTTAGGTATATAATTTGTCAAAGTTTTGCGTAAATTGGTTGAAATACATAAGATATCTGTCCAAGCGGCAGCGGGCAGCGGGCATCGTGGTGTGGTTTTGATGTAACAGATGGCGTTAGTTATAAAGGTATCGTTAGCCACAGCAACGTGTGGCCGGATCTTTTTTTTATTTATTTGTATTTATCTGCTAGTATTTATGCAAATTGGTTCAATTATTAGCCCTTATTTAAAAGAACATCCTCTATTTATGAAGGTACTACCCAGGCAGACATATGAAAATAAATATTTGGAATGAAATAAAATAGTACTTAGAAAATAGCAGTTTTTCGTGGTTAAACTGCGTAATGCAATGGGAAGTTGCGGCTGCAACTACGAAGTAATTTTGCGGTTTGTTTCAACGGTTTAATAATTAAACCAACATTCAATCATTAAAATTATCAAACCTTACAAATTACTGTTTGCGCGGGTTCCACGACTATTCAGAATGATTCAATTTCAACAAACCTTTGAAAAGTTATTAATAGTTATGAAAAAAAAATTGAAATATCCCATAACCTAGCCTAACGAAACCTAGTTTTTCATCAGATTTCAAAGGAGGTGTTGAAGTTGCATGATACCGAGTTGTCCGGTCACCGTTTGCATTGATACGTGTGGTGTTCGTACGAATGTGTGAGTGAGCAAGCGAGATAGGATACTTGCGAGACTCTATAAAAGGCGATGCATGTTAGAAGTATGCCTCTTTTGCTACAAGCAGCTCCCCAATAAATACTAGTACCAAATATCAGTACTCTCTTCATTCGCGTGTACTACCGACCGACACAGTATACCCAGACACCATACATTATAAAGTCCACATACCACGTACGTGATACGCTGTTGTTGCGGCTTCGGTGGTCGAGGAGTAAGGCTCTTGACTCTTGACTAGCGATCTGGAGGTCGCGGGTTCAAATCCCCGGATAATTTTATTTGATTGATTTGTATTATTTAAAAAAAATAATGGTATATTTGCGGCACGTTCCAGCGTGAGATACTCTCGCGAAGAAACCCTCCGTAACGACCAGAAGAGCGATTCTATATCTTTTGTGGGATCGTTATGATTTGCGTGATTTTTCTATGTCTGTTATTTGCTTTTTCTATGGGCCGATGTCAGGTCAGGTTACAGCTGTGAGCTGTCACATATTTTAGTTTAGATCGTAAAAATCATAGAAAAAGCAAATAACAAGCATAGAAAATCACACAAATCTGACAGCAGATCACGTATGTTATCTCACAACGATCCCACAAAAGATATATAATCGCTCTTCGCTCTGGTGTAAGACCACCATTCAAAATTGAAACGTTGCTTCAAATGGATTTAACCGTATTTGGTGATTTGATCTGAATAGCCAGCTAATTCCTCTTTCCCATTTCCTTCAGCCTCACAACGTACCCCAATTAGAGATGCCATAATCTCATTGCCTTCTGGCAGTTGGGACAAGTGGGGCCGTTGGGAGCAGTTGGGAGCAGTTAGGGGTCTCCAGTAATCACATAAAAAAAGAATTAAACAGAACAGTAAAAAAACGGGACACGATAAAATATTTGCGAGCACGGTCACCAATTATAAGAGATATTCCGACTGACACCGACGATTGATAAATTTTACCGCGGCCTCCATAGTATCAGCTATGTTTAGGTTAACTGTCAATATACATACACATGATTTTAAATAATGGTATGCAAAATTACTGACTTATTAACGAACTGAGTTGAACTAACGACGCTCTTAGAATTGAATGAAGTCGTACACGCGGTGAGTTGAATCAGTCCAGGCCAATGATGCCACATTGTTTTGGGCTTGGGGAACCGAAAGTTGTTCACATAACATGCTTATTTATGTAGGTATGTATTTCAATTCAACATTGCCAATTTATTCATATTTTTACGTAATTGTTTAGCGTTTGACGTTGCGGAATATCAGCGTATATCGATTTCTTACTTATCCCCTGTCAATATCGCTTCGGCTGTCAACAGTGAAACCGTACTCGGGACATTAAATCGTCGGAAGTTACGCTTATAGATTCGATACTGTAAGGTTATCGATAATAATGATCTGTGCTAGACCCCCTATTTATCTTTGTCTTACTAACCTATTTTTTTGCATTTTGTTTTTCCTGTTAAGCACTTGCATACTGCTTACTAACAACGTATGCGAGAACACTGGAGATCTAGATTCGTTCAAAATAAATAAATGTAGCTTCGTTTAACAAAAAATTAGAATTTTGCGAGAGCCTTGAAGGAGTAACCTTCTGTTACTTATACCAGGGCGGGTAAGAGGTGGATAACCTCCACTGCTAGACCCCCTGAATGTAAATACCTACCTATATTATGACAATGAACGTCCGTCTATCAGGTAAAGTACACGCCAAACTTTTTTCAAATGATCGTCGTCTGTCAGGTATAGTACACACCAAACTTTAAGACAGGCCTGACGTTGATCAGAAATCAAGTCAGTAACTGCGCGAGAATGGATCGTACCGTGTTCATGCCGCTCTTAAAGTTTGGTGTATGCTATAGGTGGCTAATGTAAAATTTCAAGAAAAAATCAAGTACCTATGTTTATTTTTTAAGGATTCGTTTCTTTGCAAGGTTACTTTGTTTTCTTGAATATAACTTTTGCGTTCTTAGTTTTTCTTTCCGGCACTGATGTATGGTGCTGATACAAACTCGAGTGTGCATAAAAAAATTGTAGTCATAAAAGATAACTCCAAAATAATATAAGGATCACCTGAATCAACAAGCACACTTTCATAATAAGTCAATACATGCGATGGAGCTATGAATGGCCCGATAAAATTTAGAGTCGAAGATACTCTCAGTATTAAATCATCAAAATCAAAACGTTGACATAAATGGCTTTTTCATATGAATACCGCACAAGAGTCCCAACTGCTCCCGTCTGGAACCAGTGAGACTATGGCATCCCCAATTGTGGTAAGGGGTGAGGCTTAAGGTAGTGGGTAGGGAAAGTAGATGGAGAAGAGGAGGGTGGGGAAGTACCTGGTTTTTTTTTTTTTTACATGAGCTCCACACAGGAGGCCCTAAGGAAAATAATTTCCCTCAGGGCCTATGTCATCTTTAGGGATGCTGTGTGGAGGGGTTTTTTAAGGAAGGGAAGGATAGGAAGTTCTGGGAAGGAAAAGGGTTTAATGGGTGGGTAGGGTGAGGTCCCAGAGGTGTCAATATATTTTTCTGATGTTTCTGTTTCCAAATTTTCGATTGAGTTTCGCTAATATTGTATTTTGTCTTCATTTAATAAAATATTACAATGTGAGGTGGGTTTTACTCATTAAGTTAAAAATAAAATTAAATATATAACTTTACTAGCTGATCCGGCGAACTTCGTACCGCCTCAGAATCAAAAACTGTTGTCAACTTATTAGCTGAATTGATCTAAATTGTTTCTCCCTGCGTATCCTTTCCCCTCTCCCCTTCCCCCGTCCCGCTCACCCCCCTTCCTGAGTTCCTTCCCCCCCCCCCCTCCCCCCCATCCCCCCCCCCCCTCCCCCCCTCCGCCCTACCCCTCCCCCCCTCACTCCCTTCCCCCTCCCCCCTCACCCCCTCCCCCCTTCCCCCTCCCCCCTCCCCCTCCCCCTTCCCCCTTCCCCCTCCCCCCTCCCCCTCCCCCGCCCTCCCCCCTCCCCCTCCCGCTCCCCCTCCCCCCTCCCCCCTCCCTCCTCCCCCCTCCCCCGGTTCACAGTTCAATATTATACCCCTTACAATATTGCTGCAGTTCTTTCAAAATAGGAGAATTCGTTCCATACAAAATGTATGGGAAAATAATTTTCTTCGGAGTGGAACACCCTTTACTTTTAGGGGTATGAAAAATAGATGTTGGTCGATTCTCAGACCTAACATATAAGCATAAAAAATTTCATCAAAATTGGTCCAGCCGTTTCGGAGGAGTATGGCAACAAACACCGTGACACGAGAATTTTATATATTAGAAGATAGATTAGAAGATAGATATTGCAGAAATCAATCAAAAAGATAAATAATAACTTTGATTCTGTGCCAAAATGGCTTTAAATAAATTAACACTAAATTTTAAATGCAGAATAGATGAATATAGGCAGAAAAATATGCATAAAAGGATTCAAAGATTTTTATTAATGAAGAAATCACAAAAAGTAGAAGAAATTAAATATCTAGGTGTTCTTACGGACTCCAAGCTGACTTCTCAAAAAATGCAGACTAGAGTATTAAAAAAATTGCGAAAAAATCATTTTTGGGAGAATCGGAAACAAAGTAAATAAATAAACATGTCTTATTATTACCAACACACTTACCCTAAAATATATTCGGAATCTCAACGACGTAAGTAAAGAAGCCGTGTATACAAATTGCCATTAACGACCCGTGTATTGGACGGACCTACTATCGAATTTGCCGTATCAAAGAAAAGAAGAAGAAGACAAAGAATGTGGGAACCTTAACGACGTAAGTGAAGAAAGCGTGTAAACAAATATACGCCGACCGTACGTTCGACTGTACGAACGTACGGTCGAATTTACCCTAGCAGGCGTGGAGATTCGACCTTTCCGCCGCGTTCATTTTAATTAATTCTGAAGAACGTGTTCCAAATATTTAAAATGTGTCTCCATGTTGTCCCCCCGAAGCTATTAATTCATCGTCTAGAAAAATAAAATCTCAATTTTATAGTTGAAAAACGGGTTATAAAGTTATAAAATCGTTGTACGTAAAATATATTAATGGTAAGGTACTGTTTTTATTCATCTACAATATAAATAACTCGCATTCCTTGTGCAGGATGGAAATAAAAAGTTATTATAGTTACGAATACGCCGGAAATGATTAAAATGTGAGTTTTGAGCAAACAAAAATTATTTGGGTTTTGTACCGCCTTATATTTCAATGTATTTATTTTCCTACGTGAAATTAACATAGGAATGATGCCTATTCAACTGAAAAGAAAAATAAATTACAATCACGATATACACGGACACGACCGGACAACTTTAAAATTTAACATATTTAAAGATATAGGTAAGTATATGTGTTTCAAAATTATTATCACACACAACACTGTGAGCTAACTTAAGATTAATAAATAAATACACAAACAAACACTTCACCGGACGCCGTAACGTCATTCGAAACGTTGGCTAAAGAAGGAGGAAGAGCAATACGCCATAGTAACCCAAAAATTAATTACTTAAATACTTTTGGCCGTGAAAAATTATTCGTTCATGCGGTTTCTGCAGTTCGAACTAAGTACTTAAGAGGGTATAACCAGAGAAAACCGGAAATATGTTATTTTTAAATCAAATTTTTGACGTATTGACTCTTTTCCACAATTTTTTTTTAATTAATTTCGAAAGATTGTTCTTTTATCTAGTAAACGCGTGTTTTAAATATTGAGAAAAAGTGTTTACTAATTATTATTATAATAAGGTTATACTACGTGTCCGGAAACTCGTCGTAGTACAAGCGGGAAGCTGGTGAATCTACATCACGTAGAGAACCCAAAAAACTTATTTTTTTCGATCTGAGCATTTCGATTTTTATATAATTTTTTTTCTATTTTACCATTTTTTCGGCAACTAAAGGGTTAAAAAAAATTTTAACCCGGTTTACCCTTCGATGCATTTTATAAGACATTACACAGCTGAAATTAACCCCCTAGTGAATTTTTTTTTCAGATTTAACCAAAAAAATTCCAACTTCGGACCTGATTTACTCGAAAACGAAAGCTCAAATCAAAAAAGTTATATCACAAATCGACTCCAAATGTGATGTATATTTACCAGTTTCCCGCTTGTACTACGAGTTTCCGGACACCATGTATACCATGGCAGATTTGTTAAATTTTCAGACGAAAAATCTGATTTTACAAGACAAATTTCATGTCATTTAATCATAAGTTATTGTAAGTTATCGTAAACGCATGTTTCAAAATTTTAATTTTAGTTCAAATAAAATCATTAAAAAAAATATCCGAACACTTTGACTGGTCAGTGGTTGAGTGGGCATAGCGCTTGGGTCCCACCCGAGCGTCGCGTGTTCGATTCCTCGGCTGGCCAAGTCCTCCATCACAACACAAGCAACATTTTCGGCTTTCTGTGGTGGTAGTAGGAGATTTTCAAACATTGTTGGGTTATTCGTAACCCGGGAATGTTTGTCTTTCTTTTTAATTATGAAAATTTTTTTTTTTTTTTTACTTATTTATGACGAAAATTTCTCTATTTTGTTTATCGATTTATGGTCTTACAAATTAATATATTTAAGATTTTTTTTGCACATTTATTTTGCTTCGATATTATTGAAAAATTATAAATACCTTTGATAAAAAAACAATTATAAAAAGTACATAATTTTAATAGTTTTATCATCACGCCTTCCATCATTTTTGAATGTAGGTATAAATTAAAGCAAATTTGGAATGAAATAAAATCGATATTGAGTTATAATTTTAAACAGATGGTACGGAGAATAATTAATCTATCTCATTAGAACCGCCCTGTACGATCGTAAGAACATCTTTCGACGAAATGTGGATTAACGGATCGACGCTGGCTGGTTAAAGGCCCTTTTAAGCAAGGGTGTGTGAGTGTGAAATTTTCAAAATTGGAACATATGTATGATTTACAGTAAATATTTTGTAACAGTAGATTTCAAAATTTATTTTATTTTATTTATCTATATAAAGTATGTGTATAAATTGGGTTTTTTGATGCCTGTCTCACTAGGATATACCTGTGTCAATGCAAAATTACAATAAATAAGAATTATTTTATTTTCTATATTAGTATATACCTACACAAATATAATAAAGATAATTCCGCTTAATTGGGAAACATTCAGACCTCAAACACTTTGTCCCAAATAAGCGGCTGTTCCAAATAAGTGACGTTTAAGGGAAAAAAACAAAGAAAACATAAAAACTCTGACAGCAAACACAAGCTTTGGACAAAGACACCATAAATACCATGCTATAAAAATATTCAACAGTTTTCCAAATAAAAATTGAGGAAAACAAAAATAAATTCAGATACAAAATAAAAAGGGATAAATGAACAAAGTACACAATTTTATAACATCAAAGAATAAAATATATACAAGTAACACACAAAACCATTATATAATATACAACACTCACGAACACAAACTCATATTATGAGTTGTGCTGATTTTAATTTCATTTAATTTTTTTTCTTTAATTTTAAATCTTTATTTTTAGTTCAAATCTTAATTTTTTTTACCAACTTTATATATTTTTCCAAATGTAGTACTTCAACTTATAAAATTTTTGTATTGTAAAATGGGGGTCTCAGCACGGGTAAGCCACCCAGTAAGGCCAACATTATTGGATTGTACTGTGAAATATAAAATGTTGTATCAAAATAAAAAAATTAAAATTTAAAAATTCCAAAAAACGACATCCCCTCTCCTCACCCTTACCGCATATCACCATATCACACGCAAAAAATGTTTGAATTACGTTTTGCATTGACTTCTAACTGGAATTCGTCCAATTAAACGGAATGGTATCCCAGATAACCGAAGTAAATTAGTATTACTTTCTTTAATTGGTTTCTGTTCCTTGGTGTTTCTCCCAAATAAGCGGGTGTCCCGATAAACCGATGTACAAAGCGGAAACGACTGTATTACCCAAATTGGTGTAAGCGAAAATGCAAATACAGCTCGGCTGTAGAACAATTTGCCGGCCTCTGTGTTTCCTCCTTCCTGAAACATGGGTCTCTTCAAGACCAATGTTCATTCCTTCCTCTCTCTGAAAAGACCCTCCACACAGCATTTCAGATGTCATAGGTCTTGAGAGAAATTATTTTCCTCAGGGCCTCCTGTGTGCCCAAAAAAATAGCAGGAGTTAAATATTTTTAATTAATCATTCTGATGTCGCTTTGAATTCTTTTTTAAATAATAATTATTGTTGTTCTATTTTCTGTGTGACAATATCATCGTTGAGAGCAGCGATAACATTTTTCAGTGTAGAATATCGATTGAGAATCGCTTCACACTCCACATCTGTAATATCTAACGCTAACAGAAGACATTACATTTTATTGATAACATAGAAAGTGAAAGATGATAAGCAGAGACGGGTGATTTACGAATGAGAGATGTGCAAACAGATACAGTTTGACATACTTATCTCTGTAGGAGGCCAAAGAGTAACTAAAGAAGCCATGTTTTTGTTATTCGACTGTCAAAATATTTTCAACTGAGATTCTTAAAAGTTTTAATTCCATTAATTACAACGATTATAATGGGAAAACCTATGAAAATTGATGAGCGAAACATTATTCGTATCATTCCCAATAATAATTCTAGTGTTAGGGCGAGTTGTCGACCTTTGAAGTTAATTATTATTTTTAATTGATAAACTAACGTTTAAGACAAGATTTTTATGCATAGCACAAAGGGTAACAATTATTATGAGCAATAATTATCAGCCTGAAAAACTCATCTACATTGAAAAAATCTTCCGAGAAAATATACATGCCGCCAACGAGACTTGAGCGACCTAGCGAGAGATTAGCACTAACAATGCCTCTCACAAAAAATAAAGTTGGTTGTTTTCAGGTGAAAAAATGTAATAAGCAGTAAGTAATTGTTGAATGAAATACTAGTGTATATTGAAATAATTAGGTAATTAAATCGAAAAAACCGAAATGATTCGAATAAACCGCATGAGTCAACATGTTTCGAATGAATCGAAATGTTTCGATTTCAACGACATGTCTCGAATACAATTGAAATGTAAACGTTTCGAATGAATTTAACTTTTTTAATGTTTCCATTGAAGCGAAATGTTTAAATTTTTCGAACAAATTTAAATGTTTCAAATGAATCGAAATGTTTCGAACGATTTGAAATGTTTAAATATTTCAAATAATTCAAAATGTTTCGAACGATTTGAAATTTGAAACGTTTCAAATGAATCGAAATGTTTACATGTTTCGAGAGGATCGAAATGTTTCGAGGAAAACAAAATGTTTCGAGAGGATCGAAATGTTTCGAGAAAAACAAAATGTTTCGAATAAAACAAAAAATGTTTCAAATGAATGACTTTCAAACGAAGACATGTCGAGGATATTTTTTGAATAACATTTAGGTAATAATTTAACATTTTGGAAAAAATAACCTAATCTTATCGCCAATTTAGCCATCAAAGATTTCGGAATGGCAGGACCATATAATAGTAGTTTCCCGTATAATCATTATACTTGGGCTATCTCCCCTTGCTGGTATGTTACTGGTCTCAAATAATAATGAAAAGGAATCATTTTTGTCACTCTTTTATTGTTATCTCATTTTTTATAACGAGTTTATAAATAAAATTGAGATTATTTTATTGACAAGATCTACCCAGATAATAATCTTGACAAGCGTGTGACTGTTCAAGTTTTGTAAATAAATATAATTCGTATAATTTATAATATTATCAAATAGGTTCGCTACGCATTTCAATCATTAATATCAATTTATTTATCGAACTACCGATTAATTTCTCGTTTGGGTTATCAGGAAATCTAAGATTCAATCAGATATCTTAACTATAAATTGCGAAAAACCAAAAACGCATCTGCGCTTCCCTAACTTAAATATATTTTTCGTATATAATTTATATTCGCTAAATACCTTATATAGTATTCTCACGGAGACTCTTGACCTAGATGTAGAGGTTAGATGCAGAATTGAAGCAGCAAGAACTGCATTCATTATAATGAAATCCTTCTTCTGCAATGACAATATCAGCTTAAAACTAAGGCAGAGAATGCTAAAATGTTATGTGTGGTCGGTCTTGCTCTAATTCAAAGAAGTTGACCAACCTTTCAGTTATGTGGCTGCTTTACTTTAGCTTACAGACTAGGAGACGAGATAGGTAAACCCTACGTCATCGAGTACACGGATGAAACTACTTTGTAGTGATAATGGACATTTAGAAAACCTTTAAAAAGCTGGTCTGCCGGTGCGCCTCTTGGCAGGAGCCGCGCAGTCATTCGTAACATGCTCGAGAGTGGATCTCAGGTATAGGGCAAGAGGAAACCGTCTATGTACTAATTTACTATATATTAACAGTCGGGAAAATACAAAATATTTTTCGATACCTCTACATAGAGAGTTAGGTGTTTACCTATAGATGTTTCCAACAGCATTTATCTCGGGAACGCTGGGTGTCTGCAGCCTTAGTTCCAGAAGGGATGTCGCATTACTGCTAATGGAAATGGCTTATAAGCTTCTGAACGGATTATTATCAATACCAGAGATTCTGGCCAAAATAGGATTCGATGTACCGGATAATTTAACGCGAGGCCACCAACACAGACTTTTGATTCTTTCCAGGTGCAGAACTAACTCACCGATGGTGATGCCGCTGAGAAGACTCACTAGGTTAATTAATTGCCTCTCAGGAAATGTGGATATTTTCCACACGTCCTAACAACAATTTTAAGCGTGAAGCATTGTTTAAGCTTTAATTTAAACTTATTTTGCACATATATTTATTTATTAAGCCAATTTCTTTTGTAGTTTTCTTTACCGCTTTTGCAATGTACTGGTTTTTTAAACTGTTTTTGCAAATAAATAAATAACAAAAAAATGGACATAATACGTGGAAGGTATAAAGGTGCATTTAAGTGAAGTGTTAACGCATCTTTTACCATCTCCCGGCGTTTCATGTGCATTTTTGTTCTCCCCCGACGTAATCAAATATTTGTTTCTTGTAGGTACTAATTTAGTTCAAACGATTCGAGGTCGATTTTTAAACACTATGGTCTAGTTGAGCATTTAGAAATTGTGAAATTTTCCGAAAGGAGATGCTTCTACTAAAATTTCTACAGCCTATATATCGAATCTGAGGTAATAGAGGAATAAGGTAATAAGGCGGGGATGCCATAATCCCACTGGCTTTGGAAAAAAATGGAACTCTTATACCGTGTTCACATAAAATTTAACTTTATCTTTGTTTGAATTTAACTCACCGGTTGTAGGTAAAATATGTCTGTGGGAGTATCTGGGCTGTATGGATTCATGGAGTATCTCTCCCCGCCGACACAAGGATTCCCGTACACCAGACCGAAGTGCTCCGTAGCGTTCAGATCATCCAGCACCTTGTCCACATTGTGAATGGGTGGATTAAAATTCACCACCAAGGAATCATTGCTGGGGATACAATACTTATTTTTCATCGTAAAACCCAAATGACAACACTTCCTGAAACAAGGCTTCACCGAACATATGCATCCTCTTCTGTGAACATCACTCCCACTGACATGTTCGTAATGAAATTTTGCAGGATACACCAAACCATCGTGAACGATTGAACCATCAGCCAACAAAAGCCCACCAGTTATATTTACACCCATATGAAAGGTACAAGGATCTTTGAATTTGTCGGCAAATGTCACTCCCAACAGTCTCAATGTACACAAAAACAAAATTACTGTCTTTCTCTCCATCTTTACAGAATTCTACGCCAATTTATAAAAGCAAAAAGGCTGTCATAATGTAATAAAAGACTTTATTGTCAGTTTACGTTCACACTGCCACCATTTTTTATACCAAAAACACCATGGAAAGTGCAACAAATGATATCCACAACATTACAAAAATAAACACTCTGATAACAACATGTCATGATGCACACAAGTCACAACAATCGATTGCAAAATTTCACAAATTGCATTTTTTCAATCGATTATTTGGGTATTTATCTTTCACTGATTAAAATTCCATTGTCACTAATATCACACATTTTTTTTTATAAATAATAATACATTAAGAATTTTTTGTATGAATTAGCAGTTTTTTTTATTAGAAACTCATTTTGCAAGGACTGTTTATTTCTGTGTTATGTTTTTTTTTCAAATTACTACATTTTCTAAAATAAAAACATCGGCGTATTACGCGCATCGTATCCCAGTGCGCGGATAGTTAGAGACGCGGAACGCTCCGCGGCAAGCTCTCAACTGAAAACTGAATTACTGAATGGGAATGGAGTTGTGAACGCGATGGCTCGACTCGGCATTCCCGCCTTTGCGGGGTCCTCACTGCGCATGACTCTGTATTATAATAATATATTATAATATTAAGTTATACCGTACATAAATGCGTTATGGTGTACATGGGCTATTTAATTTTATTAAGAGGGTTTAACCAGCCAGCGGCCAAAAATGCTCATTTCGTCGAAAGTTGTTCTTACGATCGTACAGGGCGGTTCCAATGAAAAAGGTGAATTATTCTCCGTACAATTAATTATTTTAAAATTATAACACAATATCGATTTTGTTTCATTCCAAATTTGCTTTAATTTATACCTACATCCAAAAATGCTGAAAGGCGTGATGATAAAACTATTAAAATTATGTACTTTTTATTATGTAATTATTTTTTTTTTTTTTGGTTATAAGTTCTTATCATTTTTCAATAATGTCTAAGTTAACCCGTTTAATCACAGGAGACCAGATTTGTCCCAACGCACATAGGTCTCACATAAGACGCCGTAACTCCCTTACTATCATAGTTAGAAATATGTTCTAATCGGTGTTAGAAAGGAAAAACATCATGCTTTATATTCTAATCTAAAAAATAGCCACCAAAAAAGTAAAATGTACACTTTTATGTACACAAAGTTTTGAATCGCAAATTGAAAAAAGAATTTGAAACTTCGGGAATTTAAAAAAAAAATTCATAGAGCGACAAAAAATTGAGGTTACAATATGTGTTTTTTATAGATTTGTCTAATACAATATGCATGTGTTTTTATTATTTTTTATTATCAGTAACTTTAGTTAGAAAAAACATAAGGTGAGCCATTTTAAAAACTTTTTTATGTTTGTATGCAAAAATTTTATAATTTAAAAAAAATATACATTTTTCGAATTCTATAATTTGAAAGCGTATTTCATCACCTTTCTAAAACAGTTTTTGGTTTTTGAATGTGTTCAGAAATATTCCAAATATTTGCATTTTATTGTAAAGTGAAAATATTTTGACCATCCGAAAAAAAGCCAAATTTTTGAAGGGTTAAATAAGAATGTAAAAATATATTAGTTTGTAAGTGTGCAAATAAATACACAAACGGACCAATTTTTGTCAAGAAACACAAGTAGGATATAAACTACAATTAAAATTCTGAAACATGCGTTTCTAAGATAATGTATTGATTTATTTTACTGCATGATTACATGATTTGAAATGGGTGTTGTATAATTTCTCTACTAAGTGGGTAACCATAAAACCTTATAATGTAACATATTATTATTGTAAACATTTACTTTTCTTCTAAATAAAAAAAAATAAAAATAAAATAATACAAAATCTTTTTTTGAAAATTTAACAAATCTGCTAACGACCTATGGTATAACCTCATTTACTAAAAATAAACATTTTTTCTCAAAATTTAAAACATGCGTTTACTAGATAAAAGAACAATCTTTCGAAATCAATTTATAATTTTTTGTGGAAAAAAGTCAATAGGTCCAAAATCTGATTTAAAAATGACATATTTCTGGTTTTCTCTGGTTATACCCTCTTAATATCCCATTCGGTGTTGCGATAGCATGGTTTTTACCATGATTACATGGTTTTCGGATCATTTTGGCCTCCAAGGTTTTTAACCGGAAAATAAAAGTGTGTACTTTTGAGTGCGATACGTTTTTTAGCATGGGTCACGAGTCACAAGTCACAAGTCACAAGGGAGAATCCTGAAATCACGAAAAAGTCTCTTTATCTAATTTAATGTTGTCAGTAAGTAATATTAATACTAAAAAGAAATTAATATACATTGTAGGTCACTTCAATTATAGGTACCACACCAGCTACTGTAAAATGTTGAAAAAAAAATTGGAGTTGTGGAGGATTTTTTTCTCCCTCATTTCATCGAACCGGTTAAATTTATTTTAAAAGAAGTAATTTATATGCTAATAAGTAGAAACCTACTACAAATTTACCTTGATAACGATGTAAAAACTCTTTTTTAACCCGTCTAATCACAGGAGACTCAAGTTGTCCCAAAACATCATATGCCGTTATAACAACAGGAGACCCAGATTGTCCCAGAGCGACCGTGCATTATTAAAAGTAAGATATCTCTCTTCCTGTCATGCGAAAAGTTGTGATTTCTTTTATGCTAGAAAGGGAAATAAATAATGCTTCTCATTGCCTTAGGATTAAATGAGCTATGTTATTCAGATATTTTACAAACCCGATCATAAGTAATGGTTTTATTACTCGCCAATTTGTGGAGTTTTACACATTAATTTTAAAATGAAATTGTATGAATGTGATAAAAAGTGAGGTAACCTTTTGATTACTAATTTTGTTAAGAAAAGGAATCTGTATTTAAAATTTTAAGTTTATTCTATTTTAAATACTTTAATTACTTTAATTCGAATATTCGCAGGTATGCATTTTTAGCCAATTTACATTTCCAATATAAAATTTTTAATATTTTGAAAAAAAATGTTGCTTTCTGAAAAACACATCGGAAGGATTATTTTTACCTAGATTATAGAACTCTTTTTTTGCAAAAGGGTAAAAAAATAAACAATAAAAAGGAATATTTAAAAAGCATGGGAAGAACCGGGAATTTTGCGCGCAAACCTCGACAGGCAAAAGTTTATAGATATTATTTTCTCATTATTTGAAGGGTTTTAAGGTAAATACTCTTTCAAGCATATACTCGTATATGTATTTTTATTTGTGTGGTTTTTTTTTCAAAGCATTATTTTTTCCTATTATTCAAAAGAAAAATACAAAATGATTTTTTTAATAAAGCATTATGGATTCTTTACTTAGTATCTACCGTTATTTTCTTATTTTTAATCAAAACGTGGTAAAACATGGTTTTTTCATCCTTCAATACGTGGTAAATGGTAGTTTTTTCATCCTTCAATACGTGGTAAATCATAGTTTTTTCATACTTCAATACGTGGTAAATCATAGTTTTTTCATCCTTCAAAACGTGGTAAAACATGCTTTTTCATTTTTGGGATATGGCAAAACTGCCTCCATTGCACAAATGTAACCTTTTGAGAATTGCGACTAAACCGCCCACCAGAAAAAAAGTGCGCTTTTCCTTTATTATATACCTACCTCAGAATAAAGATAGGGGTCGTCCATTAATCACGTGTGGCTCTAAAGGGGGGAGGGGGGTCAGAAAAAAAATCACGAAATATCATAAGGAGGGGGGGGGGATATAATGAGATATCACGTGTATTTATTTTTCTTTGAACGCACAATATCTAAACCAAACAGCTGCGCGTGTCCTTGACTCACCGTTGCCAGGCAACGATTTCCCCGCCTTTTTTACACCTTCCTTTATTATTTTTATGCCAGTCAAAAACAACCTGGAACCTTAATGTCTGTCTGGACATTTTTATCGGGATGCTTAATTTTCCAAAATTTAATCAGATTATACCTGTATTAAAAGATACTATTCCGAAAATTTCAATATACTTTGTACTAAAAAAATACACGTGATTTTGGGTATTGGGGGGGGGGGGTAGTCTAAAACCTCACCACATATCACCAGGGGGGGGGGGTTAAAAAGTTGCTAAAAAACATTACGTGATTAGGGGGCGTTCAAGTATTACGTAACGCAATTTTTGACCTCCTCCCCCCCCCCCCATGTAACGCGCCGTAACGTTTTTCGGTCCCCCCCCCCCCCCCCCCCCTCTAAACGTTACGTAACGCCCAAGTGACAATTTTTACATGAAAGTCACAATAAAGTCACGCAAAGTACTGGAAAGTCGCTTAAATACCTTTTTTCTTGTTTTAATCGCGTTTGCGGTAATAAATAAAACAAGCGATTTCGAGAACGAAAAGGATTGCCAACTTGAAAGATTTTAATTCCCTATTTTTTTATCTAAATAAAGAAAAACATGTTACGTAACGCGTTGTTCGAACCCACCCCCCCCCCCCTTCGTAACGCACAGTAACGTTTCACAAGACCCCCTCCCCCCCAAGTGCGTTACGTAATACTTGAAGGGCCCCTTAATGGACGACCCCATAGGAAAAAATTCATTGAAATAAAACTGATACATAGTACCTAATACTGTAGAGTCCCTCAGGTCACAACATAAAAGCCATTGAATGTAGTTATTTGGAGACCTGACAGTTGAACCCCCGACGCGCGACGGTTGGCCTCCCGAAATTATACCTAATTATTTAATTATTTATTTGTAATATTAACGCCTTCCTGCTTTTATATAAAATAACATAGTATAACTTTTACATAATATATAATAACATACCCGCAACATGAAAAAGACAACTCCAGTGAGTTTGTAAAGCAGCAAGGAATAGAAAACAGAAGTTGAGAACATGTGTAGACATGGGCGTAGCCAGGTTTTGGTTTACGGTGGGGCAAAAAATAAAAATCTAGAGTGGGTACCGAAAAAAATTAAACTTACAAAACAGATTCATGCTTTAGTTTCTATGAATACAAAGAATATGAACGGAAGAAGGAAAAACCATCATAACTGCTGTAAATTTGAAAATGCGACTCTAGTGCCGGGTGGAGCAAACGCCCGGCATGTGTGTAAATAACATTGGTGCATTTGAATGAAAATATGTTTTTACTTTTGTTTTTCGGCGGTACATCCTCTCTGCTTACCCCTTCCGGGCACTTAGTTATACTTTGTGTTAAGTAGTTATACCGTATTTTTCCTAAACTGACTACATACAAATAATAATTTTGGATTTCAGAACAAAATACCTAACCAAACTGAAAAATTATTTTTGAAATCAAAAGTTATATCAAATATTTAGTACGGATGTGAGCCAGGGCCGTATTTACACTTTTCATTAGTATAGGCCGCTTCATTTGTGCCGCCCCTTCCTCCTTCTTAGAAGTTGTCACCTATCATAATCACTCACTTGTAGGCTGCCTGCAGGTGACAAACAATTTTTAAAATAAATATTTAAATATAGGTTAAGTAGGTACTCAAAACTCAAATAAACAAAAAATTTTATGGGATTTTTTATTTGACAAAACCATCCATAATAGGTTCATAGTTTATAGCATTCATTAGGTCTGCCTATATGCATAGAAGAGCCAAAAGGTAAAGTTTTTCTAGCGATAATGAAGACCTTTGGTAATTCTTCACTCGCTTTAATCAGGAAAAACTCCTTCCTCCAGAACAATTTGTGACCGGAGTGTAAAGTACGACGCGGAGGCTATATCCAAGTTTGGGTATACGTGCACAGAGATTGTTTCCTCAAAAACTTCCCTTAAAAAGATTCTCTGCCGTCTTATTAGAGGAAATGTGACCGTGAAGGTGTACACATTCCTGAACTAAATCGTCTTCTAAATCATTGTATAATATAGCACAAGAGACAGCTTTTTCTGAGACTCTTTGTGTTGAAAATTCACCCATTTGTTTTTAAATGAAAATTTTTCTTTGAAGTTTATATACGCATTATGGATTCCTCTCAGTTGTTTCAATA
The DNA here is from genome assembly GCA_917880885.1 of Limnephilus marmoratus. Classification (NCBI taxonomy): domain Eukaryota; kingdom Metazoa; phylum Arthropoda; class Insecta; order Trichoptera; family Limnephilidae; genus Limnephilus; species Limnephilus marmoratus. The sequence goes on along the minus strand of OU862919.1, from coordinate 20,663,776 downwards.
TCCTCATTTGATGTTTCGTCTATAAAGTTTTTTTCTCTTAGGGCCATCTTACTCTTAATGTCGCCCTGATATTACTAAAGTGCGCTCATTTCAATTGCACTTTCTTCGAAATAATCAAAGTTTTCTTGCTCTGGTACAATAAACTCGGGAAGAGATCCATAAAAATGAGATACCGTCAGTACATCAATAGATAGTAACCAAATAAAGGTAGCAAACTGCCCAAGCATTTTTTTTGTGAAATTGTCGCACCATTATCGCACGACGCAATCCGCGGTCCCGTACGGGATCACAGGGCATTTAAAGGTTCCTTTAAAGGGAAAATAGGTGTAGAGGCTTCAAAAAATTATTTTTTTCATAAATCGATGATAGAACTATTCAAAAATTTATTCTGAAAATTTCAAACCAAAATTCAACACCATTTAAAAGTTATTTGCGTTTAAGTGAGTGTCCCTCGGTCGAACTACCACTATTTTACTGCCATTCTTATTTTAAAACGCATTTTTCTCGAAAATACTTTTTTCGAATTTGTGTAACCTCTAGCTCCTACAGTTTTTGATCAATCGTTATCAAACTTAGCACATAGTTTATTTATACAAATCCTACACAATATTTTTATTTTAACTGTCAGGTTCACAGATATCAGTGAGGTTCAAATAGAAGAAACACTTATAAAAAAGTAAATATTTTTTAAAAATTGATTTCGGATAAAAATTGTGACCTCCTCGCTCCCTAGCATGGTCGATCGATATAGGTTTTATTGAAAATGTCGGTAACTTGCGATCGCTCCCGAGCACGACTGCAGGCCGCTAATGAATAAACAACAGTTTACGTCAAATATATTAGAAACCCCTAGTCATTGTGAACTATTGTTTGTTCGTTAGCGGTCTGCAGTTGTGCTCGGGAGCGATGGCAATTTACCGACATTTTCGATAAACAACAGTTCGACAGATCGAGCTAAACAACAGTTTACGTCAAATATATTAGGAACCCCTAGTCATCGTGAACTATTGTTTGTTCGTTAGCGGCCTGCAGTCGTGCTCGGGAGCGATCACAAGTTACCGACATTTTCGATAAAACCTATATCGATCGACCATGCTAGATACCCAGGAGTTATACAAATTGTCCTGTCGAATGGCGATTTATAATGCGCTGTAGCTGATATCTCCGTTATTTTTTGAGGAAAATATTTGAAAATTTTAGAATATACTCTTGAATGTATGTGTAAAATGATCTCAAGGTATAAATTAAAACATATGTATTCCTTACGTGTTAAAAAAATTCATGAAAATCACTAAAAATCGTCGTCCCACACCTATTTCCCCCCTTAAACGGTCGTGCACCGCGTGCAATAAAAGTAGCCCACTGCCAAAGTACTTTTTGTGAAATATTCGCACCACCACCGGTCCCATATTGGACCGTTGAGCATTGAACGATACAAATACGCGGTCTCGTGTAAAGGTTTATAGATAGAAAACTCTTATCTCTCCACAGTGACTTTTTTTATAATCGTACACAAACTTAATGGCTCCCCAAAGCAAGCGAGCGCCGCCCCCTGAACTCTGCCGCCCCTAGGCCGCGGCCTATAAGGCCTATTGACAAATCCAGGACTGATGTGAGCTAATTTATTTATTTTTGCTTTAAATGATAAGAAATAGGTCATTAAAGATTTTAATGTTCATGATTTTAGAGATAACTTGCGCAATTATTTGTGAGTAAATGAAAAATATTAAAAAATATATAATTTTCTACATTTAACGCATAAATATTATGAAGTATAAAATAAAAAAATTAATCATTTTTGTAGCTGTAAATTTAAAATACAAATTACCCACGGACATATGAATATATCTGGACCTGCCCTAAGTGATAAAAACGTATTATTTCCCCCTCCACATGGCGCCGGCTGTAGCTCCTCCTTGGAACCGGCTCGCTCCATGGGGAGGGGATATAGCCTCGCTTGAATCTAAAATGTGTGACGTCATCATTCTTGCCGTGAACAGCGAGAAGCTGACATCCATACATTTTACGAAATAACGGCAGCTTGTGCTATACAATATATCTACGTATCAATGTACACATAGGGAATGTGGGCGGTACTCCAATGTGCTCGTCGCTGGTTACAGGGGTAAGTAAATTATGAAACATTTGTAAAAGTGTTTTAACTAAACACGGAAACAAAATATTGATATGTGTATTGGCGCGAGTCTTTTTGGGGCGAGCATTTGGCCTTAGCAAATATGTTTTGAACGTGGCAAGCAATTCGCGCTCCCATGTAAAAAGGTCTATTCATTCAAAGCAGATTTTGCTTTTAAGAACTAAATGGTGATATTGTAATGCGAGATGCCTATATTCTGTCAGATTGATTGTTCAACGAATGACAGTCATCTTTCCCCTCTCCGCTCTCCATAGTTTGGTTTTACCCCTCATCTGTAACTGCTTGTCTATCCATTTGGATGTCTATGAAATTACCTATATATGTGGGAACAAAAGTTTGTCGTTTACGTATTAAAATTATTACACAAAAAATGCATTTTCAACCATTTTTTATTTTATATTTCATCATATTTTTAAAATGAATATACTTAATAAAAATATTTTTTATGTTTGTCATTTACTTACAAAGAATTACCCAAGTTGCCTCTAAAATCATGAAACATTAAAATCTTTAATCGACTATATCTTATCATTTCAAGCAAAAATAAATAAAGTATTTATATTTATTATAATATTTTTTTATAATCAAAAGTTATATCAAATATTCAGTACTATAGCTACTATAGTACTAGATATTTGATATAACTTTTGATTACAAAAATAATTTTGTTTAGTTGAGTATTTTGATCCCAAATCCAAAATTAAAGCCCACACTGCGGCCAACGTTCCAACTTCAAACGTTTGGACGATCGTGTGGAAGGGTATTCGTGCGTTGGAAGTTCGAGTTGGAATATTGGAGTTCGAGTTGGCCCGGGATCGCCTCAAAGGTGATCCCGACGGCCAACTCACACGAACCAGCCTGCCGCAGCTGTCCACACATCAGTCTGCGAGCGGCAGGCGATGAGGCGATCAAGACGCGTGTGCCGCGTATTATTAAAAAGACAATAGGTATTATTACGTAGAGTGGTATAACAATTGTTTGAAAACATGTCGTGTATAAAAGTATATAATATTATACGTACGTAATAATTGTAGGCAACTGATAAGACATAGTGCTACAGCTGTTCAATGTCCGCCATTTTGGAGTTAGGAATTCGGGGTTGAAGGGTTGGCCGTAGCCACCACACGATCGGCCAACCTTCCAACTCCGAACTAAGTTTGGAGTTGGAAGGTTGGCTTTGGTATGGAGGAAGCATAAGATTTGTATGAAGCTGGCCGAAACGAGCCGCGCAAACGTTCCTCTTAATTCCAACACGTACGTACCGACTTTGTGTGTTTTTTGTATTATTTATTATTTGTGGCTTACTTTGTGGTGGAACATTTGTCACAGTGTGACTCACACATGTGAATCACACAGTGATCTGATACTCAATATTCAATATGTTATCAGATCAGTGTGTTGAAAAGCGAACGGCGCGAACCCCATTTGCAGTTGGTTCGTCACTTTCCCGTGATGTGTATTCGGCTCGCCAGTGTATACGCGCGACAACGCTAGATATTGATTATTGTAGCATGATAATCTATTTCCATTTGAATTTCTTTTATTACTGTTTTTCTTCCGCTTCTATTTCTGTTTCTTTTTATACTTTTTGTTTATTGTTAATTTATAACTTGTCTATTTTTGGCAGATTTTTATGTGAATTCTGCACAAGAGTCCTAAATGCTTGAACCAGTAGGGCTCTTTTTTTAATATTCCGAATAAGAGTCCCAACCGTTCCCAACCGTTTGGAGCCAGTGGTACCACGACATCCCCAATTGGGATATGTTGTGAAGCTGATGGTAGTGGAGGGAAGGGGATGGGACGAAGAAGAGGAGTTTAGAAGAGAAAGTACCTACCTGGCCATTTTGACCTATCACCGAACACGGTTACAGCCATTTCAAACAATGTTTCAATTCTGAATGGTGGTTTTTCACCAAGGCGATACTGAAAGTTTCTACCACTCTGGAACCTGCCGCATACACCTATGTGCATAATATGTACGTATTATTTTAAATTATTTAACAGTGAAACCAATTAATTGAATAAAATTTATTTGCGCAGGCCGGGATTTGAACCCGCGATCCTTGGATTTAAACCGAGTCTAGGTTTAATAAATAAAATCTTCTTATGGATAATCGGTTGTTGGTAGCTGAACAGAAGAATGCGTCCCACCCAGGAGTCGTAGGTTCAGTCATATGCTAAATAAGTCCTCCATCAATACGCAAGCAACATTTGAAATTATATGTAGGTACTCGTAGGTATTTCATTTCACCTACATATAATTGTGGTATAAATGAGAGCAAGCAACATTATTAAACCAGTAACAATGTAGTAGTTAAGTGGGTAGAAGCAAGAAATACTCGTACGTTGTAAAAAGAAAATTAGGTGAGAAAAGAGGCGATACTAATATCTACAGAAATTCCAAAAACTGAAAAAATCGAACTAATATCTATGAGAACCAAAGTATTGACGAATATCTACAGCTCAAACTGTTGACTAATATCTATGAGAACCAAAGTTTTGACGAATATCTACAGCTCAAACTGCTGACTAATATCTATGAGAACCAAAGTGTTGACGAATATCTACAGCACTGGCAGAGGTTGGATTTGCAATTTTGTATAGCATATTGGAATAACGTAATATTGTGTATGCAGTTTAAAAAACTTAATTTATGTAAGTATGTATGTATGTAAAAATCCCTAATATCCGACTATTGGATACATTTAGCTGATTAGTCCAACCTACGCTCTGTAGATATTAGTCAACACTGGGACCGTCATAGATATTCGTCCGACCTTAGCTCTGTAGATATTAGTCAACACTGAAGTTTGTAGATATTAGTTCAACATATGAGCTGTAGATATTCGTCCGACATACAGGCTGTAGATATTAGTATCTGGAGTCGGTGAGAAATTATGACCACTCCTATTGATGCGAAAAAGCGGTAACGGAAAACGTTTTAGATTAAATTTGTTTAACTTGAATGAGCTTAATATAATGTCCTTGATGTAAAAAGAGGAGTAAAGCACACCCGAAAGGTTTTTACAGTTTTTACTGTAAGTTACCAAACAAAAAGAGTTGAAAGGAAAAATCCCTTGGTTTGCAAGTGTGTGAATGCGTCTTTGGCACGCTTGACCTTGAAAATAATCTCAATAAAATGCAAAAAAATTAGAACAACAAAAAACATTAAAAAACTTAAAAAAAAAACCTTTACCATATTTGTGCCCGTATAAACGCACCTTTAGGAACTTATATGCATTCGAATTCTCAATTTGAAATTATTTACAGATTTATTTACTTAAATTTTCTCAGCCCAGCCATAGACAACTTCACTAGTATAACTAGACGTGCGGACCGAGGTCCGGCAACAACGCGTGTAGTCGAACTATTTCTTGCCATTCGAACATTTTTCCATGTGACGTCTACGCGTCGTTGGTATTGTGATGATGAATTTTCATTGAAAATAGCAAATTCGGTTCTCAATCTGTAATAATTGTTTTAATAAAACTTCGAGGTAACGTTTAAACACACTCATACAGTTAATATTACATTTAATATGATGTAAACTACCGTTTCACACGTTACAAGTCTCAACGCGTCACCGCCATTACTGGCATTGTTTTTTTACAAATTCTTTTCGAAATACACGTGTTTTATGATAAAAATATTGTGATTTAAGTTCTGACTAGACTCAGTTTTTGGTCACTGTTGAATAAAACATCAGTGTAGTGTTTATTCACGTTTTTACATGATGTGTGATATGGTTTTACACTTTTCAACCGTCTGCGTGTAAACCTATAATAATGCTGTGTTGTTTTTCAGATTCAAACGAAATATACGTTGTGTAAAGGTTTACTTCACAAAATATTGTGATTAGAGTTTATAATCATCATTGAATAAAGCTACAAGGTAACGTTTATTCACATTTTTGCAGTAATATTTACTTATAGAGATATACAATCAATGATGTAAATATTGCATTACGTAAACTAGTTTAAGGCTGTCATACCAGCAAATCATAATTTCGATTCCGACTGCACCGCTCACACATCAGCCGTTGCAAGCGGACGTTTTTGGAACTAGATTTCGTTCCGCTAGAAGCCGGGTTTCACGTACCTATAGTTCACGCGAAGCTGGACCTACAGTATGGTTCAGATAAAGATGTTGAATTCTCGCTTCCAGAATTTTAATAAGTAGTAGTTATTTGTGTATTGAAGTGCGTAGACATAAATAGATACATAAACACAGTAGGTATAAAGTAGATACCTACACAAAAAAACAATTTGTTATATTTTTTTAATATTTTGGTTTTTGTTTTTTCATTTTATTTTACGGCCATTAGAGTGGAAGAATTGAAACGTTACTTGAAATGGCTTTAGCCGTGTTTAGTGACCAGATCTGAAAAGTCAGGTACTTCCCCACCTCCATCTTCCCTAACTCCTTCCCCTCCCCCACTACCTTCAGCCTCACAACATACCCCAATTGGGGGTGATAGTCCCACTGGCTCCAGACGGGAGCAGTTGGGACTCTTGTGCGGTATTCATGAAAAAAAGAGTACCTAATATTCAGTTGGATTGTAAAAAATATCTCATTTTGAAATATTTATTCGTGTGCATAATTTTTAATTTTATATTTATGTGAATACCGCACAAGAGACCCAAATGCTCCCGTCTGGAGCCAGTGAGACTATGACATGACTATGGGGTATAGTATGAGGCAGAAGGTGGTGGGGAAGGGCAGGAGATGGGGAAGAGGAAGCGAAGAATTACTTGGCTATTCAGATCTGGTCACCAAACACGGCCAAAGTAATTTTTAGCAACGTTTCAATTCTGAATGGTGGTCTTACACCAGGGCGATACTAAAGTATCTTCCGCTCTGGAACGTGATGCAAATATATTATTTTTATATGAAATAACCCAAATTAGTCAAACAAAATTTATTTGCCCACGCCGGGATTCGATCCCACGACCTTCGGATTGCGAGTCAAGAGCCTTACCTCTTGACCACGCCGGCCGTCAATAAATAGTATCAGTAATTTGGAAGGCGGGTATGGGTACCGCCGTCCCGGGAACCATGTATTGGATTATCAACACCGTACGGGTAGCCCGGGTTCATGGGGCGAGGTTTGTCAGGATCTCGGCGGCGGTGGAATCTGCCCCACCAACTACGTAGAAGGCCGGATCGGGAGAGACCTTTTTTTACAATCGCTCGACATATTGCCTATCTCTTCTTTGGGGATGCTGTGTGAAGGTTCGTTTCAGGGAAAGGGAGGAGAGGATCTTCTGAGAAGGAAAGGGTATTAGGGGTGGGTAGAAATGTGGGGGTCAGCGTGTCCAGGAGAGCGGATGTATGAATCCATCCCTCCCACTGCGGTGCAAAGCGATGTTCCGAGAGAGTAAGGCTGGAGAAGTCAAAGGGACTCCCTCAACCACTTTCTCTAGATCCAACCTGCCATGCAGCTGGTGCGCAGACGCATCCGCCGCCAAGACCTGAAAAAACCTCACCCCATGAACCCAGGCTCCCCTGCTAGTCACCAAACGTTGCGAACCACTAAGGATGACCTACGGCAGACGTGTTGGTTATCAAAAAAATGGTTCCGGGGCGGTGGTACCTATACCCGATTCTCATGTTTGTTATTTTTGTAATACGAAAAATGGATATAAAAAAGCCTACCCCCCATCCCTCTCAACCCCCTCCCCCTCTCACCCCACAACCTCTAACCACCCTCCACCCCCCCGCCTCTTTTACCCCCCCCCCCCTATATAAAAATCAATTGCTGTTTGTTAGTTTCACTAAAACTCGAGAACGGCTGGGCCGATTTAGCTGATTTTGGTTTTGAAATGTTTGTCGTAGTCCAGGAAAGGTTTAAACGTTGAGAAAATATGGAAAAGTTGCGAGGAAGATAGTAAAATCAACAATTTAATTCTCCCATATAAACTGTTCTACATACTTTCCTGTGAATTGCTAACCGTTCATCCGATTGCGATGAAACTTTGGTGAGTTGTTGTGAGCACGCCCGCAAAGTAGTCCAGTCAATAAATGCTCCAAAAGGAGGTGTAGAGTGCGTGAGCAGGGACCTAAGCGATTCCTCCAGAAACTTGTTTAGGGTGCTTAGGGTGTGAACATACTAAAAGTCCTGACATCTTGGTTGTGAGCTAGGGGGAAGGGGGGGAGGGGGAGGTCCCAATTTTCGGGTTTCCGCTTATATCTCAAAAACGGTGCGTCACACATGAAAATTTCCTAAGGATAAGTAAAAAAAGCTCATAAAATTATCTACAACTTTTATTCTTTACGTAATTTTCGAAATCACGTCCATTTTTGACTTACACGCTCCACAAATGTAGATATTTTTGAAAAAAATTATTTTACCTCACATTTTTCATCAAACATTCCTTCATATCGTCTAAAATATTCATCAAAGAAAGAAATTTATTTATAAGAAGTTGTAATAAATTTAATTCCCTTTTAGAATATATATACATATGCAAATAAGTCTCCAACCAGTAAATATTTACAGCAATTTTAAGGTTTTGCGTAAAATGTCGTCATTTTCAGAAAAAGCTGTTTTTATCTTATTACTGACACACCGACGTGCAACGACGATTATGCGACGCTCTTTTAGTAAGGCGTATGATCAGATATGACCATGGAAACCACATTGATGCTATCATTCAAAAGCCGAGAAGGCATAACAGGAGGCAGAGGTATTTTGCACAATGTACTAGAAGTGGTTAGTTGGTATGAGCGCAACTCATGAGATCTGCACTTCCCTTGAAGAGTATTGTGGAGTCTTCACGTCCAGTAATAACACAAGGACCTCGGACAAGCCCACCGAAGTAAAGATGCAGCAGACATTTTCAAACTCAGTCAGTGGTTTGATGCACATCCTCCCTTCCCACAAGCCAATGAAATAATGTCAATTCCCAATGTCTTCTGTCAGCTCGTCGATAAAAAATCACGATGAAAAGGTTGCAGTTGACCCAACATTTCTGTTTCACCGGATGTGTATAAGCAAACGATCAGATGAGGATTTGAAGAAATTCTTTGAGTATGAGTTGGCCCCATTTCCCTTGGCACTGTTCAATGAAGGTGGGATGTGGAAGACAACTAAATCTGTCCTGTACAGCTTATTCGAGCCTACCAAAAAACTGGTCTACTGTCTCAGGTGAACATAGTTGTGGACGGAAAATTTCTACTACACAGAGTAATTTGGCAAAAAGATGCCTTCCTTGTCACAATTTGTGATCGTTACATCAACTACGTCAACCACCACTATCCTGGATGACTCACACTGTGGTATTTGATTGGTACCCAAACCCAGCCAACGGTACAAAATCACAATAACAGATGCGATGATACAGACTGAGAAGGTCAGCTGACATCAATTTGACTTGGAACACTTCAATACCCGTTAAAAAGGAAGATTTGTTATCCAATCCTACCAACAAAAGTAACTTCATCTCTTTACTACAGACGAAGCTTCGGGAGAATGGGATACAGACTCTTCAGGACATGATGCTGACTTCCTTGTTGTGAAGATTGCTGTGGAACATTCCTCTCACAGTTTTGTGAGAAGCTTTCACTTCCTTTTGATTGCTTCCACTCCTCCCACCCAAGATATTCTGCTGCTGACAACGGACGAGGGAAAACCAAAACAATGCCACTGTCCATCCAAAAGATGCAGCACCGTGCATTTGAACACATCCTGTTCTTACATTCATTTACCGGCTGCGACACAACATCTGCAACTTTCAGGAGAAGCAAGGTGGGCTTCTCAAAATTGTACTTGGAGTCAGAATTCATCAAGCAAGCGGCAATGATCTTTATAACCCCTCCTCTACTCACGGCGAGGTTGAAGAGGCTGGAAATAAATGTTTCCTGAAATGGTATGCGGCGCCAAAAAGACAGACCTTCCTTAACCAGTACCGCTTTTAGTCGTTCACAGGGTTGGTGGCAAATATGAAGCCTGACATCAGCTCCCTCCCTCCAACAGAGAACGCAGTTAAACAGCATTCCCAGTGCACCGATTGAGCTGCCCCCTGAATAATGGGGGTGGAAACATGAAGGAGAGACCCTGATGCCAAATACAACAAAAGATCCACCAGCGCCGGAGGTCCTTCTAAATATGATATTTTGCCGCTGCACCAGGGATTGTGCAATTGGCAAATGTGGATGCCGAAAAGCAATGCTGACCTGTTCTGCAGCGTGTCTCCGAGTCTCCTGCCAAGGGAGATGCCTCAATAGCGTGCCTGTTGCCGAGGACGACGATGACGACGACATAGAGCCCATTCAGCAAGAACCATCCAATACTGAGGATGAAGATGCCATGGATGAACAACGCTTGCGAGGACCCCCACGTCCAAGGAGGATGAGAATGTAACATGATGTTATTGAGAACAGTGATAACAATGAGATCTATAATTTTATGTGCTTAATGTAACGAAATAGAATAAACATTATGATTATAAAATACAATTATGTATTTTTCAAGTAATATGATTTTTACCTATTTTATTTAATAACTGGTTTTAAAGTGTGGTCACACATATTATTAGGCGAACGAACAAGTGTTGTGTGTCAGTAATAAGATAAAAACAGCTCTTTCTGAAAATGACAACATTTTACGAAAAAACTTCAAATTGCTGTAAATGTTGAACGGTTGAAGATAAATTTACATATGTCTACATATTCTAAAAGAAAATTAAATTCTTTACAACTTTTTTCGAATAAATTTTTTTCTTTGATGAATATTTTAGACGATATGAAGGAATGTTTGATGAAAAATGTGAGGTAAAATGATTTTTTTCGAAAATATCTACATTTGTGGAGCGAATAACTCGAAAATGGCTGGGATTTCGAAAATTACGTATAGAATAAAAGTTGTAGATAATTTTATCAGCTTTTACTTATTATCAAAAAATTTTCCTCTGCGGCGCACCGTTTTTGAGATATAAGCGGAAACCCGAAAATTGGGACCTCCCCCTCCCCCTCCCCCCCCTAGCTCACCACCTAGACGTCAGGATTTTTATTATGTTCACATCCTAAGCACCCTAAACAAGTTTCTGAAGGAATCGCTTAGGTCCCTGCTCACGCACTCTACACCCCCTTCCTTGACTGGACTAAAGGTTTCTGTATATACTGGTGAGCTCTGGCATTATGAAATTTGTATATAAAATTGCAATTGGTGCCACGCAAACTGTTTGAAAACTGAATGTACCGGGAGTGAATGTATGGAATGCGGGAGGAGGTGGCGGATGGGAGAGGGGTGAAGGATGAGGGAGGGAAGGGGAGGGGGACAAGGGAGGGGAACTCGGGAGAGGGGGCCCGCGGGATGGGTTGGGGAGGGGAACCCGGGAGGTGGGAGGGGAACTCGGGAGGGGGGAGAGGAAAACGGGTGGGGGTTTAAGGGATAGGGGAAGCGGGCGAGGGGAGTGAGGAGAGGGGAAGGGGACGTTGGAGAGGAAGGGGAGGCAGAAGGGGAACGGGACGAATGGGAAAGGACACGAGCTCTGGCATCATGAAATTTGTATAATAAAATTGCAATAAGTGGCACACGAGCTGTATGAGAACTGAATGTATCGGGAATGAATGTATGGAATGCAGGAGGGGGGAGGGGAACCCGGGAGGGTGGAGGGGAACTCGGGAGGGGAGAGGGGAATTCGAGAGGGGGATCCGCGGGAGGGAGGAGGTGATTATGGGAGGGGGGAGGGGAACTCGGGAGGGGGGATCGCGGGACGGAAAAGGGGGGGAGTAGAGTGAGGAGAAGGAAGGTGGAGGAGGAGTGGGAACGCGAAAGGGGAAGGGGACGCGGGAGAGGAAGGGGAGGTGGAAGGTGAACGGGACGAATGGGAAAGGACGCGCAGGGAGAAACAATTTCGTTATTAAATGGCAAAGGTTGGTACCCGGCATATATATAAATGCTAATAAATGAAAATGAATCTCCGAAATGTATGTACGCGCATAACTTCCGAACGACTACACCAAATTGGATAATTCTTTTTTTGTTGTGTTTGTTATTGCCAGGACAAGGTTTGTATATAACTACTGGTGAGCTCTGGCATTATAAAATGTGTATACTAAAAATTCAATGGGTGGCACGTGAGCTGTTTGAAAACTAAATGTACCAGAACTGAATGTATGGAATGCGGGAGGGGGGATAGGAACTTGGGTATTGGTGCCGCGGGTGGAAAGGGACGGGAACCAGGGAGGGGGAGGGGAACCTGGGAGGGGGGAAGGGAATTCGTGAGGGGAGTTGGCGGGACGGGGGAAGAGGAGTGGAGTGGGGAGTCGGAAGGTGGAGGAGGCGGAGTGGGAACGTTTGAGGGGAAGGGGACGCGGGAGAGGAAGGGGAAGCGGAAGGTGAACGGGACGAATGGGAAAGGACACGCAGGGAGAAACAATTTTTTGTTGAACGGCATAGCAACGCATGCCGGGCACCAGCTAGTATATAAATGAAAATGAATCGCCGAAATGTATGTACGCGCATAACTTCCGAACCCATGCATGCCGGGTACCCGCTGTATATAATTTATTTATTTATTTATTTACGGACAAATAGTCCATTAACAATATAACAATAACACGAATAACAAGCGAGCCTAAAGGCCCGACCCGCCTAGCAATTGATCACTGTTCGCATCGATTACCGTTCGCATGTCATTTTTTGTAACCAGCACCACTTTTCGTAACAATCACCACTTTTCGTAACGATTCACCAGTTAACCCCATGTGTCGAGCATGCGTAAAGAAGTTTTACTTTAAAAAAATGGGGCATTTGGGACTCTTGTTTTTTGTATCGTATAATAAGGGACAAATAAAAACATTTATTTTTAAATATAAAACTTTTTGCATAAAAATATTCAATGAAAATGAAATTCGGTCAACCCTGTAGATTTTACGAACGTGAAACAAGGAATTCGTATGTATTTACATTTCGTTTCCAAAATATTATTTCAAACTGTTGTAATTCAGAGCGACGCGGACACGTCCTCGTCTGGCCACGTTTCGGACCGTAATGAACTGCGAAATTTTGTGTTTCGGCGCTATGATAAAATCGTCAAATGCGAAGCTGTTAATTAATTAAAATTAAATGCTTCCCAAAATTATTTTTCGGTCAAACTTATTTATGATTTGTCAATAATGTCTTAGCACAATAAGTATGTAAAAAAATATGAAATATATTAGTTTATAAGTGCGCAAATAAATACACAAATGGACCAATTTTCGTCAAGAAACACATGTACGTACATATTTTTTAATGATTTTATTGAAACTAAAATTAAAATTCTAATACATAACTTTGCTAGATAATGTATTGATTTATTTCACTGCATGATTACATTATTTGAAATGGGTGTGGTATAATACAAAAACTTTTTTGAAAATTTAACAAATCTGCCAACGACCTATGGAATAACCTTATTATACTAAAAATTAAAAAAAATTCTAAAAATTTATTACATAACTATGCTAGATAAAAGAACAATCTTTCGAAATCCATTTATAATTTTTTGTGGAAAAGAGTCAATACGTCTAAAAACTTTTTTGAAAATGACATATTTCTGGGTTTCTCTACCTATGTCCTCTTGACGAACGTCGCTACATTACCATTTTTAATACCTAGTATTTTACACTATGTCAAACGCTATTTAAAGCCTATATTAAAGTAATGTTTTTTATTTCTTGTTTTAGAGAAAGCCTGGGAGATGTCAAACCATGACATTGATTTGAAAAAATGGAGCTATGAATCTGTGACGACAATTCGACAGCGAACATTTGGCCATTGGTGAAGTGATTAGTGACAGATGGAAGTCCATGTTGACGTTAAAAATCCTTCAGTGTGACAAGAATGTTAAACGCCAAATAATCAAATTGATGTGTTTCTGAAAAGAGACATTTTTTAAATTGTAGTGAATTGACAGTTTTAAAACTTAATTAACTGTGGACCCAGTACGGAATGTACAAGTAGGTAAGCCTTTAAATGCAGCAGACTACAATGGAGTGTTGATACAATGCTGAAGTATGGTAGTGAGGCGTGGAACTAGCAAAGGAAGGATGAAAGTATTATGGATGCTGCAGAAATGAGATCCCGGAGGCGAAGAATCTGCTCAGAAAGTCTCCAACATTATGCTCTGGCATCATGAAATATGACTGGAATATATTTATTTCATTAGACTGATTGATATCCCTGAACGAGGTATGTGTGGTAAAACCGTGACGACCAAGTGAAATATGTGAATATATGCAAATAATACAAGGCTGGTGTAGCACAACGAGTGAGATCAAGAAACTAATGCTTAGATGGTTTGGGCATGTAGAGTGGATGAACAAAGAAAGGAGTGTAAGGAGAACAAGTATATGATGTGAATGTGAATAGTAGAAGAAGTCAAGGACGCCTGAGGAAGACATGGCAAATCAAGTTAATCAAATAGATAGCACGGTCGAGTCAAAATTACAAGGTAGCTCTAAGCGACCAGCTCAGGCACGGGGGCTCCATCGAAGCCAGAGTCAAGCTCGCCTGTCTGCTGCCTGCTGGGCATACTGTACAGGGACCGCAGATACTGCAGATAGTACACAACTGCTGAACCTTACAAATCACAAGTGCGCCCCACTATTGAATTTGGCAGCTACCTTTGTCTGGAGCCCCAAAATTTGTAAAAAAAACGGTGTGCAGAAACAGGTGTTCTGTTTGATAATTATTATTTTTTTATTTATCTATATAAGGTATGTTTACATTACATTATTCGATGCCTGTCTCACTAGGGTAAACCTGTGTTGAGACAGGCGTATCTTTAGAGCTCCGGCATCACGTAGGTATGCTGTCATTGTTCTACAGGTATTCCAATGAAAGATGCTCCGATGAACTAGCGTCATTGATCCCTTTGACACTGGTGCATACTCGGGAAACACCCCAAATGTGCACCTAACATATGTACACAGTTGATATTTGTCACATGAGAATGGGTCGCTTCTATGACTCGTTCTTGAGTTCAACAGCTCAGCTGTGGAATAATTTGCCGGCCTCTGTGTTTCCTTCCTCCTACAACACGGGTCTGAAGACCCATGTTCAATCCTTCCTCTCCTTTAAAAACCCTCCACACAGCATCTCCAAAGATGACATAGGCCTTGAGGGAAATTATTTTCCTCGGGGCCTCCTGTGTGGAGTTAATGTAAAAAAAGAGGGTATGTAAGAGACGATGTGTGAATAGGACTAAAGCAAGAAGTTGTTTATAAAAAAATGCACTCTCGGATCATGATTTGGAATGAATATTGCCAGAAAAATTAAGTATTTAATTTACTATGTAAATTAAGTAATTATTATTTTTAAGTAAATTGTTTCTCAGGCTAAAAATAACTATAAAATGTATTTGTGAAAGATCACCCACCCCTAGGCCCTAGTGCACTAGTGCCTAGGCACTGTTCAGTTCTACAATGAGTTGTTTTAGATCTTAATAACAGATTTACATACACTTCCAGTGTGTGATTGTCAAAAGAATTCATATTCTACTCTTTCATAGATGGCGCATATAATTATTTTACGAAAAAACGCTTTTTACATGTTATGCTTTAAAATATTAATAATAATTGTTTGCGCCCATACATATGCAAAATGAATAAATAGTTTTGTTAATAAAAAAAATAAAATCTTTCAAGAAAGGCCAACAAATACAATATTGGAATGAACCACTGCGCCGTGCGCACGGATGCAATATTGTATTTGTTAGCCTTTCTTGAAAGATTTGAGTTTTTTTATTGACAAAACTATTATTTCATATTCATATTGCCTATGTACAGACGCAAACAACTAATTATTCTTAACTAGCAGACCTGGCCACACGTTGCTGTGGCTAATGAAACACAACGCCATTACCCAACCTTTATAACCAACACCATCTGTTAGTTTGCATACATATCAAATCCACACCGCCCGCTTGCCAGCCCCGCTGCCTGAATTGAATCTTTGAATTTTTCGGCTTTTCTCTACTATAATATTTTTTTTGTTGTTTTTTACATTAACTCCACACAGGATATGCATGTATGTATAATACATATGCATGTATTATACATATAAACCTTCCTCTTGAATCACTCTATCTGTTGGTGAAAATCGCATGAAAATCCCTTTTTTTTTTTACATGAATACCCACACAAGAGTTCCAACTACTCCCATCTGGTGCCAGTGGGACTATGGCATCCCAAATTGGGGTATGTTGTGAGGCTGAAGGTAGTGGGGAGGGGAAGGAGATTGGGTAGAGGAAGGTGGGGAAGTTTGGAAACATTGCTTAGTTTAAAAGATTAAATCTCACAGACAGCGGCTTCATTTTATACTATGTAATAAATAAAGCTATTTTAAAGCATAACTTGTAAAAAGCGTTTTTCCGTAAAATAATTATACGCGCGCCATCTATGAAAGAGTAGAATATGATTTCTTTTGACAATCACCGGTGAAACGTAATGTACGTTATAATCTACGCATTCACAGATGGCGTCAATTAAATTATTTTATTTTTAATTTTTAAACTTTATGAGTAAAATGTCAAATTATAATTTTTAATTAAAAGAAGACAATATTAGCAAAACTCAATCGAAAATCTGAAACAGAAAAGATATTGGCTCCGCTGGGACTCGAACCCAGGACCTTTTGCTCACATGCTCTTGCCATGTAAGCAAAGGGTCCTGGGTTCGAGTCCCAGTAGAGCCAATATCTTTTCTGATTTTTCTGTCTCAGATTTTCGATAGAGTTTCGCTAATATTGTCTTTATTTAATTAAATAAATTATTAATTATTATTTTTATTGTTAAACTAACGTTTTAAGACAAGATTTTTATGCATAGCACAAAGGGTAACAATTATTATAAGCAATAATTATCAGCCTGAAACACTCATCCATATTGAAAAATCTTCTGAGAAAAGATACATGACGCCAACGGGACATGAACCCGTGTCCTTCTGATTTGCCGGTCCCGTTGGCGTCATGTATCTTTTCTCGGAAGATTTTTCAATATGGATGAGTGTTTCAGGCTGATAATTATTGCTTATAATAAATAAATAATTTTAGGTTTTTAACATTTTTTGCACTTATGCTCGCTCCAAAATATTAAGGTGAATTCATTGTTTGCGCCCGTACATATTATATATATTTTTTTTTTTTTACATGAGCTCCACACAAGAGGCCCTGAGGAAAATAATTTCCCTCAGGGCCTATGTCATCTTTGGGGATGTTGTGTGGAGGGTTTTTTTTAGGGAAAGGAAGGAGGGGAGAGTTCTGGGAAGGAAGAGGGTTTAAGGGGTGGGTAGGAATCTGGGGTTCAGTGTGTCCTGGTCATCCGCCTCCAAGACCTAGACAAAACCTCACCCCATGAACCCGGGCACCCCTGCTAAATCACCAAACGTAGATAAACAAAAATAAATTGTTTTGACCGTAAACATAAACATAATCAAACCTTTCAAGAACGGCTAACAAATACAAAATTGGATTGAATCACCGAAACGAAATTGGATTTGTCTGCCTTTCTTGAAAGATTTGGGTTTGTTTACGGACAAAACTATTTATTCTGGTTCATATCGAATATGCACGGTCGCGAACAATTAATTCACCTTAATATTTTAAAACATAATGTGCAAAAAGTGTTACAATCCTAAAAAATTTAAAAGGCGCCATCTGTGAATTCGTAGATTATAACGTACGTAACGTTTCCACTCAGGAGGCACCTGCGGAAAACAATTTTCCTCAAGGCCTATGTCTACGTCATCTTAGGGGGTGCTGTGTAGAGGGTCTTTTTGACGAGAGGAAGGTAGTAGGAGGGAGGAAATTCAGAGGCCGGAAATCATTCCACAGCCGAGCTGTTGAACTTAAAAATGACCCATTCTCACATGACAAATTCGAACCGTGTACATATGTTGGGCGCGCGTTTGGTGTTTTTCCCGACTATGCACCGGTGCTGAAGGGGTCAACGACGCTAGCAACTCAGAGCATCTTCCATTTTAATACTGGTAGAACAATGATTGGAAGCATTTGCTTGTAGATAAAGCAACAAAATAGTCATAATACAACAGCATAATTAATCTTTTACCTAAATACTGTTCAAATAAATGTCAAGTTTAAACATGAAAATAAATGTTTGTTTTTATCGTAATCAGTTTTTTTATGTGATACTAGCTGGTACCCGGCATGCGTTGCAATGCTATTCAAAGAAATAAATTGATTCTCCCTGCATGTCTTTTCCCTTGCGCCCCCGTTCACCTCCTGAGTCCCCTTCCACCTTCACCGCCCTATCCCTATCCGTTCCCCTCCTCCTCATGCCTTTCCTCCCTGCCACTAAAATGTATGAAATACACACATTTTCATTTATACAAATTTCATAATGCCAGAGCTTACCATTACATATAGCCTATAACCTTCGCGGGCGTGCGCCCAACTTATCACCAAAGTTTCATCGCAATCAGAGGAACGGTATGGCAGCGCATAAACCACAGTGGTTGAGGGGTAAGCCTCTTGATTCACAATTCGAAGGTCGCGCGAATAAATTTCATTTCATTAATTTATTTTTTTTACATTAGCTCTACACAGGAGACCCTGAGGAAAATATTTCCCCACAAGGCTTATATCAATCTTTGGGGATGCTGTGTAGAGATCTTTTTAGGAAAGGAAGGAGAGGAAGTTCTGGAAAGGAAAAAGGTAGTATGAGATGTAGATAGGAATCTGGGGGTCAGTGTGTCCAGGAGTGATGGACATATGAATCCATCCCTCCCACTGCGGTGCAAGGCTGTGTACCGAGGGAGTACGGCTGGAGAAGTCAAAGGGACTTCCTCAATCATTCTCTCCCGATCCGGCCTGCCATGCAGCTGGTGGGTACCCCTGCTTAGTCACCAAACGTAGCGAACCACTTGGGGTGACCTATGGCAGGCGGGTATGGGTACCAAATTTATGTTATTTCACAATTAATTAATTTAAAAATAATGTATAGTATATTTGCGGCATGTTTCAGAGTGGAAGATACTCTCTGTATCGCCCTGGTGTAAGACCACCATTCAGAATTGAAACGTTGCTTCAAATGGCTTCAGCTGTGTTTGGTGACCAGATCTGATTAGTCAGGTATTTTCCTCTTCCCCATCTCCTTTCCCTCCCCACTACCTTCAGCCTCACAACATACCCCAATCGGTGATGCCATAGTCACTCTCGTGAGGTATTGTTAATTTTTATTTTGTCCTGAGGAAAGAAGGGTTCTTCTGTAACTGGTCTACATTTAAATTAAATATAGTGTTTTAAAACAGTACGTTTGTTTTAATTTATAGGTGTGTTTACTTATTTTTTAAATTTTTTATTAAAACATCATTCCATTAAAATCACCATAGTTTTCTTACCGAACTGATTCTTTATTTTTTACAGTAAAGCGCCCTTACTGTAAAATCTGAGTATCTGCCTTTTTAATGAATGTGGAAATACCTTTTTACTGGCCATCTTTATTTCTAAATTTTATCAAATCCTTTTGGTATTTATTTAAATTAAATGGTGATGACATCTAGCATCATATGCAGGTAAACAAATCTAAACTATAACCTGATCCATTTGATAACTTTGCTGTTTTAAAAGACAATGGTTTTCTTCTGATTAAAATGAATAAATATGAATGTTCAATGTGTAAAATATATGTGGGGCCTAAAGCCCGCCTTCCACTGCGAGCAGAGCGGACTTCGTACGGACCCCGCTCAACTAGCAAATGTTAACTGCATACAAGTGCTTCCATCAAGAACGAGGTGAGCGGAGCGGACAAAACGAGATTGGTTCGAACGAGTCGGCTCCGCTAATACGAGCGAAGCGGACTCCGTACGAACTCCGCTCGACTCGCAAATGTTAACTGCATACAAGTGCTTCCATCAAGAACGAGGTGAGCAGAACGGACCGAACTAGTTAAACTAGGTCTAAACGAGTCCGCTCGCGCACACCATCGCCGACTAGTTTCTAGCGGACTCCGCTCAAAAACTGTTATCAATTCAGTTGCCTCGACTGCATTTTTATCGAGACGGAGGTGTTTATTGAAGAGGTTTGCCAATTTTGTTTATAGGATACGTCTAGCAAAGATCGTCGCAATGTCGACAAAAAGAATTCAGCTTAGAAAACCATCATTGAGATGAAATTGGCGGAAATAAGAAAGTAAATTTTTGAGATGAGATTCCTTTTATAAATGTACATTTGCAAACATTTTTTTCATTGCATACATGCTGTCAGAATCATCATCACTAAAATCAATACTTGACACCACAAAAATCATTCCGCTCACTTCGAAACAAAGCGATACTGACTCATTTTCAATGGAAGGGCAAAGCTATTTTTCATTGACCTCACTCATTTCTCACACGGGCAGTGTGGGGCTGTGGAAGGCAAACACCTATCTTCTAAGCGACTCTTTTTTGATGGAAGGTCAAAACTATTTCGCTCAGCTCCCACTCCGCTCTACTCTACTCTTTTCCGCTCGTAGTGGAAGGTGCCCTTAATGCCTGCTGGAAAAGCCTAGGCTGCCGAACGACCCGAATCCCCGGTTCCGGGATGATGATTGTTTATCCATTTCGTTGTGGTGCAAAAAACGCTGAATCAATATTTTTACTTCTAAATAGGTCACAATTTCTTCAATCTGGAGCACCTACCACGGGTATTTAGGGCATTCAAAAGAGGTAGGTTTTAGAGTACTTTCTGGTACCCAAATCAAATTACCAAAACTGCCATTATATGCACTTCTAGCATTCACCCCGATATAAAGTGATTCCTTTTCAAAAATCCTAGTACAAACAAATGTATGAAATACAATAATAGCTTTTCATCTGTCAAATATAACATTGGTTCACACCATAAACAATATGCAGTGTTGTCAAGTCTAACAACACGGCTTGTATAGAGAAGGCGCTGGCCCAGCACGAAACCCCATTCTTCAATATTATGTTAATAGGTACCTACCGAGTACAAATTCTTTATTTATTTCTGCTAACGGAGGCGTCTACTAATATCTACAGGAATTTCAAAAACTGAAAAAATCGAACTAATATCTATGGGAATCAAAGTGTTGACGAATATCTACAGCTCAAACTGTTGATTAATATCTATGAGAACCAAAGTGTTGACGAATATCTACAGTACTGTCAGAGGTTGGATTTTCAATTATGTATAGCATATTGGAATAACGTAATATTGCGTATGCAGTTTAAATAACTTAATTTATGTAAGTATGTATGTAAAAATCCCTAATATCTGACTATTGGACACATTTAGCTGATTAGTCCAACCTACGCTCTGTAGATATTAGTTCAACCTACGCTCTGTAGATATTAATCAACACTCTGAAGTTCGTAGATATTAGTTCAACATATGAGCTGTAGATATTCGTCAAACATACGGGCTGTAGATATTAGTATCTGGAGTCCTGCTAACTGAGATGTTCTTGTAGCCCCTCGTTTCAAATCATAGTAGCAACTCGTAATAAGTTTTTAGTTTAACCGCCATTTTTTTCAAGTAAGCTTGTCGTTATTTTCTCTGATATAATATTACGCGATAAGTACAAAACAACGAAAATGAACGTAATGCAAGGTGATAAATTTTCTAATCGTCAAAGAGGTAAAAGAAATCGTACTAATGTCATCTCAAGATTTGGGAACAGGAATTTCATGGGCAAGTAAAATACCTAGTAAATCTATTCAAACAATATTGTCCGTGCAATTATTTCGAGGGAATAGATCGGAATATTAGTTTTCCATGAAATAAAACACTTGGTATATTTACCTTAATTTTTACAATAATGTAATATATGTTAATTGCCTGTAGGAAATGTTACTTCGGCAGCTAACAAACCGTTCAAAACGCCGAAATATTCGTTCGATGGGATTATTGAAAATGCTGAAACTACTAATAAACGAATGGGACCTCCTCCTGCGCCATCTTGGCCTTCTAGAAAAAGGTATAATATCAGAATTATTAATACAGGCGCATTCATCAATTAGAAAACGCGGGAGTGTGATCTTTTTACAAAACTTTATTCCTTACGAAATTTCAATGTGCTTTTAGACCTTCAACGTCTACCTCTGGTCAAAGAACCACAAATTCCGGATCCAGTGAAAATACTATACATGGCCCTTCTAACAACACAAGTGTCTTGGATATATCCTCAAATAATACAAATTTTATGTGGACTCCTAAGTATAGGAATAATTCCTCAGGAAATCCAAGCAGCAGAGGTAAGAAGCACTTATTCTAAAAATATAAATCTAAAATATAAACGGTTCAATGTACGGTTTACACAGAAAATAATGTTTAAATAGAACTTTCACAGGATTCGAAAATTAACTTCAAATATTTGACGATATTTAAAAAATTTTAAACAACCCATCCTTAAAAAGAGACATCTAAATTATTTATGGTGTGAATAATAATTAAGAGTATAAATCCATATTATTTTTAATTTGAAATCTTACTTGCTTTGACAAAATTTCAGTGCTATAGCCATCTTTAGACAAAATGTCAAAGCTTTGCTAAGCTAAAAAATTCTACATTCTTTGTAGACTGTTATTTGCCATGGATATGGCAAAGATATTATTAGTTAGAGTTGGTAACAGTCTCTTATGATAGATGACAATGCAAAATAATATGTTATGCTTTGATTAGAGATAGTAGACTGCTGCTGTACCGTATTGTATTTATATTCACAAAAAATAATGGACGTCTAATTTAAAATAAAAAATGTTAGGAGAAGAAATTATAAATTATTTTATTCCAGGTTTAATAAGCGGAAGTCGATCTCGGACCACACCATGTTCTACACCTAGCAACATCACCGTTCACGATTCCTGCATACTCATCGGTAAAATATAATATTTTTTATGTCATGTTATAAAACGGCAGAGGGGTACATACCCACTTACCTGAATTTTTACAAACAAATTTTGAACTGGTTACCGAGCCTCTAATGGTTTCATTTTTTTTTATTTAAGGACTTATAAAATTTTCAGATTTATATAATGAAATTATTAAGTGAGTCATGTCTTATTTTGAGAGACGGCACGGAGAGACGATTTAGGTATTTAAGAGCTTGCAAGATTGTCCAGTTTTATTTAAGATAATCCTTGAGTTAATTAATTCAATCCATTGTCCGTTATTATGCCATCCCAATATCACAGTAATAATTAAGTGTAGACCATAGACATCCAAATGGATAGACAAGAAGTTACAGATGAGGGGTAAAACCAAACTATGGAGGGCGAAGAAGGGAAAGATGACTGTGATTCGTTAAACAATCAATCTGACAGTATATAGGCATCTCGCATTACAATATCACCATTTAGTTCTTAAAAGCAAAATCTGCTTTGAATGAATAGACCTTTTTACATGGGAGCACGAATTGCTTGCCACGTTAATAACATATTTGCTAAGGCCAAATGCTCGCCCCAAAAAGACTCGCCCCAATACACATAGCAATATTTTGTTGCCGTGTTTAGTTAAAACACTTTTACAAATGTTTCATAATTTACTTACCCCTGTAACCAGCGACGAGCACACTGGAGAACCGCCCACATTCGCTACGTGCACATTGATATGTAGATATATTGTATAGCACAAGCTACCGTTTTGGCGTGTTATTTCGTTAAATGTATGGATGTTAGCGTCTCGCTGTTCACGGCAAGAATGATGACGTCACACATTTTAGATTCAAGCGAGGCTTTATCCCCTCCCCATGAAGCGAGCCGGTTCCAAGGAGGAGCTCCAGCCGGCGCCATGTGGAGGGGGAAATAATACGTTTTTATCACTTAGGGCAGGTCCAGATGTATTCATATGTCTGTCTAAAATTATACATTAACTGCTCAGCCATAATTAATTACTCAGATGATAATTGAAATATCAACACAGGTATACCCCTCAACACAGGTATACCCTGTGTTGAGGGGTATACCTGTATAGTGAGACAGGCATCGAATAATGTAATGTAAACATACCTTATATAGATAAATAAATAAAATATTTGAAGAAAAGACACCTTTTGTAAGAAATGCTTCAAAATTATTTGTTTGAGCCTATACATACGCATTATGAACATAAATAAATAATTTCATCTGTTTACAAATTCAAAATAAATAAAGTAGCTCATTCCGTACTAGATATTTGCTGGACCTTTTAATCAAAAAAATAATTTTGTTTGGTTAAGTATTTTGGCCTCATATTCAAATTTAACTTTGTATGTAAAAGGCCGTACAGCCGTTCCTCTTAATTGCCAAAGGTCAATACTAAAGGCAAATACATATCAATTTATTACTCTCTACTTATTTTGTTTCTAATTACATTATTACTACTCAGTCAAAAAATTCTAGAAATTCAATAAAAAATGGAATTATAATTTTTCATTAAGCTATGATAAACATTACACTGAATAACACTAATTTTAGAACAGTTTATAATAGATTCAAATGTGAGATTTAGGATCTTCGCTCATGAAGAAACCGAAAACTGGTTGGCAACTCAGTTCAACTCAATTCACGGCGCAACTCAACTTTACGATTTCAGTAATTATATCAGATTGTTTAGCAAAAATATACTCGTAATTTATTAATAATTCATCAATTATTATCAACCTTAAAGTATAATAATAATTTATCAACCTCCTGAACAAAATCGATATTTTCCTGATCTGACATATATTATAGTCAACATGGCAACTGAACGGCCGCGGCGACTGTCACTGTGAGTCGTCGCATTGCCGTTAATTACTGGTCTTTAACAATTTGCCTGTGTGCAGGCCGCCAATGAAATTCGCAAGTTTCTTTCCTGTGGATAGCGATTGAATCACCAACTGTTTTTTTTCAGTTTCTCCATGAGCGGATGACCTAACTTCGACTTCTGAATCTTATAGGTGGTCTTGCACAGGAAAAATGATGCAACAAATAATTTTTTAACCTTTTATTGTATTTTTAATTGAAAGTATGCACATATTTATGTATTTGTATGATTATTTTTTTTGTACTGTATATTTATATACTTAATTAAAAAAATATAGCAGTGTGTGAGGGACGCGGTGCAGCTAGGGGGGAGGTGGGGATCGCGGCGGTGGACTTGAAGAGGCCCAGACTGACGCTGTGTCAGTTGAGTGACAGACACTCCTATCTTCATACCCTCACCACCATCCATTTCTTTCATCCAGTTGAGGTTTGTGTGCATTATACATATTTTTTTTTTTTAACTGTGCCCCCAACAAACTTACTAAAACATGATAATATTGCTTCTTATAAGCTTCAGCACTGAAAAATTGCTTGAAATGGCGATAGCCTTTGATGGCCAGATTTAAATTAGGTACTTTCCTCTTCCCCATCTCCTTCCATTTCCTGCTTCCATCAGCCTCACAACATACTCCAATTGGGGACGTCATGGTCCCATTGGCTAATAGACATAATAAAATATATGTATCTGGGTACTCGTAAGTAATATTTTTTTTATTTCAAATAATGCATTATTTAAAAAAAATACACATAGTGGGATCCTTTTTTTAATATGCACAAAGTGTATTAGTTACATATATATAAATAACTAACCATCACGCCGTTTCTCCGCAAGGCAGAGAGGACGGACCGCCAAACAACTCGATCACACACTCCTTGCCTCATTCACATTCATCCATCGTCTCGTACATGCTCTTCTATTATTCTCTCTTTACATGGCCCGACTCAAGTATCTGATTCACTTGGTCATGCCATATCTTCCTTGGGGGTCCCCGACTTCTTCTACCATTCACAATTGCGTCATATATTCTCCTTACACTCCTTTCCTCGTGCATTTACTCTACATGCCCAAACCATCTGAGCGTCTCTTTCTTAATCTTACTCATTACGCTTACATCAGCCTTGCATTCTTCGCGGATTTCTCATACGATCATACATGGTTTTACCACACATACGCCTCAGGGATCTCATTTCTACAGCATTTAGTCTGCTTTCATCCTTCCTCTGCCAGTTCCATGCCTCACTACCATACATCAGGGTAGGTACCAGCACTCCATTATGGACGGCTAACTTCGCTTCTTTGGACAGTTTTTTGTTGGCGCCAACGGCATTCAGTCCTCCATTAATAGAGTTGCCTGCATTTACCCTTCTTTCGAATTCTCTACCATCCTTCCCATCTCTCGTAAACATACTTCCCAAGTACACAAACTCCTTCACCTGCTCCAAATACTCATCATTCACAACTATGTTGCACATTGTTTTCATACTCTCTCTCTTTCAAATACCATGACTTTAGACTTTTGATTTTAGACATATATATTTTGATGCAAATTCTTTCAGATAATTGTCCCCAATACCTTCTGTGAATCTATTCCTACGGAGTTGTACCGTGTGATCAGGACCCAGTTTCCGGAGATGCCGGTGAGCGCCGTGCAGCGGAGACACTTCTCCGATGCAGCCGGCCTGCAGATGATTCAGCACCTGTGTGCCCCGGAGTACTCTTCGGTACAATTGCAACTGATACACAAGTAAACACTCGCTAAAATCTGACATTGCTAGAAATGAATTAAACATAATATTATTACCTATGTTCTCAAACTAGGCTTTTAAAAATTAACCTCTTGCGTGCCGCCGTTGCCAATAGGCACAATAATTGGAAAATTACCAACTACTGATTTAAAAATATGTTTTCAGGTTTTACGCATTGACAGCAGCCGCTGCTTTGCTCAGATATGTGGAATACATCCAATGTATTGTCTTTCAACCACACTCCCTAAAGATTGAATACCATGCCTCCGAGAATTCCACATTTATTGGTAAAAGCATTTTATCTCCATGACAAAATTTAAGTCACTGTTTTTCTTAATCTGGTTACCCATCTCATCTTGATTCCCTTATCCTACTTACCCATCCTTCGAGAAGGCGCCTCCAATCATTCCGGCATCATTCAGGCATTCCTGTCCTGAGCTGCTTCAGCGGCCTCCATCCATTTCAGGCCCAGTCTCTCGTCACACAGCCTGCTTGAGTTCCTTTCCCCAAGGGATCTTGGCCCTAGCAAGCTGATATTATATATTATTCAGGATTTTCTGATATTATATTCATTCATGACTAATGAACATTCTGGACCCATCGTCAATAGCTTAGCACTTATCTCTTCATCAATATAAATAAAAAAATACATGTTTTAACTCTGCAATAATAATCAAAAAATTAAATTACTACAATAAAAATCACTGTCTACTAAGAAACCCTGAAACATTCCATACTCCTTTCCAAAGAAACAACAACCTCTTGTGCGAATGTGTCAACTATTGTTACGTTGCATAAAATATTTAAATAAAAGCTAACTTTTAAAATCGCCGCGAAAGAAAGCCTCTCGGAGGCGCTGCTCACCACAGCGCCACCGAGATTAGTTCACTTCTCAGGGTTGCCAGCGGCAAGCACCCAACCGCCACGAATAACGTGGCCAGCAACACCGAGACCACCTGACTCCACTCCTGCCTTTCTAGCCGAGCACCGGACCCGATAGACTGTGCATGACGCAATGGTCCCTCCTCTCGTTGGGAATTCTGTCGAAATAATGGCCGCCTTTGCGCCTTTTTGCGCCCAATTAAACTTGCGCCCAATTAAACCACTTGGTAAAAAGAAATCCCTCCCCCAATGTTGAAGATGGTTCTTGTGAGACACTAAATTAACCTCTGTGCCTTGAAACCTCTGTGCCCAGGACCATTGATAGCAGAAACCCGCTGAAGCAACATGTGCGTGAGTTTGAACATTCCATTTGTTTCCAATTATGAGCCACCTATAATTACTTTACGTTAAATTGCAATAAACCCTGATTGGTGCCCTACTTGTTTAACATGTTGTAGAAGTAGTTACCCCACCATTTTCAGCGATGACGACAATTTCTGGGCATGAATGCCCACTGGCATCGATGATGGTGGATTCCCTATCGACTCCCAAGTGTTTTGCTAGCCGTGATTACAATGTCATCATTCAGGCTGAAGCCTGCAAGGCCTCACTGTCCTCCAGAGATAATGTCGGGGCCAATTTAACCCATATCACTGGAGTGACAGGCCCCCATATTTAACCCATATTACTGTTGCTCTAGCAGGAGGTTTTTAACCTACATTACAGGATTCGAATTTAGGGCCAATTTTACCCTTATTACCATATTATAACATCCACGGAACTGGCAAGATACCGAACATTAGCGATAGCCCCCAGATCTTTACCAAACCTCTCGAATCTTTGGCTTTCACTTGAACTAAACATTACTGTCTCTTGTTTTTGTTGTTGTTGTTTTACATACTAACCGTCTTACTAATTAGATTCTTAGACGCTGGTTTAACATTGGTGTGATGAAGCCCGCCTTAAGCTTGGTTTAAGGCCGTTTTCTTATGTTACCTCTCTCTGTTGTACATTAATAAAATAATCTATAATTCTTCAGATGTGGAGACAGCTATACGACTAGAGCTGGTTGAGTCATTATCCAGAACTATGGACCGCGGAGGAAGCTTGCTGTCCATCCTCAACCACACCTACACCGCCGGTGGTCTCCGCTCCCTGAGGGCCAACATCCTGCAGCCTCCGTGTGATGAGACGAGCATCACCACCCGCCTGAGCTGTGTGAGAGAGCTGATCGAGGATACGGATGGACTGATGCCGACTTTACAGGTATGGTGATCAAAAATTTCACTGCTGCTAAAGCTCAACCATGAAGCAGAAAAATTTATCTCACAGAGAGCTCAGCTATCATGAATTCTGATTAGATTTTCCTATCTAAAATTTATAAGGGAACGCTACAGTTTTCAGCTTGCAATGTAATTTCTTTCATGAGCTGTAGAGCTCTCAAATATTCATTTGACGAATACAAAACAAATGAGATAAAGGAACGTACCCATACTACGTGACCCGTTCAGGGGGGGGGGGGGGGGATCTTCAAAATACCACGCTTGGTCACAATGAGGGGGCGGGGGGCACGTTGTCAATCTAGAAGTTCTGGTTACAATATATTTTGACATAAGTTTTATTTTGATAATATATTTTCCACTTCTACCATGCACTCTTGCCGTCACGCAGCAAGCGCCGTGTTAATAAAGACAAATATAAGCCAAATATATATTTTTTTAAACTTTTTGTTAGCAAGAAACAATTCAAAACCATATTTATGAATTACTACGTGAAAACTGTAGGGGAGGGGGGGTCTTGGAATATACTACACGTGGTCACCGAGGGGGGAGGGGGGTCACGTAGGTCACGTAGTTTGGGTACGTTCCCTAAGATTCTATCTTCTCATTTTTCCTTTGAAAAAAAAATATTAAAACAGAGTTTAAAATAATTTTTCAAATTTATATTATCGCGAACCGATGACGTGTCTGAGCTACTGCTCAGCCTACCGTTTACTGCTTAATTCTGAACTGTCGTTTAGCACTCTTTCTCTAAGAGCATATAATGATCTACTTCATCACAGCTGAGTTACACTACTTGTCAAGTAAATATCTGTTTTTACTGCTTGTTAATCCTACGATTACTTGACGAGACTCGACAGTTTACTCAGAGGTGCTGACCACTCAAATAAAATTACAATTCCCAGAGTGTCATGAAGCAACTCTACGATGTGGACAAGATCCTTTGGTTATGCATGGAGCTGCCGATCCAGGATGGCAGCAAAATGGGTGAGGCACAGCTGAACCACACCCTCCAGCTGAAGACCACCATGGCGCTTGTGCCAACACTGATCGCCGCGCTGGAGATGGCTAAAGGACAGTGGTTCCATACCGTTCGACAGGTCAGTTTTGACATCTTCATAATATGATTGACTAAAGAAAGAGGTGATTGATAACCCAATAGGTATGAAGTATGTCTAAAAGATGGACAGGTCACGTTCAATATTCACGGAGGGTTACCGACTTACTACGTTTCAACCTAAACATTTATGATTAGAGATAAGGTCTGTTCTTACACAGGGATGTGCAATATATATAGATGTGCAATATATATATATTGCACATTGTATAATATATAGTCTCCTGGCGACTACCGCCATACATCTTTCCGGAGATTAGTACACAGGCACACGTTGAGGACAATTTGTAAGTTCATCGGCGATGCCAGTCTTCAGTCAAAAGCCAGGCGAGATTGTTTCAACTCAAGTCATCGAGACTTTAAACCTAACTTCACTTGTATCAGACATTTTGCAAAAATACACTTGCTTTAGAACAATGCTAGGAACAAACATTTAAATAAGAATGACAGAATATACAAATGATAAAAATTGCTTTGACGTTTTGTGAATTTGTATTGGATACCTGTGAAAGAAGGGCCTAAATCTTCTAGTTTTTTGGAACACTAGACTTATTCACAAAGTGTACTTTAAAATAATTTTCAAGTTTTCAATTTTCCATTTTTGACTAAAAATGTTTTTTTTAATATTTGTTTTATTTTTTTGTTATTTTTTTTCATTACAGGATCTTGAAAATCCAAAGTTTGTGGAGATATCTGAAAGGATCAAGCGAGTTATTCAAGATAATGTTTACATCGGTAGAGGAGCAGCTGCTCATCACCAAAGGTAAAATACTAAATAATTTATTTTTTTAATTACGTACGTGCTTTTGTAATTTATAGCATCGGAGTACATTTTTTGAAGTTTATCATATTTAATAATCAACATAGTTAAACCATAAAAATGACGCTCAATGTCATGCACTAAATCATAGGTTCTCAACGTGGGCGATAATCCCACCCCATTCCATCTCGACAGCGACTGCCACAAAAATATTTTCCCTATCCCATTACGCCCCTTCCTTCTTTAAAAAAAGGATCTATGCACTACATCATGTAAAATGTAAAAATCATTATGACACCCTAAACTAGGCAACATGTGATGAAACAATTTTTGGACTATAATACATCTATTTTCAATTTTAGGGCCATGTCTTGGGCCGGCTAGCAGCCAATTTCAGAGAAGTGCCACCAAAAATTTAATAGAATGCATTGTCATCGACAACGAGTCTATTTGCCAAGTTTCAGCTTGATTGGATGTCGGGAAGTGGGTTAATTTCTACTCAAGATTCGCTTCAAACAAACAAAAGTGAAATTCAAAAAGATGCATTTTAAAGTTACCCTAAGCCAAAAAATAGCCAAAAAGGCCTGATAGGAATTAGGCAATAGCAAAACAATGTACCCTAAGTCACCCTGAAGTTCTCGATAAAATTGGACTTTCAAAACAATTTTTAAAAATAAGTGCTCACAAAATGCATTTCTTTCCTGCTAGATGTTTTGCCGTCCATCCGGAGATAAACGGCCTGCTGGATGTGGCACGGCGATCCTACTCGGAGCTGGTGTCTGACATGGAGGAGAGGGTCCAGCAGCTCAGTGAGACCTACTCCCTGCCACTGAGGGTGCAGGTCAACCCCACCAGGGGATTCCATATCGTCATGACGGTTGGGAATAAGAACAAACGGACATTCAATGTCAAGGATTTGCCACCTGTGTTTTTTCAGGTAATTAATAAAAATGTATGAGTCGATAATATCATGCTTAACATTGGTTTTTTTTCCATTCATTTGATGTGACAAAAGTTTAAAACAATCCAGAAGTTATGTAGTTTTGGATACATATAAAAGTAGTAATTTGATTAACGGATTGCGTTTTATATAGATTCAGAATCATGGTGTCACGATATCCATGACTACCGAAGAAATAGTACTGATGGACCAGCAAGCCAAGGAATCCTTAACTGAAATACAGACCATGAGTAACATGTATGTTTACATATTTCCTTTATCCTTTTCCTATCCATCCACCATCCAAGCAAGATTACCATCCATACATAATCATCATCCATAAATCACTTGATTCATGATCATGTAATATTTAATACGATCCAGTTTCTTTCAGTAGTTCTTTTGTAAAAGTATCATTTTTAAAATTACATCCATTATTTGGCTTTGCATTTTCCTATTATCAAGATTCCTATTTTGGTCGTACTATGCATTATGAGTGTCATTTTTTTCATTTGCAGAGTAATATTTGGTTTGCTGAAGGAGCTTCGTCCCTACATGGGCTGCCTGTACAAACTGTGTGAGCATGTTGCAGAGCTGGATGTTATTTTATCACTAGCTCAGGTAAGGGCAAATCATCAATCAGTGTGAATCTGTGCCTTCTGATTGGAGAAAGCGGTCATTCATCCTGTTACAAACAAGGGAGGACATTCGAATACAGCCAACAACTCAACTCAATCACATCAATTCTGTCCATGGTGATGGAACTTACGATTAATGACAAGGTGCTCGTATACTTACCATTCTTGAAAAGAATATAATTTCATTAATGAATGGCAGTGCAGATTCCGGCGGAATGCATTCATGCTATGCTCACCTTGTATAATATTTTGTGAGACGAATTCTTGTATACTTACTTGTATATTGCTGATGATGTCACCTCTTCCTCACATTCAATAAATTTTGGTGTTCCACAGGGATCGCTTTGGCATCCTACATTATTTTTGTTACTCATTAATGACCTTCTGTCATGTCAATTTACAATACAGTATAATAAAAATAATGCTTTATCTTGCAAGATTACTATCTAACTTAATTTGAACGCGAGCGATTCCCGCCCGAAATTATGCAAAAAAAAAGGTTCAGTAGTTTGTCGTGGGGATTTATTGGATGATCTCCAATGTGAAATTCACATACGAGTACGTTTGCGCGGTTCTCGCAGATTGCATACAATCGTGAAAAACACAAGCAATTAACCAAAACTTCTTAAGGGATAGCTCGGATTGTCCTCCTAGTGCGCAATAGGTTCTGTGCACTGAGAAATGGACTCGGATAGTATGTGTGCTAGTCGGCTATCATTTTGCTCTTGCTGGTCGGCTTGGGTGGTTGCCGTGTCGCATTAAAATGATCCGGAAGATTTTTTTGTATTTTATTTCTGCAAATGTAAATTACTTTCATGTTTAAAGAATTAATTTATTTTAATGAAGACAAAGCATCGACAGTTATTTCCTTTAGTAGGTTTCGGGTGTAACTGGTGGGGACTGTCCCCATTATCCCTCTGTGAAGAACCGCCACTGATTATTACGTCAGTGACAGTTCAGCCAATGATGTTTTTTTGATTGAAAAACCTTTGAAGTGGAGAGAGATACTCATGGCTCAGAGGTCTTTGATGATAAATCGTTTGATTACCTAGAGAGTGTTTCTCTACTGTCCTTATTTCTACGAGTAGTTATTTGAAACAATATTTATGCTTTTTTTTTACTTTAGGTCAGCACAGCTGGAAATTATGTGCGTCCACTATTCAACAAATACTTGGAATTGAAGAATTCCATTCATCCGATGTTGGATTACGTTATTCCCACTTCATCGATTCCCAATGATGTGGTAAAGTTAACTTTTTAAAATTTAATTTTAACATAGGTATTCAAATTAATAAACCAGCCAATCAGGGAAAGGGGAACAAACCAAGTTGCGCAGAGCGAGGGAGGAGATGTGACCGTTCCCCTTTCTGTAATTTGTCAATAAAGGAATCTGACAGTATACAGTAAACTCGCATTGTAATATCGCCATTCTGTTGCTGAAAATAAAATCTGCTTACGAATTACTAATTCTTTTTGACAATGGCGTGCAAATTGTTCGCTGCGTAAAAAATTTGTCTGCATATCCAAATTGGGTAAAGAAAAGTTCGGGATTGTTATCAAAATTTTATATTTTGTTGCAGTTAAAGACTTTACTTAAATCTTACCTAAAGTTTGTGACGTAATGGAACTTCGCATCACCTGTACTTCATTAAAACATTGATTTCCCGCTAAATAGTAGACTTTTCTTATTTATATTTACTATTTTTACGAAGTTAGATATATTATTAACTCAATAAAAAATCGTTTGTTACTAAAAAAAAATTTTTTTTGGTGGAATTCCATTATGTAACGGACATTTTTTTTGGTAAACGCCCACCTGCCTATTCAGATTTAATCACTAAACATAACTAAATCAATTTCAAGTAATGTTTCCAATCTGAATGGTGGTTTCTCACTGATAGTAACAGTTTATTTAACAACTATCTCTTCACAGTGTTCCCATGTGAAATGCCTATGTCTATTATCAATATAAGATTGTAAAAATCAATGAAATAATAATATGTAAACTATTGAAAATTTGTCATAATGTTGATTAAAACAAATTAAAAAGTGACATCCGACCTTTAACTTCCGAGGTGCAGATATATATTAGAATAAGATAATTCAGCACAAGGTTATTAATTTTTAAAAAAATATGTGGCATATTACATAAACTACTTAAAGTGAATTTTATAATTTTTTTCAGTTTTCAAGTCCTGAATATAATTTTCACATAGTAACAGGTCCCAACATGGGAGGGAAAACTATTTACATAAAACAAATAGCTCTTCTACAAATAATGGCACAGGTAATTTTTCTTAACAATATGTTATTATTTTTAATATTTTCTTAGCATCGAACCTTCTTAGATACGTACCTACTAAGAATACTAAGTAGACTAACTTCCGCATAACCATTCCAATGAAAGCCATGCAAATTTGGTTAGCACCGCTAATGCCCTTTGAGAGATAACTAACCAAATTTAGTTAGCACTGCTAATTTGCTCGAGAGATAGCTAACCAAATTTGGTTAGTACCACCAGGGCTGGGCAGTATTTGAAATACTTGTAATTGAAATACGTATTTGAAATACAAATACGTATTTTGTATTTGTATTTCAATTACTTCCTAAAAATGTATTTTGTAATTGGTATTTCAATTACCTGCTGCTGAGGTATTTTGTAATTTGTATTTCAAATACTTATGGCTTCAAAATACATTTTCAAATACATTTAGCGATCTTAATAATGATAATGAAAAATAAACGCACATAGATAATACATAGACTATAAACGCTAGAATCCTGTATTATTGTCCTTCGCTACAGCACTCTTACTAATGATTAATTGTAGGTCTCTTAGGGGCATACATTAATTACGTGAGCTCAAAAAAGGGGGAGGGTCCAGCAAAATCTCACGTTACTTGAAAAGAATAAACGAAGTGGCCCAAATTTATCTCACCAAGGGGCGGGGGGAGTCTAGATTGGAAGAAAAACTGCTCACGTAATTAATGTATGCCCCCTTCATTGCTTTATAATGTTTTTACGTCATTCTAGTTATTATTATTGTCCTGTGCTATAATAGCACTGTTATTGTACATTTTGTATCATATTATACTTGTCATTGCTTTGTATCATAGTATTAGATCAAGCACTATAGGAATAATTTGACTGATTATTAGATTATTTTTAAGTTAATTACTGTAGAGAAGAGCAGAGAAGTGAAATAACATAAAATTGCGCTTTACAAATGTCATCCATTTATATATAAAAAATAATCCTCGTTTCCCTTGGTCACGCCATAACTTCAAAATGACTTTACCTATTTCATTCCTTTTTTAAAGTTTTCTAATTCTTTATAGAAGGTTCTTACGGAAATAAAAATTAAGAAAATAATGCAGAAAATTGGATAACTTCAGAAAACTTAACGACTATTTTAACTTCGCATGTCTGACAGTTCGCGCGTTTGATGAAATTGAATTTAGCAGGCAGCTGTTTTTTTGTAATAAAAGAATTGTCTATGGATTTTTTAAATCATAGATATTTTAAATAGGTACCTATGTTAGGTACCAGATTTGATTGATTGTTCTTATAATATAAAAAAATGAATATTTGTAATATGTGAAAAATGAAAATTTGAATAAAAAAATTGTAATAGCTGGCACGCGAGTTGTTTGAAAACTGAATGTACTGAGACTAAATATATGGAACGCGGGAGGGGGTTGGCGGGATGGAGGAGCGGGAGAGGGTAGGCAGGGAAGGTGAAAGGGGAATGCAAGAGGGGAAAGGGATGCGTTAGGGTAACGGGGACGCACGGGAAAGGACAAGCAGAGAGAAACAATTTATTTCTCTGAATATGGCATTGCGACGCATGCCGGGAAACAGCTAGTCTTATAATAATAATTATTATTATAATCTAACACCTAAGTCCCATACCATACCACAAAACTTTACAAGTGGAGCGGAGACGAGATGTATCTCCTAAGCAATATGATTAGTCAATTTTAGCACGTCTCTATTTCACTCTGCTCAGCTTTGCTTCTATGGAAACGCACCCTTAGATATGGGCACTTACGACAATTTATTGCAACCAAAGGTTCTACCAAAACCAAATGTATTTTGTATTTTGTAATTTGTATTTGAAATTAAAAAATGGTTAAAATACTGTATTTTGTATTTTGTATTTCAAATACACGACTTGAAAGTATTTTGTATTTCGTATTTTAAATACATGCGAAAAAGTATTTTGTAATTTGTATTTCAATTACAGCAAAGCATGTATTTTGCCCAGCCCTGAGTACCACTAATGCCCTTTGCCCTTCAGAGATAGCTAACCAAATTTGGTTAGCACCGCTAATGTCCTTGAGAGATAGCTAACCAAATTTGGTTAGCACCGCTAATGCCCTTGAGAGATAGCTTACCAAATTTGGTTAGCACCGCTAATGCCCTTGAGAGATAGCTTACCAAATTTGGTTAGCACCGCTAATGCCCTTGAGAGATAGGTTACCAAATTTGGTTAGCACCGCTAATGCCCTTTGAGAGATAACTAAACAAATTTGGTTAGCACTGCTAATGTCCTTGAGAGATAGCTAAGCAAATTTGGTTAGCACCGCTAATGCCATTGAGAGATAGCTAACCAATTTGGGTAGCTGTAGGTAGATTTTTATGCATTAAAATGAATTTATTTTATTAACTTCCCGCAGTCGGCTAATATAATTTGTCACCAGCTTGATTAAGCTTCTATCAAGTACCAAAAGAGGTTACCAATATTTCTCTAATGGAATACATGTACTAGATATTTTTTTGTGTAGTCTGCATATAGACGCTATTTTAAATTGTTTACATGTTAAAAATTGTATTTTTTTTTGTGACTAGATATTTCCAATAGACCATACCCAACATACGGAAATAGTAAAATTCGATATTGCCCCAACAATTTTTACAATATTTTTACATAAAATTCAAGAGTTTATAAATTTAATGATTTCATTTTATTTTCATGAAACTTAAAATTGTGAGTTATGGTAAAATCTAGGTGGATTCATTGGCTTTAAATCACAGTAAGTTGTTATGTTTCTGTATAAATACGTCCCTGATCTGAATATATGAGATGAATATTGGGTAAATGCAAGGGAAGAAGATAAGATGAGATGAATATTGTGATTTTGATTTTATTTGTAGATTGGCTGCTTTGTGCCCGCTAGTAAAGCGGTGTTTAGAATTGCTGATCGCATATTTTCTAGGATTGGATTCAACGACAGTATTGAATGCAACGCTTCTTCTTACGTACTGGAGGTATAATATATTATTATCATTTTGAAATTTACAATATTTTTTTAAATAGACAAACAGTTTTCATAAAAGTCTTGTTGTAAAAAATATAAAACCAATATGAAAAAGTCACTTTCCATTACTACTCAACAAAGTGGCATTACAACACTCCTTTAAAATTCATTAAAAGTTAATTAACCTGACGTAGCCTACAACTATTTTTTTTTTCATCAAATTTCGGCCATTAGATTGATTGAGGTGTTTGTCCCGTTAATCAGAGTTCCTAGAGTGCCCAGTTACGTACGTTACCTTTTTATTTTTCTGTGTTATATTTTTTTATAGAAAATAGTCAATATGTATAGAATTCAATATGTGACTTTTCTACTAAGTACGAGGCATATCCAGAAAGTAAGTGTACTGTGACCACAACGGGCGGAGGTTTTTAGTTTTTTGAGGGTTGGCAACACTTAGTGGTACAGGGGGGTCTCCTGACCAGAAAAAGCATCGCAGGAACATTGTTGTACGTAAACTTACTTTTTAGTGTCCAGTGGCGTGAAAGTTGTTGGCAAAAAATCCCGCCAAGTGCTATGATCTGCTTTTTACTCACGAAAGAAATAACACCTACAAGAAAAAAAGGTGAGGATTTCTGAGCTCTATTGTTACTGGAGATGAAAGTGAGTGACTCATTACATGTCTGGGAAAAAAAACAGTCATCAAAGTGGCGTCACACCAATTCCCCATCTGTGAAAAAATTGAAAACCACAATTTCGGGCAAAAAAATCATGGCCTCAGTGTTTTAGGACCGAAAAGGCATCACTTTGTTCAAATTTCGGCCTCAGATTGAGATCATCAATGCACAACAATATTGTGTACCCTAAAAAAACTCAAAAGGAGCATTCAAAACAAAAGGAGGGGAATGCTGACCAGAGAAATTTGCCTTTTTCACGAAAACGTCCGACCTCACAAAGCCTTAGCCACCAATAAGATCATGGACTCATTTGATTGGGATGTTTTGAACTACTCCCCGTAATCCCCTGGCTTGGCGTCTTCAGATTATCATCTTTTCACCTTCCTAAAGGCATGTATGGATGAAAATAAATTTTCAACTGATGAGCAGGTGCAGAAAGTGGCCCTGAAGAGGGGGAAGGAACTGGCGGGAGAATTCTTCGAGAAGGGCAAAAAAAACTTGTGCCACGGCTCACCACATCCATTGAACGGGTTAGCAATTATTTGGAAAAATAGTCAAGAAGTGTATCAACAATATCCTGTATTTTTTTTTTCTAATACACTTTTTCAAAAAAAAAATAAAAAAAACAGTACACTTACTTTCTGGATATGCCTCGTATTTAAACATCTTTACAAATATGTTCACGTTGGAGTATATTACATAAACATGGCAAATTTCCAGTCGAATCTGGCTATGCCGCTTGAAGACAGTAGAGCCATTTGAGGTTCATAAACTATTAAATTATCACAGCAACTAGACCTGATAGCTCCTGGGTACATGGGACCTGATAAGTCAGATTTTACCTTCCAAAAGAAGCGACGATCCGGCTTGGTAGCTGCTTCAGTGCGATCTGTTTGAGTATCGCTCCGTACCTTCAATTATACGCTTTCTCAGCCGAGGGAGTCCACCATGTGGAAGTCCGTGAGCTCGCAATTTTAATCCCAGAAGTCAAAAAGTCTATACAAATGATTTTGAGGGAAAAAATGGCATATGCAAAGTGTGTGCTCATTGGGTGCTCAAAATGCTAAATGAAGTTCACAAGCAAAATCTTGTGGAAAGGGCTCGGGGTCTTTCTGAACCGTTTTTCCAATGAAACATGGGTTACATAACTACAAAGATATTCAAATACAGAAGAGATATGCTATGGTGTCCGCGCAACTGTCGCCGGACTCCGCACTAATTAGCGTAGTTTTCATACAAAAAGAATTTGTTCATTTTGTTGATTTTTTGAAAATGTGCATTAATATTGGTTAACAATATATTTTGAATAAGGAAAGAATTCGTTCATTTAGTTTAACGTTCGTTTGGTTTATTCGTTAATTATTTGTTCTTTTAGTTTATTTGTTACTTGGTAAACAATATCGGCGACACCCGGAAGCACAGACCCACATAGTAAAAACAGCAGATAGCACATCTACTTATATTTCAATATCTTTGGTTCACTACCTAACCCCGGAATCAAAAAGGCAATCAATGATATGATTTCCATCTTTTTCCTCATCTGAGGCAATATTTGGAAGGAAAACTGACGAGAACATTGACGCGGAGGAAGAGATGAGAACATTTTTTGGCGGCGGTGTTCTAAGGTAAAGGAATCAAGGCCCTAGTGCTACGGCTCACCAAGTCCATCGATCGTAACGGGAACTATGTCAATTTTGAGGATATGGACCTAAAATGTTGTGTGCTTTTTTAGTAAAAATGTTTTTCCTGATTTTTTTAATAATATAAGTCTTTAATTCTTGGACAACCCTCATATATTAACTTCTTACCCGCGTTGATCTACTCCGTTTTTTCAATACCCATACGCGGTATGTATATGTCATATTTCAAGTACCACGAGGCATGAGGACACATTCACTTGATTATAGATGTTTTTTACGAAAAAAAATTTTACTTTCGAAATATGCCTGAATATGTCAGCATCATGATAGTTACACGAATATCCTAGCGAGCGGGAAAAAATACTGTGACATAGTAGCGCTGTTATTTCGGCAGTCGAAGTTAGCGTAACAAGGGCTGATACGGGCGCGTGTGAGGCATGGCTTTTGCCGTATCAACTGTTGTTACGATCGCGTGGAAAAGGTTAAATGACAAAAAAAAATATTTATCTTTTTTTGTCTGGGAATCGAGATCACAATCTCCCGACTTAAAGTCAAAAGCTAGATTTCGACACTACAAATGTCACCTTTTGAATATTATAGCTTTCAATATCTACCTAAACAAAATTATTGTCTGCTTATTATGAGATTAAATTATTTTCAGATGAAAGAGATTCATTATATTTTACAAACTATTACACCCACAAGTTTGGTTATCGTTGACGAACTCTGCAGGTATGAATTAAAAAAAATAATGTAATAACAACTATGCATATGATACATGATTATATATTTTTTCTTGAAAATGATAATATTGGGGAAATTTTTCAGGGGTACTTCATGTGAGGAGGGAACAAGCATGGCTTGGGCAATCTGTGAACGCTTATTGAACACAGGGGCCTTTGTATTTTTCACTACACACTTTCTGTATCTCACCAAGCTACAGGACCTGCATTTCAATGTTGTTAAGTATGTCCAAAAATGATACAATAAAATCCTTTAAAAATGCGAATAGGTACGTATACAGAATGTAACAGCACATACCCAAAGGATTTTAACCAGAGGTAACGGAGCATATGTGGAGTAAAAAAGTAGATTTCATTTTGCTGTCTGTTGATATTTTTTTTCTATTTAATACATTTTTTTTTTTCAATCACACCTCAGTAGAAATGACGTATGTAATTAGTTTTCTTTTAAATGCCGCAGCGTATAATCGAAACCGATTACTGTACTTCATACAATTATGATTCTAGTCTACATACAAAAGCAGAGGAAGTAGATAGTGATGGTGGGAAGAAACTGGTTTATAAGCACAAGGTAGTTGCAGGAGTCACAGCTATCGAACACTATGGTCTGACCTTGGCAAAGAACACCAATCTCCCCAAGACTGTCATCAGCTTAGCCGAAGAACTCGCCGTTATTATTGCTCAACAGAAAAAGGTAACTCATTTAGCTACATAATAAGTAAAGAATGTAGATGAAAGATGTTTCCTTCTCTCTTGCAAAAAGAAGATTTAAAAATGTATCAAATTGGCAAATAGCAGAGAACTCTACATTTACTCCTAATGTAGATAGCTTCTCTGTAACCTCTCTTTCTGTAAAGTAAAGATGTATCTAGAAATAAATTTTTGTTATCCGAGGTACGCCTTTAGTGCTTTATGCTGTTAGTGAAAAGTTTCATTTTGATACTTTCTTGATAATCAGTAAGGCAGAGTTTTGTTCCCACAGCAAGTACTGAGTTACTTCCTCTTTGAAACGCAGTTTAATTATAAATGAGTATGTAAAATAATAAGATTCTTTTAACTGATGTCATCATTTTCAGCCACTACCAGAAAGCGAAATGAGTAATAAAGGCGATGTGGCTGTATACAAGTTAGCTGCTGATTTGCGTCAAGAATGTCGTAAACCTCAATTAAATGATACTCATCTTGATTCTATCATCAAGAATTTCAAAGAAATGTATCCTCTATTAGTTGAGACAATACACTCAGAACAGATACAACAGCATCTTGAAGAGAATACTACTACTGACAGCAGGCGAGATACTTCAAGCTCTCAGATCAAGAGTTCATCTCCAATGACCACAGCATCCAAAGGGAATGTTTTTAAGTCTCAAGAAGATCCTCTTGGTTCCTTGGGAGAGATGTTACCACCTCCGAGAAGGAATTTATCTGGCTCTAACTCAGTGGTAACCCCTACAAATGTAGCCCGAATGGAAGATGTGCAAGCTTCTGTCACAGTTTGCAGGAAAAATAAAAACCCTCCAGCATCGGCTAAATGCGACAATAATGATTCAAGTTGCACAATTCAAGAGAGTTCATCAAAAACCAACAGAAATTTAAGCACAACGCCAGTTACAAAAGCAATAAACAAACCAAATGTGATTGTTAGCGATAGCGATGTGATTTCAAATTACAATAAAACCTCATTTATTTACGATTCGTCAGATTACAGCGATAACAGGTTTACTAGAAAGAATGTTCCATATGAAACGCAAACACCTCATTC
Source organism: Limnephilus marmoratus (assembly GCA_917880885.1). Classification (NCBI taxonomy): domain Eukaryota; kingdom Metazoa; phylum Arthropoda; class Insecta; order Trichoptera; family Limnephilidae; genus Limnephilus; species Limnephilus marmoratus. The sequence continues at coordinate 20,621,444 of OU862919.1, read as the reverse complement.
TGATGTGAACCTTCCTTCAACGTCAAAGGGAACAATGCATTTATCCACCAATAGGCAACAAATCGGCTCACAAAGTATAGCCAATCGTTTCAAAAATGTCGATGAAAATAATATCGCAGACGATGATTTGCAAATGTATCTAACGAATAAGATGTGTGAGATTTTTGACGGGATCGGTGAATCTGATGAAAATCCAACAGAACAGAATCATGATATAACCGATACAGAAGAATTAAAAGAAATTCTTAAGTCTTCACAGATAATGCTACCATCACAAGTTTCTGATAAAAATAACTCTGTCGAATGTCTGATGTTTTCTCCTGATGCAAGCGAAAGGGGTCAAAATGATTTCAGTGACAATGAAGACATGTCCCAGGTTTCTGGTAATGTCTGGAATCCATTCAAGTCAAAGGGTTATGCATCGAGTGTCAGTGTTACAGGGCATGAGGATATATCTGACCTTGATAATTTTATTAACGAAGTTGCAATGTCTGAAAATAGTTCCATATATTAAGTTACAGGCTTACTTTAGGTACTTACAGGGCCAGCCCCGAGCCAAACGGGCGCCTAGTCTGAGTAAAATTTTGGCACTCCTTGTGAAAACCAGTTGAGGTTGGGGTAGGTGATCACTGTAATCAATAATATTTGTATTTTTTTTGAGTAGCGCCGTTTTTTGAAAAATAATCTCAAGGGCGATGTGTTAGGTGTAAGATATTATCAGCGCGTTGGCAATTTGACGCCCGGAGCTGACTACTCCAATTGTGCCCGCATAGAGCAGGCCTTGAGTACTTAACATAAATATTTAAAATTATTGATTAAAATGAAATATGAAAATGATATTATTATCCTTGTTTTTCTTAAATACCGTGTGTCGTTGAATAGAAGATGTGTGAATAAGAAAGGCATTTTTTAACAGCTTATCAAAAGTGGCTGATGCAATAAAATGATACATTTGAAACTATGTATAAGTGTGGGACCAGAGTGAGGTGATAGTGCAGTGGCGACAGCAGGTGTGAAATATCAAACATATGAAATCGCTGTTTGCATCTGCAGTGCAAACATCTGATTGTTGCATGTGCGAGAAGCGTTAGTCTCGGTGAGGTTACACAGGTCATTTTCAAACGTTTCTATCTGCTCATTTACTGACGCCTAGCCAGCGCGCCAGATCACAACCAATCATAGTTCTTCGTTTGCGCTGCAAGAACTCGCGATGCACTGTGGCCAGCTATAAGCTCCCTCCAATGCACAAAAATGTTGTGGTCAGTTTCGGTCAAAACAACTTCGGATGGGATGGGTAAATAAGAACTAACATTGACATTTTTTTATTTATCAGTGTATAATGTTATGACAATGTGCAAAATAGTAAACAAATACCCACCTTCGTAATAAAATCTTAGTCCGTCGTCCCCCTGGGTCGTTATCGGTAAGCAACCGAAATAAACTGAAGAGATTGCACAGAAAAGTAAAGTTCGCTAAGGTCTGTCTAACTGCCATTGTGGGAATTTTCAGTCCAGGGTCTTTGGTTTATATCAGTTTCTTACCGGTACCGACCCAGGGGGATAACGACTTTAAATAGCTTAATTCCTTAAGAAAATAAATGTTTTCAAAACTAAGTAAACATGAACTATCAAAAATATCTGTGGTTTGTATGTACACAATTTCATATAGTCAGGGTCACTTTACAGACAATAAATTATCTTTTTGGAGGTGACCATTTTTGAGGGAGAAAGGGTAAGAAGATAGCCGTCTCTGCAATAAAATTTCTCTATAATATGCCTGTAGGACTAGGGAATGTTTGGATGCCTGATCTTATTAGGTGGCTGAATAGTGTGAAGGAGAACATTGCATCCTTAGACATGAGGAACCAGACGGAGACAGCAGGAGTGATTAAGAGTCACAGGCGGCCAGGAATCTTCAAGTTTTATAGCACCATAATAATATGATGATGATTTATTATTATTTACATTTGTTTGATTATTTTAATCACATTGTTTGTAAAATTATCGGTCAGCTTAATCAAAGGAGAGTGTTCTGTTGGTAGATATCGGCTTGTAATATTTCTATACATCTTGCATCAGCTGTATTATAAAATCTCGTAAGCACACAGAAAACAATTGTGTAAACATTTTTGTATCACATCCCTTTGATTATGCCACCTCTAATCTCAAGCTAAATTCACCAACTCTAGATATTATTTATAAATATACAGTGTAGTCTCTGTAATCTGAACCATTAACCCATTGGCCTCAAACCCCGCCGTCCTTGCGGGTGTACAATGCAATGTTATAAACTCCAACCACGCTAGAGTCCCAGGACTGAAATATGTCAGCATAAAACCGAAAAACGGACATCTATTTTTTAAATTTTAAATGCCAAACGCACTATAGATATTTAAGCATTCATTTCGCAGTATTGGCAATAAAACGATCATGAAGTTTTTTACCTGATATTTACTAATGAATTTATGTCAGTGAACTGCGTCATTGAGAGTTTATCAAATGGCTTGTCTTGAAAATCTTGCAAAGCGGCCCTCCCGTCCCTGATTGCTTCGAGGACTATCACACAAAATTAATTTTTTACTTATAAGTACACAAATACATAAAAAAAAAATTATGCCAATAAGATTGACCAATGTACCTACAATTTTTTTAATCGATATGAAAAAAAAAAATAGAAAAAAAACTCTTTTTAAGGACATTTTTATATCCAGATTTAATCATACTTTAATTTTAATTTAAAACAAAAAAAAAATTTTTACATACCGTGATTCTATACTATACAAGTAAATTAAAATAATATATTACGAACATGTAGTTTAAAAGTATATTAGATTTTGTACACCACTAAAGATTTAAAATTTTTGGTACAAAATTAATTCGGATATGTATGAAAAGTTTTTTTACTTAACAATTCGGAGGCCAATGGGTTAAAAACCCAGTCTTTTCGGTGGATTTTCGGATTACTGGAATCTTTTAGGAAGAGTCGGATTTTTGGAACATTTGAGAACTTTTTTTGAAAGAGACTTTTTCGGGACCTTTGAACGTAGAGGCTGCTTAGTAAAAAATTTTATTCTGTTTTAACCATAGACATGAGAAACAGTAGATAAGAGTGAGGGGAACAAACCATGTTATGTACTTGCAAAATAAACAATTATCTCTGTACTTTGTGCACAAAGCACATCCCTGATTCTCTAGGAAAATCTTTGTAATTTCGCTTCGCTAAGCAACCCGAAGTGATAGTATTAGTCTGCATGGTTAAAAACTGCGGAGAAAAGTTACCTTATTTTAACGAACTTCGCTTTTCTATGCAAGGTCTTGATATTTCAATGTTGGCTCGCCGGCGGTCAATGTACGAATGATATTGTCATTTATTCAAGACATGCTTGAATAAACAACAAATCTCTTGGTGCCAAAATGTTTGTCGCATGGTTTTTCTCGAGCTCGTCAAAATGATACACAGATGTTATGGCATGTCTACTGTTTCTTATGTCTATGATTTTACTTTTCAAATTGGATACTGTGGGTTTAACCCTTAATTACTCGCACAAAGAACATTACATAACTGCTCGCATGGGGTCACAGATGATCCCAAATAGTATGACTAGTTTTTAATATGTATTGAAATATATAAGTAAATGAAACTATTTTATTAAGCGCTTTGTTTATTCTGTAATATCTATAAGTAATAACATTAATTAATTACTAACTAATTATACAAAAACAAGTTAAACTAAAATAATTATCAATAATTAACAATTTATACTTAGGTATACTGAGATCATAGTTAATACTCGTATTTTTTAGGAACTCTCCGAATCACTCTTGTTACACTGTTGACATTATATTTCAGAGTGATATTGACAGATATTTCAGAGTGATATGACACTCTTGTTACACAGTTGACATTATATTTCAGAGCGATTTCATAGTGAGAGCACACAAATCTTGTACATTTCTTGGATTTTGTTGGTACTTTGCGATGAAACTTACCTCTTCCAAAAAAGTAACGCAATTACTCGCACGGGGTCACCGCTCAAGAGCGCAGCGACACATCCTTCCACTCCCGTGACTTGGTCGCTACTAAAATACAAACTTAGACGCGCATTATGAAGCTAGCGAGGGCGCGGGGGAAATCAGGCCGCGCCAAGTGCTTCATTTTTTAATCCGAAAATGCTTTGACCCCATGCGAGTAATTAAGGGTTAACAATGTTATATTCCCTCGCTAACTTCACAGATTTATTCACTTTCAATTCTCTTTAAAATTACTAACACGTTTTTCTTCAACAGTTAATGTCTTGTTTTTTCCACCCTCCGACCCAGCCACCCGATGGTTCGGATTATTCGGATTACTGGAGGTTCAGTTTGTAGTAGTTTCGGATTTTTTTTTTGTATTTATAAATTTTTTTGTTAAAAATATTACAAAAAACATTTCTTTTGAAGTAAAAAAAAAGGAACTATAAAATTAAATAAACAATAATACAATTTAACAACAAAAAAAAGATATTACAATATTATACATACTTATATGTATGGTAACAAAAAAAATCCCACATAGGCATCGCCAGTTCGTGGGTATACTTAAGTTTTTTTTTTAATGCAGTTAAGATTACAGAGATTATTACTATAATTTATTAGTTGTTTATAATGCAAGTACATTGTACAATCAATGAGCATTTATTTTATTACAGATCCGTGCTTGTTGCTCTAGTTCACTTTTCCTTTCAAACTACTGATAAAGTGGGTTCATTGTTTTGAATTTTTAAAATAATTTTTGCAAACCTGGGAAATTGAAATTTAATCAAATATTTTATTTTGGGTTCTTATTTATGTATTTTGTATCAGTTATAATGTTGTATTTTCATATATTTATATGTGAATACCACAGAAGAGTCCCAATTTTCCAAATTGGCGTATGCTGTGAGGCTGTGGGGAGTGGGAAAATGAAGGAGATAAGGTAGAGAAAGCTTGGGGAGGTCCTGGTTATTCAGATCTGGTCACTAAACACGGTCATTGCCGTTTCAAGCAACTTTTCGATTCTGAATGGCGGTCTTACACCAGGGCAATACTGAGAGTATTTTCCATTCTATCTCAATTGCATATTTTTTCTTTTCCTTGAGGCAATTTCTAACAAAAACTTAGTACTTACATATTTTGAAAGTTAGTAACAGTTTTGATGTTAATTTTCTTCCGATTTTTCATATAAATAGTTATTCATAAGTAGGTATTTCTATAAAATATAATACAAAATTAAATATTTATCTAAAACATCTCAACACTTTGAGTAAAGAAGTACCTAGGTAAAAAAAAATGGCATGCAGGAAATATTTTTCAAGGCTAACTACATGTGAACCCATTGGCAACAGAACTATCAATTCAGTGTAATGAACTAAACCCTACCAAGGTCGAATATTGTGATGTATTTTAGCTCACTTGTGGCGTAGGCACTTAAGTGTATGAAAAAATATGTAAATTTATTATAAAAAATACATTACAATTCATTTATCGTTTTCCTTCGGATTGTGTTTTGATTGCATTCTTTCATAATTTTATTATACTCTTATGACTTTATTTTGCTTTCTTGCATTGTATTTACAATGTAAATGTATTGCATGTCTTTAATGTTTACTAACTGATTTCGCCTGAGCATCAGCATTCTTTTTTCATTGAGCATTTTATTTGAATAAACAAGATCTAGCAAAATGGCATCCCGCATTATTTTTTTGAAAGATAAATGTATAGGTATTTCAAAGCTCCATATCTCGTGACAAAAATGGCACTGTTAGCTGAAAATAGTTGCAATTGCCTCGAAATTTCAGTAAAAAAATTGTGCAATTTTCATGTTGCCAGAGATCACCATTTGAGAATTTTGCTAAGGTGGGTAAGTAGGTAGGTACTATTGATATTAAATAAATTTGACGATGTAATAATACTGGTTGTGTTATTATCCAAAATGACTTATGTACACTGTTGCGGGAAACTAGTGGCGTAACTCGGGAATCTACATTACACGGAGAAGCCAATTTCTTTCTTCATTTATGAATATAAAAAAAAGTTCTGAGACTTTAGGGTTGAGTCTATTGGAACTGGGTATATACTTCTGTGTTTTAAAAGATAGTAAATAGCTTAGATTTTAAAAAAAAACTGTTCCATAAAATTCTAACTTTGGACTTGATTCACTCAAAAAAAAAATGTATACATTGTACCACGTAATCAACTCCAAGTGCGATTTATGTAGATTCACCAGTTTCTTACCTGTACCGCTAGATTCCGGGAACCATGTATTGCATTATTATGAATTAAAAATATTTTCTTCTTTTGAACATTGACATCAACCTCAAAGTAAGATAAAATATTTAGATATAAAATGACTGCTTTTGAAATAACCAAGGCGAAACGGCAAGGCGATGGCCACAATAATAATTCATAATTTTTCATATTAATTTTATGTGTAATAAGTACTTAGGGGACATTCAAGTATTACGCAACGCAATTTTTGAAGATTTTTGACCCCCCCTAAACGTTACGTAACGCCCAAGTGACAATTTTTACCTGAAAGTCACAATTAAGTTGCGCAAAGTACTGGAAAGTCGCTTAAATACCTTTTTCTTGTTTTAATCGCGTTTGCGGTAATAAATAAAACAAGAGATTTCGAGAACGAAAAGGATTGCCAACTTGAAAGATTTTAATTCCCTAGTTTTTTGTATCTAAATAAAGAAAAACATGTTACTTAACACGTTGTTCGAACCCCCCCTCGTAACGCTCAGTAACGTTTCACAAGACCCCCCCCCCCCCAAGTGCGTTACATAATACTTGAACGGCCCCTTAATAACAACAAAAAAACATAATTTAATTGAATTTAATTTTAATTTAATTATATATATAGCCTTAACCGCTTGACCATGGAAGGGGGTCAAATAAAATAGTAAAACTTTGGCTGAGATTTTTTCTATTATGTAATATTATCTACCTGATGTAAATAAAACTAACTAACCACCACGCCGTTTCTCCGCAGGCAGAGCAGAGAGAACGGACTGCCAAACTATGTGGTCGTGGCACACACTCGTTGCCTCATTTACATTCAAACAACGTCTCATATATACTCTTGTATTATTCTGACTCTTGACATGGCCCGACTCAAGTACCTAATTCACTTGATCGGTGCCATGACTTCCTCGGGCGGCCCCGACTTCTTTTACCATTCACATTCGTGTCATATATTCTTCTTATACTCCTTTTTTCGTTCATTCGCTCAACATTCCCAAACCATCTGAGGCTCCCTTTGTTCTTCTAGCCATTATACACGACATCTTTTTTCAGCCCGATTCCAATTAGACACAAAAGTCAATATTTTTCGCTCTACGCGATCGCTATTTTCATCTCTATTTTCAAATCTACGATTTCAATTGTCATCACTACAAACAACACATGAACCATGCTGTTTGCTGTGATGCCTGAAATCGTAGATATGAAAATAGCGATCGCATAGAGCGAAAAATGTTGACTTTTGTGTCTAATTGGAATCGGGCTGAAAAAAGATGTCGTGTATAAGGACCATTCCTCATTACGCTTACATCAGCCTTGCGTTCTTTGCAGATCTCAACATTTCTCACACGATCATACATGGTTTTACCAAAAAAATAAATAAATAAATAACATTTATTTATAGTACCTAGGTACATACAAAAAATGATAAATATTCAAAAGGCTTTTAATATTCAAATCAAAGTAAAAACAACATACTATGGCGATAACGGAACAGCTGTTGTGAGCAAATAATAATTTGTGTGCAGCAGTTTATAAATTATTATTCCCACTTGGAAAACAAACACATATTATTGTTTTAGTATCTAAACAGAAATGCGCTGACACAGTTATAACACAACTTGTGACTGTATTATTATGGATTGTTAGGGTTGCCACATCTATTTTAATTTTTTTTGTATTCTGATGATAATAATTATTACAGGAGCTCTACATAAAAACTACTTACCAAATAATTTTCCTTTTTTTTCTTACTCCTAATTACCAATTAAAAATAGAACTGATGTCATCCATTTACATGAGACCTTTCCACTTCCTTCTCAAGAAAGAATTTTGATATTTGAAAATGTTTGATCAATTTCAGCAGAAATAAGGAAAAATTGAGTTTACTTTGCACACACAGATACTCCCCACAATACATTACAAGGTGTGCTATGCATGTCTCATTAGGAACTCCTGTGTCCTCCTGGCTCGTTCCAGAGTTCTCTTAGTATCGCCCTGGTGTAAGACCACCATTCAGAATTGAAACATTGCTTGAAATGGCTTTAGCCGTGTTTGGTGACCAGATCTGAATAGCCAGGTACTTCCCTACCTTTCTCTTCCCCATATACTTCCCTTCCCCACTACCTTCAGCCTCACAACATACCCCAATTGGGGATGCAACAGACTCACTGGCTCCAGACTGGAGCAGCTGGGACTCTAGGGAGGAATTCATATTAAAAAAAAAACTGAGTTTAAAACATGATCAGTTAGAAAATAAACAGAAATACAAATAAAAACACAAAATTACGTTTAAAATAAAAGACAATCAGCATCGCACCATTGGAAACGCATTGGTTCACCTAGTGAGGCAGGCTATACACAACTTAAAAGTATTGTATAATTATTAGTGACCGACCGAAGGTTCTAGTTTCGCCATCAGTTTCGGCTTCGGCAGAAAATCTGCCGAACCTTCGGCCGCACCGAAACTCTGTGTTCGTGAATTATCGCGCGTCGTTCGGCTGAGTCGTGTCACCCACCATCATCAGATATGTTCGCCGGCCGACCCGGCGTAAATATGTTGTGAGTTTATGTGTTATTTCTCACGTATAGTGATTAGGCTATTTCATTTAACACGATATAAGAATGTTGTGATTGTAAACGCAATTAAAATATTCAATTAATGATGCCCTTGCTTTATATATTAGCGAGTTGACGGCGTATGTTCCTATGCCACTTAATAAAGAAATTGTTAAAAGCAGTTCTATGTTTGAAGAGGTTCAAACATAGCTTGAAATGGCAATAGCCATGATTAGTAACCATATCTGAATAGACAGATACCTCTCAACCTTCCTCTTCCCTTTCACACTCCTTTCAGTCACACACCGTACCCCGATTCCGTTGTCTCATTGGCTCCGGACGGTAGGGAATAGTTCGGACTCTTTTGCGGTGATTACATTAAATTAGTAAGTATTGCAAATGTTTTTTTTGCAAAATTCAAAATGCATGTAGTTTTGATGATGTATCTGCATAGTGGACATGTTATGAAATAACTTCCACTGGTGCCCAAGTTGTTTCTCCTATTGAAGGTTGGCTATCTTAACTCTGCATTCTTCAGCTCGAAACAACTCAAGAAAGACTGATGTGTGGGCTCTTCGTCTGACTTGTCTTCTTTCAATCTTGTTTTTTATTCTATTACCTATATTTAAACTCTTTTCTGTTGCTTCCCGGTGATGATTTGTCCATTAGATCCTTCAACATTTTGTATCAAGTCACCTTGCATATTATCATATTACTATGATAACATTTATTGTCGCTAACAAAATAGTGAGCAACGCACAAGGTGTTTAAAAATAATCTGAAATCATAATTTTTAAAGCAATTTATTTTTTTGTTAAATGTGCATTGCATTTTTAATCACATTTGTAAATTAGAATCCGGAAAACCAATCAGTTGTTAACCCAATGCAATGATTGGATAATCAAAGAAAATACATTTGTTAATAAGTGGATGACGTAATACAGATAAAATTTTACTACATACTTCAATAAAAAGAGTTGTTATTAAGATTAGATTGATTCCCGGGTTTCCAAATACCACCACAATATTATGAATTATTGTTGTTGAAAACAAATGTGAGTTTTTACCCCCCCCCCCTCCCCTCCCCCCCCCCACACTTCCCTTCACATCTCCTCATAAATGCATCATACCGACATCACCTTACTGGTAAATATTTATAAACTTGCCTGGGCAGGTGGAAAAGAGAGGAAACAACAAAAAAAAAATGCATATAGTATATATTTAAAATATTATTCAGGGTGTCCGGGGGTAAAGTGCATTAACTTCGGGAGGTGACTCTACATGATGGTAGGAGTATCTAATTTTATCTTTTTACCACAAAACTACCTCTAAAAGTTAGAATTTCGAAAAAAGGTATTTTTCTTTTATACTTATACCATTATGTAGAATCACCTCCCGAAGTTAATGCAATTTACCCCCAGACACCCTGTATGTATAATTCGACAGCAGCAAAAACCTCAACATCTGTTCTTCACAGAATGTTGCCATTAATTCGAAAATAGGGAGATTTTTTACAGCTTGATATGATTAAATTTGCTGGTGGTAAAAAGACAGCGAATGATGAACTATTTTATATATCCATAGGTTTTTGAGTCAATAAAATTTATTGTAACATTTTCAATCCAATAAAAATGTTTGAAAAGTTCCAGAGAAATAATTTCAATATTTTTATAAAAATGTTAAAATTTAGGTATCACCCTGTTGAAAATGCACCATTGAGTTATGAATATGACCCTGGTAACTGCACTAGACATGCTATGGATTCCACAACACAGTTGACTGCTATATATTTATTCAGCGGACGTTTGTAAGGTAGGCCAGTAGATGATAAATAACTATATTATTGAATAACAGATATCGATAATTAGCTAATTATCTTTAATCTCCCTAGAGACTAGGCACAGTTACAAATAGATATAAATATTATAGCCATGGTTTTCAATAATATGTACTACAAATAAATTAAGATAATAATTTCCATTGTGTAACAAACAAGATTTAATTGACCCGTTTATATATTATATTACCTATACTGGTAGATCTGGGAACCATAGACCTTGTGTCCAAAAAAGTATGTTCCACCCAATTTTCTCATAATTAATAAATCAAAGTCGATTTGACGCGATCGTGCAAACTCTGCCAGGATAAAAATGTAGTATCTAACACAAACTATCTTGAACTAGAATCCGGACCCAACAAACAAATTTACGGACAGAAGAAATGCTAAATGGTCAAGTTAAGCAAACTGAAATTGGAGCACAATGGGAGCTTTTTGCAATAGGATTGCAATATCTTAATATATAAAACAAAGTCAGGTTAGTTACACTATTTATAACTCGAGATCGGCTAGACCGATTTTGATGATCTTTAATTTGTTGGATTTGTCTCCGCCCCGGATAACAGAATAACTATTAAAACACTGCAAAAATTCACGAAAAAGAAAGTTATGAAGAAAATTAATTTTTTCATACATTTTACATGGAACGGATTCTCATATTTTGAAAGAACTGCAGCAATATTGTGTTAGGTATAATATTTAAATGTGCGTGAATTACAAAAATTCAAAAACGTCAAATTTCAATGCGCTGATTGTTTTGCTTTTGTTCTTAATCATATAATGCTGCCCCTCTTTCTTACACACTAAAATGAGACAAACGGTGAACGTATGTCCCTGCACCCCTCCAAAGGAAAAATACAATAATAATAAATCTCTGAAATGAAACGCTTTTTTTTACGTAAGCTCCACTCAGGACCTATGTCATCTTAGGGGATGCTGTGTGGAGGGTCTTTTTAAGGAAGGGTAGGATAGGAAGTTCTGAGAAGGAAAAGGGCATGACGGGTGGGTAGGAATCTGGAGGTCAGTGTATCCAGGAGTGAATCCATTCCTCCAACTGCGATGCAAGGCCATTGCCCGGAATTGACCTTTTACCTTGACCTTTCCAGCTGGGCTCTTTCGACCCATTGGTTGAGAGAATCCGGCTGGAAAGGTCAAAAGGCCTCCCTCAACCAGTCTCTCTCGATCCGGCCCACCACGCAGCAGGTGGGCAGACTCATCCGCAGCCAAGACCCACACAAAAGTCACCCCATGAACCGGGGCACCCCTGCTAAATCACCAAACGTAGCGAACCACTTGGGGTGACCTACGGCAGAGGTGTTGGTTATCCAATAAATGGTTCCCGGGGCGGCGGCACCCGTACCCGCTTCGTTTCAAAAATTCCCGTAAGTAAGTGGAAAAGTAAGAAAATCACAAAAAATATAAATCCGTACAACGCCATCTCTGATACTGACAAAAACAAAACACGGACAACTGTCCGGGCAACGGGCATCGATAATTGCTTCATTGTGTAACTTTTTAACTTAATGAAAACTCTTAATTTAATTCAACAGTTTAATTGATTCTGAGGCGGTACGAAGTTCGTCGGGTCAGCTAGTTATTAATAAACTAATAATATTATTAATTAAAATAAACAGCAAATTAAATATTTTAATACTTACATAATTTTTTTTCTAAAATAATAAACATATTCTTTATCCTCCAATTTAAACAACTCCACACATTAGGTCAAAATGGATTCTTTCAAGGCCCGTGTCATTTTTGGAAACGGAGAGGACGATATAATATATTTAGCACCTACTTATCAAGCGCAATGCAATACCCATATTCAATAATTTGTTTTCCTGAAATAATTACAACAAATAATTAGCATTCTCTATATAATATTTAAAAAAAATGGAAAAGGGTGAAAAATAGGGAGGCATCACAATGCAGGCATAGCTAATAAGTAGGTACTGTTATCCAGTATCTTCAAAATCAACTGCAAAGTTAACTGTATCAAATTGTAGTGGCCCTTCTGTATCTGACTGGTGGAACTAAAAAACTAGAATGCTCACGTCATAATTAATTATCCCCGAAAGAAGTAGGTACCTACCTGTGCAATGTCCAAATGAATACAGATAATAAAGCAGTTTGTGATAAATTGAACAATGAAAAATAGCAAATAGGTGGGCATTATAAATTGGAAGAATTTGTGGTTGGAAACACGTTAATACAAAGATTGCATGATACCACTGAAGGTTGTGCTAAGGTACCTACCTAGTAATTCGCCATTGAGATTATTTTTCCCAAAAACGGTACTGTGCAAATCAGCCAAATAATATTGTTAGTATTAATACTATTATAATATGTAATCCACATAAAAATGGTGTTTCTTTGTTTGTTCTATAAGAGTTCCTAAACCATTCATCTTCCTTGGTGATTTGTTGTACGAACACCTGCGAAGGTTTTCATGCAAATTGTGAGCTCTGGCGTCATGAAATTATTTCATACACCACTCAGCCGATTGGGATGTAACTTTGGTAATTGTTGTGCGCACACCGGTGAAGATTTCTTTATATAATGGTGAGCTCTGGCATTATGAAATTTGAAAAAATGAGTTATTTGAAAAATGAGTATTTCATATAGTTTAGCGGTATGGGGGAGGAGGGAGGGGGAGGGGGGTTCGTGGGAGAGGGGAAGGCAGTTTCACTTTGGGAGGCGGGAATGGGTACCGCTGCTCGGGAACCTTTATTTGATGACCAACATCTCTGCCATAGGTCACCCCAAGTGGTTTGCTACGTTTGGTGATTTAGCTGGGGTGCCCGGGTTCATGGGGTGAGGTTTGTCTAAGTCTGACCAGGACACACTGAACCCCAGATTCCTACCCACTCCTTAAACCCTTTTCCTTCCTAGAACTCTCCCTCTCCTTCCTTTCCTTAAAAAAAAACCCTCCACACAGCATCCCTAAAGATGACATAGGCCCCGAGGGAAATTGTATTCTTCAGGGCCTCCTGTGTAGAGCTCATGTAAAAAAAAAGTGAAAGTGAAAGATGAACACGGGAGGGGGGGGGGGGGGAATGCAAGAGGGGAAGGGGACTCGAGAGAGGAATGGGGATGGGAACGGGGGCAGAGGACAATGGGCACGGTTTGCAAAGGAGACTTAGTAGCGGTAGGGGATAGCAAGGGGTGTCCAAAAGCACGTCAATAAACAATTAAAACACTTTCTTTCTTTGAATGAATCTTTCTTAAAGAGTACAAAAAAGGTTTATGTGTTACCTGTATATGAGGGAATATACATACTACCCATTCCTGTATCCATCGTTGTTCTTAACAGGAAAGCTCGATCTTAATACCTTAGAAGCCCGCCGAAAATACTATAAAGAGGAAAGATTTGATTGTTTGTTTGCATTGAATAGGCTCCGAAACTACTAAACCGATTTGAAAAATTCTTTCACCAATAGAAAGCTACATTATCAGCGAGTAGCATAGGCTGTATATAATGGTAAACTCTGGCGTTATGAAATTTCTATAAATGAAAATGAGTGTATTTCATATATTTTAGCGGCAAGGAGGAAAGGTAGGGGGAAGGTGGGGTTTGCGGAGAGGGAAGACACGAGGGAGGGTGAAGGAGGGGAAGGTGGAAGGGAACGGGGATGCACGGGAAAGGACATGCAGGGAGAATCAATTTATTTCTTTGAATCGCACAGCAACGCATGCCGGGTACCAGCTAGTATATTATAATTATAAAGATTCATGAAGGGCTTTTCCAAACAATATTTTTTTTTGATGTTTGAATACGAATTACTTTCTGAATTTTTCGATTGATTGGTGTTTGCATAATTTTTTATATTTCTAACAAAAATTCCTTACAAAATATCGAGAATTCGTTTCAGAATTTTTAATAATATAAATACCTAAATTCCTTTTGGAAATTAGAACTCGTAATAAATGTTCTGAACGGATTCTAGTAAGAATGTATTTGTGTGAAGCAAATGAATATTTCCGCTTTTCAAGCACACACTATTAAATTTTTATAATCTCCATGCTTCATAGTTGGACGGAAAGTTTCGCTGATAAAAGGGTAATCGTTAAATAATAATTGAAACAAGCCATATTATACATAGATAAGTATACATATATATCTTTCCATCCATATTATTATCCACAATCAACATTCTGGTAAAAACAATTTACTTCGAGAGATAGAAGCGGAAAGCTAGGAGTGCGAAAGGAATGGCTATATTCGTTACGTTCGTTTGATACGAAACGTCCGTCAACTCTCGTCTGGCAAATACGAAATACGAGAAGCACATGGACTGCGCGTCATTATAGTACGTAGCTTACAGATAGACGTTTATTCGCGCCGCTTATCTGTAAATCACAGAGATTTCATCATTTTGAACTATTTTGACTTTCTGACCCGTGTTTACAGTGAAATAAAACAATCCCCCCAGCGAACGGTGTTTTTTGTGCATGTGCAATCTGATCACAATATGTTTACGATGCTTTTTGAGGAATTTTACTCGTCGGTCGCCTTGCCCATAAAACACGGGTTTCCGATGATCGTGGTACATTTTCTTTGCAGACACTCGCCCGACAGCATTCTCCAGTTCATCGTCTGTTCGCATTTCAAACCCAAACCTCCTTTGTGCTCCCCGCTGTTCGACTTTCGCGAATTAAGTTGACCTTTCAAACTTCAAAATGAATTGGTGTGTACCTATTCCTGTCATCATTGCTATTATTCAGTTACCTAACGTCAGACATCGAGTGGTCTAATTATTTGATATTTCGCTTGTTACAGCCTTACGAAAAATCTTCAGTACTCCACGCTGCAGACCTTGGGGTTAGTGTCAATCAGCGTCATGTCTTCACAGTCGAATATACGAGAAGTTTGGAGACAAGCTGATGCCGTCTGTTTTGATGTGGACTCAACTGTCATCAAAGAAGAGGGGATCGACGAATTAGCTAAATTCTGTGGCAAAGGAGAGGAAGTATCTAAACTGTAAGTACCAAATGTGTTCCTGTCTTATAATTTCTGTAACATAAAATAATTTCTGTACAACTTTACAAGTATTTTCATTTGACAGCTTGAGCCCGCTTGCCTCCTTTTGACATAATTTCTAAACACAAAATCGAACTTTGTTGCCATATTGCCAACATAATAACCATCGATAATAATTTTTTTCATTTTCAAATAGGTACCTAGATAAGTTGAGTTATTTTCAAAATAATATATAATCTAGCATTATGAAATAAGCACTGTACGAATATTACTTTCTCTTTTCTTTGAAATGAATGCAACCTAAATTAAATAATTTATTATTTTTGAAACCTTATCCAGGTACTTTCCCAATAAAAACAATGTTTTATTTTCCTTCGCAGAACCAAAGAGGCGATGAAGGGAGCCATGACCTTCCAAGAAGCCCTGAAGAAGAGATTAAGTATTATTAATCCCAGCTTAAACCAAATCAAAGAATTCATCAAACATCATCCGGCCACACTTACTCCAGGAATACGGTGAGCAAACTTAATAAAATTTCCTTGTTTGACATTTTTTAAATTGAAACTGAGCGTTGTGTGTTGAGAAAATTATCAACTTATTAAAATAATCTTTTCAAGTACCGACAAGTGATAAGAGTATCAAATAAAATACCACCAGTGGTGGCCAAGTTGGCATCGCGTTTGGGTTCCACAATGTATTTTACAAGACAATAATTATTTTTATTCTAAATTTGAAATGTGTAATTACTTCTTTTCTGTATTTATACAAAGTTTCTCAGTTTTCATATTTGCAAGTTAAGTTACATTCCTTGATGGATGTTTCAACTAGAAATTGAATAAAATTATTTAAAAAAAATATCGATCCCTAAATCTTCCGGATTTATAAAATAAACCTTTTCCTAAAGGTTGTACACCACATTGTATAAAATTCAGGATCTGGCCATTAACAATAACACTCCTTATGTAGATGGCGATAAGGTTTAAATTCCAGTTTAACACCAGCCGCTTGATTTTTATTCACGAAAATAATATTGCCAAAAAGTGTGTTTTTTGTTTTATTTTGCGTAGCTCAGGCACAAATATATAAGTGTTTTACGATCATTTTCTAAAGGTAAAGAATTAGGCTAAAGAAGGAGGTAGCGCAACACGGCATAACACCCCGAAAACAAATAACGAAAATTCTTTTGGCTGTGAAAATCTTAAAACTTATCATTTTCTAAAGACTTTATTTTCCACATTATACAATAAAACCATTACTGAAAAGGGGTTCGTAAGTAGGAGATTTTGAACTTTATAGCAGTCTCTATAGGCCTACACTTTATTTTTATCTAGGCTTATAAAAAGACCAATCAAAAAATACTCAATTATGTCAAAGGCAAATATGTGTTCTACTTGTAGTATTTAATTAAAACATCTAAAATATTTCTGAATTTTCTAATTTTGATTTTGCATTGCTTAGAAGTGCATCATCTTAAGTTTTGAAAAGGGAGTAAGTTGGTACTGGCTGGTTGGTTGGTTGAACTTAATCTATTCTACTCTCAGATCATAGAATGATCTGAGGTTTTAGTACTACCGTAACGGTGTTATTATACCTTGTATTAAATTTGTGATTTATTATGTCAGAAATACGTTTTAAAGCATTAATTTTTTTGGATAAATTAGTACCCATGTTGATAAGTTCTTACTTATTTAAAATTGTTGTACTTATAAGAATCAGAATCATTTATCTATTAATTTCCTAGCATTTTTGAGATTGTGATATCTATATGTTAGGTATATTAAATTATATTGTAGAATGATAAAAATAGCAGTACATACCAATTACTCCAAAATTCTCTAGCCATTGAGATAGTGGTATATGTATAACTTTTATTTTATTTTTTTAATAAGTTGCCTTCACTTCATTATTTAGATATTTAACCTCTTGGGCCTGAATAAATTTCTTATCGTCCTGTTATTTATTCATGTTTCTAAGAGGATTTGCAATTTTATTATTATTCAGCCCATGAACAATAAGTTACAACACTTGGCAATTGGATGGCAACACTTAACACGCATTAGCCATTTTATTACTTATTTGAATACAGACACGTACATGTTTGAGCCTTTATTATTTTTACTACTAATAGTGGTTATCTACTACCCGGCTTCCCACCAATTTCAACATTCTTTTTTTAAATCATAAAACAATTTGAAAAAAACAATATAGCGTCTTGTCTCATCGATATTTCAAAGCCCCATAGCTGGTGATGGAAATGCCGCTGACAATAAAATAATTGCTACGACCTATAAATTCCAGAGAGAAAAATATATGCAAATTTCGGAATAAATTCGGTTTATGGGGGAAATTCCTAAAAAATAAAACTAGTTATTTTTATACTAATTATGGGCCGGAAAAACCGAATCTGAAAGAATTAGGCGGCGGAAAGCAATATTAACTGAGTTACACGACTTTAAAATTTTTTATACGCATACAGGAAAATAGCCATTTTGGAAGTATTCTGATTCCTACAAAATCAAACTAATAGTTATTTTTATACTAACTTTGGGCCGAGGAATCCGAATCTGAAAGAATTAGGCGGCGGCAAGCAATATTAACTGAATTACACGACTTTAAAATTTTCAATACACACAAACAAGAAAATATTCATTTCGGTAGCTGAATTTGACTCATTCAGTACAAAATCATAGATAAACAAGAAATCTACGAAAACATGTGTTGGCAGTGTTACCAAGTCTCAAAAAATATTTATCCCTATATTTATGAATTACAACTATCTCAACGGCCGTATTCTTAAACCAAAAGTATGAAAATTCCTAATCTTAAAAATGCGTAACCAAACCTAACCTAACGCTAGGTTTGTGTAACATGGTTTGTACCCCTTTATACCGCCTGCTCGCGTCAATTTTAAAAAACATCCCTGTTTTCAAGTAGTTTAACGGCTACGCGAGGTTTGTGTAACATGGTTTGTGCCCCTTTATACCGCCTGCTCACGTCCCTAACCTAACCTAACCTAACCTAACCTAACGCTAGGTTTGTGTAACATGGTTTGTGCCCCTTTATACCGCCTGCTCGCGTCAATTTAAAAAAACAGCCTACGTTTTCAAGTAGTTTAGCGGCTACGCTAGGTTTGTGTAACATGGTTTGTGCCCCTTTATACCGCCTGCTCGCATCAATTTAAAAAAACAGCCTACGTTTTCAAGTAGTTTAGCGGCTACGCTAGGTTTGTGTAACATGGTTTGTGCCCCTTTATACCGCCTGCTCGCGTCACGGCATAAAAACATCCCTGTTTTCAAGTAGTTTAGCGGCTACGCTAGGTTTGTGTAACATGGTTTGTGCCCCTTTATACCGCCTGCTCGCGTCACGGCAAAAAAACATCCCTGTTTTCAAGTAGTTTAACGGCTACGCTAGGTTTGTGTAACATGGTTTGTGCCCCTTTATACCGCCTGATCGCGTCACGGCAATAAAACATCCCTGTTTTCAAGTAGTTTAGCATCTACGCTGGGTTTATGTAACATGGTTTGTGATACAAAAGTGAGTAAAATTTATAAAGAATAAGTACTTAAAATATAAACGTGTTATTTTACGTTATTGATATTACTGGTTAATGGCAACACTTAATTTTGTGTGGTAAAAACATCTATGTTATCTTGTTTTCTATGGTCTTTGTACTACGTGTGTCAAGTCAAAATCAGCTTGCGAAATGAATATTTTCATGTGCATGTATGGAAAAATTTAAAGTCGTGTAATTCAGTTAATATTGCTTGCCGCCGCCTAATTCTTTCAGATTCGGTTTTTCCGGCCCATAATTAGTATAAAAATAACTAGTTTTATTTTTTAGGAATTTCCCCCATAAACCGAACTTTAGCCCAAATTTCATGATAGTAGTGCTCACCGTAAGAGTTTTTACTATTTCAGCACACACATTTTCTGCTTTATATTTTATAATTCAACAAAATCTTTTAACCCACTGCGCTAATTTACAACATTAAGAGTTGACTTTTTTGGGTCCCCCATGTACGAGGGGGGACCCAAAAAACGGGAATTTCGGTGTAATTTCTTTATTTCTCAATATTTTTACACCAAATTTTGATCATCTTCAAAGTATTCTCCATTGACCACAACGCACTTCTCCTAATGGTTCTTCCATTGTTCAAAACAGTTTTTTAATTCACTTATCGGGATGTCCTTTAGGCCTTTTGAGTGTGGGGAATAAAAATAAGTCACAGGGGGCCAGATCCCGTGAACAGAGGGGGTGGACAATCGGTGTCATGCCGTTTTTGTCAAAAACTGCTTTACGGAGAGGGCGGTGTGGGCCGGGCGCGTAGTGCGCAGCACGCAAATGCACAAATTTGGCTGCAACCCTTCTCATGTGCAAATCTTCAATTAAAATCCTCTGAATTGAACTCCATTACATTCCAGACACCTCACAGTTGAGATGATCAACAGTTCGGAAACGGTTTTCACGATCGACGGCATTGATTTTGTTGAAGTTTTCGTCAGTTTTTGACGTTGAGGGGCGTCCTGAACTGGGTTGGTCTTCAATTGACATTTCTCCATTTTTAAAATGTGAAAACCACTCGTCGACTCTGGTTTTACTTAGAGCAGCATCCCCATAGGCAGTCTTAAGCAGTACAATAGTTTCCAAGACCGATTTCCCCAACAGAAAACAAAATTCCACAGCCGCGCGTTGCTCTCGACAATCTGCTATCACGTTTTTCGCTGAAATGGAAAAAGTTGTATTACTAAAAAAAATCTCACGGGCGAACCGGCACACTCACAGCGACACAACTTCGCACACTGACTCAGGAGGAGTGACCCTAACGGACACCTGATCGAATAATGGGTTCCCCCACTCTTCCTCTCCACCACAGCATAATTCCCGTTACTTTTGGATCCCCCCTCGTATATATCCCCATATGCCTGAAAAAATCACGTTATATATGTTATAAATCAATGTGCCTCAGATGTTTTCCACAAAAAAGTTATTTTATTAAGTTTTCTGGAATTTTTGCAAAGGGAGAGGAGAACCCTGTACCTTAAAATTCAATTCAGCCACACCTCTTCTACTCAACTAGTAACTCTATCGATTGCAAAAATTCAACTTTCTATTGCCGTAACAACAGCGGAAAATTACAATAATTTTATATTTAAAAAAAATCCAAATGAGTCAGCTGTTTGAGGTCAATAGCGTATAATTTGTGAGAGAGATAATAACATAGTAAGCAACACATTCATAACATAGTTTTTTATGACGAGTTAACACTAATTGAGGTAACTAATATAACCCCATTGTAAATTAATGAATCAGTAATATACATTTTTTTTAAATGGCAACTAGTTTGTAAAAAAAAGGAATCTAAAGATTGATTTTTGAGTAGGTACTATTTTTAAATTTAGAGTTTTTTTATAGAATACCCGATTAGGAAACAAAATGGCAACGCCAATTTTTATTTGAAAATTTCTTTTAATTTTAGATAGTGGTCACAAAGTTTTGCTTTAAAACAGGAAACAATTTGATGAGATCATTGGTTTTTAATAGTGTTTTATAATTGGTATATATTTGTAAATTAATTTGGTGAGTTGAGTTCCGATTGACCCCATCATATACCCGCAGGTTAAGTACCTTCCGATAACTCGTTTAGTTGATTCGTTGCCAATGAACGCCAATGAGAATGTATTGAATCAAATTGGACTTTGAGACAGCTTGCTTCAAATGGTTCCTGGCTTACATGCACGCCGCTGCTATGGCTTTGATTGTCATTTTATGTGGTACATTTTCAGCTTATAATTATTATTTGTAAATAAATAATAATTGCCGTCAATTATTTTCTTTTGGTGTTTTGTCTACTGAAATTTTTTTAATTATTATTTTCAACAGGGGATAATAAAATATCTAGTAATATTTGTCGCTAGGAGTTAAAATAAACTAATACATTATTATGGATATTTTTGCAGCCGGTGGCATTAAAAAATCTATTAATTTAAAAATTAGTTCATTTCTCCTTTGGTCCCCTGTGAAGTTTTGATATTGTTGTATTATTTTTGAAATTTTGCTCTGTATGTTTTTCTTTTTGTTTATCATTAACATTTTGCTTTTACAAGAACGTTACGAATAACCTGACAATATTTGAACTCCTCAAGCGGAAAATGTTGTTTGTACAGGGAGGACTTGGCTAGGCATTTACATAATTAAATACTTTCACAGATTGCTTTTTCGTGGTTGTTAAGCCGTACAAGTTAATAAACGATAACGCTAGTTTATTTTCTTCTTTCATGATTGTTTCGTAAATTGATGCAAGTCTCCCAAAGGAATTATAATACTTGTTTGACCACTTGTGATAGTCACGGCCATAGCACGTGTGTGTGAACAGCCTTGACATTCATTATAAAAACATGTGAACATTATAATATTTGATTTGGATCAAAGGTGGTTGGGTTAGATACCGTAAATTGTTAATAAAAACTAGAAGTAGTTATTTTACGTCACTGATCAACATCTGTCTGTTGCCGGGTGATGACGATCATTCTTTGGGGATATTCCATTCACTATTATTATTATTCTTTGTTTAACACGCACTACACTGATAGGCAGTGTTTTTTTTTTATTACGTCGTGAACATTCTATACTTAATTGAAATCATTATTTTTAAATCGTGCCTTTATGGTACTCACTTATCTGTTTTGTATTTGGTTCTTAAGTGTAATTTAAGTTGCAAATAATTGTTATTATTATCTGTACTATATACTAGCTGACCCGACAAACGTTGTTCTGCCATATAAATTATTTCTAGTGAATATTTTGTTTTGTAAAAAATAACTAATGTATTGTAAGTGTATGGGGATGGGATCTATGACAGAAAGAGGAATGGAACGCTGTAGACGATGACCGCCGATAAAAACAAAAAAAACGCCAACTAAAGTAGGAAAATGAAATAAAGAAAATCAATATGAATTTCGAAGAGCAATTGAGTGTACGATATTTTTTGTCAGCCCGTCTTTAGGCAACACAAATGCGTGATGCCGAATGAAATATCAAAATGACTTGACGCTTCTCGTGAATGTCTTGCGCATGTGTGGATGAAGGTTCGATGATGCGGACATAGCGCCATCTGTCATTCAACAACATAAAGAATTTCATTCTGTTTGCAATACGAAAGACTGTTAAATTTGTTCATACAAAAATACTAAAATCGCGATTAAAAAATGGGAGGGTAGGGGTAGGAGGGTAAAAATTTGGGGTTGTAGGAATTTTTTGATGTAGGGACACCCTAATCACCTAGCAGTATGAAATATACTTTAAAACCTATTCTCATACCTACCAAATATACATAAAAAATTTCATAAAAATCGGTCAAGCCGTTTCGGAGGTGTGCGACCACAAACACCGTGACATGAGATTTTTATACATAGTATTAAGTTGGAATAAAGTTCTTACACCTAAATGATTTCAACTTAAATTTAATATTTTGAATTTCTTCTATTATTAGGAATGATATTATAGTCTGAGAGCTCCGATTTCCATTGTAAACTTTTCTGTTACATCCATCATTTATTAGAGAGAGGGAGCGATTACAAAGGATTTATCAGCAATACAATATGTATCCACCTCAGTTATTGTGTTTCGTTTGACAATGTTTCATTACAAAGTTACTAATTTCCACAATATAATTATTGTTTCCAGAGATCTGGTGGATGTTCTCCACAACCGAGGAGTTCCTGTTTTCCTGGTTTCCGGTGGTTTCCGGTGCCTCATCACCCCGGTGGCTGAACAACTAGGAATTCCATTAGACAAAGTTTTCGCTAACAGACTGAAATTCTACGTCACCGGTGAGTTGATTTAGATGTAATAATAATAACGTTATATTTGTATAGTGCAGTTTTTTGTTATTTCACTTCAAGTGCTTTCCAAATTTAATTCATTCAATTCACATTATTTACACACTGAATTCATCTTTCACCCCTGGGTAGCCAAGAACAAAGGCGCTAAAATTTGGCTTTCCGAATTTTGCTTAAATATCCGTATAAATACGAAAATGAACTGATAATGTTATTTTTTCATAAACCTGATTAGACATCCTATGTGAAAAAACACATTTCAAAGGTGATTGATAATAAATAAATACCTTTAAATGCATTTGAAAAAAGAACAAAAATGCTAAAACTTACGACTTTTCGGTTTTGACAGCGATCTGAAGTCACAGATAAAGTAATTACAAAATTCTAGAGTTGCCACATGAATGAAATCTTTTACCCTACCTATAGAGATATTGGTGCAAGCGATTTTGACCTTGTTTTCATACAGTTTATACATAAGGGTCAAAATCGCATATAAAAAGTTTTGTTTTGAAATTTCATAGGGGACACCGGTGTCCCCTTGGCCTCCCAGGGGTTCAGCTTCAATTAAAAGAATTATTGAAGTAGTTGAATCTGCCATTTAAAAAGTTATTTATTATAGAGTAAATCAGTATTGCAAAGTGCCCAGTGAAAAGTTTTCTGTTTTGACCTGATTTTCACCATAGTAGTGGTCGTAAGATCTGTAGATAAAAGTATATACGTATGTACATACATAATATTGAGTTTTGTAACTCATCAGGATTGCCCTAGCTAGAATAAAAACAATATTTAAAGGAATAATATTTCTCTGAAGTGTATTGATAGTGACAGAGCGGATGCGCTAATATCCAATAGGATTTATTATCAATTGTACATAAAATAGGTTATTAGGTTGGGTTATAATTGAAATGATTAAATAGTTATTT
This sequence comes from Limnephilus marmoratus, assembly GCA_917880885.1. Lineage (NCBI taxonomy): Eukaryota > Metazoa > Arthropoda > Insecta > Trichoptera > Limnephilidae > Limnephilus > Limnephilus marmoratus. The sequence goes on along the minus strand of OU862919.1, from coordinate 20,597,045 downwards.
TTCTCATGGTGATTTCATTGTTTTTGCAATCATTTTGCTTTATTTACAAGCGGAAAGGAGATATTGTCGCAAGAAAGCAATTCTGATGTAACAGCCAAAAACCAAATTGTTCACCAGAACTAAAAATATTTTCAGATTTTAGAAAAAAATTTGTAACTTTTAAAACAGTGGTTATGGAAATGCCATTTTTAAAATGTTTAGCTGAAAAAATATGATCTATCAAATGGTAATATTTAAATATTTTATGAGTGAAGAAGGACAATGTTTTGCCACTTACTGCAGTTGACATTTTTTTTGTGTTCGTCTAAAATGTTGTAAACACCGCTGCAAAATGTATGTATACTGAAAATTTATTTTCAGCTGCATGAATTGCTGTAAGCGCCAAAGTATATCAATATAAAATTTTTGAATAGCTGTAAATGTGTGTCGTAATTTTTTTGGGCTAAATTCGTTTCTTTTACAATGTACAAAAAAAATGTGTTTGAAATGAAAATGCTGTAAATATAATTGAAAATCTTTATTTAAAAGTTTTAAAATGTTAACAGTATAAATTATTATACCACAGAAGACAAATATGTACTTATTATAATGAGATAAAACATACGAATTTTTCTAATCTTTCTGAACACAAATACAGTAAGTAAGTAAAGGAAGAAAACAGTAACCTAACAAACAGAAAGCTGCAGCAAAACCGTAATGTACAAACAACGATAACGCACTCACTACCTGTATAATTGTAGTAAACACACTAACTTATTCTAAAAAGTATTGACAAGTTGTAGTAAACGACAAGTGTTATTAGAAAGCAAACAAATAAAATATACTAATCGCCGCGAACACTTAAATGCAGTCTTTAAAAATGATGTAAGCACCAATCGTACATATAATGTTTCCGTGTAAGTGATTGTATCCTTTCTTTTTAAATTGAATAGTGTCATAACCGCCAAATGTAAAAAAACACAGGATTTTGAGGTGTTAAAAAACGTATTGACAAAACGGCTTGTTTTTCCAACATCGTACAGTTCTTATTTATCATTGTGGAGTCAGGGGACCCAGATAGATCGACACAAAAAAAAAACTCTGCAAAATGGTGTATAAAAAGTATTTTCATAGGTAGTGGCGGTTACAGCAGTATTGCTTTCGTGCGACGATATATTTTTATATACATATATTTTTCTTAATTGAGTTTTTAGTTGTTGAATTAAAAATAAGTACGTATGTTCTTGCGCTTATTTGATAGCATGGCACAGTGACAAGAATGACGTAATATTGACGAAAATTGCACAGAATCAAAAAATCAGCTATACTTAGTAAGAATAAAAAGAAAAAACTAAAAACACACAGTTTTTAATAATCTTTTCTTGACATATGCACATTTCACTTTAAAATTTAAATTGCAAATGTATACATAATATTCTTGTTATTATTTTTCACAATGGTTCCTTAACTTGATCTCATTAAAAAAACCCATTGTTTGGTCGTAATGACCCACTCTGTATATCGTAATGTTTTGTTGTTGTTGCTATCAATAAACTGAAATCAACTTGATGACGTATTTAACCTTCGTTATTGTTCTATCTAATGTTATTGTTTGTGACTGTTATACAAAACAATATAATGGTTACTGATTAAAACGTCAGCCATGTAATTTATTCATTCAACTTAAATGCATGCCCACAAATGCAAGCTAAAATAACATTTAAGAAAAATACTGGTCAATATGTTGACATACTTGTTGATTAACTTAAAAACAACTCAATCATACGCAGTTAGTATTTTTTTCACAATAACTCCACTGGGATGCCCTGAGGTAAAATTTTTTTTCTCAGGGCCTATATCATCTTTGGGAATCCTGTGTGCAGGGTCTTTTTAGGGAAAGGAATGAAAGGAAATTCTGGTATTAGGGGTGGGTAGGAATCTGGGATCCAATCCAATTCAATCCAATGATGGTCACCCTGCATGTTTACATTATAATGTACTGTTGCCTTCAGCTTAGTAGATATATTATTTTTGTGTTATTTTGTAGAATTGTTAAGTTCAACCCAGGCTTGTCCTAGTGAGGTTATAAATTGAATTGAAACATTATACCCTACCATGTAAAGAAATAAATAAATTTGTCCAGGAGTGACGGACGTATGAATCCATCCCTCCCACTATGGTTCAAGGTGATGGGTCGAAAGAGTCCATCTGGAAGGGTCAACTTAGGTCTCCCTCAACCAGTGCGCAAATGCATTCGCCCCCAAAAACCTATTAGGTTGATCTATGGCAGAGGTGTTGGTTATCAAATAAATGGTTCCCGGAGCGGCAGTACCCATACCTGTCTCCCAAATTGGTTTATGTGTATATCATCAGTATGTAGAATTATTTAGCCAAATTTTTTTTTAAAAGACTGAATACGGTACAATGAGATCCTTGAGGGGTACATACAGTACAGAAGGGACACTTAGATGATTCGAACGTGTAGAGGGAATGGCAGGAAAATACAGGACATCTAAAGTAATGCTAATAGAAGTCGGAGATACTCCAGGGAGACACGGCACAAGCAAATTAATAAAATATTTTGGTAGGGTTCAGTTAGTATTTATGAATGTTTTCTAAGGATTTTTTTTGTTACTGTAGCCACTTTGTTTTTACTTTATATTGGAACGATTACACAGTTATTTACAAAACCGAACACATGTTACGCTATTTGCCCAATAAACACGGTGATATGATGTGCTTCGTTACCAGTTAAATCTGGTTATGTAGATTGGAACAAAGATATTTATATTTGTTTAAGCTAAATAATATAATTCATAATGTTATAGTTTGCCTAGTAACATGATTTACATATTTTTATGTCTACAACTGCTGTTTAAATGGGTTTGTGGGGACATTGAAATTTACATTATCCATTATTATCTTATTCCTAATAGTTACTACCCAGCTTCGCCTGAGATTTCTACTTTTTTTTTTAATCATGAATTATGGTATTCTTTTAAAATTCCCATAGCTCATGAAGGCAATCAAAAATAGTTGCATTGACGCTGAAATTCCGTGCCAAAAAAATTATGCAAACTTCGTGATTCTACAGCTCACAATGAAATACTACTTCGTCCGAAATATCAATATGGATCACATAATGCGGCCTTGTTTCGGAAGCTCTTTAGCTCATTATTAAATTATATTACGCTTCTTGAATCACATTATTAGCATTACCAGTAAGGGATTACAAATGCTTGGATTTATCCTCAGAATCGCTAAAGACTTTAATAATATAAAAACCATAAAATTACTATACACGTCTTTGGTTAGAAGTCAGATTGAATACAATTCAAGCATTTGGTGTCCTCATTTCAACTCTCATTGTTTACGAATTGAAAAAATTCAAAATAAATTTTTACGTTTTATTAATTTCAAAATTGGTGTTGCTATTATTGAAATCAATTATGTCAATTTACGCAGTAAACTTAACTTATCGAAATTATCTGAAAGGCGAAAAATATTTGATCTCCTTTTATTGTATAAAATTGTTCATTCAAGGTTGGACTGCCCTGACGCTATAAACTTGTTATCCTTACATATACCTCTAACATATACTAGACGAAATATTTTATTTTACAACAATAACTTCGCTACGAATTCTGTGATGGAAAGAATACACAGATTGGGCAATGAACTAACTGACGTCGCTGACATTTTTAATTTAAATTTCGATTCATTTAAAGCCAAATTAGTCCACCACTTTTTAGATGTAAATAATGAATAATGGTACCGCTACATGCTTGCGACAAACGGCTTGCCGCAAGCTCAGGCAAGCTCTGACAAACGAATGGCTGGCTTCCACACACTTGCGAGCGCGCCAGTGTGTTTGGAGCATCCAAGCGCGGCGGACGTCTACCTTAGAGTATATATTGTTACTCTAAGGCTATACTATGTTTGCGTTAATCTATTTTTATTTTGGTTCCATGCCAACTCAGAATGAAACCAACTGAGAAACACCTCAGAAAGATCTTTAAAAGCTATGAAAAAATAATTTTAAAATTGCCGGTAACCCTAACCTAACTTAATCATTTTTTTTATCGTGACCTTTCTGAGTTGGCCGGTCACCTTTATTTTAACGCGAAATAAAAGACAAGGGGATAATATATTTTTAATACCATTGAACCATTGAAGAAGATAATACTAATAAAAATATGAAAAAGAACAAGACACAGAAAAATACAATGTCTAGTTCACACGCGGTAAAAGTGAAACCTTCAGAAAACTAAGGTAGAAAAGAGTGGGGAAGCTACGAAGCACCGCACAAAGAGGAGACATTATCTTGCAGGCTAAATCCTATAGATTTTTGTCTCTTTTTAGTGCCACTTTTTCGTTTCATCGAGTTTCAAATCACAACGGTGCCAAAGAAGTTCGAACTCGAAGATCACTTGTCTTTATATAATATTGCCTTGTATTATAAAAAAAAGTTATTCTAACAAAAATCATGTTTTTTTTGTAATAATACTGTATAAATCATCAATAAAATATTATTTATTTATTTTGACTCTTTAGGTAAATCCAGTCGCAATAAATTACGTTAGTGCATTAAATTTACGTACTTAAACATTTTAATAAGAATAATAAGTCAGGCTCGCCTCATACGCCATTCATATTCATATGTCTCGTAATATTATCATAGACCGCACGGAGCAAAAAAGGCGTGCATTCGCCACCAGCTCCGAAGTTCCACTGAGCGCGACCGAGCGCTTGCCGCTTGTGGCCAAAATATCCGACCTCGATCGGATCGGCGGCAAGCTCTCGCAAGCTCTTGCAAGCCTACGCAAGCCAAGCCACACGCGCGGCACCAGACGCTGGGGCTTGTGGACGCTTGCAGAGGCTTGCCACGTATTTGGACGCGGCTTAAGAAATCATTTCATTTTATTTCAATTTTCTTTTGTTTATTGTTTTTTATTGTTCTTATTTCAAAAGCATACAACGAGTAATTAAGTAAAAATTAATGTGTTTTGATTATTTTTAATGTTTTTGTTGCGTAGGTATATGAATTGTTATAGGTACATACGAGTTCTCTAAAGTCATCCATGTGGAATTAGCATTAGATGTATTCCTATTATTTTACATTGAGTTTATGCTTTATTTGTATATTTTGTAATCTTTTTTTATTTTGTGTTATACTGTTGTTATAAATGAAATTTGTATTTTATATGTTAAAGCCCAATAGGGCGTCAATAAATAAATAAATAAATTATGGAAATGACATTGCAAATTGAGATTTATGTTACATTGTCGTAAAAATTCCTACAAAAAAGGTGTTCAAATTTCATGATGCTTAGAGCTCACTATTAGATGATTTTTCTTTCTGTTTTTAGCATTCTTATATTAAAAATGTTTTTTAGTGAAAATGTAAACACACATACAAATGTATTATCTAATTTCTATTCTGTTTGTTGAGTTACACAATAAAAATTAATCATTCAAAATGATTAAAAATAATGGAAAACTTTTAGTTTCTGTGATCTTTGTACTGAATAAGATAATTTTTGTGATCATTAAAAATAATCATTTCGGAAAACAATAATTTAGTTCCTTTAGTTTACGAATAATTAGTGTGTTGTTATGGCTATTAACTTTGTGATATTGTATCAAATAATTTGATAGCCTATGACTTAAACATTCTGTTTAAATAAAAATTGAAACCAGATTCAGTAAAAAAACTAAACCGGTTTGAAGCTGTATCGAAGATTGCACACTTTCTACGATGTAAGTGCCATTGCATTTTACCAAGTGAATGTATAATGTTATACAGCTTGTCAACAGTCAGTGACATCATTGCTAAAGGTTTTTTCATTCAATATACATGTTCCTTCTTTTGTACCTCACTTGATCACCTGCTAAGGTAACCGTGTCAAGCTGTACATCAATAATAGCTATATTATTTTTTCATTAAAATTTCGAATACTTGGGTAATATAATGTGCGATTTTTGAATGAGTATTCTAATGTTATTTGTGAACTAGCACAGACCTATGAAAAATACAGGGGATATTATAATTGCAGGATTTTCATTGCCCTTCGAAAGAAGAGATTTACCCATCGAATGTTAGTAACCTTGAAAAATTATGATATCTTCATAATCTTCTACTCATTGCTGAGGATCCTGACTCTTACTCCAATTTTTCATACTAATCATAGTCAATTTTGATAAGGGTACCGCCACCCCGGAAGTCATTTATTGGGTAACCAACACCTTTGAAAATGGTTCTGTTACCCTGGAAATTGCAAGACTGAGAAGCTGTGCAAAATTTCATCAGCAATATTCCTGTTGAATCTCTCTCTATATTCACAGAATAAACAAAAAAAGGACTTCAAAAAATGCACTAAAAAGTAAAAAAAATAATTTCGTATTCTTCTACAACTTAATAATCAACTTACTTTTTCTACTCATCAATATGTAGGTACGATTGTTATTTTTGGAATCGGTGTAAAAATGTGTGTATTTCATATAGTTTAGAAGGGAAGGAGGGAGGTGGAGGGGAATCCAGGAGGGGGTGGTGGATCCGGAAGAGGGGGGGGGGAGACGGAAAGAAACGGGAGGGACGAATGGGAAAGCTCACCCATTCTCCCAAGAAACAATTTCTTTCTTTATGTGGTATTGCAACGCATGCAGGGTACTCTATTATATGGCCATCTCTTTTTTGTAAAATAAATAAATGGATATAAATTATGTTTCTCATATTCAACATAAGTACATATTTTTTGTCTTCAGGTGAATATGCCGGCTTTGAAGAGAATGAGCCGACCTCCAGAAGCGGTGGCAAGGGGGTGGTCATCAAGAAACTGAAGGAGCTGAACAGCTTCAAGAGGATCGTGATGGTCGGAGACGGGGCCACTGACCTCGAGGCCAGCCCTCCGGCTGATGCCTTCATCGGTGAGGATCCTTTATTTACTTAATAGACTAGGCGTTTGTCTAAGACTTCTCCGCTTCATTCAGGCTCACAACAAACACCAAATGGGTTTGACATAGTTTCAGTAGCGAGCATCTGACAATCCGTTTGTCAGAGGTATTTCAACCCTCCTCCTCTCCATCTCCTTCAACCTTAAAACATTCCCCGAATCCTTTCTCTCCCCGCTTCCTTCTGCCTTAAAACAAACCCCAAATTAGGATGCCACAGTTCCACTGGCTAAAGGCAGTTGACATAATCAGTTTGCTAGAAGCCTTCACACCTTCCTCTTTCCCATCTCCTTCCCCTGCCTGATTCCATCAGGCTCAAGATTCCGTACTTTTTTCAAAACGTTTCCTTGATTAATATTATACAGGATGTAACGGGACGTACCCGAGGGATTTTAAAATCAAACAGAAAAATTTCTTCTGCATGTCATCACCGGTCATTCAACCGAGTAACCGCCCAACCTCTTACCCCATCCCCAACTGTCCCAACACCTACTATTTTTTATGTTATTGTAGAAAAAAAAAACTTCGAAAATGTCACCGGAGATAGGGTTGCCATTCGTCCGGAATTTTCTGGACAAGTCCGGAAATATAAGTCTTTGTCCGGAATGCGGAGGGAATCCTAAACAGTCCGGAATTTCTACAATTAAGTGTAGATATATAAAAAAATAAATAAACCAAATTATTTTTATTACAAATCAAAGTAAAAACATCACTTCTGGGGTCCTAGCACACTGAAATCGTTATCTTTACAATATCGAATCGACATGGCATAACAACCGACGATTTTGTACCGAACCGATATTCATAAGCAATGTAAGGTAATCAAAAAGAAATTGTTATACGCTGGCAACACTTGAGGTACTTTCTATGTAGCTGTCACAATGTCTGTGGAATCGGAGTTTTAGACCGGGAGCCGGTACACAAACCTTACGAGTACACGGATGAAACTCCTTTGAAGTGATAATGGACATTTAGTAAGCCTTAAAAAAGCTGGTGCGCCGCGCCTCTTGGCATATTCCGCGCAGTCATGGAACTAGAGAAATTCTTCAATGGGATGGTTTAGAATCTAGAATACAGTTATTCGTTGGTTTCATTCGTGTACTCGATGACGTAAAATTTACTAATTTCTATCCCAATTTAACACCGGCTGCCTGCGAACGTGCCAGGCTGCCGGTTGGCAGACCTGCTAATTTTCTCATCTACTAATCGACCTTTATCATATGAAACCATTCCCGTTCGTGCACCCGATGACGTAATTTTTTCGAATAAAAACGAGTGTGCTTTAGAGCACACGACTGAAGTAAAACTTCACTAACTTATGCCGGGTACCCGTTGTATATAATGTTATATAGGATGGAACCATTACAGTTAAGTTGATCCCAAGGTTACAGTGTCCTTGCAACGCGTGCCGGGTACCCATCCCCATCCCAATCCCCATCCCCATTCCCATCCCCCCAAAGGCCCAACCGTTCGCCCACCGTTCGCATAAAATGTATATAATATCCTTTTTCGTAATGCATTCACCAGCCTACCCCCCAAGTCGAGCGTGCATAAAGAAGTTTTACTTCAAAAATCGCTCACTATTTCCATGACTGTGTGGAACCTTCCAAGATGTGCACCGGCAGACTAGCTTGTTTAAGGCTTACTAAATGTACATTATCACTACAAAGTAGTTTCATCTGTGTACTCGATGACGTGTGTTTGTGTAGCCAGGCTCCCGGTCTATAATACCTGTCAAAAACATCTTAGTCCATTAATGTAATAATATGACAACTAACTAAAAATCTTTTCTTTTGAACATTTAAAGATCCATTTACACCGAGATTTTTGCTGAGATATCATAATAATATTAAATACACACACTTTAATGTACGTAGGAAGTCCGCATGTATTTTTTGACAATAAAAAGGAGTTAATTGGACAATGAGATCATTTGCCATAATACGAGAAATATTCGTAAGTACGAAACTGTCAAACGAAAACGTCTGAATTCCGATTTAATTCAATCCTGCAATCTTCGATAATCTGCCTCCGTTCATTAATAAACCAGTAATTATGCAGAAAGAATGTCATTATTAATAAAGTTGCGTAGGTATATCGCCAGTCAAACAAACGACAGGGTGATTTACAATCTCGTATCGATAACGAACCGATTGCCCTAGCACGCTTGCGCCATCGATAGGCAGACCGACGTCGAAGGGAAATAAATAAGGAATCGACATACGATCTCACACGATGGCAACACTGGCGATCTTTTAATGAATTTTCGTTTCTTAATTTGAAATGTGCTGCGTAAAAATGAAAAATACCAATAAATTAACAATTTCGAATTGAAATTCGAACTCAAATAAATATTGGCGTTTCGCATGTAGATACTTTTTGAGACTAAACGACATTTTAACAAATTTCGTTTCTCGAATTTGAAAGCAATTAATTGATCGCCTCATGAAATAACTGAGTCGATGGGTCTCGTATACGATTTCTTTAAATTCTGAGAGTTTTTTTAGTTCACCTCTACTCATTAATTAGCCAGTTATTTTGCGTAACAAACGACATTATTAAAAAAAATCTGTACATTGACAGCTTATCTGTCACTCCGGAAGCCACGGTAAAAACGGCGTCTTTTGTCAACCGACTGTCGGAATCGTATGTTCACTGTGCTCGCAAATATCGCTAACTGACCATAGACGACGGATTTATTACATTTCGTATTAATATTGGGGTTTTATCAACCAAGAATACATACGATTTGGCAGGCTTTTGTCAATCGTCGGTCGGAATATCCCTTAACAATTGTTGAGCGTGCTAGCACATATTGATAACTGACCATAAATGACGGATTTTACCGATATCGTATTGATATAGGGTTATATCGATCGACCATGCTAGGACCCCTGATATTTAATGCTACCAGAAATATTGTTCAACACTTCAGAATCTTTAATAATAGTTTTTAGAACATTTCGCATGTCATATTTCTTAAATTATACTCTATTAAGAGAATCGACTTGACAGACTCTACAGAAAGCCTGTTCCTTTCTTTTGACCATTGGGTTCCCATTAAGGAAAAGACCCTTTCAACATTGGCATTTTGTGCCTGCGTCGAAAATATATAAGAGCATATCTTTGTTTATTCCGTAACTTTCGAAAGTCCGGAATTTTTATCAAATGTCAGGAATTTTCTCCGGGATTTTGATTTTTTGATCTGGGAACCCTAACCGTCAATAACATTTTTTACTCCAAATAATGTCAGGACAGGTTAAAGCAAGTCAAGTACATCCCCTAACACCCTGTAAATATATGTACTTACATTTTATAACAGAAATTTATCTAAATAAAAAATACAAAATATTTAAAATTACTTAGTGACAGTGACAGATTTTTTTTGCAGAAAGACAGATATCCCAGGGCCACAAAAAAATTAAAAATAATAGTAAAATGCATGTTTGCAGCCCATGCATATTTGAAATCCACATTTTCAAATAGTTTAATGATAGAACGTCCAAACCCTTGTCCTGCTGGAAGGAACTTCCGGAAGGACAACTCGACGAGTGTGCGTCCTGCCAGCAGTACCCAATTTTTGCGGTTTTTGTATGAATATAAGAGGCTGTCCTTCTAGCAGTGCTTGACTTTCATGCATGTTAAAAATAGGCAGAGGTGACAAACCTTCTGTATTTTATGTAATAAAATTAGACATGGGCGCTTATAACAGGGTGGAAAATATATAACAGGGTAGAAAATAAACAAGAAAATGAAGAAAAAAAACGTAAGAGAAAATTGTATTTACTTTGAGAAAATTAAAAAAGGATTATGCTGGAATCCATTCATGATATGGTAGGTTAAGCAGTTTCTTCCTGTCTGCGGAGAGCATAAAACACATCGCGGACCATATGTCTTGGAAAAATAGCTCGCCTTTTGCCGTTTTTTGGTTGACTCTGGAGCAAACTATACATTTGCGTTGAACTCTCTTTCTGTCATCTGATTTTGACAGGGCCTCAATGTGTTCTCCGCTGTGAGCGATGTTCTCGTGTGGTGGCGGCTCATTCTCTTGTAGGTTATCAAAGTCATTGGTAGTTAGACCTAATACCAGCTTGGTAGTAAACCACCTGTGAGACACCTGATCATTAAAAACCAAATTCATTTCTATAATGCCCAGAACTGAGGAATATATTCTTTCCCATTTATGTGTACCGCAAGCTTCCTCCAATGCCTAATTTAGGCCAATCGACTTCTCCGTAAAATAAATTTCCTTCATCGTCCCACCTTCTTTTGCGTGATGGCAGGCCAGGCAGTGTCGTTTCGCAAGTGGCTACAATTTTTTTGTCTCTCCAGGCAAGAGTCTTTTTCCGCTGTACTTACAACAGATGCCCCCTTATGCGTCAGACACTATGCTGCCATCTCAGACACAGGATTGAAACTATGTGCTGTCTTTGCCAGTGCAATGAAATTCAATCCAACTTTGAATAACTCCACAGCTGTTTTGACAGAAGCAAACCAAGAGTCTCCACTATAACTCTGCCAGAAACATGCCATGGCTCTGTCAATCTCAAAGTAGTTGCAGTTCCTGCGGCAAATTCTCTGCCATTTCTTTGTACTCATTACTTCTTTACCCTCATTAATTTCCATTCTGATCATAATGTTTGTGTCACTATCACACGCTGTTTTTACTTCACAACCGACTCCTTTTGGTTTTCTTTTATTCTTCATAACTATTATTTCTTCTCGGAAGATTTTTTCAATTTGTATGGGTGTTTCTGGCTAATAATTATTGCTTATAATAATTTGTAATCCTTTGTGATATGCATAAAAACCTTGTCTTATAAACATTAAAGTTTATCAGTTAAAATATAATAAAATTATTTTTAATACACACACACACCCAGGCACAGACACACAGGCAACCACGCGCCCACACACACAGACATGCAAATACGTACACATACATACACACACAAGTCAAACCTAACAAAGTAAATTTATATTGTATTAAACGAACAAGCAACCTCCAAGTACTATTTTTTTCTAAGGGAATACACTAGGCTTACTATAAACGTAAGCCTATGCATAAAATAAGAAAGTTTGTACAATGTTCTTCATTTTTATTTGCTTCCACTAAATTATCATTTTCGGTTTCAGCAATTAGAACTCCAACGGGCACGGAAGATTTTTTCAATTTGTATGGGTGTTTCTGGCTAATAATTATTGCTTATAATAATTTGTAATCCTTTGTGATATGCATAAAAACCTTGTCTTATAAACATTAAAGTTTATCAGTTAAAATATAATAAAATTATTTTTAATACACACACACACCCAGGCACAGACACACAGGCAAGCACGCGCCCACACACACAGACATGCAAATACATACACATACATACACACACAAGTTAAACTTAACAAAGTAAATTTATATTGTATTGGTAACCGCGACTGTTACTAGCGATTTAGGCGATTTCATGGTCAAGCTGTAAAGGCTGCTAAGATGTCGACTGTACTGTACTTTATTGGCGAACCAAAAATGCCCAGTCAAAAGAAAATGTTGTCAACCACGTAAATAATGGAAACGAACAAGCAACCTCCAAGTACTATTTTTTTCTAAGGGAATACACTAGGCTTACTATAAACGTAAGCCTATGCATAAAATAAGAAAGATTGTACAATGTTCTTCATTTTTATTTGCTTCCACTAAATTATCATTTTCGGTTTCAGCAATTATAACTCCAACGGGCACGGTTGATATTTTTTTGTCAATTTCCCAATATACCCTCGCATAATTGTTTTCTAACTTTCTTACAGTGCCCCAACAATAACGAGTATCGTAGTTATCACAAAAACGTTTGTGACGCCATGTGTTTAGGCCATCATTTTCGTCGAAATATTGGCTTTGGCGCAAACGCGGACATCACGTCTTATACTCGCCGCCATTTTGGCTACACTGACCGCAGAAATACGATTCAAAAACTCCCGGAATCAGAAAGACTCGCACAATGCATTGCAGTTAATTGCATCCTGCTAGCAGGCCTATACAGCCTCATATAAACAAAAACCTTGAGTCCTACCGGTAGTACGCAAAGTCCTGCCGGCAGGACTCTGGACGTTCTATCATTAACCCCTAGGGACACTCTGCATTTAAATCGTGCCCACACAAATGCTCTACAATATTGCAGTTGTTGACTTTGTACATTTATTTTGCCTTCAGTTATACTACCTATGCTAGGTTAGTTAGATAAAAATAAAAATGTCACAAGAATGGTATTTTCTTGTTGGTTTTAACAATACTTTTTTATTTATTGAATTTTCTTGTCAGTCCTTATGGGTTAAAAATATTATTCATTTTTCCACATGCTAAAACCAATATTTCCAGTGTCTTTTATGTTATATTAAAGGTTGTAATCTTTTTCACAGGATTCGGCGGTAATGTTCTCAGAGAGGAAGTGAAAAAGAAGTCCCAGTGGTATGTGACAGACCTCCAAGAACTGGTGGACGCTCTAGCGATGAAATGATTGCAGCGCGTCCCGTGCAACCTGCTGAAAAGTATTTTACTTTTAGTTTTACTATAGTATTGCTGGGACTCACTGAAGAATGAGGTTGTCTCCTAAATTTTTATTTTGATAAAAAAGTTTTATTTTTATTAGAACAATTCTATTTTTATAACTTTTGATGGGAATGTATTATTATATTGTATATTATTACATCAATGTAATATATTTTTATTTTTATGTGTAATGTTCTTTTTCATATTTTCGTTTAGATTATTAGTGTTATCTTCTTCTTCAATGATATAAAATGTTTTATATTAGCGAGTCAGGTCTATTTGTTGGGTTTTTGGGACAAATCATATAGGTTTCATAGAAATTGTTGTATCTCCCTTACTATAATGGTTAGAAATATGATCTAAACAGTGTTAGAAAGAGAAAACACCACACTTTATATTCAAATATAAAAATTAAACACAAAATAATTAAAAATATACACCTTTATGAATTGAAAGTTATGAAACTTTGGATATTTTTTTTATTAATTTACATCAAACGACAAAAAAGGGAGTTGACGATGACATACATAGTACATTTGCCTCTTAAAATAGTAGGTGTTTTTATTTTTTTTCATTATCTGTAATTTTAGTTAGAAAAAAACGTAAGGGGAGCCATTTTTAAAACTTTTTTATGTCTGCAAAAAAAGAAAAATCGACATTTTGATGACTTATACACGGTGTCCGGAAACTCGTAGTACAAGCGGGAAACTGGTAAATCTACATCACATTCGGAGTCGATTTGTGATATAACTTTTTTGATTTGAGCTTTCGTTTTCGAGTAAATCAGGTCCGAAGTTGGAATTTTTTTGGTTAAATTTGAAAAAATTTTTCACCAGGGGGTTGATTTCAGCTGTGTAATGTCTTATAAAATGCATCGAAGGGTAAACTGGGCTGAAAATTTTTTTTAACCCTTTAGTTGCCGAAAAATTGGAAAAATAGAAAAAAATAATATTAAAATCGAAATGCTCAGATCGAAAAAATTAAGTTTTCTGGGTTCTCTATGTGATGTAGATTCACCAGTTTCCCGCTTGTACTACGAGTTTCCGGGCACGTTGTATATTTGGTACCAATTGGTATTTTACAAAAATTCAAAGAGTTCTGTCCTTGGCACGCTCTAATTAATGTATTACATTTGTAAAAATGTAATGTGAAATTTCGTCATGGGAGACAACCTCATGGCACTTTCCCTGTAAAAGCAGTTTAGAAAAATTGCCTTATTTATTGATGGATTTTTTTTATGATTTATTTTTTTGTTGTCTTCTTCACACACTTGTGATAAACTTGTCATCTAAATTTAAAAGTCCTCGTTGACTGTTTTATTTGCCATATTTGTTGAAAGGTTACTTGTTGAGTAGTCCAAAGGATCGGGTTTGCAATCAGGCTTCGCGGGTTCAATCATCTGCTAGGCCTCTATCATTGCACAAGCAACATTTTCCGCATATATTATTGTAGTAGGAGGAATTCCGATATCATCAGTTTTTTATTTGTAATCTAGGAACATGTATTTGTCTTTATTTTTCAAAGAAGTAAAAGTTCTAAATGACGTGTAACGGATAAGTCACATATATTTAGAACTGTTGTACCTGTGTTATGACATTTATTTCTTTCATCTAAATTTTGTCACAATTTTTTTATACTCTTTCAAGTCTAATTTTCTTTTTTATTAATGGAAAATAGTTTTTAGGGAAAATTAATAAACTTAGCAAATAAATTATGTATTAAAATCAAATTAGTTTTAGTCAAATTAACAACCTAGTAGAGGTTGTTGTTTTAAATGGAACTTTGTTGTTTGTGTACAAATAAAGTTGTTGCTCACATATTATAGTGTGCAAAGATTTAAATTAATTAAAGCAAATGTTTGATATTAGCAAATTGAGTTGCTTAATGAGTGCTGTGACAAACGATTTTGTAATAAATTTATGGATTTATGATTCAACCAAAAAAATTTCAACCGGTTGTCATAATGATTAAAGAAGGCGGTAGAAAAAAAATTGATGTGATAAAATTTTTTGTTATATATAAATGTTTACTTTCAATGTATAAAATTTATGTATCAGATATTATTTTTATTTTTTTAATTCATAGTTACAATTATTATTTTTTTTGTTTTCAAAATGTTACTGCTTCATTCAATTGATGCTTGAATTGGCAGCTCTTAAAATTAGGGCAAAAATTATTTAACACTTTTTCTTTAGCATAATTGTTTCATAAAACGTTATGAATTTGCCGCTTTTAACCCGTCAAAGGCCGGAACATTTCGCGGAACTTCGCGAAAAAACACTAAAAAACCACCACTTTGAATTTTGAATTGAATGTTTTGTTGATAAATTTTGAGCTATTGTATATTTTATTGACTGAAACACATTCACAACACAATAAACTATCTACTAAAACCACATTACTTGCATTTATTACGTAAATTAATAGGTTTTACGACGTTTTATTCGCGATAAACGCATTTATTGCGACCGTTAAATTCGCGGCAAATTATGACAGCGCATTATCATGGAAAAAATCGTTTTAAAATTATTCCAGGGTGACAAGTCGAATGAAACTTTCAACACCACCTAGAGTAATGATGGCGCAAGCGATTTTGACACTGTTCTTCATACAAATTCTGTACATAGAAGGGTCAAAATCGCAGACCAAAAGTTTTTCATCGACAATATTATTCAAATATTTGAATTATTTTCTCGCGCATGCGCATTATAGGCCCGCAAATTCCGGGCTCCGGCCTGTCACCGGTTAAAGTAACTAAGCTTCCCAAAGCATTTTTAACTACCCAAAGCATAATAATATATTACATTGTGTTTGATAAATTCCTTTTCCCTTATGGCCTTTTGTTAGGTTATGAATGAGTATTGGATGCACGCAATGACTAAATAAAATACATTAATATGTAGAGGACTAGAGGAATGAATTTTTATTACTTATAATAAGCTGAATAATAAGCATTGTTGGTGGAACGTAAATCGCCGCCTTTTTTTGAAATCTTTTGGACAGAATGTTTGGTATGTATTTGGATACATGTCATTGCCATATTGGAAATCTGTGTTAGGAAATTATAGATCCCTTTTAGCGTAATACATAATATTATATTTATATTTTTTTAGCTGTGTAACAATAGAATATTTTTGTAAAATCAATATTTTGAAGGTGTGAAGTGTATTTTGTTAAAATAATTTATTTATATTATGCCTTTCGAATATTATAATTAAATGTAATAAAAAAACTATATCCAATTGATTTGTTTATTTTCATATTATTATCTGAACCTACACAAAATGAAATACAACATATATTCCTATACGTATGTACAATGGGATCTTAATATTTCGACTACCATAATACGGGCATGTGCCTAGTGTGGCAGTCGAAAAACTTGTAAAAACTGTCTATAGTCTGTCAAAAAAGAGTAGAAAATATAAAAACTGGTACTACTAAATTTGTAGACTGGCAACACCAATTTAACTGTCAAATATTTTTTTGAAGTGCAATGACACTGAATGTATAGAACACAGTAAACCACATTAAAAAAAAAAAACATTTTTTCTTCATGACAAATTTGAGTAAAAGGTGATTTATAAAGCGATTTACTTTGATTTAATTTAACATAAATTTGCATTTAACAAAGATAGAAAGGAAGAATCACTAATGGTGAGTTTAGTTATACTACTTTTAGATCTGAATGAGTTAAATATATTCAGATCTAAAATTAGACACATGATCTAAAGCCCAGGCAACGCTAGGTACTTTATCTAGTATTAAATAAATATGAGCAATTTCTAAACTGTGCTTTATATTTTATTACATTATAGTTATTCGTCATTATGTTAACAGAAAATTTCAAAGGTATAATAATAATATATCTATATGCAATTCTAATTTTGAGATCGGCGAGTATCTATACTGCAATGAAAAAATATTTTTTCCACTATTATGCCTTTTTAATTTTTTATAAAAATGTAGGTTACACAGCTTTACTTTAACACCATGAGTTATGTGTTGAGTATTGCCATTTGATCAACAGTGGCGCCCTCATATATTTTCTACTCCTCTTTGACAAACTGTACCTAAGATATTTTTATGAATAAAGAATAATAAAAAAATTAAAAACTGTTGTAATACGCATAATGGAATTTTCCAGATTTTCGGTGGAACAGTATTACAGGATTAATTTAAAGATCCCTGACATTATTTGGAGTAAAAAATGCAAACAAAGTTTTGGTCTCCGGTGACTTTTTTATTGTTTTTTTTTCCAACTAAGAACATAGAAAATCAGTAGGTATTGGACGCAAGGTTCGATGTCAAGGTTTGGGCGGTTACTCTATTAAGTTACCAGTGGTGATATATGGAAGAATTTAAAAAAAAATTATTTTTGAAAAAATTATTTTTGAAAAAAAAATAGGTACAATATTTGTCTGAACTTCAGACCTTAGAATTTAACTATATTTAGCCAGGACTCACACCTCTCGATATCCTACATAAAACATTAGGTGAGAGCTCTCATAGCTAGTTAGATAAATTGTCAACAGATCTCAGAAGGTACAAAACTCTGGTCAGGCCAGGATATTATTCTATAAATAGCTGTTTTTTAGGGTGATATACCCTCTTTCTCCTCTTCGCTTCGCTGAAACCACACTTAATTAACTAGTAACTCCTTGGTCTGTCTCGGGTAGTTTGTATCTTCCGGTTATAAAAATGTAATTGGAAATAGAATCAATAAACTCAAGAGTCCCTTAAAAATTGTCCTGAAGATGAGTCTTTCATTAACAGTTCCTTACCAACTTTACAATATTATTGTAAGAAAATAGGGTATTTTCACAAACTGTGGAAAGATTTACAGCCTTACTGATAAACCCTGTGAAACTTTTATTTAATTGAATTACTAATTAAAAAATTGTTCATGGAAAGAAATATACATTGCTTATGCAGCCTGAGGGGGTAGTTTATCTATTGTATACAGCTGTTTTTTTTATAATTTTTGAACAAATTTTAGATTTTTTTCAAAGAATTTCAAATGACTTATAATATTTCTTATTTTTGAAGATGTCGTAAAAACATATACCTTTATAGAAAGTAGATAAAATTACCTTTTAGATTTTTTATCTAAATATACTTTTGTCTTTAAAAATTGCGGTATTTTAAGCTTCAAACATGAAAATAGTTGAAAAAAACAGCTTACCGTGAACATAATCTATTAAATGGTAGAAAAATTATGGAAAAATCAAAATTAAAAAAACACAGTCCTTTTATTTAATGAATTTGGAAGAAAACTGTCACTTCACTTTTTTCTCGTTCATACAATTAAAAATTATAACAATTGTTCCAAGAGAGTAACTAATAAAAATTGTCATTTTGAATTCATTTTTGAACAATGTAAACGTTGATAACTCGAATCTGGTATTTATTTACACACGCACAAGCCTTCTATGTTATTAAATATTTTATGGAAATTTTATTAAACTCACGCGGAAAAGTCATAAAAAAAAACGGTTCAGTAATAACCTAAAACCTACCATTAGCAAAACTAAATTATCAACAAAATATTATTTAATGGACTAAAACTGAAAAAACAACATGAGTATTAGTAATTATGTTAAATTATAATAATGTTAAAATGAATTGATGAGTAAAATTCCAAACGTCACAAAATTATGTTTTCCTGCAAAGCTATGAAACAAGATGGCTGCGGCACCTGCGCAAATCTAGGAAAATCCAATTCAACCAACATAAAAAACATGATATTTTTATTAGTAAAGGTGTTGCCGTTCATCGGGCACGCAACAGATATACCGTTTAACGATCGTTAACGCTTTTTTTTTAGTAAGACTGTTTATTTTTAAGACTGTTAAGTTTATTTTTCTGATTCTAATCATTGTACTAAAAATGTGTAATTTTAATATTTTCATTCGTAATAATTATTGATTTGGAAAACTGCACATTCTGAAACGGTTCTGACTGGCTACAACATCATTATGACATAAAAAGGCCAATGTTTGGTAAGCCGGCTATCACCAATGTTGTCCGGCATGATATCAGCGCTGCCAAATTCACAAATAAAATGTTATTTTGGTGGCAAATTGAAAGAGGCACATTTTAAATCTGTGTCAATATTTATGTCACAAAAAAAATGTATATCTTCATTATCGTAATATTTTTCAGAATGAAAAAACAAATACCATATTATTGTTGAATACCCAATAATTGTGTTGGTGTACAGGTCACTAAAACATGCAAGAAGCAGTAATGGCAGTAAGTGCCTGTGGGTTGTGAAAAAAAATTGTGCTGTTTTTTTGCACATTTATTAAATCACCACACTTCAAACCACTTTCTACTATAATCAGAACATTATACAGGGTGTTAAGGGACGTACTTGACTTACTTTAACCAGTGATTCCTGACATTATTTGGAGTAAAAAATGTAAATGAAATTTTAGTCTCCGGTGACATTTTTGATGTTTTTTTTTTTTTCTACAAAAACATAAAAAAAATGGTAGTTGTTGAACAGTTGGAGGCGGGCTAAGGGGTTCGTCGGACACAGTGAGTGACCAGTGACGACATGCGAAAGAAATTTTTTATTGTTTGATTTTGAAGAAAAAAAAAAGTCGTCAAAAAAAGTCACCGGAGACCAAAATTTCATTTACATTTTTTACTCCAAATAATAGGTTAAAGTAAGTCAAGTACGTCCCTTAACACCCTGTATATTATGTCATTGAAATAATATATGTTCAATGTAATATTAACTACACCTTAATTATGGCGGTAGAGACAAGAGGGTGTTCGTCTCTATATAACCACGGCTCTTCTAGTAGGGTCGGCCTAAAACGAAAAATGGTCATACCAGTGACATCTGAGAATAAAATTTTAAATGCTAATCGGTAATAGGTAATTAATACGTTTATTATGTTAATTTTGTAAGCGGCCGGCGGCCGTTGAATTTCTTTGAAATGGCACTGGATATGAAAAAAATGCAAAATGGGCCTTTTGTCCCCGAGTTACCAACTTACCAACATAAACGACACCAAAAGTCACTTAATGTAATTGATAGCGAGTTACAGAAGTTGTTCTTTCGCGAGTTTTTTGACAGTCTTCTCATAGCTTATAAAATCAGTTTGATAAGTTGAGAGACTTGCCGCAAGAAATGGTACCAAAATGCGCCATTGCGAAGTGTCAAAAATTAAAAGACAGTTGTTTTCATAGAAGTTTTTTTATATATAAATAAAAATAAAACTAGTATTTATTTAAGTTTTCTGGAAATGAGCATCCTTCTATTCAATTATCGGTCCAATCCTTTCTAATCTCAATTTTTCTGTTTTTAACGTTATGTATTTGAATTCAAAGTCGGTTGCTGTCAAGTAGCTGTCATTCGGATAAAATGAAAGAACCCCATTAATTTCTGCCTTTGACGGCACAAAAGCACGTAGAGAACTGTTTAATTAAAGCCAAATTCTATTTCAACACTTTATTTGGGCCTTTTGTCTTTATTGACAAAAGTAAATTTGACAGTAGCAGATCGTTGTTGACAGAAAGTTATCTTACCGCAAATTAATTTACAGATGTAAACGGATGCTTGAGCATTTGCACAGGTTAAATTTCCGAACAACTTCCGTGAGCATTAATTACCAAAGTCGGATGCTTATGTAAACGCTCCCGTGAGTAACTTGTCAAAAACTTACGTTAAGTCGTAAATTTTACTTATGAGTGTAAAGCTAGCCTAACGTATATGTTTTGTGCAAATTGATGTTTTCGTAAATTGTACTTACTTACCACATAATCTTAATATAAAAAAATAAATGCTTCTTCTTTTGTTCTGAAGGGTTATGAATAACAACAGTTCTTTAAAGCAATGAATTTATTTATATTAATCAAATATATCGGGAGACAATCTTATTGCTCAGAGTTCGAGCCGCGACACACAATTGACAGTTATAAGTACTCACAATTTGATATAGATGGAGCTCACGTCGCTTCGTATTATCTTAACACCTCCCCTCGAAGTCGTGAGCGAGTATTCCTATTCCTATTCTTACATACTCTCATCCATCATACCTAGGTTACGCAGACAATCATGATGTTTTGATCCACTCAAACCTTTCGTCAAAACATCAGCAGGCATCTCATCAGTACCTACATAAGTATTTTAAATCAATTACACCTTGTTCGCATATATCTCGAATAAAGTGGTGTCTCACTGCTATATGTTTTGTGCGAGGATGAAAGTTTCTACTCTGAGCAAGTTTTATGGCACCCTGATTATCGTTGAATAACGTCACACACTCACTTTCAATACCAACGTTACCCAAAACATCACGTAAATACATGGCTTCCTTTGAAGCTTCGGATAGTGCCATGTATTCGGCTTCCGTACTCGATAGCGCAACACTCCGTTGCTTACGTGCCTCCCAACTGATCGGGGCACCGGCTAAAATAAATGCAAATCCAGAATATGATCTACGATCTATGGCATTTGCTCCCCAGTCTGCATCGACCACACCGAACAAAGGCAGCCCAGTTCTTTCATAAACTAAACCGTAGTCAGATGTACCTTTTAAATATCTCATGATACGTTTAGCCGCCTTCCAGTGCTCAACACTATAATAACTATTAAATTGGCTTAAATAATTTACGGTAAACGCTATGTCTGGTCTAGTCGATACAGCCAGATAAAGTAACGCTCCTATCAAGCTTTGGTATGGGTACTGTTTCATTATGTCCTCACTCACACTTACCGGTTTTTCTAATTTCACAACATCTAGAGGCGTCACTGCAGGTTTACACTCACTCATATGGAATCGTTCTAACACGTTCTCTATATAAACCCTTTGATTAAGAAACACTCTGTTTTCATCATCACGACTAAATTCAATACCCAAACAATTACTTATCTTTCCTAAATCTTTCATTTCAAACTCACTTGATAACTGTTTCTTTATATTTTTCATCCATACATCATCATTTCCTGCCAAAATAATGTCATCAACATAAATAGCAATCAACATCAGTCGCTCACCTTTCTGTGCTATGAATACACACGGATCTTGTGCTAACGCTTCAAAACCTATTTTC
Source organism: Limnephilus marmoratus (assembly GCA_917880885.1). Taxonomy (NCBI): domain Eukaryota; kingdom Metazoa; phylum Arthropoda; class Insecta; order Trichoptera; family Limnephilidae; genus Limnephilus; species Limnephilus marmoratus. The sequence continues at coordinate 20,574,508 of OU862919.1, read as the reverse complement.
ATCAGCGTTCTCACTAATTCTTTATACCACTGTAACCCTGACTGACGCAAACCATACAGAGATTTCTTTAAAACACACACACTATCACTACATTCACTCAATGCTTTGTCCCAGTGTTTAGCTGTTTCAATTAGATTCTTATATTTAATAACTTTTCTTTGGGAACCAATCTTTTGGTTTGCGAGTAATCTATTCAAAACATCGCGTAGGTGATCCGGCACTTCCATGTAAACCTCTTCATCAAGTGTACCATTCAGGTATGCAGTTACTACATCCATTTGATGGATATTTAATCCTAACTCGGCTGATACAGCAGCTATCAGTCTTATTGGCCTTGTAACTATTTCCCATGTCTTATTCTTTATTTGTGCTAAATACTCGTCCTCCATGGCTCCTTTCCATGCATCAACATCATTACTCTTTTCTATTTCGTGCCATGTAATCGGTTCTACAATAGTTATCCCAGCTATCATGTGCACATTAGTCTCTTCAATATCTCATTCATTTTCACTTTCAGTATTATCTCTTACTAAATTGTGCTCCTTTCGCGGTCTTCCCACTGAACCGGAACGTATTATACGTGGTCTTCCTCGTCCTCTTTTTAATGGTCCTATTAATCGTTCCCATGAGACTGTTGATTTTCTTTTTCTTTGTAAATAGACCAGTTTCTCTACTTTCACCTGCTTCTATTACAGGCGTTCTACTGTTTTCTCTCATTTCATCATTTGTGGTTGGATCATTTAATTCTATATTTATTTGTTCATGGTCAGTATCTTCTTCTTCATCAAGTATTTCTTTGTACTCATCCTTGAATGCCGTTTCATTTATGAATTTTACATCTCGAGTTACAACGATTTTTCTCGTCTTAGGGTCATGTATTCTATAAGCTTTAGATTGAGTATCATAGCCCACAAAAACTCCTAATTGTGACCTTGAATCAAACTTGCCTTTTTGAGGTCCTTTATCTTTATAATATGCTTTAGATCCAAACACGTGCAAGTAGATTACTGTAGGCTTCTTCCCATTCCATAGTGTATATGGTATATTGCCACTTAAAGCTGTAGTTGGGCACCTATTTCTCACATAATTAGCAGTATTTACTGCTTCCGCCCAAAAAGAAGGAGGGCTTCCTGCTTGTCGCATCATACAGCGCGCCATCTCGACCAGAGTACGGTTTTTCCTCTCTGCAATCCCATTTTGTTGAGGCGTATAAGGCACTGTTAATCTTCTTCTAATTCCTTCTTTTTTCAAGTACTAGTCGAATGTATTGTTGATGTATTCTCACCCATTATCTGACTGAAGATATTTTATTTTCTTCCCTGTCAAATTCTCTGCAAAAGCCTTGTACGATTTGAACACGCTTAACACGTCGCTTTTGTTAGCTATAAAGTAGACTTCGCACCATCTAGACTTGTCATCGATAAAAGTAATGAAGTACTTCTTACCGGCATAAGACTCATGTCTCATCGGACCACACACGTCCGAATGCACTATTTCTAGTAACTTGCTTGTGCGATCTTCACATCCTTTAGAAAAAAGCGTGCATGTCTGCTTCTCTCTTATACAAATCTCACACTGAGACAATTTTTCACTGTCTTTGATGTTTAGCCCATGTACTAAGCCACTCTTTGCCATGGCTTTCAAATCACGCTCATTAAGGTGTCCGAGACGCTGGTGCCACATATCTATAAGTGTCTCTGGGGTCGCAGCTATATTGACAGCATTTTCGCTCATCCGAACATTATACAAATTACCAACACGGTCAGCACGCATGTGAATTTTGTCATTTTTATCAATCACGATTGCGTCATTTTTTCTGAATCGAACTTCAAACCCATAATCCGTCATTTTTGACACTGATAATAGATTAGTACGTAGATCCGATACATAGAACACTTTTTCTATATCTATTTGGCGTTCTTCACTGCCCGTGTCCACTGAGATACTGACTTTACCCGTACAAGGATTTTGTGTTTTTTCACTATTAGTTGCTAAATTAAGCTCAGAGTTTATCTGTGTGAAATTCTTAATCACTTGCTTTTGGTTGCACATATGACTAGTGCACCCGCTGTCAATACACCAAATAGGATTAATTTGCTCACCCAACATCACCTCTTCGGTGGTGCTTAATAACATTGTTGTCTTCTGCTCATTATTGCTATTGCGTTCTAACTGTTGTGCACTCTGTTTATACTTATTGCCACTGATATTTTTGACCTTACACTCTTTTGCTAAATGCCCACGACGACCACACCGGTAACACTCAATGTAATTCTTATTATCGCAGTGGTCATGATTCTTCTTCTGAAAGGCATTTTTATTGAAACGTTTGACAAACATAGCCCCTTGGTCAACAATTTTAGATTGACGACCCTCAAAATCTTCGATAATTTTGATCTTCAGTGTTTCCGTTGATGGCAAATCATCACGAGATTCGATTGCCGTTCTGAACATGTCGAAAGAATCCGGCAAACTATACAGCAATAATATGGCTAAAAGTTCATCAATAACGATCAATCCGATTTCTTTGAGTTTTTTGACAACATCAAAGAAATCCGCTATGTGTTTACGTAGGTCACTTTCTTCCTGCATACGAGTCAAAACCAATTTTTTCAACAAAGAGGCCTTCCTTGCGGGTCCACTCGACTGATACATAGACTTTAGCTTGTCCCATATAGCTTTAGAAGTTTCTAAGCCATCCAATGCAGCTAACTCACTCGGACTGATCGCCAATAATATATCCGATTCGGCCTTTCCGTCCATTTTAATCCATTCTGCATACTTAGGGTCCATTGATGACGGTTTAGGTAATGATCCCGATACGTACTCCCACAAATCATTTTTCTTTAGAATAGCACGCATAGGTATTTTAATAGAAGCAGCCATTTCGAAGTTTCTTCAACTCCAAAAACAATTGAACGTATTTGCATTCCAACGATGTAAACAATACGGAACGTAACTTCTAAGTCCGCTTCACCTTAGCGATGCTCACTACCAAGATGGTGTTATGAAAATAAGTACGGCGAATATTTTTGTCTATGGTTTCTTTTAACAACCACACTTTGAGTGCAACAGGTTGGTAGGAATGATTTCCGTTTTTGGGTTGGCTTCACTTTCCGGCAGGGCCTCCTCAGGGCAGGGAGACCTTACCGGGACGTGACAGCGCCATGTTTTAAGTTTTTAAAAGAATAATTGTGAAACGATCGCGGGATGACGGTTTGTCGGAATATTTTTACCAATCTGGAATTTTAAAGATCAAGGATCAATCTTGAGTGAATGCCGTGGTGGCTTCCGTGTTAAAAAGTCGCGATTCATGATGTACGCGCATGTGATATTATAGCCTGTCGGCATTAAATTGACTAATCCGTTAGCGACACGCGAATCCTCGCTCGCTCCGCGACCAAAGCCCGTTAAATTACGAATATAAGGATTTTAGTTGGGACTAGCCTGTTATTTGCGTCCCGCTCACTTTGCCACGTTGACTGGTACCGAACTTCCCTTGGGTAAGGGCCATAAATGAACCAATCCTACGGACTACCTGGACCAACAATCGTGACGGGCCCTCTTGGACTTGGGCCGGCTACGCCCTGGCGGGCTTTGACGAGATCCTGCAGCACCCGTGGACTGGAGGCCTTGGGATGGCTCCGTCCAGATGTCTCCGGAGAACTTCGCCGTCGGCCATCCTTATGCACGTCAGTGAGATTTAGTTAGGATTAGTAGCTTATTAACGGTCTGAACCTGGGGTGAGTCTTAACACGTAACTTAATCACCATAATTTTGTCCCAAAATTCAAATATAGATGTTATACTGTTATTTTCATAACGCAACTCTTTTATTTAAAGTTTCCCGTCATACCCTATGTCATTGCAATTTAAAGTATTGTGCCCATGTTCCTTGAAAAGAGATCTCATTTGCTCTACGGATGGTTTTCGTCCCCCCAACATATCTTGTCACCAAAGTGACAAGATTTGGCGCGTAGCTGGGAAGCTACAAAGTTGGATGGACGATTGCAAATGGATTGCATCACCTTCCTCATTGAAAACTCACCTGCATACCACAAAAACATAATGTTACAAAATGTTACAAACCGGGCCGTGTAACGCCCGTAACAAAATGGCGCCAACGTGCTCTCTATCAAATATTCTCATTACATTTTGGCTCTTGCACGATATTACCATAACAAAATGGCGCCCAACAGGTATTTCAAATTGATTTAATGTCATTACTATCGCGACGTTCATTGCTTATCAAATATTACTAACAAAATGGCGCCCAACGTGGGGCTCACTAACAGGATTGCAGGTGACTGAAAATACAAGGGCCAAAGTAGACTATGTATTTCCAACTTTTGCCATCTGGCGACCATGTGGTCTAATGGAATTAGTCACTTGCGATATTAAACCCTTAGGGGCAGGAGCCCTGTATTTGTACTGTAGAAGAATCAGCGCCGGATCTGCCATACGTTCAAAAACGTGCAAAAACCTGGCGCCAACTCCGAAGGGGCGCCGTGAGAAAATAAATATTGTATTAAAATTTAGTTATAATATTTCCTCAATCATTTAAAAATTACCCATAGTACGAAATAATTATTACGCTCTAGCAACACTTTCCAAAGAAACAGAATGCGCACGCATCTGGTTGGTATCAACGGCTTACGAATTTATAGTCAGTTACAGAATTTTTTTACTAATTCCATATATTTAGTTTAAACGTAAGATCTATTTTTCCATATATCTTTTACCGTGTTTTACGACGAATAGGTGCGATCCAAATTCAATAACCAATCACAGCGCGGTATTTTTGTTCGTAAGCCGTTGATACCATACGTCAGTGTTTAGTGTTTGTTCGCTCAACACAGGGGAAATGCTAGGTACAAATTTGAGGTTATATTCTTATTATCACTGCTCACTGTCTCTTGTCGGGACTGCCTGTCAGAAGCTAGTAGATGCAATTCTTGTGTTGTACGTTGCCATGAGAACGTATTTGTATTTGCTTTTTCTAATATTCGCGTTGGGTATATAAGTACATAAACGCAGTAAATCTCAAGAATGTGTAATGGACCTAGTTCAGTCACTTGGAAAAGTTACACCCTTTATATGTCTTGGTTTTATTTGATAAATTAGTGTAAATAAATAATAATTCAATAAAAAAATTGGGGTGAACGAATTTTTAATCAAAATAAAAATGTAGGGGGGGGGGGGGGCGCCATCGGTACCTACTGCACAGGGCGCCAGATTCGTAGATCCGGCCCTGAGAAGAATCATGCCCATGCACTGTAATAACAGTGTCGACCTTATACATTCACTTTGCCTTCAGATATTATATCTATTGGGTTAGTTAAAGACAAAAATAAAAATGCCAGTTTATCAATAATTGTCTGTATGGTGGCTCTAACAAAAAATCTTTTTATTTATTGAAATTTCTTAACTGTGAAGATTGAGTGGCTGTGCGGCGAGTAGCTACGACATGACGAGGCGACTAGCCGAATGGCAAAAATAGTAAGTGTGTGTCATTTGATGACACTGTCATATTTGATTTTCTGCGAAACAACCAACTTAACCCGGCGATTGTTAGGTTCAAATATGTAACATCGAGCTTAAGGTTGGGTAATTTTCACCCAAAATTCTTACTTAGAATCTTTTTTCTTATTCTCGACTTATTAGTATATTTATCGACCACCATAACACGGGCATCAGCCTAGCATGGTGGTCAAAAAATCCACAAATGATGTAACCATAATATGCAATAAATAAAGAAAAATTTAAAAAAGGAAAATTTAATTTTACCTGTTTTCTAAGTACTTGTTATTAGAAACTAGGAATAAAAGTGTTATAATTAGTAGTTTAATCATTTTTATTCAAATTAAAAATTTTCTTAGAGAATTCAACTTTTTTTATATAAAACTAAATAAAATCACAAAACAATTATCAACTTCTAAAGTTTTAATAAAAAAAAAAACACAAATGACTATAGCTTTTTTTTCTTCTACAACTAATTAGACTTGAATTATTCATCTTGAAAAATAGTAACAGCGAGCACCACGGGAGTAAATCTAACCCACCGACAACTTTTGACGACGTCTAATCACCTCGCTGAGGGGTGGCTGACTAAATCCTCATTTTTTTTCACTTCCTTACTTCAATGTGCGCAGCAACTGAGGGGCACAGAACAGTTGAGCGAACAATTATCGAGCAACATAAATTGCCTCGGGTAAATTTTACCCAACCTCACGCTCGCCGGGTTAAGATTCCTGACGTTGTGCTTTTTAACACATAATATTTTGTATTTACTGTAGTAAAAGTTGTTTCAAGAAGTCCCAATGGAAGGGGCAAAGTATAAATATGAAGCGCTGCATTTTTGAAACTCTAAAACTTAATAAGATATGGAAGATATTAATTTAATATTTAATAATTTTTTGTGCCGGTTTATATTTATTTTGCAAACCAATTACATTTTTTTTAAACATTCCAGTCTTTATCATCATTAACAAAAATTGGTTAGTTTAGTACTTACGTATTTAGTATTTTCATTTTATTTTCTTCATTACTGCAACATTTAAAAAAAAATTAACTCCGCTTAGGAGACCCTGAGGAAAATAATTTCCCTCAGGGCCTATGTCATCGTTGGGGATGCTGCTGGGATTGAATGCATGGGATATAATGGAGGAATAAAATAATGAGAAATACACCGAGAATTAGCTTGAGTGTCAAGTTGCTCTCTTAACTCCATAATAGTTTTTTCTTTTTCAATAAATTTGGTTTTGACTTTTTCGAAATCATTCATAGTTACACATTGGAACACAAACCTCCCTTTATTAACTATGTATGGAATTATATTAGACAAATCTTCCAGTATTGGGTGGGTTATAGGCTGTTCTGGTATTTCGGGGTACCCTGACTGGCGGTGTGACTGTATATAGGAGGGGTACTGTGAGGGATATTTATGTTCAGGTCGTCTTTGATAGGCCTGCAACCGACTTCTTAATATTAGCACTTCTTTAGTTAATTCCTTATTTTTTCGTTCTAACTCCTTCTCATTTACTTGCAATGGACTTCGATCAATTTTGGATGGAGATTTTTCGATTAGGATTTCCTCCAAAGTTTTTGATATTTTATCTCTAGTTTCTTCGATGATATGCATGATGGCTCTCTTTCCTACATCAGTTTCTGTGCACGGATATCGTTCCTGTCTCGAGAGTCGAATGATTTTACCACCCCCTTTCTCAGTTCTTAGACCGAGCAGTAGTTTTGCTGTTCCGCTTTCAACTGCAAAAGCAGATATATCTTCTCCGGTTTTTTCTATCTTTGTCGCTTTAAGCTTGTCATCCTCTGCACTGTTTAGAGAATCAGTATTTAAGACAAATAGGCTGCCTGCTGAATCCCCCGGATTATATGAGAGAATAAGCAATTTATTTAGGTCTGCATCCAAAACTATTTGTTTGGTGAATTCTCCCGTTGTTAAAATTTCAATGTCGCTTCGAGCTTGGTTCTCTGTAACCAATGTACCATTGTCATTTACGTAAAATCTGTTATCATTATTGTCGGTAAAGTCATTCCAACTGGGAGGAAATGACATTTTTCCGACGACTGGTTTAAGTTGTTCATTGTGAACGAAAAATGTTTCGTCGCCAACAGTAACCAATGTAGTTCCATGTAAGTATGCAATTTCCTCGGGAATATTATCCGTCTCTATGGCCAAATCACAGGTATAGTATTGTGAAAATATCTCGATAGTGTTAGCACTGCAATCGTTGCTGCTTTCCGTTTCACTGAAGCAGTTTTTCCTCCATATCGGTGGTGGTTGTGTCGTGGGATCTGCTGGTGCATGGCCTAAAGCGATTTGAAGACAAGCCAATAAGACAAACGTGGTAGTTGTTACACCTTGTCTTAACATTGTGCTGCAAAAGTATAAAAAAAAAACAAATTTATTATCTTTTATAATAAAAACAATAACTTTGTAAACACCACTTTTATTTTCTATACTTAAATAAAATTCCAATTCTAAGATTGTTCCCTATTGACAAAGAACACTCCCGTTCCCTTCCCAATTTTCCATCTAAACTTATGCCTTCTTCCTCCTTCACTTGAGGAGTCAAGCCCATTTTGTTAAATCATATATTATATTTAACACACATGTAACTTAATTTTAGTAGAGTATTATACTGCCCTGAAGAAGCTACGGTGGTAGCGAAATCCGGTCGGCATAAAGTATAGAAAATAAAAGTGGTGTTTACAAAGTTATTGTTTTATTTTAAATTATAATGTCACATCACAAAGTATCTGCTTCGGTTCCATGACAGTTGGTCCGGCGACAGTTGGTCCGGCCGACAGTTCGTCCGGCTGACATTTGGTCCGGTGACAATTGGTCCGGCGACAATTAGTCCGGCCGAAAGTTTAGAAGATGTTTTCTTCAAGTAAGTATGCAAAGAGGATATACAGCCGTACAACCAAAGTTGATGTACTTATTTCTGAAGGCATCTTGAATGAAAATCCGTTGTAAAATTATTTTTCCTAATAATTTCGACTCTCAGTAGCATGCGGTAATCAAAAAATACGACATACTTATACATGCAGTTGGCTTAGCAAAAAAACGCTAAAGATTCCTACTTGCATATAATATAACTTTTATATCTGAATATAACACAAGAATCCCAACTGCTCCCAACCGTCTCGAGCCAGTGAGACTATGGCATCCCCAATTTTGGTATGGTGTGATGCTGAAGGTAGTGGGGAGGGGAAGGAGATGTGGAAAATGTACCTGGCTATTCAGATATAGTCACCAAACACGGCTAAAGCCATTTCAATTAACGTTACAATTCTGAATGAATATTGACGAATAGCATAATACGACATACTTATATGTGCAATATCTACTTAAGATTTAGGAACCATTTATTGGATAACCAACACCTCTGCCACCGTTTAGTGACCGTGTTTACGGGATGAGGTTTGTCTTGGTCTTGGCGGGGGATGCTTTTGCCCACCTAATGCATGGCGGGACGGATCAGAAGAGACCGGTTGAGGGAGACTTTTTAATATCTCCAGCCTGACTCTCTCGACCCATCGCCTTGCACTTCAGTGTGGAAAATTTACCTGGCTATCCAGATCTAGTCACCATACACGGCAAAAGTCATTTCAAATAACGTTGCAATTCTGAAAGAGTACTGGCGATTACCAAAATACGACATACTTACATGTGCAATACCTACTTAAGATTTAAGTCAGTATTCATTCAGAATTGTAACGTTACTTGAAATGGCTTTAGCCTTGTTTGATGACTATATCTGAATAGCCAGGTACATTTTCCACATCTCCTTCCCCTCCCCACTACCTTCAGCATCACACCATACCAAAATTGGGGATGCCATAGTCTCACTGGCTCGAGACGGTTGGGAGCAGTTGGGATTCTTGTGTTATATTCAGATATAAAAGTTATATTATATGCAAGTAGGAATCTTTAGCGTTTTTTTGCTAAGCCGACTGCACGTATAAGTATGTCGTATTTTGTGATTACCGCATGCTACTTCGGAGAGTCGAAATTATTAGTAAAAATAATTTTACAACGGATTTTCACTCAAGATGCCTTCAGATATAAGTATATCGACTTTGGTTGTACGGTCGTATATCCTCTTTGCATACTTACTTGAAGAAAACATCTTCTAAACTTTCGGCCGGACCAATTGTCGCTGGACCTATTGTCGCCAGACAAAATGTCAGCCGGACGAACTGTCAGCCGGACCAACTGTCGCCGGACCAAATGTCGCCGGACCAATTGTCGGGTCACCCTTTGCTTCATATGAACAACTTTATAGAGACCTTTAAGGTCTCTGCCCACTACACCGTTCCATACCATGACCGTACTATGAACGTATCAGCCACGAAATAAACACGCTACGCCCTACTATGCCCACTAGAACGTGCTAACACCGTATAATTCTCGTACGTAACGAGTTTAGTGACCGTATGATATCAGTATACACCGGGGTTAGTGTCCGTACTATCCCCGTTCAATAAGCGTACGGTGCCCGTGTCCGGTGACGCACGTCTCATAGAACTGAATACAAATCACAAACTGACGGAGTGGCAACGCGGTTAGAACGGTTAGAACACCGTCGCGTGCCATACATAGAGCGGACCGGCACCTGCAAAATATTGTCATCGAGAATTCGCCGTCAGTCCGGTCATAGTATGCGACGGTGTTGGTCAGTGACGGAACGGTCTAGTGGGCAGCATTTCATACTGAACGATACAAAGAATATTTTTTTGCATGTGCCGCTACGGTTACGGTCATGGTATGGAACGGTGTAGTGGGTAGAGACCTTAAATTAATAGACCCCCAAACTATGAACAGTATTTTGAGGTACCTAGGAAATTCATAATATGTGTATTATTTCTCCAAAATGAAAGTAGGTTCTTATGACATGCATATAATAGGAGTCGCCTACAGTGAATATGATGTGTAGATTGGGTAGGTATGCAAAGTAAGAAGGAACAGGATGTATATTATTCGCTTTCAGGGGCCGTTGGCGAGCTTCTCAGTTCTGAAAGAGGCAAGCAACTTGAAAATGGCCGAGGGAAGGAGAAGGTGAAAGGTTTTGCGCACTTTGTTTGTGTGTTTGTAAATTATGGTGATGATTGATGTTGCAAGGTTTTCCAACATTTTTGAAGTTGGTAGGTATTTTTTTACTTAATTTTGGTGGGGATGGCGAAGTTCTAAGTTTAAAATAATTCAATTAAGTATTTAATTTCGGTTGTGATGTGAGTATGTAACATGAAACATTCTAAAGCCGGGTCCATAGCTTCGTCATTTGCCTTGATAGTCCCATAACAACAGTCAATGTTTGTCATCAACATCATAAATATTGTCAACTTTTGTTGTGTTTCGAGCTTCCTATGTTCGACGGAAAACATTTCCTAAACACTCCATCCCGGGTGAAGCGGGAAGGCAGGCGGGGGCCGGCGGGGAGGGTATAATACATTTAATTGACAGGAGCCGCGCGGTGCGGTCATATTTATGGAAGAACAAACCGAACGACTTTTTGAGGTTATGTGTTATGAGTAATGAGCGAGCTTAAATAATCATGAGTTTAAAATATTATTATACTTACGTATAATATTATAATAAATATATTTGATAATAAAATTATAATATAGTAACAAATATTAATATAATTATTTGGTTTAAATCGATAAACGCCTGGAATATTCTCCGCGCGGGAACGTGGATGCGTAACATGTTTTTGTACAGTGTCCTTGAAATGATTTTACACAAAAACACAAATTTCATAAACAGCCATATATTGGGACTTTGGGTCTTGCCATGACCGATGTTGCAATTTGAGCTTTGAGCATTCCCGAGTCCCGAGCGCAATGGAAAATCATAATACTTTGGCATTCATTTCCCTAATCAATGGGAGAGACCAATCATTTGGGACGTCAAGTGCCCAGATTTCAAAAATAAATTGAAGAGCTACGATGCCTTATCAGAGGTGGCGACTATTCTAGGAGTTACAACCCAAACCGTAAATACTAAGTCGACCATTTTCGGAAAGATTTACGACTAATATCGATTATTGCACGACCTAAAGTTACTATTAAGAATTTAGAGTGCGTAAATATTTACGTCAAAAACAGAATAATTATAAATATTCGATATTATATTATAATTTTATTATCAAATATTTTTATTATTAAGTATATTATATTTAGGTATAATAATATTTTAAACTCGTGATTATGCCCACATAACCACAAAAGGCCGTTCCGTTAATTCTCCATACACGACCGCATTGCGCGGCATCTGTCAAAAAATGAATCCCCCCCCCGCCGGGCCCCGCCTGCCTTCTGGCTTCACCTGGGATGGAGTGTTTAGGAAATGTTTTCCGTCGAACATGGGAAGCTCGAAACACAACAAAAGTTGACAATATTTATAATGTTGCTGACAAACATTGACTGTTGTTATGGGACTGTTAAGGCAAATGACGAAGCTACGGACCCGGCTTAAGACTAAAAAAATTGTCAATTTTACTACAGTTATTACAATAGTTAGCAATGTATATTGATATATCGATATATATGTCAGCAAAGATGCCTTCCAAATAGTTTCGTATTTCAATTCTCGGCCGTGGCAATTATTTATTTGTTATCAAATTTGAAACTGGTGAATCTACCTAATACTGATCGCAACAAGTCCCTTACATTGACCAAGATTTGCATCAATCTAGTAAAATCTAATATATTATGTCTTACGATTGTATGTTATGTTTATCATAATAATGCGATAAAGTCCTCTACTCCAAACCAATTAGATGTAAATAAATAAGATGCAGATACATTTAGGGACAAATCAAGGCGATCTTTAGGTGCTCTTTCACAAAAACTGAGTTATTTCACTAAATTGAAACCTTTTAGGAGTCAAACATTGATATTTAGATATAATATAATTATTAAGTAAGTATTATTAATTAAGTACCTACTAGTTACTTGCAAAAAATAACGGGATGTGACTTGACTTGTCAAGATGAAAACAAAGAAATTTTGTTAAATTTATTTTAGGTTAATTCTTGGTTTTTTAATGCGGCCCTGTGCCCGATATTTCACAAGCATAAATGTCATCATTATTTGTTATATTCTTTTTTATAAGTAGGTATGTAAAAACTGGTTTTTCTGTGTTAGTCCCGTACGCGTTTTTTTACCATTCATCCGATTGCGATGAAATTTTGGTGATTTGTTGTGCGCACACTCGCGAAGGTTTCTGTAAATAATGATGAGCTCTGGCCTGGCATTATGAAATTTATACAAAAAATTTACCACAGTTGGCCGGCAAGTTGTTTGAAAAACGTGAAATGCGGGGAAGGTAAAAGGGAACTCATGGGATAGGACAAGCAAGAAAGGGGGACGAGGGAAGAGCAGAGCGAAGAATTGTAAAGGAGACATGATAGCAGTAGGGGATAGCAGGGGTAAATTTGGAAAATCCATGCTTCACATAGCTGTGCTGTATGTGGTCTGTTCACGCGACTGATTTATTGCGAACACACCAGAAGGAAAAACCAAAAATATTGTGTATCCAAAAGCACTTTTCAATTAAAACACAAACACTTTTTTTCTTTCAGTGGCATTGCAACGCATGTTCAGTTCTCGCTAGTTGCATAATAAAACTTAGTCATTCAAATTTGTAACTACATAGATAATATTTATCATTTTGTTTGTTAAATTTAAATATTTTATATTACACAAATTGAAACTCACTTTTGAATGCAGCTTTTCAAAAATTGGCGCCACCGTTATTCCGCTCGCCTCCGAAAAAATTTCAAAGTGTGAAATATAACACCAATATAAATAATATTATTACGTTAAGGTCAATAGATATCTATTGAGGGTATCAATAGGTCATCGAATATCTATATTTAATATGTTTTATAAAGCATAAAACGAACATGTCGTTTGAAAATCATTTCATAAACAAGTCAGATCGGGAAAATATTCGTTTGCACCCTAATTAGTCGAGTCAATGAATGGTACCAAAAGTCCTGACGTCTAGGTAGGCGGGGGAGAAAGAGGGGGGAGGGGAGGTCCAAGTTTTCAGGTTTCAAAAGTATATATATTTGTGGAGCGTGTAACTCAAAAACGGCTGGGAATTCTAAAATTATGTAAAGAATAAAAGTTGTAGATAATTTTGAGAGATGGAAGGGCTGACAGAGATATCGAAAGAAGGGTAAATGCAGGCAACTCTATTAATGGAGGACTGAACGCCGTTGGCGCCAACAAAAGACTGTCCAATAGTGCGGAACGAAAATTTTTTTTTTCTAATTTTTATTTGGAATAGTTGTATTAAGTTGCCAATTGCCGTCAATTACCTCAATTAAAAATATAAAAAATATCAGACAACGGTAAAAGCCCCCGCCAAGACATTGAACATTTACAAAAACGACAGTTTTGGGGCTATTTGCGCGGCCTACAAAACAGTACAGAATTTATTAAAATAGGTTTATTTTATTTAATGACGTATTTTAAATATAGTTAACTAGCTGTTGCAATCAAATATTTCATTATTGGCGCTGTAATAAAGGAGTAAAGTGCGGGACGAAGCGGGGGGCGGCACGTGATAATCTACGAAATGCAGTGTTTTGTTTAAAGGATAATTGTCTCAAAGTGAAGGGTCGCGCGTCAATTATATTCACGAGTACTTGTTGATAAACGTTTTTTAAGTGATTTAACATGTCTTCTACAAGACAAACGTTAAAATGTCCGATATTTGGTGAAAGTTCAGATTTGAAAGAGAATATCCTACCTACCTATGAAAATGTGACGGAATTCTATGAATGAGTTCGACAAGACTTAAAAGTAAGGAATAACACATCAAAAGAACCTACGTTTTTGGAAATTGCCGAAATAATTGGAACAAAAATTGAAGAATTGTGGATAAAATCTTCTATTCCAATTGTCACACACAAACGAGTCTTACAGTTACTAAAAAGTTATCACTCGAAAGTGTTATGAATTTGTAAGCTGTACTTGTTTGAGGAAAAAAGTGCCAAAAGAGGAACAAATGTTTTTAGAAGACCAACGCACTAACAGGCTAAAACTGTTTTAAAAGGATCAAAGAGGTTTAGAGTGATTGTACAAGAGGAACATATTTCGATTATAAAAGAACCAGGTTCTATTTATATTGGGTATGTGGTTCCAACATCGGGGAGTGCAAGAAATATTGAAAGAGCTTTCAACAGCTCTTTAACGACTGAAAAGATATCACTAGAGGGTTTAATGGTTGTTGGCTGTGATGGAACAAACACAAATGCAGGGCAAGTGAGATGCGTGATTCGTCTTTTGGAAAACAGACTATCTCGACCATTGCAATGGATAATTTGTCTCTTACACGCCAATGTGTTACCATTGAGGCATTTGTTTACTTATTTGGATGGCCCTACTGCAGGACCTAAATCATTTGCAGGTCAAATTGGTAAAGCATTAGAGATATGCGAGACGCTGCCGTTGGACAACTTTGAGAAGATAGAAGGTGAACTACCTCCACAAATATCCACAGATCTCAGTACAGACCAGAAATATTTACAAGAAATTACTACTGCTGACATAAACGGATCCTGCTCTCCTGATTTATTACAGAGAAGCCCAGGTAATCTATCCCATGCCCGCTGGTTGACGAGAGCTAATCGTATACTACGTTTGAATATTTCTACGGAAAATCTACAACAAAATTTTGTGACTTTATCAAATCATACGCTCCTGACTGGTTTGCTATCAAAACACATTAATCCTGCAAAGATGGTTCAAATCATTTATGAAAGCTCATTAACAGCACTCGATATTTGTCCAACTAGTTGTTAGCGATAGTGGACCCTGTTATAATTCGAAACACTTACTTTGCTCATCCAGAAAACTTGTTGTTGAGTATGTTTCACGTAAGCACATTAGAGAACTCGCTGCAAGACGCATTTTAAAGGCTCGTCAAGTAAATAAAAAATCTGTTTGGCGCATGTTTGAGGTGCCAAAAGTGGACTTAAATGCACGTTCTTACGTAGACATGATTGACTGGCAACAAAATATATACAAACCCCCAATACTGATGAATATTTCCGATAAGCAGTTACAATATCTTTTAGAAAATGGAGAAGATACAGTGTTGGAGTTTATGAGACTGCCTTGCCACACCCAGGCTGTGGAAAGATATGTAAAAGTTGTGACAAAAGCAGCTCTAAATGTATGCAACAAGACAAAACAAGAGGGATTCATAAAATCTAAATTAGCATCTCGAAAGTTCATACCAAGGTTTGAGAAGAAAATAGATTTTTGTCATAAAAAATGATGTTATTCATACCTACATAACTTTCTAAACCTGTGTGTACTTTTGAAATAAATGATTTTATTGGTTAAAATCTACTTTTATTTTATCATTTAATTCATAAAATATTATATTTACCTATTATTTTGTTTATAGGGTGGATAATACAAAACGTCTATAAAAACTTAAAAAATTAAATTTCAAGCCTATGGCGGGGGCTCAAGCTGTCGAGCTAGAACTTTCAAATTGAGGAGTGTTATTTACAATTATATAAAGCAACTTTTACCTGGTATTCCAATTCGAAATTCGAAAAAAAAAAAATTTTCATACAAAAGTGTTCCACCCTACTGTCCAAAGAGGCGAAGTTAGCCGTCCATAATGGAGTGCTGGTACCTACCCTGATGTATGGCAGTGAGACATGGAACTGGCAGAGGAAGGATGAACGTAGACTGAATGCTGTAGAAATGAGATCCCTGAGGCGTATGTGTGGTAAAACCATGTACGATCGTGTGAGAAATGTGGAGATCCGCGAAGAATGCAAGGCTGATGTATATGTAATGAGTAAGATTAAGAAAGATGGTTTGGGCATGTATAGCGAATGAACGAGGAAAGGAATGTAAGGAGAATTTATGACGCAAATGTGAATGGAAGAAAAAGTCGGGGACGCCCGAGGAAGACATGGCACGACCAAGTGAATCAGATACTTGAGTCGGGCCATGTGAAGAGTCAATAGAAGAGCATGTATGAGACGATGTATGAATGTGAACGAGGCAAGGAGTGTGTGCCAAGACCGAGTTGTTTGGCGGTCCGTCTTCTCTGCCTACCCCTACGGGGAAACGGCGTGATGGTTAGTAAGTTAGTTAGTTAGTCATCCTGAACACCCTGAACAAGTTTCTGAAGGAATCGCTTAGGTCCCCGCTCATGCACTTTACACTCTACACCTCCTTCCTTGACTGGCCTAAATGCAGACATTAGAGGAAAAATAAATAATTTAATTCTTGAAACAGCATAGGCCCAGGGACCCATTTATTGGAAAACCAACACCCCTGCCATAAGTGGTTCGCTATGTTTGGTGATTTAACAGGGGTTCATGGGGTGAGGTTTGTCCTTGGCGGCCAATGCGTTTTCCCAATTACGCGTGGTAGGCCGGATCGAGAGAGATTGCTTGATGGAGACCTAACCTAGACCTCTCCAGCAGGTCTCTCTCGACCTATAGATACATACTTCCTTCACTCCTAGACACATTGATCTCCAGATTCCGACCCACTCCTTATACCTGCTCTTTTCCTTGCTAGAATTTCTTCTCCTTCCTTTCCCTAAAAAGACCCCTCCGCACAGTATCCCCAAAGATGACATAGGGATTTTTTTACTGAGGGCCTCCCACGTGAAGCTAATGTAAAAATGGCATACAGTTAGAATCTCCAGACAATGTGGCAACTGCATGTGCATATGCATGTGGCAACTTTGCAGGACCATCTTTTTTGTTTCTTATAAATCTACTGATATACGTCTACTTAAATAAAGGTCTTAAGTCGGCATAAGACTAATATTGGGGATTTGTTTGAGGCTCATATTTGAATTAATTCCGACGAATTCGCAACTAAAACTTTAGACCAGTGTTTTTCAACCTGTGGGTCGCGACCCCCTGGGGGGTTGCGAAGCCTCTACAAGGGGGTCGCAGGTCCAAAGTAAAATATTAAAAAAAAAAACAATAAAGCTCAAAAATATTTTTATTATGAAAATACTAATTATAGGACATTTTGAAGTTAATATGAAATTTAAATTATAAAATTTCTATGGGTCAAAAATTCGTTAAGTCTCATAGACATTAATGTGAAGGTGGCGCCTGTTTTTCGTCAATCAATTTCTGCCATCGCGGATCTGTTTTTGCAACATTTAGAATTAAGTCGTTTTCTAAATTTAATCTATTCCTCTGTTTGTTTTTTATTTGGGTCATTGACGAAAACGTCAACTCGCACAAGTAAGAGGTGGCAAATGGAATCAAGCACTTCAAAGCTTCTGTGGTCAATTCTGGGTATTCTAATTTTCTTTTTAACCAAAAGTTATTCAATTTAACAGACTTGAATTCCAAGTGCAGCATTCGATCGATAAATAATTCCAGCAGATTTTCTTTTAGGTTGGTCTAAACTTGCCTCATCTATAGCCTCACAACCACATTCGTCGGCACGGCCGCGGCGCGGCCTCGCTCGCCTCAGTCTTGAGTCGGCATCGGCCCGGCCTGTACGTTGTACGAATGGGCGATAGCTCTACCTACTATTCCTTGGAGACGTTTGGCGAATTAGTTTGACAGCAATTTCCCTGACATGTCCGAAAATTTAGCGGTCTGTCAGAGAAATTGGAAATTGTCAAGAATTTTCAAAAATATTAGAAAAAAATTTATAGAATTTTGTGGGCAACGGAATTTACAGGATTACGGATTTCCTGGCAGAATCAAATAGAATGCCAAAACATGATTATACAGGCAAAATAGCCCTGAAAAATTCACAACTTGAAATTCTCTAGCCACCCTCCTGTTGGTGTACACTGGGTGTCGTTCTTTTTTCATTTCATTCAATTTGTGATTCCTGAATTTCTCTAGCCACCCCCCCCCCCCTCCAGGAACCATAGTCGTCAAAGGTAAATTGCAGGCGAAGGGTAGGGTGTCGCGAAATTTTTTTTCCATAATAAGGGGGTCGTGCCATGAAAAGGTTGAAAAACGCTGCTTTAGACCATAGATTCTCAACCTTTTTTTTGCCCACCGCCCACTTTGAGAATATTTTTATTTCTAGCGCCCCCTAACTCGTTAATCCGGAACGGCAATTGTCGTCATGATTATAATTACCACAATGGGGGGGGGGGGGGGGGGGGGGGGGGTAACAGGATACCACGACGGAGGGGGCGTAATGGGATAGGGAAAATATTTTCGTGGCGGTCGCATGTGTTGCAGTCTAATCTTTGTGACGTCTATGTGACGTCACAAAGCTCTTGACCCCCCATACACCTTGTCACAGGATGGCCCCTAATAGGATGGGATGGGGCAAGATGGGATGGTATGTATGGGATGGGTTTCTCAGGGTCTCCTACCGCCCCCCTGAAAGTCTGAAACGCCCCCCAATTTTCTCTTGGTTTTCTACCGCCCCCCTGAATTTCTGAAACGCCCCCAAGGGGGCATTACCGCCCACGTTGAGAACATATGCTTTAGAGCGATACCCACAGATGTTATATTCAAAATTGGTGAAAACAGCATCTTAATACCATTAAAATAATTTACATAAAACTATTTTTGAAAATTTTATAAAACATTTTTCAACTCTACAAATTTAGCGTTAAGCACCAGATTTGATTTTACTAGACAATGATTTAGTTTTATTTCGGAGGGATTCGTTTAGAAACATCTAAGATTTAGTAATACGTTTATCAGAATAAATTCGCCAGAGCAAATTCGACCGTAAATCCATCCAATACGCCGCGCGCGCCGGTCCGCCCATATTTTGTGTACGGTTCCATGACAACTCGAAATCACGCAATTTCAACACCCCTTTGAAAAGTTATGAAAAATATTGAAAAATAGCCCATAACATAACGTAACATAATTAACAATTTTTTTTAAATATATTGTGCTGGATGGTTTTTAAATCAATCAACGAAATGGCCCCACCTTACATCTCCGAATTATGTGTCCCGGAAAATACCAGTCCCAGGCAACTAACCCTTATAAAGGCAGACTAGTAGAACCTAAACGAAAGCCAAATACTAAGTTTGGAGATCGTGCTTTCGGAGTATCTGGGCCTAGGGCTTAGAATAGACCCCCTTCGGAATTAAGATGCATAACAAGCCCAACAGAGTTTAGGTACAAAATAAAAATATACCTTTTTGGGCTCTCATACCTTTAATTTAAATATACCTCTCTGAGAGTATCATACTTGTATTACCGAAGAAGGTTCTGACAGGACACCCGGGAGGTAAACGAAAGGCGGGCAGACCTAGACTGAGATGGGAGGATGATGTCAGGAAGGATGCAAGAGGATTACTCCAGGTTGCAGATTGGAAGAAGACGGCCGAGGACAGAGGGCGGTGGAGGCTTATTTTGAAGGAGGCCAAGGCTCGAAATGGGCTGTAGCGCCATTGAAGAAGATTGCCTATGATATGTCTTAATCACACTTTTCTTGGTGAATTAAAATTACTCGAGTCCTTACACATCAATCTGTCTCTTGACGAATCACATTTAGGAAGATCAAATCCTTATAGGTACTACAGCACTCACCATTAAATTTTGCTTTTACTTTCCAAAATACACTTATGAAAGAATATATTACATATATTAATATTAAAATATTTTTCAGGATTAAAGAACATGTGTTCACAATTATGACATCTGATCTATAAATTTCTTTAAATTTAACAGTGTTAATTTCAAGCGACCTCCCAGGTAAGTATGGTCCTGTTTTCATTCATTTTTAGGCGACGTCGCATTCATTGGTCAAAACATTGTACATATATTTTCGTATCGGTGATCAATGAACCGCTGTATGCAATTTTTAGCCATAAGTTATTTTTAATTGTTTGTCTAGCTTGTAGATTTTTTAGATTTTAGAAATGTATTATAAGTTTGTACAGCGCCCTTGAGGTGATTTTTCACAAAAACAGCGCTATATAAATCATCCAAGTATTATTTTTTTTCTTTACTTTTAATGACTTTTCAAAAAAAGATGTTGAAGTTGCCTGATTCTTAGTTGTCCTGTCACCTTTGTGTGCATTCCTTCTTCACTTACGTCGTGTCGTTAAGTTTCCGACTTTATTTCAGGGTATTGTGTCGACTTAAATAAATAAAAAATCAACCCGCTAAAAACAAAGTTTTTTTACATGAAAAATTTACTCCAAATCATTCCACCCCCGACCAACGTCGGGTTCACTTCAACTAGTAGGTATTTAATAACGGTTCCACGCCAATTCAGAATCAAGTCAACTCGACAACTCTTTGAAAAGTCATTAAAATATATATATACCAAATATACATAAAAAATTTCGTAATAATCAGTCGAGTCGTTTCGGAGGAGTGCGACCACAAACGCTGTGACACGAGATTTATATATATGTATATAATATTACTTTCATGGAAGTTTTAATAAATTCACGCGAAAAAGTCATTTAAAAAATAACGGTTCAGAAATAACCTAAAACCTACCGTTGGCAAAACTAAATTATCAACAAAACACTATTTAAAGGACTAAAACTGAAAAAGATATCACCATTATTAGTAATTATGTTGAATTATAGTAATATACGGTGTCCGGGGGTAAAGTGCATTAACTTCGGAGGTGATTCTACATGATGGTAGGAGTAAAAAAGTTTAAAAACTTTTTCCGAAATTCCAACATTTTTTTCCCATACAAAAAGACGTACCTACTAAAAATCCTTAGTGTGAGGTACGATCTTACTTGCTGAGAGCCTGCCTGGCGCCCAACTCGATTGAGATTGGCCCGTATCGTAACAGAGGAAAATAATAAATCTAGCCGCACATAATTTTATCTTTTTACCTCAAAACTACCCCTAAAAGTTGGAATTTCAAAAAAAGTTATTTATCTTTTTTACTTGTACTATCATGTAGAACTACCTCCCGAAGTTAATGCACTTTACCCCCGGACACCCTGTATAATAATGAATTGATCATTTAAAATTTAAACGGAAATTATATTCAAAAACATTAAATGAACTATGAGTGAAATTCCACGTCACAAAATAAAGTTTTCCCGCGAAGCTATGAAACAAGATGGCCGCCGTGCCTGTGCAATGGGAAATTCAATGCAACCAACATAAAAAAAAACGTGACATTGTTATTAGTAAAGGTGTAAAAATGCCGTTCAACGGGCACGAAAGAAATATACCGTTTAACGGTCGTTAAGGCGTTTTTTTTTTAGTAATGCCGGTGCTTTAAATAGGCTGGTGTGTAAATCGTTTTAGTTAAGAGCGTTTAACAAGCCAGCGGCCGAAAATCCACATTTCGTCGAAAGTTGTTCTTACGATCGTGCAGGGCGGTTACAATGGGAAAGATTAATTATTTTCCGTACCAGCTTTTAAAAATTATAACTCAATATCGATTTTATTTCATTCCAAATTTGCTTTAATTTATACCTACATCCAAAAATGCTGAAAGGCGTGATGATAAAACTATTAGAATTATGTAATTTTTGTAATCATTTTTTGATTATAAGTATTTATCATTTTTCAATGATGTCTAAGTTAAACAAGAATGTAAAAAAATCTGAAATATATTAGTTTGTAAGTGCGCAAATAAATATACAAACGGACCAATTTTTGTCAAGAAACACATGCACGCATATATTTTTTAATGGTTTTATTTAAACTAAAATTAAAATTCTAAAACATACGATGCCCAGATAATGTATTGATTTATTTTACTGTGTGATTATATGATTTTAAATTGGTGTGGTATAATACAAAATCTTTTTTGAAAATTTAACAAATCTGCCAACGACCTATGGTATAACCTTCTTATACTAAAAATAAACATTTTTTTCTCAAAATTTAAAACATGCGAATGCTAGATAAAAGAACAATCTTTCGAAATCCATTTTTAATTTTTGTGAAAAAGAGTCAAGACGTCTAAAATCTGATTTAAAAATAACATATTTCTGGTTTTCTCTGGTAATACCCTCTTACCCGGAATTGAGCTATCTGCCAGTCATTCCGTAATGTGCGGCAGCAAAAATTCTCATATTTTCATATATTTTTTGATCACTGTTTAAGTATTATTTACATATATTCGATAATTAATAAATTGAAAACTGATTTTTTAAAATCGTTAAAAATATCATATTATCTCGCAGACCTCTATTATCTATCTATATATATATATAAAAAAATTAGGTTCCATATGTTTGCGTTCGCTAATCTCGGAAAGTAATCGATGGATTGACTCAAAATTTTTACTGAACATTGCATTTTAGCAGAAGAGCGTTTATACATACTTTTTATTTGGAAGTTCCAAAGGAAAAGGATAATTTTATGCATTTTAAATTGACTCATAATTTGTCATAGTAAAAAACGGAATGAAAGTTCTAGATAGTGTTGCCATTTTATTAATTTTATTAAAAGTTACCAAAATTTATGATATAGTTTGGCAAGAAAGTGTAGAAATTAAATATATTGGAACTAAACATGTTCATTACTATGGCAGCACCGAATTATATGACGTTTCCTATGGCTGTCATGTTATCGCATGTTACGATTGATTTATTGTCTTAAATCTGAGTAGAAGATCGCTGATTTGATAATAATTTTATTCATTGTTTGCCTGAATTTAATTAAAATGAATAAACCATTACATAGTGATGCAAGAGGGGTTATATTCTGCGTTTTTCAACGCTGCCTAGCCGAGTGTCACGCGAAGAAGCTTCTATCTGATTTAGAAGATGTTTACAAACGAACTGCAGAAATGACTGGTACGTAGTATAGTTTGTTTAATAAATTTCATTAGTATTACAAGATTTATGCCAATTTTCGAGCGATAATAACCATTACAATCAGATTTGAGGTTATGTTAAAAAAATCCGATTTTGACATTTCAATTTGACAGTTAATATGCGGCCACAGGAAAAAGGGAATAACTCAATTAAAAAAAATAATATGCAACTTCTTTAAACTCGTAGAAAAGTTACCTTTTTCTCGTTTTCTCTTTCTTTCTTTCCAAGTGAATATTATCTAGTGTGTGTTTTTAAAACTACCTTCTATAATAATAATTTTAATGATTTTTCACACACAGGTAAATCTGAAACAACGGTAAGACGAATCGCCAAGGAAGGGGAAAAGGCAGATGGAAAATTTGAAACATCGAGAAAACGGAAAATGGGCATTACAATAATAATATGTAATAGCATAAGTGCTGATGATTGGAAAAATTGTTGCAAACAGGTGATGAAAATTGAGGCAGAATATTATGCACGAGGCAGTACTATATATGATGATATCGATGAACTGCGTTTAGATGAAGATAAAGATACGGAAGAAGAAGAATCACACGAGGACGAAGACAATAATTACATGTCGTGTGTTGAATTAATAAACTTAAATTTTAAGTACCTACGTTTTTATATCGTAATAAATGCCCACTTAAAACTTGTTTTGTTTTATTTTACTTCTATTAAATTACAATTTTTTGTGCAAAATTTTTGAAAATACAAATACGCTATGAAATATGCATATTGGCAGAAGTGTTTTTTAAAACATACATTCATTGTCTTACGAGCCATCTTGATGTTGCCGTTTAAAACTAGAAAACGATCGCAGCGCCATAATTTATTTTCTACACTTAATTGCCAAACTATACCTACAATTAGGAATTAAAAGAATTTAATCGGATTTAAAAGTAGAATTATGTCTAACAAATTATATTACTATTTTCCCTCATTTGTTTTCTCTGTGCGTTTTAAATTTACTCATAATTGTACCGAATGTCAGTTCGTAACTTTGCAAAACCTACAAAAAATCGAATCGAATTATATATGACAAATTTTCAAAGGGTCAAAAAAGTGTAACTGCGACCAGTTGATTGATGTGTAAGTTTTTTTAAAGTTGATCACCATTCGTGGGATGCCTCGCTCACGTTCAAACATAGGCTGTCGTACTCGACACGCAAACGCAGATCGTCAGAGAAGATCAAACCGCACTGATCAAGAAAGTTTAGAGGATAATGAACATGTTTGAGTTAGAATTATTCAGAGGCGAGCAGAAGAACTGGCGAATCGTCGGGAAGAAAGACTTAAAAGCTTACGAGTAGAAGCGCGAAGAAGACGAGCAGCACATTCATCTCAACAACGTCAAGAAGAAATAGATCAACGCCGAAGACGAATGCAAGTGCAACTTTTGAATAACCATGCTTCGTACCATCGAATTGCTTTTTCATACGAACCAGATATTCAATACAATACCTCACGTATATTTGTTCAAATCGGTAAAATGGATAAAGTTTGTCCACACTACAAAGCGATGAAATTTAAAGGAGAAACTCAAGGAATGTGTTGTGCGAGCGGCAAAGTGAAGCTACCTGAAATTGATCAGCCAATAGCACCACTGATAAATTTGTTGCAAGGAATTACTGATGATTCAAAACATTTCCTCAAAAATATTAGAAAATACAATTCATGTTTTCAGATGACTTTATTTGGCGCTAACGTTATAACAGAAAATTTTATGTCGACTTTTAAAATTCAGGGACAAATTTACCATAAAGCTGGCTCCTTGCTTCCTTTTCACAGCAATCAACATAAATTTGCACAAATATATTTCATGGGAGATCAAAATGATCAGTTGAATGCACGCTGTCAAATCTCTAATAAAGTCAAAAGAAATATTGTTGAGTAGTTGAAAAAAATGTTAGATGATAAAAATAATTTAATTCAAATGTTCAAAAATGCAATTGATCTCATGCCATCAGACAGCCATAAAAATTATCATTAGTGCTGATCAAACACCAGCAAGTGAGCATGTCAGACGATATTTCTTTAGCGGTGTATATGTTAATGCAAATGTAGATAGCAATATCTCTTGCTCTAATTTAGTTGAGACTCTTGATATATCTGATTGTACTCTAACCATAGATGATATTATATCCAAGCTGAAGAGTCTCGATTCCCGCAAATCCGCAGGACCTGACAAAGTTCCACCCCGATTCTTAGTTAATTGTATGCATACATTATCGTATCCCATACATAAGTTATTTACAAAGTCACTCTCATCAGGTGTGTTCCCTGACCTTTGGAAGTTTAGTCTTTTGACACCCATTTTTAAAAAAGGAAATAAGAGCGACGTAACAAACTATAGGCCAATATGCACCATGTCTACATTACCCAAACTCTTTGAAAGCCTGGTACTAGACAAATTGATATCCCAAATCAATCAAACCATCTCACCGCTTCAACATGGATTTATCAAAGGAAGATCAACCCTGTCCAATTTAATATTGTACACGAATGACATTGTTAATGCCTTGACTTCATCACATCAAACTGATTCCATATATACTGATTTCAGTAAGGCATTTGATAAGGTTAACCACAGATTCTTATTACGAAAACTGAAGTTGTTGGGAATGAGAGGGAGTATTTTGGAATGGTTTAAGAGTTATCTATTGGGAAGGTACTTAGCGGTCAAAGTTGATTCGTTTACTTCTTATACATTTGCTGCCTCGAGTGGGGTACCACAGGGATCTCATTTGGGCCCGATATTATTTTGCTTATTCATAAGTGATATAGTTAATATTTTTAGTAATGTCAAAGTCCTATTATTTGCTGATGATCTGAAGATTTACAGAACAATTAGAAACGATGACGATCGCGCCATTCTGCAGTTAAACCTGAACAAACTATGCGCGTGGTGTTCTGTCAATGATTTACAACTAAATATTGGTTAATGCCAGATTATTAGTTTTTACAAAGTTAAAAATCGTTTTAACTTTTCTTATGATATGAATGGTGTTAATCTTCTTCGTGTATCGCAGATTCGTGATCTTGGTATTATATTCCACGAGAGTCTACAGTTCAATGAAAAAGTACACATCGATGAAATAACAAGCGATGCAATGAGAATACTAGGTTTTATCTTGAGAATGGGGGGCAAATTTTAAAAGTATGTTAACATTAAAACATCTGTATTGCTTACTAGTACGAAGCAGATTAGAATACAATTCCTCTGTATGGTTACCATACTACAATGTTCATTCTCAATCATTGGAAAAGGTACAAAACAAATTTCTTCGGTACATCAATTTTAAAATGAAAATTCCAATCGAATTTATAAATTATAATTACTGGCACGCTGAAACCAGACTTCTTAAATTATCAGATAGAAGAGTGTTAATTGATTTATTATTTTTATACAAAATTATAAAATCTTTATTTGACAGCCCTAATTTGTTGGAACTAATTTGCATTAGCATACCCGCTAGACAAACTCGTAGTAAAGATATTTTTAAATGCAACAATAAACTCAACACTAATTACTCTATATTCCAAGAATCCATAACCTTGCGAATAAATACTGCGAATCTATAGATATATTTAGAATTGACAGTTTTGAATGTTTCAAAAATCAACTAATCTCGATTCTATCTGCTAATAATTAACTTTTATTTTTTTTTTTGGTTTTTCTCATAAAATATTTTCTCATCTAAACCTCACCAGTAAAATGTATACTTACTTTATAATATTTTTGCAGTTCTATTTACACTTTGTTCTATGTCAGGTCTTAATATTATTGTTAATAATATGTATAAATATTTAAAGCTGAATTGTTTTAGTTTTTTGTAAGTACAACTTGTACTATTTTCATTTCATTTCTTTTTTATGTTGTAATATTCTTTACCTAACGAGTCGATTGCATTCATATTTATTCTGTTTTTATGTAATACATGTAATTAATATTGTTAATTATATATTTGCTTCTTTTCTTGTAAAACCCACTAGGGCGTTAATAAAATATAAAATAAAAAATAAAATAAAATAATGCGCCAACAATTAATGAGGTGGGAATTGTCATGGTTGGAGAAGAATTTCATCCTCGCTATATCGTTTTGCAACGCAGAAATGATCAACTACAAAGAATTGCTGACACTAATAGGTGCTAATCTATAATAAAATGATATTGTAAAAGCATTTAAGGTCTGAATAAATAAATAATTAAAAAAAAAATGACGAATGTTTTTTTTCTTCCCTTATATTCTACACTACAGCATAGTCACAGCAGATATTCAATTAAACAATGTGTCTTCTTGGAAAATGCACAGTTGCTAGACAAGTTTTGTTAACTCCTCTAATAATTAAAATCAGACAAAGCCACAGCGAAGCGTGGTCGGGTTGAGCTAGTGTTTTATAAAATAATACCCACCAAAATATCACAATACATGTGTCCACGTATATTATATATTTAAAATAATCGTTGAGTAATAGATAATCCATGTATAATTAAAATCATTATTTTTTTATGTGAACTAAGTTATATGAAAAGAGTATGCTGCGACAGTTGGCTGAACTACAAAATTCAAAAGATTTTTTTAAACTGGCTTGATAGCTATTGAAAGTAAGTTATCCATTTGATCAGATAACTCATTGAATTTGATCGTTAGTTCTGAGTTGGCTTTGAACTTTTTAAAGATTTCCTCATTCATTGTATGGTAGTCTTCCATTGAAATGCATTGGACAATACGACCACTTTTACTAGGTATAAACATAGGTTTCACTGATGTTTCGACTTTAAATTTCATAGCTTGAGGAAGTTTAATAGTTTGGGAAGATGACCAATCCTCTCCATCTTGCCGAAGTTGTTGAATGCCCGATGGCCCACTTTGTGATTTCTCTTGCTTATTTCTCTTGAATGTAAGAAGGCTTGAAGTAAAAGAATCCAACTTTGCCTTCGCTATGAAAAGTTCTCTTTTCAGCCTCTTGTTTTCCGTTTCCATACCTTTAGGATTTCCCTCTGTCTTGGGCATCAACAGGCGGCTGCTTACATGAGACGGCGGACTGTACACATCTGAGATAATTTTAAGCAGTTTCTTTTTAGTTTCCTCAATAAAATTCACAATAGCCACTTTTCCTTTATCATCAACAGAACAAGGATTCTGATTTTGTCTTGTGAGGCGGATAATTTTACCTCCTTCTGGGGTTCTTACACCGAGCAACAGTTTATCGAGACCTCCTTCTACAACCATCGCAGTAATATCTTCTCCGGCTCTATCAACTTTTGTCGCTTGTACTTTCCCACTTTTATGTTTTATAGAATCTGTATCTAATGCATATAGGCTGCCGGCTATGTCACCTGGACTAAAGGAAAGAATCAGTACAATTTTTTCACTCGGATCGAAGGCTATGTGACTGTTGCTACGATCTTCTGATGTTAAGATTTCAAACTGAGATTGAGTTTGGCCGTCAATCATGAATGCATTTCCTTTTTTGATGAAATATTTATTCAGCTTGTCATCAACGAACTCGTCCCACCGCGGTATAAATGTCCTTTTATTCATGGCCTGCATTTCTTCATTTCGAATGTAGAAGGTATTGGTTCCAATGCTGACTAGAATTAGCCCATTTACGAAACCAATTTTAGTAGGGGGGTTATCTATTTCCATAACCATGTCACATGAATAGTGGCTTGCTAATATTTGTATGACGCTGTCTTCACATTTGCCGTGTTTGACGTCACTGAAACAATTGGTTTTCCATTCTTTCTTTGCCAGTGCCTGGCAAGCTGTGATTAGGGAGCAGCCCAGCAATGCCACTGTTGTTATAATAAGAGTTGCAGTTGATACGGTGTTTGTTGATTTCACGCAGGCCATCTCTGAGTCTCCAGATTCTGTAAAAATTGCAGAAGCTGTGGTTAAGGTAGGTACACGGTCTAGAAACCGAACAGTTTTTGGAAATCAAAAATTGAAAAGTAAATTGATTATTATCAATAAGAATTAAAATTTCTAAGAAGACTTACAAATAAACTTAATAGCAACACTACAGAACTCATTTTCAAAACTGTAGTTTCTCCACATTTCGATTACTAATCTACGATATTATATATGGCCAATGAAGGAAACTTGCACAAACTACAAATTATACAAAAACTGAGCAAATAGACGTGCGACAAATATGTAATAAAATAAGAGTTAAATTGAATTCCATTAAAAAAGAAACTGCTATGCAACTTCATTTTTATACACAAAAATTATAAAGTCCTAAATGTCAAAATACTAAGGATGAAATTGTTTTAATAAAAATATACATATCTAACTATGAAACCAGATGTAAGTAGAAATAGATTGCCGCGTGTGAAAAAGATAGAGCCACAGAACTTCTTAATCTATACCTAAAGGACTAAAATTTATGATGAAATGCCCGAAAGTCTGAAGAATTAATGCATTCCGTTTCGTACCCGTACCCGGTTTCGGTCAGGGAGTTGATAGGAATTGAACTGACGTTCAACCCAAGACGGATCTTGCTTTATATACCCCTTCCAATGGGTAGCCCCACCTATGCAAAAAAAGTTTCGAATGGTCCACAGTATTCCAGAACATTCCACAACATTCGAGAGTGTCTTGGAATGTTCCACAAAGATCTCGGATGTTCCGGAACGCTCCAGACTATTCCCGAACATTCCAGAATGTTGTGGAGTGCTCTCGAATACTTTCGAATGTTCTGGACTGTTCTAGAAATTTCTGTAGCCCTTATATCTTCAAAAACACGCCCTTCAGGTAAAAAACACGAACCTTCTATCCAGGGGATAGAGGTCTACCACACCTTAAATATATCTCCCTTGATCGTATCAGGACCCGTGTCTGAGTTTTAGCGGGACGCACATTGTAGTACAGTTTCTTTTATAATATTTTTGTTTGTGAAATGTTAAGTGTTAGTAGATTATTTTAAATATTGATTGATTAAATATAACCTTATGCTTATTAGTCTACATATGAATATGTCGTAAAAACTAGCTCTTCTTCTTAAGCCGATTCCGCATTGCTGAGGATCGTGACCCCTACTGCAATTTCCATGGTGGACAAGGCTCCTCCACTCCTGCGCTGCGTGGAGGGCTGGGAAGCCAGTGATACTTGGTCACGCCAGTGCATTGGTGACCTTCCTCTGCTTCTTATGCCTTCCTCTTCGCCAGTGACTAGGAGTTTCTCCAAGTTGGAGTCTTCAGTTTGGCGAGCATTGTATCGAAAGTATCGTATGAAACGAACTCGAACGAGTCTTATCTTGGTGGTCTTCGTTATGCCTCTGTCACTCTATATCTTTTGCATTTGACTCATGACGTAAACAAACCCGATAAATAATAATAACGGAATACCTAATGAGGAGGACTGTAAACAAACCACTTTACTTTGTATTTTTACTTATTTTGTAATTTTACTTTACCTTATATTGTCATTAAAATAAAAAAAAATGATAGTCTGCAGATCATTCAATAAAAAAAATACAAAACGTGATTGCTATTTGCGGAATCGGTTATATAATTACTACGTTGTCTGCAGTGTGTTTATTTTTTATTTTATTTATTGAACTTTTTTTACATTTTACATTTTTTTTGAGTTCTCTCGACTACCATACTAGACCAAATAGTCTACCATACTACTCGTATTACCATGGTAGCAGTACAAAAGTCTTAAAGTTAAGACAGCAATTATGTTGAACTACAATACTATTTTGAAAGATATGAATATGCTCAAATTGTCAGACAGAAGAACTTTCACTGACTTGGTATTTCTGTATAAAATTCTAAATGATTTAGTTGACAGTCCGATATTGCTCGAATTGATAAGCTTTCGGATTCCAATACGTAATACTAGAAGTCAGGATTTATTTCAGTGCAGTAATTCTGGAACTAACTACCATAGGTATTCCTCTTTGCCCAGAATACTAATGGAGGGAAACAATTATACCAAGTCAGTGGACGTTTTCAATTTATCTTTAAACAAATATAAAATATTGTTACGAAGGCAGTTCAGTTATGTACAATAAATACTGTGTATTTCTTACTATTCATATGTAAAAGCCCCGAAAAAGGGCGTTAATAAATAAATAAATAAATAACAGTAGACATAATAATAATTTAAGGATGATTTAAAGTAGAAAACAGAAACGAGGTAATCAACTTACTTAACCCACCAAAAAACTGTTTCCTATCGAAGATGTGCGTGTCCGCTTGAGCTGGTGATGAGAACAGACTGAATTACAAAATGATATATTACCATTATCATATTATAACATAACTTGCAGTTTAATTAATCTACACACATTATTAAACTTATACCTCGCTACATTTTGAAAAAAAAAACCAGAGGTCACGTCTGTATGAATATTATTGATATATTTTCGGTGATAAATAAATTTACGACTGATTTTTAGTAATTTAAATCGTTGAAAAATGTCATATTATCTCAAACTCCGACCCAGTATTGTGCTTTATAAAAAAACATTTAGAATAAAATTTTACATAAATAAAAAATTGGCCTCACTCAATAGGTCTGGCAGATCTGAAACATCGACATTTATTTTGTTTGAAGGAAATGAAAATGAAAATAAACAAGTCTTTATTTTTTATACCTAATAAAACAAATATTTTATTATTGTATTCTAAAATATGCACAAATAAATATATTTATTACAAATTCAAAATTCATCATCATTTAGAATAGGTAGATCTTTTGCCAATTTTAGTGAGAATAGAAGCAAATATTCCGCACACAGTTTTTGCGGCCGGGCGGAAATAGCCGACGAGTCGCGACGCCGGCCGAATGAAGCGTCGGCGTCGCGTCGTCCCGTCTTGCCACGCAAGCATCGGTTTTACCCCCCAAAGCGCTTCAAAAATAATACCTCAAACAAACATTTAAGTTAAATTAAAATTAAAATTAAAATAATGGAGTGAAAATAAACCGTTCTGGTATTTCACAATTTTGGAATGAAAATTGAAGAAAACCCAATAAATTTGTTATTTTTTTACATTAGCTCCACACAGGAGGCCCTGGAGAAAAATCTGGGGGTCAGTGTATCCAGGAGTGATGGACGTATGAATCCCACTGCGGTGCAAGACGATGTTCCGAGAGGGTACGGCTGGAGAAGTCAAAGGGACTCCCTCAACCATTCTCTCCCGATTCGGCCTGGCATGCAGCTGGTGGGCAGATGCATCCGCCGCAAAGACACGG
This sequence comes from Limnephilus marmoratus, assembly GCA_917880885.1. Lineage (NCBI taxonomy): Eukaryota > Metazoa > Arthropoda > Insecta > Trichoptera > Limnephilidae > Limnephilus > Limnephilus marmoratus. The sequence goes on along the minus strand of OU862919.1, from coordinate 20,542,014 downwards.
ACAAACCTCACCCCATGAACCCGTTGTAAATTTTATAAAATAAAAATAAAGATGTTATATTTATTTTTGACGTTAATTAATTTATAAAATAAAAATATTTTTTTTATAAGTACATGATGTTTATTAAAAGAAATTATAAATACCTAACTACATATCACAATGTGTCATATATATAAAGGGTCGTCCATTAATCACGTGAGGCTCGAAAGGGGGGGGGGGGTTCGGAAAAAATCACGAAATATCACGACGGGGGGGGGGGGGGGGGGGTAAAATGAGAAATAACGTGGATTTATTAAAATACACGTGATTTTGGGTGGGGGGGGGTAAGTCTAAAACCTCACCACATATCACCAGGGGGGGGAGGGGGTTAAAAAGTTGCTAAAAAAACATCACGTGATGAATGGACGACCCCTAAGTATATTATGCATTTAAAAAAATGAGCGTTAGACAATCTATTTTATAATTTATATCACAAATACAAAAATAGGTACAAATGCAAATGGGTATACCTATTTGACAAATAAACCGTGGAATTCAAAATGTGTCTACATTTAGGTACTAAGGAATGTTGCATGTACAAGGGTCAATCTGTCGTTATCATAAAGTTATAAAATGACAATGTGAACGGAAGTTATATAGAAAGAGGATGCTATGACTGTTGGCTGAAATTCAGAAGAAATATATTTTTTTAAACTGGCTTAGTAGCTATTGAAAATAATTTTTCCATTTGATCAGACAACTCATTGAATTTGGTCGTTAGTTCTGAGTTGGCTTCGACCTTTTCAGATATTTCCGCGTTCAGTCTATGGAAGTCTTCCATTGAAATGCATTGGACAATAGGACCTCTTTTACTATGTATAAACATTGGTTTTACTGAAGTATCGGCTTCAAGATCCTCGGACGTGATAGAAAGATCAGTAAGTTCATGATATATCTCATGTTTGGTTTCGGAAGGTGTTGCATGGGCAGTTGACCAATCCTCCCCATCTTGCCGAAGATGTTGAATGCCCGATCGGCTTCTTGGTGGCTTCTCTTGTTTATTTCTCTTGAATGTAAGAAGGCTTGAAGTAAAAGATTCCAACTTTGCGTTTGCGATAAACAGTTCTCTTTTCAGTCTCTTGTTTTCCGTTTCCATAACTTTAGGAATTTCCCCTCCGTCAGGTGCCACCAGGCGGCTGCTTAGAGAAGGCGGCAGACCGTATACGTCTGAAATAATTTTAAGCACTTTGTTTTTAGTTTCCTCAATCAGGTTGACAATAGCCACTTTCCCTTCATCATTAACAGAACAAGGATTCTCATTTTGTCTTTTGAGGCGGATAATTTTACCTCCTTCTGGAGTTCTTACACCGAGCAACAGTTTATCAAGTCCTCCTTCTACAACCATCGCAGTAATATCTTCTCCAGCTCTATCAACTCTCGTCGTTTGCACTTTCCCACTTTTATATTTTATAGAATCTGTATCTAATGCGAATAGGCTGCCGGCTATATCACCTGGACTAAAGGAAAGAATCAGTACCACTTTGTCATTCATATCGAAGGCTATGTGACTGTTGCTACGATCTTCCGATGTTAAGATCTCAAACTCCGTTCGAGTTTGGCTGTCAATCATGAATGTATTTCCATTTTTAACATAATATTTATTCAGCTTGTCATCAACGAATTCATACCACCGCGGTATAATTGTCTTTTTACTTGTGGCCTTCAATTTTTCATTACGAATGTAGAAGGTGTTGGTTCCATTACTGACTAAAATTATTCCATTCACAAAACCAATTTTAGTAGGGGGGTCATCTGTTTCCATAACCATGTCACAGGAATAGTAGTTTGATAATATTTGTATGACACTGTCTTCACATTTGCCATGTTTGACGTCACTGAAACAATTGGTTTTCCATTCTTTTTCTGGCAGTGCCTGGCAAACTGTGATTAGGGAGCAGCCCAGCAATGCTACTGTTGTAATAATAATAGTTGCAGTTGAGACGATGTTTTTTGATTTCACGCAGGCCATCTCTGAGTCTCCAGATTCTGTAAAAAATGCATTGGCTGTTATTAAGGTACACAGTCTAGAAATAGAACAGTTTAAGGGACTCAAAACTGAAAAATAATTAGTTTATCGTGACTATGATTATAAATCGATGATTGAATGCAGAACCATGCTAATTTCATGTGATGATTGCTGATATATTCAAGGGAGATAAAACACGAGCCATTTGAAGAATGACAGCCTGCAGACTGCAATTTTTTGATAAAAATGATTGATTTTTGCGGAATCGCTTACTTATGTACCTAAGGGAATGTACCCATACTACGTGACCAACTTTTTGCAATTTTTAACCCCCCCCCCCCCCCGTGATCAAAAACATAAGCCCGCCGCCGCTCATTTGTACCAAGCGTGACATTTTGAAGACCCCCCCCCCCTAAACGTGTCACGTAGTATGGGTACGTTCCCTAAGTATATGTTCTATGTAGGGTTTGCTAATCCCGCACTTTTTTTTTAAATCCCACGGGATTGCGGGATAGAATTTAAGAGGACTAGAAATATTATAAAAAAAGATAATGGAAAGGTAACACAATAAGTATTATAAAACAACATTTATTAAAAAAGATCATAAAAAATATTTAAAACACGAATATTAAAAACTAGTTACCGACGGTTTCGGCAAGTTTTGGTAAAAAAATCTAGTTTCGGTTTCGGCAGAAAATCTGCCGAAACGAAACTCTGCATTCGTGAATTGTCGCGCGTCGTTCGGCTGACTTCGGGTGAGTTCGTGGCTCGTGGTCCGGCGTGATTGTGTTGTGAGTTTATATTTTTGTTTTTGTTTTATAGCAGTAATATCAAAAAAATAAATGAACTTCAATAATTTATTTTTTTTCATTTCATTTCACACGTAATAAGATTGTTGTGATAGTAAACCCAATTAAAATTTAAATACTCAATCGATGAGGTCCTTCCTTTAAAATGTAAGTGTAGAATATTGACAAATTTTTGTTCCAAGAAGTAGTTAACATGTTTTGTTAATTTTTAAATTTTTTGTTTGTTTTATATCAGTAATATAAAAAAAAAATCATCAAATTTAACATTCGTGTTAACTATCCGTATAAGTGTAAAAAATAAGCAAAATTTCAGTAAACAATAGATTTTTAATCTGTCTAAAACAGTTTCGGTTTCGGCCGAAACTGATACAGACACCGAAGATTCGGTTTCGGTTTCGGTTGAAAGCCCTGTTTCGGTCGGACACTATTAAAAACATAACACAGACGATACTACACAACCATATTATAAAAGACATTGAAAACGTAACGTAATATGTATTTTAAGAAGATTTTGATAAAAACAAGAAATAAAATAAAAAAAAAAACAAAAAAAAGTAAAATACACAGACTGGGAACAGTCCTGTCACCCATAATTGAACTGACATTTCGCTACATCTCGCAAGTTCGCGCAAATCAAAACAGCATGGTGTAAAATAAATTAAGTATTTTTTTCAATACCGCAATCCCGCAAATCCGCGGAATCAAATATTGCTGAAATCCTACGGGATTGTGGAATGCGGGATTGCAAACCCTAGTTTGTCTGCAGTACCTAAGGTTAAGAAATTAATAACGTCGAAATAAAGTCGTGAACGAAAGCAAGGCAATTAACTTACCCACAATGTTAGAAAACAATGATTCATTTCCTTTGAAGAAATTATATGATTATGTCCGTTTAGGTCGGTGGCGAGAATAAACTGAATAATATCTTTAGATTAATAGTTTATTGAAGAAGCGTGTTTACAAAATAATACCATTATTATCAATGTAACTTGTAGTTTAACCTACTTATTATTAAATTTATACATCCTTATATTTTCGTAAATAATAAATAAAGATGATGACATATCATGGTCAAAGATTATCAAACGTAGTAAAATAATAAACCGATCCACTGGCCACTGGCTCAGTAGGGTTGCCAGGTGTTCGGTATTTTAGCACCGTGTTCGGTAATCGGTATGACAAAAATACCGAAGTATGGGCGGTTCGGTATTTTTTTCTGATTAATTTTTCTCCCTAATAAACGATTCAATTGTCAGATTTGACGCAATCGGCAATCGATCCTGCCTAGCATCCCTACTTAGTTTGTGCGGTGTTGCCGCTTCGTACACGCGCTCACTGTTTTCGAGACATTTCGCGGATTAGTGTTACACATCAGGTGACCACATACTTGCGTAAATGTGATTATTCGAATAATTTGGCTGCTTACATTGTTTCAAAGTCCGACAACCCCCCCCCCACAAAATCTAAAATTTTCACCTCAAAATTTTTTTTTTGCTCAATGTTCGGTATATATTTGGAAAAAACCTGGCAACCCTGTGACTCAGTTGGCTAATAATACAGGGGTTCTCATCCAGGTGTTGCGGTCGTGAATTCCATTTCTCAGCCAAGTCCTCCCAAATTACACAATCAAAAACTTGGGCTTAATGCGTGGTATACCCTCTCAAAAAGAAAAAAAATGGTGAGATATGTAAATACGAATCTTAGAGAGAGCGCGTTAATGTTTAAAACGATAATATTTCAGCAAAAATTTTAAAAATCTCGTGGGGATTGTCTAAAATAGCATTTAAAAAATACTGGGATTTTTTTCATACATATAACTTGTAAAATAACTGAAAAAAAGTGTTCATAACAATTTTCGGAGCATACTTAGCGATTTTTTTCTATCGAGGGAATTTCATTTAATTGCTTTTTCGGCGTGGGGAATGAATAGATCAAGAATAAAATATATTTTTTAAGCGTTTTAAAACTTCAGTATTTAAGGAAAATATGTAATAAGTCGGTAGAAATGCGGAATGCCGGGTCTTAAAATGATGGTCGTAGAAGATTAAAACAAATAGAAAACAAAGTGTAGGTACATAGTGTCATTTCACATCATATCTTCTAAACTTAATTTTTTTTACAAGAGCTCCACACAGGAGGCCCAGTCATCTTCCTATGTCATCTTTGGGGATGCTGTGTGGAGGGTTTTTTAAGGAAAGGAAGGAGAGGAGAGTTCTGGGAAGGAAAAGGGTATAAGGGGTGGGTAGGAATCTGGGGTTCAGTGTCTCCTGGTCATCCGCCTCCAAGATATAGACATACCTCACCCCATGAACCCGGGCACCCCTGTTAAATCACCAAACGTAGCGAACCACTTGGGGTGACCTATGGCAGAGGTGTTGGTTATCCAAAAAAGATTCCCGGGGCGGCGGTACCCATTCCCGCCTCCCAAATTACAGTTTACGTTTTTTATTTCTTTTTCTACTACTTACTTTATGTTTACTTTAATTATCTATGTTTTTCTGTGTACACTATGAATTTTTTGCGGAAACTTCGCGGGTTCATGCAACCATGTAAAATGTAATTACTTTAATGAAATATGTATAACCATTTGTTTCCCCAATAAACTAAAAAAAATACATACATAGTGTTAAGGGACGTACTTGACTTACTTTAACCAGTGATTCCTGATATTATTTGGAGTAAAAAATGTAAATGAAATTTTGGTCTCCGGTGACTTTTTTTGACGACTTTTTTTTTTTCAAAAATTTTTTCTTCAAAAGCAAACAAAAAAAATTCTTCCGCATGTCTTCATTGGTCACTCAGCCGGGTATCCGAAGAACCCCTTACTCCCCCTCCAGCTGTTCAACAACTACCATTTTTTTATGTTTTTGTAGAAAAAAAAAACATCAAAAATGTCACCGGAGACCAAAATTTCATTTACATTTTTTACTCCAAATAATGTCAGGAATCACTGGTTAAAGTAAGTCAAGTACGTCCCTTAACACCCTGTATAAATACCAAAGTGTGATTCTACCTTTGGACAAAGAAGTTCTGAATTTTTAATACTAAAGTTATATAACAAACTCCCACAGAGTACCTATCAAACAAATTAAAACCAAACAGGCATTCGATGTTGGCTTACGGAACTATCGGAAAAAGAACCTACAAATATATTAAAAACATCGTCATAGAAGTTTCTGAAAAATCTTACCCAAACCATGACTTTGTACCACAGAAGTCGCTGAAAACTTATCCAAAACATAGTCCCGATCAGCAAAGAAACTCCTAGTGAGGAGTATTAGTACGAATATTATCTACATTATCTGAATTATATAGGTATACTAGCTGACCAGACAAATGTTGTTCTGCCATATAAATTATTTCTAATGAATATTTTGGTTGTTAAATAACAAATAACGAATGTATTTTAAATGTGTAGGGATGGCATCTATGGCAGAAATAGGAATGGAGCGCTGTAGACGATGACCGCCGATAAAAGCAAATAACACCAACTAAAGTAGGAAAATGAAATAAAGAAAATCAATAAATCAATGAATTTCGAAGAGCAATTGAATGTACGACATTTTTTGTCAGTCCGTCTTTAGCCAACACAAATAATCTCGATGGTTTGCCCACGCGAGAACATGATGCCGAATGAAATGTATATCCAAATGACGCGACGCTTCTCGTGAATGTCTTGCGCATGTGTGGATGAAAGTTCGATGAAGCGGACGTAGCGCCATCTGTCATTCAACAACATATACATAATTTCGTTCTGTTTGAAATACGAAAGACGGCTAAATTTGTTCATACAAAAATACTAAAATCGCGATTAAAAAATTGGAGGGTGGGGGTAGGAGCGTTAAAAATTGCGGTTTTAAGTATTTTTTGATGCCAAATAAAATAAAAAATATTTAAAAAAAAATTGTTAAACAGATTTTTTTTCTGGGTAGGGACACCCTAATCACCTAGCGATTTGAATACCTATACTTTAAATCCTGTTCTCATACCTACCAAATATATCTACAAAAAAAATTAATTAAAATCGGTCAAGCCGTTTCGGAGGAGTGCGATCACAAACACCGTGACATGAGATTTTTATATATAAGATGTATGTTTAATATGTATCTTCTATAAATGTAAAAAATTATAATATAGAAACTAGATAATCTTTTTTGGTTATTTTATTTTTTCTGTTTGGTTATTCATAACCCGGGAATATTTGTCTTTCTTAAAAAATAAATAATAAAAATATATTAATAATAATTATTATTGAAAAATGAAACAATACAACTTTGTATAAACCACTTATATAATGCGTAAATCCTACCGGTTTCAGAACAAACGTTCCTTCTTCAGGGAAAGCTTACTCATAGTAAAACATTGTTCGAAACTGTCAAATTATTATAAGCTTTCCCTGAAGAAGGAACGTTTGTTCTGAAACCGGTAGGATTTACGCATTATGTAAGTGGTTTATACAAAGTTGTATTGTTTCATTTTTCTATAATGGAAAACCACAAAGTGATAGCTACATTAAAAAATATACAATTATTATTATTCATCTAAGGATGCGTTTTTTTGTGAAGTGCTTTCTAAAATCGAGTATGTCTTTTTATTAACTAACAAGGAAAACCAATATTATCATCACAAACTAAATAAAAATAATAACTTAGAAAAGGTCGGAGTCCAATGATCAGAAGAGAAACATTGTTTTTTTTTTTTAATTCTTCTACCGAAAAGTCCCAGTCAGTATTAGAAGCATTACGTTCACGGCATGCTTAAAAGCGTAATTTTGCTTCCCCGTTTATGCCGTGTCACAGTAAATTATTAAAAACACCCAAATACACTAATTTTTAATAAAGCATTTAATTTTAAATCATATATCTATCCTGTACAAAAGGATCAGGAAGGGAAAAAAATGGAGGAAAATGATGTATTTTAATAATAAAATTTCTAATTCCTTAACAAAGAATGTACCAAATGAAATTCTTCCTGTATTTTATGCAAATAACAAACCTAAAAATTACATCGTAAATAATAAAGATAGAGATTCAAAAATACAAATATCTGGAATCTATAAATTGAATTGTAACGACTGTGGTTTCTTTTATATAGGTAAAACTTCGAGAAACTACGAAATAACGATTAAAGAACATATGAAATCTTTAAACAATAACAGTTTCTCGGAGTTAGTTTGCCAACATTTGGTGGAAACCAATCACACCTTTAACTTCAGTAGTAGAATAGAATTAATGCATTGTAATGTCAATGGCATTCAGTTGGATAAACTAGAAATTTTAGAAATCCGAAAGAGTATTAACGCGAATTTGAATATTATTAATAATCAAAAATTGTTCTTAAATGACCCAATATTAAACCTGTTGCCTTTGTAAATTGTCCCCCATTGCCCCTCTCTCCTTTACCCACTCTCATATTTCCATCGATACCATTGTCTATGTCCATTCTTTTTCAATTGATACCATTGTCTATGTCAATAATTTATAATTAGTATGTGGGTGGTTTGGTATATTCATCAGTTATTTACTTTTTGTAGATATAAGGAAGAAGATACACTTTATCAGAATAATTTATATCAGGTATAGGTATTGTGTATTTTTGCATTACGGTTCTAAATTATTTGTCGTTATTTTATTGGTCTATGACATACTTATTTTTATCACTGTCATTTATAAATTTTGTACAGACTGTTTATAACGCCAATAAATAAAATAAAATAAAAAAATAAAATATTTATGATTAGTATCAATAAAAACCCCGAAGAAGTTGGTTGGAACATATTGGTTTTTGCAATCAATAAAACTGGTGAAAACTAAGTATTTTATTAATTTGAAAGTATTTAACTTTGCACTCACTTTCGAATGCTGGTGTTGATACGTTAGCAAACTCTTCCGTCGCCGAAATAATATTTGTTATTAATTGTTAAAGAGTTAATTATATAATAAATTAATTGTTATTAATTGTTAAGGGCCTGTATACTCAAGGGTACGCGGATGACATTGCAACCAGAATAAGGTGTTGGGATGCAGACACGACCAGAGGCCTCATACAATCAACACTGGCAACAGTGGAAGAATGGTGTGAAGAAACAGGGCTGTCGGTCAACCCAGACAAGACAGAACTAGTCATCTTTACACGCAAAAGGAAACTAGGGGGATGGAGCAATCCAACCTTCTACGGAAAGGAAGTAGAACCCTCTGACACGGTTAAGTACCTCTGAGTCATCTTAGATATCAAACTGAGCTGGAAAAACCAGGTGGAGACTGTAAGCAGAAAAGCCTGTGCTCTCATGTGGGCAACTAGGCGAATCTGCGGCAGAACGAGGGGACTCAAACCCAAAATGATGCGATGGCTGTACACAGCCGTTGTAAAACCAAGACTCATGCATGCAGCCTTGGTCTGGTGGAGGAGAACAATACTGAAAACAGTGAGGGCCACACTCAACCACATACAGGGACTTGCATGCAGAGGAATCACAGGAGCTATGCGAACCACTCCAATACTAGCCATGGGAGTGCTGCTAGATCTACCCCCACTAAACTTAGAAATAGAGGGGGCGGCGATGGCGGCAGCCTACAGGTTACAATGCAAAGGTCAATGGAGAGGTGAGTTGCCCAAAAACAGTCATACGTCATAGTCATTCTTCCTTTCAGAATGCGACATTAAACAGAGCAATTCAACTGCTTAACGATTCTGCATTGAGCATCGACATCTTCAATGTTACCAATAGAGAGTTCAGTAACTATCTTTTGACATACGTCACAACATAGTGAAACTATCCCCACTGACTTTTTTCTTCTTTTACATTTTGTAATCTTCTCCGTAATAATTTGGTGTATAACTGTTTTATGGAGAACCTGAAATAAATAAATATATATCGCATATCTTCGTATTCGTTCGGGTTTAGACCCAAATGTTCGTCATTTGTCCCCACCATTTAGTACTACTAATGACTAGTGATACTACCTTTTAAGACATATTAAAACTAATACTACCTTTTGAGATACCTTGAAACTACTTATTTCTACATACTCTAACGACATCTGTTAAGGGACATTGAAACTACATACATATATTGTTATACATTTGGTTCCTTAGAACGGGCAATCTGCCTAGCTAGGAGCTAAGCCTAGCTGTATAAATGAATCTAATGTAATGTAAAAAAATATATATATATATATATATATATATATATATATATATATATATATATATATATATATGTATTATTTTATTTTATTTGTTATAAACACTATGTTTACATTGGATTTTTCGATGCGTGTCTCACTAGGATGTACCTGTGTCAAGACTCATGGTAGTCATGGTGACATTTTTTAAGGATGGGAAGATTATACAGGTGAGTTAATTGGAGGATTTTATTGACATTTACTCTCCACTAAGTCTTTGCAAAAGCACACCTACCAACCCCATACGTATTGCGTGAACAGTTTATCAAGCATCAAATACACGTGTTCTACCCTGCCAGTTTTAATTTAGGTCTGAAAGGGTTAAGTAAATATTATTTTTTCAAATAAGATCGATCGTGGAATCGCAGTGTTTATTAATTACAGTTTGTAAAATAAGAATACAAAATATATGAGGGCGCCACTGTTGATCAAATGGCAATACTAAACACATAACTCATGGTGTTAAAGTAAAGCTGTGTAACCTACATTTTTATAAAAAAATTAAAAAGGCATAATAGTGGAAAAAATATTCATTGCAGTATAAATACCCGCTGATCTCAAAATTAGAATTGCGTATAGGTATATTATTATTATACCTTTGCAATTTTGTGTTAACATAATGAAGAATAACTATAATGTAATAAAATATAAACCACAGTTTAGAAATTGCTCACTTTTATTTAATACTAGATAAAGTACCTAGCGTTGTCTGGGCTTTAGATCATATCTGTAATTTTAGATCTGAATATATTTAACTCATTCAGATCTAAAAGTAGTGTAACTAAACTCACCATTAGTGATTCTTCCTTTCTATCTATTGTTAAATTCAAATTTATGTTAAATTAAATTAAAGCAAATCGCTTTATAAATCACATTTTAATCAAATTTATGTCATGAAGAAAAAATGTTTTTTAAAATGTGGTTTACTGTGTTCTATACATTCAGTGTAATTGCACTTCAAAAAAATATTTGACCGTTAAATTGGTGTTGCCGGTCTACACATTTAGTAGTTCAAGTTTTTATATTTTCTACTCTTTTTTGACAGACTATAAGTGGGGAAGAATTTAAGTACTTACTTACGAATCTTTTAATTTCAGAGGAAATTTTGGTGTTGATTTATTAATAAGAGAAAAATAGAAATATATTTTTTTGAACGCGAGGACTACGCGAGGTCGAACAGAACTACCAGTGATTATATGATTACATTTCGCAATCAAATGAATTGTTGTTGATTTTTATGCTCTTTGATGATATTATTCGAGTGTCGCCCAAAGTAATTCGGCGTCAATCCCGCTGCTTCGACACGGTAAACCTCTCTGTCGACCGCTGGGGCAAAAGCGGCTAAATGGTCCACGTCCCGGATTGCCCTAATGGCCGCCTTGTACCGGAGAAGCTGCGAGATTTTAATGTGACCCATTCCAAACAAGATATCGCTTTATTCTTAATTGTCCCGTCACGCTGGGCGAGGCCGGCCCATAAACCGGCGAGGTTATCTATTGGAAGAGGTCAGTGCTATGCTATATATTATAGTGTCAACAATAATCTGCTTGTATTAGCTACTACTATACGCATAGCGCCGTACCTACCCTAAGCTGTGAAACATTAACAATGTTTCACCATTATAATAGTGAAGACCCAGTTTTATTTATTGAAGTGAAACTTCTAAAGCCCCGCTGTGATTCGGATTTCGGATGAAATGGAATTGACGATTACTGCACCTGCGACGAATCAACCGCGCTCATTGACCGCTTTGATTACGATGTCACTTTTAAAGGTTCCTGTTGGTTGAGATGTGAAACAGAAATTACGATAAGTCTGCGCTCATTTGTCGCTTTGATTATGACCTCAAGTATTGGTTGAGATTGTTTTGGTAAAGTTTCGCTTCTACCGCGTGTAAAACTGCACTCGAGTTTTTATTTTATTTTAATTTATTATTTGTTTACAGGTGATTACTATCATTCAATAATAACACAGCATGAAACAAAAATTTAAGTTATTGTAGATACGTTTCAAGATTTTCACGGCCAAAAGCATTTTCGTTATTTGTTTTTAGGGTGTTATGCCGTGTTGCGCTACCTCCTTCTTTAACCAACGTTTCGGACATCGTTGCAGTGTCTATCATCAGGGCAGATCCGGCAGATCCGGTAGATGTGTAATATAAGTAAATAAGCACACACTTCACCACTAAAAATTACACATCTACCGGATCTGCCGGATCTGCCCTGATGATGGACACTGCAACGATGTCCGAAACGTTGGCTAAAGAGGGAGGTAGCGCAACACGGCATAACACCCCAAAAACAAATAACGAAAATAAGTTATTGTAAGTCAAAATTTTTTGTTTTATAAATTTTTATCTCTGAATAGTAAGGTGATTGTGATTATTTATCTACGTCCCACGAAAAATGTATTTAAGTTATATCACTCTATCTTCGCGAGATGTCACTAATGTCTCTTTTCGACGGGACCGCTTGTTTTACCAATCATCATTTGTTTTCGCTCTCCTGTAAAATTTTCTTTTTTGACTTACGATCCTTTCTACGGGATGTACGATACCTATTTGTTTATATGTTTTTCAATAAATAAATAGATAAAATATATAGTATTTTGACATGTTAAACACTGTAGTATAAGGAAAAAGACTTTTGATCTTGAATTCCATCACCGAACAAGGCTTTTGTTTGATGATGGAATTCACGCTCAAATAATAAAAGCATCCAAGTAAGTAATAATTTGAAAGTAGTAATAACAAGAAAAAAATGAGAAAAACCCAATAAAAATGGCTGCGGGGTCTTTTTCATACAAAACTTAATTTTGGATTTGAGATCGAAATACCCAATCCAACTGAATTTAAAAAAAAAAATAAAAAGTTATAATTCTTCTTCTACTTTCGTGTAGTGGGGGTCAGGAGCTCTAGCATGGTGAAATTAATAACTTTTTAATATCGGATTGATAGGCGTAACTTCCAATGATTTCATATCGATGTCCCTAGCACGGTTTACTGTTGACAGCAAAACGATATTGACGGGGAATATACAAGAAATCGATATACGCTGGCCACAATGAAGGTATTTTCTATGAATTGACACTACGAAATGTCTAGGTCTTGGCCAACATACCGCGTGGCGGGTCGGCAGAGATTGGTCTAGGGAGATCTAACCTAGACCTCTCCAGACAGATGTTTTCTGAGGGAGGAGGTGCTCTCTTCCACCGCAGTAGGAGAGATGGATTAATACGTCTGTCACTCTAGACAAATTGACCTGTAGATTCCTAACCACCACTCACACATTTTCCTTCCCAGAACTCCCTCTCCCCCCTTTTCCTAAAAAACCCTCCACACAGCATCCCCAAAGGTGAAATAGATCGAGGATTTTTTTTTCTCAAAGTCCAGTCAAGGAAGGAGGTGTAGAGTGCGTGAGCAGGGACCTAAGCGATTCCTTTAGAAACTTGTTCAGGGTGCTTAGGGTGTGAACATACTAAAAGTCCTGATGTCTAGGTGGTGAGCTAGCGGGGGAGGGGGGAGGGAAGGCCCCAATTTTCGGGTTGTTTCCGCTTATATCTCGAAAACGGTGCGTCGCAGAGGAAAGTTTTATCGGAATAAGTAGGAGCTCATAAAATTATCTACAACTTTTATTCTATGCATAAATTTCAAAATCTTCAAAAACTCTCCACAGATGTAGATATTTTCGAAAAAAATTATTTTACCTCACATTTTTCTTCAAACATTCCTTCATATCGTCTAAAATATTCATCAAACAAATAAATTTGTTTAAAAGAACTTGTAAAGAATTTAATTCCCAAGCTCACCACCTAGGCGTCAGGACTTTTAGTATCTTCACACCCTAAGTACCCTAAACATGTTTCTGAAGGAATCGCTTAGGTCCCTGCTCACGCACTCTACACCTCCGTTTGTAGCATTCATTGACTGGGCTGTCAGGTGTAATGTAAAGAAATATGTATATTTTCAACTCCTCTTTGTTTTTTGGACTCGTGCACCTGGCTTTACCCTGTGAACATTCACAATAATCTATGCAAAGCCGTTCTGTTAACTATTTAAAATAATTCAATCGAAATCAGCGTCAATTTGCATTAGATGGAATGGTCTTAGATTGCAATTATTGCTCTTTTCATGAATAACGATTCGAATTACTCTGCTGAAAGGAGTGGACAGGGACAGGATCACAATCAATGCTGAAAAATACCGCGTCTTGAAAGACAAAATAAATAAGATTATATTAAGAATAGACATTGTTCAAAGGCCAGACAGATCAATGAGTTTATCTCTCTGCAAATTTAAATATGAATTTAAAGAATAATACAATTAACCGTTCCACGCATTTTCTTTTGTTAATCTTAATGTTCCTTATGGGGGTATTCTAGTCTAACAAAAACATTTTTTTAAGCGCACTCGTTTTTGAAGTAAAACTTCTTTACGCACGCTTGACTTGGGGAGCAAGCTGGTGAATGCGTGACGAGAGCGTTACGAAAAGTGTGATCGGGCGAGGCGAACGGAAGTTGAGAGGGATAATAAGTTAGTGAAGTTTTACTTCAGTCGTGTGGTCTAAAGCACACTCGTTTTTTTTCTTCATATTTCGATAGTGTAGATTTTAGATATTAAAAAATATCCCCCTAAAAGGATTTTTCGAAATTCGAGTAATTTTAAAAGTTATAGCCATTTTAGTGTCGCTGTTTAGACAGAATCTAAAAAAGACCAAAACATTAAATACATTTTTCTCGAAACTACTTTTTTCGAGACGGTTGACATGATATCTCAGGTTCTACTGAACCAATTTAATTAAAATTTGGTGTTAACTAAAACTATAACAAAATTTCAAGTTTGTCTATTTTTAAAAAATTCGGAAGAGTAAAAAAAAAACTGTTAAAAATGTCATTTTATTTCAGACAGTCGCCATTTTGCGAAAAAAACTTTTTTAGTTTTACTTAGTTCGGATCGTAGCAGCATTTGTTTGGATTAAGAATTAATTTGTTTTTTTTTTTCTTCTGATTACTAGAGGGGTTGCAATTATGTCAGCCAGGGCGTGCCATTTTTTTGAGACTCCCCACCTCAACACCCTGTAACTTTTTGAATTTTGAATTTGTAATAAATACGAGTATGTGTAATAAATACGAGTATTTTGTAAAATAATGACTATTAAAAATATGATTGTTTTTTTTTCACGTTAAAAATACCTACAATTAATGCTTCTAGATTAGAATACCCCCTTGGCGATGGACCACGTCGTGTAAAATTCGGGATCTGGGACGAATAATACTGTTTTTATTTATTCAAGAAAAAAACATCGCCAAAAAGCTTTTATTCTATTTTGAGTAGTTAAGGAACACAATGTTTAAATGTTTTACGATAATTTTCTAAACAGTTTAATTTTACACATAAATACAATAAAAATACAATCGGAAAAGTATTCACAGTGTACACGCATCTTAATCGCTCCGAACAAACATTCAAAAATATATGGTTTATAACCCATGAAACACAAAGTAAAAAGTTTTAGCAGTATTTACAGTGAAGGATTTCAATTTTAAACTAACTTATACACGAAGAAATATTAATAAACATTTGTGATCTAATAATAAAGTGAAATGACAGTTGAACAATTGAAGTGATCATTCACCATTAACAGTGAACACAACAATAAACAATTATTATTATTTCTAATCAGCTCGCTACCTATTATAGTCCGGTATTTTCACGGATCACCTCACGGTCTTCGTGGTTCAGTGGCATAAACGGCTGACCAAGTTTTCGCAGACATTTCGGACGAACTCGGTTCGAATCCTACTGAAGCCGACAGAATTTTTTTATTTTTAAAATAAAATTCGTACATTTTATTTATAATTTAAATATATCCGATCATCGAACCATTTTACAAAATGAATAACAAGAAGAAACAAACCCAAAAAAGGCGCCCTCTAGCGACTCAGAAGAAGAAGATACAATGACTAATAAAATGATCAAATGCATCGAAAAAAAATTTAATGAATTAACCAATCAACTTATGAAATCTTTTAATGAACAAATAAAAGAACTTAAGAAGTCCGTCGAATTTTGCTGTGAGAAATTAGACGAATATGAAGAAAAAAACAAAAATAAAGAAATACTGATTAAACCACTTCAAGCTGAAAATAAAGAAATAAAACTACACATTAATAAAATAGAGCAAAATGAAAAACAAAACAATATTGAAATACAGGGTGTTCCTTTTAAGGAAAATGAAAATATCACAAATGTATTTAATAATATAATAGACATACTCAAATGTGATAAAAAAACGATTAACGTGTCAAATATTTTCAGAAGCAAATATAAAAACCCGATGAACAAAAATACTGCGATTGTAGTATCTCTACAAAACAAAGAAAGTAAAGACGTAATTATAGCACATAAAAAAAATATGGTATTTTATACGCAAAAAACATAAATTTTGAAGAAAACAACACAATATATATTAACGAACAACTGACCCAATTTAATAAACACCTACTATACCTAGCTAAATCGTCAAGACTTGGGTACAAATTTATATGGGCAAAAAATGGAAAAATATGGATGAGAAAAAACGAAACATCTCCAATCTTACTCATAAGAACGCCAGAAGACATCCCTTCCGAATAAAGGATAATAAAACCACATAGCAAACTACTATCCACCTTTCAAAATGTCAGAAGAAAACTATATACACGAAAATTATAAATTTAAAAATCCATGTGAACTAAATCACCTATTTAAAAATGTTAATTTCTCCATCTTAAACATGAATATTAGGAGTATAAGGAAAAACTTCGATGAGCTCTGTGTACTTATTAATAATCTAGATTTTTCTCCAAGCATAATTGTTTTAACTGAAACTCAAATGAAACAAGTAATTCCATATAACTTACCAGAATATACAACAATTTCATCTGCCTGTAAGCATACTGGTCATGATGGAGTTACTGTTTTCTGTCATAATACTCTGAAAAATGTTGCCACTGAATTTATTGAATTTAAAACAGCCAATGCAATAAAAGTAACTTTTTGTCAAAACAACTATAAATATCATATTCTAGCCATATATAGATCCCCTTCATTAAATGATTTTTTATTTGTAAAAGAACTAAAAACTTTTGTTAGTAAACTTGATAGAAACAATTTCACTTTTTCCATTGTGACAGGAGACATTAATATAAATATTAATGATAATAATACAAATGTGAATTGTCAAAATGAGTATCTTGATTGTTTATCTAGCTCTGGACACATGTCATACATTAACTCACCAACAAGAGTAACCTTAAGTCACTCGGCATGTTTAGACCACATATTTGTCAAGTCGCACAAGGCGGTTAATATCATTTCTTCAATTCTTGAAACAAATATCACAGATCATTACCCGACCTTTTATGGACATCATTTCAAAAATACTCATCTAAACCGAAATTCTGAAAATCTAGAAAAAGTAGACATTGATTATGAAACTCTAAACTCTTTACTTCGGTCAGAAAACTGGGAAAATGTGATATCAACAGAAAATCCACATCTCGCACTAGACAATTTCTATAAAACTCTGAGGGATCATACTCTAAAAAGTGAAAGTAAAATAGTTGTCACTAACAATAAATATAAAAAAATTAAGCCTTGGATAACAGTTGGGTTAATTATATCAATTAAACAAAGAGATAAATTATATAGAGAAATGTTTAAATATCAAATAGATTGCCAAAAGAATAATATACTCAATAGGCTGATACGAAACTGCAAAAAGAAATACTATAGTATACAAATTGAAAATGCCAAAAATAATACTAAAAAAACTTGGAATATTATAAATGAAATTGCCAACAAAAAAAGTATGTCTTCAAATATTGTAAATGAGGTTATAATAAATAATGAAATAATAACTAACAAATCGACCATTGCAAAAAGCTTTAATAACTATTTTACAAATGTAGTAGACGTAGTTCTTGTATCATCCGGCATTAATGTTAATGATGCTTATATGGAGACATCTCCTCAATTAGATTCAAATAATGAATCAATTAACTCTATAGAATATTTTTCGCCTGTTACATTTAATGAAATTGAAAAATATATTGTTAACCTAAAACCATCCAACTCTAAGGGAAATGATGGATTATCTTGTGATACGTTAAAAAAAATAAAACAACATGTCCTAACTCCATTGCAACATATTTTTAATTTATGCCTCAAAAATGGTCATTTTCCAGAGCAATTTAAAATCTCCACTATAATACCTATTCATAAATCTGGAGACACGAATAAATTAGACAATTATAGACCAATATCTCTTGTTTCAAATCTCTCGAAAATATTCGAAAAATGCATCAAGTCTAGAGTCATTGAACACTTAGAAAAATATAAAGTTCTATCGAAAAACCAATACGGCTTTCGTAAAGACCTAAGCACCGAGGATGCGATATATGAATTGACAAAAAAGATATACTCATCTATCGATAAAAAAAAGAAATGTCTTGCCATATTCCTAGATTTAAGAAAAGCTTTCGACACCGTAAATCATAATTTACTCATTACAAAAATAAATCAACTAGGCTTCAAAAAAGACACTCTAAAACTACTCTCTAACTATCTTACAGACAGAACACAAAAAACAAAAATTGGGAATAATTATAGTTCAGAGTCAAAGATAAAAAATGGAGTTCCACAGGGAACTGTGCTTGGCCCGATTTTATTCTTAATTTATATTAATGATTTATGTAATTTTGTAATCCCTGGTAAAATTGTTTCTTACGCAGACGACACGGCAATAATAGTGGATGGTAATCATTGGAAAGAAACTTTTTCGAAAGCAACTGATTGTATTTCACTGGTTTCAACATGGCTAAAATACAACAAACTCGTTTTAAACTATAGCAAAACATTTTACTTACCTTTTTATAAAACCATTAACAATAAACCTACAGACAACCTTAAAATTAGAATCCATAATACTAGTTGCAATCAAGAAATGTGCTTCATGTGTAACGAACTCACTAATGTCGAAAATATAAAATATTTAGGAGTATCAATAGATATAAATCTTAATTGGAAATCACATATTAATCAAATCACTTCTAAATTAAGATATCTGACCTACATATTTTATAGACTTAAGGAAGTACTAAACATTGAAAAATTGAAAATGATCTACTTTTCCCTGGTGCAATCATCAATCACTTATGGCATTATAGGATGGGGTGGTGCACTTGATACATTTATTAAGCCTCTACAAATAATTCAAAAACACATAATTAAAGTCATATATAACAAACCTAAAACATTCTCGACCAACTTATTATACAAAGAAACTAAAATATTTAATATACGTAAATTATTTATATTACAAACTTTGAAATATGTATTCAAAAACAAAAATAATTTCGAAATAAATGAAAACAGAATGAGCAAAAGAATAAATAATATATTTTACACCCCACAAACCAATAATAAATTATTGCAGACACATAGCAGTTTCATTGGTCCTCGTTCATTTAACCTTCTACCACTACAAACTCAAATGATAAATAAAATGATAAAATATGTAAAAGAGGTAAAATTATGGTTGAATAATGTAGATATTGAAACGCTTTTTCTATAAATTTATCCATCCTACTACATCTCACTTTCTATAATTTTCTTAACTGTAGTACAATATGTTTTCTGTTTATTTTTTTATAATAACTAAAAAAAAAAAAAAAAATCAAAAACCATTTTTTTCCATATTTTAATTTTATTTTTATAATGGCTTAAAAAATCCTTTTTCACTTCTTCTACCTATGTAATACTAACTTTTTATACTAACTTTATATTTTATATGTTTTTTAAGTTTATTTTATACTTTGAGTACTTTGAAATATAATTTTGTTTTAATATTACCCACACTCAGGCAGTGCCTTAGTGGGTTTTCATTTCTTGTTAATACTATTTGTTATTATATATTATGTTATTATATGTATACTATTTGTTATTATACATTATATGTACAAAGAAATGAGAATAAATAAAGTTAAAAAAAAAGAAAAAAAAAAGGGGTTTGAAAGAAGGACATTTTGATATTTAAAGCAGTTTTAGACCTGATACAAAATACTCGATTATTTCAAAGGCAAATATGTCTTCCACTCGCATAATTAAAGCATCTAAAATATTTCTAAGCGATCTAATTCAAAACACACGATTTTGCATTACAGTAGAGTTGAGTAGAGAATCATCTTCAGTCCTTTCCAGGAACACTGAGATATTAATTTTATTTCCTGTCTCTCCTTCTGTCCGTGTAATTATGGTTCAATAAACACGGATTTGCTATGAATTTAAATGAAATTTTCAAAAATGGTACTGATTGTGCGAAGAATTCAGACAAGCGATAAGTGCCTACCTATAATACGGTAATGCGCATTTTCATCCCGCGACAAAATATCTAGTAATTCTTCTACCTTCATAAATTTGATCTTCTTACAATAATTTATTATTAGAAAATGTCAAGTTTGTGCCTGAGCCTGCATCCTTCTTTCACTGTTCCGAGAGTAATCAATGTTCCTTCTGGTAACCTACAATTCTCAGTATCTCAAGTTTCCTTTTTCCTAAGGTTTTACTACAAAGATCACTTGAATATGAGTCTTGGGTCAGCAGCTTCATTGATATTTAAATGTAACATTGCCAACAAAGCTCCAATCAACGCCATTATTTTTTATCGAGGTCGTTATAATTGAATTGCTGTTCTTCGAAGCTGATCACATCCCCTTCGTCCCCCACGCCCCCTTCCCCTCTCGCGTTTCAACTCCTCCTCCTCCATCTTCCCTCTTCTCATTCTACTCCCCCCCCCCTTCCCTCGTTCTGCGAACACCCCTCCTGAGTTCCCTCCCCCCTCCCGTATTTGCCTACCCCTCCCGCAGATCCCCCTCCCGAGTTCCCATCCCCCCTCCGTAGTTCCCCGCCCTCCCGGGTTCCACTCCCCCCTCCTGCATTCCATACATTCCTTCCCGATTCATTCAATTTTTTTATACAAATTTCATGATGCCACAGCTCGTATATGTTATTCTGATGTGTGAGCTATATTAAGTTTCATTAAAATCCATTCGGTAGTTTTTGCGTGAAAGAGTAACAAACACACGTAGATTCGTTTTTTTATATTATGGCTGTCCGATGGCATACGATCTAATGCCATGTTGAACATTTTTACTAACTTTGCAGTTCTTGGATAGTGGTTCGATTCACTTTTGGATTACGAGCACAACGCCTTTCAACTTCCGTATCTTGATTGCCCATAAAACGCTAGCTTTTTCCCGCGGCTTCGCTCGCATGGTATTAGGGATATTCCCACTCCGCCTCCTCCATCTTCCCTCTCCCCACTCCACTCCCCCCATCCCCCCCGTCATTCCATCCGGCATTATAGGATGGGGCGGTACATATACAAATCAAACAAACAATTTACATATCACAAAAACTAATAATAAAAACAATTTAAAAAAAACTCTACTCATATTCATCAGAACTGTTATTCAAACAATTTAAGGTCAGAAAATTAAGTGCGTTATACTTTTATCACGCAACATTACAAATTTATAAAGATAATATTCAAAATAAAGTTGCACCCTTCAAAAATAACAGAAATCTTAGACAAACATCAATACTTCCTATTCCAAAATGTAAAAAAACAATAGGACAGTTAAATCATAAATATCTCGGAGTTAATTTTTTTTATTCACTACCTGAAAAAATCAGAAACATGAACAGTAACATAAAAAAATTTAAAACTCAGCTTAAAACTTATACTGAAAATTTGAACTGAATAAAAAATAATAAATTGAACCAATATAATAACACCCCCCATACACACAAGCCCTGCTTATTTACATCAAATACATGTATTATGTAATTAATTATTGTAAAAAATATATTATAATTTATGTATCTTTTTGTAAATAAAAAAAAAATAAAAAAATTCCCCTTCCCCTCCCTCACCCCTCCTTCCAACCCTACCCCTCACCCCTCCTCCTTCCCCCCACCCTCCAACACCCTCCCCCTCCTTTCTTCCCTCCCACTCTCCCTCCACCAACCCCCTCCGGCCTCCACCCCACCCTCCCCCTCCTCCCAATTTTCACTGTAATAATTCGTTAGATGTCACCACAGGACACCACCATGTACCTTCTGTGATAATTTGTAACTACTGGATTTGCAAATGTACTGGTAAGTTTAAAGTAATTTTAAATACAAATTATAATTATAATAAAATACTTAGTTTTTACCACTTTTATTATTTAGAAAAACTAACATGTTTCGTGAGCAACGCTCACTTCTTCAGGGTTTTTATTGATACTAATCATAAATAATAGACATAGAAAATGGTGTCAATTGAAAAAGAATATACAAAGACAATGGTATCAATGGAAATATGAGAGTGGGTAGAGGAGAGAGGGGCAATGGGGGACAATTTACAAAGGGAACAGGTTTAATATGGAGTCATTTAAGAACAATTTTTGATTATTATTAATATTCAAATTCGCGTTAACACTCTTTCGGATTTCTAAAATTTCTATATCCAACTGAATGCCATTGACATTACAATGTATTAATTCTATTCCACTATCGAAGTTAAAGGAGTGACTGGTTTCCACCAAATGGTTGGCAAACTCCGAGAAACTGTTATTGTTTAAAGATTTCATATGTTCTTTAATCCTTATTTCGAAGTTTCTCGAAGTTTTACCCATATAAAAGAAACCACAATCATTACACTTCAATTTATAGATTCCAGATTTTTTTCATTTTTGAATCTCTATCTTTATTATTTACAATGTAATTTTTAAGTTTGTTATTTGCATAAAATACAGCAAGTATTTTATTTGGTACATTCTTTGTTAAGGAATTAGAAATTTTATTATTAAAATACATAATTGCATTGTTGGTTTTTGTAAACAACAAAAGTGGTAAAAACTAAGTATTTTATTAATTTGAATTAAAACGGTGCCACAAAATAAGTTTGCTGTGTTAAAATAAGTAATATTAAATAAATACATAAACGAAGCATGCAACTTTGATTGACCAATAATTTACTGGTAAATTATCTCTTTTTGTCTTGATCATTTAGATCGGTATGGTCCAGTCTTCTGTTCTGTTAAAGACCCAGGGCCGCATTTACGCACAAGCTATCAAAGGGGTCCATTCTACAAATTGGTTGCTCAGCAGATTGGATGCATTTTACTAATGAAGAGATAATTTTAGAAGCTCAAAACTAAGTTGGAAAATTTATGTGTCAACGACGTAGACGTAGACGATCAATTATGAAATGAACTGATTCAGTCCAAGGCTTTTTACCACGAATTTCAAAAAGGTGAGAAAAATGAAAAGTCGTTGGTGAGAGAGGGGAGAATCTTAACTTTGGGTTCTTAATATGGCGATATTAATACAATGTTAATAAACCGTGACTTCTTTCTATGTTTGCATATACACATGCGAGCGTGGCTCGGCTCATGCTTTTGCAACGCCCATGTTTGCAAATGTAAATGCAGCGTATTATTATGTAATGGAATCCAACTGCTCGACAATACAAGCAATTCTAGACGATCAAATGCTTCATTTGTTCATCTTTTAAAGCATATTGATCATACTTTAAAAGATATTGTATTTTTAATTCACCATTTCACCACGTGTATTATTTTTATAGTTTGGTATAAATTGAATATCCACTTTTTTACATTAGCTCCACACAGGAGGCCCCGAGGAAAATAATTCCCTGCAGGGTCTATGTCATCTTTGGAGATGCTGTGTGGACAGTCTTTTTAGGAAAGGAAGGAGAGGAAGTTCTGGGAAGGAAAACGATATTAGGGGCGGGTAGGAATCTAGGGGTCAGTGAGTCCAGGATTGAATCCATCCCTGCCATTGCGGTGCAAGGCGATGTTCTGAGAGTTTACCCTTGGTACACGAAAGGAATTCCTGTACCATTTATGTGTGACTTCTTATCATTTTTACCAATGTTTTTTTAAATTTTATTATATGCTTTTATTACGCTTCGGTTATGCTTCATCTCGAAACGAGTCTCCAGTTCTCCGCGTCAAGCTGGATTTTATATCTCAATTTACCACTAATATCAAACATATATCCGGACACCAGAATACCGTCGCGGATACTCTTTCTCGGATCGAAGAGATCAACAATCTACAGCTCTTCTACTGTCGACTACGGACGAATGTGACAAGCGCAGAGTTGCCACCGTAGGAAATGTTAACCGTTTTGAAAAATACAGATTCGTAGTTCCTACACATTTTTTCGTTGTATTATATTTTCTTTAATGTTTTAGTTTAGAAATATTTAAAATAACTGTGATACTTAACTTATAGACTTTGAATGAAAAAGCCCATTAGGGAGTGTAATAAATAAATAAATAAATTTCATGAACTTCTCAATACGGTACAGAAAATTTTTTCACAATTTAATAATAAATGTAAAATCTTTCTTTTTAGGTTTATCCTTAGAAAAAGTGCTCTGAAATGGGATCTTTGCAGGTAAATTTTCAGAATATTTAACTTTGGATTATGGATTTAGTATTTAGGGTTATGGCTGGAACCAGATTCCTGGTAGGGGCCGCTACACAGGTTCAGCTTCGCGGCCTACAGATCCTAAATACGGCCCTGTTAAGACCTTTGATTTTATAGCTCGTTGGAGTTACGCGTTTGCTCTTAGGATTCGCTTGAAGGATAAAAAGTCAGGATTACTTATCGACGGGGTAAGTGAAATGCATTCTGAAGGCTACAACATTATTTCTAGTAGAGCGTGCTTCATAAAACGAATACACGTTTCGAGCCGAAGAATTAAATATTTTTCTCACTAACTTCTGACCTTCTAATATAATTCCAAAGCCTCTATTCTTTGGTGTTAGTAGAGCAGTGACCATTGAAGTTATAAAATATTTGCATTTAATCATTAAACGCACTAATTTAGGTTGTGGGTTTATCACTCTGTGAGTATTCTTAATATAATATTTTTATGGAAAATTATTTTAGTGTCATTTTCAAAATTGGTACAAATGTGCCCGTGATTTATCATTAATAACATGCATTTATCATTTAATTAAACATTTTTTTTAATTATAGCACACTGCGCAGGCAGAAATTCAGTTCCAATTTTGAAAATGAGAATTAAAATATTTTTTGATAAAAATATTTTAATTCTCATTCAATGAAAAAAAAACAATAAAATAATGTTAATGTCTATGATATTGTCTTCATTAAATAGATAATTTTATGCCATTTTGTTTAAATATCATTTCGGGCATATGAGCGCCACGGCTAGCTCGAATGAAGCGCTATCGTGAAGTCCAATTTTCGACAACTTTATCGAGCAACTGGGGCCATATATCGGCAACAACACGGCAAATGTTGACTTCCAAACAGCCCAACGTGTCTGGCTTATCAGCATAGTCTAGTGACTTCACATACCCCAAAGAAAGTAATCTAATGGTGTGAGATCACACGGTCGTGGAGGCCACTTCACAGTTCCATTACGTGAAATTATGCGCTCACCAAATATTTCCCGCAATAAATTAATGGTGGCATCCGCCGTGTGGCATGTTGCGCCATCTTGTTGAAACCACAGCTCTGTCACATCAATGCCATTCAACTGAGATACGAAGAAGTCAGTGATCATGGTTCTGTAGCGCTCTCCATTGACCGTAACATTCTGGCCATATCTGGATTTACAAAATAAATTTGCACAATTTGCAAGCGCTGTTCTGACATCAGTCTACGAGTATTCATGGTGAAATGGCAAAACGTACTGAATACAAATCAACTGCCAACTGTCAAATTGACAGTCTGTAGAAAAAATGTTGCCAGTTTAAAAACCAAACATCTAAAAACAACAAGTTGTCGAAAATTGGACTTCACGATTGCTTTCCATACGAGCTAGCCGTGGCGTTCATATACCCGAAATCATATTTAAACAATATAGGCATAAAATTATCTATTAAATAAAGCCAATATCATAGACATTAACATTATCTTAATGGGTTTTTTTTTTTCATTTTGAATGTGTATACCTCAAAAAAAACACCCTTTATTATAGTTAGGTACTTCATCGCTTTTCTGAATTCTTCACACAATAATAATAAAAAATAAAAATCCTATTTGTAAGCGTTTGTAAAGGTAATTTCATAAAAATTCTACAGCCCTAAAGAGTCCCAAACTCTCCAGTCTTTCAAAATATATATCAACTCCACTTTTGCCACTGAAAAGTAAATGTTATACCAATAGTGACGGGGGTAACAAATGTAAAGTTTTAAATATAATATCCTCCGCTTGCAAAGCCGTATCTTCTCCTTTAATAAATTTAATAAACTTTCAATAAACTTTAAAAAAAAATCTAATTAAAGTGTGTTTATCGAAAATAACCTGCCAGGTAAGTATGTTTCTGTATCCATTTGTGAATACTAAAATAAGATAGAACCTAAGAATACTTTAAAAAATTATACAGCGCCCTTGACATGATTTTTCACAAAAAGGGCGGTCTACAAATTATCCATTTATTATTATTATAATAAGAATCAATTTTGAAGACGACACTTAAACACAAAACAAATTTAACCAGGGTTATCCAGGACACACCGACAATCGAAATTAGTAGTTTTCGATCTCGATTAGAGATTCGATCATTGTTGTAGGACAGCAATGTGAAGTTACATGATGTTGGTGAACCTCCGATAAGAGTTTCTAACCGAAATGGTGTGACAGGAGGTCTTCCAATTATAATCATTGCTCTATGTGAAATTGGTTGATGCTTTTGTTATAAAAATGATATTACATATTTTCAGCTATGAATCGTAGGCTCGTAAAAAAAACTTTTTGGAAATCACATCTTTTCAAAGACATAAAGAAATCATCCCTTTGTTTAGAATACAATTTTTAATGTTCTCGAAAGTTGTCTTAACAGAAGCAAATTCCTGTGATATCTTGAACGAGACCATTCCTTTGTTAAGAATATTATGAACTAAATATACAATTTGGCTGTCCTGAAACGGGTATCCTTCCCAGTTGGACAGACAAAGTATCAATTTGTTAATGTATTGTAATATATATGCATATATAAATACATAAATGTGAAAAACCCGGTGGGCACAGAAATTTTTTAATGATTAATTTGTGTTGTTTCACAATTTATCGACAGAAAATAATACGTATAGTAAAAATAATAATACGTATAGTTTAGAATGCGTTGAAAGCATCTCCGAGAATTTTTCTATTTTTTCCTTCCCTTTACCTCCTAATTAGCAAAGGAAAAATAAAACTCATATTACAAACCTTAACAAACATTTTTCACTTAACCTTGTTTTTAAATAGATTTTTTTGTCTTTGTATTTTAAAAGCTTAAAAATAAATAAGTATTAAACATTTGTGGCACTTTTCAAAGCCGTAGATACTTTCAGAATAGCCCTGGTGAAAGACCACCATTCGGAATAGATAAATTGCTTGAAATGGCTTTAGCCGTGCTTGGTGACCAGATGTGAAGAGACGGATACTCTCCCACTACCTGATTTCGTTTAACTAACCTATATTTTTATTAGTTTTGAGGGAGCGGGAGACAGAAATGAAAGTCGTCATGTCGAAGTGGTGAGTCAGTCGTTTATTGGGCTACGTAGCAGATGGTCGGTGGTCGGTAACAAGATGTAATGCGGAGTGCCGTAGATGATGCTGCAGGCGTACGGAGGTGGAGATGGTGTGGTGAAGGTCAGCGAGTTGCTCGACACCATGGCGGTGGAGATGACCTATCTTCCAGGCCGTTGCTCGACGCTTTGAATCGCGGAGATGAACGGTGTGTGGCTCGGTGAGCTGAGCCACCAGCAGGTAGTCCTGGCGAGGCGGAGCGTGTTTCCATGGCAGCGAAGCACAGTGAGGCTTCGGGGTGCCATGAAGTGGTGAGCTGATCCCTTGGACTGAAGGTGACGCAAGCCTTGTAAGTCGCGGGATGAAGCTGATCTCTGGAGCTGAAGACACGGTGGGCCTTAGAGCTGAGACGTGGTGATGGACCTCGAGGAAGCTGCCCTGGAGCGTAGCGATACCATGTAGGAGCACTTGTTACATGTTGAGATGTTGGCCGACGATTAATGTGAGACTGAACTGCAGCGGGCGAGCGATCGGCTGCTTATATAGCCGCGGTAGAGTAACTACCTCGCGGTAGGTAATACGAGCCTCTTCGGCAGTTGACGAGAATATTCGGCGCCGTACAGATATTGTACGGTGCTGTCTCGAGACCTTTCTAGGCGGGGGCGATATTATTATCGTCGGGCTGGCACGGGAGGCGAGAAAGTACATCGCGGCCAGTATAGGTACGAAGGTACCTAGGCAAGTAGGTTTGCCGATGGGCGCGAATATTAGGAGATGTTTCTCGTATGTTCTTTTGATGGCAAAGATAATAATGATGTGTCGCCACAGTTTTGTCGTATGTTCTCATAAAATTACTAATAGTTTTGTAATAATATTTTTATTTTATTTTAATTTTAAATAGACGTAAAATATTTAGTTGTCCTCTCCTAAACACAAGCAGCTGCTTTATTAGGAGAGTGATTGAAATATTGTTGTTTTATTATGTTGTAAAATTGTAACTTTAATAAATATTTCAATAAAAAAAATTAAAAATACCCCAATTTGGGAGGCGGGTATAGCTACCGCCGCCCCGGGAACCATTTATTGGATAACCAATATTCCAGCCGTAGGTTTACTGCCAAATGGTTTACTACGGTTGGTGTCTTAGCATGGGTGCCAGGGACGATGTTTGTTCATGGGATGAGGTTTGTCTAGGTCTCAGCGACGAATGCCCACCTACTACGTGGCGGGCTAGATCGGGAGAGGCAGGTTGAGGGAGACTTAACCTTAGCATGAGTCTCTCGATCCATCGCCTTGCACCGCAGTGGGAGGGATGGATTCACATGGCCATCCCTCCTGGACACATTGACCCTTAGATTCCTATTCACCCCTAATACATTCCTTTCCTTCTTTCCTTCCTAGAACATTTTCTCCTTCTTTTCCCTCTAAAACACCCTCCACACAGCACCCCTAAAGATGACATAATTCCTGAGGTATTTTTTTCCTCGGGGCCCCCTGTGTGGAGCAAATGTAAAGAAAAATTGGGGTTGCCCACCGGCTCCAGGCAGTTGGGACTCTTGCGTGGCCCTCAGGTAGCTAAAACTAACTAACTAATTAATCATCACGCCGTTTCCCCGCAGGGGTAGGCAGAGAGGACGGACCGCCAAACAACTCGGCCTTGGCACACACTCTTTGCCTCACTCACATTTATAAATCGTCTCATACATTCTCTTCTATTACTCTGACTTTTAACATGGCCCGACTCAAGTATCTGATTCAATTGGTCATGCCATGTCTTCCTCGGGCGTCCCCGACTTCTTCTACCATTCACATTTGCGTCGTAAATTCTTCTAACACTACTTTCTTCGTTCATTCGCTTTACATGCCCAAACCATCTGATGGTCCCTTTCTTAATCTTACTCATTATGCTTACACCAGCCTTACATTCTTTGCGAATATCCACATTTCTCACACGATCATACATTGTTTTACAACACATACACCTCAGGGATCTCATTTCGACAGCATTCAGTTTATTTTTTATAGTAAGCTGCCAAAACAATTTTTATTCCATGTATGAATGGATAATGGGTAAAGTCCAAAAAGCCAAAACTGAACAAAAAAAACTAACATAATAAATAACAACTTAAAATGTCGACTAAAAAAACGACAAAATATAAAAACATAACACGGCTCCATTTCCATACTTATTTTCGTGAAACCGTTTTATTAAAACCCGTTTTCTACCCACGTACCTACCGAAAACTACTGTGGGTAGAAGGTGGAAATATTTCTCATCTAAAAGTTCTGAGCATAAATCATTTCAATTTGGTAGGCGGGTATGGGTACCGCCGCCCTGGGAACCATTTATTGGATGACCAACACCTCTGCCACAGGTCACCCCAAGTGGTTCGCTACGTTTGGTGACTTAGCAGGGGTGCCCGGGTTCTTGGGGTAATGTTTGTCCAGGTCTTGATGGCGGGTGCGTCGGCCCACCTTCTGCGTGGCGGGCCGGATTGGGAGATGCTGGTTGAGGGAGACCCTTTACAACCGGTTACCACTGTCCGGGCCGCTCGGTAGTACAGGGGCCCGACCCTCAGGCTCACGACTGAGGGTGGGCTGCCCCATCAACGAGTGCAAAAACCCCGCCGCTGCTGTTGTGCCGGTTCGTGACCGGAGGGGACCCAGCAGTAGCGTTTGGGGCGCATTGGGCGACCTCTCCAGCCGGACTCTCCCTGCCCATCGCCTTGCACCGCAGTGGGTGGGTTGGATACATACGTCCGTCACTCCTGGAAACTCTGAACCCCAGCATCCTACCCACCCCTTATACCTTTTCCCTCCCAGACCTTCCTTCCTCTCATATCAAAAAAACAAAAAAAAAACAAAAATTAAAATCATGAACTTGCAACCTACAATAATTAACGTCATTACAGCGGCGAGACGTAGGCGTCCCCGGTGCGGGCCAAAACTGTTGGTGAATTACACCAACATTCGCGGCCTGCACACCAATTTAAACTCTGTCCACCACCACCTTTTTTCTCAACGCCCAAACCTTCTCTTCCTGTCTGAAACTCAGATAGCTGAGACTGTAGACACCTCCTATCTGGACTGCCCGGGCTTCACCCTCGCAGGCAAGTTCAGACCTAAAGGAGGTGTCTGTCTCTATAGTCGAGCTGACGTCAACTGTGTGCGACTGCTGAATCTGGAAAACTCCAGATTCGACGTAATGTGGGTACGCGTCAATCTTGCCAGTACGGTAAGATTCTACGCGTGTTTATACCGCTCACCGAACCTGAGCGAATCAGACACGTCCGAGCTCTTCAAACACTTAAGCGACACTATTGATGACCTCTTGCCCCGCTACCCTACGGCAGAGTTTGTGGTCCTGGGGGACTTCAATGTTCATAACGAACCTTGGTTGAAGTTCTCAGGATCAACAGACTCGGCTGGACGCCAAGCGGAATCCTTTGCCCTTTGCTACGGATTGGAGCAAATGGTTCAGGAGCCTACAAGGGTTCCTGATGTCCAGACTCACCGTTCCAATCTGTTAGACCTATTTTTAACTACTGTGCCACACGGTTACAGGATTGAAGTCACAGCGCCTTTAGGATCGTCCGACCACTGCCTGGTGACGACATCAATCCCTGTAAACTTCAGACCACCAAACGAGAGGCTGAAGAGAA
Organism: Limnephilus marmoratus; assembly: GCA_917880885.1. Lineage (NCBI taxonomy): Eukaryota > Metazoa > Arthropoda > Insecta > Trichoptera > Limnephilidae > Limnephilus > Limnephilus marmoratus. The sequence continues at coordinate 20,510,750 of OU862919.1, read as the reverse complement.
AAGTGAGGCACTATAGGTCAGCAGATTGGTTCGGTCTGCGGGCACATTTCAATGCTTTTCCGTGGTCAGCTGTCTGTTTTCGGACTTCGGATCCCTCAAGATGTGCCCAGGAAATTGGTGAAGTCATCACATCCGCGATGGATGGCTTCATCAAATCTACTGTTAAGGAAACTGGTGTAGGCTCAAAGCCGTGGTTCAGTCGACAATGCGCTGAAGCAGTGCGACGAAAAAACGCGGCTTACCGAGCCTACAACACATCTAGAACATCCGAAGACAGAACAGCTTACAACAAAATGGCAAAGGAAACCAAGAGAATCATAAATAGGTCAAAATTCGAGCACGACCAGCAGATCAGCAGAAAGCTGACTGCATGCCCGCATGGCAGCAGGCAATTCTGGTCACTTGCGGGCTCAATAGGTCGCAATTTCTGCAAATCCAGTCTGCCACCTCTTACCAGACCTGACGGCTCACTAGCAAACACCGCCACCGAAAAGGCTAACTTACTAGGTAAAATGTTTGCGGATAACTCAACCCTCGATGACCAAGGTGCTGTCCCGACGTCGGTTCCTCACTGCGGTTTTCATATGAAAAAGCTGAGGATCCGGCATCGGGAAGTACTCCATGTTTTACGAGGGCTTGATGTTAATAAAGCTAGTGGGCCCGACGGAATACCTGCCCTGGTATTGCAGAGGTGCGCTGCAGAAATAGCTCCAATTTTGACGAAGCTTTTTAAACTGTCCCTGAAGACTGGCTCTGTGCCCTCTGGTTGGAAAAAAGCGGTTATCCATCCTATTCCAAAGAAGGGTGACCGCTCCAACCCGGCCAACTACCGCCCCATAGCGATCACATCAGTTCTGTCTAAGGTGATGGAACGTGTGATCAACGACAAACTGCTCACATACCTCGAGAAGAACAAAATTATCAACGACCGTCAATACGGATTCCGGCGGAACCGCTCGTGCGGTGATCTTCTCGCGTATGTGACGCATGTTTGGGGGCGATGCCTGGAACGTTTCGGTGAGACCCAAACGGTTGCACTGGACATCTCCAAGGCCTTTGACCGGGTTTGGCACCGAGGACTTGTCAACAAACTGCTTTCTTACGGACTTCCCGCATCCTTGTGTACGTGGATTGCCGACTTCTTGAGGGGGAGGTCGATTCAGACGGTAGTCGATGGTTTCACCTCTTCCTCACACTCGATAAATGCTGGCGTCCCGCAGGGATCGGTTCTGTCTCCAACTTTGTTTTTGTTGCACATCAACGACCTTTTGTCATGTGCACCAATTCACTGTTATGCGGATGACAGTACAGTTCATGATAGCTTTTTGTTTGACAAGCCCCCAAAGGGCTCACAAACTCCAACAGCTCGTAGGGCTTTGAAGCAAAGAATGGACGGCTACCTCGAAAGTGTTTTCTCTTGGGGTAAAAATAATCTCGTTGAATTTAATGTTTCAAAGACCCAATCTTGTCTGATTACGTCCAAAAGGGATCGAAATGAAAATCTAGTCTCTTTCAACGGAAGCAATCTTCCGAACAGGCCCTCCATTGATATGCTTGGTGTAACCCTAAGTGACCAGCTCAGGTATGGGGGCTCCATTGAAGCCAGAGTAAAGCTAGCCTCCCAAAAACTGGGCGTACTGTACAGGGCCCGCAGATACTTTAATAGTACACAACTGCTAACCTTGTACAAATCACAAGTACGCCCCACGGTTGAATTTGGCAGCCATCTCTGGTCTGGAGCTCCAAAATACCTGAAAAATACCCTCGACTCTGTGCAGAAACGGGCGGTCCGTTTGATAGATTCTCCCATCTTAACAGACGGATTGCAATCTTTAGAGCACAGGCGTCGGGTGGGAATGCTATCCTTGTTCTACCGGTATTACAATGGAAGATGCTCCGAGGAACTAGCATCATTGATCCCTTCGGCACCGGTGCATAGTCGGGAAACACGCCAAACGCGTGCCCAACATTTGTACACGGTTGACATTTGTCACATGAGAACGGGTCGTTTCTTCGACTCGTTCTTGTGTTCAACAGCTCGGCTGTGGAATGATTTGCCGGCCTCTGTGTTTCCTCCTTCCTACAACATGGGTCTCTTCAAGACCAATGTTCATTCCTTCCTCTCCTCAAAAAGACCCTCCACACAGCATCCCAGATGACATAGGCCCTGAGGGAAATTATTTTCCTCAGGGCCTCCTGTGTGGAGTTAATGTAAAAAAAAAAAAAAAAAAAATTCAATTTTTGTCAAGTTTGTTAGTCGTTGAGTCGTTGGGGCCAAAGCGTCGGGTTTCCTCCGAGGCATCCAAGGCGCGTCCAATTCTTTGCTTGCTAAGTCTTCCATCGTTGCACAAGCAATTTTTTTTAGATTTTATGATGGTTTTATGAGGAGTTCAAACAATGTTTGATTATTTGTAACCCAAGAATGATTGTTTCTCTTAATAACATGTAGGTATTTTGAAATGTTGATGTATCGCTTGTGTAAATTATAAGAAACGTCTCTTCATTTCTCATGTTTTGAGAAAACGGGGTCTCATAATTATTTAACGGATTTTCAAATTTTTTAGCGAAAGCTAAAAATTTTCAGCTGTTTTTTTCTGTAATTAGAAAGATTTTAATTTTTCTCATTGAAAAAATGTTTTACATTAAAATATATTATTTTTTAATACTTGCAAAGAAACATATCAAACAATAATGGTGAAATTAGATAAATAACAGATGTGGTCTTTTAGACCACAAAGTTGGTGAATTTACGGATGTTCTGTGGTTCTTTTGAATCACAATTTTCTCGAAATGAGGCAGAAGATACAAAAAACCAAAATCGTCAATATTCAGATGAACTTCCGACACAGTAACTTACGTTCTGGATTAAGATGATGATGCCGGCAATTTACTTATTTGTGGTTTCGATACATTTACGAGCGTCGGCGTCGCGGCGGAGAATATAAATGCAGCCTTCGTCCAACGCCGTTTAATTGCTCCCAAGACTCGGCGTAGCATACAGCCTCTACGTTTCTATAAAATCCTAGATTAATTAAATAAAAAATAACATCATTGAATAGTTCAAGTGTTTTTTTTATTTAATTTATCACAACTGTTGTAGGTTAATATAACATTTTTACGGTTTTGTATTAAAATCGTTGCAGTATAATTTTATTGAAGTGTTGGGTGTAGAAACATCCTAATCAATTTTAATAAAGTATTGTGAAAGTTTGTGAGATCTCAAAAAATTCTTCCACGTGTTAAAATAATATTAATATTGAATCAAAAGTGCAAATTGGCGAATTAGCTATATATTAACACCTCTACACAGGTAAATAAAAATATTTCAGAATTATGCTTTGTGTTATAATACTAAGTTCGTGCAGGTTAATCATTTTGTACAGACCTTTGCTTGTGCAGTGGTGTACGGGATGGATAAATTTATCTTATTACCGCTCGACGTTTGGCTAATTCAAATTTGAAAACTTCACTGTACACATAAAATATAAAGTTTAAAAGAGGAGGGCAATTGGGAAGGCACGATCAACTGCATACAGTTAACTTAAATAAATAGTTAATATAAATATATATATAGGGGTAGAGGTTGGGGGGAGGGGTGGGTGGAGAGGGAGGGGGGAGGGGGGGTTGATGGGGGGAGGGTGAGGGGAGAGGGAATGTGGAGGGGGAGAGGTAGGGGGTGGGGGGAGGGGAAGGTGGAGGAGGTGGAATGGGAATCCCCTAATACCATGCGAGCGAAGCTGCGGGAAAAAATAGTAATAAATACATTAATACCAGATATGAAAATTAATGCTACAAGTGCCGATGTCAAATTTGAAAATCGATCTGAAATGGAAAATTGTTAGCCGATTTCTTGGCGTACAAAACAACGAAACAATATTTTGATTTCTACATTAGACAGGCCACAACTTTATCAATCTAGAGCAATGGTTCCCAAACTCTTTTGGCCCACGGACCCCGGGGCCAGATGTAACGGAAAATTTACCATAACGGAGCGGGCGGAATGCGATATGGGGTTGAACGGGGTAGGATGGGGTGGGGCGAAACATCCCATCCCATTACGCCCCTCCCCCGACGAAATTTCCATACGAATAAAAATGTGACATAACCTTCAGATCAATTTTTTTTTCCACGGAGCGCCAGAATGATCCTGGCAACCCCTGGGGGTTCGTACGGATCACTTTGGGAACCACTGAACTAGAGCAACTGACATAGGTATTCATATCATTCAAATAAGGGAAATGTTTCTGTACTTTCTGGTACTCGTATAAATCGAACTAGGTGGTTCCTGCCATATTCAAAGAAATACATTGTTTCTCCCTGAATCACCTTTCCCGAGTGTCCCCGTTCTCCTCCCGCGTCCCCGAACTTTAAATTATAAATTATAGTTACTCTGATGTATGAGCTATATTATTGTAAAGTTTCATTAAAATCCATTCAGCAGCTTTTGCGTTAAATAGTAACAAACACACATACATCCATACAAACTTTCGCGTTTATAATATTAGTATGAAAGATAAGTTAAGATTACCATAAACTGACATAGGCACTTCCACCATTAATCCTTATAAATGTGTATAAATTATTGTGGACCTAAACAACGAGTCTCAATGTAAACTGTTTACTTCTATAAGTACTGAAGTGGGATCTAGGTGAAAATAATATTTTTAAATTTAATTATTATACAGTTGATTTATATTTTTAATTAAATTAACATCATTTCGTACCCAGCATCTTTGAGCATTTTAGGGGTAAAAGGGGGCAGCGGGTACCACCATTTTTCATAAATATTTCAACGGTCCTTTTTAAAATGATTTGCCTGTAACTAAGTCGTATTTAAAAAAATATTATTTGTTAATTGACTTTTTTATATTTTCGTCCGTTTTCGATCTTTAAGCCTGACGATTTATGTTCCATTTTTTTTAAATACAATAATATGTCAAATTGTAACTGCTGCTAACTGATTTGTGACCGGTTCATATAATAATTCATTTTTAAAGCTGAAATTTCACAAAAAAAAAAAATATTTTTATTTTCTTAAAAGTAAGACAAACATTCCCATTTTCGAATAACCCGACATTATTGAAAATCTCTCAATACCACCACAGTAAGCGGAAAATGTTTCTTGTGTCGTGATGGAGGACAAAGCCGGTCGAGGAATCGAACACGGGACGCCTAGGTGAGACTTAAACGCGATGCCAACTCAGCTTATGTGAAGAATACCGACTGCTCCCAACGTCCCAACCAAGAGCCAGTGAGACTAGGCTTCCCCAATAATTGGGGTATGCTTTGAGGCTTAAGGTGGTGGAGAGGGAAAGAAGTTGCGAACATAACCTATTCAGATAACCCAACCAGAGGCGGATCGTGACTATTGGTGTGCTAGAGTGTTAATATTTAAAAAAATTGAATTATTGATGTTAGGCGAAAAAAATTTTTTTTTTCGTAAATCGGTTTTTTATATAAAGATCTTCAGGAAATCCGCATGGCACACGGCTGAGCTAAAATTTCCTGAAATTTTTATACAAAAAATCGATTTTCGATTTTTTTTTTCTTTTGACTACAACAATATCATTAGTGCCGTTTTATCTAAATATTAGCACTCCAGCACGTAAAAACGTAAGTCACGAGCCGCCACTGAACCCAACCTAACCTAAACTATTCAGATCTGGTTAGGTTAGGTTAGGTTGAAAAGCCATTTCAAGCAACATTTCGATTCTAAATGGCTGATGTCTTTCACCGAACTGAGGGTGTCTTTCTGTAACATGCCGCCAGTACACATATTATGCATATTATTTTTAATTAAGTAATAGTGATCACAAATTAATGAGGGGGTTCACTGGGGTGAGGTTCGTCCGAGTCTTGGCGGCAGGTGCCTCTGCCCACCAACTGCGTTGTAGACCGGATCTTCTGGAATCTCAAGCAAGACTCTCTCAGTACATCGCTTTGCATCGCAGAGGGAGGGTTGGATTCATATGTCCGTTACTCCTGAACACACTGACGTCCAGATTCCTACCCACCCCTCATACGCCTTTTCTTCCTGAAATTCCTTTTCTTACTTTTCGAAAGCGACCCTTTACACAGCATCTCCAAAGGTGACATATGCCCTGAGGGAAATTATTTTCATCAGGGTCTCCTGTGTGGAGCTAATGTGAGAAAAAATCAAATTAAATTTTACTTCCGCACACCGGGATTTGATTCGCGACCTAAGGATTCGTAGTCAAGTATCGTAATCACCCATCCCTCCGGTTAGATGAGACTAAATAGCACTCAATCGGTAAATAATAATAATTGTGATTGGAGAGTAAAATTAGAATGGGAGGGGTTGGAGTTTTTAGGTCTCGTTTTGATTTTGAAGGTAGTTATTATGGATTATGGTAATTCATTTAAAAATTAGATAAATTATGAATGCATTAGTTGATGCACCACACAGTTAATACCAAATTAATATTCATCCATAAAGAAAATTAAAAAAGAAGAAAAAAGACGCTTTCAGTATTAAAACCAAAACAGATACAGGATATTTCCATCCTTTGCTATTGAATACAGAATTAGCTATTGATATATAAATGTCCAACAACCCTACACGATACAAGGTTATGTTTTTTCTTGCAACGTCTTAAAATGGAATATCGTCATCAGTTGACCACTTGTCATTATCGAAATATTCCACAAGTGCTTCGGTTTGAAACTGTGGCCCCGATAAATTTTCAATTTGTATCTCATTTTCATTAGAATCTAGATCAGTGAGGTCAGATTGACCTTTACTTGTGGTTGTACGCAAATTTTGCTTATTTGGTTGCATTCATCGTCACCTTATTCCAGAAAAGACAGTTTTTGGTGCGCTGAAATTTTTTTAAAGAAAACACGTAAGACGCCCACGTTTAGACGTTAGAACCCTACCATAGGAAAATTGAAACACAGCATTTTGGAACGCAAAAAGTATCGTTAAATTAAGATATCTATTTAACGTTTGGGAGGCGGGAATGGGTACCGCCGCGGGAACTTTTATTGGATAACCAACATCTCTGCCATAGGTCACCCCAAGTGGTTCGCTACGTTTAGTGATTTACCAGGGTTGCCCGGGTTCATGGGGTGAGGTTTGTCTAGGTCTTAGAGGCGGATGACCAAGACACACTAAACCCCAGATTCCTACCCACCCTTAAACCTTAAACCTTTTAATTCCTTAAATCCTTTTCTTTCCCAGAACTCTCCTCTCCTTCCTTCCCTTAAAAAAAACCACCACACAGCATCCCTAAAGATGACATAGGCCATGAGGGAAATTATTTTCCTCGGGGCCTCCTGTGTGGAGCTCACGTAAAAAAAACCATGACTTTTGATACAATTTAAAAAACGCAGTTGAAAATAATAATATTTAATATTATTTTTGAATAATAACACCCCTTTTTGGCCCGTGAAAACATAACATAACAGGTGAAAAATGCTATGGCGCCTTAAACAACTAGGATTGGGAATTTTTATTTCAAAATTGTCAAAACATAACGTACGGGATTGTTATCACTTCAAATTGGCTAGTTTTCACTTGCCATAAAACAAACTTCCTTACAAATTTCCTCCTAAAAGTTTCTAATTTTTATTTTTTTCCAGGATGTCTATTTTTGTGGTGATATTGACTCTTCTTCTCTTCAAACTGAGTTCGTTTAACGCATCTGCAGCCCAAGATAACCCCCACGACAGTGGGGAGTTGGAGTCCAGTGAGATCAAAATTAACTACGACGAATATCCGGTAAGAATATTATATTTTCATTTTTTAGTCGGTCACCGCAAAAGTGGCATAATATAAACATGTTATGTTGCGTATAGGTAATGAGAAAAAAAAACCGCAAGTCGAACCAGAGTTATGGGAAAGGAACGAAGCGAAACCAACCTCAAACGGCGCTGCGTTGGTTTAAGTAAAAAAAGTGAAATAGTCGGTGTAATATTATTTCGATATCAACTTAATTTTTTTTAATCTTCATAACATTCATATTTTTATATAATGATATTAGTGATTCCTACCAACCCTGTCATATCTTTTTCCTTCCCAGAACTTCCTATCCTTTCTCCGTCCAACACCTACCATTTTTTATGTTCTTGTAGAAAAAAAAACGTCAAAAATGTCACCGGAGACCAGAATTTTATTTACATGTTTTACTCAAAGTTAAGTTAAATTAAGTTAAGTACGTCCATTACATATAAATATAAGGCTCTCGAGTAGCAATCGTGCGTCCGCGATAATAAAGTATATTTGCGGTACGTTACCGCGCGGAAGATACTCTCAATATATCCCCGGGTGTAAGACCACCATTCCTAATTGGAACGTTGCTTGAAATGGCTTTAGCCGTGTTTTGTGACCAGATCTGATATCCAGGTTCCCCATGTCCGTCTCCGCCACCAGCTCCAGACGCGACCGTTGGGACTCTTGGGCGGTGTTGACATAAAAAATAAAAATAAACCTAATAAATACCAAAAAGCTCCATAGGATAACATATTATGAATACCCGCCCTCTATTTTTCAGTAATTCAGATGTTCAAGATATATTTTTTAATTTTATATTTTTTGCCATTTAATTTATTTTTCATTCATATTTATGTTCAGCTTTTACTGAAGCACTTATGGTACTAACACACATGCTCATAAATGAGCATGCTCATAAACTGCACACATTTTCTCATACATGGATTGAGCGTACTCATGAATGAGCGTGCTCATAAACTGCACACATTTTCTCATACATGGATTGAGCGTACTCATGAATGAGCGTGCTCATAAACTGCACACATTTTCTCATACATGGATTGAGCGTACTCATGAATGAGCGTGCTCATAAACTGCACACATTTTCTCATACATGGATTGAGCGTACTCATGAATGAGCGTGCTCAAAGTCAACAATTTGAACATACATGCTCAATAAAATAATAATAATATTCGGATGACTTATATGACACCGTTTTTGTGAAAAACCCCTCAAAGGCGCTATACAAATTTATAATATAATTCTACAGTCTTACTTCTGACTACAGACTAGATAAACCATCATACAACTTATTGATAAAATATTGCATCCACCGGTTCTCCGAAACAAAACTATACGTACAATGCATTTTACCAATGAACGCACAGCTCAAAAATGTACATTTATATATATTTTATAAAATACGTATTGCATAAAATATAGGACCATGCTCTTATTTACCTTGTCAAATAAATGTCAACAAATAGTCAGTTCTATTAGCCGAAAAAAAACAAAATAATGTTTTTGCTTGCAACACAATTATTTAAGAATTTTTTGACGAAACTAAGTAAATCGTTTGATTTGGGTCCAAGACGTCAACGGTTATACGGTTAAAATGACGTAATAGAAAAAGCTAACAAAACTCATCTACTTCTTCAAAAAATTACGAAACATCTTGTCAATGAGTGATTTAAAGAGAGTGTATTACGCTTTATGCCACTCTCGATTGGAATATGGAGTAATAGGATGGGGCTCAGCAGCATCTAATCACTTAAAACAACTTAAGGTAACTCAGAATTGCATCATAAAGACAATACTAAAGGTCCCCATAAGGACGTCAACAACAGAAATTTTTAAACAGTTTAAAGTTCCAAGCATACAGAAAATCTATGCCAAAAACATTTTAGTACATCACCACAAAAATGATTCAGAGGCAGACACCTCACATGCTTATAAAAGCAGAGCCAAACAGATATACTTAATATACCAAAGTGTAACTCTTCATTTGGACAAACAGGTTCTGAATTTTTAGCAGTAAAGTTATATAATAAACTCCCACTTAGTATCAAACAAATTAAAACCAAAAATAGCTACATTAAAGACACTAAATGTTGGCTGACGGAACTATCGGATAATGAACTTACTAGTATACTTAAAACATCGTCATAGAAGTTTCTGGGAAACCTTATCCAAATAATGAAGTTAAGCCATAGAAGTCGCTGAAAACTTATCCAAAGCATAGTCCCCCTCAGCACAGGATCTCCTAGTGAGGAGGACTACGAATATATTTGCTATTTTATATATATACCTAACATGTTTGATATATGTATAAATGTAAAAAATAATAAATATATAGTTTCTAAATAAAAATAAATAAATAAATAAAAAGTTCCATCCGACAGAAATCAATAAAATAATTTTATTGCTTTGAACGCAATTATTCAATAAACTTTTGGAGAAAGAAAAAAATATAATAAAAATATCGATTTCTGTTCTGACTGCGACCGGATAGAAATGAGCATACTTATAAGCAATCCTGTTCACACATGCTTAGAGAGTACTTCCCTTTCCACCCGCGGATCCAGTAGCTTGCTCAATACTACCAACATCGCTATGTAGCATTTGGTCATTAGTAACGTGCTCTCTTGCTACTTATGAGCATGCCTGTGTCAGCACTATTAACTACAATCAATTAAGAAACGCTAATCATGTTAGGCATTGTGGGTGTTTTGTGTACTTTCGTACTAAACCAGAAAATGTTGCACTACCCCCTGTTTGCACGCATCCCTTGCTTCACCCATGTGTATACAGTCCTATCTTAAGTACATATGTTTTGAGTTTTGTTTTTGCGACTTTCGGAGTATACCGACTTCTTTATCCGTTTACTTTACGTTATATACTGATGTGGCCCTCCATTCTCTGTCCATCCGATATACCAAAATAGATGTCCAAACCCTTTCTAATCCTTCTTTTTCATAATAGAATCTTTACGGTTTTATCACACATACATTTCTGTTACACTCATTCTACTTTCGTCCTTCCTCCTGGATCCATGCATTATTGTCATGAAATACCAGATAATATTGTTAAGTAAGTATTTAATTAGAGATTGGTATTACAACTTCAAGACGTTGACTTTCTGGCAAGAGGTTCTAAGAGATTCTGGAGAGATAATTTGAGAGAAAGTCAGATGATGAGGGTTAATTAACTCCTGCAGGTGTATAAATCACTTACAAAGCGCCCCTGTCTGGGAAGCTGGAATATGATCCTCCACATATATCCGTTACCGTTAGAGATTAAGTTTTAACAAGGTTCAACAGCGTACACTTTTCGATAAACGTAACAGCCAGCTTTATTCGTTGTAACAAGTTGTCCAATAGAGGTTTTGTCGTTACTTGACCTAGATTCGAGAATAATTGTATGAATAATCTTCTCGAGCTTATTATGTGTTTTATTATTTGATACATTTTCTTCAAAACAACACTTGGTTCACTATGATCGGAAAATCATTAGTCTCTGAGATATATGTTCCCATTTGTGGACACGTGTCGAATCCGAAAAGTCGGAAATCACGGTCTTGGCGCATGAACAGACCGCTCCTAATATCTGAGAGGCACAATCCTTCATTCTTCTCACATCTCTTTTAAGCTGAGTTATTGAAGTTTGATAACCCGAAAGAAACTTCTGCCCACACTCAGCATCGATTTATAAGATATTTTCACAAAAAAAATCTATCCTAGGCTCACCTAACCAAACTTAACCCTAGTAGAAACTAAACTAATATTAAATTGTATTCCACTATTGGCATTTGATTGTCATCGAGATAATTAACTAACGGAATAATTAACGGAATTCTAGTATGGGGATCTGCTACAGCAAATCATGTTAACCACTTAGGTATTGCTCGGAAGAGCATTATAAAACCATGCTAAAATTACCCATCAGAACCCCCTCAAAAGATATTTTTAAGTGTTTTGACATTCTAAATTTAAAACAAATATATGCCAAGAATATTCTTATATACCATTTTAAAAACAGAAATCTCCCAATGAAACTCGGATACATGACACAAGAGCCTCAAAAAAGGATATACGAAATGTTCCAAAATTCAAGACAAGTTTTGGCCAAAGAAACCACATATATCTGGCAACCAAACTTTACAACATCCTTCCTCCAAGTTTGAAAAAGATAGAAAAGATAAATAAGTTTAAGGAAAAAATCAAAACATGGGTGAAAGAAATTAATGCAGACATACTGGAGAATGTATTAAAAACATAATAGAAACTAAATAACGGAAAATCAAAGAAATCTACCAGTCCGCCTTAGCACAGGACCACCTAGTGAGGAGGACTAAGAACAAACAGATGAAATATTTATATACATTATCATATCTTGTAATTCTCATCAAACCTGTAATTAAATAGTCACTAATAAAAAAATTAAATAAAATAATAATTTTTTTTCTTAATTTATTTATCTTAAATATGGTACATATTATAATATTACAATTTACAATTTTGTAACTTGTAATTTATACTGATCTTCCATTAAAAGCATTTGCTTGTGGTTGGAGGAAGAGTTTACATTTCTCAAGTGTACAATTAATACAGTCACGTGTTTCACATATGTGCAGTTAATACAGTCAGATCGCAATCATGACCCTGCAACCAGTAACTAAAAGACACAAACATCCATGTTTTCAGTCAGAAAAAAAACAAGAATAATTATTAGCGTGACTTTCATGTGGAAATAGGGAAAGCAGTCTTCCCGTTGATGATTTCTCTAAAATACTTTTTGATAGAGTTCAACAATTGTACTTAGTCATTAATGCTTCTGATTTCTATTGATGGGTTATTAAAGAAGTATTTTCGTTGGTGTGAATAATGATGTTGGTCAAAAGAAGTGTTTAGTTTTGGGCATACAAATACGTGTTAAAGTCTAGTACAACTTTTAGTTATGAATGAGTATTTATCTTTTTCTTTTATAATTTGTACCATTGAATTTTTCACAAATAAGTTTTTAAATGTTGGAACTTTGAATTCTTCGAATATGCGTTCAGTAGGGAAGTCTGGAATATTTTTTTAGTGTAATTTTGTTTGCTAGTTTTTGAACAATTTCTGTTAAGAGCGTTTAACCAGCCAGGGGCCGAAAATCCACATTTCGTCGAAAGTTGATCTTACGATCGTGCAGGGCGGTTACAATGAGAATGATTAATTATTCTCCGCACCAGATTTTTAAAATTATAATTCAATATCGATTTTATTTCATTCCAAATTTGTTTTAATTTATACCTACATCCAAAAATGCTGAAAGGCGCGATGATAAAACTATTAAAATAATATACATTTTATAATTATTTTTGGATTTTAAGTATTTATCATTTTTAAAAAATGTCTAAGTTAAATAAGAATGTTAAAAATATTAGTTTGTAAGTGCGCAAATAAATACACAAACGGACCAATTTTCGTCAAGAAACAGATGTACATATTTGTATATATTTTTTAATGATTTTATTTAAACTAAAATTAAAATTTTAAAACATGCGATAGCCAGATAATGTGAGGGAGCGGGAGACAGAAATGAAAGTCGTCATGTCGAAGTAGTGAGTCAGTCGTTTATTGGGCTACGTAGCAGATGGTCGGTGGTCGGTAACTTGATGTAATGCGGAGTGCCGTAGATGATGCTGCAGGCGTACGGAGGTGGAGATGGTGTGGTGAAGGTCAGCGAGTTGCTCGACACCATGGCGGTGGAGATGACCTATATTCCAGGCCGTTGCTCGACGCTTTAAGTCGCGGAGGTAAACGGTGTGTGGCTCGGTGAGCTGAGCCACCAGCAGGTAGTCCTGGCGAGGCGGAGCGTGTTTCCATGGCAGCGAAGCACGGAGGGGCTTCGGGGTGCCATGAAGTGGTGAGCTGATCCCTTGGCTGAAGGTGCGTCAATCCTTATAAGTCGCGGGATGTAGCTGTTCTCAGGAGCTGAAGACACGATGGGCCTTGTAGCTGAGACGTGGTGATGGACCTCGAGGAAGCTGCCCTGGAGCGTAGCGATGCCATGCAGAGATCGTTACATGCTGAGATGTTGGCCGACTGTAAGTGTGAGACTGGACTGAACTGCAGCGTGCGAGCGATCGGCTGCTTATATAGCCGCGGTAGAGTAACTACCTCGCGGTAGGTAATACGAGCCACCTCGGCAGTTGACGAGAATATTCGGCGCCGTACAAATATTGTACGGTGCTGTCTCGAGACCTTTCTAGGCGGGGCGATATTATTATCGTCGGGCTGGCACGGGAGGCGAGAAAGTACATCGCGGCCAGTATAGGTACGAAGGTACCTAGGCAAGTAGGTTTGCCGATGCGCGCGGATATTAGGAGATGTTTCTCGTATGTTCTTTTGATGGCGATGATAATAATGATGTGTCGCCACAAATGTATTGATTTATTTTACTGAATGATTATATGATTTGAAATGGGTGGGATACAAAATCTTTTTTGAAAATTTAACAAATCTGCTAACGACCTACGGTATAACCTTATTATACTAAAAATAAACATTTCTTCTCAAAATTTAAAATATGCGAATGCTAGATAAAATAACAATCTTTCGAAATTCATGTATAATTTTTTATAAAAAAGAGTCAATACGTCTAAAATCTTATTTAAAAATGACATATTTCTGGTTTTCTCTGGTATTCCCTCTTAATGGGGATCAGACTAGTTTTGTAAGTGCTCCCCTTACAACTGATAATGGCATCCTACCGAAGAATAGACTGTACTAATGCGTAGTATATTGAGCATTGATTTTTCGTTGATAAGAAGTTTCTTATTCGTAAGAATATATAAATTAATTTCCTAATTCTTTTAATTGTATGGCCGATGCGATCTTTCCATTTTAGGTTTTTATCTATGATTATTCCAAGATATGTAATTTTATCCGCTATTTTCAGAAGTGAACATTTTTGTCGACAGTGATTCATTAGTGTCGTGTTGTGCGAGAGAATGATTATGTTAGATTATCTGAAGATTTGGAGGTATATGGTTAGTGTTAATTTCGAAAGGGATGACATAGGTTTTATAACTATTTAACAACAGGAGGTTACCGTCAAACCATATTTTTAGATTATTAGATTAGATTAGATCACAAAATTATTGCATCACAAGATTATCAATTAATCACGAAATTAATCATCAATTAATTATACATTAATCATAAAATAATTACTAATTACTTGTAGTAATCAATTAATTTATAATTAATTAATTGATTATAAATTATTATATTATATTAGGTCCTTACATATGAAATTGGCGTTTTGTATAGGAGGAACATAAAGTCGATTTTTTTTAATAAAATATATTTATTTAATCAAAGTATGTACCATTGCTATCTATGCACTTTTGCCATCTCATAGGTAGTTCATCGATCCCTTTACTAAAAAAACCATTCGGATGGGAATCAATAAAATCTTTGAAGGCGGTTTGGACTGCCCCATCGGAGTTTATTTTTTTCCCTTGCAAAAAGTTATCCAAATTTCGAAAAAAATGATAATCTGTTGGGGCAAGGGTCCGGAGAGTACGGTGGATGTCTTAGACATTCTAATTGAAGCTCTTCTAATTTGGTAGCCGTCTGTTGTGCAGTGTGTGGTCTAGCGTTCTAACGCGCGTTTGTTGATTTGCTTCACTCAATTCGTGAGGTACCCACCTTTCAAGCTTTTTTACCTTCCCAATTTGCTTCAAGTGGATTAAAACCGTTTTAACACTAACACCGCAGCCTATAGCTAACTCGGACATGGTTTGCGATGGATCCGCTTCCACAATAGCCTTCAATTCTTCATTATCAACTCCGTCTCAGTCTCCGGCCGTCCACGGGGCTTGTTCTGCAGGTCGAAATTTCCAGAACGAAAACGTTGGAACCAAAAACGCACTGTGTTTTCTTTTGCGGCACCGTAGCCATATACATCATTAATCCTTCGAGCCGTTTCTGCAGCACTGGTGACACGGTGGAACTCGTACTCGTAAATAACGCGATATTTCAAGTTTTCCATTTTGTAAACTAAGTGACGCAAATAAAAAAAACAATTAAGGAGAAAACAAATGAATTATAATTTTCGAAACACAAATACATGAGTAAATAGCTGTATAAATTTGAATTTGGAATTCCTAACCAAAGAGAAGATATTTGAGATCAAAGTTGCCAGTAAGGCAAAACGCCAATTTCATATGAAAGGACCTAATATTATTTGTTTCCCCCATCCCTTCCCCTCTCTACTGTCTTCAGCCTCGTGATATAATCCAATTGGGGATGCCATAGTCTACTCTGTCTCCTGTATCCAGCAGTTAGGAGTCTTATTCACATAAAAAATCACTCCTAACGTTAATGTCGTATTTTTTTCTGATGTGTATTAATTCTGATTGTTTCACATCTCGAAAAAGGAAGCGTCTTCACATTTTCCAGATCTTATTATTTATTTTTGTGGGTTGGTAAATCCGAAAGATAAAAACCATCACTGACATTCCCTCCTTGTTTTATGCATTGACTATACGTTCAAATATTTTATGACTTGGCAAAACTTTGATTTCGAAATTTTGTTTTTGCATAATATCATAGTTTAAATTCTAATTGAAGTTTTGTTATTGTCCGTGGCGTTCACTTCATCTTCACCAATACACATTTTACAATCTGATTATACAAAATGATTGCACGTGTGACGACTATATCACTTAATCAAAACTTAGTAAATATAATAACTTGAGAAATAATTTAAATTCCTGAGTTGACCCGTGACTTTATATAAGTTTGAAACTCACGAGTATGATGCATTTGTATTGGAAGAGTAATAAACACTAAACTGATCTGCCAGGAAAGTATGGTCCTGTATAATATTGTTAACTACATCTATATAGTATTAAAAAAATGTGTATATTATTTTATGTGTTATTAACTTATGAGCTGGTGGTTGCAATCTGTTGTAGGAAAACATGTGTTCAGCGCAGTGGCGTAGCTAGAATGGACTTCATAACTTTTTTCCACGGTTACCCCCAGTCGGGTGTGGTGTCATTGGGTGGCACCCGGAACGGCCCGCCCCAACCCCCCGCCCCTCTAGCTACGCCACTGGTTCAGCCCCCTTCGTGTAATTTAAAAAATATATATAATACTTCAAATATCTTCTATATCTATTAATTTGTTATGTTCAAAATTGTTCAAATTGATCACAGATCAATTTATTGGTGAAAATGCATTTTTCATAATTTCGGTTACTACTAACGGTCAAGTTTAAAAATCGAGGTGTTGATTATCCAACGAATAGAGTTTTCTGGGAGGTGGAACCATACTCGCCTCCCAAAAGGATGTTCTTCAAGTAAAATAGATTATTTGATTTCAGATGATAGTGCCTAAACGATCAGCTCTCCTGCTGGACCGCATGCTGGTGATGCTGCAGAGGTTCCTGGACGACCAGGAGAGCGAGCTGGCGGCGGTTCAGGCCCGGGGGCTGAGGGCGGAGCCCCTACCGCCTGCCGCCAGGGTCATGGCTGTCGATGAGGATACCGACAACGGCATCAGTCCTAGACTGGCTGCGGTTAGGACCAACGCAAGGGTTTTTAAAACAAAACTATTTAAAAAAATCTTGTTTGTCTTGTGAAAATTATTTGATTTTTATTTTCAGTTTTATTTTTATTTTATTTTATTTTGGCCATATATTTTGCAGTGTCCTTGCTACATGTGAAAAATTGAAATCATTTATCCTTGATACAAGTACTTACTGAGGAAGTTCTTTCGTAAATTTATTCAAATACATGGACAAATTTATCAAACAATTTTTTTAAACCCATTGTATTAATACATTTTTTTTTACGCACCAGATTTAAATGTCGGGGTTAAATTTTCCCCAAAAAAAAAAAAAAAAAGGAAAAAAAAGAAGGAAAAACTAAACCCTTTCACACACTTCCCCAAATGATCATCTAGTCAACCCACGCTATGCAATTGCACTATATAAGTATTATAAATACAAAACAATACAAGAACAACATGTCAACCTACTAGAGACCAAATGGGAATATAATTCACCGACTCCAGATATTTTCATATCAGAGGGTTCGGCTCTGTGGCATTTCTAATTGAACCTATAAATCCTACTGATCCCTCAATATAAATATTTAAAAAATCTTCTGTAATCCTACATGTATTTACAATTACTGATTTTTGCATTTTTATATACAAATTCTTTGACAAATCTAATATGCTTAAATTTTGAATCAGATTCCTAGGTATTATGCCAGTGGCCGAAATAACAAATGGTAATATTTTTATAGTCCAGAATGCCAAATTCTTTTAATCTCATTTCCTAAATCTGTGTATTTTCTTATTTTTTCAGAAACAGTTTTTTGAATATTACAGGAATTTGGAATAGCTACATCAATGATATAAGTTATTTTTTTTTAATTTTGTCATGTAAAACTATATCAGGTCTATTATGACTAATTGTTCTGTCTGTTAGTATAGTTTTATCATAATATATTTTATAAAATTCATTTTCTATAAATGAATTTGGTTCATATTCATAATATGGTACTACATTACGGCAATCAATCAAGTTATGTTTAATTACCAAACTTTGGTGAATTATTTTTAAAACCTGATTGTGCCTAAATGTATACTCGGACGGCGCTAATATAGAACATCCCGATATAATATGTTCTATAGTTTCCGGAAAAGCCAAACATTTTCTACATAAATCATCAATTTGATTTATATCTTTGATTATATGCTTCCTATAATTTTTAGTATTAATGACTCTATCTTGAATGGCAAGCATAAATCCTTCTATTTCTGCGCTCAACTCTCCAATACTCAACCATTTGTTTGACGAAAGTTTGTCAACATACGTTTGGTTGAGATAATTGAAGTGTTTTGCGTGAACAATTTTATTTGACCAGGAATCTAATAATTCCTGGTGAGTATTTATAAGAATGTTGGCATTCTCGTCATATAAATTTAAAGGAGTAATATTTCTATCTGCCTTGCAAATTATTTTGTGCATTTCTGAGCTATTAGCTTTCCTATGGAAAAAATTTCTAAGCATTTCTACCTGATTGTGTTTCAAAAATGTTATTTTGACTACACCTCTACCTCCTAAATTTCTAGGTAAATTAATTCGTTCTATAGCTGAATTTGGATGATGGCAATTAAACTTTGTTAACGTAGTTCTAATTAATCGTTCTAAACTATCTAAATCTGTATTGGACCATTTAATTATGCCAAATGAGTACGTTAGTAGAGGTATTGTCCAAGTATTTATTGCTTTTACTAAACTTTTAGCAGATAGATTGCATTTTAAAATTTTTCTGATCCTAGTTTGAAATTTAATCCTAATATCATTTTTAATACTAGTGTGATCTAATCTATTCGATTGCGGGTATCCTAAATATTTATAAACCTCATCCCCTTTCATACTTTTAATTTTGAAATTTCTAAATATACCCTCGTCTCCATCTACAATTTTATTAATTTTATGATTCATAGAGATATTATAAATACTTACAAGCTATAATATAATTTATTTTTTTTAAAAACTTTAATTTTTCTTTTCATCAGTTCTAAGTTTTGAATGGTACCAACCTACGAAAGTGGCTTTTTTATTAATTTTATTGTTTCATTGAAAATTAGTTTTATTTTCGGTAATATATGGACATCTTCTCAATTTGAAATATATCACACTTATTGTATAGGTACCAACCATTAAAAATTTTCAACGTACCTCATTTTTATGTTAAGTTAATTTACATATTTTATATACCTATATATATTTTTTCATTGTTGCGTTATTGTATTTTGTTGTAGTATTTAAAGGATCACATTGTTTGCTTTGTTTTCTACACATGTCTTTCTTAATTTCTGTTTTTTATTTATCGTTGTTTTACTAGAGCTGTTTTTTCTATGTTGTCGTTATACCTGATAGATACTTTGTTATATTATGTAAAAGCCAAAGGGGATAATATTATAAATAAATAATATTGGATAACCTCCATATTATGTAGAACGCCAGGGTTCTTTGGCTGGGCTAGGTTCGAATCCTGCTTGGGCCAAATAAATGTCTTTTTCGAACACCACTGAAAATCAAACATGCTAATTTCGATTGTCAGTGCATTAGTCCTGCATGAAATCTGGTAAAATGATCTTAAATTTGCTTAAAATTTGATTACAATCAGACAAGTACACATATAAGAAAAGTAATATACAATAGTTTTTAAAAGAAAGTTATTTTAAATTTCTATTCTATTATATCTTAAATCAAGACAAGATTTCACGAAATTTTATATTTATTATTTGTCTTGACTTAAGAAACTTAAGCAAAATAAATTCACATTTTGAATAAAGAATAGTAATTTTAAGAAAGCGTTATTTAATATATAACTTAGCTTTATTTACCAAGGGTATCCATACGAAAAGGTAAATTCTGATCGTTTCTTTAGTTTGTCAACACAACGTTATCATTATATAGAGTGTTCGGGGGTAAAGTGCATTAACTTCGGGAGGTGATTCTACATGATGGTACAAGTAAAAAAGATATTTTTTTTTTTCAAAAATTCCAACTTTTAGGGGTAGTTTTGAGGTAAAAATATAAAATTAGACCGGCGTGTACGGCCAGATTTATTATTTTCCGCTACGGGCCAATCACAATCAAGTCGGGCGCCCGGCAGGCAAGTAAGATCAAGTAAGATCTCTCAGCAAGTAAGATCGTACTCACACTACGGATTTTTAGTAGATAGGTACGTCTTTTTGTATGGGAAAAAAATGTTGGAATTTCTGAAAAAGTTGTTAATCTTTTTTACTCCTACCATCATGTAGAATCACTTCCCGAAGTTAATGCACTTTACCCCCTAATATTTCCATACAAAACTGTGTTTCGCCATGAGTACGAAATTCAAATGGGATGGTCATATACAATTTCAGACAAGTGCAAACGTGCTAAATGACCTAGAATAAAAAGTGGTACATTTGTTTCCATTTGTACGGAAGGCACTTTGTAGTGTTGTATTCTTTATTATACGTATATTAATCACAGTCTCTAAATTTGCTTTCCCCAACCTTGTCTTTGGTGGTAAATTGAACAAGTTTGTAATCTGTAAAAATTAAATTATTTCAGGTGGGATTGCAGCGAAGGGACTACGGAACTACCGTACATCCGAAAGGAAAGGTTTGGAAGTGCCTTTTCAACGCTGTAACCTGTTTCCGGCGGAAATAGAGTGCTAACAAAATGATAATGTATTCACGCTAAAACTAATTTATGGGAATTAAGGCTACTGTTTTTGGATTGCCATACCAATTTCCTTCTGCGGAATATACTCTAATGTTCATTGTCAATCATTACGTTTATCGCTTAATGTATCAAAATAAAGCTAAAAGCTATATCTTTATTGTAAAGTATCAAGCAAGCTAAAATACTTCTATTAAAATAATAAATAATATAATTTATTTTCTGTTTAAGGTTTTTTTCGTTTTATTGCACTGAATTACCATACCAATTAAATAATCGGCGAATACAATTTGGGAGGCGGGTTTGAGGACCGCCAGCCGCCCCGTGAACCATTTATTGGATAACCCCTGCCGTAGCCACCGCAAGCGGTTCGCTTAGCAGGTGCCCGGGTTCATGAGGTGAGGTTTGTCTAGGTTTGGCGGCCAATGCGTTTGCCCACCCGTTGCGTGGCGGGCCGGATCGGGAGAGATTGGTTGAGGGCGACCTAACCTACACCTCCTCAGCCGGTATCTCTCAACCCATCGCCTTGCACCGCAGTGGGTCACTCCCAGACACCTTTTTACTTCCAAGAACTTCCTCTCCTTATTTTTCCTTAACAGACCCTCCACACAGCATCCCCAAAGATGATACAGGCCCTGAGGGATTTTTTTCCTCAAAGCCTTCTGTATGGAGCTAATGTAAAAAAAATGTATCTTAGACCCTGATTTCACGAAATAGTTCTTTTGAGGAAAGGGTAGGTTATCGTTTAAATATAATTCCTTAAATTACTTTTTGTACTGCAACAATTGGATTGATAATGGATTCATCACAACCGCCCTCTATCACAATACCATTTATACGTTGCTAGACAATGCCATAGTTGGAAAGGGCAACATGTTTTAGAGTCTGTATGTCTAAGAAAAACCCAATAAAGCAGATATTATTCCTTTGATGATTGGGTAGAACACGAACACTAACATTAGGCGAGGTTTTTTTTACAATACACATGTGATAAAATATGCAATACAATACAATTTATGTATAATTAAAAGAAACTTTAAATAGTAACATGAGATACATACATAATATTATAGCGGGTGATGATTAGCATTTAAATGCCTCTTGAATTCTTCAAGGCTACTGTTAAAGAAAAATGCAACATTTTTACTAGAGTTAAAATTATGTTAAAACAATTAAATATGATGACAACAAAACAACATATAATATATAATACATTAACAATGATATACAAACTTAAAAATAATATGCTCCCAAATTATCTGCAGAGTAATATTATGTTTCAAGAAAATATTCACAATTATCCTACGAGAAGACGCGGAGACTTTAGGCTTCCCAAAACTAAACTTTCGTGCACACAAAATAGCGCGTTTTATAAAGGGCAAAAACTTTTATAACAGTCTGCCAAATGCCGTAAAGGAAGCCTCAAGTCTTAGCACCTTTCGTAGGATATGTGCATTATATGTAAAAAAAAAAATTATTACTTACCAATATTATTCTTAAATAATGTATTTTTGTTTAGTTATCATTTTTATTTAGTATTCTTGTTAAAATGTATTTGTAAATGTTACTGTACTTCGTAAATTGTATCATTTTATATTTTCCTACTAGATGTATGAATAAATTTACGTACATTTAAATAAAAATTTAAAAAAAAAACAAAAGATGTCAACAGTTTTGGAAGCGTTATTTAACAACACCACACTTCGTGTCATGCTATGCCGAGCCAGTACGTCCGTTCTGCTATGTGGGATACATAGTAGATCGTGGTACCGTCCCTGGCTGTAGTTGTTTGGCACACACAACTTATAACATTCCAGAAGGTATGGGCTATCTATTAAATTATTAATGATTTTATACGCCGTTATTGCAAGGGCCCCACTCCTCCTCGACTGGATTTGGATTCTTTGGCGACGCGTTTCTGTGAGCAGATAGATCTTCATGATGCATGAATCGCGGGTACTGCCCGTGCATTCTCATATACAGGCATCTAAGAAACTTTTTTTGAAACTCTCACAATTTCTCAATGCATTTTTCTGGTATGGGGCCCATACAGCAGAGGCGTATTCAATTTTAGACTTTATAATGGAGTTATACATAGCCATCATTGCTTCAGATTTTGAAAACTGTTTGCACGATCTTATGACAAACCCTAAAAGCTTGTAGCATGATGTTGTCAACTGCAATATATGGTCTGGAAATATAAGTTGATTATAGGTTGTTATATAGGTTGATCAAAGGTGGTGATTTTTTAATTTTGTGGGTGAGAGAAGTGATGATTGCATTTTGATCTGTGACCGTTGATTGACATTCAATGGATTTGATACTCTTAACTTAAACGTAATCAATACAACACTAGTGGTTGATTCTCGCGTTGGAGCGGTGACGACAAGCAAAAATCCTGATAAGGTTAACCAATTTAGGTATTCCTTGACTTGAGGATGATTTTTTTAAAAGATATGCGAAGATCACCAAAAATAAAGGTATTTTGGCAATTATCCAATTTGTAAAATTTCGTGTAGTGAAGGTATAAATGAATAAGAAGAAACTATAAGAAACTATAATATTTCGCTATAAGAAGAAACCATTGGTTTGACTCAGACTGCGCAGAGGTAACGAAAAAGAAAAATGAACTCTATCAAAAAACGTTACAACAAGGCTGCACAAGACAACTTATGGACACCTATAGGGAAACAAGGAAGAGAGAAAAGAAGATGCACAGGAAAAAGAAACGAGAATATTTACAAAAAGAAATTAAAGAAGCTGAAGCACTCAGGCTTAAAAATGAGAGTAGGCTTTTCTACAAAAAAGTAAATAACATGAGAGCAGAGTTTAAGCCAAAAATAAATTATGTAAGGACGAGAACGGAGAGATACTGAGTGAAAAGCCTGACATCCTGAGGAGATGGGTGAGGCACTTTGATACGGTTCTCAATAACAACTCGGCAGAGGTGGAGCACAACACGGTGGAGAGCACGGGAGATGACTTGCACATTGACAATGCTGAACCCCCTTCACTGGAGGAAGTGAAGCTGGCAATAAGACAGCTGAAAAACAACAAATCCCCCGGGTCAGACGAGCTGGTGGCTGAATTATTTAAAGCAGCAGGTGGAGAGTTTACCCAATACCTGCATTCCCTTATCCAAAAAGTATGGACAGAAGAAGAGATGCCCGAAGAGTGGAGACTAGGAATTGTGTGTCCACTACATAAGAAGGGCGACCAACTCGAGTGCTGCAATTACAGGGGAATAACGCTATTAAACACCGGCTATAAAATTATGTCTAACATCCTGTACAAAAGATTGCTTCCAATGTCTGAAGAAATCATTGGCAACTACCAATGTGGCTTCAGGCCAGGCAAATCATGTATTGACCAAATTTTCTCCTTAAGACAGATTTTGGAAAAGACGCTAGAACACAATGTCGAAACACATCATATCATCTCTTTGTAGACTTCAAGGCCGCGTACGACAGCATAAACAGAAATGCATTGTACAATGCAATGAGTGAGTTCGGAATACCGCGTAAGCTGATCAATCTGGTGAAATTAATAATGTCCCCAGTAACGTATAGAGTCAGGGTTGGCAGTGATCTGTCCGAGCCCTTTGAAGCGCTCCACGGGGTGAGACAAGGAGATGGATTGGCCTGCCTCTTATTTAACATAGCCTTAGAAAAAAGTTATTCGTGACTCAGGCATCGAGATAAGAGCAATGATATTTGACAACTCTGTGCAGCTATTGGCTTACTTTGATGATATCGACATAATCGCGAAAACTCCAGATGCTTTACGTAACGCCTTTATAAATCTTGAAAGCTCTGCCAAAAATATGGGTCTCGTAGTAAACCAGCAAAAGACCAAATACATGGCTGTAGGATGCACCCAACAAATCCCAACTCTCTCATATGGAAACCAAAATTTCGAAACGGTACCAAGATTCACATACCTAGGCTCCCTGATAACAAACGACAATAATACCACAGAGGAGATCCAGAAGCGCATAGTGAACGCAAATCGCTGTTATTTCCGCCTACAAAACCAATTAAAGTCCAGACTACTGTCCAGAACCACGAAGATATTAGTGTACAAAACACTTATTAGACCAGTACTTACGTACGCAGCTGAGACTTGGGTACTAACTAAGAGGAATGAGCGAGCACTGGACGTTTTTGAAAGAAAAATTTTGAGGCGCATCTTCGGACCGGTTCTAGAAAATGGATTTTGGCGCAGACGCTATAACAGTGAGCTCTGTACTTTGTTTAAGGAGCTAAACGTCGCAAAATTTATAAAATTGGGAAGACTTCGGTGGCTGGGTCATGTGGAGAGAATGATCGAGCATCAAGCACTCAAGACCAATAGGGCGAAGGAGCCTGGGAAGGCCAAGACTAAGATGGAGCGACAACGTCCTCAAAGACATATCTATCTTGGAGCTTCCAAACTGGAGAGAGCTGGCACAAAACCGAGATGAGTGGAGGAAGACTCTTGAGGAGGCCAAGACCCACCAGAGATTGTAGATCCAATAGTGATGATGATGATGATGAAGGTATAAATGAGTTTATATTATGTGTTTTCGAAGATCTGTAAAAGAGTTAGGATTGCAATGTGATTATTTGAACGCCATAAAATGGCTTTTACCATAAAGTGATACATGAGATTACACAGTGGTACACAGGAAGGTAAATATAATAATAACAAAATAAAAATATCAATTAAACAAAGTATTCACGATATCTAAATGAAGTTCGTTGTAACCTCCTTGACGGAATGTGTTGGGCGATTTTTTATGTGTATATTTTAGAGTTTGATTATGAAGTGTGAAATGGTGATTGTAGTTTCTTTAAGGGATAAGAATTTTTTGAATTCGGCATTCGTTCAAAACAATCACATCGAAATCTGAGAAAATATCAGTGAGAAGAATTAAGAAAAGTTTTGTTTATACTCCTTTTATTTGTACTATGTAAATACAAAAGTTCAGAATCGAATTATAATAATCGACGAACTGGAATCGTACCACGTTGTTAAAGTACATGGAGCTGGTGTTGTGTTGTCCTTCCATTGATGTAGTGACGATAATACCGTTGTTAGCAAAAAAAAGTTACGGTTGTTTTGACGATATAACAAGATTTCAATAATATTGTTAGTGTGCCGCTTGATTCTCCATTGGAGCTTTTCATTGGTGACCTGTGTTGCATTGGTTTTCCAGTAGCGTTGATAAAGATCTCACCAGATTTCTAATACTGCCGGAAACAAGTTATAGGGTTAAAAAAACATCTGATCACTGTATTATTCTTTTTCGCAATCTGAAACAAATATATTTTGTTAGGATACAAAGAAGAAAAAAATCTTAGGATTGGAAAGAAAAACTACCTATAATAATTCTGTTTAGATTTAAACCCAGGATTCAAACCAATTATGGAGTTAAGAGTTACCATCAAGGGTTGGATTGCGATCAAAGGGTTGTCTGATTTGTTCGTCAGATGTCTCTAATAGAATCATTTATTTTTGTCTCTTTCTCCCACAACAGACAAGGTAAGTAAGTACCTTTATAAAAAGGCTTGCATCGGTGAAATTAACTTACTTCTTTACAAAAACTTGCACTAAGAATTTAAAATACTACTGAACCCTTGTCCGTTGGGTGGGGAAAAGTTATTGTCGTCAGTTGTAACTATTCAATCATAACAATAAAAATCAAGAAATTAAGTTACAAAAAAAAGTGCTTCAAAAACCAGTCTAACTAAAAGATTTCTCCTGAGTGAAGACCTACATCTTTACAAATTCTTTGGAAAAATATCCGTTTGGGAAATGTCGTAATGCGAAACGTGTTGGGAGAGAATTTGATGAGGAAAATATAGGTTGGAAGTTGTTGCAAATGTTGTTGTAATTTATGTAGTTGTGTAACGCCAGTTTGGTGGGTCGTTGAATTATAATATTTAAAAAGCAGTATTAAATAAACTAAATAAAGTGATATACGCACCTTCTGGTCTGCCCCATGGCCAAGCCACCCATCCGTTGATACGTCCAATATTCTCTCTCCCACGATGGACTCTAGCAAAGGTACGGATCGTGCTGGCACTATCTAAAAATCAAATAAAAAAGATAGTGGGTACAAATATAAAAGATAGTGGGTACAAATATAAAAGATGAATAACCTTTTTCCTAATTCCAACTTTTTAAGGTAAAAAGGAAAAAAATATTACATCAATAAATATTTATGAATAGAAAAAACAATTTCTAAAAAAATAATTAACATACTTTACTTCTACCTCCTGAAGTAAGAATACTCCATCTCTAGACATATTTTATATTCTCCCAATCCTTCAAAAGGAAAAAGGGTTATCCAAAAACCAGTAACTTTATATAGCTATATCAATTTTTCTGGTTTTTAGTTGATAACTATAAATCATTAATTTTATATATAAATAAAAAAGGTAACGGTCACACCTGGAACTCGAACCCAGCTTCACTAGTCTTACCGGAACTGGCGTCTCTACTCATTGAGCTATTTGGATCTTATTTGATTCGGTAATTTTTATTGACCCCATACTTTGTTAGAAGGAATAATATACATAATAGACCTCATATAGTTTTACATGACATAATTAAAAAAAAATAACTTATATCATTGATATCGCCATTCCAAATTCCTGTAATATTCGAAAATCTGTTTCTGAAAAAAATAAGAAAATATACAGATTTAAAAAATGATATTAAAGGAATTTGGCATTCTCAGACTATAAAAATATTGTTATTTAGTTATCAAAGTACCATCTTGCCATCTTTGTCTATGTTTCTAAGCTTAATAAATATCAGTTCTCGCTGTCTCCTGAATAAAACAACGTGTTTCATTTAATATGGGCCCAGAAGATTCCCAAGCGTTTTTTTAAATAATCAGTCACGATAATTTAAATGGTATTTGTGTTAAAAATTCATTTCTAATTGTCGCGGATGTATTTGTTCGTATTGAGAATAGGGCAAGGAGTTATTGCGAATGCGAACTCGTAATTAGTGTCGGGACATTTTTAACGAAAATGGCGGCGACATCATATCTCACAAGTATACCCAAGTTGGTTGGACGACAAAACTACGATGTATGGGCGTATGCCGTTGAAAACCTACTTATATTGGAAGGCATGGAGAAGTGTATCAAGGCCGAAGAAACTGTTGCAGTTGGAGATGATGCAAAAACAAAAGCGAAGATAATCCTCACTATAGATCCGTCACTGTATGTACACATCAAGCAAGCTACATCTACTGCAGACTTGTGGAAAAGGCTAAAGCAAATGTTCGATGATAATGGTTTTTCAAGATGCATTTCCTTATTAAGGAGTTTGATATCGATTCGTCTTGAAACTTGTGACTCGATGCAGAGTTACGTCACGCAAATTATTGAAACTGGCCAGAAATTATCCGGAACCGGATTTAATGTGAACAATGGATGGATAGGCTGTTTAATGCTTGCTGGTCTACCAGAAAAATTCTACCCCATGATATTAGCAATCGAGCATAGTGGAATAATAATTACTGCAGATGCAATAAAAACAAAATTGCTTGATATGGCAGGAAATGACACGGAGTCAGTTGGGGCATTTTCCGCCAGAGTGCGCCCGCGCCGCAATGTTGACGGAAATACATAGAAGGTCAAAACCGTAATGAAATCTATCAGATGTTATAGATGTAAAAAAGAAGGGCATTTTAAAAATCAATGTCCTGTTGGGCAATCAGAGCGAAAGAAGACGTCAAATGCATTTTCTGTTGTGTTTTTGAACGGGAATTACAACAAAATGGATTGGTTTATAGACTCGGGCTCTTGTTTTCACATGTCACCAGATGTAAACATTATGTGTAATACGTCGAATCGGACGAGTGTGAAGGAAATAATTGCAGCTAATAGAAGTGCTATGCCTGTTTTATGCTCGGGAGAAGCTAAAATTATTACTTTAACCCCGAAAAGTAAATATGAAGTTATATTAAAAGATATTTTATGTGTGCCAAAACTTACGACAAACTTGATATCTGTCAGTCAGTTAATCAAAAATGGAAATAAAGTGGACTTCAAAAGAAAATGCTGCTATGTTTATAATAAACAGAACGAGTTAGTTGCTATAGCAGATTTGACAGATAGTGTTTATAAACTAAGGATGGAATACGAGTTAAAAGTTCCTGAAAGAATAATGTCTAATTTAGCGGTTTCAGGCAACACTTGGCACCGCAGATTGGGTCATGTCAATAGTAATTATCTGAATAAAATGACCAGTGCTGTAGAAGGAATGAATCTTCGAGAAAAAGTTGATCTTGGCAAGACATCGTGTACAGTTTGTTGCGAGGGAAAGCAGTGTCGTCTTCCATTCTCAAAAACTGGTACAAGAAGCAAAGAATTACTTCATTTAGTTCATACTGACGTTTGCGGACCTATGGAGAAAGGATCGCTTGCAGGTTCAAGATTCTTCATACTCTTCGTTGATGACTATAGTCGTATGACATTTGTATATTTTATCAAACACAAAAATGAAGCACTTAGATGTTTTGCAGAATTTAAAGCAAAAGTTGAAAAACAAACAAATAAGAAAATAAAGATATTGAGAAGCGATAATGGTGGTGAATACTGCAACAAAGAGTTTGATTCATATCTCAAGAAGGAAGGTATCACGCACCAAAAAAGTAACCCATATAACCCAGAGCAGAATGGCTTGTCAGAACGTAATAATCGAACGATTGTCGAGAAGGCTAGATGCTTATTGTTTGATGCGCATTTGGGTAAAGAATTCTGGGCTGAGGCGACCAATACAGCAGTTTATTTACAAAATCGTACTGTACTTCCTAGTTTAAATGAAAAAACTCCATATGAGATCTGGACTGGATGTAAACCAGACATAAGTCATTTAAGAATATTTGGTAGCAAAGTTATGGCTCATGTTGCTAAAGAGAAGCGTCAGAAATGAGACAAA
The DNA here is from genome assembly GCA_917880885.1 of Limnephilus marmoratus. Classification (NCBI taxonomy): domain Eukaryota; kingdom Metazoa; phylum Arthropoda; class Insecta; order Trichoptera; family Limnephilidae; genus Limnephilus; species Limnephilus marmoratus. Next base: position 20,480,827 of record OU862919.1, on the reverse strand, counting down.
AAGTCTGAACAGCACATACTTGTGGGCTATCCAGATGACATCAAAGGTTACCGTATATACAATCCTAGAACTAAATATATCACAACTAGTAGAGATATCATTATCATGGAAGATGAAAACAACCCAGAGATTAATATATCTATCACTGAGAGTGGAGAAAACTCATGTCCAGTGGGGGACACTAGTTGCAAAGATACGTCACGTTCAGATGATATAACCTTAGATGAGGATACATTAGTCGAAGATGCATCAGATGATACTTACACTCCTGATACTTACTCTTCTGATACTTACACTAGTGATTTTGAAGATGTTGATGAATCACCTGAGCAGCGTGTTAGATCCAGCAGAATCATTAGGAAGCCAGAGCGGTATAGGATGACGAATATGTGCATTCCTGAGGGTGTGTTTGATGAGGCTAATGGACTGTCTTTAGAAGAAGCATTACAGGGAAGTGAAAAAAAGCAGTGGTTAAGTGGAGTAAAAGAACTTCAGTGTTTTAAAGAAAATAATGCATGGGAGTTCGTTGATATGCCAAAGGATGGTAAAACTATAGTGAAATGCAAATGGGTGTTACGAAAAAAAATTGATAATAGTAATAATGTTCGATACCGTGCACGTTTAGTAGCCAAGGGCTACATGCAGAAGAAAAATGTGGACTATTCAGACACTTTCTCGCCGGTTGTTAGGCACTCAACTTTGAGATTGTTATTCGCATTATCTGTAAAACTTGAATTAGATGTTACACATTTAGATGTTACTACTGCATTCTTGAACGGGGACCTTGAGGAAACAATTTATATGGAATTACCAGAATGTTTATTAGATTCTCAAAAAGACAATAATAAAGAACTTAAATTGAATCGAGCTATTTACGGTCTTAAGCAATCCTCAAGGGCCTGGTACAAAAAGGTCGATGAATGTCTTGTTGGTATTGGTTATAAACGTAGTATGTTAGAACCATGTTTATACACAAAAAATAAGAATGATAAAAAGACAATAGTTACTTTATATGTGGATGATTTTTTTATATTTTCTAATGATAATGTAGAAAGTAATAATTTGAAAAAGGAATTGGCTTCACAATTTAAGTTAAAAGATTTGGGTCAGGTCAAAAATTGTTTAGGGATGAGTGTTAATATTGATAAAGTTAATGGTACAGTTACTCTAAGCCAGGAGAATTATGTTGATCAGTTGCTAAATAGATTTAACATGGCAGATTGTAAAGTAGCAGATACACCTTTAGAGGCTAAATTGAATATTAACAAAGAAAATAAAAATCCTGACAGTCAAATTCCTTATCAACAGCTTATTGGTGGACTTATGTATTTAGCAGTATTAACCAGACCTGATATAGCCTTTACAGTAAGTTTTCTGAGTCAATTTAATAATTGCTATAACCAGGAAACCTGTAATACGCTAAACGTATTCTAAGATATCTCAAGAAAACAAAGCATTTTGGATTAAAATATAGTCAATGTGGTAATTCAAAATTAGAGGGTTTTGTTGATTCAGATTGGGGAAGTAACATCATTGATCGCAAGTCCTATACAGGTTTGTGTTATATTTTAGCTGGATGTGTTTTTTCTTGGGAGGCTAAGAAACAAAAAACAGTTGCTCTTTCGAGCACTGAGGCTGAATACATTGGTGTAGCCGAAGCTTGTAGGGAAGCTATTTATTTAATTAATTTGTTAAAAGAAATAAACAATGAGCCATACACCATATCCTTATTTAATGATAATCAGGGTGCACTTAAGTTGTCTTCAAATAATAGCTATAATAAAAGAACTAAGCATATTGACATACGACACCACTTTTGTAAAGAATGTATTAATGATAAAATTGTAGAACTGAAATACTTGGAAACAGCTGAAATGCCAGCAGATCTATTTACAAAAGGTTTGGCTAGTACCAAGCATTATTATTTTATGCAATTGTTGGGTATGCAGGATGTAAAGAATTAACATGGTTATATTATATACCTTTGTTGTAATATGGGTATTATGTACGTTATTTTGATAAGTGGGGGTGTTATTTAGTTATCAAAGTACCTACCACTAATGCCATCTTTGTCTATGTTTCTAAGCTTAATAAATATCAGTTCTCGCTGTCTCCTGAATAAAACAACGTGTTTCATTTAATAAATATTACCATTTGTTATTTCGGCTACTGGGATTATACCTAGCTCTCTCATTCAAAATTTAGGCATATCAGATTTGTCGAAGAATTTATATATAAAAATGCAAAAATCAATCATTTTAAAAACATGTAGGATTGCACAAGATTTTTTAAATATTTTTATTGAGGGGTCAGTAGGATTTATAGGTCCAATTAGGAGTTCTACCGACCCGAACTCTCTGATATGAAAACATCTGGAGTCGGTGAATTATTTTCCCATTTAGTCTCTGGTAGGTTGACATGTTGTTCTTGTATTGTTTTGTATTTATTATACGTATATAGTACAATTGCATAGCGGAATTGACTAGATGATCATTTGTGGAAAAGGTTTCAGTTTTTTCCGTGGGGAAGATTTAACACGGACCCGGAAGTCTAAAGATATATGATAAAAATTGGATAATTTGAAGAGCTCCGTTTCTGTGGAAAATCACCTCAATTACCTTACGCGCTGTGCAGTTTATTTTTATTTTAAGAAAGAGTTTCATTGTCGTTTGGCACCAGTTGTTTTTTGTGGTGGTTGTCCTGATAGAAGAAGACGTCGGGAGATTTTTTATTATAATAAAATAAGAAAAATATTCTTACCCCAATGTCGTGAGGACTATCTTCGACTGATGAAGCGTCCAGCGAACTCTGGATCAGGAGAAGAAGTGAAAGTATCACAATTGAATCCGACATTCTGAAGAATATTCACATAATAAATACGATGGATGAACAACTTAACACCTAATTACAAAATAATTAAAAATCATAATAAACTTTAATAAACTTTAGTGTTTCGATTTCTCGATCAATATTTTTTTCTCTGTCGCGAACCTTAAAGTTATTACAATCTGACTATGTACACACACAGTAATTTGTTTATTATATTTATTAATGATTTTGTTGATGTATTTACTAACATAAACGTGTTGCTTTTTGCTGATGATGGGAAACTATATACAGAGATTAATCACATTCAAGATTGCATTATACTGCAAAATAACTTGAGATATCGTATTGAATGGTGCTCTATAAACAAATTAGCAATAAACATAAATAAATATCAGTTCTATGGTTATTTCATTTTGGGATATTATGCCGTGTTGCGCTACCTCCTCCTTTAGCCAACGTTTCTGACAGCGTTACAGTGTCCATCATCAGGGCAGATGTGTGACACATCTGCCACAGCTGTCCGAAACGTTGGCTAAAGGAGGAGGTAGCGCAACACGGCATAATACCCCAAAAGGAAATAACCATAAAATTTTTGGCCGTGAAAATCTAAAATCACAAATATCAGTTCATTCATTTTTACAGAATAAATAATATATAATATATAATATATAAATATATGTTTTTTCAATATACATTAACAGAAAAAAATTAAATAGCGATAGTGAAATTATGATAAGTTAGGCACATACATAAATCCTTGTCAGATGTCAACTAGAATATAACTCTACGTTACGGTCTCCCTTTTTCAATATTCATACCCAGGAAGATTAAACCTAAGTTCCTAAGGTAAATAAACCAAAAATTGCATGTTCCTATTCAAAACATTGATAATAATTACCTCCTGATAAAATGTCTCTATTAAAACTTTCAGAAATAAGAAAAAGTACAAATCTAATACTATTACTTAAAATACTGCATTTCAAAATTGACTCTCCTGTCATCAATTATTTAATATCTACGTTCACAAAATATCTTGCCAACATTTGTTACCATTTTTTTTAACATCACCAAGATTATCAAAATTCCCTGTTTCTGAGACTTCGCAGCCTCGGAAATAAATATTCTGATCTGGGAGACATCTTAAAAAAAACCATATAAATGTTGTTTATTCCATTATTTTTATTTATCTAGACACAAATTTATCTTCTTCTCTTCTCTTCTTCTCTTCTTGTCTTTTGTTTTATGATTCCTTTTTTCATTATGTTTAAATTTTCTTCATTGTTTTAATTTTTAAATATTTACATCAACAGAGGTACAAACATCTTAAAAATTTAATTTAAAAGTCCACTAGGGCAGTAATAAATAAATAAACTTTCACAAAAGTATGAAAATGTTAGCACATTCGAATTTTATTAAAAAAGTGTTATAACGCTTTTGTGCATACAATAACCATGTAAAACCATTAGAAATTGCACAGAAATTCATTATTAAGGTAATGTACCAGAAGGCCAAGACGTATTCCACCAATCAGTTATTTCAGGAAACTATGGAATTATTTCAGGGAACTAAGGCGGATTTACTGTATCCAATATCTTAAATTTATATTTTCTCATTCTAACAATTTCACCAAAAACACAAATCGCTCTAGCCAGAACTGGCCAGAGGCTGGCCCAAAGGCACATCAACTGTATTGCCCCAAAATTGTTCAATTCCCTACCCAATTCCATCAACACGTGTCAAAATCTGAACGTATATAAAAAAAAACGTAAAAAGCTGGTAAAAAAATAATTTGTAAGTGAGTAATTTTTCTATAATTTGTACTATTTGTTTCTAAATTCGTAAAATATTCCATGTGTTTCTGTATATTTATATTTAAAAAAGGCAATGTACATATGTGTATATATACATATATACATATATATGAACGTATGTATGTACGCAAACGGGTGTATATATTTAATTTTATGAATATTCTCAGTAACTCTTGTAAAATCAATCATGAATGCTATATATACATGCATATATTTTTAAAATACATTTTGACCACAACTGTTTAATATTTATTATTATTATTATTTTTTTTTCAGTTTTTAGAGAAAATGTGTCCTTACTGGGGTACCCCGTTCTAAGGACAAATTGTACAAGTTTTATTATTTGAAGTATAAGTAAATACCTAATCTATGTTAGAATATTGCCAAGGAAAATTATTAAGTTAGATCTAAAAGAAAGTACAAAACAAGCATTATTCTTTGTTGGGCTGCAAAATTGAATCTATTTTCTTCCTTCCCATGTCCATAATCCATATTTTTATGCTTCTTTTGAAGGCGGTTATTTTTTTTATGGTTTTCATTGCAAGAGGGAGTAAATTAAATAATTTTACAGAGAAGTATTCCATATTTCTTTATCCGAAAGTCGTTTTAATTGTAGGTTAGTAGAATGTATGTTGTAATGTAGATCTTGTGAATCGGCCCGAGTTTGTCTGTGTATAGTTATCCTGATTTTTGAATGCGTACATTAGAATATCTTTTGTATATCCACATAATAAATATAATACCCACGCACATGCCTCGCCTTTGTGGGTTCTTTTTTGTTACTCTCTTTTATTTTATATTATTATATATGTCCATATTCCCATGTATCAAAAATAATTTTGCTAATAAAAAAAATAATAAAAAAACAGTAAAATTACGCAACTATAAAACAATATCAAAGCCGTTACAAAGAAGTGAAAACACTTCGGATTACCTTTAAAATTTCGAAAAATTCAACGTTATTGATGAATTAGATAATTTCAATAATTTGGATCGAAGGGTAACACAGACTATTTGCTGGGTTATTGGGAGTAACTAGATGCCGTTTAAAAAAGGCTGCATTTATATAAATACTCGTAGCTGACAGTTGCCACTTAGCCGCCGATATCGACATTGATGCTCACTAGACGTGGGCAAAATTGAATGACCGAATTAAATGAATAAATTCAATCTTGTGACACACTCGATCTAATTCTCAATTTCAAAAGGAATTGATTCTTACCTTTAACCTTGCATCCTAAGATTTTTAACGATACCATACATTTTTAATTTCTATTTATTTTACTGTTAAATTATTTCAATGAATAATGTGTTCCGTAAACGATTTCAATATTATATTGCTTCATAGGTATTTAAATATTATTAAACGGGCGCGAGCGGCGCGCCGCGAAGTGGTCGACGGACGGTATTGTGAACGACTCGCCTATTACGATTGTATCCCGCTACCGCCAGCGCCGCGCCGCCATTCTAAAAACACCCAAACATCATCAAAATCCATGTCCCAAAACGCAGCTGCGATTCAGCCGAGTTGCCCGAGCATCTTTTTCACGCAAGGAATTAATCATTTGTCCTAATCAATAGTCCTGAGATTGTCCTAAGGTCCCCGCCGTCCCTGGTCCGTGTTCAATATCCGCGTCCCAGGTATCTATTCTGTCGGAATCCGGATTGTCCGAAGCGCTTTATTCAGGAATTAAAACAAAAGTCTTTTTCACTTGTGACGTCATCGTTTTTTATAAATCTCAGACCCAGAAATGACGTCAGACATCATCGTCAATCTCAGATCTGTCCCAAACGCATCCCAGTCTAATTCATTCCTCAATGCCAACCCTTATTCCATCCGGTTCATTTATTCCCCCGCGCGCCAAGCCAATTTCATTACAAAGTCAATTTCATTACAAAGTTAGTCGAAAATGATTCTTATCAGATTTTAGGTACGTACGAATGATATCGGAATACAAGTACCTACCTACTTTTAGACGTAGTTCTTGGGTCGATGTAATATGTAAATTTGCAGATATCATAAGGCCAATTAGCTGTGGTTAGCCATCATAAAATACTCACCTTAATGTTAAAATGTATGCTTATATTAGATCACGTGACGTGGAACATTTATAAGTTTAATAAATAAAATTAAATCAATAAAATTTTAAGGGTGAAACGAAAACCTCTATAATTTTAAGATATAATTGCTAGCAATAAATACATTTTACATACGAAAAATTACGACACTACAAAAAGACAAACACATACATCTATAGGATTTAGCCTGCGAGATAATGAGATAGAATAATCGGTCTCCTCTTTGTGTGGTGTTTCGTAGCCTATTGGTCTCCTCTTTATGCGGTGCTTCGTAGCTTCCCAACTCATTGTGATTTGAAATTCGATGAAACGAAAAAGCGACACTAAAAAGAGACAAACACATTAATCTATAGGTCTTAGCCTGCGAGATAATGAAATAGAATAATCGGTCTCCTCTTTGTGCGGTGCTTAGTAGCCTATCAGTCTCATCTTTTGCGGTACTCCATGACCTCCCGGTCTCCTCCCCATTCATTTATTTATTTATTTTTTTTAAATTTTTTTTTTTTTGGGTTTTAATTGAACTAAAGGAATGAATAAAAGGAATCAATTCAAAAGGCCATGGGAATCAGACTGAATCGATTCACTCCTGAGAATCATTCTGCCCATGTCTAAATTGCTCAAACGTGTTTAGAAATTACTGATAAGGATTAGGCACAGTGGTAAAATGATTACAACAACCGATTAAACAATTCGTCACCAAGAAAATGTTTTAATTTTTAAGAATATTTAACGATTTTTTCATAAGTATACGTTCATTGACAGGTGACTTTATTTGGGACTTCATCGTCATGGCGCTGCATCCCAGAGAGAAAACTTGCCTCCTCTACAAATGCTCTGCAGTGGCTGCGGTCCCTCTCCAATCGCCTCTAATTCTTCCCAGCCATCAATCCATCTCTTCCTCGAATTACGTCTCTTCGTTTTTTGACACGTGGCTAGATTTATAATTTCATTATCACATCGAAGGGTTTAATTATGACAGGATTTCGAAGTTCGTCATCACGGCACTACATAATTTTCTAACCTTCACAAACAAATGCTCTCCACTGGCTGCAGCTAGTAGCCCGTCGTTTCAGCTCCCAGTCCTTCGATCCTCTTCCACGTTGTCAATCCTCTCTCGCTTTCTCTTGGCACCTGCGCTTCTTTTTATTGACACGTGACTGGAATTTGAACTACATTATCACGGCGCTATATGTAATTTTGAGATGACTGAATTTTGAATTTCATCCACCGAATCTAACGCCGATCAACAGTTTGGAAGGTAACCATGTTGACTATCTTGCACTATCAATTTTATTGGAAGAACGGCGGCATAAATTAATTGTTGGTGATGAAAATAATACATTGGAATTATGTATTATTGAAATGAATTTTAGATTGTTTGGTAAGTACACACCACATTCGAAATTATCTTGCTTAAGGAGGTTTTGCTTTGACTCTTTTCCACAAAAAGTTATAAATTGATTTCGAAAGGTTGATATTTTTATCTAGTAAACGCTTGTTTTAAAATTGAGAAAAAAGTTTTTTTTTATTATAATAAATAATAAGGTTATACCATTGGTCGTTGGCAGTTGTTAAATTTGCAAACGAAATATCTTAATTTACAAGACATATTTCACACCATGTAATCATACATTATTGCAAGTCAATACGTTATCTAGTAAACGCACGTTTCAAAATTTTAATTTTAGTTCAAATAAAATCTATCTATTTACGGTCTTACAAATTAATATATTTAAGATTGTTTTTACATTATTAATTTATACAAATACTTATGATCAAAAAATATTTACAAAAAGTACATAATTTCAATAGTTTTATCATCACGCCTTTCAGCATTCTTGGATGAAGGTATAAATTAAAGAAAATTTGGAATGAAATAAAATCGATATTGAATTATAATTTTAAAAAGCTGGTACGGAGAATAATTAATCTTTCTTATGGGAACCGCCCTGTAGGATCGTAAGAATATCTTTCGACGAAACGTGGATTTTCGGCCGCTGGTTGGTTAAAGGCCCTTAATAATAATATTCTCTATCTCGTTACGTTTTGAATTTCTTCTTCTTCTTTAAAAAATCTATCAATATCCTTGGCGGACATTAATGATTAAATAAACAGATAGACAAATATAACAAAAAATAAAACGAGTATTAATGATTGGTATACATTAACGATTTCTGAACATTAGTTTATATACATACTAGCAGACCCGGCCACACGTTGCTGTGGCTAACGAAACACAACGCCATTACCCAACCTTTATAAAATCCACACCACCCGCTTGCCAGCCACCCGCTGCCCGCTAAGCATGTATTATACATATAAACCTTCCCCTTGAATCACTCCATCTATTTGTGAAAACCGCATGAAAATCTGTTACGTAGTTTAAAAGATCTATGCGCACATACATTTTGAGCGACTTCATTTTATACTATGTAATGCAATTCGAGCGTTCGCTACTAATTATAAAATGCTTGCAATGCAACATTGGATATTTGAAAAGGGAAAATCAAATACCTACTTACTCTAGCACAAACATTTTCCATTTTCTTCCGTAGAACGAATTTCAAAAGTGACTATAGTACGGCCCGCCAGTCGTTTTAAATCGCACAAAAATATGTTTTGTTTGAATTTCTCGACTTTTCTCTTATATAATTTATATGTATTATACATATAAACATTCCTCTTCAATCACTCTGTCTATTGGTGAAAACCGCATGAAAACCCGTTGCGTAGTTTAAAAGATTAACGCGCACATACATTTTGAGCAACTTTATTTTATACTATGTAATGATAATGATGAAATGATTATATAATTAATTTGAATAATAAGTAATTTTTGAGTTTTGAAATTAGAGTATTAGAAAAAAAACCATTTTTAATCTTAGAAATATAATTTTTTTAATGAAAAGTAAAATAAGTATGAGTAAAATTTTAAATTTTGAAGTAACCCCCCCGACACAAAAAGAGCTGATGACCTTGAAACGCCTGAACGGATTTTCATGAATTGTAGCTAAGAACCATCTTGATGACGTAGCTTTCAAACAAAAAATAATCGGTCCATTCGTTTAGGAGCTACAGTGCCACAGACAGATACACAGACGGCGGTCAAACTTATAACATCCATCCGTTTTGCGTCGGGGGTTAAAACGTGAAATTCCTAGATCGATTCTCGGTAGCACCAAATCTTTTACCTTTTTTGTGTCCGAATGATTTATAAATATTTTTTCAATTACTCAATGTTTCTCCGCCTCGTTATTCATTATTTTATCTTTTAGAATTTTAAACGCCTTAAAGTAAGATTTTCATGTTTATTTAAATGCATTATATAAATATATTAGCATGCAAATTAAAATTGGCTACGTCGGGTTGCAATGCATCATTGCTTTATTCGTATGAAATGAAATTTGAAAAATCACTTTTCTTACTATTTTTTTCATTGTGCGAAAAAAAAGCATTTTCCCCATAAAGTATTAAAAAAAATACTGGAAACCACGGATTTTTTCTCCAAATTCCTGCTCATAACCGTAAAAAGAACGTTTTTTATTATTCCTGTAGCAATCGGACGTGCTAATAAACGCATTAAAGAAAATTAACTGTTGATCGTTTGTTAAGAGGACATAGGTAGAGAAACCCAGAAATATGTCATTTTCAAAAAAGTTTTTAGACGTATTGACTCTTTTCCACAAAAAATTATAAATGGATTTCGAAAGATTGTTCTTTTATCTAGCATAGTTATGTAATAAATTTTTAGAATTTTTTTTAATTTTTAGTATAATAAGGTTATTCCATAGGTCGTTGGCAGATTTGTTAAATTTTCAAAAAAGTTTTTGTATTATACCACACCCATTTCAAATAATGTAATCATGCAGTGAAATAAATCAATACATTATCTAGCAAAGTTATGTATTAGAATTTTAATTTTAGTTTCAATAAAATCATTAAAAAATATGTACGTACATGAGTTTCTTGACGAAAATTGGTCCATTTGTGTATTTATTTGCGCACTTATAAACTAATATATTTCATATTTTTTTACATACTTATTGTGCTAAGACATTATTGACAAATCATAAATAAGTTTGACCGAAAAATAATTTTGGGAAGCATTTAATTTTAATTAATTAACAGCTTCGCATTTGACGATTTTATCATAGCGCCGAAACACAAAATTTCGCAGTTCATTACGGTCCGAAACGTGGCCAGACGAGGACGTGTCCGCGTCGCTCTGAATTACAACAGTTTGAAATAATATTTTGGAAACGAAATGTAAATACATACGAATTCCTTGTTTCACGTTCGTAAAATCTACAGGGTTGACCGAATTTCATTTTCATTGAATATTTTTATGCAAAAAATTTTATATTTAAAAATAAATGTTTTTATTTGTCCCTTATTATACGATACAAAAAACAAGAGTCCCAAATGCCCCATTTTTTAAAAGTAAAACTTCTTTACGCATGCTCGACACATGGGGTTAACTGGTGAATCGTTACGAAAAGTGGTGATTGTTACGAAAAGTGGTGCTGGTTACAAAAAATGACATGCGAACGGTAATCGATGCGAACAGTGATCAATTGCTAGGCGGGTCGGGTCTTTAGGCTCGCTTGTTATTCGTGTTATTGTTATATTGTTAATGGACTATTTGTCCGTAAATAAATAAATAAATAAATTATATACAGCGGGTACCCGGCATGCATGGGTTCGGAAGTTATGTGCGTACATACATTTCGGCGATTCATTTTCATTTATATACTAGCTGGTGCCCGGCATGCGTTGCTATGCCGTTCAACAAAAATTGTTTCTCCCTGCGTGTCCTTTCCCATTCGTCCCGTTCACCTTCCGCTTCCCCTTCCTCTCCCGCGTCCCCTTCCCCTCAAACGTTCCCACTCCGCCTCCTACACCTTCCGACTCCCCACTCCACTCCTCTTCCCCCGTCCCGCCAACTCCCCTCACGAATTCCCTTCCCCCCTCCCAGGTTCCCCTCCCCCTCCCTGGTTCCCGTCCCTTTCCACCCGCGGCACCAATACCCAAGTTCCTATCCCCCCTCCCGCATTCCATACATTCAGTTCTGGTACATTTAGTTTTCAAACAGCTCACGTGCCACCCATTGAATTTTTAGTATACACATTTTATAATGCCAGAGCTCACCAGTAGTTATATACAAACCTTGTCCTGGCAATAACAAACACAACAAAAAAAGAATTATCCAATTTGGTGTAGTCGTTCGGAAGTTATGCACGTACATACATTTCGGCGATTCATTTTCATTTATTAGCATTTATATATATGCCGGGTACCAACCTTTGCCATTTAATAACGAAATTGTTTCTCCCTGCGCGTCCTTTCCCATTCGTCCCGTTCACCTTCCACCTCCCCTTCCTCTCCCGCGTCCCCTTCCCCTTTCGCGTTCCCACTCCTCCTCCACCTTCCTTCTCCTCACTCTACTCCCCCCCTTTTCCGTCCCGCGATCCCCCCTCCCGAGTTCCCCTCCCCCCTCCCATAATCACCTCCTCCCTCCCGCGGATCCCCCTCTCGAATTCCCCTCTCCCCTCCCGAGTTCCCCTCCACCCTCCCGGGTTCCCCTCCCCCCTCCTGCATTCCATACATTCATTCCCGATACATTCAGTTCTCATACAGCTCGTGTGCCACTTATTGCAATTTTATTATACAAATTTCATGATGCCAGAGCTCGTGTCCTTTCCCATTCGTCCCGTTCCCCTTCTGCCTCCCCTTCCTCTCCAACGTCCCCTTCCCCTCTCCTCACTCCCCTCGCCCGCTTCCCCTATCCCTTAAACCCCCACCCGTTTTCCTCTCCCCCCTCCCGAGTTCCCCTCCCACCTCCCGGGTTCCCCTCCCCAACCCATCCCGCGGGCCCCCTCTCCCGAGTTCCCCTCCCTTGTCCCCCTCCCCTTCCCTCCCTCATCCTTCACCCCTCTCCCATCCGCCACCTCCTCCCGCATTCCATACATTCACTCCCGGTACATTCAGTTTTCAAACAGTTTGCGTGGCACCAATTGCATTTTTATATACAAATTTCATAATGCCAGAGCTCACCAGTATATACAGAAACCTTTAGTCCAGTCAAGGAAGGGGGTGTAGAGTGCGTGAGCAGGGACCTAAGCGATTCCTTCAGAAACTTGTTTAGGGTGCTTAGGATGTGAACATACTAAAAATCCTGACGTCTAGGTGGTGAGCTAGGGGGGGGAGGGGGAGGGGGAGGTCCCAATTTTCGGGTTTCCGCTTATATCTCAAAAACGGTGCGCCGCAGAGGAAAATTTTTTAATAATAAGTAAAAGCTGATAAAATTATCTACAACTTTTATTCTATACGTAATTTTCGAAATCCCAGCCATTTTCGAGTTATTCGCTCCACAAATGTAGATATTTTCGAAAAAAATCATTTTACCTCACATTTTTCATCAAACATTCCTTCATATCGTCTAAAATATTCATCAAAGAAAAAAATTTATTCGAAAGAAGTTGTAAAGAATTTAATTTTCTTTTAGAATATATAGACATATGTAAATTTATCTTCAACCGTTCAACATTTACAGCAATTTGAAGTTTTTTCGTAAAATGTTGTCATTTTCAGAAAGAGCTGTTTTTATCTTATTACTGACACACAACACTTGTTCGTTCGCCTAATAATATGTGTGACCACACTTTAAAACCAGTTATTAAATAAAATAGGTAAAAATCATATTACTTGAAAAATACATAATTGTATTTTATAATCATAATGTTTATTCTATTTCGTTACATTAAGCACATAAAATTATAGATCTCATTGTTATCACTGTTCTCAATAACATCATGTTACATTCTCATCCTCCTTGGACGTGGGGGTCCTCGCAAGCGTTGTTCATCCATGGCATCTTCATCCTCAGTATTGGATGGTTCTTGCTGAATGGGCTCTATGTCGTCGTCATCGTCGTCCTCGGCAACAGGCACGCTATTGAGGCATCTCCCTTGGCAGGAGACTCGGAGACACGCTGCAGAACAGGTCAGCATTGCTTTTCGGCATCCACATTTGCCAATTGCACAATCCCTGGTGCAGCGGCAAAATATCATATTTAGAAGGACCTCCGGCGCTGGTGGATCTTTTGTTGTATTTGGCATCAGGGTCTCTCCTTCATGTTTCCACCCCCATTATTCAGGGGGCAGCTCAATCGGTGCACTGGGAATGCTGTTTAACTGCGTTCTCTGTTGGAGGGAGGGAGCTGATGTCAGGCTTCATATTTGCCACCAACCCTGTGAACGACTAAAAGCGGTACTGGTTAAGGAAGGTCTGTCTTTTTGGCGCCGCATACCATTTCAGGAAACATTTATTTCCAGCCTCTTCAACCTCGCCGTGAGTAGAGGAGGGGTTATAAAGATCATTGCCGCTTGCTTGATGAATTCTGACTCCAAGTACAATTTTGAGAAGCCCACCTTGCTTCTCCTGAAAGTTGCAGATGTTGTGTCGCAGCCGGTAAATGAATGTAAGAACAGGATGTGTTCAAATGCACGGTGCTGCATCTTTTGGATGGACAGTGGCATTGTTTTGGTTTTCCCTCGTCCGTTGTCAGCAGCAGAATATCTTGGGTGGGAGGAGTGGAAGCAATCAAAAGGAAGTGAAAGCTTCTCACAAAACTGTGAGAGGAATGTTCCACAGCAATCTTCACAACAAGGAAGTCAGCATCATGTCCTGAAGAGTCTGTATCCCATTCTCCCGAAGCTTCGTCTGTAGTAAAGAGATGAAGTTACTTTTGTTGGTAGGATTGGATAACAAATCTTCCTTTTTAACGGGTATTGAAGTGTTCCAAGTCAAATTGATGTCAGCTGACCTTCTCAGTCTGTATCATCGCATCTGTTATTGTGATTTTGTACCGTTGGCTGGGTTTGGGTACCAATCAAATACCACAGTGTGAGTCATCCAGGATAGTGGTGGTTGACGTAGTTGATGTAACGATCACAAATTGTGACAAGGAAGGCATCTTTTTTCCAAATTACTCTGTGTAGTAGAAATTTTCCGTCCACAACTATGTTCACCTGAGACAGTAGACCAGTTTTTTGGTAGGATCGAATAAGCTGTACAGGACAGATTTAGTTGTCTTCCACATCCCACCTTCATTGAACAGTGCCAAGGGAAATGGGGCCAACTCATACTCAAAGAATTTCTTCAAATCTACACATCCGGTGAAACAGAAATGTTGGGTCAACTGCAACCTTTTCATCGTGATTTTTTATCGACGAGCTGACAGAAGACATTGGGAATTGACATTATTTCATTGGCTTGTGGGAAGGGAGGATGTGCATTAAACCACTGACTGAGTTTGAAAATGTCTGCTGCATCTTTACTTCGGTGGGCTTGTCAGAGGTCCTTGTGTTGTTACTGGACGTGAAGACTCCACAATACTCTTCAAGGGAAGTGCAGATCTCATGAGTTGCGCTCATACCAACTAACCACTTCTAGTACATTGTGCAAAATACCTCTGCCTCCTGTTATGCCTTCTCGGCTTTTGAATGATAGCATCAATGTGGTTTCCATGGTCATATCTGATCATACGCCTTACTAAAAGAGCGTCGCATAATCGTCGTTGCACGTCGGTGTGTCAGTAATAAGATAAAAACAGCTTTTTCTGAAAATGACGACATTTTACGCAAAACCTTAAAATTGCTGTAAATATTTACTGGTTGGAGACTTATTTGCATATGTATATATATTCTAAAAGGGAATTAAATTTATTACAACTTCTTATAAATAAATTTCTTTCTTTGATGAATATTTTAGACGATATGAAGGAATGTTTGATGAAAAATGTGAGGTAAAATAATTTTTTTCAAAAATATCTACATTTGTGGAGCGTGTAAGTCAAAAATGGACGTGATTTCGAAAATTACGTAAAGAATAAAAGTTGTAGATAATTTTATGAGCTTTTTTTACTTATCCTTAGGAAATTTTCATGTGTGACGCACCGTTTTTGAGATATAAGCGGAAACCCGAAAATTGGGACCTCCCCCTCCCCCCCTTCCCCCTAGCTCACAACCAAGACGTCAGGACTTTTAGTATGTTCACACCCTAAGCACCCTAAACAAGTTTCTGGAGGAATCGCTTAGGTCCCTGCTCACGCACTCTACACCTCCTTTTGGAGCATTTATTGACTGGACTACTTTGCGGGCGTGCTCACAACAACTCACCAAAGTTTCATCGCAATCGGATGAACGGTTAGCAATTCACAGGAAAGTATGTAGTTTATATGGGAGAATTAAATTGTTGATTTTACTATCTTCCTCGCAACTATTCCATATTTTCTCAACGTTTAAACCTTTCCTGGACTACGACAAACATTTCAAAACCAAAATCAGCTAAATCGGCCCAGCCGTTCTCGAGTTTTAGTGAAACTAACAAACAGCAATTGATTTTTATATAGGGGGGGGGGTAAAAGAGGCGGGGGGGTGGAGGGTGGTTAGAGGTTGTGGGGTGAGAGGGGGAGGGGGTTGAGAGGGATGGGGGGTAGGCTTTTTTATATCCATTTTTCGTATTACAAAAATAACAAACATGAGAATCGGGTATGGGTACCACCGCCCCGGGAACCATTTTTTTGATAACCAACACGTCTGCCGTAGGTCATCCTTAGTGGTTCGCAACGTTTGGTGACTAGCAGGGGTGCCTGGGTTCATGGGGTGAGGTTTTTTCAGGTCTTGGCGGCGGATGCGTCTGCGCACCAGCTGCATGGCAGGTTGGATCTAGAGAAAGTGGTTGAGGGAGTCCCTTTGACTTCTCCAGCCTTACTCTCTCGGAACATCGCTTTGCACCGCAGTGGGAGGGATGGATTCATACATCCGCTCTCCTGGACACGCTGACCCCCACATTTCTACCCACCCCTAATACCCTTTCCTTCTCAGAAGATCCTCTCCTCCCTTTCCCTGAAACGAACCTTCACACAGCATCCCCAAAGAAGAGATAGGCAATGTGTCGAGCGATTGTAAAAAAAGGTCTCTCCCGATCCGGCCTTCTACGTAGTTGGTGGGGCAGATTCCACCGCCGCCGAGATCCTGACAAACCTCGCCCCATGAACCCGGGCTACCCGTACGGTGTTGATAATCCAATACATGGTTCCCGGGACGGCGGTACCCATACCCGCCTTCCAAATTACTGATACTATTTATTGACGGCCGGCGTGGTCAAGAGGTAAGGCTCTTGACTCGCAATCCGAAGGTCGTGGGATCGAATCCCGGCGTGGGCAAATAAATTTTGTTTGACTAATTTGGGTTATTTCATATAAAAATAATATATTTGCGTCACGTTCCAGAGTGGAAGATACTTTAGTATCGCCCTGGTGTAAGACCACCATTCAGAATTGAAACGTTGCTAAAAATTACTTTGTCCGTGTTTGGTGACCAGATCTGAATAGCCAAGTAATTCTTCGCTTCCTCTTCCCCATCTCCTGCCCTTCCCCACCACCTTCTGCCTCATACTATACCCCATAGTCATGTCATAGTCTCACTGGCTCCAGACGGGAGCATTTGGGTCTCTTGTGCGGTATTCACATAAATATAAAATTAAAAATTATGCACACGAATAAATATTTCAAAATGAGATATTTTTTACAATCCAACTGAATATTAGGTACTCTTTTTTTCATGAATACCGCACAAGAGTCCCAACTGCTCCCGTCTGGAGCCAGTGGGACTATCACCCCCAATTGGGGTATGTTGTGAGGCTGAAGGTAGTGGGGGAGGGGAAGGAGTTAGGGAAGATGGAGGTGGGGAAGTACCTGACTTTTCAGATCTGGTCACTAAACACGGCTAAAGCCATTTCAAGTAACGTTTCAATTCTTCCACTCTAATGGCCGTAAAATAAAATGAAAAAACAAAAACCAAAATATTAAAAAAATATAACAAATTGTTTTTTTGTGTAGGTATCTACTTTATACCTACTGTGTTTATGTATCTATTTATGTCTACGCACTTCAATACACAAATTACAAATAACTACTACTTATTAAAATTCTGGAAGCGAGAATTCAACATCTTTATCTGAACCATACTGTAGGTCCAGCTTCGCGTGAACTATAGGTACGTGAAACCCGGCTTCTAGCGGAACGAAATCTAGTTCCAAAAACGTCCGCTTGCAACGGCTGATGTGTGAGCGGTACAGTCGGAATCGAAATTATGATTTGCTGGTATGACAGCCTTAATAAGAATTAAACTTCACAATTTTATATGGAGCGCGACGGTAGATAATAAATAACGGGACAAGTTGTTTGGCTTGCTATTCTATCGACTAACTGGGTCAAACCATTACTCCGGCTTTTATAATGCCGTGGCGGAGGTAACGGTTTAATAATTCGGCTGGTAATATCGAGAGAATACGATACGTTTCTCGATGGTTCTAACGCCTAATGTACAGGGAATTTGAATGCTCCGGTACTTTCCATAAAGTGCGACGAGATGCCAAATATTTCAGCGCAGGTAGGTAAGTATTTCTTCGTGTTCCGTTCTCAGTTGTACCAGGCGGCGATGTCACCGTGTTGCACAGGTACATACCTTAAGTAGGTACGTACCTGAGTGTTGGCTTCGCCACACACTCCCCCCCCAGCAGCACAGATAAGGGCTGCAATAAAAAGAGTCGTTTAGACATTAAGATAGTCGGGAAAACGAACACGCCTTCCTGAACGAGTCGTCGTATGAGTCCGATCCTGTTTGATGGCTGGTTTTGGAAGGGTTGGTGGTAGCTCTGTTGCGGCTTCTTTCGGTTCCTTGGCGATGTAAGCCAGTTTGAGGCGGTCAATGCTCACGGTTAATTCTTTTCCTTTGCATAGGATGACGTAGGTCCTACCATTCCGGCGGACGACTTGGTGAGGGCCGCTGTATGGTTGCTGAAGCGGGCTCTTAATGTTGTCATCCCTCAAGAAGACGTGAGTCGCTGTGGGTAAGTCTTTGAAGATGAAATGACGTCTTTCACTATGGCGGGTACCTTCAACCGGTCGAAGTTCGTTGAAGTGCTGTCGAAGTTCCTTGAGGAAGTTGCTCGTATTGTCGCAGGTTGCTGGTCGTGCAGCGAGGAATTCTCCTGGTAAACGGAGCGGCTCGCCGTATACCAGCTCGGCCGAGGTAGTAGCGAGGTCGTCTCTCCAGGCTGCTCTAATTCCCATTAAAACAGTGGAAAGCACTTCGGTCCAGCGGTCCTTCTGGTGGCATTTGATCACTGCCTTGAGCTGGCGGTGTAGCCTTTCCACCACGCCGTTTGCTGCAGGGTGTTATGCGGTGGTATGAATCTGAGTCGTACCTGCCAAGCAGTTCAATTGCCTGAACAGCCTAGAATCGCATTGTCTTCTATGGTCAATGGTGATTCGAAGCGGGGTTTCAAACCTGGTGATCCAACCCTGGTAGAATGCGCGCGCCACCGTTTCTGCTTCTTGGTCCTTGATAGGGAACGCTTCTGGCCATTTCGTGAACCGGTCTACGCATGTAAGGCAGTACCGGCATCCTTCTAACATGGGCATGATGATGATGTCGATATGGACATGTTCAAATCTGGATGAAGTTCTAGGAAAGGTTCCAAGGGGTGCTGACACGTGTCGTGACACCTTACTTAGTTGGCACTGGAGGCAGTTGCGTGCGAGTTTCCCTGTGTCAGTTTTGATGGCCGACCAGACATAACGTTCAGTTATGAGTTTGACCGTTGCCTTGATGCCTGGGTGAGCCAGCTGATGGACCGCATTGAAAGCTGCAGAACGGAATTTATTTGTGACGAAAGGTCTGGCTAGATTTGTCGATAAATCGCAGTAGAGTTGAGTGCCGATGCCGGGAATGCGCACCTTTCTAAGCTGGAGGTTAGAACCTCCCTGTAGGCACTTTTCCAGTTCCGTGTTGTTCACTTGGTCAGCTGCTAGCGCTACGTAATCCAAGGGAGCGTTAACTGTCTCGACCCTGGAGAGGGCATCTGCGACGATGTTGTCTTTACCTGCCACGTGGCGAATCTCGGTGGTGAACTGTCTTGAATTGTCTCGGTGAGCACTTGTCAGCCTTTTGCTGAAAGGTGAAGGTGATGGGCTTATGGTCGGTGAAGATGGTGAACATCCTGCCCTCTACCATATGTCTGAAGTGTTTTACAGCGAGGTAGATGGCAAGGAGCTACCTGTCATAAGCGCCGTATTTTCGCTCTGCTGGACTGAATTTCTTGGAGAAGAATCCCAACGGCTCCCAGTGACCTTCGATGAGCTGCTGGAGCGCGGCACCAGCTGCGGTGTCAGACGCGTCGCTGACTATGGAGAGTGGAGCTTCGCACTTGGAGTGAGCGAGCAGGGTTGCCTGAGCAAGTGCTTCCTTGCACTTGTCAAAGGCTTCCATGGTCTCTTTGGTCCAATGTATTGGTTGCTTGCCTTTCTGATTTCCTTGGAGAAAATCATTGAGTGGTGCTTGTGTATCTGCAGCTTTGGGCAGGAACCTCCTATAAAAGTTGAGGGCTCCGAGGAACCAGCGGAGATCTTTTACAGTTTCTGGCAGATTGTAACTTCTAATAGCATCGACTTTTTCTGGCAGGGGTGTAGTGCCTGCACCAGACACCAGGTATCGCAGAAATTTAACCTCAGGCAAACCTAAGTGGCATTTGCCAGGGTTAATGACCACACCATAATCCTGAAGACGCTGGAACAAGATTTTGAGGTGGGTCATGTGCTCCTCTTCTGTTGACGAGGCGATGAAATAGCAAAAATCCAGCCCTCTGGTGATCTCATCGATGAAGCGTTGAAAGGTCTGAGCTTCATTACGGAGGCTGAAAGACATCACCGGAAATTCGAAGAGTCCGAACGGAGTAGATATGGCCGTCTTTGGAATGTCGTCAGGAGCCACCGGAATCTGATTATAAGCCCGTACAAGGTTTATGGTTGAGAAAATCTTGATGCCTCTCAGTGCCTGAGCGAAGTCCTGAATGTGGCGTACAAGATATCGGACAGGAATGGTTCTGGCGTTCAGCCCGCGATAATCACCGCATGGTCGCCATTGGTCATCCTTCTTGGGGACCATGTGTAGTGGCGATGCCCAGCAGCTCTCGGAAGGCCGGGCGATTCCTAAACGGACCATGGTCTCAAACTCCGTCTTGGCCCGTTTGAGTTTATCAGAAGCGAGGCGGCGGGGTCGTTCGGCAACTGGAGGGCCTGGAGTAGTTTGGATATGATGAAGGGTAGCATGGCGAACTTCCTTCATGGCGCCATCAACGCGCGTGATATCAGGGTACTGTTGTAAAATTTTGTGGAAAGGGGACGGTCTTGTGACAGTCTTGATAGAAGCAATATTGTTGCTGCTTCGCTTGCCTGTGGTTGTCAGGTTAGTCACTTGGTCCAGCAGTCGTCGGTTGCGGATATCTACCAGCAGCTCAAATCTTGCCAGGAAGTCCGCTCCAATGATGGGCTTGGAGACGTCAGCAATGACGAAGATCCAAGTGAAGTCGCGTCGCAGACCTAAGTCAAGGTTGAGCGTCAGGCTGCCGTAAGTTACGATGGTGCTGCCATTTGCGGCCGCCAGTTCGTAAGCTTGCTTGGCTGGACGATCTTAAACCAAACGCCGTGGAAAAACACAGAAGTCCCCGCCGGTGTCCACCAGAAACTGGGTACGCGTTACCCGGTCGGTGACGAAAAGGCGACATACTTGAGTCGGGCTGCTGGTGCTGGTCGCCATCGGTGTGAGCCCGGGGCGTTTCCCTGCTCAAAGTTGCAGGGTTTCCTGCATGAACGCGCCTTGGTCCCGAAGTTCCAGTGGTACTAGCACGTGTCTTCAGGTTGCCGACCCCTGGAATTG
Source organism: Limnephilus marmoratus (assembly GCA_917880885.1). Classification (NCBI taxonomy): domain Eukaryota; kingdom Metazoa; phylum Arthropoda; class Insecta; order Trichoptera; family Limnephilidae; genus Limnephilus; species Limnephilus marmoratus. The sequence goes on along the minus strand of OU862919.1, from coordinate 20,459,325 downwards.
CTACAAGAGTGACGGTCTCGCCAACGAGGGCTGGTACTCCTGGATTGTCGTTCTTTGGAGCGCAGCGCCGATATTTCTCGTCGTAGGGTGGTCAGTTCTTCCTGGAGTGGCCTCATCATCTTCTCCATCTTGGTAACCAGACCGTCTTCAATATTTTCTCCGGCAACTGCATTAATCCCTGGTCTGCCGGCGTAGTCATCGATTGCGTCCGCGAGGTTCGCCACCTTGTCCAGCGAAGCTTCCTGCTGTGTGGCCAGAACAACCTGCATGCTTCGAGGGAGTCTGCCCATCCATAAGGTCTTCAGCACCTCATCGGGCACAGCGCTGCCCGCGAGGGTGCATAGATGACGGAGGAACTGGGAAGGTTTTCGGTCTCCCCGCTCCTCGTGCTCCAGGATTCGCCTTGTTTTCTGCTCCTGGGTAGAGCTGAGACGCTTTGTTAGTTCGCTCTTTAAGAGGGCATAGGCGCCAGCCTCTGGGGGCTTTACGATGATGTCCCGGACCTCCTGAGCGTACGTGGGATCCAGGGCCCCAAGAATGAATCCAAATTTCATGGCATCCACGGTTACAGCTGATGCCTCAAAACTTCTCTCAACCATGGCAAACCAGAGCTCGGGGTCGTTAGGGTAGAATGGAGGTATTCGCACCGCCACACGATTTACTTCGGGCGGTGTACCCGTCTATGTCGATAATCCGATTGGGAGAGACATTGGGAGATAAATTATTTATAATTAATTTAAATCGTAATACGTTGAAAAAAAACTTAATAAATTCGTGTGTCGGAGGTCACCACTGTAGCAATCGGACGTGCAACATAAACGCATAAAAGAAAACACTGGAATTAACTATTGATCGTTTATTAATAAGAATTAACCTTCACAATTTTATACGGAGCGTGACGGTAGTAAATAACGGGACAAGTTGTTTGGCTTGCTATTCTATCGACTAACTGGGTCAAACCATTACTCCGGCTTTTATAATGCCGTGGCGGAGGTAACGGTTTAATAATTCGGCTGGTAATATCGAGAGAATACGATACGTTTCTCGATGGTTCTAACGCCTAATGTACAGGGAATTTGAATGCTCCGGTACTTTCCAAAAAGTGCGACGAGATGTCAAATATTTCAGCGCAGGTAGGTAAGTATTTCTTCGTGTTCCGTTCTCAGTTGTACCAGGCGGCGATATCACCGTGTTGCATAGGTACATACCTTAAGTAGGTACGTACCTGAGTGTTGGCTTCGCCACAATCCTATTCCAAACATCTTCATCAAATTTACTAACATTATGTCCAGTGTTTTCACGGGGTTATGGGTCTGTCTCAAGGTTGGTAGAAAAATGTATATAACAATATTAGCTCGGAAAAAACTCATCGGGCTGCTCTCAAGCTCGTGACGTAGCGTGGAGTCCGAAAAGAAAATCTATTTCACTTTTCACTAGGTGTGCAATATTATTATAAATCTACATTAACTTCCTCGCACTTGTGTTTGTATAAACGAGTGGAATTAAAATCGATAAAATATTGTTTTTTTTACAATTACAAAGTGGTGTACAGTAGCGAATGGTACGAAAAGTCGTGGATGTCCGAGGAAGACTTAACGCTTTATATCTGCACTGGAATGATATACAAAGACGAATTAAAGTCGATAAAATGTTGTTTTTTAACAGTTACAATGTAGTATATGGGATTTAAAGGTTGAATAAGTCTTATTGCATTATCTCTGCACAGGAATAATATACAATGTCGAATTAAAGACGATATAACATAGTTTTTTAAACAGAACAAATACTTTGTACAGTAATGAAAGGTTCTTTACACATCCAAAATAAGTTAGGACCAACTCCTTTACACATCAAAAATAAAGGACGTAAACTTGATCTTTTAGAGCAGCTGGAAATCAACAAACATAATAATAATCATAAAGCTATTTTAATAAACGAACAAAAAAATATAATCAATCTCCGCTTCTGAATATATTCAAACCAATTTAAAATAATTAATTATGCTTGAAAAGAAAACTATGAATCAGCATTTGCAAATGACTCACAATATAATTAGACGCATAGCGACCTTCAGTCGAAGTGGGAAATTACAGTAATTGGGAAAATAATAACCATTAGTAGTCTCAGTCATTTTTAATCAGAAATTGGAAATGAGTCATAATAAATACCTCTCTAGAAATAGTATAAATATATCGTCTGTATGTGGCATGACCACAGTTTGATAATGCTTTCGGAAGGCGAAACAGCTGTCACGCGTAATAATAATTACACAGCAGAACTTGTTTAAAAATAAACTGTTTTTATTAATTTAATAATAATATTATTGATTATATAATAAAAAAAACAAAAATTAAAATGGAGTTCTACAAATTAAACTTGATAACAATAAATACTTATTACTTGAATTGTAAAATTTTAAAACTATTACCATCAAATTGACAACAATTTAATAACTATTTCTTAATTTAACAAATAATTTAGTAACTATTATTTACTTTCTCAACTTACGTTGAATTGTATTATTACGCTTCAGATTTTATGTCCGGATTAAATCTTTTCCACAGGAACAACCCTTTCACACACTTTTCCACAAATTATCATCTGGTCAATCCACGCTATGCAATTTCATTATATAAGTATAATAAATACAAAATTATACAAGAACAACACGTCAACCTACCAGACCAAATGGGAAAATAATTCACCGACTCCAGATATTTTCATACCAGAGGGTTCGGCTCGGTGGAACTCCTAATTGGACCTATAAATCCTACTAATCCCCCAATATAAATATTTAAAAAATCTTTTGTAATCCTACATGTATTTAAAATGATTTTTGCATTTTTATATATAAATTCTTTGAAAAAAGTAATATGCCTAAATATTGAATGAGAGGGCTAGGTATAATGTCAGTAGTCGAAATAACAAATGGCAATAACTGGTGTACTTTATAGACTCCAAGGATTACTACCCGTACCTTTATTAACATCAGTGTACTACGCCATGGTACATTCACACCTTTCTTATCTCTGCTGTATCTGGGGATTTGCCTCAAAGAAATTGATAGCTGATCTGCAGGTGGTTCAAAACCGAGCTCTCAGAAATGTTTTTGGACTTCCATGGGACACCCATGTCAGAGACATCTATTCAGTTTCCGGTATTCTTCCAATCACAGTCCTTCCTAAACATGAAATCACAAGCACCATCCTACAAATTACCCAACAATCAACTCACACTAACATCAAGCCACTTTAGGGAACGTACCCATACTACGTGACACTTTTAGGGGGGGGGGGGGTCTTCAAAATGTCACGCTCCATACAAATGAGCGGCAGATTGCTTAGGATTTTGGTCACCGGGGGGGGGGGGGGGTTAAAAATTGCAAAAAGTTGGTCACGTAGTTTGGGTACGTTCCCTTACAATCAAGACATCCACACTCACAATACTCGAAATAGCAATAAAATCCGCATACCTCAAACACACACTACAAAATATGGGATAAAATCTCTGAACTATGTTGCCTATACACTATATAATTCGCTACCAGATATGTACAAGGGAATTCAGCAAAATAAAAAAAATCAGAGTAATGCTTTAAAAGAATATTTTTTAAGTATGTATAAGGATGAAACTTTGTAATTTTCTTGTCATGTTTCAATTGTCTTGTCTCTTTTCTCTTCTTTTCTTTTCCATTAAGTTTGTAATCATCCATATCTGTATAACCTTGTTCCCTTTTCTTTAATTGTTTTCCATTGCTGTTTATTCTACTCAACCTGTCTTTTATTTTTCTTCTACATTGTATGTGAATCTTATATTTTAATATCCAAATTCCTATGTAAAATTTTAACTATTACCTCCCACCCATGATTTGTATGTTCCTCCTGTCCTAAAATGAGTTCTGTAACTCATCGGGATTGCTATAGCAAGAAATAAAAACAATAAAAAAAAAATAAAAAAAAAATTTATATTCTGAGAATGTCAAATTCTTTTAATCTCATTTCCAAAATCTGTATATTTTTTCAGAAACAGATTTTTTAATATTACAGGAATTTGGAATAGCGACATCAATGATGCATGTAAGTTTTTTTTTTTTAATTTTGTCATGTAAAACTATAAAATCAGGTCCATTATGACTTATTGTTCTGTCTGTTAATATAGTTTGATCATAATCTTCTAATATATAAAATTCTCGTGTCACGGTGTTTGTTACCATACTCCTCCGAAACGGCTGGACCAATTTTGATGAAATTTTATGTGCTTATCTGGTAGGTCTGAGAATCGACCAACATCTATTTTTCATACCCCTAAAAGTAAAGGGTGTTCCACTCCGAAGAAAATTATTTTCCCCATACATTTTGTATGGAACGAATTCTCCTTTTTTTGGAAGAACTGCACCAATATTGTAAGGGGTATAATATTGAACTGTGAACCGGGGGAGGTGGAAGGGGGGAGGGGGTAGGGGGGGGGGGAGGGGGAGGGGGAAGGGGGGAAAGGAACTCGGGAAGGGGGGTTAGCGGGACGGGGGAAGGGGAGAAGTGGAGTGGGGAGAGGGAGAGGGAACGCGCGAGGGGAAAGGATACGCAGGGAGAAACAATTTAGATCAAGGTATGGTATACGCAGGGAGAAACAATTTAGATCAATTCAGTTAATAAGATGACAACAGTTTTTGATTCTGAGGCGGTACGAAGTTCGCCGGATCAGCTAGTATATTTTATAAAATTCTTTTTTTTTTTAAATGAATTTGGTTCATATTCATAATATGGTACCTTATTACGGCAGTCAATCAAGTTATGTTTATTTACCAAACTTTGGTGATTTTTTTTAAAACCTGATTGTGCCTAAATATAATATACTCGGATGGCACTAATACAGAACATCCCGATATAATATGTTCTACAGTTTCTGGAAAAGCCAAACATTTTCTATATAAATCATCAATTTGATTTATATCTTTGATTATATGCTTCCTATAATTTTTAGTATTAATGACTCTATTTTGAATGGCAAGCATTAATCCTTCTATTTCTGCGCTCAACTCTCCAATACTCAAACATTTGTTTAACGAAAGTTTGTCAACATACGTTTGGTTGCTGAGCTATTAGCTTTCCTATGGAATAAATTTCTTAGCATTTCTACCTGATTGTGTTTCAAAGATGTTATTTTGACTACACTTCTACCTCCTAAATTTCTAGTTAAATTACAATATACTATTTTTATTATTATTAAAGTATATAGTTGTTAGTACATTTAGGAACCATGAAATATAATTTTGGCAATTTAATTTAATTTGTATAACTTATAATTTAATTTATCAACCGTGACATGTATGATTTCCAATTTGTAAACTTCACCCGCTATAACACAGGGACGTCCCGACCATGGCGGATGAAATAACACAAAAATACTATACAATGAACAATATTCTTATAATAAATAAATTAATAAACGTAGGTGTAACCATAGACTGCCAACTCAAACGGACTTATATAGAAAAAACTGTTAATAAACTTAGATACCTACATTACATATTCAAACGCATGAGCAATATTGTCAAAATGAGGACGATGAAACTTGTTTACAACGCATTGATGCTTTCATCCATTTCCTATGGAAGAAATACTACGGGAAGAAATATAAATAATAACCAAGTAAAACCATTAGAAATTGCACAGAAATCCATCATTAAGGTAATGTACCAGAAGGCAAAGACGTATCCCACCAATCAGTTATTTCAGGAAACTGAAATTATGGAACTAAGGCTCTACTGTCTTATATTTATACTTTCTCGTCCTAACAATTTCACCAAAAACACAAATCGTTCTAGCCAGAGACATACCACGTGCGCGTACACAGTGTCTCACTAAAAAACCAGGCTGGCCCAAAGGCACATTAACTGTATTGCCCCAAAATTGTTTAATTCCCTACCCAATTCCATCAACTCTTGTCAAAATCTGAATTTATATAAAAAAAATGTTAAAAACTGGGTCAAAAATACTTTGGAAGTGAGTAAATTTTTTCTATAAAATGTATTATCCATTTCTAAATTCGTAAAATATTCCATGTGTTCTGTATATTTAGATCAAAAAAGGAAATATATATACTCACATATATATGAAAGTGTGTACGTACGTATATGGGTGTATAATATATACGTTTATAAATATTTTTAAATCTAAGATAATTCTCAGTAACTCCTGTAAAATGAATCATATTGATCTCTGTAGATATTAAACATATATATTTTTAAAATTCTATTTTAACCACCACTGTTTAAATAATATGTAATAACCACCACTGTTTAATATCCATAATATCCACATAATATAACACCCACGCTCAGGCTTCGACTTTGAAAGATCTTTTTGGGTTAATCTCTTATATTTTATGTTATTCTGTATGTACCTACCTATCTCCATGCATCAAAAAAAAATTGCCAATAAAAAAACTAAAGGAGAATATATTCCCCCCCCAACATAGGTCTCTTCAAGTTCCAGGTTCACTGCTCCCTTTCCTCAAAAAGATCTTCCATATAGTATCCCCAAATATGACATAGGACCTGAGAAAAATTGTTTTCCTCAGGGCCTCCTGTGTGGAGTTAATGTTAAAAAAAATCATAACCTCGAGCAACACCGGGTATATGTCATCTATTAAATTTGGTTTGTACACACCACTTCATACTTTGAATACATCACCTTTACACACTTTTAACCAATGTTGAAATTGGCACCCACCTACCCGTCTAGAGCTCCAAAATATTTTAAAATCCTCTGGACCCGGCGCAAAAACCCGTTTTAATAAATGAATTGCATTCTTTAGAGCGCTGGCCTCAGGTGGGAAGGCTGTCCTTTTCTACCGGTATTTCAATGGAAGATGCTCCGAGGAACTAGTGTCATTTATCCCTTCGGCACCGGTGGTGTTTGTTAGTTGGGAAATATGATAAACTCACGCCCAAATTTATATTCTTCAAAGGTAAATTTTCACTTGAAATTTTGAATGCAATTGAAATTTTGAATGCATTATTTTCTATCGCCCCGAATGTAAAAAGTTGTCTTTCATAGTAATTAAAGTGAGTCTATAGGGTTTTTTCTAAAAAGTATTCGTATGAAGCATGTCCAGTTCGATTGTAAGTTTACCCACAATTCAATTCTTTTATCTTAACACGTATTATTCTTATCTCACAGTCATGGTGGGTAAGCGGAAATCCAAAAATTGGGACCTTCTCCCCCTCCTCCCCCCCCCCCCTAGCTCGCCACCTAGACGTCAGGACTTTTAGTAAGTTCACACCCTAAGCACCCTAAACAAGTTTCCGAAGGAATCGCTTAGGTTCCTGCTCACGCACTCTACATCTCCTTCATTGACTGGACTAATACGTATTATTCTTATCTCACAGTCATGCTAGGTACCCACTCTATTATAAAATCTTTTTAAATTTATCCCACTTACAGTACATTATAATGTTGTTCACTTCAGTTCGTTCAAAAATAAAATTTAAAAAAATATTTTATCCAAGATCTTCACCGTATTATTCTTTTACCCCAATTGCTTTGAGGAAACATATTCAGAGGGCGGTAGATTTAAGAATTATTGCATTAAATTTAATTTAGAAAAAAGCTTTATGTTATGATATATCTTCTAATAGGGTTACTGTCTAAAAAAATTATAGGCGGCCAAAAGTATAACTAAAGAACGAAATAATATCTTTCTTTACGAAATTTTTACCACAAGTTTCTGCAGATATAACTGTGTCGGTCTGTATGCAACACTATCATTTCAACATTAATACATCAATGTTTTAGATCGGTACCATATAGTTAAAAAAAATAGATTGATGCTGTGAAACATTTTTTAAAATTTCGACTAGTGACATCTACGGGAGAAAAGTCAAACTATTTATAATGTTCCGGAGAAACCGCACAAATTCGATCAAAATGGAATCGGAAAATGAGTTACCTACCCACCAAAATAATACACTTGTTTTACAATAATTCACTGGGAACGGTATGTTATTGTTTTCAAAAAATATATAACAATTTAATTTTTTATAAGAACTCTCCTTTTGAAGGTTATTCCCATCAATAATTTTGCTTTGGAGGAAAATGAGAATTTAAGCATGAAAGTGTAAAATTGTGGCTTATCAATGAAAAATCTAGGTAACTGTAAAAAACAAAAAAAATAAGAAGAAAAAAAAGAAGGATTGATGACGTTATGGCAGTTAATTTTTAAAAACATTTGTACCTTTTTCTTAAATGATACCAAATCTGCTATTTTATTACATTCTTCTGGAAGATTATTAAAATATTGTATCCCATTGGTTGTTGTATTGGTTGTTATGATATTGTATTATCCCATTGGTGTTTATGTTATTTTTTTATTACATTTTCTTTAAATATTTGTAATATTAAATCTTTTTACAGAGGTCTTCAATTTCCTTCACATTTTTGAAATTACACATATTATTTTTTTAACTTTTAATATTAACGAGTGTATATTGAGGTAGAACCTGCAGACAAGCAGCCATGAGGCAGCTTCGCGGGACTACCGATAAATTGTTTAAATTATGTATTTATGTTAACTATGTTTTTGTTGGAATAATAAAATAAAGTAATATATCAATGAAGAAGAAGATAACAATAATAATCTAAACGAAAATACGAAAGAGAACAAGAGACAGAAAAATAGAAAAAGATAATGGTCGCAACTCGAACCCAGGTCCCAGCCTCTCGTCTAACCGAGGCTAATAATTTAATCTAATTACGCCATTGCCACCTTCTGTCAAACCCTCATATTTGTCAATCTCATATTTCAAATTTTAGAATTAACAATATTATCATCAACTAATTATTTTTTCTATATTATGATCAACTACCATTTTTATTGGAAACAATCATTCTAAGAATTGGTTTGTAACCTGGATAACGTCTCGGATGATAGGTAATAAGTGAAAATAATTAATAAATGATGACAATAAAACAAATAAACCCATTAAAATTAGGTTATTAAGTTAGGTTATGGGCTATTTCTAAATTTTTTCATCATCACTTTTAATGACTTTTCAAAGGGTTGTTGAAATTGCATTTTGTTGAGTTGTAATGGATCCCATTCATCCATAATCACTACAAAATTTGTGAAATATTCTTGACGCAAGAGCTCAACGTTTCAGAGGATTCGCTCTTTCGGTATTCGGATATTCTGTTTTATTGCTAAGATGTTGCGTGTCACCTTATGTTAAATACTTGAAACATACATAGAAATAGAAATTAGAAATAGAAATACATAGAAATTTGAAACATACATATAAATGACTGTCATTTTGTATTTATGGATAGTTACAGATTAAATTTTCCGAAGAAGCAAAGCTAGGAGTCCACAATGAAGTACTAGTACCAACCGGATGTACGGAGATGAGGCATGGAACTGGAAGAGGGAGGATGAAAGTAGATAGAATACCGTAGAAATGAGACCCCTGATGCGAACGTGAGGTAACATCATGTATGGTCTTGTGAGAAATGTAAAGATTCACAAAGAATGCAAGACTGATGTAATGAGTAAGGTTATAAAAGAGACGCTTTTGTGCGGCAACCTTGGATATTTTGGCCGTAACCATTATTGGGTTTAAATTTTTTGGAGTCATCTTCACTATTGTCGGCTTGTTGATAATAAATTTGATCGTTCGCAACTTCACCTCCTTGTTGTTAATAAATTTGATCGTTCACAACTTCACCTCCTTGTTGTTAATAAATTTGATCGTTCACAACTTCACCTCCCTGTTGTTAATAAATTTGATCGTTCACAACTTCACCTCCTTGTTGTTAATAAATTTGATCGTTCACAACTTCACCTCCCTGTTGTTAATAAATTTGATCGTTCACAACTTCACCTCATTGTTGTTAATAAATTTGATCGTTCACAACTTCACCAACTTGTTGTTAATAAATTTGATCGTTTCAACCTCTTTTCCTACATCCTACTTTCACTTCTTTGGTGTAGGACCGTTAAATATTTAATTTTATTTGGCGTTTAATCGGAAACAAATTATTGGGAGAGTTGGTTAGACGAATATTTTTTCCGGGGAATATTCAGTGGTTGAGTTCCCCAAAAAACCTTTAATAGGCTTCGAATTATCAGACCTCAGTGCTCTAAGACGGAATCTGTTGATGGATTTGATTCTATTTTGTTCTTTTTTGGCGTAATATACATGATATACCTGGGACACCTTTTAACTAAGGGGGGATATTTTTAACGGAAGATGTGTCAGCCTGGATTATTTATTGTTTGAAACATTTACAGAGTGTTAATAATAATTACATCAATGTTATTGCGTTGAAATGTGCACATATACATTAACACTCCAATTAAAAATGTTTACAGCATGCGTAATCAAGGTTTAATTGTTAGTAGGCGGAGATGGTAGTAGTGGATAAAACAGAAATAATAATAATCAGAATGAATATAAACAATTAAATAAAAAACAAAGTAAGTGTACAGAGAAAGAGAAGACACAATAATAAAGCAATTATGTAACTGTGCTCCATAATATATCATGGAAGAAGATTGTTAATTTGTTTTTTAAAATATGCGAGACTGTTTGCGAAGATATCTATAAGATCACATTCAATAGTGTTGTACAGACGACACATTCGAGACAGTGGATTGAAGAATGCAATATTGTTATTAAATATTTCAATATGGAATAGGTTTTGACTCCTTAAATTACGTCTATTAGGAACTTTAATATGAATATTGCTTAGACAATGAGTGGTTAAAAGCTTATCATGAGTAATTTTATATAAACATATTAAGTCAGCAAATTGTCTTCTTTTTTCCAATGTTGTAAAATTAAAGTGTAGGAGACGTTCATCATAAGATTGGAGTAAGGCATTCAATCCAACTTTAAATGATAACAGTCTTAGGAATTTTTTTTGCACAGATTCAATAGTTTTAGAATATTTTAAATAATGTGGGTTCCATATAACACTCCCATATTCCAATTTGCTTCTGACCAACGAGCTGTATAAAGTTATAATGGATTGGGGGTTTTTAATGGCACATAGAGTGATTTCAAGTAATTTGTGCTAGCGATCGGGTCGCGGGTAAGTAGATAATAATTTGGGCGACGAAATAGATTTAATTTATTTTATAATTAACAATGTTCACTTAATTACTATGTTAAAACTTGTAAATTTGTAATTTTATTTCTTAAAACCTGTATTCACTTGGTGGATTTTAAATTATAAGTTTCACCATTTAAAGGTGGCCATACACGTTAGGGTTTGCATGATGGTTATGACCGTACATGCTTAACCGACAGGCATAACCGAGTTTAATAGTGGACATACACGTTAGGGTTTGCATGTACAATTTCCTATAAACTCTCAGTCAAAGATAGTTGCAGCTACGTGACGGTGTTTTGTAGGACATTTACCTAATCTGCTGTCCACTGTATCGCCAACAATGGATGACGACGATGTGATAGCTGTACTTGGCTTAATACTTGTAGCAAAGAAAAGAAAAAGAGATCGCACTGAGTGGTGTAAACACTGTCTTTTGAAAAGAAAACAGTTCTCTCTAATTTACACCATAATATTACAAGAATTATTTACGAATGGATGAAAAACTTTATTAGAAACTTTTATCATTGGTCACTCCCTTGATCCAGAGACAAGATACTGTTATGAGAAAAGCTATATAGGACATTGAGAACTGTGCATGCAAGCACGAGCGGGCGCCACACACGCTCGGTTATGCATGCGTGCAAACATAACCGAGCGGCAAAAAATATCTATTTTGATATTTGCTAGGTTGCATGTACATGCATCGATAACTGCACATTAAAATAACATACACACTAGGGTTTGCCTGTCAGTTATGCATGTAAGGTCATAACCATCATGCAAACCCTAACGTGTATGGCCACCTTAAATCTGCTGTTAACTAAGTACTGAGCGAAAATTGAACGTGCTCTTTGTGTTACTGATAACAAAAATTGTAATCTGTTAGTTAGTGACAGAATTTTTCGTAGATTTCGCAATACTTTTTAAATGTTCGTTAGTGTGGAGGGCCGTTAATCTGCAAGGGCACCCTCAAAATAATTAGTCAGGCTACTTTTAGAATTATTATTACAAAGAGATGAGATTGGATTCAGGCTAAAAATTCTAGTTAGAAACCCCAGGGCTTCCTGAGGGAGTTGAATATTTTAGTTGCGGGTCTTTGACAGCCAAACACCCAAAACCAAAAAGTAGGACCCTGAAACCTGAGGTAGGTACCAGCTCATAATATATGCCGCTTAGATTTTAGATGAACTTTTGACCTCTCTGACATATTTTATTATTAAAGATGCGGGTTGACAGAAAACTGGAAATTACATTAGCATGGTAATTAGATCAGATTTTATATTCAAGGATTTTATGTTCAGGATCGCAAGGGATACTTTATAAAAAAACATAATAGGAAACTTAACTTTTACGAACACTTAACATATTATTTAATTTTTGATTAAAAAAATTACATTAGCTCCACACAGAAGGCCCCGAAGAAAATAATTTCAAAAACGATCTGTATCATCTTAGGGGATACTCCGTGGTGGGTCTTTTAAGGAAAGGAAGGAGTTCTAGGAAGGAAAAAGCTGTGAGGGGTGGGTAGACACACCGTCCCCTAAATGAATTTGGGGGACGGTGTGTCTAGGAGCGAAGGACGAATTAATCCATCCCTTCAACTGCGGTGCATGGGTCGAGAGTTTGCCTGGAGAGGTCAAAAGGCTTAACTCAACCAGTTTCTCTCGATCTAGCCCGCCAGGCAGCAGATGGGAAGACACATTTGTACCAAAACCCCGAATAAACCTCACCCCATTAACTTGGGCAGCTCTGCTAATTCACCAGACGTAGCGAACCACTTGGGGTGACCTATGTATTGGTTGTCCAATAAATTGTTCCCCGAGCAGCGGTACCCATACCCGCCTTTAAAATTGCTAACTTGCTAATAATTTCTATCAAGCCCTCATATTGTTTGTCAGAAAATGAAAAAAAAAATTGATTGCTAAACCTTCTGTTCAAACAATTAAACTACTAAATTCGGTTGCCTGTCAATAACTGCGGTTCAATGATCTCCAGAACTTGGAACATAGTTGGAATTAATTGTTGTAGCAATCAAACGAGCAAAAAAGTAGTCACCTAAATTATTTTATTTGATTGAATTAATGAAATTAGGAATTGATTAATTAATTGAAAAGTACATTTCTAGAATTATAGAAATTAATGCATTTTAGTAGTTTTTTTTCAATTATTTCTGACTTTCACCCTTCAAGGGTGTTCTAGGCCATCATTTATAATTACAGAGAAAGGAAAGGTTAATTTATACATTAATTTTATTTAAATGTGCAAATTTCAGAATTATATGGAAGATTGGAGTAGAGTTCAGACTTAGAAGAGATGAGATGTTGAATGGAGGGGAGGCAATTTTGGATAACGCTTGATAGAAGAGAGGATATTTATTTAGAGAGGGACAACCAAAAAATATGTGATCTAAAGTTTCCACATCTATTTCATTAAAAAAATCGACAATTTGACATATTTTCTTCACGCCATGTTTTGACATAATAATATTAAAATATTTTTTCAAACCAGTTTTTTTCTTCTTTTAATTAAACCTAAACTAAGAACCTATTTAGGGTCAAAGGGTAATATTTTTGATTAAATAAGAGAAGAAAAAACCAACCTTAAAACTTTGACGTCAATGACAATGGCCGCCAAGTGAATATTCGATTTTAATTTTAACGAAAGAACTATTAAAATCACTATTTTCATGAAAATGAAATACCTACTTTCTTCCCACTATTATCTAACTGATATTACGTGTTTTTGAAATAAAAAAGCGCGTATTAAGCGTGTCCCTCTTTTGTAAATATTACCTTTTTTTGTTTAAATTTTTGACAGATGTCATAATTTTTCAAAAAAGGTTCATTTCTGATCATCTATAAAATTGACAATGTTTATTTTTGAAAGGCAGATATAATATTTTAAAATATCTACATTCAACTTCCACAAATCCTGCAATTTATCCCGTGATTTTTTAACGGGCCTGCGCTAGTATTCTTCTAAAATGATGATTTTAGAAAGTGATAGATATCATTATCATTCATCGATTTCTCGAAAAAAATTATATTCTTTACAATTTCAAATAATCTTGGACCTTCAATTTAGTTAAATCAATTATCGGCACCGATGAGAAAATTTAAATGAACACAAATATTATATAAAGATTTTTTAAGTACCTTCTTAGACGAATAAAGACTTACTTTACTTACTTAACAGGACAAAAGTTTAAAGACTTTTGTCCCAAGACAACACAAAATTAAATTTTAAAGTTAAGCCATCTTTATAGATTCCTCAAAATATTCAGAAGTCAATATGCCTCCAAAAAAACAACAACAAAATTTAAATGCGCCGTTTAAATGATGTGCGCAAACAAAAAAGAAGTTCTTCTAACACAGCAAACTTATTTTGTGGCACCATTATGATTGAAATTAATAAATTACTTGGTTTTTACCACTTTTATTGTTTATAAAACCGACATGTTTCGTCAGCAAAGCTGACTTCTTCATGGTTATGACAGAACTAATTTTAAATATAGACATATATATAGGTAATAGAAAAATAATCGACATAAACAATAATAAAATTAGAAAGAAAATAATGTTTAAGGGACGAGGGGCAATATAGAACAATTTTTAAAAAATTTAAAATTTTCTTTTTTAAAAATTTTAAAAGGGGAATAGATTTAATAATGGGTCATTTAAAAACAATTTTTGATTATTAATAATATTTAAATTTGCATTAACACTCTTTCTAATCTCTAAAATGTCTAATTTATCTAACTGAATGCCATTGACATTACAATCAATTAATTCTATTCCACTGTTAAAATTAAAGGTATGACTAGTTTCTATTAAATGGTTGGCAAACTCCGAGAAACTATTATTATTTAAAGCTTTCATATGCTCTTTAATCCTTATTTATAAACAATAAAAGTGGTAAAAACCAAGTAATTTATTAATTTCAAAAAAGAAGTATTTAACATTTTAACTTTTTTTATCCTGAGTAGTAAAAAACAGTAATGCGTTATTTGCTTATTTGGTGGAATAACAAATTCTCAAGGAGAAAAATTAACTAAAACATTTTTTTAAAGAAAAAGAAATATTCTCAGGTTATAAATAACTTGAAAATATTTAGAAATCTCCTACTACTTCCACACCAAGCGGAAAATGTTGCTTGTGTCTTGATGGAGGACTTAGCCAGCCGAGGAATCGAACATGCGACGCCTGGGTGGGACCCAAACGCGGTTCCATGACAGTTGATCCGGCGACATTTGGTCCGGCGACAGTTGGTCCGGCGACATTTGATCCGGCCGACATTTGATCCGGCCGACACTTGATCCGGCGGACAGTTGATCCGGCGACAATTGGTCCGGCCTGATCCTTTGGAAGATTGTTTTGTCAAGTAAGTATGTAAAGAGGATATATGGCCGTACAACCAAAGTTGATGTACTTATATCTGAAGGCATTTTGAGTGAAAATCCGCTGTAAAAATATTTTTACTAACAATAATTTCGACTCTCCGAAGAAGCATGCGGCAATACAAAATCCGACATACTTATACGCGCAGTCGGCTTAACAAAAAAACCGTAAAAGATTCCTACTTGCGTATAACTTGTTTATCTGAAAATTACACTAGAGTCCCAACTGCTCTCAACCGTCTCGAGCCAGTAAGTGCCAATGGCATCCCCAGTTTTGGTATGGTGTGATACTGAGGGTAGTGGGTAGAGGAAGGAGATGTGGAAAACGTACCTGGCTATTCAGATCTAGTCACGTCATTTCAAGTAATCCGACTAAACCTACATACACTGTACACCAGCGAACAAATTTCAAAAATTACATGATATAAATTTCTTTATATTTTTCTTTTTTAGAACTTTTATCATAACACAAGAGTCCCAAATGCTCCCAACCGTCTGGAGCCAGTCAGACTATGGCATTAGTAATTTTGATATGTTGTGAGGCTGAAGATAGTGGGGAGGAGAAGGATATGTGAAAAAATTTCCTGGCTATTCAGATCTAGTCACCAAACACGCCTAAAGCCATTTTAAGTAACGTTTCAATTCTGAATGAATACTGACGAATAGCAAAATACGACATTCTTATATGTGCAACATCTACTTAAGATTTAAGAGCCGGATATGTTTACCGTAGCCCCGGGAACCAGATACAAGTACATCGACTTTGGTTGTACGGCCGTATATCCTCTTTACATTATTACTTTAAGAAAAAATCTTCTAAAAGATCAGGCCGGATCAATTGTCACCGGATCAACTGTCCACCGGATCAACTGTCGCCGGACCAAATGTCGGGTCACCCCCAAACGCAATGCCACTTACTCACTCACTCACTCACTCAGCCACTGACCTGTCAAAACTTGTTAGAGCATTTACATGAATAGATTAAATTATTGGTAATGTGGGTACGGGTTACGCACTTCTTCCTGAAAATGAAAATGATAAATAAGGAACATCAGCCCAATGTTAGGACAACGGAGCTCGAAATTTGAATTTGAGCGAAATGAAGTCGGTGTTTCATTTTTGTTCTGAGTTCATTTTGTTTTTTACTTTAATTCGACTCCGTATCTCATTCCAGTTCAGAGATAATGCGTAACAATGAAATAATAAGGAAACGAAAACTCTTTTTTTAATTCTTAAATCACCACTGCAAAATTAGTTCAGTCAGTCAATAAATATGAAAAAAATAACAGTTAAGGTGATGCACCACGTTGTGTAAAATTTGGAATCAGGTTGCAATAACACTCCTTTAGGGAACGTACCCATACGACCCGTTCAGGGGGGGAGGGGGTTCTTCCAAATACCACGCTTGGTCACACTGAGGGGCTTAGGTTTTTATCACGTAGTCAATCTAGAAATCTAAATTTTGACATAAGTTTTATCTGGATAATATTTTTTCCAGTTGTAATTATAGGTATGCATGCACTCTTGCTGTCACGCAGCAAGTGCCGTATTAATAAGCCAAATAATTTTTTTTTAACTTTTTGTTGGCAAAAAATCATTCAAAACCATATTTATGAATTACTACGTGAAAACTGTCGGGGGAGGGAGGGGGTCTTGGAATATACTACACGTGGTCACCGAGGGGGGAGGGGGGGATTAAAAATTGCAAAAAGTGGGTCACCAGAGTGGAAGATACTCTCAGTATCGCCCTGGTGTAAGACCACCATTCAGAATTGAAACGTTGCTTGAAATGGCTTCTGCCGTGTTTGGTGACCAGATCTGAATAGCCAGGTACTTCCCCACCTTTCTCTTCCCTGTCTCCTTCCCCTCCCCACTACCTTCAGCCTCACAACATACCCCAATTGGGGATGCTATAGTCCCACTGGCTCCAGACGGGAGCAGTTGGGACTCTTGTGCGGTATTCATGTAAAAAAAAACGTAGTATGGGTACGTTCCTTTATATAGATGGCAATAGGTTTAAATTCCCGTTTAACACCAGCGCCTCTTTTTCATCAATTTACGAAAAAAAAATCGTCGAAAAGAGTGTTTCTTTTTATTTTGCGAAGCTCAGGCAAAAACATTTAAATGTTTTACGATAATTTTCTAAAGAATTTTATTATTTTCATTATACAATAAATCCATAACCGAAAAGGTGTTCGTAAGTAGGAGATTTTGAACTATAACGCAATTTACGTGGGCCTGATACTACTAGGTTTGTAAAAAAAGCTCGATTATTTCAAAGGCAAACATATTATTGTCTATTCGCAATATTTAATTAAAGCATCTAAAATATTTCTAAATGACCTAATTTTTAAACCAAAATCACATGATTTTGCATTGCTTAGTAGTGTACCATCTTAAATGAAGATTTCAAAAATCCATAGCTAATTATTTATTTATTTGCAAAAACAGTGTAAAAATCAATACTTTGCAAATAATACATATATTAACATTTAAGATGCAAATTAAAACATGAGTGATATTTCACGTTAAAACTCATTGTAGGACATGTGGAAAATATCCACATTTCCTGCGAGGCAATTATTTAACCTAGTGATTCTTCCCAGGGGCATCACCATTGGTAAGTTAGTTCTGCACCTGAGAAGAATCAAAAGCCTGTGTTGGCGGCCTCGCGTGAAATTATCCGGGACATAGAATCCTATTTTTGCGAATATATCTAGTACCGATATAAAACCATTTAGAAGCTTATAAGCCATCAGTAGTCATGCGACGTCTCTTCTGGAACTAAGGCTGCAGATACCCAACATTCCCGAGATAAATGCTGTTGGAAACAGCCATGGGTAAAACCTCACTCTATCATATAGAGGTATCGTAAAAATTTCTTTTTTATTTTCTCGACCATTTGTGCATAGGCGATGTCCTCTGGCCCCCATATCTGAGATCCACTCTCGAGAATACTACGCACCAAGCTAAAGTAAAGCAGCCTTATAACTGTAATATTGGTTAGTTCCTTCGAATTATGTATGACAAAACCCAACAGCTTTGGTGTAACCCTAAGTGACCAGCTCAAGTATGGGGGCTCCATCGAAGCCAGAGTAAAGTTAGCCTCCCAAAAACTGGGCGTACTGTACAGGGCTCGCAGATACTTTAATAGTACACAACTGCTAACCCTGTACAAATCGAAAATTCGCCCCACGGTTGTATTTGGCAGCCACTGGTCCGGAGCTCCAAAATACCTAAAAAATACCCTCAACTCTGTGCAAAAACGGGCGGTCCGCCTAATAGATTCTCCCATCTTAACAGACGGATTGCAATCTTTAGAACACAGGCGTCGAGTGGGAATGCTATCCTTGTTCTACCGGTATTACAATGGAAGATGCTACGAGGAACCAGCGTCATTGATCCCTTCGGCACCGGTGCATAGTCGGGAAACACATCAAACGCGTGCCCAACATTTGTACACGGCTGACATTTGTCACATGAGAACGGGTCGTTTCTTCGACTCGTTCTTGTGTTCAACAGCTCAGCTGTGGAACGATTTGCCGGCCTCTGTGTTTCCTCCTTCCTACAATATGGGTATCTTCAAGACCAATGTTAATTCCTTCCTCTCCTCAAAAAGTCCCTCCACACAGTATCGCAGATGACATAGGCCCTTAGGGAAATTATATTCCTCAGGGCCTCCTGTGTGGAGTTAATGTAAAAAAAAAATCTTTGTGGCTGATTTAATTGTTTAAAATTACGAAGCCAGCCGAAAAATAGAAAGTGCAGACGGAAGGAAGTGTGCTTATTCATGTCACGGAAGCTCATCATTTGACAGGCTGTCTTATTACTTCCGAAAAAATAGATAATAGATTATGCTTTGTAGAGATGAGCCTATAGAATTTTCCATAAAATTAAATCAAAGTGAGATTTAATGGATTTTTTAGATTTAATTTGGAAAAGTGGATTAATTGTCGTCTTCATGAATATTCCAAGTTCCTGATTATCCAGACAATAAAAATGTCCGTGGAATCGAAACAAAATAAAGAAATTTTATTGCCCCATAAACAAAAAATACAGTAAAATTGTTTTCTTGTGAAATAGAAATGAATGATAGATTTTTGCGAAGGAATAAATGGAAAGTAAATATATGAAGAGAAAAGATCTAATAATACGAAAACAATGAATGCTTTCAGGGAAGGATTGAGTAGATTGTCTCGATTTGAGAATGCCTTCTTGTTTTATATTATACAAGGGCGACTCGTAGGGAACAAATTATTATCAAATTACATTTGAAAAGAAGGACGACGTGGTTAAAGTATGTACAATGTCGAACTTCGAAGCTTTTAAACTTACGTGACTTGTACGGCGCAGTTCCGTTGAATTGCTTCGGGCTTTAGCCGGCAGAGTGTACCTACGGATGATATTTTATTTAGAAAAATGAAATATTTTAACTTTGTAAAAACCACTTAATTGATGCGCAAATCCGACCGGTTTCGGAACAAACGTTCCTTCGTCAGGGAAAGCTTATACTAATTTGACAGTTTCGAACAATGTTTTATTATGGTAGGGGTGGAGCTGTTGCTAGATAATAATGTAGATTGGGTAGGTAGGTATTAGTGTAGAGTGGGTGGGTAGGGGAACAAATCCATGATTGGACTATATGACAATATTTTTTGTTTGTTGATAATAGATTCATTATTTTTAAGGGATTTTTTAATTTCCAAGGCTTCTAAGTTATCTAAACGTTTTCCTTTATTATTAATATGAAGAATATTTATCCCTGTATTTTTTTCAAAACTATGGTTATTTTCAATGATATGGTTAGCAAACTCAGAAAAAAAAAAAAAAAAAAAAAAAAAAAAAATAAAAAAAAAAAAAAAAAAAAAAAAAAAAAAAAAAAAAAAAGATATTTTATTTATTTATTTATTTATTTAGTAACTATACATATTTTTTAAATTTTTATATGAAACATGTTAGTTAGATGTATATATAAAATAGAAAATATATTCGAAGTCCTCCTCACTAGGAGATCCTGTGCTGAGGGGGACTATGCTTTGGATAAGTTTTTCAGCGACTTCTATGGTTTAACTTCATTTTTTGGATAAGGTTTTCCAGAAACTTCTATGATGTTTTAAGTATACTAACTAGTAAGGTCATTTTCCGATAGTTCCTTCAGCCAACATTTAATGTCCTTATTGTAGCTATTTTTTATTTTTATTTGTTTGATACTAAGTGGGAGTTTGTTATATAACTTTACCGCTAAAAATTCAGAACTTCTTTGACCAAATGAAGAGTTACACTTTGGTATATTAAGTATGTCTGTTTGTTTGGCTCTGGTTTTATGAGCATGTGAGGTGTCTGCCTCTGAGTCGTTTTTGTGGTGATGTACTAGAATGTTTTTGGCATAGATTTTCTGTATGCTTGGAACATCAAACTGTTTAAAAATTTCTGTTGTTGACGTCCTTATGGGTACCTTTAGTAAGGTCTTTATGACGCAATTCTGAGTTATCTTAAGTTGTTTTAAGTGATTAGATGCTGCTGAGCCCCATCCTATTACTCCATATTCCCATCGAGAGTGGCGTAAAGCATAATATACTCCCTTTAGATCCCTCATTGACGAGATGTTTCTTAATTTTTTGAAGAAGTAGGTGAGTTTTGTTAGCTTTTTTGGGGTAAGATCAATGTGTGAATTCCACTGTAGTTTTTCATCAATTTCAATTGAGTGAGTTTATTTGATAACCAATGAATAATCATGCACGGGATGTAACTTTACTGACAAAGATAAAATTTGACGAATTGTATTTTTTGGAATAAAAAAGATACACATTTTAAATGTAGAATAAAAATAATAGTCAAATAAAATATTTGTATTATTATGAAGGTTATTGCGTCTGTCAACATTCGTTTTCCCGAACGAGGGGTTGGTTCCCACACCCCTTTCTCCCTCTCCCAGCCCTCAGCCGCTGTATGAAAGCTTGTTAGCTATTTTACAGAACATTCATCCCCTATCAGAGGCATGGTCATGCACATCCGTTGACATGCAGAATGGAAGTGATGTAACAGGATGCCGTATTTAGGGCTGCCAAAATTATTTTTTTCCAAATAAATCATTTTCGGAATGTAAAAATACTTTTTAAATTTTTATGTGTTTCGTTTACAAGAAGTAATTAATTGGTAAGCCATTTAAA
The DNA here is from genome assembly GCA_917880885.1 of Limnephilus marmoratus. Classification (NCBI taxonomy): domain Eukaryota; kingdom Metazoa; phylum Arthropoda; class Insecta; order Trichoptera; family Limnephilidae; genus Limnephilus; species Limnephilus marmoratus. Next base: position 20,437,648 of record OU862919.1, on the reverse strand, counting down.
CGTTGGGTTATCAAGAAAAATTATTTAGACTTTACACAATAAATAAATATCAGATTCAATACGTGCTTGGTTTAGGTTTTGTTAGTTTAGGGGTTGACATTATTCGCTGTCAATCTTGTTCTACTTGCTGCCCACTGACTATATTTGCAGACAGAAAACATTTTGGAGCTGATCAAAACCTCAACAACTTGACCATTTTTAATTCCAATAAAATCTGCAAAAATATTTTTAACTTTAGAATTGAAATTAATACACTTTTGCAATTTGTTCCACTTATTTATTTTCACTAGGACCGGTTTCATCCTAATACGGACATTTTCAGACTGGTAGTTGAAATTCTTATGCTACGGAATTTATACAAACTTAGGCAGGTTATAGCAATTTATATAAACTTGTCTCCATATAATGAATGTTTCCATATTGTTAATTTAAGGTATTATAAGCTAATGTCTTAAGGTATATAAGCTATGTTTTAAGGTATTATGTTATTTTCTTAATTTAAGGTACATATAGGTAATTATAAAGCTTAATATTAAAATTATTAATGATGTTACATAGTAAATAGATATTTTTAATTCACATGAATATATATATATATATATATATGAATTTATATAATTAAAAAGGTTTGTGATTACTGATATTTTATTTTGGTAATGTTGGGATTTTCCCTCCTTGTTGCTTCTGGCTAAGTTGACAAATATTGATAGCACTATGGTATTTATTATTATTAGGGTTCTCCGTATATTTGTGTTATTACATTTTTAAATTACATAGTTAATCACTGCTCTTTGAAGTAAAATTATTCTAAGTGAAATATAATGGGTATATTAATGGTGATTGATCATTATGTTCCAACTGTTTATTCATGATGAAGGAAGTGAAGAGGGAAGAAATTGAGGAGGATTAAGATTTCGAAGTAACTGGCAATTCAGGTATAATTAAACAATGCCGCTGAAGCTATAGCAACTTCTCCTTTCATCTGACGGAGAACAAAGAGGACAGAATATTCTGGAACATGGTATTCTACTTCCTACTAATATTATAAAGGTGAAAGTTTGTACGGATGTATATATGTATGTATATTTGTTACTCTTTCATGTTTAAAAAAGTATCACTAATAGAAAGCTACATTATTTGCGAGTAATATAGGCTGTATATATTGGTAAGCTCTGGCGTTATGAATAAGCTCTTGCGTTATGAAATTATTTATTATACGTTTATTGTCGAGACAAACAAATCGTTGCTTGGTAACTACAAGTAATTATTTGACGTGCGCTGTCATTTTGTTATTAGCTTAGGTTACTCTGGAGATCCCTTTGATAGTTAAAAAAAAATGTATAAAATACTAATCTATACTAATTTTATAAATGCGAAACTGCGAGTGTTTGATTGTTACGCTTTAATAGGTGACACGCGAGCTGATTGAAAAATGAATGTAACGGGTATGGAGTGGGGATAGGGAAGGTGGAGGAGGCGGAGCGAGAACCCCCCTAATACTATGCGAGCGAAGCCGGGAGCAAAAGCTAGTGCTAAGCTTTCATACTTGAAAAATAGCGATCATAAAATATTAACCCACCTTGATGAATGGTTATTCTTAATTTGTTTTCTGTTTTGTAAAATATCTTCTTTTCGAATTCGGTTTTACCTGTATTCTTATTTAAGTACTTTAATTCCATAACTCTTGTTGGTTACGCCCATACATATACCTACACATACACATACCTACACAGCACGCATACATACTAAAACTGCTTGGACTTGGTATTAATTATTGTTGCAAGTCCTTTTGTCCTACCTTTTCCCCCCTCGCTTACCCACAATCTTAATCAGTCTGCAATAAACTCCCGCTGAATATAGCCATCACTGTGCTCTGCTCACGAAAATCCGCTATTAAAATAACGCGCCGTGTACTATAAATTAAACCAACTCCCGACTATCACTGTTTGTGCCAATTGGATGGATGAACGAACGCAGCATTGCCAGAATACAAGATCTTTATCCTTTTCCGGTGAGTCATTCCATTCCTTCTATGCAACTTTTAATTTTGCTATAGCAAGCAGTGATTAGTAACACAAAAATCAAGGTCCTTCGCCAGTCATTTTACAAAAAACACATAATCCACTCTCACCACATAAATAACCATACATTTTTGTTCCTAGCGAGCCGTATATTTGAACCACAATATTTAAATCAGCAGAGTGAGATTACGTTTTATAACATCGCACAAAAATAATTATCCGCATTCGGTTTGATATACCTACATGAGTAATTTATTTCCATACTTATTTCATTACGTTGGAAATAACATATTTACCCGCTGTTAGAATAAATAAATACGAGGCATCCTTTTAATATTTATTTCTGATAACTTATGTAGTTGTATTTTGCTGATAAAATCGCATTTACCTACCTTATAAATAATACGATTATTTCTTAATAATTGTATTATTGGATATCATTACAAAGTGGAATAATATTACGATCGCAATATTTATGATTTGTTAATGATAATAAACGCAATAAATAACTTTCTTTACCCGCTCTGTGCACGTATTCCGTTAACCTTTACACCGCGCAACAGTCAATTTAACCCTGTGAGCGGATTACAGTGAATTAATTGAATATATTAATTAATATATTAATTAATTAATTCCGCATAAATAATACAGACTCATCAAACCGCATACATCATACCGCATACCCTTTATATAGCGCATACCCTTTAGCGCATACCCTTTATATACCGCATACCCTTCCTCATACCATACCGCATACCCTTTAACCGCATTTTTAGTTGTCTTACGTTTCATATTTTGTAAATATAACCGGAATAAAGAAAATGGCTACGAGCGCATCATCCGGATCGTCTCGGGATGAAAGACGTCTCAAACGTTTAAATGCTAAACTAGCCGCTAGTTTTGCGAGCCTACAGTCGGTGTATGACAAGATAAGGAAAGCTTCGGAAAGCATTTACGATCGCCAATCTTTTTTATCAGGCGCAACTACTGTTGAAAAAATTCGTTCTGAATTTATAACAATATTAGATGAAAAGGTGGATTGCGAACTGGAATTGAATCCGGAAGCAATCGCTGAATACACTCAATTAAATGCATTTGAAGAACTCTTCGGTGTTATTAAATATACAGAAGCAAATATGCTGTCGAATCCGGTTGCGAAACCTCGCCGTCAAATTAAACTACCTGCATTGGAGATAGCGTGCTTTAACGGGAATCTGGATAGTTGGTCTCTCTTTTATGAAACATATAATTCAGTTATACATTTGAATGATTCTCTGGATGATACGGAAAAAATGCAGTATCTGATGTCTAAATTAACCGGAAAAGCATTAAATATTTGCAAAGCTATTACGCCTACAGGTACAAATTATCAAGTTATCTGGGACGCATTGTGTACTAAGTATAATGATCAACGCGTTCTCGCTGAATTATACTTTGACCGATTGTTGAAATTACCTCCAGTTAACTCGGCCACGCCCGCTTCTTTAGAGAATTTTGCAGATGCATACTCCGCGAACATCGCCGCGCTGAAGCAATTGAAAATAAAAGACCTCGCAGAATTCATATTGTTGCAACTGGGTCTTAAACGTCTTGACATAGAGACTGTAAAGGCTTTTGAATCTTCTATTAAAAATAATGAAAATCTACCGTCCAGCGCGGAACTAATCGACTTCGTAAGAGTACAGCAACGAATTCTTAATCGCGCACAAATCACGCAACCGACATCGAGCCGTCTTGGCTCAAATAATAATTATTCCGCTAAACCGCAAAAAACTAATTCCGCAAAGGCATTTATTAATGTCGAAAAATTCGATAATAACTCCATCGAAATTTGTTTTTGCTGTCAAAAGGGATCGCACCCTTTATACCAATGTTCTAAATTCACAAGTCTAGAACCACGCGAGCGATTTAACTGTATCAAGTCATCAAAGATTCGAGTTTGTGTGAACTGCCTCAGTACTAGGCACACTGGAGGTTCCCCACCACTTTTCCACGGCGTTCTAAGGAAACAGATGGTTTCCTCCTTCACCGTACACGTCAGGACTCTAATTTTTTATTTATAAAGAAGCTATTTTTTTTATTAAAATGACTCTAGACCTCCAATGTCCGGGCATACATTGTTAGCAGGCAGTATGCGAGTGCGTACATGGTGTTAGTTATTTATTTCACAGTATCACGTCTCATCTCCGCTACTGGATATAGCTGAAAACAAAGTTTATTAATAGAAAAGAGGAAAGGTTACTAGAAAAAAAAAAAAAACATTATTATGATGAGATTGTACGACCTAACCAAAGCAACTGAGTTGCAGTCGTCCGGCAGTCCCGCCGAGGATAAGCGGAGCCATCAGTCCAGTCGCAAGCGGGACTCGATGTCCGCGCCCCTAAGCCGGCTTCCCGGTACGCCCTCGAAGAAAGTGTTGGAATTAAAGAGTGAAAGACCTGAAGACCCTAGGGATAAAAGTGAGCATCGGGTCACCGGAGGCAGGGCGGAAGGGCACCGGTCCGCAACGGTTGGTCTTCAGGCCCGCTCATGGCGACGGGGGAGGCGCGGGCGGGTTATGCAACCGCTGCCTTGGGAGTCATCTCCTCAGTTGATGCACGGTCATAGGTCTAGTCCACCCCCTTGATGGGGTGTAAGACAATACAAAATGATTAAGTGATAGTTCCGTTCCGGCTCCTTACGATCCGGCTCCTTACTTATGCAAGTCCAGACACGCAAAACTTGATTGAAATATAGCTTAGATTTAGAAAAAAAGAATAAAATGAAAGTAGCAAGTGTAGTATATACGGGTAAGGTTATTAATAATATCAAGTTAAGAGAGAGAAAACAATGATTAAAAAGCAAGAAATAGAGACAATTTTTAGATGTTAAAGAGGTTGTTGAAGGTAGTACCTAAGAAAGCATGATACATAAATACATGAATAAACAGTTTCAGTGCGAAATAATAAAAATCCGGGCAATAGTAGTAGTAGAAGGGTGACCATGGATAATAAAAGGGTGACCATGGATTCCAGGAGCAATTACACCTGGATCCTAAACACACAATGAAGTTAAATTTAATCATCGACTCTAAGTTCAGGCCATCGCTCAACCCAGATCCTTGTAAATTTCCTCAGGCATTCGAGATTCTCCTTATTCGACACGAGATCTGCATTCCATGCTGGTCTCGTAGTTACTTTCAGACCTTCCAACATTTCATCTCTTGCGTCCGTCAAAATCTCACAGTGCCACAGAATGTGCTCGGCTGTTTGGTTTGTGTCACCACACGCACAGTTTGGATGGGGAGACAGGGTCAGGCTGTGCAGTCTTCCCCTGAATTCTCCATGACCTGAAAGAATTTGTGTTAAGTGATGATCCAATTTGATGAACGCCCCTTCCATTCTGGCTTTAACTGACGGGAAGAAGGAGAAAGTCCATCTGCCCGTATTCGATCTATCCCAACGTTTTTGCCATTCATTAAGAGTGAGTTCACGCATCTCTTTCAGCAGTCGAGGGAGAGGTACTGCCCCACCTGGTGTTAGTTCAACTCCAAGATGGACGGCTGACCTTCCTCTAATTAGTTTTTTCTTAGTTAACACTTCCCTTATTTCTAGATCAATGGGCAAAATACCGTCCAGAACCGGCAATGCGTCCGAAGCTACAGTCCTGTAAGCGCCCGAGAGCGCCAGCAGGGGAGTTCGCTGGCCCCGCTTAAGTGCTGAGTGGATCAGTACGTTGTCTAGGCGATGCTCCCATACAGAAGCCGCGTACGTGACTTGTGCCACGTACGCTCCCCTATACAGTAGGCGAAGTGCCGGAGAGCGTAATCCCCACTCCGCAGTTGAGATTCTTCTCAGTTTCATGAACAGGGCCTGGGCCCTGCTGGATACACTCTTGACATGCGCCAGGAAAGATGAAGAGCGATCCAAGATAACGCCTAGGTATCTTGCATTTTCCACAAATCGGATGTTGGAGTCTCCCATTTTTATAGTAGGATTTCTTCCTCTATCGAGGAAGCCCTTCATAAGGAGACCCATGGTCTTTTGGGGAGCGAAATTCAGCCTGTTTCTTTTACCCCACTCAAGTATTACTCTCAAACCTTCTTCAGCTTTGCTTTCTACTTCTCTCCTGCTGTTCCCCGAGACCAGTACTAGGCACACCACGAAAGCTTATAAATCGAAGACTACATGCAAAACATGCGCGCTCAACCATCATAGTTTGTTGCATTTCAAACAAACTGATGGGCCGAAGTCACAAACGGACCCAATACCATCTCCCGCGTCACAAACGGATGCCGATAATGATAACTTAAATTCTTCGAATCCGGTTTCGTTATGTGTGACAAATTCATGCCCAAGTGCAAATACTACTGCACTATTAGGAACGGCTGTTTGCACTACCCGAGACGCTAAGGGCCAGGTACAGACGATACGGGCTCTAATAGATAGCGGCTCCCAAAGGGACATAATTACGCGCAAATGCTGTTCACGCTTGAATCTTACGGTGCGGTCATCTCCAAGTACTTACGTCACGGGAATAGGTGACGTAAGAAATGTGACAAATGGCGTAACTTGCTTAAAATTACTCTCTCGCTATGACATCACTCAGTCGTATACGATTAAACCATATGTAGTAGAAACCATAACCAGTGAGTTGCCTACTGTTAACATTAACCGCTCCTCTTTGTCGTATCTTGACAATTTGCCTTTAGCAGACACAACATTCTGTACGCCCGGCGAGATTGATATCATCTTAGGATGTGACATGTTTGCTCGCATTCTAAAGGCAAACAAAATATCAGGTTCTCTCGGACAGCCATTTGCTATCGAAACTACTTTGGGATATCTCATCTTGGGTACTGCCCCAACGATGATTGAAAACCCAAGTATAAACACCACGCAATCATTTTGTACGTTCACGCAAAATGATGAATTTTGCCTTTCGCGCTTCTTTGAATTGGAAGACATTCCAGATGAGAAGTTTTTAACGTCTGAGGAACAAGAGTGTGAGGATATGTTTAAACTCACTACTTCTCGTGACACGGCAGGTCGTTATATCGTCGCGTTGCCGTTTCGAAACAGTCTTTCTGTTCTCGGTGAATCGTTACCCGCCGCCGAACGCAGGTTTCGGGCTCTCGAATGCCGCTTAATATCTCAACCCGCAATAAAGTTAGAATACGACAAAATATTGTGCGAATACCTTCAGAAAGGTTACATTTCCCCAGTTGACAATTCCGATTTACCGCATTACGTAATCCCGCATCATATCGTAGTTCGCGAAGATAAATTGACCACCAAAATTCGCATGGTGCTAGACGCGAGTATGAAATCCGATTCGGGTTACTCGCTTAATGACATCCTACATACCGGAAAGAATTTACAAGGTGATTTGTTTCGCATTATCCTCAATTTCCGATTATTCGCCATAGCTATAACCGCTGACATAAAACAAATGTATTTGCAAATTGTGGTGCAAAAAGAATGCCGACGTTATCAGCGCATGCTGTACAGATTTAACGATAGTGACCCTTTGCAATTGTTTGAATTTAATCGCGTCACATTCGGCATGTCTTGCAGTCCATTCCTCGCAATGCGTACATTGCGTCAACTTGCGTCGCATGAAAAACCTCGTTTCCCACTTGCTGCAAATCTGGTGGAAAAGGGCTCATTCTACATGGACGATTTCGTCACCAGTTGCTCGTCGGTCGAGGAGGCTTCCGAGTTGTCTACGGAATTGATTCAATTATTCGCCGCGGGAGGATTCGATCTTGTAAAATTCTCTTCTAACTCTCCAAAGTTTTTATCCACGATTCCTACAGCTCGTCGTGTTAAGGAACATGTGGAATTTAATCCCGATGAAAACCTGAAAATACTAGGACTTCATTGGATACCCGCTTCTGATCATTTCGTATTTGTCGTACACACCGACGAAAGAACTTGTACTAAACGAAATATTCTCTCGACGATTGCTCGTCTTTGGGATTTGATGGGTTTCGCCGCACCAGTTGTATTATTGGCTAAGCTGATAATTAAATCTCTATGGGAGTATAACCTGGATTGGGATGATACTCCTCCTGAAACAGTTGTCACACTTTGGCGACAGTTTAAAAAAGAATTGCCATTACTGCAATCTATTAAAATTCCTCGTTTTTTAGGAATCGAACCCCAGTGTATATTAACGCTTATCAGGTTTTCAGACGCGAGCGAACGCGCATTTGGAGGTGTTATTTACCTACATGTTTACTGTCCGAATACTGATAAAACCACAATTAATTTATTATGTGCTAAATCTAAGGTCGCTCCGGCTAAGACGATTTCACTTGCGCTATTAGAACTATGTGGAGCGCTAGTACTTGCACGATTAATGCATACGGTCAGTAATACCTACACATCAAATTCGAAAGCTCATACGACTTTAGCTTTTTGCGACAGCACGGTTGCTCTAGCATGGATAAATTCACCGCCCGCAAAATGGCAGACTTTCGTTGCCAACCGTGTCTCACAAATACAAAACCATCTGGGGGCTGAATGCTTCCATTATATAAAAGGACAAGACAATCCCGCCGACTGCTTGTCGCGGGGTCTTACGCCCGCTCAACTAATCGACCATCCGTTATGGTTTAAAGGCCCCGTCTTTGCCCAATTACCTAAAAGTGATTGGCCTTTACAACGTTTTAATACGAAATCTGTGACTGATCCTCCCTAACGGAAAACAAAAATTTTGATGTCCGTTCAAGACATTGACCGCCTGAAAACAATTGCTCCTCCGTTATTGTGTGCACTAGCCTCTCGTGTTAGCTCATGGCCGAAATTAATCCGAATAGTAATTTATGTTCTTCGTTTTATCAAGAAATTACCACGAGCGTTCGAATTAAGCCATATCTTAGTTGCAGAAACCGCTGTTATTAAATCTATACAGGAAGAACACTTCTCCGAAGATATAAAGGCAGTCAAAGATGGGAAGAAGGTTCGGCGAGCGATCGTAAAACTGAATCCGTTTATCCATGACGGAATTCTAAGGGTAGGAGGCAGATTGCGAAACGCAGAAACAGAATTTGACAGTCGGCATCCAATTCTATTACCCGCTCGTGATCATGTAGTCAATCTAATAATAGACTACTATCACATCAGAAACCTACATACGGGTCCTACGTTACTGATGTCGCTGCTAAGACAGAGATTTTGGATACTTTCTTCGCGCAATTTGGTTCGGAAACGTGTGCATCAGTGCAATACTTGCTTCAAAGTCAATCCCAAACCGCAATTCCCAATAATGGGAGATTTACCCGCATGCCGCGTCCGCGAAGCTAAGGCTTTTCTTGACACAGGGGTTGACTACGCGGGCCCGCTTCAAATAATTCCTTATAGACGTCGGGGGGTGCGAAGTCAAAAGGCATACATTTGCTTATTTATTTGCTTGGTGACCCGCGCAGTTCATATTGAACTCGCTTCAGATCTTTCCACCGAAGTCTTCCTCAACGCTTTTAAGCGTTTCCTTGCTCGTCGAGGTCCTGTGAGTATAATGTACTCCGATAACGGCACGAACTTTGTGGGAGCTAAATCCCATTTACGGTCTTTATTTGAACTTATAGAGTCACCCAATTACAAAAAGGAATTCTCAGACAATCTGTTGGAGAATCGAATTGAGTGGAAGATGAATCCACCGCAAGCTCCTCACTTTGGTGGGATCTGGGAAAGTAACATTAAATGCCTGAAAGGTTATTTAAATAAAATAGTAGGCACCTCTCTACTGACGTATGAAGAGATGCAAACAGTGCTTTCTCAGATTGAAGCAATTCTAAATTCACGCCCGCTATCTGTACTTAGTGTTAACGACGTTTCGGCTCCATTGCCGCTAACCCCCGCGCATTTTTTAACGCTCACTCCCTTAAAATCTTTACCCGCTGCTGAATTGTCAGACGAGCCAGTCAACTTGGTACAACGCAAACATCTTGTGGATCGTCTTGTTCAGACATTCTGGAACCGATGGCGAATTGAGTATTTGAATACTTTGCAAGCTCGCCAAAAATAGAATACAAATGCGAATCCGGTAACGACAGGCACGGTAGTAATGATTAAGAGTGACAACATCGCGCCACTTCAATGGCCTATTGGGGTAATAGTCAATGTCTACCCCGGGGCAGATGGAGTGATCCGCGTTGCGGATGTTAAAACTAACTCCGGAATATACCGCAGGGCAGTCGTTAAACTCTGTCCCTTACCGTCACAATAGATTTAACAGAAGTTAGTTCATAATACTTTTATTCTTAAAATCAATTAGGTTAGTTTCATTGTTAAATAGGTACTAAACCTTACTTTTAGTTTTATCTACCGCATATTATCACATTAACATATCATATTTTTACGTTTCCATGTTTTATTTTTTAATTTTCTTGCTATATCGGCCAATTTGACCATTTGGTAAAAGCATTTATATAACTTAAATAAATATTTTTATAACTTTTACATAATTAATTGCATTCTACCGCGTGTTACAATTTTGTTTGCGCATTGAAACGTATTGGCACTCTTTTGGTTTATGGAAGTGGATTCTTTCATCCCCTTCCAGGCGGGGGGCATGGTTACGCCCATACATATACCTACACATACACATACCTACACAGCACGCATACATACTATCACTGCTTGGACTTGGTATTAATTATTGTTGCAAGTCCTTTTGTCCTACCTTTTCCCCCCTCGCTTACCCACAATCTTAATCAGTCTGCAATAAACTCCCGCTGAATATAGCCATCACTGTGCTCTGCTCACGAAAATCCGCTGTTAAAATAACGCGCCGTGTACTATAAATTAAACCAACTCCCGACTATCACTGTTTGTGCCAATTGGATGGATGAACGAACGCAGCATTGCCAGAATACAAGATCTTTATCCTTTTCCGGTGAGTCATTCCATTCCTTCTATGCAACTTTTAATTTTGCTATAGCAAGCAGTGATTAGTAACACAAAAATCAAGGTCCTTCGCCAGTCATTTTACAAAAAACACATAATCCACTCTCACCACATAAATAACCATACACTTGTTCTATAACTGAATCAATTGATAATCTCTAAAGCAAAATGGAGCTTGAAACATAATGAATTTTGGTGTATTTTTTATTAAAAAAATTTACGTTGAAATAATACTAAAAATGTAATGTATGAGGAATGCCATCACTTGTTGGCTGAATTATACAATAATTTTAAAGAATAGAAATACAAAATTATGTTTGATACCCCTCTAAATCAAAAGTAAAAATAAAATAAAAATATGTCATGCCCCTGCCACGTATGCAGAGAAAAATTATTTTCCAATAAAATCCAGGAATTCTTATTTGATGGCACTTCAGACAAATGTATTACATTTTATGTCACATTTTAATATATTTTCCACTAAAAATAATACATAGTATTGAAAAGTTTACGCCTATGCTTGTAGCACCCCTACTGCATGCTTACTAACAAGTCGATAAAATACATAGTACCTGCACGCTCCGTTCATATTTCCGATACAAGATAAAATCTCCAATATTAGTACTATAATCGCGCTGGAACTCACGTAGTGAGGAACACACTTGAACACTTCATGTACGTCATTTGATGGTAAAAATAGTGAACGTTTTTCTCAACAGATGGACATTATGATAGTCTACGTAAATTACTATTTAAAAGATTTAAAAAAAAAAACTAGACACTAAAATAAGTGAAACCGGTATGGAGGTCTGGCATGGTCGATCGATAAAACCTTTTATCAATATAATATTATACATAGAATGCAGACATTCTCTCGCACACATTAATTCAAATATAACATGGTTATTAAATGGCTATTCAGCGCCATTTTGTTTTTTTTTGTCACATTTGAAAGGTCCCTATTAAACGCCGATTCTAGGTGCGTTTCAGCTTTCTACCACAATGTAATTAGCTGACAAGCAACAACATAATAGTTCTGTTGATCGCACTTTTAGCTTGGGGTAATGCTAATTCTAGTGCCCTCGACCCCATCATTAAAGCACAAAAACTAATCATAAAAATAATTCTTAAACTTCCTCTAACTCCAGCGCTGATGCGATCTTCAATACTTTCAACGTTATGGATAGCTCTACGCAAGATCCGTCTTGGTTAATTTGTATAAAAAACAACAAAACTCTATACAAAGCAATACAAACGTTACACAATCCCCGAGCCAAAAACAAAGAACTTCTCCTAACTCCTTTTTCTAAAACCACTTTTGGACAAAGACACAACACTTTTTCTAGTGCCCTCACCTCATCATTAAAGCACAAAAACTAATCATAAAAATAATTCTTAAACTGCCTCTTACTACCTGCACTGATACGATCTTCAATACTTTCAACATTGTGGACATTAAATAGCTTTACGTAAGATCCATCTTAATTAATTTGCATAAAAATAATAAAACCCTGTACAAAACTCCTTTTTCTTAAACCACCTTTGGACAAAGACACTTTATACGTAGCTTGCAAACTACATAATATACTACTAGCTATGATTAGATAAACAGAATAAATGACAAAATTCAAACAAGGAAGAAATGGATTGTAAGTATTGGACGTCACACTACTGCAAACATCTGTAAAATAAATTACACATAGACAGAAATAACAATCTACATTTGACCTAACCCATATAAAACAAATTAAAATAATCGAAACCTTTCTAAACTACATAAATAGATTAGACGGGATTTATTACTTTACTTCATCTCTTCCTACTTTTATAAAACTCTATGGGATTTACCCACACTTCCAATCACCTTTCTGTTTTAATTGTATTCAAATTAATATGTACTTAACCTTAAATATACTTGTAAATATTATATTCATTTTTGTACTCCTACCCTTGTCTTGACACAGGTATATCCTAATGAGACAGGCATCGAAAAACCCAAAACAAACATACTTTATACAGAGAAATAAATAAATAATTCGAAAGCTGAAACAGACACACAATCAGCATTTAACGGGGACCTTTCAATTATCGAAAAAACAAAATGTGCTGATTGACTTTTGGATGACAATGTTACATACATTTGAATTTCTGTAAAACAAGCCGTCCTCATATAATTACTAAAAATATTACCTACAATAAATTTATCTTTTTAAACAAAAAGTCTCATATTGTTTTTTGCTATATTTGCCAATATCGTGGAAATATTTCACTGTTTTTTTTTTTAATGGTCATTTTCTAGTATTGAGCAACCCTAAATCAGATAATTAATTTCCGCACCTGGGCCTACATAACTAAGATGATTCACTATTATTTCCAAGAAGTTAAAGCAATAACGTTCAACCTGTTACGCATTTCTTCCATAACAGAAGGTAGTTGTTTTACGTAACTGAACGAGAAGAGAAGACGTTCAGGAACGTAAATACGAAGGTACTCGTATTCCCATGGGGACAGGTATCGATGTCCAAATGAGTTTGTAATTCGATCATCTAGGAACATTTGATTATATTACTTAAGAAAGGGAGGTTCAAGCGAATACTATTTTCATTTTTTTTAAATGTAGTATGACTACCACCGGGTATTCTTTGCACCATTCAAAAGAGATTTTTGATATCTTGGTTTCGTTGTGGATAATACGTCATTATTTTTAGTTGTCATTAACCCCGCAGGCTAATTTGTTCACTTTTCGGAACAACTCATATAGGTCTCATAGTGTCTCCCTTACTATCAAAGTGAGAAATATGATATAAGCGGTGTAAGAAAGAGAAAACACGCTCTAACTTAAATCTAAAAGTTAACTACAAAATACGTAAAATTTACACATATGAAACCAAAGTTTCGAATCACAATATGAATAAAAATCGTGTAAAATGTGTACTTTTGAGCAATAAGAACCTTTGCTATGTATTTTGAAACGTTTTTTTTCAATTCACCCTTCAAATCTGAGACTGCTCCACCCGTATATGCAGTTCCACTTTTGGAAATGACATTGACGTTAAAAGCAAATATTTAGTTCATTGAACAAGGGTCACATAGTTTGGACGTAATTAGTATTTTTGATAATATTCATAATTTAAAAAAAATCAATTCATTTAACACGTACAGTTTGTCAAATAAGAGTAGAAAACACAGAAGGGCGCCACTGTTGTTCAAATGGCAATCCTAAAAATATAATCATGGTGGTAATCGAAAGCTGTGTAACCTATATTTTTATTAAAAATTAAAAAGGCATCAAACTGAAAAACAAAAAATTTTCACTCCACTGATTTCAAAATTAGAATTGCATATAATTTTATCATTATATCTATGCAATTTTGTGTTAAATAATAAAGAATAACGATATTGTAATAAAATATAAGACACACTTTTGAAATTGTTCACATTTATTTAATATCTGTTTAGTACCTACTAGCGTTGTCCAGGCTTTGGATCACGTCTCTAATTTTAGATCTGAATATATTTAACTCATTCAGATCTAAAAGTAGTGTAACTAAACTCACCATTAATAATTTAATTCTTACTTTCTACCTACTGTTTAATTCAAATTTATATTAAATTAAATGCAATCACTTTGTAAAACACAATTTAATCAAATTATGTCATTAAGTAGGTAACTTAACATCAGTGCTTATTCGTTTTTTTTAAGAACAAAAAATGTATTTTTAAATGTGTATACATTGTTCTGTATTTTCAGTGTCATTTCACTTTAAAAGAATATTTCCAATTTTGTAGTTCCATTTTTTTATAATTTCTACTCTTATTTGAGAGACTCTAATAAGAAGTATTCTATTTATAATGCGAGTTAATACGTATATTAAGCAATTAAAGAGAGTATATTAACCATTCGTGGGTACAATACATGATATTGTATATATTGACCTAGTCAAATTTAATAAAAAATCATTTGTTCGACCAAATCCATACATTTACCATTAATTAAAAGAAAAATGAAACACTTAGAGCACTAAACGTCGTAAAAGGTTTTTGCAATTTAAGCTCCGGTGTAGCAATGAATATCGGCTTTGGGTTCCAAAATATTGTTTGGTAATTACATTTATGTAATTGAGGTTATCATATGTAATTGAGGTTAACATATATTGGATTACCAACACCCCTGTTAGGTCACCCGCTATGGTTGGTGAATTAGCAGAGGTACCTGGGTTCATGAGGCGGACCTTTTTCCTTCCCAGAACTACATCTCTCTACATTCCCTAAGATCCTCGAAAGAGCAATGACGGGCAATCGAATAAACATGCCTTGAGGGAATTTTTTTTCTATAATCTACGCATTCACAGGTGGCGCCAATTATTTTTTTTTAGCTTTTTAATACTTTTTGCACGTTACGCTATAAAATAGTAAATTAATTGTTTGCATCCGAAAATATTTAATATGAATATAAATAAATAGTTTTGTCCATAAATAAACCCAAATCTTTCAAGAAAGGCTGAAAAATTCAATTTTGTATCGGTGCATTTGCATTTGTCAGCCTTTCTTGAAAGATTTGGGTTTGTTTATGGACAAAACTATTTATTTATATTTATATTGAATATGTACGGGCGCAAACAATTAATTTACCTTAATATTTTAAAGCAAAACGTGCAAAATGTATTAAAAACCTAAAATAATTTGATTGGCGCCATCTATGAATGCGAAGATTATAAAGTACGTGACGTTTAACCTTAACGTCTTTTGTGCAGAGCTAATACATTGTTTTTAATATTGTGAGTTTTTTTTTTTTTTAAATATGTTTATTTAGTTATTAATTGTACAATAATTTCTCTTACTTAAATCTTACAAAACTGATCAATCAGTTTGATTGTAAGAAATCTCTCATTTTTCCTATTTATTTACTTACAACATATAAAATGTTTGATATTTTGGTGCTTAATACATATCTAGTAATTATTTAATAATATAATACTTAATATTAAAATACTTAACTAATCATTATAATGCTTATTGTAACATAAATTTTATTCTATACCTATTCGATCAAAATAATATTTGTTTTTCATAGATTTAGGTATTTTTATACATTATTTTAGTTTTCATATTCTATTGAAGTAGAATGATCTAACTTTAGTTTTGATTTTTGAATATGATGTCTCGTTTTTAATATTTTCAAGTAATGCATTAAATATTTGCGGAATTTTATGCCTTTTTGTTATATCACCGTATACATTTTGAGATTTATTAATAATAAACATTTCTGCTTCTCTATGCCTAGTGGGGTAGTTATGGTTTACAGGTTTTTTGAATTCTGTATTCCAGAATTCATCTAGAGTTAATTGGTAATCTACCCTACTATGTATAGAGAGCACATTACACAAGGAGAACATTTTTTTATAATCGTCATCACATAATTGAACTTTTTTTTTGCCTGATATCAATTTTAGGAAACGGATTTGTAGTTGTTCTATTTTATTTAAGTACGTTTTGTACGTTAATCCGTAACTATTTATTTCGTATCCTATAATTGATTCTGCTAATGCGTTATATATACAGTATAATATATTTTTATTAACAAAGTTTTTTAGGTGATAAAATTTCCCTAATATGGATCTTAATCTATTACATACATTTTCAATATGAATTGACCAGTTAAAATTGACATCTATTGTAAGACCAAGGTATGTATATTGGTACACTTTTTCTATGTTTGGGCAATTACACTGCAGGGATTGGTTTTTTGTGTGTAAGCAATCATATGAATGATTTTTAATGTGCAATTCCTTATCCTGACAGTTTGCATGTGGTGAATGCATAAGCATGTATTTGGGTTTTTTTTGCGTTGATAATAATGCCATTGTCGTGGGACCATTTAATTATATTATTTAGGTCTGTTTGTAAAATTTCCTGAACGAACGTAATTCAAATAACAAATCAAAAGCAACAAAAACATAACGAAAGCAAGAAGAAAGATTGAAAGGGTAATAATATAATGTTATTTCATCCTTAAAAGCAACAAAATATGTTAACTGGAAACCGATGTGAAATGTTGTAAAATAATGGTACGGAATAACATACCTAATATAATGCCAGTTATGAAAACTAAACATTGTTTTTTATTTATTTTAACTGCCGGATCCACTGGGTCTACGGTACTTACCTAGGAAATATTGTGGGGTTGAAGGGATCCGGGGGAGGGGGAGAGTGGGATTTAGAAGGGGGTGAGGAAGGTTAGGAAGTGAGATAGATGGGATTGGCTATTATGATAATGTAATCGATACTAACCTTTACGGAGATTGTGAATACTTGAAAAAATAATTAAAGACACTCAACTAGAATAAAAAAAAACGGAGTACTTATGTAATTAATGTATGCCCCCTAATTTAATATGTATGCGCTACTGAAAAATTGCTCATGTAATTAATGTATGCCCTGTTTTTAATTGTTTGTCTAGCTTGTAATTTTTTTAGATTTTAGAAATGTATTATAAGTTTGTACAGCGCCTTTGAGGTGATTTTCACAAAAAACGGCGCTATATAAATCATTCAAGTATCATTATTACTTATTACGGTTGAGCGATTACAATCGTTACGACCGGCGTAGTCCAGCGGGAAGGCTCTTGACTCGCACACCCAAGGTCACGGGATCGAATCCCGACGTGGCAAATAAATTTTATTTGATTAATTTGTGTTATTTCACAATTTATTCATTTAATATAATATATTGTATATTTGCGGCACGTTCCAGAGAGGAAGATACTCTCAGTATGGCCCTGGTGTAAGACCACCATTCAGAATTGAAACGTTGCTTGAAATCGCATTAGCCGTATTTGGTGACCAGATCTGAATAGCCAGGTATTTCTCCACCTTCCTCTTCCCTATCTCCTTTCATTCCCCACTACCTTCAGCCTCACAACATACCCCAATTGGGGATGCCATAGTCTCACTGGCTTCAGACGGGAGCAGTTGGGACTCTTGTGCGGTATTCATATAATTTTTTTTTAAAGCTACGAATCGCGGGGTAGGTCGCCGGTTCAATCCAAGGGTGCGCAAGTAATTTTTGTTTGATTAATTTGTATTATTATTGTCAAGAGTCAGAATAATAGAAGAGAATGTATGAGACGTTGTATGAATGTAAACGAGGCAAGGAATGTGTGTCAAGACCGGGATGTTTGGCGGTCTGTCCTCTCTGCCTACCCCTGCGGGGAAACGGCGTGATGGTTAGTTAGTTATCCTATCAATCCTTATCGATCGACCGTGCTAGAGGGCCTGATTTGAATTGCCATTTCCTTCCCTTCCCCACTGCCTTCAATCTTGCAAACGTACCCCAATTATGGAAACCATATTCTCAATGGCTCCAGACAGTTGGGCGGTAGGTACCTACTCTAATAAAAAAACTTGTTTTTTTATTAGAGTTTTTAAGCCTTTCTGATTATTTGCCAAAAATCATTGAAATTAATTCACAATTCTCAATTTTATCAAAGTGACTTTTCTTGAATTTATTTGCTTGTCTCAATGCGAAAAAAAATGAATTGAAAATGAAAAAAAAAATGAATGAGTCTTTACTTTGAAAGGACAAAATTTAAAAAAAATTAACATTTTATTGAAACAGTAAGGTTTTACAAATTGCGCGTAATTGTTTAAAAATCTAGAATCATTTAGTATTTTAACTTCATTTTTTTCCCAGACGAAAAAGTAAATCATAAATGCTGTAATTTAAAATGCAAATGCAAATTAATCGCCGATAAAATCGATTATTGAAATTCTACTTTGGCTACTGCGTTCTTGGGATTACTTATTTCTTGGGAAACCGTCCTGGGAACTCTCAAAACGATTGCCGTCTTCTTCAGGAAAGAGCAGTAAATAATAATAGTATGCAGATTTCAAGTGCAAGGTGACTAACTTACTACACATTGCACTTACAAAATACATTGCTCGTGTGGGTCACACGAGGAAAACTCGCCAGGGTATTCGTACTCTAGTTCATTGATAAAGGTTAAATGAGTTATACTCAACAGTTATATTGTAACAGCTTTATACACGTGCACTGTTAAGTATGAAGTAAACACATTTAGACACAAATGGACAATGATTTCTGCAGTAATTCACACTGCATTAAAGTCTTAATATATTAATATAATAGTCAATCAAGCTACTTTACTGCTCTCTTGTAAGATCGCAGCTGGAATATGCATCTCCTGTATGGTCTCCGATTTATACCTGTAACTTACACCGTTTGGAGAGAGTACAAAGAAAATTTCTTCGATACATTCAATTCAAATTGAGACAGCCTGTAATTGAAATCCGCTACAATGCATTAATGTCTGGTCTAAAACTACCACTACTTTCTACCAGGCGTACTATTAATGACATTCTTATACTTTTTAAATTACTGAACAATCTCATAGACTGCCCTCAAATGTTAAGTGTTATAAATATTCGTGTCCCTGTTAAATCAACTCGACTCCACCACCTTTTCCACAGTGACAATCATAGCACTAACTATTCCTATCATCACCGCTAGTGCGTTTTCACCGAACTGCCAATACGTATACAGACCTTTCCGATATTTTCAATACCTCACCGTCTTGCATCAAAGCAAAAATAAGTAGTTATTTATGTAACTGATATGTTTGTAAAATGATAAATATTTGTTGTACCAATATGCATCGTATGTATGTAGGTACTGTATGTTATTCCATATATGTAATGTTTGTAAATGTTCGATACACTTGTATTATGTATGTAATAGCCCTATGTACGGGCGTTTAAATAATAAATAAATATCAATAAGCAACTCTTATTAAACTCTTCTGACCTTGACCATATTCTATTTAGATACCTCGGCAGTATTCTCACGGAGACTCTTGACCCAGATGTAGAGGTTAGGTGCAGAATTGAAGCAGCAAGAACTGCGTTCATTAAAATGAAATCCCTCTTCTGCAATGACAGTATCAGCTTAAAACTAAGACAGAGAATGCTAAAATGTTATGTGTGGTCGGTCTTGCTGTATGGATGTGAAACATGGACCTTGAAAGTAAATACCATGAACAGGTTGGAGGTTTTTGAAATGTGGCTTCACCGGAGAATGCTCACGGTCCCATGGACCGACATGATCACTAACACAGAAATTCTCTAGAGCAGATAGAGAACTGCTTACATTAATAAAAATCCGGAAAATTTCATATCTGGGTCACATACTTCGAAGGGAGAAGTACCACTTGCTCCATTTAATATTAAAAGGCAAGATAGAGGGTCGCCGAGGGCCTGGTAGGAGACAAATGTCTTGGCTGCGAAATATACGAGAGTGGACCGGCATTAGCAGTGTGGAGGAGCTATTCCGGGCAGCGCAAGATAGAGAGACATTTTCGAGAGTGATCGCTAACGTCGATACGGCACACAAAGAAGAAAAAGGTGAGAATATTAACGCATTGCATTAACATTCGAATAAAAGGAATATTCGTGAACTTATCCGAAAACTAAAAACTGTTTTTGAAAGGCGACAAAGTACGCTTTTAATTTTTTTTTATTAGGAACAACGATTTAATTTCTTAAATATATATTTTTTAAAGAAAACTTTAAAATGGCTCACCCTCAGTTTTTTAAATGAAAATTACTAACGATAAAAAAAACACACATATTTTAGTAGGCAAATGTATTATAAACGTTTTCTTCGCTTCACTTTTAGTTACATAATATTTTCAAATTACAGTTTTACAGAAACTTTGGCTTCATAAAGGTGTACACTAATAATTTCGCGATTAACTTTTATATTCTAATGTAAAACGTGGTGTTTTCTCTTTCCAATAAAGCTAGGATCATATTTTCACTATGATAGTAAGGGTATAGAAATGAGATCCCGCTGTAGAAATGAGATCCCTGAGGCGTATGTGTGGAAAACCATGTATGATCGTGTGAGAAATGTGGAAATCCGCAAAGAATGCAAGGCTGATGTAAGCGTAATGAGTAAGATCAAGAAAGGAACGCTCCGATGGTTTGGGCGTGTAGAGCGAATGAACGAGGAAAGGAGTGTAAGGAGAATATATGACGCAAATGTGAATGGTAGAAGAAGTCGAGGACGCTCAAGAAAGACATGGCACGACCAAGTGAATCAGATACTTGAGTCTGGCCATGTCAAGAGTCCGAATAATAGAAGAGAATGTATGAGACGTTGTATGAATGTAAACGAGGCAAGGAATGTGTACCAAGACCGGGATGTTTGGCGGTCCGTCCTCTCTGCCTACCCCTGCGGGGAAACGGCGTGATGGTTAGTTAGTTAGTAAGGGAGACACAACGATTTTTATGAGAGTTGTTCTGAAAAGCGAACCCCTGAGGGGTTAAGGAAGTTTTAGTTAACTAATTGATGTGAGACAATTTTAGAAAAGTAAAATTACATGTAACTGTTATAGTTTATTAGAAAGTAAATAGCATTTTAAGAACTAATATGTGTAATTATACTAATTTGTATCTTGTTTTTATGAATAAAATAATTGTGGTTCAGATAACATTTCTTACTCTTTACATCTGAAAATGGCTGTTTTTGTTGTTTTGCTATTAGGCAGTTCATATTTAATGGGCTGAAAGATCAAATTAATATTCCCGACTATCTTTTAATAAGACTCTGAACGTGATCCTTGTTTATTAGATTCAATTAAATTCATAAGTAGGACATGACAGTTATGGCTCCCGCAGAGACAATGTTTAGATGTTAAAGGTAATTAATGATAAAGAAATCATATCGAGGTTAATAGTACAAGAATAATGTAATATTTAGTTCCACAATTACGCAAATATATTTCACAAAAAGCATTTTTTTGTTGGATTATGTACAGAATTATTTTTCTAAGGATTTTATTTAATTGATAATGACCAACCTATGAACGTACGAGTTGGTCGCTTGCAAAATCCTTTATATCAGCTTCATTAATAAAAAAAATGCGATTGGACGCCGACTCTCATTTCAAATCTTCCATTCATATTCAAATCTTTGAAAAAATGTGTGCTTCACAGATAATATGTTTCAAAAAAAAATGAATTTCGAACTAACTTAACTAGGTGTAAAAACGTAAGCCAATGAGAACTTGAAAACTTTTAAAATTAATTTCATAAAAATTCTCAAGTCCAAAGAACCCAAAAGCATATAATATAATAAAAATGTTTTTATCTATTTGCTAGGTAAGTATGTTTTCTGAATCTATTACAAAAAAAATAATGAAATAAGATACAGCCAAGAAAATCATAATAAAATGTACAGCGCCCTTGGGGCAATTTTTTACAAAAAACGGCGCTCTACAAATTATCGAAATATTATTATAGCCAATCGACTATCAAATATCGGTGATTTTCACTTTTTACGTTTTTCACCTATGTCTTATTTTTCCGGTAAAGCTAAAACCTGTTTACCTAAAAGCTGTTTTTACTTGTGCTACGATCTAGAACTTAGCTTGCCGAGGGTCGGGCAGCGTCGCGACGTCTGTTTCGAACCCGACGCTTAGGACTTCTCAGCCATCGGTCCAAGCGGGGATGGACAGAGCCATAAAACTTAAGACTTAAGAAAAACTTAATGCAGACGAAGACAACAAATCATGGACGAAGCGTTGGCCGACTGAGAGAGGATTTCTCCGAGTCAAAATCAGTAGATTGTCGAATTATAAAGAAAGATAAACTTATATCAATAAACAATCTAATGGAGAAAGGAACGAGAAAAAAATAA
Organism: Limnephilus marmoratus; assembly: GCA_917880885.1. NCBI lineage: Eukaryota > Metazoa > Arthropoda > Insecta > Trichoptera > Limnephilidae > Limnephilus > Limnephilus marmoratus. Next base: position 20,415,018 of record OU862919.1, on the reverse strand, counting down.
TTCGATTGGAAAATTAAATATCTCTTGATCATAGAAAGCTTTTCCTAAACGCTTTAAGATTCAAGCTCCAGTTTTTCCACGCTGTCCCGCTCAGTATTTCCCATTGTATATTTCCCATTGTGTGCAAAAAATTCGTAATCAATTCGATATTTTTTCTATACATTCAATTGAATGTGTGTTTGTACTTATGAAATATCTGTTCCAGTTGAATAATATTACGTAAGCGCGAGCGTCATATTCATACGAGTTATCCCAATTTCCACTTTTTTGACGTGACATTAAAATGTGGTCGGCGTAACACCTTTAGAAATAAGCGCCATTGTTTTATCTAGGTTTTCGGTTTAAGGCCCTTTATTACCAAAAACAAATAGGTACAGTTAAATAATTAAATGATAACTTCTGAAGCGGGAGAGAGTTTTCTCTTTTGATTAAATCAGAATGTTGTATTGCGTATTGTATATTACGAGAACGGTGTTTAGTTATCATTAAGCTATTTAGTAGACCATTTAGGTCGACAGAAATTTAACAAGTGATAGGCAGAGGTTATGATTTTTGATACATAGACAATTATAGAGTTTTCAACTCCATTATACCAACATATTAATAAGGAACTCTAGTGAAAAATATTATGGCTTTAAAAAATACGTTCATATAGACCTGACCTAAAATATTATGTTCATATAAACGCTGATTCTAAATATATAAGTTTTATTAAATAATATTAAACGCAGAGTTTGTAAAAAATTATTAAAAAGTCCGTTTTTAATCGTGTCATTGAAACACACTATTAAATTAGTATTATTAAAATGTTTAGTGGTGACGTCACTGTTCACCGTAACTTTCAAGTCATTGTATGGGAATGTATGACACAAGTCATCGTATTAACAACATTTCGTATTATTCGTTTATTAACGTACTGTTTATAGAGTTGTTGTGTTTATCAAAACATCATTTAGGCCTAAATAATTCAGTTTCAAAAATAGAGGTATCTCTTATTAGTTTATTTCTATTTTTTTTTAATATTCAAAAACTACTATACAAAAAAAAAATAGTATTGCTAGTTCCAGGGTCAATCCGAATTTCAAAATGGCAGGAGTCGAACAGCTGGTCCGACGGCATATTTCTCACACGCACATTTCGGAGCGACCGAGTCCCACGCCACTTCAGGCCGCCGCGGCACAGAAAAGTAAAAACCGATAGGTTTACAGCGCAGTTCACTGTGAAGGCAGAATTACATTTGTCTGTCGTGACGCGTCGTGACACTACACAGCACGTGGTACGTACACATTAGCGAAGACGCGGCCGTCCCCGCACCCCTCACCTTCACGGCTCTGCCGAAAATCGAGATAGCTTCTGCCTCATCACGACAGAACGCATCATGATAAAACACAATAGACTAATATAATCGTCACCATACTAAATGTATGAAACCGATACCGTTATGACGCGTCACGTCACGTCACGACAGACAAATGTAATTCCGCCTTTATAGATGTGAACGCTAGCCATCACGACAGAGAACATTTTTTTTTTATTGTAAAAATAGATAATACATATTAAAATCAACAAACAAGTCCTGCTAAGCCAATTGAATTGGCTTGTCAACAGGTGCTTATATTTTAGTTACATATAGATTTTTACATTTAAAATTTACATCTTATATCTACAGATTCAACATTTTTTTATACATATCAATATCAATATAAATATTGTTTTTCCGATAGCCAATTTTTCACCATATATTTAACCTGATTCATAGAATTACATTGCTTTATAGTGTCACGTAATAAATTAAATATCTTCGGTATGATGCATTCAAACGTTCTCTGTCCGTACTTATTGTTAAATTTCGGAACTATCATGACTAACTATTGAACTATTGCGCGTGAATCTAGTGCTGTATTTACGTTCTACACAACACGACACAATAACTGATAAATATAATCCCACCATGAGACTCGTTTAGGCGGCCTGAAGTGACGCGTAACTCGGTCGTCCCGAAGTGTGCGTGTGGGAGATGCTACTTCAGTTTCCGTAATATATTGGTTACGACTCGTGAAGCTAAAAAAAGAATAATTTTAAACAATTTTTATACCACTCTTCCGTAATAATATTGAAAAATACAATCTAATGTTAATAATATAGTAAATAAATAATTCCACCTAAATAATGTTTCAACTTATCGAATAGTATCATAGCTTCTTCCATGTATCTGTCATACAAAATGTTGAAAATAAAAATAAGTTTTGGTGAGTGATGACGTCACAAGATTCACGATACATACGGTGGTTTTCGGGGGATCTTGAAAAATTAATACAAAATAGAACTGGAGTTCCTTATTTAGACAACATAGATTAATAATTATTACAGTTGGTACACCATCACCGAATAGCAAGGTTAGTACACAATATATATATATATATATTTTTTTTTTTAATAATCGGAGACGGTTTACATATATATAGTTCCCGTGAGCACTTAGGCCACAGACCCATTGTACTATCTCCCATTTTACCTCATTCCTGTGAAAGTAACCGAGTCCCTTTTATTAAGTTCACCAGGATTATCATTGGAAATAAAGCTTTATCTTCTGGTTCAACAATGTGTCTTCCCAGGTCTCATTTCCCCTCTTCACTCCTCCATGGTTCCCTGAAGGCCCCACGATGGAATAGGGCTTCAACTCTCCTCTCCACTCCTTAGTTCCCCGAAGGCTCCACGACGGAGAGTCCACCTCCCCTTGGTTCCCTAAAGGCCCCACAAGGGAAGAGTCCACTCCACCTTGGCTCCTCGAGGGCCCCAGGAGGGAAGAGAACTTCATCTCTCCTCCTCACTCGGTTCCCTAAAGGTCCCACAGAGGAAGAGTTCACCAAGATGGCCACATTCTCCTCCTCACTCCTACATGGTTCCTCGAAGGCCCCACATGGGAAGAGGACATCATCTCTCCACTTCACTCCTCCTTGGTTCCACAAAGGCCCCACAACGGAAGAGTTCATGGAGGAGTCTCTGCTCACCTCTCCACGGTCTCTGCTCTTGGTTCCTCCTACGGCCCCAGGAAGGAAATCCACAGAGGTGGCCTCAGCACTCCTAGGTTCCTAAAAGGCCCCTAATTTTCGAATGGTCCAATTTTTTTTGTCCCACGAGTTACCAGGGAAATAGAACGTCAAACACAATATTTTCCTCTTCCTATCTCATCTTCCAACTTCCTTCAACCTCAACATATTAAAAAAAGAAGTTAGAGGTCTCGCACTCTGACATGGAAACATGAAGAAACTAATATTTCGTTTCATATTTATACTTAGATCAAAGGATTTCTTCATGAATGCTAGACAAAACATTGGCGTATTTAGACTGTTATCATATGTGTTTCCAAATGAATGAAAAAATATTTATATTATTACTTGATTTTAGGGCCAACCCTTTATATTATATATGTCTCAATTATGAGTAAATTGTTTTCATTCGTTAAACATTTTGTATACGCAGACGATACGGCGCTCGTAATATCGCACGAAGACCTGATTACTGCAATGAACCTTATGCAGCTTGATTTTATTGCCCTCTTGAAATGGTCTCATGACGCAGGTCTCATAATAAATGCCAAAAAAACTAAAATAATGCACATAAGATCTCCACATGCCAGATATAGTGTAATTCCTTCGTTATACACACATACATTTGACTGCTTACATAAAAATGTTGCACAGCCCTGTTCATGTGAAACCATTGATTATGTCAAAAATTATGTATATTTGGGTGTTACTATTGACTGCTACATGAAATGGGACGTACACATTACTAATGTTTGTAAACGTCTGCGGTCTATTGTGGGTAGGATTTATAAAATAAAATATTTTGTGCCTTTAAGTACTTTAAAATTAATATACGTATCTCTGGCTGAATCAACTATCCGTTATGGACTTACTTCTTGGGGACATTCTTGTAAAACTAATATAAATTATATCCAAACATTGCAAAACTCCCTGACAAAATTATTAATCCCTAAGTACACTAATGAACACAGAAGTGACACTAAATTAATATACAAGTCTCTAAATGTTTTACTTGTCAGAGGATTATGGTTTTATAATATTATAAGTCAACGTGTAATATTGTTCGATTCCTTGTACGGGGAAAGAGTTTACCATAAACATAATACAAGATTCAAAATGAAGGATTGGTGGTTCCGAAATGTACCAATAAATACGGTGAAAGGACCCTAAACTATATTGTACCCAAAATATTCAATAAACTACCAATGACAATCAAAAATAATAACGTTTTTAATGGTAAAGTCAAATATAAACTAAGGAAATGGCTATTAGATAGGGATGATTTATATTGATGCCCTACCGAAGTCCTTGTATTCTTTATTGAAACTCACATTGAAGGAATTGGTAAATTCATTACAATTTTTGTAATACCTACTGTATATGAAACTCTTAATTTACTTGTGATTATATTTCATTTGTTCATACTAAATCCATTTGTACTTTTTTATTATATCATAACATACTAATTTTTTATTATGTCATATCATACTAAATCCATTTGTTCTTTTTTATTATTTAAGGCTTCTAGTGCTACTTACATATATATACTATTTCCGTAATTTAAATAATCTATTTAATTGATATTTAGCATCAAAATTATAAAATTATATGTATTCAATGTTTGAAAATGTACCAATGTTGTCATTATGTACCTGCTGACAAACTACATAAGTAGTTTAGCGGGTTTAAATGTAAATAAAAAAAAATAATAAAAAAAATTGAAATCTGGGAAACGCATGTGAAGCACACATAAATGAATTGCAGGTAATACAAAACAAGGTAATCAAAAAACTATTTTACGAGTAGGTACTACAGATCAACAAAAAAATTATATATGGAAAAAAAAATTAAGAAAACTATTTTTCACGCTCCTTATGCTTGATCAAAAAGTTTTAGGACCATCCACCGTGTGACGCTATCGGTCACTCGATTGGAATTTTGGATAAAGTAGGTCTTTTCTGTACGTGAAAGACAAAAACGTTATTATGAATATAAAAAATTGTAATTTTAAAACTTAAATGTTCAAATACCTAAAATAAAATAAACAAATTAATAAATACATTTTTCAAAAAGGATTAAAATTGGGATTAAGGATATACTCGTAGCAATAAAAAAAAAAGAAACTCTCTGCCACGTCCTAATAATTGGATCCTTTGAAAAGAGAAAATTCGTTTGAAAATGGAATCTCATTAGACTGTAGTGCACCTGTCCCACTGCACTATGACATCACAATGGCTTTGATATAAAAGTGGTGCGTTCATTCATATCATGCATTTCATATCTTGACTTAACATGAATATCGGGTGGGAACACCTACTTCTCCGGTCTAGATAATAAATAATAGTTTTCAGATTTATCGTAAAATTCTTTTAAACTAATAATTCGAAAATTGTTTTCTCTCTAATTTGACATTTTCTCTCCATTTTTAACTCTCCGCAGCCAACTGGGCCCGAAGGTAGCACCCAAAATTACTAAACAGAAAGCGGACTGGCGGCGGACTCTACACAATTAGTATTATACCATCGCTGGAGCCGGGCGCACACTAATTTGGTGGACGAGTACCTAAGTATTTCTAAAATGCTTCAAAATTATGATAAAAAATTTGATAATAGATAATAGATTTGAAACTAGCCTATATGTAGTCTGTAAGGATAATATAAATAAATAATTGGGATTTCTATGATTTAAACACCCATAAGACAGAAAAATGCATGGGGTCGTCGGCAGACCAACATGGTTTTTAATACGAACGTTATGTTTGGCATCTTGGCCTGTGGAGAGTTTACTAATTAGAACAAAAACTCACTCTAGCTTAGTGAAATTTTGTATGGAATTTCTAGGTTTATAAAGTACTAGCTGAAGTCCCCGGGCATGTCCCAGCTTTAAGTAGAGTATTTTGAAAACTAATATAAACAGTAAACTTCCTCTTGTTTTGATAATTAAGTGTGCAAAATTTCATCAATCTCGGAAAAAAACCTGTAGATTTGTGTAAAAAATAAATCCACGCCACCCACTCGACTTAGACACTCTTCTTTATATAATTAGTAGATATGTAGACTAACTGAAGTCCCCGGCGTTGACCGGGCTTATCGCAGAGTGTTTTGAAATATTATGTAAAGAGTGACCTTCCTCTTATAGTCTTGAAAGTCAAGTGTGCAAAATTAGATCAATTTAAGAATAACTGTAGATTTGCATATAAATCAAATGCACGCCGCCCGACCGCTACCGACACTCTTCTTTATATGAATATATATTTAGTTAGATGACTTACCGGGGTTGGCAAAAAGGATAAAACACAACCTTTTCTTGGCTCACACTCGTTGTGCTTCATTCACGTTCATGTACAGTCCTATTCATACTGTAGTTATTTAGCAGCCTACAAAATTTAATTTGTTGTGCCCGCTCAAGGTAAAGGAAGACGATTGCAATCTAAAAGGAAAATAATGAAATAGAAGGGTTGATAGTTTGTTATCAATTGTAGAAATTAATACTTTCGTTTCATAACGATGTATTTGAAAATAATACAAGTCCTTCGTAGAAATCTCCCCGATCACGTGTTTGAAGTTATCTCATGTTTCCTGCTGTCTGCGCCTCTATATGATTTCAACTCCATTTTGCTTTCTAATAATTGTGTTCCTGCAAAGTACAGACTGTCTCTAAACTATATTATAATATATCAGAATGAAAAATCTATGTACATAAAAATGAATCCCTGTTTCCCTTGGTCACGCCATAACTACAGAATTACTTTACCTATTTCATTCATCTTTTTTTTTTAAGTTTTCTAATACTTTCTAGAAGGTCTTACGGAAAGAAAAATTAAGAAATTTGCGCAAAAATTTGGAAATTGACAGTTCGCGCGTTCGATGAATGTGAATTTAGCGGGCAGCAACAAAAAAATGTCTATGGATTTTTAAAATTATAGATATTTTTGTTTGATTATTTTATTTTGATATTTTATTTATTTGTTTATTAAGAAATGCACAGTACATTTATAATAAAGTTACAAGATGTTAATTTTTTACATGATTATGTACCTATTACGTAAGTCATAGAATGTTATTTGGTAGTTACGCCTGACATGTGTAATAACGAGTTTTAAAACTTAATTTGTGAATGAACAAGTAATAATAATAATAAATAGAAAGAAAGGGAGGGGGGGGGGGGGGACATAAAGAGATATTTAAAAATCAAGAATTATATGCTCACTGAATTGTAATTGACTGATTAACCTATGTTATTTTTAACTTATATTAGGTACCAAATTTGATTGATTGTTTTTATAATATGCAAAAATGAATATTAGTAATAGGTAGGTATTTGAAAAACGAAAATTTGAATAAAAAAATTGTAATAGGTATCACGCGATCTGTTTGAAAACTGAATGTATTGGGACTGAATATATGGAACGCGGGAGGGGGGTTGGTGGGACAGGGGAGCGGGAGAGGGGAAAAGGTGGGTGGGGAAGGTTGAAGGGTAACGCGGGAGGGGAAGGAGATGCGGGAGGGGAACGGGGACGCATGGGATGGGACATGCAGGAAGAAACAATTTATTTCTTTGAACATGGCATTGCAACGCATGTCGGGAGCCAGCTAGTACTATTAGATATATTTATTACAGTGAAACGAGATTAATTTATTAACTTTTGTAAACAGAACTAATGAGGAAAAAAATGTAGTTGTATGTAAATGTTTCCAGAAACTTGTAGGTACATAGGTTTAAATCGAAAAGCGTACATTTAAAACCTACCCTGATGTATGGCAGTGTGGCATGGCAGAGGAAGGATGAAAGTAGACTGAACGCTGTAGAAATGAGATCCCTGAGGCGTATGTGTGGTAAAACCATGTATGATCGTGTGAGAAATGTGGAAATCCGCAAAGAATGCAAGGCTGATGTAAGCGTAATGAGTAAGATCAAGAAAGGAACGCTCCGATGGCTTGGGCATGTAGAGCGAATGAACGAGGAAAGGAGTGTAAGGAGAATATATGACGCAAATGTGAATGGTAGAAGAAGTCGAGGACGCCCAAGAAAGTCATGGCACGACCAAGTGAATCAGATACTTGAGTCGGGCCATGTCAAGAGTCAGAATAATAGAAGAGAATGCCAAGACCGGGATGTTTGGCGGTCCATCCTCTCTGCCTACCCCTGCGGGGAAACGGCGTGATGGTTAGTTAGTTAATTACATTTAAAAACAGATTTTATTACTTATATTTAAATAGAGGACACAGCGCGTTGTGCATGCATGAAATTATGAAATGGTTTTTGTAGACTATAATGAATTCAGTGGGGTGAATTATTTAAGAACTTCACAGAAATAATTTTACCAAGAGAAAGGTTAAACGCAAAAAACTTCCTTAACCCTTTAAAATTTAAGGGTATTTTGTCAGTAAGTAAAAATATTCCTGCTTTGAAATAAAATCCATATAAATGGAATTTTTTAGAACGTATCTAAAAATTAAAAACTGTTTTCTAAAGGTGATGAAATACGCTTCCAAATTTCATTATTAGAAGTTTCAAAACCTCATTTTTCACGACCAAAAACTGCGAGTGAGTTCAAGAAGTTACTATCAAAACCCGCTATATCGGAATTCAACCAATCACGAGCAGTTATTTTGCCAAGATGGCGGGTGTAGAAACACGCCCCTCAGGTCAGTTGAGTTTCAAAACCCTCTATATTCCATATAAATCACGAAGTGAGTATCAAAATCCGCTATATCCGTTTTATTTATCCAAATTACTTAAATATTTCTAGACATACATTGAAAAACGAACACTTTTCGAATGTATATTATTCCAATTCATTATATACAGAAATAATATGCAATTTTTTATTTATGCTACAGATATGACAGTTTTTTGCGGTTTTCTCCAAATCAGTGAAAGTTGATATGAGTCCTATAATTTCAAAACCCGCTATATCCAATTTTTGAGGAAATGATCTGAGTATGACATCATGTTCACATTTTTGCGAGAAACAAGACTAACCTAAAATTGAGTTTTAAAATCTCCCTTATCACGATCAAACAATATGTTAAAACTGCGAGTGAGAAACAAAACCCGCTATATCATTCAAGAAGTTACTATCAAAACCCGCTATATCGGAATTCAACCAATCACGAGCAGTTATTTTGCCAAGATGGCGGGTGTAGAAACACGCCCCTCAGGTCAGTTGAGTTTCAAAAGCCTCTATATTCCAAATAAATCTCGAAGTGAGCATCAAAATCCGCTATATCCGTTTTATTTATCCAAATTACTTAAACATTTCCAGACATACATTGAAAAATGAACACTTTTCGAATGTATTATTCCAATTCATTACATAAAAAATAAAATGCAATTTTTCATTTACGCCACAGATGTGACAGTTTTTTGCGGTTTTCTCCGAATCAGTGAAAGTTGATATAGCGGATATAGAAAATGAACGACTCAAATAAAAAATGTTGAATGCAAACTTAAAAAAGTTTTAAAAATGGCTCACGTTTTTTTTCTAACTAAAATTAATTAGAAAAATGAATTATAAAGGTTATCGTCACCTAACTTTTTTGTTGTTTCATTTAAAAATAATTCTTAAAAAATTCATAAAGTTTCATAATTTTTAATGACGGTTGGCAACTTTGGTTTCATGAACACGCACCTTTAAATTGTTTAGAGGTAACTTTAGATTAGAATGTAAAGCGTGTTACAATCTAAACGGTATCAGACGTTTAGATCTTACTTTTCTCTATGATAATAAGGGAAACACGACGATTTCCATGAGATCTGTCAGTAAAAAATTCTGAAGGTACAGTTGTTGTTTGTTCAGGAAAAATGTAGATACGATTGGAGAAACTCGATACATAATATATCATGTACAATTTGGGAGGCAAGTACGGGTACCGTCGCTCCGGAAACCATTTCTTAACCAATACCAGATCACCCAAAGTGTTTGGCTACGTTTGTGGTTGAGCAGAGGTGCCCGGGTTAACGGGTGAGGTTTGTGTAGGACTTGGCGGCCAATACGTTTACCTACCAACTGCACGGCGAATCGATCGGGAGAGACTGGTTGAGTAGACCTACACTAGGGGTCTAAGTAAATTGACCGAAATGCAATTTTTCGAAATAAATTTTTCGAATTCAATTGTTCGAAATTCAATTTTTCCAACTTCAATTTTTTGAAACCAATTTTTCGAATTCAATAGTTCGAAATTCAATTTTTCCAACTTCATTTTTTCGAAATCAATTTTTCGAATTCAATAGTTCGAAATTCAATTTTTCCAACTTCAATTTTTCGAAATCAATTTTTCGAATTCAATTGTACGAAATTCAATTTTTCCAAAATCAATTTTTCGAAATCAATTTTTCGAATTCAATAGTTCGAAATTCAATTTTTCCAACTACAATTATTCGAAATCAATTTTTCGAATTCAATAGTTTGAAATTCAATTTTTCCAACTTCAATTTTTCGAAATCAATTTTTCGAATTCAATTGTACGAAATTCAATTTTTCCAAATTCAATTTTTCGAACATCAATCGACCGAAACACTAGTTTTTCGAATTGATACAAGAATGTATACAGTACGTACAAGATTATTTTATTATATGATGGACAATATCAACTAACCTAACAGTATCTCGTGAGTCATAAGCAAGTGAAATATAAATTTAAAAGTTGATTAACAAATTCGAAATGTATATCTATCGGCAAATTAGTCTTTCGAAAAACTGAAATTCGAACAATTGATTTCAAAAAATTGAATTCGAAAAACATGCCTGCTCCCCTAAACTAGACCTTTCCTGCCAGACTCTCTTGCACCGCGGTTGGAAGGATGGATTCATATGTCCGTCACTCCTGGACACATTAACCCTCAGATTCCAAACCACCCCTCATGCCATTTTCCTTCCCAGAACTTCATCTCCTACATTTCCCTAAAAAGATTCTCCACACAGCATCCCCAAAGATGATGTAGGCCCTGAAGGAATCTTTTTCCTTAGGGACTCCTGTGTGGAGATGATGTAAAAATAAAAAGATTTGAAAGCGATGGTGGTACAGAAAGAGATAATAAAATCAAAAATTTTGTTATAAATTTAACAATACTCCAATGTACTCGTACATCAGTGAATTCATAGCCCTTTAGACCTGTAATAAGAGTATTTTTTTCAATCTGAGAGAAACGGAAAACAAAATGCTTTTTTTTAATTTCATTGAAATAAATCCAATTATACGAACAAAAAAGACCCTAAAAAACCCTACTCTTGGACTGAGAGGTACAAAACCGCACCAGTCTTTTGTGGATTGTCTTCAATGGACAGGTGATTCTGATACAAAATATATTATATAATAATGAATGTTTCTTTGTTTGTCCCGTCTGCATTCTTCTATCATTCATCCAATTGCGATGAAATTTTGGTGATTTGTTGTGTGCATGCCCGCGAAGGCTTCTATCATTGGTGAGCTCAGGTTTTGCGAATCCGACTGCAATGAAACTTGGTAATTTTTTGTGCACACGCTCACGAAGCTTTCAACATGTAATGGTGAGCTCTGGCATTATTAAATTTGTATAAAAATTGGTAGCGCCAGTAGTTTAAAAAATGTGTGGGGGAAGGAATCCGGGAGAAAAAAACATGCTAGACGGCTTCCATGGTCAAATAGGAAGGCTTCTATGAATTCGAAGACGCGGGTTAAAATCGCGATATCGCAATTAATTATTGAAAAACTAGGAGACCCGGTCACACGTTGCTGTGGCTTACCCAACCTTTATAACCAACGCCATCTGTTAATTTGCATAAACATCAAATTCTCACAGCCCGCTGCCTGAGTTGAATCTTTGAATTTCTCGACTTTTCTCTACGATAATATGCATGTATTATATATATAAACCTTCCTCTTGAATCACTCTATCTATTGGTGAAAACCGCATGAAAATCCGTTGCGTAGTTTAAAAGATCTAAGCGCACATACAGCGGGAGCGACTTAATTTTATACTATGTAAAGATAATACACATGTGGGGCCTTTCATAGTGGAAGATATAACCTAAACATCACCTTGGTGAAAGACCACCATTCAGAAATGAAAAGTTACTTGAAATGGCCTTATCCGCGTTTAGTGACTAGATCTGAATAGCCAGGTACTTCCCTACCTTTCTCTTCATCATCGCCTTCACCTCCCACTATCGTCAGCCTGGCAACATACTCCAATAATTGGGAATGACGTGGTCTCACTGGCTCCAGACAGTTGGGACAAAAAAAATAACCAAAAAAACATCTGTAAAAACGAACTTATGTTTAATAAACATTCGATGGGTAAAATCACCATTCAACTTTCATTAAAAAAGTTTCATTATTTTTGTGCATTTTTTATTTTTGTTTCCTGCGCCTACAACAGTAATAGAAATGTGTTATCTATACTTCATTTTCCATCTCCTCGGTGTGGGGTAGTGGAGCAATCAGGAGGTGTAATAAGCAACAGCCTCTCATTTCCTCCCCCGGGTTTTATGGGCTTCCGATTGGAAAGGCTTTGCCATACGAATAATATACCTACACCCGGTGGGACTTGGATATAATATTTGTTTTCACGGTGACAGTATGAAAATCAGTAAAATTAAAATCAAACAGAAAGAATTACACATAGACAAAATTACGCAAAAACAAAATATCTGCTTTTACAAGGCTTAAACTTTAGGGAAAAATGTTTGCTAAATTCTTTTATCTGAAAAAAACAAGCACAAGTTGGGTTAAGTTTTTTCTTCTTCCTTGTGTGCCGTATCAGGTCCCCCCGACGTTGGCGATCATTCTTGAAAATGTCTCTCTGTCTTGCGTTGCCCGGAATAGCTCCTCCACACTTCTAATGCCGGTCCACTCTCGTATATTTCGCAGCCAAGACATTTGTCTCCTACCAGGCCCTCGGCGACCCTCTATACAGGTTTTTTTAACGAATTCCAATAGATATATTTTAAGTTCTCTCCGTGTGTAATTTCGTCCACGCGTAATTCTGTGTGTATGTATTTTTTTTTAATTGGCTCCACACTGGAAGCCCGAAAGAAAAAAAAAATGAGGATGCTGTGTGGAGGGGAAAGGAACGAGAGGAAGTTCTAGGGAGGAAAAGATACGAGTTTGAGGATTCAAAGGGAGGAACCTGGGGGTCAATATATCTAGGAGTAACTGCGATGCAAGGTGATGGGTCTAGAGTTCTAGAGAGACCAGCTGGAGAGGTCTAGGTTAGGTCTGCAAAGTCACCAAGCGAAACACTTCTGGCATTGTAGAATATTGCTACGTAAATATCACGCCAATGCAATTTTGTCATATAACCACACATAGTTTCATGACGAAGTTACAAAGCTGCTAAAACAAAGAATGAATGTATGAACAATTTGTCAGGTTAATATGAAAATTATCTAATCTGGTTCAACGCTACTTTACTGATTTTTTTTTGTGGTTTATTGAAATATAAAACCAAAATATTGCATTCCGTCATATTTTATAAATCTATTTTAATTTAACTTTCGTTGTCTCAAAAACTTTGTTTTGTTGGTTTTTTTATACATTTATAAATGTTATTTTAATAACGAATATATCTTTAATGAGTAGGCAACATATTTTGCTGGCGCGCTCAAATGTAATTTTAAAAAGTTTAACAGTATTTGAGTTAATTTGAATTTTAAAAAAAGTCAATCCTTCATGTTGTGAATATTTGTTCCATGCTTACACTACTCTATTTGGAAAGAAATTGGATGCAAAGGTGCTTTCTAATTTATTTTTTGTTGTCCACCGAGATTTTCGATGGTGGTGGAGATTTCTCGAATACCAGGACAACTGTGACATCCAGATAAAAGTCATTCCTATCTCTTCTTTCTTTCAATATATGCAACTTTAGTTCATCGAATCTTTCTTCATATTACCACCGGTCTTTCAAAACGCTTGGAATTTTTACATGAATCTCTCTGTCTTCTCTTCTAGATCCAGTTATAATCAATTGTTTTGCAAGGCTTTTTCTAAATTTGCTAATAAAGTTGAGTGCTTTAAAGGATATTTCAAAACTTCATGGCTGATAGTGATATTGATGTAGTTACGAGTTGAAAATAATTGCGCGGTTCTAGAAAATTTTAACGTAAAAAAATCACTGAAAAACGCCATGGATCACCTTCTCAAGGTTTTTCGTTGAACTTGCAGACTTAGAACAGTAATTAGGAGTGGATGTTTTTAGATATTATAGACAAAATGTATTGCCATCAATAATATTCAATAATTAATGGGTACTATTTGGTTGCTTCCAATATGGCCCCGTCTAGTTATTTATGAATCAATGCATACAAATGGGTTTCATCTTTTCTAAAGCTAAAAACTTTTTAGATGGGTACGGTGCCTGCGCGAGCTTTGTTTATTTTAAAACCAAATGGAGAATTAATAGACGGAGAAAATTGAAAGTACGGCAGCTGTACAAAACTGGGATTAAACGGATGACCTTACTCGCGAATATATTATACATAATAAAACATTGAACTGTTATATATAGAAGCGAAGCTTTTATAAGTATATTTTTTTACATTTATTTACGCTTCTAGAACTACACAGTAAATCATTTAAAAAATAAATAAAAAAAGATTACAAATACAGTGCAAATAATATGATAATTAATATGATTCAATTATAAAGACTTTTGCTTAAGGCTATCGAAAAAATCCCACCCATACTACGTGACACGTTTAGGGGGGGGGGGGGGGGGTCTTCAAAATGTCACGCTCCATACAAATGAGCGGCGGGTTGCTTAGGATTTTGGTCACCGGGGGGGGGGGGGGGGGGGGGGGGTTAAAAATTGCAAAAAGTTGGTCACGTAGTATGGGTATGTTCCCTAACCTGATATTGACAAACTTCATACGCCTTATGTGCGAACTATTTCTACCCAGAAATGAAAAAAGTTCTTTGTTTAAAAGCACTTAACATATGGATTGCAATCCTTAGAGCACAGGCGTGGGAATGCTATCATTGTTCTACCGGTATTACAATGGAAGATGCTCCGATGAATTAGCGTCATTGATCCCTTCGGCACCGATGCATTGTCGAGAAAAACGCCAAACGCGTGCCCAACATTTGTACACGGTTGACATTTGTCACATGAGAACAGGTCGCTTCTTCGACTCGTTCATGTGTTCAACAGCTCGGCTGTGGAATGATTTGACGGCCTCTGTGTTTCCTCCTTCCTACAACATGGGTCTCTTCAAGATCAATGTTCATTCCTTCCTCTCTTTAAAAAGACCCCCCACACAGCATCCCAGATGACATAGGCCCTGAAAAAAAAAAAAAATACTTCATTAAATTAAATAAAGTGCTTTTCAACGAATGACTTTGTTAATTTGTATAATATATATTATAAATTATTATTAACAACATTTTTATTAATATTATCGTTGATTTGGAGGACATTGGCAGATTATCCGTTTTTATGTTAATTATTTATATTTTAGGTAACCTACATTTTATTAACTCTCTATTTTCATTTTTTTATAGTGATACCTCACAAGCTGCTATATCTGCTCCCGTCTGGAGCCAGTGAGACTATGGCATCCCCAATTGGGGTATGTTGTGAGGCTGAAGGTAGTGGGGAGGGGAAGGAGATAGGGAAGAGGAAGGTGGGGAAGTACCTGGCTATTCAGATCTGGTCACCAAACACGGCTAATGCCATTTCAAGTAACGTTTCAATTCTGAATGGTGGTCTTACACCAGGGCGATACTGAGAGTATCTTGCACTCTGGAACGTGCCGCAAATATACTATATATTATTATTTTTAAATTAATAAATTGTGAAATACAAATTAATCAAATAAAATTTATTTGCCACGCCGGGAAGCGTATTTACAAAACCTATACCGATTCAGTCGCGGTAACGACAATTTACATTTTAAATATACCTCTATATTGTTTATTTTTTATCACATTGCAAAAACAAAAATTGTTCTAAAATCTAGATAAAATAATCTATCTGGTGTATATATTAGAAATTAATAATTTTATTTCTAAATATTTAAATTTGAATATTATTCCCATATATTGTAAATACACCTCTATATTAATAATTTTTTATCACTTTGCCAAAACAAAAATTGTTCTAAAATCTAGATAAAATAATCTTTCTGATGTGCATATTAGAAATTAATAATTTTATTTCTAAATATTTAAATTTTAATATTATTCCCATATATTGCAAATACACCTCTACATTGATAATTTTTTATCACTTTGCAAAAACAAAAATGGTTCTAAAATCTAGATAAAATAATCTTTCCAATGTGTATATTAGAAATTAATAATTTTATTTCTAAATATTTAAATTTTGATATTGAAAATTTAAAGCGACTGAAACGCGGTAGGGATTGTAAATACGCCGCCGGGATTCGATCCCGCGACCTTCGGAATGCTAGTCAAAAGCCTTACCGCTGGACTACGCCGGCCGTCATTGCAATGTATGTACTGCGTTATGCTTAAAACTCACTCTAAGCGGTTAAACAAAATAAAAACAAATGAAAACGTTAACTTCAAGATAAAAACAAGTGTTAATTACAAACCTAGCTTACCACGTGGTTACACTAATTACTCCAGGAGCCTTTACAGGTCATGGGTCAGAGGTTTCCATTCCAAAAGCAACAGTACAAAATATCAGTTGCCTCCTGAGGGAACAGGCTAATCATTATCGAAATCAAAGTGCCACATAATTACCTGCCCTTTGATAAGAGGGTGGTATCAGGTAGGCACAGAAGCTTGGTGACAATAATCAAAATTGAACGTCAAAGCTCTGACGTGGGACATCACGCCTCACGTTGCTGACGTCAGTGCCATATAAATTGACGAAATCCAATCGTATAAATGAAGAAGTGACCGGAAAAGCGGAACGTCCCTCGTTAGTCAGAATAATTGAGTTATTATTATTTTTTATGTGAATCCCCAAGAGTCAAGAGTCCCCATTGCTCCCAACCGCCTGGATCCAGTGAGATCATGGTATCGCCAATTATGGTACGTCGTGAGGCTGAAGGCAATGGGAAGAGTAGATAGGGAAGAGGCAGGTGGGGAAGTACCCGGTTATTCAAATCTGGTCACCAAACACGGCTAAAACCATTTCAAGCAACATTTCAATTGTGGTCTTACACCCGGGCGATATTTTGTGACTTTTGTGATGTACTGTCTTTCAGAGCACCGGGCCAATGAGGCCCCTTTCTATTTCATCGTGAGTTTGATATGGTTGTAGAAAATAGAATTTAGTGTTTGTTAATTAATTTTTGGGGAGGTTGGGAAGGGGAAGGGTGGGGGAGGGGGTAGTAAGAGAGATGGGGGGGGGGGTAGGAAGAGAGATATCGAGGCTCGGGGGAGGGCAGGAAGGCTTGGGGGGGGCGGTGGCATGTCGAGGGGTGAGGGGTAGACTGAGAGATGGGGCCTGTGCTTGGAGGAGGTGTTTTTGAGGGATCGTTTTACTAGTTTGGGAAGGAACTGCTTGGTATTTTGGAATGAGAACGAGGGGGGGGGGGGTTTCTTTAGACGGACTCGTTTGCGGGATGGTCTGACGCAGACCCAGACCATTTCCTCGAGGCCTGGGTTGTCGGAAGTTGGTTGGACGGGCTCTTGGGTGTCGCTGGAGCGCAAGGATGTGAAGTGATATCTTTGCCCCTTGGTTGGGGGATTGGGGGGGAAGGGAAGGAACCCTAAACCGATAGTGGACCAATCGGTTTGGCGTTGGTATTCGTCGGAGGTTTGGAGAACGGGGGAGGACATGATGGTATAGAATGGGGAATACACGAGGATAACTGAGGGCACGAATGTTCGAAGCACTGATGTTCAAAGCACTGAGTTGACTGAAGTTGGTTTCGCGGGACGGTATGATGTGGCGCGAACAAACACGGTAGACTGGGGTGATTAAGTACGCCTGAATTTAAACCCATGACCCTCGGATTCTAGTCTTACCCCTTACTCACTTACCCCTCGACCACGGAGGCCGTCAATGAATGCAGATAAAAATGAAGCTGAACTGTTATTTTATTATCCCTCCTATTCGAAATAAGATATTAACTCCGCCAGTTAAGCTTCACTTAAAAATATATGTTTATTTATTTTATCGAAAGAAGCAAACACTTTGTGGTGTGACATTATATATTAAATGAAAAAACACACTTTGTAAAACACCACTTTTTATTAGAACTAATATTTAACAGCCAACCAGGTTTCGCTGGCAGAATTAGTGAAAGAGATAGCAATAGAATAGGTGACACCCTATTGACAAACTATTCTTTTGCTATCTCTTTCACTAATCTCTTAATTTCTTTTATATATGTGTCTGTATCTAATTTAATTTAGTTGATATAATAAGCCCTGATGAAGCTTGAGCTAAGCGAAACCTGGTTGGCTGTTAAATATTAATTCTAATAAAAAGTGGTGTTTTAGAAAGTGTGTTTTTTCATTTAATACATATTTATTTACTTTAATGAAAGCAAAACACTTTTTATTCACCACTACTTAATTAAAATATGCGACATGTTGCGAAACCAATGGTATCTTCACCAGAACTAATTTATTTTTCGAAGAAAACTTCTTCTAATCTTTATCTCTGGGAAAGAGACAAATTACTCAGTTAACATCACTTTATTTTTATACATGCAATCAACGTGTTTCGTGAACAATGTTCACTTCTTCAATAGTAAATGTAGGTATACTAAAGTTAAAAATTAACAATAGATCACCCTTGGGAAGGGGTGAAAGTGGGGAAGTTTATTAGAATTAAATACAAAGAAAAGACAATCAGCCTTACTAAAAAACTCAGTGAAAAATTTATTCAATTGACAAACGGCCGCGGATGTGAAAACATTACTAATTAAAAAATTGTTCCTGGTAAAAATACACGTGGTTTACATGGCCTGAGGGGGTAGTTTATCTCTGTTTGAAGGTGTCGTAAAAACAAATACCATTTATGAAAACTAGATAAAATTACCTTTTAGATTTGTGTATTTGAAATACACTTTAGTTTTAAAAACCTGCCATATTTTAAGATTCAAACTCGGAAAAAAATTTCCTCCCACAACATTTTTGACCAAAATGTAGAGAAATTTAAATAAAATCAAAATTTAAAAAACTCAGTCCTTTTATGAAATAAATTTGAAAGGAAACTATCACCTCACTTTTTCATCGTGTACCTATAAAATAAAAAAATAATAAAAATTTCAAAGTTTTTTTTATTGCCAAAAAAATAACTTAGAAATAATACCGAAATTGAAAACAGATTTCTTACACCTCTAAAGACGTAAATTTTTTTGATACGTTTACGAACACATGTATTAGATTTAAATATTATAAAAAATTACCACTTTTAAGAAATTCTCTTAAAATAAAGATCTTAAAATGAAAATTTTATCTTTTAAGTAACCTATAAAACAATATTCTGGCAGTTCAACTTTGAAAGTACGGCGTTTGTACAATAACTTGATTAAACTGATGTAAACCACACAAATAATATGGTAAATATATCAATTATGTGAACAGAAGAGTAAATTCGTCACTACAATAGAAATTATTAAGTAAAATCACAAAATTTTCGATATCGCGCCATAAAACACACCGAGCTGTGTTGTCATCGCGGGCTGTCGCGGGCCGAAGAAATAATGCATAGGCGCGCCAATAATGCCCCTTGCGGAGAAAAATTAAAACAACATTGTTTCCTAGTAAATTAAAACCATATACAACGTTGTCAAATCTTCAATGCGTTTAACAGCGTGACCACGTAAGAAACGTTATTGGTAATAAAACGTGTTTTAGTGTATACGGGTTTTTTTATGTTATTGCTATAACCAGTGGCGGCTCGTGACTTTTGGTTGTGCTAGGGTGCTAATATTAAAAAAATGGCATCATGGATGTTGTCGTATGCGAAAAATAATTTTTTTTTTTTTTTCAAAAATCGGTGTTTTGTATGAAGATTTTTCAGGAAATCGGTGCGGCGCACCACCAAACTGAAACTAACCTGAAAATTTTCATACAAAAAACTGATTTTCAAAAAAAAAAAAAATTTTTTTTTCAGCTACAACAACATCAATAATGCCATTTTTTTTAATATCAGCACTCTAGCACACCAAAAAGTCACGAGCCGCCACTGGCTATAACACAGTTAATCGGTCGCGCTGTGTTTTTTTTTAGTAAGGCTGAATGTCATTAAAGACCGATTAAGTGAGAAAATATTTAAAATAGGACCTATATTTTGTTTTCTTATTAATTATATCTTCATTAAAATTAGCATTTTTCTTATTCCTAAAATTTTAAAATTATATACATGCAGTTAAATACTTTTGCTAAGTTTTTCATGTTCATGTTTTTTTTTACATTAGCCCCATACAGGAGGCCCTGAGGAAAATAATTTCCCTCAAGGCCTATGTCATCTTTGGGGATGCTGTGTGAAGGCTCTTTTTAGGAGAGGAGGTTCTGGAAAGGAAAAGGGTATTAGGGGTGGGTGGGAATCTGGGGGTCAGTGTGTCCAAGAGTGACGATTTTCCGAGAGAGTGATGGAAAAGTCAAAGGGACTCCCTCAACCATTATCTCCCGATTCGACCTGCCATGCAGCTGGTGGGCAAACGCATCCGCCGCCAAGACCCGGACAAACCTCACCCCATGAACCCAGGCACCCCTGCTAATTCACCAAAAGAACGAACCATTTGGAGTGACCTATGGCAGAGGTGTTGGTTATCCAATAAATGGTTCCCGGGGTGGCGGTTCCCAAACCCGCCTCGCAAAATGGTCCCATGAAAGTTAATCCG
This sequence comes from Limnephilus marmoratus, assembly GCA_917880885.1. Lineage (NCBI taxonomy): Eukaryota > Metazoa > Arthropoda > Insecta > Trichoptera > Limnephilidae > Limnephilus > Limnephilus marmoratus. The sequence goes on along the minus strand of OU862919.1, from coordinate 20,394,213 downwards.
CCGGCAGTTGACCCCCGACATACCTATATACAATATACAGTCGGTTTAGTGAAAATAGGGTATAGCTACTTACAAAAAGTATAACTAAGTGTCACCGAAGGGATGTACAGGGAGGATGTATCGCCGAATACCCAAAGTATAAAACACATTTTCGTTAAAAAAAAAATACTTGTCCAAATTTATATTTTAAATAATTTGGGGGGCGGGTTTGGGTACAGCCGCCCGGTGATAACCAACATCTTTGCCACAGGTCACCCCAAGTCCTTCTCTAAGCTTAGTGACTTAGCAGGAGAGTCCGGGTTCATGGGGTGAGGTTTGTTCGATTCTTGGCGATGGATGTGTTAGTGGCAGGCTGGACCGAGAGAGACTTGTGGGAGATCTTTTGACCTCTCCAGCAGGACTCTCTCGGCACATCGGCTTGCATCGCAGTGGAAGTGATGGATTCATACGTCCGTCACTCCATGAGACACTCACCTCCAGATTCCTATCCATCCCTCATACCCTTTGTCCTTCTCAGGGCTTCATCTCCTTCCTTTTATCACAATGAGGAATTAGTAAAATTATTTTCCTCAGGGCCTCTTGCGTGGAGCTAATGTAAAAATATATATACCACCGTACAAGTACAAAAATATATAATTTTATTATAATTATAATATTATTATAATTTCTGAGGGAGCGGGATGTAGCTGTTCTGCGGAGCTGAAGGCGCGATGGGCCTTAGAGCTGAGACGCGGTGATGGACCTCGGGAAGCTGCCTGGATGCGTGTAGATGCCATGCAGGAGCACTTGTGCGGAGATCGTTACATGCTGAGATGTTGACCGACTGTTAGTGTGAGACTGACTGAGCGAGCGCCGAGTTTAGTCGCTTTATATATACCAGCGCGACCGGTGGAGTAATGTTCCATTCGCCGGCAATGTGCACACTGGAAGGTACTAGAACATACGCGGTGCCGAATATTCAGGCGGCTTATAAACTCTAGACCTTTCTAGGCGGTGGCGAAATTATTATTTATCGACGGCAGCAGCAGTAGGTAGGTATGTCCTCAGGTAAGTAGCTTGCCAGTATCGCGCGAATATTATATGTTTCTCGTATCTTCTTTTGATGGCGAAGTTGATAATGATGTGTCGCCACATTTCGAAGAGTCAACTGTCGGATTTGTTGTCGGGATGTCATAAGTGTTTTCACTAACGCTTAAAAATTACCAATTTTGTGTGATTTGTGTATATTTCAATAAACGAACAGTTTATTTATTGTACTTACTTATTACATACTTTTTGGTCCTTCTTATGGTTCTTCTCGAACCTTCATATGAAATCGTTAGATAATAACATATTTTACTGACGTCTACAATGATAACAACAATTTTTAAAAATTTAGGTCAACATCAGAAGGAATATAATAACAAAAATGATTTCAAAATAACAATCATGTTGAATACAGAATATCCTTATCAAAATTTGACGTGGAAATGTGACGAGGAAATAATTGTTTGTTCTTAGTACTGTATAACCTATTAAATACTCGTTATGTTGATAATTCTACAGTTTGACAGTTTGAGCGTTGATAAAAGCATGTTTTAGTTAAATCTGCTTCTTCTTCTTCAATGGCGCTACAGCCCATTTCGAGCCTTCCAATCTGCAACATGGAGTAATCCTCTTGCATCCTTCCTGACATCATCCTCCCATCTCAGTCTAGGTCTGCCCGCTTTTCGTTTACCTCCCGGGTGTCCTATCAGAACCTTCTTCGGTACTCGTGTGCTTGGCATTCGGTGCACATGTCCGGCCCATCTTAATCTTTGGAGTCTTAAATGGGTGGAGAGTCTGGGAGCTTGGTAAATATCATAGAGCTCATTATTGTGGCGGATTCTCCATGCCTCTCCCTCTCGCACCGCTCCTAAGATTCTTCGAAGTACCTTTCTTTCGAAGATGTCCAGCCGTTCCGCTGACTTTGCTGTCAGTGTTCCCGTTTTTTTTAGTTAAATCTGCTATACCTGCATTATTGGAAAAGAATTGACCTTTGAATTATTTATCTAGTTTGTACGCGAACGTAATAACACAACCACTATAACTAACTTATAAGCCGTTTCTCTAAATTAGGGCAGGTAACATTATACGAATAGGTGTTTTGGCAAGGAGATTATGTTTAGATATTTTATCCAAAAGATTTGACAGTTTACAGCCCTTTACCATGTCTGTAAACTGATTGCGTGTGTAGTGGAGATTTTCAATAATAACTCTTGATTGCGCGAGTCAAATATATTTACAAGAAAATTTGCATTACAATGAGTTGGCACAGATTTAATAATTATCTCGCCTAGAGGAAAGGTAGTAGGACGGAACGAACGTTGAAACCGGAATGGTTTTGCATCGTCATCCACTAGATGGGAAGCGGTGCTCAGTGATACCAGTCATTAAAATCGAATTTGAATTATTTTTTTAAGGTGATTCGTTGCTCGGCTACAGTGTGTTTAATTATGGTGGGGAGGAAGTAAAGAGGAGGAGGAGGTAAACATAATTATATTTTTTTAAATATGTATTTAGTTTATTCTTTATTCCGGAATGCGGGTAGCTGAAGGCCATCCCACGTATACCATAAAGTATACAGGGTGTTAAGGGACGTACTTGACTTACTTTAACCAGTGATTCCTGACATTATTTGGAGTAAAAAATGTAAATGAAATTTTGGTCGCCGGTGACATTTTTGATGTTTTTTTTTTTTTTCTACAAAAACAAAAAAAAAATGGTAGTTGTTGAACAGTTAGAGGCGGGGTAAGGGGTTCGTCGGACACCCTGCTGAGTGACCAGTGACGACATGCGGAAGAAATTTTTTTTTTTTGATTTTGAAGAAAAAATTTTCGAAAAACAAAAAAAAAGTCATTAAAAAAGTCACCGGAGACCAAAATTTCATTTACATTTTTTACTTCAAATAATGTCAGGAATCACTGGTTAAAGTAAGTCAAGTACTTCCCTTAACACCCTGTATACTATGTCCTATGTATGTACATACAAATAACAGTGGAAATGTACAAAAATAGTACATAATAGTACATAAAAAACATATCCAAAACAAAACGAACGCAAATATATTTTAGGCCAATTATCACAATTTGAAAGGTGTCTTTTGAAAATTTTAATTAATGTCAATTCAAGTATCGTCAAATTAATTTGATTTAATGAAAATTGACGATGTTAAATACCGACAAAAACTATTTGAAAATTATGTGTATGTCCAAAAAACGCTCCCGAAATTCGATCTTAGAAACCTTTGTATGTTTTCAAGGGATTTTGGGACCGAGCCGTTTAAAGCCTTCCCTTATGTTATTAGCCGCGTATTATTCTATATTTCTTGGAATCACCCCCATACCCCTTCCCCCACACTCAACAAGTAGTCCCAGAGGATTGGAGGGTAATTAACACGTCACGAATGGAATGAGATTAACTGTTTACGACGCATTAGGGTGGACGTATAAATCACAAAGGGTGGGCTTAATTACTCAAACAGGCACACTTTAACCCTCAATCAGGAATTGCCAAAATTAAAAAAATATATATCACATCCTATCATATGAACACAGTTAAATATCTACAAACGTGACAAGGCTTTTCATATGTGGATATATCAATAATAGTCGCATCCTTAAAGTGCCACTGACAGGTATACTGCCCTCCCAAGGAAGACGGCAGTAACTAGCAAAAAATCAAAAACTTTTTTTGAATGTCATCTGGTAACAAAGTTGTTTCCTATCTAAATAATTTACCGGAAAAGAAGTATTTTTTTTAGTACAACTAAACTTCACTAACTTATATCTCCCTCTCAACTTCCGTTCGCCTCACCCGATCACACTTTTCGTAACGCTCTCGTCACGCATTCACCCGCTTACTCCCCAAGTCAAGCGTGCGTAAAGAAGTTTTACTTCTGGACATCTACAAAACCTAAACATAAATCGGAGCAAAAGAGTAGTTGTGATTTTCTTAGCTAAATGGCAGAATATGCTGATACCCGCTATAGTTGCTGCTTGTTTGCTAAGAAATAAACCGAATCGCGCTAAAGATATCATCAGTCTGTGCATAGATAACTGCAGTGGCCAAATCAAAAATTGGTCGTTGTTATTTTACTTTACATAGTAAATAGTAAATATGTCAATTTAAAAAAATGTGGTAAAGTATTTTGAAAAAAGACGTTTATTTATTGGCTGAATATATAACATAATTATTTTTATTGACAGAATATACAGGGTGTTAAGGGACGTACTTGACTTACTTTAACCAATGATTCCTGACATTATTTAGAGTAAAAAATGCAAATAAAATTTTGGTCTCCGGTGACATTTTTGATGTTGTTTTTTTTTTTTTTTTCTACAAAAACATAAAAAAATGGTAGTTGTTGAACAGTTGGAGGCGGGGTAAGGGGTTCGTCGGACACCCGGCTGAGTGACCAGTGACGACATGTGGAAGAATTTTTTTTTTGTTTGATTTTGAAGAAAAAAATTTTGAAAAAAAAAAAAGTCATTAAAAAAAGTCACCGGAGACCAAAATTTCATTTACATTTTTTACTCCAAATAATGTCAGGAATCACTGGTTAAAGTAAGTCAAGTACGTCCCTTAACACCCTGTATAACATAATTATTTTTATTGACAGAATATATAACATAATTATTTTTATTGACAGAATATATTAAATAGTATTCATAGTTAAACATTGGCTGTAGTCATAGTTAAACATTGGCTGGACAGTAATTTGCATACATTAAACATATCAAAAACCAAATACCTAACATTCAGCGCTACTATTGCAGGACAACCCAAAACACTTCACCACCTCATAATACATAAAATTAATTGTAGCCTCGGAAATAGTAACTCTCCGTGTAAATGTGAAACTCTTGAGTGTGTTAAATTTATCAAATATCTAGGCGTTATAGTTGACAATAACCTAAAATGGAAATACCAAATAGAAAATGTAGCAAAAAGAGTGCGTACACTTATTCATATATTTATTTCATTGCGGGAAATTTTAAAAACACACTACTTAAAAAATATATATTACGGGCTATGCAACTCGATCATAACATACGGATGTATTGGGTGGGGGGGGTGCAGGGAAAACAATATTAAACTCGATATTGAAGGCACAGAAATCTATTTTACGTGTTATAATGAAGAAACCTTTCAGATATTCGAGCGACGCTCTCTTCAGGGAATTTAATGTACTAGATGTTCGACAGTGTTACATTAAAAAGATAATAATTTATGCTCATAAAAATAAATATAAAATGAAAAAAGTCGAACACAAACATCAAACCAGAAGTAAGGGCAGAAATGACCTTTCTATTCCAACAAGCAACACAGCGGCTTATCAAATGATATTCTCATACCTGGGACCGAAATTGTATAACAAAATCCCTTCTCAACTAAAATTGTGTAAAGTGTCATCCTTCAGCCAAAAAGTTACAAAATGGTTACTAGATTTGGGCAGGACGGAGTCTGAAATATTACTAAAAAATATTATCTGATAATTATATATTACAGCGTCTCTATTTTTTCCAAATTAATGTCTTTTGTTTTTTTCTTACTGTCTACCTGTATATTATTCTTCTTGTATTCAAAAATAACAAAACTAATTTTAACAAAAAACCAAAAAATTTACTCATGCAACTCTGTCACATGGTAGCTTATCTGATGGTTCTGCCACTTTTCTTGCTGGAACAAATTAATTGAGAATCTTTTGTAAAATTAATTGAGAGTCTGCATTTGTGTAAGATGTTTTGCTTACGAGGCTTCTTTCGCATTGAGTTTATTGTAATGGCTGATTAAGTTCTTTAAAGTACGATTGGAAAACACTTTAAACATTTTTGAAAACCTTTTATGCTAACGATTCTGATATTTTTTGTATGCCTCTACTGAAGTATAAAGCTGTACTAATTAAACAATTTAGCAGTACGTTTTTTAACAAGGTCACCATATACAAGTATTTTCTGTTTGCTTCTTCTTCACTGCTTTCAATAACTTTGTATTAATATGTATTATTTTTCTTATGTACTATTTTTACATATGTATTATTTTTATTTTGGTAATATGTATTATTTTTCTTTTGGTAGAATGTATTATTTTTATTTTGGTAATATGTATTATTTTTCTTTTGGTTTATTTACAAGTAAACTTATAATTTTACATTTCTTTCTTTTTTCTATATTGAAAAAAAAAAACATGTACGTAAAGGACACTTGGGCATAATTATAAATAATTAATAATAACTAAATAAGTAAATAATTAAATTATGCATACATTATAAATAATAAAATATATTTGTGCCTGAACTTTAGTAAATAAGATAAAGTTTTTTGGCGATGATTTGTTGATTTGTGTCCCAAATTGGTCATTTCTAAATTAAATTTACGCCTATCAAAATGTTTGTCATTTGACTGTCCTAGAACAGGAGACCTTCCTAGTTGGACAGTCAAAGCTTCTTTGTACTGATGTATTCTCTATAACAAATAAAATAAAACAAAACAAAACAAATAAAATAAAAAAATATAACATAATTATTTTTATTGACAGAATATATAACATAATTATTTTTATTGACAGAATATATAACATAATTATTTTTATTGACAGAATATATAATAAAATTATTACAGTAATTTACATTTTCAATTGGTTATAGCGATGATTCCAATTATAGCACAAACGGTACTTTTACCTAAACAGATAGTTTTCACCATCATCAGGTGAAAAAATCAAAAATTTTCATGATTTCAAAACCGCCAAAGCTAATTCAGGAAATTAACCGTAACAGGAAAGAACACGAAAATATTTTTAGTTGGCACCCGGGGCGGAAAACGTGGTGTCACCCCCCTCCCACCCATCAGAGTTGACAAATTGGTCCGTCCTAGGGGAATGGGGGTGAGGCTAGATAAACGTGCTCTTGGGGGGTGACACTACGTCAGTTGACTCATTACACGCCTGGGGAAAAAAAACAGTCATTAAAATGGCGTCATACCAATTTCCTATCTGTCACAAAATTGAAAAACACAATTTCGCCCAAAAAAATCATGGTCTCAGTGTTTTAGGACCGAAAAGACATAATTTTGGTCGAATTTCTGCCTCAGGATGAGACCATAAATGCACAAAAATACTGTGATACCCTAAAAAAACTAAAGGAGGGGGATACTGACCAGTGAAGTGTGCTTGTTTCACGAAAACGTCAGTCCCCACACATCCTTAGCCACTAGTACGCTCTTGCACTGATTTGGTATGGATGTTTTAAACCTCCCCCCGTAATCCCCTGGCTTGGCGTCTTCAGATTATCATCTTTTCACCTTCCTGAAGGCATGTATGGATGAAAAAAAAAAATAACCAACGAGCAAGTGCAGAAAGTGGCCCTGAAATGGAGGAAGAATTCGAGGAGGGCTTAAAGAAACTTGTGCCACGGCTCACCACATGCATTGAACGGGTTGGCGATTATTTCCTCGTATACATACAGTGAAAAAAAAACATACCACGATTAATGGAGGTGCTGATTTTCGCACCCCCATTATTGCGTAGGAAAGATCCAAGATTGCTCGTAGGGTATTTATAAAAAAAAACGTGGAAGGTATACTCCAACAATAATAGATCCTTTGACGAGACATGTTTATAGAACACAATATTATAGGAATATTTTCATGACCTTTGTTACAACATAAATGGTACGCACGAACAGAGTAGACCTATTCGCACTTATACAATAAGTATAACCTAGAAGAGCTCGAAAAGAAATGCTGACTTATCTGTATACCGATATATTTATTTATGTTCAACACAAAAATGTTACAGACAAAATATTATCTAAGGAAGTTTAATGCCCCTGATTTCTTGAAATTGATACAATGTCGTCAAGAAACGTCCCACTGAAACCTTACTTTGAATTCTGTCATTTTCATTGTCAACAAAATCCAAGAAATTTGAATCAATTTTATGTGTGCTTACGTAGGTATGCATAATATTTGTTTAACTAAAATTTTTGTTATACTGGGATTTTTTTTTTCTTTCTTTTTGTCCTTAATTGTATATTTATCATCCTAACCACATTTATGTTGTGCACGTCTTGCGAAAATTAAATAAGTTTCAAGTCTCTTGACAGATTAATAAATGACCTCTTTCATAGGTCACCTTAAGTGGTTCGCTACGTTTGGTGACTTAGCAGGGGTGCCCGGGATCACGGGGTGAGGTTTTTCCGGGTCTTGGCGGCGGTTACGTCTGTTCACCAGCTGCATGGCATGCCGGATCAGGAGAGAGTGGTTTAGGGAGTCCCTTTGACTTCTCCAACAGTACTCTCTCGAAACATCGCCTTGCACCGCAGTGGGAGGGATGGATTCATACATCCGTCACTCCTGGACACATTGACCTCCAAATTCCTACCCACTTCTAATAACATTTTCCTTCCCAGAACTTCCTCTCCTTCCTTTCCTAAAAAGACCCTCCACACAGCATTCCCAAAGATGACGTAGGCCCTGAGGGGAAATATTTTACTAGAGGCCTTCTGTGTGGGGGAGCTATTGTAAAAAATATATTTTTTTTTTTTTAAGTTTTCTTTATTCATTAAATTTTTCATTACACACATAGGGGACTTTTCGACCACCATGCTAGGCACATGCCCGTGTTGTGGTGGTCGATTTTTTTTTTTTATATTTATCTATCTTCTATCTTCTATCTTATATATAAATATAAATGAATCACAGAAATGTATGTACGCGCATAACTTCCGAACGACTGCACCAAATTCTATAATTCTGTTTCTTTGTGTTCGTTATTGTCAAGACAAGGTTTGTATACAATTACTGGTGAGCTCTGCCATTATGAAATTTGTATAAAAAAATTGCAATAGGTAGCATGCGAGCTCTTTGAAAACTGAACCGGGAATGAATGTATGGAATGCGGGAGGGGGGAGGGGAACTCGGATAGGGGGTTCGCGGGATGGGGGAGGGGAAACAGGGAGGGGGAAGAGGAACCTGTAAGGGGGGAGGGGAACTGGGGAGGGGGGTTCGCGGGACGGGGGAAGAGGGAGTGGAGTGGGGAGAGGGAAGGTGGAGGAGTCGGAGTGGACGTGGGAGAGGAAGGGGAGGCGGAATCGGGAACTGGACGAATGGGAAAGGACATGCAGGGAAAAACAATTTCTTATTTTAATTCGGGTACTAGCTAGTAATAGATAATGATGATTTTGATCACTGTGTTATTTGGAGTTATTCGTTTCGAATAGATATTTCTTTTACATTCTACTTCAATAGGTATTTCTTTTTCATTCTGCGTCATCAGTATTAGCAGATTTATTGGAATTTTATGTCTCGGGTATTAAAAGAGTAATTACCATTATATTTTATTGGTGTTACTAACATTAGAGTTATTGCTTTCCTTGGCTCGTCCACTTAGTTCCGACTGTTTGAAATCGGAAAGAAAGAGATATATAATATTCGTATACATACCTAGACATAAATACGATATGAATAAAGTAAGTATTTAAATCCTACTACACAGCACCTATGGGTAGTAGAATGACGGCCGGCGAGGTCTAACGTTAAGGCTTTTGACTTGGGTTCGAATCCCGGGGTGGGCAAAAAAATTGTATTTGAATAATTTGTATTATTTCACAATTAATTTATTTACAAATAATGTATAGTATATTTGCGGAACGTTCCAAAGTGGAAGATACTATCAGTATCGCCCTGGTGTTAGACCACCATTCAGAATTGAAACGTTGCTTGAAATGGCGTCAGCCATGTTTGGTGACCAGATCTGAATAGCCAGATAGTTCCCCACCTTCCTCTTCCCCAACTCCTTCCCTTCCCCACTACCTTCAGCCTCACAACATATCCCAATTGGGGATGCCATACTCTCACTGCTCCAGACGGGAGCGGCTGAGGTATTAATATAAAAAAGCATAAGCCCGAGGGAAATTATCTTCTTCAGGGCCACCTTCGAGTTACCACGACTTGTTTGAGATACCACAGAGCAGAACAGGTGTTTTAGCACAGCGCAGCATAACAAAAAAGTTTTGCGCCCTTGAGATGATTTCTCACATAAACGACGATCTGCAAATCATCCAATGAGTAAAATTATTGAGAGATTTTTCTAACAGAGTTGATTAATGTTTTTACTTTTTAAATAAGCTCAATACTGTGATGACCGTGTGCGATTATCTCCTGATATTCTGGACTTCCAGTATATATGATGGATCCAGATTACTTGATGATGATCTCAGTACAGGGTGATTGACAATAATAAGACGTGGGTAGACTATTGATGTTTATTCCGAGATTGTACAATGGTTCTTCTTAGGAAGTCTAAAGGTAAAGAGAACGATTTTTTTTACATGAATACCCATTTACATGCTCCCGTCTGGAGTCAGTGGGTCTATGGCATCCCCAATTGGGGTATGTTGTGAGGCTGAAGGTAGTGGGGAGGGGAAGGAGACAGGAGGAAGGTGGAGAAGTACCTGGCTATTCAGATCTGGTCACCAAACACGGCTAAAGCCATTTCAAGCAACGTTTCAATTCTGAATGGTGGTCTTACAACAGGGCGATACTGAGAGTATCTTCCACTCTGGAACGTACCGCAAATATACTATATATTATTTTAAATGAATAAATTATTGTGAAATAACACAAATTAATCAAATAAAATTTATTTGCCACTCCGGGAGTCACGAGCCCTACCGCTGGACCATGCCAGCCGTCGAATGGACAACAATCATAACCTTTTATACGTTACTCATGCTGTCTCACTCCTACACGCATGTCTCTTTCATACCTTAAGACATACGTTCACCACAAATACTTTTTTGTACGCCTATCTTGTACTGTAAATTGATGATTTATCTATCCGCAATAATTTAAAAATAATAAAAAATAATTATATAAATAATTTAAAAAAATAATGTTGAGTAGGTGGAATTCAAAAGAAACAAAATTATAACGTACTAGCTGGTACCCAGCATGCGTTGCAATGCCATTCAAATAAATAAATTGATTCTCCCTGCATGTCCTTTCCCGCACGTCTCCTTCCACCTTCCTCGCCGTCCCCCATTTTGTCATCCCTCTCGCGAACCCCAACTCCCCCGTTCTCCCCATCCTGCCTTTCCTTTCTGCCGCTAAAATATATGAAATGCACACATTTTCATTTATAAAAATTTCTTAATACCAGAGATTACAATAATATATAGTCTATAACCTTTGCGGGCCTGCTTACAACACATCACCAAAGTTTCATCGCAATCGGATGAACTGTATGGCAGCGCATAAAATACAAACAAACAAACAAATATTGATTTTTATGTATTTAATGGTCGACAATGACAGATAAACTTACCAACAGCTTGTTCAGATACCGGTATTGTAATAAATTCTAGATGAACTTGAATGAATAGTGAATTTCAAGCAGTTAAAGCTTGTCGAGCCCCTGTACTTTATATTATCAAGATTGACATTGTTCCCGCACATCCTCATGTCTTTGTGCAGGTTTCCTTGTTGTGCAACAATGGCTCGTTTGTTCTGGTTTCCCGTAGCTGTGGTGACGCAATTTTTCGCTGAAGTTCTCTGTAATTTGAATGGAATTAATTAAAACAAAACAGAAGCTTAGTTATATGCAAAATCGTACCCTTATAGTTATAGTACGTTTATCAAGGTTAAAGAGGTAGGTAAATATTTCAAAATAAAGCGATGCGAAAAAATTGTACCCTTATAGTTATAGTACGTTTATCAAGGTTAAAGGTAGGTAAATATTTCAAAATAAAGCGATTGGTAGATACATACTGTACCCACTACCCATGCAAATGAACTAATCCGACGACAATAAGGAACTCCAGTGAAAAATATTATGGTTTTAAAAAAATATGTTCATATAGAATATAGACCAATAATCGCTAATTCTGAATATATAAGTTTTATTTAATAATATTAAACACAGATTTAAAAAAAAAAAATAAGAAACACGCCGTCAAGTTGGTATTATTGAAATGTTTAGTGGTGACGTCACTGACCACCGTAAAGTCATTGTATGGGAATATAGGTATGACTCAAGCCATGGTATTAACAATCTTATTCGTTTATTTACATACTTTTTACAGAGATTGAGTTGTTGTGTTTATTGAAACATTATTTTGGCCCAAATAATTCAGTTTTAAAGATAAAGGTATCTCTTTTTAGTTTATCTCTATTATTGAAAACATTAAAAAACTACTGCACAAAAAAAATAGTAACGCTACTCTAGGGAGAATACTTCGAACTCTTAATTTCAAAATGGCGCCAGTTGAACAGCTGATTGCCCGATCTCATAGTAACTTTTCGGGAGTGATGACGTCACAAGAATCACTACACATACGGTGGTTTTCGGAGGATATTGAAAAATTAAAATGTTGTCAATTATTTTAACTATAAAAACTAACCCTAAAAATAAAAATTAAATATGCAGTTATTTAAGTTCATTATTCATTAAAATAAATTAAAAAATGGAGTTCCTTATTGGCCCGCCCGACAATTTTGTTATTCGGCTGTATATCATCACCGCATACTCCTTCAGGGAATTATTGTAGTAAAAATAATGACACAGATTCGTCTGCCCCCTGCTGCGAGGCGGGCCGGATCGAGAGAGACTTTGTGAGGGAGGTCTTTTAACCTTCCCAGCCTGACTCTCTCGACCCATCGCCTTGCACCGCAGTTGGAGGGATGGATTTGTACGTCCGTCACCCCTGGACACACTGACCCCCAGATTCCTATCCACCTCTCATACCCTTTTCCTTCCCAGAACTTCCTATCCTTCCCTTTCTTAAAAAGGCCCTCCACACAGCATCCCCTAAGATGATATAAATAAAAATTGAAAAATAATCTTTTAGGGTATCAACTGTCCGAGAGATCAATTTGCAGAGGGTTCATCTGTCCAGTGGATCAACTGTCCGAGAGGCCAACTGTTGGCGGGCCAATTGTCGTCGGATCAATTATCGGGTCACCACACAAATGAATGGTACCTACTGTAAAGACCGAAAGTAGGAATCTTAGATTTTTCCGGTAAAACCATTCTTTTGTAATGGTCCGAAATCTAAGCATTTAAAAAACCTATCCATTTTAAGCGATTTCATATCGGACTTAATAATGTTTAATTAATTATTATAATAATTTTTTGATTTAATTAATATTGACGATTTTATTATAATATTATCGTAAACTCAACAACTCCCCCCGACTCGCGGCGAGCATCTTGGAAAAAATATTGACGACTCTAAAAATCAGAAACGGTCGCATCTAGTAATTAAAACCAGGACTTAAAAATAATAATAATTGGATAATTTGTAAAGCGGTGTTTTTGTGAAAAATCACCTCGAGGGTGCTGAAAAATTTATTAAGAATTCCTAGGTTCTATCTAATTTTACTATTTACAAATGGATACAGAAACATGCTTACCTGGCAGGTCACTTCCGATAAACACACTTTAATTAGAAAGTTTATACTTGGAGAAAGATACGGCTCTGCACGCGGAGGACATTATATTTAAAACACTGGACATTGCACGATTTTACATTTGCTACCCCCATCACTATTAGTATTACATTTATGAAAAGATTAGTGGCAAAAGTAGAGTTGATATTTATTTTGAAGGACTTGCGGGGGCTTTGCTCCAACCTCTTAGCTAATTAGATCCTATCCCCCCTTCTGTCATTTTGTGTGTAATGTGTAACTTCGATTATATTAAATATAATTAATAATACCAAATATATTATTTTTAGCATACAAAGTACCAACATTATCTTATTTTTCTTAATGCAATTTTTTATGACGCTACGGTCTTGGGTTCAATTACTAGATGCGACCGTACCTTTTTCCGATTTTTCTGTTTCAAATAATGTTTATTTGCGAGTTGCTTTTATTGTCGTCAACGATTAAATATTACAATTTGAGATTTTACTCAAAAATGGCCGTCTGTTTCAACGCTTGTCAGAATAAAAGTAAGAGTAAAAGAACTTGCTAAAGTTAAATTTCATAAAAATTCGTTTTTCAATCTACTTAATCGCCTGCTTTACCTACATCACTTTTAACTTTTGTTTTTTCTTTCCGAAAACCGATAGTTACTCTAGAGTTATACCGCCATGATGACATATTTGACAGTTTTGTTGGAGGTAAGGTGCGAAATTATTCACTTCAACATTCATTATTAATCATTATAAAATGTCAAATGTCATTCATGCAAACGTCGTGTTAATATTATTATTATAATGATTAATAATGATAACAGAGGGCAATTTTATGTAATTTTACTTCAAGTGTGCTTAACTATAATAAACTTTAAAAAGATAATGATAAAGAGATGATGATAATGACGATGAATTTCTCATCTAGCGAAAATCAAAAACATTTCGATACCGCGGCTTATTTGGGACGATCCAGAATTTTTGGCAAGGTGTCGCTTGTTCATAAAAATTTTGACACATCAAATTCAACAACTACTGAAAGTAAATTATACGTTTTTCCGTGTATTATCGCGAATATTATAATAAGTTATTATTTGCTTTTAAATTCTCACACAATGGGAACGAAGCTTTTAGAAACTCCAGCTACTAATATCTACAGCCTGTATGTCGGACGAATATCTACAGCTCATATGTTTGACTAATAACTATGAACTTCAGAGTGAGGACTAATATCTATGACGGTTCCAGTGGTGACTAATATCTATGGAGCGTAGGTTGGACTAATATCTACAGAAGGCAGCTGAGCAAGAGGTTGTACGGAAAAGCATAAATTACTTCAATTACGTAATTACTAATTACGTAAAGGCTTAAACGTTTTAAGTACGTACATGAAGTTTTTGCATAATATTACGTATTTTGCGGTTTACGAGGACAATAATTTATTGAACAAACATGGAGGTCATAATACAAATATGTTTATTTATTTCGAAATACACGGCACCACAACCTAACCTAACCTAACTGATATAGAAATGGTCATAGTAACAGACTAAATAATTTAGAAGCACTCGAAATAAAGAAAGCTGTTAAAACAAAAACCCAAATCCTTAATAATCAGCTAAATGTGTCCAATAGTCCGATATTAGGGATTTTTACGTACATACATACATTAATTAAGTTTTTTAAACTGCATACGCAATATTACGTTATTCCAATATGCTACACATAATTGCAAATCCAACCTCTGCCAGTGCTGTAGATATTCATCCACACTTTGGTTCTCATAGATATTAGTCAGCAGTTTGAGCTGTAGATATTCGTCCTGACTTTGGTTCTCATAGATATTAGTCCGATTTGATTAGTTTTTGGAATTCCTGTAGATATTAGTAGAGGACTAGACGCCTCCCTGTTAGATACAAAAATCGACGCGAAACAAAATTCAGCGGCATATTTTGACACTTGTTCTGGTTTTTAAAATTTAATTTACGGTGTGGCAGCACCAAAAAATAATGCGGTGCGATTTTTCAAATAATATCAAGGAATATTCTGCCTTTTAGACTGGCCACATTTATAAT
The DNA here is from genome assembly GCA_917880885.1 of Limnephilus marmoratus. Classification (NCBI taxonomy): domain Eukaryota; kingdom Metazoa; phylum Arthropoda; class Insecta; order Trichoptera; family Limnephilidae; genus Limnephilus; species Limnephilus marmoratus. The sequence continues at coordinate 20,378,700 of OU862919.1, read as the reverse complement.
TTTTAGTTCAGCAAAATTACGATAGAAACCCATTTTAAACGGTCCTATTTAACATCCTTGTTAATTTAAATGACGATGGTTAAAATTTCAACTTTGCTCACGATTTAGCTTTCCGTTGAAACAGACGGCCCTAATTTATTCCGGAAAAAAAAAATTATATCAGTGGCGGCCCGTGAGTTTTCAGTGAGCTGGAGTGCTAAGATTGGAAAATACGACATTACTGATACATCATATTTTTCAATCTTAGCGTACGTTTGAAGCAAAAGGTCAAAATAACGTATGAAATGATTTGTTATCAATAATATATACGTTTTGCTTTTTTTATAAATTGCTTGGCGCATGAGACTTTTGTTTTAAGTTGTTAACGCAGCTTTGTGTTCCGAACGGAAACATTAAACTCATTAAAGGAAACTGGTGGATGCCGTTAAAAGAATCCTTTGATGGGAAGGCTCGAATATACTATTAACTATAGTCAAATTAAATGATTACGTACAATTTTTTTGCTTTTTTGACAGCTTTATTTGAGAGTTGGAGCGGCCTAATGTGAACGTAGCCAATGATTTATGAATCATAATTATTTTCTGATTGCAGTTAATGAATCGATTTTAAATACATAATTATACACTTTTTAAATTGGCCGTGTGAAAAATCATCAAAGCAATTTCTACATTGAAAGCAATAACCACTCGATAACACCGATCAATCAAAAAGGAAATAATATTACAATGTGTGCCATGCACTAATCCCTCGTATATCGTCATTATTGAATATGATACATATACTTACCCATTATTACAAGAATTAACATTCCCGCACGCGTAAAATGCCTGAATCCTCTGAAACCTCTGAAATTCCTGAAAGTTTTTTTCAGGTAATGAAACGTTCAAACGATCAGCATGGTACTTTTATTGATTTTATTGGCCCTTCTCAACAGCTTGGAATTCGATAAAAATGTGTGATTTACGTTCGCGTATTTATTTAACGGGAAAGCAATTTTAATAACAAATCACGTATCCGAGAGTTATGGATTACATCACACGTTGATTGACCTTATCGTTTATGGCATTTCGGGGTTTTATTGAAACAATCTCGTTTTGATGATTTGTTGTACGCCCACTCTGATAAAATACATAAAATATTATATTGTCTATATATTGATCAATTATTATTGACCTGGCTTTGTGGTGGCTAGTATTTATTGTAATTTGTTTCACGTTTTCTTAATGAAAATTCGATTCAATGATAAAGCTTATGGAATAAATTTCAGACGAAACCAATTTTTGAACCATACAACTGATGTTCTGTTATTACGCATTATAAATTTATAAAAAAAATCTTTATCGACTAGCGAGTTCCAGGCATGCGTTGCAAAGAAATTTAAATATTTTTTTCTCCCTGCGTGCCCTTTCCTATTCGTCTCGTTCACCTTTTGCCTGTCCTTACCCTCACGCATTCCCCCTGCACCCTCGCCGCCTTTCCTCTCCCCTCTTCCGCATCCCCCGTCCAGCGAACCTCCTTCCGCGTTCCCCTCCCCACTCCCGGTTTCCTTACATTCAGTTTTCAAACAGCTCGCGTGCATTTTTGTTCCAAATTTATTAAGACCAGGCTCACCTCAGGAAACGTTCGCGGGTGTGCGCACAATAACTCACCAAAGATTCACCCCAATCGGATGAGTAGTACAGGAAATAATTTCATTACGCCAGAGCTCACCACTATGTATGGAATCCATCGCGGGTCTGCGCACAACAACTCACCAAATTTGCATCGCAATCGGATGAATGGTTTAGGGACCGCATAAGGGACAAACAAAGAAACGGAACACTTTCGAGATATCGGAACACTTTCGAGCGTGTAAACTTGGCCACCCTGACAAATCGGCAATCGCCGAGCATTTAATTGAAACCGGCCATTACTTTGGATTTGTGCCTGAAGTTCTGGGAAGACCCAAAACTTATAGAGCACGCCTAATTACAGAGGCAATTGAAATTCATAAAAATCCTATTAACATTAATAGAGACGACGGAGTTAAGCTCAATAGTTCTTGGTATCCGGTAATTGACGGCTACACCAAAGCTAAATGCAGAAAACCATCTTCAAGTTTACTGTAATTCCAGCTCGCAGTGGAATGGAGCTGGCAACACGGTATTGCTTCGAAGTACTTAAGCACACATTTTAGCACTAACATTTACACATCTGCCCTGATGATGGACACTGTAACGCTGTCCGAAACGTTGGCTAAAGGAGGAGGTAGCGTAACACGGCATAACACCCCAAAAACAAACAAGAAAGAAACATTTATTTTTACGATTGATCGGTTTATATGGTAAAATAATGTTGTTTTTTCATAATTTTTTGTTCGCGTTTCTTTTCTATAGAAACGAGAGCTTGAGAGGAGAAGCGAGTATCAGGATGAAAAATATTTTGTGTCTATCCATAATTAATTATTATGATTGAAGGAAATATGAACATTTAAACAGTGGACAAAAACAAATTAAGAAATTTTAATAATTAAGAAGATATTTTCACAATTTTCTTATTTTTACCTTAATTGCTCTTTAATCGCTTTTAGTAGGCATTTATCGCTTTCGATTGATATATATATAACGATACGAGTATTGAGCAATAAGGTGTTAATTTGTGTTGGCAATATATGTATTTGACAAGTATCTACGACTTTCAGTTAAAAAGTTATATTTGGTTTTTCTTTAATTATTCGACTTATATAATGTTGTTGTGCAATAAAGTGTGATTTTGTATTAGAAATATATGTATTTGACGACTTTGACTTTCAGTTAAAAAGTGATAATTTGTTTTCTTTCATTATTTGACTTATATAATGATGTTGTGCAATAAAGTGTGATTTTGTATTGGAAATATATGTATTTGACGAGTATGACTTTCAGTTAAAAAGTGAAATTTTGTTTTTCTTCTACTATTTGACTTATTATGTTTTATAGAAATAGATCTTTAAATTTTAATACTTTAAAGTATATACTAACAATCGCGGTTCTCAATCCAGGGTTCAGCAAAAAAAAATTTTTGATCAAGTATTATTATTTCACAATTCACTAATTTAAAATGTCATATAGTATATTTGCGGCACGTTCCAGAGTGAAGATACTCCCAGTATCGCCTAGTATAAGACCGCCTTTCAGAAATGGCTTTTTCCGGATTTGATGACTAGATCTGAATAGCTAGGTATTTTCCTACCTTCCTATTCCCCATTTCCTTGCCCTCGCCTCCACCTCCAGCCTCATAACATACCCCCATTGGGGCTCTCGTAGTCTCACTGGCTCCAGACGGTCGAGAGCAGTTGGGACACTTGCGATGTTCACATAAAAAGGATTCGAATAAATGTTCAAAAATAGTATAAAATATACCTACTTCATAAAAGTTATTTAGTTATTTTGATTTATTGTTTTTAAAGTTTAATTTGTGGAACACCATTTTAATTATATTTTTATAATTTTATTTTATAAGTTTTGTAGATTTTCATTACAATTACCTTATTAGAAGTTGTATAAATGATCATCTGTAAGTGGCCTCACCACATTTTGATGATGCCCTGAGAAGATGGACCAGCTGTTATAAATATTTGTTTGTAAAACATAAATTAATTATGTGTATTATAATTAATACTACAATTAATTAAGGCTACAAATTAATTACTGATCTTAAAAAAAATTGCTTATTTTAAATTAAAGTTAGTGATGTTAACTAGGATTAATTGAAGAGGTAAGTAGCTATTTTTCATTCTGAAAATGTGACTTTACATAATTTAATGTATGTTTCTACCACAAATTTTCTGATATTCCACAACACAAAATAAATAAATAAAATTATTAGAAGAAAAAAAGTAACAACGTAATCCAAAAGCATATGAAAATGTTTAGTGGTGCCAAAAGATATTTATTACAGTCAGTCATGTGGAACGAAGGAAACACGTGGCAGTCAAAGGCTAGAGGGTAGATAGAGGAAATCAAAATATCTTTGAAGCTTTCACTCGGCATTGCTTTTGTGATGCTACTACAAACCGGAGGACAGCTATATTTACGCAACTGCAGCAAATATATCTGATGGCGCAAACGCGCCATCTATAAAAAATCACTAACAGAAGGATCATTTCCTCTCAAAGGGAAATCAGTCATTATCACAATAATCTTTAAGACTGGTAATAAACATGACATTAAAAACACCCGTCCAATTTTTCAACTTCTTATTCTAAGCAAAGTTCTTTAAAAAATCGTCTTTGATCAATTATACTCGTAAAATCGTCTATGATCAATATATTTATGAAAGGTAGATCTACAACATCCAACCTCACCTTTTTCATTAACTTCTTGTAGAGCATGAAGGACGATAAGAAGCAGGTTGATACTATTTATATACACTTCTCTAAGTCCTTCGACCACGTAATTCACTCAATTCTTTTAAAAACTCATCCTGTTTGGTATACATTGCGACCTATTTAGATGGATTAAGTCCTGCATTAGTAATAGCAATCAGGTAATATTATCAACGGTGTCTTCTCAAAGTCCATAGATGTAATATCTGGTGTTCCGCAAGGCTCCCACCTAGATTCGCTCTTGTTCAACATTTATATAAACGACATTGTATCATACTTCCAAAATTCTGAATATGAGCTTTACGCCGAACACATGAAATTATTCAAAGTTTTGCATTCTCTCTCTGACTTTGAAGCGTTACAAAGTGACCTAAATAGGCTTTGCAAGTATTGCAAAATTTAACTGTTTAGATATCAATGTTTCCAAATGTCACACTATGACATTCACCAGAAATAAACGAACCTGTCATCTCTAAAACGGAATGTAAAGATCTTAGCGTTTACCTTGATAGCAAACTTATATTTAATGAGCACATCGACTCGATCATTAATAGGTCTTCCAAGCCGTGTGTTAAAAAGAAAGATCTCTGACATAGTATCCTTCTTAAAATTAATCAAATCGTTAAACAGTAGTTGTAGCAAATCAGGGTTGCTACCTTGAACATTGAACACAAATCCTGTAGAAGCGAGATCTACACTTACCGATTTGAATGAAAACTTATGAACAAATTACATAAGACTATTTAACACCTAGGTATGATATATAAATATGTGGAGCCGTTGCCAATGAAATTGTTTTTCTACTACGATCAGAAATCAGATATTTGAAAAGGTTCAATCAACTTCACTCGAAGTGAGATAATGTTGACCTTACTTCGCTGTGAGATAAAGTTGATCTTAAGCTGTGGAGAGGTGCAATAGAAAATCTTCAGCATTCAGTCGAATGCCGAACGAAAATTACCTTGACGAGTATTAAATTTTAAAAAAACTATGATTTAACTTTTTTTGTCAATTGTTTTGTATTTAGCAGATAATATATCTTATTATTAAAATATATTTCATGTTTATATCGTAACACGTTTCCACAGAATAGATAAAAACGGGTCTTTTGCGAGCTCCGCCATTTACTTTTGCCGTGACAATCCCTCAAATATCACTATTAACATGATAAATATTGACAATTTTTGCTGTGTTTCGAGCTTTCCATCCCATCCCGGGTGAAGCGGGAAGGCAGGCGGGGGGTGTTAATTTATTTTTTCACAGGAGCCACGCGATGCGGTCATTTATGGAGAATAAACCGAACTACTTTTTGAGGCTATATGCAATGAGCGAGCTTAATATTATTATATCTACATATAATATAGTAATAAATATATTTGATGATAAGATTATAACAAAATTACAAATTTAAATATAATTATTCTGTTTAAATCGAGCAACGCCTGGAATATTCTCCGCGTGGGAAAAGGGTAATAAAAAATTATATTCTTTTCTGCGCCCTTGCAGAAAAGAATATAAAAACCTTTAAAAAAAAACTATTTAAACTTAAGATGTTGGAACAAAATTAAAAATATTGCTACTACACCTGTACTATATATGCTCTGTACTTAAGTTAAGAAAGCGAAATATTATATTTCTTTTAACTTAATAATAAAAATAAAATAAAAAAATAAAAAGTGATTTTACACAAAAACGGCAAAATTCATAAACAGCCATATACCTATTGTTATTATTAAATGTATGGCTTTGTGGCATATATTTATGCTTTGTGGTCTTGTCGGGACCGGAATATCTTATATATCAGAACTTTTTTGACGTCTACCTGTGTAATTATTTACGCATTGGAAATTTTTAAATGGTAACCTTAGAATATCTGTGCTTTCTCCCTGATGTTACATCTCTTTTTCATCAGAACGCATTTTAACATTGATATAAACGCCAAACGTCATGTGTTCAGTGCATACGCGTGGACAGGTTTTTACCGCAGATCACTAACCAAATTGTGTGTGACTGCGCGAACTTCGCCCCAATCTTTCAACCGTATTTCAACAAGCAGAGTAAACGGAAAACAAAAAATGTTTATAGGAATATCAAAGCAATTGTTAAGATGAAGCCATAGTAAATAATGCAAAATCATACAAAATCATATGTTTTTGTTTTGAAAATTTGATCGCTTAGAAGTATTGTAGATGCTTCAATTAAATAATGGGTGTAGAACATACCTTGGCCCTTAAAAATATCGGTCATTTTTTTTATAAGTCTTTTAATAAGCCTATAAAAAAATAAAGTATAGGGTCTTAAAACACACTTTCAAGTCCAAACTCTCCTATTTATAAACCCCTTTTCGGTTATGGTTTTATTGTATAATGTGGCAAATTCAGTTTATTTTATAATGATCGCAAAAAAATTTGATACTTACACCCAATCTTCCCAAAATAAAATAAAATATGCATTTTCGCTTTGTTATTTTACAATACGGCCGCTAGTCAACGAATTCGGTTTTTCAAAGTGAACCCTATGGCGTCCACCGAAGAACTACTGTCCACGCCGCAGTCGCCAAACCTCAGTCACGCCCCGAACTGAGCGGGAGATGGACGCGTCACTCCGCGTCGCTTGATTTCGTGATATCAATTTTAAATTTCCGTTTTATTACAATAAACAATGCGTAAAACAGGAATTAATATTTTTTACAGGCCTTTACGAAATCAACCTGTAAAACAATACTCTTAAATACCTTTTCCAACCTTTCCAAAAGCTATAAGTATAAAAGTATTTTTAAACTCCTCCCATAAAGGGCGTGAATTCCGATTTCGATTTTTTCCTGAACTAGTGGATCGCCTTAGAGCAATTTGCGTAAGCAAGAGATCTGCCTCAATTTTATCTGGAAAAATAGGAAAATTTTGTCAAACGTATACATTCGAAGTTTTAATGTTTGTGAAACAAACTCTGATGCTCTGAATTCTTGACACATCAGTTCCAAGTTTTAAAATGACCCTTAAATACAAAGCAAATTTGAAGTCATTGAACCAGAATTACGTAGGACTCAAAGAAAACAGAAATTAGGATTTTTGATGATTTTTCCCTACACAAATTGGTTATCGAAATAAGCTGCTATACTAATAAATACATAAAAATATGTGCTGTTTCACGTTTTATAACTTTTCTACAGTAGGAAATATGCACTTACTATTAATTCTTCTTATTCCTATCTAAACTACTGATAAAAATATTATCGACATTCATCCACTATATTTTAGAGTACATTATAGCAACTGGAAAACTGCAAAGCTTGGGTTTAACAATCTGGTACTCGTGGATGATGCTGATTAGCTTATCTGTTAGTTCAGGGATTAGCGTAAAGATAACACTTCATAAACAGGAGTATTAAAAATCAATCATTAAAAGGTTGTTGAACAATGATTACTTGCAACATTATCATTTATATTAGGTTCTGGAATTTCCGGTTCAACGATATCAGGTTAAATCAGTATTCTAATCTTCATTTTCTGAGAAAATTGAGGGCCTACGCAGAAAATTAAACTTATGAGATTAAAATTAACTACAAACTTGAGATTCTAGTAGAGTATGAAATAATCAAATGATTTCCCAAGTCCCAAAGACTGCGATGGGCTGGCCATATCGAAAGAATTCTTCCCTTTCCCTTTTACCTCTATGTTGTTAGTTAGTTACTAATACAAGTCATAGTTATAATTCGGTTGTTTTCAGTTTTATGAAGCAACTGGCCTTATAAATAACAGAATTTGAATAGAACGTACAGAGGGCGTGAAAATTATACTTGTGTGGGAGAAGTTGATGTAAGATGGGAAGATACTTTCAGTAAATAGATCTTAATGGTACCTCTAAATTTGATTATTCCGAACTCTATCCCCTTTCTGCTTCCTGCTTCATAAAATTCCCTTCTGCTTCACAAAATTCTTCCAAAATAGAAATTGCATTAAAGACTCACTGGTTTCTTAAATTTAGGAAAAGTACTACTAGGAAAAGACAATTGCGAAACATTATAAGAAAAGAAAAGATTGTAGTAAAATGCTTTTCAAATGCCACAAAATTTGGCTGGAACCACCAGCTGTGAAAATTGAATTAAAAATTAGTGTACTTTTATATTTCCTCCAAAAAACTTTAATTAACTATAATACTATATATGGTTGATGTGTTAGAATTAGACCATTACAATGAATCCATTTCTTAACTTCAAAATGCTCCTGACGTTTCATTGGACGATTTAGCAAAGAATTATTTACACATGTTTTTTTTGTACTCATAAGCATGTTGCATTAATAGAATTGTTAAAAGTTTTCAAATTGGCAAACTAAAATACCGTAAATTGCATCGTATCACGTACATCCAGCAAATTATCACGTTTTGATAAAAGGATCAGCCTAATTAAGCTGAGATTAAAACCATAATTACTTTAGTTTGATGTCTTTCAGGGTTCAGAACAAGGGGCTGAATAAACAATAAAAATATAGTATGCATTAAAAGTTACTTCGGTATAATATGTAGGTACTCATTTTATGCGTTTTCCAAAAAATATCTTTTACAATTTTCAACACTTGAGAGTAACACTAATAACATTAGAGTTGTTAGTAGAATTTAACAGATGTTACCTTTCAGTACTTCAAACGAGTATCACAATATTGAATTCTGTTTGCTTTGAAAATACATTATTTTTAACTCCACCCCTAGTTTACTATTTATTTTTTGCATTTAGTCCACTCTTCCTATTTAGATCTATGAAAAAGTTTTATTTTTAGAGTCTTTAACCGTCACTGTAAATTTCATGTATCTGCAATATTACCTAATTTCTGAATTTTAACCCCGGTTCTAATAAACATGTTTTAAATTTTATGCAACCGATAAACCACAATTTTCCCTATGTTAAGAGCGTTTAACATGCCAGCGGACGAAAATCCACATTTCGTCGAAAGTTGTTCTTACGATCGTGCAGGGCGGTTACAATGAGAAAGATTAAGTATTCTCCGTACCAGCTTTTTAAAATTATAATTCAATATCGAATTTATTTCAATCCAAATTAGCTTTAATTTATACCTTCATCCAAAAATGCTGAAAGTCGTGATGATAAAACTATTAAAATTATGTACTTTTTGTAATTATTTTTTGATTATACGTATTTATCATTTTTCAATAATGTCTAAATTTAATAAGAATGTTAAAAAAATCTGAAATATATTAGTTTTGTAAGTGCGCAAATAAATATACAAATGGACCAATTTTCGTCAAGAAACACATGTACGTACATATTTTTTGATGATTTTATTGAAACTAAAATTAAAATTCTAAAACATGCGTTTGCTAGATAATATATTGATTTATTTTACTGCATGATTATATTATTTGAAATGGGTGTGGTATAATACAAAATCTTTTTTGAAAATTTAACAAATCTGCCAACGACCTATGGAATAACCTTATCATACAAAAAAAAAATTTTCTCAAAATTTATTACATGCGAATGTAATAAATTTTGAGAAAAAGAAAATAAAGAACAATCTTTCGAAATCCATTTATAATTTTTTGTGGAAAAGAGTCAATACGTCTAAAATCTGATTTGAAAATGACATATTTCTGGTTTCTCTGGTAATGCCCTCTTAAAGGATATTTATCAGTTGTCCAAAGTTTAAACATGTTTGTTAATTAGGCTCTTATTATTATTTCATTTCTTTGTGTTTGTTGTTTGTGTTTGTATGTATGTTTAATGTTAAAAATTCCAAAATTTGTGGCGACAGGCTGCTTTTATAATTTCCACAGCAACGACGTGGCGAAGGCAATAACACGAGGCATCTCATTTCTTTAAGAGATATGCAAGAAAAACAATTATTTTGAAGGAAGAGTAACATACATCGTATACATTATTTAGTGTGTAATAAAGGGCTGCAGCATAAGTGTGATAAGGAATGTACGTTTATTGGATTTTTTGTGCCGTCCCTATGGGAATACAAAATAATATAATTTTTAAATTTTTAGTTTTAGTTTTAATACAATCTGTGCAGTGAAAGTGCTGTAACGTTTGATACTTTGAGCAAATTTTCTTATGGTAGGTATTTATTAATAATCGTACTTCCTTTAGTTTTAAGTTACCTTCCTTGATTAATTTCCTTAGAAGTTTGGACGCCTTGCATACAGACTTTAAAACAACATGATAAACTTTAACAGCAGATAAAGTTGAAATGTATTCATGAATATGTTCGAAGCTCCTCTATTTCATAAATTATTCAAATGGATAAATGAATTCCAACAGAATGATTTGTACAAAGATAGAAAAATGATTAGGTATACCTAGTTTGATATTTTGTATGCAAAGTTATTCCTTATTTCTATGCATTTTTAATATAAGAAAACATAAAATAAATAGAATCTTCATTTCCTGAATATCTTCGTTTCCCGTAAAAAACGTAATAGACTTATTACAATAAACTATTTCAGTATTGTAATTTTTAACAATATAATCAGGTGTTATCATCGCTTTAATTTATCCTTAACTAGCTGACCCTGCGAACTTCGTACCGCCTAAGAATCAATAACTGTTGTGTTAACTTATTTGTTGAATTAAATTCAGTTTTTTTATGAAGTTAAAAATTACACAATGAAGCAAGTATCGATGCGCAACTGTCCGTGTTTTGTTTTTGTCAGTATCAGAGATGGCGTTGTGTACGGATTTATATTTTTGTGATTATCTTACTTTTTCACTTACTTGCGGAATTGCGTTTCATTTACGTGTGAGGGAGATTTATATTGTATTTTAATTTATTATAATTATTTTATTTTAACATTTATGGTGGGTTTCTTCATTTACCGAGAATGCTAAATGTAATGCTAATTGTAAAAGTAAACGGTCAAATGCATAGAAAATTTTAAATTTCGATCGTTTACTTTTACAATAAGCATTGCATTTAGCATTCTCGGTAAATGAAGAAGCCCACCCTTAGTGTGTAAGAAAAAGGGGCAGCATTACATATTTAAGAACAAAAGCAAAACAATTAGCGCATTTTGCCGTTTTTGAATTTTTGTAATTCACTTACTATTCGATATTATATTTATCACAATATTGCTGCAGCTCTTTCAAAAGATGAGAATTCGTTCGACACAAAATGAGGAAAAGAATTTACTTCATAATTTTTTTTCATGAATTTTCCGATGTTTTAATAACTATTCTGCCATTCATCCAGCCGTTCTTGAGTTGTAAATGGTGTAAATAACCCGACTTTGTTTTATATATTAAGATTTGCATGTAACTTACGAGCATACATGGGAGGCGGAAATGGGTACCGCCGCCCCGGGAACCTTAATTGGATAACCAACACCTCTGCCACAGGTCACCCCAAGTGGTTCGCTATGTTTGGTGATTTAACAGGGGTGCCCGGGTTCATGGGTGAGGTTTGTCTAGGTCTTGGAGGCGGATGACTAGGACACACTGAACCCCAGATTCCTACCCACCCCTTAAACCCTTTTCCTTCCCAGAACTCTCCTCTCCTTCCTTTCCTTAAAAAACCCTCCTCACAGCATCCCCAAAGATGACATAGGCCCTGAGGGAAATTATTTTCCTCAGGGCCTCCTGTGTGGAGCTCATGTAAAAAAAAAATACATGTGTAATAAATAGACTTCGAATTATATGCGCGGATTCCACAAGGATCTGTGCTGTGACCGACGCTGTTTTTGCTACACATCAACGATCTTGTTAAGTGAGCACCATTTACCATTGGCTACGCTGACGACAGCACCGTTCATTTATATTTGTGATAAGCCCCCTTTCACCTGTGATGTCCGAACAGCTCGGGAAGTTTTGAGACAATAGGTCGACCACCACCACGAGAAGGTTGGGGCCTGGTGTAAGGCCAACCTAATAAGTTTCAAAGTCTAAAAAACCGAAGCGTGTCTAATTTCGATAAAGAGGGAAATCAGTGACTTTTTGGTAATTTGATAGGAGCACCTCCCCAATTAATACACCATTGAAATGAAAGGAAGACGTAAGAATATTAGTCCGCCTCAAGTATCGGAGCTCAATAGAAGCCCGAGTAAGCCTGACTTCCAAGAAACTGGACGTCTTGTAAATGTACTCTTGTATAGCTAGAGTGCAAATAATGAAAAATACGACATTACTGATGTTGTTGAAGCTGAAAATATATATTTTTTTCAGAATTTCTACTTTGTGTGTGAAGCTAAACTGAAATGTGGATGCGGCACATCCTTTGACTGAAAGAATCATGAAGATCTTCATACAAAAACTTGAAATTAAAAAAAAAAATCATTTACAGCTACAACAACGTCCATAACGTCATATTTTCAATCTGGCTCACTGAAAACTCACGGACCGCCACTGATAGGTACTAAACCTCTATAAATCTCAAGTTCGCTATTGTATTTGGGAGCCACCTCTGGGGTGGAGAACCAAAATACTTGATAAACCTATGTGATTCTGTGAAAAGGGTGGCGTTCCGTCTGATTGATAATCCGCGGTTAACAGACCGATTGCCAACTATAATGCACAGACGCAATGTAGGCATGCTGAGTCTGTTCTACAGGTATTTTAATGTAGCCTGCTCTAATGCTCCTGTAAGTGAAACACCTATTCACAGTTGATACTGATTTCATAATTACGGGTCATTTCTTACACTCGTTTTTATGTAAGTCGGTTCGTATTTGGAACGAGCTACCGGTATCTACCTTTCTCCTTCACATAATCAGGACCTCTTCAAGACCCGAATTATTTAATCCCTTCCTACAGGCCCTACGAAAAACCGCCTTACAATACCGCCCAACCGGGTGGCGACAAAGTTGCCTTATACTGTACAGACAGGAGCGCCCTTGGAGGTATCTAAAAAAAATTATATATATATACACATATTTTTGTGCATTAGCTACACACAGGAGACCCTGGAAAAATCGTTTCCATCAAAGTCAGTTTAGAGGATGCTGTGTGGAGGGTCTTTTTAAGTAAAGGGAGGAGAGAAAGTTCTAGGAAGAAAAAAGGTGTGAGGGGTGGGTATGAATCTTGGATGTTGAAATATACCCATTCCTTGACATCCGATCGAGTTAAAATTCAGTAGCAAGACTAGTTGTTGACGACAAAGTATTTTTTAAAAGTTTTTAAAAACATTTGAAAACAGATGCATTGCGGAAAATCTTTGTTTTTTACCAGTTGGTTTTTTCATAAATGAGCTAAACAACTTAGTGGTCTTCAACCTCGCGGTTGTTATATCTGCACTCCTAAGCACACAAAAATAAAAAAAAATAAACCATTATAACAGAGGCGGCTCTAGGGGTCCAGAAGTGAAAGGTCATTTTAAAAAAAATGATAGAATATCAATAAAAAGGATAATATTAACTGTAGGTACCTCACGTGTTTGATAGTCAAATTACATACATAGATATGATTTTAGATTTTCACGGCCAAAAGAATTTTTGTTATTTGTTTTTGGGGTGTTATGCCGTGTTGCGCTACCTCCTCCTTAGCCAACGTTTCGGACAGCGTTACAGTGTCCATCCTCAGGGCAGATGTGTAAATGTTAGTGGTGAAATACTGAAATGTGTGCTTAAGTACTTAGAAGCAATACCGTGTTGCCAGCCCACTCCACTGCGAGCTGGCATTACAGTATACTTTAAGATGGTTTTCTGCATTTAGATATCAGAACACTTTCAAGCGTGTAAACTTGGCCATCCTGACAAATTGGCAATCTTCGAGGATTTATTTGAAACCGGCCATTACTTTGGATTTGTTCCTGAAGTACTGGGAAGACCCAAAACTTATAGAACACGCCTAATTACAGAGGCAATTGAAATTCATAAAAATCCTATTTACATTAATAGAGACGATGGAGCTAAGCCCAATAGTTCTTGATATCCGGGAATTGACGGCATCACCAAAACTAAGGAGGAGGTAGCGCAACACGGCATAACGCCCCAAAAACAAATAACAAAAATACATTTAATATAGTAAATTATTTCATGAGACAAACCTATAATGTGCTAAATCAACCTACATTTATCAAACCATCGCTCTCGGCCATGACCCAAACTGTCTTCAGATTCCGAAAACATTTCTTCTAGGCGGTATAGTGACATCTCGTGTATTGTATGGCGCGTAAAGAGACAGAAGACATGGCATTGGGACATTTGAAATATTGACCGAGCCAATCATGTATGTGGGAAAAAAAGCTTCCATTTAAGACGGTAGATGTCACTGCTTGCTGCTGCCATCTATCTCGCGGTACATTTCAAATACATTAGAATAATTTCAGTTGTTTTGATTAGCATAATATTTCATAATGTTTTACTGTCATTTTATAATTTTGGGAGGTTTTTGACCAATTGTCCCGAAGGAAGGACTGCCACTGCATTATAGTGAAAAAATCGACAGCTTCCGAGTCTGCCAAAGTTATTTGCTACCCCCCTCCCCATCCCCTCCTCAATAGAAAATCAAAAAAGTGAAAAGCGGATAATTTGGATTTTATCCTATTTGTATCGAATACTTTAGCATTAAATTTGATATGACCATTCAAATTATTCCTCCTCGGTTACATGCTCCATTAGCTCGACTGTAAATCCAGCCCTCCCTCCGGTCCCGCAAGTTTCTGCCCTGTTTCTATTTTAGTATTCTCTGGGGTAGTTTCTTCCTTTAATAGATGCAACAATCACAATGAGTATTGCAAAAGCATTTCTCAGAGATTCAATAAATTTAGAAGTGGGATTGAATCGCATTCATGCGGTCTACCGATTCGAACGGTTCTAGTAATGGGTTATAAACCACGTCAAAGTCACTGCGGTTTCGTTGAAATCAATTTGGGTTGCTATTAATCCAAGTTTGACCGAAATTCTGAAATCTACAATATTGTTAAGAGCTCTCTGACTGAACAACATGATACAAAATAAAATTTGTTATCAGAATCATTTCTTTGGTAAATTTATTTAACTAAATCGATAAATTTAGTAAACATATCTCTAGCTATCGTATTAATGCATTTTTGTAATTAAATGTATGATTCATAATATTATATATATATTACTAGCTGACCCGACAAATGTTGTTCTTGTATATATGTTACCGTAAAAGCCCGAATATTGGTAAATCCTAAGATTTACCAACTCTTAATGGTAAAAGTCCGAATCGTTCTATAATCATCGTTCACCAACCTAACCTAACCTAACCTAACCGGCACAAGGGTTCAAACCCTGGGTTCTTGTTCAGTAAGTTTTCAAATTTTTCTTTGAGTTTACGCGGGAATAGCTTTGGCAACGAGGAATTCATAAGGCGAATTTTCTTCATCACCTGAGTAGATTCATTCAACGCCAATCCAAACGTTTTCACTAGTCGTGGGGTGATAAGATCACTAGCCGCGCGTTTAGCCATCAGACATTTATAGTGTCACTATGTGAACGATGAAGGAGATCGAGCGTATATATGCAAGATCAAAATTTTTTAAATAAAATATGCAACTACCACTGAAAAGGGTTTAAATATGCAAATGCATATGCAAATATGCATTTGCGTATAATCCGGTCTTTAGTTATTAGTTTTTGGGGTATTATGCCGTGTTTCGCTACCTCCTTCTTTAGCCAACGTTTCGGACAGCGTTGCAGTGTCCATCATCAGGGCAGATGTGTAATAGTTAGGGGTGATGTTTGTACTTATCTACTTAGAAGCGATACCGTGTCACCAGCTCCACTCCCTACGAGCTGGCGCTACAATATACTTCAACATGTTTTTTGCGTTTAGCCTTGATGTAACCGTCAATTACCGGATAACAAGAACTATTGAGCTTAGCTCCGTCGTCTCTATTAATATTTATAGGATTTTTGTGAATTTCAATTGCCTCCGTAATCAGGCGTGCTCTATTAGTTTTGGGTCTTCCCAGGACCTCAGGGACAAATCCAAAGTAATGGCCGGTTTCGATTAAGTGCTCGGCGATTGCCGATTCGTTAGGTTGGCCAAGTTTACAGGCACGAAAGTGTTCTGAAATCCTTTTGGAGATCGTCCGCTCTGTTTGGCCTACATAAACCTTGTCACATCCAGAACAGCTGAGTTTGTACACTCCATCTGTTTCCAGAGGAAACTTGGTCTTTGCAGGCCTCAAAAAGTCTCGTATTTTTGTCGTGGTTCCGAAGACAGTCTTGATGCTTTCTTTTTTCAATAGCCTGGCAATTCTGTCTGTCACATTGTGAACGTGAGGCAGGAAAGCGCAGCCCTTTGACTCTTGTTCAATTCTGTCTTCGTTTGGTGCAGATTTGGCTCTTATGATTTGCCTTGTCTGCCTTGCTGGGTAACCGTTAAGCTCCAGTGCGTTGGTCAGTTTTGTAAGTTCTGCTCCAATTTTTGTTTCTTCACATATTCTGGTAGCTCGGGTCACCAATGTATGGATAAGACCTCTCTTCTGCGCTGGGTGGTGATGGGAATCAGCATGTAAATACCGATTTGTATGAGTTGGTTTTCTATATACTGTGTGTCCTAGACTACCATCTTCTTTTCGCATCACCTCCACATCTAAAAAAGGTAGGATCTTAGCGTCATTTTCAGAGCCTCATCTTTATATTAAGTTACATGAACAAGTATTACATAAATATTTTTTTTCATCTCAATATTGTAATAATCACATATTGTAGTATTTATTGTTTGATTTGTTATTTTCACATATATTTCTCAACTACTGTTTTCTATTTCTTGCTGTTTTACAAGTTTTTTTTCTGCCTTTTGCATGTTATAGTTATACCTGAAACTGTGTTATATTTATGTAAAAGCCGGAAGGCGTTAATATTGTAAATAAATTTGAAGTAACATAATAAAACTTTTTTTTAAATTGTCGTTTGCACATAATTTTGAAAATAATTCTCACACCCGAAACTATTCTGCCGTAAATCAAATGTGTATGTCAATCTGATATAACAGACTTTTAAAAATTGTATTCTCTAACTATGTATGTGAATATTTTAAACACGAGTCAATGTTAAATAAGTCTTTATAATAAGTTTTTAAAATAAGTTTTTATATGTATAGTATATATACTTAGAAAGTATGAACAAATATATTATCTAGTGTAAGCAGAGCCCGATTTAGGGTTCCATATGCCCCACGCTAGCAAGTTGATGGTTCTGTGACAGTTGGTTCGGCGACATTTGGTCCGGCGACAGTTATCCGGCGACAGTTGGTCTGGCCGACAGTTCGTCCGGCTGACATTTGTTCCGGCGACAATTGGTCCGGCGACAATTGGTCCGGCGACAATTGGTCCGGCCGAAAGTTTAGAAGATGTTTTCTTCAAGTAAGTATGCAAAGAGGATATACGGCCGTACAACCATAGTCGATATACTTATATCTGAAGGCATCTTTAGTGAAAATCCGTTGTAAAATTATTTTTACTAATAATTTCCACTATCCGAAGTAGCATGCGGCAATCACAAAATACGACATACTTATAAGTGCAGTCGGCTTAGCAAAAAAAAGACTAAAGATTCCTACTTGCATATAATATAACTTTTATATCTGAATATAACACAAGAGTCCGAACTGCTCCCAGCCGTCTCGAACCAGTGAGACTATGGCATCCCCAATTTTGGTATGGTGTGATGCTGAAGGTAGTGGGGAGAGGAAGGAGATGTGGAAAATGTACCTGGCTATTCAGATATAGTCATCAAACAAGGCTAAAGCCATTTCATTTAACGTTACAATTCTGAATGAATACTGACGAATAGCATAATACGACATACTTATATGTGCAACATCTACTTAAGATTTAGGAGGCGAGTATGTTTTTTTTTTTTTTTACATTAACTCCACACAGGAGGCCCTGAGGAAAATAGCTTTCCTCAGGGCCTATGTCATCTGTGAAGATGCTGTGTGGAGGATCTTTTTGAGGAAAGGAAGGAGTGAACACGGGTCTTGAAGAGACCTATGTTGTAGGAGGGAGGAAACACAGAGGCCGGCAAATCGTTCCACAGCCGAGCCGTTGAACTCAAGAACGAGTCATAGAAACGACCCGTTTTCACGTGACTAATGTCAACCGTGTACAAATGTTGGGCGCGTGTTTGGCGTGTTTCCCGACTACGCACCGGTGCCGAGGGGATCAATGACGCTAGTTCCTCGGAGCATCTTCCATTGTAATACCGGTAGAACAAGGACAGCATTCCCACCTGACGCCTGTGCTCTAAAGATTGCAGTACGTCTGTTAAGATGGGAGAATCTATCAAACGGACCGCCCGTTTCTGCACAGAGTCAAGGGTTTTTTTTTTAGGTATTTTGGAGCTCCAGACCAGAGGTGGCTGCCAAATTCAACCGTGGGGCGCACTTGCGATTTGTACAGGGTTAGCAGTTGTGTACTATTAAAGTATCTGCGGGCCCTGTACAGTACGCCCAGTTTCTGAGAGGCTTAACTCTGGTTTCGATGGAGCCCCCGTACCTGAGCTGGTCACTTAGAGTTACACCAAGCATATCGATGGAGGTCCTGTTCGGAAGATTGCTTCCGTTGAAGGAGACTAAATTTTCATTTCGATCCCTTTTAGACGTTATCAAACATGATTGGGTCTTTGAAACATTAAATTCGACAAGGTTATTCTTACCCCAAGAGAAAACACTCTCGAGGTAACCATCCATTCTTGGTTTCAAAGCCCTCCGAGCTATTGGAGTTTGTGTGCCCTTTGGGGTCTTGTCAAACAAAAAGCTATCATGGACTGTACTGTCATCCGCATAACAATGAATCGGTGCACATGAAAAGAGGTCATTGATGTGCAACAGAAACAAAGTCGGTGACAGAACCGATCCCTGTGGGACGCCAGCATTTATCGAATGCCAGGAAGAGGTGAAACCGTCAGCAACCGCCTGAATCGACCTCTCCCTCAAAAAGTCGGCAATCCACGTACACAAGGATGCGGGAAGATCGTAAGAAGACAGTTTGTTGACAAGCCCTCGGTGCCAAACCCGGTCAAAGGCCTTGGAAATATCCAGTGCATCCGTTTGGGTCTCACCGAAACGTTCCAGGCACCGCCCCCAAACATTTATTTTATTTTTTTATTTTTTAAATACATAAACGGCTATACTGCCTTTTATAAATAAACATATAATAGAGTACAAAAGTAAGAAAAATAATATCATTACATAATAGTAGTTTTAAACTTAAAAATAACATACAATTATTTTATGTATCACAACAAAAATGACAAAAAAAAACAATGAGAAATATCATCATTTCATTTCAACATGTCCATATTGCGTATATAAAGTTACATTATGAAAAAAAATAAAAAACTTAAAAACTGAAACTTAAAAATAAAATACAATTATTTTGTGTATCACAACAAAAAAGAACAATGAAAAATATCATCATTTCATTTCAACATGTCCATATTGCGTATATAAAGATACATTATGGAAAAATAATTTTTGAGTGCATGTTTATATTGCGCTAATTTTAAGAAATAAATGTCGCCGATGTTAGCATATTCATTTCCCAAAATGTGTAATCGACTGATTGGTGAGTAATAATGTGATAATGTATGTGTGTTATTATAGTAGAACGGTAGAGTCAGTCTATTGTTAGCGCGACCAGGGCAATGAAATCGTATTAGTTCTATTAATCCAGGACCGAGTGAATTATTTTATATAATATTAAAAGATCACAAATTTTTCTGCGATCTGATAAATTTACGAGATTAGTCCAGTTTAATAACAAATTATAGTCACATACGTCATACAACATGCGTCACATACGCGAGAAGATCACTGCACAAGCGGTTCCGCCGGAATCCGTATTGACGGTCGTTAATAATTTTGTTCTTCTCGAGGTATGTGAGCAGTTTGTCGTTGATCACACGTTCCATCACCTTAGACAGAACTGATGTGATCGCTATGGGGCGGTAGTTGGCTGGGTTGGAGCGGTCACCCTTCTTTGGAATAGGGTGAATGATCGCTTTTTTCCAACCAGAGGGCACAGAGCCAGACTTCAGGGACATTTTGAAAAGCTTCGTCAAAACTGGAGCTATTTCTGCAGCGCACCTTTGTAATACCAGGGCAGGTTTACCACCGCCCCGGGAATTGTCGCCGGACCAAATGTCAGCCGGAAGAACTGTCGGCCGGACCAACTGTCGCCGGACCAAATGTCGCCGGACCAATTGTCGGGTCACCCGTGTTGATAGCACCGCGTCCCCATCAATCTGACATATCCTGAAAATGTCAAAACTCATAAAAATAAGTACACAGAAGAGGCCAATATTGATCTTCTGTAAGCTTGTTTTATAATATATTGGTTAGTAGATTTTATAAGGAAATAAACAAGGAAAAAAACAGGGATCTCTTAAGCCGTGAAGGGTTCCATGGACCCACTGTGTTTTGGTGAGGGGGGGGGGGGTTGTCTGTAGAAAGCCAAAAGCCTAAAGAAAACAACGAACCACAAAAAAAATGTTTCCGTAATTTTATTGAAGTTGCAGGACAGGCTATGCCACCGAATCGTGATTTGTAGATATATGAACCTTTAAAATATTAAAATTTAAGATTTCACATTTTTTGGTTATCCCTCTCTAAATAAATATCCTCTCTTCTATCAAGCGTTATCTAAAATTGCCTCCCCTCCATTCAACATCTCATCTCTTCTAAGTTTGAACTCGGCTCCAATCTTCCATGTAATTCTGAAATTTGCAGATTTACATAAAATTAATATATTCGTTCACTTTTCCTTTCTCTGTAGTTTTAAATGATGGCCTAGAACCTATGGCCTAGATTGAATGGGTGAGGGTTTGCACCAAGAAGTATGTAATAGGAATCTTTTTGGACATCTCGGGTGCCTTCGATCATGCGTGGTGGCCGATGATTTTAACTAAATTGAAAAGTCGTAATTGCCCGCCTCTACTTTTCAAAATTGTTAGTGATTATTTACGCAACAGAAAGGTAATTGTGATGTTTGGCGATGTTTTCATCGTACGTGATGTTGACGTGGGCTGTCCACAAGGGTCGGTCCTCGGACCGGACCTGTGGAACATCCTTTTTGACGACTCCTCTAGGTTACCCTTGCCTGAAGGATGCATATCGGTTGACTACACTGATGATAAGTTTGTTTTGGTCTCAGGGGACAGCAGAAAGGAAGTGGAGAGCAAAGCAGAAGAATGTCTGCGTGAAATTCTTGAATGGGGTAAGAGAAACAGGCTGAACTTCGCTCCCCATAAGACTGTGGGACTCTTGATGAAGGGTATGCTCAGTCGTACCAGAAACCCTTCCATCAGAATGGGAGGCTCCACTATTCGTTTTGTTGAAAACACCAGGTATTTAGGCGTCATCTTAGATAGATCTTCTTCGTTCCTAGCGCACGTAAAGAGCGTTTCTAGCAGGGCCCAGGCTTTTTTCTTGAAATTGAGAAGGCTCTCAACAGCTGAGTGGGGATTGCGGACTCCGGCACTTCGCCTCCTATATAAGTGTGTGTACGTGGGGCAAGTCTCGTAAGCCGCCGCTGTATGGGAGCACCGGCTAGATAATGCACTGATCCACTTGGCCCTCAAGCGGGGCCAACGGACTCCCCTGTTGGCGCTCTCGGGCGCATATAGGACTGTGGCTAACGACGCATTGCCGGTTCTGGCCGGTACACTGCCGATTGACTTGGAAATTAGGGAAGTTTTGACAAAAAAGGCATTGACGAGAGGTAGGGTTGCTGTCCACCTGGGAGTCGAACTGGCACCAGGCGGAGCGGTATCCCTCCCTGGCTTATTGAAAGCTATGCGAGATAGAACGCTGAGTGTATGGCAAGAGCGATGGGATAGGTCGACGCAGTGGCGGACTAAGGGGGGGGCGGGGGGGGCGGCCCGCCCCGGGCCCCCGGTCCTGGGGGCCCCCCAAACGCCTCCATGTTCCCTTGATCAAAACCTAAACAAGCCTTTAAGGCACCAGGATACTTTAAAAATATTTTTAGCCATTTTTTATTTCATTTTTTGGAAGATGCACTTGTTAAAAATGCTCTCACCATTTTTTTTAAAGAATTTCGAAAAATCGACGAATATACAACATTTTATGTGAAACCGTTTGAAACAGTTTTGAATTATCCTTCAGCAAAACTTTGAATGCGTTTTTCTCGAAACTTTTTAACATTTTTCAACCTAGTTGACAACATATTAAACAAACTATACAACCGATTTGCATTCACCAATTCTTAAATTGTTTGAAAATTCAGTGTCTATGGCACCATGCAGGGGAATTTCGTTATCTAAAAAAAAGATAAAAATGGCGGACCAGCGAATTTTGTTTTCAATTTCTTATGATAAATTTTCATCTTTCATAAAAATAAAAAAAAAATTAGATGGGGGGCCCTTTATTAAACAATCCCTACGTGGTGTCATAGTCAGATCCGGATTAAACATGTTGGGGCCCCTAGGCAATGCACATCTCGGGGCCCCTAGCCGATGCGTGCCCCCTAGGCAGTGGTCTAAGCTGCTTTGTGGACAATACGGCCCTGCCAGGGCCCCTAGGCAATGCACGTCTCGGGGCCCTTTTACCCTAGAGCCCCTACCCAATGCGGGGCCCCAAGGCAGTTGCCTACACGTCTTATGGATAATACGGCCCTGACTATAGTGACTGGATTTTAAAAGGCAGTGCCCTATACTGCCTTATGGACAACACGGCCCTGCCAGAACCGGCTTAAACATTTTTACCCTAGGGGCCCCTACCCGATGCGGGGCACCTAGACAGTTGCCTACACGTCTTATGTAAGCAACTGCCTATCGATACTACGGCCCTGGCTATAGTGGCTGGATTTTCGAAGGCAGTGGTCTTCACTGCTTGACAGGGCCATCTTTAACATATCGAGACCTTAGGCAATACACGTCTCGGGGCCCCTTTAACATAGGGGCCCCTAGCCGATGCGTGGCCCCAAGGCAGTGGCCTACACATGCATAATACGGCCCTGCCAGGGTGGGCTTAAACATGTCGGGGCCCCTAGGAAAGCACGTCTCCAGGGCCCCCTTCTCCTAGGGTCTCCTACCCGATGCGGGGCACCTGGGCAGTTACCTACAGGTCTTATGGATAACACGGCCTTGGCTATAGTGACTGAATTTTCAAAGGCAGTGGCCTACACTGTCTTATGGACTATACGGCCCTGCCAGGGCTGGCTTAAATATGTTTGGCCCCTAGGCAATGCACGTCTTAGGGCACCTTTACCCTAGGGGCCCATACCCGATGCGGGCCCATAGACAGTGGCCTATACTGTCTTATGGACAATCGGGCAATGCCAGGGCCGGCTTAAACATGTCGGGGCCCCAAGACAATGCTCATCTCGGGGCCCCTTTACCCTAAGGGACCCTACCCAATGCGGGGTTTTTCTAATATGTTGTCAACCAGGTTGTAAAACGTAGTGATAAAAACGCGTTCATTCAACACACAAACTGTTTAAAACGGTTTCATATAAGATGCCGTATCTCCGTCAATTTTACGAATTTCCTTACAATATTTGGTAAAAGATTATTAACAAATGCATCTTTTAGAAAATGCCCTTTGTTAAAGGTTATCTTATCATTATAGATAATAAAAATAGTAATGAAATAGAAAGTAGTTAAAAAGAATCAGTGATAGACTAACGGGAGGGGAGGAAGGCGGGGAAGGGGCGGCTTCTGGTCCCGGGGGGGCCTCCTCCAGCAAAACTTTGAATGTTTTTCTCGAATCTTTTTTAACTCGTTTTTCAATTTGGTTGACAACATATTTAAAAAAACTATACATCCGCCTGTATGTATTTTTATTGCATTTGTATTTACATTTGCATGTACCAAGTCTTAAACAGTTCAAAAATCCAGTACCTCCACCACATAGGGGAATTCTGAATTCTAAAAAAAAAAATGTCGAAACAGCGAATTTTATTTTCGAGTTTTTATGGAAAATTTTCAGCTTTCATAAAAAAAATCGAAGGGGGCCCTTTCTTAAAAAAATCCCTATGTGGTGCCATAGTGACTTGATTTTATAACAGTTTAAGACTTGGTGCATCGGATGTATAGTTTTTCTAATATGTTGTCAATCATGTCGAAAAACGTAGTTTTGAGAAAAACGCGTTCAAATTTTTGCTGAAGGATAATTCAACACACATTTAAAACGGTTTAATATAAAACATTTTATTAACAAATGCGTCTTTTAAAAAAGTAAAAATGATCAAGGGAACACGGAGGTGTTTGGAGCCCCCCCCCAGGACCAGAGGTCCGTGTTAACTGAATAAAAACCTTGTAAAATTACATCAACTTTTACTAGGGGGGGCCTCATTCAGCTTTGCCGCCCCGGGCCTCTGACGGGCTTAGTCCGCCACTGGGTCGACGAAGGGTAGATTGACTTTCTCTTTCTTCCCCTCAGTTAAAAGCAGAATGGAAGGGGCGCATATAAAACTGGATCACTACATGACGCAATTGGTGTCCGGTCATGGGGAGTTCAGGGGACGACTACATAGTCTGGCACTGTCTCCTCATCCGAACTGCGCATGTGGTGACACTAACCAGACAGCCGAGCACATTCTGTGGCACTGCGAGTTGATGAAGGATGCCAGAGAGGAAATGTTGGATGGTTTGAGAGGGATTACAAGACCGGCATGGAATGCCGATCTGGTGTCGAACAGAGATAATTTTAAATGCTTTAAAAAGTTTGTAAAGTTTTTAAAGAGTTGCTGACTTAGATTAAAATCATCTTTGTTTCAGGTGCCAAACGTATTGCTCTTGTCTCTCCATGGTTACTCCTCCGTCTCAATTTTATTATTGCCTATGCTCGATTGCTTTATATTTCTGTTATACTCTTGTTTTTACTTTTCTCGTTTGGTGGTATGACTACACTGTATTTATTATTCTGTTTTTATTTATAACTACTGTTATACATTATTATTTTTTGCTCTTTACTGCTGCGTAATCTTCATATTATTTTTTTTCTTTTTTTCTCTATTTTGTTGCTTCAATTTGCTGTTGATCACGCCTTTTTACCTGTCTTATTTGGTTTTATTATGTTACTAACATCTTGAATTGTGACTAGGTTGATGTACTGAACTCCATTGTACTGTATTGTTCAACTCCCCACCATGGGGGCGGATAGACCCGGTCCCTGCATCCAGTCAGGTGGCAGAATTCTGGTAGGGCCGTCCCTTGAGGAATGTTTGCGCGAGCCCGGTTCCCTTCCGTCCTGCCTCCGGTGACCCGAGGCTCACTTCATTCCCCAGGGTCTTTGGGAGTATCTCCCCCCCCCCCCTCCACAAACACTTCTTCAAGGGTACTTTTGGGAAACTGGCTAAGGGACGCGGGCGTTTGGGCACGTTACGGCCAGGCCGCTCGCCCGCTCATTCTCGCCGGGACTGCCCCGTGATAGTGGGACAAACTGCCCCCAATATCTTTCTTTTTATATATTTTCTTTGGTTTTAATTATACACACCTGTAAATATTTATCTTTTTATTTATTATTTCACTCAACTAGATGCTGAACCAACAGGCGAACTATTTTTATCTTGTTAATTACTGCAAATGTAAGTATGCATACATTTTACTTTTTTTACTAACAATCATGCATGTAGGGACATTGGAGGGTCTAGATTCGTTTCAAAAATAAATGTAGCTTCCTTTTTACAAAAAATTAGAGTCCTGACGTGTGCGGCTAAGGAGGTTAAACAATAAGTTTCCTCACACAGCCGTGGGAAAGTGGTGGGTCCCCTCCAATGATGGCCTAGAACACCCTTGAAGTGTGAAAGCCAGAAATAATTGAAACCAAAATTAAAATAATTATTAAAATTCAAAATACCTACCACATTTTTCATTTTGAAATGAGTTGTTCGCAATTTATTTGTAAAAAGCTATAGACCCCACAAAGAAACTGAAAAGCACCGCAGGCGAAATTTTTCCGTGGTTTCCTCAATTGGAATACGTACGCATGTGGTGTGGGTTAATGGAGTGGAATATGAACCATTACATTCACAAATGTATGGAAAAAACGCAGCAGGTAAACATTTTACTCGGTCCTAGTGCAAACCAACGCTTGCTTTCGATTGTTATC
This sequence comes from Limnephilus marmoratus, assembly GCA_917880885.1. Lineage (NCBI taxonomy): Eukaryota > Metazoa > Arthropoda > Insecta > Trichoptera > Limnephilidae > Limnephilus > Limnephilus marmoratus. The sequence continues at coordinate 20,352,355 of OU862919.1, read as the reverse complement.
CCATTAGCTCGTTACAGGCGCAAATCACTGAACCGCGAAAGAAGAATCTTTGAAAATATTGTAAGATCCCCAAAAATCTTGCGCCCCAGGCTTCAGCCTAGTGAGTATAACATCCCAGAGCATAAACAGCTCTTAAAACTGTGCTTTTGACAGTTTAGCAGAATTCAAACAACAAAAAGTTTGTCCTAAGAATAAAGTTTTTTATTATTCTTCTTTGTTTAGTTGAGGATAGTAGGTGGAGGTCGAAGTAGATACTGATATTATCCAGACATTCGATGGCATCGGGAGTTACTTGGTTCGGCATAGATGTTCCCCTGGGAAACTGTTGAAGGGGACATTCTACTATGATGTTTTCTGTTGTATGTATATTAGCTTGTGTCGCTCTCCATAGAGAGAAAAAAATGGCCTTATTTTTAAATGCCCGGGGTCTCAAAAGTTTCGTATGATCTGTAGCTATTCGAAAACGTAAAAAAAAAATATTGTTCACTATAAGCCCGCTAAAATGGCCAGAAGTTTTGAAAAAAAATAGATTTCGTGATTTGGAAAAAAATAAAACAAAGGGTTCATATTTTATATTTTTTACCAAACTTAATTTTCATTCCGTAACTACAGTACAAAGAACCCAAAAAAATATATTTTTTAAGCATATGTGATGTGTTGATTAAAAATATAAAAAGGGGAAAATAACACTTTTTCTGGATAAAATCAGAATTCTTGTTGACTTACTTGTATTCATAAACTTGAACTTTTTTTCATTCTTGTCAATTATACGCATTTTTTAATAACAAACAAACGTTAAAAGGTTTAATGATTGAAAAAAAATTCATTAAAATTTAAAAAAAATGGTTATAGGTTTGTCTTCTGATTTTAAATGCATTTTAACGAGCTAATAACCATTTTTAAAAAAATAAATTTTAATGCATTTCTCATTTTCTTTGTAAGACGCAACTTTTGAGACCCCGGGCGTTTCTAAATTGAAAAGTTGAAAGAATTGACACACCCTAATGTATATGTACACAATCACACAATTTAGAATCCTGTATGCCCCAATATTTGCAATAACCATGTGGTTTAAGATCTGGAATATTTCTGGGCATTTTGTTAAGTTATTCTCTCAAATTAAATACATCCGACTTTTTTGTTTTTAATTTTCTCATTCTGACCCATAAATATGCCATGTAAGAAGGTCAACAGTAAAACTGCTATATTTAATCACTATCTTCATGAAAAAAAATCTCTTTAACTGCGGCTAATGCGCTAAAAGGTTCGAATTCAATGTCCCTTTTAAGTACTAGTTGTATTTAATGTTGTACGTCAGCTTCAGGATACAACGAACCAATTGGATATTTCAACACTAACCTATTTTGCAACTAAGATATCTTATTTTAACTACAGCATAGAGCACGCTCTTGCTTCCTTGCGTCTACTTGCCACAGATGAGATTCTCATAGATAAATCGTTATTTTGGTCTTAATTACATGATTTGCAACAATGTATCGTACAATTTATACATCTGCTTCAAAAAATACAAAGTGTACATAGATAGAATAGAACATATTCAAAACAAATTTATAAAATATCTTACCTTCAAATTCAACAATAGCTTTGAACGCACATTTCAAACTTTGCAACAAAGGCGAGCAATGGCTGATTTGACATTTATACACATAATTTTATTGACGAGTTTGTGAATCTGGGTAGTATGTTTACGAGAGATGGGAAGGCTGATAGAGATATTGAAAGAAGGGTGAATGCCGGTAACTCCATTAATAGTGGACTGAATGCCGTTGGCGCTAATAAAAAACTGTCAAAAGAAGCGAAGCTAGCAGTCCACAATAGAGTCCTGGTACCTACCCTGATGTATGGCAGTGAGGCATGGAACTGGCAGAGGAACGATGAACGTAAGCTGAATGCTGTTGAAATGAGATCCCTGCGACGTATGTGTGGTAAAACAATGTTTGATCGTGTGAGAAATGTGGATATCCGCAAAGAATGTAAGGCTGACGTAAGCATAATGAGTAAGATTAAGAAAGGGACGCTCAGATGGTTTGGGCATGTAGAGCGAATCAACGAAGAAAGTAGTGTAAGAAGAATATACGATGCGAATGTGAATGGTAGAAGAAGTCGGGGACGCCCGAGTAAGACATTGCACGATCAAGTGAATCAAATACTTGAGTCGGGCCATGTCAAAAGTCAGAATAATAGAAGAGAATGTATGAGACGATGTATAAATGTGAGTGAGGCAAAGAGTGTGTGCCAAGACCGAGTTGTTTGGCGGTCAGTCCTCTCTGCCTACCCCTGCGGGAAACGGCGTGACGGTTAGTTAGTTAGTTAGTATTTTATTGACCGTGCTGAACTTCTTTCTCGTCTTAAGGGTATGTTAATTTTAACATATCCTTAAGACGTACACGCCATACAGAATTATTCCACACGTTTAATTACAAGACAAATGCAGCACGTAATTCGCCAATCAGTCGTGCTCTTCAAATCATCATTGCAATAAAATTTTTTTTTTTTTTTACATGAGCTCCACACAGGAGGCCCTGAGGAAAATAATTTCCCTCAGGGCCTATGTCATCTTTGGGGATGCTGTGTGGAGGGTTTTTTTAAGGAAAGGAGGGAGAGGAGAGTTCTGGGAAGGAAAAGGGTTTAAGGGGTGGGTAGGAATCTGGGGTTCAGTATGTCCTGGTCATCCGCCTCCAAGACCTAGACAAACCTCACCCCATGCACCCGGGCACCCCTGCTAAATCACCAAACGTAGCGAACCACTTGGGGTGACCTATGGCAGAGGTGTTGGTTATCCAATAAAGGTTCCCGGGGCGGCGGTACCCATTCCCGCCTCCCAAATTTTGTTCAAATATAATTTGTTCAAAGCACATAAATACATATATACATACTCACACACACACACCCACCCTCACACACACACAAACACACACACACACACACCTTCCCACTACGCACGTCACACGGTAATTACTTAATATACACTAAATAAGACACTACAAAGAAACACATCATAGGTATCCAGACCCACTATGAAATATACTTTTCAATTTTAAACTGTTTGTTTCTGTTTATAAATAAAAAAAATTAAAAAATTTAATTAACTTCATCGTGTTAACACCCAAATGCTACAAATTCGCTCCACCCTTTTCAGACAAGTTTCCTTCTGGTTGCAGTTGTGCAGACCAGGTCCTGATTAAAATGGCGCATGGAGCATATGAAGCATATGACGTAAATGTCAGAAAAATACATGGTCTTCGGAAGACAATAAATTCCCAACCTCATTTTTCCTCGTTTACTTCTAGGTATTTCATTCAACCTCACAACGTATGCCAAATGTTTTTAAAGTTCTACTGATTTCGGGCACTTGGTACTCTTATGGGCTAAATACATTAAACTTAAGTCTATTGAAACTTATTTAATATGTTTGAAACTCAAACAAGGTTCCGGATAGGCGTTTATAGTAATTATTGCGATTTATTTCCACAACATAATGTGAAAAGTTGTCAGTGGTACTTACCCCGTCCTATAAAATATCTTACCGTCGATGTTTGCTCTTCTTTTTGCTGCAGCACCGCTGTTCTTTGAAATAAGAGGCGCTGAATTTATATGCAAAAAACGTAGGCGGTTGTTCTAATTAAACACAAAAGACAAAACTTCCCTTTGAAAGAGAGGAAAACACAACTTTTCGTAATAAGAGGTTTTTGGGCGGTTCTTCTGTAACGCGCAGTTGAATGGTACAAAGAAACATTCTTCATAAAAAGTATCTACCCTCTAACTACGAATTAATTGTAATTATTTTCAACGACGTATTTTTTTGCTATTTAATGGAGTCAAATAGTTAAGTTAATGTTAGGCTTCCCTGGTTTTTAATTCAAAGGGAAGAAAACTTAATAAATCATCTAAGAATTTGAAATATAAAAATAAACGAATGACGGAATCATGCTTGAGAATATGGTTAACGAAGTTGGGAATGTTCCATGAAAACGTGACACCTTCGATTAAATCAAACGGTGACCTGATAACCCAACAATGTACTGCTATTTTTATCATCACCCGGGCCCGCAACCCGGATTTGTACTGATTTATTACATATTTCCCTTAAACACGGTAAGTTTTAAAGGTCTTAAAAAAATTCTCAGTGTCGCCTCAACCTCTAACGGTGTTGGACGCGAGTGAGCGGCGATTCAAATAAAATAACACTTTCAAACCCGGACAAATTTTAAAAGTATATAAATTAACCGAAAATAAAATAATTCATAACCCGTGAAAATGGAGGAAGCGGTTGATCCGCATGCCTTCATCACTAAGGCGAAACAAAACATAAGTGACTTACATACAATCATAGAAGAAAATAAACTTACTAAAGAAACCAAATCAAAAATGATGAAAGAAATAAATAACATCATGGAAATGATATCCCACATGGCAATAGAATTAGCTAAATTACAAGAAAAATGTGAAATTCATGAAAAAAACCAAACACAAAAAAACTTATTTTCTTACTCTTCGGCAGTAAAAAACTTAATACCACAAACACAAGAAAAACGATTTCCTATAATTATAAAAAGCTTAAAAGAAGAAGACACTGAAAAAATAAAAGAGAAAATACAAAAAATCAAAATATCGCAGTTGGGAATTCGAGTAAGTGAATTTAAAAAAACAAAAAAAAACATTATAATAACATGCCCAGAAAAAGAAGACGCAAAAAAATTAAAAGATAAGATAAATGAAGTCGACAAAACCATAATAGCGGAGGTACTTGTGAAAACGGATCCATGCGTAATATTCAAAGGACTTGACAAAGACTATACCGAAAAAGAATTCTTAGAAGACATAATTGAACAAAACAACGACATCAAAATGATATGTGAAAAATACCAAGATAAAAATATATTACAAGTTAAAGCCATCATTACGAACAAAAAAACTAACAGCAAAAACTTAATTCTCCAAACAAATCCAGAATTGAGACTACATCTTATAAATAGAAAAAAAATTCATCTAGGATTCATGAGAATCTATGTAACCGATTGTAACGTTCTTACCCAATGTTTCCATTGTCAAAGATTCGGACACACAGCACAAAAATGCTACAACAAAATGAATAAACCAACATGCAAGCACTGTTCAGAAGATCATCCCATCTCCGAGTGTAAATCCCTGGAACTGCCGCCCAAATGCGCTAACTGTCACTCAGCTAACAAGAAGAAAGAAATAAACTCCTTCAACAGTAAAATGAATGAAATAGACCACCGAACAAACAGCGAAACATGTAAGTTCCGTTCTTACATGCTTAAATTAGCCAAAGAAAGAATAAACTACGACATTGAATAAAAAAAAAAAAAAAAAATTATATATAATTTTGCAAAATACATTAATTAAATGGATGATTTCTTAAATAGCGAATTAGAATTAAATATTAAAATTAAAGAATATGAATGTATTTGTACTGATTCATGTAACAAAATTATTTCTAAAAACATCAATGATCTAATTATTATGCACATAAACATCCGTAGCATTCAGAAAAATTTAGATGAACTAATTCTAAAAATAAATAATTTAATTAAAAAGCCGGACTTCATAGTGTTAACTGAAACATTTACAAACGCTGAGTCACCGTCTTATCACTTACCGGAGTACAATTATATTTCTACCAAAGTAGATATCAACAAAAATTCGGGAATAATAATATTTGCAAATAATAAATTTAGTATTGTTAACATTATAGAACACCCAATACATTTGGTAAACTGCATCGAAGTACATTTCAAACTCGGCAAATCAATATATCATTTAATAGCTATCTATAGAACGCATGGCTCAAGTATTATTACGTTTATTAATGACCTCAAATACATATTATTAAAATTAAAAAATAAACTCTGCTTCGTGGTGGGTGATTTTAATGTGAACATTAATGAAAAAATAGAAAATAGTAACAAAACTGAATACATCAATTGTATGACTGAACAAAATTTCATATCTTGCATAAATAAAAATACTAGAGAAATAAAAGAACATACTCCATCTTGTTTAGATCACATTTGGGCAAACGTAAACATTAAAGATCTTCACAAACTAAAATCAATTGTTTGGAAAACTAACATAACTGATCATCATTCATGCTTACTTCTGTATAATAATAATATTAAACATAAAAAACATAATTTAGTACCCAAAAAATCAACAATAGACTTGACTATTCTCTCTGAAAAACTAAAAATGGAAAATTGGAACAATGTTTTAAAGAGTGATGATACCGAAATATGTTCGAAAAACTTTGAAAAAATCCTGTCACAACACATTAAAAATTCGACAACTGAAATAATAATACACATAAAATCAAAATTAAGATGTTTAAAACCTTGGATTACCAAAGGACTTATAATATCTATCAGAAACAAAGAAAAACTTTATAAAACAACTTTAAAAAATCCCCATGATGAAAAAGCATATATTTTTTATAAAAAATATAAAAATAAATTAACATCTTATATTAAAAAAAGTAAGGAAGAGTTCTTTAAAAATAAAATATTATCTTCAGAAAATAACCATAAACAAATGTGGAAAACTGTGAATTTGGCCATAGACAATACAAAAAAAACACAAAATATTAAGTACATCGAACATGATAAAAAAATTATAAATGCCAATTTACAGCCTAAACAATGTGCAAACATATTTAATTCCTTCTTTGCAAATGTTGGAAAAAATCTTGCGAAAAATATTCAAAAGCCTTCTAACCCAGAAAAACAAAAAAATAAAAAATTACAGAAACGTAATATACTTTCAACATTTGAAATAACAACAGAATGTGAAATCTTAAAAATAATAGAAAATATGAAAGGAGGTTCGTCTCCCGGTTTTGATTCTATTACGGCACAAATGTTAAAATCTATGAAATCTTACTTAATAAAACCCATCACTCATTTAATAAACTTGAGTTTAACGAAAGGAATATTTCCAATGAATTACAAAAACACAATAATCTCACCTATTTACAAATCTGGTGATCCGCAACAAGTAACGAATTATCGCCCAATTTGTCTAATTTCTAACATAGGAAAGATATTTGAAAAAATAGTAAAAAAACAATTGGTAAATTTCCTAGATAGTAATAAAATACTACACAAAAACCAGTTTGGTTTTATTAAATCGCTCAGCACACAAGATGCCATTGCTAACGTAACTTCATACATTTACGAATCATTAGATAAAGGTAAAAAATGTGCGGGTATATTTATTGACCTCAGAAAGGCATTCGATAGCATATCCCATGAGAAGCTATTAAAAAAATTAAATGATATTGGCATTAAAGGCAACGCGATTAAATGGATCACAAACTACTTAAAAAACCGCCCTCAAGTGGTAAAAATCAATCATGTTAATAGTGATCAAGAGATTTCAAGCTTTGGAATCCCGCAAGGTACAGTGCTTGGACCAATTTTTTTTACCATATATGTAAATGATATTTTTTTTCAACATTTAAATGGTCAAATTACATCATACGCCGACGATACAGTATTAATAATAAGTGAAAAGACTTGGGAAAATGTAGAATTAAAGGCCACAGAAGACATCAACACGCTTAAGAATTTTTTCGACACTAATTTACTATCACTAAATAGTGAAAAGACATTTGTAATTCCATTTGCAATCCATCCAAACGATGCTCCCAAAAATTTTAACATTGTCATACACGATAATACTAAAATTCATAGCCAAAATTATTGCAAATCAAACTGTACAATATTAAAAACAACAAATAAAATTAAATATCTCGGAGTAATTATCGACAAAAATCTGAAATGGAAGGAACAAATATGTCAAGTAGTAAACAAAATCAGAAAATTAATATATATATTTTTAAGAATTAGAAATTTTCTGTCGATAAAAAATCTATATTTAATCTACTATGCCTTAGTTCAATCCACTCTACAATACGCTATTATTAGTTGGGGATCCGCGTATAAATGTAACCTTCTTCCAATAGAAATTGTACAAAGGACAATTATTAAAATTATATTAAAAAAATCCTTAGACTACCCAACAGAACGCCTGTTTGAAGAATTTCAAGTACCCACATTTAAAGATTTATATATTAAAAATTCATTGATTCAAATTATAAAGGAAAAAGATAAATATCCATTTTTAAATGAAAACAGAACTCGACTTAAACATGTTTTTCTATGCCCAAAACTAAATACGTCTTTTGCACAGCATCATTATACTTACCAGGGAAGAACTTTTTTCAATCGTCTACCAGAAGAAATCAGAAGAATTAATGATAAAACCCGAATACTGCTCTCTGTCAAGAGACATTTTAAAAATATTCTTAAGAAAAAAATTACTGTCAATTAATCTTACAAATATCCTTAGTTTTCCATTACATTCTTTCTTTTTTTTTTAAAAACTCACACCATTATCAAAAAAATACTGCAGCTCACATATATTTATGTACAATTAATTATTTAAGTACTAACTTATAACTAATAACTAATAGCATTTATGTACACTCCCCTTCCATACACAAGCAAATGCTTTAAATGGAAGGGTAGTAAAAAAAAATACCTGTAAAAAAAAATTATATATTTGTTGTAAAATTGTAATTATAATAAATGTTGCAATAAATAAATTAAAAAAAAAAAAAAAATATATATGTTATTCTTGGAGATAATATCTAGACTTTGCCTGCGCCGAAACGCAAATTATATTAAATTCCCTCGATAGAAAAAAATCGCCAAGTATGCTCCAAAAATTATTATTAACACGTTTGTTTCAGTTATTTTACAAGTTATATGTATGAAAAAATTCACAGTGTTTCTTTAAATGCTGTTTAAGATAATGCCCACGAGATTTTTGCTCTATTTTAAACGAGTCGTGTTTAATTAAACATTTTGATTTTGTCACTGTAAATGTTAGCGCTCTCCTCTAACATTCGTAATTTCGTATCACTCCATCTTCTTCTTTTCGGGCCCGGTTGCAGAGCCTTAATGACTTTTTTTTCACAGGGGTATTCAAATATCTCTGTGGAGTTGTAATGGAGCTGAATCAAATGCGTAGGATTGAGTTGGGTCAGTCGAGAGACAATATAACAAATGAGATTGAAAATCAAGTGGGTACAATATTAAAGCAAAATACAGCACACCTTGTTTATCAGTATCATGTCCTCTGAACCCTGAAATTTTGTGTAACTGTTGATCTGACGCCCTAGCACAAGCACATCGATAAAAGTTGTATGGACAATGTTGGTAACTTTTAACGTTCCCGAGCACGATTGCAGATCGGTAACGAACAAAAAACAATTCATGCATACAAAATTAAGCATATTATATCTACATAAACTATCGTTTCTTCGTTGGCAATATCGAAATCGATTAAGTTAACGACATTACTGGTAAAACCTTTATCATAAGGGGTCGTAATGTATTATCACAGTGTTTTTTAAGTCAATAAGTGAACAGTCAACACATATTAAACTATTTTAATTTAATCTAAATTGTCTTAATCCTTAAACCTTACCTAACACAGAAAAAATATTTATTCGTGAAATTGAACATTGCGCCATACTCTAAATCTTGCTTAGTTGCTAGACAATAATTGTGTGACAAACAGTGGAAAGTAGACATAATTTTTTTTAATTGCCGGCAACCCGGGCGTTTATTGAAATAATATTATCATATACAAACAAATAAGTAACCCGCCTCACTAGACGATGTCTGTTCTGCGACAGGTACGTATGAATGCATACATATATACATACATACACACATATGTATACTAGCGTGTGTCGCTCTCCATAGAGAGAAAACAAATGGCCTTATATTTAAACGCCCGGGGTCTCAAAAGTTTCGTATGATCTATAGCTATTCGAAAACGTAAAAAAAATTAAATTATTGTTCACTATTAGCCCGCTAAAATGGCCGGAAGTTTCGAAAAAAATATATTTCGTGATTTGGAAAAAAATAAAACAAACGGTTCATATTTTATATTTTGTACCGAACTTATTTTTCATTACATAAATGCAGTACAAAGAACCAAAAAAAAATTATTTTTTTAAACATATGTGATGTGTTGGTTAAAAAAATAAAAGGGGAAAATAACACTTTTTCTGGATAAAATCAGAATTCTTGTTGACTTACTTGTATTCATAAAGTTGAACTTTTTTTTCATTTTTGTCAGTTATACGCATTTTTTAATAATAAACAAACGTTAAAATGTTAGATTACTGAAAAAAAAATTGTTAAAAATTTAAAAAAAAATGGTTTTAGGTTTGTTTTTTGATTTTCAATGCATTTTAGCGGGCTAATAAACATTTTTAAAAAAATAAATTTAAATGCAGTTATCATTTTCTTTGCAAGACGCAACTTTTGAGACCCCGGGCGTTTCTGAATTCAAAAGTTGAAATAATTGACACACGCTAATGTATACGTATGCATGCACATAATAAAAAAAACATTATTATATAGAATCTAGATAAAATTATTCGAAAATGTTGATGATTATCATGAAACCAAAACTCTGAAAAGAATTATTGGTAACTAGCTGGTCCCGGCGTGCGTTGCTATGCCATTTAATAAAGAAATCGTTTCTCCCTGAGTGTCCTTTCCCATTCCTTCCGTTCCCCTTCCGCCTCCCCTTCTTCTCCTGCGTCCTCTTCCCCTCTCATGTTCCCACTCCGTCACCTCCACCTTCCCTCTCCCCACTCCACTCCCCCCCCCCCTTCCCCCGTCCCGCGAACCCCCCTCCCGAATTCCCCTCCCCCTCACACGTCCCCTTCCCCTCCCGCGTTCACCTTCCACCTTCCCCGCCTTCCCTCTTCACTTTCCCGCTCCCTCGTCCCGCCAACCCTTCTCCCGCATTCCATATATTCAATCCCAGTACATTCAGTTTTTAAACAGCCCGCAATTCCCAACCTTTTACAATTTTTATTAAAATTTCCATTTTTCATGTATATTAAATTTCTAAAATTCTTGATTCGATTCAAACTATTAGGGGAGTACCTACTTTAAATAAATTTATCAACTTAAAGATTTTCAAAAATAGAATCCTGATTTAACAATCCTGATTTTGCAAAATGACATTCTCAAACACGCGAACTGTCAAACGTGCGATAGTCGTTAGGTTTTTTGAAATTATCCAATTTTCTGCCCAATTTTCTTCATTTTTCTCTCCGTAAGAACCATCCTCGTACTTCAAGGAATATTCTAAAAAAATAATTAGCGAAATCGGTTCAGCTGCTCTCCAGATTTGCGCTTAGCAACAAATTCATGTATAAGATTGCTAAAAGTTTATCATGGGATGTACATAATGTCATAAAACCAAAAATATAAAAAGAATTATTGAAAATTGTTATAAGGTTATCAAGGAATGTACATAGTATCATCAGTAAGTATATATATTAATTAGTAAGATGATATCAATATATTTGTAGCACAACAAACAAATACGCAAAAATACCTCACAGTTGATAAAAGCGTATTTTGTGAAGATTGTTTATATGTACCTACGACCCCTCCTCACCGTTTAAAGATTTAATTAATTATTGAAAATATTTCAAGTTCAGTTTTTTTCATGTTCGATTGAAAGCTCACAGTCACACCATCAAACGCCCCTTTGACTTTTTACGAGAAGAGTCCACTTTTAAAAAAAATATAGCGAAACGTTTGAGATGAAGTAAGAGCAGCAGGAAGTGCTGATATTCTCAGGTATGCGGATGACACCGCACTAATTACCTCTTTTAAGGTGAATTTAACGATGGTTTATCGATTCTGTCCGACTTACCACAGGATCTGAGAGTGATAAAATGTTTTAAGGGCCCGCAACCCGGATTTGTACCGATTTATTACATATTTCCATTAAAACTCTTAAAAAAATATATGTTAATAATTGAAGATAATATCTAGACTTTGCCCGCGCCAAAACGCAAATTATATAAAATTCCTTCGATAGAAAAAAATCGCAAAGTAAGCTCCAAAAATTATTATTAACTCGTTTGTTTCAGTTATTTTACAAGTTATATGTATGAAAAAATTCACAGTGTTTCTTTAAATGCTGTTTAAGATATTGCCCCCGAGATTTTTGCTCTATTTTAAACGAGTCGTGTTTTATTAAATATTTTCGCAATTTTCGCATCGACTTTGTCGCTGTAAATGTTAGCGCTCTCCTCTAACATTCATGACGACCTCCGTAGTCCAGTGGCTAAGACTCTTGACACACATTCCGGAGGTCGCGGGTTCGAACCCGGTCCAACCTTCCTCTTCCCCACCTCCTTCCCCTCCCCACTACCTTCAGCCTCACAACATACCCCAAGTGGGGATGCCATAGTCTCACTGGCTCCAGACGGGAGCAGTTGAGATTCTTGTGCGGTATTCACTGTAAAAAAAAAAAAAAATCGTAATTTCGAATCTCTCCATCTTCTTCTTTTCGGGCCCGGTTGCAGAGCCTTAAGGGTCTCGTTAGAGACTGTCAAACAGATTGTATACATTTTGTGTATTCGTGTAAAGTTCAGAAATCGAACTAAATTTAAACAATTTGGCGATGTCCGTAACTTTGTAATTGCTTCCTGTTTCTTTAAGAAGGCATTTAAGTCAAAAATAACCTAAAATAAGTTTTTTAACACTATTAGATCGTGTATGACTAATGTTTTTATTTTGAGTATAGAGAATCAGTTCTTCTGCATCCCAGTCAATTGAAGAAATGAAAACATACTCAAATAGATTTCTTCAAATCGATGACTCATCCTTGTTAGTTCAAATTTACAAATCAAACTCCGAAAATTTTGAAAATTTCTTCACAAAAAGTGATTTGTTGTCATTTTTGTAGCATAATTTATGATGGCTAGGAATTAAAAAAATTTTAGCACCACTATCCGAAGGGTATTTTTAAAAACATTTCCCAGATAAGCACAGGAAAATCATTTTAAAGAGCACACGTCTGGATTTATTTGTTTGAATGTATACCGATAGTTGTTCAAATGGTTCGAAATAGATTGGAATTAATGCCCGCTGTCCCCTGTTACAAACAAAAAAATAATTCCACTGTAGCTACCTAAAAGAAGAAAGAGCTGATTGATAATGAAGTATCTAGAAGTAATGACAATAACTCTCCGATGATCTATTTCATAGAACCGTTTGAAAATGGAAAAGAATTATCGTGTGCTCAATTTGTCTATTTTAATTATTTTTTAATGGGATTGGATACTGCCGTATTAATTTTACATCATTTTTATTTCACATATTATTTCACATTATAACCATACAGTACGGTGCGTTGCGACTGCCGTTCACATGATTCTATTGCCTATTCTATGTAGAATAGAACAAAAGTTGGAGTTGAATAAAAATTAATATTCTATTTTTATCGAGCGTTCTGCGTTTCTTGCATAGAAAGATTATTCTTCTTGGTGGGTAGAAGCAAGCCATTATTTAAATCCAAGCAATGAGTTACTGTAGAAACTGATTTACCGGACCTTAAAGTTGTAGCTTTTCGTATATAAATACAAGCGTAGATACATAAGATGAAAAGATTTGCAAGTCCCTGGAGTAAGCCTTCCGTTGCGTCGTAGAAAGTTTAACGGGAAGAAATTCACCATGTTGAAAAGCAGGGGTGGGAACCTGCAGCCCGCGAAGCTTTTTTGTGTGGCCCGCGAGCACTTTTGTTGCGGCCTGCTGAAAAAAAATTACACTCAGAAAGCGAGAACAGTTTCCTTTCACAGTGTTTCAGCTATATTTTAAAGTTTTTTATTTTTATTTTTTGCCGGCAACCCGGGCGTTTATTGTTTTAAATTATCTTATATAAACAAGTAAGTAACCCGCCTCACTAGACTAAGTCTGTTCTGAGACGGGTACCTAAAAGTTATTATTACTAAAGCTAAAGAAGGTTATTGCATAGCTGACAGGTGTGTGCTAGTGTGAAAATCTGTGTATTGTATCAATTAAAACTGGTTTGAGCTGGTATCAATTTAAGCTGGATAAAGTTAAAACCAGTTTCTTTTTCCGAATGATCTGTCAAAATTCCAGTAGCGGATTAATCTGCTGAGGCATTTTAAAGAAAACCGCTCTGATATTTTGAGTGTAGTTACTTTTTTTGTTTCAAATCTTGTGCTGCAAAATTCGTAATTCGTAAGAAAACCATATGCATATAACGACAGTAATACTAATTAAAGCTGAGGACTCGCATGCAGATTCACTCTTAATTAAAATCAGTTTTTGTGTTCCAAATGTAACGATCAAATTCCAGTTATGGATTCATGTGTTGACACATTTTGAAGGAAACCATTCTCTTAATCGAAGTGCAGCTATTAAATTCTAGTTGCAGACTCTGTGCGTGCTGCCAGAATCAAAGAAAAGCCATTTTCATGTTCTGAGTGTGGTTTTAATCCACCTCATACAAATTTAATTAAAACAAGTTTTGTTTTCAGAATATAATGATAAATGAAATAATTAGTTGCAGATTTATTCTTATTACCGAGAGATGCAATACTTATTTATACATATATGCTGCAAAATTCCGAGAAAATGACTGTTCTACGTGTAACTATTATTTAAGTTTGTGTACTCTTACGCAGAATCAACCTTAAGTTAAAACCTGCCTCGTGTTCTGAACACAATGTAAAAATTCGGGGCGCGACATTTATGCACATAATCTTTTATTGGAAGAATACTAGTCACATGTGGAACATTCTTGTGCGACTCGATGGCATCGGGAAACATCCAAATGGCTGTTGTAAAGCATGATTTTCAAACACATCACACAGTGCAAATGTTGCTCGATACAGAATATATTTTAAAGACGTAGATAACGATGTATGTATGGTGGTTGTTTCGCAGAATTTGTACATGGATCCACTCTTCTTCTTCAAGACAAAAAACCGGGTCGCTTCTACGATTCGTTCACGTGCTCAACATCTTTGCTTCGATTTGCTTTCGGTATGCTTCCTCCCACAACGTAGGTCTCCTGAAGCCCCATGTTTACTCCCTCCTTTCCCCCAAAGACCCTCCACGAAGCATCCCCAAAGATTACTCGAATCTGGATTAAATATAAAAAGGTGCAATAAAAAAATTATTATCCCAAATTTTGAAATTGGATCTTTAATCTTTTTTGTGTTGCTCTATAACCTTCAATATTTTCATTGAAAACGCGATGGTTAACTGTAACATAATATTATCGTAAAGACGGGCAAAGTAACAGAAGTAATTCCAGAAGTAATTAAAGTAAAAAAAACAAGTTTTTTAGAGGTTAAAAACTTTGATAATTAAATAAATAAATCACGATTTTGCACCGAAAAAGAACAAAACGCTGAAAATGTAAAAGTAAAAGTAATTAACGAATTATTGAAAACTGTGATTAACGCTTCAGGCAAGTTTCCACTAAATACAAAATGAATGTCCACGATGTTTAAAAAACACTTTAATTTAGTAAAAAAAAAAAGCAAAAACTTTCAAGGACATATTTTTTATTTTATCACATAAAAAATGTACTTTCCATTGATTATATTACTTTCATTTTTATAACATTCATATTTCTGCATACAAGGTGAGTTGTTTTGTTTTCTATTCGCTTTTTTTCATTAAAATATAGACTGGTACATTTTTCTTCCATGGAGAAGCAAATCGCACTTTTTTGAATTATTAAAACATAAATGTATTATTGTGTTCCTCATTGAATATTTTATTTTTCACTGTCGAAAAAATTGATACGCAGAATAGTGAAAAATGTTTTTTTATTAAAACTTTGAAGGTGTGATTTTAATTTTCCGCCTTCTCTTGACTGGCTTTCAGATTTTTCCATAAGCAAACAATGGCCTCTGAAAATAGCGACTGCCCATTTTAAATAATGATTTGACGCAAAATGAAAAACAGGGCTTTTTGCATCTCTGTTATTTAGGGAAATCAGATTTATTTACGTTAAATTATTTAAGAAAAAGCTGGGTTCTTTTTAAAGACATCTTTTGGAGATAAACGAAAGCAAATATAAAATGTTTATTTTATCCCCAAACAAGGTAAACTATATAGATTTAGATATATTACATACATTATTAAAAAAGCCTCTCAGTAAACACGTAACGGACTGGAAAAAAAGATATCAAAACCTGAATATTTATTAAAAAATTTCAGTGACTGACAGAAACCATAACTATAATGCAGAAAATCTATTTTACCATGCTGCGAAAACCGTAGAACTCTGCTGATATTTTTTGGACAACTTTTTGTTAACAACTACCTCATTCTGTCCTCAATCGAAAATCTGGAGATGGAAAAATCTGAAAAAGATATTGGCACCTCTGGGACTTGAACCAAGGACCTTTGGCTTTCCGTGCCACAGCTCTCACCACTGAGCTAAGGTGTCTCTATCCGATTTGTGTCTTCATTTTTTTTTTTTACATTAACTCCACACAGGAGGCCTTGAGGAAAATAATTTCCCTCAGGGCCTATGTCATCTGGGATGCTGTGTGGAGGGTCTTTTTGAGGAGAGGAAGGAATGGATATTGGTCTTGAAGAGACCCATGTTGTAGGAAGGAGGAAACACAGAGGCTGGCAAATCATTCCACAGCCGAGCTGTTGAACACAAGAACGAGTTGAAGAAACGACCCGTTCTCATGTGACAAATGTCAACCGTGTACAAATGCACCATGCACCGTGGACTATGCACCGGTGCCGAAGGGATCAATGATGCTAGTTCCTCGGAGCATCTTCCATTGTAATACCTGTAGAACAAGGATAGCATTCCCACCCGACGCCTGTGCTCTAAAGATTGCAATCCGTCTGTTAAGATGGAAGAATCTATCAAACGGACCGCCCGTTTCTGCACAGAGTCGAGGGTATTTTTCAGGTATTTTGGAGCTCCAGACCAGAGGTGGCTGCCAAATTCAACTGTGGGGCGCACTTGCGATTTGTACTGGGTTAGCAGTTGTGCACTATTAAAGTATCTGCGGGCCCTATTATACAGTACGCCCAGTTTCTTGGAGGCTAACTTTACTCTGGCTTCGATGGAGCCCCCATACCTGAGCTGGTCACTTAGGGTTACACCAATTTAATTAAATATTACAATTTAAGGTTTTACTCATAAAGTTAAAAATTGAAAATAAAATTAGTTTATTAAATAGCATACACTAGCAAATGGAAAGCTCCATGAGCGTATACGTAACAATATAGTACACATCAACACATTACATATACACCTACGCGCCGTAGCACAGTACACGTACGCGTTCTACGGCCGTAGACTGCTATAAAAGCCGTAGCGGACAGGGGATTCTCTCACTTCAGGTTTGCTCACTAGACGCAACTCAATACCGACCCAGCCTTCCGGAGATCATCTCACATTCCCGATATCAACAAGTGTTAAATCTTTTGAAATTGCCAAGTATTTTAAGTCGATTCCAGAGTTTTCAGTTGACGCTGCTTTTGAAGCTAACAGGCGATTTTAAGGGTGAGTTTTTATAATTTACACTATGGTAGTTTTTATTTTAGTTTACTCTAAGTTCTTTTATTTGAAAAAAATTTGAACGATGTTTTTATTTCATTTATTATTGAATGTGATTAATTAATGGAAATGCTTGAAATGTTACGCAAAATAATATGTTATTACTAATTTATTTGACTAAAGTTTGCTAATTTTAATACGCACTTCTAATAATTAACGTACATACAATAAAGTTTTTTTATTCAGTATTAAGACATATTACAATTTTTTATTGTACTTAAGATATATTCCTGAATAACGTATTTAAATCTTAATCAATTAACGGCATAATTTAGCTCTCCATAAATAAAAATTACGTCATTTAAAAATCGCTGGAATGAAAATCTTATAGAGCCTTAAACAAATTTACCATATTTACGAAATGATTTATTTAATGTTTGCATTTAACGTATTTGATAAACTCTTAGATTTTTTAAGGTTTTGATATTGGGAAAGCGGGCAATTTATATCCGATTACCGGAAAGGGTGTTGAAATAGTGTGCCTGATTTCATTCCCCCTCAGGTGCAAAATAGCAAATCAGAAATCAGCAACGACGGCAAAAAATATACATATGTGTTTATTCCGCTCTCGTAAGCAGGCGCTTAATATTTCTGTTAAATGCCAATCAAATTTATTCCAATTTAAAGGGCAAATGGTAATAAAAATAACACCATATCTCATCTGTCCATATAAATTGTGACAAGAAAATCACGACGTTTAAAATTTAAAATTTGTTTTTTTGCGATGACGTATTTTAGAAGAAAGTACTTAATAATTTTTAATGAACTGTTAATTTAATTTTGTATTTGTTTTAAGATTTTCACGGCCAAAAATATTATCGTGAATGTTTGGGATTTTATGCCGTATTGCGCTACCTCCTTCTTTAGCCAAAGTTTCGAACCGTATTACAGTGTCCATCATTATATCAGTCACATTTTCTACGTGTTACACATCTGCCCTGATGATGGACCCTGTAACGTTGTCCTAAACGTTGGCTAAAGAAGGAAATTGCGCAACACGGCATAATATCCCAAAAATAAATCACGATAACTTTCATTTTATTTATTTATACCATTTTTATGTTTCAACACAAAAATGTTTATGTATGATATATATATAAAGTTTCCTATTTTACAACCCATCAAGCTAAGCCAATTATGTCTGAATTATAGTACATTACATTTTTCATAAAAGTGAATAATCGTGCAGGTTTAATAACTTAAATTTTGTTTTCTGTCTAGTAAACACAGTATATTATCTAAGACCTCAATTTCAAGGGTTTATACCACGTAGAGGATGTAAAACAGTGCATCCCTAAAGAAATAAGAAAGAAAAAACCCTAATTATCAATGAAAAAAACAAGTTAATTAATGATGAACCAACACTTATTTTCCATAATTCTATCCAAATATATTTATCGTCTTCTTTTTTTAAAGAATCTACGAATTGCACGCCTCTCCTTAAATTGTAGATATTATATTATATTATTATTCGATATAAAGTCACATAATTCTAAATCTCTCTTTAAATCCCGTATCAATCATTGGACATTTGAAAAGGGAAGAGATTTCTTCAAACAACACATGAGAGCTTAATATTACAATAAAAAACAAATAATATTAATATTAATTGAAAAAATATTACAAATTTAATTAATCAATTACTTTAACTTAATATTGCATTTTAAAAAAATCAAACAAAAAATTACTTTCTCTAACACTCTTTCCAATTTCTTTCATAGAACGAAAAATGACTACAAACATGTACTCTCGTGCAGAAGATTACTTACCAAATTTTATTTGTATTTTTATTTCAAGAAGAATAATGCTCACCAATGTTTATTTCATCTTCTTTAAATTTTCTTTATTTCTTAGATAACTTGCAATTCTTATATTTTTATCTGTTTTTAGTTTTATTTATCCCTAAATATGTTATTTTTTCTTTTCTCTTCTTATATTTTATTATCTGTTTATATAAAATTATATTACATGTATGACTATTACAACACGGGCAATAGCCTAGTATGGTAGTCAAAAATGGCCAAAAATGTAACATTTAATCATTTATGAAATAATAAAAAAATAAAAAAAATTATAAAATTCGTGAAAATCTCTTAAAATCATTTTATTTTCTCTCAGCAATTTTGTTAATCAATCAAAACCCAGAACCAATATTAAATTTCATTATTTTCAAACTTCGTATTAGCATGTTTTTCAACTATCTACAGAGTAACAGGAAGGTTGAACTTAAACAAAATAAAAAAGCTAACAACACCAAAAGTTGTGTTTGAAGACATTGAAAGAAAGTCGATTTATTAATTTCTTTCCAGCAGGAAAGCCTTTCATGTTATTCCACTAAATTAACTTGTATTACGTATTGCTCATCAATGAGTTGAAAACGGTTTTTATTTTCTCAAACATTCAAAATCAGATTTGAAAAATAATTTTTACAGGTTAAGTATTTCGGAAAAACGCCAAATTTTGATAAATTCTCTTTTTTTACATTAACTCCACCCAAGAGGCCCAGAGGAAAATTATTTCTCTCAAGGCCTATGTCATCTTTGAAGATGCTATCTATGTAAAGGGTCTTTTTGAGGAGAGGAAGGAGTGAACATGGTCTTGAAGGGATCAATTTGCAATAAATATTTTTATTAAAATGATTTTATTTTCTCAAATATTCAAAATCAGCTTTGAAAAATTATTTTTACTGGCTAAGTATTTCGGAAAAACGCCATATTTTGATAAATTCTCTTTTTTTACATTAACTCCACCCAAGAGGCTCTGAGGAAAATTATTTCTCTCTGGGCCTATGCTGTGTGAAGGGTCTTTTTGGGGAGAGGAAGGAGTGAACATGGTCTTGAAGAGATCATTTTGAAATAAATACTCTTATTAAAACGATTTTTTCTCAAACATTCAAAATCAGCTTTGAAAAATTATTTTTACCGGCCATTTTTAATAAATTTTTTATTTAAACGCCATATTTTAATAAATTCTATTTTTATTTATTTATTTATTTATTTATCTATAATAAAATATATTTACAATGGTTTTATTTGTATGCCTGTCTCACTAGGGTATACCTGTGTCGAGACAGGCGTACAGGTATATAAATGAATATAGTAGTTACAAGGATATTACAGGTAAAATACATATTATGAATAGAATTAAAACAGAAGGGTGATTGGAAGGGTGGTAAATCTTTTAAAGAGATAAATGTTGGAGATGGAGTAATGAAATAAATTCTGCCTAATCTATTTATAGTTTAAATTTGACAGGATTCCATTATTTTTATTTATTTTATATGGGTTAGGTTGTATGTGAATAGTTATTTCTGTCTATGTGTGATTTATTTTACATATATTTGTGATAGTGTGGCGTCCAATACTTATAATCCATTTTTTGATATCTTGTTTGAATTTTGTAAAGGAGTCACTTTGTCTGATCATAGTTGGTAACATTAACTCCACCCAAGAGGCCCTGAAAATAATTTCTCTCAGGGCCTACGTAATCTTTGAAGATGCTATGTGGAGGGTCTTTTTGAGGAGAGGAAGGAGTTAACATGGGTCTTGAAGAGGTAGGAGTTGTAGGAGGGAGGAAACACACAGACCGGCAAATCGTTCCACAGCCGAGCTTTTGAACTCTAGAAACGACCCGTCCTCGTGTGACAAAAGTCAACTGTGTACATATGTTGGGCGCGTGTTTGGCGTATTTACCGACTGTGCACCGGTGCCGAGGGGACATGACACTAGTTCCTCGGAACATTGTTTTACCGGTAGAACAAAGACAGCATTCCCACCTGATGCATGTAATCTAAAGATTGCAATCCGTTTGTTAAGTTAGAATAATCTATCAAACGAACCGCACGTTTCTGCACAGAGTTGATGGTTTTTTTTAGGAATATTGAAAGCATTAAAAAGCACCGAGATTAAAATATTTATAAAAGTTATATATAACGTATGGGAATGGGAATCATTTAAAACAATCGCCTTGAACCAAAAGTTTAAAACAATATTTCCCAGAATAATTTTTGATACAGAAAGTTTTGGTTTTATTTTGTATGTTATGTTAAAACTTGGGAAAAAAATACTTCCAGCAACTTAGAATATGTGTTTAAAAGCATAAAATGTTTTTATTTAAGACATAAAAAAGTTTCAAGGAAATCAGCAAAGCTATTCTTTATCATAATCTACTCAGGCAAAGGAAGACACGAGTTTTCGTTACCACAAAGTTATTATTATTTCCGAAATTTGAAACTCTGAAAATAAAATTTTGAACTTTAAAAAATCAGGGACTCGTTTTTGCAATAGTCTTTCCAGAGTAATGTTCAGTTTTTATTTTTTATTTATTTTATTTATTTTATTTTATTTTATTTAAGTATATAAAACAGGCATGGTGCCCAAAAAATTATATACATGTATGTTTAAACATAGTGATAACGAAAATACATAGTATCGAAAATGATAATATTAACATAGTGATTGTATAATAACAAATAAATGAAATGATAATAATAATATTGTTGTAGATACTCCTTTATACTAATAAAATAAAACACAAATTTATTGCATTTGCGGCAAGCAGTAGTAGAATCTCATAGTATCGCCCTGCAGAAAAACCACTATTCGGAATCGAAAAGTTACGCGTTGCTTGAAATGGCTTCAGCTGTGTTTGCTGACCAGATCTAAATAGCTAGGTTCTTCCCGACCTTCCCTTTTCCTATCTCCTCCACTTCCCCACTTCATTCAACCTTAAAATACTCGTATACGCTTTTTGGGGGTGCCACCGTCACACTGGCTTTAGTCAAGAGCAATTGGAAAATATAGTTTGGATTTTAATATTCAATCATCAAAATTACTGATTTCGATTGTCTCTTGGTCCAGTTTGGTGATTCAATTGGTTATCATTTCTCAAGCGATAAAGTACCTACCTACAATATAGTATGATATTTTTAACATAAAAGTATTTTAATTGTCGTTGTCAAAAGTGGAACTCAAAATTGGTGAGGTTTGTCTAGGTCTTGCAGGCGGATGATCAGGACATACTGAACCCCAGATTCCTACCCACCCCTTAAACCATTTTCCTTCCCAGAACCTTCCTCTTCTTTCTTTCCTTAAGAAAAAACCTCCACACAGCATCCCCAAAGATGTCATAGGCCCTGTGGGAAATTATTTTCCTCAGGACCTCCTGTGTGGAGCTCATGTAAAAAAAAAGATAATAGATAACTGGATAAGACTTTCACAGAACTTGAATAATAACTTTGATTTTATGAATTTTCTAAATTCTGTGAAAAAACCCACTCTAAAGAGTTAAGATGGGTTGTTTAAAAAAATTTGATGAATTCATCAAATATTTTCAAGTTAATTTTCACGTTCTGTGTAAGTTCTATTCAAGTTCTATTATTATATCGTTATAGGCTAGTTGCTGCATGAAACTGAAATAATTACAGAACTTTTATGAATTCAGTCTGAAATCGTAACATTTTTCTTTCTTTAAAAATTAAATCGCTCACCTAATTTTATATGGTGATGCACGGATAGATTAATGCAATGTCAAAATATAAGTTTAATTAATTGATCAAAAGTTCTTCCGGATCCCCTGTCAGCTTAAGTTAGGAGGAAGTTGGGAGGAAGTTGGGAGGAAGTGAAGGGAATGTAATCCCACTTAAGGTTTATTTACTGCCTTAAATGTCATCTGAAGTCTGCGGGAGATATTCAATTGAATTTCACTCTTTTGTAAGCAAGTTCGGAGTTAAGTCATTTAATCCGATCTGGATATATCTTTATTGAAAACCTTTTTTCGTCTCAACAGTATCACAAATTTATTCTGAAAAAAATGCTAAAATGGTGTGTAGAGCGAATTTTAAACATAAACGAAACGCTGATTTTGTATCTTATTCTTGAAGTTAACTCGTAAGCCAGCCTATCTAATTTTAAATTATGATACTTTTATTTATTTTTTTGATGTCCGTAGAGCTTTTACAAACATGATAAATATTTTCAAACACAAACATTTTCGATCAATATAAAGATGTCCGGCGGTAAAGTGCACAAACTTCGGTAGGTGATTCTACATGACGGTAAAAGTAAAAAAGATAAATAACTTTTTCGAAATTTCAACTTTTTTTTTCTGCACAAAAGTATTTTTCCATATTAATTTTTCCAAACAAAAAATTCAATTTTATACCGGAAAATTACCTTAAAACGTTGGAATTTCGAAAAAAAATTGTTTGTCTATGTGCACTTTATCCCCGGACACTCTGCATAGAAAAATCTACAGGTACATACAAAGGTAGGTAGAAAGATATTTAAATATAAGTAGATGTGCTATCTGCAGTTTTTACTAGGTGGGACTGCGCTTCCGGGAGTCTCCGATATTGTTTTCCAATTAACAAATAAACTAAATGAACAAATAATTAACGAATAAACTAAACCAAAGTTAAACTAAATGAACGAATTCCTTCCGTAATCAAACTATATTGTTAACCAATACTAATGCACATATTCAAAAAATCAACGAAATGAACAAATTCTTTTTCTATGCAAACTACTCTAATTAGAGCGTAGTCCGCCAACAGTTGCGCGGACAACATAGCATATCTCTTTTGTATTTGAATATCTTTAAGTAGGTCATTTAAAAAAAATTGATAATTCTAAAATTTGAAATATGAGATTGGCTATTATGACGGTTTGATAGTAGGGCGCAATGGCGTGATTGGTAAACGCACGTCCCGGATAGACGAGAGGTTCTGGTTTCGAGTCCCAGTTGCGACCATTATCTTTTTCTGTATTTCTGAGTCTTGTTCTCTTTCATATTTTCGTTAAGATTATTATTATTATGTTCTTCTTCAATGATATATTACATTGATGGAAATAACCTTTAAAAGTCATAAAAAGAGAGTTTTTCTTATAAAACATTAAATATCATTTCTTTTTTTTTTACAATAGCTCCACACAGGAGGCCCTAAGGAAAATAATTTCCCTCAGGACCTTTGTCATCTTAGAGGATGCTGTGTGAAAGGTCTTTTTAAAGAAGGGAAGGCTAGGAAGTTCTGGGAAGGAAAAGGTGTGAGGGGTGGGTAGGAATCTGGGGGTCAGTGTGTCCAGGAGTGACGGACGTATGAATCCGTCCCTCCAACTGTGGTGCAAGGCGATGGGTCTAGAAAGTCCGGCTGGAAAATTCATAAGGCCTTCCTCAATCATTTTCTCCCGGCCCGCCACGCAGCAGGTGGGCAGAGACATCCGCCGCTAAGACCTGGACAATCCTCACCCCATAAACCCGGGCACTAAACGTCACCAAACGTAGAGAACCACTTGGGGAACCACCCATGGCATAGGTGTTGGTGCAATGTTTATCCGATAAATGTTTCCCGGTGCGGAGGTACCCATACCCACCTCCCAAAATCTGTAGTAATTATAATCTCGCTAGCAGTATCAATTAATTACAGGGATAAAGAGACTTTGTTCCAAACGGACGAATTCCGGGGGGTAGTAAAATCCATTTGTCCGATCGGATGCTCAATCAAATAACCTTACATAAAGCATTTATATTTGGCCTGAATATGGACAATGACTAATAATTAATTGCAATAATAATTTAGGAATAAACTGGGAATTTCAATCAATTTTCAATTCAATTTTCGTCATCTGAATGTAAATACTGGACTGTAAAATTTTTTATATCGCGCTTTGCAGATTTTTTTTACATTGTATCCACACAGCAAGCCCTGAGAAAAAACATTTCCCTCAGGCCTTTGTCATTTTTTGGGATGCTGTGAGAAGGTTGCTGTGGAAAGGAAGGAGAGAAAGTTCTGGGAAGGAAAATGTTCTGAGGGGTGGGTGGCAATCTGGGGGTCGATGTGTCTAGGAGTAATGGACGAATGGATTCATCTCTTCCACTGCTATACAAGGCGATGGATTGAGAGAGTCCGCCTGGAGAGATCTACGATAGGTCTCCCTCAACCAAACTCTCCCGATCCGACCCGCCATGTAGTAGGTGGGCAAATGCATTGGCCGCTAAGACCTAGACAAACCTCACTCCATGAACCCTGGCACTCGTGCCATGTCACCAAACGTAGCGTACCACTTGGGGTGACCTACGGTAGAGGTGTTGGTTGTCCAATAAATGGTTCCCGGGGCGGCGGTACCCATACCCGCCTCAAAAATTGAATTAAATGAGTTGTTAGAATTTTTTGAAGTAAAAATTCTTTACTTGAGCTTGACTTGGGGAGTAAGCTGGTGAATGCGTGACGAGAGTGTTACGAAAAGTTGATCAGGTGAGGCGAACGGTCGGGCCTTTATGCACGCTTGACCTGGGGAGTAAGCTGGTGAATGCGTGACGAGAGCGTTACGAATACCTTGCGAACAGTCGGGCGAGGCGAACGGAAGTTGAGAGTGAATTATAAGTTAGTGAAGATTTACGTCAGTCGTGTGGTCTAAAGCACACTCGTTTTTTTTTAATAAACGATCTCCGATACAGTTTTCCTAAAATACGTATGAACATCTATTTACTATCTAACTTTAATTAGGTTAACTAACGAATGAACTTTTTTTTCCATAAAAAAATTATAGGTACATTTTTTTAAAGTCTGAAGCAAGGACGCCCCCTATTTTTCAAAAAGTTCGAAGATCACTGCTGGTTTTTCATACAATAATTTTTGTTCATTTTTTACTAACAAGAATATTAACAATCTTCAACAGCCAGGGGCATGAAATCATTCATTAAAAAGTTAGTTTTAATTGAAACAGATTTCAGAAAAGTTATTTTACTGAAGATATTTTTGCTTTAAAAGTATATTTTTTGTAATTTTTCTGATCTTTTGATGAAGTTAACAATCATAGTACCATGAAGCTCTCTTTCTCTGATTCAATTATATCGAAGGCTAGATTCGTAATTATTATTTCAAACATTGGTTGGGCCCAGTTCTCCAGTATTACAGGGAGCCAATAGAACGGATGTTTTTATGCTTGGACAGTAATCATTGAACTCTGGTAGTTGTCCGTCTACTTCCAAGTCTAATTGAAGTAAGCAACGGAATGTTTTCTCGAATAATCTAACATACATCTCGGGAGTATTTGGGGGCTCGATGAGATAATATGTTTGGTTTGAATTGTTTGGTGGCACCCGCTTACGTCGAGCAAGACGGTAAAAAAATTATCTATAAAAAGCGTTATAATCCGATCGTCATCTTGCGAGATCCGCGATTATATTATCATTAAATATAATTAATCCGATCGTCTTTTCCTGTCGAAGGTTGACCATCATCAGAGCAGAAAACACTCCCTTACCAATTATATAGATAAGAAGCCTTGAGGCGAGGTGCCATTCTTTTCTACCTTTTTTTAAACAAAACCTCACAAAAGTCCTCCAGCTGCTCCCGTCTGGAGTCAGTGAGACTATGGCATCTCCAATTGGGGTATATTGTGAAATGAAGGTAGTGATGAGGTAAAGGAGTTGGGAAGAGGAAGATGGGGAAGTACCTGGCTACTCAGATCTGGTCACCAAATAAGCTAAAGCCATTTCAAGCAACGTTTCAATTCTGAATAGTGGCCCTACACCCGAGCGATATTGAGAGTATCTTTCTATCTGGAATTAATTGTTAAATAACACAAATTAATCAATAAAAATTTATTTATAAAATAAATTATGAACTTCAAAATTATTTCATGTCTGTCTGTTGAGGATATTATTTTGTAACGTCATAACGTTAGTATTCACATTTAAAAGGCAACAATATTCTGGGACAATGCTCAATACTTACTTCAATTTACAACACCATAAGTTAAAAAATCTATTGAATAAATACCAAATTATGTTGATCAGTATTTAAGTGAAGCAAATTCCTGATAATAATGGGTCAGGATTAAAATGCAAATAATTTATCTAATTAAAACATTGTGATTATTTTTTCCCGTCACAGCGGTGTTATCATTATAAGCGGGCACGTTATAGCCGTGTTTGACTGTAAATTGATTTAAAATTATTAAATGAACATACTGGGAAATTGAAAATATTTTGAGTGACACAATTGTGTAAGTTTTCTTACACGTATAGCCTTGACACGTCAAAGTTGGCAAGTCCATAGAAATGCCTGAATAAGACTTGTTTTCTCCCAAAAGGTTTTTTTTGTTTTCTTTACATCGAGACATTTCATCACGTTCGCTTTAATAAATTTGTCACATTACACAAGATGACATAAGAATTTGGTTAACTCGGTCACATATTTCTTCTTTATACTTAATAAAATCCTTGAGCAAAAAATAAAACGGGTCTGCTTCCAACCATAATTTGACACAATAATGTGAGAATGTTGCCACAATAAAAATATAAGTGAACCTGAAAATAGCAGATAAATAATAAATCAGGAAATATTTTTAATCTGACAGCGTTGACTGGAAGAAGTGATATTTTATCTCCGTTATATTTCAGCAACGTGTTTCATGGCATTATTATAAAGGTGCCTGAAAATGTTTGGCTTGCCACGTAGTCACCTTTCAATCTGTGATGATTTCGTTATTTTTCTCCTCGAAATTAATTGCTAAGCTTGGGCATTTTTTTCCCATAATATAACCAATACGTGTGGAAAATATATAGGACACTATTACGTTTTAATGATCTCTATATAAATATCGTAAGTACGGTAATCTTTTTTTCATATTACGTTTTACTAAAAATTTACTTTAACAATTAAAATGCTTCTCCATGTCGTTCATTATAATGATGTATAAACTGGTAAAATATATTTTTTAAATATTTTACGATAATTAACTGTTTTTTAAAATGAAAATCTCTGTATGAATTTACTGAAAATTACTTGTACAATAATGATGAAAGATTAAACTTTATCATGATGCGAAGCAATAATTGCTCATTTTTATTTTTTAAAGTGAATCAACAAAAGAGTGAGCAATTATCGGAACTTACGAGTAGAACGTTAAGTTGTCTTGAAGTTTGAACTTTTCTTTATTTTATGCGAAGATAAAAATTCGTGAAATATAGAAATTAAGGGCCCGCAACCCGAATTTCTACCGATTTCTTACATATCTCCCTTAAACACATTAAGTTTTAAAGCTCTTAAAAAAATATATATTATTCTTGAAGATAATATCTAGACTTTGCCCGCGCCGAAACGCAAATTATATAAAATTCCCTCGATAGAAAAAATCGCAAAGTATGCACCAAAAATTATTATTAACACGTTTGTTTCAGTTGTTTTACAAGTTATATGTATGAAAAAATTCAAAATGTTTCATAAAAATCCTGTTTAAGATAATTGCCGCGAGATTTTTGCTCTATTTTTAACGAGTTGTGTTTTATTAAACATTTTCGCATCCATTTTGTCGCTGTAAATGTTAGCGCTCTCCTCTAACATTCGTAATTTCATATCTCTCCATTTTCTTCTTTTCGAGCCCGATTGCGGAGCCTTAAGATTTTTCAATTCTTTAACTTTTTTTCCATTCAAAATCTTCGATTCTTACGTTCACAAAGCAAAAATGTACGGCATTCACGAGCACACAATTTTAGCAGGTTATTAAAAATTCTGACATCAAAGTTCGGCTGTGCTAATTTTTTTCACTCAATCGAGCGGGATACCTATTTTAAAAAATTCTAAAGACATTATTTAATATCCTCGTATTTATTTTAATCCAACGGTCCGTAAACCATCTGTTGAGTTCAGATTCTTCACAACATTAAACTGAACTTCTCAGATGGAAAACTTACTAACTTCAAAGCAATGTGTAATTATGCAAGCAAGTAATTGTTAAAATTCCGGCAAAAGCTTCAAACTTAAGACAATTTTGTGATGAACTTTGTTAAACATAAAACATTATAACTACCTCCCTTTAAATATTCTTAATTACATTGTTACTCAGATAGCATACTCATAACGTGATCAATTTTATAGCGGAAATTTAAGTCTTGAATTAATCTTGATAATTCAAATACCGATAGTATCCTAAAATACCGTAGAAAGGTACAAATTATTCATCCATTTGTGACTCGACTCTCCTTTGCATGCCCTATAACATAATATTCTAGTATAACAAAATTGTGAGCTACTACTACTGTCTTGCAAAAAGATTTTTTTTTTTAATTTACTTCTAATTATAAAACGGTGGTAAGTTTTCATAATATTGACGATTGAAATACTTTTTTTTTACTTTTTAAAAAGAAAGATAAACATTCCCGGGTTACGAATAACCCAACAATATTTGAAAATCTCCTACTACCACCACAGAAAGACGAAAATGTTGCTTGTGTTGTGATGGAAGACTTAGCCAGCCGAGGAATCGAACACGCGACGCCCGGATGGGATCCAAGCGCTATGCCCACTCAACCACTGACAGGTCGAATGTAAATGAAAGTTTATTAATTTAAATTCCATGAAATTTAGGTTATGTTATTCTTGTTCAATTTAACCACACATTTGAAATTGTTATTTTTAAAGTGAATTCAACAAAAGTGAACTTGTTGTTTTGAAAATTGGTGGGAAAATATTGTTTTTGCGAAAAACTCTGCTGGTTAGAGTAATGGGCTGCGGAAATAATGTAATTGGTGTTATTTGAGGTAATGAATAGTGCAGAAAGAAAATAAGTGGATTTATTATTTTAATCAGGGGAAACACGTTTAACAAACAAAATGTATTTACTTAGTATTTATTGTACAGGTATTTACAAAGCATGCGAGTTGCAATGTTTTATAAATCATAATTTTAATTTATATTAATATGAACAGCATCATTTTGGTACACAACTCTGCTTTCAAGTAGAAATATTTTAAGGCTACTGTAATTAGAATATCAAATTGTTTGTTTCGAGTCCATGTGGGCCGATATAATGTTGACTATTCGCTGAAAATATACCTTACTTAAGCATTATTACGCTACTTAAAAAAATCATTTTACTTTAGTAGGCACATTTCTAAAAAATAAATTTACTGTTTTTATCAATTTTAATTTTAACAGAATACTTCGAAAGACATTTTTTTTTTGCTTTTCAATTTTAGTTGTATTTTTATAAGAGTATTTTTCAAAAGGTCAGAGAGCGTTTCTTCAAAAATGTTAATGTTCTAACTTAGAAAAATACTGAATGAAGTTAAAATTTCTTCATAAATTATTTCAGTTCTTCTTCCCGTTCCGCTGATGCATATAACGTTTTCGGTAGTAATAAAAATGGGTTAGTGTAATTTTTTGAAAAACAAAACACATAAATTTAACGAAAATAAACTAACGCGTTTGTTGGTCGACTACAAATAATGTTTCTAAAGTGGAAGATGCTGTCAGTATCGCTCTGGTAAATAGCCACCATTTATAGTCGAAATGTTACTTGATGGCTTCAAATATTAGTCTTTAAATGTTTGGTGACCAGACCAGAATGGTTAGGCACTTCCCCGCCTTCCTCCTTCCAAATATCTCGTTCCTCTCTCCACTTTTTTTACATTAGTTTAAGATGAATATATACGTGAAATCCCATTTAGATACAATTTTGATTAATCTTTACGACGAATCGGCTTACAGTATGAACATCAAAAATATGCTACGGATAAATCGAGGCTATTACTAGCTTTTCTATGTATTGAAATTACAATAAAATTGTTATTTACGTAACAAAAAATATAAGCGTAAACCACCAAAAAAAATGTATAACTATGAAGTAATACAAGAAATAATTTTTTTTAAATACCCCTTTATGGCTAAGACTATTTTTGAGGTTTTCCACGTTCTAACTTTTTTCGTTCTTATAAAATTATGCACAAAATAATTAAAAACCACCTTTTCGCTTACTAGCCTCGTGCAAAAAGACGCTCGATTTTAAAATTTTGCAGGCATGAGATTTGAAATATTTCTAGCGTTTATATTCCTCTTAAGAGGAGACGCTGAGGAAAAAATCCCCTGTCATAATTGGGGATGCGTTGTGGAGGGTATTTTAAGGAATGTAAGAAGATGAAGTTCTAGGAAGGCGAAAAGCATGAAGGATATGTAGGAATCTGGGGGTCAGAGTGTCCAGGAATGACGGACATGAATTTATGCATCTACTCCCTCACTGCGGTGCAAGGCGATGTTCAGAGAGAGTCCTGCTGAAAACTTCCTCAACCAGTCTCTACCGATCCGACCTGCCACAGAGTTGGTGAGCAGATGTATCCGCCGCCAAAATCCGGACAAATCTCACCCCATGAAACCGGTCACCCCTGCTAAGTCACCAAACGTAGCGAACCGCTTGAGACGACCAATGGCAGGGGTGTTGATTATCTAATAAACGGTTACTGGGGGGCTTCTTCTTCTTCTTTCGTATGGTGGGGGGTCAGAGGGGGACATCTAGGTCTGCGAGCCAGTCTAGGGCCTCAGGCGTTGCCCTGTGGACCTCATAAATCCCGCCGGGGAATGAATGGAGCGGGCATTCGTTGACCACATGTTCGGTGGTCTGCACCGCACCGCATTGACACGTCGCCGACTCTTTAAGGCCCCATCTATGCATCATTTGCGCACAACGGCTATGGGAGCACCTTATTCTATTGATGGCAGTCCAGAGTTTGCGAGGCAATGAGAACCCAGGCTGTCTCTCAGTGGGGTCTTGCACGAGATCGGCGTTTTTGACGTTGGCTGATTGCCACTCAAGCTCCCACCTATCTTCTGGGGTGAGAGGTGTTCGAAGGAGTCTTTCTCCTTCCGTCCAGAAGGGTTTTCGAGACTTTAAGCGGCATGCCGGGTGAGAAACGACATCATCGTGCAAGGGTATTTCGCTTTTTTGCAGCGCCTTCTTGTATTCCCTCAGTGTTGCAATCTCTCGCCTGATATTTGGCGGGGTTATATTTGCAAGTACGGGGAGCCAAGGAAGAGGAGTCGATTTTAAGGTTCCGCTGATGGTTCGCATTGTGGCATTAAGCTGAACGTCGACCATGGAAGTGTGGGCGCTTCTGGCCCATACTGGAGCACAGTATTCAGCTGCTGAGAAAACCAGGGCAATGGATGCCGTTCTGAGCGTGTTGGCGTCGCATCCCCAGCTAGTACCAGCCAGCTTATTGACTAAGTTTAGTCAATAAGCTGTTAATATTAAGAGGGCCTCCGACTACGAATAATTATGCCGCCACATAAGGGGCCGAAGACCGAAAGGTCTCCCGGCCAAGGGGAAACATTAAATATCGGGGAACAATTGAAAATATTGTCCCTGAATATTGAGGGAACATCTCTCTCAAAGGTGGACTGGGGGGCGGTACCAATTCTCACCTCCCAAATTGAAAACTAGCCTCAGCCTCACGAGATACCCCAATCGGTTTCGTCTAGGTCTATTACATACTACTTGGGGCAGTTGAAACTCTTGTGAGGTATTCACAATAAAATAATAACAAGTTATTAAGAAAACTACTCAAAATAGAAACGTGAAAAACAATGTGAGACATTTATAAATCCTGGTTCCTGGCGCATTGCATTCAATAATGTATTCAATCAATAACAAGAAGTAAAATCCTACAAATATAATTATAGTATTTATCTTCAATATCAATATTATAATTCACAAGGATGCACAAGGATGCAAAGTTTGCGGAGTACGCCGCTTTGAACACGACACTCAGACCAAATTTCTGGTCGATAGTTGACAGCGATTAAATTTGGGAGGTGGTATGGGTACCGCTGCCCCGGGAACCAATTATTGGACAACCCCTGCCACAGGTCACCCCAAGTGGTTCGCTACGTTTGGTGACTTAGCAGAGGTGCCCGGGTTCATGGGGTGAGGTTTGTCTTGGTTTTGGCGGCGGATACGTTTGCCCAACCACTGCATGGCGGGCTGGATCGAAGGAGACTGATTGAAGGAAGCCTTTTGACCTCTTCAGCCGGAATCTCCCAACCCTTTGCCTTGCACCGTGGTGTGAGGAATAGATTCATACGTCCGTCACTCCTGGCCTCACTGACCCCCAGATTCCTACACACCCTTCATACTTTTTCCTTCCCATATCTTCTTCTCCTTCCTTTCCCTTAAAAAACCCTCCACACAGCATCCTCAAAGATGACATAGGCCCCTAGGGAAATTGTTTTTCTCGGTGCCTCCTGTGTGGAGTTAAAAAAAAATGTACGATAATGTAATGATGTAGACAAAGCGATTTGTTTTAATTCAACATTATTAATCGTTTGTTATTAATTATGAATTGTTTTTTATTGACGTGAATACCATCTAAGTCAAGAGCCAATCGTTAAAAGTTATAACCCAATTATGAAAACGTATTACAAAGGGTTTGGAAACATTATTATATTAGATTTAAAAAATAATAAATGGAGTTCTTCGAGTTACGCAGTAACAATGTTAGTACATTGCGTGGTAAGAATGAATTCATTAGAGACTTCCCCTTTAGGAGACTATGCAAGGGAGAATTATTAATGTCTTCATCACGAGCACCGAAAATATATATTTTTAGAAGTATAAATAATCCACACCAATTTGAAAGAAAACTGATGTTTCCAAATTTAAATAAAAGATCCTGAACTTGACCTAAGGGGGCCCATCAAATTGCTAATTTGCTCAAGAAATAAAGTATTAGAAAAAGTTTAATCAATTCGAGAAGAATTAAGAAAAAAGTATGTGTTTTTAATGCTGGCAAAATAAAATCAACCAAATTGCCTACTTATATTAAAACTAAGTTTCATGTGGAAAAAGTTTTTCGGAAGTTTTTTCATAATATCACCGTTGTATAAAATCTGGTAGTTTCATTTGTTTGCACCCAAAAAAAGAGAATTTAAAGAAGATTTACTGCTACACGACCTATTATATCGTGAAAGGTTTTTAATTTTTGGTTTCAACGCTCTGTTTTTTACGTTTGTACTTGCAGTTTCACGCCTGCTTTAAAACCTATTCAGTTAATTTTTGAACATGAAATTTCATACGCATTTTCATGTCGTGAAAATGACAACATTGTCAATATTACTGATTAAATTATGCGTTACCCAGTTTTAGTCGAAATAAAAGTTCATTGAAGAAGAAGTTAACATAAATAATCTAAACGAAAATATGAAAAAGAACAAGGCACAGAAAAATAAAAATATAATGGTCGCTACTAGGACTCGAACCCAAAACCTCTCGTCTTCTGCGACAAACGCCTTCACCGGTAGCCGCATTGGTAAAGGCTTTCGTCCTGGTAAGACAGTAGGTTCAAGTCCCAGTTACGAAAATTAACTTTTTATTTTTCTGTCTCTGATTTTTTCACCAGATTTAAATGTCCGGGTTAAATTTTCCCCAAAAAAAAAAAAAAAAAAAAGGAAAAAAGAAGGAAAAACTAAACCCTTTCACACACTTCCCCAAATGATCATCTAGTCAACCCACGCTATGCAATTGCACTATATAAGTATTATAAATACAAGAACAACATGTCAACCTACTAGAGACCAAATGGGAATATAATTCACCGACTCCAGATATTTTCATATCAGAGGGTTCGGCTCTGTGGCATTTCTAATTGAACCTATAAATCCTACCGATCCCTCAATATAAATATTTAAAAAATCCTTTGTAATCCTACATGTATTTAAAATGACTGATTTTTGCATTTTTATATACAAATTCTTTGACAAATCTAATATGCTTAAATTTTTAATCAGATTCCTAGGTATTATGCCAGTGGCCGAAATAACAAATGGCAATATTTTTATAGTCCGAGAATGCCAAATTCTTTTAATCTCATTTCCTAAATCTGTGTATTCTCTTATTTTTTCAGAAATAGTTTTTTGAATATTACAGGAATTTGGAATAGCTACATCAATGATATAAGTTATTTTTTTAATTTTGTCATGTAAAACTATATCAGGTCTATAATGACTAATTGTTCTGTCTGTTAGTATAGTTTTATCATAATATATTTTATAAAATTCATTTTCTAAAAATGAATTTGGTTCATATTCATAATATGGTACTATATTACGGCAGTCAATCAAGTTATGTTTAATTACCAAACTTTGGTGAATTATTTTTAAAACCTGATTGTGCCTAAATGTATACTCGGAAGGCGCTAATATAGAACATCCCGATATAATATGTTCTATAGTTTCGGGAAAAGCCAAACATTTTCTACATAAATCATCAATTTGATTTATATCTTTGATTATATGCTTTCTATAATTTTTAGTATTAATGACTCTATCTTGAATGGCAAGCATAAATCCTTCTATTTCTGCGCTCAACTCTCCAATACTCAACCATTTTTTGACGAAAGTTTGTCAACATACGTTTGGTTGAGATAATTGAAGTGTTTTGCGTGAATAATTTTATTTGACCAGGAATCTAATAATTCCTGGTTAGTATTTATAAGAATGTTGGCATTCTCGTCATATAAATTTAAAGGTGTAATATTTCTATCTGCCTTGCAAATTATTTTGTGCATTTCTGAGCTATTAGCTTTCCTATGGAAAAAATTTCTAAGCATTTCTACCTGATTGTGTTTCAAAGATGTTATTTTGACTACACCTCTACCTCCTAAATTTCTAGGTAAATTAATTCGTTCTATAGCTGAATTTGGATGATGGCAATTAAATTTTGTTAACGTAGTTCTAATCAATCGTTCTAAACTATCTAAATCTATATTGGACCATTTAATTATGCCAAATGAGTACGTTAGTAGAGGTATTGCCCAAGTATTTATTGCTTTTACTAAATTTTTAGCAGATAGATTGCATTTTAAAATTTTTCTGATCCTAGTTTGAAATTTAATCCTAATATCATTTTTAATACTGGTGTGATCTAATCTATTCGATTGCGGGTATCCTAAATATTTATAAACCTCATCCCCTTTCATACTTTGAATTTTGAAATTTCTAAATATACCCTCGTCTCCATCTACAATTTTGCCATTCTCTGTATGGATAGTTTTACATTTATCTAAACCAAAAGTCATTTTAATATCATCTGAAAAAATTTTAACTACCTTAATCATTTTCTCTAAATTTGATTCAGAATTTGAAAATAATTTTATATCATCCATATATAATAGATGTGAAACTATACTACTCTCTCTTGTATTACCCTTAATTTTTATTCCAAACTTGCTTTTAATTAACATTTTAGAAAGGGGATTCAATGCTAAGCAAAACCAAAGAGGGCTCAATGAGTCTCCTTGAAAATCAGAAATCAAAAATCAAAATCTTCATTATCATTATCATTTCGTTTAGATTATTATTAGTGTTATCTTCTTCTTCAACGGTGTATTTTATTGATGGGAATAACCTTCAAAAGTTATAAAAAGAGAGTTGTCCTAATTCAAATTGAAATAATAGTTTTTTAACCTTTCATTTCCAGACCATAGTCCCAGAAGTGAAACAAAATGGTTCTTATTTTTTCAGTCTAAATTTCAATCAATTACCAAAACTGGATATTTCAAAACCCTACAGCTTGTGATAGATATATCACTTAGAGCTAATAGTAGTTGTTATAACCTAGAATTGTAAGACAAAAGACTGTGTATTTTGCTGTCAGAACTTACCATTCGACAGATTTTTGGCGCTTCAGATATATAAACAAATTTCGACTGTATAAACGACATTTGAGAGTTCGAAAGTAGATAAAATTGATACCCCTAGTAAAACAACTTTGAAAAAAGCTTCTTTTCGTGCATAAAATTTTTGGTTGGTACACCGTGTTCCGCTTCCTCCTTTAGCCAAAGTTTTTAGACGGCGCGGCGTTGCATTCGTCTGTCATAAGGGTAGCTGTGCAACACGGCAAAATAACCCAAAAAAATATTATAATACTTTTGACTGTGATAAACTCAAATCATATCACCTCAGTATTCTGTTTGTCACGTAGCTTTTGCAGCTTTTTTTCATTATAGAATTAACACAAATCTCTTAGAGTAAAATAATAAACCCGCATAGTCTTTGCGCAAGATTTTCATTTCGTATTATATTAACGGCGTCCTTATTTACACCGAGAATGTTCGTAGATTGAATGCAATTACTCGCTGCACTTTATGGCCATTAAAAGTGTAAAGCGATACGCCATGCGATAAGCTTCAAAGCTTAATGCGATCAACTTCGCTGCAACCTGTTGACATTATATTTAATGTCTCAGAGAGAATAAAAAAATAAATTAATTGAAATGAAAATACTTACAAACCCTGACACGGGAATTAAAAAAATAATTTAACTTTTTGTTGTTTTGAACTACCTTTGTTTCTTGGTGGGTAGAGTAAGTAAGGATTTGTTTTATGGTCTATATTGTTACAAATAATTACCCATCTGGTCACCAATATAATATTGTTATTTCTTAATTTCTGCATATAATATTTTAGTGTTTTGGACGCAGTGTTTTTGTATTTTAGTGATTTGTGTGTAAATGCATCACTCAAATTTATGAATGTTAACCTCAATACAGGCTGCTAGTCCTAGTGAGGTTAATATTTTTGTATGTAAATAAAAATAAGAACACATGTATGGTGAGAAATTATAAATAAATAAATTGAAACAAAAATTTTAAAAAGCTTTCTTCACT
This sequence comes from Limnephilus marmoratus, assembly GCA_917880885.1. NCBI lineage: Eukaryota > Metazoa > Arthropoda > Insecta > Trichoptera > Limnephilidae > Limnephilus > Limnephilus marmoratus. The sequence goes on along the minus strand of OU862919.1, from coordinate 20,314,418 downwards.
GACGAATGAAAAAAAAGCATTTTGTCACCCCAGGCCTCATCATAACTCTTCGAGAAGTTTGACTTTTTCCAAATACGCCTTCCCCTCTTCCGGTATTCTGCTTTCCCCAACCAATTCTTATCCTCAATAATACTATTTTGGTGGTTTTTACCTTCGATCTACAACTTTATTGTAAAGTTTTTGATACAAAAATTCCTTAATCATCATTACATAGTATAAAATGAAGTCACTCAAAATGTATGTGCGCATAGATCTTTTAAACTACACAACGGATTTTCATGCGGTTTTCACCAATAGATAGAGTAATTCAAGAGGGAGGTTTATATGTATAATACATGCTTATTATAGTAGAGAAAAGCCGAGAAATTCAAATATTCAATTCAGGTAGCGGGCAGCGGGCAGCTGGCAAGCGGGTAGTGTGGATTTTATAAAGGTCGGGTAATGGCGTTGTGTTTCGTTAGCCACAGCAACGTATGGCCGGGTCTGCTAGTTTAACATAAAAGTAAACCTTTAGGCTAGTTTGTTCGGTTTTCGCAATAACTCTTGGTCTCTTGGTCTCATAGAAATCGTTGGGTCTATCTCGCTATAATAGTTAGAAATATTATCTAAACTATGTTAGAATGAGAAATCATCATTATCATCACTCTTGGTTCTACAACCCCTGGTAGGTCTTGACCTCCTCAAGAGTCTTCCTATAGGTACTCATCTCGGTTTTGTGCCAGCTTTCTCCAGTTCAGAAGCTCCAAAGTAGATATATCTTTGAGGACGTTGACGCTCCATCATAATCTTGGTCTTCCCAGGCTCCTTCGCACTATCGGTCTTTAGTTCAGCAGAGACTTCGGTGCTTGATGCTCGGTCATTCCCTCTACATGATCCAGCCACCTAAGTCAGTGGCTATCGGTGGGGATCGATTAAACCGACCAGTTTAATAAATAATTTTTGTGACGTTTAGATCCTTAAACAGAGTTATAGCTCATTTTTGTAACGTCTGCGACAAAATCTATTTCTAAAACCGGTCCAAAGATACGCCTCAAAATTTTCCTGTCAAAAACGTCCAGTGCTCGCTCATTCCACTTAGTCAGTACCCGAGTCTCAGCTGCGTATGAGAGTACAGGTCTGATAAGTGTTTTGTACATTAATATGTCGGTGTTTCTGGACAGCAGTCTGGATTTTATTTGGTTTTGTAGGCGGAAATAACAGCGGTTTGCGTTCACTATGCGCTTCAGGATCTCCTCTGTGGTATTATTGTCGTTTGTTATCAGAGAGCCTAGGTATGTGAATCTTGGTACCGTTTCAAAACGTTAGAAAGAGAAAACACCACGGTTTATATTTATATCTAAAAAATAACCACAAAACATTTAAAATGTACATCTTATTTGATCCAAAATTTTCCGCCATCATTTAAAAAAAAATTAAGAAACTTTAAGAATTTTATAACAATTATTTTTACATGAAACGACAAAAAGCGAGTTACCGATAACGTTTATAATACATTTGCCTCATAAAATATGTATCCTTTTTTTTCGTTACCAGTAATTTTAGTTATAAAAAAACGTAAGGTAAGCCATTTTTAAAACTTTTTTATATATGCATACCAAAATTTTATATTTCAAAAATGATGTACCTAAGTAATTATTTAGAATTATAAAATTATTTTTTTTTACATAGTTTTTAGTTTTCGGATGCGTTCAGAAATACTCCATTTTTTTGGATTTAACCGAAATAATTTGACCTTCCGACAGAATAGCCTCGAGGCTCGGTTGGGTGGTTAAAATAAGAAATTTGATCTTAGTAGTAATATACAAATGAAGTATAACATGAATTGAGACATCATTTGCATATCTCTTGAAAACGTTGAAGTTTACGGTGAAGATATCAAGAGACATGCTGTTTAGCAGCACGGTACTCCATGAACCAAATCGTCTCTTCTAGCATGTGATATGAATAGCAGATCGCGGTGCCGCCTCTAGCTGTAGTTATTTTGTATAAAAAACTCATAGCGTTCCAGGAGTTATATGTAGACTAAATCAAATTGTGCATAATTTTATACGCTGTGCAGCCTAAATGCAGGCAAATCCATTTGAATGCGAATAGATACATAGGTTGATAAAACACACGGTCATTGGGCTATTGAAACAAATGCAGCTAGTTACGTAATAATTATATAACGCTAGTCGTTCTCCGGGTTGTTAAGCTGGTTGAGTTATCACATTATATTCATTGTACGGCTAGTCGGGACAATGAAAATTCCCTCACAATAGCATAGCACTACGATTTCAACCAAACCATATTTACATTTAATTTACTAGTCAATTTCTGACATTCGTAATCTGCGGGCAATGAATGGCCTCCGTGGTCAAGGGGTAAAGCTCTTGACTAGCAAGCCGAAGGTCGCGGGTTCAAATCTAAATTAAAATAATGTATAGTATACCAGCAGACCTGGTCACACGTTGCTGTGGCTAACGAAACACAACGCCATTACCCGACCTTTATAAAACCCTCACTACCCGCTTGCCAGCTGCCCGCTGCCTGAATTGAATATTTGAATTTATCGGCTTTTCTCTACTATAATAAACATGTATTATACATATAAACCTCCCCCTTGAATTACTCTACCTATTGGTGAAAACCGTATGAAAATCCGTTGCGTAGTTTAAAAGATCTATGCGCACATACATTTTGAGCGACTTCATTTTATACTATGTAATGATAATGATGATGATTGGCGGCACGTTCCAGATAGGAAGATACTCACAGTACCGACTTGGTGTAAGACCACCATTCAGAAATGAAACGTTACTTGAAATGGCTTTAGCCGTGTTTGGTGACCAGATCTGAATAGCCAGGTAACCTCTTCTTCATATCCTTCCCCTCCCCAATACCTTCAGCCACACATACCCCATTTTGGCATGCCATAGTATCACTGACTCCAGAAGTTTGGGAGCAGTAGCAGTAGCATTAATATATGTATATATATTTATGGAAAAACGATATTTCTAAAAATAAAATAATTCAAAACCTTTTTAGTCATTTGCATTGATTGTTCGTTACTCTTTATGAAATTGATCGACAGTTTCAAATAAATACTGTTATTATTTCCTGAACTGATAAACATTTTCATTGGTCTGACGAAATCAGTCTCTTTCCAATCGATATAGATACATTTCTAGGGATTTTCGGTTCAGTAGTAAAAATTAGTATTAAAAAGTGATTTTTTATAACTCTAATTTCTCTCTTTTATTTCTCTATTTTATAACTCTGGACAAAAGACAGAATTACGATATTTTTTTTTAAATTTTATTGATTTTACAGAAATTCTCAGGCGGGCTAGAGCAGATAGAGAACTGCTTACATTAATAAAATCAGGAAAATTTCATAACTGGGTCATACACTTCGAGGGGAGAAGTATCACTTGCTCCATTTTATATTGAAACGCAAGATAGAGGGTTGCCGAGGGCCTGGTAGGAGACAAATGTCTTGACTGCGAAATATACGAAAGTGGACGGCATTAGAAGTGTGGAGAAGCTATTCCGGGCAGCGTAAGACAGAGATACATTTTCAAGAGTGATCGCCAATGTCGGGGGGACCTGATAGGGCACACAAAGAAGAATAAAAAATTAGATTTGGAGTGTAGGGCGAATGAATGAAGAAATGAGTGTAAGAATACTCAAGACTGAGTAGATTGGCAGTCCGTCATCTCTGCTTACCCCTCCTATGGAGAAATAGCGTGCTGGTAATTTAGTTATTAAATTTGAAAGTTTTGTATCGTTAAGGACTAATAAAATTCAACAATTGGACTTTCTGGGTTGCATTTTCGCTACACGTGGCAAGTGGGTTAAATAAATTCGACCAATAACTAAATTACTTCTTCGAAGTTAAATCACCTGCAACAATTTTGAAAAAGTTTTACCATCAATGGGCATAATTTTTTTTCTATGCGGCGCTTAGTTTTCATTTCAAATTTATATTGCATTTTGAAATATGTTTTGGACTAACTAACTAACCATCACGCCGTTTCCCCGCAGGGGTAGGCAGAGAGGACGGACCGCCAAACATCCCGGCCTTGGCACACATTCCTTGCCTCGTTTACATTCATACAACGTCTCATACATTCTCTTCTATTATTCTGACTCTTGACATGGCCCGACTCAAGTATCTGATTCACTTGGTCGTGCCATGTCTTTCTTGGGCGTCCTCGACTTCTTCTACCATTCACATTTGCGTCATATATTCTCCTTACACTCCTTACCTCATTCATTCGCTCTAAATGCCCAAACCATCGGAGCGTTCCTTTCTTGATCTTACTCATTACGCTTACATCAGCCTTGCATTCTTTGCGGATTTCCACATTTCTCACGCGATCATACATGGTTTTACCACACATACGCCTCAGGGATCTCATTTCTACAGCGTTCAGTCTACTTTCATTCTTCCTCTGCCAGCTCCATGCCTCACTGCCATACATCAGGGTAGGTACCAGTACTCCATTATGGACGGCTAGTTTCGCGTCTTTGGACAGTTGTTTGTTGGTGCCAACGGCGTTCAGTCCTCCATTAATAGAGTTACCAGCATTCACCCTTCTTTCAATATCTCTATCAGCCTTCCCATCTCTCGTAAACATACTTCCCAAATAAACAAACTCATCCACCTGCTCCAAGTATTCATCATTCACAACTATATTGCATACTGATTTCGTACTCTCTCTTTCAAACACCATGACTTTAGACTTACTTACATTCATCATTAACTCATTCTTCATACATACTTCGTTCATCCTTGACACGAGAGACTGTAGATCTTCCATACTGTTAGATATCAGCACCGCATCATCAGCATACAACAAGCAACATACTTCCAGATTACTCAATTTCGCGCCCAATCCCATCTCTTTCAATTCTTGCATGCAATTATCCATATATAGATTGAATAACCACGGCGACATTAAGCAGCCTTGTTTAACACCTTTTGTGATGTCAAACCACCCCGTAAAATCGCCGTTCACCCTAACACATGCAACGCTTCCCTCATACAGAGACGCAATTGCCTGTATGAGATACTTATTCACTCCATACATGGACAATACCTTCCATAGCTTTTTCCTATCAACTCGGTCGTATGCTTTTTGTAGATCTACAAAGGCACAGAAGAGTTTCTGTTTTTTTGCAAGAAACTTCTCAGTGAGCATACGCAAGGAGAAAATTACGTTTTGGAAACTAATGGATATGTTGACTAGGTATTGATTTGAAAATTCTTTAACATAATAAAGAAGCATTTATATGTATTTTTTAATCCTAGCTATTCTAACATGATAAATATACCCATCGATTCACAACTGTTCGGCTATCATAAAATTGTTTGCGTTAAGACTAAACTTGGAAACCACTGGTAAATTAGATATGACATCTCTTCCTTATTCAGTAAATGACAATACCCAAATTCAAGGAAATGTCCAATAAACCATTACAATATTTCCCAACTTCCAGGTAACAGTTATTAGGTAAATTAATACGATGTAACTAACGTCTTCATACAACAATGCTATCAACAACAGGCTCGTGTAACAATGTCTTGCTTGGTCATGGACATATTCGACATCTTCAAATTACTTCAACGGAGGCTTCTGTCGTAATATCTTAAAATTGTTTACGATTCGGGCACGTCTTGGCGGAATTCAATTTTCCAAGAGATAACGTGAAAATCAAGAACAGAACACAAAATACCTAAGTTACCTAACGTGGGACGTGTCAATTTGAATTTCGACCGTAATCAACGAACAATAGGCGTATTTATTCAAAGAAAGTCCTACGCGCCGTCAAAACAAATCACTTAACATCTTCATTTCTATGTAGTTGACGTGATTAAGTTTATTAATTTTGTTTCTTGTACGATTCTCTGGTCTTTTTTTAAAGTAACTGATTGAATTTTATCCAATCTTATTCATTATCTAATTTACTTTCACAATTTTTATTGCTTAGATTTATTTGAAGCGTTCGTAAAATTCACCCCTGAAATTTTTCCGATTCATTGATTTTACTTTAAAAGGTTTTCTCCCTAATTTGATTACTTTCCAATATATGAGCTCTCGATTTTCTATTAATTGAATTAACGGAAATAAATTTTTCGCAATCCTAATAACATATTTTTAAAATTTCTTTAATTTTATTTTATATCCACTTTTAAAATAAATTACACAAAATATTGAACAAAAATTGATCTCCTTTCTCAACTTGTTCCCTCTTCTACATAAGGTTAGCTTCTCCTATCAACAGGTGAATCTTTTTTCCTGGTGGCTGCAACCAAATACATATATATATATTGACCGCGACGGATTCGATCCTACAATAAAGAAGAACACGAGAAATGCCATGTTGGCGTGATTCGTAATCCAAAATTCTGATCATTATTTGCTTAAATTTTGAATTTCGATCAAATGGAATGGTGATATATTTATGAAGTCAGGCAGCATTCGTAAACTGAAAACTGGTTGGCAACTCACGGCTTTACGATTTCGGTAATTATATCAGCTTGTTTAACAAAAACATAATTTATTAATAACTAGCTGGTACCCGGCATGCGTTGCCATGCCATTTAATAAAGAAATTGTTTCTCCCTGCGCGTCCTTTCCTATTCGTCCCGTTCCCCTTCCGCCTCTTGTGTCCTCTTCCCCTCTCGCATTCCCACACCGCCTCCTCCACCTTCCCTTTTCCCACTCCATTCGCCCCCTTCCTCCGTCCAGCGAACTCCCCTCCCCCCTCCCAGGTCCCCTCACCCCTCCCGGGTTCCCCTCCCTTCCCTCCTGCACACCCCCTACCCGAGTTCCCCTCTCCCCCCCGCTTTCCATACATTCATTCCCGGTACATTCAGTTTTCAAACCTCTTGCAATTTTTTATACAAATTTCATCATGCCAGAGATCACCAGCAGTTTAATACAAAAACAATAACGAATACAAAAAAAAAAGAATTATCCAATTTGGTGCAGTCATTCGGAAGTTATGCGCGTACATACATTTGGGCGATTCATTTTTATTTATATATATATATAATATATAGAATATTGACAGATATACAAATTTTAGGTCTTTGAGTGAGAGGTATGTTATATGATGTTGCTTTCCTGTGGATAGCGATTGCCCCATGAGTGGATGAACTTACATAACGCCAATGCTGAATGGGATAAATCTAATAGTTGTAGCTTCAGTGGATTTCTTTCAAACGACATTTATTTATTTTGAAGTCATTTTAATATCAGAAAAACTATTCATAATTAAGCCACATAAATGTAAAAGCCGATATATATGTACATTGAAGAATGGTAGGCACTTCTAGCTTGTACTATCTATTTTGTGGTTAAAGGAAATGTTGGTTTCAAAGCAATGAGGTGTGACGTCTACTTTCCAAAGTATTTTAATCAATCTTTCCCAGAATTTTCAGATGGATTCGATTATTCCTCGTAATGTGACCAAGGTGTTAGAATCAGCTTGCTTTCAGGTCTGCAATTTTTGGGAATTTTAAAACCACTTAAATTTTCAAATTACAAAGAAGATGTATTGAATTAAATTAACTTAATAGTTTATATTACAAAATCTTATTTTGTCTGGAATAAGAAGGCTTCTAGAAGGCTCTAAAGTTACTTTTATAATACAAGTAATCACAATAAGCAGAAATTATTAAGTTGTTGACAAAATTAGCTTTGAGAAAACATTAATTTCCACTGTCCAACACGAAATACAAGGTCGAACCAACTATTCCACATCCCGCACATAAAAACAAATTACACACTCAGAAGGACGTGCACAAAATATAATAACATCTTTTCAGACGCTGATATTTTCCATTTGTCCTCAGACCAATTTACCAAATGCATAATAGAAAAAATTAAAACAAATTGTTAATTACGAACCCTCTACCCCTGCTGTGTATTATTTTATCATTCCCATTATGTTGTTTTTTCTCTTAATAATAATCATAATACCTACTTGGATGTTTTATACAGGGCCGTTTTGGGAAAAATCATCTCAAGGGCGCTGGTAAATGGCTAATCATGTTTATCCTTGAATATTACATATGATGTGAAAATGTACTATTTTTATATAAATAAATGAAACAATTTAACTTTGTTTGAACCACTTATATAATGAGTAAATCCGACCGGTTTCGGAACAACCGTTTCTTCAGGGAAAGTGTATACTAATTTGACAGTTTCGAAATATGGATGGGAACAATGTTTTATTATGGTAGGATAAAGATTATATATTACATATAATTATATAATATATTATAATTGTTATATAATTTCAAAGTTTAATTTCATATTTCATTTTATCTATCCTACATACTTTAATCTTTGTTTTTATATTCTTTTTCAACTACTTTATATTTTATTTATTGTTTTAATCTATTTTTTTTTAAATAATACTCTGAATTTTTAACTTCGCTGGTTCATGCAACCATGTAATATGTAATTACCTTAATGAAATATGTATAACTGTTTGTTTCTCTAATAAACTGAAATAAAACATAAAACAAAAATAAAACTATTAATATTATATTGTAAATTACAATGAGATATCTAGGTATTTTTTAACCATGAAAAACCGTCTCCATGTGCGTAAATATACGGAAAAACAGAATATAAGTTAATTATGGAAGAACAAGTCAGATGAAATGATTGCCACCCTTCTCTGAAAGTTCCCCGTCAGATAAAATAAAATAAATCACAATATTTATTACTTATTAGGGTCACGCCCTGGTCCACGAGGGAGGGTGTTATTTATTTATTTATTCATTAATTGCTCAACCCTCCACGACTGGTTCAGAATACACTTCCGTAAAAAGTTTGTATTTTCATTATATGTATTGAGAAAGTATTGTATAATTACACCCACTTTCCTGGTTGGACTAAAAATATCACCTATTTTTAAATAAATGCCTTACAAAATTAGCAATCGTTCGACAATTATATCTTTTAACATTGTCTAGATTTTTAAACAATGTTTAACCATGACCTAAAAACTGCAAAAAATATTGTGTCTGAACTCTGAACAAGACATGGTAAAAAAAGGAGCCTTTACAAATATTATCTTTATATATATTTTTTGTTTAAAATTGGTAAGGCTTTTTAAATATTTTTAAACGATTTTTTTTGGGTAGCAATGAAATTTAAAAATGCAATAAAAAATAACAACATTTTTATGCTTGAATATAAAACAATCTTATTTCCAACAAATACATAAAAATATTCCCAATTGTGCTAAAATATTATTTATTAATGAAAAAAAAACCTTTACGGTACACCACTTTTATTGAAATGATGTATGGGTACCGCCGCCCCGGGAACCATTTATTGAACAATCAACACCCCTGCCACAGATCACCCCAAGTGGTTCGCTACGTTTGGTGACTTAGCAGGAGTGCCCGGGTTCATGGGATGAGGTTTGTCTAGGTCTTGGTGGCGGATACGTTTGCCCAACCACTGCGTGGTGGGCTGGATCAGAGGAGACTAATTGAGGGAGGCCTTTTGACCTCTCCAGCTGGATTCTCCCGACCCTTCGCCTTGCACCGCAGTGTGAGGAATAGATTCATACGTCCGTCACTCCTGGCCACACTGACCCCCAGATTCCTACCCACCCCTCATACCTTTTTCCTTCCCATATCTTCTTCTCCTTCCTTTCCCTTAAAAAACTCTCCACACAGCATCCTCAAAGATGACATAGGCCCCTAGGGAAATTGTTTTCCTCGGTGCCTCCTGTGTGGAGCTAATGTAAAAAAAACAGGTTTCGTTTATCTCAAACTTCATCAGGGCTTACATATTTATTTTTTAAATAGGGTTTAATCATGACTTCAAAACAGCAAAAAACGGTATTACAACTCTGCTCAAAATAAGCCAGTATACATACGTAACTAATCATATGGACAACTTTGAAAAGAAAAAACCTTATTGGTGATGTAATGTTCTTTAATTAGTGGCTTACTAGCCCACAATAATAGGATTACAACGTAAGTTCGATGTCTTTACTTTATTGGTAATATTATAAAGGATTCAAGTAGTATTGTATTTATGTCAATAGTAGCGACTGTTTACTAAGTATTCTAGAATAGGTCTCAGCGGCGGCGAGCCCGTCAGCTGTTTTCATGTACCGAGAGCCCGCCCGTCATTCTTCGGAAACCCGAACGTTTCCGAGAGCCGATGATATACGAACACATCTACAATTACATACACTACAGTGATAAAAGTGTTATAGAAAAGACGAAGACAAATTAATGAAGGAGATATAGATAAGGGGAGGAGAAAACAGTTTTAGCAGAAATTAACGGAACAAATTAAATATGAAATAATCAATTTGGTATATTTATTTGATTTTATTAATTATGTTGAAGTTATAATTAATGGTTTTTTTAATATCTGGGGCATCTAAATTGTTTAACCTAATTCAAATTATTTTGTTTTATGAAATATTTTAGTTCTAGTCTTTTTATAGAAAGAGTGAATAGTTACCGGCATTCACCCTTCTTTTAATATCTCTTTCAGCCTTCCCATCTCTCTTAAACATACTACCCAGATACACAAACTCATCCACCTGCTCCAAGTATTCATCATTAATGGTGGACTGAATGCCGTTGGCGCTAATAAAAAACTGTCAAAAGAAGCGAAGCTAGCAGTCCACAATGGAGTTCTGGTACCTACCCTGATGTGTGGCAGTGAGGCATGGAATTGGCAGAGGAAGGATGAAAGTAAATTGAATGCTGTTGAAATGAGATTCCTGAAACGTATGTGTGGTAAAACAATGTATGATCGTGTGAGAAATGTGGATATCCGCAAAGAATGTAAGGCTGATGTAAGCATAATGAGTAAGATTAAGAAATGAACCCTCAGATGGTTTGGGCATGTAGAGCGAATAAACAAAGAAAGTAGTATAAGAAGAATATACCACGAGAATGTGAATGGTAGAAGAAGTCGGGGACGCCCGAGGAAGACATGGCACGATCAAGTGAATCAGATACTTGAGTCGGGCCATGTCAAAAGTCAGAACAATGGAAGAGAATGTATGAGACGATGTATGAATGTGAGTGAGGCAAAGAATGTGTGCCAAGTCCGAGTTGTTTGGCGGTCCATCCTCTCTGCCTACCCTGCGGGGAAACGGCGTGATGGTTAGTTAGTTAGTTAGATAGTTAGTGAATAGTTTATGATAAATGCATTATTATTTAGGTCTCATGTTGACGTTCCGCCCCTTTTTAATAATAATCTTTTTACCATTTTCTTCCACAATCCAAGAAGTCCCGTTTTATATGTAAGTCTATGAATCTGATTTTCTAAAATGGTCAAGTGATTTTGATATTTTCCAAACACTAACCACATAAAATCAATCCAAATTTCATTAGCTTATTTGTTCAAAATTATGTCAGGAATTGCTGATAATACAAAGAGAACACAGAGAGTTGAATGAACCTCATTATGCGGTGTATTCCTTTATTATTTATTTTATCTTCCGTGATTTCTTTTCTACAGGACGTTATCTTAATTATGGAATATCTATCGCTTGATTCAGGAAGATAATAAAACCAAAACCAAAGTTTAATACATTTTGGAACTGCATTTTGAAAACAATGAACAATTCCATCTGAAGAAAGGAAAAATTGAGTTTACTCCGGGCAAACAGACATGTTCACAAGATAATTATCTTTAGTGTCGAATCGATACCAATATCTATCTTCTTTTCTTTGTGTGCCGTATCAGGTCCCCCCGACGTTGGCGATCACTCTTGAAAATGTCTCTCTGTCTTGCGCTGCCCGGAATAGCAATATCTATCTACATAACATCAAACATGATAATTTCGGTTGTCTGTGCTGTGCATTAGTCCTTAATCAAATACGGTTTAATGAACACAAATTTGATTTGAATTTAAGTGTCATTTTAAAAATCGTAATTGAAAGTGTGAAGAATTCAGAAAAGTGATGACCTACCTGTAACATAATATTTTAAACAGAAAAATATTTAAATATTGTAATTTTCAAAATTTGTAATTATAATATGCCGCAAGGTCGGCTCTAATATATAAATAAGTGTGTCTACGGAAGTCTTAATTTTATATACATTTTTGTTAGATTCATGAAATTTAGCAAACTTAGCCTTAAAAACATGAGAGAGGTTACTGCCTACATGAGATTTCGGAAAACCACCCCCATCAGCTTTTCCACCTTTTGAAGCAAAATTTGGATATTTCTGGATGAAAAATTGTACTCTTAACTTTCAAAATAAGAGGAAAATTATGATTTCGAAAATCTGCGTAAAACTCGGGCTGGGCTACGGACTTCAGCAAGTTTTTCTATAATCATAAAGCGTATTTTGAATTTTTAAACTCCGAGGTTATAATGAAACACCGTATCCGAAGATCTCCTAAAGGCGATTAACCAGCGGCCGAGAATTTAAATTTCGTCGAAAGACGATTCTACGATTGTCGCCTTGCAACTGTACAGGGCGGTCCCGATGAGAAAGATTAATTATTCTCCGTATCGGCATTTTTAAATAATAACTAGTATATAGTATCGATTTTATTTCGATCGATATATTATAGTATCGATTTTATTTCAATAAGAATTTGCTTTGATATACTCGTATATCTATTTTCAAAAATGCTCAAACGTGTGATGATAAAACTTTTAAAATTATGTTTTTTTTTAATTATTTTTTGATCATAAGTATTTAAATTTTTCAATAACGTCGAAGCAAAATAAAAATGTAAAAAAACAAAATATGTTAGTTTGAGACCGTACATAAATGGACAAACTGAAGTATTTTCGTCACAAAACACGTGCTCGGGTCTTTTTTTTTAAAGATTTTATCGGAACTAAAAATAAAATACTGAAAATTTTTTTCCTAGATAATTTATTGATTTATTTTATTGTAGGATGTTCAATTTGAAATGTTGGTTGTATAATACAAAATTTTGTTTGAAAATTGTTTGAAAAAATATTATAATAAACAAATAAACATTTATTCTCAAATTTTAAAACATACTTTTACTAGACAAAATAACAATCTTTCGAAATAGATTTATACTTTTTTGTGGAAAAAAGTCAATACGTCCAGAATTTTATTTAAAAATGACATATTTCCGGTTTTGCCTGGTTATTCCATTTTAAGGAAATTTTCACCTCACAAATAGTATTGTAAATATTTCTTCAAATATTAAAAAGTGTTTTAAAATGTTTACATTTTATTGCACCGAAGAGTTCCTTTTCCCCTGGTGCTATACTTCCGTTATTTCCACTGGCAAAAGAGGTTCTATCGCCCGTCAATCGTCAATCAATTATAACTATTTGTAGTAGACAGGAAGTATGGGATTTTGCACTTTAAATTTTCTTTATGCCAATTCATTTTTATATACTCGTAGGTGTTTTGTCATGATACGAATTCAATAAGAGAACTGTCTAATCTCGCTCACACATGTCTACGGAATGAATAAAGTTGAACAAACGAATAAAGATATATTTTTACCAGCGTGACTTATTCTTGGTGCGTAAGCCAAGTTTGTTTATATTAGAGAAATAAAAAACAAGAAAAAATCATTCGAATATGCCATCAATTTTGGGACTTCATAGAATTGGTAAAATTTGTTTTATGTGACTACCGCAAAAGAGTCGCAACCTGGAGTCAATGAGGTTATGATATCTCAAGCGACGCTTCACCAGAGCGGTACTGAAGGTATCTATCTATCTACAAGTGTCGCAAATATACTAGACGGCCTCTAGGTCTCTACTCATCTAAAAATAAATCGTAAAACGACTTCAAAAAGGAGGAGGTTCTCAATCCGACTGTATTTTTTTTTATGTGTTTTTTTTTGTCTAATTTCAGCATTTCGGGAGTAGGGTATTGTAATGTCCTAAGAGTTACTAGTTTCAAAAAATCACTGAAGGTCCCCCAGCCCGAGCAATGGTATGGAGCGGGTGACGTTAGGTCGGGGAAATGATGCCGTTTTTTCATGATGTTTTGAAAATGACATCATCTGGCGTGGCATCCTAGACTAGCAGTACACATATTGAGCCTTTCAAAGAAGTTTTCGGCCACTCTTCCCAGCATATCTTGCGGAATTCCAACGATGACGCCTCAATCGCCTCATTCAGAGCTTCAAGGGTTTGACGTATCTTGCTTTGATGTATCCTCACAGAAAAAAGTCACTCGGGGTCATGGAATGTCCCCACGCAAAGAGATCAGGTGACCTGGAAAGAGCTTTTGCAAAATTTCGCATGAACGATGGACAGCATGGGCCATGGCTTCATCTTTTTGAAACCAGAAGGCTTTTGTGTCGGGTTCCTCGCCATACTCTTTCATTTTGGGACGCCTAAGGTTCTCCAACGTCTCACAATAGTGAGATGAATAACTCAATAACGGTAATGGTTAATCCTTCATCGCTAGTGCACAAAACAGCGCCGAGGGATACAGCAGTTACGATTACAATGCAAGCATCTCTACGTTTCACAAAATCTTGTGGGCTCAATTCCTGTGTATGCATCATCTTGTAGGGGTACAGGTGAAGGTCTGAGTGTAAGATTTGCCCTATAATTCTGGACAGTATTCCAAGCGCAGCGGCATGTTTCCGCGCAGCTCGGGTTGGACTCTTCAATTCACGCTCTTACTACCGCGATGTTTTCAGGTGTTTGCACACTTTTAGGTCACCCAACTGGTATTTTAGGGTCTGCAATTCCTGTCCACCTTACATTACTGATCCATTTCCGAATGGTTTTAGGATCAGGAACACTGTCATTACGAATTAACTCGAACCGGACCCGGAAAGCCCCGTGCGTAGCCACAACGCTTTCCGCATTTTTAAAGAACTTCTCCACAACAAAGCCCCGGTACTGGTGCAACCTAAGCTATTCTTTGTTTGAAAAATAATTGATTTTTGTTAAAAATAATTGTTAATAACTCAATCTGGGAGGCGGGAACGGGTACCGCGCGCCGCCCCGAGAGTTGGATAACCAACACCTCTGCCATAGGTCACCCCAAGTGGTTCGCTACATTTGGTGATTTAGCAGGGGTGCCCGGGTTCATGGGGTGAGGTTGTCTAGGTCTTGGGGCGGATGACCAGGACACACTGAACCCTGATTCCTACCCACCCCTTAAACCCCTTTCCTTCCCCTCTCCTTCCTTTCCTAAAATAAAACCTCCACACAGCATCCCCAAAGCTGACACAGGCTCTGAGGGAAATTATTTTCCTCAGGGCTACCTGCGTGGAGCTCATGTAAAAAAAAATAATAATTGATTAAATTTTATGAATATTTTTCCAATAATTTTTGAGAAACTGGTTAGAAAATGGGAAAAAATTCTAAATTTACCTTTAGTCGAGAACGTCTCGTATTCTGCACACCAACAGTGAGAGTAACTACCCCTTACTAAAGGAACCGCAATTACTTAAAAATATTGTGTAAATAGCTCTTTGTGAAAACGGAAAATTTTGCAGTTTTTCACACAATGAGAAAACATATTATTTACATGTTTTACCTAGTTTTGTTACAATAAGAAGTTTAATAAAGCTTTTCTAAGACAGTGAGTGATTTATTGCCGAAAAAGTTATTCGGTTTCTTTTAGTGCTTTTGTTTCAGATACTTTTAATTGTCTGAAATATTTCGAAAGTTTCTCTGTTAGCCAAAAATCATATTTTTTGTGCTACGAAGGATAAATTTTTTGTAACGAGAAGCTTAATTTTTTTTAAAAACCTTTGTTACTACTCCATTTTTTATTTGAAAAATATTTACAGATATTATTTTATAAAATTTTTACTACACATAATTTTTTACTATAAAAGTTTTTGTTACTTCATCTGAAATTCTAATAATAATATTAATATGATTTGGATGGTATGATTTTAGATTTTCACGGCCAAAAGTATTTTTATTATTTGTTTTTTGGGTGTTATGCCGTGTTGCGCTACCTCCTTCTTTAGACAACGTTTCGGACAGCGTTACAGTGTCCATCATCACACATCTGCCCTGATGATGGACACTGTAACGCTGTCCGAAACGTTGGCTAAAGAAGGAGGTAGCGCAACACGGCATAATAGCCCAAAAATAAATAACAAAATTGATTTCAATGATTTATATAGCGCCGTTTTTTGTGAAAAATCACCTCAAGGGCGCTGTACAAACTTAATGTTACAAAATAATAAAGGTATTTTTAGCTTTGTTCACTTTCCAGGAAATTTAATTCTGGGGCCATATACGTTTTCCATTTACCTACTAGCATATTTTGAAATGTATTTACTTTTGAATGAATAATTTTTTTTACATTAACTCCACACCGGCCTGGGAGAAATAATTTCCCTAAGGGTGTATATCATCTTTGAGGATTCTGTGTGGAGGGTGTATTTAAGGAAAGAGAGGAGAGGAAGTTCTAGGAAGGTAAAGGTATGAAAGATAGGTGTCTGGGGGTTAGTGTGTCCGGGAGTGATGGCATATGAAGACAGGCTTCCCGCTGAGATGCTAGGTCGAGAGATTACAGTAAGAGAGGTCAAAAGGTTTCTCTTAATCAGCCTATGCAGATAAATCCGATGGTGGGCAGATAAATAAACTTTAATAAAAAAACTTTATACGGTTTTCGTGGGGAGTATACAAACACAATTACTTTATTTTTCAGAGATAAAACGTAAAATAGAAAAATTTTCCTTACTACACTTTTCCATGGGATGTACGGTATCATTACAGGAGTGGCGAAGGAATTATATTATTTTATAGGTTCCTAATATGCATCTTCTGTTCGCAGGATCCGAAGAGTTAAGAATGCAGAACCGCAGTAACCTGATCATGTTCGGAATAGTCCTGGTGGTGATGCTGGCCGCCGTATCCTGCGGGGCGAGACCCCCGAGGTCCGACTCTACCTACGGGGACCTGCTGCAGGTAAATATTTAATGCAGATTTATTTAACAGGTTACCAAAACTAATATTTGAGTACCAAAAGTTAATAAAAACTAATATTTGAGTACCAAAAGTTAATAAAAACTAATATTTGAGAGCAAATGTGAAGACTGTCAAAAAATACATTTTAGATTGATTTTCAAATATTTATTTGTTTGCTATTTTGAACAACTCAAATAGGTCTCGTAGAAATTGTTGTGCCTACCTTATTGTTGAAAAACGGGTTATAAAGTTTTTAAATCGTTGTACGTAAAATATATTAAGGGTAAGTTATTGTTTTTATTAATCTTACATACAAAGAACTGACATCCCCAGTGTTCTGTTGGAATAAAAAAGTTATTATAGTTACGAATTCGCCGAAAATGATTAAAATGTGAGTTTTGAGCAAACAAAAATTATTAGGGTTGCTAAATTTGTACTTACTGATAATAAAACACTTTCATATATAGTGTGCACTAGCATGTATCCGAAAAAGCGTTTACTGAGAACATTTGGAGTAAAAAATAAAGATATCAGTTTGCTGTCACACATCGCAACGGAACACGTGATACGCACTCTGTCTCGAAGTCTCGTCTGTAGACGGGGTGTTTATCAGTTGATGCGCTAGGTTGTATCCAGTGGCAACGAATGATGGAAAAAGATACATTTTTGTTTTAAATAAAAAGATTTACTCACCGGACAGCAAAACGATATCCACATTTTTTTCTTAAAAATATGCTTTGGAAGTGCTGGTTAAAATCTTTGGGATACATAGTGATAATTACAGAAATTCTTCGAGCAGTAAAACAATTATTATATTGACTGTGGAGGGCACAAAAGTCCAAAGGTGTTTTGTAATTTGGCGATATAAGTTTTCATTCAAATCGGTTTGGATTACACATTTATTTGCTCAGTGATGTGACTAAATTTATTTTAAAGTTGTTCTATAACTTTTAAAGAGTCTTTCAAGAGTAATTTCATAAAAGTAGCGTAATCGAAATCTGCCAGGAAATATCATTTATATTATTATCGCCAGTAATTTCATTTTGCTTTGGTAACTGTTGCACGGAATGCCAGATTTATGGAATCTTAAGATCAATTTTGAGATCAAATGGGTGAAGAGGAACGTGAAAATAAACCACCAGAGAAAGAAAACAGGGAAACACAGAACACATTAAATTTATTGCGTATTTTGCGAAGATACGAGTCCTGAGTTATGTAAAGGTAAATCTTCTTTAATGGGTTATAAAGACACATTAAGTCGTTAATGGTAAAAATTAACCTTATTTAAACATTAAACCATTTAAAAATAGCATCCCGAATTGGCCTTACATTGAAAAAAAAATACAATTGATGAACAATCAGTAAGTGAAATAAATAGGCGATTACTTGATTTGCCGGTGGGTAATGATCGGACGACGCGAGTTCGAAACTCAAGATAACATTTCAGAACAAACCATTTTCAAATCATAGATGGACTCCTTTGGTGTTTTGATAATGTTATCCGTAAAGAATATTTGGAATAAGTAAACAATTTGCTGAAGTACCCAACAAGTTTATTTTTACAATCACAAAAAGTGGAAAATTTTCGGCGAGTTTAGCGTCACAAAATTTACACGAAATTTTCTCAATGAGGTAGGTGTTATTTAATTATAAAATTACAATTCGATGAAAAAAGCTAGATATTTTTTAATTTTAATATCAAGATTAATTTTTCTTTTTTTGCATTACTTCCCCATTGTCATCATTAGGGATGCTGTGTGGAGGGTCTATTTAGAAAAGGAAGGAGAAAAGAAGTCGGGGACGCCCGAGGAAGACATGGCACGATCAAGTGAATCAGATACTTGAGTCGGTCCTTGTCAAAAGTCATAATAATAGAAGAGTATGGATGAGACGATGTATGAATGTGAGTGAGGCAAAGACTGTATGCCAAGACTGAGTTGTTTGGCAGTCCGTCCTCTCTGCCTAATACCCCTGCGGGAAACGGCGTGATGGTTGGTTAGTTAGTTAAGAAGAGAAAGTTCTGGGTATGAGTGGGTTGGAATCTTTGTGTCCAGGAGTGACGGACGGATGAATCTATCCCTCCTAAGGTTAGTAGTCCGGCTGGAGAGGTCAAAAGGTCTCCCTCAATCAGTTTCATGCGGCCTGCCAAACAGTTTGGTATTCATATAGATGCATCAGCCGCCAAGATTCTCACCCCATGAACTCGGGTACCCCTGCTAAGTCATCAAATGTAACGAACCACTTAGGGTTATCTACGGTACATGTGTTTGTTATCCAATAAATGGTTCCCGAGGCGTCGGTACGCCTACCCGCAGATGTACAGAAGTACAAAAACAAAAGCCGTAAAAAAGTAAATCTGAAAATACAAGTGGCGATTTGCAGGTCGCCAGGCATATTTATTTTATAGACTAATATCAATAAATATTGAGCCACTTGATGAAAAAAAAACCATAACTGAATCTAACAACAATGCATTTAAGATTTGATTTAACCGAGTAAAACGGATATCCGTTCTGCACACTGCGTACTTGTCCCAGCTTGTCCCGGCTTGTCCCTGCTTGTCTCAGTCTGAAAGAGTTAAAGTAATATGTGATGTCGTTTTCCTACCCTTGTACCGCTTTTCCTGGTAGGGGAAACACAATCAAATATACCAGACGGAATGAAACATCCTACTCTACTCCTACTACTACTAGACTCTAAAGAGCACTTGTATTTGAATGCAGTACACAGTAGGATCTCCGTTTCAAACTGACTTCACAAATCAAAGCCACCGGAAGACGAATAAAAAATATTGAAAAGTGGGTCAAATCCACGAACCGAAATTGCTCTGGATAGAGTTATTTGAAAATAATTACAAGTCAAGGGGTGAGGGGGAAGACGTATGAAAAATGCCACCTAATTACATTTTGTCAATGACATGTCCCGTTCCCTATCTCACTAAAATTTCCAAAAATTATAAATCGTTATAATTGCAACAATATAAAAATAACATTAATTATTTACAAATCATTTGAAAGTTTGTCATTTAAAATGGCTACCAGGCAATTTCTTCTCATTCTGGATTTGGCGTCAATGTCATTTATAGAAAATCGCATTAATGTTGTGTCCAGGGCTTTAGGTTCATGGTCAAATCCAAGTACAGGAAGGTTTGGACGAGGGCACCCGGAATAAAAAAAACCCTAGACGATCCAGTTAACAACTCAATATGGACTGAAACTCACTGTGGAAACTGGTAGGTCAAATAACGGGACGCTGTCACCTCAGGACGTAAAACATCTATAGATGGAGGAAATGTTAAAAGGATGAAGAATCTTTAATTCGCATTTGATGCCAATGTCCGTCATGATAGGAAGGAGAAAAGAGTTCTGGGAAGGAAAAGGGTTTATGGAGTGGGTAGGAATCTGGGGTTCAGTGCATCCTAGTCATCCGCCTCCAAGACCTATGCAGACAAACCTCACCCCATGAACCCGGGCACCCCTGTTAAATCACAACAATAACAACTATTTGCCGACGATACACTAATATATAAAATTGAAGATAAAAATAAATAAGCATTACTTAATTGAATATAAAATAAAACAAAATGAATGATTTTTGGATACAAGAAGACATGCAGTGAAAGCAAAATTAAAATTATTGAAAACTATGGGTATTCCATGCCATATTCAAAGAAATACATTGTTTCTTCCTGAATAACCTTTCCCGTGCGACTCCGTTCCCACCCCGCGTCCCCTTCTTATATAAATTAAAGCCTTTATGTTACTTTGATGTAAAGTATTATTGTAAAGTTTCATTAAAATCCATTCAGTAGTTTTTGCGTGAAACAGAAACAAACACACATACGTCCATACAAACTTTCGCGTTTATAATATTAGTAAGATGTTACTGATTTGATATTTGAACCTGCTGCTAACAAGCAAGTTAAGTTTACATGTAATAAAATTGGGAAAAAGATCTCATTTTTTAGAAGACTTCGTTAAAAAATTTACAGAAAAATTAAAATCATTAATACAATACCGGTATTGCTCCACATTTCAACTACTGATCAATGAGTTCTTTTCCTGTGTAACGACAGAGAATAAAATAAGTTGCAAATAAGAATAATATTTAGGCGAAATAATTTGCAAAAGTGTTTATATGTTAAAGGATCTAAACAGTGAAACAAATGCTGACCATTAAAGCGATGATAATTATACGTAAAATAATAAACAAACTGCCACCAAAATACTTTTCAAATAAAATTATACATACACAACAAGAATATTCTTAGATTTAATACAAGGACGTGCAATAAAAGCAGACTAGCAAAAAAGGACAAAGCGAACATATAAGAGAGTTTGCTATACAAATATTAGTATTATGAGTATAATATATTCAAAATGTATTGTAGGAGCCACATTAAGCGAGAGAAAATACAATTTGTAAGCTGTAACTAATTAGTAATTTGAAAACTATTTACAAATTACCAAAATAAAATTATTACCGAAATTATGAAATAAATAGATATTGAAAACGTACGTAACGTTATTTTTAATCTGGTCTTCGATTGTGTCGATGAGCAGAGTGTTCAGTTAAGGGTGGTCAAGGTGAGGCATAATTAAAATTCATTCAAGATGTGATAACTTTCTACGGATCTCTCATGAGTTTTTTCATGATGCATTTTGTATATGTATCAAAAAAATGCGGATATGTTAGCAGGATATTTCAAAATCATTTGAGGGTTTTGACAAAAATTGCCGATGTGTAGTTATATTGTTTTCTTAAATACTACTCTATTACTACTAATGTATTACTGCTTTTATGTTGCTCAACTTTTTCATGATTTAAAAAAAAAAAAAAATATATATATATATATATATATATTTTCCTATTCCACGTCACAATGGGGGTAGGTATGTTATATGTGTATTTGTGTATGTTGTTGCTACGCTAATGAGTTTATGATTTTTTTAATTTGTGGTTGTAACTAATCTGTGGAACTAATCTCCCGCTGACAAGGTACTTGCAGTAGCTTAGCGGGTAATAAATTCCAATTGTATTCAATTTTTATACAGTTGCAGCCTAGTTCTAGAGTAAAATCACCGTGATTAGGTGGAAAAATGCCATAAAACAAACACAAATAAAAAATATAAATATATTAAATAGTTTTTCTAGGTTCACCAAAATTATTACATAAATAAAACGCTTCTAAGAGGTAATTTTTCCACTCCATTTGGATACGGGATAAAATATCCCCCCCCCCCCCTCCCCCTCCCCCATCAAAATAGGTAGGTTATCCGGGTCGTAGTAATAATATAAGCAAGACCAAGTTTCGAGGTATTGCTGTATCTCGTAAGCATAATAACTCTTGACGCAGATGCGACGCAAAGCGCTTGAAAGATTTTCGCTGAAACAAGTTATGAAATAAAATCCTTTGGCCTCTAAAAATCTTTCCACGATTCAATATTCTTTCAGTCAAACGAACAGAGCTTGTAATTTTTCTGCGTAATTGAGTTTTGAAATGCGAATACTTGTTATCGCAAAAAGAAATTGTTGCTTTTTCTAGATGAAACTTTATTAACAGTTTACCGGCAGTTATCAGGCCCCGGGTTTATTTTGTCGGATGGTTAAAATATTTCCGCTTCGCGAAAAATTCAAAAAATGGAATATTTCTGAACGCATTTGAAAACTCAAAAACTGTTTTTAAAAGGTGATATATTTATGTTATTTGTTTTGGGATGTTATGTAGTGTTGCGCTACCTCCTTCTTTAGCCAACGTTTCGGTCCATCATCGATGGACACTGCAACGATGTCCGAAACATTGGCTAAAGAAAGAGGTAGCGCAACACGGCATAACACCCCAAAAACAAACAACGAAAATGCTTTTGGCCGTGAAAATCTTAAAACGTATCGTGATAAATTTAATTTGAAATAAACATTTAATTTTTTAAATGTATAAATTTTGAATGCAAACGTAATTTCTTTTTTCAAATTGTAGTGTTTTCATTATATTTAGATCTAATTTCTGATCATTTCTATGAGACCTGTCACACAGAGAATTTTTATTTTTTTATTTATAAATATGACCTAGTTGAAGTTTCCATCATTAATTATTCTTCTTCATGTGAATTTTGGAGTTTTGGACAAAGGCCTTCCTCATATGTGTCAAGTTTTGCTGATTGGTGAATCACGCCTTTCTGATCATCAGCTCCTATGTTTTCCTGGCAAGGATGCCAACCAATTATACTGGTGGTATCATCTGTTAGCCGTGCTGCATGCCCAGCAGAAACCTCTTCGTTTTCTTGTTCATAATTCACTCAATGGTATTTTCACCATATCTTTTTGTGTGATGGTCATTTTCACAACTTTTCTATAACCAGTATACTATTATTTAAACTAGCTGAAGTTTTTCGGCGTAAGATGTAGATAGTAATGTTCTTCAAAAATATCATCATGAAGTTCAAAATTCTGCTTTAAGGGGCTGCAAGAGAGGGTGTGGGTAGATTTTAAAAAATTCACATAAACCTTTCTCTTGTTTTGAAAATCAAGTGTGAAAAATTTTATGAATCTCAGAATAAAACTGTGCATTTATTTAAAAAAAAAAAAAACCCACCCCTGAACACTCTTTAATATAATACTAATAATAATATGGATTTTAAGGTATTAATTTTTTTTAATAATCCATAATTACAATATAATAACTTTGTTTGAATGTCCTTTATTTTATATATTTAACCAACCGGTTTGACCTGAACCTGTCACCCTGAATAAGGGTGCACAAAACATATTAAATGAATTATAGAGTATTTAAAAGCGTTTAACCAGCCAGCGGCAGAAAATCCACATTTTCGTCAAAAAATCCACATTACGATCGTGCAGGGCATTTATAATGAGAAAGATTAATTATTCTCGGTACCAGCTTTTTAAAATTATAACTCAATATCGATTATATTTCATTCCAAATTTGCTATAATTTATACCTACATCCAAAAATGCTGAAAGGCGTGATGATAAAACTATTAAAATGATGTACTTTTTGTAATTATTTTTTGATTATAAGTATTTATCATGTTAGAAATATGGCAATGTAAATCGTGAATCTTAGGTTGGCTACAACGTAGCTGTTAATATTGATAAGTTGTCAATACTGCATTGTACTCCCTTGTCTATTACTCTCTTGTGTACCTTTCCAATCGTGAATAAAGAGTTAATATTATTACTGTATAAACTGGAGGATTTCATTTATAACAATCACAGGTTATGGGCCCAGATCCCCAGATTCGCTAATCTGTTGATAAAGTTTAAGTACGCAAAGTGAAATCAAGCAGGACTGAATATCAGCGAAAAGTGAGGTTAAGTTGCCGGAACGCGTGCAGAAAATTTTCGTTGAGAAGGATAAAAACCACTGATAAATCTGATCAGGCAGGGCAGGAAGCAAAATGGAAGGAAACGTGATGACTACCAATGCATTGAAGTTGGAAGGGGCAAGGAATTGGAATATTTGGAAGTTTCAAACGACAGTTTTATTGAGAGGACAAGGATGCCTGGACATTGTAGAGGGGCGCACTGTGAAACCTGAAGAGATTATCGCACGAACCACTTGGGAGACAAAAGATGCTAAAGCTCAGACGTTACTGGTTACGAGAATGTCGGAAGACGTTATGCTACATATCATATTATGCACAACGTCGGCTGCAATGTGGAGAAAGCTTCTAAGTGTATATGAACCAAAGTCAGAAACCAGCATCCATATTATCCAACAAAGATTTTTTCAGTATAAATATGATAAAAACATCGAAATGTCAGTATTTCTGTCTAAAATTCAAGAGATGCAAAGTCAGTTGAAACAAATGGGCGAGAATGTATCGGATAAATTTATAATAACCAAAGTATTAATGAGCTTGCCGGATGTTAATAAACATTTTATATCGGCGTGGGAATCGGCGCCTGACGACAAACAAACGTTCGATAATTTAATAGCCAGATTATTAATTGAAGAAGAAAGAGTGAAAGAGAGAAGATATGAAATACAAGAAACTTTATCCTCGTCGGCGTTTGTAGCTAAAAGAAATCTGAAGTGTTACAAATGTGGAAAAGCCGGACATTTTCAAACTCAGTGCAGAAGTAATCGAGACAATGAGAAAAAGTTGAACGAGCAAAAATGCTTTTACTGTGGAAAATTCGGACATTTTAAGGCACAGTGTCGTTTTAAAAAGTCAAAGGAAAATAATCAAAGCGCTACTAATAAGAAGACAAGTAATGCGTTTGTAGTGTCAAATTCAGCGTATAAAAATTATGAACAATCGAAGTTTTTAATTGACTCTGGAACGAGCGAGCACATGTGTTTCGACCGCACATTATTTTCATCATTTTCAAGTATTTCTCAAAAGTCCGTAATTGTTGGCAATGGAGCAATCATTAGTGTTTTGGGTTGCGGACAGATGGAGGTACAAGTCTATAACGGCAGTGAATGGTTAAATACAACAATAAACAATGTTTTGTTTGTTCCGGATCTAAAGACAAATTTATTCTCTGTAAACCGCGCAGCTGATCGCGGGTACACTGTTGTGACGAATGACAGTTCGTGTTTATTCTATAAAAATGGCGTTGTTTGTGCGATAGCCAGTCGAGTTGACAGTTCATACTATTTGAATTTTCGTTTCAAATGCGAGGTCGCAAGTGTTGCTAAAACTATGAAAAATGACCTATACGAGTGGCACGAGAAATTAGCACATCAAAACTTTGATTATGTGAAGAAAGCATTACAGAAAAATAACATTGAGATAAAACAAACTGACGTACCCCAATGTGAGAGTTGCTTGAAAGGAAAGATACATCGTCTACCATTTAAGAGAAGTGAGCATGTCAGCACAAAAACATGTGAAATAATTCATGGCGATACGTGCGGACCCATGGAAGAAAAATCAATTGGCGGGTCGAGATATTTTGTCATTCTAAAGGATGACTTTTCTAACTTTAGAAGTGTGTATTTCGTTGAAGCAAAACACGAGATTAAGCGCTGTTTGGAGGATTTTATAAATAAAGCCGAAAATACTACTGGAAACAAAGTCAAGATATTTCGGAGTGACAATGGGCTGGAATTCATAAATAGAGAAGTAAAGGAAATATGTTCTAAGCATGGGATAACCCATCAGACTACTGTGCCCTATACTCCTGAACAAAATGGGAAAGCTGAGAGGGAAAATAGAACCCTAGTCGAAGCGGCACGAACAATGCTACACGCGAAGAATTTACCTAAGAAATTGTGGGCAGAAGCGGTAAATACTGCTGCTTTTGTCTTGAATAGAACGGGGAAAGGAAAAGAAGGAAAATCTCCATACGAAATATGGACAAATAGGAGCTTTGATGTTCATCATCTGAAGGCGTTTGGTTCACCAGTGTATGCACATATCCCAAAAGAGAAAAGAAGGAAATGGGATAAGAAGGGAGAGAAGGGTTTGATGGTAGGTTATGCTGAAAACGTCAAAGGCTATAGAATTTACTTCCCTAAGAAAAATAGCGTAGATGTAAAGAGAGATGTCATTTTCTTAAATCAAGAGGAAACAGAAGAAAATGAGGTGGTGTCGGATAATGTAAAGAGAGATGTCATTTTCTTAAGTCAAGAGGAATCAGAGGAAAATAAGGTTGTGACGGACCTGAATACTCAAAGTTTGTTGGGGTCAGAAGAAACAGTGGAAGAACAAAAGGTTGCTGAATGTGAGGAAACTCAAGTTACCCAAAATGACAGTCGTACAAGTCTCAGTGAAAACAGTTCTTTATGCGAAAGTGAAAGCCAAACTGAATACGAGCCATGCAGTGATGAACTATCAGACTTAGATGAAACATTGTTACCTCAAAATGAAAGAAGCAAGCGAGTGAGGAAACCGACAACATTCTATCAATGTCAAAATGTTTTAAGTGAAGCAAATGAGCCAGTGACATACAAAGAAGCTATGGAAAGAAGCGATGCGAATAGGTGGAAAGAGGCAATAATTAGAGAATTACAAACTTTAGAAGAGAATAATACTTGGGATTTGTGTAATGCACCAGCACACGAAAAGGTTGTAAGTAGCAAGTGGGTTTTTAAGCTTAAAGGAAATGGTAATGAAAAGCAATATAAGGCTAGGGTAGTTGCAAGGGGGTTTGAGCAAAATGGTTATTTTGATTTAAGTGACATTTACGCTCCTGTGGCTAAATTATCAACATTTAGAATTTTTGTAGCAATAGCGACTAAATTAAATTTGCCTATATATCAAATGGACGTAATAGGTGCGTTTTTGTATGGGGATATAGACAAAGAAGTCTATATTAGATTACCAGAAGGGGCTTATTCTTAGGGAAATAATATTGTAAAACTAAATAAATCACTCTACGGTTTAAAGAGTTCCCCAAAGTGTTGGAACATAAAATTCAATTCTGTAGTAAATAGAGAGGGTTTTGTTAAGTCTAACTGTGACTCATGTTTATATTTAAGGTATTATGGAAATGAGAAAATGTTTATTTTACTTTATGTCGATGATATTTTAATTTTTGGTACAAATGAGAAAGATATTTCTGAATTTAAGGGTATATTATGTAAAGAGTTTAAAATGAAGGACTTGGGGCTAATATCAAATTTCCTAGGTATAAATGTAAAACAAAATTTGAAAACGGGTATTACAGAACTAGATCAAAGAGAATATTTGGAAAATGTTTTAAAAAGATTCAACATGCAAAATTGTAAGCCTATGTCAACCCCTATGGACCCTAATTTTAACACTAAAATATTTTTAAAAGACAGTATTGATGTAGACAAAAGTATTCAGAATTTGTGCAGACAAATGATAGGATGTCTAATGTATGCTGCATCAGGTACCAGGCCTGATTTATGTTTTCCGGTGTCTATGTTAAGTAGGTATCAAACCTGTGCTAACAATGAGCTCAACTTTTGTCACATGTTAAAAAAAAAAAGGTATTAATTATTATTAGTTTAACTGTATTTACATTGAGAAGGGGTGTTAGAAATATGGCAATGTAAATCGTGAATCTTAGGTTGGCTACAACGTAGCTGTTAATATTGATAAGTTGTCAATACTGCATTGTACTCCCTTGTCTATTACTCTCTTGTGTACCTTTCCAATCGTGAATAAAGAGTTAATATTATTACTGTATAAACTGGAGGATTTCATTTATAACAATCACATATCATTTTTTAATAATGTCTAAGTTAAATAAAAATGTTAAAAAAATCTGAAATATATTAGTTTGTAAGTGCGCAAATAAATACACCAACGGACCAATTTTCGTCAAGAAATACATGTACGTATATATTTTTTAATGATTTTATTTAAACTAAAACTCTTAAACATGCGATTCCCAAATAATGTATTGATTTATTTTTATTTTACTGCATGTTTATATAACTTGAAATGGATGTGGAATAATACAAAATCTTTTTTGAAAATTTAACAAATCTGCCAACGACCTATGGTATAACCATATTATTCTAAAAATAAACATTTTTTCTCAAAATTTAAAAAATACGAATGCTAGATAAAAGAACAACCTTTCGAAATCCATTTATAATTTTGTTGTGGAAAAGAGTCAATACGTCAAAAATCTGATTTAAAAATGACATATTTTTGGTTTTCTCTGGTAATACCCTCTTAAAACAATAATAGAAGAGGGAGAGAGAATATTAACTTTGGCGGGGGTTGAAAGCGAGGTACCTTAGAGAGAGAGGGGGCAGCAGTAGGTATGCGGAAGGGAAATATGTTTAAGAGGGAGTAATTAAATAATTAAACATTTTAAATAAAATTCTAGTCGTTTTGCCTTTTTTCCACAAAAAAGTATAAATCGATTTCGAAAAATTGTTCTTTTATCTAGAAAGGTATGTTTTAAATTTTGAGTATTTTTTTTAGTATATTAAAGTTATACCGTAGGTCGTTGGCAGATTTGCTAAATTTTCAAACACATTTTTGTATTATACCTACAATACACATTTCAAATTAAACAATCATGCAATAATGTGAATCAATAAATTATCTTGGAAAGTTACATTTCAGAATTTTAATTTTAGTTCAAATAAAATCTTTAAAAAAAAGATCCGAGCACGTGTTTTATGACGAAAATACTTCACTTTGTCTATTTATTTACGGTCTTACAAAGTAACATATATAATTGTTTTTACATTTTTATTTTGCTTAGAAGTTGTTGAAAAATTATAAATACTTATGATCAAAAACTAATTACAAAAAGTACATAATTTTAATGGTTTTATCATCACACGTTTAAGCATTTTGTACATAGGTATATATTATTGAAATAAAATCGACATTGAGTTGTTATTTAAAAATGCTGAAACGAAGAATAATTAATCTTTCTTATCGGAACCACTCTGTACATTTGCAGGGGTACAATCGCAAGACCGTCTTTCGATGAAATTTGAACGCTGACTGAATTTGAAAATTTCGACGCTGGTTAATCGCCCTTAAAATGGGACTATTTGACAAATCTAATTGTTTGTTTAGTACATAATATATTTCCTTTGTTTATTTTTAATCATTTTTTTTATTTCAAGAGATTTTAGATAATTAAGATGTAGACCTATCCCATTTCAATGTGGTATATCTATCCCCTAAGGTTTATTAAACGATTGATCTTTATCTTTATTTATTATGAAAAACCTCTCTCTTAGGTACCTCCCACCAAAGTTGATATTCCCTCTCCCTTTTCCATTGTTCCTTTAAATACTCTGTAAGTTTGTAATTAATTAAATATGTTTTGTACAACCTGACGAAGGTTCAGGTCGAACCGAAACAATTGGTTAAAAATATAAAATAATTTGGTATTCAAACAAAGTTATTCTATTGTAATTATTATAATTATGTATACCCACAACGTGTTTCTTACACGTGAACATTTAAATATTTTTTTGCTTAAATAAATTGCTAAAAACTGATTTTCATAAACTTTCATTTCATAACATGTTGCATCTTTTAAATGAGCACTTGGCATAAGCGAATTGCTTTGTAAGAAGGCGGATAAAGAAACAAGAAGCCTTTGGGGCTGAGACTGAAGTACAATAATAAGCGACCGCGAGCTGAGACATTAAATATCGCTCACTTTTAGAAGAAAGAATTTCAAAATGATTGAACCCCGTGCTTCAATATAAAATTATTTCATAATTTTAATATCAGTTCCCTTTTTTAAACCTTGAAATTTATATTATGTATTTAACTTGGATTTACTAAATGAGGATTCAATGAAGCCTGATTTATGTGATTTGGTATTTTATATACTTTGCAGGTACGCTGAAGACATCAAGGCAGGAATAGCAAATAATGTCAGAAAATTTATCGGCAAATAAGTCTTATTTATCATCTGCTTTTCGAATATATTCACGTCCGTTCGTACAAATTAATATCATTTTGTTGGATGTATTTTCTTATATCCTATC
Organism: Limnephilus marmoratus; assembly: GCA_917880885.1. Lineage (NCBI taxonomy): Eukaryota > Metazoa > Arthropoda > Insecta > Trichoptera > Limnephilidae > Limnephilus > Limnephilus marmoratus. Next base: position 20,284,111 of record OU862919.1, on the reverse strand, counting down.
GCTTATTACTGAATATTATTCCTCTATGTTAAACGAAAGATATATTTAGTGAAATAAACAAACAAAAAATACTGTTGTATGTTTTAGTACGTTGTAGAATTAGTTTGTAGTGTTTTCAAATTATCTCATCATCATCATCATCATCCCCTTGTCCTATTCGGGTCGGGGACCCATTGCATCGACAAGGCTCCTCCATACGTCCCTGTCTTAAGCTAATTGTTCGGCCTCCGTCCATGGTAGACCCATCCTCTCCTCACACAGTTTCTGGAGTTGCCTCGCCCAACTGTGTCTGGGGCGGCCCACTGGACGTCTACCCTCTGGATTGCACTCAGTATCTTCCTCAGTAAATTATCTAATATATAAAATTCAAAACATCCTTGCTTCTATGTATGTATATGAGTTGTCTATGCATTGCTAAACTATTCATCCGATTGCGATGGAACTTTGAGGATTTGATGTGTGCATGCAAGCGAGGGTTTCTATATACAATAGTGAGCTCTGGCATAATAAAATTATGCATTATAACCATTCATCCGATTGCGATGAAACTTTGGGGATTTGATGTACGCATTCCCGCGATGGTAGTGGGGAGGGGTTCGCGGGATGGAGGAAGGAGGGAGGAGAAGGGTTCGAGGGACGGGGGAAGCGGAAAAGGGAAGAGGGAAGGCGGAGTGAGATCGTGTGAAAGACAGGGGACGCGGGAGAGGAAGAGTAGGCGAAAGGGTAACGGGACGAATGGGAAAGGACACGCAGGAAGAAATAATTTCTTTATAATGGCTTTGCAACGCATGCCTGAAAATCGTTAGTACCTAATAAAAGTCGCTTAAATGAACAAATTAAAAAAAGAACTGCATCGTTTATGATCGGCTCCCAACGATATGTTAGTTTTTTTAGTTAAAATCCCTGATTGGAGCTGAAGAAATCATCAAGATGGAATTTTGAAAAGTCATGTCATTATAAAAAGAGAACATTATTATAGAACATTATTAAAGCAGAAATGCGAATGCTTAGATGGTCGGCAGGAGTATCACTAAAAGATAAGATCAAAAGTTCACGCATTCGTGGTAGCCTGGGTGTCACAGACATAAATAGTAAGCTGGAGGAACGACAGTTGAGATGGTATGGGCACATAAGACGGAGACCATCAGACCACATAGTGAAGCAGGCAATGTCTATGGAGCTTCATCGACAGTCATCCAGAGGAAGACCGAAGAACTCCTGGATGACTCAATGCTCAGAAATTCTTCAGAGAAATGGCCTGGATGAAGGCGATACTCAGAATAGAAGAAATTACAACCTGAGAACGAGAAGAGCCGACCCCAACAGCCTACCTAGGCAATGAGTTGGGACAGTGCAAGGAAGAAGATGTCATTATGAAAAGAAATTCCTTTAAAATTTTAGATGTAAAAGCTGTGAAGAACGCTTTTGTGATGTTTTAATCAAATATTTTGCGAACATTTTTAATTAATTACCTACTTTAATTTGAGTATGTTTTCAGAACGATTACATCCTTAGCTTTACCCGGTAAGCTCCCTATTAAAACTTTTAATGACGTTATATCAAGACAAAGAACAACTTAATAGTTCATTATAAGTGTTTGCTATCGCATAGATATCTACTTTTCTATCCGTGTACTAGCGTTGTTTGTAGGATAAATGCTTTTAAGATTTTCACTTTGAGTAGGAAGTCACTTCCAAGTCTCTTAGAATAATATTTTCGAAAACATCGGAAATGACAGATTAATTTTATATGGGTATTTTGCTTTTAGATTTACTCCCAAATCAATTTGTATTCATACATAAATTGATATCTTTTCTGTGCCTATGTTAAAAATCAGAGCATATTGTTTAGGGTAGGTCTTAGAATTGTTTTGCTTAGCAATATTCGGAATATGCAAATATCTTTCAAAACCCACAACATAAAATTATATGCAAGTTTTTGTTTTAATTAATCCAAGCGAATAACAAAGCATTATTTTAAGCAAACTTTACCTAGAATTTTTCAGTTGCTATCAATCCAAATTCATTAAGATTCTCAAAATTAAAGCCTCGTAGATAATTTAATTCGGAAGAAACTGTAGGAATCTGAATATTTATCAATAATAAGGTAACGTATTTGAGAACTTGTCATACAGAAACATAATTTACAAACAAGTTAATAATTTAATTACCCGTGATTATTCATTTTCGTTGTTATCGCATCAATTTAAATGCCTGAATTGCTCTGAAATCTCTCCCGATCTCCCTTTGCTTGAAATCTCTCTTTAAACAAATAACTAGCAGACCCGGCCACACGTTGCTGTGGCTAACGAAACACAACGCCATTACCCAATCTTTATAGAATCCACACCACCCGCTTGCCAGCTACCCGGTGCCCGCTGCCTGAATTGAATATTTTAATTTATCGGCTTTTCTCTACTATAATAAGCATGTATTATACATATTATAATTAACTCGCCACTAATTATACAATGCTTGCAATGCAACACTGGATATTTGAAAAGGGAAAATCAAATACTTACTTACTCTAGGATATATCTATTTTCCAATTTCTTCTGTAGAACGAATTTCAAAAGTGACTATAGTACGGCCCGCCAGCCGTTTTAAAATCACACAAAAAAATGTTTTCTTTAAATTTCTCGGCTTTACTCTAATATAATTTACATGTGATATACATAGAAACATTCCTCTTCAATCACTCTATCTATTGGTGAAAACCGTATGAAAATCCATTGCGTAGTTTAAAAGATTAACGCGCACATACATTTTGAGCGACTTCGTTTTATACTATGTAATGGTAATCAAAATCTTATTTAAATAAAGGCAACATTTGTGTAGAATTTTAAATCAAATACAAATCCTGAATAACATTATTAAAATGTTATTACATGTCAGCATGTTTGTATATTATAAATTAAAGTCCTCCGCCTCGTCTTTCTGTCTGTCTGTCTGTCTGTCTGTCTGTCTGTTCGCAATAAACTCAAAAACTACTGAACGGATTTTCATGAAGTTTTCACCAATAGAGTGATTCATGAGGAAGGTTTAGGTATATAATTTGTCAAGGTTTTGTGAAAATTGGTTGAAATATAAAGGAGAATGTCATGTGGTGGACGAGTGGGCTGGCAAAGGGGGCGGTATGGATTTGATTTGAGTACAAATCAACAGTTTTATGCCGAGGTTGATGGAATTTTGCAAATGTGACTTTCAAATTGAATTTGTTTCGATTTGATTTTAAATACTCAGTGTAAAGCCCGGGCATCGCCCGGGACCTTAGCTAGTATTATAAATGCCTTCGAAAAATGGGCGCAAACTCCAATTATCTGGGCGATTGCTCCAAACTATTAAGCTATTGAGGAAACCAATATGGCCGTTATTTTTATCCACCACTAGGTATTCTGCAGGTTGTTCGTAGGTGTAATATACGTGAATATAGGTATATTCGCACACCGCGCCGCTCGGAAAGGTTCGGGTTTCCGGAGATTGACGAGCGGGCACACAGTACAAGAGAACAGCTGGCGTGTTCCGCAGCGTTCAGATCTATTTACGAAGCCTTAGTAAACAGTCGCTATCATTGACATAAATACAATACTATTTGCGATCATTGTAATTCACAATAAACTTAAATAACGAACTTCGTTGTAATCATCATTATTGTGGGCTAGTGAGCCACAGATTTAAGGAACATTACAATAATAAATAAGCAAAAAAATTAAGCGTTTAAATCTCAGTAAATGGCAATTGAAATCAATAACTCAGGTAAGCCTCATACGTCATACGTTTGTCTAGCAATTTTACATTGTCGTGTAAATAAGCTTATGGGTCCGAGTGGTTAACTCACAAAAGGATATGTTACAATAATATGTTTTCCACAAGATTTTCTTTACGCTGGTAGTTGAATATTCTTGGTAATAATATAATCGTATATTTAGACCGGTCAGTGGCTGAGTGGGTATCTTGTTTGGGTCCCACCCGCGCGTCGCGTGTTCGATTTCTTGGTTGGCCAAGTCAACATTTTCCGCTTACTATGGTGGTAGGAGATTTTTAAACATCGTTGGGTTATTCGGAACCCGGGAATGTTAGTCTTTCTATAAAAAAAATGATTAGAGAGTTAAGTTATACTAAATGTTAAAGGAGCCAAATTGGCTAACAGTGAAACAGATGATGACCTTAAACGCGGTGATATTTATAAATAAATTTACAAGGAACATGTTACCAAATACTTTTCGAACAAACATATTCTCTCCAACGAGGACATTGACAAAAATAACGCAAGGAAGTGCAATTCAATCAGACTACCGCAAAACAGTCCCAACTGCTCCCAAACATCTGCAGCCAATGACACCATGGTATCCTCAGGCAGTGCAAAGGGAAAGGATATGAGGAAGAGGAATAGGGGGTAGCACTATAGGATATTCACTATAACACTTCTAAAGCCATTTCAAGCTACGTTTCGATTCTCAATGATAGTCTGTCACCAGGGCGATACTACAAATATCTAGTGCTTTGGATCGTGCCATGGTTCATGGAGTACATGGTGAGAGGTTTGTTTAGACGGCACACCTAAGTGACAGCGCACACATCAGATTTTCATCCGATTGTCTGATCAGACAAAATTGGATTTGACGACCGGCGCGGAAAGGCGTAGCTTATTTTCGTTAACGCCGCCCGGCCGCCCAATCCGGTCCGACAGTGGGCGTGGCCCCGGTATTATAAAAAATCGGGTTTCAAATCGATTTTTGTCTGATCAGACAATCGGATGGGAAAATCTGATGTGTTCGCTGTCACTAATGCTTGTCGGCCCGGATCGGGAGAGGATGGTTGAAGGAGGCCCTTTTGACCTCCCCAGCCGGACTCTCTCGACCCATCGCCTTGATGGATTCATTCGTATATCGTTCCTAGATTCTTACTCACACGTTTTTCCTTCCCAGAACCCTTCTTTCTTTCCCTAAAAAGACTTTCCACACAGTATCCTCAAAAATGACATAGCCCTTAAGGGAATTGTTTTTCTCAGGGCCTTCTTTCTGTGTGGAGATAATGCAAAAAAATAGCGTTATTATTAATGAATAAATTATAAAATAACACTTTTTAGCGTACTTGAGATGATTTAAAAAAAAGTGTTATACAAATTTTCAAATTATTATAATTATTAATTTATTCTGTAAAAAAATGGTTTGCAATGGCGACCAAGCGATTAATAAAATTAGTTCATTCGACAGGAGCAACTTCAATTGAAATTCCGGTAGAACAACCATTCTTAACTAACGTATTAAAGTCCGCAATTCGTCCGTTAATATAGTGGAATCAAACGGACTGCCTTTTTCTGTTTATCTCGAGAGGTTTTTTTTTTCAGGTATATGGGAGCTCCGGACCAGAGATGTTGTGAAACTGAAAGGTGGAGCACACAGAACGATTTTTTTTCATAGAATATTAAATTTACCCGGGATCCAATTTTTTTTTTTCAGGACAACGGTCCCTTGGATGCAGTGAACAGCGGCTTGAACCACGCGGGCGGGGCAGACCGCCTCATGTCATCAGGTCCCGAAGACAACGCGCTCGCCGCCGCCCTGCAAATGCAAATGCTCCAGCAATACGCCAACTACAACAAGTAAGTTGTTCATTCAATTTGGGAGGCGGGTGTTAACTTTGGAGGCGGGTGTGGGTACCGCCTCCCCTCAACCATTTATTGGTCAACCAACACCCCTGCTATACCCACATTGTCACCGCAAGTGGTTTGCTACGTTTGGTGAGCAGGGGTACCCGGGTTCATGGGGCGATGTTTGTCTAGATCTTGGTGACCGGATTGGGAGAGACTGAGACGAGGGAGACCTTTTACTTCTCCAGATGGACTCTCTCAACCATTCATCGCCTTGCTCTGCAGTGGGAGGAATTAATGCACATGTCCGTCAGATTCCTATCCACCCCTTGTACCTTTTTTCATCCCAGATCTTTCTCTCAATCCTTTCAATAAATATACCCTCCACGCAGCATCCCCAAAGATGACATAGGCCCCGTGAAAGTTTGTATCCTTCATGGCTTTCTGTGTGGAGATTTTGTAAAAACAATCAAACACTTGTAAGTTGAAAGTATCCCCTTAAACTCATAATTATATTAAAATATGAATTAAATATATTTTTGAAGTAAAACTTCTTTACGCACGCTTGACTTGGGGAGTAAGCTGGTGAATGCGTGACGAGAGCATTACGAAAAGTGTGATCGGGCGAGGCGAACGGAAGTTGAGAGGGAGATATAAGTTATTGAAGATAGAAAGAGAGAGAGTTATGAGTTAGTTTCGTATATTACTATAGGGGCAAGGAAGAGAGGTGCGAGCATACATTTTCTTTCTCTCTTTCTCTCATAGCCAGTTACGTTTCGTATATCTAAGACACAGTGCAGGCCTATTGTCTGTATCACACTGTAGGAGCAAGAGAGAGAAGTGTGCGCGCACATTTTCTTTCTCTCTTCCTATCATAAAGATGGAGCTAAAGAAGTTTTACTTCGGTCGTGTGGTCTAAAGCACACTCGTTTTTTTTTAAATGAGATTACCTACCGCAAAAGAGCCCCAATTGCTACCAACCAGCTGGGGCCAGTGAGACTACAGTATCCTCTATTGGGGTATGTAATGAGGCTAAAGTTTTCAGGCAGTGTTTCGATTCTGAACTGCAGTCTTTCACTAGGGCGATATTGAAAGTATCCACCACTCTGGAACAATTTTTAATGAATAAATTTTGAAATAACACAAATAAATCAAATAAATTTTACTTGCTCACGCCAGGATTTGAACTACTTTGATTGTAACCACTTAACCGCACAAGTCATCTCTACCTTAAAGCCTTAAACATGATCAATAAACGCTATATAATATAATAACTATATATGCTGTATACTCGCTTGCACCTAGATTACTTGCAGTTGGCAATATTTTCACAGAAATAGTATACATGTTTAACTGCACGGAAAACTTACAAGAAGGCTACAATAACATGCCTAAATAATATTAGGTCCTTACATATGAAATTGGCGTTTTGTATGGGAGGAACATAAAGTCGATTTTTTTTAATATTATATATGTATTTAATCAAAGTATGTACCATTGCCATCTATGCACTTTTGCCATCTCATAGGTAGTTCATCGATCCCTTTACTAAAAAAACCATTCGGACGGGAATCAATAAAATCTTTGAAGGCGGTTTGGACTGCCCCATTGGGGTTGAATTTTTTCCCTTGCAAGAAGTTATCCAAATTTCGAAAAAAATGGTAATCTGTTGGGGCAAGATCCGGAGAGTACGGTGGATGTCTTAGACATTCCAATTGAAGCTCCTCTAATTTGATAGCCGTCTGTTGTGCAGTGTGTGGTCTAGCGTTCTAACGCGCGTTTGTTGATTTGCTTCACTCAATTCGTGAGGTACCCACCTTTCAAGTTTTTCACCTACCCAATTTGCTTCAAGTGCAATTTGTCATCGAGTCTTAAATCACAACGGTGCTAAAGAGGTTTTCAATTCAATAAACGATACAATAACACCTGGGTTAAGAAAACAATGTTACCAGCATTAAAAAAATAGTAATTGATTACTATTCATTCTACATTTATCTTGATTGGCTATTCCATAATGCCAACGAAAGGCTTTAAAAGGTTACATTGCGATTTCAGTAATATTGAGGACTAGGAGATATTTTTACAAAAGGATTGAATAATAAATAGATAACACCTTTCTTCGTTATTATTAACAATAATACAACTATTATTCAGAACGGCGCTGCAAAAGCAGTTTCGATGAAGACTATATTATCACATGAAGTGGTTTTATATTTTTAAATATCTGTGCTTATTCTAAAAGTTTTTTTGTTTAATTTCAGCATGAGATCCCTTCCTTGGGAACAACTGTTTCGTGCGCCCCAGGAGAAGCGTCAGATCAAATACCGCCAATGCTACTTCAACCCCATCTCTTGCTTCAAGAAGTAAGCTCAACCGAACCCATAGCCAAGACGCAAACCGTTTCAATATATCAATTAAATAATATTGCTATTATTAGTTTTTAAAATGTCGAAAGTATTTTAAAGTAATGTTAAAGGTTAACAAATTAGTCAAATTGTAACAAAATCAGTTAAAAAAATTAAGATTTAATTAATTTTATTATCAAAAAAAATTGTTTAAAAGTTACCTATCGGATTTACCTACTGTCACTCCCTTCGTCGAATTTAAGAAAAGATCGGTAATATTTTCAAGATTTTAACTCAATATCCAAATTCTGATGTACGTTAAAAAACTATGAAAAATAAAAATTTACAATGAATTGATTTTAACTTATAATATCACTGTCGAAAATTATGTTTACCCTAAAAATTCGTTGTAAATTAATTTTGATTTAATCTTTATGTATTAAAATGAACCCATAAAACAAATAATAATTATTTTGGAATGTGTTTTCTGTTACAATTATTTTATCCTTCTTAAAAACATTTTTGTTATGAATTTAAAAACCATGTATTTTAAGATATAAATTCATAGAACCTTTGTTAAATATGTACCAATTTAAAACAAATTATCCAAAGTATTTTTCTGTATGGTAACTTTATTTTAATTAAGTGCGATATTGTCGATGATTAAATAAAAAGAAATTGAGCAAAATTATGCAATTTTATCGATTAATTAACGTTTAATTTTATTTTTAATTTTATTTAATTCCTCTCACAACCTTTTCTACCACAATTCTATCCTCTCCTCAGTGCCTACATTATTGTTATTTTAACTTATGTCTCGTATTCTCTGCAAATTACGCGGAACTAAAATAACGCTCACAATTTTGGGATCCACGCAAGAAAATGAAATCACGAGCGTTTAACCAGCCAGCGGACGAAAATCCACATTTCGTCGAAAGTTGTTCTTCCGATCGTGCAGAGCGGTTACAATGAGAAAGATTGATTTTTCTCCGTACCAGCTTTTTTAAATTATAACTCAATATCGATTTTATTTCAATCCAAGTTAGCTTTAATTTATACCTTCATCCAAAAATGCTGAAAGGCGTGATGATAAAACTATTAAAATAGTGTACTTTTTGTAGTTTTTTTTTGATTATAAGTATTTATCATTTTTCAATAATGTCTAAATTTAATAAGAATGTTAAAAAAATCTGAAATATATTAGTTTGTAAGTGCGCAAATAAATACACAAATGGACCAATTTTCGTCAAGAAACACATGTACGTACATATTTTTTAATGATTTTATTGAAACTAAAATTAAAATTCTAATACATAACTTTGCTAGATAATGTATTGATTTATTTTACTGCATGATTACATTATTTGAAATGGGTGTAATATAATACAAGAACTTTTTTGAAAATTTAACAAACCTGCCAACGACCTATGGAATAACCTTATTATACTAAAAATTAAAAAAAAATCTAAAAATTTATTACATAACTATGCTAGATAAAAGAACAATCTTTCGAAATCCATTTATAATTTTTTGTGGAAAAGAGTCAATACGTCTAAAAACTTTTTTGAAAATGACGTATTTCCGGCTTTCTCTGGTAATGCCCTCTTAAAATGAACCATGTTTTCTAGAGTCTTATTGAGCTTGAAGCCATCATAAGATTGTGTGAGTCTCAAAGACTGGAACGGTCTGGCCATGTGGAAATATTTTCAAATGAAAAGATGACGAAAATTATGAACAAGCGGTTGCCACTGTTGAAGCGACCCAGAGGTAGATTGGGAAATAGGTTTCCAACTACATCTAAATACTTGGTATCGCAAATAGAGTTGAGTCGAAGTCAGTACGCAAATTATGCATTAAAGAATTTATTGAATTTGTTACATAAATTCTCTAATGACTTTTTAAAAGAACATTCTTGTGAAAATGAAGAAAGGGACATTTTAAAATAATAATAATAATGGTCTTTATTCCATGTGGGGAGGTGAGTGCAATCCCACGCACATATAGTGTAATTACATAAATGCAAAAAACACATAGATATTTATAAAATATGGTAATAAGAAGAAAATAAAAAAAATATAAAAATAAAATAAAAAATAAAAAGTAGTCATCATTAGATAAAAAGTCTTTATAAAAAAAAAGAAAAAATCTTTAATTGGGCTCTTATTAGTCCATCGGGTCTGGGATTATGGAAGCCAGTATCTTTCTCCAATGTTCTTCTAAGCTCGATCCTGAAGTCAAACGGGATTCTATTATGAGAATATTTCTGGAGTGGTTTATCCTTCCCCTCAGTCCTGCAATCCTTGTTCTTAATAAAGCTTTAAATCCTGGAACTCGCCCTTCCGTAAACATTGAGGAGGCACTGCAGTGCCTGGGGAGTCCAAACATCAGACAGTAAGCATTGTTATATTGCACCCGAAGCCTTTCCATGGTTCTTTTTTTTAAGGTTGCCCCAAGCTCGCATGTGTACAGGGTGGTGCAGAAGGCTAGGAAGAGCGTTCTTTTAACCCGTGGACTGCATAGCCGAAATCTTCTACTGAGCATGTTGCATTTAACGCTCAGTACGCGCCTCTGCCTGTCAATAATGAAAAAGCCCTTTTTTATTTGTTTTTCTACAATTACCTTTGGCCGGAGGCTCTGAAGAAAATAATGTTCATCGAGATCCAAGTCACCTTTGGAGATGCTAAACGGAAGGTTTTTTTAAGGGAAGCAAGGAATCTGCGTATCTAGGAGTGACGGACGTTTGAATCTATCCCTTTCACTGTAGTTGGTCGAGAAAGACTGACTAGAACTAGACTCCCTCAACCGGCTTGTCCCAGGTTTGGTCGCCACAAAATTAGTGGGCACCCATAAACACAATCTCAAGTATGTGTTATTGTTCGCATCAATTTAATTGCGTGACAAATTTCTACTATGTTTAAAAAAATCATTTTTTTAAACATGCAGCAGTTTATAACTCTTGCACAATGAACAAAGGATTTTCAGAAATTCATGGAAATCTGTTAGACAGACTGCATGGAATGGTTGTAGGGGAGAATAAATGAGCCAGTTTCTTGAGAATATTAAAAATAATCCCCTATTAGTGTTTGAAAAGGGAAGACTTCGGGTACTATCTTACTAAGCATGAAAGGGGTAGTAATTTGTGACATTTTGTGGAGTGAAACAACTAATTTTTGTAATTTCTTGTGTATAATGTTTACTACTGCAGTAAAGTCGGTAAACAGAGAAATACGATATTTTATAAAAAAAATATATTTTTTTTTAAATTGATAAAAAACACAATTAATATGAATAATAGTTTAGTAAAATAAATCTATTAGTTGTAAAAGTTATTAGTATTATACTATTAATAATAAGTATTATCTACTGGTAAATACCACACCATAGTAAAGTGCTCCAAAGTAATTTGAGAAGGGTAAGAGATGAGGGGAGAAAGATTGGGAAATGCCTGGACGTTCGGATCAGGTCACTTCCGAGTAGTCAAGTCCTTTTCAGCAGAGTTTCGATTCGAATAGTAGTCTTTCACCAGGGCAATACCGAGGGTATCTTCCACTCTGAAACTTACCTGACATACTTTCAGAATGCAGCGGTGAATTATTACTATTCTGACCACGAGTTTTTGAACTACGTGTATTATCGATGCTTTCCAAATATATGCCTTTGAACTACATGTATTTCGATACTAATTATTACATCAAACATTTATCTCTAGGTAAGTCAGCAGATATATTTTGATGCGAGAGAGAAATACTACATTTTTATGGGTTAAATGTGATTAATATGTGCAATGAATTTGCAAGCTTTTCTTCTAATGGATAGGTACTCGCCGGATAATTAATCCACCACGACAGAGGACATCGCTGGCACGGTGGGCGAAAAAACACACCAAAAATATTGAACAACCAAATTTTCGATTTTGTTTTGTTTTTTTCTACCTAGTTTTACCTAGTTGCCTTTTTACGCTTAGTACGGTAGGATGATTGTTCTTTTTCTTGATATCTTAACAAAGTAAAGTCATCCAAGAAACTTTTTGAATGAATGCATGATTACACATTTAGAGTCTTATTAATAAAAGTGTTATAAATCTTAACAACTAATGCATAACTGTTTATTAGTCATAAAAGGTTGTGTAAAATACAAAATGTGTTTATTATTAAGGGAAAGGTGATACTTAAAAGAATTCACAAACTTCTCTGTCATAGATGACGCGAGTTTAATTATTTTGGGGAAAACATTTTTTACAAGTTTGGCTTTAAAATATTATTATGAATTGTTTGCGGCCGAAGGTACACAAAATGAATATTAATAAATAGTTTAGTCCATAAACAAAATCAAATATTTAAAGAAAATATAATATCGGAATGAATCACCGATATAATATTGTATTTGTTAGCCTTTCTTCAAAGATTTTAGTTTGTTTATGCACGAAACTATTTATTCATATTGCGTGTGCGCGGGCACAAACAATTAATTCATCTTCATATTTTAAAGCATAACTTGTAAAGTGTTTTTCCTTAAAATAATGAATTTCGCGCTATGTATTTATGAAAGTAGATAGTAAATTCTAAGTATCACCTTAATGTCTATATGACGGGAAGGATATAAATAACTAAAACATTAAAACAATTTACTTAAATCACAAGATTTTATTGAGAAATATAAATACCTGAAATGCTTCAATAATAATAATTAATTAAATCAGAAACAACCTGTGTACAAAATGTATTTATAATTTATAAAAAATATTTATAACCATCTACAAACAAAAAGCATTGAAAAGGAAACACATTTTAATTTGTTAATTATGCATAATTTGAAGGTTTGATATAATGTTCGCAAATATAACTCATTAATGTGCTTTTAAATAAGTTTGTTAAATGAATATTCATAATTTTAACTATTATCTCTACATTATGTTTGAGCTCGAACATTAAGGTACAAAATAAAATATGTGGATTTGTATGAACGATTATAAATAATACTGTGCGAGAACAAGAAGGTAGGTTTATTTGTAAATATCGTTTGAAATATTAAGTACACCGCCTTTACAACCGAATATAACATAAATAAAATTGTTAGCAAAATTTATCAACGGTCTAATACACATTTTTTAAAGTGACATCTGTTGGCGGAGAGGTTTATTTATTTTATCCAAGACACGAACCTTTCAGGACACTTTCCTGAAAGTTTTGAGAGACATTTTTACCCTGGAAATCTGTGCTTCTAAGTTTGTCGTAAGTTTACATAGAGGATTTTTAGAAATAAAACTCAAGTCACTGATTAGATTGGACGCACATTAATTTCGAAAAATTACATGAAATTAAAAATGTTCGCGTGTAAGTGATATACATATTGTAGGAGATTATTTTTTTAAATTTATCTAATAAACATATAATATTTCATTTAACGACAAAGTTAAAATGTATTTTATGGACGTTTGAGCAAGACTACAATAACATTATCTTTATTTTGACTAATTTAAGACACTGGTGAGTGTTTATAAATTATTTAGTTAAATAAAATGTGTGAAGCAGTGAACGTAGGTGATAAATAATTAAATCGAAGAGTTCAGGTCGCTAAAGGTCGTAATCGAAGTATTACAATTTATAATACATAATATATGTATAACACTGGAGTTATATACACTAACCGTATTTAAAAATATAAGTATTGACCCTTATTTACAATTACAATAATATTTTCAGTTTGGCTACCAAGGTAAAAGATACCAAAGTTTTAAAAGTCTCAAATTGTATTAATAAAGATATCCGACAAATTTAGAAAATTTAAAAAAATGTTACATCGCTTTTAGGACTTTAGAAAACAACACTAAAAAAACTGTTGCTTTATTATATAAAAACAAAATAAATCGTATACTTTTCATAGCGTTAAGTACAATAAAAGTTTACAATTACATTAAAATTAACATTAAAGATTTTTTCATTAAAATTTAAATACACAAGTAAACTTGAAATTAGGAACAATTTACTTTAAGAGTTGCGTTGCAAAGAACATTAGATAATAAAACTAGAGTTAAAAGTAAGAATACTTCTTAATAATAATAATCAAATAATATTACAAACTAAAAGCGAAATATCGATATTTTAGGAAGACTTCAAAGTTTTACAATACTTAACAATTCTAATAATATATTTTTGGTACCTTTCAATTTTCAACCATATTCAACGAATCAACACATTATGTTGAAAGATAGTATAATAAAGCTGTATCTGTTTATTTACATCATTTTACCAACATGTTGTAATATTATTATTTAACAATTAAAATCGGTTTTAAAAAATAATAAAAATACACAGATGTACAAAATTATACATTAAACACACGTATTTATAAATCATACAGATTATTTAATTAAAAAAGCGACAGGTGGTGATTTTAAGTATGCAGTTAAATTATTACAAAACAAAGGCTAAAGTCTTGACGATAAAGCTGCCAGTATTTTTTTTATTTGTTATTTGAGTATTAATGATCTCTTCAATTGGATAAACTATTGAGAACACTCAACTGAAATAAATATGTAAGATATTACCATTAAATTGAAAAAGGTTTTCGTGACACAGACTTAATCTGAATAAATGCAAAATAAAAGAGGAATAAACTATACTCACGATTAAAAGCTATTAACGGTACCTAATTACGTTGAAGAGAAACTCTACATAGGTATGAGTGTATTAAATAAAGTTAAAAAAAAAAGAAAATGTAGGCATATTTCGAACTGTTTGCTTACATCAATGCACGTTTGTAAACATTTTGGAAAAATATGACATATATTTGGGAGACTTGAATTTGTTCATGAAAAAATAATAAAAAATGGTTGAAGAACGTTTGAAACAATGTCAAAGAACATTTAAAACAATTATTTTCTACAGTTAAAAGAAAGTCCGATAATCATTTTTAGAACATTTTACTTTTAACTAAAATATATATGCAGAAAATAATTACATTATAAGAAAAGTAAAGTAAAACGCTTAAAATGTGGTTAAGCTGGTTTTGCATTAAATGTTTTTAGTTGTAGAAAGACACCGCGGGGTGTTAACATATTTTTTTTTTAATAAAAAAAGAAATGGTTCTAAGGTTGAAAGGTCCCTTAGAAGTAAAAAAAATCTTGATATTGAAGTTAAATTTTGGAATTTGGTCATGTTGTTTGATAAAGTAATTTAAAATAATAAAGTTAAGTAGTAATACATTTTTTATTAGATGGGACACTATACTTTTGTGTACAGCAAAAAACTATATTTTTATATGAACACGCAAACCAGTTTCGACACAAGCACGTCTTCGTCAGGCCAGATTATGTTAACTAAATATGTATAATATATTTATACTGCCATGACGAATGCGGGGTTGTATCGAACCCGGGAAGCATATCCCAATAGGCAAAATTATGTACACAATTTACAGTCTTTCACTGACATTGTTTATTCGAGAAGCTTCTAAATTTAAAATTAACGCACCACGATTGGCTGTGGAGTTTCACAAGGTCGACAGTTTTGGCCATTTAATTATTCTAATAAAATTATTACGAAATGAAGTTATTTGGAAAACAAAGAAAAATAAAAAAGATATTACGATTTGATAAAAAAACCTAACCAAATTTATTAAAAGTGGAGTTCCACAGGGTTGACAGTTTTGACCACTGTTTTTTTAAATAAAAGAAATGATTTTGAAGACGACCAAGAGGACGTAAAATTACACCACATTTGCGATAACAACGAGAGTTTGAAGAAAAACTAAGTAAAGTTAGCGAAATTAGACAAAACTTAAAGAAAAAGAAATTAGGACTCGACCAAGACTAAACAAAATGCTAAAAGTATTGAATAGTTCGTGATTCCATGGACTAGCTTTCTTCGCTGTTGGCGCTTGGGGGGCGCTCAGACTTGGACACCGGGGACGCAGGGGCTGGGGACTTCCAAGGCCCGGGGGCCGCGGGGGCTGGGCCTGGGGGCGCGGGTCTGCAGTGTGCGCAGGAGCCAAGGCGGGAGGACAAGAGTGCGCGCAGCTTTAGGGCGGGCCCCAGCTTCATGCGCAGCAGGCCGGTGAGGTGGTCTTCGGTCAGGAGGGGCAGACCTGCGCCGTCTATTCTCTGCTCACGGAACATCTGGAATAAAAAGAAAAATAGAGGTTTAGATAATATTGAAACCGGAGTTAAGAAAAAATAGCATCATTTTGAGAAGTCCTTAAGCCTACAAGATAGCAGGACAATATTTAAAAAAAAACTTTTTATGTTTTTTGCAAAGCTTATATGATTTATATTTATATAATCAGCATAACTTGTGTTTTATTTGTGATGAGAGTATTTTCAATTCATATCGTCATTTCCATCATGAGCTACAAGGAGTTTTTTTTTTAAAGAAAGACAAACATTCCCGGGTTACGAATAACCCAAAAATGTTTGAAAATCTCCTACTACCACCACAGAAAGCCGAAAATGTTGCTTGTGTTGTGATGGAAAACTTAGCCAGCCGAGGAACCGAACACGCGACGCCCGGGTGGGATCCAAGCGCTATGCCCACTCAACCACTGACCGGTCGTAAATTTTAAAATATGTATTTACATTTTCATTAAAAATTGAAATGTTGTTGTGTCAAATATATGTTTTCAATTATATTTTAGAACGTGATGACTTCCTATCAGTATCAACACATTTAACAAGACACTTTTTTATAAACGCGCTTAAAAATAAGGCTTTAAATCAGGTCACCAACAGCCTCACAACAATTTCGCAATCTCTGGTACCGGAAAACGGATATTAATTTATTTAACAGCGGTCTTGTTTCAACTTTTGCTTTGTATCTACAAATCTATGCCCCGCTATAACCTGGCCTTATACCGTGGGTCAATGAAACAATCACCTTCCCGTTTCTCCTCTTCAAACACTTAAATAACTCATTCTAATCGCCTCCATCGATCGGGAGCAACTACGGGAGCTGCCCACGTGACCATCCTCGCACTGGATCATTAAAAAAAAACTACGTAGGTATTTCAGTGTTTTATAAGTCGAATTGTTGTGTTCGACCATGTTTAATTACAGCCCGTAGTGCCGACGCGAGTATCCCGCGCACGACTCAGCTATTTTAATAATTATTTATTATTTACTCGAAAGACTAACCATAAACAATATAATGCCGAGATGAAAAATAAGCAATTTGAGCTAGAGAGAGTCCGTAGGTACAGACAGTGGATACAGCGCAATTAGGAGGGTAGATAACTAAGCCAGCGATGGGAGCACGTACGAACCTCAACGCAATAATATTATGGATTATTGCTATGAAATAATAATTCTAAAAGTAGACCAGTTCCCTGACCATTGGAGTACGTGACTCCGAATTTTTCCCGTGGCTGAAGGTGTGAGGTCCGAGCTCCAGAAATGTAATTAAATCGCAGGTAAATAGTAACAATCGTAATTGAAAATCAAAGACGCGACCAAGAAACCAGTTTGTTGTTGCAATTAAAAAGGTTTTATTGTTTGTTAAAAATGTAATTAGTTTATTTGTTCGTGTTCGTTATTAAATAAAACTTTTATTTCCGAAATCAAAGCTGTGTATATTTTTTTATGCATTGCTTAATTTATTTTTCAAATTTAACGTATTAAAAAGTTCCGATAAACTTCTAGACAGTCCTCGGCGTTGCGGAGCTTTACACGGAGTTTTTCAAAATTGAATGAAGACAGTGAACTTTCTCTTGTTTTGAAGGCAAGTGTGCAAAATTCTCGGAATAAAACTGCACACAAATCAATTCCACGCCGCCGCCGACCTGTTGTCCACAACAGACACTCGATTTGCATAAATAGATAGGATATTACAGTAACTTTTGTAATAAGTAGTAACCTTTTTTATTGAATTTTTGAGAGCATTTTCCCACAGAGAAAAATCGAATGCAATATAGATACGTATGTTATAAAAAATCTACTATTAGGTATGTGTTTTTATTAATATTTTATCAATATAAAAAAATTGTTATCTAATAGCTGAAATAATCCGAAAATAAATGTCAAAGTTGTAACCATCGCAATAAAAAACGTTTATTTCTGAAATGAGTTTGAAAGTTTAGAAAACATGTGTGAATCAGATAATGCAGCATAAAAAAAACAATATACGTAATTTTATGTAAAATATAATGTATATACGAGTATATACTGGGCCCATATAAAGGCTTGACCCTTGGGCGCAATATTCCACAAGCCACTGCCATGGCTACTCGATACGGAACAAACCCTAAGAGCCCGTTCACACTTCCGTCGTAAAAACGGAGAGGGGTTCCGTCGTCACGACGGAAGCCCTAGCCGCTGTAGTGGCTCTATGGAGCTGTTCACACTTGTCGGATCCGGCGCGAAGACGGATCCGTTTTTTTTCGCCGGAGAGTTCGCCTACGCAGAGCGTCCGTCGTGAAGCCGGAAGGGAACGCGCTGGCTCATACATTTCAATGGAGCTGTTCACACTACACGGCGGGACGACGGATCCGTTTTGAACCCGCCACACCCCGCTTCACACTTCACCACCGCCCGCTCCCAGACGCAAGGCGGCAGGCAATTTGTGTTTTTATGGGGCGCGCGTTTGGCGTTTTGTAATATTATTATATAATATATATGTTCGTTCCAGAATGCGATTTTTTCTATTTAATCTCAAGAAAATATTTAGTCATATCATTCATGTTTTTTAGTGATTTTAGTTATAATAATTGCTGAATGATTTTCGCGTACTTTCTCCTTTTCAAGTATGCAAGCACAATATTCTCCCACGGTTTGAACAAATAAGGTCCGACCCCTGAAGTAATTTTATGGCTGGAATTATATCAATACATTCCCTTACCGAATTCGAAGAAAAAGTTTATTATTTAAATTGTTTTATTTTTAAGTAGGTATTTGTACATTTCAAATAGCACCTATTATGCTTCATCGTCGTCCATTGCGCAGTGCGCACGACCGTCTACTGAAGAATGATAAAATGTTTTGGTCGTTGTTTTCGTAGAGTAGGGTCCGTTTTCAAGACGGATCCGTCTTGAAAACGGAAGTGTGAACAGGGGCCTAGGGCTTCCGTCGTGACGACGGAACCCCTCTCCGTTTTTACGACGGAAGTGTGAACGGGCTCTAAGTAAGAACTTTACCGTCGGAATGGCCGGAGAACCAACTGGTAGCCGGGCATTTCAGTAGCCGGGGAAATATATCGGCTCCGGACTCCGGGGGATACCGTCATATATCTCCGCCCGGTAATTTCTCGTATATCTCATAAGGTAACAGTGGTATGGGAACAACTAGGTGTGCCTGACAATACGTTAAAATACTTACTGCTATTGTTGGCCTTTAAATGGTTCCATGCCAACTCAGAATCAAGTCAATTCAACACCTCTTTAAAAAGTCATGAAAAAAATAATTTTAAAATAGCTTATAACTCCCTAACCTAATGTAACCTATGTTACCAATTTTTAATACATTTTTTCATCACTTTTAATGATTTTTCAAATAAGGTTCTGAGTTGGTTTCATTCTGAGTTGTCAGGTCACCCCTTTAAATATATAATGTACCTTCCCAACGTTCACTATGTGAAAATTCGACTGCCGAATTGAAAAATAGTTATCATTTCTATATAAACTTATCTGACATGGAATGTTGTAACAGTTTTGTAGTATAACCTAACCCAACCTAACCTAACTAAAGTTGTGCGCGAATGTAAAAGTAAGGCAAATCAAAATACAGTTAAAACGAAATAATAATATTTTGTTTTTCATATAATGAATAACTGATTACTTTGTATAAAACCACTATTTTTAAAACAATATCAACATGTTTCGACAACAATGTTGTCTTCATCAGGATATGTTACTATAATAAATGACAAACTTAAAATATTTTCTTTTGTTTTCACATGTACATTTGTTACTTAATTTTTTTTTTATTTATCAATTTGGCAGTCAGTATGTTTTCTATTTCTGATCTCCCTATAATTTGTATCTAGCTTTTTATTCGAGTTTTAATGTAATGTATAATTTTTACTTAAATGGAGACAACATTAGCGAAACTCAATCGAAAATCTGGAAACAGAAAAAGATATTTGTGCCTCTGGGACTCGAACCGCAGGACCTTTCGCTTTCCGGACAAAGCGCGCTTTTTGACCGATTTTGAGGAGGTGCAAATATCTTTTTTCTGATTTTTCTGTTTCCAGATTTTTGATTAAGTTTCGCTAGTATTGTTTTCATTTAATTAAAAATTACGATTTGAGGTTGTACTCATAAAGTTTAAAAAAGTAAAAATAATGTGTAATTGTTGTGCATTTTGAGTAGGATTATGTTGTAGAGTTTAGTACCATAGTACAACAATAGTTTTGTTTGTTGACATTTTGTTTGCGTATTGTTGGATATGTTTTTGGCCCTAAGATCTAGTATTTATAACATACGTGTTTTTGACATTCCTTATTTTACAAGACAAAGTTTTATCTCTACAACCAATCTCTCGCCAGTTCTCTGCGGGGATGTGACATGATGGTTGTTAATTAATTAACTCAAACATTTTTTTTAATTAATGAAATAAATAAAAAAAGGCCACCTGTGTTTCCAATACCAATGGATTTACGCTTTTCATTATAAGCCAGAACGTGACAGAGACCAATTAACCATTCTATAGCCGGGAAATAATTCAAGGTATATTTATTACTGAGAGGAAACTATACGTCCCCCTCCCCTTCCCTCCACTCACCAATAACAACTGTCCGCTTCTGAGGAATCGGCAGCGATGTGAACTCAGATACGGCGGGACCAAAAGATCGGACTTACCTTACCACCACGGGTTTCAGGTTAAGATTTCGGTGTTATGTACAGTATGTCAACAAATACCATACAAAAATGTAAGAAGCTGCGATCATTTGAATAGTTTTAATGGCAACCCCAAGATTTTCGGAAGGAAAAATAACGTAAATTAAAAAAAAAAACACTACGCTAAAGTGAATATTTTTACAAAGATCTCAAACAGTTTTAACAGAAATAAGTGGTTTTTCCTGAAACCAGATGATTCTATTTCATAAGTCTCCTGAATAAATTTAATATTCAAATTCTGTTTCATTGTATTTGTATTTAGCTAGAGGGCTAAGATTGAAAAATATGACGTTATTGACGTTGTTGTAGCTGAAAATGGATATTATTTTTTTTTCATAATTTCAACATTTTGTATGATGATCTTCACAATTCTTCCAGTCAAGGGATGCGCCGCATCCACAAGCTGAAAGATCTTCCAACAAAAAGTTGAAATATAAAAAAAAGAAAACATTTTCAGCTACAACATTAGTAATGTCGTATTTTTCACTCGAGCTCACAGAAAACTCACGGACTGGTAGGTACCTACATCCTACGTATCAAATAAATTAATTCAAAATAATCATTTAATCAATTTGGGAGGCGGGTATAGGTACCGCCGCCCGGGGAACCATTTATTGTACAACCAACACCCCTGCCACAGGTCAGCCCAAGTGGTTCGCTACGTTTGGTGACTTAGCAGGGGTACCCGGGTTCATGGGATGAGGTTTGTCTAGGTCTTGTTGGCGGATGCGTTTGCCCAACCACTGCGTTATGGGCTGGATCGGAGGAGACTGATTGAGGGAGGCCTTTTGACCTCTCCAGCCGGATTCTCCCGACCCTTCGGCTAGCACCGCAGTGTGAGGAATAGATTCATACGTCCGTCACAGGTAAAAAACCCTCCACATAGCATCCTCAAAGATGACATAGGCCCCTAGGGAAATTGTTTCTCATGTGTGGAGCGAATGTAAAAAAAAAATAATAAATAAAAAAAAAATTTAAAAAATTAAACTACGTGGAAGAAGCGCGCACTTTCAGATTGAAAAAATAATATAAGAAAAATTTAGGAGTGTGTTATTTTGCCTATCAAATCACGTTTCAATTTCCGAATAACATAACCTCACATTTGAATTTAAAATATTTTTGTTCTAAAATCGTTGTTTCTCGTATTTGCCACAGTATTGAAAAATATAGTTCCATTTGGTTAACTTTCTAGATTTTGTTGACAGTCTGTAGGCGCCTCTACGTGGCGATTTCAAAAGACTACTGCGGGGCCGAAGTTTAGATTTAGGAGATCCTAGCAGCTGCCTTGGTTTGGTAATTTACTGCATGTGAGAGCATAATTAATGAGTTTATTTTACCTTTTGAAGTAATTACGACTACCGGTCCGATATCTCACAAGTTCAAGGTGAATGCCGTTATTTTTTATTTATATTATGGTTCAAACACATTTTTACCACGTTTATACGGATGTCGCCTTATATCTATCACAAAGAGATCTAAGAGTAATGTTAGGCAAAACTATATAAGAATTTGAACACCATACGACTGCAAAATAATTGATAACATTTTCATTAAAGCGTCGATGACACAGAGCGAGTTTACAAGCTAATATCTGAGAAATTCACTATCTGTTAGTAAACTCGCTCAGTGTCATCGTGTTACTTGCTAACTAGCAGATTGTTGACAGTCTACGAAAAAAGTTGAAAGGTCGTCAACTTTATTCGCCACACGCTTGCTCGTGATTGGTTTATTTTTTTTCAAGATGGCTGCCAATAAACCGCTGATTTCTACTGTCAAACTTCACAGAATTAGTTCACGCAGGCGTCGCTATTCTTGTTACTGGCGCTAGCAGCGACCTCAGTTTCCTACTGAGCGAGTTGACAGTTTTGTGCGTCATCATGACAATCTCACTCACCGATTTACCCGCTTTTAAACATAGTACATAGTAGCTTGTAAACTCGCGTAGAAGCAAGTGCTGATACGATTTTAGATTTTCACGGCCAAAAGTATTTTTGTTATTAGTTTTTGGGGTATTATGCCATGTTGCGCTACCTCCTTCTTTAGCCAACATTTCGGACAGCGCTGCAGTGTCCATCATCAGGGCAGATGTGTAATAGTTAGGGGTGATGTTTGTACTTATCTACTTAGGAGCGATACCGTGTCGCCAGCTCCACTCCTCTACGAGCTGGCGCTACAATATACTTCAACATGTTTTTTGCGTTTAGCTTGTGCTGTTTCTGTTTGAAAATTAAAGATACCCTTGCCTTTGGGTGCACATGCCATGATGATAACCTATGTACTTTTATGTACTATGATCGCGCTGTTCTATTATTAATATTACTTGTGATAGAAAATCATTTGTTAGATTTTTATTTGTCCAATGGATTTCGAAGTTCCGTGGGATTAGTTTGCAGGAAAATGAACATAAAATGAGCAATGTTCGTTTATGAATGTCTATCCGTATCTAATTGTTTCCTTTTACAACTCGTTAAAAAGGCAATCAAATTGAAAATACCAAAATCGTTATAGCGGTCGTAGCCCTCGGGGAAATTGGACTAAAATAAATAACAAACGGTTTAAATATTATCACGAAATAGTTCAGTTAAACTTCTAGGTGTGGGCGTCAAACAGTGTGCGTCAGTATTCAAGTCTTAAAAATCTTCCACGAGTATTCTTCGGCAATAAAATCTGTCATTCATTCAAGCGTTTTGCAATTGCAAAACTAATTAGGTTCATGTATATTAATGACTTTAAAAAGAGCAAGTAAGTAGGTACTCATTATCTAATGGCCTTAAAACTGCTTTAATTATTTGCACCATTTTTTGTCTCGCAAATAGATGAGTGGTGTAATTGGCTATAGTAATATGTGTGCAGCTGATAAATGGATGATTGTACGAGACTGAAGCGTAAAAACATTTACATAAATAATATCATGAGAACATGAATGTGAAAGTAGCTAATTATCAGCTTGAATACAATATATAATATTAGGTCCTTACTTATGAAATTGGCGTTTTGCCCTACTGGCAACTTTGATCTCAAATATCTTCTGTTTGGTTAGGAATTCCAAATTCAAATTTATACAGCTATTTACTCATGTATTTGTGTTTCGAAAATTATAATTCTTTTGTTTTTTCCTTAATTGTTTTTTTTTTCTTTGCGTCACTTAGTTTACAAAATGGAAAACTTGAAATATCGTGTTATTTACGAGTACGAGTTCCACCGTGGCACCAGTGCTGCAGAAATGGCTCGAAAGATTAATGATGTGTATGGCGACGGTGCCGCAAAAGAAAACACAGTGCGTTTTTGGTTCCAACGTTTTCGTTCTGGAAATTTCGACCTGCAGAACAAGCCTCGTGGACGGCCGGAGACCAAAGTTGATAATGAAGAATTGAAGGCTATTGTGGAAGCGGATCCATCGCAAACCACGTCCGAGTTAGCTGCAGGCTGCGGTGTTAGTGATAAAACTGTTTTAATCCACTTGAAGCAAATTGGGAAGGTGAAAAAGCTTGAAAGGTGGGTACCTCACGAATTGAGTGAAGCAAATCAACAAACGCGCGTTAGAACGCTAGACCACACACTACACAACAGACGGCTACCAAATTAGAAGAGCTTCAATTGGAATGTATAAGACATCCACCGTACTCTCCGGACCTTGCCCCAACAGATTACAATTTTTTTCGAAATTTGGATAACTTCTTGCAAGGGGAAAAATTCAACTCCGATGGGGCAGTCCAAACCGCCTTCAAAGATTTTATTGATTTCCGTCCGAATGTTTTTTTTAGTAAAGGGATCGATGAACTACCTATGAGATGGTAAAAGTGCATAGATAGCAATCGTACATATTTTGATTAAATAAATATGTTATATTAAAAAAAAAATCGACTTTATGTTCCTCCCATACAAAACGCCAATTTCATATGTAAGGACCTAATATAAGTAAGTTTGAAGATTTATTTTTACCCGAAATTATTCATTTATTCCCAATGGTGGTCTTTTGGTGAATGGTCCATTGAAACGACTCCTAATTTTGCAAGTAATTTATATTTTCATGAATAATTGACATACGTAAATATTGCGGGTGGTCATACCAAACACATGAATAAGTAAAACCAATACAAATTTGAAATTGCTAATCACTTTTCTTACCATTTGGCCTAGGTAAAATTATTATTTTTTTTTTAACGTAATCAGTATTTATTATTTATTGTTTTACATACTTTCGTACGTGTACATATATATACCTTCATTAGTCATTGTTTCATAGTCTTCAAGTGTCCATTATCAGGATAGATTTAAATAACACTTCGAGGTTGGCATAATAATTGTGTGGTGAATGGAGGAAGAAGAGCAATGTTCCAAAAAACAACCTACATTTATTAGACCATTGGCTGTCAAAATCATTTTAACCTTTAACTTGTTCTAATGGTTAATTACAGTTGTAAGATAAGGTTCGCAGCTCGTTTTTAAATACCAAAAAAGATTGACAGATATAATTAGTTAATATTATAATGAAGAATGAAATTATACGAAGAGGAAGATACCACTAATTAGAAACACCACAATTTAGAAACGAAACGTAGCTTGAAATGGCGATAGTCGTGTTTAGTGACCATATCTGAACAGGCATCTTCCTAATCTTTCTCTTACTGATCTTCTTCCCCTCCCCACTCCCTTCAGCCTCACAATACACCCTTATTGAGGATATCGTAGTCCCACTGGCTACTAGGAAGCAGATAGGACCAATTTTTAAAAATACACGGTGTGCAGAAACTCGCAATATAAGAAATTGGTAAATCTGCATCACATTTTGAGTCAATTTTGTAATTATTATTTAAAAAAAAAATAATAATATGTTATAATAATAACAATTTTTTGAAAGTGAAAAAATGTAATAAGCAGTAATCGTTGAATGAAACACTAGTATATATTTGATTACTTGGCGGGTAGGAGATAAGCCGACGTAGCTCAGTGGATAAGAGCAGTTGACCGGATATCAGAAGGACGCGGGTTCGAGTCCCGTCGGCGGCATGTATCTTTTCTCGGTAGATTTTTTCAATGTAGATGAGTGTTTCAGGCTACTAATTATTACTTATAATAATTGTTATCAATTTTGTAGTACTTTACCTTTTTTATTTGAGCTTTCGTTTTCGCGTAAATCGGTTCCGAATTTTTAATGTTTATTTATATATTTATTTATTACACGCCCTGATGGGCTTTTACAATATAATTTATAAGTTGAGTAACAAACAATGAAGAAAATATAATACAATGAGAAAAGAAAATGCACAAAACAGTGTAACAACAAAACAAATAATAAAATAAAAATACATATTATGTAAAAATGATAAGAAGTCTTATATTCAATATAAACAAAAATTGAAGAAATTATGTAAATCTATTTGTGCCTAGAAGAATAAAAGTGATAGAATATACAACGTTTATACTGATTAGTTTTAAGATGAAATATATCACCCAGATTAGAATATTTATTTCCGAGACTGTGAAGTCTCGGAAACAGAGAATTTCGATAAGCTAGTGTCCTGGTGTTATTGAAGTAGAAGGGTAATAAATGTCGACATGATTTTTGGGGAGCATGGATATTGATAAATTGAAGTAATTCAGAACAGTCAACAGTAGTATTAAATCTGTGCTTATTCTTCTTTCTGAAAGTTTCAATAGAGACGTTTTATCCAGGAGATAATTGTAATCAATGTTAGTATAGGAATATGCAATTTATAGTTTATAAACCTTAGAAACTTCCGTTGAATCTTTTCAATGTTGTCTGAATGAATGTTGTAAAAGGGAGACCATAACGGTAGAGTTATATTCAAGTTGGCATCTTTTTTTTTTCATCAACTAAGGTAATTTTTTTTAAATATCGGTTGCTAATATTACTAGGTTTATTATATTAATAGAACGTCTTTACGATGTGTCCGGCTCCTAAAGTTTTTTAACCCTTTAGTTGCTAAAAAAACGGAAATGAGTAAAAATAAAAAAAATAAAAAAAGTTATAATGCTGTATTTTTCGCTTGTACCTACTACGAATTTCCGACACCGAGTGTTTGTGGGCCTTTCCATGCTACTAATATTTCATATTTTTATGAAGCAAGTAGTAAGTAACAGAGCGTATTAAAGAGATGGCGTGAGAGTTGCGGCAAGCGGTAGTTGGATAAAGTATTCCACAAACAGGTTCTAAACAATTTCTCGTTGATGGATTATTTCCAAAACACCCTACGCACAACGCGCAGCCTCCTACCCAGAAGGCTGAGGTCAAATCTTAATTTCGTGAGGAACCGCGGCTGCCGCGCTGCAGACCATAGATATAATATAGATTTAGGTACAGGAGAAGCTCTATCATACTCCATCTCCCGGCCATAATAATAATTACAAGAGTGGCAAGAGTAACTGGTCCGGGTAATAACAGGCTTCGGAAGGTCGGGAGACGTGTCTCGAGTCGTCTCGACTGCTCTCTGCCTTCCGCTGGAAGCAGTGGGCGGGGAATGGACCAGTTCATTATACCAGAGATGATGGGAGGGGTATTTGTACTGATTGATATCTAGCAAGTGTTTCAGTATCGAACGCGGTTCAAACGGACGAACTTGGTTAATGAACTGTATACAAGCTGAGAGAAACTACCTAACCTACCTGCTTCCCGATCAGAAATAAACAAATAAGTAAGAACTTGAACATAAATATACATCATTGAAGAAGAAGATAATACTAATAAACCTAAACGAAACACAAACAGAATAAGGCAAAAAATAAGAAGTAAATGCCGCAACTGGGACTCCAACCAAAGATCTCTTGTCTTACCAGGACACAGCGCCTTAACCAGTTTTGTCTATCTCATATTTCAATTTCAGAATTAACAATATTATTCTCAACTAATTTTCCCCATACTTTTCCATCTTTTTGAATGATTACAAAGTTCTTTAACGAATTAATTTGTAAACTAGATAGTGTCTCGGATAAACATATCCGTTTTTATTTACATGGGACACCTGTTGACTTTTTCTAAAACTCTAAATTCTAAATGAATATTCAACTTTCATTGGAATACCCTTTTAACTTTTGAAGATTATGTCCATCAATGTAATTTTAAATTTAAACGAAACAAGAAACAGAACAAGACGCAGAAAAATAAAAAAGTTAAGAAAAGGTCGCCATTGGGAT
Organism: Limnephilus marmoratus; assembly: GCA_917880885.1. Classification (NCBI taxonomy): domain Eukaryota; kingdom Metazoa; phylum Arthropoda; class Insecta; order Trichoptera; family Limnephilidae; genus Limnephilus; species Limnephilus marmoratus. The sequence goes on along the minus strand of OU862919.1, from coordinate 20,256,197 downwards.
TCATACCAGGATCTCTTGCCATAAGGGGACACAGCGCCTTAGCAAACTCAGCCATTCGTGGGACCTATATTTTTTCTGTAATTTTCGTCGATCTCACATTTCAAATTCAGAATTACCCGTATTATCCCCAACTAATTTTCCTCACATAAATAAATATAACATATGAATATAATATAATAATCATTCCACCTATGCTACATAACTCAAAATATCACATTAATTACATACGCTGAAGAGATAAAACAAAAGAAAAGAACAACTTATTAGAGATAACTTATTGCAGCTTTTACACCTCATTGTAATAATAATTTAATCATCGGCGATGATAATATTAACTCAAAGAAAATATATGAAACATGAGAACAGACACAGAAAATAAAGAAGTAACGGTCACAACTTGGACACGAATCCAGATCCTCTCTCTAGGACTGGAACTCTACCGAATCGTCAATATTTAAAAATTACAATGGGGTTTTTTAGTTTCATAAGTTATCCCTAAATAAATTGAATATTCATTCCAGACTGATCGAAAAAGTCAATAGATGTCGCATATAATCGGATTGGAATATCTGGATACCAGTTTTCTCTCAGATCAGAACAAGGATTTTTAACATGACTAAGGGTGGAGCAGATCCTATTTCTTACAGATGACCCAATTAACAAATCGTTGAACTCTTATATTCTAATAAGATAATTCGTGTGTACTTGAATATTCGCGTTCATTTTGTTTTTCACCTACTTTGCAAGCAATCTATATTATGGAGATCGGCCTCAAAACCGACTGAGTAACCACTGCAATTATAATTATTTACATATTTATTTCAATTGGCCAAACGGTACGAATTTAGGCGTTACTTCTTATCATAAAAATGATACCGTATGCTTGCTCAGTGAAACTCACGAAGTCTCTAACGGAAAAGAGTCGAATTGATGATTTCCGAATAATCACGTACCTATCTACGTTGTAAATACGGAATGATAATTATATTTCACATAGCCGAATAATTCAAATAAAACTCAGCGAAATTAGACTTTGTGATAATTCGAAGTCCCGTTGACAGCCAAAATTACAAGGCTTTTAAAAATCACTACAAGATTCTTTGTTATTTTGCCAATAGTTCAGAGGTAAAATGATTTGATGCAATTGTCACAAGATTCATGTGAAACCAAAATCTTTTCAAACTAATATTATAAAAAACACGGCGATTATTGCAATGTAGTAATTTCCTCGTGTTTTGCCTTTATTCGATTTTTTTAATGAAAGTGTTTTTAATGTTTCAGAAAGAAGATTGATCGGATGTTTTAATTTTGACTAAACGAAGAGAAAATTAGCGAAACTCAATCGAACATCTGAAAACAGAAAAATCAGTAAAAGATACGGTCACATCTAAGCCTCGAACCCAGGATGTACGCCTTGCCAGGGAGCTCTATCAACTGATCTAATTCGATTCGGTCACATTTAACTATATCATACTCCGATTAAGAACTACCAACATTGTCTTCATCTTTCTTAACGCATATTTTTTATTGGCTTCTATTTTTTTGTATGAAATAAAAGGATGGATGATTTTATTTTCATTTTATTGTCTGGGCAATACTCACTATAAAATACTTTCAAATACCTAACTGAAACGTGTTTTCAATAAATACTCAATTACAGTATCGATTTTTTTTAAAAGAAAGACTAATATTCCCGGGTTACGAATAACGCGACAATATTTGAAAATCTCCTACTACCGCCATAGTAAGCAGAAAATGTTGCTTGTGTCATGATGGAGGACTTAGCCAGACAAGGAAACGCGATTCCGACTCAGCCACCGACTGGTCGTGTAGCATAACTGGCATCGCGTAGTATAACCCAATTTCCGTGAATAAAGGGAGGTGGGTATGGGCACCGCCGCCCCGGGAATCATTTATTGGACAACCAACACCCCTGCGAAAGGTCACACTACGTGATTTGCTACGTTTGGTGACCTTGCAGAGGTGCCTTGATTCATAAATATAGGTTTTTTCTAGGTCTTTGGTTGCAGATGCGTTTTCCCATCTATTGCGCGGTGGGCCGGATCGGTAGAGACTGGTTGAGGGAGATCTTTTTACCTCTGCAGCCGGACTCTCTCTCCATGCACCGCAGTGAGAGGATTAGATTCATACCTCCGTTTCTCCTGGACACACTGAACCCAGATTCATTACAAGTGGGTACCCACCCCTATAACATTTTTCCTTGCCAGATCTTCCTCTCTTTCCTTTCCCTAAAAAGAACCTCCACACAGCATCGCCAAAAAATTACATAGGCCCCGAGGGAAAATGTTTTCCTTGAGGCCTCCTGTGTGGAGCTAATGTCAAAAAAAATTGCGTTGCTCTACACAATTTAAACACAAAAAGCTCTGTAAGTTTCATGACGGTAAAGCTAACTGTACTATAATTTATGCTGTTCCAGAAAACTAGTGAGTTGCGAAACATGGTGGCATTTTGTCATTATAAACCAAAGGTGGAATTAACAATCTTGCAAGTTAACTAAGCTAACAATATAAACATTTTGAACTGGGCGAGGTAATTATTAACCACAGAGCTTTCAAATCAACTTAAAAATCAAACAATTTTCAATTGCAGAGTAATTTTGACGTATAACTAAAAATGGCGTCTGGAATTCCGTTTGGCGGGAACCGTGACCGATGCCATAAGGCATGCCCGGCGTTGCTCGAGACTGCCCGATAGCTTCGCGTCACGAGAGGATATCTCCTGTCATGTAACATTGGTATTTACCGTGCAATATATCAAAAGCAACGTTATTATTTCATATCACATTATATCGGAAAGATTTATGGGTGATCCGACCACGCGACCACCATTTGGATTGAGGTGGCAGGGCCCACGCTCTGGAGTCAGATGGCCTCGGGAGTCAGGATAGCTTTCACGGACTGCATTAACACTTAAACAAAACGTTTTGTCTTCCAAATACTTGATAGTCTTAGTTCCTCAAAAATTCAAACTTCTCATACAGTAATTCATACTTCTGAGAAAGCGAATTAATTTCAAAAAAACTACGTAGCTCAGCATCGACTTACGAGATCCTACCAATATATTGTAATTTTCCTAGTATTACATTTTTCCATCTTACATGGTGAAGTATTTAGTTTCGACGTTATTTCGTTTTTTACTTTGTTTTTGTTTTAGATGTTGTTTTTGATTTTGTCTTCTATTTTTTTTTTGAGTTTACTGTGATTTTGTTGTGCTTACTTAGATGTTCTTTGTAATAAACAAAAAAAATAACATGTAAAATCCCAGATAGGCGGGAAATTCAAAATAAATAAATATTTTACTATAGATTCTCAACTACTTACTTCAGAAATATTTACTATCAGACTGAAGAGAGATAGCTTTTTAATGCATTATTTTATAAAAAATGATTTTTTTTTTTTAAACCAAAACTATTATTAAATCTTTAACTGACAGCCCTGAAACAGTTAGCTAAATACCTGCTTAATAATTTCAAACAAAGATAATTTTGAAGGTAACAATAAACTCAATACAAATTTACTCTACAATAAAAACGCATATAAATTTGTTGTAGACCACTTTTATTTTATTAACACTCTACCGGTTTCAGAAGCACCCTTCCTTGGTCAGGAGAATATTATAACTAAACTATGATATAGAATGTTGACAGATATACAAATTTTAGGTGTTGTTCTTACGTTCTTGTTACGTTCTTACGTTTTTGTTTCTTACGATATGTTCTTACTTGGAAAAGATACGTGGACGATATCTTCTGTATCTGGACAGGAATAGAGCGGCAACTGAGTAAATTCCTTCATCTTATAAATAATGGTTTTATCGTTGACTGTCAGAAATTTATTTAACATATTCTCATTAATTATATTATGAATTATCGTTCAAGCCAATTGGAAATTCGTCTACACGATTTTTGACCCATAGTAACAAATACTGCATCTCTAGCATTTAATAATTAACAAACATAATAAAACAATCCATAATTGAAGCCGTTTAATCTCTCTTACTTTGGCAATATAAATAAAGTTTATTTAAGCTACTTCATAAAAAGCTAAATCCATCACTACACAAGCAACACTTTCCACTTATTGTGACGGCATTACGAGAACTTCAAATATCGCCAGGTTATTAAATATTCATAACCCGGGAATAACAACGTTTTATCTTTTCAGCAACAATTCTATTTTTTTTTAAGAAACAAATTTTGGTTAGTTATTCCAAAGGTTTATTTTAAGTGGGGAGTCAAATGTAAAAAGTGTCCAAGAATGTCTGCTTACTTTAAACTGGGCGTAACATTTAGATAAATGATTCTTGTTCCACAGCTGCCGTATCTGCCTGTAGATCTGGATATCTGGAGATACTATCACCGGCAGACACGAACTATTAGAGCCGACAAGAGATGCTATCTACTAGTTGTGGATCTGATGTACCACTGTACATAAGAAAGCCTCTTTTCCAGGATGTTATTTAGAATATTGAGGATATAATAATAAACGGTATAATACGTAAGATGGGATAAGTCATATTTTGTAATACGTAACACAAGGACTTTTCAAAACATTGAGTCAATTAAGCTACTTTACTGCTCTCTTGTAAGATCGCAGCTGGAATATGCATCTCCTGTATGGTCTCCGATTTATACCTGTAACTTACACCGTTTGGAGAGAGTACAAAGAAAGTTTCTTCGATACGTTCAATTCAAATTAAGACAGCCTGTAATTGAAATCCACTACAATGCATTAATGTCTGATCTAAACCTACCACTACTTTCTTCCCGGCGTACTATTAATGACATTCTTATACTTTTTAAATTACTGAACAATCTCATTGACTGCCCTCAAATGTTAAGTGTTATAAATATTCGTGTCCCTGTTAAACCAACTCGACTCCACCACCTTTTCCACAGTGACAATCATAGCACTAACTATTCCTATCATTCACCGCTAGTGCGTTTTCACCGAACTGCCAATACGTATACAGACCTTTTCGATATTTTCAAAACCTCACCGTGTTGCATCAAAGCAAAAATAACTAGTTATTTATGTAATTGATGTGTTTGTAAAATGATAAATATTTGTTGTACTAATATGTATCGTATGTATGTACTGTATGTTATTCTATATATATAATGTTTGTAAATGTTCGATACACCTGTATTATGTATGTAATAGCCCTATGTACGGGCGTTTAAATAATAAATAAATAAGTCCGTTCAAAAGCTTTGCATATCAGAGGGTAAAACAAAAGTACCTAATAACTAGCATGCAAGTTATTATTAGACTAGGTCAAAGCCCTTCAGTAATGGTGAAGGAAAACTGGATAAACAAGAAAATAATTTTAAAAAATTTCAATAATTGACCTTATGGATTTCGTTTATACTTATAAATCGTACAGTAACAACAAAATATTCTATTTCCTTGTTAAATTGCATCTCTGATGCTCTGACCCGTCAACATATCGAAGAGATAATATTTATCAGTCTTTGGAATACAGTGTTATTCATCGAATGAAATTAAACATATATGTGTTTTTTTGTAAACTTAAGACAGTACATTTTAATTAGGTGTGAAATATAAGTGTACACAGTTTGACTAATTACGTTCTAACATTCATCATCATCATCATCTTCTTCCCCTTGTCCTATTCGGGTCGGGGACCCATTGCACCGACAAGGCTCCTCCATACGTCCCTGTCTTGTGCTGATTGTTCGGCCTCTGTCCATGGTAGACCCATCCTCTCCTCACACAGTTTCTGGAGTTGCCTCGCCCAACTGTGTCTGGGGCTGCCCACTGGACGTCTACCCTCTGGAATCGCACTCAGTATCTTCCTCGGAATTCGGTCATCAAATATTCTTAGTACATGCCCAAGCCACCTCAGTTGCGATTTTTCTATGAAGAGTAGCAGTGGTTCAATGTTTAGATCATCTCGGATAGTCGAGTTTCTTATGTGATCCCATTTCGTAACCCCTGCCACTCCTCTCAAGTATTTATATAGTGCCTCATTTCGGCATTAACATTCAGAAAAAATCTAACATTAATTAAAAAAAAATGTCTACTTAAAGATATTTGCTTCAGTTTCCATTAAATTTGTGCACACCAAAGTGGCTAAAAGAACACAGAGAAAGTGGCTGATTATACCAATCGTTTAGATGTGATGTAGGAATGATTAAACCATTCAAATTTAATTCAGAATAAAGAGGCAGCAATCCCACTTTGATTTACGTGATTGGGCTTGATATAGGCGGTACAAAAGAAAAACGCGCATGAGACTTACCTTAAGTACACCGCACTTAAGTGTTTTCGTGCATTCTTAAATCGCACTAAGGCAGTATTTTACGGCATTACACTCGGGTACCCGCAAGGATCAAGACATGAGCCGGCATAAAAGGAGAATTTATTGACAATCGCTACGCCATTACTTGAAATAATACTCGCTCGTAAATCACTAAGCGGGACTATGTATATAGGTACCAGGTACAGGGTACAGGTTAGATGTCTACCATAAACAAAGAAAACTCTACAATCCGAGCACGGGGCCCCTTGTAATGGACAATTTGTCAGGAGGGTGAAATGATCTAGTGCCTAGGCTAGCACTTTATTTGAAATTGAATAACTTAATTGCGAAACCTGATACACTTTGGTGCCGACAAGTTAAGATTTGCAGTGTCACGCGTTTGGTAGAATGGTTTCGTATTGTAAAGATCCTGTCAGGGACATTAAAGTTAAATAAATTAATTTAATGTCAAGGCGTTAAATAATACGTGCGTTATTCGCGACGCGACGTACAAAACGTGCAGTATTTTCGCTGGTATCAGTGTGGTTTTTAATGTTTACTCAGTAGGTAATATAAGAAAAGCATTGATATAAATACATCTACAAACAACATAAATAAATTTGAAAACTTTCAACTTCTTATCTAGAGCAACAGAACAGCCATCGAATGAATAGTAAATTCAACAATTCACTATTTAAACTACGCTTCCAGAGTAGAAGATGCTCTTAGAATGGGCCTCGTGAGAGATCTCTTTTTAGATTCTAAGAAATTCTTAAAATGGTTTTAGGCATGTTTAATATTAACAAGATCATTTGAAACTTGTTGTTATTATCTTTTAAACCCCAATATCTATGATCTGTTGTAGATATGTGTCTTGTGTACGGTCGCAAAAAATATCAAAAAAGGTACTTGGAGTTGAATGGGATAATTTTTTTTTTAAATATTTAATTTACTTAGCGCTTTTTTGGGTTTTACATCTTTATGATAATCATTCGACGTGGGAGGCGGGAAATGGTACCGCCGCCCCGTGAACCATTCATGGAACGACCAACACCTAAACAACATATAAACCCGAGTGGATTCGTTGATTTGAAAATCACCAGAAGTGTGATTTATACGATTGACAAAAAACTGTTTCTCAGTGACGTATTGCATCAATCATTATATGCACCAATACACACAATCTTGAGGCCCTGTTTTTTGTGTGAAGGTCGATGTTTTATTAAACCCTTACTAGGTACCTACCTATTCGAGTACTGTATTAACACACTTGGATAAATGCCAGGAGTGCAGAACTTAGCAAGGGAAAATATATTGAACGTGTATTTTTTCTTCGATTGTTTCTGCCTTTCACCCTCCAAGGGTGTTCTAGGTCATCATTTAAGAGGTACTGAGAAAGGAAAGTTGAATTTATATATATTTAATTAAATAAAAATGAACGATGAACAGATATATTTTTAATTGTAAAACTAACGTTTTTAAGACAAGATTTTTTTATGCATAGCACAAAGGGTAACAATTATTATAAGCAATAATTATCAGCCTGAAACACTCATCCACATTGAAAAATCTTCCGAGAAAAGATACATGACGCCAACGGGACTTGAACCCGTGTCCTCTCGATTGCCGGTCGATTGCTCTTGACCACTGAGCTATGGCGGCTTATCTCATACCCGCCAAATGATTCAATATATGCTAGTGTTTCATTCAACAATTACTGCTTATTATATTTTTTCCACCTGAAAACAACCAACTTTATTTTTGCGAGAGAAACATTGTAAGTGTTAACTCCCTCGCTAGGTGGCGTCGAGACAAATTATGTCTTCATTTTATTGGGGAAATACTTAAACTTGTCAAATATTAATTATTATTTTTAATTGTAAAACTAACGTTTTTAAGACAAGATTTTTTTATGCATAGCACAAAGGGTAACAATTATTATAAGCAATAATTATCAGCCTGAAACACTCATCCACATTGAAAAATCTTCCGAGAAAAGATACATGACGCCAACGGGACTTGAACCCGTGTCCTCTCGATTGCCGGTCGATTGCTCTTGACCACTGAGCTATGGCGGCTTATCTCATACCCGCCAAATGATTCAATATATGCTAGTGTTTCATTCAACAATTACTGCTTATTATATTTTTTCCACCTGAAAACAACCAACTTTATTTTTGCGAGAGAAACATTGTAAGTGTTAACTCCCTCGCTAGGTGGCGTCGAGACAAATTATGTCTTCATTTTATTGGGGAAATACTTAAACTTGTCAAATATTAATTATTATTTTTAATTGTAAAACTAACGTTTTTAAGACAAGATTTTTTTATGCATAGCACAAAGGGTAACAATTATTATAAGCAATAATTATCAGCCTGAAACACTCATCCACATTGAAAAATCTTCCGAGAAAAGATACATGACGCCAACGGGACTTGAACCCGTGTCCTCTCGATTGCCGGTCGATTGCTCTTGACCACTGAGCTATGGCGGCTTATCTCATACCCGCCAAATGATTCAATATATGCTAGTGTTTCATTCAACAATTACTGCTTATTATATTTTTTCCACCTGAAAACAACCAACTTTATTTTTGCGAGAGAAACATTGTAAGTGTTAACTCCCTCGCTAGGTGGCGTCGAGACAAATTATGTCTTCATTTTATTGGGGAAATACTTAAACTTGTCAAATATTAATTATTATTTTTAATTGTAAAACTAACGTTTTTAAGACAAGATTTTTTTATGCATAGCACAAAGGGTAACAATTATTATAAGCAATAATTATCAGCCTGAAACACTCATCCACATTGAAAAATCTTCCGAGAAAAGATACATGACGCCAACGGGACTTGAACCCGTGTCCTCTCGATTGCCGGTCGATTGCTCTTGACCACTGAGCTATGGCGGCTTATCTCATACCCGCCAAATGATTCAATATATGCTAGTGTTTCATTCAACAATTACTGCTTATTATATTTTTTCCACCTGAAAACAACCAACTTTATTTTTGCGAGAGAAACATTGTAAGTGTTAACTCCCTCGCTAGGTGGCGTCGAGACAAATTATGTCTTCATTTTATTGGGGAAATACTTAAACTTGTCAAATATTAATTATTATTTTTAATTGTAAAACTAACGTTTTTAAGACAAGATTTTTTTATGCATAGCACAAAGGGTAACAATTATTATAAGCAATAATTATCAGCCTGAAACACTCATCCACATTGAAAAATCTTCCGAGAAAAGATACATGACGCCAACGGGACTTGAACCCGTGTCCTCTCGATTGCCGGTCGATTGCTCTTGACCACTGAGCTATGGCGGCTTATCTCATACCCGCCAAATGATTCAATATATGCTAGTGTTTCATTCAACAATTACTGCTTATTATATTTTTTCCACCTGAAAACAACCAACTTTATTTTTGCGAGAGAAACATTGTAAGTGTTAACTCCCTCGCTAGGTGGCGTCGAGACAAATTATGTCTTCATTTTATTGGGGAAATACTTAAACTTGTCAAATATTAATTATTATTTTTAATTGTAAAACTAACGTTTTTAAGACAAGATTTTTTTATGCATAGCACAAAGGGTAACAATTATTATAAGCAATAATTATCAGCCTGAAACACTCATCCACATTGAAAAATCTTCCGAGAAAAGATACATGACGCCAACGGGACTTGAACCCGTGTCCTCTCGATTGCCGGTCGATTGCTCTTGACCACTGAGCTATGGCGGCTTATCTTAAAGTTGGTTGTTTTCAGGTGGAAAAAATATAATAAGCAGTAATTGTTGAATGAAACACTAGCATATATTGAATCATTTGGCGGGTATGAGATAAGCCGCCATAGCTCAGTGGTCAAGAGCAATCGACCGGCAATCGAGAGGACACGGGTTCAAGTCCCGTTGGCGTCATGTATCTTTTCTCGGAAGATTTTTCAATGTGGATGAGTGTTTCAGGCTGATAATTATTGCTTATAATAATTGTTACCCTTTGTGCTATGCATAAAAAAATCTTGTCTTAAAAACGTTAGTTTTACAATTAAAAATAATAATTATTATTTGACAAGTTTAAGTATTTCCCCAATAAAATGAAGACATAATTTGTCTCGACGCCACCTAGCGAGGGAGTTAACACTTACAATGTTTCTCTCGCAAAAATAAAGTTGGTTGTTTTCAGGTGGAAAAAATATAATAAGCAGTAATTGTTGAATGAAACACTAGCATATATTGAATCATTTGGCGGGTATGAGATAAGCCGCCATAGCTCAGTGGTCAAGAGCAATCGACCGGCAATCGAGAGGACACGGGTTCAAGTCCCGTTGGCGTCATGTATCTTTTCTCGGAAGATTTTTCAATGTGGATGAGTGTTTCAGGCTGATAATTATTGCTTATAATAATTGTTACCCTTTGTGCTATGCATAAAAAAATCTTGTCTTAAAAACGTTAGTTTTACAATTAAAAATAATAATTAATATTTGACAAGTTTAAGTATTTCCCCAATAAAATGAAGACATAATTTGTCTCGACGCCACCTAGCGAGGGAGTTAACACTTACAATGTTTCTCTCGCAAAAATAAAGTTGGTTGTTTTCAGGTGGAAAAAATATAATAAGCAGTAATTGTTGAATGAAACACTAGCATATATTGAATCATTTGGCGGGTATGAGATAAGCCGCCATAGCTCAGTGGTCAAGAGCAATCGACCGGCAATCGAGAGGACACGGGTTCAAGTCCCGTTGGCGTCATGTATCTTTTCTCGGAAGATTTTTCAATGTGGATGAGTGTTTCAGGCTGATAATTATTGCTTATAATAATTGTTACCCTTTGTGCTATGCATAAAAAAATCTTGTCTTAAAAACGTTAGTTTTACAATTAAAAATAATAATTAATATTTGACAAGTTTAAGTATTTCCCCAATAAAATGAAGACATAATTTGTCTCGACGCCACCTAGCGAGGGAGTTAACACTTACAATGTTTCTCTCGCAAAAATAAAGTTGGTTGTTTTCAGGTGGAAAAAATATAATAAGCAGTAATTGTTGAATGAAACACTAGCATATATTGAATCATTTGGCGGGTATGAGATAAGCCGCCATAGCTCAGTGGTCAAGAGCAATCGACCGGCAATCGAGAGGACACGGGTTCAAGTCCCGTTGGCGTCATGTATCTTTTCTCGGAAGATTTTTCAATGTGGATGAGTGTTTCAGGCTGATAATTATTGCTTATAATAATTGTTACCCTTTGTGCTATGCATAAAAAAATCTTGTCTTAAAAACGTTAGTTTTACAATTAAAAATAATAATTAATATTTGACAAGTTTAAGTATTTCCCCAATAAAATGAAGACATAATTTGTCTCGACGCCACCTAGCGAGGGAGTTAACACTTACAATGTTTCTCTCGCAAAAATAAAGTTGGTTGTTTTCAGGTGGAAAAAATATAATAAGCAGTAATTGTTGAATGAAACACTAGCATATATTGAATCATTTGGCGGGTATGAGATAAGCCGCCATAGCTCAGTGGTCAAGAGCAATCGACCGGCAATCGAGAGGACACGGGTTCAAGTCCCGTTGGCGTCATGTATCTTTTCTCGGAAGATTTTTCAATGTGGATGAGTGTTTCAGGCTGATAATTATTGCTTATAATAATTGTTACCCTTTGTGCTATGCATAAAAAATCTTGTCTTAAAAACGTTAGTTTTACAATTAAAAATAATAATTAATATTTGACAAGTTTAAGTATTTCCCCAATAAAATGAAGACATAATTTGTCTCGACGCCACCTAGCGAGGGAGTTAACACTTACAATGTTTCTCTCGCAAAAATAAAGTTGGTTGTTTTCAGGTGGAAAAAATATAATAAGCAGTAATTGTTGAATGAAACACTAGCATATATTGAATCATTTGGCGGGTATGAGATAAGCCGCCATAGCTCAGTGGTCAAGAGCAATCGACCGGCAATCGAGAGGACACGGGTTCAAGTCCCGTTGGCGTCATGTATCTTTTCTCGGAAGATTTTTCAATGTGGATGAGTGTTTCAGGCTGATAATTATTGCTTATAATAATTGTTACCCTTTGTGCTATGCATAAAAAAATCTTGTCTTAAAAACGTTAGTTTTACAATTAAAAATAATAATTAATATTTGACAAGTTTAAGTATTTCCCCAATAAAATGAAGACATAATTTGTCTCGACGCCACCTAGCGAGGGAGTTAACACTTACAATGTTTCTCTCGCAAAAATAAAGTTGGTTGTTTTCAGGTGGAAAAAATATAATAAGCAGTAATTGTTGAATGAAACACTAGCATATATTGAATCATTTGGCGGGTATGAGATAAGCCGCCATAGCTCAGTGGTCAAGAGCAATCGACCGGCAATCGAGAGGACACGGGTTCAAGTCCCGTTGGCGTCATGTATCTTTTCTCGGAAGATTTTTCAATGTGGATGAGTGTTTCAGGCTGATAATTATTGCTTATAATAATTGTTACCCTTTGTGCTATGCATAAAAAAATCTTGTCTTAAAAACGTTAGTTTTACAATTAAAAATAATAATTAATATTTGACAAGTTTAAGTATTTCCCCAATAAAATGAAGACATAATTTGTCTCGACGCCACCTAGCGAGGGAGTTAACACTTACAATGTTTCTCTCGCAAAAATAAAGTTGGTTGTTTTCAGGTGGAAAAAATATAATAAGCAGTAATTGTTGAATGAAACACTAGCATATATTGAATCATTTGGCGGGTATGAGATAAGCCGCCATAGCTCAGTGGTCAAGAGCAATCGACCGGCAATCGAGAGGACACGGGTTCAAGTCCCGTTGGCGTCATGTATCTTTTCTCGGAAGATTTTTCAATGTGGATGAGTGTTTCAGGCTGATAATTATTGCTTATAATAAAGATATATTTTTCTTTTTCAATAAAAACATGCTCTTGGGTTGACAAACACTTACCTACGTGTAAAAATAATAAATGCATGTAAAATCTTATAAGACACATTATTAATATCTTGTACAATAAACAAAATTATATTATCACCGCCGTGATGAAGTGGGAATCCTAACAAAGCACATTACACCTTCAATGGACCATAAAAATATGGTACTTTAAAAATGTAAAAAAGAGAATTGCTTTCGATGTAATATATCATTTGTAATACCCTGCGCGGAGTTAATCCCGGATGAATAATGGTTACAGGCAACAGAGGCGAATATTTATATGATCTGCAAGTGCGAACTTTCAACACCTGTGATTTATCTCAAACAAACAGACAAGTACTTAGGAGGAACGCAGTAATTATTCCTTTTAATGTACATTAAATTTATATACATTAAAACGATTGTCTCATGAAAACACAATGTTTTGTAAAATAAAATTGTTTGCAAACTACCCTAATATGTAGTTCTGTGGACAGTAGACCTCGCGTCCAACAAAGTACAATGTTTCTAATTTTCTCTTTTTACATTTGAAAACAAAAATTACTTCAGAAATCATCTAATTAAATATCTGTCTAAATAACAGCTATCTAATCAAATATCTACCTATTTAATTACATACCACATATTTATTTTATGCACCATTTTTTTATAATAATTACACAATTTGTCGAAAGAAATACAATATCTTAATGCCAAATCTTTTTTTGAACTTTCTTCAAGTAGATAGGCACCATGATAATATGAAACACCATTAAAATATGAGAATAAGAAAGTGTATTTAGTTTAGACCATTCCTACTCCAATGCAAACATGTATCCCTCCAAAAAGCAAAAAAAAATCCCATACATCATAAATATAATAACGATTTGACAATAAAATTAGGTCATCAATAATTCATATTACTTGTAAGGTTTTCCCTAAACAACATTGAAGTGAGATACAAACCCAGGGTAATTATCCTACTGGAATTACCAAAATATTTAGATATTCGATAGTCTAAAACGACTCAGTAACAATTATAATTAATATAATTGATTAAAATCCTTGTAGACCACCCCTCTCCCCCTCCCCCATATGTTATGTGTATAAACCGTAGACTAAGAATTATTTGTACCAGTCTGAAGATGGCTCTAACGAACTGAAACTGGTTACAGTCAATAAAATTAAGTAGAATAAAGTATTATATTTGTTTTATTATAATTTACAGGCAGACGAAATGCAAAACGTCAATTTAAAGCGGGACTTCGATACGATCAGTCAATTAATAAGATATTGAAAAATAGGTGCAATATTGTACAATGTAGGTACAAGTATTTCTTTTTTTAATGTTATTCCATCATTTGTATGACGGAGGACTTGGCTAGCCCCATAAAATAGTTATTAATTCAAGTTTCACCTTTAGGTACATATACGAGTATTTGTAAAGGGAATGCTTTTACTATAACGTATAAGTCACTGAGAAATACGATTCTTTAGGGTTTTCTAGCCCTTTCCACGCTGTGTCTCTACACAAAGCAGACATATTTAATGGATCTGTGTTCATCAGCACGCAACGTCAATTATACTACGATTTCATTCATTCATTCATTCAACCATCTAGAAAAACAAGTGTGAAATTCATTCACTACAATGTCATCAAGTCAATTCACCTCAAACGGTTTGGGTAATTTGAGATCATCCGAGCGATGAGCAACAATGAAGAGGATCAACTCAAAGAAAATTATTAAGCTTAATTTATGCTGAAAAAAAAACTTAACAGAAATTATAGAGGAGTTTTGAAAAAGAACATTTGAACAAAAATTGTAAAGGAGATTTGTAAATTGCCTACATGTTGAAAAAAACTTGTAGGAAAACTAATAACTACGAGAAAATTGAAAATCGATTATTTTTTTGGCATACCAAATACTTATTCCGATTTTCTTGACCTAAATGAGTCTACAACCGTACACTCTTTAAATGACTCCTTCAGGTAAATTTTGTCAATGGAAATAAATCTTTTCGGCTGACAGCATCATTTTGCTTTTTTGAAAAACCTTTAATTAAAATTTAAAGAAAAAACAATTTACATCACTGTTTAGACACGATTGGAAATGGATAACGGTGAATAGATAATGGATAGAGGTGGTATAAATAGATGCGCTGGGTGATTCAAAATAAATAAATGAAGAGATGATTTGTTTGAACCACAAAAACAGGCGTTGCAAAAGGGTGACGAACAAAATTTGATTAAATGTTATTTTTAGTAAAATCTTATTCAATACATCGAAATGGCAATTAGGTATTAAAAATACGCAAAAGAATATTTTTGGACGTTCAAATAAAACTGTAAAAGGATTTTTATTTTACTTAAGTTTTTTTAGGTAGGTGGGAAGGTACAGATGATGTATTTATGAAATCGACAAAATAAATTTCTAGTAATGTTAGTAGAAATATATTGAATTTGTGATGGTGTTTTGCAAAGGCATGCAAAATTATTAATATATTATTGTTGTATCATACCAAAAGCACAAAGAGCATTTCTTATTACAAAGTTTACAAATTTTATCATTTTGTATATCTTGTACCTAAAATGTTTAATATCGATGATTATAATGTTATCGTAAATGTGTATTAAATGTTCACAACATCTCTCTTAAATCAAAATACACTTATCTAGCTTCATTCAACCTTTCCTCCAAAAGATTGAACAGCATGTATAAAAGGGGGAGGGGGTCAGGGGGTTCAAATCCCCCCTCGTTGGCCGCTCTATATTTTTTTTTACATGAGCCCCGCACAGCAGGCACTGATGAAAATCACCAAACGTAGCGAACCACTTGGGGTGACCTATTGCAGAGGTGTTGGTTATCCAATAAAGGTTCCCGGGGCGGCGATACCCATTCCCGCCTCACAAATTGTTTTATCGCCTCTGCTTAGGAAAAAGAGAATAATACTGGTAGATTACATTGCTGCAAAATACAACTTTATTATTTGCACCATCTCTTTTACCAATATGATGTAAATAATAAGTTTTGGTTAGTTAAGATGCTATAACACTTTCAAATACATTTTACACTTCCTCCCTTGCTCCTTTCCCGCCAAGTTCGAAACCCCTAAGGGTCCAACACCCTACCCCCTATGTGAATGCTCTAGCTACGCCCTTGACACAGCATCCAAACAGTCGACATCGGCCCTCGGGATCATTTTCGTTTTGCTTTTCCTTCCCCTGAATGGAGTTAATATTTACAGCGCCTTTAAGATGATTTTTCATGAAAATGGCGCTACACGAATCATCCAAATATTATTAATCCAAAAAAATATGTGTTGATTTGATTAATAATTCATAAGGTAGGTTTGTTCAGTTTTTTTTTAAATTTATTTTGTTAGTACAATTTAGTTATTTTAATCAAGTAGAACACCCCTGTACAACTAGACAAAGAAGGTATTTGTAGAGGTCAAGTTTAATAATATGTCGATTGCGCTGTATAATTATTATTTAATTGAAGCCTGTATTAACTATCATAATGTTCAGTTTTATTAATACCTAATAATCTATTTACACACTCCATTTTATTAGATTGTTAATTAATAATAAGAGATTTGAAGAATAACATATTAAAACAAACATAAAACTTATTGCCACTTAATTTATTTGTGACAGTAACCGGTTTCAGCCTGTTATGGCCGTCTCCAGACTGAAACAATTGTTTCTTAATCTACAGACAGTTGTGTTAATCTGATTTGAGGAATATTATAATGTTTGACCTGTTCACGATTACTATTTATTTGTACGTATTAAAAATATCAAAATGACGGGCCGAAATGTATCAATGAATCTCGCAGCACGCACGAGTGCCCAGGATAAAGATATTTTATTGGCTGCCGAAAAAAGCTCAAATAAAAATAAGGCCACGGTGTTTGGTGAGACCCGCGGTCTCTAAAAAGAGAAGAAGAGAAAAAACGAACATTTTCGGATGATTTCTACAACCGGATATACGTTTTTGAAATCGTTTACACGTAAATTAGCAAATAATTCTCGTCTCCCATGTCCAGCAAGCAGTTTTGTAAATGATAGAATGACATTTAATTTTGAAAAATTGATTTCATGCAATCAATTCGATGAAAATAAAGATCTATTGAAATAATATGCGGCTGCTTTACAATGCTGCGTCGAAAAATAGATATAAAAAATCTACTTAGTGCTTAACATTAAAATAAATTAAAAAATTTTAACAAAACAAAAAAACGACTTCAAAAAATGCACTAAAAAGTAAAAAAATAATTTCGTATTCTTCTACAACTTTATAATCAACTTACCTTTTCTACTCATCAATATGTACGTACGATTGTTATTTTTGGAGTCGGTGTCGGCGGGAGAGGAGCTGTCAAGTGAACACGCCGGGCCGCAGGTTGACACCGACTCCAAAAATAACAATCGTACCTACATATTGATGAGTAGAAAAGGTAAGTTGATTATAAAGTTGTAGAAGAATACGAAATTATTTTTTTACTTTTTAGTGCATTTTTTGAAGTCGTTTTTTTGTTTTGTGAAAATTTTTGTTTATTTTCTGATTTTTAGTGAATCTGAAGTACACTAACTAATTCGATTGATATTCGGCCGAGAATCGTAAATTTGTTCTTCAGAATTGGAGAGTTCCGTTACTTTGTCATGGATCCCATAATCAGAACCTAACCAAACTCTCATCAAACTACCGTTGAAGTACATCCTTTCCAATAAAAAAGAATCATCGAAATCGGTTGGCGTGGTATTGAGTTATTCGTCCATTTGTCGCGCACATACTTGATGCAAATTTAAGACATATGATTTTCTCATGGATGCCATTGTCAGAACTGGATCAAATTAAAACGGGACCACTCGGGAAGCACCAGCTTTCAAATAAAAAAAGAATCATCAATATCGGTTCACCCAGTCGAAAGCTATGAGGTAAAAAACATAAAAAAAAATAAAAAAATAAAAAAAATACAGTCGAATTCGTTTAAAAAAAAAGATATTTTCTCAAATTGGTAACCTTTTGAGCAGTAGATATATTGTGTTCCAAGCAATTTTTACCGAGTTTTAAGCCAAAAGTTACGGTTTAAATAAAGACAAGTTTAAAATATACGCATGTTTATGTTATAATAATGAGCTCTACTCACGCGAAGCCACTAGTTATACAGGTAGTTAAAGTCATTTGTTAATAATTATATCTGTACGCCAGTTATTCATGCTTTATTTAAAGCATTTTTTCCATAATTTCCACATAAAACAAGGTAATAATTTTGCATGTTTTTGTTATATTTTGAAAGACTTAGATTTATATGTACATTTTCACGTTTAAACAGATGTGCGGAGGTAAATTTAATTGATAGCAATTAATTGTTATTTTATTTTAATTTTAACCTCAAATTGTAATATTTAATTAAATGAAGACAATATAAGCGAAACTCAATCGAAAATATGGAAACAGAAATATCAAAACAAGATATTGGCACCTCTGGGACTCGAACCCAGGACCTCTTCGCCCGGAAAGCGAGAGGTCCGAGTCCGCCAGGTGCCAATATCTTTTTCTGATTTTTCTGTTTCCACATTTTCGATTGAGTTTCGTTTATATTGTCTTCATTTAATTAAATTAATTTTTAGTTGATAATTTCGGGTTTATATTAGTTTTTATTTTAAGTTGTAGCGCGCCGTTTTTACGCTTGCCACTACACCATCTCTTTCCCCCGTACAGCGCCATCCTGCTCACCCACCCCTAAGCAAACCAGGATGCGCCGACGCCTTCTGCGCATCTCCCACCCTCGAGCCGCTACATAAACCACACCCCGCAACAAGGAATGGGCTATATAACGGGCTGCGCGCCCTAAATTAGTCAGTTCGTCTGCAGCTCGCTCTTGGCTAGTACGCTCTCTTAGTTGCGCTTCGTCCTCTGGCACGACCCTCTAAGGAGTATTCTACTACCATAAGTAAAGCACCAACCAGACCCCCGACTGCTGCCTTAGTTGCGCTTCGTCCTATGGTACGACCCTCTAAGCAGAACCACAGTCAGCTTTTGTTGTTCCCAAAGCCTAACGGCAAGGTTCCCTCCGATCCCTTGCTCAGTTAATTAGTGAATTGATACATTGTGACTATTTTTACCATATTATGTGATCTGTGAACTTACTTTCTTAAATAAATAACCTTTTACCAACAATTGTGTTATAAAGTTCGATTTTATTATACTACTTGTTTCATACAAGTAACATATCAATAAGATATTAATAATAATCGAACTAGATATTTATTCGCATTACGCCAAGTAATCATGAAAAGCTCTCCCACTCAACGCTGATTTTAATATATATTGAAATATTAATTTAAAATTTATCAAATCATATTTAAAAAATCTATTAGTCCTTCAATCAAGCTATTTTTCCAGCCCATTGGACAACAAATCGGCTACGCCAATTTTTTTAGTGTATGCCCTATTATAAATGTATATTAATTTATTTATTTATTTATATAATACATGAGTTATCGAAAGTACATATAGTTTTTTGTGATATTTCACCCTCCATGCTAGGGATGACCCTGTGTTATGGCGGGTGAAGTTTACAGTTTGCGGATATACATTCATTAGTATAGGTTGAAATTTTTCACTAATTGATACTATGCACACAAATTCTCCTACAGTAAGAGAGTTTATGTAGTTATATTGGATTACAAGAACGAGGTGAAGAAGTTAAAGAATTATTGGAAAAGATAAGTTATTATTAGTATATTAAGGAATTATTGATATATAGTTCACAGAATCAGTCTTATACATATAATGCTGCTTAGATAGTAAATAAGGATATATTACGTTTTGCCTGCTCTTAATACTATGCACACAGATCTTCTATAATAAGAAAATGATATACTTATAGTTAGATTGGGTTACAAGAAGAAGATGGAGAAGTTAGAGAATTATTGTAAAATAAGAAATTGGAGGAGTTGTTAGATATAGATCATACTAATATTAATTAATGTATATTAATATTATGTATATTAATATTAATGAATTCAGTACAACACTTTTTCAATTGATCAATATATAAACATTTACAATCAGGTTATATTACCTACAAAATAAAGAAGATATAGTGTATTCAGTTCAACACAGGTTCATTTGGTCAACAATATATGGTTATATTACCTACAAAATACAGATGTAATAAAGAAGAGTATTCAGTTCAACACAGGCGCAGGTTCACCTGGTCAATACAGACACAAGCCCCGGCCTCCCGGTCCACGGAACAGCCGTGGCCTCAGGCCCCACAGATTACAGTCATCTCGGAGAGTTTAGAGATAACCTATCTGAGGGTACATAAGTCAAAACCAGCGGTCAGTCATTACTCAGACAGGTGGGCTCAATTACTCGAGCCGGGTACGGGGGGCAGGAATGTGCACAGATTTTATTAGAATATGCTAACGCGATTTGGGGTGCGTGGTAATGTTGCGAATTTTTAAGTAGCTATTAAGTGGGTTCCGCGCGTTTTCATCCCGCGACACAATATCCCCGACAAAATATCTACTAAAAAATAACCTAACCTAATCTAACAAAAAAATGGAACAAAAATAATACAGATACAGTCTCCAGTAATAATGTGTACAAGGCAATCATTGTACCACACATAAATTACTGTAGCATTCTATTCTTAGCCAACGACGGATTAACGAAACAAATGACAATTCTAAAAAACAGAGCTATGAAACTAATGAAGAAAAATGGGTACACTTCAGTCAAGAAAACGTGAAGGAGTTAAATATCCTGTCATTTAAACAAATTATTTACTTCAATACTATATTGATAATCTACAAAATAATCAATGGCCATACGTCTATTGAATTCCTAAGAAAAAATGATAAACTACAAATCAAACATACACATGAGACGAGTAAAAGAAATGAACTAAGGCTCCCCTTCAGGAAAAAAACACATAGTAAATAGTCATTGATGTACGGAGCATTGAAGATATTTGGAGAATTACCAGAAGAAATAAAATTGGAAGGCATTTAAAATTATTGATTTTAATAGATGTATTATTGATTGATTTGGTATAGATGTATTATTTTAAGTGTATGTATATATATATATAAGGACATAGATAACTATGTACCTATTTAAAATACCGCAATAAACAATAATAAGCAATAAACATCCTACAAAAACAATAAATTATTGATGTCTGAATCATTTTTGTCCCATTTTTTTGTTAGGTTAGGTTAGGTTTTAGTAGATATTTTGTTGGAGGATGCTTTGTCCGTAAGGTATTTTGTCGGAGGATATTTTGTTGGAGAATATTTTGTCGGAGGTATTTTGTCGCGGGATGAAAACGTGCATTATCATTAAGTGTGGTAGGTGACGGTTAATGTGTTCGACAACTTATATAGAGTTTTATCTGCAAAATGTTCTAAATATCGGTCAAGTAGAACTATGGCAACTACATTTTATGAAAAACGTTGTAAGAAAATTACAAGTGGAGAAAAGAAAGAGGAAGGTTAGTTATAGGTACGTACCTACCTAGACAAATCTAGTCACAAAACGAAAGGCGGGCAGACCTAGGCTGAGATGGGAGGATGATGCCAGGAAGGAAGCAAGAGGACTACTCTGTATTTCAGATTGGAAGACGACGGCTGAGGACATAGGGCAGTGGAGGCTTACCTTGAAGGAGACTAAGGCTCTATGAGCTGTAGCGCCGTTGAAGAAGAAGAAGATAAGGTTTTAAACTACGTGACTTCAAATCTCATTCTTAGCCAAGTTTAGATGTAAAACAGATCTCTCTTAGAAGAACAATACTGAAGATATTTTCCACTGGTACCATCGAGCCATAATAGGTATATGCTTAAATTGGCTTTCCATGAACATTTGCACTACCGTTTGATATTTTCATTGAAAAAAGGCTGTTATATTGAAGCCTTTGCCACAACGCAGATTTTGCATTTTGCAATTTACTGAATATATATTTCCAATGGCAAAAAAATGTGCTTCCCAGTATGATAATTTTGTTAGAGAGGGTCATCTGCAGTAATAATTCTTCGTTTCAATAGTTATTTATGTTATATCTATCCCCATAAAACATAATGATTTACTAAATTGAACTCGAGAAAACAGCATGAACGACATTAATTAATAATTTCCTTGCATAAAATAGCAACAGCCACTTCTGACAGTTTAAATCGATCTCTAAATTAATATATTATTATAACATTCAACTTCTCCAAACATCTACCAGCGAGCTAATAAATTCGACTCACTTCAACATAGTTCCAATTATCAATAATTTCAGTCAATCTAACAAATATTTCAAAAATGAACAAAAAATTCGGTTAATGTCAGGAAACTTAAAATAAACAATAAATTCTGTCAATCCACGCACAATTTTAAAAAAAGAACATAACGTAATCTTAAGAAATTTCAAATAATTAATAAATTCAGGCAAACCAAGCTAAATTTAAAAAAAGAACAACAAAATCGGTTAATCTCAAGAAACTTCAAATAACTAATAAATTCTGGAATATCAAGCTAAATTTAAAATACGAACAACAAAATCGGTTAATCTCAAGAAATTTCAAATAAACAATTAGCAGATCTAAACAAAATTTCAAAAAACGAACAAATTCCGTAAATTTCAAGAAACTTAAAAAAATCAATAAATTCGGGCCATCGGAGCTAAATTTCGAAAAAAGAATGAAATCGGTTAATCTCAAGAAACTTCCAATAAACAATAAATTGGAAAGATCGCAATGAACTTCCAATAAATAAAGGTGAATTCGGCTGTTGTTTGCGGTGTTTGTTGGCTCACCCTGGCTCAGCATTCTTGCCGGTAGACGACTATAATTGGTTAGCCCGGAGCTACCGGTCCGCCCCGCCCACTGCCCCCGCCCCGCCACCGCCCTCCGCTCCCGGGCTGGACGGTGCCGGTGCAAGACTCACCGAGTACTGCAAAACAAGCTTACTTTGCACCATACGGGGAAACTTTACATGGATTGAAACTTTTTTTAATCTCGATAAATTACTATATTTTTTTTTATTAGCAAGTTCCCGGCATGCGTTGCAATGCCATATTCAAAGAAATAAATTGTTTCTCTCTGCATGTCCTTTCTCGTGCGTCCCTCTTCTCCTCCCGCGTCCCTGTTCCTCTCCCACGTCCCCTTCCCCTCCCGCGTTCCCCGTTTACCTTCCCCGCCTTCCCTCTTTCCTCTCCCACTCCACCGTCCCGCCAACCCCCTCCAACAACGCGCGTAACGTCGAACGCGTGAACTGTCAAACGTGCGAAGTTAAAATAGTCGTTAAGTTTTCTGAAATTATCCAATTTTCTGCGCAATTTTCTTAATTTTTCTTTCCGTAACAACCTTGTACAAAGTATTAGAAAACTGCTGAATAAAACGGGTTAAGTCGTTCTTAAGTTATGGCGTGATTAAGGGAAACAGGGATTCATTTTTATATATAAAGATAATATTGGTTTGCAAACATTTATCCAATAATAACGCAGTACAGAGCATTTAATACGAACTGTAAAACTGTGGAAATTAACGAAGGGAATCGTAGGTATCTACAAAATAAGTTACGCATGAATAAAGCAATATCAAATTGCACAAAAACATGCATCATTAATAAGTATTATTATGTCTTGTCAGGTCAGTCGGCAGATTACCTGTCCCAAAGAACCAAATGCTCATGAAAATGTCACGCATCATATTTTTCAAGTTTTCTTATTCTCTCGTCTCTTGACTCTCATCGAGGGCATCTTCATACAGCAGCCAGGAACCAACTCAGCGGAACTGCTTTCATAATAGAAGACTTCTACATCATTAAGTTTAGCATCTTTTTTCTAACCTATCTACGAGAATATTTTCAATCGTAATTTTTCATTTTCATTTCATGTTTTAGTACTTGTAGTGTATATATTTCATCAGTGGTGCAAAGAACAGAGCGCAATATCATACTGTTTTATAATAATTTAAAATTGTAATAAGGATATCGGTACTATGAATTTGATTCGGTTGACGAGGTCAAAGACACCTTCTTTTTCAAAGACAACTTTACCCTTTTGCTTTTAAATGGTGCGAATATTATGCATAAAAGTGTTAATAATAATAATAATAAATTTGGACAACTTATATAGCGCTGTTTTGCCAAAAATCGCCTCAAGAGCGCTGTACAAATTAGCATGGATTTTACATTAGAATTTACTTAACTTAAGAGGCTGGATAACAACTCGTCTTGCAGCTATCAAGCGCATGGATTATTGGAATTCTAGCCCCCCGATAAATTAAATAAAATATATTTTTATATGTACGTATTTCAATTTAAATTCAAGTTCAAATGCGTCGTTCCTTTTTTTAAATATGTGAATTCCGCACAAGAATATCAACTACTTCCAACCAACTGAAGCCATTGAGACTATCGCATCCCCAATTGGGTATGTAGTGGGGAGGGAAAAGAGATGTGTCACAAACGTAGTTAAAGCCATCACAAGCAACATTTCAATTCTGAATGGTGGCCTTCCACCAGGGCAATGCGAAGTATCTTCCTCTCTGGAACTTGCTGCAAATATACTTGGTATATATATAATAATTGTGTTCTGGTCCAATTTTGTCCCATTTTTCCAACAATTACTACAATTAGTACTTTTATATTCATATAAAAAAAATATTTCTGTTGAACAAAAAATTGGAGCAAAGTTTATCGCTTCTACTGTAACTACCACTCCTATCTTATTCTCTGCTAGAAGTGCCCACTGCTCACTGTTTGTTGGCCGCTGCTCTCGTACTGTCGGTTGCTGCCCGCCTTGTGGCTTGTGGCCGGTTCGCCGCTGTTTGGCAGCCGCGCCGGCCGCCTTGTTGCCGAGGTTCGAAGCTTGAACCGACCCGTGAACCGGCGGGTCCAGCGGCCGGACCCGACTCGACCCTGGCCCGCGTCAGTGGCGGAGGAATCATATTAATTATATTAATATAATGCTTTTGCCTTTATCCAATTTCCGCCAACAAAAAATCTTTGAGTACAAATTTTATTTACAAAACCTAATGACTAAACGATGCATTCTCAGTTCCCAATAGCGACCCAATAACCTAGTCTACTTTAAAACTTAAGTTGAAACCGCATCAATAGAGGGTTCAAATTAATGTATTACTAGTTTCCGAAAACTTGTGTCAATCCTCTGAAAGACAGCGCTACCCGTAAGTTAACGGAGAAATTATTAACCCAAAATAAAATGATAAAAACCAAAAAAAAAGTATACATGGTTGTTGTATATGAGTATAGTGGTGTAGAATGCCACACGAAAAGACCGCGTTCGTTCGGAGATGGTCGGGCGGCGCCGAGTGTTTCCAAACGTGCGTACAAGTAGAGCAGTCGGCCGTTTGGCGAACCGTCAGACCTAATTAGAGATCGCCTGTAAACAGACGCTACTAACAATATTTGTTCCTAATATAATTCGCAATAAACCACTATAAAAAACTTACGTTGTAATCATTACATTGTGGGCTAGTGAGCCACAACTCAAATCAATGAACATTACAGTGGTTTAATGTTCGTTTACTTGAATGTTATCGTAATATTTTCGGAAACAAGAACAAAATGAAAATGGACATGACTTTTTGAAATATTGGCATACGGAGCTCTGGGCCAAAAAGGCCCCTTTCACTTTCATCATGAATTTCTATTAATGGTTGTTGAAAAATTGATTATTTACTCGTATAATGGACGTGGAAGTCATAATAACAAAAGGGACAATTATAAGAAAAGAAGTTTCTTGAAGTGTATTTAGCACCGTTGTGACTAAAAAGAGGCAGAGAAGAGAAAAAGAGTCGGTCTCCTCTTTGTGCGGTGCTTCTTAGTCTCTCCACTCTTTTCTTCTTTAGTTTACTGAAAGTTTCACTTCTACCACGTGTGAACTGCACACTCTGATTTTTTTAACAATAGCTCCACACAGGAGACCCGAGGAAAATAATTTCTTTCAGGGCCAATGTCATCTCAGGGAGTGCTGTGTGGTGGAAAGAACGGATAAAGGGATGAGGGGTGGATAGAAATTTGGGATTCAGTGTGTCCAGGAGTGACAAGGGGATGAGTTGAGAGGTAAAGAGGTCTCCCTTAACCAGCCTCTCCAAATCCAAGGTGGCCTAAACGATTCTCACCCCTTGAATCCATGCACCACTGCCAAGTCAAAATTATACATAAATTCTAAACAAGAAAACATACTCGTTCGAGGTTCGAAGAATGTTATCTGATATTTTTCCAAGGAACTTAATTAAATAAAGAACTCAGAGAAGTTGCAGCTATTTTAGCGAGGGCGTGTGCAAACAAATTAGCAAAATAATATATTTATTTTATTTATTTATTTATTTATTAACGCCCTTTTTCGGGGCTTTTACATATGAAATAGTAAGAAATACACAGTATTTATTGTACATAACTGAACTGCCTTCGTAACAATATTTTATATTTGTTTAAAGATAAATTGAAGATGTCCACTGACTTGGTATAAGTGTTTCCCTCCATTAGTATTCTGGGCAAAGAGGAATACATATGGTAGTTAGTTCCAGAATTACTGCACTGAAATAAATCCTGACTCCTAGTATTACGTATTGGAATCCGGAAGCTTATCAATTCGAGCAATATCGGACTGTCAACTAAATCATTTAGAATTTTATACAGAAATACCAAGTCAGTGAAAGTTCTTCTGTCTGACAATTTGAGCATATTCATATCATTCATTCAATAGTATTGTAGTTCAACATAATTGCTGGAATACCTATTTTAAAATTAAGAAAACGTAAGAATTTGTTTTGTATTCTTTCAACAGCTTGTACATGTATATTGTAATATGGGTTCCAGACGGGAGAATTGTATTCAAGTTGACTTCTAACATATGCAAAATATAACAGTTTTATACACTTAATATTGTTAAAATTTCTAGTTAGCCTAGTTATAAATCCCAACATTTTTAAGGCCTTATTATCAATTCATATCGAGATATGGACTGAATACAAACAGCAATATTAATTGATAATAACGTGATCGCGTGGCACTGCCGAAGTTAATGCAGTAGCGCCGCCACTGTGTTACCGCTTGTTTTTTCATACAATTTTGGTCGGGTTTCTCTCTTGACCGGCCGTTTGCTCCATTTAGTGTCCGGATTTGTTTGGTAAAAAAAAAACGAGCGAAGATTAAAACATTCCTACGCGTAATAACAAGAGCCAAGAGCACCACTGTTTAATTCGTTTAAGAGAATTCGTACTTAACTTTTATTGACCAAAATTATTGTCATTTAAAAAACATGCTACCAAGTTTATCTAAGCAAACGAAAAAGTTGACCGGAATTGATAAATAATTAAAAATAAATAATTAAAAATAATAAATACTTAAAAATAATGAATCTATTATTTATCAACAAACAAAAAATATTGTCTTTTAGCCCAATCATGGATTTGTTCCCCTAACCACCCAAGCTATATTAATAACTAGCAACGGCTCCACCCCTACCATAATAAAACATTGTTCGAAACTGTCAAATTAGTATAAGCTTTCCCTGACGAAGGAACGTTTGTTCCGAAACCGGTCGGATTTGCGCATCAAATAAGTGGTTTATACAAAGTTAAATTATTTCATTTTTCTATAATGGATAACCACAAAGTTATAGCTACATTCAAAAATATTCAAAAATATGATAAATAATTCACTCACCTGTTAGCCGTTAAGAGATATTTACACGTTTCCTTGAAACTATTCTGTATAATAAAAACAAACAGCGCTTTTTGTTTTATATTTGCAAAGCTTGTCAATTTGGGAGGCGGGTATGCGTAACACCGCCCCCGGAACCATTTATAAGAAAACCAACACCTCTGCCAAAGGACACCTTAAGTGGCTCACTACGTTTGGTGATAAGGTTGGGTTTGTCTGGGTCTTGGCAGCGAATGCGTCTACCCATTTACTGTGTGGCAGTCTGGTTCGGAAGAGACTGGTTGAGGGAGATCATTTGGCCTCTCCAGTAGGACGCTCTCGACTCTCGACCCATCGCCTTGCATCGCTGTAGGAGGGATGGATTCATACGTCCGTCGCTCTTGAACGCACTGACCCACAGATTTCTACCCACCCCTCATACCTTTTTCCTTCCCAGAACTTCCTCTTCTCCCTTTCCTTTAACAGAACCTCCACACATCATCCCCAAACTTTATAATAACCTACCAAATGCCGTAAAGGAAGCCTCAAGCCTCATCACTTTTCGTAGGACATGTGCTTTATATGTAATTTTTTTTTTCATTTAAATACGAACATACTCAACGATATTATTTTAGATACTCGAAACCAAGTTATCTGTTTTTCTTAAAATGTATTTTTGAAACCTGTTTATAAATGTAACTGTATCTCGTGAATTGTATTTTTTTAAATATGAATCCTGCTAGATGTATGAAAAAAAATTTGCTTACATGTAAATAAAGATTCAAAAACAATCGAACAAAACATGACATAGGCCCTGAGGAAAATAATTTTCCTTTAGGCCTCCTGTATGGACCGCTTTTTTATACCCAGATGAACTCAAGTTTATTATCCGTTTCGATCTGGGAATCATTTCTGCTTCAGATACAATAAAAACAACAAACTTTATGAACCCAATTTCACAGCCACCAAGAGTTGAGCGTTATTTTTTTTCGTTTTTAACCTGACGAAGAAGCCTTTTAAACAATGGATTCAAACAACAAACCGATGAGCATTATTGCTTCATCATCTTCAGATTGAATGAGAGACTATAAGCAAGTATCTTGTACCAACCACCGCAGCATCCGATTTCGTGATTTGAGATAAAGTCTTCATTACTGAAACTAGTTCCTTGACCTCTGCAAGTATTGGTACTAACAACGCGGCAACCTGATCTCCTGCGACACTGTGAAACTAGATTACGAATCTCGTCCGAAAACGGCCGTCTGAATTAAAAAAATCCGTTTCTATGGTCAAATTGTCATTAGTTTTGTATTGATCGGTTATTGAATCCAGTTTATAGCGGTTGACCTGAGTATTCGAGCCACTTTCGACATTCCGAACTTTGATTTTAAATAGGTTCAAAGTTTCGTCACTGGTTTTATTAAACATTTATAAATAGGCCGAAATAAACCAAAGAATTTATGAATTGATTTATTAAGTTGCGGACTCGTGCAAAAAGGACATAAACATCAGAAAGGTAACATAATGTTAAGTCAAAACCTGAATGAACTTTTTGATGGAGTTAATTTGAATTGCGTCTAATAATTAGACGTTATTTTCTCACTTACATAGTGACATTGTGGACATAGGCCAAAGGTATCTACAAACTGGCTAAAATACACTGAAATAATAAAATCTTATCTTCTTTTAAAATTAAATAGCCAACTAGGGCTTCAGCACGGGTGAGTAGCACGTGATTGTGTTGATTGATTTTTTTTTTTTAAAGCTTTTTTAAAAGTTTTTTAAGTACCGCACAACATTCCTAACTAACTCCGTCTGGTGCCAGTTAGACTACGGCATCGGCACCCAATTGGAGTATGTTGTGGGGCTGAAGGTCGTGGGGAGGGGACGGAGATGAGAAAGAGGGAGGTGGGGAAGTACATTTCTAATCAGATCTCGTCATCAAATACGGTCAAAGCAATTTCAAGCAACGTTTTAATTCTGAATTGTTGTCTTCCGCCAGGGTGATACTGAGAGTATCTTCCACTCTGGAACGTGCCGCAAAAATACTATATATGATTTGTGTTTAATTAATTGTGAAATAACACAAATAAATAAAATAACTTTAATTTGTGCACGCCGGAATGTGAATCCGCGTCCTTCGAATTGCTTGTCGAGAGCCTTACCCCTTGACCACACAGGTAAATGTTATGTTTGGTTTAAATCTTTCTTTGGTTTAAATCCACTGAAAATGAGAGGATTTTTATTTTTTTAATATATTTCATTAACAGTTCTTATTTTATATTTTATTATTCATATTATAACGCTTATCCTGTGAAAAGAAAATGAATGCAATAATTATACGCTTAATTCTCAAATCACAGAAAATCAACGCACAAGTTGTGCCCTTGTAAGATGTTTTATTTCATTTATCAAATATTTTTATAACTGTTCTAAAGACACCTACGAAAACTTTTGAAAAAAAGGTTATCTCGATTGAAGAAGAGAAATTAATAATTTCTTCCTTTTCATGAAGAAATATTGGAAGAGTTAGTTGCAACAATGACAAAAAATTTTAGCGTGAAAACAAATACAAAAAAATCTACATTTTTCAAAAAAAGAAAGACTTAAGATTCATTCATTCAAGAACACCATCTTCATACATCGCACTTTAATCGTGGCTTTAATATTAAACGCTTTATGTTTTGAATGCAGACTGGGGGGTAGATATATTATTACATGAATCAATCAATGGACAAAGCAATTCCATTTGCAACGTTTCAATAATGGGTGGCGGTCTTACACCGAGCGAATACTTCATAAATCTACCAGTCTGGTCAACGGGTCTGTTTATTGTTCTGACAAACGAGTAAATATTGCTATGATTTATAATACATAAAGTCGAAGAAGCGTGATTGTAAAAAAATTGTGGCTATCAGCAAACTTGTTCCAGAAACTAGTTGTGCGAATTTTACTAATATTTTAATAATAAATAATGCAAACATTTTTCCTTCAAGTTTTTTTAATACTAATTGGAAACTATAAATTTTTTGTAGCTATCAAGGCATTAATTAATCTGTTAACGGAACAATTTGTGAAACATTTAACTAATTGATATGGCATTAAATTTTAACAATTAAGCATAAATTCACTTCGCAGAAAATAACTTTAGTTAAAATAAAAATATAAAATAACTTAACTTAAGAACAAACGCTCCATCGCCATGTAAGTTTAATAGCTTTTCCCAGGCTCCATAGTAAGAGTTCAAAAGGACGTGAATATATTTTGAAAGGGAGATACGTAATTACGAATGTTAAAGGAAGCGCGCTAATATAAAAAGAACCTATTATAATTAAGCGAAAATTGTGAAAATATTTTGTAAAAATAGAGCAATCAGCTCTCGGTAAATTTCTAAAGTAGCATATTTTTGAATGTAGCTATTACTTTGTGGTTATCCATTATAGAATAATGAAATAATTTTAAATAATTTAATTATTAACCCAATCATGGATTTGTTCCCCTACCCACCCACTCTACACTAATACCTACCTACCCAATCTACATTATTATCTAGCAATAGCTCCACCCCTACCATAACAAAACATTGTTCGAAACTGTCAAATTAGTTAAAGCTTTCCCTGACGAAGGAACGTTTGTTCCGAAACCGGTCGGATTTGCACATCAAATAAGTGGTTTATACAAAGTGAAATTATTTCATTATTCTAAAGTAGCATTTAAAGATACGTTGTGAATTTTTTCATACCTATAACATGTTAAACAACAGTGCAAAATGTGTTTTTTATAAATTTACGGAGCATGCTTTGCTATTTTTTTCAACCGAGAGAATTTCATGTAATTATCGGTTTGGCTCATTTTTTTCATGTATTTACGTACGCAGCTGAGACTTGGGTACTAACTAAGAGAAATGAGTGAGCACTGGACGTTTTTGAAAGGAAAATTTTGAGGCGCCAGTATCTAGAAAGTGGATTTTGGCGCAGCCGTTACAACAATGATCTCTATACTTTGTTTAAGGAGCTAAATGTCGCAAAATTTATAAAAATGGGAAGACTTCGGTGACTGGTTCATGTGGAGAGAATGAGCGAGCATCAAGCACCAAAGTCCCTGCTTAACTCAAGACCAATAGGGCGAAGGAGCCTGGGAAGACCAATATTAAGATGGAGCGACAACGTCCTCAAAGACATATCTATCTTGGAGCTTCTAACCTGGAGAGAGCTGGCACAAAACCGAGATGAGTGGAGGAAGACTCTTGATGAAGCCAAGACCCACCAGGAGTTGTAGAGCCAATAGTGATGAAGATGATGATCGTTTTGGCTCAGCAAATGCATAGATATTGTCTTAAAAAATAACATAATATAAGAAGAACTAAAAAATATTAAGTGTTCAAGGAAAATTTATTATAATTCGGAAGAAATTCGGAATGCCGGGTCTTAAAACTAATTTATGCACTAGCGCAATTTCCAACAAGAGCTACGTAGCCATTTTTCTAACCATAAAAAATTGACAACAATGTCAAAAATATATTTTAAATAATAAGGGAAGAGACAAAGTAGTACTTACCTAATATAGGATAAATTATTTTATTTTAAAAAAGGAGGTAGATATTAGGTATTGACCGAGAAACCAGTAACTGTTTTGGAAAGCCCAGACTTAACTTTTATAAGGCTTTGCGTTATGTTAGAGACGAGACTTCAAACTGTATTTGGCAAGATACAGATCTATAAACTGAATTTAATTTAAACATACATTAGTTAAAAAAAAACAACTGAGGTCCACTAGAAATTCCGCTTCAGGCTATTTCCTTCTTTACACAAGCCGGAGTTATGGCTAACAATGCTCGTTCGAATAACTATCATCAGGAGAACATGAGATGAAGGATGTTGCAAGAGATTGAAGTGTGTTTTGCGTGACCAGGGAGATGACCGGGAGGCTTAGCCCGTTAAAGGGAGATTACAGATTACTGTATCGGTTTTCTGAAATAACTTACGCAAGGTTGGGCAAGATAAAATAGTGCTTGGGAGTAATGTGTATTCAAAGGAATTTTACAAGAAAATTCAATAGAAAGACCTCTTAACTTTGCCGACACACAACCATTCAATTTGCATTGTCTACATCTCAGTATTATAGTAATCTTCATGTACCGCAGTGTGAAATGCTTCCAAAGCTGCTCGCCATTTTCTAAGTGTACGCTTTCACCTAACTTGTTCAGTCGGATGATGATTTCCCCAGTGATACCTAGAAAATTTTTCTTCATCCCAATAAGGACATTTTTGGACCTTTGTAATTGTTTATTTGAGCATCCATAACTTCGAAATTCGAAAGGTTGGGATCTCGTGAACTCTAAACTAAGGATCTCAAAACTTTACCACAACAGTAATAAACAAAAGCTCTGCATGAAGTATTATATATTTTTTAAATCATCAAAATTGTTTAAAACATTTAAAGCCCTGAAACGACAAGTTATACCACCGCGCGTCGTAAAATTTGAACAGATTTTCTGTTTGAAAGTTCATGGTCAACGGTTGTTAGCCCGCAACGTAATTTCAATCAGCTATTCAATAGCAAAAAGTTAAACGGTCGAAAATGAACGCAAGTCGTCGGTTAGGTATGCTGTGCTTGTTCTACCGGTATTTAAATGGAGTATCCTTCGAGGAATCAGCGTCAATGATCCCTTGACGCAACACCGTTGGGAAACATACAAAACGCGCACTAAGCATTTGTACCCACAGTTTGTACAGTTGACATTTGTCGTATGAGAACCTGGTCGTTTCATCTCGGCTATAGAATGATTTGCCGGCCTCTGTATTTCCTCAGTCTCTTCGAGACCTTCTCAAAAATAAACTCCACACAGCATCTCCAAGCATGATTTAGAACCTGGGGGAAACCTTTTTTACTCAACTCCACCCAGGAGGACCAAGGTCTCCTGCGTGGAGTTGTTGTAAAAAAGGTGCCAGATGATTTATGCTAGATCGTTCAAAAATAAAAAAAAATGTTGAAGGTTTCTGCGAATGATGAATCCCCTGTTTCTGGCAGCCCTGCCCGTAGCCCCGTGCAAGGCAAGGAAAAGGCACGCCTTGCACCGCGAGTAATAACAAACGGGGATGAGTAGATCACGAACCCGTAACCATTGGCACGCTGTTTGACGCGTGCCACCTAATGCGATGCTATCGTACTGATTTGAGCCACAAACAACGAAGGAAAAGATGCCGCTCACTGTTAACTTTTACCTGTTACTGTTAACTGCCTTGTATTAACGATGCCAAGGGACCTTGAGGATTTTTAATTAATGTAAGGTAGGGCGTTAATATATTGGTAATAATGTGTTGGTATTTTAGCTAAAGTGTGGCTTTTTACAATTAGTATGAACTACAGGCAGACCCGTTAAAATCAAGGAAGAAAAAAACAATAAAAAAATGTATAAATGGCTTCCCCGTTAAGTTATTGAAGTGAAAACTTCTTTCGTTATGATACTCGATTAAACGAAAAAGTAGAACTAAAAAGAGGCAAATACATAAGTACATCTATATGATTTAGCTTGCGAGAGAATGAGATAGAATAATCGATCTCCTCTTTACCACTCCTCCCCACTCTTGCCTACTTTAGTTTTTTGAAGGTTTCACTTCTACCGCGTGTAAACTGCAAACATTTTTTTAATAAGTACTGAGCAATAAATGTGTATAATAATAACCAAATGGAAATACCAAATATTATAATATTTCTGTATTTTGTACTTGTCGACATTTGTAAGTGTTGAAGTTTATTATTATTTTGTTTAAATTACATTAGCCCCAAATGCGAAAATTATCATAAATTACCCCAAAACTTTTTTGTACTCGTTAAAAAACTTCGGGTGTTTTGAATTCTTTACAAATCAGTTCCAATTTTGAAAATGCCAAAAAATAATTACGTGTTAAAAATATTGTTATATTATAGGTAGGTACTTTATCGCTTGTCTGGATTCTCCAACATACACCTCCAATTTTGAAATGACACTTTAATTCAAATGTGGTAATATACAAGTTCTGGAGCTCATTGAAACGGAGTCACAGACAGGGTCACAACCAACGTTAGCATTTTTTTATTAGTTTGGTCCTGATGATGGAAGCGCACGTCTCGAATCGGTTCACGGTTTCAATAAAATTTCATAGTTTTTTTCCAGGTTGTGTTAAGAGCTGATAATCAAAGAAATAATGTGTGCTCTGGCGAAGCCATTATTGGCATTATTAACACCAATAATAATAAATGAATTAATAAATTTAATTGATTTTAACAGGGCCAGCGGTTCAAATTTAATTATATTTGTACCCCTTACTTGCATTTTGGCTAATTTCATAAAATGTGTTACATTATCACTCACAGAACTTCGTAACTTCTTTGGATACTTATTCAAACGACTACTGCTCCTTCTGTAATTAGGACTGTGGTTTCAAAAATCTCGTACTGGACTCGCTATTAAATTTCGCGATAATTTTACTTAAAAAGTGGACCAGCCAACTGCGAACTAAGGAAGAGTAAATAACACAGGTTACACGGGGTAATTTAGACCCGCATAAAGGTAAATGCTGTATGCAGCATGGCGGGGTAAGTTAAACCCCTGGGGCAAACGAAGATTTCGTTCAAAATGCGGTTTTAAATATTGCTTTGCGCGTAATTTCGCAGGTTCTGAATTCAGCGGATGTTTTCAAAATTTTCAATCACCAATTTCTCGGCGCCAAAGTTTATTGTTCCGAATTCTTACATTATTGTAAAGTCATAAAAATGCAGATCAGAAAATTAATTTTATGTTTTCAAAAAATTCGGTTTATTCCAAATCTAAACACTTATTCCATGCAGTTGAAAGCAGCATTATTATTTGATTTTATGGATACAAATTAATATACATTTCTTAAAGATTATTATTAAAGAGTTTAAATTTGTTAGTTTCTAGTTGTTTGCCTGCACAGAAACCATTTTAGATTTATAACTAACTAACTAACCATCACGCCGTTTCTCCGCAGGGGTAGGCAGAGAGGACGGACCGCCAAACAACTCGATCTTGGCACACACTCCTTGCCTCGTTCACATTCATAAATCGTCTCAAACATGCTCTTCTATTATTCCGACTCTTCACATGGCCCGACTCAAGTATCTGATTCACTTGGTCGTGCCATGTCTTCCTCGGGCGTCCCCAACTTCTTCTTCCATTCACATTTGCGTCACATATTCTCCTTACACTCCTATCCTCGTTCATTCGCTCTACATGCCCAAACCATCTAAGCGCCCCTTTCTTAATCTTACTCATTACGCTTACATCAGCCTTGCATTCTTCGCGGATCTCCACATTTCTCACACGATCGTACATGGTTTTACCACACATACGCCTCAGGGATCTCATTTCTACAGCATTCTCTGCCAGTTCCATGCCTCACTGCCATACATCAGAGTAGGTACCAGCACTCCATTATGGACGGCTAACTTCGCTTCTTTGGACAGTTTCTTGTTGGCGCCAACGGCGTTCAGTCCTTCATTAATAGAGTTGCCTGCATTTACCCTTTTTCGATATCTCTGTCAGCCAATCCATCTCTCGTAATTTATTACTGATCAAAAATTGGCACTGTAAATAAATAAAAACAAATTATGTCAATAAAAAAGGTTTTTAAAGCAAGAAAGAAAACTGAAACCGCAATCGCGAAATAATCACAGAAACATTAAAAGTGCGTGCGTTCCACCGACATGCACGTAGGTAGTTACGTAGATAGGTAGGTACTCCCCACAAAAGCCCTTACGATAGTTAAGTGTAATTTTATTTTGAAGTGTGGTGCCCTCCAGAAGCCGGAGGGGCACACGCCCCGCCATTAGGGCCGCATTCTGTGCCCTTCCCCTTTCCCTCCCTTCCCCTTGCCTAACCTTCCCCCCCCCCCCGCACTCCATCTCCAACTGGACCGAACTGCTTCCTACGGACAGGTTATTTATCAGGAAGGTAGAAGGCACGAAGGCAAGGGAGGGTAAATTGATCAATTGCTAGAAATTTAATTATAATCAGTGCAACTAGAAGTTAACTAGCAGCTACCTAATTTAGTACTGTAGTATCGTGACTATTACTAACTTATAATATATTTAAAAGCCTTTTATTTATGTTAGTTATGACAAAAATTGCATTTTGTTTTTTGATAGTAAACTGAATTTCAATAAAAATATCGACCATATAGTCACTAACGCATCTTCTATGCTTGGTTTCATAATCCGCTCCTGTAAACAATTTAAAGACCTTACTACTTTCAAAACACTGTATTTCTCATATGTTCATAGTATCCTTGAATACGCATCTCAGGTATGGAACCCAGGCTATGCAGTGCACAAAGCGTTCAAAATAGATTTTTAAGGTACCTCAATTTCCGCTCTTTTCGATCTCATGTTAGTAATGAAGACTCTGCAAAGTTCTTCAAAAACAAACCTTAACTTGTCAAAGAAATATAGCAGATTCGGTAATGTTATTTAAAATTACACATAACCTTGATTGCCCTGATCTTCTTCAACGCCTATCATTCCATGTTCCAAATCGCAACAGCAGGCAGTCGCTTACCTTTAATCTCCCTCTTTGCAAGACCAACTCCAAACATAACTCATTTATCTACAGATCCACACACTCATTTAACTTAAATTATTACAACATTGACATTTTTAACTCAACTTTACGTGACATAAAACGAAAACTCACCGAGCAACATGACTCAAACTAGAAAGTTCAATCCCTATATATTCCCGTCCTTTGCCTCTTAATCCTATTCCTATGTTCCTCCTCCCCCCCCCTTCCTTTTTTATATTTTGTAACTAAAAAATAAAACTAAGAAAATACCCTTACCATGTCATACTTTATTCATAACTATCATTAGTGGAAAGTTCATAATTGGCATAATTAACACCTTATTATTGTAATATTTTGTAATCTCTGAATCTCTGATTTGCTGTCAACTTTCTCAAAAAAAAAAAAAATGTCGCAAGCTTTTATTACTTGCCATCGATCTAGCTTTGGATTAAAACATACAGTAGGTGTATCCTCTTGTTTTATTTTTAACAGCACCTTTCTTTCAAAGCTCTGTAGCTCAGGTATTTTGGCACCTTTATTTCAAAGTGCTATTGCTCGTGATGAGAAATAAGCTTCGAACTAAAAGCAAGTGCATTAATCGTGGAATGACGGTAAGAAATAACTGTGCAAATTAAAATTCCAATAACCCCAGAGCTCACCGTTCGGAATGTTTTGTTGCTTCATACATACATTCCACGAACCTACTGTAAAAACGACTTTTTGGACAGAGAAATATGCAATACTTCTCTATAAAATTATTTAATTTACTCCCTCTTGCAATAACAACCATTAAAAAAAAATAGCCGACGAATATGGACATGGGAAGGAAGAATATAGACACAATTTTGCAACCTAACAAAGATTAATGCTTGTATTGTACTTTCTTTAAGATTTATCTTTATAATTTTCCTCTGTAATATATTAACATAGGTATTTACTTATATTTCAAGCAAAAAAAATTGTACAATGTGTCCTTTGAAAGGGGTACCCCAATAAGACACATTTTTCTTTAAAAAACTGTAAAACAAAATATATAAATAAATAAATATGAAAACTACACACAGATTCAGTTTAACAGTTAAATCAATGCATTAGACACAAGCAAACTTATAACAATGTTTGTGTTAGGGTTTATAGAATAAAATAAAGACTCCAATAATTCGTATAATATTAAAAAAAAAACTGATATGACGGATAAAAATGGAAGAGACTCTCTTACACATAAACATGCCTTTTTATACTCCACATTCGCGTCGTACATTAATAATTAATCTTTCACTATTATACCAAATTCTTCGACCTACTTCATGCATTGATCATCGCGGTTACGTATTATAATATAATATCCAATATTTATTAATTATTAATAAAAAAATAATATTGAGTAGTCATGTTCAGCCCTGAATTAGGGCGCGCCGGGTCCCTGAGGGCGTCTGACCTCAGTGAACCGAGTTCACCATTCCGCTCAGATGTTAGATGTTAGATGATTTTCTAACCGAAATAATGACGGTGAGCGAGCACCGACCATCGGCTTATTATTATTACTGTTCGGATTATTGCTGAACGGATCGGAGATCATTGGGCTTTACTCCTGACGCCGGTCACATTATCTATGTACATCTTTTTGTCGACAGCAATATGGTTTATCGATAATAATTATAAGGTGTTTCGCTATAATATTTCTAAATCAGCATTGATTTATTGTGATCAGTTTGTTGGTTGTCTTCATGAGAAAGAAAAACCATGTACTAAGTCTCATAGAGGAACATCCTTAGAATCGTAACCAAATTGACAAGAATGACAAATGAGCGTCCGAAACACCTGAAAATTTGACAAGTGTTTTTTAAAGCCTGCTGGAATAGTTTTGACAAGTAACGCTATCTTCTGATTGAGGCTCAATTATTAAACGCTTTTTTATGATTAGGTATATCAAGTTTTAGAATAAGGTAATGGAACTATACCAGCGAAATTGAGATCAGTAAAGTAAAATTGAATAAGTTAAGGACAACTAGTCCAGGGAAATTAAATAAGTAAAGAACACCAGAATAAGGTAACGAAAACTAGATAATTGAAATTGAAATAGGTAAAGAAAAAAGAATAAGTTAAAGAAATCTATACCAGCGAAATTGAAATCGGTAAAGTAAAATTGAATAAGGTAAAGATGACTAGACCGGCGAAATCAAAATTAGTATAGAAAACTATAATACGGAAAAGAAAACTATACCAGAAAAATTAAAATCGGTTAAGTAAAATTGAGTAAGGTAAATACAACTAGACCAGCGAAATTAAAATTGATAAATAAAACTAGAATAAGATAAAGTAAACTAGGTATATAAGCGAAATTGAAACAGAAAGATGGAGAAGATATTTAAGAACCCGTAAATGCATGTGTCCTGTACTTGCGTTTAAGTGCAAAAATTGTAGTTTCCTAAAAATGTTGTGACAAAAATGGCTACTACAAAAAGAGACATGGTAGTTGGTAAATACCTTTTAGCAAGATAAAAGGACAAAATAATGAATTGGAAGGATAGTCGTCACTTCTCTCATAATCTCCAAACTGAATCCGTCTAGCAAATGATTGTGAAATTAAGTATCCTCAACAACTGGCGTCTTTGATTGAAGAAGATAAACTAGAGTACCACCCAAAATGGGACGGACATTAAACGGAAACCGGCAGCTTTGGGATGGGTGGAAGCAAAGATGGGTGGAAGTAAGAGAGCCGTGAACAGTGAACACGTTTAAAAGAAGAAAAATGTTAAATTATATGCCATTCCGACTTTAAAAAAAGCTGAGAACTGTTCACCTCGACACCAGAGACTGCCTTACAATATGACAAATAATTAATATGTTGAATGATTTAGCATAAGGGAACGTACCCATTCTACGTGACCTCTTGGGGGGGGGGGGTCTTCAAAATGTCACGCTTGGTACAAATGTGCGGCAGTTTGCTTAGGATTTTGGTCACCGGGGGGGAGGGGGGGGGTTAAAAATTGGTCACGTAGTATGGGTACGTTCCCTAACCTGGGTAGAAAATGCAACTTATATTTCTAAAATCATGTTCGAACACTTTAACGTTTTAATTTATTAAAAAGTGAAGATGTAAATCGTTATTGAGCAGGATGTATTATGCCTTATCTGGGAATTGAACCGAAGCCTTTCATTGCCCACGCAGCGCCGTCCATACCCACCAGCCGGCAGCACCTGTTCGTACCACCCAGGCATTTCTCAATAGAAACAATGGGCTACCAGGACAGCAGAGGCAGAAGGAGGACCAAGAAACAACAGCTATTGAAATAAACGCTTGTAATTCCTATAGGTTACTACAAGATAACGTTTCTATAAGAGTTTTGAATTGCCCATTGGTAAGAGATAAAGGTTAGATTGAATCAGCAATGAGAGAGATCGAATAGGGATTCATCAATGTAGGAAATATCATGGAAACAGTTTTACAATAATATGTATCTATCTTGTAATGGACTAGCGCTGACTAGAGCAGAACCGTGAAAAATCATGGATAGTCTTTGATTCTTTACAAATCAATTCTTATTTTTGAAAT
Organism: Limnephilus marmoratus; assembly: GCA_917880885.1. Classification (NCBI taxonomy): domain Eukaryota; kingdom Metazoa; phylum Arthropoda; class Insecta; order Trichoptera; family Limnephilidae; genus Limnephilus; species Limnephilus marmoratus. The sequence goes on along the minus strand of OU862919.1, from coordinate 20,215,200 downwards.
AATAATTTATTACACAATAGGTAGGTACTTTATCACTTGTCTGAATTATTTACACATCTGATTCCAATTTTGAAAATGACTCCTCAATTCGTTGCGAATTTGAGTTCCTTGAACCTGATTCCACATTTCACACAGAAATAACTGAAGAACATCACGGACAACCAAATTAGTATGTTTGATGATATTTGTCTGAGATAAACTAGTGTAAAGACACAACATATAATAATCTTAATATATAAAACAATGGGTTAGTTACACCATTTATAACTCAAGAACGGCTGGACCCATTTTTATGATCTTTGATTTTTTTGGATTTCTCTCCGTCCCGAATAGCATAATATCTATTAAAACATCGGAAAATTCCACGAAAAAAATTATAAATAAATTTCTTTTCCTCATACATTTTGTATGGAACGAATTCTCTTCTTTTGAAAGAGCTCCAGCATTATTGTGATAAGTATAATATTGAATAGTTAGTGAATTCCAAAAATTCAAAAATGTCAAATGCTGCCCCTTTTTCTTACACACTAAATATCAACAGTCGAAAATGAGACAAACGGTGAACGTATGTCTGCACCCCTCCAAATGAAAAATACAATAATTATAATACATTAAAATCCCTCACACGAATAAAGAAAATGAAAAGCAAATCCCTTAAGTAAGAGGAAAAGTACGAAAATCACATAAAATATAAATCCGTACACAACTCCATCTCTGATACTGACAAAAACAAAACACGGACAGTTGCGCATCGATAATTGCTTCATTGCGTAAATCTTAACTTAATAAAAAAACTGAATTTAATTCAGCTAATAAGTTAAACAACAGTTATTGATTCTGAGGCGGTACAAAGTTCGCCTGGTCAGTTAGTTTGTGATTAAAAATGAAACACTTCACCAAAAACAAAATCTCAAAGAAAATTACGTAAATTTCTCTGACGTCACAGTTAAAATCAGAAGCTAGGTACTAGCTGTAAATATTTGAAAGATTCCATCACAATCTAAACAAATAAATGCAATTTATTGACCGTTATGGTAGCAAAAAGCCTGCATTAAAATTGAAAACTTTTCTAACCACGCTCATTATAAGGGTGTTTGTTGTTCTAAAAATCCGTCTTACAAAATATGATAATTAGTATTTTAGTAGCTGTTGATTCATGACCGGTTTTGACTTTTTTTTTTCCTTTTAATGTGAGCTTGCTAATTGTATCTGATGTGCATAGATTACGAGGAACTAAGTGAATTTGATTACTTATTACTTATTACAATCCTCTGCTGTATATTAGAACGTCATACTCAAAAGCCTATGTAGGCCAGCTTATAAAACCGTCATGAAATAAATGGCGTCGTTCTCTGTTCTCTACCCACGGTTCATGCGCATAATCAGCAGTATGATGATGTATCCGATATTAAACTCAATTACACCCAGGCTTAATTAAAATATAAAATAATAAAATATTCATCGTCTTGCTCTAGTATTTTACCATGGCACGGGCGTGCACGACAACCCGAGCGGTCATTTATTAGTGGAAGAGGCAGGAGCGCAGAAAGGCACACATGTGTTTAGCCTGGCCGTATTCAGCGTTCGTGTAAGTATTCGTGATACAGTTCATTCCGTTGAGCGCGTACACGCGAGCACCAATAACAAGAACACTTTGATATCAAAATGAAGACACCGAGTAAGAAGGTCCAGATCAATTACATCATTAAAGTAATCAATGTACATGATTGGTTGATGCTTTATGTTAAGGTGGTAAGTAATGATTACCGGTTGAGGAGTGGGCTTTGAATCTCAGTGGTGTTTATGTGGTGAGGTGTGTAGTGGGGTGGTTGGGCGTGGCCAGTCGTGACCGGAGCGCGTGTGTGGCACGCGGCCTAGGGAAATCTATCTGATCTATCTGATGTGCTCCTGGTAGTTCTCCGGGTTTCCAAATGGAGCACAATTTCATACAACAAAAAAATAATATAATCAGAAAATATTTTGTGATTGATTTCAAGTAAATTAGGGCATTTAATTTTTCCATTAAAACGAATGCCCTCAAAAAAAGTATTGAAGAGAATGGTTTTGAAGACAAGATTCATAAAACTGCAATGAATGCAATGGGCAGGACAATATGTAGCAAAGAAGGAAGACAGACAGACTAAAGAGGCATAGTCCGCGCCGCGGGATGAGAGTATTTCAAAAATATATATTTTTTATTTTTACAATTTTATTTTCACCGTTATCCCTAGTTCTGTAGATTTCAGTGAACAAAACAAAAATAAAAGTAAAAAACTACAATAATCTCCTCTTCTCTACACATAAACACACTCTTCACCACAAGCTATACAACTGCCCTGATGGTAGATATTGTAATGCTGTCCGAAACGTTGGATAAAGAATTAAGAAGCGTAACACAGCATAATAACCTAATAATTAACCACAATACCACAATTAATGTTTTACCGTTAAAATCTCAAATCCTCTCTTCAAAATGACTTTACAAGAATACCAGCAAAAGTACAATATTTTAGAAAATCGATTTCATTTAGTTGGGTGCTAAAACAAATAGCTTTCAGGTATAATGAAGTATTAATTTGACTAATGCGTGTGTTCAATAACGATCTTTAAAACCGTTATTGCAAATAGAGCACTGACGTTACACCTCTAATACATCTCAACATTATTAATTACCATAGTCAATAACGATATCAGCACAAATAAACATGTTACCTTTGTAGTTAAGGTTGCATATTATATCCAGCCTATCAGACATGAATGCATTACAACAGACGATTGAACAGTTCCCTAATGAAGGGCATGCGAAGAAAATCAAATAGAACTAAATAATCTTTAGAAAGCATTGGTAATGGTTTTTGTATGAACACACTTTTGCAACAATGGAACGTACGAGAATGATGAAATGGACGTGGAACAAGTCAATTTGATGGGATCGGAGGTTAAATAAATAGTAATTAATCATGAAGTTTACATTACATATTCAGCTCACATTGTTGTGTTCAGACATTAAACGTATTGAAGCGAAATTAAAGAGAAAACATTGCCTCACTTTTATAAAGGTATTTTTTGTTATAATTAAAACTAAATCCTTTTACATCAACTATGTGAAGGTGTGGTTGATGCACTCGCCTTGCCGTTGCAGCGCATTGTATGTTTTTGTGCCAAGTCAAAGAATTATATGTGATGAACTTTTACTGTGGATGATAATCGTAATAGGTTATAGATATAAGGTGAAAACAGCCACTGCAAAACCAAGAATAATTAAATTGTAAGACGATAAGAGTTGCCACGTGGGCTCCTTCGCATTGGCATAAGTAATGCAGGCATAATACATAAACCCTGCGTGATTTCAAATACCAAACAGCAAACATGTGTGTCGAACACATTGTCCACACTTGGAGTTCTAAGCAAACCATTAGAAAAATAAACGACTTCAAAAGAAGCATAAAAATATGGATTATGGACGTAGAATACAGATACAATTTAAATTAAAGACATAAAATAATACTATTATATTTTATTTTATATAATATTATAAAGGTGAAAGTTTGTATGGATGTATGTTTGTTACTCTTTCACACAAAATCTACTGAATGGACTTTAAAAATTCTTTCACTAATAGAAAGCTACATTATTTGCGAGATCTATAGGCTATATATATTGGTAAGCTCTGGCGTTATGAATTATCTCTGGCGTTATGAAATTATTTATCATACGTTTTCTGTCAATAACAAAATCGATTTATTGCAAACGTCAACGAATTGTCGCCTTGGAAACGATGTTTTTTATTTATTTTTTAATTAGGCAATTCACCCTAAAAAGAGTGCTTTTGTGGCGTCGTACTTAATAACTACATATCTCTAAAAATGAATCACCGAAATGTATGTATGCGCATAAACCCAAACGACTGCACCAATTTGGAAAATTCTTTTTTTTGTTCGTTATTTTGTATAAAACTACCGTTGAGTTCTGGCATTATGAAATTTGTATAAAAAATTATAATAGGTGGCACGCGAGCAGTTTGAAAACTGAATGTATCGGGAATTAATGTGTGGAATGCGAGAGGTGAGAGGGGGGAGTGGGGAGGGGGTGTTGGGATGGGGTTTGCGGAGGGGTGGGGGAGGGGGAGGAGGGTGGGGGAAAGGGGTTAGGGGAGGTAGAGGGGGGAGGGAAGGAAGGGGGAAGGGGAAGGATGTAGGGGGTGGTGGGAAGGGGGTTGATGGGGGGGGTGGTGTGGGGAGAGGGAATGTGGAGGGGTTGGGGGTGCGGGTAGGGGTGGGTGGAGGTAGAGGAGGAGGGAGTTGATGGGGGGAGTGGAGTATAGAGAGGGGAGGTGGAGGTGGCGGAGTGGGGTGGGAGAGGGGGGGGGGGGAAGGAAGGGGAAGAGGTAGGGGTGGAGGAAGGTGGGGGGGAGGTGGAGTGGGGATGGTATGGGGTGGGGGAGGGATGGATGGAGGGGGAGGGGGGTTGATGGGGGGAGGGTGGGTGGAGGGGGAGGGGTGGGTGGAGGAGGAGGGATGGGTGGAGGGAGAGGGGGTTGATGGGGGGAGTGAAGTGGGGAGAGGGAAGGTGGAGGAGGCAGAGTGGGAATTCCCTAATACCATGCGAGCGAAGCCGCGGGAAAAAGCTAGTTAATAATATATTATTAACCCTACGTGAATAAACTCATTTGTGAAGTAAGCAAATTGCTTACAAAAACAAAATTATCATCAAAAAATAAGATAGCATTAATAAATCTGAATGAAAATAAAACAGAAAAACACACAGGCAACGCCAACGGTAGCAACTGGGGACTTCTCTATCTTACCAGGGAGACACTATAACCACTAAGTCATGGGTGTCCTTTTCTTCAGTGATTAAATATTACGTTGATGTATATAACCTTCAAAAACTATTAAAATAAATTGAAAAATAAATATTTGTTAACAAATATTTCACGCGAAATGTCAATTGAAAATGTTTATTGATTCAAAATAATTTCGAATCATCACAATTAAAATACTAACTTAAACCAAATGACCGGCTTCGGGATATCAGAGCTTTCGTTTCGCTCGCAACCGCAGGTGGTACTCGGCGATACGGCGAGGGAGCTTTTAACTTTTAAGAGATCTCTTATAGTCTTCGTTAATAATAATAATTGACGAGTCGTGCGGCCAGTGGCCACTGTTCGAGGACCAGCCTGGGCTACCTTCTCCCTTCATCAGCACGTCTTTGTTTAATTGACTAGGCCACCGGCATTGTCTTGGAACAATAAAAGGCCACAAGAAATTCTATAAAAGCTTAATTTTGTAACACAATCGATTATAACCGATAATTAAATATTCCTACGAGTAGTATTAATTATATCGAAGTGATATGTTAATTAATTTCATGCGAAGAAACAATAACATAATTTAAGTCACGAAAAATATTTGTGGAACACATTTAAAATCAGATTCAACTGTAAGGAATTTAAATGATTGGTAGAGACGTGTGGTTTCAAATAATTTTAATGATTCGTCAAATTTCAAAGACAAAATTAATGTTCTGTAAAAATTCTATTTACGTTCTGTTATTTTATCATGGGTCGGTTTTACAACTTGAATAGAACTTTCAGTGAACTAGAGTTTTAACTTTGAAATCTGATGAATCTGTCAAATTCTGCTTAACAAACTGTCCATAGTATCGCCCCGGTAAAAGACCACCATTCAGAATCGAAACGTTGCTTGGAATGACTTAAGCCGCGTTTGATGACCAAATCTCCCCTCTCGTAACGTACCCCTACTGTGACTAGGGTTAGTTAGAACTCTTATGCGGTATTTACATAAAAAGAGTGCTTGTCTTATATATATAGACAAGAATTAAACCAGGATTCTTAGGTGATTCGATAAGCAGAGCGGTTGGACTGAGAAAGGAGTGAAAATATGTGATTTTTAGAAAGAATTCTTAGGACGGGTTGTTTAAAAAAATTCATCTTCATCAAATATTTGAACTTAATTATCACGTTCTGTGAAGTTCTATGCAAGTAGGCCAGTTTCTTAATAAAACAGAAATAAACACAGAACTTAAATAGAACTTTCACAGAACGTGTAAATTGACTTCAAATGTTTGATGAATTGTTTAAATTATTTTAAACAACTCATCCTTAGATTAAACTTTAATAGATACATCATAATCAATTCTGTTTTATTTTTTTTTAAAGAAAGACAAATATTCCCGGGTTACGAATAACATCACAATATTTGAAAATCTCCTACTACAACTACAGTAAGCCGAAAATGTTGTTTGAGTCGTGATGGAGGATTTAGCCAGCCGATGAATCGAACACGGAATGCCCGGGTGGGACCTAAACGCGATGTCCACTCAAACACTGACCGGTCAATCCTAGATGTAAACCAGAATAAATTAGTAATAGTTATTAATAAAAAATAATAAAAAAATTGAAGCACGCGATGATGTAAACTTAAAAAGCTAACTTATCATTCTAAAAGTTTGGCAGCAAATCTAACTGAACTTCAAGAAAGCCACAAGTCATTAGTTTAAGCTTCAAACTATAACTTGAGTTCATTGTTTCGTGTTAAGCAGAGGAATCGATAATTGGGTTAAAATCCGAAAATGACGTCTCATTTAACTTAATTAGTCGATAATCCAGGCTAATGGTCCGCGGTACCGAGAAGATGGTGACGAGAACAATGGAAGAAAATTTAAGAAGATCATGACTCTTCATGCTTGATCGATTCCAGAACCATTCAAGAAGAAACAAAAGTCTGACATGGGAAAAGATAATTACAATCGGAGGCACACGAAATTGGAGACCACCTCTAAATCGAATTTGAAAAAAAAAACAATTGGTGTTCAAAAAAAAATATGTAAAAACTTTAATATATGGGCAGTATGGGCACCACAGGTTTCAAATTAAAAATAGACCAAATAATTTAGGAGATTTATGGAAGGAATGTGGCCGGCCAAAAATTATTGGATTGATTGAGAAATGACAAGCAAATAGGTTTTTTTGACGTACGTGATCAATAAACTTAGTGATCCTTTTCAATACATCAAAGTATAAAACCATTAATAAGAGTTGCTTGTTGTAAGATAAAAATTACCTCAGCGCGCAGCGCTCTTGTGGGGATTTTTCTAAAAAAAATGTACAAATCAGCCAAATATTATTATGTATATGGTAAAGCGAATCGAGAAGGGCAGTAAATAAAGCACAACCGGAATTGCTATAATTTAATTAAAGGGTAGTTTATGTTGCTTATGGGATTCAAAGTGAAAGCTATAAATGAAAAGATGCATTAATGGCATCAATCCTTTACTCAGTAAAGGTAACCGTCACAATTCAAACATTTAAACCAGCCGGAAGTAGTTTGTGGTCAAATGCAATGATCAATGCGCTGGGGAAACTGAGTGGAAGCTCGCCCGGAAGGGTGGAGGCTCTATCGCTGAGCGCTGGAAGGCAGGAAGGCTGCGCGGCTGAAGGATAGTGACAGCGCCACCCACAGAGAGCCCGACTAGAGCTTTCAGAGCGGCACAGCTTATAATACTGCCTGCACAGTGCACAGTGCACACTACCCAGTATACAGCCTGCAGACTGCAGAGTGAGGCGGCACCGGGAAGCGGGAGAGGAGACAGGTCAACGGGAGAGCTGATATTATATTGAAACGGTTTAAAGTTGCCATTGTCATGATTACTAGGCATTACTGTGCTTTCATTTTATTCCAAAGAGAGCAAATTCGTACTTCTATTATACTTGAAAATAGTTATTTAATCTGAAGACATTATTGAACTATTCGTCATTCATTTAGCTTTTGAGCTTTAGTGCTAATAAATCAGCGATGAAAGATAAAAATATTAAAAGTAAATAAATATTTAAAATGTTTAAGTGTAATTTTTTACTTCTTCTAAGGTACCTGTCTGTAATATACGTGGAAACGTACGTGAATACTAATAAGAGCATATGTTGATTAACTGTTTAATTACATATCTAACGAAAATATTAGTATCTATTTATCGAAGGGAAGTGACGTAATTTGTGGCATTAAGCTATGTTAATTCATGGTAAAGAAGGTTACCTTTTCTGACATGGAAGTACTGCTATAAATCTACGACATCTCTATATCTGTGTACCCATGATTTGGAGACTCTGTAAGAGTTTAATAACGTTGACTCAGGAAATACTGGTACGGGCAATAAGCCTCACCTCAAAAGTCTAACGTTAAACGATACAACAAACAAATTATTTTTTTATTTCAGATCGATTTGATTTTTAGATAATAATGTTCTGCTTTCGCCTAATTAAAGACTTTCTAAAAAATATCCTAAAACAGTACAAGTCTTCGCATTGCGAATTATTTTAACTTCTTTAATTCTCGCAGCTTTAATTTCCAGTTAAATTCGATTCGTCACTTTACAGCCGATATGCATTTGTACCTGCTATACATATTTTTTCGTGGGGTCTCCAATCAGAAGAAAGGTGATACAATAAAACAGTAAAATAAAACAGAATGAACAGATTCCATGAATCAATTGGAGCGGACGTTGAATTCCGAAAGGAGAGATAAAAATAAGACGAAAGAAACTCTTTGGTGAAAGACTTGCTGTAAAAAATTGATTTACAATGATAATAAGAGGTCCATTGGTATTGTGAACAGTTTTTTTCGTGACAAACATTCCTCAAAGCAGGGTTATGTATCAGGTTATTGCGTGAAATAGAATCGAAGATACTCTCGGTGATCGCCGTTGTGAACAAAAGCTACGAAAAGGTAGCTGTTGTAAAAACAGTTATGTACATTGTGACTTTATCAAAAATAGGTAAAATGTTAAAAAAAATCTTATTTTGAAGAACTACATTCATTTACCTGCAAACCGTTTTCGTAAAATTCGTTCTCCATCAGGTAGGAATATTTGATTCGTATAATAAAATGAAATTGGCCAGAAAATTGAAAATTGTGTTCTGATCTGAGGAGGGTATTCAAGAACTGTGATAATTTGTCTTTTGGTATTAATAGTCTAAGATCAAAAACACGTAGATAACAGTAAATTGAATAGACATTTATCCAACCACAAAAGCATCTGAATTCAAATGAAATGAAAAACTGTGTTACAAGATTGGTTAGAAATTTAGAAAGAATTAAAACGGCAAATATTTACATCATTTTCGGACCTCAACAAAGTCGGTTTGCAAGTAAGCCAAAGTTCTAGTTTTATAGATTTACTATATTGTAAACAATGTATATTGTATACTGCTGGAGGCGAATACCTGTATCATAAAATTAACTTAGACAAACCAATGCATGGTTTATTACATCTGTACAAATCTCTCTGTGTGTGGTGTGGATGTACGTATTATCACACTAGAATATGCGGTCGAATAGATATTGACAGGTGTGTTGAATGGACTACGGTGATTGGCTTATCGACATTCTAGTATACGTAAGAATGTAAGTTGACCTAGGTGTTATTGGAGGTCAACGTACGTATATTATAAAGGCTATTCATACTTTATTACTACTGTTAAATCTACTGTAAATTTCGCCATAATAGATTATTATCGATAATTATTCTTTGAGCATAATATCTTAACATCGCCGAAAATGCTGAACTGAAATGAACTGTTCGTGAGTTTTTGCAATCATTTTGATGTATAATACTGAAAGAAAAGTATCTTTCTTCAATTAATGCTTTTTATACCCTGGGCTAAATACTACAACTACGTAACACCGAAACTAGGTAAGACGTTTCATTTTTGTAAATAAATACATTAAAAAATTATCAACATTTTTCTCATTTCCAAAATATTAGTATTACGATTCCCAACACATCAATCTACGATTTAACAATACTTATCAGTATAATTACACAAAATGCGATTCATCATATAATCTTAAAATACAATTTCTCAACACAGCTGATTTCAGAGTTACCTGGTTGTAGAATTTACCCCACGATATTGTGTTAAACGATTTTTAGGTTTTGCGTCTTATACACAAAGCAGATTGTCTGGGCGGGCGGTATAGATTTGATTTGTATACAAATTATTCCGGGGTTAATGAGATTTTCCATACCTCACCCTCAAAATAAGAGGAAGGCCACTGTCTATATGAAATTTCATAAAACCACCCCTATCCCCTTTTCCCAACCCTTAAAACACAATAAAATTCGGGCAACGCCAGGCGCTTCAGCTAGTCAAACTAAATACATTGGTTCACGCTCGTAACATTTTTAATACAGAGGATTTGCTATATCGTCTTTGCGGATGTTCTATGCTAACGGCATGAGTGAACTTGAGCCTTGAAGAGACCCATATTGAAGATGAGATGACACCCAAAAGCCGGGATCGCTACTGACTTTGCTTAATCATCTTTGCGGATACTCTTTGCGAACGGAATGTGTGAACATGAGCCTTGGAGAGACCCATATTGAAGATGAGATGACACCCAAAAGCCGGGATCGCTACTAACTTTGCTGTATCATCTTTGCGGATACTCTTTGCGAACGGAATGTGTGAACATGAGCCTTGAAGAGACCCATATTGAAGATAAGATGACGCCTATAAGCTGGGAAGTAGTTTCAGAGCCAAGCTGACGAACACCAGAACAAGTCTTAAAAATATTGTTCTTCTGCGGAAAATGTCTGTTTACAAATGCTGGTCTGCTGGCTATGTAAGACATAAAAGGACTAAAGGCATAATCCACTGAAATTAGAGTCAAGAGTTTTTTCAGGAATCTAGGACTATATAATTATGACGTATTCTAGTAGCTAACCGCGTTAGGTCTATGCTATGTGTATCTTGGTAGCAAGGTCATATACACGAAGGCGAAATATAAAGCAATATAATGTGATATTTATCACTGTAGTACGAAGAGAGAGGCCAGTGGCTACAACAGAATCAGGGTGAAAGGTGTCTTGAAAGGCGGTCAGTGCTCGCGGAATCTGAGCACCGTGGTTAATAAAAATAAAAGATCGTTCCACCGTTTGAGTAGCGGCCATTCCTTTGTGATAAAAGGGCACGATTCTGTCGTGATTTCGAGAATAGGGTTTGCAAGTGACAATATCTACGATTAACGTTAACGGATAATTGCGATTTTGAAGCGGATAAGAGACTAATATCCAAAATGGAAAAAAGTTGATTGTTTCGCAAATTACATGTTCTTGGAGAGAAGAGTATCTAGAGTTGATTAAATTATGCCAAAACAATGTACATCTAATGCTGCATAGTGAATACTTAGGCAGACGCAATTCCAACCCCAAACCAAACCAAACATTGAGGAAAGCCTCGTTGGCGATGTGACTGAGACTCGGGGATGGAAAAAAGACAGTCTGAATAAGGTTTCAATCTATACCAAGTGGTTCTCGTTTCTTCAGACTATGACTACCATGATACTCAAAACATTACGTAGGTTTTAAGTCGTTATTTGTGTTTTCATAGGCATTACTGTCCATTCGTCTAAATTTTTAAACATTTACTAAAATTCGGAAATGTTTAGCTACAAACTGTCACTTTTTTATGCAGTTCTGTTGATTTTTTATTACTTTTTTTTAATTTTTTATTTTTCCCATAATATCTAAATACGTATGTACATTTCCAAAATAATTTTACATATTTTCTAAATACAGTAAGATGTAAACATAATGTACAAGTATTATTGTAATAGTTAGCAATACCTAAGTAAATATATAATAGACAAAATTAGGTAATGTGAACCCACTTAGGCACTGCCTGTGGGTGGGTAATATAAACAAAAATGCCATATTACATCAATAAGTATAAGAAAAAAATGTTACTTTTAAAGTAAGTGTTTAGAAATTTAGGTATTTATGAAAAAAATGTAGTAAAAGCGTGAAACATTTTTTTTTGTTGATGATTTTTTGATAGTTTTACGAAAGTAAATAAAGTTAGTCTTGAAGTTACGTAGATTTGTATTGAAAAGTGATGCACGAAGGCTTACAAATGGTATTATTTATCCGGGTTGTTGGCTTAGTTAAGTAAGAAAAATGTTGACGTTTATTATATATATTTCTCTTCCAACATAATTGTTAAATTTCTAATGAAACTTACTAAAATTGACAACTTGGCAATAAATCATAAAAAATTGTCCCTAATTTATCCTGTTACGCATTAAATTATATCGTTACAGTTATTATTTGACATTTGAATACGAGTCACTCGTAAATAATACATGTAATATACCTGCACTATCTTGAGTTGTATCTGACGGAACGGATTAACGACTAGCATTAATTTATATAAGAAGTAGTTATGGGGAGATGTTATCAACATGATAAATGACTAACATGCTTATATGGAGAAATTCAGCTACGCGAGACAGTTAGCTACTGAATTTCAAGAGAACAACAGTCTAATTATTATATCTATTGTCTAAGGATAATAAATCACTAGGCACGTTCGCATTGCGTATGTTTTAAACAAGATGTCAAATCTATGTGAAATTTGACAGCAGATTTTAACTCACTGAGATTTGTGATTTTTTCGGACCGTGCATTAAAACTATCAGAACTTAACATGATTGCAATGGAAACTGTTCTCAGAAGATACTTTTTCTTGGCGCAATGGTTTGGATTTTTACCCTTTGCAATCCATAACCAAACATTTATCCCAAGCCTTTCAAAACTTAGATTAATATACTCGTTCAATCTGATATTTTTGTACTGCGCAGATGCAGCTCTAGCTCTTTGTTTTGGGCAGAGAATTAATACAAATAAGACTATAGTCTTCTTTACAGAAATAACAAAAGTGATGTACGGCGTTACAACTTTTGCCCGTGTAATTTTAATAATACGTAAAAGAAAAAGCTTAATGAAATTAATGCGAACACTCGTGCTTTTTTACAAGCAGTATTCAAAGCAATATAATTTTAATAATGGCTCTAAAAAAACAATACTAATTGTAGGAATTTTGACCCTCATAATTCCGTGCTCAATATTATTTGAAATGGCCTACACCGAGATTACGGTTGGAAAATCATTGTCGTTAAGGAAAGTGAGGTTCATGGGAATGATTTTATCGCAAATTAAGTTAATGCCAGTTTTATCGCACTTGTATATTCAATATATATTTGAAAGATTGAATAATTACTTGTCGAAATTAAAGGATTCGAAAACTGCTAATAAGGATTTCCTCGAATTAAGGGAGGCATATGATTCTGCGTTCGATATCCTGGAGGAAGTCAATAAGAATATGGCTGTATTTCTCGACATGTTTTATGTTTATGCATTTGTTCGGTGTACAGATGTCACTTATGCAACGCTGTTAAAAATTCATTTGAATGAAGCTTTTACTATTGGGCAGCCTTTAATTGAATGGTTGTGGGTTATAATTGTGAGTTTTGCAGCGCATTCTGTGAGCCAAGAGGTAATAAACCAAAATCACTACACAAAAAAGTTTAATTTCATGTTTACTGTTTAACCAAGTTTTAATATAAACAAATCATGTTTTAAATACGTCTATTTAAATTTTACCTTTAATTTGTTGATTAAATGAATGATGTGGAATCTTGGAAGTGAAAATTAACCCACTTTCCGACATCCGATCGTGCTGAAACCCGGCAGATAAACTCGTTGTCATGTTATCAACTTGTGGCAATCACGCACACATACGCGGATATAAAATAACGAAGAAATTAACCCGTTTAATTACAGGAGACCATATTTGTCCCAACGCACATAGGTTTCATATAAAACGCTGTAACTCCCTTACTATCATATTCAGATATATGTTCTAATCGGTGTTAGAAAGGAAAAACACCACGCTTTATATTCCATTCTAAAAAATAACCACCAAAAAAGAAAAATGTACACTTTTACGTACACAAAGTTTTGAATCGCAAATTGAAAAATAAATTTGAAACTTCGGGAATTTTTTATAAATAATTTTTAATTTTTACATCGAGCGACAAAAAAGAGAGGTTACAATATGTGTTTGTTGTACATTTGTCTAATAAAATATGTATGAAAAAACGTAAGGTGAGCCATTTTGAAAACTTTTTTATGTTTGCATGCAAAATTTTTATAATAAAAAAAATGTTTATTTCGAATTCTGTAATTTGAAAGCGTATTTCATCACCTTTCTAAAACAGTTTTTGGTTTCTGAATGTGCTCATAAATATTCCAAATATTTGGATTTTATTGTAAAGCGAAAATATTGTGACCATCTGAAAAAAAAGCCAAATTTTTTAGCTTTTAATACACGAAATAAATGTTGGCCTACCAACTCGCGTTTTGGCCTAGTCGGTAGCGTGGTCGATTCCCCTCAATGAGTAGGAAAGTTCAAACCTCAGTCAAACCAAATATATATATATATATATATTAATTTTTAAAATGTAAATGTTTCAGACTAGTAAGACATCAATTATTCTTCACAAGACTTTTATAAAGAACAAAAGTGCCGATCTAAGCTTTAAAACTAATGTAAGTACTTTTTTATTATTTTCCTTACATGCAACTTATGAGATTGAAAGCGCAAAAAACATTAAATAATTTTCAGATCGAACTGTTTTCCCTTGCATTGATGACATACCAAACAAAGGCGAGGACTATTTTCAACGTTGACTTGACAATTTTGTTTTCGGTAAGTGACATCCACTTCCAATACTAAACTTCCCCTTAAACGCACAATCTCGGTTATCAACTTGGCAAAGGGTAATTTTAGCTTATTTATCTATTTTTACGAACTTGCTTTCGCTATGTTGAAGTATCAATGTGATGACCACCTAATTTTAAAAAAAGGCTTTTAAAAAATTACATAAGTTTATTGATAAAATGTATACCATTTATTTTACGTCTACAGTCAATGAGCGAACGCTGTCTGTGTCCTTCCTTCTCTAAGTCTTCCGTAAGGTGAAATTTTTAACTTACATAAGTGTTACCTAACTCGTTTTGATTGGTGTAAATGTCCGTATGTTTTTTTTTTGTATTATCTACTAAACTGTTCATTATTATTTATTTATTATGATCATTATTACGGTACCTAATTCATTCCTTTCGTTTTTCTTTTCAGCTGATCGCCACAGTCTCAAGTAACTGTTTTTTATTCTTTCAATTTCAATTCGCCGATTCTGAAAAGGACGAATCGCCCATGTTTTAGTTTTAATACTGAATAATAATCAAAACCATGATATGTATTTCAAATTGATTTTAACGTTATAAGTATAATAAAACTACTTAAGACGATAAAATTCATTTCACAAACACATCTTATAATCTTACTTACAACAATTACTGAAGTATTGGAAGAAAATTATTTGTTTAAATGTCGAACCCGGATAGGTTTCACATGTGCCTAAAGCTTTGTAAAATTGGCTAAATGATCTAGTGGTTTAAACAGATTTAATTATTTTCTTTTAATCTTATTACTATTGAACTATAAATTCTATAATTCATAATTGTTGTGATAATTTTTTTATTTATGTATTTGTAAAAGTAATTATTACTTTGAGACTTGGCGTATACTTCAATATACGAGTATATTTGTTATAACACTAATTGAAAATATTTATCGACAGGTTTCAGGTTAAGCCTTTATTAGCAATTTAATTTTATCGTTGCATGTATTTACATGTATTACCCTTGTGTGCTACGTTGTATGTATTATCTAGAATTTTTTTAATTTATTTTATGTGGGAAAGAATTTTTTTGCAAATAAATATTATATGCTTAACGTTTAGTATAAAATAAATAGCCGTTCTTCACCATTTTAAAAAAAGAAGGTTCTTGGTGTATTAGTATATTAAAATATAAGTGGATAAACAGGTCTTTAAAACACGACGGCGTAGCCGAGTGCTCGAAATAAAGCAAGTGTTTTAAAGACCAGTTATCCACGAATACTTTACGCTATTTTTTTTATTGGTACACTTTGAAAACATAAATATTGATATTATTATTAAAAATTTGGAAATAAGAACTATTAATGAATTCGTGATGTGACATCACAATATTTTGTTGTCATGGAAATGAAAAACACAAACATTAATTTGCAATCTGTCATATAAGATTAATAGTTGACATCACAGTTTTTACTAGTTATTGTGTGTTGTAAAATGAGTTCTAACATTGATAATTTAAATACCAAAGCAGAATCGCGGTTAATACCTGAAAAATCCAAAGACGTTTATAAAAAAGAATACGAAAGGTTCATAACATGGATGGAGGAGCAAAACGTAGTAGATGTAGATGATCGAGTTGTGCTTTGTTGATGTTGCCATGGTAACTTTAAAAAACGCGCGTTCCATAAAGTGCGATTTAAACACGCTAGAGCGTACTTTAAATGAGTAAAAAAGGGCACCAATAAAAAAAAACAATTATTTAACGTTTATTTTTATTTTTTAACTTTATGAGTAAAATCTATTTTACGAGTTAGTTCACTGAAGTTAGTAGATAGTACCATAATTATTGTTCTAATAGCACGAACTTACTCAAATCACTTGAATCTAAATTAAGATGCTTTTTTCGAAATAAAATAAATTTGATACAATTTTTTCGAAATAAGTTGAGCTGCAACATTCAATTAGTGATCTCGAAGGGTCAAGGGAAGCGCCGTTTGCATTATTTACAGAGGGATAAAGAGACCCATTCAGAAATTACATAGCTCTTTCAGATGAGATAATAATTCCTTAATGTTATTATGTTACTTTTGATCAAAATTCGCATGTTTTGAATATGTACTTCAAATATAAATTAATTTGGCATCTAAAATTATAATCTGTGTTTTTAATGGTATTTCATTAGAGATTTTTGTGAGATTGTGTAGTAAAAAAATCTTCTGAATTAGTTTTA
This sequence comes from Limnephilus marmoratus, assembly GCA_917880885.1. Taxonomy (NCBI): domain Eukaryota; kingdom Metazoa; phylum Arthropoda; class Insecta; order Trichoptera; family Limnephilidae; genus Limnephilus; species Limnephilus marmoratus. The sequence continues at coordinate 20,198,427 of OU862919.1, read as the reverse complement.
TTGAAGTTTCCAGGAAAATAAATCTTTTAAACAGTATAGATTTTTCAGGGTTTTTATTTTCTCTGTAACCCGATTACATATTATAAGAAATGCTATGGAAATATACATTTAACTAAGTTATGTAAAAGTTCACTTTTTTGGTTTCCCTTATTGTTAAGTTTTGAAACAAGCTTATGAACAAAAACCCATTTTCCCAAAGTCCTCGCATTGCTATTTATCTCCTTTTGTCCCTTTCCGTTCCTAAAAGGCCCTACCTAGTATACGAAATAAAAGGAAGAAGATTACTACCTACTTAGCTAATGTACAAAATTGAAAATACATACCGTCTACATTTAAAGTTAGTCCAAAATTGTCGTGAAATGGTTCACAGCTCTCTATGGAACTCTCGCTATTTATTCGTAAAAAAAATCCTGTTTAAAACATGACGGTGAAGTTTAACTAACCCTTGGAAATTCCACCTGGAAGACCAGCTGTCAACATCATTGGATCCGTGCAGCATTTGACGTCAGAAAAGGTAGGGCTTTTTCTTTCAAATACATCATCATTTGATTGATTTAAAAAACGCCATCAATTAAAGATAATTGATAATGTAAGAACAGAAGATAATTGATAATGTAAGAACATTATAAAATGATAGATTTACAGTCCATTCTCCGTCCACGATATCATTCGTGACACTTACAAATAAATTAATACACTTAAAATTAAAGCCCCCTTTATTGATTTTTCTCTCCTCCTGTTATATCAATTATTACAAACGTTCTGAACTAAATAACTTTTAAAATAAATCATCTAGCCTCCACGCTCTACAGTATAAGCCTATCTATGCTGAATACAGGTAACAAAACAACTAACAAGCAATCTTTGTAGTACGAAGTGTAATCTACGTGACGTTAGCACTCGAGTAAACATCTGGGTGACATGAGTCCAATATAAGTCGTGAAATAACCACAGTATACAACACAGCAAAATCGTGAAATACACTCATTATAGTTAAAGATATCGAGGTAATCGGGGCTCGATACTCGAACAATTAGGTATTCACTGTATTAAACGACCACGTAAAATTCTGAAGGAAATCACGTATCTGGTTCGATTGCCCCGCTTTTAGAACGCAAAAAAACCTACGTGATGTTTCAAGTTTTTGTAGTGCTTTTTTAGGGTTACGCATACTCTTTACGCATATCTGACCCAAAACATGTTTGAAACACTTTTTTGTTGAATGCAGATGTGACAGATATTCTCCATTAACAGAATTCATTTTCACAGCTTAATTGGTCCCTTAGATGCTAGTAAATAGGTGTGAGGCTTGCCAAATGCATTCCCAACATCAATATACAGTTAATTTATAATTACAATCATTATCAGAATGGGAGATTTTCACTACTCATTACTAAACTCAATATCTCGGTTATAGAACCACTCCTTATTATCAATAATACACTTCAAACAATATCACTAAACAATACAATGAAGGGTCATCGAAAAAGCTATCCATGATTTTAAAATGAAATAACTTATGGTATAGCATTAATTTATTCACCAAAGCATGCACGAAATCTTAAAAGTTTTAAACTATTATTTTATGGATTTTTTCTTGAAGGGTTGTCTTTATAACATTGTTTACGCAGAAAAAATCCGAGATCTGCGACTATCGCTTAGATCGCTTGCCGTGCAACAGGGAGAACTCATGTAGAAATTGTATAAGTTTCAGCAATGTAAAAAAATATATTTAATGGGTGTTTTGGCACATAAATAAATAATATAGGTACCTTTAATACACACTAGAGGTGATTTGCGCCCTTGACGTGATTTTCTCATGAAAATGGCGCTATAAAAATCATCCAACAATTATTATTATTTTTATAGAGACATTTAGGACGGGTTGTTTCAAAAAAATTCATGAATTCATAAAATATTTGAATTTACATTTTACGTTCTGTGGAGGTACAATTCAAGTTCTGTTTTTTTTTTTTATTTTATTATAGGGCAGCTGCTGCATTAAACTGAAATAACCACAGAACTTAGAACGTGAAAATTAACATATTTGATGAACAACCCATCCTTAAACTAGTCGACGTTTCATTACCAAAGGACGGATATATTTTGAGATGATTTATTATATTACATACTTTTAATGACGGAAACTTCAAAATCATAGAATTTTATATTTTGAAAGTCTTTCAGACGGCTTCCGTGGTCGGGGGGTAAGGTTCTCGACTAGGGATCCAAAAGTCGTGGGTTCAAATTTTATTTTATTAATTTGTGTTTATCACAATTTAATCATTAGGTAGGTATTTTTTTATTAAGATAAAAACAAGGTTCTAACCAGTGGCGGTTCGTGAGTTTCAGTGAACTAGAGTGGTAAGATTGAAAAATACGACGTTATTGATGTTGTTGTAGCTGAAAATATTTTTTTTTTCAAAATTTCAACTCTTTGTGTGAAGGATTCGGCGCATCCCCAAATAGAAAGAATCATGAAAATCTTCATAAAAAATTTAAATTAAAAAAAATCATTTTTAGCTACAAAAACATCTGAATACGTCATATTTTTCAATCTTAGCACTCTAGCTCACTGAAAACTCAGAGATTATCACTGGTTCTTTACCCCCCCCCCCCCTCCCCCTCCCAAATCCACCCCTTCACACTACCACGCATCCATTCACATCGTTAAGTCTATTGTTGTAACTAGTTTTAAGTAAACCCCGATAAAGTAAACACTGAATACGAAATATGTTGTTTTTTTTAAACAATAAAGTTAAAAATAAGTACACCAAGGCTAAACGCAAAAAACATGTTGAAGTATATTGTAGCGCCAGCTCGTAGAGGAGTGGAGCTGGCGACACGGTATCGCTCCTAAGTAGATAAGTACAAACATCACTCCTAACTATTACTCATCTGCCCTGATGATGGACACTGTAATGCTGTCCGAAACGTTGGCTAAAGAAGGAGGTAGTGCAACACGGCATAATATCCCAAAAACTAATAACAAAAATACTTTTGGCCGTGAAAACCTAAAATCGTATCTTAAAAATAAGTGTTTATTAATTTTGAATTATATTTTGAGTTCGTTGCCGTAGTTGTACCGTAACTAAAGTTCTAATTGCTCGAACTAACTCAAAATAACTTGAATCTAAATGAAGAAGCTTTTTCCGATGATAAATACAATTTATCGAAATACGTTGAGTTACAACATTCAATTAGTGACCTCGAGGGGTCAAGAGAAGCGCCGTTTATATTATTTACAGGCGGATGATGGCCCCCTGTTGTCCAAACCCACTCAGACCCTGCATAGCTCTCGTAGATAAAATAAACAATTCCTTAATGTGATTATATTACTTTTGTCCAATTTTCTGTCCATCAAGAATGTGTACTTCAAACATAAATAAAGACGGAATTTTTATTTACAATCTTTGTTTTTTTTAAGTTGTTCGTTGGGAATTTTGTGAGATTTTGTAGGAAAAAAACTTATTAATTTTGACTACATCATGATGTTTACTGTAAAATAAATATTTTACAGAGCATTAAGTTTTCATGGTCTTTCTTTCAAGAATTTTTGACTTCGTTAAATAAATCTGAATACAAATATCCATTGAATATTTTTTTTTTTACTGAAAATTGTTTAGGAAAGCTGTACATAATGAATAATATAATATTTTAATGTAATCATAATGTATCATTGAAGAAGAAGACAACAATAATAATCTTAACGAAAATATGAAGAGAACAAAACACAGAAAACAGAAAAAAGACAATGGTCGCAACTGGTAACGTAATCATAATGACTCATAGTTGATTCTGAAACAAAATATCATGACGCCAGTGATTACTACGGGCGTCATGAAATTTGCACAGTTTTGTTTGCAATAATAACGCAATAATCTACTCGCAATGTAAATAATTAATTGAGAGGTGGAGTTATGTAAAATTAATTAACGGTAAAAAAAATGATCATCAAATTTACAAATATTATTAAATATGCAGGTGGGTACTATTCTACTCAATTTGGAAGGCGCGTTTAAACCAACACCTTTGCCATAGGTTACCCGAAGTGGTTAACTATGTTTGGTAACTTAGAAGGGTGTCCAGGTTCGTGGGGTAATGTTTGTCCATGTCTTGGTGGTGGATTCGTCTACCCACCAGCTGTGTGACCGGCCAAATCGGGAGAGATCGGATGAGGGTGACTCTTCGACCTTTCCTGCCGACCTCTCTACACTCACCGCCTTGTATCGCATTGGGAGGGATGTGTGTAGGTATACGTCACTTCTACCCGCCCCGCATACCTTTTCCTTTTTCAGAACTTTATATCCTTCCTTCCCTTAAAAAGCACCCCCACACAGCACCTCAAAGAAGACAAAGGCAAAAAGAAAATATTTTACAATAAAACGAATATAAAGTTAATTAATCTTAATTTTAATTTTATTTGACCGTAACCGGTTTCAGCTCGTCAGAGCAATCTCCAGACTGGTACAAATAATTCTTAGTACGGTTTATATAGACAACATATTGGGAAGGGGGAGAGGTTAAGTGGAATAAAGTTTTATATTAGTTTTATTATAATATATTGTAATGGAATTCCACCATGAATTATCACTCTCAAAAATAGAAATAGCAAAAAGAAAACATTAAACCTGCTGGAAAAGCAGAGTAAGTCTACAGCAAAAGGTACATGCTTTATTCGGTGACCGAACAACTCAAAATCATGCAACTTCAACAAATCCTTTGAAAAGTCATTAAATGTGATTAAAAAAAATTGGTTCAAAGGTTAGGTTATAGACTTTTCAGAGGGTTGTTAAAATTGCATGATTCTGAGTTGTCATGGAACCGCTTTATTCAATATGCTAGTATGCATGTTAGTTACAATAATTATGCTTTCATATCCAATCTTCGTTAAAACCCTGGCACTTGGAATCAAGCTTTAAATGCAGTCCGCGCCACCGACAACCACAATATGTTAATTATGCACAGATCTTCGTCGTTATAAATGAAAACATAAACACCGGCTGTTGACAGGCCCACGGTCAAGTTATTAGCATAACATGAACTCGAACTGTGTCCGTCCGTTCGCTAACCGGTCACTTTGCCCGCAGAACACACGCTAACTTATTGGTGTACCTCTACTAACTTATAACGTAACATTACGGCAGACAAACAACTCTGCAATTATTGGTAAAGACGAACGACGAAAGACGAAAGACGAACGACGAACGACGAATGCACGGGACATGCGACAGGAACAAGGATGAGAGTTAGGTTAATGATATATCTTGGGCGTCATTAATAATCACCCTGTTTCATGCCAAATTACAAGTCCCATAGAAATCGTTTTGTCTCCTTTACTCTCATGGTTAGAAATATGGTTTAAGCGGTGTTGGGAAGAGAAAACAGCAATCTTTATATTCAAATCTAGTCTAATTCAAAGTTAACCATAAAATAATTGAAATGTTCACTTTTATGAAACCAAATTTTCCGAACGCAATTTAAAAAAAAAAAATTAAATTTTGGGAATTTTTTATTAATTCTTTTTACATGAAATGACGAAGAGTGAGTTAAAGGTAACGTTTATAATACATTTTTCTAATAATAATGTATGTGTTTTTATTTTTTTTCGTTATAAGTAATTTTAGATTGAAAAAACGTTACGCGAGGCATTTTTAAAACAATATTTTATTTGCGTTAAAAAAAATTATATTTAAAAAATTTATGTTAAATGTTCATTTTTTATGAAGTTTTTGGCATGCGCATGATTGATTTATTTATGGCAGATGCAAAAAGAGGCCCTAATATGCATTGCTACTTTTTAAAAATTTTGAAAGCACTCGTATTTTTTTATTATTTTCATATTCCATAGTGGATAAAGGGTATTGGTTACCCAAGGTCATGAGATAGGTCGTGAAATACTGAAAAAAATATATAAAATTCATCGACAAAATAAATAAATTTGACTCCTAAACCAATTTCAATTTGGTTCACGTGCACATTTATTAAAAAGTGCGTGTATGGAATCGCAGTGTTTAGATGCACTGTGCATTGCAGTTAACTTTTTTTTATCCTACATTGGATTTACGTAATTATTAGTTTTCTAGCGAAGTAAGTTCATTTTTTCAATCACAAAAATAAACCAGTTACAAATATTTTAGAGGTTGCCTACCCATCGCGGACTTCATTTTTTAAAATGTAATCAGCTAACTTGCAAATAAATATATAATATATAATAGGAACGGATGTATGAATCCATTCCTCTGACTACGGAGAGAGTACGGCTGCAGAGGTCATAATGCCTCCCGCAACCAGACTCTAGATCTGGCCTGTAACGCAGAAGGTGGGCAGTGTGGGCACCCATCCACCACCAAGACCCGGACAAACCTTACCCCATGAACCTCTGTTTTAATTTTTTTTTTTTTTTTTTGTATTGTACAACAGGTTTTTTATCCAATTACTGTACAATTTTCTTAATCTTAAGGCTATCTAAAGAAGAGTTATATATATCTAGTGTTTCCGATATTTCGTTCAACAGCACCATTCCGTCATGCTATGCTGTGCTAGAACATCTGTTCTGCCGTATGGTATTTTGAACAAGTCGCGTCGACGACTACGGCTGAAATTTTCAGGCACGTATAAGTAGTAAAATATCATAATCAACTCGATCAAAAGCCTTGGCAAAATCCGTATACACTACATCTGTTTGGTGTCTCGAGTCCAGTCCGACGGCCACCAATCGCGAAAATGTTAACAAATTTGAAACCATGGATTTTCTTGGCATGAAACCGTGTTGGTTTTCTCCTAGAAATGGCATAATTTGGTGATGTAATTTCTTGTAAATAATCATTTCAAATATTTTTGGTATAGTTGACAGTACAGCTACTGGTCTGTAATTCCTTATATCAGACTTGTCTCCAGCCTTGAAAATCGGGCTTACACGCGTGAGTTTCCAAGAATGAGGGAAACAACCAGTCGATATGCTAAGATTAAATATATAGCTCAGCGGTTGACAAATGGTTTTTGACATATGAGCAATTATATTAGGGGGTATTCCGTCTGGGCCTGCAGCCTTGTCGAGCTTTAAAGTTCGAGTACAGGAGTCTACTTCCTCTGGACAGGTTAGCTCAAGACCGATTTTGCCAATATTCCAGGGCCTCTCGGTTCGAGTAAAGTCTAGATTTAGTTGAGGAGCTATCTGGCTGTACACTGATTTGAAATAATCGGCAAATTTTTGGCTTACTATTTCGGGTTCGTAAAAGTTTCCGTTCTATATTAATGATTAAATATTAAAATTTGAGCTTTACTCATTAAGCTAAAATAAAAATAAACATTCATCTTAGACTTGCAGAAAAGTCACTGGACGTTGCATTATAAAAATGGATAAATTAATCCAAGACATGATCTAGGTATTATTTATTTTTGCAATCATACATGAAGATAGCAGCCTTTAAAAATAAGCGTCAAGAAAATGAAGACAGTTCTGGTTATGGTAGTTTTTAGTTGAAGTAAGATACAATTAAATATGACCTAAGGGGATAGAGTTCCATTTTCTCAATAGTAGAGCATCGCCCCGTCAAGGCCAAGGTCTTAGATTTGATTCCTACATGTGACCGAATCTTTTTTCTGATTTTTCGGTTTCAAATTTTCGATTGAGAATCGCTAATATTGTCGTCAATATAATTAAGTAAAATGAAATTGATAATTAATCTAATCAAAGATTTGCACATGGAAAAGATTGCGGAAAGGACAGAGGACTGAAACCATTTGAAAAATTGCGGAATGTGTTTATTAAAAATTTCCATACAAATGTACTTGCTTTAGGTATAGTATATAATTAACGTAATTAGTATAAATGTTAACTAACCATTTAATTATGCTCTATTATATTTTACAGAGAAAGAGCATCTCAAAAAATCACACGAAGCATTTTTGATCTATTATAAAATAAATCAAACAAAGTTTGGTGTAAATTTAGGTTTTTTTACAGCCACAGTAAAACAGTCAATGTGAGTTATATTGCATCGAAAGCGATTCAATCCAAATATTTTCAAACACTGGACCTAAGCGAGTCTGTGATCGATGATTTACAATGCCATAAAGAACCTCAAATAAAACCATAAACAAAACGGGATCTAAATAAGGTCCAAATTAAAGTCATTCCAAATGAAAAAAGGCGAGCTCAATAGAGACGTTTGACCTTTTTACGATACTTCTTTGGTTGTCTGAAAAGATGTTTTAAAATGGGGTCCAATTTTCCCGATATTTGGTTAAGAATGCGTTTAAAAAAACTGTCTTTAGTAGGTTTGTAAGAATTCATAAATAAACATTTTTTGCTACACAATGATACTTTGTTCTGATAAGAAATAATTTTAAACAATATGATTGATTAATGTCTACAATGATGCCTTTTATGCAAATTTATATTTAATTCATTAAATATTTATCCTATTCGTAATTTTAACTTTACTCTTACGTTCGAATTTTTAAAGTTTTTGTTTCTGCTCCTTCTTCTTTTTGACAATATATTATCTATTGCTAATCTAAAGTGATAAATGCGTGTTTTAATGGTAAACACACATGTACCGTATAATTTGCTTTCTATCCGCCATAAATACGCGTGCACCTACTTTAAAATAATGGCGTGATGCCATGTCCGCAGCAAATAAACAAATAATAACCTGAATTGTTTATTACTCAAAAAAGAATACGAAACCTTTGGGCTATACGTGAATGAAGCAAAGAAAACCAGGGCAATAAACAAGCTACCTTCATACAGGAAATAATTTACATAAACACATAACAAAAAGTCGACATCCAGTCGTGCTGCGAGATAAATTCATGCGCCTCAATTCAGTCGAAGCACAACTCTAAGAGTTTAAGGCACACCTTCAAATCTAAGGCAAACCTGCTCCGGACTCCGGACGGTTCAAGTTATGAGCTTTCAGGTTGCTGTCCTGTCATACCTTGCGTTGGTGTCTACACTACTTCTTGCGATGTTATTTATCGGGTTGATTCGCTGCGACCTGCAACTCTGCAACTCTGTTTTATTTTCAGCTCTTCTGTTTGTTCAATTTGATCAGTTTGTCATCTTGTTGTCGAAGGAGATCACGAATAGAATCCCCTTTATTTGTAAATATCGTACATGCACTTCCTACGCTCTATTTTGGTCTGCATTCACAAAACTTAATCACATTTGATTAATTTTTGTGAATGTAAACCAAATGTTGTGTTAATAAGTAAATGATTCAAATAAGATATCGTAGCTTAATAAGCTTAAAGATTAAACAACAGTTCCAACTGCCGGAGCCATTAGACGACTTCTAATTATGGGGATTATTTTTGATGAAGAAGATAACTGACGAGGGGTGTCAAATACATATGTTTGACACTTAAAATCTGGTTGGAAAATGGAGACCCTGAGGAATACAATGGACTACTAACGGGACACTGCCATCTCGGGAAACACATGCAGCTATTGAGAGTGGAAAGCACCAGTAGATGTAGAAAATGTGAGGAGGATGAAGAGACTCCAATTCACTTATGGTGCCAATGTCCTGCCCTGGTGGGAATTAGGCTCAGATACCTGGGGACACATGTTGTAGAACCAGAAGACCTAGCCACATATCCGATAACAACTCAGGTGAACTTTATTAAAGGGACTGGGTTATTCTTAAAGGATTGAGGTAAAATGGGAGAAAGTACAATGGGCACATGGCCTAAATACTCACGGGAACCAATGGTAAACCGTCTCCGCTTTTATAAAAAAAAAAAAAAATACAATGGAAGATCTTTTTGTGGAAAGCAAGTAGTTAACCTGGGACTTCAACAGACTGGAGAACCTGGGTCTTGAAGGAGGGAGGAAACTCAGAGGCCGCCAAATCACTCCCCCACCGAGAGGTTAAACTCAAGAACAAATCTTATAAAATAGCCGTTCTCATGTGACAAATGTCAACTGTGTGCAAATGTTGGGCGCGCATTTGACGACCGGTGCCAAAGTAATCAATGACGATAGTTCCTCGGAGCATCTTCCTTTGAAATACCGACTTACTACCTTATTTGAGATTATCTATGATAAGGGTAATTTTCATACTGCAAACTGCAGTATAAAACCACACACGTACATTTCACAAAGTTTTGAAGACATAGTGTAGATTCACTCTGAGAATTTAACAATAAATTTTAAAAATTTAATTAAAATTATTTTTAATAATAATTTTATTGAGTTCTGAAAGTACTTTTTTATTACTATTTGGCTTACAAGGCCATTTTTAAACTGTTTTCAAACTTTTCAAACTGTGACAGTTTGTCACGATAATATAAAACTAAAATACTTACAGAACTTAATGAAAACTTTAAAATTGATTTAAATTAAAATTTAAAAAAATAAATGGATATCTACGAATTAAACATGAAAACTATTAATAAATTTGATTATAAAAAATCACTCCTAATAAGTTGTTTTACAAGTACATTTAATACGAAAATGTGAAATCTAATCATTTACATTTTACGTAAAAATATTAGATCACTATGATGAATGCAGATTTAAACAACATTTTTAGAAATATTAGTAAAGATGGCGAAAAACCAGCAGGTCTGCAACGTGAACAGTAGAAAACAAACGCTATATGGGTTAGTTACGAAACACTCTACGTAATCATTATAATATATTCTCTTCTACAAATAAAACAATAGATCTCGTAGCGCAGAAGATTTGCGCTACAATGCGACACTAATCTAAATAAATGGGTAACAATTATACGGTTAGTTGGGACCAGTTACCATTAACGGAGATGATCTGAGTTCTGACTAGAAGTGATGCAATGCCCGTAAGGAATTGCCAACTCTAAAGTCGTGAATGTATCCTCTAATAATCCTCACCTACGTTTTGACAGTTACCTCGCATAAATCTTTGATCTAGCACTTAATTGATTTCAAAAAGGAGAAAACAATCGTGATGGCTCTTGCATTGTATCGGTGGCCATTATTATTGACACCGTAATTGGCACTATATTTATTTTACGATGCCTTATTAATTCCGTTTGCAAAATAAGGCTTTCATGGGTGTTCTTTTGTTTTCCGTTTCGGATTCATCTCATTCGTAACAAAAGCACCTATTTGATAGCGGTAATTTATGTATTATGTCATAGCCGCTTTGCTTAAAAAGATATTGTTAATCGGATAGAGTAAAATAAAAAAAATATGTATTCAAAGAAATATCAATTAAAATGTAGAAAAACTAGAAGATGATTTGCAACTTTGAAGCCTTTTCGTCTTTCACAATCCAAAGTTATTTAGAAATATTTTATAAGACCATAACCATGCCAGCCTTTCTTATCTCTGAAGGTATTTTCCAATTATTGATGTCTGAGCTCACTCAGAACCACGTTCGATATATGTTTATTTTATATAATTACTAGCTGGTACCCGGCATACGTTGCTCTGCCATTTAATTACGAAAATGTTTCTCCCTGCGTGTCCTTTCCCATTCATCCCGTTCCCCTTTAGCCTCCCCTTCGTCTCCCGCGTCCCCTTCCCCTCTCGCGTTCCCACTCCACCTCTTCCACCTTCCCTCGCCCCACTCCACTCCCCCCTTCCCAGGTTCCCCTCCCCCCTCATTCCATACATTTAGTTTTTAAACAGCTCGCGTGCCACCTATTGCAATTTTTTCATACAAATTTCATGCCAGAGCGCACAGTCGTTCGGAAGTTATGCGCGTACATACATTTCGGCCATATATGTATATATATATAGATATAGATAGATAGAAGATAAAAGAAGAAGATAGAAGATAGATAGATAATTGCTTTCTATGTCCTTTAATTTCTCTTTATTATTATTTTTTCTACAAATTGTAGCCATTTTAATTGTATAAAATACAGTATTAGTATATCTACAACTATTGCTGGACTCCAGTTACTAATATCTACAGCCTGTATGTCGGACGAATATCTACAGCTCATATGTTGAACTAATATCTACGAACTTCAGAGTGTTGACTAATATCTACAGAGCGTAGGTTGGACTAATTAGCTAAATGTGTCCAATAGTCCGATAACAGGGATTTTTACATACATGCTTACATAAATTAAGTTTTTTAAATTGCATATGCAATATTACGTTATTCCAATATGCTATACATAATTGCAAATCCAACCTCTGCCAGTACTGTAGATATTCGTCAACACTTTGGTTCTCATAGATATTAGTAAACAGTTTGAGCTGTAGATATTCGTCAACACTTTGATTCTCATAGATATTAGTTCGATTTCTTCAGTTTTTGGAATTCCTGAAGATATTAGTAGACGCCTCCCTATTGCTGTACCAACCTTCACACACCCTGGAATAAAAAACCTTTTGTTATCATAAGCTATTAATGGCACATGAACAGCTTCTACGAATTAATTCTTCTTAATTAATTCTTCTTCTTCTCTCGTATTACACTTAGGATACAGTAAAAATGAGACGACCCTTACAATATCTTCACTACGCCTTGATAAAAGGTTGTATTCCTGTGTAAATGGTTTAGCTTGTCGAGAAGAAAGTTCTTAAAATTATGTAACACAAAATGCGTGGTTGCTTTGAAGCAACCATCAGTGAAACCAGAGGTGGAATCTTTACATCAGATATGATACGGATATAGAATAAAGATTCTTTCTTGATGTTCCAATTTTCGATATCGTGTTATGTAGATACAATCTACACGTAAATAAAAGCCTTCCTCTTTACACGTTCCGAGTGAAACAATCATAAATAAGATGTATTTATTACAGTTTAGTTAACAGTGAGACCATCTCGAGTTGGCCAACTCCGTGCCTAAATTACGTTACGTAAATGCATATTTACGATAAGTCGTGATAAGAGCATAATATCTCGTATACGAGAAGACCAGATGTAAGGAGGCGTGAGCGACACTACTCATTCTATTCTCTTCTTCTTGTTCTAAGTACAACTTGTTCTGCATATTTCTTGTTCGTATATCCTACGCCTTCTGAATATTAATGCCAGGAGCACACGAGATGTAAGAAGGGCGAACGCAGAACATTTTATTTTCGCATTAGCGGAAATAATGCAGGAATAACTTAAACTCAAGTTACAGGTAGGTATACGTATTGCCGAATACGTTGATTTCATTAATCGGCTATAATTTTCTAGAATACATTTCATTTACATCAAATATGTTTGTTGTCATTTTAATGACATTCCGAAGCTCTTATTAATAATGTTTAAAGTAATGTGTATTTACAGCTTTTAAGTGGAAAATTACTTTAAGTTATAAATATATAACTTAAATATATATATAGCCCAATATCTTATAGCCCAATCGTGGATATGTTCCCCTACCCACCCACTCTACATTAATAACTAGCAATGGCTCCGCCCCTACCATAATAAAACATTGTTCCCATCCATATTTCGAAACTGTCAAATTAGTATACGCTTGCCCTGAAGAAGGAACGTTTGTTTTGAAACCGGTCGGATTTACTCATTATATAAGTGGTTCAAACAAAGTTGAATTGTTTCCTTTATCTATAATGGTTAACCACAAAGTTATAGCTTCATTCAAAAATATATCTATCACCTCGTCTGTAATATTTTTCTTAGGGAACCTTCTAGCGTTCAGCATAGATTTTCCTGAAATGTCTACAGTTTTTTTTTCGTTTAATGTCGTCTACTTTCAGTCGAAATCTTTCTTTCATAGTTCATCAGAGAAGTTTTATAACTTAATCCGGTGTGTATAAAGAAATTAGATATAAATTGCGTTCAAAATATTATCAAAAGTAAGATTTCGCTGCAGTTAGCCGGCACCGTTCAATACATACATTTTAGCTCCAACGAAAGTGAAAACTGAACAGTTCCAGTCGTTTAATTTATACATTTCTGTGTGGATTTGGCTTAGATTTATATATAAGATCTGACATAATTTAAGTAGCGATTGCGAATACCCCGGTTCGCGATCTCGCCAACACTAATTGATTGAGGATTCTTCCACACGTTCCTCTGTGCCCACAAATAATAGTGATGTTCTGACGTCTGGGGCTTCGTGATCGACATTACATCCCGAACTGGGGCAAGTCGTGACACGTGACTACGTAATACTCTTCCATGCACACGCTCGCAGCTCCTACGCTGTTGAATACACAACACTAGTGTGGGTGGACGGATGTTTGTATGAGAAGCACAACACTAGCGTGGAGATGCGCAAGTGTGAGAGACTTGACTTATATATTGTAGTCTTTGAGTAATCTGTGTTTCGCGCCACATCCTTATTCGGAAGGCCGTCTAGGTAAATTTATTCCGAAGAATTTCGGCCATTCAAAAATATTCATGAAAAAATGGTTGAATTTGAATTTCAGTAATTGAGTTACAGTTTTGAAATAAGCAATCTTCAAATAGTTTAAAATTTCTTTTTCATAAATACATCAATAAAAGTTAAACTTATCACAATATCTTCTAGGCGAATTTTTTTCAGGTGAACCCTGCTTAATAGTTTCAACTGGCGCGGTGAGATTGCAGTGTCCCTAATTTTGAAATTTGCGAGCTTCAAGAGAACGGGGAAGGGTAGAAGCCAGGGAAAAGGAAAGTTAAGAAGTGCTTAGCTAATATGTTCTGACCACAATATATGATTTAAACCATTTGAAGCAACGCACGCTTCATTTTTTTCGCATTTACATCATCGTGATATTTTTGATGATAAGACAATCTTCGATATGAGAGAGTGGCGAAAAATAAATTCAATAATACACAGACCCATATATTTAATTTTCTTGACAATAGCCTTGCTGTTGACAAAGATAATTCTCCAAGGCTCTATCTATCTATATAAAAATCTAAAAATGTTTCTATGTCCGCTATGCGTTGCTAAACCATTCATCCGATTGCGATGAAACTTTGGGAATTTGATGTGTGCATGCCCGCGATGGTTTCTGTATACAATAGTGAGCTCTGGCATCACGAAATTACACATTGCTAACCGTTCATCCGATTGCGATGAAACTTTGGGGATTTGATGCGTGCATGCCCGCGATGGTTTCTGTATACAATAGTGAGCTCTGGCATCATGAAATTACGCGTTGCTAAACCGTTCATCCGATTGCGATGAAACTTTGGTGAGTTGTTGTGAGCGAAGGTTTCTATATATATTCTGATGAGCCCTGACATTATGTAATTTGTATAAAAAATTGCAATAGGTGACACGCGAGCTGTTTGAAAACTGATTGTACAGGGACTGAATGTGTGGAATGCGGGAGGCGGAAGGGGAAATCGGGAGGGGGGTTCGTGGGACGGGGGAGGCGGGAGAGGGGAATGGGGAGAGGGAAAGCGGAGAAGGCAGAGTGGAAACGCGTGAGGGGAAGGGGATGCGGAAGAAGAGTGGGACTAAGGGAAAGGACACGCAGGGAGAAACAATATCTTTATTAAGTGGCATAGCAACGCATGCCGGGAACTACAAACTTAGAAACTAGCATATTTTGATTTTTATATATATAGATTTCCCCCTAAAACCATGCGAGCGAAGCCGCGGGTAAAAGCTAGTTATTATATAAATGCATATTTTACATTTATCGAAGCTTTAGTAAACGAGTAATCGCAAATTTAGCACAAGAAAATAAGTGCTTTATACTCTTGTAATATCAAAGTAAATCAAATAGGTTAGCGCTGTTAAGATGGCGCCAATTTAAATTCAAAACCGTGATAATTTAAAATACATTGTTGTTATACAGCAACATCTACTACCATCTATCGTTATTTTGTGTGCATTTGGTATTCAAACCGTTGCATTTGTAAATTAATTTTAATGCTGCATCGATTCTCAGCCCGCAATGAAAGCGAAATCAGGGCATGCCTAATGCGTTCATTTGTTAGAACCATTGTTTACCGGTGGATTTATGGACAATGGAGATGGAATCGGTCCAAATAAGCTTTCAATAAGGGAAAAGAAAGTTATACAGTGCAAAGTTGAATGCAAAAACGATGCAGAACAGTACACAATTGCGCTACCTACATATAACCACAACAGATAAGTTGGTATAACTTATACCGTATAAGTAATGTATTATATACATTACGGGAAAAGATTTTTCTAAACGATGAACAGAAAATTTCATTGTGATTATTTTTTGGGATATTATGACTTTTTCGTTTCTTCTTCTTTAGCCAACGTTTTGAACAGCAGGGCATATGTTTGTAGACTGTGGTAAAGTTTTTTTTTATTTTAAATGTATATTTAAGAAATTTTGATTAAGTGGCTTGCGATACGTAAAGACACAGGTCACCACAATCTATACATCTACCCTGATGATGGACACTGTAACGCTGTCCGAAATGTTGGCTTTAAAGGGGGGAAGCGCAACTCGTCACAATAACCCAAAAGTAAATCACGATAATACTTTTGGCAGTGAAAATATAAAACTATATCAAAAAATATAATTTTAAAATAATTACTTAATTTGAAGAAGTAATTAATTTTCCAATCAGCTAAAACTTTATTAACGGTGAGTTCTGGAGTCATTAGTGTTGTAATGCTTTTTCTGTATGGAATTTCTAGATTAACACAACATTTTCAGTCTCAACATCATTTTCACCAACGCCAATTTAAACGAAATGTCAAACCGTTTGTTCCATGCTGTCGAGCACTCAATATGAAAAAAATAGTTCAATTGGTGTATTACAATCTCGGGCAAATCGGGCAGTAAGCTAGTAGATAATGCACAGAGAACAAGTGAATTTAATAAAAACGAGTGTGCTTTAAACCACACGACTGAAGTAAAACTTCTTTAGCTCCATCTAAATGATAGGAAGACAGAAAGACAATGTGCGCGCGCACTGATCTCTCGTGCTCCTACAGTGTGACACAGACAATAGGCCTGCACTGTGTCTTAGATATACGAAACATAACTGGCTATGAGAGAAAGAGAGAAAGACAATATGTGATCGCACCTCTGTATCTTGCCCCTACAGTAATATACGAAACGTAACTCTCTCTCTTTCTATCTTCACTAACTTATATCTCCCTCTCAACTAACGTTCGCCTCGCTTTTCGTAAAGTAAAAAAGTTTTACTTCAATAATGATGGGTATCTATAAAGCCTAAGACGTGGTCATTGGTTATTGGCCGCGAGAAAAAAGGTTGAAGATTAAGAACAGTTCGTGCAATAACATTTTTCTCTTGTAATGTTATAATGCTAAAAGAAAACATGATTTAAGACACATTCATAAGAATTTTATTATAGGTGTTGAAAGAAATAAATTAATGTTCAGTGTTGAGTTTTAATCGATTTGATAAAAACAAATCGACAAGAATAAATCTTGGCGGTATTTAGTATCTCAATAAACTTATTCGTTGATGCAAAATGTATTTTGTCGATCAAGGAATACCAGTTTTACAATAAGTCGAGATGACGGAGTATCCGAAACAGATAAAACTTAAGAAAAGAAAAGGTGAACCTTAAAGTTCATTTCGTGGATCACAGAAATCATCAATCTTGCCACGGTTCATTTAATATAACCTATTAGAGCAATAGGTTGTTGATACTTTACCCTTTGCAATGAACAGTTCATTCATTGGTATAAAACGATAAAAAATATTTATAAATTTAGAAAGACTGTCGAACAAACTTTGTCATTAGCCATCAAACATTCGATATACAAAAAGTGATTTTTTAAAATTTTATTTACATTTTAGTTACGTATTGTTTTTAATTCGTAGAACTCCTTTTAAAAAAGATTTTTATAATTTAATTTTTTTACGTTTTTTTTTTTAATTTCCACTGAAAATGTGTGTTGTGTTATTTTTAGTTTTAAGTTCACTTTCTTATATTTTTCTTTATAACTTCTTGTTTTTTATAATTTATTATATATTTTATCACCTAAAAAATAAAAAAGAATACCATAATTTTATGATCATAGAAAATTACCATGATACCCATGCACAGGTTTCAACTTTGTGGAAATTTTTGTTATAGCTTTATGACCTAAACTTCCTACAAACAAACAAACAAAAATTCTGTAATTTTTTTTAACAATTTTTTTGTTTTCTACTGTGAAGGCTGTTTAGGCATTCAAAGCCATTATCAAACTGAAAACCAAATTTGATTTACATTAATATTTTTGTAATATTTGTGAAAAAGACGTCAATTCCGGCCTGAATTTCAATGACAAAAAATAGTTAATTCAGTGGAAGACTGGAAAATTATGTTGAGCAGTAACGTCAGCACTAAACAATCAATAATATCAACTTGACAATGTGTTTTAATGACACGACTAAAAATTGACTTTTTTATAAATTTTTATTTAAACTCTACGTTTTATATTATTATGGTCTTTATGAACATATTTTTTAAAGCCATAATATTTTTCACTTAATTCTTTTTTGAAACGTGTATTACTGCTGCCTAATTTTTTGTTGGTTTTCGTGATTTTTCAAGTTTATTAACGGTGTTCATTCGAAAGGTAAATAATTTCTGATAATCTCTTAGATTACATGAAAAACTTTAATTAGGTACATAAAAAAATGACCAGGCAATGATCCTGTGGGAAATATTTTACAAATACTTTCAATTTCTCAAATGTTATAATTTGAATATTCCGTGATTTTACACGAATCTGCGCTGGTAAACAAATACAGACATGATTAATATGCTTACAACTTCTCCATAATATATTTTTTTTAATTTGAGATTAGTCACAGCATTGTGATAGTTCAAGCATATTAACGATGTAATAAATACTTAACACGGTTAAAGTTTTTAAAAATAACACATTAATGTCAGAGTCGACGTGAAAAACGGATCATTTTAATTTCCCCATAAGATTTACAACTATTTTAAACTTCCTTCCACCGGAGATTTCCTAACCGGAAGCGTTAAAAATCATCACGTACAGAGGTACACAAATCCGTATATTATCTCCCGGAGGTATTGGGTAAAGACGTGGAAGTAGCGGTGGAGGGAGATGGGGAAGGGGAAGGTGACGTAAGAGGCTTAGTGTTTCACGAGCCCGCAATCAATCACCATAATTTTTATAATAGTTCAAAACAGTGGTTCCAAAAGTTTAGTACCGGAATAACTACTAAATAGATCAGAAAAACACAATGTTGTATTGAATTGTATCAAAAGGATATCAAGAAAAAATATCTGTTTATGTTCATTGTTATTACATGTACATACAATTCATCTTTGCAGTTGAGGCGTCGCTAATGGAGTATTGTGGATTCATCGTAAAAAATTATAGTTTATATGGTGGTTGTACTTTCGGTCACAGGCGCAGTAGGTAGATTTTCAAAAAGTTTAACTTTATTTTTTTTTTTTTTTATTTTTTTTTTTTTTTATTTTTTTTTTTTATTAAGGAGAAAAAACAGATACAGATGTCAATTGACAAGAATATGCAAAACAATTAATAGAGAATTCACCTGCATCCAAACTATTTCTCACGAATTAACATTAACAGCAGATAAAAACATACAAATATTTTAACCTTTAAATACGGAAAAGACGTATGTATATACATAAGTAAATATTATTTTACAAATAGAGAGATGAAAAAAAAAAAAATGCGCAATATCCTTATAAAAGTTTACAAATTGTTTTTGGAAAAATTTTGATAGTAAGACCAAATATATATATAGATATAGATAAAAAATAATGTCATACAGAAATTTAAAAAAGAAAGGTAGTTAAAATTATAAACCAAGTAATGTCTAAGTTATTGTACTTTGTAGGAAAACAGCCTTTAATTTTCTACTAAAAGTACTGCGCGTATCAAAAAATAAGTCGGAATCCTTGAGGTTTTGATTTAGATTAAACGATTCGCACATTCTTCTGATTGGATCCCTGACACCAGCATTTGTACGCGTCCGGCTAATGTGGAATAAGTCGTTAAGCCTTGTTACTCTGGGTGGTATTTTGAAGTTTATTAGTTTCAGTAGGTCAGGACAGTCGATAACGTTATTGCAGATTTTATAAAGCGTCATGAGGTCAAGGTATGTTCGCCGGTTAGTTAGAGTGGAGACGTTATAATTCGAGAGCATATTTATGTACCCCCGTTTAGGTGCGTTCATTCTGTAATTTAGGTATTGCAGAAATTTCTTTTGAATACTTTCAATGTTGTCTTTATAGACACCGTAAAGTGGTGTCCATATGGAGGTGCAGTATTCAAGTTGAGAACGGACCAGCGTGTAGTAAAGTAGAAGATAAGTTTCAGGTTTTCGAAATTCGCGGCTGTTTCTGATGACAAACCCTAGCATGCGGTAAGCTTTATTCACAATATTCTCAATGTGCGCATCGAAATGGAGTTTAGAATCAAAAAGGACGCCTAGATCTTTTATACAGTGAACGCGCTCGAGTAAATAGTTACCAATACAATAATTGTGTATAATAGCGTTGTGATTTTTAGTGAAGCTTATTTGTTTACATTTGTTGTAACTTAGGTAAATTTTGTTTTCATTGCAAAATGCTTCGAACCTTACTAAGTCGCTTTGGATGAGCAGACAATCGTTTAAATTCCTAACAATGGCAAATATTTTTATATCATCGGCGTACAAAAGAAATAAACAATGCATGAAACATTTAGTAACAGTGTTAATAAAAAGTATAAATAACAGCGGACCCAGGATTGACCCCTGTGGTACGCCAGAAGTAACTGGTTCCCACGTAGAAGTATGTCCTCGTAATGATACAGTTTGCTGTCTTTTTGTCAAATATGAGACAAACCAACGTAATAAGTTTCCCCTAATTCCGTTGAACATAATTTTTTTAATAAGAATAAGGTGGTCAACCTTGTCGAAAGCTTTTTTGAAATCGCAGTATATTGCATCTACCTGGTGGCCTCGATCCATGCTAGTGAATAAGAAATTTGAGTAAATTAGTAAATTACTCATGGTAGATTTGCCTTTTACAAACCCGTGTTGTTGTTCTGTAATTTTGGCGGCAAGCTGGGGATATATATTATCATGGACAAGTCTTTCTAAGAGTTTAGGGATCGCCGAGAGAATGGATATTGGCCTATAGTTTTCGACTTTTTGACGTGAGTCACTCTTATGGACTGGTATAATATAAGCCAACTTCCACCTATCAGGGAAAACCCCGTTACTCAGGCATTTATTAAATATTATGGTAAGTGGAACATACAGTGACGACGCAGCAGATCTGAGGAAAAACGCCGGTATTCCATCGTGACCCGCACCTTTGTTTATATCTAACGACTTTAAACTTGATAGCACTTCTTGTTCCGTTAGTTCAATGGTGTGAATGTACGTAAGTCCAGAGTCCCGAAACGAGGCCTCAAGTTGGTCAATGTTAATTGAGTCATTGATAGAGGAGGGTTCAAATGTTGACTTGAAGAACTCAGAGAACATATTACAGATTTCTTGGGCATCATTAGATTTGCGCCCTTCGTAGGACATAGTAGCAGGATATCCATCAGATGATTTTAATGAGGATATGTATGACCAAAAACATTTAATATTATTTTGCAATGAACTTTCGATGTTGTCGAAAAATAACTTTCGAGATTCACTAGCCAATTTTTTGTATGTAGCACGTAAGAAGGAAAATTTACGATAGTCAGAAAGACCTTTATATGTCTTCCATTTGAGCCAAACTTTATATTTTTTTCGTGATAAACTAATAAGTTCGGGAGTAAACCATATGGGGAATTTGTCATTTCGTCGTGCCAATACTGGAATAAACTTATTAATTACATTGTTCATTATTAAATAGAATCGATCAACTGCTTCTTCGGCTGATAAATTTGCGGTTTCAGATAACCAATCAATACAATTAATGTCGTTATTAATCTGAGTATAATCCGCTTTCCTGAAATTGCGCCTACGCTCTTTTTTGTTATTGATTTTTGGTTGAGCGGGGGATATATCAAATTCAAGGGCTGGGTGGTGTCTGTCCTCTGAAAGCAGAGGGTCGTTGCTACGTGTAACATTTGTTTCGCGACTATAGAATATGAGGTCTAAGTATTTTTCATTATGGTTAGGTATACAATTATATTGGTGCAAGTTCATCAATGACATTGTTTGAAGCAAATTTTGCGATGCAGCCGTGTTTGAGGAGGCGAGACCTTGACTGCAGCCTTCAGAAAATGACCAAGTAAGAGAAGGTAGGTTCATATCTCCTATTACGCAAAACATATTATTTGGCTCAGATGAAAATACAGATTCCAGGTTTTTGGAGAAAATATCATAAATCGTTGGTGGCGAGACAGGAGGTATGTATACTGCACATATGATGAGATTGAAAGACCTTACCGGAATAGATACGAAGATTTGTTCAATTTGACTGTTTTCCCACTCATCGAGCCGGGAAGCTGCGAGCTCTTTGCGCACTGCTATCAGCACACCGCCTCCGTCCATCTTACCAGTAAGTATACGGTCCCTATCCCGTCTGAGCACCGTGTATCGCGAATCTATGAATTCAGCCGTATTTACACTTGCTACAAGCCATGTTTCAACTAGCACTATAACGTCATAATTATTCGATAATATATTAGTTAATAGCCCCTGAGTTTTGGTCCTAATACCACCACAGTTCTGGTAGTAAACGGAGATAGATGATGAGATCATTTCACCAGAGTAAGAGTGTCTTTTGACTTATTCCACAATCGCGGGAGTGATACGTTATGTGGGACATACAAGGTATCGAATTTACATATAAAACATAGATTACTCATTAGATTAAGGAGTATAAGATATGTCAACATTTTACAAAGTGAATTAATATGCAAGAAACATGATATTGATATAAAGTTATAGGGGTATTGCGCAGTAAACAGAAATATAAAATAGCTTTGAAAAAAACAAATAAATAAGCAAGGGTGGAGAAAATTGGGAGAAAACGGGCATTGATGACAGCAGTAACACCTTTGTGGTAGGAGTCATATGTTTTGATGATCATGTGTGAAGATTTTTTGAAGGTCTTCCTCACGACGAATGGTGACCACCCTCGAGAGATCGTTCCTCTTCGCTAGAATACTGCCGTTCCGCACCCATACATATTTAAAGCCGCTGGCTTTTCCTGCGGTTCGGGTTTTCGCAAAAAGTATCTTTTTTTGTAATGTCAGGTGCTCGTTAATATAAAAATTGGTGGTTGGAGCACCAAGTCCTAATTGTTCCGTGGTGAGGCCGCGGCGAGTCCTTGCCGCAGCGATGACATCATCACGGAGACGCTTTGTGGAAAGCTGTATGACAATGTTGCGTGGACGGTTGGAGGGCGACGAGTGACCGCGAGCGACGCGGTGCGCTGACACCACACAGGTACTTGGAAGCGGGACGTTAATTTTGGATCCTATTTTATCTATAAGGGTGATTAAATTTTCGCCCTTTGCCTCGGGAATGCCATGGATGTCAATGTTGCACATCCTACTGCGCTGCTCCATTTCATCGTGTGCATCACGGAGTGACTGGACTTCTTGCCGGAGGTTGGTGTTTTCTTCTTGGAGAACGCTCACACATTCCAGAATTTTTGCGTACTGCTCCTTCCATTCATTAGACAGCGCATCTAATTTTAGCTGAACTGCATCAATTGCTTTCTTGTTTTCAGTCCGCATGGTTTCGAGTTTCGACTCGAAAAAATTGATGAGCGAGTCAGTGTCAATATTTATTATTGACTGATGCGCCGATGGTGAATCCATAGGGCCGAGCGGGGCTGCTAGAGGTGAGGAAGCCGCTTTCTTTGCACTGCAAACCTTGCGTGATTTAGACATTTTATTTCTTTGTTTGTGGGTACGTTTCTTGCGGTTGTTCAGAAATACCCCTTTAGTTAAAAATGATTATAACTTAACTGATTTGTCTATGACTTCGAAACACCTTTGAACAAATTCAAGGATTTGAAAATTCAAATTCAAAAATTCAAAACATAAATTGTCTATGGTTTACAATGACGGTAAATTGTTGTAATTTTTCAGGGCAAGATACAGAGTTATTTTTCACTACCACTATGAAATACACTGTTATTATGTTTAATATTTCACTGTTTTAAGTGTTTCGACTATGATTAGTCTATTAATGTGCTAAAATGTCACTACTTTGCTAATTAAATTTTGATCTGTCAGAATCAGCTGTTGATTGAGTTCAGTTGTCCATCCATTCGGTGTAGGTTTTGTGAGTTTGGAAGAGTGAGATATGTGACGTGGTCAAGTTTTAATAAACGGCCATTGCTAATTTGGGTTTGATTAAATTAACAACATTGTGTAAAGGGCTCCATTACAAATATACGTTATAAATCGGAGCTGGAATTAATTTCTTCCCCTGATATACAGGGAGTCCGAGGGTAAAGTGCATTAACTTCGGGAGGTGATTCTACATGATATTATAAGTAAAAAAGAAGAAAAACTTTATTTCAAATTCCAATTTTTAGGGGTAGTTGTGGTAAAAAGATAAAAGTGGTAAAAAGATAAAATTAGACCAAGCAACGTTGCAACAATCGCGCCCGGCAAGCTGACAGCAACTTTACCGAGTAATTTTTACCTTACACTAAGGATTTTTAGAAGGTATGTCTTTTTGCATGGAAAAAAAGTTGGAATTTCAGAAAAAGTTGTTAATCTTTTTTACTCCTACCATAATGTAGAATCACCTCCCGAAGTTAATGTACTTTACCCCCGGACACCCTGTATAAAGAATATCACACTGGCGCAGCCGGTATTATGATCGAAGTCAGAAAGGATGCAAGGAGGTGTAAGCGTAATAAATAATTTTAAAGAAGGGACAGCCAAGTGGTTTAAACGTATGGAAAAGATGGAAAGAGAGTCGGGAAAATATATATTTTGGAAGGAAAAATACTAAAATAGTCGGGTAATGACAAATACGCTTATGAGTTGAATTATCAATGTTTAAGCTAGAATTTTTTACAAGAAAGGGTGATGTGGAAATCTAACATCTCTACCAACCCCAACTGCCTGCAAATTGTTTTATATAAATCCCAGCGAGAGATACGTGAAGTAGGCGTTCTAGCACCTTCTGTCTTTCGTTTTCAAACAAGATGCGAGAAAGTAGAGGATGATCGTCGATGACGCCCGTACGAGCTTTCGCTGGGACTAGTTTAGTTAAAATATCATTATAAATTATAATATCCAAACTAAACCAGGTAAAGTAATATTTTGCCATAATAAGACAAGATTATTATATGTTGCAAAGAGCACCCTGAATCCTGATAATAATCAGATAATAGATAGGTACCTATCTGGAGCTAGGTGAAGTGAACTAGCACTTAATAAAGGCTGCTAATTTCAGGATTAATCTATGGTCGATAAAATAAGAGGAAAAATCATGCACAACCAAATGTCAGCGGGAAATAATAATATCTACAACCAATATTTTCAAACTGAAAAAACAAGGTTTTTAATGTGTGTAATTATTAGGAAAATAACTATTGAATATAGCATATTATTTATGGATAGATAACGTTTTGTTTCTAAAGAGCTTGATTTTACAGTAGCGCAGACCCGTGAAAAATCACGGGATATTATAATTTTGAGCTAAAAAGCGCGGACCCTTCAAAAATCACGAAATCAAGTCCACCAGTAATAAATTTAATCAAAAAAATATTCTTTGTTCATATGAAGCGGATACTTTGTGATATGACATTATTAATTTAAAATAAAACAATAACTTTGTAAACACGACTTTTATTTTTATACTTTATGCCAACAGGGTTTCGCTACAACCGTAGCTTCAAGTTTAAATAAAAGTCCCATACTATGATTGTTCGCTATTGATAAAGAACACGTCCGTTCCCTTCCCAATTCTCCATCTATGTCTCCTTCTTCCTCCTCCACTTGACGTGTCCAACCCATTTTTGGTAAATTATATATTATAACACAAATGTAACCTAATGTTAGTAGAGTATTATACTGCCCTGATGAAGCTACGGTTGTAGCGAAACCCGGTCGGCATAAAGTATAAAAATAAAAGTGGTGTTTACAAAGTTATCGTTTTATTTTAAAAAAAAATATTCATTTCGAATCCATAAAAATAAAAAAAAATCTGTTGAAAAAATGATATTATTCATATAAGTAGGTACTTTATAACTTGTCTGGAGTCTTGTCGTATCAGTTCCAATTTTGAAAATGACAATTAAAATAATTTTCCGTTAAAATATTACATTGTAGGTAAACACATATTTTAGATTAGTTCTTTATCAATTTTTAAATTGACACAAATTAAAAACAAAAAGAATCAGAGTCATCAATCACTGACATACTCACAATAGAAAACTTTTTTTTGTACATTTGAGAAAAAAAAATCACATTGTAAAATAATAAAACTCTTAAAAGAAAATGCCTAGAAATTGTCATACGTATAGTTAAAACCCAAGATCCCCCTTCTTTAGCCAGCGTTTCGGAGAGCGTCACAGTGTCCATCGTCAAGGCAGAAGTGTCCAGCATCAGGGTACATCTGCTCTGTGGTGCTGTCCGAAAAATTGCCTAAAAAATGACGGCATAACACCCCAAAAATAAACAACGGAAATACTTTGGGCCGTGAAATTCTAATATCTTGTACTCCATATTCCAACATCCATGGTTTAAAAGTTTGGAGATCGTTTGTATTGAGACGTCTTTGAGGATGACTTAGTAATGTGATTTATGATAATACATAAACATAAAAGATACATCATGTTCTTGATTTTCACATCGGAGATTTAATACAACGGAGATTGATGAGAAAATAAAAAATCGGTTCATTCAGTTGTTATTTCTTTAAGTGACGACTCTATTGCGATATAAAATAATGTCTAAGTATAATATCTGTTATACGATATTGATTGGAGAGTGATATTGTTTACTGAACAAATAATAAAGCGCGACGCGAAGGCAGATTAATAGTACCTACCTACTTATTTGAGATTTTATAAGAGAAAGAGGAGAATACTCGTATGATGAAATTGAACAAACTTTAAACATTTCCTCTTTAGAAAAACGTAGAAAGGACTCTGATCTAATATGCATTTTCAAAATTATCAACAGTATTACTGACACACCTGCTTTGTTACAACTCATCCAGTTCAACATTCCTTCCCGTAGACTCCGAAATAATGAATTGCTGTTCCTCAATCAACATTCTACTAATTATGGATATCATTCTCCTTTATCCAGAATGTCGAGACTTGTCAACGCAAATCAAAGCATTGAATTTTTTGGTGTAAGCCTAAATGACTTTCGGCAGTCGTTACGCAATGTGGTTTTTTAAAGTCTTTTTAAATCCATCTTCAAGCTACTTATAGTTATCTTCTCTATGTACTTTTATATTATATGTATTTAGTCAATGCTCTTCATCTATATGTAATCTCCTTTCATTGTGATCTCTCTTTTTTTCTATTCGTGTTATTGTTATATTGTTAATTGGACTATTTGTCCGTAAATAAATAAATAAATAAATAAATATAAAACTGGCTGACACGGCTGTACTTCGTACTTATTAGCTGAATTAAATTCAGTTATTTTAATTGAGTTAAAAATTACACAGTGAAGCAATTATCGATGCGCAACTGTCCATGTTTTGTTTTTGTCAGTACCAGAGATGGCGTTGTGTACGGATTAATATTTTTTGTGATTTTCTTACTTTTCCACTTACTTACGGGAATTGCGTTTTATTTTCTTCATACGTGTGAGGGAGATTTATTATAATTATTGTATTTTGCCTTTGGAGGGGTGCAGACATACGTTCACCATTTGTCTCATTTTCGGCTATTTGATATTTAGTGTGTCAGCATTATATGTTTAAGAACAAAAGCAAAACAATCAGGGCATTGTCATTTGCCGTTTTTAAATATTTGGAATTCACTCACTATTCAATATTATAATTATCACAATATTGCTGCAGCTCTTCATAAGATGAGAATTCGTTCCATACGAAATGTTTGAGGAAAAGAATTTTCATCATAATTTTTTTTCGTGAATTTTTTCAATGTTTTAACAGCTATTCTGCTATTCGGGGCAGAGAAAAACCCAACAAACCAAAGTTCATAAAAATCGGTCCAGCCGTTTTTGTAACCCATAAATGGTGTAACTAACTAGACTTTGTTTTATATATTAAAAGGTAAGAGCGGATTTAAGATGTAAGATTCTATTTTTGTAGTTTGTTTGCCTTTAATTTAAAATTTTCTTTACATGCAAATTTGAAATAGAAAAGTTATACGTTACATACGTCTAAGTGAGGTGTCAAATTCATTTTCAAATTCAAATTCAGAATTTTATTTCTGAATTTATTTTGTTAATTTTTGTTGATATAAATTGTTGTTTTTGTTGTTAAATCTTGATAAAAAAAAATCATATTGTGTAATTCACACGCGGTAGAAGTGAAACCTTCAGAAAACAAAAATAAAGTGGGGAGGTTCCGAAAATATGTACATGTATCAGAGTATGGAGAACTTGGAAACTACCACCAAATATATATGTATATATTGCAATTAAAGAAAAATGATTAAATATTTGTAGGCATCGGGGTCAAACCGACGATTTTGCACACTATTTTATTCCTCAGTAGATATTGAAACCACATCAACATGCTATTATAATTATACTAAATAATTTAACAAAAGCCTTACTAATGTATATCGCTACACAAAGCCGAGTTCCATATCCCTAGAGCATATCGACTCATCAATTCAAAGCAGAATTGATTAACGAATGACCCGATATGTTACAGAGACGGTTCTGGGAGATAAAAATGATGAACAACACGATTTGTGTGCAACAGTTCGTGATTCTGTTATTCCAATCACAGGGTATAAACTATAAGGCATGGCTCCGCTGTGATTCGCAACTTACAGCCTAAGAGATCATGTCGCAATGGACCGGCGCAGGAAACATACACCGCACACGAAAATAGTAATATCACAAACGTGAACATAAAGATTACATAGAAATGGGAACACGAGATAAACGTGCTAAATGTTAAGTTGTCACTTTGGAAAAATGTATGCAGATTTGTAGATTTCGGATCGGAGTAATCTGCTTTGAAGATATTGTGGAATGAAGAATGGTGGTCATTAATTTGAAGCACTTCCAAATCAACTAAACACAAGAGATTACATAAATTAAAATAAAAACACGGGGATGGGAATGAGATGGGGAAGAGGAAGGAGATGGAATAGGGTGAGGTGGGGAAGTACCTGAATATTCAGATCTGGTCACAAAACACTACTAAAGCCATTTAAAGCAACGTTTCAATTCTGAATGGTGGTCTTACACAAGGACGATTCTGAGAGTATTTTCTGCTCCGGAACGTGCCGAAAATATAGCTACTACATATTATTTTTAATGATTTAATTGTGAAAACAAACAAATTAACCAAGTTTGTGAGCCTGATCGCTACGTTTGGTGATTTAGCAGGGGTGCCCGGGTTCATGGGGTGAGGTTTGTCTAGGTCCTGGAGGCGGATGACCAGGACACACTGAACTCCAGATTCCTACCCAACCCTTAAACCCTTTTCCTTCCCAGAACTCACTCTTCTTCCTTTTCTTAAAAAAAAACATCTACACAGCATCCCCAAAGATGACATAGTCCCTGGGGGGAATTTTTTTCCTCAGGACCCCTGTGTGGAGCTCATGTAAAAAAATTATATTTTAGCACGCCGGGATTTGAACCCGCAACCTTCGGAATGCTACTCGAGAGCCTTACCCCTCCACCACGAACAATGAAAAAGAAAACACTTTTCGTGTTATGTTTATTTATGTAGATAGAGTTAAGAATAATAAAAAATGCCTGGAAAAAACAAAACACATTTTTTTTAATTAAGAAAACCAAACATTCTCGGTAATCCGAGACTGTTTGGTTTTCCAGGTCTTTGGTTTTCCAATCCGAGAATCCAGATTTTTTGTAATCGAAAAATCTGACAATAATAATTTTAAAATCTACAACTACGACCATAGTAAGCAGAAAACGTTGCTGGT
Organism: Limnephilus marmoratus; assembly: GCA_917880885.1. Taxonomy (NCBI): domain Eukaryota; kingdom Metazoa; phylum Arthropoda; class Insecta; order Trichoptera; family Limnephilidae; genus Limnephilus; species Limnephilus marmoratus. The sequence continues at coordinate 20,168,552 of OU862919.1, read as the reverse complement.
GTCGTGATGGAGGACTGAGCCAGCAGAGGGATTGAACTCACGACTCTCCTGGATGATACCCGGATTCGATTCCAACTGACTAAACTGAACAAACGTTTGGTTTTTAATTTTTTTACGTCTTATCGAAACGAAATTTCACAATTTTAACTGTTTCGAAGTTAGAAATAATAAATAGTCATCGCGTAAAAGGCACAAATGAAGAAAAAAACATTCACTTAACTTTTGGGTCATAGTGTAATAACTAATCAACGAATTTTCTTGTATATTGTCGTTAAATTCATTGAGGAAATACTGGTTTAAATCTATTTCACTATTAGGCTGACGTCAGCAAAGGTTTTCCTAAACACGTGAGATAGGAATGTATTAGGCTCCCAAATTATACACAACGATTTCTACAAAAACATTATGTATTAGAAGTAAAGGTACACAAAATGCTAATAGAATGAATAGTTGCGATATTAACGTAATTACGTACTGATTTGAAACCCGGGAGAGAAGTTCATGGTGCTAGGTTTGTCCAGGTTTTGGCGGGGATGGGTCTTCCCACCAGCTACATGGCGGGCCGATCGGGTGATGAGCGAGACTCTTTGATCTCTTCAGCCAGACTTTCGACCCATTGTGGGAGGGGTGGATTCGTACGTCCGTCATTCCAGGACACCCTGAACTCCAGATACCTACCCACCCCTTATACATTTTTTCTTTCCCTGAACTTCCTCTCCTTCCCTTCTTTAAAAATTTCCCTCACACAGCATCCTCAAAGATGACCCTGATAGGCCCTGAGGGAAATTATTGTAATTAGTGCTTAAAAAATTATATTCACGCTAACTAACGGGCACCGAAACTTTATAAGGCTAATAGCCGTTTTTCACCATCTCTTTTTTCAGCCAGATTCCCGTATAGAGAGCAGAAACATTTTCATATCTATTTTCATAGCTACGATTTCAGTCGGCATCACTGCAAACAACATGGTTCATGTGTTGTTTGGAGTGATGTCAACTGAAATCGTAGATATAAAAATAGCGATTGTGTTAAGCGAAAAAAAATTGTCTTTGATCTCTATACGGGAATGGGCTGAAAAAAGAGATGGTGTAAAACGGCTATAAGTGTATTAATTCATAATTTATTCCGATTGAAATAAAACACCACCCATAATAACATGTCAAACTAAAAGATCACTTCAGAATTGCCAGGAAGTCAAACGTAAAAAATACGTAAAATCCTGGTAGGTGGCATTTTAAATTACAAATGAAGAAAAAAAGTTTTCATATTACCATTCAAGAATGTTGATATTTCAATAAAATTCACCATGACAACATGTATAATAATGATAATGTCATGTGATAAACATGCTTTATTAGGCCTCGATTCGCAGAATGACGACCATGAGAGAGATTCCACTCATCTCGAATCACTAGGACCCGATTCGGTAGTCGTGTCAGTTACCATCACGAAGGTTTCGCAAGGAGGCAGCTCTTCGTGAAATTTGAGCCCAGTAACTTAAGTCCTGGAGGCTGTATGGTATAGGCTGTATAGCTGTTTGGTAACCAGCGATGGTGATTGATTATTAAACACTTACAAAATGAAAATACGTTTTAGAAAGTGATAGGTTAGCAGATCGATTTGCTTGATTATGGGTGAGCGTTAATAATAACTCCAGTAAGGTTACGGTACTTTATACAATTTTTTTTTCAATAACATCAAATGTACTTTTTGGATTGATGCTTCCAGGAATCGTCTTTGTTTGAATTTTGCGATTGATGAATTTTAGAATAAAAACCTACGCTAAACTAACTAATTAACTATCACGCCGCTTTCCCGCGGAGGTAGGCAGAGAGGACGGACCACCAAACAACTCGGTCTTGGCTCACATTCGTTCACATTCATACACTGTCACGTAAAACCCTTCGCCCTACGAAGTATGTTCTTTCCTCTGTATGTGACAGACACAATATTATCATCGAACACAAATTTTTCTTATTTTGTTCTTTGTTTTTGGGGTGTTATGCCGTGTTGCGCTACCTTTTAGCCAACGTTTCGGACATCAGTGTCGATCATCAGTGTAGATCCGGTAGATGTGTGAATCTGCCCTGATGATGGACACTGAAACGATGTCCGAAACGTTAGCTAAAGAAGGAGGTAGCGCAACACGGCATAACACCCCAAAAAACAAATAACGAAAATGCTTTTGGCCGTGAAAATCTATTTTTAAAACATATTTTTCTTTTCGTAATGTCTTTACTAAATGGAATAACTGTGATTTAAATAATATACAGGTAAAGATGACCAAATCCTATTTTGATGGCCATTATTTATGGTTCAGAATATTAAAAAATGAAATCTCTTAGCATAGCAGATCGTTTTAAATACATATATTTGTTTTACGTTGTCTTCACGCAAGAGGCCACGATGAAAAAAATGCTTCAGGGTTTTGTTGTATTTGGGGTTGTTGTGTGAAGGGTCTTTTTATGGAAAGGAAGAAGAGAAAATTCTGGGAAGGAAAATGGTGTGAGGGTGGGTGGGAGTCTGGGGTCAATTTGTTCAGAAGTGATGCACGTTTAAACTTTAAACCCATCCCTTCCACTGCGGTGCAAGGAAATGGGTCGGGAGAGTCCGGCCGGAGAGGTCAAAATGTCTCTCTCATCAACCAGTCTTTCCCGATCCGGCCAGCCACGCAGTAGGTGGGCGAAAGTGTTAGCCGCCAAGACCAAGACAAACTTCACCCCCATAAACCCGGGCACCCATGCAAAGTCATGAAACATAGCGAATCACTTCGGGAGACCTGTGGCAGAGGTGTTGGTTATCCATTAAATGGTGCGGGGTGGTGGTACCCATACCCGCCTCCCAAATTGGAACATATTATGTATTAGGAATGGGGTTTAATTTCCAACAAAAGAAATAAAACAACATACCTAAAGCTCCACTTTTATCCAATTATCAAAACGTCTCCATAGCAGGGATGTTTAACGCGTTTAAAAAAAAAACGAAACTTTTCGGACTTCAGTTACTAATATCTACAGCCTGTATATCGGACGAATATCTACAGCTTATATGTTGAACTAATATCTACGAACTTCAGAGTGTTGACCCTCATCTACAGAGCTAAGGTCGGACGAATATCTATGACGGTCCCAGTGTTGACTAATATCTACAGAGCGTAGGTTGAACTAATATCTACAGAGCGTAGGTTGGACTAATCAGCTAAATGGGTCCAATAGTCCGATATTCGGGATTTTTACATACACACTTACATAAATTAAGTTTTTTAAACTGCATACGCAATATTACGTTATTCCAATATGCTATACATAATTGCAAATCCAACCTCTGCCAGTGCGGTAGATATTCGTCAACACTTTGGTTCTCATAGATATTAGTCAACAGTTTGAGCTGTAGATGTTCGTCAACACTTTGGTTCTCATAGATATTAGTTAGATTTTTTCAGTTTTTGGAATTCCTGTAGATATTAGTAGACGCCTCCACTTTTCGGAGTGTTTCACTTTTTAAACAAAACAAAAAATGTTATCCGAAAATCTGAACTATCAAAGTCACAGAGTAAAAATGAGCACAACATGATTTTTAAACAAGAACAGATTTATGCAGCTGCTATATTTAGAGATATGATGACCGTTTAGAAAAAAAAACAGTACAGGCAAATTCTAATGTTCCCACATTTTTTTAACAGCAATAAAACGAAATCGCTCAATTTTGAATAGCATTCGATTAGCCCACCTTTAATGAGCGGGTGTAAAATACTATTGGAGATTGATTTAAGCGAAGTGTTTTTTTTTATATCTTTGCGCGACCCAAATTTAAATCGTGACTGCTGAAGACGAACGCGTAATTTATTTGGAGAAGATAAGTAAATCGAGAAGCTTCCACTTTTTAACCTGCAGGTGTGTTTCGTAATTATTAAATAATTAGAAAATATATTTCGTGATTTAACTTCTTGGATAGTATTCTGACTTTTGACCTCGATTGGTTTTGCAATTAAAATCGATTAATAATAATAGTAACGATGACTCCATGACTTGGAAAGGAGAAATAAAAACTGAATCAAATGAATAAAATGCACATTCATTAATAGTGTACTCTTTCTTGTACTTATTTCGGAAATAAGTTGGTGCTTAGTGTTGTGTGTGTAAAAAATCAGGTAAGTCGATTAATCTCCATAAACATTTTATTTCGTATGTTTTTCAATGAATTTGGTTTGATGGATACTAACAGGGTATCATCATTTCGACGGTCCCGAAGAACAATGTCGGATTTGCGTTTTTATGGTTTGCAGTAAGCTGTTTAAAGTTTCGTTTCTGCATTTTTACTATTTTTGAGATCAAGAATGACAGCATTGTTTTGATTTTTTGAATTTCTTTTCATGTCATTCAAAATTCCGAAAACACAGACTTTTAAATCAACAAAATACACCAACAAATAAGCAAACAGAACGATTTTCAATTTTTAGCATTTTATTCGGGACCGTCGCGTCGATTCATTCTAAAGTTGCAAACATTTCATTTAATTCCAAACCAAAGATCTTTGACAATGGTTTTAATCGCCAATTTTTCCATATATTTATTAGTTGATGAACTCTATCTACAACCAATATTAAGTAAAAAGTTCAGAGCCAGGCTAACCAATCGTCTCTCAAATCGTTGTCGAAATAAACTCCTACTAAAACAAATAAAATTCTAGTCTATAGAAAAATAAATAAAGTAATTTAAAAATATATAAAATGACTTACCGTTGAGTATTCAGCACAGATGTCTATAGTCTCGACGAACTTGCACACATCATCAACACTCCACGCAGCCACTTCCGAATGAGCTGAAGCTGAGCACTCCCTCTTCATCTCTCCTCTACAGCATCCTCCGCATTCCCTCCCCGTTGAGGAACCCGGCGACTTCCTTCCAGTGGACCCTGGGGACTTCCTGCCTGAAGAAGCGGGACTGGCAGCCTCCGATTTAACAGAACCGCATTGAGATTGAGCCTTCTCGTATTTGGAACTTTCGGAGCATCCGTTTCTAGACTCTGATTTGATTGAGAGTGAGAAGCATTGGCTGCTTTCGATTCCTGGTGATCTTTCTCTTCCGTCTGCGTAATTGTTCCACCCTGAAGGGGAGGTGGATTCTGTTAAGGGTTCGTGCTTTGGACTGGGGCGAGGCTTCTTGGCGGAGGGTGTCAGGGCGCTGGCCGCTGAACTGAGATCGAGGGGAGATGAAAGGGGGTGGCTGTCGTTGTGTCCGGGGGATCTTTTCACCCCCTTGAAGTGGGAGGACATGTCGGCCTCTTTGGCTGCGTTTGCCACGCGAGCGATGGCGAGAAGAGCCTGCGGACAAAATGCATAAAATTAGTTCACATTGCCATCAAATCTTGAAGGTCACAGAAAACAATCATAAAATTCCCTTTCCCCTGATATTTTAAATCAGATAAGAACGTGTAGATTATAAATCAAGGTAATAATGTATCAATTATAAATAAACATTAATTGGGTTTTCCGCTTTTCCTTGATTTTCGAAATTGCTTTATTGCCTTCCAGGAAAAATAACGTTACTAATTCTATAATACGTGCAAGACGGATTTCAAATCATTACATGGTATAAAATGAGTCACTCAAAATGTATGTGCGCGTTAATCTTTTAAACTACGCAACGGATTTTCATACGGTTTTCATCAATAGATAGAGTGATTGAAGAGGAATGTTTATATATACAATACATGTAAATTATATTAGAGAAAAGCCGAGAAATTCAAAGAGATCATATATTTCTGCGATTTAAAACGGCTGGCGGGCCGTACTATAGTCACTTTTGAAATTCGTTCTACGGAAGAAATTGGAAAATAGATGTCCTAGAGTAAGAAGGTATTTGATTTTCCCTTTTCAAATATCCAGTGTTGCATTGCAAGCATTGAATAATTAGTGGCGAGTTAATTAGTTTATATGCATAATACATGCTTATTATAGTAGAGAAAAGCCGATAAATTCAAATATTCAATTCAGGCAGCGGGCAGCGGGCAGCTGGCAAGCGGGTGTTGTGGATTTTATAAAGATTAGATAATGGCGTTGTGTTTCGTTAGCCATAGCAACGTGTGGCCGGGTCGGGTATTTACAAAACCTATACCGATTCAGTCGCGGTAACGACAATTTATATTTTAAATATACCTCTATATTGGTTATTTTTTATCACATTGCAAAAAAAAAATTGTTCTAAAATCTAGATAAAATAATCTTTCTGATGTGTATATTACAAATTAATAATTTTATTTCTAAATATTTAAATTTTAATATTATTCCCATATATTGTAAATACACCTCTATATTGATAAATTTTTATCACTTTGCAAAAACAAAAATTGTTCTAAAATCTAGATAAAATAATCTTTCCAATGTGTATATTAGAAATTAATAATTTTATTTCTAAATATTTTAATTTTAATATTGAAAATTTAAAGTGACTGAAACGCGGTAGGGATTGTAAATACGCGGCCGGGTCTGCTAGTAAAGTATAAAATAATAAATTGCGATATTATATCTCATTCATGTAACTGATTTGAATATTTAATGTAACTTTTAAAGTTACAAAAATGTTAAATGCCATAAACTCGAATGGTTCTATTCATTAAGCACAACTACTTGTTCTTAAAAAAAGAGTAAATCAGCACCATCGAGCATTTTTCTCGAGCATTTTTTTCTAGACTAGCATTATCTACACCGTACTGTTAATAAAAGATACATTATCCACATAACTAGGTAGTTAATTAATGATGCACAGAGCTGATAAGTGATGATCAATCGCATTGTTGAGGGAACTAGAGAATACCGACCTACAAAGCAATATAATTTCTATTGAAATATCAATAAAAAGTTTAATTGAGCCACCAACCTAATTTGCTCGCCTCACGCTACGCAAGAGCGGAAGAAGAATCGTCTATTTTGGACAAAAAACAGGAGAATATTGCGCACATTGTTCGTGGAATCATGAACCATCCAGTCTAACAAGATAATGCTTAAGAAGTAGGCAAGGCGTGAAGAGAGTTGTTGCTTCTTGCCACTTGCTACTGACATGTCAGAGAAATTACAGCATTGTGAAAGAGGGCATTTGAAGAAAGCACCCATAGTAGATTATGTATTGTTACTTATGTGTTTTCCCTTGGTTAGGTTAATCTGCATAATGAGTTCGACGCCTCTGTAATGATAGGCATCTGGTGGAAGATTATAATGAACATATTAATCATTCATTTACAGTACAAGATTTCTTATCTTAGCGTTCTTAACTTTTAGAAAGATAGGTGTACAAAAAAGCTTTAAGTTTATGTAAATAGTAATTAAAATTACATATCTATTGTGTTAGAAATTTCATTCAATAGCATCATTCCTCTTGCCATGCTGAGCTGTGCTAGAACAACCGTATAACCGTTTGATATCTTGAACAAGTCGTGGCAACGGCTATGGTCGAATTACTTTTGTCTGTAAATGTAGTGACATATCGATTGTGACAATACCGAAAGGACAATCATACCCTCAAATCATCAAAAGTAGTTAAATATTTGGGAATAATCATAGACAACCAACTACGTTGGGAAGCTCACATCGGTGACACAGTAAAAAAACTCCGTAAACTCTGCCATATATTCTGCTCCCTTAGGCCTATCTTAGATTTACAAACTCTAAGAAGCGTGTACTTTGCCCTTTTCCAATCCATAGCAACATACGGTATAGTGGGATGGGGTGGTTGTGCTGAACCCATTATTAGACCAATTATTATAGTTCAAAAACTAATTCTGAGAATTATATTTAAATTAATATAATTCAACCTACCCTATTTACCCAACCTACCCCTATTCAACCTACCAACCATCCCTCAAATGAACACTTTGCCTAAATCAGGGTCTTAGATATTCGACAGCTATTTACCAAAACAAGCATTTGTTATATACGAAAAAATAACCTCCACATCACATCAAGCACACGCTAAGTTGCGTGGTCCCAAAAACTAATTCAAAATTTGAATTTTCATTTTTATTTCTATTTTTTCTTAAAAAAATATTTTTTTCTCTTTATTTTTCACTTACTTTTAAGTATTTCTTATTTTTTATTTAGTATGTTTAATCATCTGTTTTAATTATAAAAAATAAAATAGTATTTATTAAATCCTATTTAAAATATTAAATGTACGACTACCACAACACGGGCATTGTGTGGTAAAATCAAATATCTATAACTAATAAAATTTTATGAAATAAAAATAAATAAAAAAAATCCCTAGATACCAAAGTAAGCATACAAAGGTGGAAAGAGCACTTGCACAGATGCATATTCAAATGTTATTCGTTGTAGGTACCCATGTATGAATTCTACTTGCTGATTTCGATTATACTGTACCGGGCTGTAAAAGCTCCTTAAGATTGCATAGAGAGTCCGGATGGCAATACTTGAATCGCATTGCGAACTCATCATGATGATATTGTTGGATTAGCGAAAAACCATATACGAACGTCAAAATTGTACATTTTTTATTCACGATCTGTATCTGTAAGTAGGTAACTGTACTTTTTCCAGTTACATACTACCTACTACATTTTTCAAGAAACAACACGGAAGCAAGTCTACAGAATGCAAGAGAAAGATACCACTGATCTTATTATAAACAAAACGTATAAATTCCCAAGCTGGCGTGCTACAGTTTACTCGTACGTATGTTCGCGGACCTTGTTAATATTCGTCCGGTATGTAAGCAAGCCACCTTCCGATAACAAGAGCTAACATCCTCGACAACAGGTAATGTAACGCGAGGTACGGATGCTTACAGGCAGTGTATGGATACTTGGGCCGTTCCACAGAAATTCAAATGTTACATTGTTATCAAATGGCCAAACAGCGCTATTTTCTTTTTTACATACGAGGGACCCTTCTAAACGCGGATTCTAGTTTCATTTCAACCTTCTAATAAACTGTGATAAACCCACGGACATATGAATATATCTATGAATATATCTGGACCTGCCCTAAGTGATAAAAACGTATTATTTCCCCCTCCACATGGCGCCGGCTGTAGCTCCTCCTTGGAACCGGCTCGCTCCATGGGGAGGGGATATAGCCTCGCTTGAATCTAAAATGTGTGACGTCATCATTCTTGCCGTGAACAGCGAGAAGCTGACATCCATACATTTAACGAAATAACGGCAGCTTGTGCTATACAATATATCTACGTATCAATGTACACATAGGGAATGTGGGCGGTACTCCAATGTGCTCGTCGCTGGTTACAGGGGTGTAAATTATGAAACATTTGTAAAAGTGTTTTAACTAAACACGGAAACAAAATATTGATATGTGTATTGGCGCGAGTCTTTTTGGGGCGAGCATTTGGCCTTAGCAAATATGTTTTGAACGTGGCAAGCAATTCGCGCTCCCATGTAAAAAGGTCTATTCATTCAAAGCAGATTTTGCTTTTAAGAACTAAATGGTGATATTGTAATGCGAGATGCCTATATACTGTCAGATTGATTGTTCAACGAATGACAGTCATCTTTCCCCTCTCCGCTCTCCATAGTTTGGTTTTACCCCTCATCTGTAACTGCTTGTCTATCCATTTGGATGTCTATGGATAAACCCCACCCTTACTTGTCAGTGCATGGATTATGCTTTCCATCGATATATACCTAATAACAATCGATTAGCCCTCTCATATCTAATTTCGATCTAAAAATAACACCGTCTAAGTATAATTTCATAATACAACTCCCGATCGAATTCCAACGCCTCTCTTCGAAAAGTACGAGGGTACTTCACATGTATATAAACCAGAGCACAAAGTTATCGCTCAAATCCCATTTGATAATATCATTTATCGACCATGTCTGAAAAGCATCGGATCACAAGTCACAAGATATAGAAATTAACTTAACAACCCAACAAAAACCTTAAATATCTGTATAATATGTTTTTGTCTGTATACTTTTTTTTGTCTTACCCTCTAATTTCTTCCAAAAATAATTTGTAAACTTTTGTAAGGATATTGCGTATTTCTCTCATCTCTCTATTTGTTAAATAATATTCTTATGTATATATTTTTCCCTATTTATAAGTAAAAATGTTTGTATGTGTTTTTATCTGCTATTTGTCAATTAGTGAGAAATAGTTTGGATGCAGGTATGTTCTCTAGTTTGTTTTGTATTCTTGCCAATTGACATCTGTATCTGTATTTTCTCCTTAAAAAAACTGTAAGTAAACTTTACTTTGAACGTACGCGAATCTACCGAAAATCGTTCATTATGTGACAAAAGTGTAATTTGTTGCATGATGTAGTTATTTTGCTAGAGAGAAATGTAAGATTTTAATCAATTGTTTTATTACTTTTAACGATTCGCCGCATCGAAGCTATCTATAATATATACGAGCCCCTACCTAAAATATTTCTAACTTACTCAATTTCGTGTTTAAAATATGATCTTCACAAAGTTAGTAGTGGGCGTAGGACGAACTAGCTGGAAGACCAATTTACCCCGTGCAGACCAACAAAAGGACAAAAGGTAAAATTCTTCCTGTCTTTCGACTGAGAGAAAATGCACTTTGTGTTTGATAAATGTTTTCTTAAGCCAATATTTTTGGTTTAGGTTGTCAATTTTAAGATTCACTTGCCCTGTCTAGATAATACTTGGTCGAAAATACTTGCTTGATGTTAGTGTAATCCGTATCAAGACCGAACCGCACTATCTGTTCCAAGTTAGCGGCCTAGATATGACGTCACGCCTTATACCGGAGCATTGACACACCGTTGACGGAGTTTTATAATGTGCATTATCATTGCGAGAATGTCTTTATTAAAAGGTGTCTTTTGTTTTATTGCGCTTGCACTGTAATTATTACTGACAGTGGCGTTGCGACAAATAACCATGCCTCGTGCAAACTGTTTATGGGCAACATTCAATCACAACAGAAATAATTTGCCTGCAATGTGTGCTAAAACAATTTTAACCTCACGGGAGGCCCTGCGGTACACCACATATTCATCAAATGATATTGTTTGGGAATGTTGATGTGGTGGACTTTTTAATTTCAGGAAGCGAAGGACTGTATCTCGGCCTTGATGAAGTCCATGAAGCAGGAGTGAGCAAACACAAAAGCTGATAAATCTTTCCACACCGGAGCTCTTTAGCATAAAAACGATGGTCCGAATGCTGGAATGTCAACTGTGTACAAAAAATCTTGAATTAGCGTTTAGCGTCTCTCAGCTATGCGCCGGTGTCGAAGGGATCAACAGAAAGAATAAAATATTTGTTACACGCTGTTAATCTAACGGTTTCACAGGTCGATCGAAGTCAAGGAGCTAGCAGCTCTGCCACATTGTCATAGTGCATAAACATTTGAACGAAGTTTAGAAATTATCAGATTTATCCAATTCACTATTGCTGTACAGATATGCAGATCTTATTTCAAAAGACCGACATTTAAATCTTCAAGAAAAGATATAAAAAACCCTGAATCAAGAACTTACATCAGTTTAAAAATATATTGCAAAATGATATACATTTTTACGTCCCTGCACTCTTTATATGCTCTGCTGTCCTTTTCAAAGTGAATCAACGCAAAACAACTGTTAACAAAATTCATGCTTGAACAAACTACGTAATAAATACAATAACATTACATCAAAAGAGCATATTTTCAAATACGAGCTGAATAAAAAAAAATCCATAAAATGTGTTTTTCTGATATATCATGAGTTTCTGTTGTTGTTTCAGTTATGATTTTTAATTGTTTTATGTTTGTCATATCTTCTTATTATTGCTTTGTTTTACTTATTATGTTCTGTCAATTTTGTTCTTAGCACGAATGGTTGTATTTTTGGTATAATCTAAAAGATTTTAAAATTCAACTGTTGATTTAAAAAAATAATATTTAACTCCGTCATGTAGTTAGTTATTGGTCACCCTGTGCATTGAATATGTGAAAAGTGTGCTATTAAGAGCTATGTGTGCAGTTACCGGGTGATTATGCAACCACCATGCTTCTCCAGCCGCACGATAACCCCGGGGCTGCAGCCTCCAACCATCCATTCATTCTCTCCATTCCTCTCATCTCTTCGCCACTTCTTACCTCTTTCCTATCTCTTTCCTTCCCCCTTCTGCCTACCGTGATAGTATCCAGGCAGGCTAGCGAGCCAACTGGCTACCGAATTAAATTAACAACACGAATTCGCCTAACAAACCGTAACTGCGAAATATAACCACTATCCATTGACCTTCCACGCTCCAGTTGTTTCACAATCTAAATGGATACACATTACCTCCGAGTTTAAAGTAAATTCAACAAATTAACTGGGTGCCTCCTGTAATGAATGAAAATGAAAAAAATACTGATATTCGTGCTTCTTTTTAAATTGTTTTCATTGAAAATTCAAATGGGTTAATCTTGGATTAGGTTTAGAAATGAAATATTTAACGAGTACATATTTACGAGTATTTCATCACAGAGACGGAAAAATAATATTTCTTTAAGGATGCATTGGATTTATAATAATTGCTTTTTAGTAACACGAAGTTATGTTGAAAGAACCCCAAAAAAGCTCACATATTTAAAAAAATTGCTAAAACTACGTGATTTATTTTATGTTTAGAGTTATACCTTGCAGGAATACAACATTCATCAAATTTCTTATCTGTTAAGGGCCCGCAACCCGGATTTCTACCGATTTATTACATATTTCCCTTAAACACGGTAAGTTTTAAAGCTCTTAAAAAATATATGTTATTCTTGAAGATAATATCTAGACTTTGCCCGCGCCGAAACGCAAATTATATAAAATTCCCTCGATAGAAAAAAATCGCAAAGTATGCTTCAAAAATTATTATAAACACGTTTGTTTCAGTTAGTTTATGAAAAAATTCACAGTGTTTCTTTAAATGCTGTTTAAGATAATGCCCGCAAGATTTTTACTCTATTTTAAACGAGTCGTGTTTTATTAAACATTTTCGCAATTTTCGAATCGATTTTGTCGCTGTAAATGTTAACGCTCTCCTTTAACATTCGTAATTTCGTATCTCTCCATCTTCTTCTTTTCAGGCCCGGTTGCAGAGCCTTAATGCTGTATTCCCATACATTAGATTTATATTCTTTATATTTGGGTCCCAATCAAACTTTAGACCACACCTTACACGGCATTTGAGACAATTTCTTCGAACGTTTGATGTAGCCGAAATGGTTAGAAGATAATCAGATGTTGAAAATACAAGTGCTGACCAGGAGAACCATAACAAAGGTAAAAGCTCATTATGTCGTTGGGTTTACCCAATCCTAAACGCAATTTAGAAGATTAAATTATCAGATTTATAAAACATTAGTCCTAGCTTAGAAAAACTATTACATAGACAAAAGCTTGCAATTATTCATCACCAGAGATGGAGCTCTTCCCTGACTGCAAAAAAAGTATAACAATGGTATTCATATTTGATGCAGTGCACATTTCAGTACAGTTGATAAAATTCCGTTGAATTGTAGTTGCGGTTGATGACAATTAATAAGTTAAATAAAAATTTTAAAGATAAGATTCCTGGTCAAATAAAATTATTCACGCAAAACACTTCAATTATCTCAACCAAACGTATGTTGACAAACTTTCGTCAAACAAATGGTTGGGTATTGGAGAGTTGAGCGCAGAAATAGAAGGATTTATGCTTGCCATTCAAGAAAGAGTCATTAATACTAAAAATTATAGGAAGCATATAATCAAAGATATAAATCAAATTGATGATTTATGTAGAAAATGTTTGGCTTTTCCGGAAACTATAGAACATATTATATCGGGATGTTCTATATTAGCGCCGTCCGAGTATACATTTAGGCACAATCAGGTTTTAAAAATAATTCACCAAAGTTTGGTTATTAAACATAACTTGATTGATTGCCGTAATGTAGTACCATATTATGAATACGAACCAAATTCATTTATAGAAAATGAATTTTATAAAATATATTATGATAAAACTATACTAACGGACAGAACAATTAGTCATAATAGACCTGATATAGTTTTACATGACAAAATTAAAAAAATAACTTATATCATTGATGTAGCTATTCCAAATTCCTGTAATATTCAAAAAACTGTTTCTGAAAAAATTAGAAAATACACAGATTTAGGAAATGAGATTAAAAGAATTTGGCATTCTGGGACTATAAAAATATTACCATTTGTTATTTCGGCCACTGGCATAATACCTAAGAATCTGATTCAAAATTTAAGCATATTAGATTTATCAAAGAATTTGTATATAAAAATGCAAAAATCAGTAATTTTAAATACATGTAGGATTACAAAAGATTTTTTAAATATTTATATTGAGGGATCAGTAGGATTTATAGGTTCAATTAGAAATGCCACAGAGCCGAACCCTCTGATATGAAAATATCTGGAGTCGGTGAATTTTTTTCCCATTTGGTCTCTGGTAGGTTGACATGTTGTTCTTGTATTGTTTTGTATTTATATAACTTATATAGTGCAATTGAATAGCGTGGATTCACTAGATGATCATTTGGGAAGTGTGTGAAAGGGTTTAGTTTTTCCTGTGGGGAAAATTTAACCCGGACATTTAAATCTGGTGCGTAAAAGAAAAACTGTTGGCGTAGTAAAACCATCATAAAGGAAAGAGCTCGCAAAAGCCAGATGTCTCTCGACTGACAGCGACTATTGTTGTGATTAATAAATATGTATAACAGTACACATTAAACTCCATACAATTCCTTTGAACTGCACTTACAGATGATGGCAGTTTTGGGAATAAATAAGATATTTAAAAGATAACCACAGGCCTAGGAAAACCGTCACAAAGACGAAAAGCTCAATAGTCCATCGAGGTATCTTCCCGGACCGCCCGTTGGGCACTAATGCTATTAATGTATGCGCGAATTCAGGCTTGAAAGACTACCAATAAAATCAGTAATTACACGAATCTCAATGATAAAGCTCGGCCCGAGCCGGCCGGTAATTGGCCACGGTCCGTTCGCTCGGGAAAAGCGTGCCGTCCCGTAAACAATAGGCACTAGGTAGGCATGCATCTCTTATGAATATTTAACTCCACGGAGTGTATGTAATTTGGCCGCGAGACTGTGAGCCGTCTTGGCACGTGCCGGCTAATTTACCTGAAAAGCGGCCGGGGGAAGCTATCTAAATCTAAAACTGCCAGGAAAAAATAATTAATGATTAAGGAAGAAAATAAATGGCAGTTTTGCAAGTTTCGGCAATTATGAGTTGAGTTGTTATTTTAAGCAATTAGAACATTATGCTGATTTTATACAATAACCATGGATAACTGTAACCATGTAACTAACTAACTAACCATCACGCCGTTTCCCGCAGGGGTAGGTAGAGAGGACGGACCACCAAACAACTCGGTCTTGGAACAAACTCTTTGCCACACACATATGCCTTTTCACATATCATTCATACATCTTCTCATATTACTCTTCAATTATTCTGACTCTTGACATGGCCCGACCCAAGTATCTGCTTCACTTGATCGTGCTATATCTTCCTCGTGCGTCCCCGAATACTTCTGCCATTCACATTTGCGTCATATATACTTTTTACACTCCTATCTTCATTCATTAACTCTACTGCCCAAACCATCTGAGGTTCTCTTTCTTAATCTTACTCATTACGCTTACATCAGCCTTGCATTCTTTGCTGGTCTCCACATTACTCACACGATCATACTATATCATAATATATCATGGTTTTAACATACATACGCCTCAGGGATCTCATTTACAGCATTTACCTCAGAAACAGCATTCAGTCAACTTTCATCCTTCCACATATACATCAGGGTAGGTACCAGCACTCCATTGTGGACTGCTAGCTTCGCTTCTATTGAGTTTTTTAGTAGCGCCAACAACATAAAGAAACCATTATTAATTTAATCATTTGGTGGTATAGTGTCAAATTGTGGAATACCTCAAGGTCGTTAGTTGGACCTTCTTTAAAAACATTAGTAAATATTTCAAACAATTGTCTCCAAAATGCTACTGATTTTAACCGATCAAAGTAATACAAAGTCTACAAGAGATTATATATTACAGAATTTAACAATCCCCTTTTCCCTTGACAAACAAGCAAGCAACATTTTTTAATATTTTTCGGCTTAGGCGAAAATTTCCTCCTTTGATCTTCAATATTTTTTTACATTCATAAAATTTTCTTAGTTAACGATAAGCTAGGAGTAAGCATCGCTCGTGGAAATGTCGAATATTTTTGTTGATTCCATTATGAATAATGATACAAAAACAATATAGGTATTTCGTGCACATCAATACATATGCACGGGCACCATAAGGCGCTAAAAATGCGTTTTTAAAATACAATCACCCTGTTTATCACAACCGAAGACAAAATTGATTAAAATTCAACAAAAAAAACCAAAACAACATCTTTTGTTAGCGATTAAGATTGTCTTTTAAATTTTTGCTACATTTAAAGGTCGTGTCATGAATAAAACATCGACATAGTAATAACTTCCTTGTTGGAATCAATCAAAAAGCGTCCTTGCGCGCCACTTTTCAGAGCGGCGGTCACCGGAACTGGCTGTGCATTTGCTGATCAAGGCTCTATATAAATCGCTACCGACTTCCGCCAAAATAAACTACCGTACGAGGAGCGCGGCACAGCCTTATGTCCCGCCAACTGGTCAATGAGACACTGTGGAAGGGTGACCCTGTACTAATATCTACACACATCAACAAAAAAGCGTAAAGCAATTTCAGACTTTTTTTAAATAATTTTAAATAATGCATTGTATATCGTGTTCGGTTAAGAACTGAGATGTTTTCTTTTTGGCTTTACAAGGAAGGTAAGGTCAAGAATACATAAAAAATATTTTTATCTACATGTCGTTCTTTAGTAATACGTAGGTACCTACTTCTTAAATTCACAAAAAAAGATTTCTACAAACGAGATATTTTTTTCTTTCCCATTACACGCAGGTACTTCATTTTTTTTGTTTACATTTACTCCACCCAGGAGGCCTATATCATCAGAGATTCTGTGTGGAGGGTCTTTTTGAGAAGAGGAAGGAATGAACATGGGTCTTGAAGAGACCCATGTTGTAGGAAGGAGGAAACACAACACTTCACTGGTTTCTAGGCATAAAAAGAGAGACATTGAGTGCGACTATTCCGATCGAGTACTTTACAAAAGTAATCAATGGAAGGCTAGCTATTAAATTCTCTTAAAACACTTTTTTTTATATTTCGTCGATTCGTTTGAAAAAAGAAAGAAAAATGTTGCAAGTTATTTTTCAGTAGGTTTTCATGTAGAATTGTGTAGGTACTTTGTATTATAAAAGTAATTAAGTAAAGTTTTTTCCCCTCAGAAATCGGACGATTTTATCAGAAGTTTAAAATATTTCCACTTTGTCATAATTCCAAATAAATGGATTATTTCTAAACACATCCGAAAATTAAAAACTGTTTTTGAAACGTTATGAAAATGTGTTTACAAATTTGTAGAAAAAAATTCAAGTATTAAAAATTTTAATACAAACTTTAAAAAGTTGTAAAATTGGCTGACCTTACGTTTTTTTTTTAAATTAATGATAACGAAAAAAGAAAAACACACACATGTTTCACTAGGCAAATGTATTATAAACCTTATTAACACTTCACAAATCTCGAAATTTTATAATTTTTTCTCAATTTCTTTGGTTTCATATAGGTGCACATTTGAAATTTTCTATGGTTAAATTCTAAACTTGAATACAAAGCGTTGAATTTTCCATAAGTGAAATACAACGATTTACCTGAGACCTATGTGAGCAGGGACACATTTGGTCTCCTGTGATTAATCGGGTTAATTGAACTTTTTTGCATGTTACATAAAACATAAAACAAAAATGATCCATGCATATTGCATATGTCTTCTTTCAATTAATAAGATACCAATAACATTGACAAAAAAAAATTTTAAAAAAAATCATTCACTTTTATTTATTTACATCCAGGTATTTTCATATTTCCACTCATATCATAAAGGCTACTTCGTTATGAAGTAAGTTGGTGGTTACTCATAACTCGTAACGCACGGTTACTTAAACGCCTGGTTCCCGCGAGGCGTGGTCAGATTATTACGGCGTGTGTGCGTTATGGGAGCGTGCAATTAACGATCGGTTAATTAGCCGATAGCGGATAGCGGATGGCCGGTAACGACTCCTGCGGGGTCAGCTCATCCGTTAATCGTTAATCGGTGCCGACATCCGGCGTTGAACGGACGAGGCGTTGCGAGGTCATCAAGGACTCAGGAAATTATTGCAATACTAATTATTGTTATCAAAGTAATTGCTTCCCAACATAAAGTAATTGTATCGAATTTATAATGCATTTTTGCAGGGTCGTAATTGTTAGTCAAATATTTGGTATTTGGGACAGAATTAATGATGAGAAAACGACGATTGAAATCATTCACTTATCTAGTTATTGTTAGTTTTGTACGACGAGGGTATACGGAAGAGTAATATGAAAAGGATCCGTCCGTCAGATTTGACGATCTGGTAAAATTTTTGGCTGTGACCGAATCGCAGGTTTTATTCACGACCAGCACGTTCGATCGATAAGGATTATATCGATAACTTTCGATAACCTCTCATAGTTCCCTAGTATGACGGCAGATCGCCAACGAATAAATAACAGTTCAAAATGACTAATTGTTTTTAACATATGCAACGTCAACTATTGTTTGTACGTTAGCAATCTGCAGTTGTTCTAGGGAATTATGAGAAGTTACCGAAAATTATCGATGCAATCCTTATCGATCGACCGTGCTAGGGGTCAAGGATGAATTATTTTTTAAACAATTATTATGTTCAAATCTTTATTTAAATTCAATGTAGTGTTAAAGTAAATTTATTGGAGTATACACTATAAGAAGAAAAATTATAAATTAAGGAAGTGACCGTTGTAACTGGGAATCATTTCATCGTGGTTTTCTAATATTATCTTGTTCTTCATTGATTAAATGCCACATCAATATATATCACATCAATATGCATCACACCTATAAGCTTCAAAAGTTATTCCAAAAAATGAATATTCACTCTAGACTTGTAGAAAAAGTCATTAGTTGTCCATTATAAAAAAAATGAAAGATAATAAATTTACACCCGTGTTACCAACATCTAGGATGAAAATATTTACATTTGGGAGGCGGGATGGGTACCGCCGCCTCGGAAACCTTTATTGGATAACCAACACCTCTGCCATAGATCACCCCAAGTGGTTCGCTACATTTGGTGATTTAGCAGGGTTGCCCGGGTTTATGGGGTGAGGTTTGTCTATGTGTTGGACGCGGATGACCAGGACACACTGAATCCCAGATTCCTACCCTCCCCTTAAACCCTTTTCCTTCCCAGAACTCTCCTCTCCTTCCTTTCCTTAAAAAACTCTCGACACAGCATCCCCAAAGATGACATAGGCCCTGAGGGAAATTATTTTACTTCTGGGCCTCCTGTGTGGAGCTCATGTAAAAAAATTAAAATTAATAAATTCGCGTAGAACTTTGCAATCACTACATAGTATAAAATGAAGTCGCTCAAAATGTATGTGCGCATAGATCTTTTAAACTACGCAACAGATTTTCATGCGGTTTTCACCAATAGATAGAGTGATTTAAGAGGAAGGTTTATATGTATAATAAATGCTTATTATAGTAGAGAAAAGCCGAGAAATTCAAATATTCAATTTAAGCAACAGGGAGCGGGCAACGGGCAGCTGGCGAGCGGATGGTGTGGATTTTATAAAGGTTGGGTAAATGGCGTTGTGTTTCATTAGCCACAGCAACGTGTGGCCGGGTCTGCTAGTTACATATAGAGAGGACCAAATAATAAGCGACTTAATTATTGAAGATATTACAAGTTCCTGCCCGTCCAAAGGGAGACTGATTAAATTAAGAGTGACGTATTCTCACCTTCGTAGAGCTCATATCCATCATACTGGGGAAGGCCGGTACCGTCCTGGGGCCCCCGTGCGAGAAGGAGTACCCGGCAAACATGCCGCCCACGGGGGTGGCTGGAACGGGAGCGGGTGAGGGCGCGGGGGCGGGGGTGGGCGCGAAGTGGGCGGGGTGCGGCGGCGGCGGGGCGGGGGCCTTCAGGCTCAGCGGGTCCAACCCGTTGCTGAGGGGCCGCGGGACGCCGAATATGCTGCTGGAAGGAGATGAACGTTAATACAAGAAACATTTGTAGGTACTCGAGGTGTCGCCCTTGTAAAATACTACTATTCAGAATCGAATTTCAGTTGCTTGAAACCCGTAATCACAATTTGGGAGGCGGGTATGGGTACCACCGCCCCAGCAACCATTTATTGGATAACCAAAACCCCTGCCGTAGGTTACCTTAAGTGGTTCGCTATGTTTGGTGACTTAGCTTGGGGTGCCCGGGTTCATGAGGTGAAGTTTGTCTAGGTCTTGGCGGCTAATGCATTTTCCCACCTACTGCATGGCGGGTCAGATCGGGAGAGTTTGGTTGAGGGATTGCAGTGGGAGAGACGAATTCATACGTCCATTACTTCTAGACACATTGACCCTTAGATACCCACCCACCCGTCATACCTTTTTCCTTCCCAGAACTTCCTCTCCTTCCTTTCCTTAAAAAACCTTCACACAGCATCCCCAAGGATGACCTAGACCCTGAGGGAAATCTTTTTCCTCAGAGCCTTCTGTGTGGGTCTAATGTAAAAAAAAACATACAAGAAGATGGAAAATCCATAATGAGCTCATTTTTGGCTCAAAATTCTGTTGAATATGCGATAATTATTCTTAAATCATTTGCTACTTTATTCAGGGCTTATTCATTATTAATTATTACATACACTATTTATAATTATAAATTTGGTGATGCAAATAAATAAGGCATGTTAATGTTGTGGGAGCAAATATCATCAGGAATTCGCGTCGGTGAAATACTCTAAGTAAGAATGACCACCAAC
The DNA here is from genome assembly GCA_917880885.1 of Limnephilus marmoratus. Classification (NCBI taxonomy): domain Eukaryota; kingdom Metazoa; phylum Arthropoda; class Insecta; order Trichoptera; family Limnephilidae; genus Limnephilus; species Limnephilus marmoratus. Next base: position 20,147,584 of record OU862919.1, on the reverse strand, counting down.
CGAAGAGCATTTTGAATGATCTTTATAGAAAAAAAAACTTTTTTGCAACCTACCCATTAGGATTGGCGTTGTTATATTTGGCCGCCAGATTTCTCATAAAGTCCGAATAGTTCCTGGCCAGAACGTGCGGGGGTTGGGACTGCCCTTGGCCCAGTCCGGTCTGGCCCAGTGGCCCCATGGGCCCGGCCTGGCCTAGCTGCATCTGGCCCAGGTGGTTGGGGTTGGGATGGGCCGGACTGGGCCCGCGCTCGGCCGCCCCCTGGGGTGGGGTGCCGGGGTAGGAACAGGTGGAGGGGGTGACGCTGCGAGATCTAGTGGAAGTAAAAGAAGATTTTTTATTTCAATTTTGATGTGATGACATAGTTATTAGTTCATAGAATACGAGTATGGCACTATCAAACATAAATAAATATCAATTTCTTCAAACTTGGCAAACCACACCGAATGGCGTCATTTTTAATTGAATGAAAACAAATTCTTTTCTATAATAAACTAACTAACTAACTAACCATCACGCCGTTTCCCCGCAGGGGTAGGCAGAGAGGACGGACCGCCAAACATCCCGGTCTTGGCACACATTCCTTGCCTCGTTTACATTCATACAACGTCTCATACATTCTCTTCTATTATTCTGACTCTTGACATGGCCCGACTCAAGTATCTGATTCACTTGGTCGTGCCATGTCTTTCTTGGGCGTCCTTGACTTCTTCTACCATTCACATTTGCGTCATATATTCTCCTTACACTCCTTTCCTCGTTCATTCTCTCTACATGCCCAAACCATCGGAGCGTTCCTTTCTTGATCTTACTCATCACGCTTACATCAGCCTTGCATTCTTTGCGGATTTCCACATTTCTCACACGATCATACATGGTTTTACCACACATACGCCTCAGGGATCTCATTTCTACAGCGTTCAGTCTACTTTCATCCTTCCTCTGCCAGTTCCATGCCTCACTGCCATACATCAGGGTAGGTACCAGTACTCCATTATGGACGGCTAGTTTCGCGTCTTTGGACAGTTTTTTGTTGCTGCCAACGGCGTTCAGTCCTCCATTAATAGAGTTACCTGCATTCACCCTTCTTTCAATATCTCTATCAGCCTTCCCATCTCTCGTAAACATACTTCCCAAATAAACAAACTCATCCACCTGCTCCAAGTATTCATCATTCACAACTATAATACCTCTATATAATCCTATATAACCTATAACCTATAACTCTATATAATCCTATAACCTCTATATAATTATCGTCATGTTTCAAAAACAAAGTTTTCTTCGTCAGGATAAGATATTATTATAAAAATAACTAAAGACAAACTACATGTATAGACAAATAAGAACAGAAAAAAAATATTAAAGGGAGAGGTGATTAATTACTTTAAAATCTTATATTAATATATAAAACAAAGACGGTTTATAACTCAAGAACGGCTGGACCAATTTTAATGATCTTTGATTTGTTGGATTTTGTCTTCGCCCCGAATAGCAGAATAGCTATTAAAACATCGGAAAATTTCAATAAAAAAAAGTTAAGAAGAAAATTCTTTCCTCATACACTTTGTATAGAATGAATTCTCATCTTTTGAAAGGAATATTGTGATATAATTATTGAGTAGTGACTGGATTCCAAAAAATCAAAAATGTCAAATGTCAATGCGCTGATTGTTTTGACTTTGTACTTAAACATATAATGCTGCCCCTCTTTCTTACACACTAAATGCCAACAGTCGAAAATGGGACAAACGGTGAACGTACGTCTGCACCCCTCCACAGGAAAAATACAATAATTTTAATAAATCTCCGTAACACATATAAAGAAAATGAACGCAATTTCCATAGTTAAGTGGAAAAGTAAGAAAATCACAAAAATTATAAATCCGTACACAACGCTATCTCTGATACTGACAAAAACAAAACACGGACAGTTGCGCATCGATAATTGCTTCATTGTGTATTTTTTAACTTAAATTGAATTTAATTCAGCTTATCAGTTAACACAACAGTTATTGATTCTCAGCGGTACGAAGTCCCGGGTCAGCTAGTATATATTAAAAAAATTATAAAAAATTTTATGTGAAAATTATTTTACAGTTATAACCGGTCGGATTTGCGCATTATATAAGTGGTTTATACTAAGTTGAAATGTTTCATTTTTCTATAATGGATAACCACAAAGTAATAGCTAGGGCCCAGATTAATATGTAAATACATATTTTTAATTTTCACCAATTTCGGTCTCGTATGTGTTCTCTATTATACAGGGAAAGATTGCCGGAAGACGGGGCCCTGGAAGAAGGAGAACCTCATGGCTGAAAAACCTGAGACAGTGGTTTGGCCAGTCTACCGTGGTGCTGTTCCGGGCCGCAGTAAACAAAGTCCGCATAGCCAACATGATAGCCAACGTCCGTTGAACGGACAAGGCACAAGAATAAGAAGAAGAATGTGTTCTCTACCTAGATTATCATGTATAGATTGTGAAAAACTAATTTTTATTTTCCATATTTTTCCATATTTCATGGTTAAGTCCTTATTTTACAAAAAATATCACAATCATCAATATTTCCGTTTTTTATATCATAAAACATGAGTTACATAGTTCACAAAAATTGATATAATTTTACGCGTTTGCATTCTCGCCACCATACGGCCGCGCGTGTTTCATTTCTTTCACGTATTATTCGTCGTAATTTGATTTTTGATTCTCTTCCTCTCCGCGCGGCGGCGATCACCAACGACGAGCGACGTTCCTACCGTGTTGCTTGCTCGTCTTTTTATTTTTACGTACTAAAGTCACCTACTACTACTGTCTAGGTACCAATCAGTTTAATTTCAAAATGCCCAAGGATAAACAACCTTTGCGTTTCAAATTAGAAAAATATATCGAAGATTTCCCAAACCAAAAAAAGTATATTTTGGACAAAAATAAAGGATTTGATACTCTAAAAACAATTAATAAAGTTCTGAGCGGAAGCTTTGAGGGTACTGCAGACATGCCTCACACAATTTCGGAACTAGGCATCTTTAAGTACGCTCCCATTACATCATGTGACGTGGAAAGATCTTTCAGCCAATATAAGGCTATATTTAGACCAAATCGACAAAGTTTTAATTTAGATAATTTAAAAAAGCATGTGATTGTGTACTGCAATCAATTTAATAAGACAGATTTAGAGGAAGATGAATAAAACATCATTTTTTTATTTGAATTACCTGAACATTTCGATATCTTTTTATAATTTTTTTTAATTTAACTGTTATTGCGTAGTAATTTTTCACAATAAACAATGTTTGATATGAAAGATATTCTTATTTTATACTCCATATTTTACATTTTTTAGTCCATATTATATGTACATATTTTGAATTTTTTAATACATATTTATCCGAGCCCTAGTAATAGCTAAATTCAAAAATATATTTATTATTTAATTGACTATTAACACTTATCCTGATTTCTAAAATTTATAATTGTAAACCTGTTGTATTAGTGTGTAAAATTTTTAAACCTTTATTAATATCAAAAGAATGATTAGTTTCTAAAATATAGTTGGCATTTTCTGAATAAAAATAATTATTACGATCATTACAAATTAATTCATAAGCCCCGATTTTTTCAAAAAATCACCCTCATCCTTGTTATTTAATATTTAATATATAATTTAGAAATTTTGTTATTAGTGTAAAAAGCTGGTTGGATATTATCCGTCATGTTTTTAATTATTAAATTTGAAGAGTTATTATTGAAAAATACATTATTCTCCAATTCATGTGTCTATCTATACCTACTTGTTTGACTTTTATTATTTTTACATTATTCTCTTATGAAGAAAACTTTGTTTTTGAAACATGTCGATAATATTATAGATTATATAGCTGAAGTCCCCGGCAATGCCCGGGCTTTACACAGAGTTTTCGAAATCAAATGTAGACAGTGACCTTCCTCTTGTTTTGAAGGTCACGAGTGCAAAATTTCATCAACTTCGGCATAAAACTGTAGATTTACATGCAAATCAAATCACACCTCCAGCTCGTCGACCACATGCAGACATTCTCTTTTATATTTCAACCAATTTACACAAAACCTTGACAAATTATATACCTAAACCTTCCTCATGACTCACTATCTATTGGTGAAAACAGCGTGAAAATCCGTTTAGTAGTTTTTGAGTTTATTGCGAACAGATAGACACGGCGAAGGACTTTTATTTATAACTAGCTGGTCCCGGCATGCGTTGATTGCCATTTAATAAAGAAATTGTTTCTCCCTGAGTGTCCTTTCCCATTCATCTCGTTCCCCTTCCGCCTCCCCTTATTCTCCTGCGTCATCTTCCCCTCTCGCGTTCCCACTCCGTCACCTCCACCGTCCCTCTCCCCGCTCCACTCCCCCCCCACCTTCCCCCGTCCCGCGAACCACCGTCCCGAGTTCCTCTCCCCCCTCACACTTCTTCCCTTTCACGCTCCCTCGTCCCGCCAACCCTCCTCCCGCGTTCCATGTATTCAATCCCAGTACATTCAGTTTTTAAACAGCCCGCGTGCCACCTTTTACAATTTTTATTCAAATTTCCATTTTTCATATTAAATTTAAAATATCTAAAATTCTTGATTCGATTCAAACTATTAGGGGAGTACCTACTAAACAAATTTATCAACTTAAAGATTTCCAAAAATAGAATCCTGATTGAACAATCACTGTTTTACAAAATGTCATTCTCAAACACGCGAACTTGCGATGTTTTCTGAAATTATCCAATTTTCTTAATTTTTCTCTCCGTAAGAACCATCCTCGTACTTCAAGGAATATTCTAAAAAAAAGAATTATCGAAATCGGTTCAGCTGCTCTCGAGATTTGCGCTTAGCAACACATTTAGCGATTCATTTTTATATACAGGGTGTTAAGGGACGTACTTGACTTACTTTAACCAGTGTTTCCTGACATTATTTGGAGTAAAAAATGTAAATGAAATTTTTGTCTCCGGTGACTTTTTTGACAACTTTTTTTTTTTTCAAAAATTTTTTCGTCAAAATCAAACAAAAAAAAAATCTTCCGCATGTCGTCACTGGTCACTCAGCCGGGTGTCCGACGAACCCCTTACCCCGCCTCCAACTGTTCAACAACTACCGTTTTTTTATGTTTTTGTAGAAAAAAAAAAAAAAAAAAAACATCAAAAATGTCACCGAAGACCAAAATTTCATTTACATTTTTTACTCCAAATAATGTCAGGAATCACTTGTTTAAAGTAAGGCAAGTACGTCCCTTAACACCCTGTATAAGATATGTAAAGATAGGGATAGTGGTGTTATAAGTGTAATTTGTTTTCATTTAAATATCAATTTCTTGGGCTTTAGAGGTCATTTTGGGAAGTGATCGTTGTAGCGCACAAACCCCCCAAGAATCGGGTGTATTTTATCAGAATGTCAAAATATTTCGGCTTTGCAATAAAATCCAAAGAAATGGAATATTTCTGTACATATCCGAAAAGTAAAAAGAAAGGTGATAAAATACCTGCTACTACTCCGATCCGGAGTGTTATGCGGGCTCAGTCTCTCGCTTTTGATGCCAGCCGCGTGCAGAGGGCTGCCAATGTTGTTATTGTTATTGTTGTGGGCGGCTGAAGCGTCCAGCGCGAGGGCGGCGCCATTGGCGTGCGCGGGCGGACCCGCCCTACGCCGCGGCGCGCGCGCCCTTGCCGCCAGCCCGCCTACTGGCCCACCGCCCTGGTCGGACCCCCCTCCGGCGGTACCTGAACAAGAAAAGACTTGTTAAAAACATTATTAAACTATCTAAAGCTGCAAAATAACATATTCCAATAAAGGCAAGATCAAACAATGAAATAAGTAAACTCCAAAACATCGGCGTATTCTAAATTTCCATTAATTCACTCAAAACCTTGTTAAAAGCCGTAACTGATTTTATTTCTTCTTAATAATGTAATTAAAATGAATTGTTACACTCATCAAATCAATAATAAACCAAATAACAAATCAGAGTGTGAAATTCACACGCGGTAGAGGTGAAACATTCAGAAAACTAAAGTAGGAAGGATTTGGGTGGTATGAAAGATGATTTTTTCGGTGGAAAGAGGAGGCCGATAAGCTACGAAGCACCGCACAAAGAGGATACCGATTAGACTATCTCAGTCTCTCGCAGGCTAAATAAATCCCCTAGATGCAGGTTTTTGTCTCATTTTAGTTCGTTTTCATCGAGTCTCAAATCACAACGGTGCTAAAGAAATTTTTGCTTTAAAATCTGTTATGTTGTGATTTTTATTGCCTATTTCCACGTACCGAGTTTCAGAGAAAAATTATCATTTTTTTTGTCATTTCTTTCATGTATTCAATAATATTATATTTAAATTTTACAAAAACTGATTAGGTCACTCACGGAAGATATATTTATATTTTTTCTAGATACATAGGTACTTACTTTATCTAGGTAGGTACTTTTGAAGAAAAACTCATCTAGAAATAATATAATTATATGTATATCATCTGTAAGTGGCATAATTAAATTTTGATAATGCCTTCACAATCCGAAACAACTGTCACGCATAATAATAATTACATATCCATACACACAAGCCTTGCTTAATTATGGGGGTACATCAAATATTCTACTATGTAATTAATTACTGTATAAAATTTATTTGTAATTTATGTACCTTCTATTACTAATAAAAAAAAAAAAAAAAAAATATTATCATCGCCCAATTCCAGCAAACACTAAAAAAAAAAAAAAAAAAAAAAAAAAAAAAAAAAAAAAAAAAAAAAAAAAAAATATCAGAACTTGTTTATAAATAAACTGGTTTTATACATTACATAATAATATTATTTAATAAATAAATAAAAATCTACAAATTAAACTTAATAACAATAAATTATGACATGTATTTAGAGCTAAATAATATAATTTTATGGTGAACATGTTGTAAGCCAATTTATTTGAGATTTGTCATATTTTTTTTTTGTTCCAAATTAATAAAAACTACAGTTATTTGCTGTTTTTACACCACTTGTTTCATTAATTTCATAAGGGGTCGTCCATTAATCACGTGATGTTTTTTTAGCAACTTTTTAACCCCCCCCCCTTGGTGATATGTGGTGAGGTTTTAGACTAACCCCCCCCCCCCGAAATCATGTGTATTTTTTTTAGTACTAAGTATTTTGAAAATTTCTGAATATTATCACGAAAAATAAATACACGTGATTTCTCATTATACCCCCCCCCCCCGTCGTGATATTTCGTGATTTTCTCCGAACCCCCCCCCCCCCCTTTTGAGCCTCACGTGATTAATGGACGACCCCTAATATATACATAGGGCAAAATTACTCTTTAAAATGATTAGATCATTAACTCACAAATAATTTTCTCTTAAATAAATAAATACAGAATCCTAATAAAAAATAAAATAATTTTTTTTTAATTTAAAAAGAAAGACAAACATTCCCGGGTTACGAATAACCCAACAATGTTTTAAAATGTCCTACTACCACCACAGAAAGCCGAAAATGTTGCTTGTGTTGTGATGGAGGACTTAGCCAGCCGAGGAATCGAACACGCGACGCTCCACAGTAGTTCCCTTAAAGGAAACTAGCTAGACAAAAAGATTTTAACGATGTTTTTATTTATGTTCAAATTTATACTCACAGCATTGAAAACAGTCCGTAGTATTATGATCTCATTGATAAAAAAATTAAAACAATACGCACGATACGTGGCAACGTTGTAAACACGACACTTTGGAGGTGCCAGTCGGCCGCCCAGCGGCTAGCCGCTTTCGGGTGTGCATGCTGTTCGGTCGTTAGTGGCGTTATTTGAAATTGGAGAGAAATTACGTAAAGATGAATATTGAAGTATATGGTATGTTCTTTCAAATGTATTTAAGTATTTAATAATTGGCTTATTCAACATTACATTTATTATTAATTGAAAAATTATGAAACCAGTGTTAATATTTACAATTATTTTCCAAAGTTTGATTAAACTTTCAATTAATCGTACAAAATCGTGCCTCTGAACGAAATCATTTTCATATAAAACCATTCTTTTTCTTTATTGTTTTGTATAATTCGTCTGCGCTTACGTGCTCTTTTGTCTTTTACAGAGCCTGTTCCAACGATCTATCGTTCAGATATTTTGGAGATGTTAGAAGAGCGAAGCACTTCAAAGATGAATTGTGTTGCAACAAAGGAGTGTATTTATGAAGATATAAAAATTTTACTAAAGAAAAAAAATTTCACACGTTTCGAAGACAATATATTAAAGAAGAAAATCGGTTCATTTCTGTTAACATTTCACAAAAAATAGATTGATGTCGGAAGAAGTACGCTAAAATTCAAATAAAAAAACACAAAATGGCTTAATGCAGTTTTTGTTCTTGCTGTGTTATTGTGTTAAGAGGGGCCACGTGGTAGGCCAGAAAAATAATTTGATTTATGTTCCTTGAAAAGTAAAAGAAGAAAAATTAAATGTCTTCTGAAATCCCGTAGACCACAAGAGCTCTCTCATGCTTCTCAAACCAGCTTAAGGTCACATGGAAAGCGGGATGCTGCCAAAATTATTCATCAGGCGACGGACTTTTCACCTTAACGAGCTACAAAGATGAAACACATTATGAAGAATAACAATTTTAAACCAATCCCGTATTCACTCAGCAAGCTCTAGCTTTCATTATTAACAATAAATACACCAAGCAGCAATATTTTAACATACGAAATGAGGCCAAAGAGAGGAGGGCAAACATTTACCCCTCATACAATTTATTTTTTAAATCAAGGACGAGTGTAATTCTCCAAAAGTGTCCATTTTAATAACAGAAGTGTCTGCCGAAATCAAGTTACAGCGAAGGAAGTGCGGAAGTCTATCAACAGTGCCACTATAGGTGAATTATCATTTAATAGTAGTATAGTTATGTATAGTGCTGATAGTGACTATAGTGACTCGATATAGTTCATAAAAAAGTCATCTCTATAGAGGTTATAATTTTATTTAAGTAATTACTTAAAATAAACACATTGGCGTGACTTTTTTTAACCATTATACCATACACATTTTATTAATATTTTATTTTACTTTGAAAATTCTGTAACAATGGTTAAAATAAATGTAAATTTTTTAAAGTATTTTTTATATTATATTGTGACCCTTTTGCATCATATACCGTGGAAAAATATTTTTGTCTAGCTAGATTGGGATTTGGGACCACTGTGCGCTCGGGTGGGATCCAAGCGCTTTGTCCACTCAACCACTGACCAGTCAAAGATTCTAATAGATAACACATTAAAATTAAAAATTAAATTAAAAAAATAGCTCATTTTCTTTGTATTTAATTTGCTTTTATTATAAAAAAAATAGTTTGCTTGAGTATTTTAGCTTCAAAACCAAAATTAAATTATGTACGAAAAAGGCCGCGTAACCGTTCCTCTTAAATTGTACAGTTTTTATTTATCTTTATAAAATATAATATGCTAGCGAGAAAAAGCTTATATTTAGTTTGTTTGTGATTATATCAAATGGTACGTTAAAAATAATTAATTGTACTAAAAAACCTACAATATATTTTTTATTGCTTGCTTTGAACCTTGCCCTCTGAGATAAAATCATAACTACAGACAGCTGTGTAAATAATCCACTTAGGTAAATATTTCTTAGAATTTTAACGAGCCGCGGAGTCATGGAGGATTATGGCTGATTGTGTGAAGAGTTCATTCCTTTATCACGGGGAAGAATGTAAACAACGAAGGTTCGCTACGCCGTGATTGCAATTTATGGCTTATTATTGCAACATGTTCAACAACAGAGTGCTGATAACGATAAAAAAAACAACCTGCAGTTGGGTTTTGATGTTCCGGCCATGAATTATTATAAAAAAATAACTATAAAGTTTTGTTTGTTTGATACTGTTGCTGCAGAAGATTAATCTAGTAATTAATGAAATATATACCGTAAAGTATAAACCACGTAAGTCCGTAGCAATTGCTATGAACTTACGTGGTTTATCTTGGTACAGAAATGGATTGCTGCTTCGGTACGGACCTCACTAGCGATGGGCATAATCGACATTATATTTATAGATCATCAATTTGTCAACATAACGTCTCGAATTAACAAAAAAATCATAAAAACAATATCGAATTGTCAAAAAATATTCGAGATAATTAATAATCGATTTTTTTATCCTGTCCGTCACCAGCCTTAACTGCTCGACTTCATGACGTTTATTGCTAATAACATATACATTAAATAATCAATATATGTTTAGCTTATTTTACCCTCCGGGACCATGTCATCTTTGGGGGTGATGTGTGGAGAGGGCGGAAACGCAGAGGTCGGCAAATCGTTCCACAACCGAACTTTTAAAACTCAAGACCGAATCGTGGAAACGACGCGACGTTAAGATGTGATTCCATTTAATTTTCCATATATGAAGATTTCTGTTTTACCATAATAGTAATCATTATAACCGTAAACATAGAACCATTTTCTGTAGATTCCTGTTTTATCATCTACACCATATTTCTGTTGTTTCAAGACAAAATTTATCTCTTAACTTTGTAATTAAGCTTGTGACCGAAGTGTCCTACTATTTTTTTTATAGGAGGGGATCAAATGAAATATGTAATTGATACACCAAAATAGTGCCCTTTATTTAACAGTCCCGTTCTCACGTGGAAAATAACGGCCACATCATTATCACCTTTTGTTAACTTTTGTTCATGAATTGTTCAGAAAGTGTATTCGCGTACACGTATTTCGAAAAACTTTGGCAAAAATGCTTTACTTTGAAAGCAGGATTCAACTAGATTGATGATTTTGAAAGAAATTGGAACGGGGAAATATCACGTAGGAAATGTCATAAACCGACAAAGTAACTCATTATTTTCTGTCCGAGTTCAAGCTACTCGTATTATTTTTTTTGCACCATCGCTATCCATTTACAGCGGAAATGAGCCGCAATAAAGCCAATCGGCAGTTGATTGCGACACGATCAAAAAGATTTTTATCGGAAATTCGTTCGCCGTTTGCCTACTTCTCAGAACTATATCACGCCATTTTGTTTTACCATGTGACCTTGTGATAAGACGCTTCCTCGCCGATAACGATTTCAATAAAACGGAAAGTGAAGCAAATAGGTCAGTGGATCAAATGAATTATCAAAAGAGGATTATTGACTTATTAATAAATTTTAGAAAACCTGACGATGGACGAATATTATTGGTACCTTCAATGTATACTTTAGATCAGTGTCTCTTAACCTTGTTGGAGGTACTGACCCCCATCAGCTTCATATGCGCAATCACCGAACCCTTCTTAATTGGAAAATAAAATATTATTTTTTCAAATTCAAAACGTAGGTATATTTTTATAGGTACATAGGTGCACAAAATGAACAAAACCATTAAGAACAACGAACACAACCATTAAAACATGATTTTCACACAAAAACTAAAGTATAATAACGAATATTTGCTGCGTGTCTTGACCTCCGCCGAACCCGCGGGATTGACTCACCGAACCCCTGGGAGTTCGATCGAACCCAGGTTAAGAACCACTGCTTTAGAGCCTTTACCTATCATAAAAAACTCACATATCAAAAGACAATTTAGGCACCAAAAATGAAAGCATGGTTATTTTCAAACGAAACGAAAATAAAAATAAAAACTGACCATATTAAATTAAAAAACAAAAATGAGCAATATTTCGTTCTTCGGCTGACGTTACAAAGGTAAATAAAATAAATATGAAAATGATATATACGTTGAGATTATTATCGAAGGTATTATGAAAAACAATATTATTTTTAATTATAATCCTCGTATATTAGTATCGTTTTTATAGCTCTGGTACGGTGAAATCGATAGCTTTACAATATCGGATTGAGGCGTAACTTCCGATGATGTTATTTCGACGTCCCTAGCACGAATTCACCGTTGACAGCTGAACCGATATTGACAGGAAATAAATTAGAAATCAATATACGCTGGCAACACTGAATGCTTTTCTGTGAATTGACACAATGATATGGAAAACTTCAAGCAATTTCGTAAAAATATTAATAACTTGGCAAAGAAGAATTGCAATACTAACCTAAATATGCATTTGTAGTTCGCATTTACTTTTTGCTAAACGGGAGTAAATTATTAAGGGAACGTACCCATACTACGTGACACGTTTAGGGGGGGGGGTTCTTCAAAATGTCACGCTTGGTACAAATGAGCGGCGGCAGGCTTAGGTTTTTGGTCACCGGGGGGGGGGGTTAAAAATTGCAAAAAGTTGGTCACGTAGTATGGGTACGTTCCCTAACGAAGTAACCCATATTTCAACTATTTTCGTTTCTCAAAGATTTATTCCGTTGATAAATTGTATGCGTCTTAGATGCATTATTTAAGCGTATGGATCGAGTAAACGACTTTTTTTTTAATTTCTGAGAGCTTCGTTAGTTCAATACGTTAATTAAATAAGCCAACAGTTTTGCATAACGAACTACTTAATTAAAAAAATATGTGTATATTGATAGTTAATCGAAGCTTATCTGATACTCATCCGACCGTTTTATCGATCGACCATGCTAGTCCTTCTGATCTTGAGTCAATAGTCGATACCTCAACTAAAAAGATTATTGAATCATTCATACGTTGCTCATCGGTTATCACAACTGTAAAACATGATAAAATAACGCATTGATAAAACTTGCAAAATACGCCAGCCAGTTTTACACGGACAAAGATAAAATCCTGACAGCGAGAGATCTGATTATACTCAATTCAAAAGCATAGCCACCTCTTTTCACCAGGATCACCTCTGATCACCTGGATTCATATAGAAATGTAGACCTATATTTAAAAACTTTAAACTTCTGACAGTGACAGACATATATATTATGGAATTATGCCTGATAGTTCGATCATCTCCAGAACAGTTCCCAATAAAAAACTAAATACATAAACACGCTACAAGGTACACAGAAAACTTATTAATTCCAAAAGAAAACAAAACTATATTTCAAAAATGGTACATGGCCATTAAAGTATATAAAGACCTTCCACGTAACATTAAACAAATAAACGATGTACGCAAATTTAAATCATCACTAAAAACATTTCTTTTCAACAAATGTCATTATACTCTGTAAATTAAATAACTGTTTTTTTTTCTCGTATTATGTAACATGTAATTGTTTGGTATAATATAAGTATCGTATTATACCTATTTATATTTATTGGTTAGCTGAAAGAAATAGTATGTAACTATAAGCTACACCATTTGTACTTATATTTTTGTGCAAAAAATGGTTTTTGAATTGAATTGAAGAAAATACTTCAATTACAACTAAAATTCATCGTTAGCATAACTATATTAAATTTTATTCGACATATAAGCAACACCTATACCAATGGCAATGTAATGATAAAAGGTAATAAGAGTAAAAACGTTATCAAGTATGACTTATCGTTTATTTCTTAGAATTCAGTAGGTAATACAGTTTGCCCTACTGCTAACCTTGCGTTTTCTATCAAGGTGTTTGCTACTTTTAATGCGGTGATATTGGAGGTAAAATGAAAATCAATATAAATAAATGCATTTGATGCATTTAGTTTCATTATTATTGTTAGCATGTTATCCTGAAGCTAAGAGATTTTATTTTCTTTTTTTTATCTTAACCAATATTTAGCAATAAAGAATATTAAAAAAATTCGAGTGCAGTTTACACGCGGTAGAAGCAAAACTTTACCAAAGCAATCTCAACCAATACTTGAAAAGCGATCAATGAGCGCAGTCCAGCGTAATTTCCGTTTCATATCTCAACCAATAGGAGCCTTTAAAAGTGACATCATAATCAAATGAGCGCAGTTGCGCAGTGCAGTAATCGTCATATCCGTTTTATCCGAAATCCAAATCGTAGCGGGGCTATAAAAGATTCACTTCAAAAACATTATTTGGTAATGAGGGCATTACTGGGTAGGTTCTTACCCGTGCCGGGGCCAAATTTCACAATTTTATTAGGTACAATAAGAGTGTAATTAAAATTAACTGCATATATTGAGATTGAATTAAATATATATTGAGAAATGAGAAAAAAAATGTTTTTTCTCTGGCTTCATACAGAAGATCCTGAGGAAAATAATTCACCTCAGGGCCTATGTCATCTTTGGGGATGCTGTGTCGAAGGGTCTTTTTAGGGAAAGGAAATAGAGGATGTTCTGGGAAGGAAAAAGGAATGATCAGGGGGTCAATGGGTTCAAGAGTGAGGTACGTATGAATCCATCCTCCCACTGCGATGCATGGCGATGGGCCGAGAGAGTTCATTATTGTGTAAGTAGGTACCGTATTTATCCTTAACCGACAGCATTTTTTATGAAAGTATGCAGGGATCAACTGTCATGGAATAATGTTATTATTTTAAAATACAACAAAATTTGATCCGGTGTAACCATTATTTTCGTTACATCTGTCGTTCATAAGAAAAGGGGAAATATTACAAAATTTTCAATCAACGTGTAAAATCCACATTATAGAACGTTTAGGTTATAGTACACACTTACCTTTGATACCGTCCTGACGTTGATACAGAAATCATCGCCATAGGCGAGTTTAAGGTCAGAAAAGTGACATGCCTCCCCGCCCACGCCTTTCTCTGTCGCACGTATGTTTTGACGCAGCTTTCTCTTTCGCTTACGTTCATTGTAAAGTCAGTAACTGTGCGAGAATGGATCGTAACAAGTTCAGGTCGTCATTAAAGTTAGGCATGTAGGTACAATACGTAAGTGGGAAATTCTTAATAAAAATGTAATTTTTATAAATCTGGTCAACAGATGCGGCAAAAAAGGCACAACCGTGAATTTTTTCACCATACTCCTTCACCTAGTTAGTCATCAGTTCGATTATTAGTGCCGCCCACTCGAGCAGAACCGATGTTTTTTACGTATTATACATTATCTAGGTTCGGTATAATCGAAGGTCAAATATTCGGCTTTCGAAATCTGTATCACCGAAATGTCAAGTTGACTGCAAAGTCAACTCGTTCCTCCTATGTTTTTTTTAATCATTGTCTCAGCGACAAAAAAGACGTTTCATTGCTTATTTGGGTCGCCACGGCTATACAAAGTAGACTTGGTGCGTTCTGTTTTTCAAGTCATTCTGAAACCGTGTTGAAATGTTAGGTAGGTACTTAAAAATAGACTTGTTGCGATTTTTTTTAGGGTATAAAATGTCAATGTGATGACAAAAATTTAATTTTATTATTATTAAACAATCGTCGTCGACATATTGAACATCTTTGATAAAAAATAGGTACCTGAAGAGTATCATTACCAGATTAGGTACAATAGAAAATTAAATTTTAAAAATTGTTTCAATATATATTTCGTAAAAGTACTTCTTGAAGCCTTTTTATTGTTTGAAATTTTGATAAAATACTTCTAATTATTTGTATCACTGAAGAGACAATCCAATAGAAGTATATTATGATTGGCGTGTCAGTGTGAAAAATCAATTTTATTGCTCTTCTTGAGTCGTTTCCTCATTGTCAATTTTCTCCGCTAATAAGGCACCTCCACTCTTCAATCTCCACTTATCTGTCTGGGGTCTAGTTCTAGTGTAGCGTCATCAGTTTTCATTCTAATCGGTATAAATCACACGGAGATTTCCTTTTCAGTGCAGAGTGCATTTATTCATTCGCGACAGTTTATCCTAGAAATGTAGCCCCTTTTATAACAATTTGCATTCAGTTGACATAAGAAATAATTTTTATTATTTATTAAATAATTTTTTGTGTTCCAATTGTGTATGTTATTATTATCACTTTGTGATTTACAGCATTAGTTTAAAGTTCTAAATAAAAACAGTTTTTCTATTACAAAATACTTGCGAGGTTGGATTAATAATACATAGAGCAACATAATTTTGCAATGATTTCATTCAAAATTATGTCATGAATGATACTATCATTCGCCCACGCATCATTTTTGCAACAGGTCATTAATCACTACAAGTTCAAAGATTATAAAAAATAGACCAACAGTATTTTGTCAAAGATCAGCATTTACATATAAATCTTTTCTTTAATACATGACACGATTATGAAATTTTGATTTAGCGTGGTCACACTTGTCTGAAATTTAAAACAATGTAGAAAATAAATATATGTAGGTTTATGCTTGAATTGTGTGCAAAATTTAAAAAAAGTATCATCAAAGTTAAATACCACAATCTTTCGAATTCGAAAGATGGCGGAAAATAAATCCTGCTAATTAGACATTTTTTGGAGCTTAACAAGTCACAAAATAAAGCAATTAGGCAACAAAAGTAAAAAGGAAAGGCGATATTGAAACCTGTCTTCAGGGACGTATGGAGGAGCCTTGTTGATGCAATGAGTCTCCGACCCGAATAGGACAAGGGGAAGAAGATGATGATGATGATGATATTGAAACCCATGTGCAGGAATTTAGTTTTTTCGAAAATCTTTGTGAATTATTTTGACATAGAACCCCTATCGACAATAATCCCAATAAATTAAATAATAAATTTATGTATAAAAAAATGATAATAAAACTTTGGACAAGGAGACTAACCTAACCTAACCTTTTTTTCGATGAATTGGCGAATCTATGAATTGATGATTCGATGAATTGGTTTTCGATGAATTGGTTTTCGATGAATTGGTTTTCGGTGAACTCGGTTTCGATGAACTCATTTTCGATGAATTTTCTTTCGATGAATCGATTTTCGATGAACTCGTTGGTTACCATCCCAAGGGTGACTGCTCAGAGTGTTCAGGCGACGACGCGACGGCTACGCTACTGTGATAAATGCTTACTTATAACTTTTATGTTATCAATTTAAATAATCACCACTGAAACTTGCATAATGTTAGGATCTTGGAAGGAAGCTCAAAGTTAAAAAAAAAATACAAATTAAAAAAAAAAAACTAGTTCTAGTTATCAAACGAGTTCAAAATGGTAAGCTGGTGAAGGTATTATGTAATATCAATGTTGTTTGATATGAAATATTGTACGAACATTATCATACATGAATGCTCATTATACTATGACATAAATATATATGACACTAAACTTATACAATATACACCCACCCCAGATATCAGAATGTCGGGGCCTGTTGTAAAAAAGCGTGAGTCAGTTACAAATGGATTTCATCCGGGTGTAATTTATAGCTTTGACCTTTTGAAAATCCTTCTCCATTGAACTACTAATTGAATTAATAAAATAAAAAAAAAATCATATCAAATCACACATTCATTTTGTGTTTGAATGGTAAAGTTTTTGCATCCTTTCATTAAGAGATAAATTATCTAGTCAGTTTTGGTTGTGGATTAAGAATGTATTATGTTATTGAGAGTGATCTGTCATTTGATTTATAATTGAGACAAAACAAGTTCTCCAACGTGACCTTCAATTTTACATAGGTTTTTGTTAGCCTTTTGTGATGTGTATCGTCTCAGTTCGTGTGTTGTCGCGAATGTATCAAGAAACATTTCGTATAAGGTTAGAATGATTGTATGTTTTAAGACTCACAAGGCCAAAAGACTTGCACGGGTTATTTGAGTTATTTTGTCTTCCTCCTCTTTGGGTGAACATTTAAAAAAGATTTGCCGTGTCCATCATCAGGACAGATATCACCAGGAGGCTGTCGACTTAATAAAACTGTCTTAACAATCCCAAAAAAGCAAAATATCGGTTTTGGTTTACACAAATTGTAAACGATTGAAATTATACGGGTCAAAAGCCTACCTTCTTTGTTGGTAACGATTAGTCTTTAATGTTTAATACGACGCCAGTAATCTTTGTGCCAATAGAGCCTGCAGAGGTGTATCAAGAAATTCGCAGTATTTTATGAGTTGTTTGATCTTGGTATTTTCTGAGAGGCAAATTCTCGGAATTGTACTTGGGATTAATGAAGGGACATTCCTGAAAAGCCAAAATATTGACCCCATACTTTTTATTACAACAAAATTACAACACATACATATTATAAGAACCTTCTGTTTCTGAGATTGTACATGAAAAATCATCACCGAAACGTGTTTTAAATAATCGCACTGATTTAAGGCTCTGAAACCGGGCCCGAAAAGAAGAAGATGAAGAGATACGAAATTACGAATGTTAGAGGAGAGCGCTAACATTTACAGTGACAAAATCGATTCGAAAATTGCGAAAATGTTTAATAAAACACGACTCGTTTAAAATAGAGCAAAAATCTCGCGGGCATTTTCTTAAACAGCATTTAAAGAAACACTGTGAATTTTTTCATAAACTTGTAAAATAACTGAAACAAACGTGTTTATAATAATTTTTGGAGCATACTTTGCGATTTTTTTCTATCGAGGGAATTTTATATAATTTGCGTTTCGGCGCGGGCAAAGTCTAGATATTATCTTCAAGAATAACATATATTTTTTAAGAGCTTTAAAACTTACCGTGTTTAAGGGAAATATGTAATAAATCGGTACAAATCCGGGTTGCGGGCCCTTAACTGCCTTCGGAATACGAAACAGCTGTCACGCGTAAAATAACTACACGCACCTACATATATTTATCCAAGTATAAAATACTTGTACTAATATTTCTATAAAATACTAATGAACGCAAAAATATTTTTAAACTATGGACGGAATGGCCTTTTCAAATTAGCCTGGGCCCAAAAGAACAACCCAAAAATTCACAAGGAGTTTTACTTAAATTACGAAAGTTTTAAAAAACTTTCTTACTTTCTGTATAATAGAAATCATAAATCATACAATATCATCATTGTTTAAGTAACGAAATAACAACAGTTAAATTCCTAGAAATTTACCTTCGTTTTTAAGTCGAGAATTCGGGCGAACCATCATCACTACCGTATTCCGTAAAAGGCAGACTCGGACAAAAAAACAGCGTTTCGACCACGTTTCAAAGCATTTCCGAGAAGCCGAACAAAGGTCCTCAAATCTCTTACCTTTTCTGCTGCCCGGGCGCTCTGGGACCGGCCGCCGGGTCACTCTAGGGTTACCTGCACAGGTAAGTTAACCTTCCCGCAACCAAGATGGCATTCAATGTTACTTGGTATTTTAAATATTTCTCTAAACTTCCGAGATATCAGTCTTAAATTTCAGCTTTCTCTAAAAATATCTCTAAAAAAAAGGGACGCTCAGATGGTTTGGGCATGTAGAGCGAATGAACGAGGAAAGGAGTGTAAGGAGAATATATGACGCAAATGTTAATGGAAGAAGAAGTCGGGGACGCCCGAGGAAGATATGGCACGACAAAGTGAGCCCGTGAACGCACGGCCATGTGAAGAGTCGGAATAATAGAAGAGCATGTATGATACGATGTATGAATGTGAACGAGGCAAGGGGTATATGCCAAGATCGAGTCGTTTGGCGGTCCGTCGTCTCTGCCTACCCCTGCGGGGAAACGGCGTGATGGTTAGTTAGTTAGTTAGTCTAAAAATATATATTATTCACGTATCCAAGATGATAATCGACATAAGCTAACTAATTAAATGTGGCCAAGCTGAAAAATATTCATTAACTGCTTATTCATAGATGGCGCGAATTTAATTATTTTTGAGGAAAAAACACTCTTTGCAAGTTATTCGTCAAACTATAATGATGAATTGTTTATTTACGCTTGCACGTACGGTAAATGAATACACAATTTTGTCCATTTAAAAGCTCAATTATTTCAATAAAGGCATACAAATACAATATAATATTGGTGATGCTATATCAGCAGTCTAATGCTTTATCTCTGCCGCTCGAAGCGTAAATTAGCTTGACTAGGCGGGATGATGCGAGAAAGATGTATACGAAAGGCGCACACCGTAGGGTCAATTTATTACACGCATCAATTTTTTTTTTTTTTTTTTTATTGAATGAAAAGAACATGGTTTCACATGGTTTAATGAATTTCTACGCCAATGAAGAGTACTAGCTCTTGAGCTTGGCATAGGAGTTATTTTACACTATTTCATTTCAATGCATCATTATTTATCACGTAGAATTGGGCAAATAACTTAAGTATTAAAACGGTAACGCGGCGTGTCATCTTGCTATTTTTCTTACGGCTTGGTATTGGTAAGGTTAAGATGGTACCTGCCTAACCCCTCGAGACCCCATTAGTCGCTTCGGAAAGAGGGAGAGAATCAAAGCCTCAAGTGTCGCCAGGCAACCGGGAGAGATAGAGACGGGTCTTGTTTGGACAGCCATGTTTGAGTTATTCGGTTATTTGGTGTGGTCGGAGGGACAGGTAACCTGCAGGGGACCTACCAAGAGTCGGGGACACAATTGCAAGTGGTTTACTTTAGGTTATGATGCATACAAACTAAAATCTTCAACATTTTGAACCACGTGGTCCAGAATTGGGGAATCATACTTCGGTTTGTACCTACGGCGCGAAATCTGGTTAAATCAATTAAAATTTGATATAAATTCAAGTGTCATTTTCAAAATTGTACCTGTGTAAAAAAGCATTCAGACTTATTTACTTGATTTTATTATTAACCCTTTTTTCATTTTCAAAATTATATCTGTTTTTTTTTTCAAAAAGTCAGAATAACCCATAATTTTTCACGGATCGTCGCTAGTAATAAAATTTACATTATTAATACGATAATTTAGGATCTGGTTAAAATTATCGTAATGTAATAAAGCAACCAACAATAATAATGTTTTCAATTCAGAGGCGGGTATGGGTACCATCGCCGCTAGCGCTGGGCGAGACAGTTAAAATATACCTAACTGCACCAAGTTATAATAAACATC
The DNA here is from genome assembly GCA_917880885.1 of Limnephilus marmoratus. NCBI lineage: Eukaryota > Metazoa > Arthropoda > Insecta > Trichoptera > Limnephilidae > Limnephilus > Limnephilus marmoratus. The sequence continues at coordinate 20,126,818 of OU862919.1, read as the reverse complement.
AGGTCACCTCAATTGGGTGGGGTTTGTCCTTGTATTGGTGGTGGATGAATCTGCCCAATAGCTGCGTGGCAACCCGGGTCGGGAGAGACCGGTTGAGGGAGGCCTTTTGACATCTCGAGCAGGACTCTCTCGGAACATCGCCTTACACCGCGGTAGGAGGCATGGATTCAAACGTCCGTCACTCCTGGAGATACTGACTCCCCGATTCCTAACACCCTTCATACCTTTTTCGTTCCCAGAACTTCCCTTCCTCCCTTTTCTTAAAATACCTTCCACACAGCACCCCCTTGTGAGAAGCTAATGCAAAACATAAATAAATACAATGGCTTAAATTACCTACTCGTATCATAAAAATACAAGTATCTAGTCATCATGTAATTTCGCATCGCACGACACCCCTTACAACTCGGTCTTCGAAAATTTCTTACTTCATACATCATAATGTATCATATATATTTTTTTCTATTATTCCAAATCAAGTATTTATTTGATCTTCCCATATCTTTCTTTGGAGGCCTCAATTGTTCCAAATCTCTTCTGAAACCCTTTTTCGCTCTAATTGTCCAAACAATCCAATTATGCGTCTCTTTCATATGTCATTATAAAATATCTATTATTAATTATGTTTACATCGTTCATAAATTACTACAAAGCTTAATGTGTATATATACGTGCAAGCATAAATAAGACAAATATGTAATAGATTAGGTAATATGTAGACGTAAAGCATAAAAGCGAAATCCGTGGGCGTAGGCGACCCGCTACGGAAATGCCTGATATAACAGTAGTTACTACTTTGTCTCAAACAAGAAATTTTTAATATCATACAACACAATTAGGTACATAAACACACATCTTGAATACCATAAGTAAGTTCTCAACGTCCTTCAAATTTGATTAAAAACCTTACCTTTTTGATGTACATGAAATTTAGAACAATTTTACGTTTATTTCTGTCCTTTCCTAACTTCCAAGTTGGTTCTACTAAACTTCCTAAGAAAGATTTGAGGTGGTCTCGTGGCGTGTTCTTACTGAAGGGGCAAACACTCATTGCATTCCAGCGTGTTTGCAAAGAGCAAACTTCAATCTTATCACTCTGTTTGCTTCGTCTCTCGATCACTACAAGACGTGGGCTTTATCAACAGTCTAACTAAAAAAGAGGACAAAATCTAACAGCGTGGGTGAGTATTTAATATAATTTAATTTATCGTATGCAAATGAGTACGATTGTAGCCCAATTCAAGTGAAAAACAGTGGCCAGCAATCTACAAAATATAAAGTATCTCTAATTTATTAATTTATTCCGAATAAGGACGCATTTTATTGATTACATTCCGATAATATTAACAGAATTCCTGCATAAATGCTAACAAATTGTTTCGATAGAGTATTCAGCAATGTGCCCGAGGTGCAGATAGGGCCCACCGCATTTGCAAAATGCATAATTCAGCGGACAAGACAACCATTAGCCGAATGGTAGCGACCTAGCCACGTCAACTTTCCAGGTAAACATTCACACAGACAATAAACGTAGGCCAAAGGCAGTTGTAGGTAGAAACCCATTGTATTGTATTGTGCATTTGAAAGTTTCAAGCACGGTCCATACCCTTAAACTCAGACGCACCAATGCTAGATGCTGAGTGCCTGCATTTTGACACGTCCGAAAAATTTACTGTATATATTCATTATCTCTAATTATCTATTAAAATAGAAAATGTTACACTGGCAACATTCTTATGTCCTCTTCACAATTATTATTACAACACACTCGATCAAATAAGCGTGACATCTTAGACGATTTTGGATTATTGTTTGAATGACAATGGGATTAAAAATAACTCCACGATAAATTAATACTACAGAGGTATCAATAATAATATTCAGGTGGAATTTGCGGTGCTTTCTCTAGGCAGAATACTTCATATATTTACGAAAAGGTTCGTAGGATGCTGAAGGATGTACGAGTATGTATGGTAGATTACTAATAAATGTGTAAATGATCTAATCTAAATGGGTCCGCAAAAAAATATTGGTAGGTATTTAATGGCCCGCAACCCGAATTTATACCGCTTTCTTACATATCTTCCTTCAACACGGTAAGTTTTATAGCTCTTAAAAATATATGTTATTCTTGAAGATAATATCTGGACATTCCCTGCGTCGAACCGCAAATTATATAAAATTCCCTCGATAGAAAAAAATCGCAAAGTATGCTCCAAAAATTATTAATAACACGTTTGTATCAGTTATTTTACAAGTTATATGTATGAAAAAATTCACAGTGTTTCTTTAAATGCTGTTTCGGACAATGCCCGCGAGATTTTTGCTCTATTTTAAACGAGTCGTTTTTTATTAAACATTTTCGCAATTTTCGTAAATGTTAGCGCTCTCCTCTAACATTCGTAATTTCGTATCTCTATCTGAATAAAACCATATCCTAGAAATAGAAAGAGTACAAAACTACCCATTCCTGTATCCATCGTTGTTCTTAACAGGAATGCTCGATCTTAATACATTAGAAGCCCGCCGAAAAATATTTTTGGGGAAACATTTTTGTAAGCTTATCTCCGGTACTGTACTGAATCCACTTATGATGAAGGAGATTAACCTATATGTCCCTAACGCGTATACTCGTGGGAGATCCCACGCACTTTTTTATGCTCCGAAAGCGAGAATTTCATCCTTTCAGAATGCCCCATTAAACAGAGCATTTCAACTGCTTAACGATTCTGCATTGAGCATTGTTACCTATAGAGAGTTCAGTAACTATCTTTTGACATACGTCTCAAAATAGTAAAACTGCCCCCTTGAACTTTTTTTCTCTTAAATTTTGTAATCTTCTCCGAAATAATTTGGTGTATAACTGTTTTAGGGAGAACCTGAAAAAAAAAATATCTTCATCTTCTCCTCTTCGAGCCCGGTTGCAGAGCCTTAAGCAGAGAATTAAAAAAGACGTTTGTTACCCGAATCAAAATTTACTTCTTTCGTGAGGCTATAGTGAATATTACAATAATTTTATCTATGAATGCGAGGAATCTAAAGTATACAAAAGATAATATCTAATAATTGACGAGACAAACTTAGGTATACTTAATGCATCGGAAATATTCATAATCTACTTATATTTTACATTGTTAAATCAACGTCTCACCTGTGTATGTTTGACAGAATTTATGTGTGTTTGAGTGGCTGGTGCAATTGGGTATATTTTACCTGTCTCGCCCAGCGCTAGCCCCCAGTATGGCAGTTCATCTCGCCATTCAACCCTCAAAAGTCGACAAGTGATTTTGGCGAAATCTTCGTTCCAACAAAAGGCTTTTTTTCTCGTTGAGGTAGTTGGCAGTTTCCTGGTTCGTTTGTCTGATTTCAGGTAACAATTGAAAAAAAGGCAAAGGTTCTGTTTGTGGAATGTTTCCAATAATAATTCGCCCTGGGGTCGGACTCCCAGTCCCTACGATATTCTCAGAAATTCTTTTAAGGTCACAAATTTCTGCTTTGTAAAAAAATATACTTTTTACAACCAGGTTTTAGGCATTTGTTAACACAATGAACCTGGTAATAAACACCAAACGTAGTGACTATTCTCGTGCAGGTAAAAATGTTATTACAAACGGCGTGCGACAAAACAAACATAAAATAACTTAGTTGTTGCCTGTACCTAGATACATGTGAATATGTGTTATATTGTAGATAACACAATCATTTGAAATATATGTATTAAAGTTTGTTGCAAGGTTAGAGGTGAATTTAAATAAGAAATAGCGCACATCAAAAAATTAAATTGTAGCATGTTTTTCATCTTAGGGACCTTTAGGTAATAATTTACCATCAACTGGATTTTTTTACGATGATTACGAAATGCATTTTACTTTAAATACATGCGAAGTCATGCACATAATTACGAAATGTCGTTTTGTAAATTTCTTAAGTAAATGAACTTTTAAGATGAAAAATTTAACAAAATGTTCTCAAAATATTATCGTTTATGTCGCCTAGGTATATCATTATTACTTATTGCTAGTGTTTCAAGTTTTATCAACTACAAATATGTTCCAACCAAAAGTAATCAACTACATATGCTATAAAAGAATAACAGGAAGTCTGTTGAGAAACGTAAATGCACAAGTAAGTAGAATAATGGAGATATTAATAATATTATACGACATTGGTTCTTCAATAAAGATTACCTATACAGGTTAAAAATGTGCCGCAAGGTGAGTCTACGTTTGAACTTCTCGCCAATCCAAGTTGAATGTTTACGATAAGACCTATAAAGATGCCCGATAAAGGATGACATTAAGGCTTTAACACGTTCAAAGTGAAGGCTTTAGGTCGAGCCCAGCGCCGATTGAGTCATTAAAGCCTCCGTAGGGACGATAACAGGGTAAAATTACGAGCCTGCATTCAGCGTGAACCTTCAATGTATAATGTAGCACCTATTACAGACAGTGGTATCTGCATTGGAACTTTTAGCCAACCTCGGGATTATGATGTAAAAGTTTAAATGTTAATAATTAGTAGGTATGACATGATAAAGCCAGTTGAATTAGTTGTAAGTTCAAAATGTGACTGCATATTTTTTGTCGGAAGTTGTTTTTACTGACTTCACACAGGAGGCACTGAAGTTTACCCCACGGTCTAAGCCTATATAATCTTTAGGGATGTCGCTTAGAGTGTTTTAAAGGAAGGACAGGATGGTAATAAGAGGCACATTATTGTGTAGAACGGAACACACATAAATTAAACCACATTCAAAATGAGCCAGTGCAATGTAATTGCGGAAAATATCCGGAAAATATCAACCATGTACAAAATATTGGGCAGGCGTTTGGCGTGCACATGTGCGGAAGGGAACAATGCCGCTGGTAAGTTGAATTTTTACAACATTTAAAAATAATTTAACAATATTTGGATTCCTTCTACTCTCATCATCATAAGCGAAAACGATTGATTGTGCAATAATGAACGACAACGAGCTAGCAAAGAAATGATTAAACCCGCGATGCTTGTGTGACAACACAACACTTTGGATCACTCAACTAACCATAAGGTTTTTTTCGTGGCATAGTTACGATAGAGTTCAAGGCTTAGGCCTTAGCTTCGGAGTGCAAGGCTTCAATTCCCGGACAGCTAAAAACTGAAGTTTTTACGACAGTATCCGCTATAAATATCCGGCTTTTCACACTATGTATTTAATAATGGTTTATTACCTTACCGGTAATAAGGTTTACATTACAACCCAAAATGGGTGTTGTTTTATTGGTTGGAAAGTTTACAATTAGATTCCGTGAATAATTAAGAACATACAGAGAGCCATTCATTTTATGATCCGTAAATAGCTAATTGGAGTTGACCGCGAGTTGAAATAGCTAATACGGGCCTCGATGATGTCAATACACCAGCCATATGATTTACAGAGACCTCTATGGTATAGTTCTGCTGTCCATGGGTAGTGGAACTATGACATCCCTAATTAGGGATGTATTGTGAGGCTAAAAGAAGTGTGAAGGGTAAATAAAAGGTTAATAGGGTGATTGGGAAGTATTTAGCTATTCAGATCTGGTCATTAAACACGATTATTGCCCTTGTAAGTACAAACGTTTCAATTCGGAATGCTAGTCTTTCACCAGGATACCTATCACTTCGTTGCTGTAATACTTGGCTAATTTTTATAGCGCCATTGATATGCAATACAGATAAATAAATATAATTAGGTATAAATAAAGGAACCTTAAAATTTAACCTTCCTTGATTGTTGATTGTACAATAAAAATGTTAAACGCAAAGCAGAAAGAGCTCTGGCAACATGAAATTTGTATTTCATGTTGCCAGAGCTCACCTTTATAGGCCAACACATTTTTTTTAGATTTCAGCTTCATTTCTATTCTACAGAGCTTTAAAAGATCCATGTAAATAAATACTCAACCAGGTCAGTAAACAATAACATCCTGGTTACTTCCAGTTTGAACACATCTTTTGGACAGAGAAATAATAAATTCCATGCTATAAAATTATACAATGCTCTACCAGATCAAATCAAAAATATAAAGGAAATGAATATATTTAAAACAAAAGTAAAAATATGGTTGAGAGATCAAAGTGATAATAAAATTACAAACATCATGAAGACGATATAAAGACAATCCATAACCAAATACAAATATTTTAAAAAACTACAGGCCACCTCAGAACAGGAAATCCTAGTGAGGAGGTCTGTGAAAAAAAAATGAATCTATACTTATTATATACATCATACATACATGTACAAACCTTGTTATTGAAATTAATAATAAATAAATAAATGTTAAAATCATAGAGATATACAAGTTAAAATTGACGAAAAGGCACCAAAAACAAATTGTGAATAGGTATACTTGAAATGAGGAGCGAAAATTTAGTATAGGAAAATATGTTTAAAATATGTCAAATTTTAATTTAAATGGTAGCGGAAAAGGCTTATGATAATTTTTGTACCGAACTTTGAAGACTTAAACCATCGAAAGTAGCCACAATTTTTTCTACTGTGAACCTAAAAGTATAATATTTATTTACCATTCTTCAACGTTTACGATCCTTTAAAGAAGCCGCACAAGAGCTGTATAAAGCCTAACCTTCAAAAATTAAGAAGAAATCTCAAAATAAAAATTATGGTTTTATTTTATGACAGTATTGGGATTATTATGCTGACCTTCAAGGGTATACTTGGCCGAAGATGCTGACAGATGAATTGTCAAGAAACCTTATAGGTAGTTCTGTGAACGCGTCGAACAAAAAGTACGAGTATGTTTCTAATTTGCTCTGAAATCATAAGATTTTGTAAGTAGGCGCTTAAAAAAGATTTTAATTTGAAAAAACAATCTTTACATATTCATTAAACCCGTCACATGTCGTGTGCCGACGCAAAATTTTTGAAGTGCGCCAGTTGCATAGAGATATATGTATATATAAATCTTAGGACTGTCTCCCCCCCTAGCTCACCACCTAGACGTCAGGACTTTTAGTATGTTCACACCCTAAGCACCCTGAACAAGTTTCTGAAGGAATCGCTTAGGTTTCTGCTCACGCACTCTACACCTCCTTTTGGACCATTCATTGACTGGACTATGTAGTATCAGTGGCGAGATGATTATTTTTCACGACAACTTAATGTTTTTTTTTTTTTAAATGTTGTTTTGGTAAATTGTACCGTCTAATCAATTAACATGTTTATGTATTTTAAAAAATGTTTATCATCTAAAACAAATATTTTCCTCGGAATATGAAGAGGAGAATTTTTTTTATCCCGAATACGAACGACAGGTTAAAATATAAAGTTAATTTTTCGAAGAAAACTTCTTCTAAAAGGTTGTTACTTTGTGATGTCATTATTTATTTATTAAAAGAAAATAACTTATAATGAATAAAAAATCACTTTGTTTAAACCACTATTTTTAAAACAAATCAACATGTTTCGACAACAATGTTGTCTTCATCAGGATATGTTACTATAATTATATATTATGTTATTATTATAGTAACATATCCTGATGAAGACAACATTGTTGTCGAAACATGTTGATTTGTTTTAAAAATAGTGGTTTAAACAAAGTGATTTTTTATTCATTATATGAAAAATGATACCACAAAGTTATTTTGCAAAGTTCGAAGAAGAAAATAACTTAGTTTACATCACTTTATTTTTTATATTTTATACTATCAACATGTTTCGTAAACCATGTTCACTTCTTCAGGAATAAAAGTATACTGACTTTACTCAGTATACTTTTATTCCTGAAGAAGTGAACTTGGTTCACGAAACATGTTGATAGTATAAAATATAAAAAATAAAGTGATGTAAACTAAGTTATTTTCTTTTAATAAATAAAATATAAAGATATACCTACTTTAACATATCAATGGGTAAAAACGACCGCTTCTTTAACTGGAACGGGAAAGTTTTAACAAATTTAAAGGCAGAAAAAATGCCATTTGGTCGAGTTAAAATAGGACTTCGCTACAATTAATATTAGATGGGAGTAAAACTATTCTATATGTGAAAACCTTACATGAGTTCCAATTGCTCCTGCTCCTAACCATCTGAAACCAGTGAGACTATGGTTTCCCCGATTGGGATTTGTTGTGGTGATGAAGGCAGGGGGAGGGGAAGGATATGAGGAAAAGGAAGGTGGGCTGGTTATTCAGATCTGCTCACTAAACATGTCTGATGCCACTTCAAGCAGAGTTCAATAATTTTGAATGGAGGCCGTTCGTCAGGGCGATACTGAGGGTATCTTTCCCTTTGGAACGTGACTCTAATTATTTTCATATGAATTAATTGTGAAACAACACAAATTAATCAATTCACGCCGGGATTTGAATCCTCGGCCACGTTGCTTGGCGGTCATAGAACAAAGACATTGCTTTATCTTTGTAATCTATAAACCTAATCAAAACGCAATTATTTTCCAAGAGAAAATAGTATCAATTTCAGAAAGAGAAAACAGGTAGTAATTAAAGCTAGAAAAACATTTATATTAATTGTTATTCGATTAATAAATAAACAGATCGATTCATAACACAAGAAATAAGCGGCGAGTCACTCTATTAATTAATTATTCGAGAAACACGAGCTTAACCATTCGAATCGAATTATATTTTTAATAACATCTATTAGCATTAACATTTCACGTATGGTTCAATCATGAGTAGGAATCAGCAGTTTATGAGAAACCGCATTAGAATCACAGCCAGCAATCCGATAAATGTAATATATTCGGAAAGATTTGCAAGAAACATTAATTTCCCGAATATGAGGTTTGTGTAAAGCAGTATATAACTCTCGAACGGTGAGATTTGGCGACATGAAACTAACACACTTTGTGATATCTCTAATTTGTAGATAGACGACAAAGAGATATACTTTATCAATGATAGACGGTGCCCTTTTCAATGCGAAAAGTTATTACGACGTTTGAAATATTCATAAAACTGTCATGAAGCAAAACGAAATGTATATATTTTTTATTTATTTTTTACATACGCAATAATAAAAAAAAACCAAGGAAAGATTAATTAATGCGAAGAATTTATGACATTAATCATAAATTCTTAAATTGTGCATGCATCGGGTTTAAACAACATTAAATTAAGGACTTAAGGATTAAACATAGGTCACTAGCAGTTAAAAAACCCGCTCCGCAGGTTTTTGCTTCTAGGACCTTGCGGGCGGCTTTTAGTTCGACATCGCCCAGTTTGAGTAGGAACTGGTTCCAAAAATAGTCAGTTCCTCGGTCCACTGTGATCCAGTGACAGCTAGTCACCGAGACAAAGTAACCGAAAACTGGACGCCATAATATATAATATACTCATATATTGCACATAACCTGTAACCGCCTATAAATCCTGGTACTTATACCTAGGTAATATACGTACATCCTTTGGCAGATTCGTGAACTAAAACCCGAATTAAAACGGTAGTTTTGCTTGAAATTTTATGAACACAGGTGTTATTTGTGGCGCGGCGTATAAGGCGTGACGTCGAACTTGCGATGGAAGTCGGGTTCTGGAATTCAACCACACGCAGATCCTAAGCTATTAATACTGTTTGATTTGGAAAACTTAGTGGCAGTATATATAAGAGTGACTTTTTAATCCAGCCCATTTCTGTGGAAGGATTTGGTGATAATGAGATTATTTCACTTTTTTGGCAATAGGCAAAAAGCAATTATATCATTATATGTAATCCGACAAGCTATTTTATAAATCTAGCAATAAATTTCAACATTTAAAAAAAACATATTTATTGAAAATTTGGTCAGATTAGGTTAGGGTATTGAGGTCAATTCGTGAGAAATAAAAAGCTTTTTTGTGGGAAAAAATATATTCCCAAAATGAAAATTAAGACGTAGACATAAAATTTAGTCTTCAAAATATCCAGTTTGCTGTGGAAACAGCATTCAAAATCTGCTCTCGGAGACCTTTCTCATACTTCTCAGAGAGATTATTGACGTGCAAATCGAAGATAAAAGTTGATGTCTCAATGTTGAAAACTGGTAGTTTTTTTCTTACTGTCAGGAAATTTACATAATATTCATTTTAGTTCATGTTGTGAGACTTGAGAAAATGAGATAGGGAAAGTTATGACTCTTACTGAAGGGAGGATGGAACGTACCAGAATATTCAGATCTAGTTATACCAATAAACAGCAAAACGAACGTAAAGCCACTTTCAATGTATTTCAATTCTGTATGGTGTTATCTCATTGTCATGGGTACTGGGAATATATTTCAATTAAAAAGAAAAGGGCCAAAGAAAATTAAGTACCTACCTACCAAAATTTTATGCCTTATTTCGTACTCGATACCTTTGGATGGAGACAGAAAAAGTTTCCTGCTTGGCTAATCAGGTCGTTAAAATGAAGGGATTTATCAATAATGAAGAGCCGGCACTGAGCAACATCGTAAGATATTAAATGTAATACATAAACTGGCCATTAGACAGAACGTTAAGTAGAAAAAAAATTAAGTAAAAAAAAAAATTATTCCCGAGTCTTAGATCATCATCAAAGTCAGATTAAACACGAACTCTTTGTTGTTGTTCATAAATACCATTGTACCTATTACAAATGGTGCGATGTGATTGACTTTTATTTTGATTATAGTATATATTACATTGTAAACTACGATTGTGTTGTGAACTTGATTTACTTTTATATTTGATGTTAACTGATTATGTTGTAAACTGCGTCAGCTTTCTACACAGGATTTCCTAGCAGGACAAAAAAAGTACATCAACCATGTAACGACTTTATAAAGTTGAAAAGTTAAAACAAAAGATTAACACTGCTAATTTTCTATGACAAAATTCTTCTCTCGTGACCTTTCTGCCCTGCTTTTAAGACGACAATATACCCTAAAATATATTCAGAATCTTAACGACATAAGTAAAGAAGCCGTGTATTCAAATTGCGACTCGCGACCCGTGCATCGGATGGAACTACTGTCGAATTTGCCGTATCAAAGAAAAGAAGTAGGTATGTAGAAGAAAAATAATGTGAGAATCTTAACGACGTAAGTGAAGAAAGCGTGTGAACAAATATACGCCGCGGCACAGCGTATTGGACAAACGTACGATCGAATTCACCATAGCAGGCCTGGAGATACGACGTTTCCGCCGCGTTCATTTTAATTAATTCCGAAGAACGTGTTACAAATATTTAAAATGTGTCTCCATGTTGTCCTCCCGAAGTTATTAATTCATCGTCCAGAAAAATAAAATCTGTTGCTTACCGCTATAGTTGAAAAACGGGTTATAAAGTTTTAAAATCATTGTACATAAAAAATATTAATGGTAAGGTACTGTTTTAATTAATCTAAAATATAAATAACTCGCATCCCTTGTGCGGCATGGAAATAAAAAAAAGTTCTTATAGTTACGAATTCGCCGGAAATGATTTAAATATGAGTTTTGAGCAAACAAAAATTGTTAGGGTTGACGTTAATGCCAGAAAGAGTATTAATAAATGTTTGAAGCAAGTCATCTGGAATTGAAACAAATTAATCGGCAGCCACCAAGTGCACTACAAAACGTTCAACTTAGAATGGCAGAATTTTGAAAAACTGTCTGACATTTGACATACGGATGGTCACCTCTCCTGGCCTCTACAGGATGGCCTGTCTGCGCAGTGGCCCCTTGACTCCTTACTGACCACCGACCACTGACCAGCTATGCTCCCTGAATGACCAATGACCGCCACAGCCGACCACCACGGGACCGGAATACTGATGAGCTTTTAACCACTTCTGTGCTACTGGACTTCAGTGGTCACGGCTACCGTATGGCTAATTATATTAACTAAGCAATAAAACGACGCTAATTTGTGCGTGATAAGTGATAAAAAAGGACACCAAACAATATGTAAAAACTAATTATAAAGCATATAATTTGGGAGGCGGAGATGGGTACCGCCACCTCGGGAACCATTTATTGGAAAACCAACATCTCTGCCTAGGTCACCCTAAGTTGTTGGCTACGTTTGGTGACTTAGCAGGGATTCTCGGTTGCATGGGTGTGGTTTGTCTGGGTCTTGGCGGCGGGTGCTTTTGGGATTGGGAGAGAATAGTTGAGGGAGACCTTTTGACCTCTCTAGCCGGATTCTCTCGACCCATCGCCTTGCACCGCGTTGGGAGGGATAGATTCATACGTTTGTCATCCCTGAACACATTAACCCTCGGATTCCTACCTATACAAACTGCTTATACCCTTTTCCTTCTCAGAACTTCCTCTCCTTCCTTTCCCTAAAAGGACCCTCCACATAGCATCTCCAAAGCAGTCATAGACCCTGAGGGAATTTTTTTCTTCGGGACCTCCTGCGTTCAAATAATATTAAAAAATATATGGGACATACTGAAGGGGGTTGTGTTTACGTAAATTGAAGTAAAGGGATAATCATTTTTAAATTGCGAATTACGTAGAAGAGTCCAAACTGTCAGCAGACAATGGGAAACAGTATTCGTAATTGAGGTTTTCGTGGTCCTGAAGGAAGTTTTTTCTCCAAAGAGGTGGAAAAGACGAATGTTGGAAAGTCCCTGGCTATTCAGATTAGGTCACCAAGTACTGCTAAATATAACTCAAGCAAACATTTGAAATAGAATGCCCAAAAGATTGCTTAAAAGCCACTTGGCGTTTAATGTTACCAAATTGTGCTTTCATCAATCAACTGTTTATTATTATTAGAGCGTGTAAAATAAGTTAGTGTAACTCCTTATGCGGTTTGGAAGAAGATTATTTTTACGTTTAGAAAAGCTTAACAAGCAGTTTTTTGCACTTTATTAGTTAAAGCATAACATTAATCCAGTATAATTTCGAAATTAAATTTCTGCACTTTAAGAATTGGAAATGTTTACTCAAGTTTTTAAAGGATTAACTAAAATGAACAATCTAATATTCGTGGGAAATGATATGAAATAAGCTCTCTCGCCAAGATTACTGTGTAACGTTTAATCCGTCGAATAAAGTAGCAAAGAGGTAGAATAATATCAAATTTATTCAAAAACCAGAGTTCTCTCTCAAACCGAAATTCTCCCTTTAAAAATCCTAGAGTTTGAAGATAGATAAGTTTCGTAAATAAAAATAACCGGGAAAAGCCTGCGGAAAAAATTATAACATAACATAATTATAACATTAATGTAGAAAAACCATAGTTTAATTAGTTCTGTAAAGGTCTACAAAGCAAGCAAATGATATGCCATGCCTTCCTGAGTCGTCCACAATTCCATCTTTTATCTGAAGATCGCCGAGATGATGTTTCACAAAAACGGCGGCCTACAAATTATCCAATTACTATCGTCAATAACAAGTCACACAAAAATTGATAGAAAAGTGGTTCACTCGTTCACTGATATTCCTTGGCAACCTTTAATATTTTTACATTAGCTCTGCACAGAGGCCTTGATGAAAAAAAATCCTCTCAGGGTCTATGTTATCTTTGGAGATCCCGTGTGGAGGATCTTTTTAGGAAAGAAAGAAAAGGGAGTTCCGGGAAGTTCTTTCTTATGTGGTAGGTATCTGAGGGTCAGTGTGTCCAAGAGTGACGAACATATCAATCTATCCCTCCCGCTGCGTTAAGGCGATGTTTAGAGAGAGTGCTGCTGGAAGAGATCGAAAGGTCTCCTTCATCCAGTCTCTTCCGATCGGCCTACTGTGCAGTTGGTGGGCAGACGCATTCGCCGCCGAGATACGGACGAATCACCCTATGAACCCGGGCACCCTGCAAGTCACCAAACGAAGTGATCCACTTGGAGTGACGTATGGCAGAGGTATAATCCAATAAAGGGTTTCCCGGGCCTCCTAAATTAAAATACTCCAATATAAAGAAATAAAAATAAACAATGCAAATTACATTGCGAAATCATTTCTTTCATTACTTTTCTGAAGTAAGGAAGGTGCTTCTAGCTCTTTTAATTATCATAGAAGAAGTTTATAACATCGTTTATAAGGTCCTCCGCCAAAAGTTGGTCACCAACTTAATCGCGTCCACGGCACGCAACAGGTTATCGTCGCACTATTTTCGGACCGAGTTCAAAACCAAAATTTGAACCGGACGGATATTTAAGGACCCTCTTTGAAGGCGTTGGATCACAAAGCCACCAAGCCATAATAATAATAATTGCTGGAAACATTTGAATGCTTAATTGCAAATTTATTCCAAAGTAGTCGGCCGTGCTAAGGCGACAGAGTTCAAACAGTCATTCGGATCCGGCCAAAGGCCAAATTTACCATATTTTACAGATTTGTTTGTTATTGTATTATTGAAAAGCGTATTTATTGTGTTCTTTCGGTTGACAGAGCGGGAAGCAATGTTTGTTTGACACAAAGCATATTTGTGACGTATTGCTTTTAAAAAGGTCATTTCCGAATATCATTTCGTTCTAATATTTACAACAATGAACATTTAAGCGAATTTCAACATTTTTTTATGCAACTGTTTTTATATTTTATTAGTCATACAGTAGAAATACCACAAATAAATTATTGTCGTAATCTGAAGCTACGATCTAAAATTTAGTTTTGGATTAAAAATAATTAATAAATTAACGATTTACTTACTAGTAACTAATTTAATTCTGGAAATATGTCCTAACAGATGCCTCATATAAAATAAGATAAGATTAACATAAATAAAAATCACAAAAGACAAGAATTAAGTATAGACAAATAAGAACCATAGACAAAAATATCATATGGAGTGGTTAATTACTTATCAGAGTGTGCAATTACAAAATCGGAGTGTGCAATTCACACGCGGTAGAAGTGAAACCTTCTAAATAACTTCCAGAAAACCTTCTAGAATACTTAAGTAGATAAGAGTGGTGAGGCTACGAAGCATCGCACAAAGAGGAAACCGATTGCTACGAAGCACCGCACAAAGAGGAGACCGATTATACTCTCTCTTGTACACCTCTCGCAAGCTAAATCATATAGATGTATGTATTTATCTCTTTTTAGTGTCGCTATTTTTCTTTTTATCGATTTTCAAATCACAACGGTGCTAAGGAAGTCATCACTTCAAAAATAAAAGTGTGCAGCTCCCACGCGGTAAAAGTGAAACCTTCAGAAAAATAAAGTAGACAAGAGTGGGGAGGTTACGAAGCACCACACAAAGAGGAGACTGATAATTCTATGTCATTCTCTCGCAGTACCTACGTAGTACAACGTACGTGTTTATCTCTTTTTGGTGTCGCTTTTTCGTTTCATCGAGTTTCAAACCACGTGCTAAAGAAGTGATGAGAGAAAGAAAATCAATTGTGCTAAAGAAGTCTTCACTTAAAAAATAATCAAGACGTCTAAACTGTTTTTTATGCTTCAAAACTTATTCTATTATCCACATGGGTGAGTAGGTACTTGGAATACTGTCAACGGTGTTATCGAGCGCTTGAATTTTAATTGTCGTAGTGCGCGAGCTGTTCGGAACAAAACTGGTGACTTCTTATCTTTAAGAGCGTTTAACCAGCCAGCGGACGAAAATCCACATTTCGTCGAAAGTTGTTCTTCTGATCGTGCAGGGCGGTTACAATGAGAAAGATTGATTTTTCTCCGTACCAGCTTTTTTAAATTATAACTCAATATCGAATTTATTTCAATCCAAGTTAGCTTTAATTTATACCTTCATCCAAAAATGCTGAAAGGCGTGATGATAAAACTATTAAAATAGTGTACTTTTTGTAGTTATTTTTTGATTATAAGTATTTATCATTTTTCAATAATGTCTAAATTTAATAAGAATGTTAAAAAAATCTGAAATATATTAGTTTGTAAGTGCGCAAATAAATACACAAATGGACCAATTTTCGTCAAGAAACACATGTACGTACATATTTTTTAATGATTTTATTGAAACTAAAATTAAAATTCTAATACATAACTTTGCTAGATAATGTATTGATTTATTTTACTGCATGATTACATTATTTGAAATGGGTGTGGTATAATACAAAAACTTTTTTGAAAATTTAACAAATCTGCCAACGACCTATGGAATAACCTTATTATACTAAAATTAAAAAAAATTCTAAAAATTTATTACATAACTATGCTAGATAAAAGAACAATCTTTCGAAATCCATTTATAATTTTTTGTGGAAAAGAGTCAATACGTCTAAAAACTTTTTTGAAAATGACGTATTTCCGGCTTTCTCTGGTAATGCCCTCTTAACACGATGAAAAATGATTATTTAACTGGCAGTCTGTTAAAATAGGTAATACTTATTTTAGTAAATGTGCGCATATAGTAGGTACATAATTTCTAGTGGGTTCAAAATCGCGCTTAGGCAAAAACATATTGTTGAAAAGACTTACGTGAAAACGACGAAACCCAGTTAATTATAATACCATATTCCCGACATGTTGGTACAATGAAGTCAAGAACAGGCCAAGAAGCAACCATAAGATGAACCTTGTAACCTAATCAGATGCCATAAAAGTTGAGTATAAATTTATAGTCTGAGGAACCTGCTAGCTTACTGCCTACCCATCGAGTTGTTTCCACTGGTGTTCGGATTATTCCGAACACGATGATTCCGATCACGAATATTGTGCACATGATGATTCCGTACATAAAAAACTCCAGTCATATTTTTTCGCAACGGATTAGGTAAAGATTTTAGATTGAGTTGAGTAAAAAAATGACTTCTCCTTGAAATTGTTTAAAAAGTAACGCCGAACCAATATTAAACACCCCTGACTTAAGTCATTTAATTTCACTTTGAGAAGTTTCTTAAACTATTTTCAAAATAAACTTCTTTAGCATTTTGTTTTGATTTTAATTTCGATGAAACCAAAAAGCGATACTAAAAAGAGACGAGCACATCAATCCATAGAATTTAGATAGAAGATAATGAGATAGAATAATCGGTATCTTTTTTTTGAGTGCTTCGCAGCCTCCCCACTCTTGACTACTTTAGTTTTCTGAAGGTTTCACTTCTACCGCGTGTGAACTGCACACTTGTATTTTTTATGGCAGTAGAACACAATGATCATAATACAAATAGGATAAATAATAATAAATTAATGATAACAAATATATTGATGATACCAACAATAACCAAAATAATTATTATTCTAAGACGTCTTCTAAAAGGAGCTTTGGAGCATTGAAAAGTCGATAATCTAGTTTTCAACAGCGACAAGTCAATCAAAACTTTTTTAAGTGAGGAAAATACTGCAATTGGAATTAATAATGTGGGCAATATTCATAATCTGAAGAGAAATGGTAGGAATAATCACTGTTTCCACTAGGCGGAGTACCTGCGACCGCATTTGTATGCGTCCTGTATGACATTCCACTGACTGATGTGTCAAAGACTGTAAAAGCTACCCACGCAGGGCATATAGCCTTCGGAATATCATTAGAAGAGGACAATTTATTGATACGACCATCCCCCTCACTCGCGTTCTAAGATGATAAAGATTGACGGTGAAGGAAGATCGATGGATGGAGCTTTCGGTACCTTCTGGCGCACGACCACCATTGATAATATAATTTTCTTGTGAATGGCCCATGCAGATACATCAGCATAATGTAGGTAAGATATAAAACGATAAACAGAAGATGTAAAATGTATGGATGCTTTGTTACGTTGATGAAATGACCGAATGAAATGAATATTTGTTGACAGATTTCTACACGATTTTTGAGATACGACATATTAATTTCTAATTCCAATTCATCTGTCGCTGTAACTTATAAAAATTATATGTCAAGACTATCTACACAAAATTGAAAAGTTATGAAAATCAATCACATAACATGTTTATATAAAATGTACATGCAATTCTATCAAATTATTGACTTACATGATAGATTGTTGACAAAATATTGCCAATGAAATTTCTTAAATAATTACTTCTTAATAATTATTTTATCAGCTCAAGAGAGAGATAAATGGAATTCTTTAGAGGAGGCCTTCACCTTCGCCTGCGAAAGGGGTTCTTACTTATGAATAATTCAAAATACCTATATTACATTATTCAACAAGGTTGTAAATAACATTAATTTTACTTTTTATAACTCTGTGACATACCCATTTGCAAGAAATAATTTTATAATTATTTTATCGGATATATATTTTATCTATATATCTAGAATTGTAGGTTAAAAACCTACAATTTTAAAAAATCTCGAAGGTAGAGGTAATGGTGATATTATGACAATGTTGTCGAATTTTGGTGACCTGTGGTAAAATAGTATTGAGGTATAAGCATTTATTTGAATAAGGTTAGATGTTTTCCACAATATTTCAATGAATTTTTTGAACGATGTTCACGAAATTTTGTACCAAGACGTACAATTGTAGACGTATCATTTGATACCCACGACAGGGGTAAAATAGTGTATGTAATAATTAGATGTGTGGTTCTTCAATCCCAGCGATTCTTGAAATATGTTCGGGATTCTCCAATAAAGCTCGAGGTTCGTCGATATTACAATGAATATTTAACTGGACCAAACGTCCACTATAACGGATATTCCGGATAATTCTGAAGAAAGAAAACTATACACTGAAGGTGCCTAGCTATGATCGTGTGTCATCAGCTATTTCCTTAACCGTTCGGGTATCAGAACTGACATCTGAGACACCTCAAAACTCCATATAACTACTACCTTTACTAACGACATATGTTGAAACATTGATGCTACATATGCACGTAATCCTATAGACCACAAGAAGATACTTGAATTTAAGGAGAGAAAGATAATTTTATGATGGTTCATCCTTCAAATCCACCACAACATAAAACCTCCATCTTCAACATGTATTCTACGCCGTGTTCGCCGTTCCTACGCGAGCTGTGCGGGCCGGAATGGGTTAAGCACTCCGCAGAGGTTACAAGCCGCGCAGGCCTTTGACCCCTTCGCTCCCGGGTCGCGTCCAAGGTTCGATCCGAGGAACGTCTTCATATTATAATTATATGCAGGTAAACGTTTTTTGTGTGACAACATTTTTATTACGGCGAGTCGCAGCACTGTTTCATTTCGACTTGTGGGAATTTGTGGTAACAATAAAAATGATACATGAGGGATAAATTAAAATTTGTTTGAAGAATTTTTTTAAGATGCCTGGAATATTACCCATATCCATTAAATACAAATTTTTAATTAATATTTTTAAATTACTAGAATATTAATTAAAAGCTTGAATATTTCATTAAATATACATTTCCGTGTCTAAAACCACATATTTTGACATTAATTCTCAATTAGGTATTTTCCTATCCGTAAGTAATACATGGAAACTATTGTCTACTCTTGCCCTTTATATTTAAAAATATGTAATCATTCATATTAATTGATTTTTTTATGCATTGAAAAGTTACGCGATGAAATTGATTGTTTGTGTTTTTTTTTTAAATTGAAAACTTTAGCAATATGATCGAAATATTCCAACTAACTATAAATTATCCCCTACTAAATTCAATTGTTTCTTCTAAGATATACTCATTGTGTTAATCTGAGAGATCTTGTTAAAATAAATATGGTGAGTCCTTCGTGGACGAAATATTATCATTTTTACTACAAAAACGTTACACATATACGTGCGAAAATCAGAAAATTTATTCGGAAAAATTAATTTCCCTTTTCTAACTTAATCTTCTCTTATCTATCTAAATTAAATTACGGTATTATTAAAAAAGGAAAATATTTTCGCCGATTCGTTTTTTATGTGTAAATTTGATGCATCATTTCGTTGCGAAGGAGTTTTTATATCAATGATCCACCCACAATAAACTGGCGCAGCCGGTAGGATGTATTATGTTGGAAAAAATATTTTTTTGTGTTAGAGAAATTTAGAGAAAAAATAATTGTAAAAATTCACAAGCCGCCGCATGCCGTTAATTGGCAGAGATTTTGAAAAATAAACTACTTTTAAACTTAATTAACAAAGGAAACATCGGTTTCAGTCAGCGGAAAATTATGCATTAAAATTTGATTTTCATTTAATTACCGTAAAAAATTTCAGTTTATATTTTTATTTTTGTAACTTTATGAGTAAAATCACAAATTATAATATTTTATTAAATGAAGACAATATTGTCTATTTTACTCATAAAGTTAAAAAAATAAAAATAAAAGTGTTCATCCTAGACTTGCAGAAAAGTCAATAGATCGCGTATTAAAAATAGAATGAATGAAAATTTATCCAGACAGTATTTTGCATTTAGCTCGAGTTGAATCTTGCAATCATGTATAAAGATAGCAACCAATAATATGTGCGTTAAGAAAATGAAGATAATGTTTGTAGTTCTTAGTCGAAGTGATACAGTTAAAAGTGACCGAATGTGATATGGGTTCCGTGGCTCGTAAGCAAAGGGTCCTGGGTTCGAGTCGCAGTGGAGCCAATATCTTTTTCTGATTCCAAATTTTCGATTGAGTTTCGCTAATATTGCCTTCATTTAATTAAAAATATAAAAAATTTCCATTGCCACCATTTTTTTTGTATGGATTTGACATTTGCGAAGTTTTGTTTCAAATTCAGTATGCATGAATTATTTATTTTTACCTTAACTAAGAACCTAATAACCTATTTTGTGTACGTAAGTAGTTGTTTCTTGTAATAATTGTTGAAATGAAGTATGATTTCCATAATCCATACTTAAAAATGCGGCGGCTTATGGATTATTTGATAAAATAATTACACTTTAATATAAACAATAAACAGACCCACGCATTTGCCTCTGCCATTCATATACGAACTTGCACTTTATAAGAAAGAAATTCTTACTTACAAATTTAGACATCCATCATTGTGCGAAAGACGAGTGAGAATTGATCCAATCTTTCACGTAAAAAATCAAACATTCCCGTGGTTCGTTGGGGCGAGACCGTGTCTTTTTATGCTGAAAGGCTTTATAAAAACAGGGCATAATGAAAAGGTGCTGAAAAAGCGAACGGACGAAGTATGCGATGTAAAGAAAAGTCGGCTTCCGAAGTTGCGAAATCCGGTTTAAATTCTGTTTTAAAATGATGCAAATAGCGTAAGAAAGTAAACACCTAAATAATAAGCTTTTGGTGAAAATAAAAAGGTGGAGATGAAATTACTGAAAACAATAAAATAAGGTACGATAAAAAACTTATCAATTTAATGACCAGCGATTTTTAAGTATTCAATATTCGTTACCGTTTCCCGGTCATTTCTGATATATCTTTAGCTTCATAACTTTATGGTTGTGTCTAAGCAACGGGATTCCATTTTCTTTAAGAGACGACCTACGTGGCACAACGGTAAGGTCATTCATTCTCTGTGGCGAAAGGTCGCGGGTTTAGAGAAAATTAAGAAAATAAAAAAAATAAAATATATATTTTATTTTTTGCATTAACTTACCAGAGCTACTTAGGAAAATAATTACCCTCAGAGCCTGTGTCATGTTTGGGGATCGTGTGGGAAGGGTTTTTTTTATGGAAAAGAAGGAGGTGAAGTTCTGGGAAGGAACAAGGTATGAGTGATGTGATGACTAAGAATCTGGGTGACAATGTGTCTAGGAATGACGGACATATCATCCCTCTCACTGCGGTGCTAGGCAAAGTGTCCGGCTGGCGGGGCCTAGGTTAGGTATCCTTCAACCAATCTCTCCCGATCCGGACCGCCACACAGTACATGAGCAAACCAATTGGCAGCCAAGACCTAGACAAGCCTCAACCCAGAAACCGGGCACCCTTTCAAAGTCACCGAACTACTTGTATGTTTTATCGCTGTATTAATTTAGCAATGTTCTGTAAAACATCCAATCGGGCATAATAAATCTGGGGTCAGGACGCCAGGACGTCCGTCAATCCATCCCTCCCACTGCGGTGCATGTCGATGTTCCAGAGAGACCTGCTGGAGAGATCAAAAGGTCTACCCCAATCAGTATCTGCTGGGCAAATGCATCCACCGCCAACACCCGTTCAAACCTCACCCCCGTGCACCCGGGAAACCCTGCTAAGTCCCCAAACGTAGCGAACTTGACCTATGGCAGTGGTGTAAGTTATTCAATAAATAATTCCTGGGGTGGTGGTACTCGTACTTGCCACCCAAATTGAAAAATATATAACCGTAATTCAATTTCACTAACGTCAATAGGAGAGTGCAAAGTACTGTTGAAGTACTACCTAAAATTATAATTTTTACGTTGTTAGAACGCTTAACCACGCCAAACTAATCTAAACTCACCTGATTTAATGATTTGAATAGCAGGGTTCATTATAGCCTTGATTTTTATTACCGTGATTAGTTTTTGGATTACTTTCTGTGACTATCATCAGGGCAGTTGTGTAGATTGTGGTGAGGTGCATATTTATGCGGAAGTGATACCGTTTTGCAGTCGTTAATCTTCTTTTATTTGATTTTAACACCTTGAAGGCTTTTACATGTATAAATTATCATAGGTAAGTTGTTCAGGAGTATACGATAAGTGTATATATAGTATATAATATAATAAACTGAACATGAAGGATATAATCAAGGTACAAAACAAGTAGGTATGTAGTTTTATTATCATGTTAAGTCCGACAAAGGAGTTCAATGAGTGTAGCATAATAAGAGTGAAAAGGTACTTAAGGAACTATAAAGGTAATTACAGAGTAATCTGTAGTATTATGTAACTTTCTTGATTTTATTATGAACATAAACATGAATAGATGGGTGTAAACCAGATTTGTAATTAGCAAACCTTTATTACGCCCGATTGGATGTTTTACATGCTAAATAATTACAGCGATAAAAGGTACAAGTGGTTCGCTACGTTTGGTGACTTAGAAAAGGTGCCCGGGTTCATGGGGCGAGGTTTGTTTAGGTCTTGGCGGCCAATGCGTTTGCTCATCTACTGTGTGGCGGACCGGATCGGGAGATATTGGTTGAAGGATATCTAACCTAGACCCCTCCAGCCGGACTCTTTCGACCTCGCCCAGCACTGCAGTGAGAGGGATAAATTCATAAGTCTGTCACTCCTAGACTTATTGACCCCCAGATTCCTACCCACCCCTAATATATTTTTGCCGTACCAAAACTTCCTCTCCTTCCTTTCCATAAAAAGACCCTCCAAACAGCATACCCAAAGATGACATGGGCTCTGAGGTTTTTTTCCTCAGGGCCTCTTGTGTGGAGTCAATATTAAAAAAAAGCATGAAAAAAGTATGAAAGATGTAGGTAGGTACAATACAAGTGTGTGGTTACATTATCTTGGAAAGTTGTACAAATAGTTGTACAAAATACAAAGTTGTACAGTTGTACGTTATTTTCGTTATTTGTTTTTGGGGTGTTATGCCGTGTTGCGATACCTCCTTCTTTTGCCAACCTTTTGTCACGTCTACCGGATCTGCCGGACCTGCCCTGATGATGGACACTGCAACGCTGTCCGAAAAGTTGGCTAAAGAAGGAGGTAGCCCAACACGGCTTAACACGCCAAAAACAAATAACAAAAATGCTTTTGGCCGTGAAAATCTTAAAACAGTTGTACGTTAGGTTTATAATACAATGGTATAATAACGAAAGTACAAAAAAAATTAGTTATTGAGGTGGTTTTCTGCTTTTAGTTTTGGTGTAGCCGTCTATTTCACCTTGCCTTCCCACACTCCCTTCTTATTAATAATATGACACAATGCTCAACAAGCGAAATAACTCAACATGAACAAAATAAATTGATTAAAAATATTTTTTGTTCATTTTGTGGTAGCTGTTAACACATTTTTGTAGTCTAAGAACTGGAATGGGACCGATGTAAAATAATTGAAAGACGATCATTAATAAAACTGCATTTCGTAAAAAAAAAAACAGCTGGTAAAAAGAGTGGAGGAAACCGACTTACGTCCATCACGTAGAGCCGCGGCGGCCACGTGAGGGAACGGTCATAAATTACTTATTTCATTGTGAACATAAATAATTCAAGAGACACGTAGTAGGCAGGTTGCTACAGTGATGTGAATACAGCAAGAATGCACCAAATTCAGAAAATTGTCAAATTGAAAATACTCGTAAGTAAAAAAATATAATTGTTTAAAAATTTATGGAGTTTTGGAAAATTGTTTGAACAACTACTGAAAAATGCTGTTTTCATATAATAACTATTATTAGGTATGTTTTTTTTATTATCTCCTTATAAAAATAATCTGCTAAAAATAAGAATCTTTCTGGTGAAATAGATTGTTCGAATATTCACTTTCGTAAAAGTGGGCTTTTTAATTGAAGAAGAAGATGACAATAATAATCTAAAGGAAAATATGAAAGAGAACAAGTCACAGAAAACAGAAAGAAGACAATGGTCGCAACTGGGACTTGACCCAGACCTCTCGTCTAAATTGCGCCAATTGCGCCAATTTCGCCATTGCTACCTTCTGTCAAGCCGTCATAATAGTCAATCTAATATTTCAAATTTTTAGAATTAACAATATTATCTTCAACTAATTATTTTTGCATATTATGGGAAACTACAATCATTCTAAGAATTGGTTTGTATCTTGGATAGCGTCTCGGATAAAAGTATCTCAACAGACGGATTGCAATCTTTAGAGCACAGGCGTCGGGTGGGAATGCTATCCTTGTTCTACCGGTATTACAATGGAATACGCTCCGAGGAACTAGCATCATTGATCCCTTCGGCACCGGTGCATAGTCGGGAAACACGCCAAATGCGTGCCCAACATTTGTACACGGTTGACATTTGCCACATGAGAACGGGTCGTTTCTTCGACTCGTTCTGGTGTTCAACAGCTCGGCTGTGGAATGATTTTCCGGCCTCTGTGTTTCCTCCTTCCTACAACATGGGTCTCTTCAAGACCAATGTTCATTCCTTCCTCTCCTCAAAAAGACCCTCCACACAGCATCCCAGATGACATAGGCCCTGAGGGAAATTATTTTCCTCAGGGCCTCCTGCGTGGAGTTAACGTAAAAAATAAAAATAAAAATCTCGGTTAGATGAGAGGTCTGGGTTTGAGTTCCAGTTGCGACCATTGTCTTTTTTTATATTTTCTGTGTTTTGTTCTCTTTCATACTTTCGTTTAGATTATTATTGTTATCTTCTTCTTCAATGTTATATTAAGTTGATGGGAATAACCTTCAAAAGTTATAAAAGAGAGTTTTCTTATAAAAAATTGAGTAAACTTTTTTACCTGAATAATAAAAATTTAAAATTTTTCACTTGAATAATTAAAATACAAGAGTACCTACTAACTGTTCCCAAATGTCTGGAGCCAGTTTGACCACGGCATCCACAATTTTATTGGGATGTGTTGCGAGACTGGAAGGAGTGGGGAGATGGGGAAGAGGAAGGATGGGAAGATCTGGTTATTCATATCTGGTCACTAATTATGACTAAAACCATTTCAAGCAATGTTTCGATTCTGAATGGTGGCGTTTCACCAGGGCGATACTGAGAGTACCTCTACATTCTGAATATTATATCCAAATAATAATCACGCCACATACGTGCATAAAAGTCGGAGTGAACGACAATATCGCTTATATAAGAATTTGGGCTCCCTCCTTAATGCAGCGCTTCGACAAATACGACACCCACGTGAAAAACCTGTACAAAATATTGAATCTTTCTGGTATTTTCATATTTTTTTTAAAGAAAGACAAACATTCTACGAATGGCCTGACAATATTTGAAAATCTCTTACTAATACCCACAGTAAGTGGAAAATGTTGCTTATTCGTGATGGAGGAATTAGTCAGTCGAGGAATTAAACACGTGACTCCTGGGACCCAAACGCGATGTCAATTCAGCCATTCGCTGAGTGTATAATGTATATATGTTATTTTTTTTTAAATATAATAATATGAATAAATACGGTCCAGATACATTCACATCACTGCCCTAGACGGCGATCAGTTTTTTTTTGTTAATGCGGGCAACAAATAATGAGAGAAACCCACGTTTGTAATTCAGCATTC
The DNA here is from genome assembly GCA_917880885.1 of Limnephilus marmoratus. Taxonomy (NCBI): domain Eukaryota; kingdom Metazoa; phylum Arthropoda; class Insecta; order Trichoptera; family Limnephilidae; genus Limnephilus; species Limnephilus marmoratus. The sequence goes on along the minus strand of OU862919.1, from coordinate 20,100,911 downwards.
AATCCTCCCGCCGACACCATAAATATTTAATTCCGAATTTGAATATTTAAAAATCGAAGTGCAAAATGTCAGAACGGGTTAGTTAATATCGCATTATCCAGAGCGGGAAGGTTGCGAGTCTCTTGGAGACAGAGACGGCGCTATGCGGGCCTTGGGAGACGGAGGGAGACGGTGGCAGAAACAACAATGGTGATGTGACCTTTGGACCAGTTAAAAAAGATGTGTGGTATTTCGAATTTATTTGTACCGTGCGTGGGCGGTAGTGGATTTATAGAGCAGGGCTTTCAAAACCGTGGAATGGTCCAACAAATAATATTTATCAATTAAATAATTAAAATTAACCTGGCGGAAAGGTCGAATCTCCAGGCCTGCTAGTGTGAATTCGACCATAAGTCCGCCCAATACACTGGGCCGCGGGCGCATATTTCTTTACACGCTTTCTTCACTTACGTCGTTAAGATGCCCACATTATTTTTCTTCCTCTTATTTTCTTTGATAGGGCAAATTTCACAGTAGGTCCATCCAATACACGAGTCGCGAGTCGCAATTTGTATACACGGCTTCTTTACTTACGTCGTTAAGATTCTGAATATATTATACCTTTCATGGTTTTCTCATTCCCGAAGGCAAATGCGGAAGAGCTTCAAATAATAAGGACATGACCGCCTCCTTCCCACTCCCAACAAACACAAACAGACACGTATGTATATATTCCCCCTTGCTTGCTGCTGATTGCTTATGTTGAAGCTATGCAAAACATGTAATTTTAGTAGGGTTTTTACTTAACAATTTTTCCCTACCGACGAAACACAAGACCTCTAAGCCTATAATAGCCAGGTACTATTTTAAATATCCACATGCGGTAAAAATTGCAAGGCGCAAATGACGCCGTTCTATTTGTATAAAGAACATTAACTTTAAATTTAGTAAATTTAAATGATTCATCTCTTCAAGAAATGTAAGAATCTAGTAAATGAAAATAATATATATTTAGGCTCCTCTGTTATTGCAGTTCTTCAGACATTTGGAAACAGTCAGAACTCTTATGCGGTAGATATTTACGTACAAAAATATTGTGTTCTGAAAAATTATTGTATGCTTTACAGGTAATTATTTTTTTTACATTAATACCGTACCGTAGAGTCCGGACTGCTCCCGTCTGGAGCCAGTGGAACTATGGCATCCCCAATTGGGGTATGTTGTGAGGCTGAAGGTAGTGGGGAGGGGAAGGAGATAGGGGAGAGGAAGGTGAGGAAGTACCTGGCTATTCAGATCTGGTTAACAAACACGGCAAATGCCATTTCAAGAAACGTTTCAATTCTGAATGGTGGTCTTACACCAGGGCGATACTGAGACTATCTTCCACTCTGGAACGTGCCGCAAATATATTATATATTATTTTAAGTGAATAAATTTTGAAATACAACAAATTGATCAAATTAAATTTATTTGCCATGCCGGGATTCGATCCCGCGACCTTCGAAGTGCTATTCAAGAGCCTTACCGCTGGACTACCCCGGCCGTCGAATTTCACGTACGATACAGTGGGAGGCTGGAGAGTCGTAGAGAGAAGAAGGGGAAGAGGAGTATTGGAAAGATCTGATTCTGGTCACCAATTATGACTAAAGCCACTTCTAGCAATGTTTTGATTCTGAATGGTGGTATAACACCAGGGCGATACTGAAAGTATCTCTATTCTCCGGAAACTATGACCCAAGAATAAGAGTGCGAGTGATTTTAATATCGATCATCAAAGTATTTGGGCTTCCTCGCTAATGCAGCGCTTGGACACTACGATATCAAAGTGAAAATACCTGTATAAAAAAGCGTTCAATGATTTAAATTTTAATTAAACGAAAACTGATCACTTTGCAAAATACCACTATTTAATTAAAATTATCGACATGTTTCAAAAAGAAAAGTTTCTTCATTAGGATAAGATTAACAACAATAAAAATAACAATAGACAAACAAGAATAGATAAATAATAACTAAAGATAAGTGAATTAGCAAAGATTGAAGAAGATTTAAATTTTGCCTGAAATACTTAGCTTTCCGGAAATTTCAGTAAAATTAGCATTTTTTTCCTAATTAAAGCATGAGGAAAAAAACAAAATATATTTAATTCGACCTTTGATTCAAAATATTCATATTAAATTTTTGATAATTTTATTCATTAAAACCTAGGAATGGAATTCAAGCTAAGAAGAACCATGTAAATAAATCACTTTCTTTGTATGAACTGATAATTTATTGATATATTTATCATCTGCCTATTTCGCTTATATCTCCGCTAACCCATTAGTGGATAATATACTGACCTGGTGAAGCTTTGGTACAAGTTAAACAGAAAGGTGACATGCCTGTAAAACACCAATAAATTAGTGGTTAGCAAGTAATGTCAAACCACCAAGTTATCGCTCTCTACCAAATATGTATAATAAAAGCAAAGTTTATCTTATTAATGACCACAGATAAAATTCTAATTTTCTCTATTTAATAACACAAAACCAAAATGTCCTATGAAATCATAAGATTTTGTTATTAGTTACTTAAATATCTCTACCTAATTAGAAACCGCGTATTATACTTAGTTCCACAATTTAATTGTAAAATGTTACTCGTTATCTGAGGCATGCAGCTAGGTATCATAATTTTGAAAAATGCGAATAATTAAGACCAAATAATAAACACGATAATTTCGTTTTTTTTTGTTATTTGTTTTTGGGGTGTTATGCCGTGTTGCGCTACCTCCTCCTTTAGCCAACGTGTCAGGTGTATGCCCATCTGCCCCGATGATGGTCACTGTAACGCTGTCCGAAACGTTGGCTAAAGGAGGAAGTAGCGCAACACGGCATAACACCCCAAAAACAAATAAGAAAAATACTTTTGGCAGTGAAAATCTTAAATCATATACGACAATTAGACATTTAAAAAAAAAACTGTCACCATCTTGACCCGGAACCGCAACGTACAAACAAATTTACAAAGAGACCGGCATTCGCTAACCTTTGTTGAATAAAGTCAAGAAAACTATTTTTTTCTCATTGAAACATGACAAAATAATATACAGGGTGTCCGGGGGTAAAGTGCATTAACTTCGGGAGGTGATTCTACATGATGGTAGGAGTAAAAAAGATTAACAACTTTTTCCGAAATTCCAATTTTTTTTTTCCAAAAAGACGTACCTACTAAAAATCCTTAGTGTGAGGTACGATGTTACTTGATGAGAGCCTGCCGGGGGCCCGACTCGATTGTTATTGGCGCGTATCGTAAACAGCGGAAAATAATAAATCTGGCCGCACACGCCGGACTAATTTTATCTTTTTGCCTCAAAACTACACCTAAACGTTGGAATTTCGAAAAAAGTTATTTATCTTTTTTACTTGTACTATCATGTAGAATCACCTCCCGAAGTTAATGCACTTTACCCCCGGACACCATGTATGTGGTGTCACGTCTTGTAATTTGACAGTAGATACAATTATATTTCAAAACTCCATTCATCACGGTCGAAACTGAAAAGCTGTGAAAATTTCTCAATGTCAGAGTTCTCTTCTTGAGTGTTTTTAATGCTTCATACAAACATGCTCCAAGCAAAAAAAATGTTTATTTCTAAGAAAATTAAATAAAACAAAAAAATAAATAAAACCGTAATAAAGAACCTAGTATTTATTATCCATCGATTCTTTGCAAATATAACCTTTCATCTATCGCCAAATCCCTACCTACATCATTCTTAATCTAAAATTTGAATATCGAATGTCAAAATAAAGTCAAGCATGCGGGCGACAGCACAAAAGTAAAAAAGGCGCGGCGGCAAAGAATTCGAGTTTAAAGTTGAAGAGCGGAGTTCACGCGTTGGCGGGCCCGCCCCCGCCCATCGGATCCGACCTTTCCAGTGTTATACGAATGCATTATGACCGTGGTAGGTGGCGGTACATTTATGGTATAATGTGGTGCCGCCCAAATGAGACAATGGCGGCCATGATGAATCGGAGCGGTGTGCAAAGTAGGTGATTTGAAATGATATGTCGTAGACCTTTTTCTTATTATTCGTAAAGCTGAAATCTGAATGCCTGAATAAAAAAAATCTATAGAACGATGAGCGCTGGCGGAATGAAATTGCACAACATTGTCTAAGAGAAATTCGGTATCATTTATTTTGAGACCTTAACTTCCACCATCGGCCATAGAGCTTTAAAGTACACACCAATTAAGAGAAGACAAGACGATAAAACAGATAAACAAAGACTTAAACCAATCCACCTTAAGGCGCCGTTACCCGCATTTCTACCGATTTCTTACATATCTCCCTTAAACATTTGAGGTTTATAAGTTCTTAAAAAAATATATGTTATTTTTAAAGATAATTATCTAGACGCGTTCCACGCCGAAACGCAAATTTTATAAAATTTCCTCGATAGAAAAAATCCTCCAACAATGTATGCTCCAAAAATTATTATACACACGTTTGTTTCACTTATTTTACAAGTTATAGTTGTGAAAAAATTCGCAATGTTTCTTTAAATGATACTTGATACGTTCCACGAGATTTTTGCTCTATTTTAAACGAGTAGTGTTTTATTAAACATTTTAGAAATTTTCGCATCGATTTTGTCGCCTTAAATGTTAGCGCGCTCCTCAACATTCGTAATTTCATATCTCTCCATCTTCTTCTTTTTGAGCCCGGTTGCGGCGCCTTAAGTGAATTTGCCAGTCTAAAGGAAAAATCAGTTTTTTTTCTTAGCAAGAGCTTAGAACGGTGAGCATAATGAAATTTGCGTAGCTCTTGTCAATCTGGAATTTCTAGATCAACAGCACGTTTGACAGGTCGCAACCTCGTTTCCATCATGAGCTAACGGACCTCGAAATATTAATTTAACTGCTATAAGATAAAAGTTTGATTTTTCAAAAAATTAGGAGGCTTTTAATTCGAGATGACATTATTAGTGAATTAAAGTCAAATTACTTTGTTCATTAAATAAATAAAAAATTTACATGTTTTAAGAACAATATTCTCTTTAACGAGATGTGCATACGAAAGTCAAATATATATTAACTAATGGAGGTAGGAACAAACCCAAATCGGCGGAAGAATTGATGGAGGAATGAAATGGAGTGGGGGGGGGGATTTTATTAGGGAGTTACATGGTCCTTAGAAAGGGAAAAAGCGGTTAAGTTGGAAAATATTTAATAGAGAATTGATTTAATTTTTTTCTTTGAAATAGCTTATTTATTATTTTTAATCTATATTTACCACACTTTTAAAAGTTTGTTTAATAAATTTAAAACCTTTAAAACACGATTTTAGATTTTCACGGTAAAAAGTATTTTTGTTATTTGTTTTTGGGGTGTTATGCCGTGTTGCGCTACCTCCTCCTTTAGCCAACGTTTCGGACATCGTATATCGTATCGTATTGAATAAGTTTATTTATTATTTTAAATCTATATTTACCACACTTTTAAAAGTTTGTTTAATAAATTGAAAACCTTTAAAACACGATTTTAGATTTTCAAGGCCAAAAGTATTTTTGTTATTTGTTTTTGGGGTGTTATGCCGTGTTGCGCTACCTCCTCCTTTAGCCAACGTTTCGGACAGCGTTACAGTGTCCATCATCACACATCTGCCCTGACGATGGACACAATAACGCTGTCCGAAACGTTGGCTAAAGGAGGAGGTATCGCAACACGGCATAACACCCCAAAAACAAGTAACAAAAAAACCATTAAAACACGTCCCAAATCAGGAAAGTATACACTAATCAGAAACATTATGTATTCCGGCAATGCTGAAAATTTAATTTTGAAAACCATAACGACTTTTTAAAATTTCTCTTCTTTTAATTCTATTCATCGTTCTGACGTTCCTGACACGTGTTTACATATACATACTAGAAACGGTTATTTATCATACCTAGATAGCCTTAGAAACAATAATGTAAATAAACATATTGAGAAGTAATATACGCAGAGAAATTTCTATTAATTAAAATAAATTAGTTGCGCCTACCCATTACTAACACTTAAACCATGAATAGAATAATCAAGATTTAAATCTACAAAAAGGGCCGAGAACAAGTTGACATGTTGATGGCGAATGAACCAATATAAGCATTCTTAATCAATAAACATACTATAAACTGTGTATCTTGCTAACAAATCGTACATGGGTTTATAATGAAGGAAAATGATCCCACGGTTTTTTAAATATAATTTTGTTTAATTAAGTTGTATTTAAGTAAAAGAGTGCATTATTTTTCTTGCCACCGAATGTAATTCAACTAACTGCATTACAAGTTTTTAAAAAACTTTATCATGTATTATGATGTCTAAGAAACTCATTATGATCTGCTAGGTGTAATTTTCAGGCGACCAATAACAAAACACTTGAGCCCAAGACCAATTTTATTGATGTTGGGTTTGTGATTGATAACACCTAAATAAAAAATTTAAAGATATGTTTGCCAAATAATGCCAATTATAATAATGTGAATTTATGGTAGGATTATTAAATTAGTCAATTTAAATACATGTAGGATTTAAATTTTTTTTTTAAATATTTATATTGAGGGATCAGTAGGATTTATAGGTCCAATTAGGAGTTCCACCGAGCCGAACCCTCTGATATGAAAATATCTGGAGTCGGTGAATTATTTTCCCATTTAGTCTCTGCTCTGGTAGGTTGACATGTTGTTCTTGTATTACTTTGTATTTATTATACTTATACAGTGCAATTGCAAAGGGTGAATTGACTAGATACTAGATGATCATTTGTGGAAAAATGTGTGGAAGGTTTTAGTTTTTCCTGTGGGGAAGATTTAACCCGGACATAATATCTAAAGTTTATGTTTGTAAAATTATTAGCACATACCATGACATGACTCCATGACGTCAGCTAATTTAAGATTTGTAAATAATAAATAAATAAATTTATTTCAGTTTTTTCACATTGTCCAAGTGCCAAGATGAAACAGCTGACAAGCGTTACATAACCATTCCCGTCAAAAATTTTATTAATTATTGTAATAAGTCAGTCAACATTAAAAATATTAGAAATCAGCAATACTTAAAAAAAGTTCTCATTTTTATAACCCTAAATTGGGTTGAAAAAAACTACATATTTATTACCTACTCTTTTAGCGCAGATCCCTAAAAAATCACAGATATTATAATTTCACTGCGAAACATCAGGATTGAATAGTATTAAAACTCAATTATAAACTGCTTTTTAATAACAAAACTCCCACGACCTCCGTAGTCCAGTGGGTAAGACTCTTGACTCACAATCCGGAGGTCGTGGGTTCGAACCCGGCATGCGCAAATAAATTTTATTTGATTAATTTGTGTTTTCACAATTAATTCATTTAAAATAATGTATAGTATATTTGCGGCATGTTCCAGAGTGGAAGATACTATCAGTATCGCCCTGGTGTAAGACCACCATTCAGAATTGAAACGTTGCTTGAAAATGGCTTTAGCCGTGTTTAGTGACCAGATCTGAATAGCCAGGTACTTCCCAACCTTCCTCTTCCCCACCTCCTTCCCCTCCCCACTACCTTCAGCCTCACAACATACCCCAATTGGGGATGCCATAGTCTCACTGGCTCCAGACGGGAGCAGTTGAGATTCTTGTGCGGTATTCACTGTAAAAAAAAAAAAAAACTACTGATGATTAAACGAATGACTAGAATACTCGGTTGACTCTAGAAATATCTTAAATATTGATTTACTTTCACAATTAAAAAACATTTAACCAACAATGTTAGAATACAAACAAATGAGTAACATTAAATTAATCACCGTTTGTTAGAAGCTACCTAATCGCCCTCAGCAGTGATATTTTTAAATATGTTTGAAGCCATTAGGAATGTTAATGGTCGAAGCAGTCGGCGTCGCCTGGTGACCTTTGAGCGATCTGACCGATGGGAAGTTTCCCACGGTCAGAACCAGTTCAAGGATAAGCGGTGATGTCGACGTTAATTATTTATTTCGGTTCCCGCGCATGCGCGTGTCGCAGAGGTTAAGTAAAAACAGCAATGATTATACTCCTAGATTTATTACTGCATTATTAATTATTACGTTATTTAGATGAGAACTTTGTTCAATGAACTTTTGAAGTGGTCGATAGCCTGATTTCGAGTTCGAATCGAGTGCTAGGATTATAGTATTATTTATTTATTTATTCTTAGTACATTTACATTACAAAGGTATAATATATTGTCCTCCACACTAGGAGTTCACCTGTGTTGTGGAGGACATTTTTCAGATGTAAATTATAAATTGTGAATAGTAAAACAAAAGAGTGTTAATAGCTAATATAAAAAAGAGAAACAACAAAAATCAAAATATAAAATCGACTTCTATTCGACAAAAATTATAAATTAAAAGTTAGAAAGATTGTAGCCAGTTTCTTACGGTTTTTTTTGTATTCAATTATATTAGTTGTTTTATATTGTGTAGGAAGAGAATTGTATAGTTTTACAGCCTGGTATCTGTAGTGTTTTTGTCCAAAGGATGTGTTTGTTTTTGGTATTTGTATTGGAGAGCATGTCTTGTTCTAGTATTGCGAGAGTTTTGTGAAATGTTAAATGTGGATAAGTTCTTGTAAAGGAAAGTTAGTATTTGTTTTGAATATAATTTTTGAATTTTCAGCACTGGCAATTTTTCGAATATGATTGATGTGGGTGTTAATATTGGTAACTTAAGTATTACTTTTATTAGGGTTTTCTGAGCTTTAAACAGTGTATTAATGTATTTTTTACTGGCACAGCCCCGTATATGGATTTTATTTATTAGTAGGATTATATATGTATTTTCAATTTCCTTCAACAAATGTCGTTAGTATAGATTGTTATATGTAGTTTTGAGGTGTCTCAACAGATGTCATTTATATAGTACCTTAGAAGAGTGGCGACTAGAGTTATTTGTGTCTAATGCACGAACGTTTATTGAAATAGCCAATGATCACGATGGATATCTGAACATCCTCTGTTTCGCGTTCTCTATCTTCAGAATTACCTAATGCATCCGGTAAGATGGACGATTGGTCCAGTTAAATATTCATTGTTAAACTTATGATAACGTTAATAAAATAACTTGACAAATTTCACGGGAATTTGTTTTTTTTAAAGAAAGACAAATATTCCCGGATAACGAATACCTGACAATATATGAAAATCTCCCACTACCACCACAGAAAGTGGAAAATTTTGCTTGCGTCGTGATGGAGGACTTGGTCAGCCAAGATATTGAACACGCTACGCCTGGATGGGACTTAACAGCGATGCCAACTCAGCCACCGACTGGACGAAACACTGACATTTTATCATTCCATCATTTTATCATTCTATGGCGTGGTGTTTCCTGTAGTCTTTCAGAGTATAAAATAATAGTTTTATCCATAATCCATAGGTTTTATTATTTTCCCAACATTCACCGCAAAGCATTTGATTTTTAAGCAGTTGTGGACATTTATATTTTCTTTTTATAAAAAAAAATGTTAATATTTAGCTGCGCCTAAAAAATCACTTACGTCACTAGTATGTTCTTTCTTTGTTCTTCATACTATATTAAAATGTAGTATGAAGAACAAAGAAAAAAATCTACAACATTTTATTTTAATTTAAATAATGGCATTCAAATTACCTGGCAATAATTGAACTATCCCACTAACATCTTTATACGAGTACATAAAAATCTCGGGTCACGATGTTTGTTCGAGATAAACTCCGAAACTACTTAACCGATTTTGATGAAATTTGACTCACTGGGTATAATTTCATCCAATTTAAAAGATATGATAGTTTTTATTTCAATTATTATTGCGAATTAAATGTTTGTTATAGGACAATGCTTTGTAAATATTTGTAAGTTCATACGTTTTTAAAAGATGGCGGTGTGAGTTAATTTATCGACACAAAACTTGGTTATCTAGGTTGGGTAACCATCCAGTAGATGGCCTTGTGTTCTGACTTCACGTCAGTCTAACTACCAAAATAATAAATAACTGCCAATTAAAAATGTTTTCACACGAAGTAACTAGAAAAAGGGAAGTTTAAGATCTAAGATTTAAGATCTGTACGTGCATTTATTTTTCGTGAAACCTATTTCAAAAGAAACTCGAAACCAAAACGAAAGTTCTACGAAAAATCAACCCACGGTTGTGTCATGACCGTGCGTTGATGTTTTTTGGAACATTCGATTTTTTTTTTTAAATTTTCTTTATTCATTGATTTGAATGGTTACATCATTTGTGGATTTTTCGACCACCAAGCTATGCTCATGCCCGTTTTATGGTGGTCGATAATTAGGCTGTCTGTGATGTGCGTTATTCCCGATTGAAATAATTCACGTTCAATGAACTTAAATTTGCTTCGAATTTAGGTGTCATTTTGAGAATTGAAACCGGTTGTGCCAAAAATAATCAGAAAAGCCATAAAGTAGGTACCAAACCATTATTTAAAGTGTTACCGGAATAAATTATTATAATGTAACAATATAATCTATCAATTACTATTTTATACAGTTACTTATTGCTTTCTCACATTAGAATTTGAAATTAAAACACTTTTGTACTTTCTTCCACTAATTTATATTTCACCAGGACCGGTTTCATCCTATTACGGACATTTTCGGACTGGTAGTTGAAATTTTTATGCTACGGTATTTATACACTCTTAGGCAGGGGTACACAACATTGTCTGTATATAATGAATATTTCTATTTTGTTAATTTTAAGGTATTATAAGTTATTTTGTTAATTTTAGGTACATACAGGTACCTAATTATAAAGTTTATTATTAAAATTATGAATGATGTTACATATTAAATACATATTTTTACTTTTTTTATTTTGTTTTTTTTTTTATTTATTTGAGACACAAACAGGATATTTATAAACATTTTTATGGGTTAAATATAATAAATTAAAATACAAATATAAATATCCCTAGACTAATGTGTCTGCAGTAATCACATTTGAATATTTACAGAAGCAAACACATGAAAAACAATGCAAGTATTATTTATACATAACTTTAAAAACAAAAAAAAAACTAAATACAAAATTGAAATACATTATAAGTATACAATATTTATAAAGTATTTCCTGAGATGGATCAACAAATAAATTATTATTATTATTATTTTATTTTTTTTAGGTGCACAAATCGTGGAGATATTTTTTGAAACATGTTACATTGTTTAGAAAAATATCTATAAAAGTGTGTATTTTGACAAGATCATTGTATGATCGACATATTCTGGACATAGGATTAAAGTATCCAGTATTATTAGTAAAGATTTCAGTCCAGAATGTGTTTAGGTTTCTGGTAGATTTTGGCCTGGCGTATAACTTGATTTGGTTGACTAAGTTACTGTCTACACGATTATTCACAATTTTATATTGTGAATAATTACTTAAAATAATTAATAATTACTATAAATACTTCAAATGAATATACATGAATTTATATAATTTAAAAGGTTTGTGATTACTGATATTTTATTTTGGTAATGTTGGGTTATTCCCTCCTTGTTGCTTAGGGCTTAATTGACAAATATTGATGCACTATGGTATTTATTATTATTAGGGTTTCTCACACATTACTATTAAATATTGTTATATAATTCCTTGATCATGAATATTCACGAAGTGATTTACGTACATAAGTTCATATATTTAGCTTATTTGAATTAGCGTGTTGAATTACCAACAACAAAAGTGAAAATTTTTATTATTCATTAAATTTATAAGTAGATACGTACACGAAGTGGTAAGATCCCATATATTAAGTACCTTCTTAATTAAGGTATCACGAGGATGATGTAGATTTTTATCATATATAACGTACTTTATGGCTGATCTGATCTCAAAATATTAGTTTTGAGGTTCTGAGACCCATGGTGGTGATAAATAAGGATTAATTTATTATTATTTAAAAAAAACTACACAGCAGTGATTAAAGTTAATATGTGTAAAATACTATTGAGAAATATACAATAATTTGACAAAAATATTAATGGTACAGAAAGAACTTGTTAATAAAGCAATTCATATATAAAAATGAATGTTTCTTTGTTTGTCCCTTATGCTTTCCTAAACCATTTAACTGATTACGATGAAACTTTTGTGAGTTATTGAGCGCCCGCCCGCAAAGAATAAGCTCTGTCATTATGAAATTAACATACAAATTTTACAATAGGCGGCGAGCGAGTTGTTTGAAAAATGTGTATATTTCATATAGTTTAGCGGTAGGTAGGAAAATCTGGAAGGGGCAAAGGAAAATAATGAGGGGAGTTCGCGGGAGGGGGTACGCAGGGAAGGTGGAAGAAGAATGCGGGAGGGAAACGCGAGAGGGACACGGGAGGGTAGAAAGACAAAAAAGGTTGAATGAGAACAGGGGAGAAAAAGGGGGTCGCAGGAGAGGAATGGGGGCGGGGACGCATGAGAAAGGACACGCAGGGAGAAACAATTTCTTTCTTTACTTGGCATTGCAACGCATGCCGGGTACTCGCTGGTTAATTTATATTTTCTTTTCTATGGCTTCATTATAAATTTTACTTTAATCGAATTATATTAACATGTTTAAAATTATTTATAACCCTTTTTATAAAAAGTGATTTATTCTGAACCTACCACCTACCTACTGATGTGATCCAAACATAATTATTATTAAATAAATTAAAGACTCGGTAGAAGAGGTTGGTATGCTCAAAGTTTTAATGATTAATAACCGATTTTTTTAACATTCCCCTTTTCTTATTTATTTATTTATTTATTTTAGAGAAAGTTGACACCAAATCAGAGATTACATAATAATACAATAATAAGATAGTTAATTATGTCAATTATGAACATTCCACTGATGATAGTGAATGATAAAGTGTGACATTGGGATTTATCCCCTCTTCTTGAGAATTTTGAAATGCTATAATTCACTGGCTATGGGCAGTTGAGGCTGTTATGCAGCTTCGGTTTTTCCTATAATTCATCCATCACGTAATCCGGGCCTCTTCAATGCCGCATTATTAAATCCCTTCCTACAGTTAACCCGCCTCACAACACTGCCCAACCGGGTGGCGACGTTCCCCTGTGTTCACACAGTACAAACAGGGGCGCTTTTGCAAGGCGTCACATAAACAAAAAAATTAAAAAAGTCTTTTACACTTACGTTCACGTCAAAAAGCCGACAATTCAATTATAATTCTGACGTAAATCTATTGTCATAAAATGACCCAGAAGCCACAATACAATACGTATATTTTCGTGTAAGCTCTGAACATGCAATCTCATGAAGAAGCTTTCTGAAAAGAATGGGCCTCGAGCTGCTATTAGTTCAGATGAATTCCAGGAACAGTTGGATCACAATGAAAGGCAATTATATCGAGAAGATGAGTTGGGACAGCGGCACCTACAAGCTACAAGCCACTGGCCGCAAGGTACAGCTTCCGATAGGGTCAAGATCTCTGCGTTACCTCATTACTACCTACAATGTTTCTTCCACACCTGCTGATGTGTGTGACTGTGTATGTCTCATTTTTATCGGTGTTTCATTTATCTATTGAAACTCTAACATGCAAGTGTGATGGAACGTAATAAAATAAATGGACGGGTGTAATAAGGAGTTCAACACCTTGCTTTTCAAATGTGTTAGTTTAACATTAACTTCTCGGCTTCGCGCAGGAATTTAGTTTTTCTCTTGGGAGATTTCAACATAATTTTTTCTTTGTGAACAGGTAGGTGTGTTGTTATTAGGATATAATATATCAATGGTCTGGTTCGGGGCCAAAATACCTGGCCCCAAATCCAAATTTAAATTTTGTATCAAAAAGGTCGCGATGCCGTTCCTCTTAAAATTGCAATTCATACTGTAATCATAAAATAATAAATTCAATATTATCAAGAAGCACCTTGAAGAATCCAAGAAGATTAAAATCACCCACCAATCGACATCGGACCGCCATCGCTGTAATATATCACCTCTCGACGTGCGACTCGATTTGCAACAATTATTATTTCCCACGGAGTACCAGAAATGTTTCTCGATCTTTATTCGAGTTTTAATCGAACATATCCGTCACCGGCACTTAACCAAACCGAACTAGACAGATACCATATCGTTGCCACAGATCTACGAGAGATTTTTACGTTCATATGTGAGCAGAATGGAAAAGTAAGATAAATGTCTTTGTATCAATGTGAGCTTTCTTTACGAGTGTTGGAATCATGATTCGATATGTAATTTGCTGGAAAGAAACAGTATAAAAGAAAAAATCTAGCACCTTTGCATTCTAAAAAGCTGAAAATGTATACCTTAATTATTAAAAAGTTCAGTATGATCCTAAATCAGTGATACATGATTACTAAGTTATGAAAAGGATTTCAAGGATTTTAGCCCCTATAAAAAAACAAGTTAAAATTTATTCATGTTTTCTACTTTCACACAAGTTAACGTAGATAAACCAGAATTCTACTACAGAATGTATCTGAGTGATGTCTATTGTTGTAACAATGACAAAAGCGTTAAGTTTTAAATGTTTTTAATAATTATTTTTGCATTTGATTAGGAAAATTATTTATTTATGATACATTTTATACTTCACATACTCAATTGAGGGTTAGGAAAGAAAGATTAAATTAGGTTGGTACTCTTCATACTTCAAAGATTCTCTTTTACGAGCCATATACGTAGATTGGTTAACGTTATATTGATACTTCAATGATTTAATTTTCTGAGTCATATAGGCTAGGTAAGGTTAGGTGAGGTTAGATTGGTATTCTTTATACTTCAGAGATTCAATTTTCTGAGCCATGTAAGCGTTAGGATGGAACTCTTTATACTTCAGAGATTCAATTTTCTGAGCCATGTAAGGGTTAGGATGGAACTCTTTATACTTTAGAGATTCAATTTTCTGAGCCATGTAAGGGTTAGGATGGAACTCTTTATACTTCAGAGATTCAATTTTCTGAGCCATGTAAGCGTTAGGATGGAACTCTTTATACTTCAGAGATTCAATTTTCTGAGCCATGTAAGGGTTAGGATGAAACTCTTTATACTTCAGAGATTCAAATTCTTGAGTCATGTAGGTTGTTTGGGTTAGGTTGGTAATATTTAAATTTCAGAGATTCAATTTTCTGAGCCGTGAAGATTGGGTAAGAGTTTAGTTTCTTCGTTTTATGGTTCATAGATTCAATTTCTGAGCCTTGTAGATGCTTGAAAAGCCGTATTTTTATCCGAAAGTCCAGTACCGGCCACTCGTTGATTTTTTCCCATTGAATCTTGATAAACCGATGACATTTGGTAGAAGTTAATGTATAGGGGACAGGTTTCCTCTGCTTTCGGTCACGAGGGAAGAGAACCGGTCACTAATGTCATGTTGCCCTTCCTGCCGCCCGTGGACCACTTTGTGCTTTGTGCCCCGCCGAACTTTAAATAATTAATGCAGATTGCGACTTGCAGCCGAGGCAAAAAAGGAAAAAGAAATCTGCAATTTTTATCGCTTCGATCAGGCTGAACAAGTTGAACAGAAAATTAATGTAGAGTTTGTAAGTAGGAAGCTAGGTGGATTGTTCATGATTTATGATACAGCAGACCTTTGTTTGTAGCGTGTATATCAGAAAGCAGAGATATCTAAATACCGAAATAAGGATTGTAAAATTAACACTAAAAGCAATCACTTTATCAGAGGTGAATAAGCCAAGAGTAAAGGTGAAAAATTTAGCACACAACCCTATTAACCTATAGTAGAATAAATTAATCATATCATAAACTTATCACTTGTATGTGTGTAGTTCACACGCGGTAGAAGAGAAACCCGCAGAAAGCTATAGTAGACAAGAGTGGGGAGGCTACGAAACACCACACAAAGAGGAGACCGATTATTCTATCTCATTCTCTAGCACGCTAAATCCTATATATGTATGTGTTTGTTTCTTTTAAGTGTCGCTTTTTCGTTTCATCCAGTTTCAAATGACAACAATGCTAAATAAGTTTTCACTTTAATAAAAGTTACTTGCGCACGCCGCGATTTGCACACATCGTAATCTACGTGTCTAGTACGAGTTATTCCCGGCTGCAGTTTACAGGGTGAAGGTCACCCTAATGATAGCGAACCTCTGATAAGAAGACGTCAAAAGAAGAACATATTATTGTACGACAGTTTATCTTACTTTTTATAGTACAAGTTTTCTTATGTTAACATTCTTAACAACTGGGAGACAGGTAAGGGCATTTTACATACAACATTTCTCTTGTTATCTGTGCTAGCACATCTTTTCTGTCATGCGGCATCTTAAACAGTCATGGTGACGACTTCGGCTGAGGTTTTCAGGAACTTGTCAAGAGGAAGTTACAAACAAGTTACAATTATTCTAGATAACTACGTAAAATAACATTATAGATTGAATCTCATTTACTTATTGCATCCTCTCGAACGCCATTTAATTGCTCTTCATCTTCTTCGTGTGCCTCTCTTCCGGAGATTGGAAGTAGTATTACGACTATACCATTTTCATTGACTAGCAACTACTTCGTTTTCTTCGGTTCTTTGAATGAATGTTTTACTACGATTTTACTTCAATTTATCATTATATCTCGTTCTAGTTTCGTTCACTTCCGTTCATTACAGTAGTATTAGTAATAAATCGCTAATTTCTTGCCTGCTTAGCAGCTTTTTTTTACATTAGCTCCACACAGGAGTTCCTGAGGAAAAAATTTCCCTCAGTGTCTATTCATCTTAGGGGATGCTGTGTGAACCCGGGCACTCCTGCCGAATCACCAAACGAAACGACCACTTCAGAGATATTGGTTATCCAATAAATTGTTCCCGGAACGGCGCATACCAAATTACTAAAAAACATATTTTAAATTTTACTTAACTGATAAACAACCATTTTTGATTTGTAATCGGATGTTTATCAGTTGTGTAAAATTTAAAAAACGAGTTAAGTATGTCACATAAGAATTGGCTACCACTCATGAGAATTAAAAAATAAAAACTTACGTTTTCGAATTTTTCTTAGCGCCGTTCTCTATTGCTTTAAAAATGTCTACACTCATCGCGATTTCCAAGTCTCGTTTGTAGTTTGTACAATCGCTAAAGATAAACAAGCGTATTTATTTCAAATACTTAGCATAATACCTACACAGTATGAGGTTTCACTACAAGGAAATTACGAAAATTAACTCATGTCTGGACAGAAATTAACTTAATGTAAATATATTGAATATTCAATCTGAATTTGTATGCAGATATTAATGTGAAGAAGTCATCAATTTGCAAGCACGCCTACAGTATCAAGAAAATCTCTTGAACACGTGCTTGTAATTAATATAGATTAATTCGATAAAGCTTATTATTTGGCCTTGCGAAGGATTATAATACATATTTTATATAATAATAACATTATGATTTTGAAAGTTGAAGCGTAATATTCACATATTATAATTGTACCCGGATATTAAATATTTATAATACATGCGTAAAGTATCTTAATTATGACAACTTTAAAAACAGTTTTATTTTTATTGCAAGGTTGCAGTAGTGCAAGGGAACAAGGTCACCATAACAACCAAATCTCACCGCAGGGGTAGGCAGAGAGTTGGATATTTATTTATGTATTTTTTCGGGTTCTCCATAAAACAGTTATGCACCAAATTATTACGGAGAAGATTACAAAATTTAAGAGAAAAAAAAGTCCAAGGGGGCAGTTTCACTATGTTGAGACGTATGTCAAAAGATAGTTACCGAACTCTCTATAGGTAACATTGAAGATGTCGATGCTCAATGCAGAATCGTTAAGCAGTTGAATTCCTCTGTTTAATGGCGCATTCTGAAAGGAAGAAGTTCTCGCTTTCGGAGCATAAAAAGTGCGTGGGATCTCCCACGAGTATACGCATTAGAGACATATAGGTTAATCATCTTCAACATAGGTGGATTCAGTACAGTACCGGAGATCAGCTTAAAAAAATGTTTTCCCGGGCTTCTAAAGCATTAAGATCGAGCATTCTTGTTAAGAACAACGATGGATACAGGAATGGGCAGTATGTATATTCCCTCATATACAGGTAACGCATAAACCTCTTTTGTACTCTTTCTATTTTTAAGATATGGTTTTTTTCAGAGGGGGCCCAAATAATGGAGCAGTATTCCAGGATGCTGCGGACAAGTGCTTAATATGTTCTTCGTATTGCAATTCCATTAGTAAATGATCTCGCATTACGAAGAACGAATCCGAGCATTTTGTTGGCGCGGGAGACAATGTCTGATATGTGAGATTTGAAAGAGATATGCATTAGGGATTTTATGGATTTGAAATTTTGGATCTGGATAAGGATACGGATATAGGAATAATATTATACCGGTTTCGGATACGGTTATGGATATGAAATTATTTCGGATTATCCGCTAGTTGCGGATAATTTCGGTTACGGATATTAGAATTTTAAAATTATAAAAATAAAATATAAATAGCAAGATTTGACTTTTATTTCTGGTCTATATTATTATTTGTTTTTACAATCAGTCAAATAATAACTATTATTATAACCACTTTAAGTGCTATGTAGGTACCAATGAAGGTATGGACTTAAAAATTCAAAAACATAATTATAATAAACAAAAATAATATTGTAATAAAACCTTGGTACACTTTATTATCTAAGCATATAAAAATAAAATTTGTTAGTAATGAAACCATTACAAAATGTTTACAAATAAACTTTGATAAAAAATATTTATTATCCGAAACTATCTGAAGCTTTTATATCGGTTTCGGTTACGATGACGGATATTTTTTAATTTCGGATATCCGATAGTTTCGGTTACGGTTACGGAACTCTATAACATCCCTAATATGTGTCAATAAAGTTGACGATATTTTTAAAGAATCCAATATTTTTAACGTCCTATATTTCAGAGAATATTATGTTTATTCAAAACTGCAAAAACTTTCAAATGGTAAGCTCTAACCTCGTGGAATTGAACAGCTTTATTTGCCACTAATTTCTAGGAATTCCACAATGAGCTATTTATATAATGTAGTTTTTAAATATCCAGTGAACTGTCAACACAGTCAAGATGCCATATTGTTTGATCCATACCTATCCAATAATTCAACGATTACATGACAGTTGACCCCCCGACAGTTGGCCCCCAGGCATACTTATATACAATATGCAGTCGGTTTAAGGAAAATACGGTATAACTACTTACACAAAATATAGCTAAATGTCCCCGGAGGGATGCGCAGAGACGATGTACCTACTGCTATTAATAAATTCGTATGACACTATTAATAAATTAATAAATTCTATGACACTCTTAATAATTTAATAAATCTGAAACTTTTAATAAATTCGTTTAATATCCATACCAACTCATCATTAAAGGTATTTTTGAAGACGATTTTAGATTTTAAATTGTTACATATAAATTACATTTAAATTATATTTTCAGAGGGCCAACTGCCGGGTTACCAAAAAACTAGTAATATGTCCATATACCATTTTTGATTCCAGCTTTAAAATCTCCAAAAAATTTCGTATTCTTTTGCCATCCAATTATTACTCAAAGATATATTGACAGTGCATAGAAATATATAAACCTATGATAGACAGAACGCTATTTGGCTACTATACATTCGAGATTTAACACAAAAACTACAAAATAATTGAAATTTTTATATAAGTATCAAAAAAATAACATTCTCGAATCGCAGTTCCCGTCCTGTAATAATTAATTTGTCCAGACGGCCTTACAAAGCCGGCGAACAAAACACTGACAAGAAAAAATGCCTCTGCGTGTTTGGGAAATAAAAGGAAGCAAGAGTCCTCCGGCTAATTTCTGCCCTGGTAGCCGGGTGGAGGAAGGGGGGAGGGGAGAGATAAGATTTTGGGGAGAGATGGGAGATGCAACAGTCGGGTTGCTGTGTGCCGCCAAACAGATCTCGCTCACCTGTTGTTTGGACCGCGCGGCGACGGGTACCAAACTGCCGAGAAGGTGACATTTCGCGGACTTCTGAGATGAGATTGTGTTGCCGTCGAAAGCTTTTCGTACCGCAAGATTTGTAATAGTAACCAATGTATTGAAGGTATAATGATAAGAACTGACCGTAAAAATTATAATAACAATTTTCTTGAATATCAGATGGATAGTCATTTATATTTTTATTTATTTATTTTCGGGAAATCGACAGTTTACATTTTTCCAGTTTGTACATGTTTGTATAGCCAAAATGAAACCAATTATGGATTTCCTCCTTGTGACTTTCCTCTGATTAAACAGCACAATAAAAAATTTTTAATAAAAAAAATTATAATAAAGGAGTATAAGATCAAAAATTTTATAAAACAAAAGATTAAGTATATAAAACTAAAATTAACATAAAAATATCAATACATTGGTAACCATAAGAATCCAGGTGGTACATATAAATCAAATCATAACAGAATTATAAGTATAAACGATAGAAACATAGACACATAACATATTCATGAAACATCAGAGAAATACTCTTTTATGTACTCTTTATATTTGGTAAATTCGGAATTGAAAATGGGTAGTCTGTTCAGACAAGAACTCTGCTTACAGTTTGTCTTGCATTGATCCACCCTGAACAGGACAGAAGAGCGAGTTGTACGCGCAGGTACATTAAATTGAATTTTATTTGGCAACGCTGGGCATTGAATATTATTGTTAACTAATTTATACAGGAATATTGCATCCATATGATGCCTTCGTAGACTCAAGGAATCAATTTTAAAGTATGATGCTCCCTCTGCATAATTATTAAATCTTAAATAAGATTTGTAACAAAGATATTTGAGAAATTTGTTTTGAATTGCTTCAATTTTTTTTGTATGGATTTTATAAAATGGAATTAATTATTAGTTTTATTACGAAAACACTAAGAGAAGTGTTTGTTTGAAGGGCGAATGTAAGGGCCGGTTCCTGAAACAGCGAGGATACCCAACTTTAACTGGTATATAAATGTGCTTCAATGGTTTATTTTTAATGGAATATCTGCTTTCTTTTTCACCTTATTCAATTATTATCTACTATTATCAGACACTAGTAAATAATTAAAAATTTACATTCATAGTTAGATAAATTCGTAGATATTGTGATGTGTTTATCACTGATTTCCGATTACTGCATCAATACTGATTTACTGAACACAAACTAACTTTTATGTCATAATTCTAACAGGGTGGAAAAACTATCTTGTTCTTTGATGGATCAATGGATATTTTGAAGCTCCATATGTCATCATGGAAATGGAATTAAAGATAATTTTTGGTCAAATTTGATGACGACAGAGATAGGAAGAGAGTTTTTTTGCTTCAATGTATCTATTAACATTATTTTTGATTGACTGACAAAATTGCAATTTTTAAATAGAAAGCCTTGCGGGTAATATTTATTATTGATTTTAGGTTTTGCCAAAGCAAACCCCGTTGCTCTAAACCTGTTTACTTCGTGAATGATCATATTTCCAGATTGTGGGTGATAAGAAGAAAAGGTATAAAAAGTAAAATGAATGTACAAATTCAAATATTGAAGGAACCGCGCGATAAATTATACATTTTTAATTGCAAACTGCCGAACGAGAGATTTTCCCAGTGAAACAAGTTATATCCATTTAATTATCAGCAATACGTCTTGTATTCGATGGCGTATCTCGTAAGTCTTAAAGTTTTTCTGCGCAAATGTAAATGAGAAAAGTTTTCTATAAGTAATCAACATATTTTATCATCCAACCAATATTTAACTTGAGATATTCAGTTGCATGGGGTCAACATTTATTATAAATGATTTTTCACAAAAACGGCGCTACACAAATGATCCAAATATTGACTATTCGCATTCCGAAGGTCGCGGGATCGAATCCCGGCGTGGAATATAAATTTTATTTGATTAATTTGTGTATTTCACCATTTATTCATTTAAGATAATATATAGTATATTTGCGGCACGTTCCAGAGTGGAAGATACTCTCAGTGTCGCCCTGGTGTAAGACCACCATTCAAAATTGAAACGTTGCCTGAAAATGCTTTTAGCCGTGTTTGGTGACCAGATCTGAATAGCCAGGTACTTCCCCACCTTCCTCTTCCCTATCTCCTTCCCTCCCCACTACCTTCAGCCTGACAACATACCCCAATTGGGGATACCATAGTCTCATTGGCTCCAGACGGGAGCAGTTGGGACTCTTGTGCGGTATTCATGTAAAAAAAAGGCGAAGTTCTGTTTTAACTCCACTGTTTGGAATTTCATCTTTCTGTAAAATCATTTATTACGTTCCGGTTCCAGTTCAAGACGGTGGCCGTGTTAGAAACTAGGTACATATTTATCCCGCCAAAGTTCGCATGGTCATGGTTACACTACGAGCTGTCAAATCTGAATTATAAATATCATGATAACTACCATAATCTGAAGAAAGTTTTACAAAAGAATCGTCAATGATATGAATGTAGATATTTCTTTCGACAAATCAAATAATTCCTTAATTGAAATAAAAATTTTAAAAACATGAAGTACCTTGTTAGTTATTTTAAGAGCGTTTAACCAGCCAGCGGACGAAAATCCACATTTCGTCGAAAGTTGTTCTTCCGATCGTGCAGGGCGGTTACAATGAGAAAGATTAATTATTCTCCGTACCAGCTTTTTTAAATTATAACTCAATATCCAATTTATTTCAATCCAAATTAGCTTTAATTTATACCTTCATCCATAAATGCTGAAAGGCGTGATGATAAAACTATTAAAATAGTGTACTTTTTGTAGTTATTTTTTGTTT
Source organism: Limnephilus marmoratus (assembly GCA_917880885.1). Classification (NCBI taxonomy): domain Eukaryota; kingdom Metazoa; phylum Arthropoda; class Insecta; order Trichoptera; family Limnephilidae; genus Limnephilus; species Limnephilus marmoratus. The sequence continues at coordinate 20,078,110 of OU862919.1, read as the reverse complement.
GTAAGTATTTATCATTTTTCAATAATGTCTAAATTTAATAAGATTGTTAAAAAAATCTGAAATATATTAGTTTGTAAGTGCGCAAATAAATACACAAATGGACCAATTTTCGTCAAGAAACACATGTACGTACATATTTTTTAATGATTTTATTGAAACTAAAATTAAAATTCTAATACATAACTTTGCTAGATAATGTATTGATTTATTTTACTGCATGATTACATTATTTGAAATGGGTGTGGTATAATACAAAAACTTTTTTGAAAATTTAAGAAATCTGCCAACGACCTATGGAATAACCTTATTGTACTAAAAATTAAAAAAAATTCTAAAAATTTATTACATAACTATGCTAGATAAAAGACCAATCTTTCGAAATCCATTTATAATTTTTTGTGGAAAAGAGTCAATACGTCTAAAAACTTTTTTGAAAATGACGTATTTCCGGCTTTCTCTGGTAATGCCCTCTTAAGTACAGACTATGAAATAATGATTTCAGAAGAAACTTTGAATTTGATTTATTAAAAGTGAAAATTAAAAAATCCATTTTTGAACGTTAGGTCTAATAAAATGTTCGCAGAACTACAAGTCAATGACTGAGAGATGGGTGAGTTCTGCGTTTGCCGGAGGCTTTCGAGGCTCCTTTTGAAAGTACTCGAGTTCTAGGAGCAGGTCCCGGGACCGAGTTCTTGGGTGTGGACTGGGTACTGGATGCTGTTGCGACTAACGGGGCGCATGGGTTCGGCCAAGGACTTGGAGTCGGACCCGGATATAATCTGCACAAAAACTTGAACCCGGACAAGGAACCGCATATGAGCTCGGACCCGAACTCGAACAAGAACCCGCATAAGAACTCGGATCCAAACCCGGACAAGAACCAAAACAAGGAATCGAAACCGAACCCGGACAAGCACCCGCACATGAACTTGGAACCGCCAGCCCTCACATCCGAGTCGCGAGTTATGCAATGTACATTTTGTCGAAGGTCAACGAAATCCATTTGTATCTTGTCGTGGTCCAGCTGACCGGGTGTCAACTAATGCGAGGCAGTAACGGTTGTAATAACTAATTTTCAAACAATAAAGCAATCGGTTAAAAAATATAAAAATTTCGTCGCATCCATAAGACTATCAATAATAATGGGTTAAGTAAAAATCATATTTAAAAAAATCACGGTAATAGCCCTAGACTCCAATTATTATGCATCTAATTCAATCAAATATTAACTGACGCTGGAAAATACATAATTTCAATAACATTTATATATAATTTATTGCTAGTATTGAATTATTATTAATATTATCATTTAACTAGTTAACTCACCGGTATGGAAAAGAAAAGATATTGAACGATGAACAAAACGTTCACTTACCGTAAAGTTCATAAAAATAATCGACCGCTAGATAAGCAAGGGTTGTGGCGTCGTGTCACCAGGACGTGATGTTAGGACGTTGTGACGTCTCACCGCTCACCAGGAGAACTCGCGACTCGCAACTGGCGCCGACCGCGGACACGGGGACGCTGCGCGCTGGTGGAGGCATTCGGGTTCCGGCTCCGAGTTCCGGGCTAGGGTCCGAGTTCTGAACCGGGTTCTTTGGGAGTAGTCCATTTGTAAAAGGAACAGGAGTAGGATCCATTTCCCGCGAAGAACCCGTGTTAAAGTTCCACATCGCTAATAGTCTTTGTGGGAATAGCGGCTTCTAGCTGAAGCAACAATGAAATAGCTATTCAAAGAAAACGCTGTCAGTTAGACTTATTATTCAATAATCTACTTTATATATTTATGTACCTATACGTTTATTTTTGTTACACTTCACAACTCACAACTCCTTACCTGTATAGTGTAATAACTCCGCTATCTGTACAATGTAAAACCAGCGGAACTACACAAACCACCCAGTTGAGCGAAGTTGTGATGCGGGTGAAAGACGGTGCAGTAGGTAGACTCATTTAAATGGAGAAAGAAAAACGAAAGCTTATTCCACTTGCGACTTGCGAGCCGTTTTATAAGCTGAAAAGATTTTTTCCATGCTGCAGTCAATCATAAAAGATTACGCAGTAGCTATCTATTGAATAAACATAATATAAAATAATCTGACATCTACATTAGGATACATCTAAAACTGGATTCAAATTACTGCCTTGACGTTATTAGCTTTGCCACTCATAAATTAATAATACGACTTCCGAAAGGTTAACGCGGCCAGAATTCAGCACTTAGTACGGTTAATGTTAATGTCTCGTCCACACGTCCAAATCTTTCTAAAGGTCAAAGAATACTGGCTCTAGACTCAAGAAGGTCACACGGCCAGGCAGGTAGGACAACCTTAAGATAAATCAATCACATCTCCGCTCCGTACGCGACGTCCATCCGTAATGAGTTGGTGCTCTTTGCTACTTCTGCTCTCCGGGTAAAAAATATTATTGTTCTGCGCACTGCGTATTTAAAAAAATGTCTCGTGGAAGAATGGGTAATGGATAAAATAAATGTTTTTAAACGAGTTACTTGGAAATACCACAGGAGAAACTCTTTTCAATCAAGGATTTCTTGAATTCATACAGTAAAGATTTTCTTGTTGTCAAGAACTCGTCACACTCTCACGTAAAGTCGTACTTAAGTTAAAATATTTGAAAAGCTAATTTTATTAAATGCTTTTAGTAAGTATTAAGTTTTAGTTACACTTTATTATTGTCTATTATTTTATTTAACTTGGGGAGAAGCAAACGCTGCCGTTGACCCGATCTTTAAAGAGCAGAAACTTATTGTAAAGATTATTCTAAAACTGCCTATCACAAGACGTCCTGATGAAATTTTTAGGATAATCTGTGTTCTGAACATTAGGCAATTTTATTCCAAAAACATACTAGCATTCCTCGTCAAACACAGAACTGTTTGACAATATCTAAAATACATAATTTCTTACTTATCTTTTTCGCTAAAACGACATTTAAACGAAATTTTGGATACTTTGCAACAAAGCTATACAATGCACTTTTACCGGTCATTATACAGAATACAAATTATTTGAAATATAAATCAGATACCAAAGTCTTGGATCATCAGCAAGACAGATCAAACATCAAAGATTTGATTAAAACCTGTTTATAGTATCTATGTATGCCAATGATACGATGCTGAGAGTCTTTTATTTTAAATGATGTACCGTTGTTGTTATTATTATTTTTGTGGTAAATTGCTTCTGCTAACCTGCGCTTCCTTTCAACACAAAAAATCCCAGTGAGACAGGCAAAGTACATCACAAATATAATCTAACTAATACAAACATTTGAAAAATATACATACTTTTGAATGTAGCTATAACTTTGTTGGCTTTTTTGGTTATCCATTATAAATAAATGAAACAATTTAACTTTGTTTGAACCACTTTCATATTTGATTGAATCCGACCGGTTTCAGAACGACCGTTCCTTCTTCAGGGCAAATGTATACTGATTTGACAGTTTTGAAATATGGATGGGAAATATGGGGGTGGAGCCGTTGCTAGGTATTAATGAAGAGTGGGTGGGTAGGGGAACATATCCATGATTGGGCTATCAGACAATATTTTTTGTTTGTCGATAATAGATTCATTATTTTTAAGGGATATTGATACCATAAATTGACTAATTCTGGAATATATAAACTCAAATGTAATGATTGTCCCTCATTTTATATTGGAAAAACAACTCGTAGTTTTGAAATCAGAATCAAAGAACATTTAGGTGTCTTAATAATAATATTTTTTCTGAGTTCGCTAACCGGAGATAAATATTCTTCATATTAATCTTAAAGGAAAACGTTTAGATAAACGTTCTGAAACCGGTAGACTCAATTATAAAAGTGGTTCAAATAAAGTTAAATTGTTTCATTCATTTGAAAAATAATTTATATAAATCATTACCTATATTCATATTAATCGTGAAGAGGAATGTAATAATAAAAACAATAAATCTAATAATCAATAACTTATGAACAAAAAATTTACAGCTATCATTAGTCTTGTGTCTAGAATTTAGCACGATAAAACATTTTATATCATAAAAGCACACGTTGTGGATTTTACCACCAAGCGGTGATGAAAACCGGGAGTCAAAATGTCGTCTTCTTTTTTGAGAAGTCAATAAACCAACAAAGTATCTGTTAAATTAGTTTCTTATAGTATAAAGTATAAAACATAAAATATAAACTTCTAAGATCGGCTATAAACACAAACATAAATACTGTGATAATTAATCTACTGTTAAGCCAACGGGTTTAACAGTACCAATATACGTCAGGCCCAAGCGGTAGTATCAATGTAAATAGTGGTTCAATGAAACTAAATTTATTACGCAAAAAAGGAGAGTTTAGTTATTAATGTGTTAAATCTGCAAAACAAATCAGAGAAAGGTAAGATAATAAATTTAAGATGAGAGCCAGCGCTGATCTAATCCTAGATCATCAAGGGTTAAGAGAAGAGATGAAAAAGACATAGATTGATATCTGCAATAATCTTCGACAAATTGCTGCTGTGTTAGATTATGCTAGAAGATGATGGAGTAAGTTGTTTCGACGAGAATGACTGCTGGATTCATGGGAAATAGGTGATGCTTAAATTAAGTCAACAGTATGAGGTGTAGTAGTCATCTCAATCATTTCCATGAAAGGTCAAGTTTGTTATTACACCAAGAATGTTTGTAAAAAGGAAGTCCAATCAACACAACAATAATAATTAGGTACTATTCTAATGAAATGTGGAGTTTTCTCTTAAGGCCGTCAAATGATAAAGAATAATTTTATTGATAAATGAAACAATGTAACTTTGTTTGAACCACTCGTATATTTGTTTAAAGTTGACCGGTTTCGAAACGACCGTTCCTTCCTCAGGGCAAACGTATACTGATTTGACAATTACAAAATAGTGGGTGGGAACAATGAATTATTACTAAGGATTGTGGTAGGGGTGGAGGCGTTGCTTATCTATTATTTTATTTTATTTTATTTCAAAACATACGGCACAACATGTGCCATTGACATAATTATATTTATATATATTATAATACAATAACATGAGAAAGTGACATATAAATGTAGAGTTAAATATAAAAACAAAAGGTAAAAAAAGAAGTTAAGGCAATGAGTAGTAAATAGAATTAAGATGTATAAAATGAAAGTATAAAGTAAAAGTGTAAACTATAAAATATAAAGTAAAATGTAAAAGTAAAAAGTTAAAATAAAAAGTTGAAAGGCAGGAAATAATTTAGACTATAAGTTACCTTTATAAATAATAAACTACAAAAGTTATAAATATAAAAAAGTATGACAAGTAAACAGTAAGAAATGGTCTTAGGAGCCAAATATTGAAGATAATATAAAATTTCAACAAAAAAACAAATTTAATAAAAGGAAGGTATTACGGAGTATACAATGCGATATGAAATGTAGGTACCTATGATATGTTTCTAATTCATAGGTATTAGATATTAGGTATTAGAGTGCATACTGGTAGGACATAATATTATGGTTACATGATTATATTTATTATGATTACGTGGTAGTACTAGCAGATAAATTTTGTCTAATGCATCTTTTGTATGATGACAGACTTCCGGCATGATCGATATGAGCAAATTCATTACCTAAAGTGTGTAAACGATGTATTATTGAATTTTGTTCTGCATTACTGAGAGTATTGTTGCAATAATAAGGTGTTTTGAGTCGAGTTGTTCTACTAGGTACATGATAATTTATTAAAGAGACCAATTCAGGGGAGTCAAACCAGTTATTGTTTATTTTAAATAAAAAAATAAGATCATTGAGTATTCTTCTATCTTTTAACGATAAGAGCCGCATTTTTTGTAATAGAGAATCATAGTTTATGTCATCCAAGGGAATTCCTAATTTGAAATTAATTGATCTGAGAAATTTGCGTTGGAATTTTTCAATGGAGTTTGCGTGACTTTTGTAGAAAGGGTTCCATATGGGGGAATTATATTCCAAATGACTCCTAACCAGAGTTGTATAGAGTAATTTAAATGTATGAATGTTTTTGAAATCTTTACATAGTCTTAGAATGAAACCCAGCATTTTCATAGCTTTATTAGTAATGATATCAATGTGGTTAGTAAATAGTAGTTTAGTGTCGAAGGTTATTCCGAGGTCCCTTATTACAGGTACAGACATTAAACTGTGATTGTTAATTGAATAACTGTATTTGATGGGGTTTTTTTATATTATTAGCCTATATGTTATTCTAATGTATGAGCTATATCATTGTAAAGTTTCATTAAAATCCATTCAGTAGTTTTTGCGTGAAAGAGTAACAAATACACATACATCCATACAAGCTTTTGCGTTTATAATATTACTAAGATTTTTACGTGAAACGACAAAAAAGTGAGTTGACTGTACAGTTTATAATACATTTGCCTAATAAAATATGTGTGGGTTTTTATTTTTTTCGTTATCAGTAATTTTAGTGATAGTGAAAGCATTTTATGTTTGGATTAAATAATTTAATATTAATTTCAAGAAATGTGTTTTTTTTTAAATTATAAAACTTGAAAGTGTCTTTTTCTTATTTGTATTTTTTTGCAAAGCGGAAATAATTTGACCTTCCGACAAAATAGGCCCGAGGTCTGAGAGGTCAGGTAACGAAATGATGAAGTAAAATTTTATTTGATGTGATTATTGAAATCAATCGCATTCCAATCGTAAATATCTGCGTTTTCGTAAAGAGCCATCGCTCGGAATGTGAGATGCAGGGCAGTTATTCAAGAGACCACCCGTTGGGCCATTTCCTACCGCCTGAATGAAGATCTCCGTATTATGTAAATGTCCGCGGTTCAGACAGCAGCAGACGATGCTTACAATGTTGCGCAGCCGAACACAAAGGTTAAAAGTATCGCCTCCATTCAATTTACACAGAGAGTTATGGATATTACATTATATAAAGTCATTTATTGGTCATTTATACGCAGTGTTGAAAGCTGCATTAAATGTATTAGACACTGATAGTATATATCTTATTTCTATGATGTAGGAAAATTCATAATAATGTAGCCAGGATTAGCAGGTAATTTACTTGAGATACTTTGTGGAAGATAATTAGATTGTTGTCAATTTTTGACTACATAAATATGGCTTTTAAAGTGGAACACAGTAAAATTGAATGGACAAGGTTGTTAAGTAGTGTCTTGATAACTTATTATTTTTTTAACATTTACACCACACCAGTGGTCTTGAGGAAAATAATTTCCCTATGTCTGTGTCACATTTGGAAATGTTTTGTGGGGATCTTTTTGAGGAGATTAAATCATCTCTTGAAGAGACCCATATCGTAGGAAAGAGAAAATGCAGAGGTTGGAAAATCATTTCACAGCTGAGCTATTAAACTTAAGAACGAGTCTCATGTGGCAAATTTCAACCGTGTACAAATGTTGGGCACGCGTTTAGCGCATTTCTCCACTAATTTTGTAGAAAAATAACAAAGTGTGTACTGCATTAATTTATTTTGGGCCAAAGTAACATCGCCATATTATATATGCACTCAGAAATTTCATTCATTTTGTCATCATTCGTCAACATATAGTTATGTCGTATAAATACGTATGATATTTATATAAACCTCATATTCCAGATATTAGGAAATTGAAGAGTTCCATAGATGGGTCACAATTTAATGATGGTGAAGTCGTTTACTAAATCAAAGATCGAAGCCACCGCCGTACGAAAGAAGGAGATTGGACAAACCTGAATAGCACCACGAGGGCCAGATGACGGGGGTCTCAGCTTCAACTTCCCTCATCGCCAGGGTCGCCTGCAGACCCAACAACTTGGCTGCCACCGTAGCTATCTTCAGGCCTTTCTACCACGAGCCTCCAGGAAACCTTCAACCCTCGATCTGCAGACTTCCAACCGTGAAAACCATGCAGAATTCCAACCAAAACTATTATTTGACTCCTCGGCTTTTGATTGATCTTTCTTAGAACCACTTGTCCAATTCAACTTTTAAACTACGATCACAGGGTAATCAACTAAAAGCATGTTTTAATACTTGTTGCTTTAGAATAGGCACTTTTGTTCGAGAATCAAACAGAATCTCAAATCCCGCTGAATAAATGATATAACTTCACTGTTACTTTACGTATTTAAGGCACTTCACCAAACTGTTATCCTCATTTCACAATTCACAAATGTTTCGTTTTTCCCCTTTAAAGTCACTGGATCACAACACTGAAAAACAAAGTTACAATATTATTAACACTTTTTCGGAAATGAAATTTGTATCATTTAATTAACTACAATATAATCAAACTACCCCAGCACTTACACATTCTAAATACGAGTACAAAATATTTGTTAAAAAAATATACTTATTCGACTTGTAAACTGATATTTATAATTTAATGGCAGAAAAATAACGAAAATTGCACAATAATCATCATCTGCATTGAAGTACGAATCAAAAATTTGCATCTTATTTGTACGTTTAGACATGTTATAACGAAAAGAGGTTATGAGCTAAAAATACTGTTGACCTAATAAAGTTATGACAGAAAAAGCTGAATAGATTCAATCAGGCAGAACTCAATGTTCGAGTTCTTACTGCTTCAGTTTGGTTTCTCTAGATTTGCGTTATGTGATTTGGGTCGCCCACCCCCGGATGGAATAATTATAATTATTGTAATTATTATTATAATTGTAAGGAGAAGAAGTGCGATTCAGAACAGTGGCTACTCTCATTTTTTATGTCTTTATATATCTGTACTAAACTAACATTAAAGTAACTGTTCCTAGCACCCCTTCTAAGCGATTGCTTTGCGGGGACGGACAGTCGACGGTCTAGAGCAGTGACGGGAAGCCGGGGCCCAGCTTAAAGAAAATTGATTCCTTTTTACAACTACAATTAGTGTCCTGATGTGAGCAGCGATATGGAGGTAAACAATATGTTTCCCTCAACGGTTCTGGAGCCGTTGAGGGAAACGATTTCCCGCCCTAAATTTAAGATAACCAACAACGAAGAAATAAAATCATTTGGAAATAACGATGATATTTATATAATTAACATCACGTAGATGATAATTAAAACAATCCAATGACAATCAACATTCTCCTTACTTTAAAATGCTACCATTCGAAATAGGACAATATTAAATGCAGGCTGCAGCACTCGTTTCCAAACAATGGACAATCATTATGCCAATATCCGCTGCACAGCAGGTGAGTGGTACATTATTAAACTGTATCTTTGATTGTAATGACAGTTTTGAAAGTGCTACTATCAGCCTTGGGCATAAGATAACTGCCTGATTCTCTTATCATCGATACATCTACATTCAATTTAATTGGACACGGGGCTTTTCGCAGATGAACCTTTCAGATAAGAAAGAGGAAGAGATAAGAAACAGACCCGTATAGACTATAGAATCAGAAACGTAAGCTTTCAACGTCTCAATTCACAATATAGCGTTTTGCATCGCAAATTTTTTCTTCCAAATCCGGGTCTAAATTATTTGCTTGTAGTTTAATGGCTTCGAATGAATCAACTGATCAACAATGCTTCTAAAATACACCTCATGAGTGTTAAACACTAGGACATAGTTTGTATTTGAAATGGCAAATTAATATACTGCGTAATGTACAACTCTTTGAGTGGATTATATGTATATTTTAGATATTGTGCAACCAAGCAAGCTTGTAGATAAGATTGATATCAAAAAGTGGTCAGAGAACACAGAAATAATATTGACTCTTGACAAATCATAAGTACATTTTGCGACGTTTTATATCAGATAAAGAAGGTTATTGAATACGGAACAGTAATATCAACTAAATATGCACTCGAGAAGTAATATTGCGATTGAAAAACCATTATTACTTTGTTATTTTATTTATTTGCGGCCCGACCATACCGAGAAATTTAAAACTCATCTTTTCAAAAAATCATATCCATAAATGGATAATAGAATGTTCATAGCTAGGCCAGTCAATAAGTAAAATGTATGAAACCCAATTTTTTTACCTATATCTTACTCTTTTCTTTGTTTGTGTTTTGAAAACGTGTAAATATATATTATCACTCGAGATATATGGCGTGTGCTCGTCGATGTTCACGGGGTAAGTAAATTATGAAACATTTATAAAAGTGTTCTAACTAAATACGTCAACAAAATATTGGACTATGAAAATAGGCGAACTTTACTTTGCTGTATTTGGAATTTGTAAATTTGTTCATTTCGCGGCGAGCCATTCGCGCTCCAATGTAAAAAGGTCTATTCATTCAAAAGCAGAGTTTACTTTTAAGAACTAAATGGTGATAATATAATGCGAGATGCCTATATACTGCCATATTGAGTTATCGACGAATCACATATCTCCAAAGTCATCATCCCGCTCCTAGTCCCGCTGTAGTTGGTTTCCCCCCTCACTTTTATGTTCTGGTCCCTCACAGAATAGATCGTATCAGGTTGTTTATTATTAAGAATTAATAAATTGTAAATTTCAAGACCTAAATGTAAATCTGTCTAACTGAATCAACATTAAACTTTGATCACATAATTTATCGTGCTAACGTTTTCCGCGTTTTTGCAATACTTATTGCAATATTGAATCAAGTATAATTAAAAATTTTAACTATTTTCCAATCAAACATTTTTTGTAATTTTGCATTAGTTGGATAGCAACATTTAAGTGATGGTTGTAAATTTTCTCCCGTGAAAGATAAAAGTTATGGCGTTCATTGAAGAGATTAATGGATAAAAAACATCATGTAGTTAAATGCCAGGTTTATGAATAATTTAACCCGTGCAACGGAAGTCAAGGATTTGACAAGTCGTAAATAATTAAAGTGGTAACGTGTTCGTACAAAACAGATAGCTTTGCTGTTGAGGATATCAAACCAATAAGATGAAAAAAGAAACTAAAGAAGTTCATTGATTGAAGTTGAATTATAACAATAATTAGCACAGCTGATGATTAATTTGAATCAATTTGATGACTAGGTCTTTGCGGCTTCATTTCGCAAATAGATTAGAATCTTGATCGAATATCAATTTGTTTGATTGAAATGAAGCATTCTCAATTGCTAAAAATAAATTGCCTACTTTGTTTCCTTACCTTTATAAAATAATCAAATTTATCTTGATCTTGAAATCACTTGTAGTCAGTTAATAATTTCTTGTATTGGCTATTTTAAGGGATTATCCTATACCCTAAAATTTATTCAGAATCTTAACGACGTAAATAAAGAAGCCGTGTACACAAATTGCGACTCGCGACCCGTGTATTGGACGGACTTACTGTCGATTTTGCCCGATCAAAGAAAATAAGAAGAAGAAAAACAATGTGGGAATCTTAACGACGTAAGTGAAGAAAGCGTGGAAACGAATATGCGCCAGCGGCACGGCGTATTGGACGGACGTGCGGTCGAATTCACCCTAGCAGGCCTGGAGATTCGACCTTTCCGCCGGATTCATTTCAATTAATTCTGAAGAACGTGTTACTAATATTTAAGATGTTTCTAAATGAATACCTCCCGAAGTTATTAATTCACCGTCTAGAAAAATAAAATCTGGTGCTCACCGCTAACTTTAGTTGTACAACGTAGGTATTACAATTTTTTAAAGGCGTTGTACATTAACAAAATTATGGCAACATACTGTTTGTATTAATCTAAAATATAAAAAACTCGCATCCCTTGTCAGGCATGGAAATAAAAATAATAATTCAATTACGAATTCACCGAAATAAATTAAAATGTGAGCCTCGGGCAAACCCCCGATAAACGTGGTTATGTCACGTTTTAAGCCATGTTGCGCTCTTTCGTTGAGTCAACGTTTCGGACATCCTTGTAGTGTCCATCATAAGAGCAGATATCACACTGAAAGAAGGAAGAACGCCCGTTGATAGACGCTGAAAGGCTAGTTTAAACTTTGGATAAGAATGTAGAATTTCATTATACAGGGTGTTTAGGACGTACTTGACTTTCTTCAACCAGTGATTACTGGCATTATTTGGAGTAAAAAATGTAAATGAAATTTTGGTCTCCGGTGACATTTTTGATGTTTTTTTCCAACTAAAAATCAGTAGGTATTGGTCAATTAAGGGGTGGGTTGAAGAGTTGGTCGGTTACTCGGCTGAGTAAACATGTAGAAGAAAAAAATATGTATTATAAATTTTGAAGAAAAAAAATAAAAAAAGACGCCGATCACAGCGCCATTTTGGAGCGTTGGGGACAGATTGACAACCACTGCGATCTGTTTAATGTCACCTGGTTTAAAATCTTTTGACTTCCAATCGTTTCAGTTTTTACATGGCAAAATCATGGCGATCACAGCGCCATTGTGGAGCGTTGGGGACAGATTGACAACCACTGCGATCTGTTTAATGTCACCTGGTTTAAAATCTTTTGACTTCCAATCGCTTCAGTTTTTACATGGCAAAATCATGGCGATCACAGCGCCATTGTGGAGCGTTGGGGACAGATTGACAACTACTGCGATCTGATGTCACCTGGTTTCACACTGAAAGAAGGAAGAACGCCCGTTGATAGACGCTGAAAGGCTAGTTGAAACTTTGGATAAGAATGTAGAATTTCATTAGGTATACAGGGTGTTAAGGGACGTACTTGACTTTCTTCAACCAGTGATTACTGGCATTATTTGAAGTAAAAAATGTAAATGAAATTTTGGTCTCCGGTGACATTTTTGATCTTTTTTCCAACTAAAAATCAGTAGGTATTGGTCAATTAAGGGGTGGGTTGAAGAGTTGGTCGGTTACTCGGCTGAGTAAACATGTAGAAGAAAAAAATATGTATTATAAATTTTTAAGAAAAAAAAAATAAAAAAAGACGCCGATCACAGCGCCATTTTGGAGCGTTGGGGACAGATTGACAACCACTGCGATCTGTTTAATGTCACCTGGTTTAAAATCTTTTGACTTCCAATCGCTTCGGTTTTTACATGGCAAAATCATGGCGATCACAGCGCCATTGTGGAGCGTTGGGGACAGATTGACAACTACTGCGATCTGATGTCACCTGGTTTAAAATCTTTTGACTACCAATCGCTTCAGTTTTTACGTGGCAAAAAAAAACTTGTCAGTAATGACTAGGAATTTGGAATACATTGTTTTCAATTGATTTAATTTTCACATATCCAGAATAGAAGGTACCTACCTAGGATTAGAGCGTGAGAAAATTTAAGGTGTGTTTTTATGTCGAAAAACGAATTTATTGAATACATTAAAATAGCTTCCAAATTAGAATACACATGGTACTAATATCCATCAGCCGTTTTAAATATATTATACAGATTCACACATAGGAGAAGATGTTGTGTTTACGAGTGGGAATGTTCACAAAGTTATAAATTATACCCGTGTGAACCAACCATTACTACTGCGCTGTACGAACAAGAAAAATATGCCAGGATGTTTGAATGTATGACAACGGCTTCGTGGTTTAATCCATCTATCTATCTATCTATCTATATAAATAAAAACGAATCTTCGACATGTATGTACGCGCATAACTTTCGAACGACTGCACCAAATTGGACAATTATTTTTTTTGTATGTGTTGTTATTGCCAGGACAAGGTTTGAATAAAAGAAGCGGTGAGTTGTGGCATAATGAAATTTGTATAAAAAATTGTATTACGCGAGCTGCTTGAAAACTGAATGTACTGGGACTGAATGCATGAAATGCGGGAGTGGGAGGGGGGACGGAAACTCGGGAGGGGGGAAGGGAACTTGAGAGGGGGGTTTGCGGGTGGGGGAAGCAGGAGAGGGGAGTGAGGAGAGGGAAGTCGGAGTGGGAACGCGTGAGGGGAAGGGGATGCGGGAGATGAAGGGGAGGCGGAAGTGGAATGGAACGAATGGGAAAGGACACGCAGGGAGAAACAATTTATTTATTAAATGGCATAGCAACGCACGCCGGGAACCAGCTAATTATTAATATGAATTGAAAAAAGCTAACAACAACCAGCATAATGTTATATTTTACTTTTCATTGAGTGATATCCCGCTTAATCGGAAATCGACTTATACGTTTCATTACAATAACCGGCGGCATATCTATAAAAAATAATTTAGAGACAAATTTGAGAGATAATCTGAAATCGTGGGATTTCGAACGGTAAAATCTACGCTTAATAGAATTAAAAAATATGTTTTAAATGTGTGTATAATATGCATTACATGAGTAAATAAAAATTATTTAAAAAAAAACAAAAGAAAACCAAACATTGATATTAGGGGGGGGGGGGGGAAATGTTTTACCTTTTTTAAAGCATTGCTGTCGGTTATTGTGATCAATTCTTTCTGCTGTTTTTTAATTATTATTTATTTATTCATATACGGGATCAACTAACTTCCCAAAAACACTTAATCGCCGCTTATTAGAATCACGTTAAGTACATGATTATAATAACCGGTGGCAGTACTGTATTTGTAAGAAAATTTAAATCAAAACACGCACATACAAATAAAATATACCTAATAATTACGCATCGCATATAATAATAATAAAGCAAATTATGATGAATGGAACTAATCTAAGTTATCCGCCATGTTTGTCTGTCGGTAATGAAGGAGGAAAACCGTTTCTGGTGCATTTAAATGTGACAAAGAAGTGATGGATGTGGATGCAGTCAAGGTCACCCGTGTCTGTGATTCATCAAAAAGCATCATCCAGATCTCATACTTCATTTTATAATGTCATTCATATATCGTATGAAGATACCTGCATTAGTTTTGATGAGTTTTATTGGTTTTCTGTAATGGTAGTTACTGCCTCTTGTGTGCGCCCGCGGCTCGCCGCTCGTTCAGATAAAATATAAACTAGGCTATAGAAAAAACATAAACTTCGTCACAGCGCATTCGTTATTTAATTTAGCAAATATAAAAATTTATTATAATGACTATATTTTTAATGGATTATTGACACTTGTTAGGAACTTAAAAAAAAGTTAATGCACGCAAACGGTTAACTTGCAAGGTGATAAAAATAATTATAGATGTATCTGACTGGTCAGTGGATGAGTTGACGTCGCATCTGAGTCCCGGTTGGTTCAATTCCTCGGGTGCCTAAGTTCTCCAATATAACACAAACAACATGTTCCGCTTTCTGTGTTAATGGTAAGAGTTTTTCAAAATATTGTTACCGAAAGTTATCGATACAATCCTTATCGATTGACCGTATATATTTTGGTATTTTTTTTCACATGAGCTCCACACAGGAGGCCCTGAGAAAAATGATTTCCTACAGGGCCTGTCATCTTTAGGAATGCTGTATGGAGGGTTTTTTTAAGTATGGTATGTTTACTTCATTATGTGAAATAATAAAAATAAATTACATATTTGCACAAGCCGATTATCAATCTTCGACCTCTGGTTTGAGAGTAAAGGAACTTATCACTCTGACTCCAATAACATTAGCGTGATAATTGATCATTATTTTGAATATTAGCTTTTTAGAATTATGAAATTCCGAAAAAAACGAGTGTGCTTTAGACCACACGACTGAAGTAAAACTTCACTAACTTATATCTCAATCTTATCCTTACCCTCCTTATCCTTATCGTTATCCTTATCCTTATCACTCCCCAAGTTAACGTGCGTAAAGGCCCGACCGTTCGCCTCGCCCGATCACGTTCGCATCGATCACCGTTCGCATCACACTTTTTCGTAACGCATTCACCAGCTTACCTCCCAAGTCGATTTAAAGTCATGTTTATGTCATATTTTCCAAATCGTGGGAGTCTATAAATAAAATTTTATTATTCTCGTCATAAAGAATATGCACACATCCGCTCCTTTCATAGCGAGGGTCAGACCCCGCCGATCCGGGCCTGCGTTCTCACAGTGTACCCACACCTTTGACCTTTTGCCCCCCGTGTAATCCCAGTCGGGTAGGTACCTCTCATTGTTCGCCTCAATCCGGTTCTAAACGATCTTTTGTCCCGGAGACGGGGGTCAAGGCCTACCGTGCTAGAGTTGAAGCCACAAACACACATAGACAACCTGGGAATACAATACAATACTTAGTACTGAGGCACTTATACCGCAGACGCACACCACACGTACATACTAAATACGCCACACGATGACAGAATGCAGTGGTACTTAGTTATCCTGCCATTCTTGAATGTACCGTGGATCCAAAAAAGATGCCAGGAGAGAAGAGGTCACGTCGTGTACAGGTTACCGATTCCGGAAAGATAAAAACAAAATAATAATTGAATCGAAGAAATGTCGATAAGTAAGCGACACTCTTTCAATGATTTGTTGTGTAAGAGAGTTCAAAATAAACTTTGCGTTGAATACGTTAATCTAAACATTCGACTTGTTAACTAAGCCACCATTTTAACACCGCAATAATAAAATCTTACAGATGTTGCCAGCATGCTAAAAAATTGACAGTTATTATAAAATTTTTGAAGTCCCGGCAATACATGGATTATGTATACATCGTTTTTGATAAATGCGCGTCTATGGTTAAGCTGCAAAAAAACAATCTCGATGGTCTCACGATTAGTTCGCAAAATCATGGGCGCCGCTAGGGGGATTGCAGGGGGGAGGTAGGCGGGGGCAACTGCCCCCCTCCCTCTAGACCTAGACAAATTGGTGAATAAAAAAAAATTAAAAGAAAAAAAGACGATTGTAATTAGAGCCAAAATTACAAATCTGTTATTTTTTATAAAAAATGTCACAAGTTTAGCGCCAGATACAGACGTAAAGCATCGCCTCGGTCAGGGTCAGACTTCCGCCTAAACCCTGGCCTAGGGCCCCTACCTTGGGGAGCGGGAGGGGGGATGGCGGACTTAACTGGCAGTGGCATGAACTCGTGACGGCTGAGTGGGAATCCGACGCCGTTGGCCAGTCGGCTACCAGCCGGTTGAGCCGATATGGTTCAAGTTTTTAACAATTATGAAAATATTCCCGATTTAAGAACATACTAAAACATTTTCATCTAAATATTGTTTGGATACTGACTCTCCAAAAAATTAAAATCGAAAGCATTTATTGGTTTCTGCTTCGACCTCAACCTGCAGAAATTTTCGAAATTTTTATATTAGCACAGAAGCTGACGACTCACGCCCCTGTTTCAAACGATTATCAAAACAAAGACAATGGAATGGGAATGTTTGATGTCAGTGTCTTGAGACGAATGGTCACAGCACAGATTGCACAGATACTCATAAAGATATTGGTCTAGTTTTAATAATTTTCATACAGTTGTTACGCAGGTGTTCCAGGTTCTATGTATGGAGGAACACTTCTAGATGGCTGAGGACAAATCAAAGAAGAAGATAATTCAGAAGATATTAAACTAATTAGACTTGATTAAGATATCTCCATTCTCGCAACATCTGTACCATATCGTAGGTGAGAATTATTGTTTGTCACTAGAGAACACAATTTGACGACAAGCAGAAAATCGTCGAATGATGAACTGTTGAGTAGATGTTGTCATTTGTCATGCTATGCTGGTGTATAATATTATGCAATCAGCAGGATGGGTCGTACCTACAGTTACCACAGTACCAACACTTCAATATTAATGCATCATCATGAGGACGCATATCTGATTCACGTGTACAGCATAGAATATTCACAGTAAAAAGGGCGAAAGTGGTAATTTGACGAGCAATTATAAGGCGTTTTACGGGAGGTGCTTTTCTTCTCATGAGCTGAAAATTATGCAATTTGAATGATGTGGATACAATTTAATGTATGCAAAGAGGTCACGACTTTATTGTCTTTGACAGAAGCGGTCTAAACAAAGCTTGCAGGGAAGTCATCATGCTTTCTCGTATTATCTGAAAAATTACTATTTAAAAAACCAATTCATCGCCGCCCAACGAAAATTCTATAATTATTGGTCGTCAGGAAAGTTTGACTTCCGTAAGGATTACGATTTAATCGACAATGGGAGTTTCTGAGACAAATTATTTCGGTACCTACTTAGGAAATAGATTTAGAAAATTGGGTAAATTCCAAAGATATTGAAATATAAGTAGATGTGCTATCTGCTGTTTTTACTATGTGGGTCTGCGCTCCCGGGTGTCGCCGATATTGTTTACCAATTAACAAATAAACCAAAAGAACAAATAATTAACGAATAAACCAAACGAACGTTAAACTAAATGAACGAATTCTTTCCTTATTCAAAATATATTGTTAACCAATATTAATGCACATTTTCAAAAAATCAACGAAATGAACAAATTCTTTTTGTATGAAAACTACGCTAATTAGCGCGTAGTCCGGCGACAGTTGCGCGGACACCATAGCATATCTCTTCTGTATTTGAATATCTTTGGGTAAATTCTAACCTCAATATTATGATATTGCATTTTGAACACATAAGGCTTCTTATAGTGATCTCTAATTTTCTTCATACGATTGTGATGAGATCGTAGAATTAACTAAACAATGCAGAAAACAAATAGCAATTTGACAAGGCATTCCGTGTTCAAGATAAATATTACTTTATTAGCGATGAATATGTGTTTATACTCATTTCACGGTGAGGAAAAAACACCGTTTTCAGCGGCAAACACATTTCATGTAAACATTGTATAAACCAACTATTGACATAGGGAGGTAATTGTGTAGTTGATTCATCGCATTGGAAACAATGGTAATAATACTAATTTCCAATATTAATTTTTGAAACAATATTCTTTATAAAATCTTAGGAATTGAAGATGTATAAAACAGGATTCATATTTCGGCCAAATTGTCCAATAATCATGTCACAACATTTCTCACACGCATGCAAAGTTGAACTTCTCGTTTTACACACTCGGTAACTAATATATCATAAGAGAAAAGGCAAAAGAAACGGATAATTAAAAAATATGCTGGTTTGGGGTGGGTAACAGTCACTGGAGAGATAATCCATTGTCTGTGTTTCTAAAGTATGGTCATTTTTATTCTACTTCGCGTGAAATTGACCAAACATTTTCAAACACCGAAATTCTTTCACGGACAGAAATTTAATTCAACTTCATTGAACTGTCTCGGGCCTACGAATCGATTGATCTCACGTAAATTGAAGACAATAAGTTTCTTCAACTTATTATTTATGAATCACTTATTCTATAGCTCGTAAATCTCATTTTTTCGTCATTGAATAAGATAATATCAACAACTGGCAATGAAACAGATAAATACAGAGAAAATAAAAATGCTAACGGTTGCAGCTGGAACTCCAACTCAGATCCTCCTAATTGAGGATAATGTTGGCAATTAATTGAAAATGATAAAAATGAGCGAATCTAATAAGGTCCCAGTAGTTCTACCGATAGAGATTCTATCGCCAGTACCGGTAAGACCGGAGATCTGGGTTCGAGTTCCAGTTTTGGCCGTTACTTATTTATTTTCAATGACTTATATCTGTTTCATATATTTATTCATGAGCCTTGTTTACAGTATCTTTTTTAATGATTATAGAATAAGTTTCATTCAAATCAGTTCATATACACTTATATCGCCTTTTAAGCGGCGAAAGCTGTCAAGAACCGGCAAACATGGACAAATTTCATATATTTTGTTATTAGTTTTTGGGGTATTATGCCGTGTTACATGCCGATGCACACATCTGCCCTGATGATGGACACTGCAACGCTGTCCGAAACGTTGGCTAAAGAAGGAGGTAGCGTAACACGGCATAATACCCCAAAAACTAATAACAAAATAATTTTTGGCCGTGAAAATCTAAAATCGTAACCAAATTTCATATAGGTTTTTGCAAAGATATTCAAATACAAAAGAGATTTGCTATGATGTCCGCGCGACTGTCGGCGGATTACTAAGTGCCTAATCGGAGTAGTTTGCATACAAAAAGAATTTGTTTATTTCGTTGATTTTTTGAAGGTGTGCATTAGTATTGGTTAACAATATAGTATTAATACGGAAAGAATTCGTTCATTTAGTTTAACGTTCGTTTAGTTTATTCGTTCATTTAGTTTACTCGTTAATTGGAAAGCAATATCGGCGACAACCGAAAGCGCAGTCCCACCTCGTAAAAACTGCGGATAGCACACCTCCAAAGTTTGGGTTTTTGTCTATCGCAGGACTAGCAGAATGCTCGTCGATGAAAAGAAAAGATTTGTTTTAAATTGTTATTATGTAGGTAACTATGAATCTACCACAATAAAAGGCCAATAAGTACCGGTCAGAAAATAAATCTATCTTTACTAGACTATAACTCACAATCGGAAGAACAAGGCTTAAAAAGTTTATATTTCAATTTTATTATCACCAACCTGCATTGTTTTATCAACCATCAACCCGTCGCGGGCGATTAAACCGCCTCCCACACGGCGATAAATTTGAAAAAATAACAATAATGATTATTATTGTATAATTCAACAGACCTCAGACCTTATCTTGGACCCAAGGTCGTACCTCAACGACAATTTAACTCGGTACAGTCTGTCAAGAAAGTCTAGAAATTTTAATAAAATGAAACTAACAAATTTCATTATTGTGGCTACACCGACTTGTTCCAATTTTAGAACAAATTCTCGCGAATACGCATGACGCTTTTTATATTTTTCTTTTGCAAAAAGTGCGTATTATTGTTACATTATTTTTTATTTAATATCCAATAAATAACTCCTCTAATATGTACATAGAACATTTTAAAAATTACATTCTAAACTTTTCAAAAAAAATGCCAGCTTCACATAAGGTCGGACCGACATTTTGTCATTGGTCGTGCCGATACGGCGCAATACAAATTGTTATGCCAATAATATTCGACTGGACATCGTGCTAAAACATCAGTTAAAAGTGTCGTCGTCGACAGTTTTATCAGATCCTACTAATGTGCGCCCATGAATGTGTCGGTCCTGACTAACCTGCCCAAAAGTAATGAGTCAAAATATGAAATTTCCTTACACTATGATGTAGAACCAACTCTTTTATAGGAATTACCACTAATTTATGGAGACTGTTCGACATTGATCTGAAAATTATTCACTTGGAGGGTTTAGGCTCTCGGCTAGCAAGCCGAAGGTCGCGGGTTCCGATCCCGGTGTGCGCAAATACATTTTATTTGATTAAATTTTTTTAAATTAATTTTAAATAATATATGGTATATTTGCGGCACTTTCCAGAGTGTAAGATACCCTCAGCATCGTCCTGGTGTGAAACCAATATTCAGAATTAAAAAGTTGCTTGAAATGGCTTTAGCCGTGTTTGGTGATCAGATATGAACAGCCAGGTATCTCCCCAACTTCCTCTCTCCATCTCCTTTCTCTCCACACTACCGCCTAACAACTTAACCTAATTGTGGATGCCATAGTCTTACTGTCTTCAGACGATAGCAGGGACTCTGATACCTACAATACATGACATCTTTTTTCAGCTCGATTCCCGTATAGAGACCAAAGACTATTGTTTTCGCTTTACGCGATCGCTATTTTCATATCTACAAATTCAATTGGCATTAGAGCAAACAGCACATGAACCATATTGTTTATTGTGGTGCCAACTAAAATCGTAGATATGAAAATAGTGATCGCGTAAAGCGAAAAAATTATCTTCGGTCTCTACACCGGAATCTGACTGAAAAAAGATTCGACTAGACGAATAGACATAAAAAAGTGCGTTTACATTATTTTCTCTTGAAAATCTCGGCATTGCCACTTTAAAGATTGTAGCACCTTCTATTTGTTTCTTGAATTTCTAGACGGACTGTATCTAGCTATTTGGTACCGTAGTCAAACCGCTGTCAAATTTAGTTTTCCGCGTACTGATTTATCATTTTCTTAATGTTTCACCACAATCAATTGTTTCAACATGGAATTCTTACGGCTGGTAATAAACTAGACAAGTTTAAATAATGTTTAAGCCAAGGAGGTACATTATTATTCCATTGGTATACAAATGTTATTGCTTTAGAACGGCCTTCACGTTATATTATAATATAGAACAGATACGATTTGATCTGTATCTGGTTATTTTGTATGAAGTAATGGTACACCTGCACTCTATACTACAAGCAGTAAACACGCTGAAAGCAGTAAACAATGATGTTTACGTATTTCATCAATAAACTGCGAACTGTATGCTCCGGAATGCTGAAATTTTCTCAAAGGAATTTCCAGGCCAACGCTATGCTACCTTCAGCTGACGACCTCCGTAGTCCACCGTAGTCCTTTGACGACCTCCGTAGTCCAGTGGCTAAGACTCTTGATTCACATTCCGGAGGTCGCGGGTTCGAACCCGGCATGCGCAAATAAATTTTATTTGATTAATTTGTGTTATTTCACAATTAATTCATTTAAAATAATATATAGTATATTTGCGGCATGTTCCAGAGTGGAAGATACTATTAGTATCGCCCTGGTGTAAGACCACCATTCAGAATTGAAACGTTGCTTGAAAATGGCTTTAGCCGTGTTTAGTGACCAGATCTGAATAGCCAGGTACTTCCCAACCTTCCTCTTCCCCACCTCCTTCCCCTCCCCACTACCTTCAGCCTCACAACATACCCCAATTGGGGATGCCATAGTCTCACTGGCTCCAGACGGGAGCAGTTGAGATTCTTGTGCGGTATTCACTGTAAAAAAAAAAAAAAAAAAAAAAAGCTTGTAAAGTAAATTCCATTGTAAGAAATGGTGCTTCGAAATATCACATCATTTTTCTTTAAAAAGAACATGGATATTTCGTAATTTTTTAAATATTGAGCAAGAATAGAGGAGTTTTAAAGCTCATAGGATAATTTCCATCTTGAGCTTTAAAATCTTCATTTATTTCTTTCTTCTTCTTTGTGTGCCGTATCAGGTCCCCCCGACGTTGGCGATCACTCTTGAAAATGTCTCTCTGTCTTGCGCTGCCCGTAATAGCTCCTCCACACTTCAAATGCCGGTCCACTCTCGTATATTTCGCAGCCAAGACATTTGTCTCCTACCAGGCCCTCGGCGACCCTCTATCTTGCCTTTCAATATTAAATGGAGGACGTGATACTTCTCCCCTCGAAGTATATGACCCGGATAAAAAATTTTCATTTCGTATCTGGGTCGATTGATTTCTTTATAAAGGAGGAACCATATTTTCTAAACGTAATAACAAAATAGTGGCCTTTCCAACGAAAGTTTCATCGTGAACTATTGAGCGTTGAAATACCAATTTATCTCTTTAAAAGGAAGACTGGTGTCAAAATTTTTATGATAAAATATGGGTATGGGTAACGCCGTCCGGGAACCTTTTATTGGATAACCAACACCCCTGCCCCTGCCATAGGTCACCCCAAGTGTTTCGCTACGTTTGGTGACTTAACATTTGTGGCCGGGTTCATGGAGTGAGGTTTCACCTAATGCGTGGCGGACCGGATCGGGATAGACGGGTTGAGGGAGATCTAATTAGACCTCTCCAGCTGGACGCCTTGCACCGCATTGAGAGGGATGGATTCATACGTCTGTCACTCCTGCACACATTCATTAACATCCAGATTCCTACACACCCCTTATATCTTTTCCTTCCAAGAACTTCCTCTCCTCCTTTTCCCCAAAAAGACTCTCCATACAGCACCCCCAAAGATGACAGGTGAAAGGTGTGAAGCTAATCTAAAAAGCTGTTAAAATATTGTGTAAATCGTATACAGGACATTTGACAGCAATACTGATAAGGCAAGTTAATCTGATTCATTGAAGTCTTGAAAAATTAGTATTTTTATATCAAAATCGAAATAATCGGGTTGAGATATAATCCGAGAATTCCTATCAATGAACGGTTCGAATATTCGCGGTTCAAATGTGATACGATTATTAAATTATTTAATCTGAAGATCGTATCAAAGGTGACGAGGCCGAGTATTTGCGATTCAAAGGTGAACTAATGATTCAAATAAGATACCCGGTGCAAACAAACACACAATGAGATAAGATACGACACTTTTTAATGCGATGTTTTAGCTGAACCAAAGGATACTGACAGAATTTATCAACTGAACCAAAAGATACCGGTCAGTGGTTGAGTTGGCATCACGTTTGGGTCCCACCCAGGTGTCACGTGTTCGATTCCTCGGCTGACTATGTAAGTCCTACGACATAAGCAACATTTTCCACGTTGAAGTAGGAGATTTTTAAATTTATTTATTTATTTATTTAACTTCTCACCATACATTCTTATTTTTATGTTTACATACAAAACAAAATTAACCTAAAAAAAAAGTACACAAACATTTTACACGACAACACGATAACATACGTTTAAACACCATTCATACTAACTACGGTAAGCAATCAATTAGTTACGAGGGGGGCAATTTATATAATTCCCTTCCAGATGATATCAAAAACGAAAAAAGTGTGAGCAAATTCAAAAAAAAATTGTTCATGTTTATTCACAAAAAACAAAGTAGTGATAGTGAATAATATCGTATGGTAATATAATATCATGTAAATGTTAGTATTGCAATCTAATGTAATCTAAGGTTATGAAATGTAAAAACTATGTAATGTTAAAACTATGTAATGTAAAAACAGTACATAATTCAATATTCTAGTTAAGTAAGTGAAATTATTTTCTTTTTTACTGGAATAAAAACATATGAAAAAAAAAAAAAAAAAACCTCACTACGTCTAGGCCTGTGTTGAGGTTAACTTTTATAAATTTGAGTGATTTTACACACAAAATACTAAAATACACTACATTTAAAACACTAAAATATCATAATAAAGTAAGAAATAAAAATATCATATTAGTGACCAGATGGGTAATTTAAGTATGATTTGTAACAATATAGACCATAAATAAATCTTTAATTACTATACCCACCAAGAAACAAAGCTAGTACAAAACATTTAGGGTGACACTCCAATTTTGGCAAATGGAACTCAAATAAAATCTAAATAGATTTTATTTGAGTTAAAAATAAATATTTAAAAAAATAGCTATTATTCAAAAAACAAATATTATTAAAATCAAATCTTAAATAAATCCTTAAATAAATTTTTAAATACTGTCAGATTATTCGTTAGCCGGGAATGTTTGGATAAATCTATTTCAACTTTTTGTTGTTCAAAATATATCTCAATGTTCCGTAGCCCGTGGTTGGAATGAGAATGAACAAGCGAAAAATAATTGACACTGCCATAGAAATTGGCAGAAAAAGCTGTGCAAATTTTATAATGCTAGAGAATGCAGTTCGGGATATTTGTGAACAATTTTAAGAGAATTTTAGACTCATAATAATAACTTTTCTCGAAACTTGGGTTTTTTCGGGTAAGAAAAGTTTTTGAAAAAAAGCAATGATTTTAATATTATTTCGAAGCTCCAAACTTCATAATGGAAATATTTTTTTGAGCTGCAAATATTTTTTTATGATTTACACTAGCTCCACACAGGTGGCGCAGAGGAAAATAATTTCCTCAAGGCCTATGTCATCTTGGGGATGCTGTGTGGAGGGTATTTTAAAGGAAAGTAAGGATATTAAGTTCTGGGAAGGAAAAAGATGTGAAGGGTGGGTAGAAATCTGGGGGTCAGTGGGTCCAAGAGTTATAGGTGAGAGAGTCCTGCTGGAGAGGCCAAATGGTCTCCCTAAACCAGTCTCTCTCCATCCGCCGCGCAGTAAGTGTGCAGACCTCACCGCGTGAACTCGGGCACCCCTGCTAAATCACTAAACGTAGCGAACCACTTGGGGTGACCTAAGCAGAGGTGTTGGTTATCAAACATACCCGCCTACCAAATTGAAAATGAAGCGTTGATCAAGGAAGTCCAGACAGAGATAAATGTAATAAGCACAAATTCCATGAAACTAGAGGTCACTGTTCGGTAATTTTGATAAATCAGAGATTTCTAGATGCTTTATAATATTTACCCTGAAGTTTGAATCGTTGTGCTAATTTTAATGTTGAACGTTGTATTTGACACCACTCAAAATACCTTACAATAAAATTCATAGGTGCTTTGCACGGTGATCAAAAAGTTACTCTTCATAAACACATTCGTACCACAATCTTCGGTAATGTGACGTGTTATTCACAGAAATAATCAATTAAGTACCTACTACCTACAGTGAGTCTGAAATTAAAAAAAAAAACTGGAAAAAGTCTTGTAGATAAAATAAATTTCCCCATAAAAGATTTTTTCGTTTTCTTCCTTAAATCTGTCCTCGGATAATTGAGATTGCTTTTCATAAGAGTGAAGGTAAGTTATATGATGTCAGGACGTGTAAGAGAGACAAAACCTTGCTAAATGGGATATAACTAAAAATTACTAAGTCAGCGGCGATATCTGTTTCTATTCAATTCTTGTGTAGTTATATTATTTTTTCAGTGTACAGAATAAAGAAGAACACAAGATAAGTATCATGTGGGCGTATTTTGCAGGCAGTTTGTTTTCTGCGAGGTAGGTCGGATCGGAATAAACTAGTTTAGGGAGATCTTTTGAACTCTCCAGCCGGACACTCTCGACCGTTCGCCCTGCATCGCAATGGGAGAGATGAATTTGTACGTCCGTCATTCCTGGATACATTGATACTCAATTCAATTTTGGAGGCGGGAATGGGTACCACCGCCCCGTGAACCTTTATTGGATAACCAACACCTCTGTCATAGTGGTTCGCTACGTTTGGTGATTTAGGAGAGGTGCCCGGGTTCATGGGGTGAGGTTTGTCTAGGTCTTGGAGGCGGATAACCAGGACACACTGAACCCCAGATTACTACCCACCCCTTAAACCCTTTTCCTTCCCAGAACTCTCCTCTCCTTCCTTTCCTAAAAAAACCCTCCACCCAGCATCTCCAAAGATGAATAGGCACTGAGGGATTTTTTCCTCAGGGCCTCCCGCGTGGAGCTAATGTAAAAAGAAGTATTTGGTGATCACGAATTTGTACCGTTTCAAGTATGTATTAATAAAGCATCATTATCATGCAGATATTTACTGATTAGCGTATGGAAACGTCATAACTACATCATGTCAGTAATACTGTGCCGTTTTTTCCGTCGCTAGAGCCAGAGGTCGCCCGGGCAACTGCGGGGTCGCGGGTTCAATTTGACACGCCAACTAATTTGTATGCGCTCATCGGGACTCATCCGACTATTCAATTAAGATATTAAATTGCTGACACGATGGTTATGGTGCCGTTCACCAAATATTAACTGATGCTAACAATATTGAAGGGACTAAAATAATTTTTATTCCATAAATACAAGTGGACAATAAATTCTACCATGCCATGATATTAACCCAGACCATTGACGTGTGATATCACCCAGACTAATCTATACTAGTATATATAAATCTCGTGTCACGGTGTTTGTGGTTGCACTCCTCCGAAACGGCTCTACCGATTTTTATGATTTTTTACGTATATTTGGTAGGTATGAGAATAGGTCGTAAAGTATATTTCATACCGCTAGATGATTATATCCAGATTTTTTTTTCCATTTTTTTGAAAATTTTGGTGGCATCTAAAAATACCTTTAACCCCAAATTTTCACCCTCCTACCCCCACCCTCCCATTTTTTAATCGCGATTTTAGTATTTTTGTATGAACAAATTTAACTGTCGTTCATATTTCAAACACGAAATTATTTATGTTATTGAATGACAGATGGCGCTACGTCTGCTTCATCGAACTTTCATCCACACATAGAAATAATTTATATGGCATAACAAAATTTTCCGGGTCAACTAGTCTTATTATATAAACTTAATAGTTTTCCAGATTTGCTATGTAATTATTACACCATGTTTTTTGATGGTTTAAATATTATTTCGAAGCTCAAAAGTGGTAGGTATGTAAAATATATTTTGAGCTGCAAATGTTTTTTTTACAATAGCGCCACACAGGAGGCCCTGAGGAAAATCCATTTCCTAAGGGCCTGGGTTATCTTTGGAGACGCTGTGGGGAGGGTCTTTTTAGGGAGAGGAAGGACACGAAGTTCTGGGAAGAAAAAGGTTTGAGTGATGGATAGGATCTGGGGTTCAATGTATCCAGGAGTGAGAGACGGATGAATCCATCCCTCCTACTGCGGTTGATTTTGAAAGTCCGGCTGGAGACATGGGTGTCTACTCTCAGACTCTCAGTATCGACCTGGTGAAAAACCACCATTCAGAATCGAGAAGCTGGGCGTTGCGTGAAATGGCTTTAGTCGTGTTTGCAGTCTAGTCCACTTACTCGCCTTCTTTTTTCAAAACTCTATCCCCTCCTCGCTTCACACAGCCGCACAGCATTTCCTTTGGGACTTTTAGGAGGTATTTACACAAAAAGCACTAAAAATATTAAATTAATTTAATCATAAGAAGGACAAACTTTTTTACTGTTTCCAACAAACCTGACAAATTTTGGAAGAATTACTCCTAGTAGGTACCTACCATAATTTTAAGAGTAAAATGATACGTCTACTTGTGTTTACTTTAAATAACAGGTTGATGTGACGTACGTGTAAAGTCCACTATCAATTATTTATACAATAGTGTGACAGATACGTTCTTTTTTATGGGGGTAATTTGGGTCACCTTGATCATTTATTGATACCATAATCGAATTAATATATCTATCTTTTATTACCAAGTAAGATATTTCGGACGAAGGCACTAAGCACAATATTTTTTACGTAAACTCAGAATTCCCGTTGAAAACATAAATTATAATTAATTAATGAAAGAATTAAATTTATTAAGACTCAGATCGAAGAATTGTAAATGGTAGAATAGATAGTCCTGATTTAACTACGCTCATTGAATTTCATATTCCCACGAGAACCACTCGTTCTAAAATCCTTTTTAAATGCAACAATAATATTCGTATACCCAGTCCGATTATAATCGGACTGGGTGTATGAATCACTCGCTTGTACCTAGGTTGCATGAAGTTACTAATAGATATGCAGATGTGGTAGATCTATTTAACTGCACGGAAGGAAGGTACAAGAAGGCTATGCCGTCACATTTTTTTAATCAATATTAATTTTACCGTCACATATTTTTAATAAATAACAATTTTATTTGTATTGTAGATTTTTGCATGTAAATGTATCTCTGGTGTCACTTCCCAATGAACACCACAAAAATTAACTGTTATACATATATACACTTTTTTATTATTACTAATATTTTTCATATGATTTTGTGTGTAATTAGTGTTAATGGCATACTTGTTAATGCCGTTTGTATTAAATAAATAATAAATAACTTGTCAACAATTAATTATTCTACGGTCACCACTGTATATGAATATCTTTGTACCCTTTAATGATCTTCACAGAATCGTGATTTTACGACCTTTTGCATGTAGGTAGCTACCTCTTGTTTAATACAAGTGTAAGTACAGACTTCATCAAATATAAGTCTGATGTCGAAGTCTAATATATGTACAGTTCTACAAGTATTATAGCAGAGCCTGCTCAGAGGAATTGAAGTGATCCTCTATGAACCAGCCAGAAAGGACTACAGCAAAACAACCATCAAAAATTGATGTAGGCAGTTTGGGAACGAGGCGGGTATTTTAATAAATAATCTTTTTTTAGCTTACTTACTAATAATAATCGGATAATTTGTAGAGGGCCGTTTTTGTGAAAGACGATGATTGCATTAAGTACGCTAAAAACTACATTGGTGAACTAACATTTTTCACTATAATGACACATGAGAGAATTCAAATGGTGTAATTGAGAACCTTTGATTATATAAATGTCTAGATATTGCGCTCGAGTGACGAAGCGCCAAAAAAAAATATCTACCAAATGTTGGCAGATAAGCTCGGCCTGTCCGCTCAGTGGCGACACTATCGTTGTACGGTAGAAGTGGGTTGATTCACTCATTTTACGGAATCAATTCCGGACCCATATTCGACTGAGTGGACTCGATTCACTGGACTCGCTCCTTTGATTCCGGCGATTCCACCGGACTCACCGAATCAAACTCATTGTGGCGCTCCGCCGGAGTCGTTGAATCGGCTGGAATCAAACTCAGTTTGGCTCTTGCTGATTCAATGCCAGAGTTGATTCCGCCGGACTCGCCGAACCAAACTCATTGTGGCGCTCCGCCGGAGTCGTTGAATCGGCCGGAACGAAACTCAATTTGACTCCTGCTGATTCAATGCCGAGAGTTGATTCCGCTGAACTCGCCGTACTCGGTGGAATCGTGGAACGTTACGGAGTTAAGGAATCATGTGTTTAAGTAGCCGGGCGTGTGTACATTAACATGCTATTGTTTATTGCGAGCGAGAAGTCTTATCTTTATATAGCTAATAATAATGTGTTTGACATGAGTGATATCTTTGTCGGCTTTATGAGAACCGTGTAAGATATTTACGATAAATTTGAAACTTACGAACAGTGGAGTCCTTGTATAGCAGTGAGCCATGGAGCCGGCAGAGGAAGGATGAAAGTAAACTGAATGCTGTTGAAATGAGATCCCTGAGGCGTATATGTGGTGAAACTATGTATGATCGTGAGAGAAATGTGGAGATCCGCAAATAATGTAAGGCTGATGTAAGCATAATGAGTAAGATTAAGAAGGGGACCCTCAGATGGTTTGGGCAAGTAGAGCGAATGAACGAAGAAAGTAGTGTAAGGAGAATATATGGCAAAATGTGAATGGTGGAAGATGTTGGGGACGCCCGGGGAAGACATGGCAAGATCAAGTGAATCAGATACTTGAGTCGGGCCATGTCAAAAGTCAGAATAAAAGAAGAGTATGTTTGAGACGATGTATGAATGTGAGTGAGGCAAGGAGTGTGTGCCAAGATCGAGTTGTTTGGCGGTCATTCCTCTCAGGAATGAGAAGAACCCCTGCGGAGAAACGGCGTGATGGTTAGTTAGATATTTTACGTTCTTCATAAAACTAGTAATTCACCAGAGTATCACCGGCGCGAACTTGCGGGAAGGCAAATTTGCTCCGTGATGACCGACAAAAGGTAAAAAGCAGTGCTCCTTGCTATCTTTTGACTAAGATATAATGCTATTTCTTTTCGAAAAATGTTTTCACGCTGCCATCGCGCCCCGCTAGAGCAATACAACGCCGCCCCGCTTGCGCCACACACCTCATCCCGTGAATGAGTCCTGTATTCTCACTCTGTCACTCGTTCCCGAGTGATAGAGTGACAAATCCCCGCCCGGCCTGCGCCGCGCACCTCCTCCCGTAAATGATTCCTGCCGCCCGGCCCGCGTCGCACACCTCCTTCCGCGTCAACCTCGCCCGAGTGCGAGCGACTCCGGAACTGATTCATAACATTTTGCGGACTCGGAACGAATCAAACGCATTCGGACTCGGAATCTTTGGATTCGTTCCGGCCGGAACGACACACTTCTATTGTACGGTGAACACGTGTTGTGTGACATTTGAAAATGACGATTTGCGCTATATCAGTGTGCAGGAATTACATAGGACGATTGAAAACAACAAAAAATGTTACCTATCATCGGTTAGTTACCTTTAAATAACCATTTAGTTAAAGAAACAATTTAGTTTTAATAGTGTAATTTGGTCTTAGGACAACGCCATGTTTACAGGGTTGCCTGTTCTTCAAATTAAACTTTCCCGAGAATTATTTCGAAGTAAAAACCGATCATATTTACGGTCTTCTGCATCAACTTAATTTGATAAGATTGGTCGTGGAAAAATATTTGGCCTTAAGATATCACTATAAGACAAAATTGAATTATATTAACCGGGTTGTAAAATCTATACGAAACTGTTTAAAAAACAAATTCAAAGGGAAGGTCATTAAGAATAAATAATAACTATCGATAGCTTTATTTATAAAAAGTTGCATTGTCTTTTTTAGTGTGACATGTTAATGTGA
Source organism: Limnephilus marmoratus (assembly GCA_917880885.1). Taxonomy (NCBI): domain Eukaryota; kingdom Metazoa; phylum Arthropoda; class Insecta; order Trichoptera; family Limnephilidae; genus Limnephilus; species Limnephilus marmoratus. The sequence continues at coordinate 20,046,356 of OU862919.1, read as the reverse complement.
CCCGGCGATGTAGGTACTGTGTACTGATTGGTGGACATCAGTTCTGCATCGAATACAGAGGTTTGCAACCATGTTTCAGTTAGACTTGTTATAACTTCAGTATTTTGTGAAATAACATTGTTCGAAAATTCACCTATTTTCGTATTTAAACCACGAACATTTTGGTATTTTAAAGATAGTTTTGCCATTTTTAGGTAGGTATAGATTTACCTGGATGTGGGCCACCTTTATTTAATGATGATAAAAATTTAAATTTAGACACAGCGATACCTGCCGGCCAGTTGGCAGCGTCTAGGAATCTATCTTTCTTATTTTCCGTATTTCTTATTTATTTGTTAAAAATAATCAAATAAAAATAAATCTCTTTTAACAATGCTTTTCTTTTCATTTATATCATTATATGTAGAAAATTATCTTACTTAAATGAATTCAAAATTAAACATATCATAGGTCCCGCAAAATCGAAACATATTTTTTACCCACTTTTATGGGAAATACTCGGGAGCTGGTATCACTCGACACGCCTACAGTGACGTTAAGCGCTTCGTCAACAATATAAGTTACGCATACTTGTGTGCGTGTCACACACACAAGTGTTTCAAATCTGGCCTGTTCTTTTTGCCGGAATTACAGCGCAACACTCTATCTAGACATTTATATAATCAAAGTTGAGAACATATATAAATTGACACATATATAATATATTGCAATACTTCCTCCTAATAATTTCTAGTTATTTGATAAATATAGAATTATGCGTCCCATACTATGAAACCACAACATACGTTCCTTATTGCTGTAATGCTGCAGGTCTTTCAATGGTGAGACACACAAAATACATGTGGCTGTTTCCTCCTAAGTCCTACTTTTTGCGACTGGAATTGCGTTTCACTTTCTTTATTCGTGTGAGGTAGATGTATGATAATGATGATATGTATCCTTTGGGGGGGTGCAGACACACGTTCACAATTTGTCTCATTTTCCACCGTTGTTATTTAGTGTGTAAGAAAGAGCTGCAGCATTATATGTTTAAGAACAAAAGCAAAACCACGAGCGCATTGACATTTAAAGTTTTTAATTTTCGGAATTCTCTCACAGATCAATATTATCCTTGTAACGATATTCCATACTTTAAAAATTTTCGTAACGGCAAGAATTATTGGTAGAGGTTTACGGAGACGTCACGGTACGGTATGTGAGAGAGATGTAAGAAAATGACGATTTTTTTTCCTTTGTAGGAAACAGACCTACTTGTATCTATTGTGTATTTCATCTTATAACAGAGTTGTAGCATTATTGTGATAAGGAACGTATGTTTATTGACTTGTTTTATGCCGTCACGGTTCCGTTACCGTAAATCGTCACGGTAATTATAAAAGCGTTCATAAAATTTGAACGCGTCTACGGAACAATAACTAATCCCAACGAGAGATCGTACGCCATCTTTCTAGTATCTTCTGTCATTTTCGTTTTCAAACAAGACGCGTGAAAAGAACGCGTGACAACGTCGATGACGTCCGTACGACCTCTAAATGGGGCTAGTTTATTTCTGCCAACAAACATATTTGGTAGATTTTTTTTTTACATGAATTCCACACAGAAGACCCTGAGGAAAATAATTTCCCTCATGGCCTATGTCAACTTTGGGGGATGCTGTGTGGAGGGTTTTTTTTAAGGAAAGGAAGGAGACGAGAGTTCTGGGAAGGAAAAGGGTTTAAGGGGTGGGTAGGAATCTGGGGTTCAGTGTGTCCTAGTCATCCGCCTCCAAGACCTAGACAAACCTCACCCCATGAACCCGGGCACACCTGCTAAATCACCAAACGTAGCGAACCACTTGGGGTGACCTATGGCAGAGGTGTTGGTTATCCAATAAAGGTTCCCGGGGCGGCGGTACCCATTCCCGCCTCCCAAATTGATTAATGAATAAAATCCAAATAGGAGATTAATAATTAACGTATCTACCTAAATATTTATCTATATATAAATACTTATAATTTAGCCAAATGTAAGTTGTTTAATGAGACCGTACCACGATAATTATTTTATGAATCATCAGGTAATTAATTACCTATCTCTCGCAGATACCTACGAGTACAATGCTATAGGGGATTTGAGTATAATGTTGACCCAGCCATGGCGTTGGCATGACACATCCTAATTGCTTTCTTTAGGTACGAGATAAAGCATTTTATTTATATTACAATGAAAATAAATTAGATCTAAGCGTCGATGACACAGAGCGAGTTTACAAGCTACTATCTGGGAAATTCACTATCTGTTAGTAAACTCGCTACGTGTCATCGTGTTACGAAAAAAGTTGAAATATATTGGTGTACAACTATTTTACGGAGACTAATCGAATATGAATAAGAATGAAGCAATAAGAGCGTTTCTCAGTACTTGTTTAGCATTTTTTTTGCTAATACCGCACAAGAGTCCCAACTGCCCGAAGACATCTCCAACTTGGGTATATTGTGAAATTGACGTCGGAACACAGCGGAAGGGGTTGAGAGTATGAAGGTTGGGAAGTCCAACAACCTAATTACCTGCTTATTTTGATAAACAAACAAACAATACTGATCGTAATTTACTTTTGGGGTATTATGCCATGAAGCGCTGCTTCTTTCTTTAGCCAACGTTTCGGACGGAATTACGCTATCCATCATCAGGACAGACGTATAATTATCACACATCACATCCATGCCCATCACCCATCTGCCCTAATGATGGACACTGTAACGAAACGCTGCTGGCTAAAGAAGGAGGTAGCGTAACATGGCAAAATGTCCCAAAATAAATCACGACAATACTTTGACCGCAAAAATTTAAAATCGTATTAAACAAACAAGATTTTATATCTTATAAAATGTCATAAGTTGTGTTACTGATGGGTTTTTTTTTCTCTAAATCTCATAATAAAGAGTTTTAAAAGCCCAACTTCTTCAGTAAACGAGATTTCTACAAAAAATTCCAAATAAATTAATCATCAACACTTTCCTAACAACGCTGCGCATTTTACTCACGCGGGTTTACCTTATTTCGTTGGGATGGGTCTACGTACTTAGGTATGTAGGTACCTGAGAGATAGGTGACCTCTGAATGCACCTGACCTCACCTGTCAGCCTAGGGTCACATGACTCGCACTGACAAAACACACAAGCACACACACATACACACACACACATTATCCCAACACATCCCCACGTGATTAGCGGAGGCTGCCGAGCGTTGACGGACACACCCGAACGTAACGAAGGTACTATGTTATCCTACCTGCTACTTGCTGATAGAACAATTCGCGTTCCATGTTTAAATTCAAATTGACGTGGAAATCATTCGCCGCCAGAGTTCGTATTGTCTTGTGACAATGCGTCTGTAATATAAATTGTTTCTAACAATAATTTATATGGTACAAGGCAATTAATGCTAATCTATTGTTTGATAAACACATTTTAAGTGCATACATTAATTTCGATTAAATCTTAGATAGTACATTATAATAGTTCCATTTCTATTTATTTAACCGTTTCCTACCCGGTTTCGCTATCACTCAAATCAGGGCGTATCGCGTAAAATCAATGTCCCACAGCGAAGTCTATACTTTCTGGGAACGAATGATTTTTTTATGTTAATTGAATAAGAGTAATTTAATTTTTATCCTAAAAATACTGAAAACTTTTCACTTTTACAGTAGGTAAATACCATCCCGTGGCTATCGAACTCGTTCGTTCAACTTCTAGCCTGGTTTCTAGCTCATCAAGTCTTCGACCAATCTACCACTGTGATTAAAATCAGTAAAAATATTATTTTTATATGATTAACTAGCAGACCCGGCCACACGTTGCTGTGGCTAACGGAACACAACGCCACGCAATTAACGAACCTTTATAACCAACGCCATCTGTTAAATCAAATCCACACCTCCCGTTTGCCAGTCCGCTGCCCGCTGCCGCTTGGCCAGATATTTTATATATTTCAACCAATTTACACAAAACCTTGACAGATTATATAGCTAAAAACCTACCTCATGCATCACTCTATCTATTGGTGAAAACCGCATGAAAATCCATTGCGTAGTTTAAAAGAGCTAAGCGCACAAACAGCGGAAGTGATTCAAGCATTTCTTCTTATAACTGTCTTTTTGACACTAGAATCTAAGGAGAAACCAATTTTTTTTTTTTTTATATTTGAGAATCACAAAATAGTCCCGACTGCTTCCAATCGTCTGGAGTCAGGGAGACTGTGGCAACCCAAATTGTTGAATGTTTTGAGGATGAAGCATATCATTGGAAGGCTGGTTCGGAAGACTACTTCCGATGAAGGAGACTAGATTTTCATTTCGATTTTCACTAATCACCGAAACCGAAACACCGCACAAAAAAAGCTAGCAGAGAAATCGAACCCACGTCACCTGGGTGGCAAGCAGATGCATTTTTTCACTAACATCAGCCACTAACTGGTCAACCATGTGCGTAAGTCTCTCACGCCTCTAATGGGCCGTGTTTTAAACATTACTAACCTTACATTATAAATAACTCCAACATAAGAATGTGGTTAACATACTGATTTACAAACCATTGTCGCATTGTTCTCGATGCATATTTAGAAGAAATAATGTATAATTATTATGACCTATAAGAATTTCGTAAAATATGTTGCATTTGGCATAGTTTGTGCAGGTTACTCAAATTACATAAGTATTAACATACAGGAGATCAAATTTCAATTATACGCAAACTGCCTTATTTTTGCATTAAAATCTATAACGGATGAGTTATTATTTGACCGTTTGTGGGACTTGAACGCTGATTCTACGGTGGAAAAGATAACTTTGATATAATAACGGTATTGTCCTCTCAAGGGCGTGCCGTGACTTAATTTCCGATTCTGACGATTTTTCCGTCATAATATATAAAAGAAATAAAAAAAATAAAAAACGAAAATTAAGAAGAAGACGGTTTGAAAGGGAGGTATGTAAATAAGGATGTAGGAGTGAGCGTAATGTATTTAATAAAACACTCTCTCTTCTCGTTTAAAATAGAGAAAAAATCTTTCGACAAATACGATTTTTTTCATAGCCATGACATGTTAAACAACATAATAATAAGGGGCCATTCATTTATTACGAATTTTACTAGTTTTCGACCCCCTCCCCCCATATTATAAGAAAAAATAAGAATGGGCCGACCCCCCCCCCCTGTTTTATATTCATTATGTAAGAATCTAAATGAAAAAATGAATACACGTTTGGTTTGTTTAAATGTTTATTTTTCAACGAAACAATTTTTAGAAATGTTCATTTGGACCCTGGTCGACCCCCCTCCCCCCCTAAATCGTCTTACGTAATAATTGAATGGCCCCTAACAGAACACAACGTGTTTTTAATAATTTTTGGAGCATACTTGCGATTTTTTTCTATGGAGGGAATTTCGAATAATTTACCGTTTCGGATCTACAAATGTATAGATATAGATGTTATTTTCACAAATAATACCTATTTATTTTTTTTAATTGAATGCCGTGGACGCTAGTAAAAAACTGTTAAAAGGAGCGAATCTAGCTTAGTCCACAATGGAGTGCTGGTACCTACCCCGATGCATGGCAGCGATGCATGGAACTGACAGAGAAAGGATGAAAGAAGACTTAATGCTGTTGAAATGAGATCCGTGAGGCGTATGTGTGGTAAAACCATGTATGATCGTGTGAGAAATGTGGAGATCCGCAAAGAATGCAAGGCTGTAAGCGTAATGAGTAAGATTAAGAATGGTTTGGGAATGTAGAGCGAATGAACGAAGAAAGTAATGTAAGTAGAATATATGACGAAAATTGAATGGTAGAAGAAGTCGCAGACGCCCGACGAAGACATGGCATTATCAAGTGAATCAGATACTTGAGATGGGCCATGTCAAGAGTCAGAAAAATAGAAGAGTATTTATGAGACGATGAATGAATGTGAACGAGGCAAGGAGTGTGTGCCATGACCGAGTTGTTTGGCGGTCCGTCCTCTCCGCATATCCCTGCGGGGAATCGGCCGCGGCGTGATGGTTAGTTAGTTAGGTAATAAGGAACTTAAAAACTTAAAGTATTCAAGAGAAAAATGTTATAAATTGATAGATATTTGGAATTCTGGGGCTTTAAAGTCACAGCACGCCACTGTGCAAAGAAATCGATACTTACTATTTTTTATAATAAGCTTCGTTTGGCTGGTTTATGAGACAGGAGCTTTAGGTTCGATTCCAATCGAGGAAAGATAAGAAAGGTTTTTTAACTTTATGTCATGAATGTTCAAGCTTAATAAAATTATTCCCTGTTGTCTAAATAATATCCCTTTTCATATTACTTTATTTAGAGACTGTGGCATTTTCGTAAGTTCGTGGACCTCAGCTACCGATATGAAAATAACCAGGAAAATGCAAGCTAGTAATTAAAGCCTGAAATTTTACACCTGTTCTCTTTATCTCTCCACACACTGTCTTCCTTTATATTAATTAGTTGAGATTCAGAACCGTTCTCAACCCAGACAAAATTTCCAAGATATTACATGGATATAGGTACGTTATTTATTTTATTTATTTATGTATAAACAGAAACAAACAGTACATTATATACAGTGGTGAAAACATTTTACAATTATTAAGTATATTTCATGGTGGGTATCTATGATGTGTTTCTTTGTATTGTTTTATTTAATTAAGTAATTACCGGGTGATGTGCGTAGTGTGTATGTGTGTGTGAGTATGTATGTATGTATTTATGTGCTTTGAACAAATTATATTATTGACATGATGCTCTTTTTAAATTTAGGCAGTGAATCGGAGAAAATGTCGATGTTCGAATTTAGACCAATATTATTATTGAACATATGAAGAGCACGATTGATTGGCGGATTACTTGCTGCATTTGTCTTGTAATTATTCGTGTGGAATAACGCTGTATGGCGTGTACGTCTTAAGGGTATGTTAAAATTAACAAGGGAAAGAAGTTCAGTAGTCAATGTTATTATTTAAAATTTTATGTTTCAATGTCAAATCAGCTATTATTACTCGATTGGCTAGTTATTGTTATGGTTACTTTGACCGTGCATAATTTAAGAGAGGGCTCTGCATCTAAAATTTGGTGTAAAAACCCATTGAAATCATTGGTAATGTCGTTTAGAATATAACATAAAGGGATACATTTTTTTTTAAATTTACTGTGCTTTTAAATTAGAAAGTTTTATTCGTAAAGCTTCTGAATTTCTCATAAAATATTATTCACCGTGGTTTAGAGTAGCCTAGAGGTTCGTTAATAGTTTTAGAGTTCAATCCCGGTCGCGGCAATATTTCTCACATGTTTGCCTAATCCGTATAATTTGATATAAAATATTAATGATGTATTAATTTCACGCACATTATTATTCAATCATGTGCCTTAATATAAGATCATTGAGAAATCAATTGATTAAAGTTCCCCCGAGAGTAAATTTTATGCCTTCACCATCCATTTAACAAATATACATAAATAAACTATCTACCAAAAACAATGAACATGTAAAAAAAAAACAAAAAACGGCATTTTACAATTATGTGAATACTTATCACAATATCGACAACTGATTTTTAAACTATTTAATGTGTCATTTTATGTTAAGGTTCTAATGCATGTGTAGGTTTAATATTATATTTATTAATACCACTCAAAGAGTGTTTGTTTGAGAAAAGTGTTTGTTTAAAAATTCTGTTTATTGAAGTACTTTTGGCTGCACAATATTTTTCCTTTTTTCATCTGGTGCGTACACGAATAAATCAGAAGGTTTTCCGACATGTGAGCAGGTCATATACAGTTGTCCGTGTGAGAAGCATAGATTTTCAAAATTTACCCCCTGCTTTTCCCTACCGCTACTATTATATCCTTTGCAATACCTCCCTCTACCCCGCCCTCGTCCACCACCCCTCACATAATGTTCTTTTTTTTGTTGGTGTCCCCTTTCCCTCCCGCGTTCACCTTCCACCTTCCCCCCGCCTTCTTCCCCGCTTTCTTCCCCGCCTTCTTCCCCTCCCGCAAAAAATTTCCTCTCCCCCCTCCCACGTGCCTCTTCCAACTTTCCTTTCTTCTCCCCTCACTAGTCCCCCCTCCTGCGATCATGCACTTTTTCGGTCCCCCATTGCATTGCATTCTTTTGCCCCCGGCTTCGCTCGCATAGTATTAGGGGAGTTCCCACTTCGCCTCCTCCACCTTCCCTATCCCCACTCCAATCCCCCCCTCCCCCTCCCCCATCCCCCCTCCCTCTCTCCCCTCCCTCACCACCACATCCATACAACCATGCAAACTTTCGCCTTTATAATATTAATAGGATTAAACTAATCGTGCCACCTATTGCAATTTTTTAAATAAAAATTTCATAATGCCAGAGCTCTTAGCTATAAGCCCATATGTGATTAATGTGACATAATGTATGAGCTATATTATTGTAAAGTTTCATTAAAATCCATTCGGTAGTTTTTCGTGAAAGGGAAAAAACAAACATCCATACATCCGTACAAACTTTTGACTTTATAATATTAGTAGGATAATAATAATAATATAAAAACATTACTTTGTCATTTGAATTTTACAAAATCACACGTCTTTTTTTTAAAAAAACATTGATTCTATTGACAAATGAGTCACTGCTCAGCTATACATGAATATGGAGTATTTGAACTTTAATTTGAAATTGCATTCGCGAATAGTATCAGATAAGACTGCAGTCAACGAACGATTAAAGGAACGTGTTGATTTGTACAAACTGCTGGCACTAGCCATTGTACACACTGACAATAACTGCAACACTGCACTTAAACAGTAATCTAACTTAAGTCATTATTGTACAATGCGCAATTATATATATAATCTAAGCAATTTATTTCAAAGAGTAAGGGAAAAGTAATTCATATTATGAAACAGATATAATTTTGACAAATGAAAGGCGTGGGGAGCGAAACATTAAACAATTAATCTTTATATGGGTATGTAGATGAATGTTTCTTTGTTTGTCCCGTATGCGTTTCTATACCATTCATACGATTGCCATGAAACTTTGGTGATTTGTTTTGCGCACGCCCGCAAAGGTTTCTATATATATTATATAATGGGGAGCTCTGGCGTTATAAAATTATTTCCTATACCATTCATCCGATTGCGGTGAAACTTTGGTGATTTGTTGTGCGCACCCAGCAAATTTTTCCATGTACAGGGTGTTAAGGGACGTACTTGACTTACTTTAACCAGTGATTCGAGACATTATTGGGAGTAAAAAATGTAAATGAAATTTTGGTCTCCGGTGACTTTTTTTGATGACTGAATTTTCCGGTGAATTTAAACAAAAAAAAATTCTTCCGCATATCGTCACTGGTCACTCAGCCGAGTAACCGACCAACCCCCCCTTCACTCCGCCTGCAACTCTCAACACCTATAATTTTTTTATGTTTTTGTAGAAAAAATAAAATAAAAAACATCAAAAATGTCACCGGAGAGCAAAATTTCATTTACATTTTTTACTCCAAATAATGTCAGGAATCACTGGGTAAAGTAAGTCAAGTACGTCCCTTAACACCCTGTATACTGTGAGCTCTAGAATTATTAAATTTGTATAAAGATTTTACAATCGGTGGCGCGCGAGTTGTTTGAAAAAACGTGTTTCATATAGTTTAGCCGAGGGTGGGAAGGAAAGAGGGAATAAGGGAGGGGGGAGGGGAAGTAAGGAGGAGTTCGCGGGACGGAGGGATACGGGAAGACGGGGAAGGTGGAAAGGGAACGCGGAAGAAAAATGTATGCGGGTGGGAATGGGAAAGGACACGCAAGGAGAAACAATGTCTTTCTTTGGGTGGCTTTTTTAATGTATGCCGGATAATCGCTCGTTTTCTATAAAAATAAACTTAGGTTGAAACAATGGAATTATCGTATTTTATATCTGCCCCGACGAAAGTTTTGTTGTGATGAAAATGTTTATGTAGTTTTAGTACGTTCCACCTTATTCGTTTTCATACAAAATGTGTGAGAAGGGACAAGACAATCATCGATGACATATTGTACTCACAACCTGGGACTACTCGTACTATATATTACTCGAATTACAATATACTGAAAAATTACTTATGCAAGTGATATTTTTCCGTAATGAATAATATTACCAAAACAATATTACTTTTGGTCTCCTATAACTATCTTGTAAAAACATTAAATAATTAAAATGTTAAAGGAACTAAATTGGTTGACCGTGAAACAGATGCTGACCTTGAACACGATGGTATTTATCCACAAAATATTGAACAACACGTTACCAAAATACTTCTCAAATAAAATTGTATACAATAAAGACATTCACAGATATAACACAAGGACTAGTTATAACTATAAAGTTATAACACAAGGATCTTGTGTTATAACTATAAAGTTATAACACAAGGACTAAGAAGTTCCAACTAAAATAGATATTAACCCACATGCCTTCTTAACGTTTTTTCGGGAAAAGATTGAAGCCATTCGTGCCTCCACATCTCACGCCCCTCCACCAATATTTACTATAAATTCTAAAGGAAATTTGTCTTCCTTCAAACTCACGACGCTGGAAGAAGTAAAAAAAATAATTTCAAGTTCGCCAAATAAGCAGTGCAGTCTTGACCCTATACCAACATGGTTACTAAAAAAATGTGTCATTGTCTTAGCCCCGTTCCTAGTTCATCTTTTTAATAAATCTCTGAGCACAGGTGACTTCCCTGAACCTCTAAAGTCTGCTGTAGTTACGCCCATACTAAAAAAATCACAACTTGACCCCGATAACTTGGGTAATTATCGACCCGTTTCAAATTTACCTTTCCTATCAAAAATCCTGGAGAAAATTGCTGCTGCACAAATAACCAGTCATTTGAATTCAAATAAATTATTCACTAATCGTCAATCCGCATATAGAAGGTTTCACTCAACAGAAACCGGAATACTTCGTATGCTGTCAGATATAACTTTGGCCATAGAGTCAGGTAAGTTAGCACTTATCTCACTCTTAGACATGAGTGCAGCGTTTGACACGATTGATCATGACTTTCTCATTAAGAGATTAGAGGAAACATTTGGTTTGAGTTCCGATATTAAAAATTGGCTGGTGTCATATCTATCCAATCGCTTACAAGCCGTTAAAGTTGGAAATAAGCTCTCTAACTTCGCAACACTTTCTTCAGGGGTTCCTCAAGGATCCGTTTTAGGCCCACTTCTTTTCATCCTTTTTACAAATGATGTCGCCAAAATAATCGAGTCATTTGGTCTCCTGTCCCACTGCTACGCTGACGATCAGCAAGTTTATTTTTACTGCTCTCCAAACGAAATCAACAGTCTTAAAATCCGCATAGCTGAATGCCTAGAAGCAATAACTCGTTGGATGTCTTCAAACAGGCTGAAGCTGAACCCATCTAAGACTGAGTTTCTATGGGCGGCCACAAACAAACGCCAACATTTCATAGACAATTCACCTATTTCCATTTCCGGCAACGATATTATTCCGAAGACAACAGTCAAACTTCTTGGCGTTAATTTAGATTCAGACTTTTCGTTAAAAAGTCAAATAAATAGGACAGTAAGCACCGGTTTTTTTCACCTAAGACAACTCAAGTCAGTTCGAAGAAACCTTCCTACAGAGGCGACAAAACTATTAATTAACTCTTACGTAGTCTCGCGGCTTGATTACTGTAACGGCATCTACGCTAGTCTTCCAAAATATCAAATTGACAAACTTCAATCCGTGTTTAATGCAGCGGCAAGGCTCATAACTGGGGTTTCTAAATATTCGCATATTTCAGAACACCTTCGTAACCTTCACTGGCTCAAGTGCCCTGAGAGAATCCAGTACAAATTGTGCTGGATGGTTTTTAAATCAATCAACGAAATGGCCCCACCTTACATCTCCGAATTATGTGTCCCGGAAAATACCGGTCCGAGACAATTAACCCTTAGATCAGCAACTTCATCTGCTAAAGGCAGACTAATAGAACCTAAACGAAAGCCAAATACTATGTTTGGAGATCGTGCTTTCGGAGTATCTGGGCCTAAGGCTTGGAATAGACTCCCTCCGGAATTAAGATGCATAACAAGCCCAACAGAGTTTAGGTCCAAACTAAAAACCTTCCTTTTTGGGCTCTCATACCCGTAATTTAAATATACCTATTTGAGAGTATCATACTTGTATTGCCTATGATATGTCTTAATCACACTTTTCTTACTGAATTAAAATTACTCGATTCATTACACATCAATCTGTTTCTTGACGAATCAAATTTAGAAAGATCAAATCCTTATAGGTACTACTGCACCACCCACCTTTACATGTTGCTTTTACTTTCCAAAATACACTCGTCAAAGAATACATTACATATTAATATTAAAATATTTTTCAGGATTAAATAACATGTGTTCACAAGAATGTCCTCTGCGTGCGAACTCTATCTAAATTTCTTTAAATGGACAATATACAGTGTTAATTTCAGACGACCTCCCAGGTAAGTATGGTCCTGTTTTCATTAAATTTTAGGCAGCATCGCGTTCATTGGTCAAAATATTGTACATATATTTTCGTATCGGTGATTAATGAACCGGTGTATGCAATTTTTAGCCATAAGTTGTTTATAATTGTTTGCCTAGCTTGTAGTTTTTTAGATTTTAGAAATGTATTATAAGTTTGTACAGCGCCCTTGAGGTGATTTTTCACAAAAACGGCGCTATATAAATCATCCAAATATTATTATTATTATTATTAAGGACGTGCAAAGAAATTAGGCTACAAAAAAAGGACAAAGCGAATACGCAGAACAGTCTACTGTACAAGGGAATGAAGTTGTATAACACACTACCAGAAACTTTAAAGTCCACACCAATTGGAAAGTTCAAGATGTATTGTAGGAGCTACATAAAACTTGAATAGTGAATATGAAATATTTTAATCAATTAGAAATTTGTAAATTTAAATGTACAAATTACTAAAATAAAAATTATTATTATTATTATTAAATAGTCCAAACCGCGATGTTAAGTTATCCACGGTCATATCTACAAAACTTACCACAGCGAAATGAGATTATTCAAATTCGCACGTTCAGTTGGAAATAGCCTTTTATGTTGGAAAATTCAACGCACGCGCGCGCATACATAGATTATTATGTTTAACACAGTAGCCATATTTATAGGTTGTAGGCGCCAAGGTAATAAGAACCTAATATTCAATTATCTTGCCAAGTGGTAAATGTTGATGGTAAAGGAGGCTTAAGTTGAAAAACTTCGATTTTTCTGTAAAATGCATCTTAAAAAAACATATTTTCTTTAAATGTGAATACCGCACGAGAGTTCCAACTAATCCACGCTAACTGGAGCCAGTGAGACGAAGGTATTCCCATTTGGAGTATGTTGTGTGAGAGTGAAGGTATGGGGAGGGGAAGGAAATGAGGACGAGGATGGTGGGAAAGTACCTGGTTATTCAGATCTGGTCATCAAACATGGCTAAAGCCATTTCAATTCTGAATGGTGGTCTTACACCAGGGCGTTACTAAGAGTATCTTTCACTCTGAAACGTGCCGCAAATGTACTATATATTATTTTTAATCAATTAATCGTGAAATAACACAAATTAATCTAATAAAATTTATTTGCCCAAACCAGGATTCGATCCCACGACCTTCGGATTGCGAGTCAAGAGCCTTACAAGTACGATAATTTAAGTCAATTACAATAATTCAGATCTGATCACCAATCATGGCTAAAGCCATTTTAAGCAACTTTATTTTTGAATGGTGTTCTTTCACCAAGCCGATACTGAGAGCATCTTCCACTCAGTAATTATCACAACTCTCAAAATTCCCAAGTAGGGATGTATGGATCCCTTGGATTCTTACGTGATACCTACAACGTAAAAAAAAATCAGTCTTTCACCTTTAAAATACCTTATACTTTTGTACAATGAAGTTCCCACTATATTTCTGTAATCCATCCATTTTGAAAATCAAAATCACCTTCAGATTCTTAATTCGAAAAACATATAAGCACTTTTTCTTGAATATTCAATCCTGGAATCAGTCAAAATCATAATAAATAATCTCAGCATATGAAATTTGCTATTCCAAAATGCCTAGTTTGTCAGTCGTTCTCCACCGCGTCATTTCACCACCTTGTCAGATATATTTAGATACGATACCTTGTCGTCGCTCGTTACCTTTGTCGAAACGACTGTGAGACTTGTCTCTTGTCGCCCTTGTCACCGAGCTAGCCCCGCCGGACACAAATCAGCGACATGTCGCTAGACGTTTGTTCGCAACATGATGGATTTACAATATACATAAAACGTTGGTTCGAAGAAATTGCCACCTGGTAAAAATCACTGGCTGTTTTGATTATAACAATCAACATCACTACCTGTGAATTAGCGGGCAAATACAGCCTTTAAGCGAGGTAAGACTGAAGTGAGAAACGAAGCCTTATCGGGCGAGGCGAAATGGTCAGAGGTAGTGAAAGGAAATACAAACATTTTTGTTTATATTTGAAAGGCCTAACATAAACTACTAGCAGTGCGAAATAATATTTTGATGAGTTATTGTATAATTTTTTAGAAGATATTCGGAATAACATTTTTTCTAACTCATTGGTATAATATGTTATAAACAATGCAACTTTTCTTATAATATATTATTCTAACTAACTAACAATCACGCCGTTTCCCCGCAGGGGTAGACAGAGAGAACTGACTGCCAAACAACTCGGTCTTGGCACACACTCTTTGCCTCACTCACATTCGTCACATACATCGTCTCATATATACTCTTCTATTATTCTGACTTTTGACATGGCCCGACTCAAGTATCTGATACACTTGATCGTACCATGTCATCGGGCGTCCCCTACTTCTTCTACCATTCAAATTTGCATCATATATTGTCATGATAAACTAAAATATTAAATTTTACGTCAAATAAGATCGTTAAGGTTCCTCGATTTTTTTCATATAAAACTTAAATTTGGATTTAAAGATAAAATACACAATTAAACAGAATAACAATATTTTTATCAGAAGGTGTAGCAAATATCTAGTACGGATATGTGCTATTTTTAAACGACTTCGAAAAGGAGGAGGTTCTCAATTCGACTCATCAATATGTAGGTACGATTGTTATTTTTGGAGTCGATGTCAACCAAGGTACCCGCGGCCAGGCGTGTTCATTTGACAGCTCCTCTCCCGCCGACACCGACTCCAAAAATAACAACCGTACGTACATATTGATGAGTAGAAAAGGTAAGTTGATTATAAACTTGTAGAAGAATACGAAATTATTTTTTTACTTTTTAGGGCATTTTTTGAAGTCTTTTTTTGTTTTGTTAAAATTTTAGTTTATATATATTTGTGTTTAAAATTTTGATATACAGACCATTAAAGAATTCAAGTTTGTATGATTTTATAGGCAACCTCAGCATGTTTTCATGAACTATTTATAATTATTAAAAAAATTATCTTGAAAATTAAATAAAATATAAAACATTTTAAAAAGAGCATTTTTTATATATATTAGGTCCTTACATATGCAATTGGCGTTTTGCCGTAAAGGCAACTTTGATCTCAAATATCTTCTCTTTGGTTAGGAATTCTAAATTCAAATTTATACAGCTATTTACTCATGTATTTGTTTCGAAAATTATAATTCATTTGTTTTTTCCTTAATTGTTTTTTTTTCTTTGCGTCACTTAGTTTACAAAATGAAAAACTTAAAATATCGCGTTATTTACGAGTACGAGTTCCACCGTGGCACCAGTTGTGTTTTTTTTTATGTCGTTCACTACAGCTTTCTTAAATCTGGCCAGACGATTACGGCAGATATCTATTGTCAGCAACTGCAAACCATGATGGAAAAGCTAGCTGCTAAACAACCGAGGCTGGTTAATCGCTCTAGGCCACTGCTGCTTCATGACAACGCTAGACCACACACTGCACAACAGACGGCTACCAAATTAGAGGAGCTTCAATTTGAATATCTGAGACATCCAATTGCCCCAACAGATTACCATTTTTTTCGAAATTTGGATAACTTCTTGCAAGGGAAAAAATTCAACTTCGATGGGCAGTCCAAACCGCCTTCAAAGATTTTATTGATTCCCGTCCGAATGATTTTTTTAGTAAAGGGATCGATGAACCACCTATGAGATGGCAAAAGTGCATAGATAGCAATAGTACATACTTTGATAAAATAAATATATAATATTAAAAAAAAATCGACTTTATGTTCCTCCCATACAAAACGCCAATTTCATATGTAAGGACCTAATATTACAAATTCAAATCCAACGTAACTCGATTGTTCTTAATTTAAACTCTCGCGCATCAAAATGTTTTTATATTCGTAGCTTTTATTTAAAATTTTACATATCAACATTTTTTTGTAGTAAATAGATAAAAATACATTTAATTTATTCTTTAACCGCCCATCTTTTATAATTTAAAACGCAAAATAAATAAATAAATAAATACACATTCGCCCTATAATAAATACTATAATTTTGATTAAAAAAAATAATTTCATTTCAGTTGGGTATTTTGGCTTCAAATCCAAATTTTAGTTTTGTTTGAAAAGGGTCGCGCAAATAGGCAGTGCTAATTAAATTTATTTTGATGCGTGGCAGTATCGTCTTCTGAAGGCTTTTTAATTATTTGATATTGCAAAAGGAAGTAAAGTATGATTTCTGAAATAATGTTTTTAAAAATAACTACCATTTTTTATTACCATGAGATGTACGATCTTAACAAAACCATCTATATTAATTCTCAACTAATCACGTTATTAGATCTTCCATAATCTATTTTACAGACACCCATTATTCGTCACGTGTAGGGAAATATTTATAAGAAAATACAAAAATGTATGAACTTGTCGATTTTGTACGAATTGAGAAATAGCAAAATGAGGAAAATAAATGGTAAAATGCGGAAAACCGCCAAATTTTATGTACGAAAATAAACAAGAAATATTTATAATTAGGTACACTCGCGTTTATGAACGTTTTACCTTATTAGAACCGGCATTAATCATTTCGTTAAAAATATATATATAGATAAAAACCATTGCATTAATTTGTTTCAGATTATAAAGCTGCGTTGACGACAAAACAAAATTAAAAAGTAAATAGGTTTCGACAATCGCTGTAGCTACGTGTCTACGTGTGTTTTATCGTAGGAATCGCATCCGCGTATCCGCACCTAGAAAGGTAAATAGTAACACACACAGAATGGCTGATTGAGAACGCCTGTTGACACATAACTCAACTGTACAATTTTCCTGTAGACTCGAGGACATTTTACGTGATAAAGACGTATGACCCACTTCCTTATCACGTACTTGCATGCACTAATAAAGTATAAAAGAACCCACACACGCAAAAGCATGTTAGTAAATATATGTTAATAATCAACACAGGTGGCTCACTTACACTTGCAAATGAAATAACAATATTTATTTTCGTATCTGTCGATGGATTGAGGACACTGAACGAACGGTTGATTAGAAGGGTGATTATACAAATTTGAAAGAAAACTGACGCCAATAAGGCTTTTCGATCCCCCGAAGGTCAATTTTTTTTGGATTTCCATTTGGAAAAAAAAATGGGTGCCACTTCAACAAGGGGCCTCCGTTTAGATTTTTACAGTCACAAATCAGACGACTTTTGAAAAGTGATTAAAAGTCGTTAAAAGTTTTGAAAAACAAACTAACCTAACCTAGTTATCACTTTTGTGATGATGAAAAACTAGCCTGAAAACCTAACCTAACCTAGTTAAAAGTATAATAAATAGTAATCAATAAAGCTTTTCGAGTCTCTGAAAGGTCAAGTTTTATTTGGCCATTTGAAAAAAAATATTGACTGCCACTTTGGCGAGAAGTCACTTTTACATTTTTACAAACAGTAACAAATCAGAAGACTTTTGAAAAGTGATTAAAGTCATTAAAAGTTATGAAAAAAACTAACCTAACCTAGTAGGTATATATCACTTTTGTAAAGATGAAAAAACTAGTCTAAAAACCTAACCTAACCTAGTTAAAAGTATAATAAATAGTAGTCAATACGCCTTTTTGAGTGTGTCAAAGGTCAAGTTTTATTTGGATTTACATTTGAAAAAAATATTGGCTGCCACTTTGGCGAGAAGTCACTTTTACATTTTTACAAACAATAACAAATCAGAAGACTTTTGAAAAGTGATTGAAAGTCATTAAAAGTTGTGAAAAACAAACTAACCTAACCTAGTTTAGCCTAGTAAAAAACTATCCTAAAAACCTAACCGAACCAAGTTAACTCAATTATAATAAACAATTTATTTATAAGCGTTAAAAATAAATTAATACATAACAGTAGATCACATGTAATGGTCGACTCCACATTAAATGAATGACATCAAAAATTGATACATTCATATATACGACAACATTATTATTATTATCGGAATTTAATTTCAAATATAGGACTAATAGTAACAACATAGTTAATAAAATAAACGGTTTGAAAGAAAATCGATGACGTCAAAACACAGAAGACCTATCTACAACTCTTATAGTGGTATAATACAGGCCAATGAAAATAATTATAACATGGTCAAGAAACTAAATCAATATTTAAAAACTTTCGACCAATTTCAGTCAAGGCAAGGAGAAATTGACCTCACTTCTGATACAAACATGCGCCTATATAACATTTCTTTCGATTTTATATCTTCAGTGGTTAAGGAGAGAGTCTTTGAACTGGCGTTCACCAAGGTACCATTTAAAGTTAATTTGAAGTCAATCAATATAATGCATTAAATACTATGTAATGACAGCTTAGATTAACACGTATGGTTGGAAATATTCAATTAAATGACTTAGCATAACATAGTTGTAATTATTTTGTAAAATGAAAATGCGGTACGTTTGGACCTGTAGTATTTAGTGTCAATATCCCGTACGAAAAAACCGTTTGGTACCTAGATAAATATGCAATCGTAATTAGCAGGTTTGTTTCAATTCGTAAATAGTTGTACAGAGCTGTCAGAAATAAGCTTGAAAGGTAGTGACTCGATAGTTGATCCCCGACAGTTGGTCCCCCGAGATATTATAATTATTATAAAATAATTAGCTGGTTCCCGTCATGCGTTGCTACGCCATTTAATAAAGAAATTATTTTTCCCTGCGTGTTCTTTAACACTTTCCCATTCGTCTCGTTCCCCTTCCGCCTCCCTTTCCTCTCCCTCGTCCCCTTCCCCTCTCGCGTTTGCACTCCGCCTCCTCCATCTTCCCTCTCCCCACTCCACTCCCACCCCTTCACCCGTCCCTCAAACCCCCCTCCCAAGTTCCATACATTCATTCCCTTTACATTCATTTTTCAAACAGCTCACATGAAACCTATTGCAATTTTTATACAAATTTCATAATGCCAGAGCTCACCAATAGTTTAATACAAACCTTGTCCTGATAATAACTAACACAAAAATAAAAGAATTATCCAATTTGGTGCAGTCGTTTTGGTGCAATAAGGATAATTTTTTGTGCAATATTTACCAACAATTTCAATACTTAAATCGACTAACTAAATAACCATCACGCCGTTTCACCGCAAGGGTAGACAGAGAGGATGGACCGCTAAACAACTCGATCTTGGCACACACTCTTTGCCTCGTTTACATTCATACATCGTCTTATACATGCTCTTCTATTATTCTGACTCATGGATATCTATTCACTTGGTCGTGCCACTTCTTCCTCGGGGTCCCCGACTTCTTCTACCATTCACATTTGCATCATATATTCTCCTTATACTTCTTTCCTCGTTCATTCGCTCTATACATGCCCAAACCATCTGAGCGTCCCTTTCTTAATCTTACTCATTACACTTACATCAGCCTTGCATTCTTTGTGGATCTCATCAAAATAGTAAGTTGGTATGGATGTCAAACAAATTTATTTACAATATCGAATTTGTTCTTACTGGTTTATTCATTTTACAAACAAGTAGTTTTATTCTTGATGAATTTGTATGAAAATAGGTTTTACAATTTTTATTCAGCGGTACATCCTCTCTGCAAACCTCTTCGGAGACACTTAGTTGTATTTTGTGTAAGTAAGTATACCTATTTTTTCTAACATTCAAACAAATTTTATGTTATGAAATCTTTGGAATTTTATGAAACTCCTTTCTTTTTCGCAAAAAAGGCGCTGAATTATAAGGTGTTTATAATAGAGTGAGAGGACCAAGAACGCCTATCGCCCACCAAATCACATAAAATCGCCCCCCAAAGCACTTTCAGCTCTTGATCGCCCCACAAGCCCCTTAAATTGCTCTCCGGTGGGCGATATTATCCACGTTGGGAATCACTGTTTTAAACGGTCGGAAGAAAATGCCAGTCCACTTTTAAAATAGTACGGTTTATACGATAATGTATTTTTGATATCTGCAACTCCTAACAACTTGGGTATTTATTTTTAAAGTTTTTTCACGTACAAAGACCCCAAATTAAGTGCAAAGTGGCCACATAGTTTTGCCTAAGATGATGTCACGTAGTTGTCGATTCCATTGGCGATAGTGTTCCGGGCGGATTCTTCGACCGAACCGGAGAGTTTCGATCTATCGTCTTCAGTGTACGAAAGCATACAACCAATTAAAATTGTACACACTTATATCATGAATCAACATTTGTCGTACTATTTTAATATCTACATTTTTTCTAAAATATTTTTCTTTGGAATAGAGAACTCCAGTCCATTTTATAATATTCAGAATCAGCGTTTATTGGTATATATAAACAATTTTTTTTAAAGCATCATATTTTTCACTGGAGTTCCTTATTACGAATTCAAGCCAATATCACAATCAGTTTGGGCTCGATCCCAAAACGCCGTCGTTGTAATCACGATTACCTTTGTTTTCTGGCGACGTTAATTCGCCTTGGTGACTTGTGACTGTTGATCGTTGAACGCTGACGACCTAATGGCACTAATAATAGTCATAATAATGACAGACACTCCTCACGTGACCCTGCCCGCAGTGAAACACCGGGGAAAACACGATCACCTGTCGTTTGTTTTGCATGAAAACAAAAGATAACGGATTGCCTTTTCAACGGTGCCGATCCGAAAGAAAATGAAATAAAACATATGTGATTGTAGCGCCTTTTTAATACTTGATGAAGGAGATAACCGCTGTCCTTTTCCTATGGATATAAAGAAGTATTTCTTAAATGGTTTCATACCAACTCAGAATGAAACCAACTCAGAAACACCCCAGAAAGGTAGTTAAAAGCTATGAAAAAATAATTTTTAAATATCCGGTAACCCTAACCTAACTTAACCTATTTAACCAATTTTTTATATTTTTTTATCATTACTCTTAATGACCTTTCTGAGGTGCTTCTGAGTTGGTTTCATTCTGAGTTGTCCGGTCACTTTCTTAAATGCATTGTATTATTACCCACTTCTAACACATTTAACAAATTCTTTAATCCAAAGATATCGGTTTGTCTTTTCAGCTGTGACAATTCGAAGGAAAATTGAGTGAAACCTATGGTTATACTTATAATATGATGTTTCGTATATTTTCGACATGTTATTGTCACTATAAGTAATTTTTGTATAATATAATGGGATTCATTTTCAGCGGTGACAATCAAAAGGAAAATGTTGTAAAACAGAAGCGTTTTGGAAAAGATTTTTAAATTGTACTGAAATGTTAATAAAATATACATGAGTATTTAAAAAAAATATTTTAAAAGAAAGACCGACATTCCCGGGTTAAGAATAACTCAACAATATTTGAAAATCTCCTACCACGGAACGCCTGGGTGGGACCCAAACGCTATGCCCACTCAACCGCTGAACGGTTAAAATATTTTTTTATTTGATCTTTACAAATCTGATATTGTCAGTATTATCAATTAAATAAATCTTTGGCATAAAAGTGTTGATTAGGATTTGCTACTATTGTAGGTAAGTATATACAGGATATTAAGGGATGTTGAGTTACTTCGTTGTTGTTATTGACTTTTTAACCAGTGATTCCTGACATTATTTCGAGGAAAAATTCAAAAGAAATTTTGGTCGCCGGTGACAATTATTGTGATTTTTTTTCAATTTAAAACCTAAAAAAATCAGTACCTAGGTATTGGACAGGAAGTGTCTGGGTGGGGGTCGGGCGGTTACTCGGCTGGTTAACCCAGGACGATATGTGGACGGATTTTTTTAAATTTAGTTGGGACGAAATTTTTTTTTAATTTCACCAAAAAATCACAGGAGACCAAAATTTACTTCACAATGTTTACTCCAAATAATTTTGGGAATCACTGAATGAAGTAAGACAAGGACGACCCTTAACACCCTGTATATGATAATAATTCATGTAAATAGGGATGTTTTTGTCGATCAATGCCTTATAAAAATTAAAACCCTTGAAATATGGCATATTGATTCGGGAAGGCAGAGCAACATACACTAAGAGTAATATTTGTGGTAATAAACTGCCAACGAGGCAATAAATGAAAATAAAGAAAAAATAAATGTAATAACTTGACTTAAAGATTATCTTAATCTTACAAATAAAAAAACCTTCATCAGATTCGTTAATAATACATTATTAATAATTGGTATGAAGATTATTTGCTAATTACCTCAAAACACAGCGGGTTTTTGTGTCAAAGCCAAACGGAAAAATGTTAATTTCGCCGTCTGAAGGCAAACCTAAAATTGCAATTTGATTGCAATTAACATCGCACTGGAAGGGAACTAATTAAGGCATGTCAGATATCACATTTTACGTATTATCGAAGCAATGGTTATGATCATTGAAAATGCATGAATGGGCCAATTAAAAGCACGCCAGGTACAGGCATAGATTCATGATTATCGTGATGAAAGATTTGCGGATATGTGTGGTTATATGGAAAATGTCGGTATTCAACAAATACAGGTATATTACACAAATACAAGTATGTTAATCAATGCATCCACCGGACGGCAATGTCCAGTATGATTGACAGTAGTCATAAATATTTTTTCTACGATAGAAGAACGTGGAGGCTTCAGATTAGATTATTTACTGTAAGCACGAAGGCTAAATTGCTAAACTTCCTTCATCCATGACTTGTTCTTCCTAGTTTTAATGTGTTAGTTTCCATCAAATAAAAACGGTAGTTTTCTATAATTTTTAATTGCTAAACTACACTATACTTACGGGTGTTAATTAGTCCTTTAATTAATAATATGATTTATTTCACGAAGTATAATGTATTTAAAACGTGTATATGTTGAAAGAATTTAAACCAAAAGATTTGCCGTTCGAAAATTATAACATTTACGACCTATTAAATATGGTATTTAAAAAAAATGAAACAATTCAACTTTGTATAAACCACTTAAATAATGCGTAAATCCGACCGGTTTCGGAACAAACGTTCCTTCTTCAGGGAAATCTTTTTCAATATAAAATGAGGGACAATCATTGCATTTGAGTTTATATATTCCGGAACTAGTCAATTTATGATCTTACACCTTAAATGTTGTGTCTTAATAATAATAATTTTTCTGAGTTCGCTAACCATATCATTGAAAATAACCATAGTTTTGAAAAAAATATAGGGATAAATATTCTTCATATTAATCATAAAGGAAAACTTAGAAGGATAGCTTAGAAGCCTTGAAAATTAAAAAATCCCTTAAAAATAATGAACCTATTATCAACAAACAAAAAATATTATCTTATAGCCCAATCATGGATTTGTTCCCCTACCCACCCACTCTACATTAATACCTACCCACCCAATCTACATTAATAACTAGCAACGGCTCCACCCCTACCATAATAAAACATTGTTCGAAACTGTCAAATTAGTATAAGCTTTCCCTGAAGAAGGAACGTTTGTTCTGAAACCGGTCGGATTTATGCATTATATAAGTGGTTTATACAAAGTTGAATTGTTTCATTTTTCTATAATGGATAACCACAAAGTTATAGCTACATAAAAAAATATATGTTATTTTAATTTTGGGTGAGATATTTTTTCTTTATATTTATATTTTAATTTAAACGCCATTTATAATGAATGAATATTATGCAAATGTCTAAATACGAACTTCGTTGACTGGACTTTATTGAGACTTATTTATATTATTTAGAGTTTTACTGTGTCTTCAGAGGAAGAAACAACTTTAACGCATAATATAAACATACCTAGAAGATACGTAAGATTCGGTATTCGATGTTAACAATATTGTCGATTTTTTTTCGGTGAAAGATAACATCCAATCCAATTAAAAATATCTATATGTAACTTATTACGATACGTCTCCTTGGAAAAAAATATCCAGTATCGAAACTTAATACTGTGAAATCTCATTCCTCTCTCCTCCCTCTTATTATATCTTTACACGTGTAGCGAATTATCTGAGACGACATCCTCGACTCAAGAATTGGAGGTTAACTGCCATGATAAATGTTTACAGATATCAGACACTCCATGAAAAACAGAGATTACTACACGTACAGTGTGAAACCTCATACTCCAGGACAATAGATGCATAGTGAAAAGGGAAAAATGGACTTTAGCTGTTATTAATGTTTGGATCATTTGTATAGCGCCGTTTTCGTGAAAAATCACTTCAAGGGCGCCAGATGTTAAGGGCCCGCAACCCGGATTTGTACCGATTTATTACAAATTTCCCTTAAACACGGTAAGTTTTAAATCTCTTAAAAAAAATGTTATTCTTGAAGATAATATCTATACTTTGCGTGCGCCGAAACGCAAATTATATAAAATCCCCTTGATAGAAAAAAATCGCAAAGTATGCTCCAAAAATTATTATTAACACGTTTGTTTTAGTTATTTTACAAGTTACATGTACGAAAAAATTCAGTGTTTCTTTAAATGCTGTTTAAGATAATGCCCGCGAGAATTTTGCGCTATTTTAAACGAGTCGTGTTTTATTAAACATTTTCGCAATTTTCGCATCGATTTTGTCGCTGTAAATGTTATCGCTCTCCTCTAACATTCGTAATTTCGTATCTCTCCATCTTCTTCTTTTCGGGCCCGATTGCAGAGCCTTAAGATATCAAAAAAACGAAAAACATGAAAATGAGAGACAGGAATATGCGTCATTGAAAGGAGTTCCCCAAATTTATTTATCAATTTAACATACTGTTTTGTGCATTTCAGTTTACAAATGAATAATTTATTTTATTGAAGGAGAAGATATCAATAATAATCTAAACGAAAATATGAAAGAGAACAAGACACAGAAAACAGAAAAAGGATAATGGTCGCAACTGGGACTCGAACCCAAGCCTCTCGTCTAACCGGGACGTGCGCGTTAACCAATTTCGCTATTGCTCCCTTCTGTCAAGCCGTCATAATAGTCAATCTCATATTTCAAATTTTAGAATAACAATATTATCTCCAACTAATTATTTTTTCATGTTATAGGCAACTACCCTTTTTATTGGAAACAATAATTCTATATTTTCTTTCGTATTTCATTTTCCAGGAGACTGAAGAATCTAGCAAATATTATATGCAGTATTAAAAATGATCAAATTACAGTTTTAATTTTTTATAAGAAAAACTCTCTTATATATAACTTTTGAAGCTTATTCCCATCAATGACGAGAGATTCTGGATTCGAGTCTCAGTTGCGACTTGCAACCATTATATTTTTCTATTTTTCTGTGTCTTGTTCTCATTCATGTTTTCATTTGGACTATTATTGTTATCTTCTTCTTCAATGATAAATTACAGTTTTTTTATTCACAAGAATATGGCGAAGGTTCTAAAGATCAGAAGATTGATTTTACAATCTATATTTGATAGTAAAATTAAAGGTTTATAATTTCTTATTTTAACCAAAGATATTTATTTTAAATAGGCCCGCTTTTGGCCCGTTTCATGCAAAACTTAATTTTGGATTTGAAGCCAAAATACCCAGCAAACAATATTTTTTTTAATAGTAATTTTTAATAAGTCGTATTAAATATCTATTACGGATATGTGCTATTTTATTTATTTTTGTTTTAAATGATATTATACCTATAGGTAATTGAAGAACTCAATTTTGCTTCATTATGAAGGCAACTTTGGAATTTTTTGTGAGTTAATTATTATAAGTAATTAAAAAATATCTTGCCTTATCCGGGTGTTAATATGTATAATGAATAATAAAATAAAAAATAAAACACCGATAACAAAGCGATTTTTTAATTTACAATTCATCATATGTTCATAATAATTTACTTGAATTAGTTTTTTAAAATATATTTTTTATTCATACATACCTATTTGCCAAAGTTGCCTCTAAATATTCGTGAAATATAAAAATCTTTAATGGCTTCCTTTTTTTAAATTTAAAACACAAATAAACAAAATAGCACATATTCATTTTAGATAAGTATTTTATGTGCCTTTGATTATATAATTTTGATTGAAAATGTTGCTCCAAGATAATTATATCAGTTTATAAAAGGGGATATTTAACAACCAAGAGCAGAAATTAAAGGTGTAAAAGCGTGGCGTAGGATTATAAATCAATGTATTTCCATTTTAAATAAAAATTTATAAGATATTTTGAAAAACATCTTTATTTCAGCTGAATGTAGTTATCGATCAGCGTGGGTAAATAAAATATTAGCTATAGGCGCCCCCAGATGGATAAGGGTAGCCCAACTTCACAAAGACTCTGAAATCCCCTTATTGAAAAAACACATCTTAAGTCACGCGGAAACTTTTTATGCGGGAATTCCCACCCATGAAAACGCGTCCATAAACTGCCTCGCCCTAAACCTAAACAAATCCGCCGAAAAGTCTAACCTACCCATATTGCAGCCATGTACCTTTACAAAAAATTTTAACAAACAACTAAAAAATCATTTTTTTCAACAACCATTAATATAAATTCATGATGAAAGAGAAAAGGGCCTATCTGTACGCCAATATTTCAAAAAGTCGAAAAAAAACCTTTTCGAAGACTTTCTTAAAAATAAAACTAAAAATATTTCTTACACTACTTCCAATACTAAAAATGCAATGCTATATATTGGGAAAATATTTAAACCCACGTCACCTTAGTTAAAGCACTTACAGAAAATTTCTTACGAAACGATTGTTACTTTTAATAAATCAATCATGTAGAATCTGAAAATGAATTTGATTTAACATCAGATATCGAATAATCGAAGACTGACGATTTAATCATTCCTATCCGCTGACAAATCATCATATCTCAAGTCTCTAGACCCAGACGTATTCCAATTTTATCTTTGATTTATGACCTCTAAGATAAGAAAAAAAATCAACCCGAATGAGTGGGCATTGCGTATGGCTGGCTAAGTCCTCCATCGCGAAACAAGCAACATTTTCCCCTTTGTGTGGTGGTAGTAGGAGATTTTCAGACATTGTTGGGTTATTCGTAACCCGGGAAAGATTGTATTTCTTTAAAAAAAAATAAATTGAAATTGAAAAAATAAAATCTTTTTTCAATTTTCGGGCCATCTTTTGGGCTAACTAGTAGCCAATTCCAGAGAAATGCACGTGTGCACGTGAGTATGCGTGAGTGGCACCAGAAGTTTTTGAAATGTATTGTCGTTCTCAATTTGGGAGGTGGGAAGGGTACCGCCGCCCCGGGAGCGTATTTACAATCCCTACCGCGTTTCAGTCGCTTTAAATTTTCAATATCAAAATTTAAATATTTAGAAATAAAATTATTAATTTCTAATATACACATTGGAAAGATTATTTTATCTAGATTTTAGAACAATTTTTGTTTTTGCAAAAAATTATCAATATAGAGGTGTATTTACAATACATGGGAATAATATTAAAATTTAAATATTTAGAAAAAAATACTAATTTCTAATGTACACATCGGAAAGATTATTTTATCTAGATTTTAGAACAATTTTTGTTTTTGCAATGTGATAAAAAATAACCAATATAGAGGTTTATTTAAAATGTAAATTGTCGTTACCGCGACTGAATCGGTATAGGTTTTGTAAATACGCGCCCAGGGAACCTTTAATGGATAACAACACCTCTGCCATAGGTCACCCCAAGTGGTTCGCTACGTTTGGTGATTTAGCAGGGGCGCCCGGGTTTATGAGGTGAGGTTTGTCTAGGTCTTGGAGGTGGATGACCAAGACACATTGAACTTCAGATTCCTACCCACCCCTTAAACCCTTTTCCTTCCCATAACTCTCCTCTCCTTCCTTTCCTTAAAAAAACCCCACACACAGCATTCCCAAAGATGACATAGGCTCGGAGGGAAATTATTTTCCTCGGAACCTCATGTTAAAAAAAAAAAATTCATAGACATCAAGTCTATCTGTAGTTTCAGTTCTGTAGGTTGTCGGGAAGTGGGTTAATTTCCTCTTAATTTGCATCCATTCAACCATTCACGTAAAACGAAATTAAAATAGTTGTATTAAATAATATAATAAAAAATATTAAAAATTCAGTTCAATCCAAAAGAATATGCCATAATGAAAAATCTCAACTAATATTAAAACCAATTAAAAATTTCTCAGTACTCAACCATCAAAAATTTAAACCAATTTATCAACGCCTCGCTTTTACATAATACCAGGCTTTTAAAACACCCTCAGAAACTGATATTTTAATTTTATTTACTAGTCTACCGCGTTTATTGCATTTATTATGTATTTCCCCAAGTCTCAACTGCTCCCAACCGTCTGGAGCCAGTGAGACTCTGGAATCCCGAATCGGGGTACTTTATGAGCCTGAAGGATGTGGAAAGGGAGAGGATATGGGAAAGAGGAAGGTGGGGAGAGTACCTGGCTATTCAGATCTAATCACCAAAATCTAAAGCCATTTCAAGCAACGTTGCAATTCTGAATGGTGATCTTTCACCATGTTAAGACTGAGAGTATATTCCACTCTGAAACGTATCGCAAATATACTATAATATATTATTTTTTGATAAATTAGTTGTGGAATAACACAAATTAATTAGTATCTAACTAAATAAAATTTATACTTTAGAATGTAGCTATAACTTTGTGGTTATCCAATATAGATAAATGAAACAATTTAACTTTGTTTGAACCACTTTTATATTTGAGTAAATCCGACCGGTTTCAGAACGACCGTTCCTTCTTCAGGGGAATAACATTGTATACATTTGCCCCGAAGAAGGAACGGTCGTTCTGAAACCGGTCGGATTTACTCAAATATAAAATTGGTTCAAACAAAGTTAAATTGTTTCATTTAAATAAAATTTACTTCATGCCTAAATTTTAAACTGCGACCTCCGTATTCAAAGCAGAGAACCTTACCCCTTGATCACGGATACTATTATTAAATAAGCAACCCAGTCACCCCCAAATAATAATAAAAAAAAATGTTTTTAAATTTTCGCGAAAAGTTATAGAACGCAGTGTAACAGCTAAATAAAATAAAGTAGCCAGTTCCTTTTTGTAAAGATTAAATAATGAAGAAAGTAATTTAATTCCCGTTGATAATGCGATGAATTTTCAAGAAAATTTTAAAATATGAAACATGACAACCCTTATTACTAATTTTAATACCCTTCAGCATCGGCTACTTTTAAGTAACATTTAAAAAATTTGGTTTCGAGAATGCATCATAAAGGTTTGGGGATTTTAAAAGCTTATTTTTATGAATGGTCAGTCAATTTGCCTGAGGGCAGGCCACAAGGCTTAGAGGGACTTACTTTCGAGGGTACAAACGACAGGTACTATTAATACAAAGGGATATTTTTAGTTTGAAAGTCGGGATGATGCTTTCGCTGGTAAAACGGTAAAAAAAATAATTTTAAACGTTAATTGCAGCTAAACTAAAGTTTTAAAGAGTTTAATTTATTTATATTTTTGATAAGTTAGAAAGACACTCTTACATATATCACTCTTCAATCAGCACATAGGTATTATAAGAATTTATTAATTTTTGGAATCAAAATAAAAAAAAACTCTAGACCTTTTCTTTTAAGTTGTTTTGGCACTCTGTGAAATAACCCGTTTAAATATACACATATAAATCTGGGCTCTAATGTTAGAAGTGCCTATGTTAAATTTGTGAGTTGCTCAGGAATGAAGATTGCTTATCGATTGTTATGTCAATATTTTGACTTTTTCGTTAGTTTAGTTACGTTTGTTAGTCACAATTTTACCGATCTATATCTAAACCAACTGTAATTGGTTTTCATAGCATTGAAATAAGAGTCGTTTTAGTGTATTTTCTGGTACCTAAATCAAATTACCAAAAACACATAGGCAGTTTTGGCATTATCTCCCAGATGTATTGCATATTTCTTCATACTGTTGTCATTTTCACATTTCGGTTGTGTGTAGGTAACTAACAAATCTAAACTAATAGTTTTTACATATGGTAGTATTTTTTCTTTGAAAGATCTAGGTATGGCCTAATCCGATTTTTGATTAACTTTCTGAATTTTCGCTTCAAAAGGTGCATTCCTTCAGTCACCACTTCTTTTAGAATTATGTTCGAATTTTGAAAAGGGAAATTTATGAGAAAAAAATATGAATAGGTATGTTTTTTGTTACTATCGATACAAGATATTCACAAACCTCAGGGGTTTTGAAGAACAGTCATTAAAGATCAAATATGGATTCTATATGCAAAGGAAGTGACTGTAAAGGTATTGTTTTGACTATAAAAGGTATCGAGTTGAGGATATATCTAACCATGGTCGAATAGAAATACATGCAGGCGGATGTGGTCGAAGAAAACTGTCGCGGTCGGCCATAACTCAAAACATGTGATCACGGCAACAAATCATTGTGTAATTAAATAATATTACATATAACAATATATTTTATTAAGCCAGCCAATAAATAACGAACAACTGAACATTGCAATTGGTGTTAAAAAAAACATAGAACTTACAAAACCAATCAAAGATTCAATGTAATATTTTGGAAAACAGAAACATTTTGTGTTTACTTTTTTTATACGACTGAAGTGACAAAAACGATTGAAGAATCATTATTATTTTGAAAATAGTAACTTTGTGCAGATGCTTCAAATTATTTGTATGAAAATGCAAACCGGTTTCGGAATTACGGTTAGGTTATTTTTTAGCGTAGATAAGGTAAATATTTCAGTGAAATAAAGTCATGTACATAAAGTACCTAACCATTTGTGACCTTCGTCAGACAAGAATATTAATATATTTTTTTAAATAGTACTTAACTTTGTGCAGATACTTCAAATTATGATTATGTATACAAACTCGCAAACCGGTTTCGGAACTACCATGCCTTCGTTAGAGCAGATAAGATACATATAATATTTAATTTATTATTATAATAACAAAAACAATTTACGGGACTCGAACCCGAAACTTCTAATAATAATAATAATTGTCATAGAATACCACAACACGACTACATATTTATAATTAGTTGAACAAATGAACATAATTTAAAAAATAGTATTACCATTTGATTTACCAAGGTAGTGTATTCCCAAAGGTGACAGCATAAACATTTTCAATTATAAAATTGTCGTTGATAGTTGTTGTTTTAAAAAGTATTGTTATCACTGCATTTTAACACAATCACACTTGAGATAAGCACATAAGCCGCTGCTCTATTTGTCGACACAGTGACGATAACATACTATAAATAATAATTATTATTACAGGACAACTGAACGAAAGGTACAAAATAATAATAATAATCCAAATGTCACAACGTGTTAATAACAACTAACTATTATAACTCACAGTAGTTTAAAAAAAGAATCTTTACTTATATTATAAATGTTCACAACGTTTTTAAATGCTCAGTTTGTGTTTATTTGAATTTCGAACTGACGGAACGTGATAAAAAAATGAGCGCGGTAAATTTTTGAATTTGACAGAGTCTGCGCATGCGTGCAACTCGGCTGCGCGCAAAAGTGCTACTGCGTGCCGGTTTCGGCGGCGGGGGGAGGGATGGAAGTTGTGGGAGGGAAGCGGGGACACCCACACAGGTGTAAATGGTGCACAGACACTGAGGTAGATGACGGATACCGCGTCAACACACCTGTACAGGTATGGACGGCACCTCCGACCTGCCATTTGCACCCGCGGTCAACTGTTACTTTGCGGGTGCGTCATTTTTAATGTAAAAACATTATTATTTGAAAAAAAATTTAAATGTGCTGGTATTTCATTGAAGGGTTTGGAAAATCAGAAAAACATGTTAACTACTTCAAACGATTCTAAAGTGTAAACACTGTTGTTTAAATAATTTATTTTTATATTATATTTTTGAATGTAGCTATAACTTTGTGGTTATCCATCATTTCATTACATAGTGTAAAATGAAGTCGCTCAAAATGTATGTGCGCATAGATCTTTTAAACTACGCAACGGATTTTCATGCGTTTTTCACCAATAGATAGAATGATTCAAGAGAAAGGTTTATATGTATAATACATGCTCATTGTGGTAGACAAAAGCGAGAAATTCAAATATTCTTTATTTGTGACATTTTCATAAGTAAAACAAACAATATGCATTGTTTGATGAGAAAATTATGAATAAAATAAAAATAATGTCTTTTCCAACTCAGACAATGCTACAATAAATTTTACTATATGTTAATTTTTTCTATTATACTATATTCATGTTTCCCTGTTAAAATTTGTCTTGAAATTTTCTAATTTGGAACTGATGATTGTGTGAAGACAAATGATAAATTAGGTATATACTTAAAATCAGATTATTTAATAATTTTAATTTATTAATATTCCTACACTTGAAATGTATTTCTTTGGTATATATTTATGACAGAAAAGTTTTCAAGTGTACTAACGGTATTATTCGAAAGATAAATCTATAGTAGTGTTTTTCGAAAGATAATTTGTTAAGAAAAAAATATA
This sequence comes from Limnephilus marmoratus, assembly GCA_917880885.1. Classification (NCBI taxonomy): domain Eukaryota; kingdom Metazoa; phylum Arthropoda; class Insecta; order Trichoptera; family Limnephilidae; genus Limnephilus; species Limnephilus marmoratus. Next base: position 20,013,457 of record OU862919.1, on the reverse strand, counting down.
ATGGTTTCTAGTAATTTTTCACGAATCCTCGCTAGTTATACATAAAGAATAGAGATTTCCTTTATGTACAACCCACATATTAAACATTTGATATCATTTTAAAACATGCTACGGACATCATTTAAGATGAAGCCATACTAAATAATGCAAAATCATATAAAATCACATGTTTTTGTTTTGAAAATTTGATAGCTTAGAAGTATTATAGATGCTTCAATTAAATATTGTGTGTAGAACATACCTTGGCCCTTGAAAATATCGGTCATTTTTTATAAGTCTTTTAATAAGCCTTTAAAAAAATAAAGTATAAGGTCTATAAAAAACACATTCAAGTCCAAACTCTCCTATTTATAAACACCTTTTCGGATTTGGTTTTATTGTATAATGTGGCAAATTTAGTTTATTTTATAATAATCGAAAAAAAATGATATTTACGCCCGAACTTCACAAAATAAAATAAAATATGCATTTTCTCGTTGTTATTTTTGACATCAATCAATACGGCCCGCACTCTACGAATTTGGATTCTTGAAGTGACCCTTATGGCATGGGCACAAGAAACATGCACTGGGCAACACCTATTTCGTATCAGTAACGCCCCAACCAGCGCGGGCGACAGACGTGTTACTCCGCGTCGCTTAGTTTCGTAAATCAATTTTATTACAGATACATAATCCTCCTGCGAAAAAAAAATATTTTGGGAAATGTTCAAAAATTAAAAGAATTGTTTTTTTTTTTTTTTATATAGGTCTTCTTTTAAAATCCGATAAAACAAGACGGAAGTCTACAGAAATAGATTGAAAAATCCTATGTAAGGTAGAGGCAAATCATTTCAAAGAGCGCACGTATGTTGTATGCTTTTGAAGACACCGATAGTGGTTCAAATTGGCTCGAAATAATTTGGAACTGTCCCCTTTTACCTTTTAGTAGTCCTACGATACAGTTTAACACTACACAATATTAAAATTATTCTACCATAATAATATTATATATAATGTGTTGGAATTTTTTCTCACACGTACGTGTAAGTTTTTTTTGATCCCGCAGTGACATGGCCGAAGAAAGAAAACCAGCCGATAGTTTAAGTGCCCCCGATTCAAGTCACATGTGAATCAAATACACCCATCCCCTTCGCTCTCAAGCCAAATACATTCAGGTCAGAGAGAGACAAAATAAAAATATTTTTGATCAAAGGTGATCCATTTTCTTCTCATTCTTTTTCACAGCCGGAAAATTAACAAGTAAGAAAGGGATAGAATATTAGTGCTCCCGTTTAGACTTGCAGTCGGATGTAATTTTTTCCTCTCTCTCCGACGCGTTGAAATTCCATCTCCGTTGGAGAGAGAAGTGTAATTTATACTTGAACCCAGGTGATATATATTCTTCTGTCTCGTATAAATTACAGGAAAACACGTGCGGTAGAGAGGGACGCAAGTAGAGTGCTCCCGTTCTGAGCCACAGGTGGTATAATTCATTACTGTTTCTCTTTCTCTCTGCAAGGAAGGGCAGGGTAGTAAGAGCGAGATGGAAGCTTGACAGACTGCTGCTACTTCACCTGTCCGCTGCAAGAAGAGTGTTTGAACTATTTTATGAAATCACAGTGTGTTTAAGAAACCCATAATATGACCATTATTTTTTAAATTACCTTTTCCATATAAATCTCCTTGCCAAAACGCGGTACTTTGAGAGTAAGTTATTCAAATTTTCGTCATTCAAATCATTATTAGCATAACCTCCAATGAGTTCCTACTTTCTTCACAAAAGTGTTTAACTCCTTGATAAGAGTTTAATACACCTTTTCTCATTAGAACTCCTTTTTTCATTAGAAACAAGATATAAATAGCCCCCTGGCATACAAATTTGCAAAAATCCTCGGCGGGCTTTAACACTTCGATATTCAGTTTATTTTAATCGATATTTAAACTATATACCGATAAAATCATAAATTAAGAATTTATTAATTTAGTTTATTAGAAAAAAAAACTTGTGTTTCAGAAGGTCGGTCTCCTCGAACAAAAATATGTACACATTTTGTGGATGAGCAATTGTGGCAAAACAAAAACATGTACACATTCTGTGGCCCTGTCCCATTTTTTGTGAAAACGGTCGAATTGCCCGCCTGCCAAATCTACACATATTATATGTACGTATATTATAGTATCTAGTAATAAGCAATAGTCTCAATCAATACCAAGGGCCCCTACTTGCCAACCTAACCCGGCAGTAAGAGCGCCCCGTCCCACGCCATAGTGGTCCATCCACAAGAATTAAATACCTTTCCTCATTTTATTTTTTCCTCACTCATTTTTCAAAATATGGCGGCACTAGCTTGTAGCTCAAACTTTACCCTAAAAATCGAGCCTGGCTTGGTAGCTGCTTCAGTTTTATCCTTGCGCCCGTTTGAGATGGACGTTCCGCTGTCGAATCCCGTCGCCTGCGAGGTGCACTCATTTATTCCCTGTCCATTCTATTGAAGTTCGCAATTTTGATTCCTCGCGTCAGCAAGTCTACCACACAAATGATTTTGAGTAAAAAATGGAGAATGCAAATTGCTTGGCCATTGGGTTCCCAAAATGCTGAAGAGCAAAATCGTATGGAAAGCGCTCGGGTCTCTTCGAACCGTTTTTCCAACCAAGGCGAGGATTTTTTGGGTTGAAACATGGGTTCACCGCCTTTTCCCTGAATCAAAACGACAATTAATGATATGCTCTGCATCTTTTGCTTCACCTGAAGCAACATTTTTCCGGAAAACCTTTGGAGACCGATTTAGACGCGGAGGGAGAGTTGATAACATTTTTGGTGGCCACTGCTCACCAAGTGCATCGATCGGGGACTATGTTGAAAATTAGTGGAGATATGTTTTAAACATAACTCTTTTTGGAATTAAAAAAAAAATAATGATGTCTGTCAAAAAAGAGTACAAAATATAAAAACTTGAACTACTAAATTTGTAGACTGGCAACACCAATTTAACTGTCAAATATTTTTTTGAAGTGCAATGTCACTGAATGTATAGAACACAGTAAACCACATTTTAAAAAACATTTTTTCTTCATGACATAAATTTGATTAAAGGTGATTTATAAAGCGATTTAATTTAACATAAATTTGAATTTAACAATAGATAGAAAGAAAGAATCACAAATGGTGAGTTTAATTACACTACTTTTAGATCTGAATGAGTTAAATATATTCAGAACTAAAATTAGAGACATGATCTAAAGCCCAGGCAACGCTAGGTACTTTTTCTTGTATTAAATAAATGTGAGCAATTTCTAAACTGTGCTTTATATTTTATTACATTATAGTTATTCTTCATTATGTTAACACAAAATTGCAAAGGTATAATAATAATATACCTATATGCAATTCTAATTTTGAGATCGGCGGGTATCTATACTGCAATGAAAAAATATTTTTTCCACTATTGTGCCTTTTTAATTTTTTATAAAAATGTAGGTTACACAGCTTTACTTTAACACCATGAGTTATGTGTTTAGTATTGCCATTTGATCAACAGTGGCGCCCTCATATATTTTCTACTCTTATTTGACAAACTGTATGTAATGAAAGTATTTTTTCTAAATCTAGTTTTTATCTTGCAAGGTGCAACTTGTTGGTCACTCTAATATATTTTTTTACAATTTACTTGTAAAAGTAAAAAGGGACAAGAGTTATTATTATATGCATGTACGATTTTTATTGTGTCCGTCCATTTATCAAAATAGATAAATTTTATGATCAGGTATGGTTAATTTGTTAATTTTTTTAACAAAAAATTATAAAGTAACAAATAACAAATAAAATGTTATAAAGTAACCATAACCCATAGGTACGTGTTTTTGTTTTTGCTAAAATTCATTTTACATCAAAAGATATGAGTTCGTCCGTGTGTTTGTCCGTATGTTCGTCCGTGAGTTTTCAGTAAGCTAGAGTGCTAAGCTTGAAAAATACGACATTACTGATGTTGTAGCCGAAAACGATTTTTTTTCAAAATTTCAACTTTTTGTATGAAGATCTTTCAGTATGTTTCTTTCAAAAAGTTGAAATTTTGAAAAAAAAAATCGTTTTCGGCTACAACAACATCAGTAATGTCGTATTTTTCAAGCTTAGCACTCTAGCTCACTGAAAACTCACGAACCTCCACTGAAATGCATAGGTTTATTTTCGCCGCTCAAACCTTATATGTATATCAAATAGTTGTTATGAAAAAAAAATTATAAACATATTTGGGACAGCAATACTTAACATCAATAAATAAGAATTTAGATGGCAAGCTTTGTTGCTGCCACTTGAGGTAATCCAACCGCTTTCCCGCCCTGGTATAAGTAACAGATGGTTACTCCTTCAGGGCTCTCACAAGGACTCTAATTTTTTTTAATAAACGAAGCTACTTATGATGCACGAAGCTAAACCCTCAAATGTCCCTGTAAAACAGGAGTTAGTCTGAAAATGGGGTGATGGGTTAGTGTAATGAACGATGAACATAACATGAGATAAATACAGAGAGGTTTGTTGCTGCCAGTATAAAACATGCGTTTGTAATATATTTACCCCCTTACTGATTGATGGGCGTATTTTGAATTTTGCACGGCTGATAAGGTTTAGAGCGCCTTTATTAGTGAAGTCGTCCCTTTCTTTTTGAAGTGAAATTTTTTAGCGCCGTTGTGATTTGAAACGGGATTGACACTAAAAAGAGACAAACACATACATCTATAAGATTTAGCTTGCGAGAGAATGAGACAGAATGAAACCTTACCTACTTACAGTATCTACGAAGCGTCAAGTCACGCTCATTAGCCGCTTTGATTATGAGCTCACTTTTCAAGGCTCCTGTTGGTTGAGATTTTGTGGGAGTTTCACTTCTACCGCGTGTGAACTGCACTCGATATTTTTCCCCTGTTTCTTTTAAAAACTAATCATAATTTTAATTTTCATAAAATAAAGAAAGTGATGATTATAAATTAAACTGAAATATAATTGAGTTGAATTGAACAGATTTGAGTTGAACTGAACTGAATCGAGATGAATTGAATCGAATCGAATCGAATCAAAATGATTTGGAATAAATTCAATTCACTTCAACTGAATTTAATTGATTTCGATTGAGTATGTCTAGGAGAGACGGACACGGGTATATGAATCCATCCCTCCCACTGCGGTGATGGGTCCAGATCCTGGGTTCGAGTCCCTGTTGCGACCGTTACCTTTTTATTTTTCTGTTTCTTGTTCTTTTTCATATTTTCAGTTAGGATTATTATTATTTCCTTCTTCTTAAATAATAAACTATTTGCTTATGGATTGGATAGAATTCAATTCAATTGAAATTAGTATTTCAGGAAACCTGAAAGTGTTCAAAAGTCATAAAGTTTTCTAATCAGTCTGTATTCCGTGGATATCCTAAAAGGCCGTATCATAAGGCTGACTTATGCCCAGTTCCAGTTGTGCGAGAGAGATAATCATAATATTATCTTAGACGAAGATAGTTGCAAAGGTGACGAGTGCACAACTAAACTTAAACACCTGAACCCATTCACACCCATAGATTTCCCAGTTATATCTACAAAAATGTAAAAAGGGCTTATCATTATCACATCAATCAAAAATGTTCAACATTTGACTTTTCTCTTTTTACTAAGCACACCTCGTCTAGCTGATTTTATCGATACTGAATCTGAAAGACCTACGTCTTTTCTTTGCAAGTATGAAGAGAAAGAAACGGACACTTATCTTGTATGAGATCGTAAAGTAACGTATGTCTCAAATTCTTTAATCAGTCGGTCGCAAAGGTGACGAGTTCAGGGCACACCGGGACAATCGGGTTTTATAAATCAGAACAGACACACGTATAACTGATTTCAATGCGAAAGAAAGAGACAAGACATAAGATTTTCGTGCACGATATTTTAAACGTAAGTCTACCGTGTAAAATGAAAGCAACAGGTCGATTTTTTGCCCACATTCTGACCGGACAAGGACGCGAGTCTCTATCTCTGTCTAGCTTGTGTGGAGGTAGTGGAGTGTGAAGGAGATGGGGAGTTGTTTTTTGTGCTTCCGAGATCAAAGGTTCGACCGTTGTTGGGACAAACGAAATACAAATAATTTGCACCTGTAATTTGCGCATCGGAGAAACGATCGGAGGCAATTTGAAATTTTAATTTGATTTTGATAAACGATAAAGGAAATAATCATTAGATCCTTTACTCTGTTTACAGAGAAGTAATCATTTTTAACACACGTGTTTGAAAATTTCGCGGAAGGAATAAATTTAATAATTGTGTGCAATTTTACAAATAATCAATTAACTCGTGTTACTTTTGACTTTTGATACCAGTTGGATACAAATTTATAAAAACTGATTGCTTAGGTACTAATAACTAATTTAAGTATATTTTCTCCACACGGGATAAAGTCATTAATCTGCCTTTTTTATGAAGATACTAGCGAAAATCCGTGAAATGTCACAGGATATTATAATTGCAGGATTTGTCAAGGAGCCTTTCCCCTCAACGGCCTCCGTGGTTGAGAGTTAAGGCCTTTGACTCGCAAATTCGAAGGTAGCGGAATAGAATCCCGGCGTTGACATTTTTAAAATTTTTAATTTTATTAATTTGTATTATATCACAATTAATTAATTCCAAATAATGTATAAAATATTTGAGGATCGTTACAGAGTGAAATATAGGTACTCTCAGTATCGCCCTGGTGTAAGAACACCATTCAGAATTGAAAAGTTGCTTGAAATGGTTTTAGTCGTGTTTAGGGACCAGACCTAAATAGCCAGGTACTTCCTCAACTTTCTCTTCCCCACCTTTTTGTTTTTTTTTTTTACATTAACTCCACACAGGAGGCCCTGAGGAAAATAATTTCCCTCAGGGCCTATGTCATCTGGGATGCTGTGTGGAGAGTCTTTTTGAGGAGAGGAAGGAATGAACATTGGTCTTGAAGAGACCCATGTTGTAGGAAGGAGGAAACACAGAGGCCGGCAAATCATTCCACAGCCGAGCTGTTGAACACAAGAACGAGTCGAAGAAACGACCCGTTCTCATGTGACAAATGTCAACCGTGTACAAATGTTGGGCACGCGTTTGGCGTGTTTCCCGACTATGCACCGGTGCCGAAGGGATCAATGATGCTAGTTCCTCGGAGCATCTTCCATTGCAATACCGGTAGAACAAGGATAGCATTCCCACCCGACGCCTGTGCTCTAAAGATTGCAATCCGTCTGTTAAGATGGGAGAATCTATCAAACGGACCGCCCGTTTCTGCACAGAGTCGAGGGTATTTTTCAGGTATTTTGGAGCTCCAGACCAGAGATGGCTGCCAAATTCAACCGTGGGGCGTACTTGTGATTTGTACAAGGTTAGCAGTTGTGTACTATTAAAGTATCTGCGGGCCCTGTACAGTACGCCCAGTTTTTGGGAGGCTAGCTTTACTCTGGCTTCAATGGAGCCCCCATACCTGAGCTGGTCACTTAGGGTTACACCAAGCATATCAATGGAGGGCCTGTTCGGAAGATTGCTTCCGTTGAAAGAGACTAGATTTTCATTTCGATCCCTTTTGGACGTAATCAGACAAGATTGGGTCTTTGAAACATTAAATTCAACGAGATTATTTTTACCCCAAGAGAAAACACTCTCGAGGTAGCCGTCCATTCTTTGCTTCAAAGCCCTACGAGCTGTTGGAGTTTGTGAGCCCTTTGGGGGCTTGTCAAACAAAAAGCTATCATGAACTGTACTGTCATCCGCATAACAGTGAATTGGTGCACATGACAAAAGGTCGTTGATGTGCAACAAAAACAAAGTTGGAGACAGAACCGATCCCTGCGGGACGCCAGCATTTATCGAGTGTGAGGAAGAGGTGAAACCATCGACTACCTTCTGAATCGACCTCCCCCTCAAGAAGTCGGCAATCCACGTACACAAGGATGCGGGAAGTCCGTAAGAAAGCAGTTTGTTGACAAGTCCTCGGTGCCAAACCCGGTCAAAGGCCTTGGAGATGTCCAGTGCAACCGTTTGGGTCTCACCGAAACGTTCCAGGCATCGCCCCCAAACATGCGTCACATACGCGAGAAGATCACCGCACGAGCGGTTCCGCCGGAATCCGTATTGACGGTCGTTGATAATTTTGTTCTTCTCGAGGTATGTGAGCAGTTTGTCGTTGATCACACGTTCCATCACCTTAGACAGAACTGATGTGATCGCTAACCTCCTTCTCCTCCCCACTATCTTCAGCCTCACAACATACCCCAATTGGGGATGATATAGTCTCACTAGCCCCAGACGGGAGCAGTTGAGAACCTTGTGCGGTATTCAGATTTTTAAAATAAAGCTGATGAAAGTATTGAAAATATATTTGCCTCGGGATTATTGCCTCTCAAAAACAAATATCTGTGTATTATCATTTACAATGTAATTATATTTTTATTATAAGTAATAATTATTAGCCTGAAACACTGATCTACATTGAAAAAATCTCCCGAGAAAATATACATGCCGCCGACGGGACTCGAACCCGCGTCCTTCTGATTTCCGGTCAACTGCTCTGTCCACTGAGCTACGTCGGCTTATCTCCTGCCCGCTAAATAATTCAATATATACTAGTGTTTCATTCAACAATTACTGCTTATTACATTTTTCCACCTGCAACCAAGCAACTTTATTTTTATATGTCTACATTTTTTGGTGAAATACTTTTCATTATTATTTTTAATTGATAAACTAATGTTTAAGAGAAGATTTTTATGCATAGCACAAAGGGAAACATTTATTATAAGTAATAATTATTAGCCTGAAACACTCATCTTCATTGAAAAAATCTCCCGAGAAAAGACACATTATATTAAATTATATTTTTGTCTACATATTAGAGGGACGTCAGAAATCTACCTTTCAAAATAAATACCGTAAGTGAACTTGAAAAATCATCCGACGAAAATTTAAACATAATAAAACACATTTAAAATACAATATATAAAAAATAAAATAATCTTTTTACCTACTTTATGCCTAATCTGATATTTATTTTATTTATTTATTTTTCTTTGTTTCACAGTTTTTTAGAGAAAATGTGTCCTTACTGGGGTCCCCCTTCTAAGGACACATTGTACAAGTTTTCTTATTTGAATTATGAGTAAATACCTATGTTAGAATATTACCGAGGAAAATTATGAAGTTAAATCTAAAAGAAAGTACAAAACAAGCATTATTCTTTATTAGGTTGCAAAATTGTATCTATATTCTTCCTTTCCATGTCCATAATCCATATTTTTATGCTTCTTTTGAAGGCGGTTATTTTTTTTATGGTTTTTATTGCAAAGAGGGAGTAAATTAAATAATTTTATAGAGAAGTACTGCATATTTCTTTGTCCAAAAGTTTAGTTGTAGGTTGGTGGAATGTATGTTGTAATGTAGTCTTGTGAATCGGCCCGAGATTGTTTGTGTAAAGTTATCCTGGTTTTTGAATGCGTACATTAGAATATCTTTTGTATACAGGGTGTTAAGGGACGTTCTTGACTTACTTTAACCAGTGATTCCTGACATTATTTGGAGTAAAAAATGTAAACGAAGTTTTGGTCTCCGGTGACATTTTTGATGTTCTTTTTTTTTTTTTTTTCTACAAAAACATTAAAAAATGGTAGTTGTTGAACAGTTGGAGGCGGGGTAAGGGGTTCGTCGGACACCCGGCTGAGTGACCAGTGACAACATGCGGAAGAAATTTTTTTTTGTTTGATTTTGAAGAAAAAAATTTTGAAAAAAAAAAAAATCATCAAAAAAAGTCACCGGAGACCAAAATTTCATTTACATTTTTTACTCCAAATAATGTCAGGAATCACTGGGTAAAGTAAGTCAAGTACGTCCCTTAACACCCTGTATAATTGTTTCAGTGACATTAAATTTATAGCGTAATTTATAGTGCATAATTTATATATAGTGACATATGATTTATACTTCTCGTTAGCTACGTTTGGTTGGCAAGGGTGCCCGGGTTCATGGGTGTGGTTTATCTATAAATCTTAATATTGGCAGCGAATGCATCTGTCCACTTCTGCGTGGTGGGTGGGATCGAGAGAGACTGGTTGACGGAGGCCTTTTAACCTATCCAGCTGTTCTCTCTCGATCCATCCCTTTGCACCGCAGTTGAAAGGATGGATTCATGCGTCCGTCACTCACCCCTCATACCTATTTCCTTCTCAGAACTTCCTCTCCTTTCTTTCCTTAAAATACCCTCCAACAGCATCCCCTAAGATGATCAATGGGGTAGTTAAATCAGGTTTAAATATATTATCCAATTCATCCCATCATTGTGCAATCTGCATCCTAATCAATAAATGCATTCAAAGCAATTCATAGACACTTAACAAAGTATGCGGGAGCACAAATAATAATGAATCAATATCGGAACAATGCATCGTTAAGTGTGACGATGTCATTAAGATTCTTATTATATATTCCTCCTCATTTCGCCACAATCCTACTCACACTAGAACATTACAGGTTAGGTCACCACAACTCTGACACTTGCAGAACTTTAGTGGGTCGAGGGAACAGGTACGTAATATAATGTTTTGCTTCTTGGCCAGTAAAGTACTGGCGTACAATTATTTTATGATCGGTGGATATCGATCGCCAGATAGTCTCGAGGCAAGGGCCTTCAAGGGCCTTACTGCATAAAAATCACAAAAATGCTAACATGATGGAAGATTCGCGGTATGAACTTGCAAATCTTGTAAATGTGGTGCAGATATTACAGTTTTGTACACCGTGTTACGTTCATACCGCGAAACTTCATTTTTCATGGTAATTCATGACAATCTAAGAAAAAAAAATCCTTACGGAGTTTTTAAGCAAAGCAATTCTGATTATATTTTTTTTAAATATACCAATTGTCCAGTGTCCTTTTGCGAGTGATGCACGCTTTTGTTTAACTAAAAATGGCCACCATCCTTAGAACAGCTGATCGAGTGGGAAGAAATAATAATTACAAAGGTTTGGTTATAGGAACTCTATATGAAATACACAAAAACAATAAATTCATCACAACTTTTTTTATTTATTTGTGCACTACTTCGTCTTTTTGTTAGTTTTTTTGAAAGGTTTTTTGTGAAAAAAAAGTTTTTGTCAAGGTTTCTCGGTTTGAGCGTGCAAAACGGTAAAAATGAATGTAATGTTTTTTAAAAATCTTCTGATTCATTGAGAATGGTTCAGTTTATTGGTCGGTTAGATTTTTGAGAAGTTAGAAGAAGCTAAAAATTTATTAATGGGTACAATAATTTCTGGATAATGAAAAAAACCTTTTTAGAAGAAATTATAAGGGTAAAATTTTCTATTCTTTTTTTTTTTTTTTTTAGAAACCGGCACAAGAGTTACAACTGATCCCGTCTGTAGACAGTGAGAATATAGCGTCTCCAATTGAGGAATTTTGTGAAGCTGCATATGGTGTGGAAAACTGGGAAGGGGTATCATATGGGGAAGAGGAAGGTGGAGAAGTAGGTACCTGGTCACCAAACACGACTAAAGCCATTTCAAGCAACGTTTCAATTCTGAATTCAGGCCTTATGAAAGTATCTTCCATTCAGGAACGTGCCGCAAATATATGATTTATTATTTTTAATTAATTAGTTGTGAAACATCACAATTTTTTCAAATAAACTTTATTTAATTTATTTGAATAAATTGTGATATTTACCGGTATTAAAACCCGCGACCTTAGAATTGCTGGCCTTATCCCTCAACCACGGAGGCCGTCTAATTGTATGTTACCCACCAGTAACTCTTCATGAAACAAAGAATTAAAAAAAAATTAAATGAAGACAATATTAGAGCGGGTATGCTGTCAAGACGTTTTTACTCCTGCAGCCCCAAAGTAAAAAGAATACTGTTCAACGCTTTCTGTACCTCGCTGTACACATCAGTACTGTGGGTTGACTACACTGCAACCCAATGGCGTAAGTTAAAGGTTGCTTACAATAACGCTTATCGCCAACTTTTCCGCCTACCGAGATACTGCAGTGTTACGGAAATGTTCCTGGAGGGACGAGTACATATTTTTCGTGCCCTTCTCCGCCACCGCATAGGAATTTTATGGCGCAGACTGCGCCATTCTAAGAATGCGATCATCACCGCCATGAATGCCTGGATGGAATCTCACCTGATGACCCTCTGGAGACGGGAGACGATGAAATACCCTCCGTAAACGGCTATTTACGTTCATTTTAGTGTTAGATATATCATCATTTTTTTTTCAGTTTCATTTTTCATGCTTATTCGTTTATTTTATTTAATTTATGTGTTGTTATTTACTTTTTTACCTTAAGTTATTATTTATCTTTTTTGTTATTTTAAAATATGGAATGTATTGCATTGCACTTCCCCTGCGTACATTCTGGAATAAACTTATATTATTATTATTATTAGCGACAACTCAGGACCTTCTATTTACATGCAAGCAAACGGTCCTGGGTTCGAGTCTCAGAGGCGCCAATATATTAGTCTGATTTTCCTGTTCCCAGATTTTCGATTGAGTTTCGCTAATATTGTCTTCATTTAATTAAATATTCAATTTAAGGGTTTACTGATAAAGTTGAAAATAAAAAAATAATATATATATATTTTTATGTTTTGTTTCAGGTTTATGAACTATTTCTATTGAAAACAATTATAAATCTCTTTTCCCACATGCTGTCACAATTTGTTTCACGCCTTTACTTTCAAAATATTAATTTGAATGTTAATGGAGCGTCTATCCCAATTTTAACATATATTATTATCGGGAACAGCGTCTAATTCCTCTGAAATTTCTTCAGTTACTGCTCTCTCGTCTCTCGTAAAGAAAACGCATCATTAAGTTGTTTTCTTGGTTTAAATGAGTCATTATTCTATCAACATTTCATAGCGGATAATGATATGCATTAACGATTTTAACGATTAGGTTTCAATATTTTATTTATGCCCGCACATAAACTGGACCATAAAAAATGTTAACTGTTACCTGTTGCACTAATAATTAATAATAACGTATATTCCAGGTAATAATAATATTTCTAGTCGTATGCGTGTGCGATTGATGGCCACTACGGCCACAGATAAACTGATTTATTTTCTCTGGCGAGGTTGTCAAGTTATAAATCTGAATACGACGTAAAAATACCGCTGACATTTGCATACTATGTAAGGAGAAGTAATCACTAGACTCGCGCGTATGCTAATCAGGTGATTAAAGTCGTAGGTAACTTCACCGCAGATTTAGTACCTATTGGTTTATGTTTGAAATCAAACGCGCTAATCATCTTTTATCGTTCTTTTTCTATGCTTTGCATAGATGGAACAACTTTCAGTTTGTTTTAAGTATTACAATATTCAAATTTAGAATTAATGTTCCTAGTTCCTACCAACTTGCGTGAACTGCATATTATAATGCATTATCTCGGTGGCAGCTATGTCGGCAACGCGTGTTTCGGAGTTGGTAAGTGTGAAGAAGTACAGTTGCATTTTATTTTCATCAGTGCTAATTTAAATTCCTAATAAACCCTAGAAAACCTAATAATGTCATTTATTTATTTATTTGACATAATATCTAACATTTTTAAATACAATTCAGCAATGTCGGCCTCACTGGGTAGCTCACCTGTGCTGAGGCCTCAATTTTATAAAACAAACATTTATACATAATACATTAAAAAAATATAAAAATAATGCTGCATAAAAAAAGCTAAAATTAAAAATTTATAATTTAGGTAAAATGTATTCTTTTAATGATATGTTTTATATTTGTTTTTGAGTGTTACGTGTGTTTTATTCTTATTATGTAATGAGATTATGATAATATTGTCTTTTTTGTTCTTTAATCCATTTTTTTTTTTATTTTGAGTACGATTTTATTTTTGTTTTCTTCTTTTTTTTGGGTAAGACTGTTGATTGCTTTTATAGCATGATATTTATAGTTCCTTTGTCCAAAGCTTGTATTCACTGTCGGGGTTTTTATGTTATTTTTGTACGATTGTCTTACTGGTCTGTTAGTGATATTTTGAGATTGTTGAAATTTGTTTTTTTGGTCGAAAATGAAGTTTAGTAGAGTTTTGATGTATAATTGGCGTATATCTAGTACGACACAACTGTTGAATATTTGGTCTGTATTAGTAAGTAAATGTTTTTTAAGTATTACCTTTAAGATCGTTTTCTGCGCGATTTCTAAGTGATCGATAGCTGAGTTTGTTGCTCCTCCCCAGACAATTATTTCATATTCTATTATTGATTGACAAAATGCAAAATATTTTGTTTTCATTTGTTTTATTTTATATTTGTTCCTTATGTTTAGGAAAATGTTTGATGAAATGTTAAGAAAATGTTCCTTGTTCAGGGGCGGTTTTGCAGGTTTAAAAAGTGGGAAGACATAAACATTTTTTAAAGTAAGTAAGACCGGTCAGTGGTTGAGTGGGCATAGCGCTTGGGTCCCACTCGAGCGTCGTGTGTTCGATTCCTCTGCTAGCTAAATCCTCCATCACAACACAAACAATATTTTCGGCTTTCTGTGGTGGTAGTAGGAGATTTTCAAATATTGTTGGGTTATTCATAACCCGGGAATGTTTGTCTTTCTTTAAAAAAAATAAATTTATATAGCTACACCCAGAAAAAACAATGGAACTATTACCTATGTCAATTTAAAATAATAATAATAATGTGCAAACTTAAGATTGACCGTCAACGGCAAATTCGCTCCGCTAAATTAATCCAAATAGCCGTACTCCTAGGTACTTACTGCCACGTATTATCTATCAGAAATAATCACAAAACCAAAAAAACTTGGTCACTAGAGCGCTAGAACCAATTGCTTTTACTTCGGAAGTGTTTCTTATATTGAGGCGCGCCTCAAATTAAACACCGCCTGACCGTGTCGGCTATCGTACATTTCGAATCCATGTGACCTCCCCGCTCCCCTCCGCTTACATGAAATCAGCGGCTCTCGGAGGCAGGCCCTATCTCTGCCTCACTAGAGTGAGAGCCTTGAAGGAGTAACCATCAGTTACTTATACCAGGGCGGGTAAGAGGTGGATTACCTCCACTGCCTCACTAGAGTATTATTGTACAGCTTTGGGTAGTAGCTCGGCGCGGCGCCGACGATCGGATATTCCTATGCGGCTGGTCTCGTTGCACTTACGTGATGAGTGACATAATATAAAAACAAGCAGTCTTAGTGAAATATAAAAATATTCAAGAGTGATATTATACTTCAATTGAAGTAACTTTAAGGCTTATGCGATTTACAAATTTCTAACATTTAAATTAAAGTTTTCCTATATTTTTGATGTATGGATTCCGGATACGTGTATCTTTTCCCCATTTTCTTCTCTATTCTTTTGGGGAGGCACAGTCTTCCCTGCCTCATTCTTCAACCGCCATTGTGCTTGTGTTATGTAATGGTGGAATGATCAACTAATAAAATATTGAACCCGACGCTTTAGTCCGCTTGACAAAGTAAGATGCTTTGTTAAATTTTAAATTTTAATAGGCCACTTGCATCACATTTTTATTTTTTTTTCCGATTTAGGCAAATATTCTAAGACATTCAGTATATATATTTTTTTATCGTATTTTTGAAACCCTGTCGATTTTTTTTAAATTTCAATCCGATAAATCAGACCATTTTTTATAAACCGGAAAGACTGGACAAAATTTTATGAGTGCGAAAAAACGATAATTACCTAGCCGAAAATCATTTAAAAAAAGATAGTTTTCCACACGAATGGTACAGGAAAATATCGAGGCATACCTAAAATATTACATCTCATAAATATTTTTTTCCATGATCCATTTTATTGATCATAAATCATTATAATGTTTAACGTCTATACTACTAAATCCAATGTAATATACTTGTACTTGTAAATTATAATAATAATAAGAATATTATAAAATTTAATTTTGTTCAAATCAACACCATTACAATTATACCTCTAAAACACAAGCAGACAGCATAAATGTACGGGGTTCTCTTCACAACATCTGTCAAAAAGTCAAACCAAATGATAAGTTCGCAGAGAACAAACAATAAATCCAGTGAACGTTAAATGTCAAATTCAAAAATTCGTATGAAATCAAAGTGTTGCCATATAAAATAAATAAATCAGTGTGGAATTTTACAAAATTAATAGGAACATTTTCGGAGACGGGACATTTTCATGTAGCGACGAGCCCAAATATTGGATTTATTTACTTAAAAAAAATGTACGGTTCTAAAAAATTTTACCAAAATTTTCGTAATCTTAGTAAAAAATATTATCCACACGATTCATGAAATCCATGCATGTGGCCTGTTCTTTAAAATATCATTAGCGATTTTTTTTCTGGGTGGTTACTATACGTTCATGATAGGTTTAAGCTCCTTAAAAAAATGAGGAGCCGATACTTCGTATGATTTTTATGGAGATGAATCTATTCGTGTGCAACGTTTCATCTATGTGCATTAATATGACTATAATTTTAATTATCATCGTGATTTTGTTACGATAGGTAAGTAAGAAAATTTTAATCGACAGTAATACAATTTTTAATGAGTAAATGCTATTACGAATTTATATCTTATTTATTTAATACCATATCAAACATTAAAGAATGGAATAAAAATGTTTATTAAATTGAAGAATGATCTGCCCTGATGATCGACACTGTAATGCCGAAACCGAAACGTTGGCTAAACACGGCGAAACGTCCCCAAAATAAATGACGTATTTTACTTATTCTCCTCATTTTTGATTCATCACCATCGAGACAGATGTTCGGCCATCCGAAATGTTGGCTCTACAAAGAATTGGTCTGTCTTGCAATTCGTTAATCATACCGATGATTTCAATGGCTATAGGTAAATCTTCATAGTTTGTGACAGTTGTTTCAAGACAATATGTTTTGAGACAAGACAATATGTAATGTTTTGAAAAAAATGTATTAAAAATATAATTTTTTCTGGCGTAAAAGGCATTAAAAATATAGAAGATCATTTACCGTAGGACAAATCTAGCCATTTTTATATTAATGGTATTTAATGGCTTACGCAGAAATCAGCGCAATACTTGAGTATAGCTAATAGGAAAGAGGACGTGTATGGATGTATGTGTTTAATATAAAAAAGAAACAAAGGGGTCCGACCTCGACCCATAGAGCTCGGCTGTGAACTCTGAACCCAGAAAAACTCTTGTGACGGTATAAGTGAGTCATAAAAACCATTGTGATTATTTACAATGAGCGGGTCAATTGCAAAAAGGTGTATTTGTTTGAGACAATGGTAGATGGGTATTCGAGGGACATTGTTAATTTGATGAATGAAGATTGTTTCATAATATCAATGTTTATTTGCGACGACTGTTTCGCTTCCAGTGGGCTACAAAAAACTTTATAAGCATTTATTATAAGAGATCTGAAAATTTCCTGTTATTTTTTGAAAAACCGGTGATCTTCTTTTTTAAAAGCGATGGTATTTTGCAACAATAATGATGATATGGAAATGGCGAAATTCCCGTTTTCAAAATCAAAAATTAAAATTAGTGTTTTCCCAAATGCGAATTCTTCAGATCCCTCCTTACGTACATATTTGTTAGAACTTTTTTAATCTTACAATAGTGTACTAATATTGATCTCAGAAATTTTAAATACTGTACAACTCAAATGCGTAGGCGATGCAGAACATTTTTTATTTTTTTTTTAATCGTATCTCCTGTTTTTGTAGATCTATAATTATGAATATTTATTATAAAATTAAATTGAATAGATCTTTCAGTAGATACACTTTTTTGTATTTTTTTTTAATAACTGTAATAAATTTATTTATAATTTTTCTTTTATTTATAATTATATACCACAAAATATTTCGACGACGTAGTTTGAAAGAGAGAAAAAAACGGAGAAAATGATATTAGGTCCTTACATATGAAATTGGCGTTTTGTATGGGAGGAACATGAAGTCGATTTTTTTTTTAATATAATATATTTATTTAATCAAAGTATGTACCATTGCTATCTATGCACTGTTGCTATCTCATAGGTAGTTCATCGATCCCTTTACTAAAAAAACCATTCGGACGGGAATCAATAAAATCTTTAAAGGCGGTTTGGACTGCCCCATCGGAGTTGAATTTTTTCCATTGCAAGAAGTTATCCAAATTTCGAATGGTAATCTGTTGGGGCAAGGTCCAAATTTTGTAACCGTCTGTTGTGCAGTGTGTGGTCTAGCGTTGTCATGAAGCAGCAGTGGCCTAGAGTGATTAACCAGCCTCGGTTGTTTAGCAGCTAGCTTTTCCATCGTGGTTTGCAGTTGCTTACAATAGACATCTGCCGTAATCGTCTGGCCAGATTTAAGAAAGCTGTAGTGAACGACACAAAAAAAACACACAACTGTGTTTTCTTTTGCGGCACCGTCGCCATACACATCATTAATCCTTCGAGCCGTTTCTGCAGCACTGCTGCCATGGTGGAACTCGTACTCGTAAATAACGCGATATTTCAAGTTTTCCATTTTGTAAACTAAGTGACGCAAAGAAAAAAAAACAATTAATGAAAAAACAAATGAATTATAATTTTCGAAACACAAATACATGAATAAATAGCTGTATAAATTTGAATTTGGAATTCCTAACCAAACAGAAGAAATTGTTATTTTCCTAAACAAAGCTGGCCTTCGAGATAATCTGTTTGCTGTTTCAGATAAACACGCTTTTGCTTCATATTTAAATGTTTAATGATCGTGAACACCATCAATGTATTCAGTACATACCTACATATAATTAATAGGTATACATTACAACACAAACTAACTTTTTTTCAAATAAGCAAATCTTTGGATTGCTAATTGACGTTATCAAATTATATCCTGTGAGCTAGAATGTCACTGACAAAAATTCAGCCAGTCTATAGATATACGTGATATACCATTATACTCGTAAGCTAGACTACAATCTTAAAATGAACCAAATATTTTGATGTTACGATACCAGCATCCGGTATTGCTCATTACTCTGTAGCAGACTGGAGTAGCATTATTTGTCATTCTACATAATATAACTAAAGGTCTCATTATAAAAACAAAACCTTCGGGCACAAAACCAGCTGTTAAAAGAAACGTGATTGACTGTTTAAAAGTTCCTTTTTGTCAAGGTTTACGGAAAATCTAATCAATTCCTATAAGCCAAACAAATTTCTTAAGGTTGAAAAAAGGCAAAAAACGGAAGGTTGGATACAAGGCGAATTTTCAGCAATCTGACTTATTCATTGTTCACGGTTCGTAATAAATGTTTCAAGTAAGGAAGAAGGGTTTTTGATTACAAACTCCTTTTTCTTAGGGTCCACAAAAAGTTGGCATAAAGAAAAAGATTTAGACAAGGACGATCTTTGTGATAGAGCGGGACGAGCATTGGTTTTGAGCATTGGGATGCGAACTCAAAAATTACTTTTGAAATGAGGAGCGAAACAATATCTCTATTATCGACTCGCCAAAAAATTATAAAATACTGTCAGTATCGCCCTGGTGGGTTAGCGGCGGCGCGCCAGCTGGTCTTTAAAATCTCTCTTTCTCCATTAGACTATCCTTGCAATGCATCATCCCAGCTCCAATTTTCCACACTTGCAGTTGAAGTATTTGCTGTGGATGAGAGCCTGTGGAAAGGAAGAATCACTTGAAATTGTTGCTTTAGCAGTGATTAGTGACCAAATCTGAGCACTTACCTAATTCCAAACCGTCCTCTTTTCCATCTCTTGCCCACAATAGGCCACTTGCATGGATTTTATAACTTGGAAAAAATCGTGTGGATAGATTTTTTTTTTAAGATTACGAAAATGTTAGTAAAAATTTTTAGAAATGTACAGTTTTTTATTATTTTTAAATAAATAAATCCATTATTTGGGCCCGTGACGTCACTACATGAAAATGTTCCGTCTCCGAAAATGTTCCTATTAATTTTGTAAAAATCCACCCTGATTTATTTTTTTATATGGCAACACTTTGATTGCATGCGAATTTTTGAATTTGACATTTAACGTTCACTAGATTTATTGTTTCTTCTCTGCGAACTTATCATTTGATTTGACTTTTTGACAGATGTTATGAAGAGAACCCCGTACATTTTACAAAGTCTGTACGTGTTTTAGACGTATAACGGTAGTGGGCCTGATTTTAACAAAATCAAATTTTATAATATTCTTATTATTATTATAATTTACAAGTACAACTATGTATTTTACATCGGATTTAGTAATGTAGACGTTGAACATTATAATGATTTATGATCAATAAGATGGATCATGGAAAAAAATATTTATGAGATGTAATATTTTTTGTATGCCTCGTTATTCTTCTGTGCCCTTTCTTGTGGAAAATGTTATTTTTTTTTAAATGATTTTCGGCTATGTAATTATCGTTTTTTCGCACCCTTAAAATTATGTCCCGTCTTTCCGGTTTATAAAAAATGGTCTGATTTTTCGGATTGAAATTTTCAAAAATCGCCAGGGTTTCAAAAATACGATTAAAAAAATGCAGAATGTCTTAGAATATTTACCTAAACCGGAAAAAAAATTAAAAAATATATGATGCAAGTGGCCTATTCCTTAAACCTCACAATACATCAACCCATTTGGTGATTCCGTATTCCTGACTTCGGAAAGTTGGGCCTCTTGTGCAGTATTAACTATTCATATAAATATGTTTATTTTAATATTATATTCTAGCTGACCCGGCCACGCTTTGCTGTGGCTAACGAAACACAACGCCATCAACTGAATGGTTACTCAACCTTTTAACTCACACCGCCATATGTTACTTTGCATACAAATCAAATCGATCGGTCGCTCCATTTATATTATTATAGCGAGTTCCCGGTATGCGTTGCTATGCCATTTAGTAAAGAAATTGTTTCTCCATGTGTGTCCTTTCCCATTCGTCCTGTTTCCCTTCCGCCTCCCCTCTCGCATTCCATTTACTCTACCCTCTCAAATGTTCAAAACAAAAACATATTTTTGCATTATTTAGTATGGTTTCATCTTAATAAATTTATTTAGTATGCACTCTTATTGACGTGTTGGGTGTATTTTGGATTCCAGGCAGGAATAATAAAAGAAGTCGGAGACAAGCCACGAAGATATTGCAATTTAAACTATTAAATAAAAGTATTATTGTGTCGGTCTATCTCTAGAAAATAACCAAGGAGCTTTAATTTTTTATAAAAATAATATTGTACAGTTGATTTCACCATACGAATCTGACCTTGGGCATGAGCTTTTATTTTTAATAATTCGATTCTTATCTTCCATACAGCGGCAAATTTTTCTATCAATATGTTTCACAGATAAAGATCGATGGGTTAAAATCACAAAAGACACATGCGTTCCCAGATTCGATACCTTTAGCACAAATGGGTGCGATTTTAAGCACGAGACGGGAAAATTAACTGATAAATTGCTTGTGGAGTTTGTTCATTGTTCAATAGACGGAAGTTTGTTGGATATTTGAGATCACGTTATAAAGATAATCATTTTGCCGCTTATATGTGCTGGTAGAAGAAGCCAATATCAATCTTCACTTATGTGCCTCTGCTTTATTGATCTGATGGGCTACTTTGTATTTTGAAAACGATAATGAAAAATGTATTTTTTTCGATCTGTAGGTTTTTTTTTACGTTAACTCCACATAGGAGGCCCTGAGGAAAATATCTCTTAGAATCTTTGAGGATGCTATGTGGAGGTTCTTCCTGAGTAAACGAAGGAGAGGAAATCGGTTTTACCTAACAAATTGATGAATCATTTTAAACTTCATTCAAATAAAAATAGGGAAGAGGGTAAATAAATTCATACAAATAAGTCTTCATAATGTTACACAACCACCGTTTGATAATTGCCTTGAACACCGAAACAGCTGCCTCATTAATACAATTTAAAATAGTGACAGAACCCACCTAAAGCATTAAAAAAATTATTTACTTTAATATTTTTTTAATTGCAGTTCTGCGCAAACTAACAACAAATAAACCAACAGACCTTGATAAAAAGAATAATGATAAAACGGACTAACGGTAAAACCGAACGGCGCCAAACAATTACAATTTGGGAGGCGGAATTGGTACCGCCACGCCACCCCGCGAACCGTTTGTTAGATAAACAACAACTCTGCCATAGTCACCCCAACTGGTTCGCTACGTTTGGTGACTTAGCAGCTTAGTTCATGAGGTGAGGTTTGCTTATGACTTGGCGGCGAGTGGTGTCGGGCCGGATCAGGAGAGACTGGATGAGAGATTGACATCTTCAGCAGGACTCTCTCGATACATCGCCGTGCACCGCAATGGGAGGGATTTATTCATACGACCTTGACTTCTTGACACTGACCACCTACCCACCCATCAAACCTAATTCACTTCCCTGATCTTCCTTTCCTTAAGGGCCCGCAACCCGGATTTGTACCGATTTATTACATATTTCCCTTAAACACGGCAAGTTTTAAAACTCTTAAAAAAATATATGAAATTCTTGAAGATAATAATTTATTTATTTATTTTTTTTTTATTTTTTTTTTATTTTTTTTTATTTTTTTATTTATTTATTTATTTATTTATTTATTTATTTATTTATTTATTTATTTATTTATTTATTTATTTATTTATTTATTTATTTATTTATTTATTTATTTATTTATTTATTTATTTAATTATTTATTTATTTATTTATTTATTTATTTATTTATTTATTTATTTATTTATTTATTTATTTATTTATTTATTTATTTATTTATTTATTTATTTATTTATTTATTTATTTATTTATTTATTTATTTATTTATTTATTTATTTATTTATTTATTTATTTATTTATTTATTTATTTATTTATTTATTTATTTATTTATTTATTTATTTATTTATTTATTTATTTATTTATTTATTTATTTATTTATTTATTTATTTATTTATTTATTTATTTATTTATTTATTTATTTATTTATTTATTTATTTATTTATTTATTTATTTATTTATTTATTTATTTATTTATTTATTTATTTATTTATTTATTTATTTATTTACGCCCTTTTTCGGGGCTTTTACAAACATTACATATGACTAATAAGAAATGTACAGAATTCATTGTACATAACTGAACTGTCTCAGTAACAATATTTTGTATTTATTTAAACATAAATTGAAGATGTCCACGGACTGGGTATAATTGTTTCCCTCCATTAGTATTCTTGGCAAAGAGGAATACATATGGTAGTTAGTCCCAGAATTTCTGCACTGAAATAAATCCTGACTTCTAGTATTACGTAGTGGAATCCGGAAGCTTATCAATTCTAGCAATACCGGACTATCAATTAAATCATTTAGAATTTTATATAGAAATACCAAGTCAGTGAAAATTCTTCTGTCGGACAATTCAGACTATTTTTTCTGTATAAAATTGTTAATAACATGTTTGACTCCCCTGAACTCCTTAGGCTGATTAATTTTCATGTGCCTAGTAGAACGGTTCGTCAGATTGTACCTTACCATTGTAACAATTCAGGTACCAATTCAGAAATAAACTCAGTAATGAACCGACTGCACAGTACAGGGAATAAATATTACATGAATACCAACGGTACTGAAAGTCTATCAACCTATAAAAACATTGTCATTAAATCTGTATGTCTATCTAGATAAATTTGAAATGTTTATAAATTTTCAATATGTGTCGAATGTATATTAATGTGTATCCTTTATTTTATTATGTTGCTTTTAAGCTGCAAGAAAATCACTTCTTTAAATGTATATGAATGTGTATCCTATAATTTACTCTTTTGTTTTAAGTTAAAAAATCTATACTTGATACTTATTGAATTGTTATCTCTTAATTCTTTGATTATAACAAATGTATTTTTAATTTTATCATATGTAAAAGCCCTAATTGGGCGTGTACAAATAAATAAATAAATAAAATAAATAAATAAATAAAATAAAAAATTTGAGCATATTCATATCATTTAAAATAGTGTTATAGTTCAACATAATTGCTGGAATACCCATTTTAAAATTTAGAAAACGTAAGAATTTGTTTTGTATTCTTTCAACAGCTTAATAATATCTTGACTTTGCCCGCGCCGAAACGCAAATTATATGAAATTCCCACGATAGAAAAAAATCGCAAAGTGTGCTCCAAAAATTATTATTAACACGTTTGTTTCAGTTATTTTACAAGTTATATGTATGAAAAATTCACAGTGTTTCTTTAAATACTGTTTAAGATAATGCCCGCGAGATTTTTGTTCTATTTTAAACGAGTCGTATTTTATTAAACATTTTCGCATCGATTTTGTCGCTGTAAATGTTAGCGCTCTCCTCTAACATTCGTAATTTCGTATCTCTCCATCTTCTTCTTTTCGGGCCCGGTTGCAGAGCCTTAAAAATATGAAATATTTACACATAGGCCCTGAGAAAAATAATTTTGCCGTCTGATGGAGCTAATGTAAAAAAAAATATTAGTGATAAAAATATCAATGAAAAAGTTGACCCTACAACTGTGGATACTATTCTAAAAATCCAATATTGCAAGAAAATATTTAAAATTCAGTTCAAAGAAAACAAAAGCAAAACTATCTCCCCACGTGTCAAAACTGAATGGCCATATTCCTTTTAAACATTCATTGTACCCGTGTTTTCCCACACATCTGTTTGACCAAATTCGACAGTAAAGCTGTCTTTGAGCTTACCGAGTTAGTTGGGAATATTGCATCATAATATTATTTCACCAACGGTGTATATAGATATCGTAATTAAATAAAGACATGCCGTTTAGCTAACGGGGTAAGAAAATCTACATAAATTAAACTCTTAAACCCAATTTAATTGACCGCTACACACTGCACTGGATCTTGGCTGCAAGTATGGTGTTATAACTGTATGATATAGTACCTGACCTCCTTAGTTATTCTTATCACCTCAGGCCAATTTGTTCGCTTTTCGAAACAACTCATATCATAAAATCGTTCTGTCCCTTACTATCATGCTGAGAAATATGATCTAAACGGTGTTAGAAAGAGAAAACACCTCGCTTTATATTCAAATCTAAAAGTTTACCTTAAAATAATTAAAATGTACCTACACCATCAAAGATTCCGAACACAATTCGAAAAACTTATGAAGCTTTGTGATTTTTTTAATAATTATTTTTCGTGTATTACAAACATTCATTTTTGTGTATTATAAGTACAATCAATCAAATTTGGTAGCTAACATAGGTCGCAGTGGCTGACCGTGAGTTTTCAGTGAGCTAGAGTGCTAAGATTGAAAAATATGACGTTATTGATGTTTTTGTAGCTGAAAATTAATTTTTTTTTTTTTTTAAATATTTTGTATGAAGATTTTTAGTATATCTTAATAGAAAAAGTTGAAATTTTGAAAAAAAATCGTTTTCAGCTACAACAACATAAATAGTGTCGTATTTTTTAATCTTAGCACCAGAGCTCACTGAAAACTCACGGACCGCCACTGATAGGTACCTATTTAAAATATTTATAATTTAAAAAATCCATAGATAATTCTTTTAATATCTACACAAAAAAGGTTGCCTGCTAAATTAAATTTCATTGAACTGTAAATTAGTCGTTAAGTTTTCTGAAGTTATTTAATTTTCTGTGCAATTTTCTTAACTTTTCTTTCGTATTAGAAATTTTTTTAAGTATTAGAAAACCTTAAAAAAAACTATGAATTAAATAGGTAAAGTCGTTCTGAAGTTACGGCGTGACCAAGGGAAACAGAGATTCACTTTTACATATAACGGGTGTAACAGGACGTACCCGAGGGATTTTAACCAGCGATTTCTGAGCATATTTGGAGAAAAAAATTTAAATGAAATGTTGGTCTCCGGTGACTTTTTTTGTGACATTTTTTTTTTTTAATTTTTTTTCAAAAAAGTCAAAAAAAATAAATTCTTCCGCTTGTTGTCATTGGTCACTCAGCCGAGTAACCGAGCAACCCCTCAACCCGCCTCCTACTGTCTAACACCTACGATCAAAAATATCAAAAATATCACCGGAAACCAATATTTCATTAACATTTTTTACTCCATATAATGTCAGGAATCGATGGTTAAAATCCCTCGGGTACGTTCTGTTACATCCTGTATAGTATATATAATATATATATATATATATATATATATATACATCCCGCTATCATTGCTGCGTCCTTTCATCAGATCGACATTACTGCGTCTATCTGAAGGACTTAATTTTACATAGCTTTAACTAAAGTATATACTAGCTTTTAAGTGTTTGATTGTAGCTAGGTATTTATATTTTTAAAAATAATGATTTTAAAAATATACAAAACGAAAAAAACGCCCTTCAAAGTTCCACCGATCCGAACTCCTTTCATATTCAATGCAGTGAGGCATCCTGCGTATATTTTCTTCAATTTGGTCCACAATGTAGCGTCCAATTATATATTCATTTTCATGTTGATGACAAACCAACGTCTTGCAACGTTGCCGCTTATTTGTTCAAGTTTTTGGTTGGACGACTGTAAAGTTATTAATAGAATATGAAAGTGCCAATACGACTGGCCAATGTGTTGCGGACTCTAATCAACCCGGCGGCGATGCGCACGTAATATTTATTAAATTGGTATGGGATTTTTTTGAGACTTATCATTCCGAATTAAAACGTTGCTTGAAGGGCGATTAGTTATTTTTAGTGACTAGATCTGTATTGCTGGGACCTTTATATGCGTCCTCTTCTCCCCATTTTGATTTCGCATCACGACAGTGATTACCATATAAGGACTTTATTACTACAACACGATAATCAGTAGGTATATTTTGCGACCTATTATTTAAAAAGAAACCGTAGTCTTCCGAAAGACTCAATTTGGGAGGCGGGTATGGTACCGCTGCCCTGGGAACCCATTTGGATAATCTTGACATTAAGACCTCTGCCATAGGTCACCCCAAGTAGTTCCCTACGTTTGGTAACTTAGCAGGGGTGCCCTATAATATTCTATGCTCATGTGGTGGGGTTTATCTGGTTCTTGGCGGCGGGTGCGTCTACCCACCAGCTTCATAACAGGCCGGATCGGGAGAGAATGGTTGAGGGATTGGTTGGTTGATTCTCCAGCCGTACTCTCTCGGAACATCACCTTGCACCGCAGTGGGAGGGATGAATTCATACGTCCCTCACTTCTGGACACACTCCCCCAGATTCCTACCAACCCCGGGTATCCCTTTCTTTCCCAGAACTTCTTCTCTTTCTTCACCTAAAAAGTCTCTCCAAACAGCATCGCCAAAGATAGCATAGGCCCTGAGGAAAATTATTTTAATAATGAATGAAGAATTAAATTATAATTATATTAATGCTTTTCATATAAATGCTGTCACCCCAAGGGGTTCGCTACGTTTGTTGACTTAGCAGGGGTAACCGGGTTCATGGGGTGAGGTTTATCCAGGTTTTGGTGACCGATGCGTCTGCCCAACTGCTGCATGGTGGGTATAATCGAGAGAGACTGGTTGAAGGTGGTCTTTTATTCTCTCCAGCCATAATCTCTCGACACATCGCCTTGCAGCGCAGTGGGAGGATTGGATTCATATGTCCATCACTCCTGGACACCTACCTCAGGGCTTCCTGTGGAAATTTCTCCTGCCCCCCCTGGCTAATGTAAAAATATTCTTTATTTAAAAACGAATGTTTATGTACCTAAAGCATTCATACGATTACGATGATAATTTGGAGATTTGTCGTGCGCATGCCCGCGATGGTTTCTGTGGTGAGCTCTAGCGCTATTAAATTATTTCTTTTGGCATTCATCCGATAGCGATGAAACTTTGGTGAGTTGTTATGCGCACATCCGTGAATTTTTCTATATATAATAGTGAGCTCTGGCGTTATGAAATTTGGATAAAAAATTACAATTAGTGGCGTGCGAGTTGTTTGAAATGTATGTTTTTCATTTAGTTTCGCTTCAAGGAGTGATGGAGGGAGGGGAAGGGGAAGGGGAAATTTGGGGATTGGTTCGCGGAAGGGGAGAAAGCAGGGAAGATGGGAAGGTGGAAAGGAAAGCAAGAGGGGTGAGGGTCGCGAGAGTGTAACGAGGGCTCATGGGAAAGGACACACATGAGAGGGTGAGGGTAAGGGATGGAGGACGAGGGATAGCAGAGGGAGGGATTGCAAAGGTGACATAGTAACGGTAGGGTATAGAAGGGAGTAAATTTGGAAATGGGAACCTTTCCGAAATTCCAAAAATGTTTTAAAGATTGGAAGGCTAAAACAGTATTTAAAATATACAGTAAATGTATTTTTATTGTACAACGAACGAAAGGAGATGCTGAGAATTGGTACGAGGAGAATCTAGAAAATTTAAAGGAATCGTGACCTGCAATATGGAAGTGATTTCACTTTTTTTACATGAGCACCGCGCAAGAGTCTCGAACTACTCCCGTCTGGTCCAGTGAGACTATGGCATCTCCAATTGAAGTATGCTGTGAGGCTGAAGGTAGTGAGGATGGGAAGGAGATGGGGAAGAGGAAGGTGGGAAAGTACCTGGCTATTCTGATCTGGTCACCAAACACGCTAAAGCCATTGCAAGCAACGTTATACCAGGGCGATACTGAGAGTATCCTCCGCTCTGGAACGTACCGAAAATATACTTTACCTACTCGTATTATACGATATTGCCAATATCTTTTTCTGATTTTTCTGTTTCCAGATTTTCGAATGAGTTTCGCTTATATTGCCTTCATGTAAATATACATTTTATAAAAGTTTTCTTTATTCATTGAATTATTTTTTACATGTTTGAGGATTTTTCGATCAACATATTCATATTTAAATGTTATAATTTGAGGGTTCATAAAGTTAAAAATAAAAACATAGGTAAGGATATATATTTTTTTTTATTTTAAGAAAGACAAACATTCACTGGTTACGAATAACCAGACAATATTTGAAAATATCTTACTTTTTTTACATCAGCTCCATACAGAAGGCTCTGAGGAAAAAAGAATTCTATCAGGGCCTATGTCATCTTTGGAGATGTTGTATCGAGGGTCTTTTTAGGGAAAGGAAGTTTTGGGAATGAAAAGGGTATTAGGGATGGGTAGAAATCGGGGTTTAGTGTACCCAGGAATGACGGACGTATGAATCCATGCCTCCCACTGCGGTGTAACGTGATATTCCCAGAGAGTACGGCTGGAGAAGTTAAAGGAACTCCCTCAATCATTCTCTCGCGATCCGGCCTGCCATGCAGCTGGTGGGCAGGCGCATCCTCTACGAAGACTCGGATAAACCTCACCCCATGAACCCGGGCACCCCTACCATGTCACCAAACGTAGCGAACCACTTGGAGTGACCTATGGCAGAGGTGTTGGTTAATAAATGATTCCCTGGGCGGCGGTACCCATACCCGCCTCCAAAATTACCACCACAGAAAGCAGAAATTGTTGCTTGTGTCGAGATGGAGGATTTAGCCACAGATGAACTGAACATACAACGCCTGAGTGGGATCCAAACTCGGCCATTGACCGGTCGAATGTACTGCTCTGTGGGTCATACGTGTGAATAAAATACAAAAACACCATATCTTTTTTATCGGCGTCGACTAATCGTAACTTGAAACAAAAATGTCCAAGCCACAATAAAAATAAATGTTCGACTATTATGTGATAAGCGTCCTTGGGACAGCTGATCCATTCATAACTTACATCTCAAGTGTTTATGCGTATCCTTAATTATAAACAAACTGCTTCGTAAAACGTTCTAAATTCTTTCCGACCACAATTGATATCCATTATGTGATAATTATTTATCTTAATCAAGTTATTTCATTTTTATTGTTTATCTTTCTATGGGTCATTGAACATTCAACAGTCAACCATTACATTCACGGAATTCTCGTGTCACAATAAGATGGGCATTATTTTGCTTTTGCTTAAAGATGAACAAAATTGAATTAGTTACATAAAATAAAATTAGAAGCTTAAAAATTTTTTTCAATGTAGGAACCCAAATGATTTGTTTTATTCATAAAAATGCATAAAAGCTTATAAAAATGTTAAAAGGGTATAAAACCTCTCAAAAGCTGGGCGTTACTGTACAGGGCCCGCAATTACTTTAATATTATACAACTGCTAACCCTGTACAAATCACAAGTGCGCCCCACGGTTGAATTTGGCAGCCACCTCTGGTCTGGAGCTCCAAAATACCTGAAAAATACCCTCGACTCTATGCAAAAACGTGCGATCCGTTTGATAGATTCTCCCATCTTAACAGACGGGTTGCAATCTTTAGAACACAGGCGTCGGGTGGGAATGCTATCCTTGTTCTACCGATATTACAATGGAAGATGCTTCGAAGAATTAACGTAATTGATCCCTTCGGCACCGGCGCATTGTCGGGAAACACGCCAAACGCGTGCCCTACATTTGTACACGATTGACATTTGTCACACGAGAACGGGTCGCTTCTTCGACTCGTTCTTGTGTTCAACAGCTCGGCTGTGGAATGATTTGCCGGCCTCTGTGTTTCCTCCTTCCTACAACATGGGTCTCTTCAAGACCAATGTTCATTCCTTCCTCTCCTCAAAAAGACCCTCCACACAGCATCCCAGATGACATAGGCCCTGAGGGAAATTATTTTCCTCAGGGCCCCCTGTGTGGAGTTAATGTAAAAAAAAAAAAACAATAGAGTGTAAATCTGAAGTGGCCTCCCAGGTAAGTATGGTCCAATATGTTTTCTGCCTGTGCAGAATATAAATAAAACAATATACGTTCATTTTAATGCAGCATTACGTTCTTTGGTCAAATGCATTGTACTATAGACCAGTGTTCCGCAAACTTTTTATGTTCACGGTACACCTAACTTATCAAGAAATTTTAACGGTACACCAAAGAAAAAAAAACAAGGTAAATTTTGGATAGGATTGGCTAGGCTTATTACGAATAACGGCGAACTTTGAAGTAAAACTACGAAAGCTGCATGTCATCATAATTTAAAAAAACATCCCAGGTTTTGAATGGTTTGTTTGGCAAAGCAGGGTTTGTCTAGCCGGGTTTGTGTAATTATGATTGATATTTATCACATAACAGTGACAGAATGACCGCGAACTGTCACCGAATCGGTTCGAGAAGTGAATTTTAATTTTACGCAATTGATAATTAAAATGCATCTTTTTCCGCCGCCACCAAGCCAAAAAGTTTCCTTTTATAATTATTGTAATTACGGCATATCTAAAGTTTTTTTCTAAAAATTATTCGTAATAAGCGTGGACACTCCGAACCAAAATTTACCAAAAACAATATTTTATTAATATTTATTGAAAGACGAACTCATGAGAGTTACCTGTTTCTTAGACTGGTCTTTCATACGTTGAAAGAAGGCTTTATCTTTGTGAGCCACCGATGGGTGTTGTTAAATGTCGTGAAAGTTTACTGGGCACCATCGAATTATTAGCCAAAGTTTCTCCACAAACAAGACATTTTGGGATTGGGCACGATTCGTCACCGCAATATATAAAGCCATAACGCACATAGCTCTCATCGTATTTCCGATCAAAAAGCTTAGGTTTTTTCTTCGTTGACTCTGCTTCTTCTTGGGAATCATTAGTTTCACTTGACAAACTTGCGGTACGTTTAACGAATTTATCCATTATATACACGTAATATGGGATATTTTTTTGCAATTAAAAAAGTCAATTAAGTTCGCGACGACACAACCAAACACTAGCATTAACGAATGACTACTAAACAAGCGGGCGCAACGTCGCCGTCGTAATTCAGAATGTTATGTTGTCACGCGCATGCACCCCGATAGCTCGTGCGCAATCACGTAATAATGTAGCAATAGCACCCCACTTATGTAGTGTAGCACACGTGATATTGTAGCGTAGCGGCGTAGCACACGGCCACTTCGCAGCGATCGAGTCCCACCCACGCCACCTCCGGCCGCCGCGCCGCACAGAAAAGTAAAGACCGATTTACAGAGCACTTTGTGAGAAGTGACGCGGGACTCGCGGCACACTTACAAATGGCCACGGCACACCAGTGTGCCGCGGAGCACACTTTGCGGAACACTGCTATAGACTACAGTTTTATTTTGGTGATCGTCGAACCGGTGAATGCAATCTGTTACCCACAAGTTGTGATAATAGTTTGTCTAGTGTCTAGTCCTTAGTTAGAAGAAAGATAAATTTGTACAACGCCTGATTAAAGGTGATTTTTCACAAAAACGGCCCTATACAAATCATCAGAATATGATTATTAGGCTTTCTGGTAAGCGCGCTAAAAGAAGAAAAAAGACGCAAGGTGTTTTGTCATACCTATATAACATGTTAAATAACGGAAATAAATGTGCTCTTTGTAATTTTCGGAGCATATTTCGAAAAACATTTTTCTAATAGGTAGGTAAATAATTAAATAATTACTTTTTCAAAATGTAAAGAAATTCATGGATTATTTTCATCAATAACATATATATTTTTAAGAGCTCAAACACTTTAAGTGTTCAAGAGAATTATGTTATATTTCGGAAGAAATTCAGAATGGAATATGGCAAAATTGTTTAAATAGACAGAGGTGATAGATACACACACATTTGTATCATAAATCTTCGACTCGTTCTTGTGTTCAACAGCTCGGCTATGAAATGATTTGCCGGCCTCTGTGTTTCCTCCTTCCTAAAACATGGGTCTCTTCAAGACAAATGTTCATTCCTTCCTCTCCTCAAAAAAACCCTCCACACAGCATCCCAGATGACATGGCCCCGAGGGAAATTATTTTCCTCAGTGTAGAGTTAATGAAAAAAAAAATAATAAAAGATGAGCAAAAATACATGTTAACGTTTTAATAAAGTAAAGTAAGTAGCAACAACCGCGTGGTCTGGGGGTAAGGCTCTTGACTCGCAATCAAGGTAGCGGGATCAATTCTGGCGTGGGTAAAAAATTTTATTTTACGAATTTGTGTTATTTCACATTTAATTCCTTAACAATAATATATATCTAGTATATTTGCGGCACGTTCCAGAGTGGAAGATACTCTCAGTATCGCCCTTGTGTAAGACCACCATTCAAAATAAATTAATTGAAAAATTGCTTGAAATAGCTTTAGCCGTGTTTGGTGACTAGATCTGAAAAGCCAGGTTCTTGCCCATATTTCTATTCCCCATCTCCTTCCCCTCCCCACTAGCTTTATCCTCACAACATACCCCTAATTGGGGATGCCATAGTCTCACTGTCTCCAGACGGGAGAAGCTGGGGCTCTTGTGAGGAATTTACATAAAAAACCATAAAAAAGCGTTTATACGCAAATTGGTTATGCTAGTCTTTTTTATTTTTCAGCCATGTGTGTTGAATTTTTTTAAATAATCATTTAGTAAAAAAAAAATATCTTTAATCCACAGTAATTATGAGTATTTTTTAATGTCATTAAAATCAACATAGAATTACATAAATGCTTATCAAATCTATCATGTTTGACAGTAGGTATCTTTTCAAATTAAAGTTAACTAATGCATTCTCGTCACGGGAGAAACAATTTTAAGATTCTTTTGTGGACCTTAAAACGAAAATATGCATTATTTTCTTTTAGGAGGAAAAAAGGAAAACACAACAAAGGGAAAGCATAAAACGGTATAAGTAAACAATTAAAATAACATGCCGTCACTAACAAATAAATAGTATTTAGCAATAACTAACTAACCATCACGCAAACAACTAGGTATTGGCATATATTTCTTTGCCTCATTCACAATTCACATTCATAATCGCTCTTCTGTTTTTCTGACTTTTGGCTTGGCCTGACTCAAGAATTTGTTTAATATGATCATGCCGTGTCTTCCTCGGGCATATTTACTACTCTAGAACAAGCTGCAAATAAGTACAACATATTATTTTTAATGAATAGGTACATTATGAAATAACACAAAACACACCCCCACCCTTAGTAATAATACATTGTACCAACCCACTGTCAAGTCATTTATATGTTTGCCCTGAGGAAGAAACGGTGGTTCCGAAACCGGTCGGCGTTAATAAAATATATAAGGGGTTCTAACAAAGATATATTGTTTAATTTATAAATAAAATGTTACTTGCGCACTCCGGGATTTGAACCCGCGACCTCTAGACCACGGAAGCCGCAATTCATGACTTTAAAGTAATTTCTGTTTACTTGCTGGTCTAAACTAACTAGAACCAGGACATCTCTTCTTTTCGTTCCATCTGATTACTTACTACACTACAAAAAATTGTCATCAAAATTTTTTTGTTGGTTAATATCGCCAAATTCTAGTTTTTTTTTTTTTTTAATTTTCCTCCGGCTTTTTCATAAATGTGCAATTGTAGTCTCTGAAGAGCCAGTTTAGTAATATTAATTTTACATTAGCGCTGACATTTTTGGGGGTGCGTGTGGATAGTCTTTTTAGGAAAGGAACGAAAGGAAGTTCTGGGCAAGAAAAGCGAATGAAGGTTGGGTTGGTTAATCTGGGGGTTAGTGTGTCCAGGAGTGACGGATGTATGAGTCCATCCCTCCCACTTCGGTGAAAGGCGATGTTCCGAGAAAAAACGACTGAAGAAGTCAGAAGTCGTCGAAATGGTTCCCTCGACCATTCTCTCCCGTTCCGGCCTGCCATGCACCTGGTGGGCAAACGCATCTAACGCCAAGACCCGGTCAAACCTTACCCCATAAACTCGGGCACCCCTGCTAAGTCACCAAATGTAGCGAATCACTTGGGGTGACCTACGACAAAGGTGTTGGTTATCCAATAAATGGTTCCCGGGGCGACGGTACCCATGTCCGACTCTCAAATCGAAATTGAAAAGTCAGAAGGACTAGACGAAACTAAAAGAAAAATACCACTTCTAGTAAATTAGTTTAGGCAATTTCGTCTTTATTTTTAGATATAAGCATAGATGCCGTGATTGAATATTAGTTTAACAATGAATTTCAATTCATTTAGCGAGTAAGAAGTAAATCATTGCTTTAAAAAAAATGCAGCTTTGGCAAATTCAATATCAGCAGAAAACTATTATTTAATGCGTAAACAACGACGATATTGTTGCAACATTGTCTTGGTGAAATTGAAATATTAATTACACACGTTTGACAAAGATCCATCCTTATTGGAATCATACTTGGCGCCAATTTTGAATAGGTGATGAAGCTGAATTTCAATGTAATCTTTAGCAATGTGCGATATTAGTATGATTGCTTTGTTTTCGCAGAGAACAGAAGACACGCTGTTAAAAAGCGATGTTGCCAAATGTAGGAGCTGCGATACGCGAGTCAATAAAAGCCAATAAAAACGTATATTTTGCAAAAAATATACGATGGTCTACTGCAGCGCCGCGGCTCGCCGCTCGGTGACAAAGCACTGAACTAAAATAGCATATTTCAGTTGATTTAGGTACCAATACCGCGTCTGGCTTATTTTCGTTTTTGGACTGTATGAGGGTAGAGGAGTGGGGAAAACTTGAAATTACATGTGTTCAATCCTGCGTCCGTATACCGGACGCAGAATGACGGTCGGACGCAGGATTGAATGAAAGTGGACCATTAGAAGACGCAGCAATGATAGCGGGATGTATATATATATATATATATATATATATATATATATATATATATATATATATATACATCCCGCTATCATTGCTGCGTCTTCTAATGGTCCACTTTCATTCAATCCTGCGTCCGACCGTCATTCTGCGTCCGGTATACGGACGCAGGATTGAACACATGTAATTTCAAGTTTTCCCCACTCCTGTACCCTCATACAGTCCAAAAACGAAAACAAGCCAGACGCGGTATTGGTACCTAAATCAACTGAAATATGCTATTTTAGTTCAGGGCTTTGTCACGCGAGCGGCGAGCCGCGGCGCTGCAGTAGACGAGCGTATATTTTTAGCAAAATATACGTTTCATTGACTAGCGTATTGCAACTCCTACATTTGGCAACATCGCTTTTTGATTGCGTTTCTTCTGTTTCCTAGAACGACGAGAACAGACCAGTCACAATAAAACATCGCACATTGCAAAATATGATTTTATTAAAATTCACAGAGAAGAACTTTAAATCGTAGTTTTGTCTAGAAAATGTGCAAATCGTCGAAATTATTGATACACATAAATTAATTCTAATGTACAAATGATGTTTTAAGCATTAAACCCAACCATTTTTGATTTATTCGTTGATTTTAATCAAAATTGGCGCCGAATACAACTTCAATAAATATGCATCTTGTCAAACATACATATAATAAAAATTTTAATATCGCTAAAAGACGCCGTTGTTAACCAAGAGTTTTTTTTTTTAATATTGTATTTGCCGAGCGTTTTATTTGAAAAGTGAATTGAAATTTATGGTTTAATTTCGAGTAATATTCAATCACGGCTTATTTCTAAAAATAAGGACAAAGTTGCCTAACTAATTTACTAGAAATGATATTTTTTCAAGTTCTTCTAAAGGTCTTCAGAGACTACCGTTGCATATTTTTGAAAATTTCTGAGTTAAAAAATGAAAATAAAACTATCAGAATTTGGTAGTTTATTATAATAATATTGAACCTAAATTTTTATCGTCATAGTAAGTAGTAAGTAGGAAAGGAATGCCGCTTTCTGTGTGTTTTAGTTAGTTAAGACGTGCAAGAAAATCGAAAATTACTTTAATCAGGAACTGACGGCCTCCATGGTTAAGAGGTAGCGGATTCAAATCTCGGAGTGCGCAAGTAATATTTTATTTGAATAATTTGTGTTTTTTTTTTCAGAATATAAATATTCATTATTAATAATTTGCAGTAACTTTTTCGGCTCGTACCAAAATAGAAAACATTCCGAGTTTGACCCCGGTGTAAGACCACCATTCAGAATTGAAATGTAGATTGAAATGTCTTTAGCCGTGTTTGGTGACAAGTGAGATGCTTTTACTGAAGATGCTTTAAAAGGGAGATATCATGAAACAATTACAATTAATACACGTAAGCGATTGTTCTGAAAATTTTAATAAAACACGACTCACTTAAAAAAAATCTCTAGGTATTTGAGTTAAGTATCATTTAAAGAAACAATGTGATTTTTTTTTCATATTAATAGCATGTTAAATGACCGAACTGTGGGAGCTTTTTATAATTTTCTAAACATATGTACCTACTGTGAATTTTTTTTTCTACAAAGGGATTATTTATTGCGTTGCTTCGTGAAATTACTATTTTCGAATAATTTTTAAATAGAATAAGTAAAATTATTTTATAGCTCCACACAGGAGGCCCTAAAGAAAATATTTCCCCATCAGGGCCAATGTCATCTTTGGGGATGCTGTGTGGAGGGTATTTTAAGGAAAGGAAGGAGAGGAATTTCTGCGAAAGAATAAGGTGTGAGGGGTGGGTAGAAATCTGGGGGTCAGTGTGTCCAGGAATGACGGACGTATGGATCTATCCCTCCTACTGCGGTACAAGATGATGTTCCGAGAGAGTCCAACTGGAGAGGTAGAAAGGTCTCCCTCCACCAGTCTCTCCCAAGACAAAAGATAAACCTCACCCCAAGAACCCGGGAACCCTTGTTAAGTCAACAAACGTAGCAAGCCACTTGGGGTGACCTGTGGCAGAGGTGTTGGTTATGTATAGTAAATGGTTCCCGGGGCGACAGTACCTAAACCCGCCTCCTAAATGGAAAATTATTAAAATGCGAATTATACCTACGAGATGAAACATGAATGTGATCGAAGACAAAGAGCGTAAAAATGTATGCGTTATTTTACCTCCACGCAGCACACTTTTTCATCTCATCTCGCCGACTAATAATATTTTTTGAACTGCAAATTACGCATCCTTATCTTAACTAATCATCCATAACTCAAAATAATTGTTTTGAGGCAATGTTTATGAAAGCATAATTAAATATTTCCGGGCAGATAAAACATTTATGGACTGTCAACGCCGGCCGGGCCTCTTTACGTTTGATTTTTTTATATCCCATTATTTTAAATCGACGCGCTGATATTATGAGCGATATTATAACCATTTGTATTCCAGAAATAAGTCATCGGAACATAACCTTGAACCGCAATGGGAGGGATATATTCATACGTCCCGTAAGATAAGATAATATTCAATTACGCTTATTGTAAGACCCTCCACCATCCACATCCACTCCAGCATCCCCAAAGATGACAGGCCCCGAGGTAAATTATTTTCCTCAAGGCCTCATGCGGGGAGCTAATTTACAATAATGTTTTATGTATTTAAAATGAGTCTCCTGTTTTTTCATTATCTTTTTAATTTTACTTCTCCGTTTTATTTTACTTCGAATCATTTTTATTTTACTTCTTCAAACAAAGATTTTTTTATTTTACTTCGTTAAGCCGCCGCTACCCGAATTTCGGAAAAAAATCGGTTTACGGGAGAGGGTTCTAGATAATTTTTTTTTTATAAGTACTAATTATGGGCCGGAAAATCAGAATCTGAAAGAATTAGGCGTCGGCAAGCAATATTAACTGAATTACACGACTTTAAAATTTTCTATAAACACTAAGGAAAAAACGTCATTTTTAATGCACTGACATAACAAGTCATAGAAAAACAAGAAATGTACAAAAACATGTGCCGGCAGTGTTACCAACTCTCAAAAATATTTATCCCTATATCAATAACGTAAAACTTTCCGACACGATACTTCCCCCCATGATAATTCATCACATAACACATTAACCTGATGAATTACGACTATCTCAACTGCCGTATTCTTAAACCAAAAGTATGAAAATTCGTAGTCTTAAAAATGCGTAACCTAACCTAACCTAACCTAACCTAACCTAACCTAACCTAACCTAACCTAACCTAACCTAACGCTAGGTTTGTGTAACATGGTTTGTGCCCCTTTATACCGCCTGCTCGCGTCCCTAACCTAACCTAACCTAACGCTAGGTTTGTGTAACATGGTTTGTGCCCCTTTATACCGCCTGCTCGCGTCCCTAACCTAACGCTAGGTTTATGTAACATGGTTTGTGCCCCTTTATACCGCCTGCTCGCGTCCCTAACCTAACCTAACGCTAGGTTTGTGTAACATGGTTTGTGCCCCTTTATACCGCCTGCTCGCGTCCCTAACCTAACCGAACCTAACCTAACGCTAGGTATGTGTAACATGGTTTGTGCCCCTTTATACCGCCTGCTCGCGTCAAGGCAAGAAAACATCCCAGTTTTCAACTAGTTTAGCGGCTACGCTAGGTTTATGTAACATGGTTTGTGATACAAAAGTGAGTAAAATTTATAAAAAATAATTACTTAAATTAGTTATTGATATTATTGCTTAATGGCAATACTTAATTTTATGTGGTGTAACATCTTTCTTGTTTTTCTATGACTTGTTATGTCAGTGCATTAAAAATGACGTTTTTTCCTTAGTGTTTATAGAAAATTTTAAAGTCGTGTAATTCAGTTAATATTGCTTGCCGACGCCTGATTCTTTCAGATTCGGATTTTCCGGCCCATAATTAGTATAAAAAAAGAAAAAAAAATTATCTAGGACTCTCTCCCGTAAACCGAACTTTAGCCCGAATTTCTACCGATTTGTTACATATCTACATTAAACATTTAAGGTTCTTAAAAAAATATGTTATTTTTGAAGATAATATCTAGACGTTCCCTACAACGAAGTGCAAATCATATGAAATTCCCTCGATAGAAAAAAATCGAAAAGTATGCTCCGCAAATTTATATAAACACGTTCATTTCACTTATTTTAGAAGTTATATGTACGAAAAAATTTACAGTGTACCTTTAAATGCTACTTAGATGTTCTCCGTGAGATTTTTGCTCTATTTTAAACGAGTTTTGTTTTATTAAACGTTTTCACCCTTTCCACTTCAATTTTTTCGTTTTAAATATTAACGCGCTCTCTCCAACATTTGTAACTACATATCTCTCCATCTGCTTCTTTTTGAGCGGGTATGTGGCGCCTTAAACAATCGTTATACATTCATATTTGACAGTGTTAAGAATTTTTATTTCGATGATCAATAAAATTACGACACAAAAAATTATATGAAAGTATTGGCCAGAAAAAATTAGATAAAATCACTGTGTCCAGTCTTCTTGCCACAAAAACATGCCTGTTTCGCATGTCATGGGACATTCTTTACGCTCCAGATTTTTTTTAACATTAGCTCCATACAAGGGGCCCCGAGGAAAATAATTTCCCTCAGGGCCTATGTCATTTTAGGGGGATGCTGTGTGCGAACCACTTGGAGTGATCTATGGCAGAGTTGTTGATTATCCAATAAATGATTCCCTGGGCGGCAGTACCCATACCCGCCTCTCAAAATGTCTGCACTAGGCTGCATTTTCATGCGTGTAACACGAATGACACGAACCACGAATTGTGGGAAAGGAATGAAACAACAGCAAACGGCGTGAAACGCCACTTGCAGATACTCCATTCCTTTCCCAAAATTCGTGGTTCGTTTCGCGTTGTTACACACATGTATGCTTTCATACTTGTAGGATAGGTGCTAGGTATCTAATATATTAAATAATGTGTTAAAAGTATTTTTGAAGTGAAAACTTCTATAGCATTGTTGTAATTTGAAACTCGGTGAAACGAAAAGTAACGACAGTAAAAAGAGACCATCTATAATCTATAGGATTTGTCCTGTAAGAGAATGAGATAGTGTAATCGGTTTCTTCTTTGTGTATTGCTTCGTAGCCTATCGGTCTCCTATTTGTGCGTGCGCCGTAGCCTCCTCAATCTTGTCTTCTGAAGGTTTCACTTCTACCGCTTGTGAATTGCACACTCTGACTTTGTTTTTAATTTTTAATAATATTTTTATTTTGTTGGTATCAGTAAAACAAACGCAAAAAAGACTATGTACGCTAAATTGACGTTTACGCTTCAATTATTTTTGTGTTTTCTTCAAACCATTAGATATTAAATGGCAAAAAAATACTAGAAATGAGTGACTTATTGTTCCGAAGTTTCTTTATAATTAATAGGTTACATAATATTTCTACTGATAATCGTGTTGTTTTAATAATTACCCACTTATATTCAGAGTTAATTCTTTAAAACTACATAACATTGACAGATTTTATTTTATTTTATACTAGCAGACCCGGCCACACGATGCTGTGGCTAACGAAACACAACGCCACTACCCAACCTTTTATAAAATCCACACTACCCGCTTGCCAACTGCCCGCTGCCCGCTGTCTAAATTGAATATTTGAATTTCTCGGCTTTTCTCTACTATAATCAGCATGTTTTATACATGTTAATCTTCCTCTTGAATCACTCTATTTATTGGTGAAAACCGCATAAAAATCCATTGCGTAGTTTAAAAGATCTATTCGCACATACATTTTGAGCGACTTCATTTTGTACGTATTGATAATATATTTAATTTATTTTTGTTCTTGCTTATTCATCAATATATTTTACGTGCGCATTGCCGCCGAGTTGGTTAGATTCCGCAACGTATGGGCCAGTCGTATTGGCGCCTTCATATTCTATTAATACTTTTAAAGTCGTTTAACCAAAAATTTGAATTAATAAATGGCAACGTTGCAAGACGTCCGTTTGTCGTCAACATGAAAATAAATATATAATTGGACCCTACATTGTTTACAAAATGAAAGAAAGAATATGCAGGACGCCTCACTACATTAAATATGAAAGGAGTTCAGATTGGTGAGACGTTAAAGGGCGTTTTTTTCGTTTTGTATATTTTTAAATTAATTTTTTTCAAAAATTTAAATACCTAGCAACAATCAAACACTTAAAAGATAGTATATACATTAGTTAAAACTATGAAAAATCGAGTCCTTCAGATAGACGCAGTAATGTCGATCCGATGAAAGGACGCAGAAATGATAGCGGGATGTATATATATATATATATATATATATATATATATATATATATATATACATCCCGCTATCATTTCTGCGTCCTTTCATCAGATCGACATTACTGCGTCTATTGGAAGGACTTGATTTTACATAGTTCTAACTAAAGTATATACCATATCTTCGGTGTTTGATTGCAGATAGGTATTTAAATTTTTGATAAACATTAATTTAAAAATATACAAAACGAAAAAAACGGCCTTTAACGTCTCACCAATCTGAACTCCTTTCACATTTAATGTAGTGAGGCGTCCTGCATATTCTTTCTTTCATTTTGTAAACAATGTAGGGTCCAATTATATATTTATTTTCATGTTAACGACAAACCGAGGTCTTGCGACGTTGCCGCTTATTTGTTCAAGTTTTTGGTTGTATAGGTATTTACAGAATATGAAGGCGCCAAGATGACTGGCCCATACGTCGCGGACTCTAATCAACCCGGCGCGGCGGCAATGCCCACGTAAAATTTATTAAATTGGTATGAGATTTTTTTGAGACTTATCATTCAGAATTAAAACGTTGCTTTAAGTGTTATTTGTTATTTTTAGTGACTAGATCTATATTGCTGGGATCTTCCTATGCTTCCTCTTCTCTCCATTTTGATTACGACAGTGATTACCATATTATGACTATATCAGTGCAGTGGAATCCTGTATTGTTTTCTCATGAAAAACAGTTTTTTCATGTTAATTTTAAATAATGCACTCTAGATATAAGTGGCTAATTATTACTACAACACGATTATCAGTAGAAATATTATGTGACCTATTTATAAAGAAACCGCAGACTTTGGAAAGAGTCAATTTGGGAGGCGGTATGGGTACCGCTTCCCCGGGAACCATTTATTGGATAACCAACACCTCTGCCATAGGTCACCCCATGTGGTTCGCTACGTTTGGTGAATTAGCGAGTGTGCCCTATAATATGTTATGCTCATGTGGTGAGGTTTGCCTGGGTCTTGGCAGCGGATGCGTCTGCCCACCAGCTGCATAGAAGGCCGGTTCGGGACAGAATGGTTGAGGGAGTTCCTTTGATTCTCCAGCCGTAGGTACTCTTGCCGAAACTTGCCGAAACCGAAACCGAACCTTCGTTCGGTCACTAATTATATATATATTATTATTTTGAATTATATTATAGACCGGTCAGTGGCTGAGTGGGCATCGCGTTTGGGTCCCACCCAGGCGCTTCGTGTTCGATTCCTCGGTTGACTAAGTCCTCCATCGCGACTCAAGCAACATTTTCGGCTTACTGTGGTGGTAGTGGGAGATTTTCAAATATTGTCGGGTTATTCGTTAAAACGGGAATGTTTGTCTTTCTTTAAAAAAAAAAAATCTTATCATGCTTGACGATGCATTTTCGTTCACGGGAGAAACAATTTTAGGGGTTTTAGGGACTTAGGTTTTTAACAACTAAATTATATGATAAATCTTTTTAAAAGGAAAAGGGGAAAATAGAAAAGCGAAAGCATAAAACTGTCTAAACAAATAATATAATATGACTTCGGATAATAAGTTAATAACTAAATCTAATACTAATCTAACAATGACACTGTTCTTTGCAGAGAGGACCGCCAAAGAACTCGATCTAAACAAAAGAGGATTGAAAAACATTTAGTCCATTGATATCAGATGATAATTAAAAAGGTTAATTATTACTTCAACATTGTGTCGGATGTACCATCAAGACTTGTACGGTGTACACTTAGTGTACTGGTTCACGAACTTGACCTAATAATGAAAAATTTGTTTGTATTATAAATATTATAAACAAATACATCACATCCAAACACTTGAAATGTGGTTCGTAGAACTCGATAATAGATTAGGAGGCCCGTTAAGTAACAAGAGATTCATTCATTAATTTTGTCTTCTGGAATATTGCCGATTACTCTAATGGACGATTCATGCCATTAAAAAGATAACGATTTTAATCGACATTTTTGACAGCAGTACAGTATCTCTCAACGACAGCGGATACCTACTTATCGAGGACATCAACCGCACCTGGGTACCTAGCATGGTCGATCGACATAGGTTTTATCGAAAATGTCGGTAACTTGTCATCGCTCCCGAGCACGACTGCAGACCGCTAACGAACAAATAACAGTTCACGTCAAATAAATTAGGAACCGTTAGTCGTTGTGAACTTTCATTTGTTCGTTAGCGGTCTGCAGTCGTGCTCGGGAGCGATGACAAGTTACCGATATTTTCGATAAAACCTATGTCGATCGACCATGCTAGGTACCCTGCTGTGAAATTCATCGTGTTCTACCTTCCCGGTATCCGTGGTCGAGGTGTAAGGCTCTCGAATTGCAATCAGGAGGTCACGGGTTCAAATCGCAAACTGAGCTAATATTTTTTTTTACATAGCTCCACGCAGTTTTTTTTTATTTGATTAATCTGTATTATTTCGCAATTTAATCACTTAAAATAAAATAAGGTATATTTGCGGCACGTTTCAAAGTGTAAGATACTCTCAGAATCGCCCTGGCGTAAGATCGCCATTCAGAAATGAACGGTCAGTGACTGAGAGGGCATCGCGTTTGGGTCCCAACCGGGGGACGCTTGTTCGATTCCTCGGCTGGCTAAGTCCTCCATCACGACACAAGCAACATTTTCTGCTTAGTGTGGTGGTAGTAGGAGATTTTCAAACATTGCTGGGTTATTCATAGC
This sequence comes from Limnephilus marmoratus, assembly GCA_917880885.1. Classification (NCBI taxonomy): domain Eukaryota; kingdom Metazoa; phylum Arthropoda; class Insecta; order Trichoptera; family Limnephilidae; genus Limnephilus; species Limnephilus marmoratus. The sequence continues at coordinate 19,968,908 of OU862919.1, read as the reverse complement.
CCGGGAATGTTTGTCTTTCTTTAAAAAAAAAATAAAAAAGGAAATAGAATTGAAATCCCCGGTGTAAGACCACCATTCAGAATTGAAACGTTGCTTGAAATGGCTTTAGCCGTGTTTGGTGACCAGATTTATATAACCAGGTTCTTCCCCACCTACCTCATTCCCATCTCCTTCCGTCCCACTACCTTCAATCCCGCAACATGGGTACCCCAATTGGGGATGCCATAGACTCACTGGCTCCATTTGTTGAATGGTGGTCTTACACCAGGACGAAACTGAAATTATCATCTTCTCTAGAAGGAGTCACAAATATAGCTACTAATACAATTATTTTTAATTAATAAATTTTGTAATAATATACGTATTAATCGAATAAAATTTTATGAGCGCACGCCGGGATTTGAATCCGAGTCCTCCGGATTGCTAATAGAGAGCTTTGCCCTCGACCACGGAGGTAGTTATTTCCTGTCCTTGGGTTTTCTTGCACGTCTAAATTAAATGGAACCGGGTCTATGATTATACACTTCAAGTTAAAAAATGTACTAATATTTATCAGTTGGTTAAAATCGCCAATAGCCAATTCTTAGTAGTTTTTTTCGATTAGTCTATGAAGTTCACCTGAACGTTTTCAGTTTTGTAGGAGAACTTGGAAAAATACTATTTCTATCATTAGAAATAAGCCGGAATACAGCATCACTTGCCTTGATTTTTAAATGTTAAACTAACAATGAATTTCAATATGTTTTGCGAGTAAGAAGAAGTCATAGTTTTCAAATTACTTGCAGCTTTGGCAGATTGGGTAATTATTACTACAACACGATTATCGATAGAAATATTACGTCTTTTGCGAATATTATATTAAAATTAAAATTAATACAATTTGGGAGGAGGGTGTGGGTACATCCGCCGCAGGAAACATTTATAGGATAACCAACACCTCTGCCATAGGTCATCCCAAGTAGTTCGCTACGTTTGGTGACTTAGCAGGGGTTCCCGGGTAAATGGGGTGAGATTTGTCCGGGTCTTGGTAGCGGATGCGTCTGCCCACCAGTTGCATGGCAGGCCAAGTCGGGAAAGATCGGTTGAGAGAGCCTCCTTGACTGTTACTCCTGGACACATTGACCCCCATATTCCTACCCACCCCCAATACCATTTTCCTTCCCAGATCTTCCTCTCCTTCTTCTCCTAAAAATGACCCTCCACACAGCATCCCCAAAGATGACATAGATCCTGAGGGGAATTATTTTCCTCCCAGGGCCTCCTGGGAGGAAAATATATGTTAAATCTCTTAAAAGGAAAATTGAAAGCATAAAACTGTGTAAACAAATAAAAAAACATGCCTTTAATAATAAATAAACATTATCTTACAATAACTATAACTAACCATCCCGCTGTTTCCTCGCAGGGGTTCGTAGAGAGGACCGCCAAACAACTCGGTCTGTGCATACACTCCTTGCCTCATTCACATCCATACATCGCTCTTTTCTTCTGTCTTTCGACATGACTCAAGAATTCGGTTTACTTAATCATGCCATGTCTTTCTCGGGCATCCCCGACTTTTTCTACCATTCAAGTTCACGTCATATATTCTTCTTACAACCTTTCTTTAGATAATTGGCTCTACATGCCCAAACCATCTAAGAGTCCTATTCTTATCTAATTACACTCATCAGTCTTGTATTCTCCGTGAATCTCAAAGTATCTCACATATATTTTTTAATGTCAAATCAGTCATAAATTGAAGAGAAAATTGTTTTATTTGTAGTAAGTAAGTTTTCAAGTTACTAATATATTATGCACATTGGTTTTATCTTGTTTAATAACAATAGAGTGGCGTGGCACACGATTAAGCATTGTAGGAATCGTGGATAAGAAAATAACCAATATTTGTTTAAAATGTTCATATAAAAAAATAAAGTTGCGAAAATATTTGCTATAACATATTGACAAGCTGAATTTGAATGAAATCTTGTTTTTTCTTATCTTAATTGCAATGTGCGATGTTTTTACTATGATTGATCTGCATCAGGAGAAACGCTATTAAAAAGCGATGTTGCCAAATGTAGGAGTTGCGATACGCTAGTCAATGAAATGTATATTTTGCTAAAAATATACGCTCGTCTACTGCAGCGCCGCGGCTCGCAGCTCGGTGATAAAGCACTGAACTAAAATAGCATATTTCAGTTGATTTAGGTACCAATACCGCGTCTGGCTTATTTTCGGTTTTGGACGGTATGAGGGTAGAGGAGTGGGGAAAACTTGAAATTACATGTGTTCAATCCTGCGTCCGTATACCGGACGCAGAATGACGGTCGGACGCAGGATTGAATGAAAGTGGACCATTAGAAGACGCAGCAATGATAGCGGGATGTATATATATATATATATATATATATATATATATATATATATTGTTCCAGTGACATTGCATTAAAAGCTTTTAATAAAAATTGGAAAAATATACCTTCCTGCTTAAATTGATAACACACAACTATTGAACTTCGCTCTGATCTGTTGATCTGATATATTAGTATTACGTTAGAAGATAAATAGATAGTGAAGTAGTCGTCCGTAAGAAACTGTTGTCTTGTATCCGGCACGTTCCCAGCACAAGCCGTTGCTCACGGAGGTAATTCCCTCCAAGTTCAATGCTTTTTTGGATCATGGTTTCAGCGGTGAGCTTCAACGCACTATTGCCCACATTATTATTTCGTAGTTTTTTGCCGCAATACACTGAAGTATTACCTACGGTGAAGAATGTATTATATCGATCGACCGTTACATCTGAATAGATGCAGAATTGAGAATAATACACTCGTATATCAACGGATTATATTATAGAGATCTTTCGTTTCTGGATGATGGTCTTTAATCAGGGTTATACCAAATAATCTAACAATCCACATATATTCTCCATTCTCCATATTATTTTAATTCATCAAAGATCCTTGTATATGTGGTCTAGACGCATTATCCAGTATAACCAGTTTGTCTGTTACTGATGGCTATAAAAACGCCAAGATTTTTTTTAAAATTAGAGATGTTTAATGAACTTCGTGACAAAAGTGACATCAAATTCCTTCTCAAAAATCATGTAGAATCAAAATCAATATCCAATCACCGTTTACTAAGAAACCCTGAAACTTTCCACATGTCTTACAAAATAACCAACTTAATCGTCTCCCAACAACTTATTCGAATGTATCGACTGTACAACATCCATTGTAGTGGGAAGATTCCGGATACATTTAGTGATAGCCCCCAGAACTTTTCGAAATTTCTGGAATCTCTTGTTTTCACTTGACTTCACTTAACCCTAACTGTATTGTCTCTTCTTTTTGTTGTTGTTATCATTATTTTAAACACTTGCCCATTTAAAAATATCGACTTTTACCACGACGTTTGTATGGTTACAACGGCTTAAAACAAGCTTGCTTAACCATAATATCAGCGTTGAACCGGAGTATAAGAATCTAATATTGTATTTTCATATGTACCAAACACTTTGAGGGAATACATAATTATAATAAACCCAATAATATAACTTAGTTTTTATTCCACTTTATTATTTCATTATCCAACCGGTTTCGGTTCCTCCAGAACCTTCTTTAGGGGTGAATAAAAATATTTTTTTTATCAAATCCTAAACAAGTCTTAAAAGGCACCAGGACACTAAAAAAAATTGTCGGAGTTTTTTTATTTCATTTCCTGAAAGATGCATTTGTTACGAATGCTCTCGCCATATTTTTTAAAGAAATTTAAAAAATCAAGGGAACAATTTTCCCCTTCCACCCCCCCCCCCCCTCATTAGTCTGCCACTGGTTGTACAATAATTTTGGACGGGTGCTATATATTCTTCGTTATTTCTTCGTAATTGTTTTATTTAACTCGTTTCTATTGTGTACATAATATAAAAAAAAATAATACAAAAAGGACAACGGATTCTTCATAATGCACCAAAAATATTATCTTACTCAACTAACAATTAAAATGTTATTGAAAACTATGATTACGTGCACGGAATGTAGATAGGAGGAGGGTGTAAAAGCATTTTTAATGAAATTCTTTTAAGATTTCTACTGTATCGCTAATGTGCCCTGTTTATGTGAGCTAATTATTTAATCCTATAGTATGTACTATTATAACATATGTAAAGGCCCATATTGAATACTATGATTACTGCATCTGATATTTACTGTCATACTGAATCTGTTCAACTTAAAACTTAAAAAACTGTCATACTGAATCTGTTCAAGCTCTTAAGGGATTGCTTGGAGGTAGGAATGGAAAGAAACCTTTACCCTTATAATTAAATTGAATTAATTGTAAAACTTCCTTCTTTAAAAGATCGTAGGAACAAATTTGAAGTCATTTGTTCTTTCAAAACTATTAATTGTATTAACAAATCACCTACTTGACTACAACTCACCCCTTTCAATATCCCTCCCATAGACTCAAAAATGATGAACTTTTCTTAATCAATGAGAATATCAGAATATATACATAGACTGGTCAACTCAAGAAAAGACCTTGCTGGGATCTAAATGATTGGCTGTCACCCTGTCACTAAGCAAGTGAAGAAACATTACAATTGTTTTGACTTCTAGCGAGGTCTGGACTTGACCTATCTCTTCTACTTTCTTATTTCTGTCTTTTGTCTCAGCTTAACCCATATTATACAGTCCTTTACTTAGGGATGTCGAAAGTGAAAAAAAAATCGATAAATCGATGTATCGATATTTATTAAAATACTAGCTGGTCCCCGGCATGCGTTGCTATGCTATTTAATAAAGAAATTGTTTCTCCCTGCGTGTCCTTTCCCATTCGTCCCGTTCCCCTTCCGCCTCTCCTTCTTCCCTGCGTCCCCTTCCCGTTCCCACTCTGTCACCTCCACCTTCCCTCTCCCCACTCCACTCCCCCCCATTCCCCCGTCCCGCGAACCCCCCTCCCGAGTTCCCCTCCCCCCTCCGAGGTCCCCCTCCCCCCTCCCTCCCTCCCTCCCGCTTTCCATACATTCAGTTTTCAAACACCTCGCGTGCCACCAATAGCAATTTTTTTTTACAAATTTCATAATGCCAGAGCTCACCAGAAGTTTTATACAAACCTTGTCCTGATAATAACGAACACACAAAAAAAAGAATTATCCAATTTGGTGCAGTCGTTTGAAAGTTATGCGCGTACATACATTTCGGCGATTCATTTTTATTTATATAGATAGATAGATCAATATCGACGTCGATATATCGAGGAAAAAATATCGATATATCGGTCAAATTTTCAAGAGATTTTGCGTTTTTAAAATAATAGTGTATTCAGCTCAATATTATCAATTGTAATTTTTACACACAATGTGCTTTTTTTAATGTACAAAAATCTCAAAAAATGAAGGTATTTTTATCAGTATTCTTTTTTATTAGGTAATAATTACAAAAATATCAAAAACTAAAAAGCTGTCTTCTAACTTATTAACATTTTATTAGCGTATTAATCTGTCAAAAAGGACTTCGTGTTTGGAACAAGGTAGAGTCAATAATCATAGACAATTGGGAACCAACACATAGGAGTGGCTTAGAAAAAAATGGCGAAAAATAGCATACATTTCTATGTATGTACCTACACACATGAGATAGTATTAGTGATCACAAATACTAATGCAAAGACAGTAGATTTGTATGCTATTAATAATGGTTAAAATTTCAACCGCCAGATGTCATGACCCAATACAGTTACTTTTTCCGTTCGTTCATATACGGTTTTGGATTCTAGTGACTTTAAAAACATAAATTTAAAAAAATATCGTTTTTGATAGAATTTTCGATATTGGATATTTAGTATCGGTATATCGGATCAAAATATATCGGCTAAAAATATGCATATATTGAATAAAAAATATCGATATATCGATACTTTTTCAACAAGCCTACCTTTACTAATAATTTACACTTTCTTCTATTTTTGTGTTACTTATTGTAATATTATATCAGTTAGTTCTCACATTGCTAAGGGCACCTCGGGTTACATGGTCTAGTTTCCGAGATGTCATTTAATCCTATAGTAATTTTAAGCCTAAATCTCGGCAGACAAAACCCAGTTTATAGTTAGAAATGACTTTAATCCTCCGAACTATATTTATAAATTACGATACGTCAATAAATAGTCACTTCGATTCAAAGAACCTAAGTCTTTCAATAAGCATCCTGTAGCACTAAAAATTACTGGTAGATACATAAATATAACGAAGGTTTCTGGAGAGGACATAAGAGACATTACACTTATGTTGTAATTGGACGTAAGTCCGTTAACAAATAAAATAAATAACAGTACATGATCTAACTAAATAACAATCGTACAGTAAATGTGAGTTCCATTTCGATGACTTTTCAGTCTCCATTTTAAAACCTTTTTATTGTAAATCTGTGAACAATACCCGAGATCAGTCCAAAGTAATCCCAAATGACTTTAATCTGATTCCAAATAATAATTATCACCTGGGACGCTGTGGTCACTTCCGTTCACACGTGAAATCTACCTTACCCCGTCCGTAAACGTTTAATAACTTTTACAAATAACCGCTGAGGTCACCATTATCAGCAATTAATAACGTGATACAGTTTATGAGGATACTTAGAGAGCTTTTAAGGCTTTTGTCACACGGCACCGGAAAGACAAACGGGAATTAAACACAAATATTAATGTAGCAAGCCTGAGTGATCACTACTCGTACCAAGTATTGTGGGTGTTGAATTTTCGTATTTGATTAACATAATATAATATGTAGTTTTCAAGCCTAAATTTAATTTTTTGGGTTAATGTTCTCGTTTGCCTTTTTAACTGCCTACTTAAAAAGATATATAATTTTTGAAAATTATAAATCATTAAATATTGTCTCTTGTCGTTTGTTGCCTAGTATTTTATTTATTTTCTGATTAAAGGAAAACTACCCTTTTTAATTTGTACTTGTAAAGTACTAAAAAAAAAACAACATAATATTAACCGTACTTTTTTTTTCTACTTTTGCGTTTGTCCCTAAACGAAGTCGTGATAGGCCTGGAAAGAAAGTAGATACCTATTCAATGTGAAAATTAACTATAAGAATTTAATTACTATAAATAATAATAATAGATATCTCAGATAAACATCAATTCTGCCAACTCCAAATGTTAAAAAAAGCAATGGGGTAATTTAATTATAAATATCTTGGAGTAATTTTTTTAAAATCATTACCAGAAAGTTTCAGAAATGTTAATAACATTTAAATGATTCCAAATTTTATTAAAAATAAAAATATAAACTGACTACTCTAATTTCTAACATATAAATAAAGAAATAACGATAACATAATAGCACCTCCCCCATACACACAGCCTAGCTTTGTTATGGTGGTACCAACGTCTTATATTACACTACATGAAAATTGTATTAATGTTCATCGAAACATATTTTCTGTATATGAAGTAATATTGCTTTTTTGAATAAACATGTATAAATAATAATCAGTCAAAAAGACGAATGAAAAGTTTGGTAGCAGTTACGTTCAAATTGTGTATTTGATTTATTCGGGCAAGGGTAGTTTGGATTGCATTGTAATGCAGTCTTTCGATAATATATTTTTGTTTGCTTTGGGCATTAGGTTTTGTGTAATCTCTTAATATTGTGATTGTTTCAGAATAAATTTGGCTGAAAATACTTGTATTATAAATCGGAACTTAACTGGTCATACTGTCAGTAACAGCAAATGAATTAATTTCTTTAAAGATGGGCTCGCATGAAATCTGCATATGCATCAATAATGTAGCACATCAGTAACTACCATGATCCGGAAAATAAATCAGTACGATTATCAGCATGAATAGAAATGAATCAGGACGATTTTTATATATCGGCTTATTGTATCAGGACTATCAGGTCATATCAGCAGGTATGTTAATCCCATTATATTAGCAGCTTCAGCCTTTTACTACCAACTGCACTAGCCAACTATGAAGGTATCTTCGAGTATCTATGATTAAATAATAATAATAAATGACGTGAAGTCGCATTCCTATCCGAATCTAGTTCGCTGCCAGAAGCAAGACAACAAAGTTACACGAAATCAGAACGGAAAAAAAGCTGACAGTCAATGCTGAAAAAAGGCTTGACCGCAATCAACTCTTGACCGCAGAGCTCGAGACTAATGCCGTAGTCTAAGACCTCTGCTGATTCTGGGCTCAGGTATCTCCTCTAGTCGGGCAGGGGGCAGGAGGCGTGAGGTGGTGGGGTCGGAACCCGAGGCCACAAGGCCACAAGGATACGAGAGAGGTCAAATAATAGGAGGTAGCTTAAGTATTACAGTAGACGAATAGACGTGGATAGATAACAGAAGAAAACTAAATACCTACATGATAACTAAATGATAATAATTATTTCTTCAATATTCGGATAAAGGATAATAAAAAATTTCAATTAAAATAATAACAAAAGTCAGGATCTTCTTGTCTCTGAGATCGACTAAAATTGCGTAAAATGAATTGGCCCCAAATAATATTTGGTTTGCTCAAAACTCACATTTTAATCATTTCCGGCGAATTCGTAACTATAAGAATTTTTTATTTCCATGCCGCACAAGGAATGTGAATAAAAACAGTACCTTACCATTAATATATATTACATACAACGATTTTAAAACTTTATAACCCGTTTTTCAACTATAAAGTTAGCGGTAAGCACCAGATTTTATTTTTCTAGACGTTGAATTAATAACTTCGGGAAGACAGCATGGAGACACATTTTAAATATTTGTAACACGTTCTTCAGAATGAATTAAAATGAACGCGGCATAAAGGTCGAATCTCCAGGCCAGCTAGGGTGAATTCGACCGTACGTTACGTCGTTAGGATTCCGACATTATTTTTCTTCTTCTTCTTTTCTTCGATACGGCAAATTCGACAGTAGGTCCGTCTAATGCGCGGGTCGCGAGTCGCAATTTGTATACAAGGCTTCTTTACTTACGTCGTTAAGATACTGAATATATTTTACGGTATATTGTCGTCTTAAGGCGCTTTTTCCCCGTAAGAAAAGAGATCCTGGGTTCGATCCCCATTGTTCTCTTGTTCTGCTTCATGTTTCGTTTAGATTTATTTGTATTATCTTCTTCGATCATAAGATTATTTTCACCTTTGTAATGTTTTAGGACTTTAATAAAGCACATATTTTTCCGAAAAGATTTATTGGCACTTTTTACAATATCGCCCAAATATTAATAGAATGGACGTGAGTCTGTGAATTTATTAATAATCTACATCATTTCAGTTCGCTTGGAGGGGATAAAAATAGATCACAATAATTATTACTATCTATAATAATAGCCCGACATCTGTGTGGCAGGAAACCAACCATTTGTCTTTACCAAAATCCAAACCAAAAATAATTTGGTTTGAAGCCCAACTTAAATAATTAACTTAATTACTTTAACAACCTTACTTTTTTCACCCGAAAACTAAAAACTGTTTTTGACAGTTGATAAAATACGCTTTCAAATTATTTTATAATTCGAAATAAACGTATAATTTTTGAAATATAAAAATTTCGAATGCAAACATAAAAAAAGTTTAAAAATGACTCACATTACGTTTTTTGTAACTAAAATTACTGATAACGAAAAAATAATTTATTTGGCAAATGTATTATAAATGTCATCAACTCATTTTTTTGTCGTTTCCTGAAAAAATAATTAGATTAAAAAATTTCCAAACTTATATAATTTTTTCAAATTTCTGTTGGAAATTTTGGTTTCATAAAGGTGTCTATTTTAAATATGTTGAGGTTAACTTTTAGATTTGAATATAAAGCGTGGTGTTTTCTCTTTCTAACATCGTTTAGACCATATGTCTAACCTTGGCAAGAGAGACACCACGATTTCTAAGAGTCCTGTATGAGTTGTTACGAATAGCGAACAAATTAGCCTGAAGGGCTAGACTGTTTAATATGGATAAAAAAAATCGAAAAACGGTGTTTAAATTAGATACTAGTTTCAGCTAGTAACACAATATAGCTGGAAAGAATCTATAGTTATTTGTAAGGGGAAATGTGTTGATGATTGTGACACGTCGTTCTCTCTCAGTTGCAATCTAACATTAATATTTCACATCTGCTTGACGAGAGACATCTTAGCAACAAATTGAAGAAAACTGGCAATCTGTATCTAGTCATAACACATCCTGATCTCATATCATGTACGTATAACAGTGGTTCTCAAAATGGGTGAAGAGGCACTGAAAGGCCATATGGGGGAAGAGCGTGTATTAGAAGGCGCTGAAATAAAAAAGGTTTCGTTAAAGTGCTCGTACTTTCCACTTGATAATATTAAACACAGCTAAATATTATTTCAAAAATGCACATATTATTAACAGTTTACAACATGTCGCTTTTAAGTTAATCAAGTAAAAAAACAACCATCAACTAATCCAAAAGCTAAAGCTTCTGTAAATAAATTCAGAACAAAGTTTATTACGATTTTGAAGAAAAAGCAATTTTGTTTAATTTTCAAAGAAACTTAAAAATGATTTTTTTTTTTTTTTTTTTTACAGTGAATACCGCACAAGAATCTCAACTGCTCCCGTCTGGAGCCAGTGAGACTATGGCATCCCCAATTGAGGTATGTTGTGAGGCTGAAGGTAGTGGGGAGGGGAAGGAGGTGGGGAAGAGGAAGGTTGGGAAGTACCTGGCTATTCAGATCTGGTCACAAAACACGGCTAAAGCCATTTTCAAGCAACGTTTCAATTCTGAATGGTGGTCTTACACCAGGGCGATACTAATAGTATCTTCCACTCTGGAACATGCTGCAAATATACTATATATTATTTTAAATGAATTAATTGTGAAATAACACAAATTAATCAAATAAAATTTATTTGCGCATGCCGGGTTCGAACCCGCAACCTCCGGAATGTGAGTCAAGAGTCTTAGCCACTGGACTACGGAGGTCGTCAAAAATGATTACTACAATCGCATGATTTAAAAAATACAAGTAACATTTATGTTTTGTTTTCAGATTTTTTGATTGTATTAACTCGACCTTTTAGCATTAATATCATCTGTCTGTAAATTTGTTTGTGCATTCCATTTCCTGCTAAAGATGGTGGCCGCGATGACTGATACCTGTTTATCCCACTAGAATTTAGAAATTTAGAAAGGAAGGAGAGGAATTCTTGGGAAGGAAAAGGGTATTAGGGGTGGGTAGGAATCTGGGGGTCAGTGTGTCCAGGAGTGAGGGACGTATGAATCCATCCCTTCCACTGCGATGCAAGGGGATGTTACGAGAGGCTGGAGAAGTCAAAGGGACTCACTCAACCATTCTCTCCCGATCTGGCCTGTGTGCAGCTGGTGGGCAGACGCATCCGTCGCCAAACCCGGATAAACCTCACCGCATGAACCCGTTAACCCCATACCGTAACCTATTTAAAGAACTTTTTTAATCACTTTTAATGTCTTTTCAAATGTAGTGTTAAAGTTGTATATGTAGTTGTCTGGTCACCGAGAGCAACATGTGTTTGAGAAACTCTGACGCGTATCACCTGCGAAGACAAATTATACTCAAATAATTAAACAGGTTTGTTACGGTACGTGCGGTTATTATTATATATAGACAATCGTACGTGATTTGTTACGGTTATGAATATTCCATAACAATTAGTTTTCATAACTCTTAAACAGTTTTAGTTTTTACTATTTTGAAATAAATTTGAGACGAGGTTTCCTACGAAAATTATTGTAGTAACATCGTTTTAGATAATACGTTTTGAAACCATTCTCCGTGTCTTTCATTCCGTCAATTTATTGCATCTCAATATAATAAATACATCAATGATCTCATACAGCGATAGTACAAAACAGAGTGGTGATTAAAATATGTCTTCCCTTATACCTCTTTTGATTGTAGAACTTTCTGAGTTATTCTATAAATAAAAATAAAATAAATGATGAGCGGTATAAAAATGAGGTCTCCAAGGTGCTGCGGTTGCGAGGAACAATTTTACACGAGATCCGGTAACACTGGCGTGTAGCCTGGTTTCTCTACACCAAATCCCCACCACTCTGCACTCTCTGTGATACTTAGTCTCGGCGTGGCAGCCGTTCGCGATGGAGCTTCCGCTCGCCGCACCCGCCAGGTGTGAATTACGCTCTATAATTAGTTTTTTTGTGCAATGAACAAAAACACGGTAGATATTCATTCTCAGCTACTTGAAGTGTATTGAAAACAGTGTATGAGTGCGAAAATTTGGGCAAAAGGTGCAGAGAATTTAAAACCGGCTATCGGTCTCAGACCGAAAAATTGCCAAAACTGGAAAAAACAATGATTGCAAATCGACGGGTGACGTTTCGGGAGCTCTGTGATATGATCCCTGATGTCAGTAAGACCACTACGGACAAGATTTTGACAGAACATTTGGTCAGTCTGCCCAAGGTGAGTCCCAAAATGCTCACCGAAGATCACAAACATCAACAGATTTATTACGATTTTGAAGAAAAAGCAATTTTGTTTAATTTTCAAAGAAACTTAAAAATGATTTTTTTTTTTTTTTTACAGTGAATACCGCACAAGAATCTCAACTGCTCCCGTCTGGAGCCAGTGAGACTATGGCATCCCCAATTGAGGTATGTTGTGAGGCTGAAGGTAGTGGGGAGGGGAAGGAGGTGGGGAAGAGGAAGGTTGGGAAGTACCTGGCTATTCAGATCTGGTCACAAAACACGGCTAAAGCCATTTTCAAGCAACGTTTCAATTCTGAATGGTGGTCTTACACCAGGGCGATACTAATAGTATCTTCCACTCTGGAACATGCTGCAAATATACTATATATTATTTTAAATGAATTAATTGTGAAATAACACAAATTAATCAAATAAAATTTATTTGCGCATGCCGGGTTCGAACCCGCAACCTCCGGAATGTGAGTCAAGAGTCTTAGCCACTGGACTACGGAGGTCGTCAAAAATGATTACTACAATCGCATGATTTAAAAAATACAAGTAACATTTATGTTTTGTTTTCAGATTTTTTGATTGTATTAACTCGACCTTTTAGCATTAATATCATCTGTCTGTAAATTTGTTTGTGCATTCCATTTCCTGCTAAAGATGGTGGCCGCGATGACTGATACCTGTTTATCCCACTAGAATTTAGAAATTTAGAAAGGAAGGAGAGGAATTCTTGGGAAGGAAAAGGGTATTAGGGGTGGGTAGGAATCTGGGGGTCAGTGTGTCCAGGAGTGAGGGACGTATGAATCCATCCCTTCCACTGCGATGCAAGGGGATGTTACGAGAGGCTGGAGAAGTCAAAGGGACTCACTCAACCATTCTCTCCCGATCTGGCCTGTGTGCAGCTGGTGGGCAGACGCATCCGTCGCCAAACCCGGATAAACCTCACCGCATGAACCCGTTAACCCCATACCGTAACCTATTTAAAGAACTTTTTTAATCACTTTTAATGTCTTTTCAAATGTAGTGTTAAAGTTGTATATGTAGTTGTCTGGTCACCGAGAGCAACATGTGTTTGAGAAACTCTGACGCGTATCACCTGCGAAGACAAATTATCATACATCCAGATGCAATATAATACGCATTGAGGTGTTTGATTGAAATTGCACATGACACCATCCCGGCATTATGGCCGCATTAATCCAGACCCGCAACATGCCCCGTTAATGTCTGCTGCACGTGACAAGTGCAGTGGACATGCGCGATTGCTATGCGAATGTGCACTGCGCACTGCGCACTCGGACTGTTATTATTTGTCTCTGATACGATTTCGTAATATATTTTGTGGGAACTTACAGTCCAGTTAGACGTACAAGAAGAGATGGACAATTTATTTTTACAAGCAATTTCTAATTTATAATGAGCGTCTTATTATTAACATAATATCAACTTATTATGGTAATTATTATAATTTCAGATTTTTTATGTAGACATTTGACGGCCGGCATAGTCCAGCGGTAATGCTCTTGACTAACACTCCGGAGGTCGCGGGATCGAATCCCGGCGTGGCAAATAAATTTTATTTGATTAATTCGTGTTATATCACAGTTTATTCATTTAAAATAATATAAAGTACATTTGCGGCACGTTCCAGAGTGGAAGATACTCTCAGTATCGCCCTGGTGTAAGACCACCATTCAGAATTAAAACGTTGCTTGAAATGGCTTTAGCCGTGTTTGGTGACCAGATCTGAATAGCCAGGTACTATCCCCACCTTCCTCTTCTCTATCTCCTTCCCCTCCCCACTACCTTCAGCCTACAACATACCCCAATTGGGGATGCCTTAGTCCCATTGGCTCCAGACGAGAGCAGTTGGGACTTGGGACTCTTGTGCGGTATTCATGTAAAAAAAAAATTACATACATATTTTTATGAAAAAACTGTAAAAGAGTCCCAAAAGCTCTTCGACCTTCTGTCCCCATCTGTCAAAAAATTCAAAATCACAATTTCGGGCAAAAAAATCATTGCCCAGTGTTTTGGGAGCAAAAAGGCATCATTTTGGTCGAATTTTTGCCTCAGATGGAGATCATCGATGCCCAATGATATTGTAATACCTTAAAAAACTCAAAAGGAGCATTCAAAACAAAAGGAGAGAAATGCTGACCAGATAACTGTGCTTGTTTCACGAAAACGTCCGTACTCACACAGCCTTAGGCACCAATACGCATTTGGACTCATTTGGTTAGGATGTTTTGAACCACCCCCCGTATTCCCCTCCACTATTTTCACCTCCTTTAAGGTATATATGAATGAAAATAAATTTTCAACCGACGAGCAGGTGCAGAAAGAGGTTCTGAAGTGAGGGAAGGAGCTGGGGGAGAATTCTTCGAGGAGGCTATAAAGAAACTTGTGCCACGGCTCACCACATGCATTGAACGGGATGACAATTATGTAGAAAAATAGTCAACAAGTGTATCAACAATATGCTGTCATTTTTTTTCAAATAAGTACACTTTTTCTGAAAAAAAAAAATTCAGTACACTTACTTTCTGAACATGCCTCATATGTCTCCGTATTAAAATTCGGAGGCAAGATTTTTTAAATGAGGTCAGGAAAATTCCAAACCGAATGCTTAAAAATTTCCTAGCGCTCAGGGCTGAAATTAATCATATTTTGGAACACCCAATAAATCTTAAATAGGCATTAATAAAAAAATAAAATGAATTCACATTTAATTCTTGGGGAAATTTCATACATTTTCCCCCTTAGCTTTATAATAATAATAATAATAATATATATCTTTATTGAACAGAAATTTAAAGATTTATAACTACAAAAAAAAAGTATACAATAGTTTAAAAGTTGCATAAGTACAAAAGTTAATAATGGAAAACAATATACATATAACAGTAGGTACTTAAAGAATAGAGATTTATAATTATAAACGTAGGTTTCTCGTAACTTGCCTCACTAGGCTAGCCTGTGTTGAGGCAGTAATTTTACGTCAATTTATAATTCTGTGAAAATACCTACACCTATATTAGAAAATAATCACACAATAGATTGGTTGTATTAATAATAACAATAACATAGGTACAATAGTGACAGCATTGGTTCATTACTAATTTCGAATTTGGGTGAGTGCACCGGTAAATGCCCTATCATTTATTTATTATTTATTTATTTATCTATAAAAGGTATGTTTACATAACATTATTCGATGCCTGTCTCACTAGGGAATACCTGTGTTGAGACAGGCGTAGAGGTACATAAATGAGTATCATACATAAGAATATTTAATTACAACATGAGAATATTTAAGGTAAGATACATACTGATTTATACAATTCAAACAGAAAGATGATTAAGATTGAGGGTTAATATCATAAAGAGAGCATTATATAGGTGAAGGAAGAGATGAATAAAGTAGTAAATCCTTTCGAGTCTATTTAGGAAGTTATATTATACATATAGGATTTTACTATTTTAAGTTCTTTAATAAGGGTAAGGACATACGTGAGATGGTAATTCTGTCTATTTGTACTCTATTTTACAGATGTTAGCAGTAGTGTGGCGTCCAATAGTTATAATCCATTTCTTTAAATCTTGTTTGTATTTGGTCTTTGATTCGGTTTGTCTAATCGTGGCTGGAAGTGTATTGTATAGTTTGCAAGCTATGTATTTAAAGTGTTTTTGTCCAAAGGTGGTTTTAGAAAAGGGAGTTTAGTTTTAGAAAAGTTCTTTATTTTTGGCTCGTGTATTGTGTATCATTTGTGTTGGTTTGTATAGGATTTTGTTGTTTTTATGTAAATAAAGTAAGATGGATTTGTAGAGCTGTTTAATGTCCATAACGTTGAAAGTATTGAAGATCGTATCAGTGCTGGTAGTGAGAGGAAGTTTAAGAATTATTTTTATTATTAGTTTTTGTGCTTTAATGATGGGTTCGAGGGCATTATAATAAGTGTTACCCCAAGCTAAAATTCCGTATTCGATGTGAGATTGGCACAGTGAGTAATACACTGTTTTTAAAAGTTGTAGGTTAAGGAAATTGCGCGTTTGTTTGAAAAAGTAAATAGATTTGCGGATTTTGTTTGTAGTGTTAAGTATATGTTGCTTCCAATTTAGATGTGTATCAAAGGTTAATCCTAAATATTTGATAGTTGCTACTTGTTCTAGGCATGGGCAGTTGCAATTCCTGTTCTGAGATGAGTTATTACATTCGTGTATTTTTAATTTTGGGTGTAGGTTTGGTTTTGTGATATTGGTAAGACTAGACAGTAAGTATTTTGTTTTCTGTATGTTAAGAGTTAATGTGTTCGAGTCAAGCCAATATTTAACCTTTTGAATTCCTACCTCCGCTTTAGAATATACGGTAGGCCAATCTTTTGCAATATACGGTAGGCCAATCTTTTAGAATATACGGTAGGTCAATTATTTTTTAAAGTTTAAAGTTTATAGCTTTAAAGTCTAAAGTAAACTTGGAAATTATCTGTTGATCTGCACATTGATCTGCATACTTCTACGAATCGATGGCTTTCAACTGGTCGGCACTTTAAAAATATTTTCTAAATTGCTCCAGAAGGACCGCATTAAAGATTTCCTCACGATCCGCAGCCGACCGCAGTGACATGTATCACAGCCTCCCTGGTCCAGCGATGTGGCATCGATGGGGCACGTAAGATGTAAGCGGAACGTGGCCGGCCAGTTGTGGCCAGAGGACGTGATTCCATTTGCCGAGGGTTCAAGTCCGCGGGTCAGCGTTTTACATTTTGTCGTCGCGGAATCAGATCAATTTTATTGCATGATGGAGATGTGATGTTTCTTGGATTCGCTCACGATCGGGCGATTGAAAAAACAAATGGTATGTGAGAAATTGAGATTGTAATAAGGATTAGAATCTAGATATCTTCTGTTTGTGACTGTGTACGATGTTATGTTTTAGTCGGTGTGTGGATGAGTGGTTCAAAGGGTTGGGTTCACACCAGGGCGTTGCGGCTTCAATCTTCTGAAAGCTTATCGCTCCATCACAGCAAAAGTTATAATTAGAGCTTTCAATGATTGTTATCCTTTGTTAGCTTTTAATGAGTGTTATCCGGAAATTAGTATCTGTATTTTACAAAAGAAATAATACTAGCAGTTCTGTGAACAGTAGAACAGTGATTAGACAGCGCGGAATAAAAAAGTACTATCAAACACGGCTACCATTTTGATAGCATTTACCGGACCTGAAACACAAACAAATTGACAGACAAAATGCAAAGTGCTCAAGTTAAGAGCGTTTAACCAGCCAGCGGACAAAAAACCACATTTCGTCGAAAGGTGTTCTTACGATCGTGCAGGGCGGTTACCATGAGAAAGATTAATTATTCTCCGTACCCGCTTTTTTAAATTATAACTCAATATCGAATTTATTTCAATTCAAATTAGCTTTAATTTATACAAAAAAAAAATGAAATAACTCAACATTGTATAAACCACTTATATGATGCGCAAATCCGACCGGTTTCGGAACAAACGTTCCTTCGTCAGGGAAAGCTTATACGATAAGCTGTCGGATTTGCGCATCATATAAGTGGTTTATACAATGTTGAATTATTTCATTTTTCTATAATGGATAACCACTATGTACCTAATAGCTACATTCAAAAATATTTAATTTATACCTTCATTCAAAAATGCTGAAAGGCGTGATGATAAAACTATTAAAATTATGTACTTTTTGCAGATATTTTTTGATTATAAGTATTTATCATTTTTCAATAATGTCTAAATTTAATTAGAATGTTAAAAAAATCTGAATTATATTAGTTTGTAAGTGCGCAAATAAATACACAAATGGACCAATTTTCGTGTACACATGTACGTACATATTTTTTAATGATTTTATTGAAACTAAAATTAAAATTCTAAAACATGCGTTTGCTAGATAATGTATTGATTTATTTTACTGCATGATTATATTATTTGAAATGGGTGTGGTATAATACAAAATCTTTTTTGAAAATTTAACAAATTTGCCAAAGACCTATGAAATAACCTTATCATACTAAAAATTAAAAAAATCTCAAAATTTATTACATGCGAATGCTAGATAAAAGAACAATCTTTCGAAATCCATTTATCAAAAATGAGTCAATACGTCTAAAATCTGATTTGAAAATGACATATTTCTGGTTTTCGCTGGTAATGCCTTCTTAAAGCAGGACTTTATTACGCTCAATCAATAACTAAGTAACATTATGCCTCAATAAATTTAGGAGTAATCTTATTTCTAGTACGTACAATGTCATTTTCTAAAGTACTGTCCGTAAATATGGCATGTCGTCGTCTATATTGTTACGATAGTTACCTAAATAACATTTGAAAACTTTGTAAACTAAAAATACAAGTAGTAGTGAAACCTTCATATAATTGAAGTAGACAAGAGTGGGGAGGCTACGAAGCACCGTACAAAGAGGAGACCGATTATTCTATCGCAGGCTAAATCTTACAGATGTAAGTGTTTATCTCTTTTTAGATTCGCTTTTTCGTTTCATCGAGTTTTAAATCACGTGCTAAAGAAGTTTTCACTTCAAAAATAATCATAATATATACACTCAGCAATCTCAGCATGTGGATGTAATAATAAAATAATGTGAATTTAAGTTTTTAAAAAATGATTTGGTGAACCATTTTAAAGGTGTTTTGAATCAGAAGCTATCTGTGTAAAAATTAAATTACATACCTTAAGTAAAGTACGTAATAAGATCAATTTTTGTACTCAAATAATTAAACAGGTTTGTTACGGTACGTGCGGTTATTATTATATATAGA
Organism: Limnephilus marmoratus; assembly: GCA_917880885.1. NCBI lineage: Eukaryota > Metazoa > Arthropoda > Insecta > Trichoptera > Limnephilidae > Limnephilus > Limnephilus marmoratus. The sequence goes on along the minus strand of OU862919.1, from coordinate 19,949,642 downwards.
CAATCGTACGTGATTTGTTACGGTTATGAATATTCCATAACAATTAGTTTTCATAACTCTTAAACAGTTTTAGTTTTTACTATTTTGAAATAAATTTGAGACGAGGTTTCCTACGAAAATTATTGTAGTAACATCGTTTTAGATAATACGTTTTGAAACCATTCTCCGTGTCTTTCATTCCGTCAATTTATTGCATCTCAATATAATAAATACATCAATGATCTCATACAGCGATAGTACAAAACAGAGTGGTGATTAAAATATGTCTTCCCTTATACCTCTTTTGATTGTAGAACTTTCTGAGTTATTCTATAAATAAAAATAAAATAAATGATGAGCGGTATAAAAATGAGGTCTCCAAGGTGCTGCGGTTGCGAGGAACAATTTTACACGAGATCCGGTAACACTGGCGTGTAGCCTGGTTTCTCTACACCAAATCCCCACCACTCTGCACTCTCTGTGATACTTAGTCTCGGCGTGGCAGCCGTTCGCGATGGAGCTTCCGCTCGCCGCACCCGCCAGGTGTGAATTACGCTCTATAATTAGTTTTTTTGTGCAATGAACAAAAACACGGTAGATATTCATTCTCAGCTACTTGAAGTGTATTGAAAACAGTGTATGAGTGCGAAAATTTGGGCAAAAGGTGCAGAGAATTTAAAACCGGCTATCGGTCTCAGACCGAAAAATTGCCAAAACTGGAAAAAACAATGATTGCAAATCGACGGGTGACGTTTCGGGAGCTCTGTGATATGATCCCTGATGTCAGTAAGACCACTACGGACAAGATTTTGACAGAACATTTGGTCAGTCTGCCCAAGGTGAGTCCCAAAATGCTCACCGAAGATCACAAACATCAACAGGTTGAAGCAGCCCGTGAATTCCTAGAGTGCTACAACATCAATGGCGAAGAATTCTTGGACTCAGTTGTTGCTGGGAACTAGACTCGGATATACTACACGACACCAGAGACAAAAGAACAATCCCAGTGGCTTCATTCAGATTCGCCGAAGCAAAGTTTAAAAACGAATTACAGAGCGTAACTCCCGCCTGGCGGGTGCGGCGAGTGGAAGCTCCATCGCGAACGGCTGCCACGCTGAGACTAAGCGACAAGCGTCACAGATGGTGCAACAACCTTCCACACGACATTAAACAAATACAAGATACACTCAGATTTAAGTCATCACTAAAAACATTCCTCCTGAACAGGTCTCATTACACATTAAGTGAATACCTCACATAGGTACAACTGTTTTTATGTTTACGTTTATATAAAAAATTAAAACAAATTCCCTTTGTATTACACCACTTTTATATTTTTTGTGTTCAAATCTGTACAACATGTTAGGTTAACTGGAAGAAATAGGATATAGGTACCTATAAGTTATACCTTTTGTACTAAATGTAAATTTTGTACAATAAATGATTTTGATTTTGATTTTGATTTTGAAAACGTGGTGCGGATTTGGCAAGGAGAAACCAGGCTACACGCCAGTATTGCAGGATTGCGCGTAAAATCGTTCCTCATGACCACAACACCTCGGACAGCCCTCGTAATATTGGTAATAACGCAACCTCGCATCATAACACAAAACAATCAATCTTAAGAAGTCTAAGTCTTGTTCTATATAATAAATAGCAGGCTGGTTGCAAGCTCCCATCTATTAGAATAGAGAATGATATTTCTTACGGCTTCCGCATATAAAATTATTCAAAACTATTGGAAGACGAACTCCCTGAGCATTGAGCATGTTAAAATAATCGATAATGACCGTAATGAGACAAGATGATTCCTAACCGATCATAACCGCGGCTTACAAACACAAGAATTATTATATGTAACGTGTTATTAAAGTTAATGCGTATGGTACAGTTAATACCAGATGCTGGGAATTAGAATAATCGACCATAACTATAATTATATCGAGAGAGATCAATCGTTGGTATTATTTATTGAGCTGTAGTTTTAATCGAAGATTAAAGTATTTATGTGTTTGTTGAAATCGTCATGGTTATTCTTTAGAATTATGTCTTGTTTATATCGAGTCACCGGTAACAAATTTAGTCGGAGATACTTATATAATTATATATTTTGTCTAACGTTATGGTTATGAGTTACGATTAGGGTTTTCGATCCCGCAATCCCGCATCTCGCAATTCCGCGGGATTTTATTAATAAGGAGATATTTTATTAAGGGGAGGGGGAGGGGGGAGGGTGCAGAAGGGGGAAGGGGGCAGGGGGGAGGGGGAAGGGGAAAAGGAACTCGAAAGGTGAGGGGGAGGGGGGGAACTCGGGAGCGGGGAGGGGAAGTAAAAGCCGCCCTCAGGGCCTAGCAGCAAAAACCTGCGGAGCGGGTTTTCAACTGCTAATGTTTTATAAAAAAATTACGACCTGTTTTATAAAAGTTTTCTTAATGCTTAATATTGCCTTCAATATCTTTTTACAATATTACTAGTACCAAATATGAATAATAGGAATAGTCCCCTTAATTATTTTCCTCAGGGCCTCCTGTGTGGAGCTCATGAAAAAAAAAATTATTTACAATTTCACCTTCATAATAATGTATAGATTATTTCTACAGCGCCGTTTTCGTTTTACGACTTAATTTATATATATTCAATTCCCTAGCGCTTAATCTTATAACTAGTAACTTCTTACAGTTAAATTTCTTCTAATGGCTTACAACTAAAATTAGTAACCCGTGACTTACAACTACGACTAATAACTAGTCTCATAAAACTATATTACTACACAATACCGCTATAATGTGGCTTACAACTATACTTAACTAGGCTTAAAATCAGAGATTTCAATTTATAAAAACACGTAATACATTAGTATCAATTTTAAAAAAATCATAAAATGCTTTTGTTATTTCAATTTAATCCCCTTTTCCAGGGATCCTCGGATGGGATGCTTCGGTTAATCCGCAATCGTAAGCGATTCAAAATATTGACGAAATTTAATAAATAATAAATTGTTCGTTAACTTCCATTTTCCAATACACCCGTCAAAAACAACATACAAAATACGAAACTTATCACGAGTGTCGTAGTAAAAATATGAAAACGCGTCAAAGGCAATATCCAAAACCAGATATTATTTTAATTTATAAGACTGCTCGTCGCCCAGCAGCTGCCGCCGCATTGACTGTCAATAAAAATAATTCAGAAAGAAAATCGCATTAAAGTCCCATTTTTTACGGCAGGACTACAAAACACCTTCGTGATGAAGCGGTCAGAGTGTCGGCTACTGATTTTAATGATCAAATCATCGCCATCAAAGCTTTTATACGCTGAACGCAGTCTCCATTACACTGAAGTGGTGAAACGATAGAAGTGTTTTCTTGGCGAAGGACAACTTCATTTTCGACCGAAGAAAGCTCAATTATGGATTTGTGTTTCGAATTTGCAAATTTGCACTAACTTTCAATTAAATATATTAACTTTGTAGCGCGCCGTTTTTACGCTTGCCACTACACCATCTCTTTCCCCCGTACAGCGCCATCCTGCTCACCCACCCCTAAGCAAACCAGGATGCGCCGACGCCTTCTGCGCATCTCCCACCCTCGAGCCGCTACATAAACCACACCCCGCAACAAGGAATGGGCTATATAACAGGCTGCGCGCCCTAAATTAGTCAGTTCGTCTGCAGCTCGCTCTTGGCTAGTACGCTCTCTTAGTTGCGCTTCGTCATCTGGCACCACCCTCTAAGGAGTATTCTACTACCATAAGTAAAGCACCAACCAGACCCCCGACTGCTGCCTTAGTTGCGCTTCGTCCTATGGTACGACCCTCTAAGCAGAACCACAGTCAGTTTTGTTGTTCCCAAAGCCTAACGGCAAGGTTCCCTCCGATCCCTTGCTCAGTTAATTAGTGAATTGATACATTGTGACTATTTTTACCATATTATGTGATCTGTGAACTTACTTACTTTAAATAAATAACCTTTTACCAACAATTGTGTTATAACTTTCAATTTAATAAATTCAGAATAATAGAAGAGAATGTATGAGACGTTGTATGAATGTAAACGAGGCAAGGAATGTGTGCCAAGACCGGGATGTTTGGCGGTCCGTCCTCTCTGCCTACCCCTGCGGGGAAACGGCGTGATGGTTAGTTAGTTAGTTAGTTAGTTTCAATTAAATTGATTAATTTTTTTCCAAACCCCTAAAAACTATGCGATAAGCTTGTCTAACGTGCCCATGCAATTACTACTTATTTGAGCAACTTTTTTGAAACAATGAAATGTTCTACATTTATTTTCATAAGTCCTTCTGCCTTTTCAGTAGAACTACGTCATACCAAAATAGTCTATAGTAGGCCTTGCAAATAGTTCCGTAGGTACTAATTTACAGAGCCGTGAACACGTGACGTGTGTAAACAAGTGCCAGCAAATATCAAGAAATAGTTAAGAATGCGAAGGTTTGAAATATATATATATATTTTTTTTTTATTTTTTTTATTTATTTTTTATTAACGCCCTTTTTCGGGGCTTTTACATATGAATAGTAAGAAATACACAGTATTTATTGTACATAACTAAATTGCCTTCGTAACAATATTTTATATTTGTTTAAAGATAAATTGAAGATGTCCACTGACTTGGTATAATTGTTTCCCTCCATTAGTATTCTGGGCAAAGAGGAATACATATGGTAGTTAGTTCCAGAATTACTGCACTGAAATAAATCCTGACTTCTAGTATTACGTATTGGAATCCGGAAGCTTATCAATTCGAGCAATATCGGACTGTCAACTAAATCATTTAGAATTTTATACAGAAATACCAAGTCAGTGAAAGTTCTTCTGTCCGACAATTTGAGCATATTCATATCATTCAAAATAGTATTGTAGTTCAACATAATTGCTGGAATACCCATTTTAAAATTAAGAAAACGTAAGAATTTGTTTTGTATTCTTTCAACAGCTTGTACATGTATATTGTAATATGGGTTCCAGACGGGAGAATTGTATTCATGTTGACTTCTAACATATGCAAAATATAACAGTTTTATACACTTAATGTTGTTAAAATTTCTAGTTAGCCTAGTTATAAATCCCAACATTTTTAAGGCCTTATTAGAGATTTCTGTTATGTGGTTAACAAATGAAAGATTAGATTGAAAAGTGATGCCCAAGTCTTTAATTTGTGTTAATGTCTCCAGAGTATTGTTATCAATGTTGTAATTGAAGATCACTGGATTTTTTATTCGAGAAAATCTAACTATATGACATTTTGAGATATTTAAGTAAAGTCTATTTTCATTACACCAAATTAACAATTTGTTGATATTATCTTGAAGAATGTTGCAATGGTAAATATTTTGAATTATTCTAAAAATTTTGAGGTCATCAGCAAAAAGTACGATAAATGCATCATGAAATATTTTTGTAAGATCATTTATAAAGAAGATAAATAATATTGGGCCAAGGTGTGAACCCTGTGGAACTCCACGTGTTGCATAAATTTTTTCCGACAATGAGGATTTTATTCTAACAATTTGTTGTCTTCCAGTAAGATAGCTTTCAAACCAGGATAATATACTGCCACGTATACAAAGCTTTTCTAATTTCCAAATGAGAATTTTATGGAAAACTGAATCAAAGGCTTTACTAAAATCAGTATAGACAGAGTCTACTTGTTTTTTTTCTTTAAAAGCATTGGTTATAAAATTTTCATAAATAATCAAGTTAAAAAGTGTACTTCTACCTGGCATAAATGCAAACTGGTAAGGTGATATTACAGGTTTTATTTGGGCAAAAAGTTTGTCAAGTATTAGGCTTTCAAATAGTTTCGGTATGGTGGATTGAATGCATATTGGTCTATAATTACAAACATCACTTTTATCGCCCTTTTTGAAAATTGGAGTCAAATAACTATTTTTCCACACATCGGGAAAAATTCCACTGGATAAAGATAAATTAAAAAGTTTGGTTAATGGAAGAGCAATTACTTTGATACATTCTTTGATAAATATTATGGGGATATTATCCGGTCCTGCAGATTTGTTAATATCTAATGATTTAACTTTAGTTACTACATCAGAGAGACTTATGGTTCACTGCGAAATATTAAGAGTTTCATCTAGAGTTGTTGATGGAAGAGGAGCATTATTTGCGTCTGTTGAATAAACACTTTTAAAAAATTTTGCAAACAAGTTAACAATACCATCAGTATTATTGCTATGGCTGCCATTTAGGTGCATAATGCTCGGGAATTCAGCATCATCTTCTTATATTATAGTCAAATTTGATTTCATGTGCCCTCTTGACTGTAAAAAGTAATATTTTTTATTGGGATCTACTGTCCTCAACCATAATTGCGCTAGATACATAATTGAGCTAGGAGCGCGTTGTGTGGTAATATACGAAATAAACGTCAGTCAAATCCAACTGGGAGTTGCGTGGTTGACTCCGGTTCCAGATAGGTAGGTTAAACCATCAGTCAAAAAAGTTATTTTTTTATTTTTCAGAAAAATTTTAAAACAGATGTTTTATGGTAAAAGGCTTTTGTTTTTTAGGGGTTGATTTTTTTTAATTGGCGAAATATGTTTTATGAATCACACCACACTTCCAGATATAACTTGTCCGGTGCTCAATGCGATGTCAATATCATAACATCATAATTATCCCTGAGTGATTCTGAGAACTTATTATTTAAGAACCCAATGTGGTTTTTTCTGCAATTTGCCGTCAGAGCAGACAATGGATTGACTGACATAAGATTAAGTAAAATTAATTCACTGTAGCGGTCTAATACATTTACTTCTTGGCAAAAGGTGGCACAATACGCAATCTTTAATTAGACAGAATATTAATAAACTTCTAGGAACTTTGGCTGATGACGAGTCTTGCCGTCAAAACTTTCTCCTTTGGTTAACAACATTATTTGTACTACGAGTTTCCGGACACCATGTATAATTGTTATCTACATATTCGAATGTTGGATGTCCCCACCTTCCTCTTCCCCATCTCCTTCCCCTCACTGCCACCTTTAGCCTCACAACGTACTTAAATTGGGGATGCCAATTCTCACTGGCTCCAGACTGGAGCAGCAGGGACTCTTGTGAGGTATTCATACGAAAAAAATTTAAAAAAGATACTAAATAGAAAGAGTTACTTTGTCAATTCCTGTAAAATTTTGCGACGGTAGGATTTGCTTTTACTTTTGATAAATGAAAAACAAATTATAGTCTTAATGCATGTTTTGACGGCCGGCGCGGTCTAGGGGTAAGACTCTTGACTCGCAATCCGAAGGTCGCGAGATCGAATCCCGGCGTGAGCAAATAAATTTTATTTGTTTAATTTATGTTATTTCACAATTAATTAATTTAAAATAATATTTACAATTATGTATCGTATGTAGTATAATTGCTGTCCAGAGTGGAAGATACTCTCAGTATCGCCTGGTGTAAGACCACCATTCAGAATTGAAACGATGCATATAATGGCTTAAGCCGTGTTTGGTGACCAGATCTGAATAGCTAGGAACTTCCCACCTTCCTCTGCCCCATCTCCTCCCTATCCCCAGCCTCTCAACATATTATACCAATTGGCGATGCCATAGTCTCACTGGATCCAGATGGGAGCATCTGGGACTCTTGTGAGGTATTCACATAAAAAAAACTAATTATTTGCTTCAAATGCGTTCCCTATAAGATATCAGCTGGTCCTCTGTAATGGCCCATTAAAGAAGAAATTTTGTTTAAGGTGATAATGGAGCAATCTCTTTGGACACTATCGCATGTTGGATGTCCCATCGCTCTTTAGTAAAATCATTGCTAATTTCATCAGAGAACTTTAATGCTTTTACGGTAAATAAACATTAAAGCACTTCATTAACTTTACAGATTAAACTGTTAAATAAAAGTAACACATTGAATCGATAACCACATCAGCCGGTTACTATTTGAAAATTAAATGAAGAACACTAGCCGGAAAATGAATCAATAACACCATCAATAAAGGACGTCAGCAGGGGGTTTTTCTGAATTTGTGACTTTGACTGGTAAAATTGTTTCTATAACAACATCAGTTAGGACCTCGTTAAACTTTGCATCGATAATACCACCAGTTAATGCGTAATAATAACAATTACAAACATTAATAAAAAATATTTGGCTGATTTATTTAGCGCCGTTTTTGTAAAAATCACCTCAAGGACGCCGTACAAATAAATATATATATGAAATTAATAGAACTGGCTTACAACTAAGATTTATAACTGGTGACTTACGACTAAGGGGGTATTTAGATTTCACCATCCTCCTCATAGAATATCCATACTATTACATACAACTTCGATTAATTAAACACGATTTATTTATGTAAAAAGTCTGAGTTTCCTATTCGGCACTTGAACCTATGAATAGTGGCTAAATACACGATAAGTTAGCCGAGTTCTTTTACCTGTGGTGAGTATTTAATTGTTAATTTATTAATATTCACTATCGTACGGATAAGCTATCCCCTAAGACTTATTGACTGACTGACTTAATGCCAAACATATTTACAACTGTGACAAAGTTAGAGATTTACAACTAACATAGGTACATATATTTAGAAATATTTGTTTTGGGTTTGCCAGGGTTGTCTTTCTAGAGAAAACTTTTTAAACCGGACGACAAACAAAACACTGTAGGTACAAACAAGTAAAATAAAAGAAAGTTATTTCTGCGACTCGAAGCACTTTGAGGATTTTAAACATTTATATTATACTAGCAGACCCGGCCACACGTTGCTGTGGCTAACGAAACACAACGCCATTTCCCAACATTTATAAAATCCACACCACCCGCTTGCCAACTGCCCGCTGCCTCCTGCCCGCTGCCTGAATTGAATATATGAATTTCTCGGCTTTTCTCTACTGTAATAAGCATGTATTATACATACAAATCTTTCTCTATAATCACTCTAACTATTGGTGAAAACCGCATGAAAATCCGTTGCTAAGTTTAAAAGATCTAAGCGCACATACATTTTGAGCGACTTCATTTTACACTATGTAATGATTTTTATTTTAAAGTTATTGTAGTCCGTGACAACTCAGAATCATGTAATTTTAACACACCTTTGAAAAGTCATTAAAAGTAGTGAAAAATAGCCCAAAACCGAATCTTACGTAACCTATTTACCCAATTTTTATATATGTTTTCAGCACTTTTATTGACTTTTCAAATGAGGTGTTGAAGTTGCATGATTTTTAGTTGTCCGGTCACGGTTATTAGTGCCACAAGAGGAAGGAAGTTCTTATACAATTTATATAATATTGTATAATTTATATAATATACATAATTTATATAATATGTAATTTATATAATTAATATAATTTTAGAACCCGGTGTTAAATGATCATCTTAATGGGTTAGCTGAATTTACAGGATAGTACCTAGATAATATCTACAGATAATAGTATCGATTACATCGGTAAGTAGCTTCTCATAAAAATGGTATCGTTTGCACCTTCAGATAGTTATGCTCCAAAAGGTGTATTGATAACGCCATCAGTTACTCGGTCAACACGACAAGACATCAGCACCCCAGCATCAACAGCAGTTATCTCAAATTGAGATTAACTGGATCACCTAAAGTCCGTTGTGACCAACAAAACTAAATTCCGGTGCATAGTCTATTCTTTGTACAGCATCCACAATAGATCTTGGGATTTTATGCTATCGGAATACAGTTCCCCATAAAACAACCGTAAATTATTGCTTTTATTTGCTCACTGGGGAACGGTATCGCTTGTCAACGGCCACACATTATTTCCCGTATTATTTATCTCATTTCATATTTTTGCTTTCTCAAGTCTGGTGAATATTTCATGGAGATTGCATCTATGAGAGGAAATATGGAAAACAGAAACCTAGTTAAAAGCTACTAATAAATCTACTGCAGTAAGAGAAATTGTAACTGTGATCAGACAGGTAAATCTTCAAAGGTTTTTATCGCCAAAATCTTTAAATTCTTTGCAATGGAGGGCTGTGCGTTCAATAAGCGATTCGATGATAAACAACATATTAGCTAATTTTCCGGATATCGTACAATGTACATCATCAGGGCGGATGTGTAGATTGTGGTAACGTGTGTATTTATTAGAGATGAAACGGATATCCGGTAAGTATCCGGTATCCGGCCTATCCGGCTTAAATTTAGTATCCGGCCGGATACCGGATAGTAACTTAGTATCCGGCCGGATACCGGATATTCAAAACTACGAAAATTTCCTTTAATAAAATGCAATACAATAATAATCTTTGTGAGGTAAATATCAATAAAATGGCTTATAATTATGACGGATTTTATTTAAAGTCGAAAAAGTTACAAAAAAGCCATAAGGCCTTCCAAAAAACTAAAATTTTCTTCTGAAATATTCACTCTAATGATAAATACATAAATAGTAAATATCTAAACTAAAAACTTTTAGTAAAACTTACAAAAACCTCGCAGAGTAGCGAAAACTTAAATTAACATGATTAACTAATCACAATCACCATTATACGTGAACTAAAACACCGGAAAAAACACAGAGATTATTGAAATGATTAAATACTGACATTTACATTTTTTCAACAATAAACACTACTCCGGATGTTTTGATTTTAAATGATTACTCATGGCAGAAGTACCTGAGGGAAGATACAAAAAGAAAAATCACGATGTGTCTATGTAATCGAAAATAAGAGGTTGAAATTAGTAAGAATATCCGTTCGCCGGATATCCGGCCATCCGGCCTTACAGCTCGCCGGATATCCGGTATCCGGCCAAACAACTATCCGTTTCATATCTAGTATTTATGTAGGAAGAAGAAGTACTGTATTGGTACATCAGTACAGTAAATATTAGTTAAATGAATGTGATTTTTGGCATTAGTTTAGGTGTAACCATCAAGATCCAAAAACAAGCTTAATCTGTTGCCTCTATTGATATTAATTGGGATTTTGTGCATTTCGCTTGCCTCCGTAATTATACTTGCTAGATATGATTTGGGAAAAAATCTTCTTCTTTTCAGGAACCAATCCAATCTACAAACATCAAAACACACTTCATCACAATCTACACATCTGCCCTGAGGATGAACAATGGATGGCTAAAAAGAGAGGAAGCGCAAGACGGCATAAGAGCCCAAAAATTAATCAAGATGATGTTTTTGTTGTTTGTTCCTCGTGGGTATTATTATGGAGAAAGCAAGATATTTTTACTTGTGGTTTTTTTCCCAGATCCAATTCTTCTTTTAACGGCTGTAACGACCGAAACACTTTGCATGGTGGCGGCGGCCGCCGGTCAACAGGTAACGGAAAAACGAAATCTACAGCCTCCCGTTACAGCGCACAGGGTTGACAAAAGCCTCGTTACCGGAAACGTGATAATTGTTGTTGCCAGCTGACGCCTATACGTTAAATGTTAAGTAATGCGACTTATTAACGTTACGTCAGTTGTGAGGGATTGGTACTGATGGAAAATAGTAATTTTTCTTTAAAATTACATTATGTAGTGATAAAAAGCATGATTTTAATATTATTGTACAGTTTTCTGCAAGCCATCGATGAAGATTGTGCTATGTATAACCTCTCCTGTGTGGAGCTGATGTAAAAAAAATAACATGTGTACAAGTTTGACTGATTAGAATGTATAGGGCTAATATAACTATGCTTTATCGATCCAACTGTCATAATTCCCGATAGACATGTCTTCATTATTTGTTCATAATTAAAACATAAGTAGTTTAGCGGGTTTAAATGTAAATAAATAAATAAATAAAATGAACAAAAGAAAAAAAAAAGATTTTGTAAATATTTTATTGAAGAAGAAGATAACACAAATAATCTAAACAAAAATATGAAAGAGAACAAGACACAAAAAAATAGAAAAAGATAATAATCGCAACTGGGACTCGAACTCAGAACCTCTCGTCTAACCGAGACTTTTACTAATTCAGCCATTGCCACCGTCTAAGAAACCTATCTTATCTTTATCTTTTATCTTTATCTTATCTTTTTCTATTTTCTGTGTCTTGTTATCTTTCATATTTTCATTTAGATCGGTGGTTCTTAACCTGGGTTCGATAAAACCCCAGGGATTTGGTGAGTCAGTCTCGCGGGTTCAGCGGAGGTCAAGAGCAACAGCAGAAGTCACACTGATTTGCAGTAAATATTCATAAGTATGATTTTGTGTGAAAATCATGTTTTAATTGTTTTGTTCTTTGTCCTTAATGGTTTTGATCATTTTGTGCAACTATGTATAAATAAATACCAATATACCTACCTATGTTTTGTGAATGCGCATATGAAACTTGTAACAAGCGATAATTTTGGTATGCATCTAGATGTAAATTCACCAGTTTCCCGCGTGTACCATGAGATTCCGAACACCATGTTTAATTGTAGGTTGAGTCCAAAATTATTTCTTCGTATATTTTGCAAGACCTTGCCTTTCAACTTTTCAAACAACAATTTAAAGGAGAAACATTATTTCACCTAGCATTTGAATGCATTAATTCTACGGACCAATCACAATATTTTGTGACTCGAACAATATCATTATTATTATTATTGGTATTATATCATTACATAGTACAAAATGAAGTCGCTCAAAATGTATGTGCGCGTTAATCTTTTAAACTACGCAACGGATTTTCATACGGTTTTCACCAATAGATAGAGTGATTGAAGAGGAATATTTATATGTATAATACATGTAAATTATATTAGAGAATAGCCTAGAAATTCAAAGAAAACGGCTGGCGGGCTGTACTATAGTCACTTTTGAAATTCGTTCTACGTAAGAAATTGGAAAATAGATGTCCTAGAGTAAGTAGGTATTTGATTTTCCCTTTTCAAATATCCAGTGTTGCATTGAAAGCATTGTATAATTAGTGGCGAGTTAATTAGTTTAGTTATTAGTTTTAATATGTATAATACATGCTTATTATAGTAGAGAAAAGCCGATAAATTCAAATATATTAAATTCAGGCAGCGGGCAGCGGGCAGCTGGCAAGCGGGTGGTGTGGATTTTATAAAGATTGGGTAATAGCGTTGTATTTCGTTAGCCACAGCAACGTGTGGCCGGGTCTGCTAGTTTTGGAATAAATTAATAAAATTATTCTAATAATCAAAAAACCGATTCGACAACCCTGAGTTAGCGGTGGACATCGCTAATTTGAAGATACATGAAAATATGATAGCACCCGGTAACATACGAGGTCACTCGTGCCCTCTGTGTTTACAAAATACCTTTAGGTCTCGACTGTCGTTGCATTGTTGTAAATCTCTTCTTTTTTGATGCACACTTTACAGGCAGCACACGAAGTCTGGAGAGTGGGAATCTTTTATAAGAAAGACGGTGAAATGGTGACTGAAAGTTAAATTATTTCAATATACCTATCATTGCAATATACATACCACAAAACAGCACTGCTATTGTTAATTTTGTTGTATTGGCATTGCTTCGTACATAGGTATTGTACGAATAAATTCTTTGTTTCATATTATTTAGTCAATTTTTATAAGCACTCGTAAGGAACACCATAGGATTACTTTTATGTTTATTACAGTTAAGCGCACTTGAAGTGAAATAACACAAAACTGCGCTATATAAATACGACGTTATTATTATTATTATTATCAGTGTTATCTTCTTCTTCAATGATATATTACATTGATGGGAATAACCTTCAAAGGTTATAAAAAGAGAGTTGTTCTAATTAAAAATTTTAATAAATTATTTCGCTTGATCGATATTGAGGAGCTTTTAAAAGGTGGTCTCTAAAGGTGGTGATTTAAGTGCGATTTTGAGGGGCTCTCATTAAACAGTAAATCGTCCCTGTCGTTAAAAAGAGTGAATAATTTATTACTACAATCGCGTATTAAAACTTTTGGTAGGTACTAATATCTCTCGAGGGGCTAATACAAAATTTGTGAAGTTTTGGCGGCAGTCTTCCGAGACTCGAGATTTGAACTATGCCTATGTCACTTTTGGGTATTCTGTGCGAAACGTCTTTTGGGGATAGGAATGAGTGAACCTATGTCTTGAAGAGATCTATGTTGTAGGAGGAAGGAAATACAGAGACTGACAAGTCATTCCACACTTTTGAGTTGTTGAATTCAAGAACCAGTCACCTATGTACAAAATTTTCGGCGAACTTTGGCGTATTTCCCGACTATGCATGCACCGGTGCCGAAGGGCTCAATTATATGATCAAATTCCTCGAAGCATCTTTCATTGAAGTACCCACAGCACAAGGATAGAATTCCCTTCTGAAGCCTCTGCTTTGAATATTTCGTTCCGTATATTATGCTGGTGCTAGAGGAACCTATCAAACGGACAGCCCATTTCTGCACAGAGTCACGGGTTTTTTATGGCATGTTGCAAATTTAGCAATGGGGCGCACTTGCCATGTGTACAGTAGAAGCAGTTTTGTACTAATAAAGTATCTACAAAGCGTACACAGAACTTAAGACGATCCCCTAGTCCTGGACCCATTCGAAATGGGCGGACCAAGCAACTTTAGCGTTGACCAATCAACAGCCAACAACGGTGTTTTTTATAGAACAAAGCAACGCAAACTCACAAACAGCAAAGCAGCAAAGCACGTCTATACGGCCCGAATTCCGGGCGGCTACTGAACTACTGACTGCGCATCGCATATGGGTGAAATTTGCAGTTCGGTAACGCCTTTTCTCTTTTAATTCCTGTAAAAGAACATCGCCAAGGTTCATGTTTTTTTTGTGAAATTCATGCATAAATATCATTTTTTTTGCGATTATTATAAAAGAAAATGACTTTGCCACATTATACAATTAAACCATATCCATAAAGGGGTTTAAAAGTAGGAGAGTTTGCACTTGAAAGTGTTTTTTTATAGACCTAATATTTTTTTTTTCTAGGTTTATTTAAAGGCTTGTAAAAAAAATACCGACCCAGATATGTTCTACACGCAGTATTTAATTGAAGCACCTATAATACTTATTTCTAAGTTAAATTTTCAAAACAAAAATACAATGTAATAATAATGTCAACCCACTTGTAACATTTCGCATGGCTTCATCGCAGGCTAATTTGACTCTGATTCGATGGAGCCCTAGAGTCTGAATTGGTCATTTAGACTTACCTACACAAAGGATATCAATGTAAAGATTGTTGGGAAGATTAAGTATTTACATAACTCCAATTTTGAACTGCAAACTAACTCATCCTTCGTTTCGGCTCATCACGTGACCCAATGATCATGAAAATTCATAAGACTTCCATAACTATTTTTGTCAGTTTAACATAAAAATTGCTAAAAAAGTTGGATTCCTAAAAAGGATCAGAAATAACTTGGATCTCAAGACAACGCGCCTTGTCTACAATTCTATTGTAACTCCGCATTTAAATTATTGTTCTAATGTATTATTCCTATGTAACGAAGCCCAAAATAATAAACTACAGGTTATACAAAATAGGGGGATGGGGATGATTTTAAAATGCAACATTTTTACAAGAGTTAAAATTATGTTACAAAATTTAAATATGATGACAACCAAACAACATATAGTATATAATACATTAACAATGATTTATAAACTTAAAAATAATATGCTTCCAAATTATCTGAAGAGTACTATTATGTTTCAAGAAAATGTTCACAATTATCCTACGAGAAGACGCGGAGACTTTAGGCTTCCCAAAACTAAACTTTTGTGCACACAAAATAGCGCATTTTATAAAGGGCAAAAACTCTATAACAGTCTGCCAAATGCCGTAAAGGAAGCCTCAAGTCTCAGCAATTTTCGTAGGATGTGTGCATTATATGTAAAAAATATTTTTTGATTACTCACCAATGTTATTCTCAGGTCTTGTTCTTTTATAATGCATTTTTGTATAGTTATCTTTTTTATTTAGTATTCTTTTTTTAAATGTAGTTGTGAATATTCCTGTACCTACTTCGTAAATTGTATTTTTTATATTTTCCTACTAGATGTATGAAAATACTTACATACATCTAAATAAAAAATTCAAAAAACAAAAAAACAAAAATAAATATTTTCCATCTGTCATATATTATTCTGACACTCGTTTATTTGCCCATCCACTAATATATTAAAACCATCCAAGTGCCCATTTGCTAAAGAGGTGTTATCACACATACCACAGACGTCACAGCGTTGTTATGTTATGTATGATTCATTAACTTTACTCCCCTCCTTCGTCGCTGCAATAAATCAAGTTTAATTGTTGGCACTAGACCTCCATTGAACCACAAGAAATTTACCTATATTAGATTTTCCAAATCTTGCCAGAATGGTTTTTGCTTTTAAACCCAAAAACACAAGTAATTTCAATTCTCATCGCAAAATAATCATGTACATATTATACACACCTAGCTGCATGCTTTTAACTTTGTAGGTAATTATAATTTATAATCCTTCTATCTTTTTTCGTTTCGGTTTTGGTTTAGCGTGAAATGACATAACAATGCCCCCTACGTCCGTTTTGTCTCTGCAGCTTCGCAGCCTCCACTGCGCGTACCCGATAGGAGAGATAAAGCTGTATCAGATCGGGGAGGCTGCAGATGTGGGTGGTAAATGGTAATACACATTATAGTTACTAAAAATGTCTCGTACCGGCTCCTTTGGCATGGGACCACAGGGAGAGTGCTTCTAAAAACGTCAATGCGTCTGGGTAATTAATGCGGATAACGAATAATAACGCAATAACATTTTTATTGGACGTTATTTCTTTTGCGCGTTTTTTTCAGATATGATGGTCTGCGTAGCGGAGCGGTTAGATCGTTGATTTTGGGTCTAAAGACTGTGCTCAAATTCCAATGAAGATGAAAAAAAAAATTAACTCGTTTCAGAGTCGAAGATTCTTTTAATACTCATCATCATCTTCTTCCCCTTGTCTTATTCGGGCCGGGGACCCATTACATCGTCAAGGCTCCTCCATACGTCCCTGTCTTGTGTTGATCGTAGCCTCCGTCCATAATAGACCCATCCTCTCCTCGCACAGTTTCTGGAGTTGCCTCGCCTAACTGTATCTGGGGCGGCCCACTGGACGAATACCCTCTGGAATCGCACTCAGTATCTTCCTCGGAATTCGGTCTTTTAATACTGGTAGATATATTGTTATATCCTGTATACTCCAAATTTGGAAGCGGGTATGGATACCGCAGCCCAGGGGACCATTTATTGAATTACCAACACCTTTACCCCAAGTGGTCGCTACTCGCTACGTTTGTTGACTTAGAAAGGGTGACCGGGTTCATGTGGTGAGTTTTGTGCGGATCTTGGCGCCAGATGCCCACCAACTGCGTGGCAGGCGGGATCGGGAGAGACTAGTTGGAAAGACCTTTCGACCTCTCCAGAGTCCTCGGATTATCGCCTTGCATCGCAATTCATACATCCGTCACTCCTGGACACACTGAACCCCAGATTCCTACCCACCCCTCATACCTTTTTCTGTCCCAGAACTTCCTCTCCTTCCTTTCCCAAAAATATTATCTACACAGCATCCTCAAAGATGACATAGGCCCTGAGGGGAATTAGGTATTTTCCTCAGGCTCCTGTGTGGAGAAAAAAAATATATATAAAGTCCTGATGCGAGATTACCAAATCGAAACTTTACTTGAAATGATTCTGTTTATATTTATTCCTTTTCCTTCTCATTTGCTTTCCCAAATTTCATCAACTTAGGAACTTTCCGTAAATAGCAGCTGACATAGTCCCACCTTAGTTAGAAATCTTGATCTGTTGCTAAATGAAAAATTTAAAATTAATACATGGATATTGCTAGAATTGATAATGACATATTACCTAAAATTAAATCATTTTTACTTGTCAAGATAAATTTGAATAAAAGACATACGATTTTCAAATATTGTCAGGTAATAGAATATTACTTCTTCAATAATCGGAAGTACACGTTGTGGCGTCATTTTAAATAAACAAAAACATCACTGTGCATATACTACGTATTTTATCAAAATTATCAATGTTTCGAAACGAATGGTTTTTTCGTATGGATAAAATGAAAATAATAAATGTTTTTATTTAATCCTTTCGAAGAAACCATTGGTTTTGAAACATGTTGATAATTTGATTAAATAAGTGGTGTGTACAAAGTGATTTGTTTTCATTTATATATCTCACTTGTCTAAATTCTTGACATAATCACTTCTAATTTTGAAAATGACAAGAATCATAAAGAAAAGAAATCCGAGTTCAAAAACAGAGTTACAATTAATATCACAATTACCTCCGAAATTAGAATGGCATTAGTGTGTACGATGATGATTATGTGCATACAGAAAAAGTCAAGGATGTTCTAACAAGAAAAAGAGTTTACCAATTATCAAGGTATATAATTACTACAAGATGTTGAGAAATATCTGACGTGAGAATCTAGGGAAACTTTTATTTTCTCTGCACAAACTAATTGAGTATTTTTTCCTTTCTTGCGTACGAGTACATAAATATGTACAAAAATACCTCTAAAATATTTATCGCGTATTTTTCAAGGCTTCTGCCCCAAATAATGTTGTAATTTTTTGCCTAATATATTTTTAAAATGCATTAATAATGTATGGTCAGTTATAAAAATATTTAGATGGCTTGTATAGCATCTTTTTTGAGAAAAATATAACCGCATTATAAGGTCTAATGTTCTTAAAAGGACCTACCTAGCCAGTAATGTAAGAACTCACTTTCAAATATTTTCCAATTTACATCATCTATCAAATTTCATGTTTCTTGAAATGGCATAGAACTCAGTTGAAGCTATTAAATTCGGAATTTCAGATGGGTTCGAGTCATCAATATTGTCACTCTCGGTTATTCATATAATTTCACTTCATTAATATACAACCGACATCTTCGATATGTTCACATAGAAGTGAGAATCAGAGAGGCCTATCAAACACAATATTCTTATCATTAGTGCATGTCCGGATTCCAATTTCAGATCTTTTCAGACTAACTTCATTGAACAATGGTATTTTAAGCAGTTCCTTTTGGAGCATTCTACACCATACTCTTTTATTGATAAACAGATTCTCAAATTGGAAAATAAATATCTTTCAGCGTTTTTCAGTAAAGAATTAGAAAATGCGAATTGAAGCCAAAAATAATCGAACAAAGGGCGAAACGAGGTGGTTATTTTGTTTACTTTAAAATTTGTTAAAGATTATGTAAACAATTTTTAAAGATACAGATATTAGTCTAAGAGCGTTTGAACCGATGTTCTCTTACATAGTCCCACGTAACTTTGCGTAATCTCTGCATTGCATTATCTCTAATATTGTAATGGGGAATATAGCGAATTCTGCGCATTTTGCTCCTTGTAAATGTAGATTTTATGTTAGATCCAACAGGTTTATTTAATCTAGATTAAGCCCGGAGTTCCGGCGTATGCAGACTTTGGACTTGCTTCCTTACAAGGTATATCTGGATCAAAGCTTTAGTAAAATGAGCTCTTTATTAACATAATGCGTATCGCCTTCACTGCGACTATACGAGTATGGACATAATTTTCATGTATTTTTAAATGAAGATTAAAACAAGTGTAAACTGATTTAGGCAGAGATCCAAATTACTAGATATTATAAAGGGCGTTGAATAACGAATTATTGTTTATTCATAATTATTATAAATTGTAAATAGGTACTAGATACCTACCTAAATACCTATAAACTTACGGCGGTACACAACCCTAATAATTTTTGTTTGCTCAAAAATCACATTTTAATCATTTTCGGTGAATTCGTAACTATAATAACTTTTTTATTTAAATCAATACTCAGGGATGTATGTTCTTTATATTCAAGATTAATAAAAATAATACCTTACCTGTAACAGACGTCTTGATGTATTGGATTTTTTGTTTACGTGAAACTCGCAGGGAAGAATAAAACGACATAATCAAGTCAATTCTTGCGAAATATTACATGTTCAAACTAGCTTATTATTCAACGAAACTTGCATCTACGGTCATCGAGGTAAACAACAGGTGTGAAAATGACGTCAACCCATGCAAGAAAAAATAAGTCGTGTCAAAACAAGTTTGTTTACGTGAAAATCGCAGCTATCGGCCGCACGTGTCCCCTTGAAAATATTGCCTATTCAGGGAAGAGTAAAACAATATAATCAAGTCGATTCTTGCAAAATGTTACATGTTAAAACTAGCTTGTTGTGCAACTTGCACCTGCGGTCATCGAGGTAAACAACAGGTGGCGAAATGAATAACATGTTTACGTTTTCCTTTAACTAAAATTAGTATAAAAACCGTCTGAAAAATAAATATTGATTATTATCAAAGGAACTTCTGAGTTGTTATTATCTCCCGAAACCGAAGTGGTGACGATCGGAGTCCAGCGCCCCTATTGTTTACAGTATTTGTATGGAACAGAAAAGTGGTCTCATACAAATTGGTCCTTTTCGAGCCGGATCCCACGTCATCAAATCTTTCTCAGTGGAGATGGCATCACACGCAGCGGCCGTAAAATCCTGGCTTCAACCGAGACATCACGGCCCTGCCTCGCAAACTCAGATGCATCTATACCTACTGCCGATCCAGATGCTACCTTAAGCCTACGCCTCCACCATCAAAGATCTACAGGAGGCTGATAAAGGCAACAACAAACTGAGCAGCAACGAGATATGCAGCTACCAGATATGCGGCAACGAACCCAACAGCAACAAAATATACAGCTTCCACACATGCAGCAACGAGACATGCAGCTAATAGACGTCTAGCAACAAATTGGCAGCAACGAGATATGCAACTTCCACATATGGAGCAACGAGATATGCAGCTTCCACATATGGAGTAACGAAACCAGCACCAACGTGATATGCAGCAACCAACTGAGCAGCAATGAGATATGCAGCCACCAGTATACAGCAACGAACCCAGCAGCAACGAGATATGCAGCTACCACATATACCGCAACAAGATATGCAGCAACAAACTGAGCAGCAACAATATATGCAACAAAACACTGAACAGCTCACAGACATGCATCAACGAACCCAGCAGCAACGAGATATGCAGCTACCACATATACCGCAACAAGATATGCAGCAACAAACTGAGCAGCAACGAGATATGCAGCTAACAGACATGCAACAACGAACCCAGCAGCAACGAGATATGCAGCTACCACATATACCACAACGAGGTATGCAGCAACAAACTGAGCAGCAACGATATATGCAGCTTCTACACATACAGCAACGGGACATGCAGCAATGAAACATGCAGCAATGAAACATGCAGCTAACAGACGTCTAGCAACAAATTGACAGTAACGAGATACGCAGCTTCCATATATGGAGCAACGAGATATGCAGCTTCCACATATGGAGCAACGAGACAAGCAGCAACAAACTGGGCAGCAACGAGATATGCAGCTACCATATATAACGCAACGAGATATGCAGCTACCACATATACCGCAACGAGATATGCAGCAACAAACCCAGCGGCGACGAGATATGCAGCTACCATATATACCGCAACGAGATATGCAGCAACAAACTGAGCAGCAACGAGATATGCAGCTAACAGACATGCAACAACGAACCCAGCAGCAACGAGATATGCAGCTACCACATATACTGCAACGAGATATGCAACAAAACACTGAGCAGCTCACAGACATGCATCAACGAACCCAGCAGCAACAAGATATGCAGCTTCCACACATGCAGCAAGGAGACATGCAGCAATAAACTGAGCAGCAACGAGATATGCAGCAACAAACTGAGCAGCAACGAGATATGCAGCTACCACATATACCGCAACAAGATATGCAGCAACAAACTGAGCAGCAACGAGATATGCAGCTAACAGACATGCAACAAACCCAGCAGCAACGAGATATGCAGCTACCACATATACCGCAACGAGATATGCAACAAAACACTGAGCAGCTCACAGACATGCATCAACGAACCCAGCAGCAACGAGATATGCAGCTACCACATATACCGCAACGAGTCATACAGCAACAAACTGAGCAGCAAAATATATGCATCTACCACATGCAGCAACGAGAAATGCAACAACAAACTGAGCAGCAACGAGATATGCAGCTACCAGATATGCGGCAACGAACCCAACAGCAACAAGATATACAGCTTCCACACATGCAGCAACGAGACATGCAGCTAATAGACGTCTAGCAACAAATTGGCAGCAACGAGATATGCAGTTTTCATATACGGAGCAACGAGACATGCAGCAACAAACTGATCAGCGACGAGATATGCAGTTACCATACATGCAGCGACGAGATATGCAGAAACAGACATGCAGCAACAAGATATGCAGCAAAAAACCCAGCAGCAATGGCATGCAGCAACGAGAAATGCAGCAACAAACTGAGCATTAACGAGATATTTAGCCACCAGATATGCAGCAACGAACCCAGCAGCAACAAGATATGCAGCTTCCACAAATGCAACAATGAGACATGCGGCAATAAACTGAGCAGCAACGAGATATGCAGCTACCAGATATGCGGCAACAAATCCAACAGCAACAAGATATACAGCTTCCACACATGCAGCAACGAGACATGCAGCTAATAGACGTCTACCAACAAATTGGCAGCAACGAGATATGCAGTTTTCATATACGGAGCAACGAGACATGCAGCAACAAACTGATCAGCGACGAGATATGCAGTTACCATACATGCAGCGACGAGATATGCAGAAACAGACATGCAGCAACAAGATATGCAGCAAACCCAGCAGCAACGAGATATGCAGCTACGGCATGCAGCAACGAGAAATGCAGCAACAAACTGAGCATTAACGAGGTATTCAGCCACCAGATATGCAGCAACGAACCCAGCAGCAACAAGATATGCAGCTTCCACAAATGCAACAATGAGACATGCGGCAATAAACTGAGCAGCAACAAAATATACAGCTACCACTCATGCAACAGCGATATATGCAGCTACTAGATATGCAGTAATCCGCATATATGGATACTCGATACCCTGTGACAGCCAGCCAGAGAATTCCCGAGCTTGCAGCAATCGGCTCGACCCTAAATGCTAGTCCCGGATATACTGAAAACCAAGACCGTACTCACACTGGATGAACATATCGAAACATAGATCCACTGGCCTAGATCACCTCCGCGATAGTAGAATCACTCCACATTGCCAGAAGCAAGCCCTATCAGAGAGTACAACAGCTGGCCTGACACGCAAAGCAGATTGCTGACCCATTCGCGGCCCTGCGCGCTGCAACTCCACGCCAAGCTGATCACCAACCTGCCTGAATTTGCAGTCCCATACGAGCCTGAGCCGCGTCCTGCCATCCCATTTTCATGATAAGTTATTCTTTCTAATTGTTTATCCTAGTAATCGCACCAACTAGCCAGCCCCCCAACTTGTTTGTGACAAGATACGCAACTCAAGTAATGGCATCACCTAGCCCGCCTCCTAACTTGTTTGCGACGAGATACGCAACTCAAGCAAAGGCAACAAACAGCTAGCCTCCCAACTTGTTTGCGACGAGATACGCAACTCAAGTAAAGGCACCAACTAGCCCGCCTCCCAACAAGTTTTCAACAAGATACGCTACTCAACCGAAGGCCAGCAAGGCTAATTCCATCTTCTAATTTCAATTCCAGCAGTGCCACTACCAGAATAGCGGTGCTCCTCATCACTGCAGCCAAGCAGTGCCACTACCAGAATAGCGGTGCTCCTCATCACTGCAGCCAAGGTGAGCAAGTCCTCCCCAGCAGTACCACTGCCAGAACAACGGTGGTCCTCATCGGAGCAGCCAAGGCAAGCAAGGCCTTCCAGAACATCGGGAGGAGCGCGTTTCCACAATAAAAGGGATAAAATTTCATGGAACTGACTCCAAGATGAAAACGCTCTAGTGGCACTAAAGTCACGAGACAGACACGCAATTCTCTAGCAATACCGTGCATCAATTGGCTTTGCTAACCGCCAATAAAAACCGCAGAATCTAGGAAAGGTTAATACGACCCACGAAGAGGCAATACGACCCACGAGTAGGAGATCAACCCGGCTTTATTTCCTGCCTTACGATTTGGCCCAAAATATAACTTCAAGCCGTGTGGCACTCGAACGTGAGCTGTGACAAACCCAGTGCCCCTGAACATATCCAGAAATGGACAAATTGGATGATCCTGCAAAAACACATACACAATCACCATCCCAAGACGCTGCTTCAATAACATGCCGCACTCATCTCAGCAAGACTCGCCTGAACCATGTAAAAGGAAAGCCATGCCCTGATAACCCAAGTCCATTTCTGGACAGATTCAACAACCGTATTGTGTTTGCTGCGCACCGATCCACACATTTACCCCACCTTTGTGGCAAACAGACTGGGCAAAATAGATGAAATGACCAACATACAAGACTGAAGGTGGGTGTCAACTAAGCCAAATCCCGCCGACCTTGGTACACGGGATCCAAACACCCAACGAACGAACACTAGAAGCGAGGCCCCACTACATCAGTCTTATGTCAACCCCTAATGGGAACATTGCCGCTAAATTGACTGATACACCACACACGCCCCTTTACACACTGCGGGCTAGACTATTTCGGACCCATGACTATCACAGTTGGCAGACATCGAGAAAAACGCTACGCCGCAATCTTCACTTGCTTCTCGATACGCGCTGTCCACCTAGAACTCGTTTCTTCTCTAACCACCGATCCTGCTATTATAGCCATACAACGAATGACAGCGCGAAGGGGACAGCCCGTAACCATGTACTCAGACAACGGGACTAATTTCCATGGGGCCGAAGCCGAGATGAGAAATGCCTTGAAATTACTAAGTCAAGACGTTAAAATGCTTGATGCCCTGACCACTCAGGGCATCGAATGGAGATTATACCACCAATGACGCCGCACATGGGAGGAGTATGGGAAAGACTGATACGCTCGGTAAAACGAGCACCTAAAGAGGAAATTCTCCTGACTACCCTAATCGAAGCATTCGTAGTGAACAACAGACCACTCACCCATATATCAATGGATCCTCGCGATGAAGAACCTCTAACACCTAACCATTTTCTTCTGGGGTCGGCCGGAAAAACGCTCTCTCTTGTCCATGTACGAAAAAGGGGACGAAGAAATATGTCTCCGCCGACAATGGCGTGTCGGCCAACGACTGGCAGACATGTTTTGGTGACGATGGCTTCGAGAATACCTTCCCACCTTAGCGGCCCGACAAAATGGCACCACCCTGTCACACCCATAAAAAAGGATAACTTGGTGATCATCATGGATCCTGCACTACCTCGAAATCATTGGCCTCGCGGCCGCGTCATCGAAGAGATAACCGCAGCTGACGGACAAGTTAGAACCGCTCGAATCCAGACTAGTTCCGAGGTGTACCTAGAACCAGCCGTTAAAATCGCCGTCATCTTACCAGCTCCTACACCTGCTGAGTCATCTCCCCCTCCTCTTCACAAGGACACATAACAAACCAAGATATCTACATCAAGAATGCGTCCGACGAACTAGCTAGGTGCAATCAAACAGATTACACCGGGAGGAGTGTAACAGACGTCTTGATGTATTGGATTTTTTGTTTACGTGAAACTCGCAGGGAAGAATAAAACGACATAATCAAGTCAATTCTTGCGAAATATTACATGTTCAAACTAGCTTATTATTCAACGAAACTTGCATCTACGGTCATCGAGGTAAACAACAGGTGTGAAAATGACGTCAACCCATGCAAGAAAAAATAAGTCGTGTCAAAACAAGTTTGTTTACGTGAAAATCGCAGCTATCGGCCGCACGTGTCCCCTTGAAAATATTGCCTATTCAGGGAAGAGTAAAACAATATAATCAAGTCGATTCTTGCAAAATGTTACATGTTAAAACTAGCTTGTTGTGCAACTTGCACCTGCGGTCATCGAGGTAAACAACAGGTGGCGAAATGAATAACATGTTTACGTTTTCTTTTAACTAAAATTAGTATAAAAACCGTCTGAAAAATAAATATTGATTATTATCAAAGGAACTTCTGAGTTGTTATTATCTCCCGAAACCGAAGTGGTGACGATCGGAGTCCAGCGCCCCTATTGTTTACAGTATTTGTATGGAACAGAAAAGTGGTCTCATACATTACCATTAATATATTTTACGTACAACGATTTTAAAACTTTACAACCCGTTTTTCAACTATAAAGATAGCGGTAAGCACCAGATTATTTTTCTAGACGATGAATTAACAACTTCGGGAGGGAAACATTTAGAAACATCTTAAATATTTGTAACATCTTAAATGTTCTTCAGAATTAATTCAAATGAACGCGGCGGAAATGTCGAATCTCCAGACCCGCTAGGGCGAATTCGACCGTAAGTTCGTCCAATACGCCGTGCCGCGGGCGTATATTTATACGCCCGCGGCACGGCGCGACACGGTAATACCCGTATCTTTTTCTGTTTAGATTTTCGATTGAGTTTCGCTAATATTGTCTCCATTTAATTAAACCATGTATTTTAGGTAACATTTTTTTAAACGAGAAACTTCACCATTTCAATACAAAATCTTTTTTCAAACTTTTTTCAGGCTGATATAATAATTTTGAAAAAATTGGAAAAAAGAAGACCAAGTAAACAAAACGGTTTCACATTTGAAAATAGGATCCCCATTGTAACATTTCGGGTTACGAATAACCTGACAATATTTGAAAATCTCCTACTACCACTGCAGTAAACGGAAAATGTTGCTTGTGTCGTGATGGAGAACTTAGCTAGTCGAGGAATTGAACATGCGATGACCGGGTGGAACCCAAAGGCGATGCCAACTCATCCACTGACCGGTATTGACCCACTAAAACGGCCACCATCCTCAAACTGAACGTGCAAACAATTTAACAGTCTGGTTTAAACAGGACTTCGCTACGCTCAATCAACAAATCAACAATATTTATAACTTTAAACAAATATGATCAATGATCACACACAACGCTTCCTAGATATGTAGGTAGGTATCTTACCGAAAATTCACACCTTTTTTAATATGCTTTTTTTAGATTATTTTTCAGCGAGAATCGAACCTGGGGTCATCGGACAAGGGGTCAAAGCCTTTATCTAATGCCACCGCTTTAACATAAAGTAAGTACCCATCAGCGATTCAATATTCTTATACAAAGTAACAATCCAATAACTGTTCGGGTTCGAGACCTGACAAGCCTTTACATTGATATAAATCATCGGCCAATGAATGCATTTAGAAAGCATTTTCAGATTTATTCTCTTTTGCAAATTCAAAAGCGTTTTTAGTAGCTGTAACTTGAAATGCGCACTTAAAGCAGTTTGCCATGTGCATTCAATTATTGGTTTATTGATTTTTTGAATGGCTGAAGCTTACCTTTTAAGGAGTTTAATAGAAGGATATTAAATACAACACAATAACAGAGGTAGTAGACTTCAATAATAAAACCTCGCTCGAAGTTCGCAGGAAAATAAGGAAATTGATAGAAAGCGAATAATTTAGGCAATTCAACTAAATGAATTATAAAATGCTAGCTGACCCGACCACGCGTTGCTGTGGCTAATAAAAAACAAAGTCATCTACTGGATGGTTATCCAACCTTTATAACCACCGCCGTCTTTGAGTTTATCGCGAAGAGACAGACAGATGCCGCGGAGGTCTTTTATTTATAATACGTAGAGATAGTGTGAAAAATTATAATAATGTGCATGAAAACGAGGGAACTAACGTATTTAAATTAATAAGGATTAATACTGTATCCGTCTAAATAACTTTTCAATTACCGCAATGTACGTGACCATTTTTTTAGAAGATAGAATGGGTATAGTAAGCTATCCGTAAAAGACGGATATATGCCTTCGCGGACTTTTTTGTAGATCTATAAAAGAGAAATATCCCACCATGCATTGTTTTGTTATATCCCAAAAGCATAAGGCAGCGTTTTCGATGAAAGCTACCAGGCGGCTTGACTTTTTCCGACACTTCTAACAATTATCGTTATTTTTCAACCAATTTACACAAATCCTTGACAAATTATATACCTAACCTTCCTCACGAAACACTCTATATATTGGTGAAAACCGCATGAAAATCCGTTCAGTAGTTTTCGAGTTTATCGCGAACAGACAGACAGACAGACGAGGCGGGGGACTTTAATTTATAATATGTAGAGATTGCTAAAAATTAGAGACGAGCTGTTCACTACGGAGTTTTATGCAATGCATTATTGTATTACATTAAGGACGAAAGAAAAATGCGGTCGTGCTTCAAGCACAGTCGAAATTTGAAATTTGATTAAAACGTAGTTTAAGGTAGGTAAAGGCAAAATCACTATAAGAGGACACTCTGAATGTATTTGTGCACACCGATAGTATCGAAAGTATCAAAAAACTTTTACGAACTTTTTTGAAATACCCGCCCGCTGTCCCCTCTTACCCCATAAATGCATAACGATTCATACTCGTGATAAAATTAGGCAAGGTGATTTATATTTTTTGTTTTGTTTTATTCTTCAGCTTCTTGACGAAAACGAAATTATTATTTAATTAAATGATTTATTTAAATTTTATTTTTTCATTTTATTTTAAATGCACATTTACAGTTATACATAACCAATAATAAACATAAATTTTATTTTATTAAGTAATAATAGCTTTTTTGAATTAATGAATATTTTGTTGAAAAATATCTATATCAGGGGACAGGTAATTTAGTAACAGAATCATTTTTCCGAGCGGCATTACTAATGGTAAGTTAGTTCGGCATCTCGGAACAATAAAAGTTCTGTGTCTGCGCGCTCTTGTGAAGTTGTCGGTGACATAAAATTAAAATTTTTGTATTATATCGGGAATACAGATGTATCCGTTTAGAAGTTTACATGCTGTTGTCAGCAAAGCAGTTTTCCTTCTTTCGGCGTGGCTATTAATACCCAGCATGCCGGAAAAAAAGGCTGATGGATATAACCAGGGATATTATTTTGATTCATCCACTATACAAGCAAAGGTTTCTTTAAAATTATTTATCTAAATGTTTTGTCAAGGGAAGATAAAAGAGAAATTGTTTTCTGAAAATATCCCTTTAAATTAAAAGTGATTTCGTTTAATGGATCCATCGTGAAATATACGAATAAAAAATAGCACATAAAAGGAATTGCGAAAAATAAAATACTTTTATTATGTAAACAAAATAATATTTCAGTCAATTTTTGTTATATGTAAAATGAGAGTGCCTACATAAAAAAGTTACTGATTTCCTTAATAGTATTCTTTAAGATCATTTAAAAAGGCTTTAATTTATTTTTGGAGTTTACTCTCCCATTTTGTTGTCTTCCAATCTGGTGAATGTTTGTCTCAGAGGTTTAGGTACTGCTTAATACTAACGTAACATCAGCAATTGATTGAAGTTAATGTTCGGAATGCTTACAACTTCTATTAGCTTATTTCTTGTGTAAATGCGCTATCAATATAGGGCTAATTAGAATATTGTTAGCATTACTTTGTTTTAGAAGTAGGACCTAGTTTGTTACAATGATTTATGACCGGAGCGCCATACTTCAACTCTCGCCTGTAGTGGACCAGAAACTGTACACTAACTCCCCGGACTGGTTTAGTCTGATCCGCAGAGGTTTACAGTTCAGTAGATCATTTGGTAAGGTGCCTTTTTATGTGAGGACCACACAAGAGTTCCAAATGTCTGGAGCCAGTGGTACTATGGTACTCCTGGTACCCCGAATTCAAACGAATGTTGGGATGTAAAAGACATTGGATTTTAAATGTATGTCTCTGGATCTTTTCAGGATTTTGTCAGAGGATCTTTCCAAAAACAAATATTGTCAAATTTCCTCTCCCGCAGCCAACTGGGGCCGAAGGTAGACCCCAAAATAACTATTTTGGGGTCTACCTTCGGCCTTCGGCCTTTAGTATTTTAGGTATTCCTGCGTGCCGTTTAAAAAAAAAGTGAAAAAATCGTTGATCGCAGGAAAAAATATTTTGTCAAATATAGGTAATATTGCCTGCCCAATAAATGGACAAATAACAAAAAAAAATAATTTGCCACATGGTTACGGACGTTATGTTTGGCATCTTGGCCTGTCGAGAGTTAAATATGAATATTATCTTTTTTTTGTTGAAAAAAATTTTTTTTTCATGAGCTCCACACAGGAGGCCCTGATGAACATAATTTCCATCAGGGCCTATGTCATCTTTGGGGATGCTGTGTGGAGGATTTTTTTTTAAGGAAAGGAGAGTTCTGGGAAGGAAAAGGGTTTAAGGGGTGGGTAGGAATCTGAGGTTAAGTGTGTCCTGGTCATCCGCCTCCAATACCTAGACAAACCTCACCCCATGAACCCGTGCACCCTGTTAAATCACTAAACACAGCGAACCACTTGGGGTGACCTATGGTAGAGGTGTTGGTTATTCAATAAAGGTTCCAGGGGTGGCGGTACCCATTCCCGCCTCCCAAATTGTAGAATGAGACGATCAGAAATTTATCTTTCGAATGAACCGTAAAACACTAAAAATCACGAAATCTGTCAAAAATCTAAGAAAAATAAAGCAGGATTATTATTGAATTAATTCAAATAAAATGATTTGCTACTGATAGGTAGTTAGGTAGGTACCTATATTATTGAACAATCAGTTCTAATTTTGAAAATGACACTTAAGTTCATTGTACATGAATAATCACGAAATCAGTATGTTTGATGTTATTGTAAACGTACCTGCTATGCATTCGAACTACTATAATAATTTAGGTTCCATGACAACTCAGAATCATCTCAACTCGACATCTCTTTGAAGTTATTAAAAGCTATGAAAAAAAAATTTAAAAATAGCCCATAACCTATCGTAAACTATTTAACGAATTTTTAATATATTTTTTCATCATTTTTCAAAGAAGGAATTTATTCTGAGTTGTCCGCTCACCATAATTTAGTATCTTGAATCCTCTTACTTCGTTATAAAATAATGATGTTTTTTCGATGAAAGAAAATAAAATAAGCCAGTCGATTTAGAAAGTGTCCTGCGGAGAAAGGGTGTAATTACACAGTCTCCGGGTCAGCGACTCGGCGTTCTGCTATCTCCGGGGTGGCTGAGGTGGCCGGCGGTCACTGGTCACTCCGGTCGCTGGTGGGTCCACCGGTGGTCAGTCCGGTACCGTGAGTACCCGGTGCCGAGGCTGGGTACAACAACAGTGCATGGCGTAAGTGTATCAACTGGATCATATCCGTATCGGCACCTACAAGCCGCACACTACTTGGTGCTAGCGCGGGTCAACGAGGTATACGTGTTCGGACGTACTCGGTACGTACTTACCAGATTTTACCTGATATGATCGGTGTATCACATTGATGTAAAGATATAGGATATTATGGTAAATACTATCGATTTCTTTTAAGCTTTAAAGAGTGGGTCGTCGAAATCAACGCTATTTTCAATGAAATCGCCTTGGAAAAAGATATATTCAACTTCTTCTGAAAGTTTTTCACATTGTGATGGCATTATTTATTTTATACAAAAACAAATGGCTTATTTTACATTACTTTATTTATATATAATATATATATACAAAATCTAGATGTTTCGTGAACAACGTTCACATTATCAGGAGTAAAAGTACACTAAAGTTGAAAATTAAATACAGTTAACCTATATTAGGAAGGGATTGAAGGAAGGGGTAAGAGCGGAGAAATTTTATTAGAATTAGGGATTACAATGTCAACAGAAGGGAAATAACGGTTAAGTGGGGAAAATATTCAAAAGAGGGTTAATCTTTGTTTTAAAGAGGGAATAACCAGACAAAACCGTAGTAAAATAAATCAATAAATTATCTGGGAATGCTGCTTTTCTGAATTTTAATTTTAGTTTAAATAAAATCATTAAAAAAAATCCGCGCTCGTGTTTTGTGACTTACAAAGTAATATATTTAAAAAAAAATGTATTTTGGGGAGGCGGGTATGGGTACCGCCGCCCCGGGAACCATTTATTGGACAACCAACACCCCTACCACAGGTCACCCCAAGTGGTTCGCTATGTTTGGTAACTTAACCATTGTATTGCGTGATTTTATTCTAATATAAGTGTAGGTATGTTCACAGTATGATAAATTGACGTAAAATTACTGCCTCAACACAGGCTAGCCTAGTGAGGCAGGTTACGAGAAACCTAAATTTATAATTATAAATCTCTATTGTTTAAGTACCTACTGGATATATGTATTTTGTTTTCTGTTATTAACTTTTGTACTCATCCAACTTTTAAACTGTACTTTTACTGTACTTATGATGTACTTTTTGTTTTTGTAATTATAAATCTTATTTTTTTTGTTCAATAAAGATATATTATTATTATTATTATTATTAGCAGGGGTGCCCGGGTTCATGGGATGAGGTTTGTCTGGGTCTTTTTGGCGGATACGTTTGCCCAACCACTGCGTTGCGGGCTAGATCGGAGGAGACTGATTGAGGGAGGCCTTTTGACCTCTCCAGCCGGATTCTCCGAACCTTCGCCTTGCACCGCAGTGTGAGGAATAGATTCATCCGTCCGTCACTCCTCGCCACACTGACCACCAGAATCCTACCCACCCCTCATACCTTTTTCCTTCCCATATCTTCTTCTCCTTCCTTTCCCTTAAAAAACACTCCACACAGCATCCTCAAAGATGACATAGGCCTAGGGAAATTGTTTTCCTCGGTGACTCCTGTGTGGAGCTAATGTAAAAAAAATCTTATTTTGCTTAGACATTATTGAATAATTATAAATACTTAAAAAATATAGTACATAATTTTAATATTTTTATCATCACACCTTTGAGCATTTTTGAGTGTAGGTATAAATTAAAGCAAATTTTGAATGAAATAAAATCGATTTTGAGTTATAATTTAAAAACAGCTGGTATGGAGAATAATTAATCTTTCTCATGGGAACCGCCCTGTGCGATCGTAAGAACATCTTTCGACGAAATTTGAATTCTCGGCCGCTGGCTGGTTAATGGCCCATAAACTGTATTTTCAACATTTTCCCAATTAACCTGTCTTTCCTTTCTTATGACATTTAAATCCCTAATTCTAATAAAATTTCTACACCTCTCCCCCTTAAAGTGTTGTAAAAATAAGTTGTATAAACTAAGATTTTGCCGTATTCAGCTTACTTTTTAAAGCACCTCAAGATCTATAAGACGATGCACGAATAACTCATGAAACCCTTTCCGTTATTTGGTCGCGCAGAGTGAATTTCGAGGCTCTTATCCTAACCCCCCTACCGCGACGTAAGCGCACTAACAAACAAAGGAAATTGAACTATTTTTAGAATAAATACGCCATTGGCACCACAACCCTTGGGCCACGAAAAAGCTTTTAATCGCTAACACTGGCGGGAGCCTTTTTCAAAACGTTTTCTAATTAAAATCTCGCCATTTGTAGACGATTGTGCAAGAAGCTAAAACAGATAAATGCCGGATCTTTTCATCAATGTTTACGAAGACTCGTGGTATGTAGGTATGCAGGTAGTTTGTGATCTTAAAAAAATGTGTTGACCTTACTAGCTACCGGGTAGGCTGTTGATTGGGGGGTGGTTGGGTGAGGTGAGGTGACCGGGGCCTAGAGAGGTCGCTGGTACTACTCACTGAGGCCACTCGGTGTACGTATATCCGCCAGGGCTGGTCGATCAATCCATCAAGTCAGAGCAATGCGACCATGCGATTTAATACATCAGGATTTTCATAACCTCTTTTTACTTTTTAACTATTCAGTACTTGCATACTGCATGTTAACAACGTACGCAGGGACACTGGGGGTGTAGATTCTTTCAAAATTAAATGTAGATTCGTTCATTCAAAAAAATTAGAGTCCTTGGGAGAGCCTTGAAGGAGTAACCATCTGTTACTTATACCAGGGCGGGTAAGTGGTGGATAACCTCCAATATTCTTTTCGCTGACGATTAACGAAACCTGACCTGTTTTTTTGGTTCCATAGCAGTTGATCCGCTGACTATTGGTCTCTCGGCGTACTTATTATTATTATTATTAGTTTTTTATATACATATACATGTAATATAATCATGAGTAATTACATTTTCAGGTTACAATCGGATTAAACTCAAATCATTAAATACTAACATGCAACATTGATTAGAAACAGTATAAACATATATATGTAAATAATATATAACCTTTACGAGAGTGTAACTACTCGTGTGTAAAGGGAAGAGAAAAATATATATATTTTTTTTTAATAAAAAAAATTAAAATTAAAAATTATAACACATACATTATATTTACGTACTTACATAAATCGAATGTGTAAAAAAAAATAATATTAAAAAAAAAAAAATAATATAAAATAAATTTTTGAATAAGTATTGTTAATTAAAGGTTAATGCGGTTCTAAGTAGCTAAATTATTTAAGATATTATTGTTTAATTTATTTTTGAATTTATTGTAGTCAGGTTCTAATCTCAGCTCTATTGCTAGTTGATTAAACCACACCACTCCATTGTATATGTAGTAGTGATGTGTAAAACTGGTATGCATTAATGGCGTACACAAGCGACCCACTGTGTTTTGCCTATTGCTCTCAACGCGGACCATGGCGTGGTGCGACTTATTAGAATAGTCTTTGTGTATTTGACGCAGTGTATTTTTTATATATGTATTTTTAGAGGTGGGACTTGAAAGTCTTGAAAAAGTTGAGAGGTTGAATAATCTGATGGTTTCTTAGTAATAATTTTGATTATTAATCTTTGAGTAATTTCCAACGGTAAAATTGAGGTTTTGTAAGCTCGTCCCCATGCAACAATACCGTATTGTATTATCGAATGGGCTAGAGCATAGTATATATTTTTAAGAATTTTTAAGTTAAGTATATTTCTTAAATTAATAAATATGTATATAAGTTTTCTTAATCTATTTATAGTATTGGTAATTTGAGTCTTCCACTTAAGGTTACTATCTATTATACACCCAAATATTTTATTTCTTTTTTATTTGCTATGAATAGACAGTCATTATTTTGGCATGTTAATATTTTAGTGGTGCATTTTTTTGAATAAATTTTAATATTTATGGCGATAGGAGGAGATTTTTGTTATTTATACTAAAAGGTATATAATAGTTTTTTTCAATGTTTAATGTTAATAAATTTTCGTCAAACCATTCTTTCAAGATATTAATATCATGATTAGCAGTTATTTCAAGTTCATTCCATGAAATTGCTTGGAATATAATTGCAGTATCATCTGCATATGAAACAAGTTTTCCTGTTATTGGTAATTCAAAGATATTATTAACATACAAGATGAAAAGAAGAGGGCCCAAAATAGTGCCTTGTGGTATTCCAAAGTCGCTTGTACTCGGTTCACTAAGAATGTTTTTTATTTTTACATATTGATTTCTAGGGTTCAGGAAACTTTCTATCCATGTGTTAGCGTTATCTATAATTCCGATTTCGTTAAGCTTGTATAGTAATTTTTTGTGACTTATGCTGTCAAAGGCTTTCCTTAGGCCTATGAAAATTGCAAGAGATTTTTTGCCTTTGTCTAGTGCTTGATGTATTTATATATTCAATATACAATGTGTAGTCGCCTTAGGAAAAATTCGTTTTTCCTAATTAAACAAAATATAACTAAGTGATCCCGTAGGGATGTGCAGAGAGGATGTACCGCCGAATAACAAAAGAATAAAACATATTTTCATTCAAATACGTCAAGAAAAAATCTGCTTCTCTATTTACTGTAGGTATGTACCAGCGTGTAAGCACAAAAAATTGACACCGTGTATAAATTCCTTTGATATTCATGCCAACTTATTTTTAAGGGTATTTTTGAAGTCAAACTGAATATCTTTTACGTTTGAAATTGGTAAATAATGCACAAAAAATTATAATTTTAGAGTAAATATCATTTCGGGGAATCAATTACCAGGGGATCAACTGTCGGGTCATCGTTTTTTTACAGTGAAATAAATTTGAGTCAAAATTAAACCAAAGGAAAATTTGTGGGAAAACGCTGAATTAAAAGACGACATTGGAGGGGACATATGGTTTCCTCCTTCACATCACACGTCAAGACTTATTGAACGACTCTAGACCCTTCAATGTCCATGCATACGCGGTTAGAAAGCAGTATGCAAGTACTTATATTAACATAATATAAAAGAATAATAAATGTGGCAGCCCGTCAAGGATTTGTTGGTCAAACTAATGTAAGATGAATCAGTTTGCTTTTAACTGATAATAGGAAAGTGACAATTTTATTAGCGTGTCATTTTTCCTCTGACGTTTGAATGCAACTTACTTAGGCAAAATATTACGATATCTTAAACGAATCTAACAATAGTTGAATACAGATTAGTTAATTTGGTACCCAAAATATATGCACATAAAAAATCATTGTGTGTGCGATTCACACGCAGTATAAGTGAAACCTTCAGAAAACTAAAGAAGGCTAGAGTGCGGAGACTACGGAGCACTTTTTTTATCAGTGTGAAGGATGATTTCTTACTTATTTTTGTTATCGAATTCTAGTGCAGCTTTGCCTATACATTTGGTCATCTTAATATTAGTATTTGTGTTTTCTTCTTTGGAGACGCTATACGTCCCTTTCTTTGGTGTTTTCTATATACTGTTCATTTTGGAGAGGTTTGAAGATTGGATATTGATTTTACAAAAATAAAAATATTTGTCTGGCCGCTGAAGTTCGTCGTGCTCTTTATACCACTACACTATTGGAACCGATTATCCGTGAATAAAATAAATATTTTGTTGCTTTCTCATTCACCCACAGACTAAATCCTATAAATGTATGTGTTTGTATCTTTTTAGTGTCGCTAGTTTCCGTTTCATCGAGTTTCAAACCACAACGGTGCTACAGAAATTTTCCCTTTAATAATCTAATAATTATTACAATCGGCTTCCCTGGTTAGTATTTCATCATCACATACCGTTACCCATGTATGTAAGTAGTAAGTACGTCAATGTTTGACATGTACCAGACCAAAGTAGGTACTAGGTAATAAGTACCTACCCACCGAGACGGATGGATGGACACTGGACATACAAAAGCCGCGGGCACTCGTCTGCCTGCAGGTAAGTACTGGCCGCCTACTTACAGTCCGCCAAGAAAGACTACAAATTAAAAAAAGGAACTAAAGTTTTGATTACTGTGGCAACACTGATTTTAGAGCAGTTTGCGGTAGATTTAAATGTTAGGTTATGTTGGAGGAAATATGTTACGATTGTCTCCCGAATAATATGGCATTTCCACAATGATCTGGAAAAATGAAAAAACCCAATTATTCTTATTTTTTTTTGCGTGCACGATTCTTTTAGATAATAAAAAAATAGTTAATTTATAAGTTATGTGGTAATGTAAGAACAATTCAAAAAGTTGAAGTGTATTTCGTTTCTTGTTGAAAAAAAAAAAGAGTGCAGTTTACACGCGGTGGAACGGTGGAAGTGAAACTTTACCAAAACAATCTCAAACAATACTTGAAAAGTGAGGTCATAATCAAAGCGACCGATGATGAGCGCAGACCTAGCATAATTTCCGTTTCATATCTCAACCAATAGGAACCTTTAAAAGTGACATCGTAATCAAAGCGGCCAATTTTTTTTATTTTTTTTTTACAGTGTATACCGCACAAAAATCTCAACTGCTCCCGTTTGGAGCCAGTGAGACTATGGCATCCCCAATTGGGGTATGTTGTGAGGCTGAAGGTAGTGGGGAGGGGAAGGAGGTGTGGAAGAGGAAGGTTGGGAAGTACCTGGCTATTCAGATCTGGTCACTAAACACGGCTAAAGCCATTTTCAAGCAACGTTTCAATTCTGAATGGTGGTCTTACACCAGGGCGATACTAATAGTATCTTCCACTCTGGAACATGCCGCAAATATACTATATATTATTTTTAATGAATTAATTGTGAAATAACACAAATTAATCAAATAAAATTTATTTGCGCATGCCGGGTTCGAACCCGCGACCTCCGGAATGTGAGTCAAGAGTCTTAGCCACTGGACTACGGAGGTCGTCAATGAGCGCTGTTGATGTGTCGCAGGTGCAGTAATCATCATTTCCCTTTCATCTGAAATCCAAATCACAGTGGGGCTATAGCAGTTTCACTTCAAAAACAAATAATAACACGTTCGAATATTAAATTTTCTTTTATGTCCAAAGAAAAAAATTGTGCTTTAGACCACACGACTGAAGTAAAACTTCTTTAGCTCCCTCTGTATGATAGGAAGAGAGAAAGAAAATATGCGCGCGCACTGCTCTCTCTTGCTCCTACAGTGTTATATAGACAACAGGCCTGCACTGTGTCTTCGATGTACGAAACGCATAAATATACAAACCACCCACGAAACGTAACTGGCTATAAAACTGGCTATACGGAAAACGTAACTGGCTATATGGAAAGAGAGAAAGAAAATATGCGCGCGCGCTGCTCTCTCTTGCTCCTACAGTGTTATATAGACAACAGGTCTGCACTGTGTCTTAGATGTACGAAACTTAACTGGCTATGAGATAAAAAGAGAAAGAAAATGTGTGCTCGCACCTCTCTCTCTTGCCCCTACAGTAATATACGAAACATAACTCTCTCTCTTTCTATCTTCACTAACTTATATCTGCCTCTCAACTACCGTTCGCCTCCATTTTCGTAACGCTCTCGTCACGCATTCACCAGCTTACTCCCCAAGTTAGTTCACGTGAAGAAGTTTTACTTCAAAAATCTACTTAAAACACGGTGTCGATGTGAAAAATGTTGGCTTGGATTCATATTCACAGCGCTTTTTAAAAAATATGTTATTTTTCTTTGACGCATCTTGGTGTTGCCATTTAAATCCATTTAAATGATCGCGACGGTGAATAAATGAAACAAATGTGATAAAAAAAATGATAAAATAATGTTAGGTTAGTTAGGTTTAGTTTATTTTAGGTTAATATTAATATTTTTTTGACATTTTCCTTCAATATTCTGCCATGTTACGGGATCAATAGCAGAGCCTTCCATTTTTATCTACACTTTCTTGTCGGACTGTACCTGTACTGGCTGCAACTCGCTGCTAAGTAACCTGCCGATAGTTACCTGCCGATAGTTACCTGCGGACCGATAGTTACTAGTTACCTACCGGTTACGTAAAAGCTAAAGTGATCCAGATTCTCGGTGAGGTCGCGATCTGCGCAGCACGCGTCAAGAGAAAGCTAACTACGGGCGCGGGCTTATATTATTCTATGGCGCAAACGTCAGTTTATGGTTTAATGTTGATCTACGCTTCGGGTTTAAAAGGGCACGAGTTCTCGGGTTGGACGTGTGCATTGCAAGGCCGTGTAAAATGCTACTACAGATGAATTAAAGAGAAGTAGTAATAATGTTAAGTTAGTGTGAAAATTGATAAAGATTGGTAATACTAATAGGATAGCGTGAAAGGGTGAGGCAATGATCTGTGAAAACATGCAAACCGAAAGTACGAACTCTTCGTAAACGAAACGTCATAGTACCTTCTATTAAGTCTAAGTGAACTTTTATAATAAACAGGGCAGAAAAATATTACAAGTCAAACCAATTCGAAAAAACATTATTTGAAGGGTCAGGGCGTTTAATCAGCCAGCGGCCGAAAATCCATATTTCGTTGAAAGACGTTCTTACGATCGTACAGGGCGGTTGTAATGAGAAAGATTAATTATTCTCCGTACCAGCTTTTAAAAATTATAACTTAATATCGATTTTATTTCATTCCAAATTTGATTTAATTTATACCTACATCCAAAAATGCTGAAAGGCGTGATGATAAAACTATTAAAATTAGATATGTACTTTTTGTAATTATTTTTTGATCATAAGTTTTTATAATTTTTTAATAATGTCTAAGCAAAATAAAAATATAAAAAAATCTGAAATATATCAGTTTGAAGGTGCGCAAATAAATACACAAACGGACCAATTTTCGTCAAGAAACACATGTACGTATATATTTTTGAATGATTTTATTTAAACTAAAATTAAAATTCTGAAACATGCGTTCCTCGGATAATGTATTGATTTATTTTACTGCATAATTATATGATTTGAAATGAGTGTTGTATAATACAAATTTTTTTTTGAAAATGTAACAAATCTGCCAATGACCTATGGTATAACCTTATTATACTAAAAATAAACTTTTTTTTCAAAATGTAAAACATGCTTTTACCAGATAAAAGAACAATCTTTCGAAATTTTTAATTTTTTGTGAAAAAGAGTCAATACGTCTAAAATACGTTTAAAATGACACATCTGGTTTTCTCTGGTTATAACCCTCTTACCCCTCCGCAACGTAAGCAGATATAAGCGTTAGAAATAGGACAGCAGTCAAGTACAATAAGCGTGTTTACACGTCAGCGCATGTGTTTCCATAGAAATCGTTCTAACTCCGTTATTGTTTTAGTTACATCCCTAAACCAAAAAGTAAAAGGTCGATAGTAGATCAAGCTGTACATCTCTATCTAGTTGTCTATAGAAATACATAACAGGAATCAGCTGTCAGTCGCGTAGTTGACAAAAATATTTTCCCGCGCAAATTTACTACCGCAGCTCGTCCGCGCTCGACATTTTTAATTTTTATTAAATATTTTTATATGAAATGATAAAAAAGTGAGGTGACAAAAGTATTTATTACACATATATACAATAGAATAAGTATTGTTGTTTACATAATCTGTGATTTTAGTACCGTTTTCACATAAAAAACATCACGTGAGTCATTTTTACCTATTTTTAATGTTTGCATGCTAAATTTTAATATTTACAAATCTTAATATTTATTTATAATATAATACTTCGAAAGCTTATTTTGTAACCTTTCTAAAACAGTTTTTACTATTTGGCTACGTAAAGATATGTTTCATTTATAGAGCTTTAATTGTGAAGCGGTAATAACACAAAGTTTTTGTAAAATGTCATTTTATTTGAGACATCTCAAGTGCATATTGGCGAAAATTCGGAGGGGTTAAATCAATTTCTTTTATCATATGTAACAACAATGAAAGTGATATAAAGGACAATCACAATGACAGGAAGAAATGACACGACAGATGAAGATATGACATGACAGACCATTGTAAAATTTAATCTTAGATTTTTTCAAATATTATTATCATTATGAATTCAATTGACCTCGCAGGTAAGAATGGTCCTGTATATTTTCTGCCTATACAGAGTACCTACATATAAAACATTACATGTAGGTACATTTTTACGCAGCATCGCGTTCATTTGTCAAATCATTGTACATATAGTTTCGTATGAACCGGTGGATGCAATTTTTAGCCATAATTATGATTATAATGGTTTATCTAGTTTGTAGTTAAGTATGTAGGTATATATTAAAAGTTTGGATAGCGCCCTTCAGGTTGTTTTTCACAATTTTTTTTTTAAAAAGCATTTATTTTTTACATGAATACCGCACAAGAGTCCCAACTACTCCCGTCTGGAGCCAGTGGGACTATGGCATCCCCAATTGGGGTATGTTGTGAGGCTGAAAGTAGTGGTGACGGGAAGGAGATAGGGAAGAGGAAGGTGGGGAAGTACCCGGCTATTCAGATCCGGTCACCAAATACGGCTAAAGCCATTTCAAGCAACGAAATGGTGGTCTTACACCAGGGCGATACTGAGAGTACCTTCCACTCTAGAACGTGCCTCAAATATACTATATATTATTTTAAATGAATAAATTGTGAAATAACACAAATTAATCAAATAAAATTTATTTGCCACGCCGGGACTCGATCCCTCGACCTTCGGAGTGCTAGTCAAGAGCCTTACCGCTGGACTACGCCGGCCGCTGTACGAATCATCCAAATATTATTATTTTATGATAATTATTTTGCATACCTCAGTCCGTAATGCTCAGCGGAAAGTCATTGGCTTTGGTTCTAAAGGTCGGAGGTTAAAATTCCGGCAAAGTTGAAATTTTAATATTTAAGAAATATTGCATAGGTACGTACTTTAAATCGTACCTATATTTTTTGCAATGTTTTGGCTTAGTTCCAGTTTTGGTGATACTATCAGCATTGCTCTGTCAATTGACCAAATTTCTGAATCGTACCGAAATAATTTCATGGCGTGGTGTGTTTTTCATTGGATTAGAGTACCAACTACAAATAAACAACAACAAAAAATTGCACGAAACGTACTTTTTGGTGTTTAAAACAGATTTAAATAAATCAAAATTTGAATCGAATGGGTCACAGCATGATAGTATAACGCATCAGAATATTAACCTTTAATGCATTCAATTCGACCCAACCACGCAGCGTCATCAATACTACAAAAAGGCTTGACACGTGACGACGCGTATCTGCTACGTGTATACATTATAGAAAATGCTCGGTACAAAGGGACAGGGACCAAAGGACAGAAGACAAGGCAGTTTTTGCGGAGCGCACAGGCGGGTTAACCTCGCGGAGGACAGGTACAAATCAACCTCTAAAAACTTGGTCTGGTCAATCAGGGCCATTTCGTACATTAGTTAAGAGCAGGGCCCATCTGTGTACAAAATAAAATAAATTTAATTAATTGACAAAATTGGTAAACTATTATAATATTATTCTATACCTACCATACACCATCTGCAGATATTTTAATAGTACACAACTGCTGAGAAAATACTTTAAAAAAATCCTTGGCTCCCTATAGATATAGATTCCCACATCTAATCTTTATAGCACAGGCGTCAAGTGAAAATGCTGTCCTTTTTCCACCAGTATTTCAATGGAAGATGCTCCGAGAAAACACGCAAAATACGCATCCAACATTTTTACATACTTGTCACGTGAACGTTATTTCGTTACGACTCGTTCTTAAGCTTGGCTGTGGAATAATTTGCCGACCTCTGTGCTTCCTCCCTCCTACAAGAGGTCTCTTCAAGACTCATGTTCACTCCTTCCTCTCCTCGAAAACACCCACCAAGCAGCGTCCCCAAAAATAACATACTGAAATTAAAAATAACTGACGGAAATTATTTTCCTCGGGGCCTCCTGTATGGAGTTAATGTATAAAAGGTTACTTGACTAACTACTAAAAAATTATAAAGTTATACGCATATAATGAAGTTATACGTGAAATCCTATTTAGATACTATTTTGATTAATCTTATGGCGAATCGGCTTACAGTATGAACATCAAAAAATATGCTACGGATAAATCGAAGCTTTTACTAGCTTTTCTATGTAGTGGAATTATAATAAAATTATTATTTACGTAACAAAAAATATAAGCGTAAACCACAAAAAAAAAAGTTTTTTCATGACTTAACTATGAAGTAATACAAGTAACAATTTTTTAAAAATACCACTTTATGGCTAAGACTTTTTTTCGTTCTTATAAAATTATGCACAAAATAAATAAAAACCACTTTTTCGCTTACTTGCCTCGTGCAAATAAGACGCTCGATTTTAAAATTTTGCAGGCATGAGATTCGAAATATTTCTAGCGTTTATATTCCTCTTAAGAAGTTTGTTTGTTGTTTATTTCACATTTTTGTTCGCATGTAGCGTCACATCACTTTTTAAGAAAATGCCTTTAATGGTTTCATACATCCAAACAAACTTTGTACCTAACGCTTCTTTTGTGGAAAACTAGAAATGAAAATTGCATTTGAGTTTGGTGTCAATTCACTTTGAAATATGCATTAATATCTCATGTGACCTCCCAGGTAAGTATGGTCCTGTACATTTTCTGCATTTACGGAATAAAAATAAAACAGCATATGTATATTTTTACGCAACATCGCATTCAGTGGTCAAATCATTTTCATATAGTTTCCCATTGGTGATCAATAAACCGGTGGATGCAATTTTTAGCCATAAGTTGTTATAATGGTTTGTCTAGTTTGTAGTTGGAAGTAAGATTGTAGAAATATATATAAGTTTCTACAGCGCCTTTGCTATGATTATTCACGAAAACGGCGCTATAAAAATCATTCAATTATTATTACCT
The DNA here is from genome assembly GCA_917880885.1 of Limnephilus marmoratus. Classification (NCBI taxonomy): domain Eukaryota; kingdom Metazoa; phylum Arthropoda; class Insecta; order Trichoptera; family Limnephilidae; genus Limnephilus; species Limnephilus marmoratus. Next base: position 19,905,680 of record OU862919.1, on the reverse strand, counting down.
ATAGAGTTCCTAACCGAAAAAGTTTTGCTCTGAACTGATTTTTAAAATATAATTAAATTATTTTCGTGCAGAGCTTTCAATTTAGAGCTATCTTTTTTTGAAAATTTTAAAGAAAAATGATTCTGCCAAAGTTTTATTTTCTGTGAATTTAAAATCCAATTGTTGTGTTACACGTATCTTAATTCTACGGGATAAACACCTACTTTCATATCTTTATATAGTATAAAGCAAAGTCGCTCCCGCTGTCCGTGTGCTTAGATCTTTTAAACTACGCAACGGATTTTCATGTGGTTTTCACCAATAGATAGTGTGATTCACGAGGAAGGTTTATGTAAATAATTTGTCAAGGTTTTATGTAAATTGGTTGAAATATATAATATATGAAGAGAGCGGGCAGGCTAGCGGATAGCGGGCAGCGGACTGGCAAGTGCGCGGTGTGGATTTGATATTAACAGATGGAGTTGGTTATAAAGGTTGGATAATAACATTATCAGTAGATGACGTTGTGTTTCGTTAGCCACAGTGACTTGTGTCCGGATCTGCTTGTAGCTTAATAAATTTCCGAGATCCTCGACGTACCAACACTCTTTCTTGGGATCTCTCATCCAAACGATACTGGTTTAAGTAAAAAAATATACATGTTCCTGTTAATTCATAGTGAAACCTTTTATCATCATTCGTAAAATATTAATAAAAAAATCGCAAGATGTTAAATTTTGTGAAGTGCAGTAAAACCACCAATGAGGGGTCCCACAGGGTTCTCGAGTCGGTCCTGTGATATTGCATCGCGGCTGCCCTCCGCTAAAAACACGAACGGCTCCACCGCGCACCGGTCCTCCAGTACTCCAGTCCACCACTCAATAGGGAATAGGAATGTAAACTGGTTCACGAGAGGCCGGACCCGTATCTCTTCTGACATCCGCAACTTCTTCCTCGATCATAACTTAGGATACAGACAAACTGAAGCGATAGGTACTACGAGTATATTCTATACTTACTGTGATTACTATAAGTACTAAGTTTGAGAGAAAAAAGGCCAAAAAAGCTTTGAGAGAGGGACATACTAGTGATATCTTTATGTTTTTATTTAGAATACACAGTACTTTTTATGACGAGTGATAAGGTAAATTAAATTAAAGATAGTTAAAGTACGTTTTCGTATGTTAATACGATGTCTTAATAATTTCATCTGGGATGAGAATTATTATTTTTAATCTTAACTAATGATGTCGGTTTGAGAAATGATAATAATAGGACGAGAATAATTAAATCAAGAATAATTAGCAAAGTTTCATGGAAAATTAAGTGTAAGTATTTTTAAAATTATTTACATCAATTTTTTTATAAATTTGTTTTGTATATTAGCAAAGATTCACGAAAAAGGTGTATTTATTTTTCGTAGTGGATATAAGTCGTGATCGCGCGAGTAATATTAGTGCGTTATTTGCTGCATTAGCGTTATTGGCTTCTATGTAAAGAAGCGCAGTGTGGCTGATATCGTTCGACTACAAATTTTTAGGCTAACGTGAATATTTTTGATGCCAAAATTTAAAAAAATAAAATGCCTAATATAAACATTTCTGTTAAAATGCATCGTACTTACTTAAATGTATAAAAAGTTTATTTGCATATTTCCCAGGTTTACATTTAAACATGAAACGGACATCAGTAATCAATAATAATCATAAGAGAAAATGATATAATTTGATTCAAACTTCTGAACGCGAACAACAAAATGTGGTGAAAAAAAATCAATGAAATATTTAGTTTTCTGTTATAAATATTCGATCGACGATTATTTTTTATTTAAAGGATGTGATTAATTTTGTGAGGGTTATGTTAAACACGTTGATGTCTGTGCATAATCTATTAAAGGTGTAACTGCTTCTTCTTATAAATACGTTTTCAAGATAATTAGATCAAGATTTAAAAGAAAAAAAAAATTGTTTGTTGATAATAGATTCATTATTTTTAAGGGATTTTTTAATTTCCAAGACTTCTAAGTTATCTAAACGTTTTACTTTATGATTAATATGAAGAATATTTATCCCTGTATTTTTTTCAAAACTATGGTTATTTTCAATGTATGGTTAGCGAACTCAGAAAAAATATTATTATTAAGACACCTTAAATGTTCTTTGATTCTGATTTCAAAATTACGAGTTTTTTCCAATATAAAATGAGGGACGATCATTGCATTTGAGTTTATATATTCCTATAAAAACAAAGTTATAGCTTCATTCAAAAATACAAGATTTTTAAGTTCATAAATACAGTTTTCGTCAGTTCGCGTGCGATGAGAAACATTTTTGAAAAATTTTTTCTGAACTCTTTCTATGTTTGATTTATTTGTTGAACATTGAGGGTTCCGCACTGTTGAAGCACACTCTAGGTGGCTTCTGACGTAAGTATAAAATGTTAAATTTTAATGGATTTTTTAATACTAATCATTCTCTAAGTCTAAATCCTACCGTTTTCATAGTCTTATATCATAGAATAAGAAGCTTAGTATGTAATGCAACTCCAATATTAACTCTAATCACATTAAAAATAATATATTTCTTTAAATGTACCTATGATAAAATTAAGAGATAACCCCATGTACACATGACGAAGGTATGTATGTGAGTCCTTCGGCAAAATTTCCATACTTCACGCCTTTCCTATCCTCGCCTTTCAAAAACCACATTGTCAATTTTATTTATAATATAATTATTTTTTTTATAAATTGGATAGAATATTAGAACCTTCAATAAGTATAGTTATTAGGTATTAGCTCTAAAGTCTAAAGTTTATCTTTGTTACCTAGTAAAAGCGCAGACCCTATCAAAAGCACGAAATCTGCCTAAAGAAATTACCCAAAGATATTTGAACTTATTATGCAATAGATGATAAAAATAACTTTCTTCTATAAAAATACTATATTGTATTTGCAGGTAGGTATTTGTCCGAATTCTTCACACAATCAGTTACAAATTTAAAATGACGCTTAAATTCAATGCAAATCCGAGTTCAAAGCACAGATAACTGAAAGTAGTAATTTTCCTGGTGTATTACTTAAAAATTTGTTTATTTTCAAGCCCTAAGCAACGTTTTATCTCTGACGAAAGGTATAAAAAGTAGGAAAATAAGTCAATTTAAGTACCTTCAATTTAGCAATTAATTTGGTAAAATTACTTTTGTACTCGTAGTTGCCTTTCAAATATATCATTTTACCATAAACAATCAATTGCAAGTGATTTTATGTCTCATACAAAAGGCATCACTCACGCTTAACATAAACGATAAATTTACGGCTTTAATGATTAATTTCTATCCCCACTAAGGCAAGATAGAATGCAAATCTACTCATTCTCCGAAGTACAGCATTCTTCGTCGCTTTGTTGGGCGTCTGCTATGTTCGGTGGGTGAGTGGGTAACGTTCTCGCCCACGGATCCAAAGGTCGGGAGTTCAAATCCCAGTGACGGCTGAGGGCAAGCAAAAAGTAACCTTGAACAAGGTTCGATGTCGTTAATGAGGGTATCGTATTTCAATTTTTAATCACTGGTCGGTTTCAAGTCGACAAAACAGAAATGCTGTACCTTTTTGAGAACTGCACCGGTCCTACCGTTACTGTTGGTGAAATTATTAAAAAATCTCCGTTTTATTCAAAGATATTGGAATATAAGTAGATGTGCTATCTGCTGTTTTTACTATGTGGGTCTGCGCTTCCGGGTGTCGCCGATATTGTTTACCAATTAACAAATAAACTAAAAGAACAAATAATTAACGAATAAACCAAACGAAGGTTAAACTAAATGAACGAATTCTTTCCTTATTCAAAATATATTGTTAACCAATATTAATGCACATTTTCAAAAAATCAACGAAATGAACAAATTCTTTTTGTATGAAAACTACGCTAATTAGCGCGTAGTCCGGCGACAGTTGCTCGGACACCATAGCATATCTCTTCTGTATTAGAATATCTTTGGTTTTATTCAAAGGTCTTTCAAAGATTTCTTTATCAAGCAAATCCGAAAGTTACGTACGTACGTATAAAAATAAGTGGACGTTCTGCCCTTTAACATAATGATATGTGAATTTACTTCGTGGACAAAATACATCAAAAATAGTACTCTGAAATTGATTTCACAAATTGAGTAGCACCTCACACAATTACAATAAGAAATTTCGTGACAAACAAATTAGGATTCCCAAATTGACCCTACGAGAGCAAAATTCACAATGAAATCATAATTCAATTTGGGAGGCGGGAATGGGTACCGCCGCCCCGGGAACCTTTATTGGATAACCAACACCTCTGCCATAGGTCACCCCAAGAGGTTCGCTACGTTTGGTGATTTAGCAGGGGTGCCCGGGTTCACGGGGTGAGGTTTGTCTAGGTCTTGGAGGCGGATGACCAGGACACACTGAACCCCAGATTCCTACCCACCCCTTAAACCCTTTTCCTTTCCAGAACTCTCCTCTCATTCCTTTCCTTAAAAAAACCCTCTACACAGCATCCCCAAAGATGACATAGGCCCTGAGGGAAATTATTTTCCTCAGGGCCTCCTGTGTGGAACTAATGTAAAAAAAAAAAAATTTTTCGTTTCACCAAAATATTGGAATATCTTAATTGTTTTCCAAACGGACACTTGCACGCCATCTGTGGTGCATTTTAACAGGCACAATAATTTAATGCCACTTACAATACACGGAGGCAAAAAAACCATTTTTAATAATACAATGAAAGAGCGTATAATACAATGAAAATGAATATGTTAAACGCAAATAGGATATCATTTTCTTTAGCCAAGCGCCTTCGGGAAAATATCGTAGAAAATTTGATTAAAAAAATCCATATAAGTCAAAAACTTTTCAATGATATGAGTTAGAGATTTTTAATTTTTTTTTAAATGTACCTATCTATTTGAATTTCACGTTTGCGTATCTGAATGAATGAAGTGGAATCTAGGGAATTAACTCACATCCGATCGAGCTGAAACTCAACACATAGACTTGTTGACAGATGAAAATGTATTGTTTAAACTTTTGATAGCAATCACGCACACACACGCGGACTTCACGCTTTTCTCTGAAATTCGATGACATTGCAGCAGTAAATATACATAATAAATGTTGGTCATATCCAATCGGGATTTGGCTCCATTGGTAGAGTTGTAAACTCCAGTTTCTGGGTAAAAAGGTTAAGTACTTAGTTAAACCAAATTATTATTTTTTTGTTTTGTTTCCATAAGTTTTAAAATACATTTGAATATATATATATAATGGTGAAAGAAATATTGTTTTGCACGGTTATATTTTTAATACAAATTTGAGTTCTTCTTGTTTAAAAGGTATATCGACATTCGACTATCGAATTATCAACATGTTTTCACCAAAAAGGAGAGAAACGATGACTTTGTTTTACGTCAACGTTATTAAAATTAATATAACGTAAATGACTGATACGAATACTAAAAAAGAAAACAATAGAAAATTACAAACACATGTTTTTTTGCTATCGTTGTGTAATAAAGTAATTCTACACATCATCCCCAAAGATGACGTAGGCGCTGAGGATTTCTTTTTCTTCGAAGCCTCCTGTGTGGAGCTAATGTCATAAAATTATAGTTTAAAGGGTCAGACCGGGTCTGAATTTGTTAAATCATGAAGTTAAACTGAATATTAGGTACATTTGCCAGATTGCAGAAGTGCATCCCACATAATTTTACGATAGTTTATTGAGCGTATCAAAAACCCGCAAAACCGAGTTATAGAACTGTTTGATTACTAAATACATCTCTCAATAAAACGTGCATTTCAATTACATTAAATCATCTTTAATAAGAAGTACCTACCGAGTAAATAACCCTTTATAAGATACCTCACTATGTTATATTATTATTTTTTTTAAGAAAAACAAACTTTCCCGGGTTACGAATAACCCAACAATGTTTGAAAATCTACTACCACCACACTAAGCAGAAAATGTTGCTTGTGTCGTGATGGAGGACTTGGCCAGCTTAGGAGTGGGACCCAAACGCGATGCCCACTCAGCCACTGACCGGACATAGATTAATAAAGTTAAATTACTGTTTGATATCAGTATTGTCTACGTTATTTATGTGTATACGAAAACCTTCCTTTATCGGCCAAATATCAAAGAAAAATCATACTTAATGTTTATGAAATTTGACTCCACACACGAGGCTCTGAGAATTCCCTCTGAGAATCATTCGCGAAAATGCTGTGCGGGAGTCGTTTTAAGAACCTGGGTTTTGATATCCACGTTGTAGAAACACGAAAGCCAGCGTTATTGTGCAAATAATTAATGGGAAAAATGATTCGTCCTCTAGCAGAAAATGTCAACTGTTTCTCTGTAGTACGCCGGTGGCGAAGAGAACAGTGTAGCTAACGCTAGTTCTTCGAAGCACCTTTCATTTAAATGTAGGTAAAACAAACACAGCATCCCACCCGACGCAAATGTTCCAAAGATTGCAATTCGTTATATGAACTATAGCACGGATTGGTAGCTTTTGCACAGAAGAATCTGTCTGATTCAAGAATTTGCAGGTGTCTAGTGGTGCTAGTCCAAGTGGCTTCCAAACTCTGAATACTGAAAAAGAAATAATATAGTAACTAATATTTTGATATTCCTGATAAGGATAGGGCAGCCATTCATCACTTTGGTTGGACGGCGTTCTAACCTCTTTTTACCTTGTTCTTAGATATAAGATGTAAAAGTTTGAAAAGCCGATTTCTCAAAATCTTAAATAGGACATTTACCTACCATTTTAGAACACATGTAAAAACGTGCAAATAGAACCATATGCAACCAGCTAGGGCATAATAATTAAGTTCGTAAGGTTCTAACCACATTTCCTTAATACTATTTCGAGATAAGGCCACGTACTAATTAAATACCTTCCTTTAAAATATGTTAAACTAAAATACTTTACACAAGATTGAACCCCAAAATCAAAATTAAATAGATTGTGAGAATTCGTCTTCGCAAACTTTGACACCTCAGAACATGGTAAGGTGAAGTTAGAACCCTATGCAACTAAAGTGACAAACTACACTGCGCCTTGTATAGACGATCAACTGTCAGATACATACCAAGGTTCAAAGTGATTTTACAACCTTGTAAAATAAATAGAGCTTTAAAAAATTGTTGTTAGAACTTCAAAAAATACAATAAGGATAGCTTTGAAAATAATTTTGGTTATAGAAATAAGAAAAAAAAATTGTTTGAAAAAAATGTCCGTTAGAAAACTGTTCAACTGAGTTGATGCATTGGCAATCTTGAATAGCTAGATCAGGAAATGCACTTTTACAAGTTTTACAAAATATTTTATCATAATAATATAAAACGAGCAAAGGCATGTGTTTTTTGATGAGTTTTAATTACTGTAATTAGTAATTCTTATCAAACGAGCTGATAAAACACCTTTTAAAAGCGACCGACAGAGCAAGTCATAAATAAGTGAAAAACGACCGTGAGAATCAAGAACCTATCTACAAGCTTAACTGAAATTTTAAACGAATCTTTAAATTCACAAAAATGTTCGGCGAATTGCAATACTGCTATTTTTATCATTATTTGTCTTTTTATTATTGCTAATAACACCGTGTCGCATTCTTCTCCTTGTAGATAATATTGTAGACAGTGAGTGGCCGGGAGCGGAGAGCAGAAGATGCGAGGAGGTAGGGTGAAGTGGGGTGTGTAGGGGAAGTGGGGGGGAGGGAAGTGAGAGGGTTTGGAGAGGGGGGGTTCAAGAGGGTGGGGGAGTAGCGGCTGAACCAGAGCCCTCGGGGGCACTGCGCACTGGTAACCTTCGAGGGGAGACTGGGGAGATGAATCTTATAAGACGAACAATAAAAAGCAATAAGATTAAAATTCTTAAATATTTATTTTTATGTATTTTTTAGTCAGCTTATGTCCAAAAGCCAAGTGGAAGCGCTGCAAAGGGTTCAGGGGATCCAGAATCCAGAGGCAGATTTTTTTATTTGATAAGGGTTTTATATTAAAATAATAACATCTGAAAATCACCACAAAAATATATTTCTTTTAATTATTTATAATTCTGAACATCCAAAAAAAGTTAATGTAATAACCGAGCAATTAGTAAATAAATACGTGTATCAACATCATCATCATCATCATCATTATCATTATCATTATCATTATCATTACATAGTATAAAATGAAGTCGCTCAAAATGTATGTGCGCGTTAATCTTTTAAACTACGCAACGGATTTTCATACGGTTTTCACCAATAGATAGAGTGATTGGAGAGGAATGTTTATATGTATAATACATGTAAATTATATTAGAGAAAAGCCGAGAAATTCAAAGAAAACATATTTAAAACGGCTGGCGGGCCGTACTATAGTCACTTTTGAAATTCGTTCTACGGAAGAAATTGGAAAATAGATGTCCTAGAGAAAGTAGGTATTTGATTTTCCCTTTTCAAACATCCAGTATTGCATTGCAAGCATTGTATAATTAGTGGCAAGTTAATTAGTTTATATGTGTAATACATGATTGTTATAGTAGAGAAAAGCCGATAAATTCAAATATTCAATTCAGGCAGCGGGCAGCTGGCAAGCGGGTGGTGTGGATTTTATAAAGGTCGGGTAATGGCGTTGTGTTTCGTTAGCCACAGCAACGTGTGGCCGGGTCTGCTAGTAAAATATAAGATGATTTTGGAAAAAGTTAATTTCATTGCTTTCATAAGGATCTTAACTAAACACATATCACACCAACGAATATTATTAACATAAAAATAAAAATTGAATGGAAAATTATTAAAATCAAATCGATAACAAAATTCTAACGCTTTTATACGAGAAAAATCAATGATGTACAGGAAAATAATTTTAAAGACATCTTTGCTTGTTTAGTGGTGAACTGGATGGAAAGATAAAATTTAATCTTAAAGTTTAAATAAAAGCTGAAGAATAAAACTAGAAAACATTGTAGAATTAAATGAAAGTCGCTGTGCACCAAGAATCTTTTTCTTATTCACAAAAAGATACATAAATTACAATAAATTTTTTATTCACAAAAAGATACATAAATTACAATAAATTTTTTATTTACAAAAAGATACATAAATTACAATAAATTTTATACAATAATTAGTATCATAATATATCATAATATAATATATAATCTGTAAGAAACATGCAACAATATTGTTCTTCAATAACTGTATTATTTTTGTGTTATTTTATTAAGTTGTGGAGTTGTTAACCTCAACACAGGCTTGACCTAGTGAGGTTACAAACTGAATTGTAAACATTAGACCTAGGTACCATGTAAAGAAATAAATAAATAAATAAATATATTCGATTTACCCCCATAAATAAGCAGGCTTGTGTGTATAGGGGGGTGTTATTATATTGTTTTTTTTTCTGTTCAAATATTCGGTATAATTTTTAAGCTAAGTTTTAAATTTTTTATATTACTATTCATGTTTTTAATTTTTTCAGGTAGTGAATTAAAAAATTTAAGTCCGAGATATTTATGATTTAAATGTCCTATTGTTTTTTTTTACATTTTTGAGAAGGAAGTATTGATGTTTGTCTAAGATTGATTTCTGTTATTTTTAAAGGGTGCAACTTTATTTTGAATATTGTCTTTATAAATTTGTAATGCTGCATGGTAAAAGTATAATGCACTTAATTTTCTGACCTTAAATTGTTTGAATAAAAGTTCTGACGAATATGAGTGGGGTTTTTAAAAAAATATATATTATTAATTGTTTGTGTTTGGTTTGTATATGTACCGCCCCATCCTATAATGCCATATTGTATAATTGATTGACAGAAAACAAAGTATGTTTTATTTATTTATTTTGAGAAACATTACATATTACATTGTTATAATGAGCTTTGGCTGTCCAACTAGGCAATTTGCCCGTTTTAGAACAGTCAAAATTAACAGATATTTTACATATAAATAGTGTGTTGACTTTAATATTGTCTTAAACTTAAATATAACACTTGATAAATAATATTAAGGTTTTGATGGTAGATACAAGGAGTTACTTATAAGTGTAAATTATATATTTATCAATAGAAAATAAAATACAGAGAAGAGAAATGTCAAGAACATTCCAAAAGAGAAATAAAAAAGTGTTTTTTTTTATTAATTTTTTATTAGCACTTATGCTCTTCAACCAATTTCAGTATTGATGAATTAATCAACTCGAAAATCAAAAAATGGGTAAGAAATGTGGTTCTAAGTAATATTTCGTTTAAAATATTTCGTAAACATCAAAGTATATATATGTTAGTTTCCTTACTCTGTTGTTCTAAATATTTATGTTTGCATATATAGGTATTTAAACCTGTCCTCTTTAAAATGATTTGCCTGTACCGTGCAACTTTCCTGTAATATTTCAGAAGAAATAGACGAACCGCAAAAAAAAAGTTAATTTAAAAGGTATATTTGCATTATTTAAATTATTAAATTAATTTTAATTATTGTTGAATTGATAGATTGCTCCTCAACAATAATTCTCGTTTGCCCTTTAGTCTGCTGCAGCAACCATTTCACAATCTGTTGATTATCAAATGAATCACAAATAATTATTATTATACCCATCCCAGTAGTGGTCCAGTGGCTCCAACTTCCCCTTTACTGCTCTCATTCTGCTGCCTGCGCTACCACCTTCGCTATAATGTGCACTTGGTGCAGTGGGAAAAGTACCAATACAGTGATTATTTCATTTATACTTTTTGTTCCGATACTACCCAACCTTACATATAAGGAAGATATTTTAAATAAAACCCCACCTTTTCCAAACATAAAAAAATCCCAGGCAAAAATACAAGTAACCGAATCACACATGTAAAGAAACACTGTGTCAACAGAACTTTAAACACCTAGACATACAGTTCTTTAAAGAAATCGAAACGCAAAGAAAAAAGTATTTTGAGAACTTAAATTGATAAAGTTTTGCGCAGTTGACCTTCAGAACAGTGGAGGTTGTCCACCACTTACCCGCGCTGGTATTAGTAACAGATGGTTACTCCTTCAAGGCTCTCGCAAGGACTCTAATTCCGAAAAAAAAATTTACGCCAGTGTATGCAGGAGCGCGGTCTAACTCATCCCCAAAATGGGGAAGTTGACATCACAGAACAAACAGAACAAGAGAAATGTCTACATACGATTGAAAAACCACTCCATCCCCCTTTCTCACCCCTTAAAGCAGACCAGGCAACGCTGGGTGCTTCAGCTAGTCAGCAATAAAAATCAAGACATCAGATTTCTTTTTGAGTTTACGGGAAAGTTGTTAGGCGGGAGGAGATCTGTAAGACATTGGTTATGTTATATTACACAAAGAATGATCCTACTCACAATTTTAATTGACCTTTCTTACAGTTTAGGTTATAAATGTTGTGAATATTATCAAAGTTCAAGTCTACTCGCCTCGTTCGTTTATCGATGGGAGTTTTATATCTAAGGTTATACACTTTGTAAAAGGTCGACTAAAGTAACAATTCCTCAATGTTGAGTCATCAATAAGCCTGGGACAAGGTATATAAAGGATGAAATCGTGCTCTGAGCGGAAATGTAGATTTATTACAAGGATTAACTTAAAAATACACGGTATTGATTCATAGTTCTGGATTCTGAGATGTGCAAAATGCGTCAAACACCTCTGTGACCCAGATATTTTAGGCTTCGAAAATAAAATTGTTCAATTATCTTGTCTCTTATCAGATCATTAACCAGATTATTACATCATCAGATTATCAAATGATCAGATCATCAATCAGATTATCAAAGTAACAGATCATCAATCAGATGATCAAATCATCAGATCTTCAATCATCAGACCTTCAATCCGATTATCAAATCATCAGATAATCAATCAGATTATCAAATCATCAGACCTTCAATCAGATTATCAAATCATCAGATAATCAATCAGATTATCAAATCATCAGACCTTCAATTAGATTATCAAATCATCAGACCTTCAATCAGATTATCAAATCATCAGACCTTCAATCCGATTATCAAATCATCAGATCATCAATCAGATTATCAAATTATCAAATCATCAGACCTTCAATCAGATTATCAAATCATCAGATCATCAATCAGATTATCAAATCATCAAATCATCAGACCTTCAATCAGATTATAAAATCATCAGATCATCAATTAGATAGTCGATTACGTTATCAGAAAATCAAATTATTAGATCAGATTTTCATAATCTTCTCCGTCGCAGGTCCTTTTCAAAAGATGCAAGTCTTCTTTAAATGAAAAATTACTTGGTTTTAAACCATTTCATCATACAATTTTACAAATAGTCAACTACTTTAAGTTATTACTAACCTTTTTCAGAACCGTAATAATATAATATAAACAATAATTCGGTTCTAATAACCTACTTCAGGACTCTAAGAAAATAAATAATATTTTATTACAGTTATGAAGTAGGTTAGTTATAACCGAAAATGGTTAACTATTTGTAAAATTGTATAATAAAGTGGTTTAAAACAAAGTAATTTTTCAATTAAATTATCAATGTTATATAATCCATTGATCCAGAATTGATTCTTGTTGTGCTCGCCGCTCCTTTCAGTGCTTCCCTATTGCCTGAGGCCACCACGATTAGTATCCACTATACCTGATTGACCATATGCTGTTCATTGCAAATTATATATTTTAGATACAATTCCACGTTACTCTGCACATGCACAAATAAATCAGAATTAATTATCAAGAGGGGTGAAGATATCACCTTTCCTCCCACCTCCTCCCGCCCCGTGGCGTTGTGCAGGTGCTACTCGGCCGGGGGCAAAAAATAGGAGCACGGTCAGCCTTACCCGCAACCCGCTCGGACCGGTCAACAAAGGTTACGGCTGTGTGACTCGAATGGTGCCCAGCGCCCAGTACCCAGTGCCTACTGCCAACTACCAGAGTCAGGCTCCCTGGCTATGTGACCAACCTACCCGGTCGGTTATGTGACTCGAATGATACCAACTTACCCAGTCAGCTATGTGACTCGAATCCCGATGATACGGCGGGCAGGCGGCTTTTTGCCGGCCGGCTTTGTCCACGCTACCTCTAAATGGCAGCCTTTGATTCTGTGAAATTTTCAGGCTATATGCGGCATTGTGCGTGCGTAGGCGCGGTTGTTGTGTAGTCGGATGTTGTTGAGAAAAACTCGTGTTCTGATGATGCTATTAATGGAAATTGAAGGTTGTGCAAGAGAAGTGCATAAAACGAAAAATGATCATACACACAAAATTCACATACGGCGAAGATAACATTGTAAACACATGAAAAATAAATGAGGAAATTCATCTACCGGATCTGCCGGATCTGCTCTGATGATGGACACTGTAACGATGTCAGAAACGTTAGCTAAAGAAGGAGGTAGCGCAACACGGCATAACACCCCAAAAACAAATAACGAAAATGAGAAAATTTGTTAGACTAACTCAACTGATCGTAGATTAAAACAGAAAACGGTACAATACATAAAATGTTTTCACTTATGTGTTGGAAAAGTAAAAAATTGCTAATAAACTGTTTGCCTTTGTCGATATCTCGTATTTGCCATTGACGCAGGTTGGTTATTCCGTCGGGAGGTTGCGTGTTCGATTTCTACCAAAGCGAAAAATACCTACTGATCTAACCTCCAAGAATCAAATGGATTTTTAGTTATTTCAAACCTGTTCGGGTGCTACGATTTTGGTTTGCATGTAAGATTTGGGAGGCGGGTATGGGTACCGCCGCCCCGGGAACCATTTATTGGACAACCAACACCCCTGCCATAGGTTACCCCAAGTGGTTCGCTACGTTTGGTGAGTTAGCAGGGGTGCCCGGGTTTATGGGATGAGGTTTGTCTAGGTCTTGGTGGAGGATACGTTTACCCAACCACTGCGTGGCGGGCTGGATCAAAGGAGACTGATTGAGAGAGGCCTTTTGACCTCTCCAGCCGGATTCTCCCTGCCCTTCGCCTTGCACCGCAGTGTGAGGAATAGATTCATACGTCCGTCACTCCTGGCCACACTGACCCCCAGATTCCTACCCACCCTTCAAATCTTTTTCCTTCCCATGTCTTCTTCTCCTTCCTTTCCCTCAAAAAACCCTCCACACAGCATCCTCAAAGATGACATAGGCCCCTAGGCAAATTGTTTTCCTCGGTGCCTCCTGTGTGGAGCTAATGTAAAAAAAAAGATGAACCTTGTAAACAAGATTTTACACCTAACAGGGAACAGAATAAATAAATATCCAAAAGAGATTTTTCCGTTGTGCCCACTTCATAGCAGCTAGATAAACATGTTGATGAAAGTTCAAATAAAGCATTGTTAGTTTCTTGGTAGGTACATTTTATCAAAATGCACGCTAAAAAACCAATTCTCTGACCCGGAACTTACTAGGTTCACAGAAAGTGAATTGGTAGTTACCAGGAAAATAAATCTTCAATTTTTCAAGACCCCCCGAAAACCACCGTATGTATGGTGAATCGTGTGACGTCATCATTCCTGAAAAATTAGTATAGGATCGGGCAATCAGCTGATCTACAGCCGCCATTTTGAATCCCGTTGTTCGAACTATTCTCCCTAGAAATAGCATTACTATTTTTTGTGCAGTAGTTTTGAATATTTTCAATAATAGAGATAAACTTATAAGAGACATCTTTATTTTTTAAACATTAATATGGCCTAAATAAAGTTTCAATAAACACAACTGACACGTACCTTTCTCAGTTAGCAGAGAAATTCCGTGTACATGAGCTCTCATCATCATCTCAGGGTCCTGCGTGGTATAAAAGAAAGCTACTATCTGATGTAAATAAAAGAACTCACATTAAACAAAATGTACTTGTTATTATTGACAAGCAAAAACATAATCTACATAAATACCTTTGTAAACTCAAAAAAATGTAGATAGAGAGAGAGAGAGATAATTCAGTTATTTTAGTAGAATCCACTCCAAATGATCATTCATAGCTTGCGATAGTTAATATAGCACACCTCTTCTAACCTCATCGATAAGGGCTCCAGATAGCTGGAGAAGAGCCCCAGAGCTGCCGCTTCGCAAGCCCATGACACCGTGAAGCATCCAAGATTCCAGTCCATCCACAAAGGCCCGCTAGACTTTAAATGTCATTTAAGAAGCGCCTGCAATCTTCATCAAAGTTGTCCTCGGTGATATTGGATTGTATGTGGCTGTTTTATATAACGTCATAAGCTGTAAACACGCCCGACCAAAACATTTATTTAACAAGCTGTGATCAGTAAATCTCGATGGCTATTTATCGGTGGGTTATTTTCATCGTCATTACGAGCGTCTAACAATATTTCTTCACAGCACTAATTTGAAGGTGTAGTTGCATTATATTGCAAATTTACACAATAATTTACGAGTATCAAAACTCCTTACAAATCAAACTTCCGACCAAATCCATTGTTATCTCATGACGTGACCCTTACAACCTTACAACCGTTTCTGCTTTTTTTTTCAAAAACAATCTAGCAACGTCCAGGCAATTTGAATTTGTTATCAGTCGTTCCAACGCCACGCCGAAATTAATAATACTCATTCTGGGCAAGAACCGACTGAATAACTACCATTAAAATAATTACGTTACACAACAACTAAATCTCTATTAACAGTATGTAAATAAACGATTAAATTAATAACATTTGCTTGTGTCATATCATACATTCCCATACAATGACTTTACGGTGACGTCACTACACGTCGAACAGTTACGTCACCTTGACGGCGTGTTTTACGACCCGATTAAAAATGGACTTTTTTAGCGTATTTTTTTAAAAACTCTGTGTTTAATATTATTAAATAAAACTTATATATTCAGAATCAGCGTTTATTGGTCTATATGAACATATTTTTTAAAGCCAGAATATTTTTCACTGGAGTTCCTTATTGCAGTTTCTCGTGTACTAGAAAAATGATACCTATGTAAGATGTAAGTGTTTTCTTACCTAGTATCGATCAAACTGAATGTCAAAATTGCTAACCCGATAAAATAGAAGAATGACAGAACAAATAAGTGTCAAAAGTCTGAATAATAGAACAGTATTTTAGAGACGATGTATGATATAAACAAAGCAGGGAGGTATGGTGGTCAATTTTACCCTTACCACTCATACCCTTTTTCTTTTCACAAATGAAGTTAAGAATGGGTTAGGTTTGTTTGTCGGTTTGTTATTTTGTACACTTTCATCACTTTTCTTCAATTTTCTGCTTTGTCATGGAACCGCTTTGAGCGATGAAATAGTATAACATGTAGGTCAAGTAGTATGGGAGCAAAATAATAATTAAGGTGATTTATCTGACAAACAGGTACCCGTACTATAAGGCGAAGTTCAGCCGGTCGAAGGAAAGCAGACGAAAGCAACAAGTTGCACTAATTTTAAAAGAGGTCACCTTCAGAAACCGGAACAACCTTTAAACGCGTTAATCAGAATAAGAATTGCAAGTACCGAAGTACCTACCTCTGTACGCTCTGCCTTTCGCTACCAATAAATAGAAAAATCTTAACCTTAAAGCAAAAACCATTAAATAGTGCGTCATAGCTTTTTGTTTGACAAGCCCCCAAAGGGCACACAAACTCCAATAGCTCGGAGGGCTTTGAAACAAAGAATGGACGGTTACCTCGAGAGTGTTTTCTCTTGGGGTAAAAATAACCTCGTCGAATTTAATGTTTCAAAGACCCAATCTGTTTGATAACGTCTAAAAGGGATCGAAATGAAAATCTAGTCTCCTTCAACGGAAGCAATCTTCCGAATAGGACCTCCATCGATATGCTTGGTGTAACTCTAAGTGACCAGCTCAGGTACGGGGGCTCTATCGAAACCAGAGTTAAGTTAGCCTCTCAGAAACTGGGCGTACTGTACAGGGTCCGCAGATACTTTAATAGTACACAACTGCTAACCTTGTACGAATCGCAAGTGCGCCCCACGGTTAAATTTGGCAGCCACCTCTGGTCTGGAGCTCTAAAATACCTAAAAAAAACCCTTGACTCTGTGCAGAAATGGACGGTCCGTTTGATAGATTCTCACATCTTAACAGAAGGACTGCAATATTTAGAGCACAGGCGTCAGGTGGGAATGCTGTCCTTGTTCTACTGGTATTACAATGGAAGATGCTCCGAGGAACTAGCGTCATTGATCCCCTCGGCACCGGTGAATAGTCGGGAAACACGCCAAACACGCGCCCAACATTTGTACACGGTTGACATTAGTCACATGAGAACGGGTCGTTTCTATGACTCGTTCTTGAGTTCAACGGCTCGGCTGTGGAACGATTTGCCGGCCTCTGTGTTTCCTCCCTCCTACAACATAGGTCTCTTCAAGACCTGTGTTCACTCCTTCCTTTCCTTAAAAAGACCCTCCACACAGCATCTTCAAAGATGACATAGGCCCTGAGGGAGGTTATTTTCCTCTGGTCCTCCTGTGTGGAGTTAATGTAAAAAAAAATACTGAAACCTCTCTAATAATGTAATTAAATTGTGGAAGTTTCATGTGAACGCAAATATTTTGTACAATTTTAACATTTTGCATAATGAAAGCGGGTCGTTTTTACGACTCATTCCAGGATCGACTGTTCGGCGGTAAAATGAATTGTCGGCTTCTGAATTTACCTCCTTTTACACCATGGGTAGCTTCAAGATGCAAGTTTAACTTCTTCCTTTCCTTGCAAAACTTTAAACCCATCATTACAGCATCATAAGTGGAGTTGATGTTTTGATTAGCTGATGGCGTCATTTCAATAATGATATACATTATTTGAATTTTTCTTTCAGCTGTCAAACAAACGAGACAAGATTTTCTTTTAGGTGAATACCCCACTAGAGGCCCGTGCTGCTCCCAACCATCTGGATCCAGTGAGACTATCGCTTCCACAATTGGGGTATGTTGTGATGCTAAAGTTTGTGGAGAGGGGAAGAATATGGGAAGAAGAAGGCAGGAAGTACCTGGCTATTCAGATCTGGTCACCAAACACGGCTGAAGCCAATTCATGTAACGTTTCAATTATCAATGTTGGTCTTTTACCAGGACGATCTGATCAATCTGGGAAGCGTCGTAAATGTTATAAATTGTGAAACAACACAAGTTAATTCAATAAATTTCAACTTGCGCATGCCGGAATTTGAACCCGCACCAACTGATTCGCAGTCGAGAACCTTACCCACATCTGTTTGGTGTTCTAAGGTTAGGGGCGTTTCAAATTAGTTTAAGCTACCGGCCGTATTGTTATGCTTTTCAGTTAATCATAATATTATCAAAAGCTGAAACAGATTAACGACGGTTCAGGGACAGTTTAATTGTCAAAAATTAAAAATGGCGCTGATAGTCTCCTTGCGGTCATCAGACCAGATTTTGAAACACCCCATGATTAGTGTTTGTATAATGTTTTTATGTTATATAATAATATAATAATCAGAATAAAATTTCGTAGTTTGAACTCTATTATTATTTATTTATTATATAAAACCAACCAGTTTCGATTCAACCGGAACCTTCGTTGGGATTATATAAAAAACACATTAAATTAATTACAGAGTTACAGTGTATTTATAGGTAATGTAGAAGAGGGACAGAGAACATCATTTGTCGGGAGGACGAGGGAAGATAGATAAGAGAGAGGGGGTGGTTGAATAAAAACATATTAAATTTATCACACAGTTAATGTGTATTTATTGGTAACACAGAAGGAGAGGGAAAATCTTTGGTGGGGGCGTAGGGGAGGTAGGTATGAGAGAGGGGGTAAAAGTAGGTGTCAGGAAAGAGAACATGTTTAAAATGGAGCTATCTGATTATTTAAGTATTTATTTTATAAATTGTTTATATATATTTTTAATTTGAAGAGCTTCTGAAGACGTAGACCTATCTCATTTCTAAGCAGTGCATCTACCCACGAAGATTTTTTAAAGTGTGATCTTTATCTAATAACTAATAACTTTGTTGCAAATTCTTAATTAAGTATTTTATTCTAATAATTATTATTAAACCCACAAACACATGTGAAAAATCTATGTACATAAAAATAAAAATATGTTTCTTTCTAGGTTTATATATATGTATGATAGTTGCTAAATTAATTAATTCAATTGCGATGGAAGTTTGGGGATTTAATGTGTGCATGCCCGCGATGGTTTCTATATACCATAGTGAGTTCTGGCATCGTGAAATTATGCATTGCTAACCGTTCATCCGATTGCGATGAAACTTTGGAGATTTAGTGTGCGCATGCCTGCGATGGTAGAAGTATAGAAATATACAATAGTCAGTTCTGGCATTATGAAATTGGGCGTTGCTAACCACTCATTCAATTGCGATGAAACTTTGGGGATTTGATGTGCGCATGCCTAAGATGGTTTCTATATATAATAGTGAGTTCTGGAATCATGAAATTAGGCGTTACTAACCACTCATTCAATTGCGATGAAACTTCGGGGATTTGATGTGCGCATGCCTAAGATGGTTTCTGTATATAATATTGAGCTCTGGCATCATGAAAATGCGTTGCTAAACCGTACACTTTGTTAACCGTCCGAGTTGTTGTGAGCACGCTTGCGAATGTTTCTATATATCCTATTGCAATTTTTTTTATATAAATTGCAGTAGGTGGCACGCGAGCTGTTTAAAAAATTAAATGTACCGGGACTGAATGTATAGAATGCGGGAGGGGGGAGGAAAACTTGGGAAGTTGAAAAAAAAAAAAGAAAAACTTGGACCGGCCGGTCCCACCTCCTACCCCCAGCACCATAAATCACAATCAACCTGGGTACTCCGCTCTAGCCATAGAAATTGATTTGCACTCACTTAAGTCTTCGATTCTGGACCGAACAGACATGCGAAAGCTATCAGTTTGAGACAAAAACTAAAGACATAAGGCCTCTGAAGATGGACAGTGTGATCTGTCCGAAACGTCAGGAGTTAAAAAGTCCTTCTCAGGACTACGTTACGCGGGTAAACCGAGAAAAGTGTTTTACATATATATATATATATATATATATATACATAGATTTCCCCCTAATACCATGCGAGCGAAGCCGCGGGAAAAAGCTGATTTCATATAAAATTATCAACTTTGTTAGTTAGTTAATTTATTTAATTAAAATTACGACACTGACTGATTTTGCTATTATTGAAGAAGGTTTTTAAATTGTTCAATAAATAAAATAGAGTTGTAAAACAGGATTGTTGAAACTCGGGGGAAGCTGGGTATAAAGTTAGTAACTTGTAACATTATCTACGGCATTTAAGTGGTCAAAAGATTAGATTCATCCAACCTTTAATTAAAGTACTGCGCAGTTAGCGAATCGTGAGTGTTCGCGATAGGGCATTTATAAAACACCTCCTCGTAAGTATGATACCCTGGCACCACAAGGTGTAATGTTGAAATGTTAATTTATGGGAACGAAAGCACTGGCTGCCCTCACCAATAATGCAGCCTTCCGTGTTCTACGGAGTCCAGATGGATGCGAAGTGTTAACTAATACTGACACTAAGGTTGTGTAAATCGAGAAAAAGGCCGAAGTCGTTTTTTTTTATTCGATTGTAAACTGTTGAATATAACCGTTGGTAATAACGCCGATGATCACGTAACACTGAAAATTAATTATTTCTATTCCCTTTGATTTTGGGCTTGAACTACAACAGCTATATTGTACTGGTAATAAGTTCGCTTGACGCTAGGCGCAACATATCAGTTGTATCTGTTAAGTAAATTGACAAAGACGTTTAAGGCTCCGCAATCGGGCCCGAAAAGAAGAAGATGGAGAGATACGAAATTACGAATGTACAGCAACAAAATCGATGCGAAAATTGCGAAAATGTTTAATAAAACACGACTCGTTTAAAATAGTGCAAAAATCTCACGGGCATTGTCTTAAACAGCATTTAAAGAAGCACTTTGATTTTTTTCATAGATATAACTTGTAAAATAACTGAAACAGATTTGTTTAAGTATAATAATTTTTAGAGCATGCTTTGCGATTTTTTCTATCGAGGGAATTTTATATAATTTGCGTTTCGGCGCGGACAATTTCTAGATATTATCTTCAAGAACAACATATATTTTTTTAAGAGCTTTGAACACGATGGTTTAAATGGCTTTTATTTTCAGTTTATATTCGTGTTCTTTTATTTTCAGTTTAATTCGTGTTAATTTAAGAATTATTATCGAATATTAATCCTTCCTCTAATTTGTTCGATTTTCGGAAAAACTCATATACGAGTAGGTCTCTTAGAAATCATCATGTCTGCCTTACTATCATGGTTAGAAATACGACCTGTACTGTTTTAGAAAGAGAAAATACCACGCTTTATATTCAAATAAGAAAGTTAACCGCAAAACAATTAAAATGTAAACCTTTTCCGACAACAATTTGAAAAAAAAATTAATCTTTGGGAATTATTTATTAATTATTTTTACATAAAACGTCAAAAAAAGCGAGTGGAATAAATGTGTGTTTTAATTTTTTTTTCGTTACCAGTAATTTAAGTTAAGATGAGCCATTTTGAAAAGCTTTTTATGTTTGCATTTAATAATTTTAAATTTCAAAAAATTATATGTTAATTTCAAAGTATTAAATTTGATAGCTTATTTTATCCGCTTTTAAAAACGGTTTTTGGTTTTCGGATGCATTTAGAAATATTCCATTTATTTGGATTTTATTGCAAAGCGGAAATATTTTGACCTTACGAAAAATTAGGCCAGAGGACTGAGGGGTTAAAACCTAACGTGTTTAAGGGAGATATGTAAGAAATCGGTAGTAATTCGGGTAGCGGGCCCTTAACTGGAAAAAAGACGATTTGAAATGACGGTAAACTCAACACGGTGACAAGATAACAACACAGAATCATCACTAATCGGAATCATCTATAAATCGCTTTTGAAATGTTACACTTTTTGTTTCATTTTCGACAATACTGCAGAAACAATACAACGTAAGTTGAATGCGTTGTTGCGTTTAATAATATGCAACAACATAACACATTGTCATATATTACAACCAACTGTTAAAGCAAATTTTGGTCAACAGCGTTGGGCGTTGTCGGCATATAGCCGTTGTATTCAACGGTTTGTTATATTTTGATGTAGCACTAGTATAAACAACTTTGAGCACTACCTGCAGCCTCCGATAAATCAACTGATATTGCATAGCGAAGCTTCGTAGGATAAAAGCTCCTAGGGGAGATCTTAATTTCTTCGCATCCGGCCTCGCTTCTCCGGAGTCAAATGCTACCATCGCAGATTATCTGTTCGCGTCCTATCTGATCTAACGAGAAATTCTAAATTACTTGTCGTATTATAGTCGTTTTCAAATGTCCGTTTGTAAGGCTCTCGCTGAGTTGGATGTGCGGGCTGATTTATCAGCGTTTCTCGTGACTGCAAATAAATATCTAAAAGCAACGTTTCCGTAATATTCGTGGGGCATCAGATTTTATTGGTAATGCATGTTGGACCTCGTTTGAAAATAGTTATCTGCTTCTAGTTCACGGACTTTATATTCATAGTAAGGCTTTTGGCAAAAACTTGTAAATTGGAGAAATTAAAACGTAATAACATATTTAAAAGACTTTTAATATTTTATTTACGTGAAAATCGCACAAAAGATTTAGCTGCTACCAACCGCCTGAAGACAGAGGAAGAGGAAGATGTGGAACTGCTCACAAAACACGGTTAAAGCTATTTCCAGCAACTTTTCAATTCTGAATGGTGATTTTTCACCAGGGTGATACTGAGTTTATATATATATATATATCTGCACAGTTATGTTTGTATTTTATTTTAGCATAACTTAAACATATTTCATATATTCTTTTCAAATAACCTGAGATTTTACTGGACCCTTTTATGCTCACGTAATTAATGTATGTCCCTTTTGCTGTAGGATTGTCATATATGGTTAAAAAATCATAAATGAGAGCTGATATGAGTTTAGATTTTCACGGCCAAAAGTATTTTTGTTATTTATTTTTGTGTTATGCCGTGTTGCGCTACCTCCTCCTTTAGCCAATGTTTCGGACAGCGTTGCAGTGTAGGGCAGATGTGGACACTGTAAGGCTGTCTTTATTTATTTATCTCCATAGGGCTTTTACATAAAATAAGTATATCTAAAAATAAATTGCATTCGTGTATTAAAAGTACCACAATAAAAAATAAAAAATAATAATTTAATTTTTCCCAGCTACATGAATGGGATATGCAATTCAATTAATCCATATTGGCACAATGGTAAACAATAGAACGTAAAAAAAACAAGATATGAACAAAATGAATTAACGTAATACTCGTAAATACAACAAATGCAAATATAAGATAAAAGAAAAGAAAAAAAAAATTGATACGTACCTATTGATTGAGCAAATGGCAAAAAGAAACATATGTAGATGCAATTATTCAAATATAGACACAATTTTGCAACCTAACAAAGATTAATGCTTGTATTGTAGTTTCTTTTAGATTTAACTTTATAATTTTCCTCGGGAATATTCTAACATTATATTTCAAACAAGAAAACTTGTACAATGTGTCCTTAGAATAGGGTACCCAAATAAGGACACATTTTTTTCTAAAAAAAAAACAAAAATATACAAATAAAAGGTAAGGTATTTCAGAAGTATTAATATAGGGTGGCGCAAAACTACCACCAATATGTTTTGAATCTTATTGTAATGTGTAATAAGATTCAAACCATATCGGTAGTTTTGCGCCACCTTTATAAAAGTAAGTAACATATTATATATGGCAATATTAGCGAAACAAAATGTTAGAAATTTCTGATCTTAAAATAAGTATGTAATAAATTTATTTTTTATTTTTATTTAAGTTTTTATTCCAGCAGGACTGGGAGGGTAGTGCAATCCCAGTCTGCCATATTACATAAACAACTATAAAAGAAAAAAAATGTTTAAATATTAGGTAGGTACCTAATTACAACATAAAATGAAAAATACAAATAACAAAAAATAAGCATAAAATTAAAATAAATAATAAGCAGACAGAATTAAAAATAAAAAGATAAAAAGATATTTTGGGATCGTCCATCGTCCAATGATCATCGGAACTGAATTTATTTCCAAGCCTATGTACTCTTGTGGCCTTTGGACTGGGGAATGAATTAAATTGTTTAGTACGATTTGGTATTCGAAATGTTATTAGCCTTGTTAAGTACATTTAACGATATTAAAAAAAGTTTATCCACAGTTCGAATTAAAAATTGAAATAAGTCCGGGATTTCTGAGCGTCTGATTTGGAAATTTCTCGCACTTATTAAAAAAATGAGACATAAACTGTTTATAGTGTTAGATAATCATTGAATGCACCTGTAAATAATACCTCGAATGCACTTTTGACCGTCTATCCTATTTTTTTTTTAATTTCTAAACCCGTTATTTCTTTCGTAGATATTATTTGCTTAAAAATTGGCGTACGTGGCACTTATTTAGACAATATTAAATATGGTTATTTTTCCATATTATCGAATTGATAATCCATATTATAAGCCTAATTGATTATCTCTGAGATAAGATTTAAAAAAATATATTTCAATAATTTCGGTTCGCGAAATGTTATTTTTTTATTTATTTTTTATTTCTTTTTATTGAGGAAACAAACAGTCATACAGAAAAAATCATTATAACAATAAAATTCATATATTGTAGACCAATTAAGTTCCATTGTGTTAAAAAATATTGGTTTAGTTTTTTTTACCTACTCAACTTATTAAATGATAAAGAAAAAAAATATAAACATAATAAAGAAAAACATAAAAAAGAAGAACATAAAACATAATAAAGAAAAACGTAAAATTATTAACAAACATGGTTAAATACTATTTACTATGGTTGATAATAATATGATTTTCACAAAAAGGAGAAAAAAAAGTATTTTTAGTTATTAATTTATTAAGCTGCATTTTACATGATTTCAAGTCATGGTTGAAAATGTCTACATCTCGTAAGGTATTGTAAGTTTCACAGATACGTACTAATACAGAGTTTTGCGCATATTTAGATTTACTGTGTGGTATTCTAAATAAGTCGTTCGATCTGGTGTTTTGTTTGGGGCAACGAAAACAACGAAATGCAATATTTTCTAACAGATATGATGAATCAACAAGGCAGTTCACGATTTTGTGTAAGAATAATGCATCAGAGATTTTTCTGCGTTTATATAAAGCGATAGGGTTAAATCGATGATCACTAAAACGATAGGATAGGTGTTTTATAAATTTGTTCTGGATATTTTCAATGCGATGAATATATATGTTTGATATTGAGGATTCCAAATTACTGAGGCGAACTCGAGTTGTGAACAGTTGTTAATAATAAATAATTCAGTAACAATCGAAGTATGCAACTCACGGGAAAATTTGAAAAAAATTACAATAAATATTCAAAAATATCTCTTCAAATTTGTCATATTTTGGTCAGCTAGCGCTCGAGGGTGTTTACAATTTGTTCAAAATGTGGCCAAAAACGTTTCAGTGGATAAGGATATAAATAAGCTGTTCAATAAAAGCTCCCGACATAATTCTCACATATAAGACATTCACGCCATCAAAACCCGTCCATCGCTTCAACACTAAAAATTAAAAATAAATAAATGCATGGCATAAATCAAGATCGCTAAAAAAAAGTCGCGGACGTGCTCCGCAAAAATCCCCAAGTCCGCTAGCTAATACATTTTTGCATTCAGTTCGTATCATGTCCATCATGATGTAAAAGTTTAAAGTAAAATTGTGCAGAAACAGGTGGCGAACTGGCCTGGAAGATTGGCGGGTCACGATGTATGATGGACTTACTTCATTAGAAACCCGGTTGCTGGTTTGGTTCTTGCAAAAAACAGATTCACCTCTGAAAAAAATTGATTCAACTCTGTAAAAAACGGTTTCTATCGCTAAGCCACTTTTACATAGGCCAGAATATTAAATTTCTCGTGTTATTCAAAACTGTTGGCAATTCATGACTGTAGTTCTTTTTTAAATAATGAATTGATAAGGGAACGTATCCATACTACGTGACCAGCTTGACATTTTGAAGACCCCCCCCCCCCCCCTAAACGTGTCACTTAGTACTCTGAACAATAAGTTTTGTTCTCTTATTTTAAATCAAAACCAAAATTGTCTCTGAAATCATACGATTTGTATGTGGGTACACAGGTACTTTAAAATCTACCTGCTTTTATGAACCATTTTCATGAAACTTTTTTCATTTAAAATAAGCGATTATGAAATTTGTCCGTAGAAATGTCTCTATCTAAACGACAATTCTTTTTTCAAACAATCTTCAGGCAGGTATATTGAGAGGTACCACAATATTTAAAAAAAATGCGAATCAAATAACATAACATAACATTACAATTTTTTTTTTTATTCACGTAAAGATGCATAAATTACATTAAGTTTTATACAATCATTAATTACATAATATATGTATTTGATTTACCTACCCCCCATTAATAAGCAGGGCCTATGTGTACGGGGGGTATTATTATATAGGTTTATTATTATTTTATTTTTTTTATTCAGTTCAATTTTTCGGCATAATTTTTAAACCGAATTTAAAAAATTTTTATGTTACTGTTCATGTTTTTGATTTTTTAAGGTAGTAAATTAAAATATTTAACTCCGAGATATTTATGATTTAACTGTCCTATTGTTTTTTTACATTTTGGAGTAGGAAGTATAGATGTTTGTTTAAGATCTCCGTTATTTTTTAAGGGTGCAACTTTATTTTGAATATTATCTTTATAAATTTGTAATGTTGCATGATAAAAGTATAATGCACTCAATTTTCTGACCTCAAATTGTTTGAATAACAGTTGTGATGAATGTGAGTACGGTTTTTTTAATTGTTTTTATTATTAGTTTTTGTGATATGTAAATTGTTTGTGTTTGATTTGTATATGTACCACCCCATCCTATAATGCCGTATTGTTTAATTGATTGACAGAAAGCGAAGTATGTGGTTCTAAGTAATTTTTCGTTTAAACTATCTCTTAAGCATCTAAATATATATGTTAGTTTCCTTATTCTGTTGTTCAGAATATTTATGTGTGGGGACTAGTTTAAACGCTGGTCTATTATTATGCCCAGGTACTTAATATCGGCCTTGCTTTCTATGTTTGTACATAATATATTGCATTTGTGGTTTTCTGTATTTGTCACAGAGTGGATAATTATGTTAATTTATTTAGGTGTTTTTTAATGAAAAATGGTAAATAACAGGTTTTTATCAAACCATAATTTTAGTGCATTGATATCTGTATTTGCCATTTTTTTTAATTCAGACCATATTACATCACATACATAACATTCATTACATTACATTACTGTGCTGTGCGCCCTAAAGTTTATGTTTGGACTTAACGGAATTCAATAATTCGTTTGTGTGGAGGCACTATGATCTGAAACATTGAATCTTTGTTTTAGACTCGCTGAATCTCTTCGGGTTATGGTACAAATTCTGAGAAATGTACTGAAAATTTAGCAAATGCTCCTGTCGCTGAAAACTCCATTGTAATCTCTCTTTTATTGTGCGTCGTTTACGAGAAAGGGGGCTAGGTCACGACGGAGCTATCAGTGGTATTTCTTTACAGGTCCATGTATAAGAAGCTTTAGATGTGAAAAGTTTACTCACTGACATTGAATAAGCATTAAATATGCTATTTAAGTAGTATTTATGAATGTTGAGCCTTTGTGAGAATGCATTTTTTTGGACTGGGCAATCAATTCATCACGTAATTTTGCCATTTTTACAGTTACATTTGTATGGGTTATTAGATGGTAAAAAAAGTCGAAAATTCGAACGCCCGGTTTGCAAAAAGTGATGTGCATAATCGAAGTAATCGTTTTCGAAATAATTTAATTACCTATAGCCAGGAAAATACTGACTATAACATTTCAACGCAAGACATAGCAAAGCCATATAATTGTCTTGTTTCTTTCACATTCGTACATCGTTTACTTACTCTCGACCCGACTTATGTATTATATTCAATTGAATGCACTGTCTTCCTGATGTGAGTATCACATATCGCACACACAATCCGCGTCAAAGACATAATATTGTAAAAATGTTCCGTTTAATCGTTTTAATTCTAACTTGTTTGAAAAGTAATAATTTCTGAATGATTCGAAACATCAGTGAGAATTAGGAATTCATATGAACAATAATTACGAATCGAAATTATATTCAGAATCCACTCGCTCTTATTCACCGGTCATTTCGAAACGAATTTCTCAAATAGCCCCATCGCTAGTCTGATATAAAGTAACGTGTGAAATCGATAACTTTTACTGTAATTTATTGGTGAATGATTTCAAAATTTCACACCTAAGGAATGTAATCGTTTACACAAAACGTGAGCTTGTTTGTGATTAAAAAATGAATACTTAAAAATGGTGCAGTGAAAATTCGTCAATTTTTTTTCATTATTTCTTACAAAAGTAAGAAACTGCAATGCATTATAAAATTATGATTAGTTCAATCATTGTTTCCCGTTGATTATGCTGTACTCGGATCACATGGTGTCGGTTACGACGTGTGTCCGAAGATAGCCGACCAGAGACACGCAAGTCAATTGGTTGTGAGAGCTCCTCAGATAAAACTAGCTTCCGAGTTACAAGGATTTGTGTCCTCTTATATCATGTTTGTGTATTAACGAAATAGCAATAAACATTAACTGTGATCTTAAGGCGCCGTATTCCCGCTCAAAAAGAAAAAAGATGGAGAGATATGTAATTATGAATGTTGGAAAAGTGCGTTAATATTTAAAACGATAAAATTGAAGCGAAAATTGTGAAAATGTCTAATAAAAGACGACTCGTTTAAAATAGAGCAAAAATCTCGCGGGGGTTGTCTAAAATATCATTTAAAGAAAGACTGTGAATTTTTCATACATATAACTTGTAAGATAAGTGAAACAAACGTGTTTATAATAATTTTTGAAGCATACTTTGCGATTTTTTTCTACCGAGGGAATTTCATATAATTTGCGTTTCGGCCCAGGGAATATCTAGATATTATCGGTAGTGTTTAAGGTACATATGTAATTAATCGGTAGAAATGGGGTATGCGGCGGCATAAGAGAACTATATGTCTTTCAATCCAACAGAATAGTAGTGAGAAATGGCCAGTAGGTACTAATATTGCAATACAATTCTTCCGTAGTTGAATACTTAGGGATTTTACAAAAACCAAACCCGATGGGTCTTTTACATACCCTTTTGGAAATATCCTGAGAGGGGGGTATTGGGGAAGGAGATGGACAAAAGGAAGAAGAAGGTTGGGAAGAAACAAATTTTGGCAGAGTCCGAAAAATGATGTTGACCATTAATAATAATAAATATTTTATAAAAAACATTTGGAAGATCAGTGTTAGTGTACATAAAAATAATTACTACGATTTAAATTTGTTTGATATGTAATATTCCATATAAAATGTACTTCTTAATAAAATAGCATTTACTGCTAAAATGATTTAATTTAGATTTCCACTTGGCCTCCCCTGCCGACTGATATATTTGTAGCAATAAAAAATTTATACCGGGAGCGGCTCGGGGCAGGGGTCACCGACCGTCGGCTCGCGAGCGGCCGCTACGCCTACCAGAATGTGCTCAGCCGACTCTCAGCAAGATGGAAGGCAGACAACGTCAAGCATTTATTATTTACAAAACTTTTTAATTAAACTAATAAACGTCATAAGATAAACCGACGAAATGTAATGCGATTCGCATTACGCGAACGAATTATTTAAAAAAATGTTTTGTTTCATACTCGGCTAACCCTTACCGATCGTAATCTTCTATAATTCTATACTATAATAGAAGACCTGTTTGCAGGTCTCACTGAATTTTCTCAATGTTATTCTATGGTAGGCTCTGGCGTTATCAAATTTGCACATCTGGAATTACGATCTGGAAGGAATATCTGGAAAAAGTCTTTATTAGCTCCACACAAGGGGCCCTGAGAAAAATAGTTTCCCTGAGGGCTTATGTCATCTTTGGGGATGCTGAGTGTAGGAGTCTTTTTAGGAAAGGAAGGAGAGGAGGTTTTGGGCAGGAAACGGTTATGAGGATCTGGTCAGTGTGTCCAGATTCAGAGTGAAGGACGTGTGAATCCATCCCTCCCACGGCAGTGCAAGGCGATGTTCCGAGAGAGTACGGCTGGAGAAGTCAAAGAGACTCGTGGGCAGAAAGAGGTGGGCAGACACTTCCGCCGCCAAGATCCGGACAAACCTCACCTCATGAACCTGGGCACCCCTGCTAAGTCACCAAACGTAGCGAACCACTAGGTGTTGGTTATCCAATAAATGGTTTCTGGGGCGGCGGTACCGGTACCCAACTCCCAAATTTGCTGCAAGTTTTTGGATTGTTCTTTAAAGAAAAACATTTGCTGAAAGCTCGAGGGTAGCTGAGTTGCAATTTCATGCATTAATCACTTTTATTTATATATAACCTGCTTAACTGAATTCCAACGGGATGCTAGGGAACAAAAAATATTATATAATAACTAGCTGATCCGGCGAACTTCGTACCGCCTCAGAATCAAAAACTGTTGTCAACTTATTAGCTGAATTGATCTAAATTGTTTCTCCCTGCGTATACCAAACCCCCCTTCCTGAGTTCCTTTCCCCCCTCCCCCCTCCCCCCCCCCCTCTCGCGTTCCCTCTCCCTCTCCCCACTCCACTTCTCCCCTTCCCCCGTCCCGCTAACCCCCCTTCCTGAGTTCCTTTCCCCCCTCCCCCCTCCTCCCTCCCCCCCCCTCTCTCTCCCCCCTCCCCCCCCCTCTCTCCTCCCCTATCCCCCCTCCCCCTCACCCCTCCCCCTCCACTCTCCACCCTCCCCCCTACCCCCTCTTCCTTCCCCCCTCCCCCCTCCCCCGGTTCACAGTTCAATATTATACCCCTTACAATATTGCTGCAGTTCTTTCAAAATAGGAGAATTCGTTCCATACAAAATGTATGGGGAAAATAATTTTCTTCGGAGTGGAACACCCTTTACTTTTAGAGGTATGAAAAATAGATGTTGGTCGATTCTCAGACCTACCAGATAAGCACACAAAATTTCATCAAAATTGGTCCAGCCGTTTCGGAGGAGTATGGTAACAAACACCGTGACACTAGAATTTTATATTTTAGATATCACTTTAGATCTATTTGATCGAATATTGTTTAACTACTGGAGTCGATTGTTAATTATTTAAAGAAATTTTTTGTTCAATTCTGATCACTGGTTAAATAAAAGTTAAATAAAAGGTATGAGCGGCCCCCGGATTTATAACCACTGTTTCAGCAAATCACCTGTCACCGGAGGCTGGGCCGGTAGCCGCGTGAACTCGGCCAGGGATTTCCAAGTTTAATCATTGCCTTATTAATAATAATGCGTGGATGCTGTTTTATGAAAAGCATATCGAAATTTTACACCGACTTTTTATGTGAGGAATTATTTCGTCAAAATAGCATGACATTTATATTATTTGATAGGTACACAGTTTTAACGCTCATTATTGATTTTTATGTAGGTATTAATTCCACCCCGAGGGAAATGATTTCCGTCGGGACCTATGTCCTATCTCATATCTGGGGATGCTGTGCGGTGGGTATTTTTGAGGAAAGGGAGAAATTAACACATGTCTCGAGGAAACCTTTTTTACATTAGCTCCACACAGGAGGCCCCGATTGGAACCCCATTTTTCTTGAGGCCAGTGGCATCTTTGAGGATGCTGTGTGGAGGATTTCTTGTGGAAAGGAAGTTCTGGGAGAGAAAAGGTATGAGGGGTTGGTAGAAATCTGGGGGTCAGTGAGTCCATTGAATATGAATCCATTCCTCCCACTGCGGTGCAAAGCAATCGCTCAAGAGAGTCCGGCTGGAGAGGTCAAAAGATCTCCCTCAACCAATCTCTTCCGATCCGGCCCGACACAATTCTTGTAGGCACTTGTAACCGCCGCCAAGACCTAGACAGACCTCACTCCATGAGCTCAGGAACCCCTGCTAAGTCATCAAATGTAGCGAAATACTTTGGATAACTTATAGGAGGGGTGTTGGTTATCCAATAAATGGTTCCCGGGGCGGCGGTACCCATACCCGCCTCCCAAATTGAACCAATTTCGTTGGTGGAAGGAAGGAGCGGAAACATTTTTGATAGATTGGAAAGCGCGATACATTCATACATGTTGTAAAAATAAAGCTTTTGCTTTTTCAGTCGACTGCAACGGAAAGTAGAATGAATATACGAGGCTTATCCAGAAAGTAAGTGTACTGATTTTTTATATTTTTTTTGAAAAAGTGTAATAGAAAAAAAAAATACAGGATATTGTTGATACACTTGTTGACTATTTTTCCAAATAATTGCTAACACGTTCAATGCATGTGGTGAGCCGTGGCACAAGTTTATTTTGCCCTTCTCGAAGAATTCTCCCGCCAGCTCCTTCCCCCTCTTCAGGGCCACTTTCTGCACCTGCTCGTCGGTTGAAATTTTATTTTCATCCATACATGCCTTTAGGAAGGTGAAAAGATGATAATCTGTAGACGCTAAGTCAGGGGATTACGGGGAGCGGTTCAAAACATCCCAATCAAATGAGTCCATGATCTTATTGGTGGCTAAGGCTTTGTGAGGTCGGACGTTTTCGCGAAAAAGGCAAACTTCTCTGGTCAGCATTCCCCTCCTTTTGTTTTGAATGCTCCTTTTGAGTTTTTTTAGGGTACACAATATTGTTGTGCATTGATGATCTCAATCTGAGGCCGAAATTTGAACAACATGATGCCTTTTCGGTCCTAAAACACTGAGACCATGATTTTTTTTGCCCGAAATTGTGGTTTTCAATTTTTTCACAGATGGGGAATTGGTGTGACGCCACTTTGACGACTGTTTTTTTTCCCAGGCATGTAATGAGTCACCCACTTCCATCTTCAGTAACAATAGAGCTCAGAAATCCTCACCTTTTTTTCTTGTAGGTGTTATTTCTTCCGTGAGTAAAAAGCAGATCACAGCACTTGGCGGGATTTTTTGCCGACAACTTTCACGCAACTGGACACTAAAACGTGAGTTTACGTACGACAATGTTTCTGCGACGCTTTTTTTGGTCAGGAGACTCCCTTGTACCACTAAGTGTTGCCAACCCTCAAAATCTAAAAACCTCCGCCCGTTGTGGTCACAGTACACTTACTTTCTGGATATGCCTCGTAATTAGGTACCTATACATATTTTACATACTTATAAATAAGAGAAACCAAATTCTTGGATAATCCGGGTACTCAGCAAAGAAATTTTTTAAGTGTTTTGAAAGATAAGAAATACCACGATTTTTTTTTAAATTTAGTGTCGACGTTTTAATTTTTACATTTATAGAAATACTTGTACAAGTTACCTAAATATAAATATGAAATATATAGATTATATTCGTAATTCGTAGTCCTCCTCACTAGGAGATCCTGTGCTGAGGGTGACTATGTTTTGGATTAGTTTTCAGCGACTTCTATGGTACAACTTCATGGTTTTGGTAAGGTTTTTTCAGAAGCTTCTATGATGATGTTTTAATAGGTACCTACACTAGTAAGTTATTTTTTCGAAAGTTACTTAAGCCAAGATTTGATTTCTTATATGTTTGGTATTGTGTAGAGTTTGTTATGTAACTTTACTGCTAAAAATTCAGAGCTTTTTGTCCAAAGGTAGAAATAATACACTCAGGTATATTTACGACGGCCGGCGTGGTCTAGCGGTAAGGCTCTTCAATATGTTTTTTTTATAAATTTGTGTTATTTCACAATTTTTTTTTTTTTTACATGAGCTCCACACAGGAGGCCCTGGGGAAAATAATTTTTTTTTTTTTTTTTTTACAGTGAATACCGCACAAGAATCTCAACTGCTCCCGTCTGGAGCCAGTGAGACTATGGCATCCCCAATTGGGGTATGTTGTGAGGCTGAAGGTAGTGGGGAGGGGAAGGAGGTGGGGAAGAGGAAGGTTGGGAAGTACCTGGCTATTCAGATCTGGTCACTAAACACGGCTAAAGCTATTTTCAAGCAACATTTCAATTCTGAATGATGGTCTTACACCAGGGCGATACTGATAGTATCTTCCACTCTGGAACATGCCGCAAATATACTATATATTATTTTAAATGAATTAATTGTGAAATAACACAAATTAATCAAATAAAATTTATTTGCGCATGCCGGGTTCGAACCCGCGACCTCCGGAATGTGAGTCAAGAGTCTTAGCCACTGGACTACGGAGGTCGTCAAATTTCCCTCGGGGCCTATGTCATCTTTGGGGATGCTGTGTGGAGGGTTTTTTTAAGGAAGGGAAGGAGAGGAGAGTTCTGGGAAGGAAAGGGGTTAAAGTGGTGGGTAGGAATCTAGGGTTCAGTATGTCCTAGTCATCCGCCTCCAAGACCTAGACAAACCTCACCCCATGAACCCGGGCACCTCTGCTAAATCACTAAACGTAGCGAACCACTTGGGGTGACCTATGGCAGAGGTGTTGGTTATCCAATAAAGGTTCCCGGGGCGGCGGTACCCATTCCCGCCTCCCAAATTATAATTTAATATAATTCATTATAATTAATTAATTAAAAATAATATGTAGTATATTTGCGGCACGTTCTAGAGTGGAAGATACTCTTAGTATCGCCCTGGTGTAAGACCACTATTCAGAATTGAAACGTTGCTTGAAATGGCTTTAGCCGTGTTTGGTGACCAGATCTGAATATACAGGTACTCCCCCCCACCTTCCGCTTCCCCATCTCCTTCTCCTCCCCACTACCTTCAGCCTCGCAACATACCCCAATTGGGGATGCCATAGTCTCATTGGCTCCAGACGGGAGCAGTTGGAACTCTTACGGTGTTCATATAAAAAAAATAAGTCTGTTTGTTTGGCTCTGGTTTTACAATTGTGTGAGGTGAGCCTCTGTGTTTTTTTTTCCTTTTTAATGTTGGAATGAGCGAGCACTGGAAGTTTTTGAAAGAAAAATTTTGAGGCGCATCTTCGGACCGGTTCTAGAAAATGGATTTTGGCGCAGACATTATAACAATGAGCTCTATATTTTGTTTAGGAGCTAAACGTCGCAAAATTTATAAAACTGGAAAGACTTCGGTGGCTGGGTCATGTGGAGAGAATGACCAAGCATCAAGCACCAAAGTCCCTGCTAAACTCAAGATCAATAGGGCGAAGGAGCCTGGGAAGACCAAGACTAAGATGGAGCGACAACGTCCTCAAAGACATATCTATCTTGGAGCTTCTAAACTGAAGAGAGCTGGCACAAAACCGAGATGAGTGGAGGAAGACTCTTGAGGAGGCCAAGACCCACCAGGGGTTGTAGAGCCAATAGTGATGATGATGATGAATGTTCTTACTTGAGCTTTTTTTAAAATTCATCAAATTTAACAAAATATCACAATAACGGTAACAAATAATGTAAATTTCACCATTGATAATGTAACCAATTAACCAAATTAACACATTTTAACAAATTATTATAATCTTTGAACAAAATATTTCACAAGTTAAGGTAGGTAGGTACTATTCAGAGGTGCGAAATGCGAACGGATAGTGCCAGTTGAATTTCGCAATACATAATATAGAATATGAATGGGAAAATTTATTGCGTATATAATTATTTAGATAAGAAGGCATTTATAGCCAGTTAGCTATCGCACATTTACATAATTAGAACACGCGTAAAATTAATTAAAGTGTTCATAAAAGCAACAAATCACGCGCATTAGCGAAATCTAATGTTGTGATTTCGCATTTATGAACATTCAATAGAAGAAAATTAGTCAATGCTATCTGTACAAAGTCATTGGCTATATTATATGTTTGGTATATCGTGCATACTGCTCGATACTCGTACAGTGTTTTTAAAGGATTTAGAAGCAATTTCAAAAGTATTTTAGGTTATGAATTGTGATATTGTACACGTAAAACTTGAATGCCGACCTGAACTTGGTAGATCCATTCTCGCGCAGGTATATTTTATTTATTTATCTATAAAAGGTATGTTTACATTACATTATTCGATGCCTGTCTCACTAGGGAATACCTGTGTTGAGACAGGCGTAGAGGTACATAAATGAGTATCATACATAAGAATATTTTTATTATAACATAAGAATATTTAAGGTAAGATACTGTGACGAATCAAATTTCGTCACAAAGAAATTCGAATAAATAATTTAATATTATGAAAGAGTCTCGCTCTGTGCAGCAAAGACAAAGAAAGTGATGACAGATATGGGTGCAGGTACTAAAAGGGAAGAAGAAAAAAGCGCGGGGTAGAGCCACAGGTCTTACCACTCCCCCAGTTCATAGGGCATGCCGAGACAGACAGTCAAGACCGGGACGGAGAGGGGACACGTATAGTGTACAACGGCAAGTACGCGTTCCCCGCCCAGCGGCGTGATGCTGGGCGGTGGATGAAGAAACAGGAGTCAAGACCGGGACGGAGAGGGGACACGTATAGTGTACAACGGCAAGTACGCGTTCCCCGCCCAGCGGCGTGATGCTGGGCGGTGGATGAAGAAACAGGAGTCAAGACCGGGACGGAGAGGGGACACGTATAGTGTACAACGGCAAGTACGCGTTCCCCGCCCAGCGGCGTGATGCTGGGCGGTGGATGAAGAAACAGGAGTCAAGACCGAGACGGGGAAGAGAGGAGACACGAGTGGTGGTGCAACACCAAGTACGGGTTCTCCGCCCAGCGGCGTGATGCTGGGCGGTGGATGAAGAAGATGAGTCAATACCGAGAGGAGGAAGAGAGGAGACACAAGTAGTGGTGCAACACCAAGTACGCGCTCCCCGCCCAGCGGCGTTATGCTGGGCGGCGGATTAAGAAGTTATAGGAGTTGAAGAAAATGATTCGCAAGATGTGTATTTCCCCGCCCGGTGACCTAGAGCGGCGACCAGGCAACAGTGGCCAACGTACGAAGACGATGGCGCAGGCTGAAGGAGACTCGACTCGGCTAGGAGGGCCTGAGCTGCTGTACCGGAGGAGCTGCCATCGAGGACCTCGGCCTTACCAAGGCACCTGCAGAGAACCCAGTGACACTAAGGTAGTTTCAGTGAACAATTAACTTTGACGTGTGAATAGTGGAGAAGCAACCCGAACCATATGACAACCATGTTTAGATATAATTACATCTAAGTATAATTAAGATCATGTATTAAGACCTAGCCAAACCTTATTAAAATCCATATATTTAAAACCTTTATAATTAAATTCAACTCCCCTTTGTCCCAACCCAAGCGACCCGAGTCGGTGAGAAGGCAGAGGAGGCAGAGTGGAGAAAGTACAAAGGTAGGTATAAAAACTGCACTTATTTAACCTTACATCAATGATTATCCTGAGCTAGCTTCCTGTAACAAGGTGATACGTTACAATGTCGCCCAACGTGTGGCGGTTTTAGGTATTTTACTATACCTATCACTAATGTTATCGACATTCATAAACTCTGTCCCTGAAAAGAAGGTAAATATTTGCATGTTTTTATTATAGTGAATTTCTCGTACTTTTTCTCGATACTCATATGAGTTCCCTTTGTCTTGTATAACCTTGTTTAGGTATATCCTTTTCTTCGTTCAGTTTGGGTTAGATTTTTATCGTTGCCATCTCATAATATTATTTGATAATATGAGATCTGTTATATTTTGAATATAATCTTTCTCTGTTAACGTTGTTATTATAAACAAATGTGCGGCGAGGTCGGAGACGTAATACGAGTATTATCTGACGGCGGGATTATCAAGTGTTATTTTTTGTTGGCAGGCTATTAAATCATTCTACAAATCGGCGCGTTGACTTATTCGGGATTGTAGGTACCTGGAGTTCAAACCTTTTATTACCGATCGGCTGAATAATAATTTCAAGAGTGTTTTAGATTTCATACGGTCACAAGTAAGACGGGCGATGTCAAGTATTTTTTTTGGTTGTTTGCCTAAATTTATGTGTTTGGGCTTATGATTTTAGGGTACCTAGTCAAGGCTATTTTTTGCTGATATTTAAGCAGGGGTGTTTGACCCAAAGTAAGGAATACGTCTTTGTCCCGTTGACAAAGGTCATCGAACCAAATAAATTCATAGAATCAGTAATATAGATTGCCGTGTATGGACGGTGTAAGAATAAAAATATAATTCTAAATGTCATTCGGAGAAATATATTTCCATACCACAATTTTGATCAATTTAATGTGTTCGGTAAAAATCCGATAATTTAAAATTGAAGGTGACAGACGATGGCTGTCGAGGGGAGAGAAGAGGTTAAGACGCACTTACTAACGCGATTTGAGGAAAACAAATATCTACGTTTGGCGAAACCGAACATTATCTTGCACCTAAAGTCTCGAGATGTTTCGAAAGCCTGCGCAGATGAGAAAATAAGGGGGCGTGCGTAATGTGCAAACGAACTGCGTTAGGTACGTTTTATGAGAGCGATATAATGGAGCACCTATCACTGACACGATTTGAGAGGTACAAATACAAACGTTTGACGAAATAAATATGCCGAGTACCTAAATGTCTCCATATTTTAAAAGTAATCAGCGTGAGTGATAAAAGACCGGTGTTGGTAGTAGTGCGTCCACAAGCGAAAAAATGCGAAAAGCGAGTGAAAATGCGAAAACGAAGGCGAGCACTGAATGTCCCACGATTTGAGTGGTACAAATATGCATGTTTGATGAAATTTTTACGAATAGTAGTCTGCATGCGTGATAAAAGGCCGGTGTTAGTGTTGTCGTCAAACGAATGTGAGCACTGAACTTTGCACGATTTGAG
This sequence comes from Limnephilus marmoratus, assembly GCA_917880885.1. Lineage (NCBI taxonomy): Eukaryota > Metazoa > Arthropoda > Insecta > Trichoptera > Limnephilidae > Limnephilus > Limnephilus marmoratus. The sequence goes on along the minus strand of OU862919.1, from coordinate 19,866,896 downwards.
TGGTACAAATACGCGCGTTCGATGAACAGTAATATGAGTGTACCTAAATGTCTCCATACTTGAGTAGTAGTCTGCGCGCGTGAGAAAAGGCCGAAGATTGTGTAAAAGTGCAAATAATGCGAAAAAATGCGATAGAATGCGAAAGAACGCGTGAAGAGGAAAAACGTGTTTCGAAAGATTCTACAACCCGGTTTTGGTGGTTTCTCCGTGTAATAGAAATTACCTGGCGCCTAATTTTCATTGTGTATCGCGTCGGGAGATACACTCCAACTCTGTAATCATTTTTTGTTTAATTTTTTCATCCATTCTCAGACGTACTATGGCATGTACACCAGATTTCTTATTTTCGTTATCGATGATGTAGGTGTTTAAAATTTTAGGTAATGGAGGAGTGAATAAATATTAGTAACGGCCTGACTTACAAAAATTATGTTTGTTTAAAAGTACAACTAAAAAGATCTATGCGTTGTTACTCTAAGGCGTAAGCAGGTATAAAATTTTATTATACTTCAGACTTGCCAGCGGTAATGATGGGAGATTGAACTCAAGTGGTACGTATGCATCCATTCCTTACCCTTCCTGGTACATTGAAATTTTTGTGAAATTATGTTATGTTGTCATTAGTTTTTGGTCATATGGTTGGGAAGAGCTTCATAAATAAACAGTGAATACGATCCTCAAGTGTTTGGAGAGGAGAAGTTCGATGGGATAATATAAGAAGTGTTTATGTTAGTCTTGATTATCGTGATTTAAATGTTTTTCATTTTATCTTATGGTTTTCGTGTTATTTTGTTAAATTGATGTGGTTTTGAAGGAGTGTGAAGCGAAAAGGATCGTTATTCGATATTAGGAGATGATGAAAGAATTTACGAGGAGTTGGACGAGTAAATGTTGATGAAGATTATTAATGTTATAATATGTTTTAATTTTGAATTGTTTAAATATAAGTTTTGTTTAGAACATAAGTATAGTTCCGGATATAAGAATTGTTTAATTTAAGATTTTCCATGTTTAGAAATAAGAAGGTTGTCATGTGGGAAAAGGGGAAAAGAAAATTTTATTTCTAGGAAACCAAAATTTTCTTTTGTAACGAAGGGGGTATTGTGACGAATCAAATTTCGTCACAAAGAAATTCGAATAAATAATTTAATATTATGAAAGAGTCTCGCTCTGTGCAGCAAAGACAAAGAAAGTGATGACAGATATGGGTGCAGGTACTAAAAGGGAAGAAGAAAAAAGTGCGGGGTAGAGCCACAGGTCTTACCACTCCCCCAGTTCATAGGCAAGGGCGGATCCAGCTTTGGCGCCAGGGGGGGGTCACATGGTCGTGATCAAGTCACTACAAGTTATAATTTAATTTTTATAATAATAGATACAAGTAAAAAGTAGGTCCACCTAGGTCCTGGACCCAGCCCAGGGGGGGGTCATGACCCCCATGACCCCCCCCCTGGATCCGCCCTTGTTCATAGGGCATGCCGAGACAGACAGTCAAGACCGGGACGGAGAGGGGACACGTATAGTGTACAACGGCAAGTACGCGTTCCCCGCCCAGCGGCGTGATGCTGGGCGGTGGATGAAGAAACAGGAGTCAAGACCGGGACGGAGAGGGGACACGTATAGTGTACAACGGCAAGTACGCGTTCCCCGCCCAGCGGCGTGATGCTGGGCGGTGGATGAAGAAATAGGAGTCAAGACCGGGACGGAGAGGGGACACGTATAGTGTACAACGGCAAGTACGCGTTCCCCGCCCAGCGGCGTGATGCTGGGCGGTGGATGAAGAAACAGGAGTCAAGACCGGGACGGAGAGGGGACACGTATAGTGTACAACGGCAAGTACGCGTTCCCCGCCCAGCGGCGTGATGCTGGGCGGTGGATGAAGAAACAGGAGTCAAGACCGAGACGGGGAAGAGAGGAGACACGAGTGGTGGTGCAACACCAAGTAAGGGTTCTCCGCCCAGCGGCGTGATGCTGGGCGGTGGATGAAGAAGATGAGTCAATACCGAGAGGAGGAAGAGAGGAGACACAAGTAGTGGTGCAACACCAAGTACGCGCTCCCCGCCCAGCGGCGTTATGCTGGGCGGCGGATTAAGAAGTTATAGGAGTTGAAGAAAATGATTCGCAAGATGTGTATTTCCCCGCCCGGTGACCTAGAGCGGCGACCAGGCAACAGTGGCCAACGTACGAAGACGATGGCGCAGGCTGAAGGAGACTCGACTCGGCTAGGAGGGCCTGAGCTGCTGTACCGGAGGAGCTGCCATCGAGGACCTCGGCCTTACCAAGGCACCTGCAGAGAACCCAGTGACACTAAGGTAGTTTCAGTGAACAATTAACTTTGACGTGTGAATAGTGGAGAAGCAACCCGAATCATATGACAACCATGTTTAGATATAATTACATCTAAGTATAATTAAGATCATGTATTAAGACCTAGCCAAACCTTATTAAAATCCATATATTTAAAACCTTTATAATTTAATTCAACTCCCCTTTGTCCCAACCCAAGCGACCCGAGTCGGTGAGAAGGCAGAGAAGGCAGAGTGGAGAAAGTACAAAGGTAGGTATAAAAACTGCACTTATTTAACCTTACATCAATGATTATCCTGAGCTAGCTTCCTGTAACAAGGTGATACGTTACAATACATACTGATTTATACAATTCAAACAGAAAGATGATTTAAATTGAGGGTTAATACCATAAAGAGAGCATTATATAGGTGAAGGAAGAGATGAATAAAGTAATAAATCCTGTCGAATCTATATAGGAAGTTATATTATACATATAGGATTTTACTATTTTAATTTCTTTAATAAGGGTAAGGACATACGTGAGATGGTAATTCTGTCTATTTGTAATCTATTTTACAGATGTTAGCAGTAGTGTGACGTCCAATACTTATAATCCATTTCTTTATATCTTGTTTGAATTTGGTCATTGATTCAGTTTGTCTAATCGTAGCTGGTAGTGTATTGTGTAGTTTGCAAGCTATGTATTTAAAGTGTTTTTGACCAAAGGTGGTTTTAGAAAAGGGAGTTTGGAGAAGTTCTTTATTTTTGGCTCGGGTATTGAGTATCATTTGTGTTGGTTTGTATAGGATTTTGTTGATTTTATGTAAATAAACTAAGATCAAATATTAGTATGTTTAAAGATTGGTGCGTTCAAAATAATTTATTCTTAAATGTAGAAAAGTGCAAAACTTTGACTTTCTTCAGAAATAAAAATCCTGTTTTATTCGAATATTCCATCAATAACACAGCTTTAGAAAGAGTCACGGAAATGAGAGATCTTGGAATTATTTTGGATGAAAAACTAAGTTTCGCTAATCATATCCACCAAATTGTAAACAAAGGTATGAAAACACTAGGCTTCGTACTAAGAACAACCAAAAACTTTAATTCCATACAAGTCATTAAATTATTATATGTATCTCTAGTTAGAAGTCTAATGGAATATAACTCGGTAGTTTGGTCTCCATCTTACAAAATTCACATTAATAACATTGAGCGAATACAAAAAAAATTTCTGCGTTTTATAAATTTTAAATTAAATATCCCACTAGAAGACTTGAAATATAATTTATTATTAAATGTTTTAAAAATACACACACTAGAAGACAGACGTAAAATAAACGACTTAACATTTTTATTCAAAATACTTAACTCTAAATTTGACTGTTGCGAACTACTGCAACTCATAAACTTACGAATACCGACAGTAACTACACGACAAAATACACTATTCTACTGTAGCATTCATAAGCGGAACTACATTGCCCACTCTCCAATACAACGATTTCACACTATGGGAAATCAGTACTTAAGTGATATTGACATATTTGACATAAACTTGGCGAAATTTGTTGATCTTTTAAAAAACTTATTATTCCAAAACTATTCCTAAACCTATCTGTTTTTCTGAAAACCCTGTATTTTTGTATTTTTATGACTTGTGTGCTTTTTTATCAAATTTTATTTTTATTATTCTGTATATGTTAAATAATCTGTCATGAATCATTTGTACTACCAAAATGTAAAAGCCCATTGGGCGTTAAATAAATAAATAAATAAATAAAGATGGATTTTGCGTAGAGCTGTTTAATGTCCATAACGTTGAAAGTATTGAAGATCGTATCGGTGATGACTTGACTATGACTTTACAATGACCGTAAGCGAAAGAGAAAGATGCGTAAAACATACGTGTGGCAGAGAAGGGCGTCGACAGGGAGGTATGTCACTTTTCTGACCTTAAACTCGCCTATTGTGATGATTTCTGTATCAACGTCGGTGGTAAAGTTTGGCATGTACTATACTTAAAACATCTACCACTGTGGAACGTTATGCTATCTAGAAACCTAAGTACTTTAAATTATTCAAACAGTATTAATACACTTGCGTCTGCATACATACGGTATTCATAAACAGATACAAGCGGAAGTGCTGCCATCTATCATCAAACAGTATTAATTATCTAATCTATGTAGGTATGCGTAATATAATATGTTCCCGCGAGTTTTTCCTGGCAGCGCCACTTTCATCTGTGTCTCGCACACGAATAATTCCAACAACCTGATTTAAATAAAAAATTTGCTTAGGTCCGGTACTCTGGTTTCCCTCGAAAGAGTGACGGTAGTGCATAGTTGCATTACGCGGCTATATATTACATATGATGTCATTGCCCTTCCCGGTTACTTTGCCCCGGTGACTAGCTATCACTGGATGACGGGCTATTTCTGAAACCAGTTCTTATTGGATTTATAAAATGGTTACCAACACTAACTGTAACTGGAAAAAGGGCCCATTTTATTAGATGACAATACATTTTTAATTGTCGGTTTACGTGACCTCTGAAATAAAAAGCTGTATAGTTTCTTCACGTCTTTCGCCTAAATGCAATAACTGGTTACGGTTACAGCATTTATCTTCTAACTTAGCTTCTCCCACCTTTAAATACAGTAGTAGATTGTAGGATCACTTTGCATTCCTTACCACGAAAATGAATCTCACGTTTTTTTACCGAATGTTACCCGTTGAATAAGTTGTATAGAATCTTATGTTCAATATAATATTTATCATATTTATAGCCGGTATACAATACATGTAATGCTCGGTTTGTCAGTCCCTCAAAGATAAACCAAGTATCCATGTGATACAATATACAATGCTTTACTTGTTTAAATAACAATGCAATCTCATGAGATTATGGCATCTTAAATTGCGGTTTGTCGTGAGGTTAAACGTAGTGAGGAGGGGAAGAAGATGGTAAAGAGGAATGTGGAGAGGTGGCTATTCAGATCTGGTCACCAAACACGGCTAAAGCCATTTCAAGAAAAAAAAATATGAATGGTGGTCTTTTACCAGTGCGATAGTGTGAGTATTTTCCACTCTGGAAAGTACCGAAAATATAGTATCTATTATTTTAAATGATGAAGTTCTGAAAAAACACTTAATTTTTTTATTTTATTAAATTGTGAGATAACAATTCAAGCAAATTAAATTTACTTGTGCACGCCGGGATTTGAACCCACCACCTGCGGATTACTAGTCGAGAGCTCGACCCTCGAGCACAGAGGCCGTCAATAAATAAAAATATTGCGAATTTAAATAAATAAAAAATGAAGAACTTGTGTAAGTTTCAATATTTTCTGAGTAAATATTGATTTAGATTTTAGATGAAAACTGTCCCAACCAACAATATACTGAACTTTGAAATGGCACCGTATACTAGGCACAATTTAGTTATTTTAATGATCATTAGTTTATCCTAGGACCTCTAGGTAGGACTTACAGACCTACCCTTACATTTAATTTTTAAAATATATGAACTTTTATGCCAGTCGCTGAAATTCTTAATACGCCGCTACTGAAATATAACGCTGTACTATTTAAACATTATAGCAGTACATATTTTAAGAGGTCACTCCAAAACAAGTTTTAATTTTTGTTTATGTTTCTCCTTAACTGTTTTCATTAACTTGTTACTAATGCATATTCTTTTTCTTTTATTATCTTTACGTATGTAATCTTTATTTTTTCCGTTCTTTCTTATTGCACTTTCTTTCTACATTGTACAATGACTGTTTAGAATATTTAAAAAACATGTACAAAAAAATGAAACAACTCATAATTGAAAAATGAATTGTTGTCGAAAAACTTCAGATCGGATCCTGGACGAAATGATGTCATTAATATTAGGTACGAAATACGAATATTAACATCAACATAAAAACAGTACTACATAATTTCTAGTAGGTGTTCAATACAATCATATCGACGACATGCTTCATCACGAACAGATCTTGGTTAAGTATTCTGACTAGTATGCCTAGGTCATAGACATGCGAGTTTTTTTTTTACATTAACTCCACACAGGAGGCCCTGAGGATAATAATTTCCCTCGGGGCCTATGTCATCTGAGCTGCTATGTGGAGGGTCTTTTTGAGGAGAGGAAGGAATTAACAATGGTCTTGAAGAGACCCATGTTGTAGGAAGGAGGAACACAGATGCCGGCAAATCGTTCCACAGCCGAGCTGTTTGCGAGTCGAAGAAGCGACCCGTTCTCATGTGATAAATGTCAACCGTGTACATATATATGTTGGGCAAGCGTTTGGCGTGTTTCCCGACTATGCACTGGTTCACTTTGTGCACAACGGACCGCCCGTTTCTGCACAAAGTCGAGGGTATTTTTCAGGTATTTTGGGAGCTCCAGACCGGAGGTGGCTGCCAAATTCAACCCTGTACAGTACCTACACCCAGTTTTTGAGAGGCTAACTTTACTCTGGCTTCGATGGAGCCCCCATACCTGAGCTGGTCACTTAAAGTTACACCAAGCACATCAATGGAGGGCTTGTTCGGAAGATTTATTCCGTTGAAAGAGACAAGATTTTCGTTTCGATCACGATCCTTTTTAGACGTAATCAAACATGATTGGGTTTTTGAAACATTAAATTCAACGAGATTATTTTTACCCCAAGATAAAACACTCTCGAGTTTATTGACTTTAAGCCACAAATAAAAATGGATAAAGCTAGTGTCATATTTTGACTATCAGAAGTATAGCGTCTAGTACGTCCGACGGGAAGTGTGTAGTTATTTGGGATTTACAAGATAGGAAATCTGGTAAACCGCAGTTTGAGGTTCAATGAAGCGTTCGTATCGTGGGAATACTGAAATACGATTTGTTCTTTAATCGGAATTACAATTTATCTAACTTTTAATATTTTAACGGAAACGTCTTTCAACTAGGCTGGATATTTTGTAAAAATGGATACGCCAGTCTGTACCCGGGAAGCATACGGATGCAAGTCCAAAAAGGTAAATGTTCAGGAGAGCCAAAAAACATTTTTTTCTTTAACTACGTATCATCGCATTAATTCGTAGAATGCGTAACCACCAAATGTCAAATTTTACAGGAGGCACAAAAAACCTCGTAGTGAAAAAAAATGAAAGACGGGTCATTCTTTTTATTTTTCTTCCGAACATATAATATATTTCGAAATTTATTTCCAATCATTTAACACTTGTGGCTTTCTATTTCAAATCGGAGTTAGGAAGTTTACATAAAAACCAAGAATGGAGATACGTATTTTACAAAGATACTTACGTACTTTTCTGCGAACAGTTTTATGAACAACTAGCTGAAGACTTGGGAGATACCAATTTTACATTCATAAATTAAAACACAACAATATAGAACTGCGATATTAATTTTATGAATTACTCAGTAACATCCTAATTGACTTTTATATTTAGTCTCAGTATGTAAGAATAACAGGATAAATATAATAGTATTTAGTACACAAAGCATAACACCACAATACTAATACTAAAAATAATTTTGTAGTTAAATAATAAAACCTGAAATGGTAAATAAAATAAAGTATGTGGAGTTAATGAGTTTCGAAATATTCGCGAGTAAAAAAGGCAGCATTGTGTTACGCAGTTTCCTAATTTGTGTTTATCTAAAAAGTTTTTTTTTTTTAAATTTACGAGCATTACTAGTCGATGCCGGACCAATTTTAACACCAGATGGCATTAAAAACGTATTTTCGAAAAATTTGGAGTTACGCAGTCTACGAATATGTGTGTATGGTCTTATAACTTCTTATAACTTCTAATAACTTCTATAATATGCGACGATATGGTCTTATAACTTCTTCGGATATCCATGCTGATAGATAACAAAAAAAATAATTATTAAATCAATTAGTTTTGTTTTAAAAACGAGCAAATAAAACGAAATATTTTATATGTAAAGCTTAAAAATATTGCCTAAAAAATGTTTAAAAAAAACACGGACTTGAGTATTTCTGCTTCAAAATGAAATAGAATATTTTGTTATGACATTACGGAATATTTTATTATGAAAGGATCAATGTTTGAAAATTGTTTACTTCCATAGAAAGCGCAGTGATGTTAGAGGCAGACGGATGCAAATGGATTCGAGTCATAATACTTAAAATGCAACTTAAAAACTCAAAATCATAAAGATGCAAGTCCATGTACATCTTTCAGCCTCTAAGATAGTTGTTGCATCAAAGGTAGTTGCATCCGTATACATTTTTAAAAATTCTATTTTTCTTCATGGTAGGGACTTGTATCTTTCTGCCACTGATGAAAATGATAATTTTCTTCAAGTGTGCATCAAAAACTCATTTCTTCAAATGTAGGACTTGCATCCGTATGCTTCTCGGGTACAGAAATCATCTTCGTGGTCGAGTGGTAAAAAAGGCTCTCGACTAGCAATCCAAAGGTCGCCGTTTCAAATCCCGGAGTGCGCAAATAAATTTTATTTTAATAATTTGTATTATTTCACAATTTATTCACTTAAAATAATGAGTACTTCATTTGCGGCACGTTCCAGAGTGGAAGATACTCTCAATATCGCCTTGGTATAAGACCACCATTCAGGATTGAAACGTTGCTCGAATGGCTTTACCCGTGTTTAGTGACCAGATCTGAATGGCCAGGTACTTATACACCATTCTCTTTCCCATCTCCTTCGCTCCCCACTACCTCCAGCCAAAGTTTAAAAATAATTTAAAAAATCTTATATTTAATCCGAAATTTTATTAAAATATTTCGTGCTTGCACGCCACACAACCGACCCGACCGCTGCAAGTGAAATACTTCCGAGACACGTATGGAAAGAAGTACGGGTAACAGGTGTATCACTGCGGTTGACGGGACCATAGCGTTCGCAAGACAATGTAAGCTCGATGGTCCGCTTCACCCCATCTGGTACCCATCACCACAATCGCCGGTATCGAAGAAAAAAATACTGTTGCTGTTTAAAGTGTACAAAAATTGGTTTCAATATAAAACTGAGCATACCTGAAGATGAGGAAATTGTGAAAATTATGAAGACAGCCTAAGTACAACACAATCACAATCCGCCTTGGAACAGTAATCCCTAGCGAGGAGGACTGTGAATATAAACACCTTCTATTAAACTAGATTTATAGATAAACGTAGATACGTAAGATTCATTTTTAAATCAAATATTAAACGTATTGACTCTTTTCCACAAAAAATTATAAATTAATTTCGAAAGACTCTTTTTTTATCTAGTAAAGCTATTTTTTTTAAATTTGAGAAAATATGTTTATTTTCAGTACAATAAGGTTTTACCGTAGGTCGTTGGTAGATTTGTTAAATTTTCAAACAAAATTTTATATTATACAACATACATTTCAAATCATAATCATGCAGTAAAATAAATCAATAAATTATTTTGGAAAGCTACTTTTCAGAATTTTTATTTTAGTTCAAATAAAATCATTAAAAAATATCCGTGCCCTTGTTTTGTGACGAAAATACTTCAGTTTGTCTATTTATTTACGGTCTTACAAACTTACATATTTATAAAAAATTACATTCTTATTTTGCTTAGACATTATTGAAAAATTATAAATACTTATAATCAAAAAATAATTACGAAAATTACATAATTTTAATAGTTTTATCATCACGAATTTGAGCATTTTTGAATGTAGATATTTATCAAAGCAAATTTTGATGAAATAAATTCGATATTGAGTTATTATGTTAAAATGCTGGTATGGAGAATAATTAATCTTTCTCATCGGAACCGCCCTGTACAGTTGCAAGGGTATGATCGCAAGATCATCCTTTGACGAAATTTAAATTCTCGGCCGCTGGTTAATGGCTCTTAATCATGTAACACGTGATAAACGAGCCTTGATTTCTATGAAAAAATAAAAGATTTGAAAAATTAGACCTATCAAAATAAAAATAAAAATGTAGGTACGGTGAAAAATGTAGGTTGGTTTTTCCCTTCGTGATTAAATAAGGTTTTAAATTTAAAAAAAAAACAGTGTTTCAGCAGATTATAAAAAACTTTTAGGCGATTGCCTAACTATTTAGTAGGTAAACTTACCGAAGTTGTTTTCTGCATTCTTGCTTATGCCATTCCCAATTTCTGAAACCAAAGAAAAGAAACGATTTTTTAGTAAGTAGGTACCTTTGTCAAAAATATCTACCATTTCTTCATATTTGCTTAGTTTGCTCCCACATCTCTACATCTCTACATTTCATAAATTAAAGTCCTCCGCGTCGTCTGTCCGTCTGTCAGTCTGTTCGCGATAAACTCAAAAACTACTGAACGGATTTTCATGCGGTTTTCACCAATAGATAGAGCGATTCATGGGGAAGGTTTAGGTATATAATTTGTTAAGGTTATGTGTAAATTGGTTGAAAAATAACGATAATTGTTAGTATCGTCGGAAAAAGTCAAGCCGCCTGATAGCTTTCATCGAAAACACTGCTTAATCCCTTTGAGATATAACAAAACAATGCATGGTGGGATATTCCTCTTTCATAGATCTACAAAAAATTCCGCGAGAGCATATATCTAACTTTCACAGATAGGTTACGATCTTCCCTTCTCTACATCTCTATATATTATAAATTAAAGTCCTCCGCGTCGTCTGTCTGTCTACCTGTTCGCAATATCTATCTTTTACGGAGACCTATCCATACCCATTCTGTCAAAAAAATGGTAACGTACAATGCGGTAATTGGAAAGTTATTTAGAATGATACAGTATTAATCCTTATCAATTTAAATACGTTAGTTACCTCAAGCATTTTATGCACATTATTATAATCTTTCGCACCATCTCTACGTATTATCAATTAAAGTCCTCCACGGCGTCTGTCTGTCTGTCTCTTCGCGAAGAACTCAAAGATGGTGGTGGTTATAAAGGTTGGATAGATAGATAGATAGCGTCGTGTTTAATTAACCAGAGCATCGCGTGGCCGGGTCAGAGAGTCTTAAATATGGCAATACTTTGTAAATGCGAAACCACAACCGATGAATCTATATTCTGAATAATATGGTCGATGAATGTACGAATATCACTTTGTAACGTGAGATTACGAGTTCGATTTCCATCTCAGCGCAAAACTTAATATTCACAAATTCGATAAACCTCAATATAAAATTTATAGGCTATAAATGTTAGATGATAATTTCGATTCCGTAACTTGACTCATTAGAAAACGCGAATTTATCGGGAAAAGTCTCCAAGGAATCAAATTTTGTTTTGCTAATTAGCATTTTAAATAATAACATATATTTATATCTCACCTCGTAATCCTGTATCACTGGTCATCTCAAGAGATTTTATAGTCAGTTGTTATCGTTTAGTTAATTTACAACTTATCATATTACACTTATGGACATGTACACATGTTGCCATATCCATAGCATTAAAACATGTCTTTAATTGACTGTCTACCACAACTCCACAACTGGCAACTAGATGTCACAATATTTTTGATTATGATATTATCTCGATGACAGAATCTACAGCCGAAATAAATTAAATTATTATACGAGTGTGTTGGCAATTTGCGTGTTCTTAATACTCAATACAAGAAAATTATTATACTTTTAATTAAAATTAGCAGTATTCTTAACAGGAACGCACATCTAGGGTATTAATAAGCAAAGGTTATGCAAAATGAGTCATTATTTGTTATTTTAATTAGCCACCATTTCGTTAAATTTTTTACCAAACAAAACAGAAACCTTTTAAATTGAACTTGATAGAATCAATTAGACATTTAACACATTATACAGGATATTGCAGGAAGTATTTAATTCACTTTAACCAGTGATTCCTGACATTATTTGCAGTAAAAAATGTATATGAAATTTTGATCTCGGGTGACTTTGTGAAGGTTTTTTTTTCATTTTTTTTAAACAAAAAAACTTTCTTCAACATGTCGTCACTGGCCATTCAACCGAGTAACCAAACAACATCTCATCCCGATCCTAACTCCAATACGAACTGATTTTTTTAACGTTTTAAGTACTAAAAAAAATATAATCGAAGATCAAATTTTCATTGACATTTTTCACTCTAAATAATGTCGGGAATCACTGGGTAAGTCAAGTACGTGCACGTAGATACCTTTATATATACGTACTTCAAAAACACTTTTTTTTAAATATGCAAACTTTTTAAAGGGCAAATAAAAACTTTTTATGATAAAAACGTACTGAAATATATTAGAATTAATTTTTTAAGATTATGGATTGTATCACGTGAACATTGTAATGATGATTCACCACTAAACAACGCATAACACAATTATGTGCAAAAACAATTGTTCATCACTTATTAAGTTTTCACAAACACAGAATATAAACAAAGATACATAAAATAGAACTATTTTTTAATTCTTAATATTTCAACGTTCCTAATGAGTGTTTATTATTTATTTAAATAATTTTTTAAATTTCACATCACACTTTTTTTATAAAATTGAAAGCAATGAAGGTGCAAAGGGTTTCACGTTGGGTATAATTTCAGTATTAAAGGTTTTACACTAGTTAGAGTAACGTACAACGACTTGTATTCTGACAAAAGAAACAGCTTTGGTGAAGAGAAGAAGAAGTATGAGGACAGGGGTAACAGGGTTGTAATTAGAAAGATGAAAATAATTTTTCAAATTTTACCCACTAAAGTAGAAGGAACATATTTAGTGATTTTAAAGCTGCTTCTTTTTATCTTCCTTTCTTTGTACGTATCTTCGTCGTGAACTGGTTAGGTATGTAGAATAAATGGAAGTTGCGTAAAATTTAAATACGCTTATTAGTAAGGTTCTATAAGTATGGCTAGTCATCATAAAATATACTCGTGCATATAAAAAATCTTAATGATTATTTTAACATGAACGCTTGCTTTATATTGTATATTATTTGCGCACATGAAAATAGGGATTTTAGTTAAAATTTAAAACTTGAATTTCACAGTCATTTGAAAGTTTATCTGGTGTATAAATATCTAAAACCTTCTATTTCTGCGTTGAATTTTGTTGAATGGTAACACTTTACAATGACTCATTGCCTTGCATTTTAAGTTGTTGTCTAATAAGTCATAAATTAAGTTAAATTTTGCATATTTATTTGGTTTTGTTGTTTTTTTTCTTTGCGTAGAAGAAATGGAATCAAAATTGGAACACATCTACTTGTAAATATTTATTCATATAATTAGTTGCCTAATAGCAAAATATCTTTAACCGAATGGTGAGGTTTGACATCAAATTTGCTCAGCTTTGTCTGGAATTTCATCATCGAAGTTGCAATTCAGCTCCCAACGTTATTTTCATATTGATCTATAGAACCTCCGTAGTCCAGTGGCTAAGACTCTTGACTCACATTCCGGAGGTCGCGGGTTCGAACCCGGCATGCGCAAATAAATTTTATTTGATTAATTTGTGTTATTTCACAATTAATTCATTTAAAATAATATATAGTATATTTGCGGCATGTTCCAGAGTGGAAGATACTATTAGTATCGCCCTGGTGTAAGACCACCATTAAGGTGGTCCAAAAATTTTTTTTTATTATTTTTCATTTGGCCACCCTGTGAATTTGTTACACGTATTCATAGAAATAACATAGTAAAATTTCAGCGAGATAGCTCAAGTAGATAGGGGTGCTCAATCGAGTGTTATTTTTGAATTTTTTGTGTAAAATGCTTAATTTTTTCTTTTTGCTACAGGCCAGTTTCGTGTGTTATACTTTAAATAAATATTAAAATAAACGGCTGAAGAGTTTTATAGACAAATTTGAACAATATTAGATAATTATTTAGTAGACTGTGAAGTGAATCAGTGTAGTAAAATGTGTTCATCTACTCGAAAAAAATACGAAATTTTTCTACTTGGGGTTCGAGATATTGACCCATTGATGAGGCTTAACCAACATCCTACTCTTCGGCAAGTTTTACTCCGTTATTGCTACATATTAAATGATTCCAAAAATATGAAAGATTCCGCGCATGTACTTATTCAAGAACTTATAAAAGTATGGAGAAAATCTAGCATTCCGACCAGACAACAAAATCACTGCATTGAAAAACTGATTAAGTTTCTTAAGAACTGAGGATAGAAAATAGAGGAAGAAATTCTGAAGCACAAAAAAAAGGATAGTATTTGTTAAAAGAACTAGACAAACTTTTTGATATTGCTTATGCAAGCGCTTTGAAATTGATAAAAATTGCGGAAGACAGAGCGTTTCTCATCGATCAAAGATGAGAACGTAAGATGATTATGACCTCAATCGACAAGAAACTAGAAAAGGTCAAAGAAAGTTCTCTAAAACAGAAACAAAGATCTGAAGAATTGAAAGAAATGGCTGCTAAAAGTAATGCTTCATCTTCGGTGGTGTCGAGTCAAGAGTTAGATCTTGAGTGCAGCTTCAGTTGCACTTCTAGTAATGCTAGAATATTAGAGGATAAGTCCAAAGATGAGTTTGTAGTGCATTGCGTTGTCTACAAGTGACATATTTACACAATACATTACCAGTGCGCTTGATCGTATTAAGATTTAAACTAAACAAGAGAGAAGAAAAACAAATTGTTCGATTTGTTAGTTATCATCAACACCAAAGTTTGAATCGAAGCGTCTTTGGCAGCAGATGCACCAGTGAATGACTTAATACTTTGGAAGAGCTTAAAATTGTACTAAGCCATTGATTCCGAAATCAGTATAGCAGCTAGGAGTTTCTTAGAGCGTCACTTATGGTATTTGTCAGATGAACTAGTTGCATTTACCTTATTTTCTGAGAAGCTGTCTGATGCTGAGAAACACGCCATTGTTCAAAAATAAATTCTGATGGCGGTAATCGCTCAGTATGAAGTGATTCTGCTAAGCTTGCCTCAGAAGTTACATTAGAAGCTTTTGCAACACAAAGAACGTTGAAAACGATCTTAGTTCTTGATATCAAGGATTCTTTCTTGCAATTTACCTCCTGAGACTTGGAATAACAATATTGATTACCTGAGGCAAAAGCTGAGTCAAAAATTTGCGTGTTGTTAATGATACAGCGGAGAGAGGTGTTAAACTATTTGAAGATTACAACACGATACTCACTAAGAATGAGGAAGAAAAGCAATTTTTACTTCACATCGTTGAACAAAACAGAAAAATCGTTTCTACTGAAACATTCAAAAAGGAGTTAACAAACATGGTTTTGAAAGATTGCAACTAATATTATGTTAATTATTGCTTTGTTACCAAATTTTTTTCAAATTTAAATACGTTTTATACTTATTTGACTAAAATACTTGTAATATTAATAAACTTTAAATTACGTGTTTTACTTAAAATCCAGAACTTTTGTCAGAAACTTCTAATTCGATGAGCACCCCCTTTTATATAAGATAGGGGGCTGAAATTTTTTACACATAATAGGAATGGTAGGTGTAACAAATAAAATGGGTGGCTACGTCTATATTTGAAAAAAAAAATACTGTATAATAGGCCTGGACCACCTTAACCACCATTCAGAATTGAAACGTTGCTTGAAAATGGCTTTAGCCGTGTTTAGTGACCAGATCTGAATAGCCAGGTACTTCCCAACCTTTCTCTTCCCCACCTCCTTCCCCTCCCCACTACCTTCAGCCTCACAACATACCCCAATTGGGGATGCCATAGTCTCACTGGCTCCAGACGGGAGCAGTTGAGATTCTTGTGCGGTATTCACTGTAAAAAAAACAAAAAAAAAATAGAACGATTAATTTCGAATCACAAAACGCCATATTGTTTGTTACAGTTTTCAATAGAAAATGAAAATAGTTTTAACTCAGGCCAATCAAATTTTTTATTTATTTATTTAACGCCCAGTTAACAATTATTGCACGACAGATGATTTTTAAACAGAAGAAATAATAAAAATAAAATTAGATACAAAATGCACACAAAGTCATAAAAATACAAAAATACAGCAATTTGATAGGTTTTTACTAAAATAAAGGGGTGAAATGCAGATCCGGGCACAGTTTGGAAATTTAATAAAAAGGCACTTTCTAGATGAGAAAAGTGTGGAGAAGATGAATAAAACATAAATTAAGGCGCGCTCGGCAAAATTGAGGGAGATACAACCGTTCAAAGTATTTAAAAATTCACTTCGCGAACTGATATTGACAGTTCGTTGTTCGTTCGCCATGTTTTCACTGCGTAGGTATGTTGGATCCCAGACCTAATACAGAATTAATAGTACGCCAGAATCACAAACCATGTTACACAAACCTAGCGTAGCCGCTAAACCACTTGAAAACTGGGATGTTTTTCTTGCCGTGACGCGAGCAGGCGTTAATAAAGGGGCACTTTTTTGTATCACAAACCATGTTTAGCGTATTAGGTTATAAAAAAAATGGTGGACGGACGCCGGCGGACTGTCAATATCAGTTTGTAAAGTGAAATTTTAAATACTTTGAACGGTTGTATCTCCCTCAATTTTGCCGAGCGCGCCTTAATTTTTGTTTTATTCAGCTTTTCCACACTTTTCTCATCTAGAAAGTGCCTTTTTATTCAATTTCCAAACTGTGCCCAGATCTGCATTCCTCCCAAATAAAGATATGTTTAGGAATAGTTTTGGAATAAATTTTTTACAAGATCCACAAAATTCGCCAAGTTCGTGTTAAGTATGTCAACATTACCTAAGTACTGATTTCCCATAGTGTGAAATCGGAGAGTGTGCAATGTAGTTCCGCTTATGAATGCTGCAGTAAAATAGTGTATTTTGTCGTGTAGTTACTGTCGGTATTCGTAATTCGTAATATAATAAAATGCACACGAAAGAAATGTTTTTATTTTTTAATCAAAATTGTAAAAATAAAAGAAAAACTTATTTTGTCTGCCTCTGTCCGCCCCTGCACCTTCAAGAGGTCAGGGCCGTCGGCCGCGACATTCGACCTCTGACCTCTAACTCTCCTACTGAGTCGATACATTCATCTCCCTCCCACGCATCACGTCACGTACCGTCTTACCGCGAGAAGGAGCGAGACAACAATAACGCACACTGTCTAGTCTAGACGCCCAGACGAGACAGCGATACAGTCAAAGTATTCAAAAAATGAACTCCAGGGAATAAATTAATAATTATTTATTGATTTAATATCATATTTGCATTTCATACAATTTGGGTCATTGGGCAAAGTGAGCTTATTAGAGTCAACGTTGAGCAGTTAGTTATTCGTCATTTAAATAAGGCATTTATAGAATTCCATCAAAAAATCACAAATGAGGAAAGATATTGCTGTTTTTGCTGACTTACTATCACGCCGTTTCAATTAGAGTTAAGCCTTTCCCTTAGAGCGCCACGCAACCTCTGTCTTTGCGCACTCTCCTTGATTCACTCACATCCATACATCCTATTCTAACATTTACTTGACATGACCTGATAAAAGCTTTGTAATAACTAGTTTCCGACCGAAACAGGACTTTCCACCGAAACCGAAACCGAATCTTTTGTATCTGTCGCAGTTTCGGCCGAAATCGAAACCGAAACCGAAACCGAAACTTATTTAGACATGTTAAAAATCGATTGTTTACTGTTATTTAACTTATTTTTTACACTTATTCAGCCTCCCCCCTCCCAGGTTGCCCTCCCCCCTCCCTAGTTCCCCTCCCTAGTTCCCCCCCCTCCCGCGAACCCCCTACCGGAGTTCCCTTTTTGTGAAGGAATTTTCACAAATTTTCACCAATTCTCCAAAGAAATGTCAATGTCAATTCTTTTTTTCAAAGATCATGTCAACTCTGGCGAAATAAAAAAGATAGTATTCAACACAAATGGGAATGAGAAAGACATGGCGCGACAAAGTGAATCATATAATTGAGTCGGGCCATGTAAAGAGTCAGAATAAGAGAAGAGCATATATAAGACGATGTATGAATGTGAATGAGGCAAGGAGTGTGTGCCAAGACCGAGTTGTTTGTCGGTCCGTCCTCCTAACAAAAACCGGAACGTAACAAACAAATTTGTCAAACGGTCGAGTTAAAACAGGACTTCGCTAAGCTTAGTCAATAAAGTAAACAAAAAAGTAAAGTAAAAAAACATTAACGAATATAAATTAGAAATTCGAAGGTAAAAATCGATATCAAAATATTTTTATGCGATGGTAGCAAAACTGGTGACCGGACAATTCAACAATGTGCAACATCATCACTCCTTTGAAAAGTCATTAAAAGTGATGAAAAAAAGCTTTGTTAAAACTCGCGTTGGGTTATTGATAGGCGATTTTATTATTATTATTTTTTCATCCCTTTTGATGATTTTTAAAGTGGTGTTGAAATGCCACTTTGTTAAGATGTCATGAAACCAGCAAAACTAGATGTACCTAGGTACGATTTTTTGTCAATTTACAACTTGAATCTAAGATCTAATGGTAGATTTCGAAAATAAATTTAGTTGTTAGTGTCGAAGGATGAAAATTGAGATCTTTCCTACCTTAGATCTGTGATATTTTAATATCGTAGTTAGTAACAAGGAAAAAATGTGGTATAAAGTGAGAATATTAATGCTAACCTCAAGCCATCCATTAGTTCCTTTGTAGTGGTATAAAATATCTGTACTTTGTAACTTTATACCTGCATAAGTATGTGAAATAAATAATTTTGATTAGTTAGAAATCCCAGCTAACCCGCGGCCCCTGACCTCCTCCTCAGGAGGTCAAACTTATTCTTTTTTATTTATCTTGTTTTACCGTCTGATATAACTCTGAGAAATAGTAGAAAGTTCCGAAATCTGTTATTTTTACGTAATATGGTTCATAACTGTTACCTAATCCTTTTGATATTAACCAACCAAATAACTGATAAGTGGTAAACTAAGGTTGGATGACACCATCCGGATTCGACACCCAAAGGCGCCCAAAGCTTCATCTTTATATGATATTCGCATAAAATTCCAAACTGCCCGAAAACAATAGGACTATGTCATTCCTATGTCGTGATGTGTATTTAAGAAAATGGGTGGGGAGGGAAATGGGGAAGGAAAAGTCGGAATTTAGTTACTGTTCATATCTACTTAACTCCTAGTGTGCCAAGAAATTTACCGTGGATTTGGTAGTAGCTCTCCGCACCTCGATTTTATGGTACTGTGAACTTTAAAAATGCTCCCAGTTAAACTCACAATTTTTTTTGTTTTTCTCTTACCAATGTGTCATTATATTATTCGAGCAGGTCATTTCGTCATTTCAATTTCACAAAAAAAAAATACAATTAAATTTATCTGTGAAAAATTGGAATTGTGAAGTGTGAATTTCGGTTTTCGAAAGTAATAGTACCTACTGAATTTATTTGTAGGAAAGCCTCATATAACTTAATTTTTATTGCATAGAACGCTTGTTAAGCTGGAAAATTTATAAAACTCAAGAATATTTTCGTTCGTTTCCAATATATATGAATTATATAGGTATATAAACTTATAATAAAAAGGAAATATTTTATGACATAGTGGCTCCCTTATCAGGCACAAGAAATCTTTTTCTGATAAGGTAGGTATATATGACCAATGATGACCTTAAATATAATATTTTATAAAATATATGTGTATAAATGTAACTCGTATTATTTATATTTCAATAAATTAATAAAATTTGTATAAACATTTTTTTTTTAAACATTAGAGAGAATAAAATATTTCTCAGAATATAAGTAGCTATTCTGGTGAAACTTCGTAGGATAGACGTATTATATATTTATAAATACATAAACATTATCTGGTATTACGGTTCACAGCACAGAAATATGATGGGGTATTTCCGAAAACGAGGGATTCTGTTAAATGTACGGAATATTTAAAGATCATTTTTCTGATTTTAATAATCCCATTAAATATGTTTGATTTTTATGTTTTCATTCAAAATTATTGATTTAAAAAATGAAACTGACTAAATCAAAACGGACCGTGGTTGGCAAATGGGTTTGTGTCGTCACAAGTGTCGCTCAGCTGAACCAGCATAAATAAACACTGCCAGTGAGCGTCCTCACTCACGACGTCACACGATAGCCACGCCCAAAATATCGTTTTAGCGGTAATTCAAAAATGGGAAACTTAAACTCGCTGTAGAAAATTTATTCGTCAACATAAAAATAAAATAAAAATGCTGTAATCATCGTAATTTTTTGCTTAATTTTTTTAAGCAATAAAAAAGTGGAAATACCCCATTGGGTAAAAAACAAGTAAGTTATTACAAAAATAGCGTCAGCCGGCGTACGGTGGACGATTTAGCATTTTACCCCTCGCGTTCGAATGTTTAATAACGCAGCTATGGATTTCAAGCAAAATCAAATTGTACAGGGTGTCCGGAAGTAGAGTGCATTAACTTTAATGTAATGTAAAGTGCATTATTCGGGAGGTGATGCTACACGATTTTATAAGTAAAAAAGATAAATAACTTTTTCGAAAGTCGAACTTTTAGAGGTAGTTTTGTGTTAAAAAAACAAAATTAACCCGGCGTGTACGGCCAGCTTTATTATTTTCCGCTGTTATGATACGGGTCAATCACAACCATGTAAGATCGTACCTCACACTAAGTATTTTTAGTAGGTACTAGGTTTTGTGTGGGAAAAAAAAGTTGGAATTTCTGAAAAAGTTTTTAATCTTTTTTACTCCTACCATCATGCAGAATCACCTTCCGAAGTTAATGCACTTTACCCCCGGACACCCTGCATAAAAGTATGTTGCAATAACGTAATATAAAATGAACCCAGTTCTTAATTCATAATTTATTGTCACTCAAAAAGTATTTCAGGTTGAAAACATGTAGCTGTTGTCTTCGAATCTAAAGTGAATATAAGAACAAATATATATAAAAAAAACGTAGGTACTGTTTATTTCTAACAAAACATTTTTTAATGCTGGCGAGAAATCCGCGTAGATATAACTCAGGACGTTTTGTTTGTTCCTTAGTCTTATATTCCCTCGCTCTCAGCTGGTGGATGCGGTGAATCTGCCCGCTAACCTGGGGTACAAAGTTCAAAGTTTTTTTCTCAGAGAATCATTATAAGCAGATGGAATTCTCGACTCTAATAACTGTTTTACATAATTTATCCAAGGGATACCAACAAAATACTCATTGAATTCTATATTTTATTATTTTTATTTTTACTGTCTGTTAAACCTGCTAAACTACTTTTATAGTTTGTCAGCAGGTACATAGAGACAACATTTTATGTAATTTTTTTTTAAATTAGATCCACACAGGAGCCCATGAGGAAAATAATTCCTCCCAGGGCCTATGTCATCTTTGGGGATGCCGTATGGAGGGTATTTTTAGGAAAAGAAGGAGAGGAAGTTCTGGGAAGGAAAAGGGTGTGACGGGTGGGTGGGAATCTGGGGTCAGTGAGTCCAGGAGTGACAGACGCATGAATCCATCCCTCCCAACGCGGTGCAAGGTGATGTTCCAAGAGAGTACAGCTGGAGAAGTCAAAGGAACTCCCTCAACCTTTCCCTCCCGATCCGGCCTGCCATGCAGCTTGTGGGTAGACGCATCTGCAGTCAAGACCCGGACAAACCTCAACCCATGAACCTAAGTCATCAAATATAGTGAACCACTTGGGGTGACCTAACCGGGGTGGCGTAACCATAACTGCCTCCGAAATTGTAATGAAAATATGGTTAAATTAACAGAAAACAGAATAGTATTTATTTTTTACATGAGCTCCACACAGGAGGCCCTGAGGAAAATAATTTCCCTCAGGGCCTATGTCATCTTTGGGGATGCTGTGTGGAGGGTTTTTTTAAGGAAAGGAATGAGAGGAGAGTTCTCTGAAGGAAAAGGGTTTAAGGGATGGGTAGGAATTTGGGGTTCAGTGTGTCCTGGTCATAAGCCTCCAAGACCTAGACAAACCTTACCCCATGAACCCGGGCACCCCTGCTAAATCACCAAACGTAGCGAACCCCTTGGGGTGACCTATGGCAGAAGTGTCGGTTATCCAATAAAGGTTCCTACTCCCGCGGTACCTACTCCCGCCTCCCAAATTGAAATAAAATTGAAATTTGAACATTTCTTTGTCCAGAGAGGGTGGGTTCAAAACGTAAATATATGCTAATGCAGGGGTTCCCAAAGTGTGCGCCGTAGAATGTAAAGAGGGGCGCCGTGAGTCGATCCTCCATCATTATCCGAAACCACAAATATTCGCGGGTACCTATTCTCACAAGACCTGATGGCCCTTCTAACCGAATGGTTTTCGAAGATGTTCGTTTTTGCGGATGATGATGTCGAAAAATTTGCGTGGATCCATGATCCTTCCCACGCACAAGCTCCACCAGGATTTACAACACAAGAGCAAGAGAGTCTCATTGAACTCTCTTGCGACAACAGCCTCAAAACTAGATTCACCAGTTCCGATTTGGTGGAGTTTTGGTTATCGATTCAAAATGAATATCCAAATTTAACTTCGAAAGCTTTAAAAAATTTAATTCCGTTTGCCACATCATATTTATATGAAGCTGGACTTTCAGCTGAAGCTGTAATCAAGAACAAATATCGCTCAAAGATCAATGTGGAGCAAGAAATGAGAGTAGCTGTCTCAAGTCTCGTTCCTTGCTTTGAAAAACTGTGCGGAAATTATCAAGCTCACCCGTCACATTGATTTGACTGAGGTTACTCAGTTACTAACTATGGTATTATATTTTTTCTTGAGTCTTTTTTGTTCTCTGTTCCAATTCTGAATTCTTATAAATATAATTAAACTCAATTTCATATTCTCGATGTTTTAATTTTTGTGCCTATCTACCCAACTACCATTATTGTAGGTGCCTATTTCTTTCGACAATAATATATATAGTCACTATATCTATTCCAAATAGCTTACTAAAGTAGGGCGCCGTGACAAAATACTTAACTTGTAAGTGCGCCGCTGGCTGAAAAAGATTGGGAACCCTTGTGCTAATGTATTAAAAATATGTGGAATTTTTTAGTAAAAAAAATATTTTAGTTTAAAAATCAATTATTTGGATCATTTATTCCTTACACTCTGAAACAAGTCTCAAATACTCTATCCTTTAATTTGTACATGCATTTAATTTCATTTGACTTGCAATTTAATTTATACCTGATGTTTTTACCCGCAGCACGTAACTTTCAATCACAAAATTATTTCACACCATAAAGGCGAAATAATAATTAAAATTTCATTTGCAGCGATAAGGCAAAGTGTACTTTGTATAATATCGGTCATTATTGATTCCGGTGACCCCAGAGTCAGACACGGGACCCCTGACCCGGCCGGGGTCATACGGGTCGGGTCGCACAGGGTCAGCACCAATACTACTCCGCCTAATACGTACACGCTCACACCGCGGTGTTGGTATTTTTATTACAACGCTCGGTGCTTAGTACAGGCGATCGAATTTGAAGCAGTAGTAGTCGAATTACTTTTTTGAAAATAATTGAATTACTAGAAATTCTGAACTTACTAGAAAATATGTACGTAATGAGGAAAATAATTAATAAACATTTAATAGATTCAGTTGAGTGGACGTTTGAGTCAGTTCCCCAACCAGACGTCAAGGGTTCAATTCCTCTGCTGGATAAGTCCTACATCTTTGCACCAAAAAGATCTTCTGCATAATGAATAAGGTGAAATGAGTATTTTGAGTATTATGTATAAGGTTATTTATTACTTAGCCTTGCCCGGGAAAGATTTTCTTTAATATTAGGTCCTTACATATTATGAAATTGGCGTTTTGTATGGGAGGAACATAAAGTCGATTTTTTTAAAATATAATATATTTATTTAATCAATATATGTACCATTGCTATCTATGCACTTTTGCCATCTCATATGTAGTTCATCGATCCCTTTACTAAAAAAAACCATTCGGACGGGAATCAATAAAATCTTTGAAGGCGGTTTGGACTGTCCCATCGGAGTTGAATTTTTTTCCCTTGCGAGAAGTTATCCAAATTTCTAAAAAAATTGTAATCTGTTGGGGCAAGGTCCGGAGAGTATGGTGGATGTCTTAGACATTCCAATTGAAGCTCCTCTAATTTGGTAGCCGTCTGTTGTGCAGTGTGTGGTCTAGCGTTCTAACGCGCGTTTGTTGATTTGCTTCACTCAATTCACCCACCTTTCAAGCTTTTTCACCTTCCTAATTTGCTTCAAGTGGATTAAAACAGTTTTATCTACCACTAACTCTTACTAACACGGACGTGGTTTGCGATGGATCCGCTTCCACAATAGCCTTCAATTCTTCATTATCAACTTTGGTCTCCCGCCGTCCACGGGGCTTGTTCTGCAGGTAGAAATTTCCAGAACGAAAACGTTGGAACCAAAAACGCACTGTGTTTTCTTTTGCACCACGGTGGAACTCGTACTCGAAAATAACGCGATATTTCAAGTTTTCCATTTCGTAAACTAAGTGACGCAAAGAAAAAAAAATAAATAAGGAAAAAACAAATAAATTATACTTTTCGAAACACAAATACATGAGTAAATAGTTGTATAAATTTGAATTTGGAATTCCTTGCCAAAGAGAAGATATTTGAGATCAAAGTTGCCAGTACGGCAAAACGCCAATTTCATATGTAAGGACCTAATATTTAAAGAAAAAAATCCGAGTGTGCAATTCACAGGCAGTAGAATTGGAACCTTCAGAAAATTAAAGTAGACAAGAGTGAGGAGACTACGAAGCACCGCACAAAGAGAAGACCTATTATACTATCTCATTCTCTCGCCGATTAAATCCTATAGGTGTATATGTTTGTCAATTTTTAGTGTCGCTATTTTTCGTTTCATTGAGTTTCAAATCATAACGGTGCTAAAGAAGTTTTCTCTTCAATAAAAATAAAATAAAAGCACAAGAAAATTTCTTAATAATTGTTGCTTAACGAGCTCTATAATATTTGTTATTTTTGGGACTACGGTAGTATCAAGTATTATGATTTATCTATAAATTTGAGATTAAATATTATACCTAATAATGGGTTCTCACCCCAAAGGGAAAAATAAAAAGGAAGTTAATTTTTTAATAGAAAAAATGGTTTTTTTTATTAAAACGTCCTACGTGGTCGAAGGGTAAGGGTTTCGACTAGCAATCCGAGGGTCGCGGGTTAAAATCCCGGCGTCGTGCAAAATTAAATTAAATAGATTTGTGTCATTTAACAATTTAAAATAATGTTAAATATATTTACGGCATGTTAAATTTATTAGAGATATGTTTATGAGATTTGTTCAAATCTCGGCGAGGGCAGATAAAATTTATTTTGCATAAATTTTGTTATTTCACAATTATTTATTCATTTAATAATTCGCGTTAGAAATTTTCCGGGTGGAAAATACTTTCAGTATTGCCCTAGTGGAAAATCACCATTCAGAATCGAAACGTTGTTTGCCGTGTTTGGTGACCAGATCTGAAGGTTAATTTTTATTTATTTATTTTTATTTATAATTTCTCACCATACTTGTGTTCTTTTTTTTACATACAAAATATTAACCTCACTAGGACTAGCAGCCTGTATTTAGTTAATAATCTAAAAATTTCCTACCTTCCTCTCCTCCCATCTCCTTCCCCTCCCCACTACGCTTAGAACATATCTTAATAGGGGATGCCAGAGTCTCACTAGCTCCAGATGGTTTAAAGTAGTTATGACACTTGTGGGGTACTCGCATGCAAAAAATAATCGCTAATAAGTCGCTCAAAATGTATGTGCGCATAGATCTTTTAAACTACGCAACGGATTTTCATGCGATTTTCACCAATAGATAGAGTGATTCAAGAGGAAGGTTGATATGTATAAAACATGCTTATTATAGTAGAGAAAAGGCGAGAAATTCAAATATTCAATCCAGGCAGCTGGCAAGCGGGTGGTGTGGATTTTATAAAGGTTGGGTAATGGCGTTGTGTTTCGTTAGCCACAGCAACGTGTGGCCGGGTGTGCTAGTAAATAATAAAAAGTTGCATCGAAAGCAAAACATATATTTTTTTTTAAATCGAACCCCTGACCCGTACCTACTCATGAGTGGAAAACCGATACACTATGAATATCATTAAAAAAGTGTTCCTGTTGCATAGCCTCATGGCATGGTGCCCTAATAATTTACGCCTTTCAATAAACAAATTTAAGATGTAATGCGTTATTTAGTAAATAATCAAATCAAGAAAATAATTCCTTTGCTTCTGGGTATTAAAAAATTAGATTTAATAGCCAACTAAAGTCACATAACTGATATCATTCTGCTTTGAAAAAGTCGTATCTAAGCTGAGTTTATTCAACGACCTGTGTGGTAAAAATTCAAATACGTATTATGCACATCGTCAGATAACCAGCGTAGTATATCGTGGGAATATTCATTAACACAGATGAATCAGCGGTTTGGTCCACTCGGGAAGCTGTGAACCGCGAGGTGGGAGATGAAGTCTGTCCACTGTATGTATGATGTAGGAGGCACCATTGGAGAGGGACTCCGCAGCATTAGTAAAGTTGATTACCTGTCTCGGCAACTAGGAGCTGTCTAAAACTAGTAACCCTTTGAGATACGAAATAATTCTAGCGATGTATTTTGTCTCATGTTTTAAAAATCAAATATTACGAAAGCGTTAAAATAAGACAAAGCGAAGAATATTTTACATTATCAGAATTATCAGGATACTAGTCAATCATCCTAAACTAGTTTTGCATTGCTCGCCAAATCACTCATTCAAATCTGGAGATACTTATGGTCACCCCATGGAGAAAAAGGGGAAAGTCATCAATAAGATGGCCTGGTCAAGTCTCACAAACGTTTTAAAACGAATCCAGTTCGTAATTCACTTGTGACCCCATGTGGCTCGCTACGTTTTGTGACTTAGCAGGGATGCCCGGGTTCATGGAGATGAGGTTTGTCTAGATATTGATGGAGGAAACGTCTGCCCATTCAGCGCATGGCGGGCCAAATCGGGAGACTAGTTGAGGTAGATCTTTTGGTCTCTCCTGCCAGACTCTCTCAAACCATCCCTCTTGCACCGCAGTGGGAGGGATGGATTCTTGCGTCCTTCACTCTTGGATACACTGATTCGTACCCACCCCTCATACCTTTCTCCTTTCCAGAACTTATCCATCCTTTCCTTAAAAATATCCTCCACACAGCATCCCCAAAATTATTTTCGCGATACAAAACAAAACATATTTTCCTCAGGGCCTATGTCATCAGTGTAGAGCTAATGTAAAAAAAGGCAGCACAGGAATTTGAAAAGCAGGGTATAAAATGGGGAATATGGGTATCACTGATGGTTCCACCTTTCAAAATTTAATTTTTATGAAAATGTATAAATTGACTCAGACCTCAGTGGGTTAATGCCCTAAAATAGTTTTGAGCGAAATGATACACACTATAATGTGAAGATATAATATCTTAGACACTGAACGTGTATTCGATCAAATTTTGAGTGCGTTTAAGAGATTTTGTTAAATTACCAGGTACTTACACATTTTGATTTATTGGACAGATTGAAAAGACTTTCCAGCAGTCTTGAAATAAGATAATATGCTGGTTGCTGGTACTTTACTAAACATTTTCAATGCGATATAATTTTTTTTACGGCCAATATGATACCAAAAAATCAC
Source organism: Limnephilus marmoratus (assembly GCA_917880885.1). NCBI lineage: Eukaryota > Metazoa > Arthropoda > Insecta > Trichoptera > Limnephilidae > Limnephilus > Limnephilus marmoratus. Next base: position 19,839,031 of record OU862919.1, on the reverse strand, counting down.
CAGATGACGAATTGATCCTTTTTTAGAATAGATTTAAAAAAATATATCTCTAGTCTGTCTGTGAGACAATGAAACTTCTAATTTATCTAACAAATATTGGGATTCATTACCGAATATTATCCAAAAAGCAAAAAAATAACATATTTCCGAAGCTCTCATTGAATAAGAAAAGAGCATTAAGAAAGAGCATTGAATTAGCATAAGAAAGAGCATTGAATAAGAAAACATAATTTCGAAAAAATGACCGAATTTAATGAGAAAAATAAAACTGGGCAAATTTTAGTATTGAAAAAAATATATTTGCTGTCATTTGTGGGGTTTTAAATTAAACATTCGTGTAACAGACGTATCAAGCCTTTACAAGACTGTAAAATAGTAGCACCGGTTTTGTGCACGCCTTCCACTGGCTCACGCTGATGATGGTGATAGTTGTTGGCTGGCCTCCCTACATCCAGTGGTATTTTTTATTTTATTTTTATTTTATTTTACTTTATTTGGGAAACAAACAGTTGTACATATTTTATTAAATAATTACATTTGACAAATTTGCATGAACCAGTGAAGTTTCCACATTTGAGAATATAGAATTTAAAGAAAAAACAAAAAACTCATTAATATAAGAAGTTATACATACATAATACCTAACTAGATTACAGAAAATCAGATGAAACCAACATAATACAATCAGATGAAACCAACATAATAATTCATACGAAAATCAGATGAAACCAACATAATAAGAGAAAAACAATAAAATAAGGCACACAGCAGGATTTACGATCAACAATCTGTTTTGATCTTCTCCGTTACATATTTTGTGAATTGAACTGAGGACAAATGGAAAATATCAGCGTCTGAAAGGATATTGTTATATTTTGTGCACGTCCTTTTCAGAAATGTGTGTTGTGAGTAGTTAGTTTTTGATTGTGGGATGTGGAATAGTTTGTTTGTTCTTGTATTACGTACTGGACAGTGGAAATGGATGTTTTCCAGAAGATAGTTGCTGTCAACAGCGTTGTTGATGATTTTGTATAAAAATTTCTGGTCGGATATATTTCTTCTCTCTTCTAGTGATGTAATTTTATGGAATGCTAAGGAATCTTTTACATGTTCTGATATTCGGAACGATTTAAAGTCTAAGTATTTCAAAAATTTTTTTTGGATTCTTTCTAACCTTTCAATATTGACTTTGTATTGGGGATTCCAAATCACTGATCCAAATTCTAGTATGGAGCGAACAAAAGAAAAATATAATATCTTGATTACATGTGGTGATCTGAATGGTTTAGTCACTCTTACAATGAATCCTAGGAGTTTGTAGGCCCTGTCACAAATGGAATTTATGTGTGATCGGAAAGACATTCCGGAGTCCATTATTATTCCTAAGTCCCTTACTTCACTACACCTTTTTAATTCAACTCCGTTTATTTTATATGGGAATGTTAGGGGGTTAGTGCTTTTGGTGAAAGATATTGTATTACATTTTTCTAGATTAAGGTACAGTTGGTTGTTCGCGCAATATAGTCCAAGCCTATTGATATCATCTTGCAATTCTAGGCTGTCATTAATATTAATTACTTTTTTGTAAATTTTAATGTCATCAGCAAAAATTTGGATTTTAGAGTTTTTGAAGCAAGAGTCTATATCATTTATATACAAAAGAAAAAGGAGAGGTCCGAGGTGTGATCCTTGTGGAATTCCTGAGGGTATATTATAGAAACGTATAGGTATAGGTCCTGGATGCGCCTAGTTTCTGCCTGAGCGGTGCCTTGGCAGTGCCCCGAGTCAGGGCCGACTGCAGCGGTAGGCACCGGGTTCTCGTTCAGGCAGAACTTCGGCAGGAGGCAGCAGCTGGCAGCAGGTCGCAGACGCAGAGGTAGGTAGGAAGGACCACTTGTAGAGTAAATAACAAGACTTGTTTGTTGAGTAAAGATGAACTTATTACACACTTGTGACACACTTGTGACACTGATTTATTTTTGAAAATTCCCCGTCTTTTATACCCGTTTTTGGGGTAAAAAACGGTCACATGGTACAATTTAGGGTGGGAGGATTTACCTAGCCCGTTATGTATATAAGGCGCGCCTTTCTGTGGGCCACCTATTTTGGCAATCACTTGCTTGAAAGTGGTCGTCTAAAATTGGTTTTTTAAAATAATTATACAAGTCATATTACAGTATATACAATGTTTGCCTTAATATAAATATGTTTCTATGGATATTTTTTATCCGTAGAATTTTTGTTTGATGAGTTTACATTTATTTACATTTTCACAGTAGGTATTTACATTTTAACAAGGAATCTGAAGTGTTACAACGAAGTTAATATTTTTCCCAGGTTCCCCGTAAGCCTGGCTATCGAAACCTTTTGGTCCCGTCGCCTTACGAGGTCCTGGGATTTTTAAAATGGAGAAAGAGTGATTTGATGCAAAGGTCTCGAAAATCTGCGCAAATGCTGATAGCGTTGGCAGTTTAAGAGTTACAGGGTTTATTTATGTTTCTTTGGATGCCCCGTAGGACTCTGCACTGAAACGTCTTAGTTTCAGCGTCCTACGGGGTGTGTAAATGAAGTTATGTTACAAAATGATGTTATTTGCAAGCAATATGAGGGCCCTGACTAGGGTCTTTTGGCTTTGTAGCCGGAAAAATGGCCCTGAAGGCGAAATAATAATGATTCTAGAATGTCTCCCGGTGGCAACCTGGTATACACGTTTTATTTGTTGCACCGGGGCATTTGTGCATAAAGAAAAATAACCTTTTAGAGATGATCAAATGTGTTTGGCAAAAGATAGTTGCTGGCGGCACGGTATTAATGAGCTTAGTGGCCAGAACGAAAGGCCCTTAAAAGGGTCGTAATTAAAAATAAAGAGCAGTCCGCTTGACGGAGCCGGTCTTAGGGTCTTCCTGCTGTGCCATAACAGCAGAACGGCAAGGGAGGGAAGGCAAACGGTCCTAAGGCTGGAAATTAAGGCCCTCAAAGGGGTCTTAATTAAAATTAAAGTAAAGAAGGGAGGCAAGGTAGCATGATAGCCTTTGCGGCCAAAAATAAATCATAAATTATTAAAATTTAGGATTTTAAAATGTCTCCCGGTGGCAACCTGGCACACAAGCTTTATTTGGTCGCACCGGGGCATTGTACATAAAAAGGCATAATTTTATAAAAATTAAATTAAAAAAGAGGGTGCGCAACACGTCCGTTACAATTCGTATCCAAATCATAATTTATTAACCAATATGTAATCGGAAGATACAAGAAACATTGGAAAGAATGAATGCCATAGAAAACAGAATACTCTGAGACTTTTGACTTTTGATTGATTTATTTTACAGAGTTCCTAAACATGAGTTTACTGACTCTAACATAATTATAAAGGATTATCTATAGATACTTTACTGTTAATTTATTATTATGGTTGGTTTGAAAGTGAGATTAAAACTATACTGCGACTGTATGCAGGTTTTTTATTCCTTCCGGAGGACTATCTTGGGTTTTTTGTATTTAAAATTTTCATTTTCGCTATATTTAGCGAGCGTATTAATCGTAGGGTTTGCGTGGCCGGGTAGGCCGGCGTAAAATTTAGTTGCTTGTGGGAAAATGAAGTCTTTTATCAACGGAATGTTGGAGTCGTTATGGAGGGAAGAAATTCTGCTCCATTTTGGCGCATTTAAGGCAAGTCTAATGGCTTTATTTTGAAATATTTGAATCTTCTCTAAGAGACTTGGGGCCGCGTGCCCCCAAACGGGGCAAGCATAGGTGAAGCCAGGCCTTATGGTTGTTTTATATAAAAGTAATTTGTTGCCCGTTGATAAACGACTTTTTTCCCATCATTGGATAGAGTGAAGATAGACATTTATTAGCTGCTTTAATTTTTCCAGTTATGTGTTTCTTCCAGGTGAGCTTGGAGTCTAGCGTTACACCTAGGTATTTAATTGACTTTTCCCATGGAACATTTTCCCCAAACAGTCTAATGAATGGGGGCCGTTTTGGCCGTTTCTTTGAGAAAACGGTCGCGGCGCTTTTAGTCGGGTTAATAGATATTCTCCACTTTTTACACCACTTTTCAGTTAGAGTGGTTTGTATCTGTACGCGGCGTGTAGCAGTGGCCTCGTCAGTTGAACTGGACATGATGTTAGTGTCATCCGCAAATTGAGTGATTTGAACATTATGATCCACGGGTTTTGGGATATCGCTACAATAGATGTTATATAAGGATGGTGAGAGTTGACTGCCTTGTGGGACCCCAGCTGATATGGGGCGGGATGTGGAGAATACATTTTCTATTTTTACTTTAAAGGATCTATCTCTTAGATAGCTGGCTATTAGTTGAATGAGTCTTAATGGATAACCTAGAGAGTACATTTTATATAGAAGGCCGTTATGCCAGACTTTGTCGAAAGCCTTACTTACGTCGAGTGACAGAATTACCGTTTTTTTCTTAATATTGAATGCCTCCGTGATGTGTTCCACCACACGTAGGAGTTGGTGAGAGGTGGAATGACCTGCTCTAAAACCGTGTTGAAAGTCTGGCAAGAATTTACTTTTATTTGTGAATGCATTCAGTCTTGCTAGTATTACTTTTTCCAGGATTTTACCTAGGCATGGAAGGAGGCTAATTGGCCGATGATTCTCCGTTAATAATGGATCCTTGCCTGGTTTGGGAATTAAAATTACGTCAGCTTCTTTAAAATCCTTAGGAAAGCAACGCAGCCGAAGTGACGCGTTGCAGATGGCTGTGATGGCGCAGATGCCTTTAGTTGATAGATGTTTTAAAATCTTATTTGAAATGCCATCGGGCCCGGCGGCCTTCTTTTTCTTTAATTTTTTAATTATATTCATTATTTCTTTAGGAGTTGTGCACCTGATTGGGGGGTCTTCAGGGTCTAGATTTAAGATTACTTCTACTTTTGAATCCACTTTTGCTACGAACGCAGGATCGTCGTGATCGGTGTTTGGAGAGAATTGACTTTCGAGGCTATCTGCAAAGGCTTCTGCCTTGTCTGCAGCGGAGTAAACTTTTCCGTTGAAGCCTTGAATCGGGGAGATTTTAGTTTTCGGGCGTCTGAGTGCTTTAGAGAGCTTCCAGTAAGCTGCTCTATCGTCTTCTAAATTTGAAATGAATTCGTGCCAACGCTCGTTGCGAAATTCGCTGAGGGCATCACGCACTTCTCTATTTAATCGGTTGAGGTGTTGTTTCACTATCGGGTTGCAAGATCTTTGCCACTCCTTTCTAACAAGATTTTTTTCCCTAATAAGATCTTTGATCTCTTCGGGTATTCCGTGTCGTGCTGTGACGTTGGGAATCTCATCGGACGCCTCGGTGATGCATGATTTTATTGTCTGGATAAAGTTGGAGGTAGCGGCATTTAGGGAGGCTTCGTCGGGAATTGATGTAGGTGTAACTATGTTTTTAATTAGCAGCTCAGTTAATTTTTTCCATTTGATTTTAGTGCGTGGAGGATTATCGGGGACCAGAGGGTTTGAGCCTCCTGTTAAGGTTAGAAGAACTGGATCGTGGTCTGAAGTAAGTTCGTTTAGTACTCGGAGGGAGTGTAAATGACTAGTATTTTTAAGTAAAACGATATCAATCACCTCCGGAGTACCGTTGTGATGATGAATCGTTGGTCTATCTGGGGCATCGACTACGATAGGTTTGGTGCTCGCGTACTTTGCGAGCACGTTTCCTTTTAGGTTATTCTTTGTGGAATGCCACGATCCGTGTTTTGCATTCATATCCCCAGCTATTACAGTGGGGACATTTTCGGACAGGAGGCTGTCTAATTCGGTTGGAATTAATTGACGGTTAGGGGGTACATAGACTGAAATGAATTTAAGTGGTCCAGAAGAGGTATTTATTATTACCGATGTGGATTCAATATTAACACTAGAGAATGAATGCGCTTGATGGTGGTCAATGTTGTTCTTAACCAAGATGGCGGTTCCGCCTCCCTTATTGGCTAGTCTGTCGTCACGATAGGTTATATAATTTGGAATTCTGAAGTTCCTAGACGGCTTCAGCCAGGTCTCGTTAATGAGGAATACTTCGATGCTGTAATCTTGTAAGAATTGAATTATTTCTTCCTTATGCGTTAGGACAGAGCCGTTGGCGTTCCAATAGGCCGTCTGCAAATTGATTAATTTAACATTTTGTCTAGACATCGTAATAGTTTAAAATTGATTGAATTCTAGCCATCTCTTTGAAGGCGTTTTGTACTTGCGATTCAATCGACGCCATTTGCTCGATAAGCGCTTGCTTATGAGCTGGATCTAAAGTGGGCGGGGGAAGGTTGGGGTCGGAGGCGCGTTGAGACGCTTGGGCGGGTTGGGTCTCTCGCTCCAGCCTATGTTGCTGACTGGGCCCTAATACTCTGAGAAGAGGTCAAAACGAAATGTGTTCGTCATCAAAACGGCTCGGCGCGTAACAGGATCGCTACCGGAGCCTGGATAAATACTGCAAGTACGAAGGGACTGCATTGGTTCGCACCGCAAGGGACTGACTAGGTACGGTTTGCTGCAAAATTTAAAAGAAACAACTGTATTCTGAATTAAACATAAAAGTTCAAAGTGTAAAAGATACATATTTCAATTCTGAGAACCACGTTTCAAAAATTCGACAATTAATCAGATTACCAAAAAACTGCAGCGGTGGTTCAGCCACACGACCTTTGCCCCGGGGTTTTGATTCGTGAGCGGATTTCAGGTTGTGTTTCGGGGATCATATTTTGACAAAACTTTGACCTCACACGTCACCCGACGACTTGAAATAAAATTCAACAAGAAATACGTGCGTGTTCTTTATTTTTGGCACGCCATTATTAATAGCGGTGGGTTAAAGAGAAATATGGTAGTTTTTTCGCCTTTTATGGTAAGTTGTAAATTTCTGCAGTGAAAAAATTGATAAGTGGATAATTACGCAGAAGTTTCAAACTTTCGCATCTGGGACAAGAATACACGTTTATCTATGTTATGACGCCATTTCTAAATCTGGTTTTGATTTAATCAGTTTATCGAGATTGCGCTAGTGATGAGCTTGATCGAAACTTTTTTGTAATGGAACCGTTGATTTTCGAAACAATTAAATAATAAATAATTAATCGATATTAGATACTGTGTTCTCGCTAAGGATATTATGCCAGACTGGTAGCGGTGGTAGCTCCCTTTCGTTACTATTAAAAAAACATATTATTACTTTACGAACCAGAGCAAATTCAAAGAATGGTGATTTCTGCAAAAGGGTGTCATTTAAGTACATGGTTTACAATTATTATCTGATCAAAGAATTAAATTTTAAATTAATCAAATATTCTGACGCATGTACACATTTATTTATTTATTTATGGTACAAATCCCTCTAAGAGGTTATACGCAGTTTGGTCGCCGAAAAAAAGCGATTTGTTAAAATTTTTCCTATAGTTATTTTAATTTGTTAACGTCAAATTTGTAAATCTTAACTTTATTCTGATTGGATCTTCTAACCCCAAAAAATAAAAACATTTCGTTAATATAACGTACAATCTATCTAGTATACCAGTACACCAAAGGAATAAACAAAATATTACTTTTAAACAAAATGGCGTTATCTCAAAAAATAATCGATTTTTGATGAAAATTTTGGCCTTAAATTTATTTTTTTTATTTTTTATTGTTGATACAGTATTATTTTACAAATTTTTATAGTACAAACCAGTAATGTTGGCCTCACTGGGTTGTTTACCCGTGCTGAGGCCCCCATTTTATAATATAATACTTTATACATTATAGTTTGAAAAAAAAAGAAATATACAAAGTTTGTGATAAAACAAACAAAAAAATCATTTAAAATAAAGATAATTTTAAACTAAAAATAGAGATCAAAAATTAAAATTATTTTAAATTAATAAACTAAAAAAATAAAGTAATTAAATGAAAATCGGCGTATATTATGTTTTATGTGTTTGTGAGTGTTACGTGTTTTATATTGGTTTTGTGTGTTGGGAGAATACGTTTTATTCTTTTATGTTATGAAATTTTGGTAAAATTGTCTATTTTGTTCTTTAATCCATTTTTTTATTTTGTGTCTGAAATTATTTTTGTTTTCCTCAATTTTTGTTTCAAGTGAAAGACTGTTGAATGCTTTTATAGCTTGGTATTTATGGTGTCTTTTTCCAAAGGTAATGTTTACCGTCGGAGTTTTTATGTTTTCTTTGTACGCTTGTCTAACTGGTCTATTAGTGATATTTGGGGTTTGTTGGAGTGTGTTTTTTTGGTCAAAAATGTAGTTCAGTAGTGTTTTTACATATAATTGGCGTATATCTAGTACGTCACAACTTTTATATATTTGATCTGTATCGGTTAGTCTATGTTTTTTAAGTATTACTTTTAAGATCGTTTTCTGAGCGATTTCTATTTGAGCGATAGCTGCGTTTGTTGCTCCTCCCCAAGCAATTAATCCATATTCTATTATTGATTGACAAAGTGCGAAATATATTGTTTTCATTTGTTTTATTTTATATATGTTTCTTATGTTTAGGAAAATGTGTATTGTTCTGAGGAGTTTATTTGTGATTTGTTTAATATGATGTGTCCATCTAAGGTTATGGTCAATTACGATACCTAGATACTTTATTTGTTCCGTTTTTTCTAGAGGAGGGCAATCGCAGATGTTTGTGTTAATGCATTCGTGTATTTTTATGGTATTTGTATCGTTTTTTGGCTGTCCCGTGTTAGTTATACTGTACGTTGAGAATTTTGTTTTCGATATGTTTAGTGTAAGTGTGTTAGAGTCCAGCCATGTTTTCACTTGCGTGATTCCTAGATTTGCTTTGTTATATACATTTTTCCAATCCTTAGCTTTAAAGAGTAAAACTGTGTCGTCTGCGTAACTGATTATTTCACCGTCTATTTCCATGCTGCAAAGTTCATTTATATAAATGGTGAAAAGAATGGGCCCTAGTATGCTTCCTTGTGGAACTCCGTATGTAATCGGCAGTGGTTTGCTAGTATGGTTATTAATTTTGACTTGTTGTGTTCTGTCGCTCATATAACTTTTCAATAGTTGGAGTTCTTTATCTTTGATACCCATATTTTCTAATTTTTTAAAAAGTGTTTTGTGGCAGATTGAATCAAACGCTTTAGCTAAATCTAGATATATCGCTATGCATTTATACCCTTGATCTAAGTTGCTATCTATATAATCTATTGTACTTGCCAAAGCTTCTTTTGTGCTTCTTTTTTCTCTAAATCCATATTGTTTATCCGAGATTAATTTGTTTTCTTCCAGGTATTTTATAATTTGGATTTTTAATACTCTTTCGTAAATCTTTGATAGCGAGTTAAACAATGTGATTGGCCTATAGTTAGTTATTTCCATTTTGTCTCCGGATTTATAAATAGGTATCACCAGTCCTTTTTTAAGAGTACTAGGAAAGAAGGCGTGTGTTATGCTAAGGTTGATTTAGTGTGTTATAGGTTTTAATATTTCATTTTTTATTATTTTAATGCAATCCGTTGTTATCTCATCTAATCCAGGAGCAATCCGGTTTTTTAATGTGTTTATTATTTTGTCAATTTCCTTTTCCGAAGTTGTTTTTATTATAAATCTGTGTTGTGTCGGTTGAGAATTGATGTTTGAAATGTTTGTTTGTGTTATTTTGTTTGTGCTATGTTTTTTACGGTTCGCTAAAACTTTCCCTATAGTTGCGAAGAAGTTATTGACATGGTTTGCCATAAATTCTGTATTTGTTTTGACATCAATTTTGTTTGAGTTAATATTTAGATGTTCAATAGTATTTTTCTGTTTGTATTTTTGTGTGTATGTAACTTCTTTTAAAATTCTCCATATTTCCTTCGGGTTATTATTTTCTTTAAGTTTTTCTCTGTAGTATAACTCCTTAGCTACTCTAATAATTTTCGTGCAGATGTTTCTATATCTTTTATAGTAATTAAGTTGTTCCATGTCATACGGTGTGTGTTTAATTTGTTTGTGAATTTTGTCTCGTTTACGAATACAGTTTAATATTCCTTGTGTTATCCATAGTTTAATTTTTTTTGCTTTGTGTGTAAGTTTTATGTGTTTTATTGAAGTGTAATTTTTTATTTCTTGCGTTAACGTATTTGTAAATTTATTCCAGGCCTCTTCGACATTATCTATTTGGTATATTGTATTCCAGTTTATTTTTTGTAATTTTTCTTTTAAGTTTGAGTAGTCAATTATTTTTTTTGTAAATATTTTATGTTGGTTCGAATTAGTGTTTTCGGTGTCTATTGCTATCATATTCATGTAGTGATCTGTAATTGTGCTTTCAAGTACTACTGTTTTGGTTTTTAGTTATGTCTTGATCATTATATGATCTATACAGCTTTTAGTGTCTTGTGTTACTCGTGTTGGGACATTTATCGTTGGCTCCAGTCCATGTTGTGCTAGTATTGTTAGGTATTCTATGTTTTGTGGGTGTCCGTTTTGTAGAATGTTTATGTTAAGGTCTCCTATGATGATGATATTTTTGTATTTGTTGAGGTCATTTAATGTATTGTTAAGTTCTGTTAGGAAGTTTGTAATGTTGTTTTTGGATGGAGATCTGTACATAGCTAGGATACATGTTTCTTTTTCATATGTAATCTGTAAGCAGTTGGAGTCTATGATGTTTATTTCCTGAACGCTTATGTTATTTTTATCACTGATGTACGTAACTATACCATCATTTTGGTTTTTGTGTATATTTGTGTGGTGTGTATGATAGTTTTTGATTGTTTTTGGGATATAGTTTTCATTCAACCAGCATTCTGTCAGCACAATGACATCAAAATTATTGTCAATCTGTTGGAGGTATATTATAAATTCGTCAAAATTTTTATTGATCGATCTAATGTTTTGGTGCAATATTTTGATTCTATTTTTTTCTTTTGTGATGTTGGTCCATAGATTAAAATCATTTGTACTTATACAGTAGTGTTGATTGTTCGAGTCTATATATTTCATGTAATCAGCCATGTTGGTGTGTATTTGTGTAAGTATATGATGTGAGGTTGTGTTTGGTGTACAGTAGTTTTTATGTCAGTTTATTAGTTATGTCGTTCAAGTGTTTTATTTCTATAACTTTTGAGTCCTTAGTTTTTCTTACAAGTATTTTTCCGGATTTTATCCATACATATTTATAGTCTTTTTCTTGGGCTCTTTTTCTGGTGTTCCAGTGCAGATTTTTATAGTATTGCGTTAGAGCCGCATTTACGTAAACATATTGGGCTCCTTCCCCGTTGAATTTTTTTATCTCGTCACTGTGTTTGGCTGCTAATATGGTATTCGCTTTTGTTATATCCGCAAAATTAATTGTAATTTTTTTCTGATCATTTGGTCTGTGTTTTGTGATTTTGTAGGTATCCTCTGGGGTAATCGTAACGCCTGCGAGTTCAGCGATCCGCGCAACAGCATGAGCTAGGGATGTGTCGTCCTGTAGTTTTAGACCGCTTATTTCTATACTTTTCAAAAGGGCCGATTGTTCTATATCCGCTAGGTGGATTTCTACCGTAGCCAATCTGTTTTCTTTTTCCGCCAGTTCCTCCTTGAGTTTGTTGACTTTGTTTGGAATGTCCATAATTTGTTGCAGTTTTTGTATAATGTCATCATATTTGTCGTTAATGAAGTTCGTGAAAGTTTTTATTTCTTGCAGCTCTGTTTCAATTTTATTGAGCATCACTGTCTTCATTTCCTCGAATTTCGTATTGATAAATTCAAATATTGACTCACTGTCTATATTAATCATAGATTGGTGTGTCGCCGACGGTGAGTCCATGGTGCCAGTTAATAGGGGTGAGGATGTGGTTTTCTTCGCACTGGAGAATTTACTGCGAGATTTAGACATGTTGTTCGCGTTTTTTTTTTGCTTGTAGTTAAAATTCTATGATTTGTTCACAGATGCCCCATATAATTTATTTTTTTTAATAATTTTGTTGTGTTGTCTATGACAGAAATGACTTTTTTTATTTTTTTTTTTCAAAAACACATAAATTGTCTGTGGTTTATAATGTCTTGTTTCGTTTTTTTTTTGACGAGATTTCTAAATATTTAGCACTGCCACTACCAAATAAACTCACTGTATTTAACGAATCACTGGTTTTTTTGTTTTTTTTTAGTGTTTTTGTTGTGTTTTTTGCTTAATTGTCACTTATTTTGCAATAAAAATTGGAGCTGTCAGAATGAGGTGTTGTTCCTTAGCGGTTTTCCATAGATACTAAAATAAAATAGATTATAAAATGGACAGAAAATGATCGGTAAGAAAAAACCTTCGTTCAATTACTAAAAAATATATTTACAAGGCTTGTGTAACAAATTGAGACTGATCGATTTAGCTGTTTCCGAGAAATCTTGCTCACCGACTTTTTCATTTTTTTTAAATATTTTTTTCCCATTATATCTGCATACATTAAAAAGTAATTTCTGAATACAGTAAGATTTAAACATAAGGTACAAGTAATGTAAAAGTTAGCAATAAGTAAATATACATATATACGACAAAAGTAGGTAATGGGAAACCACTAAGGCACTACATGTGTGTGGGTAATATGAACAAGAATGCTATACTTCACGATAATAGCCCATTCACATAATTCATTTATCGTTCATTTCGTGATTTCATTCCGCCTCTTTCTCTCGAAATGAACCGTGTGAACACGAAAGGAAGCATTCCAACATTGTTGGAATGCTTCACTCGGCACTGTTCACTCGCAACCGGAATTTAACATCACGTGACGCGAATGATGTGTGTGAACACTCAAGTGAACAGTCTTTCACTCGCAAATCAGTCGGCCGAAATGTTCTGGCGTAAGGAAGAGTAGCCGGAGCGGCTTAAACGTCAAAATGCTTCGTTTAGTTCGCTTTTCGAAATAACTCCTACGCGTCTCATAGAAATCGTTGTTTCTCCCTTACTATCATAGTGAAAAATATGATCTAAACAGTATTGGAAAGAAAAAGTAATGTTCTATATATTCAATATAACAATTAACCACAAAAGAATACGAATGTTCACTTCTATGGAACCAAAGTTTCTGATCGAATTTGAAAAAAAAATTATGAAACATTGTAAATTTTTTATGAATTATTTTTATATGAAACGACAAAAAAGTGAGGTGACAGAAACGTTTATAATTTATTTGTCTAACAAAATAAGTGTGTATTTTTATTTTTTTTTGTTACCAGTAATTTTAGTTAGAATAAAAGCAAGTAGAGCCATTTTTTGAACTTTTAAAAGTTTACATTAAAGATTATTCTATTTAAAAAATTACGTGGTTATTTCTAATAATAAATTTTGAAAGCATATTTCATCACCTTTCCAAAACAGTTTTTAGTTTTTGAATACGTTAATAAATATTCCATTTATATGGATTTTATTGCAATCCGAGGCCTATTTTGGAAAAAAATATTTTCATGGTGCAAAAATACTGGTAGATATCAGTTTTCAGGTTATTATTTAACCATATGTTCATTTTATGGTGCTGAAATTTATTTACTGTTTACAAGAATCGCCAATTTCTCGTAATTTAGTTCGACGTTATCGGAAATGTCAATTGAAATCGTAAATATTCCCGAACTTAGCCGTCAGCGCCGGACGAATTCCAATGCGGCCGCGACTACTCTCGACGACTTCGTAGCGAGAATGTCGAGTGAACTCTTCCTTCGAAGGAACCGTCTGAACACTCGGTGAAACGAGAATGGAACATTTCATCGAGTAAACCTTCATCCGAGTGAACCTTGTGACTTCAGCTTAAGCACAGGTAATAAATGGAGTAAAGGTTTAGAAATATAGTTATCTGTGAAAATATTGTAGTAAAATAGTGAAACATAAAATATTGTTGATTTTTTGTTATGGTTTCAAGAAAGTAAATAAAGTTAGTTTGAAAAGAGAGTTTTGAGAAAAACGCTACGGGAAATTTTTTTCGGCCTCCTTACTGCGTGTAACTACCTAAATATACAGAAAAAAATATTTTTTATAAAATAATAGCATTTTCATAAAATGGTTGTCAGGACAAAGTAATTTATTGTCGTTTAAGAAAAGTTAATCACTTCTTTTATCATATTCATGTACCTAGATATACTTAAATGTAAATATTTTAGAGGTAGAGATGTACTTCAAAGTATTTAAAGTAGATTGGATTCGGTTAAATCGGTTGGTCGGGTAAGATTTAATGATCTCATATTCAGTTACAGATTAGGGCTATTGTCGATTGTATCGATGAAAAACACATTTGGGACATGAATACAGGTAACCGGGCGCAAATAATTTAAAAAAATGATTAACTACATACATTGCCGTTTAGTAAATCAATCTTTCTTTTACATTATTTGTATTGAAAAAGATGTAAAAGATAGCATTTTTAAATTCTGTATTTTTTATGGACTTTTGGGGTTTCCAATATCAGCTTCTGACCTCATACTAAATGGTAGGTAAATCCAAGAATGTAAACCCAGAGCGTTGAAAGTTTGTTCCGAAACTTAAAAAATGATGTTCTGCCGATTGGTCTGCCGAACGATTCTCTATGTTTTGTGATAGATCTCGGGCGAGATCTCCTGTCAGATTTTGGGTGATTTTCTTTGGTTATTATTTGCTTTTTCTATGGGCCGATGTCAGAATTTCAGCTGTGAACTGTCACGTATTTTAGTTTAGATCGTTTTAAACACGAATTCATGCAAGTATGCATGATTATTTATTTATTTAACAAATTAGAAAATCACACAAATCGAGATAGATATCGGGCGAGATCTCTTGTCAGATTTGTGTGATTTTCTAACGCTGTTGACCTTAACTGAAATATGTGACAGCTCACAGCTGAAATTCTGACATCGGCCCATAGAAAAGGCAAATAACAGCCAAAGAAAATCACACAAATCCGACAGGAGATCTCGCCCGAGATATATCTCGATCTCAAAAACATAGAGAATCGCTCGGCTGATTGGCGACCATTGGTGACACTTATTTAATGCTAACAATTATTGCTTTTAAGCGTCTAGAGCCAGTGGGACTATGACATCCCTGATTGGGGTGCCAGGGAATGTTGTGAAGCTGAGATTAGTCAGGAGAGGAAGGTGACGTACTGTAAGTACCCAGCCATTCAGACCTCGTCACAAGCACGGCTGGAAACATTTTAAACAATGTGTTTTCACCAGGGTGATTCTAAGAATAAATGTTTTCCACTCTAACTTTTCTACTCCCAACGTAATCGGGGCCTTTCTGTTCTGTGTGCAATACCGTATCGTGTCCAAGACTAAAAACACCATAATTTAACAGAATTGAATGAGAGTTGTATGGGATACGGAGCTGGTTGGACACAGTCGCATGCTTCCATGGGAATTACTCCTTCAACGGTCTCCCGCAGGCACAATATGGAATATCATAATGCGAGGTAATGACAAACGGTCAGATTCCATCAAGCATGCAAAGACAGTATGTGATTATTATCTACAATCTAAAAATACTGGTTTTTGAATAAAGCAATCTTTGATTGCCAAATTTATACTTATTAATTGTTTCACAGTAAATGAACAACCATCAAATTTTAAACTTACTTTTCAATTTCTGTGAAAGTTCTAAGTTTTTACCTAAGTTATGTAAAACAACTTAACCAAAACGATAATATAATAACAATAAATAACAATAGGACTTTCACAGTACTTGAATATTAACGCAGAAATTTAGAGAATTTTTCAAATTCTGAGAACAACCCGGTTGATCTTTGACCTTTGAACGCTGAGATTTGAATATGCTTTAACCGGAAATTTTCTGAGAACTTATGTTATAATTAATGAAATAAGGTTATTATATATTATTCAATTACAATAAGATTGAGTTTTTTAGCAATTGGAAAGAATTTACTATATTAGTTGGATGAATATTGAAAATAACCAAATTCATAATTACGAAAAATATTTACAAAATGGACTTGTCGAAAACCGTTGTGAGATATAAAAAACGCATAATTGAATATTTGGTTACTCCTTAGAACAGGCAATCTGCATAGCAAAGAACTAATTTTCAACACGACAGGACATAATAGCACTTGTACGCAATACAATGCATTACCTTATGAAATAAAGCAACCAGCAGCTAACAAAAAAATAAAATGCTTAAAGAATATTTCCTGAAAATGTTTTTAAACCAGTGAATATTCGGTCGTCTTCATACGTTTTTTTTGCTTTGTGTGTATGGATGTCTCTCAGTATTTCTACAATCTCCTTTCTTGAAAATGTACTTTTTTTTCTTCAATTTGTTGTATTTTTTAAATATCTAATATCTATGTAAAATGTGCTTATATGTGTCTGTCCTTCCCGTAATGAGTTTTTTTCTCAAGTCAATGGGAATAAAGTGTTACTTACCATGTTTTTGTAATACATTGTAATTAAATAAATAAATAAAAAATTAAATAAAAAATGAATGATTATGTAAGCATGTGTATTTGCAGATCTTCTTACGGCGAAAGCATTTTTAATAGTTGTGGTAAAATTGTGGTTTCTTGAATCGTCCACGCATGCATTATTTGTCATGGGAAACTAAGCACTGTTTCCACAAAGCCATATATCACCCAGACTAAAATTACTGTGATTTTCGTCTGATGACAAAAGGACTCAAAACTTCACGGATGCATAATTTTTTTGATTTGATGTTAACCCAAGAGCCAATGGAACTATGGCATCTTTGATTTTGCTATTTAACAGAGATTATACGTTAAAGCCTGTGTCAGACGACGCTATACGCATCAAGCGTTTTTTTGGGCGTGGCTATACTACACAGATTGTTTATTTATTTATTGATAAACAATTTGACATTTTGTCCGACAATTTGAGCATTCAATTCAAATTATTTAGTAGAGTGTTGTAGTTCAACATAATTGCTGGAATACCCAATTTAAAATTTAGAAAGCATAAGAATTTGTTTTGTATTCTTTCAACACCCTGTACATGTATATTATAATGTGGGTCCCAGACGAGAGAATTGTACTCAAGTTGACTTCTAACATAGGCAAAATATAACAGTTTAATACACTTAATATTGTTAAAATTTCTAGTTAGCCTAGTTATAAATCCCAACATTTTTAAGCCCTAATTAGAGATTTCTGTTACGTGGTTAACAAATGAAAGATTTGATTGAAAGGTGATGCCTAAGTCTTTAATTTGTGTTAGTGTCTCAAGAGCATTGTTATCAATGTAGTAATTAAAGTTCACTGGACAAATGAACTATTTGACATTTTGAGATATTTAAGTAAAGTCTATTTTCATTACACAAAATTAACACTTTATTAATATTATCTTGAAGAATGTTGCAATGGTAAATATTTTGAATAATTTTAAAAATTTTGAGGTCATCAGCAAAAAGTAAGATAAATCATGAAATATTTTTGTAAGATCATACGAGTATAGTTTTGTAAGATTATATATAAGAGTATATTGAGTATCACACTACACGAAGGTATAATCTTCCTTTCACGTCATGAAAGTCCTGCTTTCTAAAGCCAATGCGATTATGACAACCCTGATGGGAAGATTTTGTGACGCAGAAATAAATAGGGAAGGGAAGAAGAAAGATAAGATAGCTCACACCTTAGTTTGGGATAGTCGTATTTCCACTCCCTTAGTGGTAGGTTCACAGACCTTGTTGTACCACTTACCGCCTCTTTGAAGTTGCTCATCGGAGGGTTAATTGTTTCAAATTAAAAAAAAAATGGTGCTTTCCAATATTATCGACAAAGAATAGAATCTAATTTTATACCAACATTCTTCACTGCAGAAAACCATTAATCAGGTGCGACGATCCTTGTTGCGAAGCTGATTATGTTAAAACTTATACCTATGTTTAATTCAAAGAAATCTAGAATACGTTTAACGTCCATCACTTGGTTGGGTAAGCAAAGGCTACTTTGCAATCATAATAATTCACGTTACTGTGATTACGCACTTGCAACGGATTCCAGATTGTGGTGTTATATTAAATAAACGATTTTCATAATACGATGTTTATTCTGATAAAATCAAACGTCACATTTTGAAATATGGAACATTCTCTTTCATATATTAATTACCATTTGTCACACAGAATTTGAATAATTCATCAAATTTCAAATTCAAACTCTCAAATTCTATGAAAATTCTATTCAAGCTTTCTTATTATTTCATTATGGCCCGGTCATTTTACAGAACTGAAATAATAATATATTTCAATCGAATTTTAACGGAATTTAAAATTATCAACAGTGTTACTGATACGGAATTTGTAAATCAACTGTGGAATTGATGAATTATTATTCAAATTCTGTTAATTTATTAGTCCTTAGCTTTTATCAGATGGCTTCCTTCACAAAATTTGAACAATTCATCCAATTTCAAAGATAATTTAAAAAAATTGTTCAAATTCCGTTCAAGATTATTATGATTATGATTATTATTATGTCAGTTATATGAAACAATTGACCAATAATGATGTAATAACAGAACTTGAATAGAACTTTCACAGAACTTGAAAATTTACTTAAAATTAACTTGAAATTTAATTTAGGGGTATGTTTAGGGGTAAAAATAATCTTGATCATCTTTGGGGGTAACTTGTAGGGTAAGGTAAGAACAGATTTCCTAACTATTAACCTGAGGAAAGAGGTTTGAGGTCAAAATACCCCCAACCTGTTTATTTAATTGTGTTTTTAATTATAAATCATGAGCCACTAAAGAATTAGAGTTTTGGCGTTCATTTGGCAGTATTAATTAGGTACTACCGCACATTCCTCTTCCCCATCTCCTTCCCTCCCCCCACTACCTTCGGTATATCCACAATTAGTAGAATGTTGATTGAGGAACAGCAACTCATTATTTCGGAGTCTACGGGAAGGGATGTTGAACTGGATGATTTGTAACAAAGCAGGTGTATCAGTAATACCGTTGATAATTTTAAGTATGCAAATTAGATCACAGTCCTTCTTATGTTTTTCTAAAGAAGAAATGTTTAAAATGTGTTCAATTTCATCATATGAGTATTTGCCTCTTTCAAGACCCAACCTCCAAGCAATTCCTCTTAGGAAACGATGTTGTACGGATTCGATGTCACAAATTTTTTTTTTTTTTTAATATGTTTATTTAGTTATTAATTGTACAATAATTTCTCTTACTTAAATCTTACAAAACTGATCAATCAGTTTGATTGTAAGAAATCTCTCATTTTTCCAATTTATTTACTTACAACATATAAAATGTTTGATATCTTGGTGCTTAATACATATATAGTAATTATTATGTGGACAGCATAGAAAGGATACCAAATGACACTAGCATATTCAAAGTGAGGGCGAACCAGCGAACAGTAAAGAGTTTTAAGTGTACTTATATGTTTGAAGTCAGAGGTAATTCTATAAATGCTTAATGATGATAATAAAATATTTATTGATTTATATTTTTTTAATCACAGTTTTTTATCATTGTTGGTTACTCTGCGTTAGATGGCACATATACGAAGATCACAATCGGCGCGATGAGCACCGAGCACCTGAGCACTTCACGCTCCGATGAGTTCCTCGCCGATAAGCTCCGCGGAGCTCACCCCAGAGCTGGCCGGAGCTGCTCGTAGCATATACCTATTGGGCAGGAGCATAAATTATTGCTGGTAGCGCGAGCAACCGTGGCTCGTGCGAGCATACATGAATATTGTTTACTTGTTTACGAGGTTAAGGTAAATTATTGTAGATGTTCACTGGGGTAAGATGGTTCATTTCAATTTTATTTTCGATTATTATTTTTTAAATTTATTTCTTTACTCTTTTACGAAATGGTTTTCAATTAATTTTTTTTTAGTAATTAATTTATTTTGAGTTATTTTTTTTCAATTGAAAACCAGATATCATCTTATCTTTCATCAAAGGTTAAGGCTCTGCAACCGGGCCCGAAAAGAAGAAGATGGAGAGATACGAAATTACGAAATTTAAAGGAGAGCGTTAACATTTACAGCGACAAAATCGATACGAAAATTGCGAAAATGTTTAATAAAACACGACTCGTTTAAAATAGACCAAAAATCTCGCGGGCATTATCTTAAACAGCATTTAAAGAAACATTTTTTCATACATATAACTTGTAAAATAACTGAAACAAACGTGTTAATAATAATTTTTGGGGCATACTTTGCGATTTTTTTCTATCGAGGGAATTTTATATAATTTGCGTTTCGGCGCAGGCAAAGTCTAGATATTATCTTCAAGAATAACATATAATTTTTTAGAGCTTTAAAACTTACCGTGTTTAACGGAAATATGTAATTAATCGGAACAAATCCGGGTTGCGGGCCCTTAAATGAATACTTTAAAACTACATACTTCTTGATTGACATTGCAATTTGAGCTGACAATAGACGCGTAGATCTATTTCCGTAGAACTCACCATTTAAGAAGTGTTGGGATAACCTATTAATTGCGATAACCTAATGCGCTGGAGTGACCAAGTGCCACTGGCATCCGGTACGTCATCAGATCGGGAGGGTCTGGTTGACGGAGACTTATTATGACCTCTCCAGCAGGACTCTCCAGGAAATTCACCTTGCACCGCAGAGGGAGGTATAGATTTATACGTCCGTCACTCCTAGACACACTACTCATAGGTACCTTTTTCTTTCCCAGAACTTGCTCTTTTTCCTTTCCTAAAAAGGCCCTTCACACAGCGTCCCCAAAGATGACGTCGTCCCCGATAGGATTTTTTTTCCGTGTGGAGCAAATGTGAAAAAAATCCTGTACACAAGATTTTTGGAGTCAGATGTCAATGATTGTTGGAATTTTTTTTTAAATGTGTTGTTTTTCCCCGTTTTCCCCTAATGAACCGCGCGTGTCCACATAAATGAATCAGGCTGCAGGTATTCTGGGCGGGGAGAGGGGGCACAACGGACAACGGTTATTATTATATTATTAGGTATATTGTCTGCTGTTATCATGCGCAAGTTGTGATGCGCAAGACTCTACTGACCGCGCAATGAGGAAGCTTGTCATAACCACACAGGGTGTTGCGGAAATATATATTTTTAAATGAGTTCTCGTTAAATCGATTAAAAATATACATATTTTTATTACATCAAATAAATGGCAAGCAGAGGGTGTCTAGTAGAAATAATTACACCTTTAATGTGTGTTCTCTTCGAATTTAAACATTCCGCTTAAATTATATCAACGTTGAGCGGATAAAGCAATTCGTGCTAATATTAGTATTAAATTCGTCAAAATCAGCAAATATTTTCTAATGATGAGCTCTAACGTAATGAAACTTCTACAGCATCATGCATCTGACATTATTACATCAACAAATCTCAGGCTGCAGCGTAATTTTAATTAAAAGATATAAATTTATTGAGTTAACTGGAGTAAAAAGACAAATATGCACTTTAATCCGTATTTTTAATAACTATTTTCAATGGTTAAAAAAAAATATTACTACCACAGGCAAAAGCAGATACTTAATTAACACACTTAATATTAGAAATTATTGGGTTAGTTATAGTCTTGAACATCTTAAACTTAACATCCCTTTGGAGCAAATAAATTACCCGTCGTTAATGAATACTTTAAATATTCCAACATTAGAAAACATGCGAAAAATAAACGACCTAACCTTTTTATTAAAATTATTAAACTCTAAATTCGACAGTTGTGAACTCCTGCAATTAATAAATCTACATGTACCTACATGAACAACTAGACACACATTGACATTTTACATACGTACCATTGGAACTATGATTCACATTCTCCAATACAACGTTTACATAGGCTTGGTAACAAATACTTAAACAATATGGATGTATTTGCAAACTTCAAACGCCATATGTGCCAACTATGTATTTCTTCCTATCCCATAAACCAATGTGAACAACAATTTTAAACATTACCTACTTTATGTCAACTTCTATATTTCATGGACTATATTTTGTTTCTTATATTTTATTTTACCTGTATTTTGTTAACGCTTATATTTTATGTAACCTATATTTTGATTTTAACGTATATTATGTTACTTGTATTTTGTAAACCCATTCATTTCACTGTAATTTAAAAAAAATGTACTGCATTCTATGTAAAAGCCCTATGGGCGTTTAAATAAATGAATAAAATAAAAAATCTTTACTTGGGTAGGTACTGCAAACTTTTTAGTATTTTAGAAAAAAGGTTGCACTTAGTTAAGATTCGAGCTATAAGCCTTTCGTTAATGGAGATACTTACAAACTACGTAACTGTGACGCAACCACAAGTAGCCTACCGATATGCTACTATTTAATGCTGGTTTCCGTATACAACGCGCGACGTCAGTCGAACTATACTGAATTTGTTAATTTTTAATGCGACGTCTCGTGACTAGCGACCAAGACAATAATATTGTTCTTTTCTATCTATATAAGTACAAAAAACGATCGAAAAAAAGATTTTGGGTTCACCCACACCACGAAATTAATAATTATTTTATGGCATTCATCGCCGCCAAGGTAATCATGTCAAATTGACTTTTTCTAACCTCAATTCACGCCTTCTCAGCTTAATACTTTCTTACTTTTTCCTGTAAATTATAGTTATACAAACATGAATAATTTCCCATCTTCAGAACAAATTTAATATTCAAATCATGTTCGGCCGCCATTTCTGTCAAATGAATGGAAGATGCGATGCAACTCACGTAGCGCGATACCAGTACTGTCAGTAGCGTGCAACTAACGACAAACCCGAAGTCGTGCACGAACACTAGCAAAATAGTATTGTAGAAAATTTAACGATCTACAAACTCTTCTCATCAATTTTTCGGTAGCTCTCACCGTTTCCGAAATATACGTAAAATCAAAAATTTGTGACCTTTGACCTCGGATAAAAAACAACGCTCATGCGAAATCGATGGGGACTTTTGACATTGCCTTTATAATGACGTATTTAAAACCTTTACAAAAATCCAGTTTGTTGGGAATTAATGCAAACTGGAATGTCTATTTCGTCCGAGTATTCATGAACGGCGCGCATGCTACGCGCACGAAACTCGCGCGCGTAGCATGTCGCTTGTAAGTGTGTCCATGTACAGAATGGCTTGTGTCAAATACACCAATTAACATTTTTTTTATTATTGTATATTTTATTATTGTCGCACCATGTATTTGTAAAATATAGGGGCCAGTGCTTCTTGATAATTGGTCTAATGTAATGTAAGAACCATTTCGTAAGCTCGGTTAAAATTTCATTTCTCTCCTGTTAACAATGGCTATCATTATGATCATAGTTATTATTACTAGAGGCTTATTAGAACCGGTGATGGTGTTACGTCAAAAGGTGAACGTACATTGTATACGTACAACGTTAAACTGGAAGTTAATGGTACATAAAATGGTTTAAACTAAAAGTTTGATCGCTTCGCCTGCATTAATTATACCTACCGTTAAAATTACTGTATATACCCACAATAACAAGCAAAGCGATTTTACTAATACTTGCTGTAATATTTCTTAATTTACATATTGATTTTTTTTTATATCACATAAGACACCACACGGCCTTCAGAATTTCTAGAACAAGATAGCACGACAAGAAGAATGGTGCTACTGGATAAAATTTCTAAAATATAGATTTTTTTTTACGTCAGCTCCACACATTAGGCCCTCAGGAAAACAATTTTCCGGCGCCCGTATCATCTTTGAAGATGCTGTGTGGAGGAAGGGCAAGGAAGCAGAGGAAGTCCTAAGAAGGAAAACAGTAGAAGGGGTGTAGTGGCGTATGAATCCACTCATCTCTGTCCTTCCTTCCATTCTTTGCTGTGCAAGGCAATGGGTCAATAAAGCCCGTCTGGAGAAGTCAAAAGGTCTCCCTCAACCAGTCTCTCCCAATCGGTCCGCCACGCAGTAGGTGTGCAAACGAATGCCCCGCAAAGACCTAAATAAAACTGACCTCATGAACCCGGGCACCCCTGCTAATTCACCAATCGTGGTGAACCACTTTTAATGACCTACGGCAGTAGTGTTGGTTATCTAATAAATATTTGCCGGGGCGGTGGTACTAACACCCGCCTCCAAAATTACTCTTAATGTAACCTGCTAATTCACCAATCGTAGTGAACCCACTTGGGGTGACCAACGGCAGTAATGTTTGTTATCTAATGAATGTTACCGGGGCGGCGGTAACCACACCCGCCTTCAAAATTAATGTAACCTGATTTTTTTTTATATACAAGTACCTGTCTTCCCAAATGTTAAGAATGTTAAAAATGAAAATTTGTGTTGTAAATGATATTTGTTCACCGTCAAATCGACGATCTGCGACATATTGATTTTTTCACATTTAACAGTTCTCCGTTAAATACCGATTCTCGGTGCATTTCACCTTTTAAAAGATTGTGATTTTATGCGTATTGGCTGAAAATCGTCAGTCGCTTCTTCGACTCGTTCTTGTGTTCAACAGCGCGGCTGTGGAACGATTTGCCAGCCTCTGTGTTTCCTCCTTCCTACAACATGGGTCTCTTCAAGACCAATATTCATTCCTTCCTCTCCTCAAAAAGATCCTCCACACAGCATCTCAGATGACACAGGCCCTGAGGGAAATTATCCTCCTCAGGGTCTCCTGTGTGGAGTTAATGTAAAAAAAACCAAATCGATGATCTGCGATGTACCGAATTTTTCACATTTGAAAGGTCTCCGTTAAACACCGAATCTCGGTGCATTTCAGCTTTTGTAAAATTATGATCAGCTATTAAGCATGTTGGCTGAAAATATATTTGATTAAATTTTTATAAAATATAAAATTATTTACTAACCCTTCGTGCGCCAGCTAAATTGCCATACGCCGGCTAGCACTATTTTTCATAATGACTTGTTTTTTTTTGCTAAATTATGTTTTTGTAAATTGAACCATCTTACTAAGTTATGTATTAATGTATTTATAAAAATTGTGTTTAAAATCTTTCCAGTTTAGTTTCCAGGGGATGATCCAGGGTTTCCAGAGAAATATTTTTTTTTCTCTAGTGTAGTAAAAAAAATATATATTGAAGGAATGCGAAAATATTTTTGAGTTTTATTATATATTCTAGTTAAATAAGCGTGTTTGAGGCTTTCCTGTAAAAAAATACAGTACTATCTATATACAACTACTATTATACTATATTGACCGACCGAAGGTTCGGTTTCGGCAAGTTTCGGCAACAAAATCTAGTTTCGGCATCAGTTTCGGTTGCCGAAACTAGATTTCATCAGCCGCACCGAAACTCTGCAAAAGATCTCAATAAATGGTAATTTAGTCTTAAGAATTTTGCGATTGTAAACGCAATTTAAATTAAAATACTCAGTTAATGAGGTCCTTCCTTTATAATGTATATAATTATACAATGATTATTGACAAATTTTTGTTTCAACGAGTAGTTAACATGTTTGTTAATTTTTAGTAATATCAAAAAAAAAATAAAAAAAATTTCACATAGCTTCAATTATCGTTTTTTTATATTTAATTTAAAACATGTTAACTGTCTGTATAAATGTAAAAAATAAGCCTAATTTCAGTAAACAATAGATTTTTAACATGTATAAAAAAGTTTCGGTTTTGGTTTCGGCCGAAACTGAAGATTCGGTTTCGGTAGAAAATCCCGTTTCGGTCGGACACTACTATACTACTTCCGAAATTGCGATGGGCTTTTTCGTAAAAAAAAATAGTGGTTGCAAGTGATTAAACGTCAGACTAGAATAATAATATGGTATAATCAACTAACGACAGAGCTGAGATTAGAACTTTTCATTTTAAAAATGATATAAACAATATGTAGAGATGCAACGAATATCCAGCTACCATTCGGTATTCGGCCTATTCAGCTACTTTTTTACTCTTCGGTATTCGGCCGAATATTGCGAACCATTCGGCCGAATGCCGAATACCAAATCATGAAAAAAATGCGAATAAATTGTTTATTTATGAAATTTGTCTTCACTACAAATTTCATAATATTCTC
The DNA here is from genome assembly GCA_917880885.1 of Limnephilus marmoratus. Lineage (NCBI taxonomy): Eukaryota > Metazoa > Arthropoda > Insecta > Trichoptera > Limnephilidae > Limnephilus > Limnephilus marmoratus. Next base: position 19,813,089 of record OU862919.1, on the reverse strand, counting down.
AAATAGGGGTTTTTTTTATTAAATGGTGCCATTTCACAAAGCTTTTTTGCGAACAAACAGAAGTGTTACATACTATAACAATTTGATGTAACAATCAACAAATAATGCGTGTTGTGACACGATCTACTCGCAAATGAAACAAATTCGTAGTTACCACACGCGCTTTAACGTGCATCGCAAGATGTACGTTAAAGCGCGTGTGGTCGGAACCTGTCACCCGCGAAATGTACTAAGTGTCGCCGAATATTCGGCGCTTCGGCCGAGAGCCTAGCCGAATATTCGGTATTCTATTCGGCAAAATCACTATTCGCGGAATCCCTAAAATTTTTGTGGGTCTCTAAAATTATTAGAATCACCTTATTTACTTTTTTATTTTTTATTTATTTATCTATAAAACGTATATTTACATTGGGTTTTTTTATGCCTGTCTCACTAGGATATACCTGTGTCGAGACGGGCGTACATACATTTATATCTTTTTAGTTTGCTTATACTCATATTTAGTGAATTGGTTTTATACTATATTAACTTTATTTAATTATATTCGGTTTTTTTCTCTTTACTTCGCTTCTTATGATATAACTAATTTTTCAACCATGTACGCTAAGTTATAATTTTTATTTCCCCTCTACAAACGAGTTCTTAAACTCTGGTAAAATAAAATATGTTATATTTATAATCTGGAATACTACATCATTGTCATCGTATAAACTTACCGTTGATAAATAAAATATTTAAAGTCATTTCCTTGCATTCTTTAAGATTCAAAATAACATAAAATCTAGGCAAGTGCGGTGAGTGCGGTGAATTCCAAGGGTTAAACGACCTTTGCTAAGTCCATTGTCATTGTTAGGAGGAATTCAAATGAATATTTTCAGGTTTTTGAAAGGCCGTGAAAAATTTAACAAAAACAAATGGTAAGACACGCTTAATACGCAGCGCCAGATCTGCCATACGTTCAAAAACGTGCAAAAAACCTGGCGTTGTGTTAAAAATTTGTTATAATATTCCCTGAATCGTTTAAAAATTACCCATAGTACGAAATAATTATTACGCTCTAGCAACACTTTCCAAAGATACAGACTGCGCACGCATCTGGTTTGAATTCAACGAAATTCAACGATTTACGAATTTATAGTCAGTTACAGAATTTTTTTACAAATTCCATATATTTAGTTTAAACGTAAGATCTATTTTTCCATATATCTTTTACCGTTTTTTACGACGAATGAGTGCGATCCAAATTCATTAACCAATCACAGCGCCGTACTTTTATTCAAGAGAACAAACAAACCGACGGCGCCTTTCAAAGTGCTTTTGTACGATTTAAGTCTCTAGGAGAATGTAGTTAAAGACCATTTTCTTATGAAATCTTCAGTAAATTCAAAATTCCATTAGCATAAACATCGCACGGTTTGCAAGGTTGCAACTTGTTAACAGTTTCATCATTGATTTGACAGTTGAAGTTCGTTAAATGTACCTATAATTAATTTCTATTAGATTTGTTATTTTACAGTCGGTAATAATCAGTGTAAGCGTCTTTCGTAAGCCGTTGATACCATAGATACGTTCGTGTTTGTTCGCTCAACACAGAACACAGGGGAAATGGAAATACAAGGTACAAATTTGAGGTTATATTATTAGAGTAGTCCGTAGTCCAGTGGCTAAGACTCTTGACTCACATTCCGGAGGTCGCGGGTTCGAACCCGGCATGCGCAAATAAATTTTATTTGATTAATTTGTGTTATTTCACAATTAATTCATTTAAAATAATATATAGTATATTTGCGGCATGTTCCAGAGTGGAAGATACTATCAGTATCGCCCTGGTGTAAGACCACCATTCAGAATTGAAACGTTGTTTGAAAATGGCTTTAGCCGTGTTTAGTGACCAGATCTGAATAGCCAGGTACTTCCCAACCTTCCTCTTCCCCACCTCCTTCCCCTCCCCGCTACCTTCAGCCTCACAACATACCCCAATTGGGGATGCCATAGTCTCACTGGCTCCAGACGGGAGCAGTTGAGATTCTTGTGCGGTATTCACTGTAAAAAAAAAAAAAAAAAAATTAGATTTTTTAATTTATAACTAAATTTCTATTGGTTGTTAGAGGTTGTAGATTGTGGATTACAATGAATAGAACAATAATTAAAAAAAACTTTCAGGCTCGTAGAATCTAAAACTTAGAATTAAAGAGCATAATGACTTAAAAAAACTCGTTTCCATTGGGAATTTTTTTATTCCAATTTCTCCAGCACCGATAAAAAATGATGTCCCGCGCAATGACGTTACAATGGTCCCGAGCACATCTAAACAGATATCTATCGCACAAATTCCTCCGGTCGAATTATTAGAAGATAAAAATAACGTTACTGATAGCAGTTTAAATTTAATTCTGTTTTTAAAGCTTGAATTGAAAGATCCCGGATGCTGGCCAAAGTTATCTCAAAATTCCATTAGTTTATTAGTTCAGGAAGGTCCTGTACAATTGAAAGGTTTTGATTTTCCTATTACGAACAAGCGTAAATTTAATACTAAGTATTATTACAAGAAACTGCCTAATGGAGAAGAATTACATAGATCGTTGTTTATTTATTTGAAAACTTTAGATAGGGTTACACCCTTTATATGTCTTGATTTTCTTTGATAAATTAGTGTAAAAAAAAAATTTTTATTAAAAAAAAAAAATTGGGGTAAACGAATTTTTAATCAAAATAATAATGTAGGGGGGGGGGGGGCGCCATCGGTACCTACTGCACAGGGCGCTAGATTTCGTAGATCCGGCCCTGTTAATATGAACATTTTTATTTGAAAAAACCTTTAGATTCACTTTAATTACTATAAAAGACAACTATTTGCATTCGGGGCAATGGAAAATGTAATGGATTCAATTTTGTATAATGAAAATTTCGGCCATTTACAAATTTTGTTATGTTGGAATTCCTAAAACTAGAGCCTAACGAAGGGCAAGAATAGACTTTGTCATTTAATCTATACGTATTAGGTAGGCTCCGGTTTGGGCGGAATTGTGGAAATGAAATCATTAATCTGAAAGTTCCTGTAAGAACACTGACGAAATCTTCAACAATCTTAACATCATGTCAATTAAACAACTACATTCTAAAACTATGCTCATTTACATTCATAAGTACAAAACCCAAGAAATAATTAGAAACACTAGATCTCATGATCAAAAACATATCCAACAAGTAACTACTAAAACAACATTTGGGCAAAAAAGCTTCTTATATTATGGTATTAAACTCTACAATAAAATACCACTCTCACTCAAAAACCTCAACATTATAACCTTTAAATCTCAAATAAAAAGCTGGATACTAAATATAGGGAGATCAGAAATAGAAAATATACTGATATCAAATACAGACTAAAACCGAATCTACTGGACTGAATGATAAAAAACACTATCTTAGGGAACGTACCCATACTACATGACACCCTTTTTGCAATTTTTTACCCCCGGTGACCACGTGTAGTATATTCCAAGACCCCCCCCCCCCCCTACTGTATTTCATAAATATGGTTTCGAATAATTTTTTGCTAACAAAAAATAAAAAATGCATTATTTGGCTTATATTAATACGGCGCTTGCTGCGTGACAGCAAGAGTGCATGCATTACAAGTGGAAAAAATATTATCAAGATAAAACTTATGTCAAAATATATTGAAACCGGAACGTAATTTATGGAAACGAAAGTCTTGTTATTTTTATAAACATTTTTCATCTCAGTCATCTTCAACAAACACGTTCCCTGAACTTTTTCACTTATTTGAATGTACGAGGGTGGGTTTTTAAGTTTGCGGATTGGGTAAGGAGTGGAAATAAAAACCAAAATTATTATTCCTTTTCAACATATTCACCTACTACTCTAATACATTTTTCCGATCGTTAAATTAACTTAAAGGAACTTTATAATAGCGCGGAACTCCATTTTCTCCACATTTCACAATTTCTTCCCGATTGAAGTGTTTGGTCGACGATAGCTCAAAGACTAATGACCTAATTACGATAAAACCCGGTGTTTATCCTAAAAATGAGTTGTTCAATTAGTACCTAAGTCAGCGGTAATTAATCACTTACCTTCGCATTAATTACTTACCTTCGCATTAATCACTTACCTTCCCATTCCGCGAACTTAAAAACCTCCCCTCGTAGCTCGAAAACAAACGCGAGATTTCTAGATTGACTACGTGATAAAAACCTAGCCCCCCCGTTGTGACCAAGCGTGGTATTTTGATGACCCCCCCCCCCCTAAACAGGTCACGTAGTATGGGTACGTTCCCTTATTTATTTTATAATTATTTAAAAAATACTACAAGATATATGTCTATATCAAATTCCTATTAATTTCTTATAATTAAATTATAATACGAAAATGAAATCCTCAGCACGGGAGATCCCAGTGTTGATATCATTGTCTCTACATATTACTAAAAAAGGAAGACAATAAATCATTATTATTATCATTATTATCAATAACGGTTTGTGGACAACTTTTTTAACATTAAAAAAATATTTTTCCATCGTCCCGAATTGTCTTTTATAGCAATTAAGATGATCGTAAGGTTTTTTCTAAAAAATAATCGTAAAGCGGGTTCAGAGATTTTGGAGACAAAGGAAACGCCACTGGCGTGATTAATATGGTGGACTATATTAAAAAGATGGAAGACCTCTTGCGCGATGCCGGCACCTATAAGAAAATCAAAAACAATCCCACTAACAAAATTGACCTGAAGACAAGGGAGTTAGTAAAAGTTTCCAGTATCAGGAAAGACGATCGATCTGGGCTTTTTGTAAAAGCCTCCAGAACTCCTGCCCTGTACGGTTTTCCAAAAATCCATAAAAAGAATATCCCAATGAGACCGATCGTGAGTGCTATTGGTGCACCGACGTACAAACTTTCTCAATATCTCTCAAGATTACTGCAGATGCAAACTGGGAAAACTGAATCTTGGATTAAGGATTCCACAGATCTGATCAGTAAACTTAAGAAGGTTAAGACTGAGAAAGGAGATATTTTGGTCAGTTTTGACGTTGTGTCTCTTTTCACGAATGTGCCTCTGGAAGACTCCATGACAATGCTCAGAGAGATCTATGAGGAAGACATTTGTAAACTTTTTGAACACTGCCTTAAAACGGGATATTTTGCATTCCAGGGTGAACTTTTTGAACAAGTGGAAGGAGTTGCGATGGGCAGTCCGTTGTCGCCAGTACTCGCCAACTTCTTTATGGAGAAGTTTGAGGAAGTGGCACTCGACACAGCTTCGGCTGTTCCCAAAGTATGGTGGCGGTATGTCGATGATGTCTTCGCCATTTGGCCTCATGGAACAGAGAAATTGAACGAATTTCTGGACCATCTCAACTCACTCCACGTTAAAATTAAGTTCACAATGGAGCTGGAAAATGACTGTAAGATCCTAACTTTTCTAGATGTGGAGGTGATGCGAAAAGAAGATGGTAGTCTAGGACACACAGTGTATAGAAAACCAACTCATGCAAATCGGTATCTACATGCTGATTCCCATCACCACCCAGCGCAGAAGAGAGGACTTATCCATACATTGGTGACCCGAGCGACCAGAATATGTGAAGAAACAAAAATCGGAGCAGAGCTTACTAAACTGACCGATGCACTGGAGCGTAACGGTTACCCAGCAAGGCAGACAAGGCAAATCATTAGAGCCAAATCTGCACCAAACAAAGACAGAATTGAACAAGAGTCAAAGGCTGCGCTTTCCTGCCTTACGTTCACAATGTGACAGACAGAATTGCCAGGCTATTGAAAAAAGAAAGCATCAAAACTGTCTTCGGAACTCTTCGAGGAGTGAAGCTGGCGCTACAATATACTTCACCATGTTTTTTTGCGTTTAGCCTTCGCTCGAAGAGGAGTGGAGCTGGCGACACGGTATCGCTCCTAAGTAGATAAGTACAAACATCACCCCTAACTATTACACATCTGCCCTGATGATGGACACTGCAACGCTGTCCGAAACGTTGGCTAAAGAAGGAGGTAGCGTAACACGGCATAATACCCCAAAAACTAATAACAAAAAAAAATATTATGTTCGTTCATATTAGGTCAATCACTTGAAGGCAATTTTCACTTGAAAACGAATCAATTTCAATTATAAATGAACATTGTAAAATAATAATCTTTCTGTTCTACTCTTTAATCAGTTTCGATTACCATAAAGGTAAATTAGAAAGGTTTTGGTTATGCTATCGACTTTAATCGCTCAATGAAACAAGCGATAAAATATTCCAAAAGGAAAAGGTATTTTTACGAGGATCACCAAAAGAAGCTCTTCATAAATCAAGTGTTGCAAAATTACTTCCATAATCGGATTGAATATTATTACAAACATATTTATTATGTTCCGAAATGCATAAATTTATGAACAAGAGCTTTTTTCGCAATATTTTAATGAACACGGTGTAACGGCATACCGAAATGTTAACCCAATCGTGACTTAACTTGATTTGATTTAATTTTATTTACACAGTAATTACACCTTTGTTGTTAATCCAGACAAGACTTGAGACTCTCCTGTCATGGATAAGAAAGTAGGTACGACGTATGACCGCACGAGTGTTGCAATTATGTTCTGTAACAGGATCGTAGCATTTTGTTTTAATAAGGTAATTAATTAATTATTAATATAATTAGCGCTTAACATAAAAGATCTGTGAAATATTAACAATATAATCTCTGACATGAACATTGTGAACGGACGTTCTAAATACAAATATGCTTTTTACATGCAGGCCTTTACATTTTATGAGAAAACCATGAATCATCAGGCCTCAGGCAAACTTTTAGGTTAACTAACCAATTTAATCGACAAGCCATTTCTCCGCAGTCGTAGGCAGGTACGATGGAACCTGCAACAACTCACTCTTGGCATATACTTACTTCATACACTTAGCACATTGATGTTATTATTTGCGACACTTGACATGACCCGACTCAGTATTTGAATCGATGATTGTACCACTGTAAGACTCTTGTCTAAGAATCCGGAGGACGTGGATTCAAATCCCGACTTGCGCAAGTAAATTTTATTTCGATTAATTTGTATTTCGCGGTACATTAATTCAAAAATAATATATTATAACGTATTTATTAGTGACCGACCGAAGGTTCGGTTTCAGCAAGTTTCTGCAAAAAAATCTAGTTTCGGCATCAGTTTCGGTTTCGGCGGATTTTCTGCTGAACCTTCGGCCGCACCGAAACTCTGCAAAAGATCTCAATAAATTTATTTATTTATTTATTTTTTCAGGTTCTCCATAAAACAGTTATACACCAAATTATTAGGAAAGAAGATTACAAAATATAAGAGAAAAAAAAGGCCAAGGGGGCAGTTTCACTATGTTGAGACATATGTCAAAAGATAGTTACTGAACTCTCTATAGGTAACATTGAAGATGTCAATGCTCAATGCAGAATCGTTAAGCAGTTGGATTGCTCTATTTAATGGGGCATTCTGAAAGGAAGAAGTTCTCGCTTTCGGAGCATAACAAAGTGTGTGGGAACTCCCACGAGTATACGCGTTAGGGACATATAGGTTAATCTCCTTCAACATAGGTGGATTCAGTACCGGAGATCAGCTTAAAAAAATGTTTCCCCAAAAATATTTTTCGGCGGGCTTCTAAGGTATTAAGATCGAGCATTCCTGTTAAGAACAACGATGGATACAGGAATGGGTAGTATGTATATTCCCTCATATACAGGTAACGCATAAACCTTTTTTGTATTTTTTCTATTTCTAGGATATGGTTTTGTTCAGAGGGTACCCAAATAATGGAGCTTGTTCTTCTTCAGAACAAATCCGAGCATTTTGTTGGCGCGGGAGACAATGTCTGATATGTGAGATTTGAAAGAGAGATTTGCTTCAAAAACCACGCCAAGGTCTCGAATCTCGTTTTTGCGTGTTAGTATAATTTTATTAATATGGTATGGGAATAAAAAAAAAATGATTAATTTAGTCTTAAGAATATTGTGATTGTAAACGCAATTAAAATTACAATACTCAATTAATGAGGTCCTTCCTTTATAATGTACATAAGTGTTGATTATTGACAAATTTTTGTTCCAAGAAGTAGTTAACATGATTGTTAATTTTTAGTAGGTAACATAAAAAAAAATTCACATACTTCAATTATTGTTTTTATTTTTTTATTTCATTTAACACATGTTAACTGTTTGATTATAGATTTTTAACATTTTTGTTATTAGTTTTTGGGGTATTATTGCAATTTCATCGAACAAAAGGTTAGATATTAAAATAAATTTAAATACATATTTGGTTTTGTTAGCATCTTCAATTCACTAATCACATCTGCTGGTGTACTAGTATTGTATAAAAATCATTAAAGAAGTCCCAGAGAGAACTCGTACAGAAGTCATCGACGATTGTCCTTGTCCTTCTCACAAGTTTTGTATGAAAAGTAAAAAGACAGAAGATTCTAGAACGATGACGTTACGTACAACCTGTTTAGGCACCAGTAATTCTATAACTAACTCTTTACAACAATGCTTGTCTATTTGTCTTGAACCGTCAAAATACCTGAAATGTTTTCGGAAGTGATTTCTCCATTTCCCAATCTTAATCATAAAAGCTTCCACGGGCCGAGAAACGGTGATTATGATTTCGGACAGGAAATGACTTAATAAATCTTATCGGACTGATCTAAGACAGGGCATGTTCAGAGGCGGGCTTACCATCGAGATAGGGCAGGGAAAAAATAAGAAAGTGAACGATTTATTTCACGTGCCGCTAAAAACAAAAACTTCTATAAATTTTATCGGTTTAATTTCAAAAATTTGCCGCAAATAATAAAAACTGTGTTACCTGTGGCATTAAAAATATGATATAAAATTTTAACTCGATTTTTTTACCTTACTTTCTGTAAATACCACAATTAAGAATCTAAACATTGCTGGAAATGTAACCAGATCTGAATTACCAGACTTTCCCACCCTCCTCTTTCACATGTCATTTCCGTCCCTACTACCCTCAGCCTGATAGCATTATACCCAAATTGTGGATATCATAGTAGCATTGGCTCCATTCGCTTTGTGAGGAGCTGTTGGGACTTTTGTGCAGTACTCACAAAAACACATCTAAATATTGGTCAACGAGTTCTAAGAGAATTTAGGTCGCTTCCTAAGACAATTTTGACGATGTCGCGGTGCGTGGACTTGCACACGGGTCACCGCTGCGGTATATAATTTTTTTCAAAAGTATACACGTTTTTATTGAAGTGAAACTTCTGTAGCATCGCCGTGATTTGGATTTCGGATGAAACGGAAATGATGATTACTGCACATGCGACGCATCAACTGCGCTAATTGGCCGTTTTGATTATGATGTCACTTTTAAAGTCTCCTATTGTTTGAGATATGAAACGGAAATTACGCTAGTCTGCGCTCATTGGTCACTTTGATTATTACCTCACCTTTCAAGTATTGCTTGAGATTGTGTCGGTAAAGTTTCGCTTCTACTGCTTGTAAACTGCACTCGATTTTTTTCAAGCTAATTTTTTTTTATTTCGGTAGTTGTTGATGCTAAAGATTTAAAAGGAACCGACAAAACCGAGATACGTTGATGATAAAGGATTTTAATCGTTTTGGCGGACTGTTTTGAAAAAAAAATTTATATGAAAACGTCATTTCTCAAAAAAAATTATTTATTTATTTATTTATTTATTTATTACACGCCCTGCTGGGCTTTTACATTATAATTTATAAGTTAAGTAACAAACAATGAAGAAAATATAATACAATGAGAAAAGAAATACTACTAGGTAAATATAATTGGAAGGTTGGGAAGAAACAATCACAAAAAAAATTATAGAAGATCCTTATTGTGATCTTAAGAGGGCATTACCAGAGAAAACCAGAAATATGTCATTTTCAAATCAGATTTTAGACGTATTGACTCTTTTCCACAAAAAATTATAAATGGATTTCGAAAGATTGTTCTTTTATCTAGCATTCGCATGTAATAAATTTTGAGAATTTTTTTTAATTTTTAGTATAATAAGGTTATTCCATAGGTCGTTGGCAGATTTGTTCAATTTTCAAAGAAGTTTTTGTATTATACCACACCCATTTCAAATAATAAAATCATGCAGTAAAATAAATCAATACATTATCTAGCAAACGTATGTTTTAGAATTTTAATTTTAGTTTCAATAAAATCATTAAAAAATGTGTACGTAGATGTGTTTCTTGGCGAAAATTGGTCCGTGTGTGTATTTATTTGCGCACTTACAAACTAATATATTTCAGATTTTTTTAACATTCTTATTAAATTTAGACATTATTGAAAAATGATAAATACTTATAATCAAAAAATAATTACTAAAAGTACATTATTTTAATAGTTTTATTATCACGCCTTTCAGCATTTTTGGATGAGGGTATAAATTAAAGCTAATTTGGATTGAAATAAATTCGATATTGAGTTATAATTTAAAAAAGCTGGTACGGAGAATAATTAATCTTTCTCACTGTAACCGCCCTGCACAATCGTAAGAACAACTTTCGACGAAATGTGGATTTTCGTCCGCTGGCTGGTTAAACACTCTTAATATATATGTGGACACAATTGTAGAGATATAATTGTAACGTTCGTCTAATTCGTCTATTAGTTGTCCATATCATAGTCTATATACGATTACCTCATCTTTTGTACACCAAATAAAGCAATGTCAAACAAATATAACTATATTCCTTACTGATAGGTTCATATCAACCTCCCTATCTGATACATCTATGCGTCATTTGCGAGGAGTGAGAGATTACAACTTGCAACGGAACTATCAGTGGTATGCTGTTAATATCAATTGGATTTGATTATGTCATAATGTTTATGCCAATTATACATAAAATGAATTGAATTGTCAGCCATCCGAATAAATTAGATTCCAGGCCGTCCCTGAGCATGTTGAAATATAGTATAATATCGCACATTCACCAGATAGCCAAGTGCTCTGCTCGCATCGTCCAAATAACGGTCTGAGTAAGTGCACATATCAGTACTAGGCGGTCGGGGCAAGCTTCGTCACGGTACAATTCGCAAGTGGTCATATATCTCACTCCAGCGGCTACAGGCGAAGGTAGAAGCCAGTAAATTGGTAACTGAAGCACTCATATGGGTTTATTAAGATTGAGATATGAAAAGTTAACAGTTGCTTCAAATTGAATATTTTAATGTGATAACCAGGTACCGCACAAGATGTTCTAAATGCTCGGAGTGGAACTGTAGTGTCCCAATTTGGGAATATTGGTTAAGAAGATGAAAAAATATAGCAGAAGAGGAGTAGGCAGGTCTGGTTGGAAAGTATTTGGGCTTTCTCAAAAACCGTTCGTTAATGGATTGTTATATTTCACCAGAATTGTTCATTGAGAGTATCTTCTTTTGACTCTGGAACGAGCTGTAAACATGCCTAATATAATATGATTTCAATACAATTCTATCCTGGGTTTTAAGAAGCGTACCTGACTTACCAGTGATTAATTGTTTTGTAACAATTATTAGCCTGAAACACTCATCTACATTGAAAAAATCTCCCGAGAAAAGATACATGCCGCCCACGGGACACGAACCCGCGTCCTTCGGATTTCCGATCAAATACTCTACCATTGAGCTACGTCGGCTTATCTCCTACCCGCCAAATAATTCAATATATACTAGTGTTTCATTCCACAATTACTGCTTATTACATTTTTTCAATGTAGATTAGTGTTTCAGGCTAATAATGATTACTTATAATAATTGTTACTCTTTGTACTATGCATAAAAATCTTGTCTTATACATTAGTTTATCAATTAAAAATAATAATTAATTGTTTTCGTGTTTAATTCGTAGAACCCCTTTTAATATTTTAAAATTTTATATATTTAAGTTATTATCGGTAATAAATCAATTTAGGCATCTTCAAAAATTGACATTAAGAATCCAATAAATAAGTAGTCTCAAAGTGGTTAAACCACAGTTTGAAAACGGCCCTTTAAGCCGAAACATCTGTAACAAAAAAAAACTAAAATACTTGCAGAACTTGATAATAACATTATTAAACTTAATTTAAAATTATTTTTTAAAATAAACCAGTGATTCGTACTAAAAAATTAAGATATATTGATCACTGGCGACTTCTTTTTTTGACATAAAAAAGTAGATATTAGATTTTTGTTTGTTTTTAAAAAAAAAAACAACGAAAAATGTCGTCGGAGAGCTAAATTTTGTAATTTTTTTTACTGCAAATAATGCCAGGAATCAACGGTTAAAGTAAGTTAGATACACTCTCATAACGCCCTTTATATTATTAAACTACGCCTGGTTTCGATCCCATGAACTCTGGGTCCAACGGTAATGAGCTTGCTGCTCTACCACTAAGTTCGTCTATTCTTCTTCCGCAAAAGGTTGGAGAGATTTGTTTATTCACCTGACCTGATGAAATCAGGCGTCTCTTTATGCTGTACAGACGTGCCCCTAAATAACTGTTTTCGTGGACATTTTTCAACAATTTTCCCTGTGCACTTGTAAGCATTCTTATTTGTGCATTCTTATATGTGCACGGAGCTGTGACTACACCGGATGCGGTTCAATAAAGTTCGCACTTCCGAGGTGAACAGAACCCTTCCTGGCAAGAAGGTTATTATTATTATTTAGGTCGGAAGTTTACTTGGTACGCCAAGTTCACAGGAATGATAAAGTTTTAATTGACAATAGATAAGGGAACAATAGATATTATTTTGATTGGAGAGGCTCGTATTATCTTACAGGTAAAACGTATGAAAGAAAGCATTAATATATTGTCTAATATGTTTGCCCGAAGATTCTTCCAATGCAACAATAAAAAATAAAAAAACATTGATAAAATTCTGTTTGTACCAGCCTACGAGTATATACGTGTGAAACATGGTGTCACTACTGAATCAGCTCGATAGAACGACTCCGGATCCAATGAAATAACGCCTGCAGAATTATATTTTGATACAGAAGCGCGTCGACAATGTTTACGGAACTAAGACTGAATGGATTCGCCAGCCTGGTAAGACACCGGGTCACTGGAGCCAGGATGCGGCTAATAGTCTCCAACAACGCAGTGACGAACGTAGCATTTCAGCACCATCACTCCTGAGTGAGCGCTGGGCCCGAGCTCATGACTATGCCCATTATAATTGATAATTTATACTTGTATTTCTAAATTTCGATTCTGCTTATTTATTTTCTTCAAATTTATTGTATTCTCATATTTCCACACAAATATGAATAACTACTCGTTTATGCGTCGTATGGGATTGCTCTATCCACCCCACATCCTAAAATAAAAGATTTAATTATTATTATTTATTTCAACAGCGCAGCTAAGGCTTAAGCCAATCTGGGCTTTTGAATATCATGCTTCTTTTGATATCTCGTAAAATCTTATCAATTGTTCTTGGAAAGGTTGCAATAATTTAGAATGTCAGTAAAGAACTGATTTTCGATTGAGTTTCGCTTACATTGTCTTCATTTATTTAAACAAAAAATATTGGTTTGGGAAAATTTATTCAAAAAGAAAGTGCATGGAGCAAATTTGACTTCCAGCAAGCCACAGTCTGCCATATTATCATCGGCTCAGTCCGGTTGGGAGTAGTTGGGAGTAGTTGGGACTGTGCAGAATTCACAAAAATTTAACCTCCTCTCCTCCTCTCCTCCACCCCTCCCCATTCCGCTGCCATTCCCGCCCCCCTCCTCCATATCCCTCATCTTCCCATTTTCAAAAAATTTCAGCCGGATTCGCCGCATTTTTCAGCTTAATTCTGAAAATAAAAATATTTTTTAAATAAAATTTCAGCCGGAAAAAATACAGCAGAATTTTTTTCCTCCTCCGCCCCTTTTTTTTCATTTTTCTGGTTTGGGGGTAACGGTTATTCGGGTACTTTTTTTAAAATAAGGTAGTGATATTGTTTTTGAAAAAAATTGCATTCGCCGCTTTTCTTAGCCCGATCGCCTCATTTTACATTCCCGTTCCCCCTCCCCCTTTCAAAAATCCCTCAACTTTGACACGTATTGGGTCAGATTCCATGTCTAAAGTTAGTACATAATTTGATATGTTCATTCCCTCTTAACTCCAACTCCGTGGCGATCCACCGGGTCCGGCGAGTCCAGCGGGACGACACAATGACCGAAAGGAACGAATGGAATCAAATAAACGAGTTCATGAACTCAGAATCGGATTTTAGTCTGTAAATGAGTGGAACGACTCATCTCTGCTGCCATTACTGGGCTTGCATAGTTTGAGTGGAATATAGGTACATACACAATACATAATCAGTATGTACTCACAAGTTACTTCGTTTGAAAACGATCATGCAAAAAAAACTATATTTAACCCCGAACGCACTTCTGAACTTTATGGTTGAGAGCTTTTCAAAGTAACGACATTACAGATTTACACAATGGACATAGACCATAGAGCTCTTATATGATGATAGCTTCATTAGCCTCGTACACTTCCCTTTATTGAGACCATATTCACAAGCACACTCCTCACTTGTCTACCAGAGTGCCATGAACCAGAAAGGATCCAGCGTGACATTAGCGTCACACTGACATGATCACGGCCGTGTCATTTGTGGTAGGCCAGTGGAAAGTACTGTACGTATAGAGATTCGCTCTCATTAAATAAATTGGTACTCTTGTATGTCATAGGTTCTTTATGGCGTTTTCTCTGCAATCACGAGCATAAAGCACGGTGCTCGGCGTGCTTATCAAGTGGAACTAGTGCACACACTTGCTAAATGAGGGTAGAATCTCTCAGTTTCTTCGCAGTGGAAGACAGAGGATTTACTTAACATCTTTATTTATTTTATTTACTTATTTATTTATTGCTTCTTCACAATTTAAATACATTTTAGCGTGTAATTATTAACCCTACTAGGGTTCGCCTGTATCGGGGTTAATAATTTCACAATTTATTAAAAGTAACACACATAAACATCGGTCATTGTCATTACCAAAGCGTTGAGTCGGCACAAGCAAAATAATAAAATTAAAAATGACAATGAAAAAGGTAGGAAATTTGTAGAAAAAATAATATATGAATTAATGACCATTTTAAACAAGAGAAAATTAAAAAATGTACTCATGTATCCTTGTGGTAATAAACTGGTCCCGGCATGCGTTGCTATGCCATTTAATAAACAAATTGTTTCTCCCTGAGTGTCCTTTCCCATTCGTCTCGTTCCCTTTCCGCCTCCCCTTCTTCTCCTATGTCCTCTTCCCCTCTTGCGTTTCCACTCCGTCCCCTCCACTTTCCCTCTCCCCACGCCACTCCCCCCCCCCCCCCCCCCCCCCCCTTCCCCCGTCCCGCGAACCCCCCTCCCGAGTTCCTCTCCCGCTTTCCCCTTCCACCTTCCTCGCCTTCCCTCTTCCCTTTCCCGCTCCCTCGTCCTGCCAACCCTTCTCCCGCGTTTCTTATATTCAATCCCAGTACATTCAGTTTTTAAACAGCCCGCGTGCCACCTTTTACAATTTTTATTCAAATTTCCATTTTTCATGTATTTTAAATTTGGTACCTAACATAGGTACCTATTTAAATATCTAAAATTCTTGATTCGATTCAAACTATTAGGAGAGTACCTACTTTAAATAAATTTATCAACTTAAAGATTTTCAAAAATAGAATCCTGATTTAACAATCAAAATGTCATTCTCAAACACGCGAACTGTCAAACGTGCGATAGTCGTTAGGTTTTCTGAAATTATCCAATTTTCTTAACTTTTCTCTCTGTAAGAACCATCCTCGTACTTCAAGGAATATTCTAAAAGAGGAATTAGCGAAATCGGTTCAGCTGCTCTCGAGATTTACGCTTAGCAACACATTTAGCGATTCATTTTTATATATAAGAAGATTACATGTCTAAAAAAACAATATTAAAGTGAGTAAGTATCAAATAATTTTGAAATAAATATGAAAGAATTGAGAGTACAGCGTAAGTTAGCATAAGTACGGCATAATATACTCGCAGTTTTCATTCCATTGAAGTGGCATTTAAGTGTCATTATTTAAATTTAAATTTTTAACTTCACTTGGACATGGTTAACAATTTTTTTAAAGTCCGCAAAATAAAAGAAAATATTGTTATAATAATATTTCTCACAGAATAGGCCTCTACTAAGCTGTGGGAACTAATGCTTTATAACGTAAATATGTGGAGTGACCACGTGCTGACATTAGTTAATTTGAAAAAATTTAAATATTTTTTTGCAAGCTTATTATCTTTAATATTTAAACTGGTATTTTCCTAATCGGTATCCATTTTGAATGCTGCAAATATGCTATAAATTTAGAAGTATAATATGTAATAGTGAGTTAATACAACGATATTTTGGATATCAGAGCCAGGTTGCAACCAAAAGACTTTCCCTTTAAAGAACATAAATTACATTTCGTTAATGATTTTTTTAAATTTACCAACTTTAGGAAAACGGACAAAAATAAACCACCTAGTGTTTTTATTAAAATTATTAAACTCTATGTACGATTGTTATGAACTCCTCAAATTAATAACGCTACATCTACCTAGAACAACTAAACTTAGACAAACAAACAAACATTAAAATTTTATGTATATATATCTCATTACAACTATGGTTTGCATTCCTCAATACATCGTTTACATAGGCTTGGTAACAAATACTTAAACAATATGGATGTATTTGACAACAATTTGAACTTGACAACTTCAAACGCCGTATATGCCAACTATTTCTACCTAATTATTAACTAATGTGAAAACCAATTTTAAACAATTTTATTAATATTATTGTTGATTTAGAGGATTGGCAGATTATCTATTTTATCTTACATTCTGCGTTACCTACTTTGTTTCAACTCTTACATTTCATATAACTTATATTTTGTTTCTTATATTTTATATTACCTGTATTTTGTCAACTCTTTATTTTCATTGTAATTTAAGCGGCATCCAATTGTGCACGGGTTTGTTATGCCGATTCTTTTTCCAAACCAGTATGAAGTGTGTGCATACACACACAATATAATGGAAGGGCAATAAAACGCAAATATCCTTACTAATAAAAGTTAAAAAAAAAAAACACTGTAAACTATAAAATGTAAGTATAATATAAAAAGTATTTTATATTATATTTTTTTAACATTTTTTTATTATTATACATTTTTGGTAAAAGCGAATTTAGTCCACCTCACGGATAATAAGGAAGTAGTAAAAATATGTTGTCAAAGTTCAATGCATGGATAATACGGAATATTCCTCTTTTAACTAACAGACAATCAAATATGGCATTTGCCGAAAGTACCAATCTTATAAAATAAATTCTCGAATTATTGGGTTGAGGTTCAAACTACGAAAGCTGCACGACATCATAATTTAGATATACATCCCAAGTTTTGAATGGTTTGCAAAGCAGGGTTTGTCTAGCTGGTATGTGTAATTATTCTAATACATTTCTTTCCTTGTTCTGCTGTTATAAATACAGTTACAAACTTGTAAATAATGCATTCACTTAATATCACGAATAAATTATTATTTTATGTGGCATTAATATTTTTTATGTTTCATGCACCGCCGAGGACGCGTGCCTCGTACTGAATACGGGTACGGAATGAGAATTGACGTACAATTACAAACCCGTGCACAATTTGATCCCACTCGTGATTTCGAGGCATGGTTGCCTCCTATTGAACACAGAAAAAAAAATACGCCGAGGACTTTGTCTAGTTAAACGATAAATGAAGGTTGCAGTTTAATTCAAGTGAAATGTATTATTATTGGACTTTTCTTTTTCCTGGTGTTTCATTTAAACCTCTTTGTAACTATACATGATTCGGCTGAGAAATAATTATAGCCATACTATCCCGGTATATACTGCAAAAGAGGTCAGATTATATGTAAACTTGGTGTTTACGTTTACTTAAGAGGGCATTACCAGAGAAAGCCGGAAATACGTCATTTTCAAAAAAGTTTTTAGACGTATTGACTCTTTTCCACAAAAAATTATAAATGGATTTCGAAAGATTGTTCTTTTATCTAGCATTCGTATGTAATAAATTTTTAGAATTTTTTTTAATTTTTAGTATAAAAAGGTTATTCCATAGGTCGTTGGCAGATTTGTTAAATTTTCAAAAAAGTTTTTGTATTATATCACACCCATTTCAAAAAATGTAATCATGCAGTAAAATAAATCAATACATTATCTAGCAAAGTTATGTATTAGAATTTTAATTTTAGTTTCAATAAAATCATTAAAAAATATGTACGTACATGTGTTTCTTGACGAAAATTGGTCCATTTGTGTATTTATTTGCGCACTTACAAACTAATATATTTCAGATTTTTTTAACATTCTTATTAAATTTAGACATTATTGAAAAATGATAAATACTTATAATCAAAAAATAACTACAAAAAGTACACTATTTTAATAGTTTTATCATCACGCCTTTCAGCATTTTTGGATGAAGGTATAAATTAAAGCTAATTTGGATTGAAATAAATTCGATATTGAGTTATAATTTAAAAAAGCTGGTACGGAGAATAATTAATCTTTCTCATTGTAACCGCCCTGCACGATCGGAAGAACAACTTTCGACGAAATGTGGATTTTCGTCCGCTGGCTGGTTAAACGCTCTTAAGTTAGGTAAACGAGTATTCCCATTGAGTGAAATTGTTTAAACATTTTCAATAAACCGAAAATCTATTAAACTTTTAGCTAATTCATTTTGTCTTCTCAGCAACCAGTCTAGTACAGAGTTTGCTATTAAACTCTGATATAAATTATTCTTGCTCATTTGAACTGTCGGACCATGAAAGGCCTATAAAATATTCACCACCGTATACACGCATAGAATAAAAATTGTAATGATGTTCATTAAAAAAGTGTGTACTGATTAAACACGAGTGTTTAATGTGAAAAAGCTACGGACCGTGCAATATGCCCCCAGTTTACCCTTTCTCAAATTACACCAATATTATGCAACATGTATCTAGCCATCATTGCTTTCTTAGAAAGGAATATATCATAATTTTACTACGTAATATATTTTTAACTCGTTCTACGCACATGAATGCTTTGCATGCACTAACCAGTAATTACTTCAATATTTGTATAGTGGAATAACTTATTGAGTAAACCTCAAATTGTTATATTTAATCATGGAGGAAAATATTAAACGTAAGCATAATGACAGCAGCGAAAAAACATGCCTTAATAAAATGAATATAATGTTGGTAATTTTCAGTCGAAATATGTTGCAGTTCAAAATGACGGAAGCTCTTATGATCGATTAGCTCAGTAGTCGGAGCGATTCCCCGGCAAAGTGGAGGTCCTGGGTTCAATTCTCAGATGCGATTGAATCTTTTTTGTTTCACTTTTTTCGTTTGAGTGGTTAATATTGTCTTCAATGATTAAATATTAATTACTTACATATTTTAATATTTATTTCTGTAAAACTTAATTCTTAGGTAAAGAAAAAAATAATGTTTTATTATATTTTCTAAAAACTAACGGCTCATAGTTGTGGTGGACGAATTAAATATTAAATTAGAAAAATGTTAAAAAAACTTATTTTAAACCATTTTCCATAAAAAAAAAGAAACATTAGGAAATTTAAATTAAAATCCACACTAGGATAAATACACAACAATATTTATTTATTTATTATTTTACGGACAATAGTCCATTAAAAACATAATAATAACACGAATAAAAAACAGAGATGACAGTGAAGGGAGAGCACATATAAATTAATAGCAATGACAATTCAAAATGTAAAAAGTACACATATATATATATTTCGGCAGTATCGACTGCCGAAAGTCATTTAGTTTTACACCAAAAAAATCTATGCTTTGACTTGCGTTGCGTTGACAAGTCTCGACATTCTGGATAAGGGAGAATGGTATCCATAATTAGTAGAATGTTGATTGAGGAACAGCAATTCATTATTTCGAAGTCTACGGAAAGGGATGCTAAACGTGATGAGTTGTAACAACGCAGGTGTATCAGTAATACTGTTGATAATTTTAAATATGCAAATCAGATCAGAGTCCTTTCTACGTTTTTCTAAAAAAGAAATGTTTAAAATGTGTTCAATTTCATCATATGAGTACTTGCCTCTTTCAAGACCAAACCTCCAAGCAATTCCTCTTAGGAAACGATGTTGTACGGATTCGATGTGACAAATATGGACAGCATAGAAACAGCCCCGGATCTAATGGGGGGCAAGCCGGGGCCCATGCCCCGGGCGGCAAGTTCAGAGGGCGGCCAAACTCAACTTTGACCACGGAATAAATAATAGTACAAGTAGAGAAATTTCACGGCCATATTAACTCGACTGATACCCAGAGCCCTGAGTGAGACGTGCAGCACGAACATTTATTATTCGCGAGGCGCGTAGGCATAGTTCAAAATACGCACCCGACCCGCTCACCCGCAGGAACCACAGATCGCGGCAGCACGCGTCTGCTCTGGTTACCGTGCGTGCGAAAGAGATGAAGCTATATTCGAAAACTCCCTCGTCGATCTCTCTCCACGACAGTGTTTTGTTTTAAAAATGTGTCAAAAGTGTGTTGTTTATTTTTACTCTTTAGTACTTGTTGATCAACCGAAGGTACAATACTGATGTCATTAGTGTCGCATCAATAAATCTATCACAGTTCATCGATCGCTTTTCTGGGTAAGTATTTTATATAACTATCTTATGCTTTTTAAGTTACTATATTTATTTTTTAAACTCAATTTAATACGTGCAATCACTTACGTCGTCAATTCGTCATTATTCAAACTTACTTAAAATTTTTACGTCGTTATGCGTGTCATGATTTGTTTATTACACGATGGCAGCCATCATATGACTGAGAAGTAAAACAGCCTTTTTATTTCAGCTTTTATTTAAATACAATGCAATGTAGCAGTTTAAAACGAATAAGCAGCCAGCAAGATAAATTTCAGTTGTGATTTCATCTGCTGAAGCATTTTGATGGAAACCATTCTCGTGTTCAAAGTGCAGTTTTAAAATTCTGGTTGCAGACTATATGCAGCCAGAATTTAAGGAAAACCATTTGCATGTTCTGGGTGTAGCTATAATTAAATTTCTTAATTAGTTACAGTAAAACCAGTTCTTTGATTCGAATATGGCCTACCCCCCCCCCCCCCCCCCCAGCAAGGTTAAAATAAATATAGATACCTAAGTGGGCGGGGGCGGCATTTTTCAGTTTTTGCCCTGCCTAAAAAAAAACGAAGATCCGGGGCTGCATAGAAAGGAGACCAAATGACACTAGCATATTCAAGGTGAGGGCGAACCAGAGTTTTAAGTGTACTTATATGTTTGAAGTCAGAGGTAATTCTATGAATGAAGCCGAGTAGTATATAGCGCCAAAATCTCATGTTTAGTGGAAAAAGGCAAAACCGAAATAAAATATCTAGACATTACAGTAAACCAATGCCCAAAATGGTCCAAAAACATAAACGAACTGAAAGTCAGAGTGAGGAAATTTACTTAGAGTGACTACTTTGGCTTAATACCATATGGCATTATGGGATGGGGTGGAACTTATTTAAATACACACAACCGCTTTACATTGCAAAAAAAATAATTTAAAAAATATTTCAACTTAAACCATATACTCATGCACATATTCATCAGAACTTCTTTTTGAAGAATTTAAAATCGGGTAACTAAATAAATTAAACTGTTACCATCCAATATTACAATTTTACAAAGATAATATTCTAAATAAAACTGCAACATTTAAAAATAATAGAAAACTCAACCAACAATTCTCCTAACTCCAAAAGGTATAAAAAAATAATAAATATCTTGGAGTAAAGTTATTTAACACATTACCAGAAAATATCAGAAAAATAAAACAATTTTAAAAATTTCAATTACATTTTGAAAACACACTGAAATCACAGTGAACGCTTTAACATATAAATAACGAACATAATAACATATCCCCCATACACACGAGCCTGGCTTTATTATGGAAGTAGGTACAAGTAGACAGGTAAAAGTAGAAGTAGGTCGGTCAGTGGTTGAATGGGCATAGCGCTTGGGTCCCACCTGGGCGTTGCGTGTTCGATTCCTCGGCTGTCTAAGTCCTCCATCACAACACA
Source organism: Limnephilus marmoratus (assembly GCA_917880885.1). Lineage (NCBI taxonomy): Eukaryota > Metazoa > Arthropoda > Insecta > Trichoptera > Limnephilidae > Limnephilus > Limnephilus marmoratus. Next base: position 19,790,908 of record OU862919.1, on the reverse strand, counting down.
AGCAACATTTTCGGCTTTCTGTGGTGGTAGTAGGAGATTTTCAAACATTGTTGGGTTATTCGTAACCCGGGAATGTTTGTCTTTCTTTTAAAAAAAATAAAAAATCTTATATCATTACACATTAACGTGAAATTATTACTATGTCCCTACATTTTAACTTATTTTTTCATGATGTACATCAATGTCAATGTATATCAATGATGTAACTTAATTTTTCGAATATACTCGTACATGTGACAGCACATCATTATTAGGGGCCTGAGGTGATAACTAAACTGGAAATAATAACTATAAACTAGGTACCTAGTACGTATAAATTAGTGCCTATTTATTTGTCAAAATAATGAAATGATCGAACTTTCCTTGAACAGTGTGCATGAACGCGTAATTTCGAAGAATTAGCCTCACGCGAACATGAAATGAGTTCTTACTTCTATTATTGAATTACTTCTATTAATTAATTATCTTATCGTCATCTTATTCGTGAAACATTTAACGCCGGCGATATCTGTGGTATCATAGTTCCATTATTACCAACTTTATAGTACACCTTACGACCGCCTTAAAAAGCAAATTAATTGGTGTAAGTGCCATAATCGAGTATTATTGTGACTAATGCAGGCAATAGATTCATTAAAACGAGGTAAAAATTGATAATGTTGCAGGAAATTAAGCAATTGGTATATTAGGATGTAGTAATGCATTTAATTATCACTTTATTCGATCAAAATGGCTTAGCTAACATTTATTTTATAACATGTAATGATAGCGTTACAAAAAATGTTCGCTATTATTTTATATGGGCACTTATTAGTGGCGGTCCGTGAATTTTCAGCGAGCTAGAGTGCTAAAATTGGAAAATACGCGTTATTGATGTTGTTGTTGCTGAAAACGATTTTTTTTTTCAAAATTAAAACTTTAAATTTTTTATAGGAAGCTACACTGAAATGTGGATGCGGCGCATACCCAAACTGAAAAAAAAACTGAAAATCGTCTACACTTACCCTCTTCTTCTTCCTTTGCGCTGTCCCAACTCATTGCCTAGGTAGGCTGTTGGGGTCGGCTCTTCTCGTTCTCAGGTTGTAATATCTTCTGTTCTGGATATCGCCTTCATCCAGGCCGTTTCTCCGAAGAATTTTGGAACATTGAGTCGTCCAGGAGTTCTTCGGTCTTCCTTTGGATGACTGTCGATGAAGTTCCATAGACATTGCCTGCCTCACTGTGTGGTCTGATGGTCTCCGTCTTATATGTCCATACCATCTCAACTGTCGTTCTTCCAGCTTGCTATTTATGTCTGTGACACCCAGGCTACCACGAATGCGTGAACTTTTGATCTTATCTTTTAATGATACTCCTGCCGACCATCTAAGCATTCGCATTTCTGCTGTTTCAAGTTGCCTAGTGTAGGAGTTGTACATAGTCCAGCATTCGGAGCCATACATTATTGCGGGTCTTACAATGGTCTGGTATATTTTTCCTTTCAGTTTTATAGGCATTTTGGAGTCACACAATATTCCTGTTACGGATCTAAATTTAATCCATCCCACACCTATTCTATGGATGACATCCGCTGCACATCCTCCGTCTCTGTGGATTAGTGAGCCCAGATACTTAAATGAATCACAGTTGGCTAATGTTACTCCATCCAGTTGCATCGAAGGAGTTACAGCGTTTGTCTTCAAATGGTATATACAAATATTCAGTCTTTTTCCTGCTAATTTTTAGGCCATTATCCTCCAGGATCTTTCTCCATCTTTCCAGGCTATTCTGTAAGTCACAATGATTATCTGCTATCAGTACTACATCATCTGCAAAAAGCATAGTCTTGAGAATACTGTTCATTTCTTGACTTGTTAGATAATTCATGACCATTATGAATAGCAGTGGGCTGAGGACAGATCCTTGGTGTACCCCCACTTTAATTGGAAATTTTGGTGATGTCCCTGATGTGCATCTTACTTGAGTATAATCGTCTACACTTACCCGATCTTACGAAATCAATTTACTTATTTTTCAAATAAATCCACATTACGAAACAATTAAAAGGCCTCGGTCGTATATTTTTCACATTTATTTTCCTACTAATTTTACATTTGCTTGCAACTTTGATTATTGCCATAATTTATTATTTCATTGCAGAATAACTATTTTATAGATAAATAAATAAATGGCTGTAAATCTCATTAAAATTACATTAATTAAATAAAGTTTCGAATAAACGGAAATGGATAGAAGAAATCAAGCCCAATAATAATATTTAAGTATAACGTTATTAAAATGAATTTCCGGGAAGAAATTAAACGGTACTATAAATAAAACAATCTCTTTTATTAGCTTATAACTATGGAGTGATTGTAAAATAACTATTGATTTTATCGTTTTCTGGGACGGATTGACGACATTTTAATAATAGACAATAAGCATGGAGAAAAGTTTGCAGGTGAGGTTTACCTTTAAAATAAACCGTTTTCGTATTTTCAAAATAAGAGGCCTGCAGGCCGTAATGGAGTTCTAATATCAATCATTCAGTCATTTTCAAAAATGGAACTGGTTGTTTATTTTAATGTGAATACCACACAAGAGTCCTAACTGCTCCCAACCACCTGGAGCCAGTGTAACTATGGTATCCCAGCAAAATGGAACTGATCGTTTTCTTAATGTGAATACCGCGCAAGAATCCTAACTTCTCCCAACCATCTAGAGCCAATGTAACTATTGTATCCTAGCAAAATGGAACTGATAGTTTTCTTAATGTGAATACCGCATAAGAGTCCTAACTGCTCCCAACCACCTGGAGCCAGTATAACTATGGTATCCCAGCAAAATGGAACTGATCGTTTTCTTAATGTGAATACCGCAAAAGAGTCCTAACTGTTCCCAACCACCTAGAGCCAGTGTAACTATGGTATCCCAGCAAAATGGAACTGATCGTTTTCTTAATGTGAATACCGCACAAGAGTCCTAACTGCTCCCAACCACCTAGAGCCGGTGTAACTATGGTATATTAACTATTAGTTTTTGAGATACATGTATTTGAGAATGCACGGAGAGTACCCGCGATTCATGCATCACGAAGATTTGCTTGCCGAAACGCGCTACCAAAGTCTCCACTCGAGGAGGAGTGGGGCCCTTGCAGTAACGGCGTACAAAATTATTAATAATTTAATAGATAGCCCATACCTTCTGGAATGCTATAAGTTGTTCGTACCGAATAACTACAGCCAGGGACGTCACCATGATCTGCTTTGTATCCCACGTGGCAGAACGGACGTACTGGCTCGGCATAGCATGACACGAGGTATGGCGCTGTTAAACAACGCCTCCAAGACTATCGATATTTTTAATAGTAGCCTTGAAGAATTCAAGAGGCATGTAAATGCTAAAAATCTATAACTTGTTATTTGTATCATATATATGTAGTTAATGTTACATGTGTATTGTAAATGGACACAGTCTGTAATACACAAAAAAAAAAAAAAAAAAAAAAAAAAAAAAAAAAAAAAAAAAAAAAAAAAAAAAAAAAAATCCCAGCAAAATGGAACTGATCGTTTTCTTAATGTGAATACCGCACAAGAGTCCTAACTGCTCCCAACCGCCTGAAGCCAATGAGGTTATTGTATCCCCAATTGGGATATGAAATAAGGCTGAAGGTAGTGGGAAGGGGAAGGAGATGAGGTAGAGGAAGGTCGAAAAGTACCTGACTATTCAGACTAGTCACCAAACACAGCTAAAGCTATTTCAAGCAACTTTTTAATTACGATTGTGTGAAGATTTCAGAGAAGCGATAAAGTACCTAACTATTACATAATATTTTAATAAAAATTATTTTACTTGTCGTTTCAAAATTGGAACTGAAGTGTCAAGAATTCAGACAAGCAATAAAGTTTTTGAAATCACTGTATATAATAACTAACGCACATCCCAGACTACGAAATAAGTACATTTGATGATACGTAAGAAAGAGTTACCGAACATCTCAGAATGTAATCAACTCAACACCTCCTTTATAAAGTCATACTGACAAATGATTAAGTTGAAATTAACAAATAATAAATAGAATATGAAGAATAGTTTTACTGTCGATTACTTATAAGAAATTCATAAATGAGCCAATGCCCAGAATAACGTTGTATCCAAAAATATTCTTGTTTTCAGAAAGATTAAAAAAGCGAAACCGGTTGAGTTTTATTATATTTTATATTTAAAATACAATAATCATGCAATTCTTAAGTGGGTATTATAGTCTAGAAGCATGAATTGTAGGTATTTTTTCAGGTGCAATAAAAAAAAACCAATAATATTTTTAGTAACAATTATTTTACCAAGCATTTATTAATCAATAAAGAATACATTAAAAAATCAAAGAAAATAATTAAAAATTCAAAAAGTTACAGGGTGTTAAAGTGGGGGGTCTCAAAAAAATGGCGCGCTCTTTTTTTTTTACATGAGTTCCACACAGGAGGCCCTGAGGAAAATAATTTCCCTCAGGGCCTATGTCATCTTTGGGGATGCTGTGTGGAGGGTTTTTATAAGGAAAGAAAGGAGAGGAGAGTTTTGAGAAGGAAAGGGTTTTAAGGGGTGGGCAGGAAACTGGGGTTCAGTGTGTCCTGGTCATCCGCCTCCAAGACCTAGACAAACCTCAACCCATGAACCTGGGCACCCCTGCTAAATCACCAAACGTAGCGAACCACTTGGGGTGACCTATGGCAGAGGTGTTGGTCATCCAATAAAGGTTCCCGGGGCGGCGGTACCCATTCCCGCCTCCCGACACGATTGCAACCCTCCTGGCAATAAGAAAAATATTAAAAAATTAATTCTTAATTCAAACAAATGCTGCTATGGCCCGTACCTCTGAAAAGCCAATTTTTTTTTCGCAAAAATAGCGACTCTCTGAAATAAAAAGTTATTTTTTACCAGTTTTTTATACTTTTCCGAATTTTATTGCTATCTCGTTCTCCCGCAGGCTAAATCCTATAGATATATGTGTTTGTCTCTTTTTAGTATCGCTCGCTTCCGTTTCATCGAGTTTCAAATCACAACGACGCTAAATAAGTTTTCACTTAAAAAATACGCTTCATTCCCAACAAGACATCGGAATCCACCCCTCGAGCAGATAGATACTCCACACAGTAATTACGGCAAAATATCCACTCACTACATACGCTTCGTGAACTGAATACCTAGAGCTGGTATGTGTACCTGTGTAGTGGCTAAGTACTGGGTACTGGGTACCTACCGTTCCTTGTTCGCGTGCCGGCTGACCCGTGCGCGCTGCATACACGACCTCACACCTACCCGACCGAAACGATAACACAGAGTCATTCAGAAGAAGGTACTTTTCTTTTTTCTAAGCTATTTTATAATAATGTGTATTTATTTCACTTATACCAGTTTGCAGTCCTAAAAAACCTACCCTCCATGGATTCAGCACCCAATTTCTGCCAGTTATTTATTTACGTAACTTAAAATGGTAGGTATACAATATATAACTACATACAATGGCTAGGAGGTAAAATGCGCTAATGCAAAAATCTAAATATAATGAAGCAATAAAGATAGAAACTAGAGAGTAGAAGTTAGAGAAGTGCAGTAGAACTACAAATTAGACTCTACAAATTTCAAAATTAACTTCACATATTTCGTCGCTTCTTACTCTTCTTTTATATTGGTCGGCATTTCCTGGAATATCTTCAATGCTCTGTAATTATTGTAAAGAGTTCTGTGATTTTGATTTCTTTCGAGAGGGGAGATAATTTTTTTTCTTCTTTTTGTGAGTGATTATGTGTGTGTTGATATTAATTAAGTTATCGCATAAATTCGGAACTTTCTGGCCGTTTAGCATTTTATAAAGAAAACTGCCACATTTAAAACACGAGAATACATTTTTTTGTTACGTTTTAAAAAATCCACGCAAAAATGACTCAAGATATGATGTGAGAACAGAGGTAGAGAGAGGTAAGATGTTGGAATAAATTTCATCTATTTGCAAAAAAAAAAACAATATTTAAGAGGAATATGAACGCTAGAAATATTTCGAATCTCATGCCTGCAAAATTTTAAAATCGGGCGTCTTTTTGCACGAGGTAAGTAAGCGAAAAAGTTGTTTTTATTTATTTTGCGCATAATTTTATAAGAACGAAAAAAAATTAGATCATGGAAAACCTCAAAAATAGTCTAAGCCACAAAGGGGTATTTTTTTAAAAATGGTTTCTTGTATTACTTCATAGTTAAGTCATGAAAAAAATTTTTTTTTTGTGGTTTACGCCTATATTTTTTGTTACGTAAATAATACTTTTATTGTAATTCAAATACATAGAAAAGTTAGTAAAAGCTTCGATTTATCCGTAGCACATTTTTTGATGTTCATATTGTAAGCCGATTCGTCGTAAAGATTAATCAAAATAGTATCTAAATAGGATTTCACGTGTATATTCATCGGGGTTTTCTACTGAAAACATAAACCAATTAGTGTTCATCGATAAATAATTTTACAGACTGGCCTGTCTAGAACCCATGAATCCAAATGTGTACGTATAAATTGGTGTCAAAAATTTTCTTTTTCAATTAAGGTACAGATCATCCTTCTGGGAATTTTCGTGTGATTTGTACAGTGATTTTTTAAATTACTTCGATCATAAAAATAAACAAATATACCATTATCACACAGACATAACCAGCTTCTAGTTTTGCTCATGTCATGAATCACGCATAGACTCCATTAGACGACTATTAAGGCAATGTATCACCTGCCATTGGCCAACAGTTACAGATTGATCATAAATACATCAAAGAAACAATATCGTACCACAAATCAATGAAAATCAGACCGTAACAATATATACTCGTAGTTTTTTCAATAAAAATGACCACTTTTCGCAATGGTCGGGTTGCACCTCAATTGCAAGAGTTCTGGGCATGCCTCATCTATGATTAATGCGCCTAAGTTGGCTAGCACGGTGTGCGCACGCGCGCACTGTCTACTTCCTCTCCGCTTTCTTCATAACACATCCGGTCGGGGAGGAGTGGGGAGGAATGGGGAGGGGAAGCAGCTAATTATACCCGGAACCAGCGAACCGGTGATTAGGTATTTCTTGCTTCTTACCCGTTTTGCTGTCTTACCATGGCGAATCAAAGCGTGGTGCTGTAATTTCGATCTTCGCACCTGGGATTTGAGATTCAATGAATAGGGTAAATTTCTTAGTTTTGATGGTATTATGTTCTAGATAGAGCATGTAAAAGTAGATATTTATATGTACATGACTTTTTATTATTTTTCTCGTATATTGGAGGATGATTTGATCCTGGGGGAAAAGTTAATGTTTTGAAGTTTGTTACTTTACACATAATTATTTTATTTTATTTGGAAAACCAAGAGATATTATTTATGATTAATTTAATATGAGGGAATGGAGATGGCTCTAGTCTGCGTAGAGTATATTATGAAGGAGCCTGGGAAGACCAAGATTAAGATGGAGCGACAACGTCCTCAAAGATTATATCTACCTTGGAGATTCTAAACTGGAGAGAGCTGCACAAAACCAAGATGAGTGGAGGAAGACTCTTGAGGAGGCCAAGACCCACCAGGAGTTGTAGTGCCAAGAGTGAAGATGATGATGCATTGAATGATGTTTAACATGTGATTTTGAAAGGTATATACATATGTTGTATATACAGCAGAGATGTCGTAAGGAATACGGGTACAAAAACACTTATTGAGATGTCCGAACGTGGATGACTCAAAAATATAAATCGCAGGAAATTTTTCGATTATGGAAAATACGAGACTAACTCAACAAATGAAACAATATTCTACCCCATGGAAGAGTGATCGTGTGTTCCTTAGCTCCTTAGTGATCACGGACTTCGATAATGGAAAATTGAGACTAACTCGACAAAAGAAACAATATTCTACCCAATGGAAGAGTGATCGTGTGTTCCTTAGCTCCGTAGTGATCACGGGCTCAAAATCCGAAGTGCAAAACAAACAAAATTATTGCTAGATACTTTAAGCATTTCCTGACCCTTCTTATATCTTTCAGCATGCACCCTGAAATGGGGGTGCTAAATTTACCAGCTTCGGGCACTTTGAACTTTATTGAACAATAATGTAGTTCTACCACGCTCTTTCCAAACAACAAAAAACGCAAAAAATATAGTAATCACGTGCTGCATTAATAAACGTATATAATTAAAGCATCACCTCATCGTTCAACTCGGTGCTCCAGATCAGTGTGGCTCCGTTTTGGCCCGCTGGCCAGGCTAAGTGCCCAGAGAGCCGCTGAAACAAATCAGACGCGTGCCAAATCGGGTCGAAAGGTAGAATGGTTTCTTAATTAATTAACTTAGCGGAGTAACTTCTTAATTAGCCGGTCATTTATTATTTGTCCCGTTAGGAGTGTAATGGTAATCTTTATAATAGACGAATTAAACTTCATCTGAGATATAATTTTACGGTAATTATTAATTATTTTCTTATGTTTAAAATTAAGAGCAATACTGAAAGCATGTAACACTCTGAAACCAACGATTGTCAGATACTAGATCTCTAGTATCTTGATTAGTACGTAGTTGATTTGGACCATGTCCAATGTCCACCTCCATCTTGCGCCTCTTCCTTGTAGATTGACAATAATTATGTTCTTCTCCTCAAAGTTAACGTTTTTATTTTGGAAACCAACGAAATTAACCCAAAGGGGAAAAAAGTGACCAGTGTATCTCATTTGTCATGATTCATGAACGAAAAAAGTAGTGCTTTTACTAAAAGCACCGTCAATGACGGCGCGTTCCCATCTCATCTATTCTATTCACCTCGTATATATACAGTGAGAACGGGCTTTCTACGCCGTAGAACACCAGATGAAAATAGAAACTGAATGTTAAATCAATTTCAATTTTCGTTATATTACATATATAAAATAGAAAAGAGCAAATGTGAAAGCGCAACAATTTCTTCCATTCCATTTTCACACTATGAAATAGAGCATACAATTTCTAGTTCTATGAAATAGATCACACAATTCATCAGATGGTATCCTAAGCTAAAAGTAAAAGTAGACCAACGTGCTATTAAAATATTGAAAATTTGAAAAATTAAATGAGTTCCTAAATGTACCTATTAGACCGTACAAAAAGTACTGCAGTACTGGCCAAGATACTAGCGATGTGTCAGTTCAGCTGGAATGGGCTCATGTGATCCGCTCCTTTGCGGGAAGCGGTTCCTACTCCCACTCCTTTTTCAAATCGACTACTCCCAGAGAACCCGGCCCAGTCCCAGTACTCTCCGCATCCAAATAAATCCGGCGGTAATCCGGCGGTCCGAGCAACTCAACGCCGAAGCGCGAAAACCGCACTCGAATACAAGTCCCGGGTTCCTTTAAACCCAAGCGCCTTGTTCCAAGCTACGTGAATCGCGACACAATCCATTCATTCCGCCCACTCCCGGACTCGCGCGAACTACGAAACATTCCTGACTTGCCGGCTTGCTCCGCGATCCCCACCGTCCGGCGTCACTCACCATTCCACTCATGAGTCGCGGGTCTCGGTGAGTTCCCGACACTCCCCGCTACCCGCGGCCGGCCAACTATGACACTTCCCCTTGAGTCACGAGCTGGGCGCTGGGCGTTCATTCGATCGCTGTTCGTTGATCGACACACACGTGCGTGACCGCTTCGGCTAGACACGGAGTAGTTTTTAATTAGAGCGTCTTATCTGGTATCGTTAATCAACGGGTGACGTGCATTATAAAATAATAGTTTATAGTAAAGCATTACAGCTTATTAGTTTTACTTATTTAAATTCTCAATAAAAGACCGTGCAATGTAGATACATTGAATGTACCTACATTGCACGGGTGACGGGTCCTTGTGCTCGTACGGGTCTTGTCCGACTCCGGGGTTCTGAGTTCTCGTGTGGGTTCTACGAGTAGGTCCTGGTTCCGAGTTCTTTGAACCCGTGCGTCCTGTTTCGGTGCGCCGCAACAATACCCAGTGCCCAGTCCGCACCTAAGAACTCGGACCCGGGACCTGCTCCTAGAACTCGTGTACTTTTAAAAGGAAGCAAGTCTCGGAGGCTTCCGGAAAAATGCAGAACTTACCCACCTCTACAAGATACCAATCTCATGTCACAGACATTGCGAAAAAAGAATGGATTTTTTGTAAAGGCCAAGTTTTAGGCTTCAAGGTACCTTGCCAAACTAAACGTTTTTGGAAAAAAACGTTCATTCTTCATTTATATTTGTATTTGATTGGATATGAATAGCATTTTGGAACTTTCCGCCACTTTCGTTTTTACGCGAGACTTATGAAAAGGAGAATAATATTTTATATTTGCCCATTAATCCCGCCTGAAATATTATATGATCGATTACATGAGCCGTTCTATAATCTATTCCATGATTTTTCTATGATCTATTCTACGTTCTATTCTATGATCTATTATATGAGCCGTTCTATAATCTATTCTACGATCTATTCTATGACCTATTCTATGAACTATTCCATGATCTATTCTATGATGTATTCTGACCTATTGTAAGATTTATTACATGTTTTATTCTATGATCTATTCTCTGATCTATTCTATGATCTAATTTATGATGTATTCCGATCTATTGCATGATTTATTAAATGTTGTATTCTATGATCTATTCCATGATCTATTCTATGATCACTTATATGATTTATTATATTACCTATTATATGATCTGTTCTACGATATATTCTATGTTCTATTCTATGATCTATGCTATTATCTATTTTATAGAATAGATCACAAAATAGACAAGGTATAGTAGCATTACTTACGACGCACGGCCCACTACTATCAATCGCCAGCAATAATGGGAAAAGCAAAACTAAATAAGGAGAAGAAGAATTTTTGAAAGCTGGTGCGTGGATAAATAAATGGATGAGATCCAAATAAAAAGCGGTCAGTTATAATAATATTAATATGATTGTATATGGTATGAGAATCCAGGTGTTTCATATATTATTCAATATTCCACGGCCAGGTCGAAGGACGAGATCATAGATTCCCTCCCGTTAAGGGGTCTCAAAAAGCGCCGCGACCGCGTCACAAGCAGAGCGGGAAAACAAAAGCGGCACAAACGAGAATTATTTCAAACATGGAACAATGCAATAATGGCGGGCGCGCGCTGATTTATTCCCGGTTTCTATGGCGAGGGGGGATGTTGCCACTGTAAAGGTTGCCGACGTTTTTTTCTGTGTTTAATATAATTCGGGGTAGGTACTTACCCACTCCGCTCAAATTCAGAGTTTCAGAGCCTCTGGACAGTTAGACGTTGATGTAGTCAATTATTTATAGGCACGCAAGAAAATTGATTTATTTTAATTTTCAATAATTATTATAAGGTTTTGGTTCATTCAAACTTTCAATTGAGAAACAATGCAATAATGGTGGGCGCTTGTAGATTTATTCCCAGTTTCTATGGTGAGGGGAGGTGTTGCTAGTGTTACCACTACAAAGGTTGCGACATTTTTTGTAGTTGTGTTTGATGCGATATTATAATAATATACATAATGCGAATTTATAATAATATTTGTCGATGGTTTAATGTAATTTGTAGTAGGCAGTACACCCACTCGGCTCGTGTTAAAAAAATTGAGACAGTTAAAAGTGGTGACGTTTAATCCAGTGCCTACTAAAATTTATAAAAAAATATTTCCTTATGATAATATTTTATTCTATACACAATATCCGTGCACATTACACTACCCGCCACAATAAAGAAATGTAATATATTCCAGACAAATATTTTTTTTCAAAATTACAAGAAAAACGATAAAATATACTCTATACTTAAACGATCCATGGGATTTTAAAGGTTCGGTCCCATAATTTAGGTGTTTCTTTTCTAAAATATTTGAAAAAAATATAACCGGGTTTAATTTGAGTCGATCGAGTAAATGAAAATAAATAACTTTTTATACACCAGAAATTAATTATTTATTTGTGGTGGTGTACTGAAAATGCACAAATATTTATGATTTGCCTGAAAACTTAAGAAATTTATTTCCTAGATCATAAATTATGGTTATTTAGGATTGAAAATACTGTACGCAATTTTTAAGCACTTGTAGAACGAAATCTTGTAGTAGGTTTGTGTAATATGAACAAAGATTATGATACAAAAAAATCAATAAATTTCTGAACAAACATTATAAAAAAAAAACAATAAACAAAAATTCCTTACTGAAAAACAGAGTTTTATTTTGAAAACCACCGATTCGCAATCGAATAAAGTAAAACAGAGCAAGACAGTCGAATTACCTCAAAATTTATACGTTCAATAAATCAAAAAATTAATATTTACCTTAAGCGCCCTTCAGTCGTACCGCAGTACCTAACCTGGGGCATTAAAACAAGTGTACTGAGAGCGCCGGAATAACCAATTTCTCGTCCAGTTACTTCTCGTAATAGATCGAGTATGCTAATCTCTGGCGGGTAACTGCTTGGGTTCTTGGGGGGAGAGAATGGAAGAAAATTAACAGGGGCAGTTTTTTTATGTTAGTTTGCTTAAGAATTTCAAATGAATAGAACAAAATTGTTTGTGTTTTCGTTATTTGTTTTTGGGGTGTTACGCCGTGTTGCGCTACATCCTCCTTTAGCCAACGATTCGGACAGCGTTACAGTATCCATCATCAGGGCTAGGGCTGCCACCTCTCCGGGTTTGACCCAAAGTCTCCGGGTCATGGTGCATGTCCGGGCTCCGGGTTTAACATCGATATCTCCGGGTCAAAATTTTTTCAATCCCTAAAAGCAATGCTTTTGTTGAACGCGTCTTTTCTGGAAAATTTGTGAACAGACGAGCGAAACTGCTTGTCAGTGGACATGGTGAAGGCAGAGTTAATTGTGAAGATTAATTACAATATGAATTGCCAAGAATTTTTGAAGTTTTTGAAGAAACCTGAGCAAGAAAAATGCTTAAACAATCCCTTCAAAATGAAAAATATAGTTTTAAGTGTCAAGCTGGTCCGTCAGACTAGCACTGGCTAGGTCACTCATATTTAAAAAAAAAATTACAAATGTTAATTTACCATGACATTTTGCCTTAATTAAATAATTCATACTAAAAAAAGTTTTTTCTTCTAACACAGCAAACTTATTTTGTGGCACCATTTTAATCAAATTAAAATACTTAGTTTTTACCACTTTTATTGTTTATAAAAACATTTTCTATATCTATTATTTTTCCGTTGATACCATTGTCTATGTCTATTTTCAAAATTAGTAGATATTAATAAAACCCTGAAGAAGTGAGCGTTGCTCACGAAACTTGTCGGTTTTTATAAACAATAAAAGTGGTAGGTAAAAACTAAGTATTTTATTTAATTAATTTGAAAATAAGTTTTATTTTAATAAAAAAAACTATATGTCTAAAATCTCCAGGTCTACTGTTTTTGAAAGGTGGCAGCCCTAATCAGGGCAGATGTGAGTCCATCATTAGATGTGTGTCCATCATCAGGGCAGATATCCACCATCAGGACACATCTGCCCTGATGATGGAGACTGTAACACTGTCCGAAACGTTGGCTAAAGGAGGAGGTAGCGCAACACGGCATAACACCCCAAAAACAAATAACGAAAATACTTTTGGCCGTGAAAACCTAAAATCATATCCAAAATTGTTTGTACCGTGTAGGAAAAGCTTTCGAACGGTAAATTCGGCAGCTTTTTCAGTCATTTTGAAGGTAAACGTGAAAATCTTCAGCGTTCATAGCTTATTGATCGATAAAAGATTTATCGATAATGTCAATAACGTGTCACCGTTCCCGAGCACGACTGCAGATAATGTACAAACAACGGTTCAGACATAATTTTAGATTTTCACGGCCCAAAGAAATATCGTTATTTATTTTTGGGTCGTTATAATAATATTATAAATAAGATAATCACACATCTGCCCTGATGATGGACCCTGAAATGCTATCCGAAACGTAGGCTAAAGAAGGAGATAGCGCAACACGGCATTACACCCAAAAGTAAATGACGATAACGTAAACAACGGTACAAGTGGAATAAATTAATGACCTTTAGTCGTTGTGAACTTTTGTTTGTTCTTTGGCGATAGGCAGTAATGCTCGGGAACTATGTTCAGTTACGGGCATTATCGATAAAACCTTTATCGATCGATCGTGCTAGATACCCAGTTCACTATCGAGAACTGCTCGATTCAATCGATGCAACTGCTGCCAACCGTCTGGAGCTAGTAAGACTATGGCTTCCCTTAATTGGGGAACGCTGTAAGGCTGAAACTAGTGGGTATGAACCTGAAAGAAATGGATAGAAAGAAGTTGGGGATGTACCTGACTGGCCTGTACTGACAGACCTGGTCACAAAACATGGCTAAAGCCGTTTCAAGCAACGCTTCGATTCTGAATGGTGGTCCTTCACCAGGACGATACTGAAAGTATCTACCGCTCTAGAAATAAATATATATTATTTTTGGTGAATTAATTGAGAAACAACACATATTAATCAAATATTTTTTAGTAAGCTGGTGAATGCGTGACGAGAGCGTTACGAAAAGTGTGATCGGGTGAGGCGAACGGAAGTTGAGAGGGAGATATAAGTTAGTGAAGATAGAAAGAGACTGAGTTACGTTTCGTATATTACTGTAGGGGCAAGAGAGAGAGGTTCGAGCACACATTTTCTTTCTCTCTTTCTCTCATATTCAGTTACTAGCTATCTAAGACACAGTGCAGGCCTATTGTCTGTATCACACTGTAAGAGCAAGAGAGAGCAGTGCGCGCGCACATGTTCTTTCTCTCTTCTTTTATAAGTTAGTGAAGTTTTACTTCAGTCGTGTGGTTTAAAGTACACTATTTATTTTTAAATTTACTCTTTTTTACGCCCATGCTGCTTTTTTACATTTGGTACATAATGTTTACATTTTTTTACATAAGGGTTAGTTACTTGTGTAATGTGCATGCCAGGATTTGAATCCGCAATCTCCGGATTGATAGTTGAGAGCCTTACCCCTTCACCACGAACACGGTCAATGAGGTTCGGCCTTTTTCTTAGCCCGATTTTCATCATGTTCCCCAGGTTTTCATTTGCAAAACCCATCCCCGCGTATGTTAATGTTTACAGGAGCGATAAACTTGAATAATATTACTCATGTATACAATCGTGATAAAATCTAGAACAGAATAGGAAGTAACTCGTGTTTAATCCTATCGTAACATTTGCAGTAATAATTATAAGTGTTTTGCGAAAAGTTATTTGTTTATTGTAATTACAAACATGGTTTTCAGCGACTAGTTTTGTTTGGTGTCGCTATCAATTACCGGACAAGAAGGTGTTAAGCTTAGCTCCACCATCTTCTCTATTAATATTGGGGTTTTTGTGGATTTCAAATCTTTTCAAGAATTCAGAAACAATTCCAAAGTTTTTTTTATTTCATTATTTTAATATTAAATTTGATCACAGTAATGACGTATTGCCCATCTCACACGCATTTACAGAGTGGTTTTGTTTACATAATTTCAACGGAGACCGATAATTCATATTTTCACAAAATCGAGATAGACTTGTGTTATAAATCTTAGCAAAGTCGTTGGTTCACCGAGTGTATTTTTTGACCAAAAGCAATTTTCAGCAAAGAGAGTTGGAGGAAAAAGAGGTTGAGAGGAATTTTAGATTGGTGTTGTTAGTGTAGTAATAAATACAACAATAAAAGTAAGATAAACACGGAAATGCGCATTGTATGTGATAGAACCGTGCACAACGAAAATCTATATATCCATATGTATATTACATAAATAAGAGTGTCGGTGGTTTGGCTCTGTTTTTTTCTACAAATCTACAGTTTTATTCCGAGATTGGAGAAATTTTGGACACTTGACCTTCAAAATAAAATGAAGGTAACTTTTGAACCACCTCTATCGCCTTTTAGCACGCACCCCTTAAAGCAGAATTTTGATATTTCCTGATGAAATATTGCACACTAAACCTTCAGAATAAGAGGTTAAATTACTCTTTACATCAAATTTATAAAAAAACTCTAAAGCCCGGGCAACGCCTGGAACTTCGGCTTATACTATAATAAAGTTTTGCTATGAATACCGCGCAAGTATCAAAAGCAACCAATTTTTAAATGTTAGAAAATTTGGTAGAGGAAAGATAAGTATTTCTTCCACCCTAATAAACGAAAATATATTCACAGAACAAAAATAATAAAAGTCCTAAAAAAGGTAAGAACTAAATTCTGATGGACTACTGCGATGTGTTTTTTTTTAATATACCTATATTAGAACTATGCGGTAGCACCTGTCAATATCGACTGCTTGAAGCAGACCGTGTGTTTCAAATCCCAGGTGCATTATCAAAAACGATAAATGAAACAAACCTTTTAATCTCGTGTTGGTCCTCAGTTGCTCTATGATGTTTGTCAATCTTGACACTCTGCTGTATCCAGAAGGTCCTGCATCTCTCTCAGAACTGCACTTTTCAGCACTACTGTTGCACTTTTCACTTTTACTTTCACTACCGCAATTATTCAGCAAAGACATGAGATCAAATTTACCTGTGAAGTTAAGGTTGCCAGCGATACCAATCTGACTGGCATACCTTTCCAAGCACTTTTTCACACAGAAGAACTCTGCATCTTCCTCTTCGTCACTTGGTATTTCGGTTTTCACTACAGAATCTTCAGTCATGATTGAAATATCAACTGTTCACTTGATTACTTTACCGTGATTGCAATGACTGACTTAAGAAAAATCATCTAGACACAGAAACCAAATTTTTTTTTAAAAAACTCAAAATTTTTTAACACACTGTTTCTGTATTTTCTTATGAATGTTTTGAAGTATAAAGCTTTATGACACCTCTACAAAATGATTTTAAAACTAATGTGACATAGAATAAAATTGATTTAATTAAACATAATAAACTTTCACACCATGCGTGAGAGATGATAGAACTTTTCTCTATACAGGTATTTGGTGTTTTATATTTTTTGTATAAGATCATAAAACTATAATGGCTTGGAGATGAACAGATTCAAGATATTGATTAATGCATGGAGAGATATAATAATTGCAGAAGACCTGAAATAAGATAGTCAGGCTATATTAAAGCTTATTAGTAGCACTTCAAGACTAAGATAATCAGGAATCCAACAATGATCTGGTAAAATAAACAACCAATATTTCACGAAGCTCTCCAAAAATTCCCCCATTCGTCAATATAATACGTCGATGAATGGGTTTTATTTCTGCATAAATATTTAGAATTTTGTTGCGTTACTTGATAGAGTAGTGTTATCAGAGATACACTTATGAGTCACATATTATAATTTATTAAAATGTTTAAACAACCTTATAATTAAAATTAAAAAATAGCGCGGCAGTTCATATTCTTATTTTCGTAAACAATTTTAACTGAACCTCAATAAAAAAATAAAACATTAGGTCAGATCGTTGCACTGAGAACAGAATTGATGTAAATAATATTTAAAAATATATGTATGCAATTCTTTTGCTGTGTCATTAAAAATATTATTAATAAGATTATAAATTTTTGACCTTTGTGCCGGAAAACCTAGTCGACTACGTTAACACTATTTATTCTGATAATCGTTTGTTTTGTGGGTTAATGAACTCGTTTCTTTGAAAATGCAAATTGACACACAGAAAAAATTAACAACTGATTGATGCAGAACAGAAAATTCTTATATTGGATCGACCTAACATATTTTTAATAATGTGATTCTTGTCAATAATATTGGAGGAAGGAGGAACAAATTCTCAATGATTCTCTAATTATACAGTTGGCTTCGGATTGGACTATGAAAGAATCTGGAAAACTTTAGACATTAGAGGTGATTTGGAGTTGGACCCTGGAAGGTTTATATAGAGGAGAAATATAGTTTTGGACTACGCAAAATTTACCGTTCTTTGAATTGAGCATTCTATTTGAGAATTGGAGTGAGGCTGAAACAAGAAAGAGGATATTTAAGAAGGTATGCCTACACAGAAACGATCAACTTTACAATGAAAAAGCTATTTCTATTAACGTTTTAATTTTGAACGGTGGTTGAAAAATTCCACTTAAATTTATTTAGCGTTGGTTTGCACACGCAGGAAAAGCAAGGAGCTCATCTACAATGACATTTTTCTCTTATATGGAGTTTGTATAGCTTGTCATAATAATGTAGAAATTAATTCAATTCATAGACACTAACATTTTTTAATTACCATAGCAACACCAAGGCACTCACTTTGTCTTTGACATGTGTTCTTCACTTTCGAGTTTCATAGATCGTTTTAAACAAACTAAGATAAACAACATAAGCCGACTTGTATATGCATTATTTAAATGTATTATTTTCATCTGTGGATTAGATTTTGTCATATTTTGATCTAATATCTAATAAACACTGGCAATGTTACCATATACCTAAATAAACTACGTTACTTGTAAAGCGTTAAATACCGTAATCATTTTTTTAAACATACAATCTTCTTTCGAAAAGTAGGTACCTAAACAATAATTTCTGAACACCGTTTGTTTACGGTAAAAATATGCACTTGGACCGTTGTGCTTTTTTAAATGTACATTAATTTTCATATGAGCAATCGTGGTATCGTCATTTAAAATCATTCAAACGACCGCAGTGCCTTCAAATTTTGTCCACTAAATGTCATACTGTAAGTGAAGATTAGTACTAACCACAAACACAATTTTTCTCGAATAATTTTCTTGATCCGTTTATCAATTTAATTTTGGTTCTGAAATGAAATGAATGATTTAAAACGTGCGATAAGTTAAAATAACCGCATTGCACTGAGGTCACGAGCCGAGGCACACCTTTGCAAGGAGACACTCGGTCGGGTCGAGTAGATTACGGTGTTATCAGTATCGCCCCGGCGCTGATAAGCAGCACAGTTCAAGCAGATGTTTATTAGAATCAGGAGGTGATTGACACCGCCGTGTGAGTGGAGGTCAAATGTCAACGTGACGTTGTTAAAGTGTGTCAGACTAGCAACGTGGGGAGTTGTAGTATTATTTTTACCTAGTTCTTCCGAGATACGACGGTGCTGGGAAATATTTAGGGGTATTTAAATTTTAGGCTGGAGAAATATTGAAAACGCTTCTTTTTGTGTATTACACAAAATAACCTTCCATGTTCATTGGACTGGAAACTGACGTCACCACTGACTCGTTTTGATTGCCCATTTAGCAAGCGTTCTGTGTCTCTTTTTTCATAACGATGATGAATCGAATTATTTCTGCATGTGTTGGAAATTTAAGCAAAGAATGGTCAGACTTTCAGATCACGAAACACGCCCACATCGCATTTCTTGTGTTCTTCTTTATTATATGAGGAGATAAATAGCCTGGTGATATGTGGTGAGGTTTTAGACTAACCCCCCCCCCCCCCCCCCCCGAGTCACGTGTATTTTTTTTTTGTTCAAAGTATTTTGAAATTTTCAGAATATTATCACGAAAAATAAATACACGTGATATCTCATTTTACCACCCCCCTCGTGATATTACGTGATTTTTTCCGAATCTCCCCCCCCCCCCCCTTTCGAGCCTCACGTGATTAATGGACGACCCCTAAAGACATTTACGTTTAAGGCAGGGTTTTTACTCTAAATGTAATTATAAAAATTAAGGTCTGCTATTGCCCTACTCTAGAAAAAATAGACCAAATAAAATATCTAAAAATCATAATTAACCATAACCTCAGACGGGCACTTCATATCAAACAAATCACAATCAAACTCCTCGAAACAATACACATTTTCCTAAACTAAGAACAGGGTGCAACAGCACGTTCCTGAAGGATTTGAATTGAAGGATTGAGTGCTCATCAGTGATAAGCATTCCATCTCGTTCCAGCAGCCCGTTACATACGAAACAGCGCGCGTATCACGTGATGCCTTTGCGGCGTGTAAATATATATTTTTTGTTTTTGATAGAAAAAAGATATCAAAATGACATCTACTTTTTTTACTCCAAATAAGCCCAGGAATTAATTGCCGGTTAAAATCCTTCAGGAACGTGCTGTTGCAACCTGTTCTTATGTTTAGGAAAATGTGTATTGTTTCGAGGAGTTTAATTGTGATTTGTTTGATATGAAGGGTCCGTCTGAGGTTATGGTCAATTACGATTCTTAGATATTTTATTTGGTCTATTTTCTTATACGTGACTCGCTATGCTATACCCAACTACTCATTTGAGTTTGGAAAAAATACTTTTACCATTTTTAATTAAAAAAATATCATCGGACACCAAAATAACATCTACACTTTTTCACTTACACTTCTCAAATATGCCCAGAAATCGCTGGTTATAATTCTTCGGGTACGTGTTGTCACACCTTGTATAAACTAAAACAAAAGAAATCAATGTATTTTGCAATTTATCAATCCATTATGGAATACGGAATCACTCTTCGGGGAGAAGCAAAAAACTCAGCTATCGGTCATACGGAAATCGCACAGAAACCCATCTTAAAGGTGTGTAGTTTTAAAAACATATAATTCCTGACACAGACCAAATACTTAATACGTTTGACGTTCTGGATATATGCCAAATATACATAAAAGCACTACTAAAGCACAATTTGACCAAAAAACAAATTTCAACAAACACAAACTATCATTAATAGATCAGTAAAACAAGCGTATAGAAAAAAAACTTTAAAACTCCTACGGTAAACACGAGCTTTGGACAAGGACGCCACAAATACCACGAAATAATCAACAATCGAGGTAAACAAAAAATACAAAAAAATGGAAATAGAACAAAAAAAAAACAACAACCAAAAATTACAAAAATTTTAAGACGTTAAAGAAAGAACATAATATATTACGTAATTCAAAATACCATTTACCCCCTATAGTGCGGCTTAAATTTAGAAAATATCTCAAAGGCAAATATAATATTAAAAATTATATCTTCTTCTTCTTAATATATAAAACAAAGTCGGCTTAGTTACCCCATTTATAACTCCAGAACGGCTGGACCGATTTTTACGATCTTTGTTTTGTTGGATTTGTCCCTGCCACGAATAGCAGAATAGATATTTAAAACATCGGAAAAATTCACGAAAAAAAATTTACGAAGAAAATTCTTTTCCTCGTACATTTTGTATGGAACGAATATCTTATAAAAGAACTGTAGTAATATTGTGATAAATATAATTTTTAAATAGTGAATGAATTCCAAAAATTCAAAAACGTGAAATGTCAATGCGCTTATTATTTTGCTTTTGTTCTTACATTTAATGCTGCCCCTCTTTCTTACACACTAAATGTCAATAGTTGAAAATGAGACAAACGGTGAACGTATACCTGCACCTCCCCAAAGGAAAATACAATAATAATATTTAATAATAGTTAAATATTTGGGAATAATCATAGACAACCAACTACGTTGGGAAGCTCACATCGGTGACACAGTAAAAAAACTTCGTAAACTCTGCCATATATTCTACTCCCTTAGGTCTATCTTAGATTTACAGACTCTAAGAAGCGTATACTTTGCCCTTTTCCAATCCATAGCAATATACGGTATAGTGGGATGGGGTGGTTGTGCTGAATCCATTATTAGACCAATAATTTTAGTTCAAAAACTAATTCTGAGAATTATATTTAAATGTCAACCTACCCATCCGTCAAATGAACTCTTTGCAAAAATCAGGGTCTTAGATATTCGACAGCTATTTACTAAAACAAGCATTTGTTATATACGAAAAAATAATCTACTAATTGCTCCACAACATCAAGCACACACCCGCTTTTCATCAAACCTGGGTTGCGTGGTCCCAAAAACTAACACCTCATTCGCTCAACGACAATTCTGGTTCATCGCTCCTAAAATATATAATGCTCTGAGTACTGACATAAAGTCAAGTAATTCTAATTTTCTTTTTATAACACGTGTACAACATTGGATTTTTGAAAGGGGACGAACGCACTTTAAAGAATTCATGAGTTCTAACACTACATTTTAATTATTAATTTTTGCATTTCAAAATTTTAATTTCCATTTGTATTTCTATTTTACTTTAAAATGTTGTTATTTTTTTCTCTTAGTTTTTCACTAAATTTATATATGTTTTTAATTTTGATTTATATAATTATATGTTTTAATTTATACAGAACACTTGAGTTCTTAACATTTAATTTTTATTATTAATTTTTGTATTTCAAAATTTGAATTTGAATTTTCATTTTTACTTTTCTTTAAAATATGGTCTTTTTTTTTCTCTTTAGTTTTAAGTATTTCTTAATATTTTTTGAAATGTTAAAATATTAAATGTACGACTACCACAACACGGGCTTAGCCTAGTGTGGTAGCCAAAAAAAAACCCAAATATCTGTTACTAATAAAAAATATATGAAAAAAAAAAATAAAAAAAAAAAAAAATTATAATAAATCTCCCCCACACGTATAAAGAAAATGCAATTCCCGTAAGTAAGTGGAAAAGTAAGAAATTCACAAAAAATATAAACCCGTATACAAAGCCGTGTCTGATACTGACAAAAACAACACACGGACAGTTGCGCATCAATAATTGCTTCATTGTGTAATTTTTAACTTAATAAAAAAACTGAATTTATTTCAGCTAATAAGTTAACACAAGAGTTATTGATTATCAGGCGGTACGAAGTTCTCCGGGTTAGCTAGTTTGAAATAAAAGACAATTTCTACAAAAGTGACATTTTTTATGTTGGAATTTTCATTGACAGTAATGAAATAGATTCAAAACATCTAAAATCTAGTTCTACACACTGTAAACAGCAGAGTGCACCTCAAGGTAGTAATTATTTCACTGGCCTACAGATGTAGCCAGCCGCGCTATAGGGGTTAAAATACACACATCATTACATACAATCGTACCTCATAATGTTTGCTGACTTTTTTATTACTATCTTTATTATTGTAGTTTATTTTGTTTCATTCAATTTATTTTTTCAATAGTGGATGTCTTTCACTAGGGCGACACTTTACGATCTTCTACTCAGGTAAGGTAAGGTAAAAAAAACATACCATATTATAATAAAAAAACGATTTCTAATTATATGCGTTTATGTTATAACACATAAGACGCGTTATATGTTTATTATCTTTGCCGGGATTTAAACCCGCGACCTTTCGAACCGCGAACCCAAAGGTCGTTCTTTCGTCTACGTTTCGTTATTTATTTTCTTTTGTATGAAAAGTAACAAAGAATCCAAAGTCTGAAATATTAACATTGGCAAAGGGGGAGTAGGTACTTATATGGTGACCTTTAGTGTGTATTTAATGTCATATAAATAATGTATTTCGTCTAGACTCTGCACAGACTCTCTAGACAAAATACTTACGTAAATTTCTTTGCAATACGACTGAGCGCCTGTAATAACAATGTCCGCAAAATACATAACAACAAAGTTAGTAAAATAGTTAAGAACGTGTTTTCAGGGACGTCGACTAAAGTGCTAGAAAAGAAATCCCTCCGAAATTTTTGGTGTCATCTTTGGGGATGCTGTATCTACGGTATTTTTAAGGAAGGGAAGGAGAGAAAGTTCTGGCAAGGAAAAAGGTATGAGGGTTGAGTTTGAATCTGGGGGTCAATGTGTTCAGGAGCGACGGACGAATGAATCCATCCGTGAGAGTCCGGCAGGAGAGGTTTAGGTTAGGTTTCCCTCAACCGATCTCTCCCGATCCGGCCCACCATGCAGTAGGTGGGCAGACTCATCCGCTGCCAAGATCTAGACACATCTCACCCCGTGAACCCGGGCACCTCTGCTAAGTCACTAAACGCAGCAAGACCTATGGCAGAGGTGTTGGTAATCCTCTGGTAATGATGATATTTGTTACCGGGGCCATTAAATTGGTTACGTTAGGTTAGGTTATGTTAGATGAGGTTAGATTAGGTTAGGTTACGTTAGGTTAGGTTAGGTCAGGTCAGGTTAGGCTAGGGATTATTTTTCAATTTTTTATTTTAATGACATTTCAAAGGGGTGTTGAAATTGCATGTTTTTGTGTTGTCATAGAATCCAAGAGAACATCACATTATGATGGGCAAGCGGATGGATGAAGAAGTTGAGGATATTACAAGAAGACTTGCACAATTAAAATAATTAAATCAACAGTCGGATAACGTCAAGGGTCGGGTAACAAAAGAGAATGTATGAGACAACCAGTAACGTGCCAAGGTTTTTAAATAGGGTAGGCAGTTGGAAAAACAGCCAATTAATTGATATTAAAAATAATTACGTTTTTGCTAACAATTGATAGGCTGCTTGACTTTATAGTCCAGTCAAGGAAGGAGGTGTAGAGGGGGGGCGTCTAGATTGGAAAAAAAACTGCTCACGTAATTAATGTATGCCCCCTAGCAAGCTATTGTGGCGTACTGACATTTTACGAAAATACTTAAAATTGCTGTAAATATTTACTGGTTGAAGATTAATTTGCAAATGTATATTATATATATATATTCTAAATGGGAATGAAATTATTTACAACTTCTCTCCAACGAATTTCTTTCTTTGGTGATTATTTTAGACGATATGAAGGAATGTTTGAAGAAAAATTTGAGGTAAAACGATTTTTTTCTGAAGGAATCGCTTAGGTTCCTGCTCACGCACTCTACACCTCCTTTTAGCCGATTAGCCGATGTTAGTTGGGATTTCAAGCCATGTAAAATATCAAAATAACCGATTGATATCCGCATAATACATGCCAAATTATTATAATAACATACTAATATATTAAAAAATCATGTTTTTTCGACCACACGGTTTCACGAAAGAAACGTAACATAATACGTTTTTTTTATCTAATTAACGACTAGAGCGACCACCCGAAATACATAAATTTGCTTCGATTGCTCCAGATTTCCCAGAAGATAATTTTTTTAAATTTTCGCCAGCAATAAAAAAAATCATACATTCGTATTATAAACATGGATTTAATTAACCTGTATTTTACCGTTTGTCTCATATTTGTAGGATTTATAAAAAAAATCGTTAAGTTTATAACCGCGTGAATCCTGCTATTTTTTACCTTGAAACTGCCGTGAGGGGTACTTATTCGAGTCAACATAGAATATTTTCGATTTCTGTGTGTTCGTGGTATACTTGATAATGAAAGTGCATATCTATGGAAAAAGGACTTAATTTTAAACTGACCAAAAATATGGCGGGAAAAAAATATTTTTAAAATTTATTTTTAACAGCGTTCTAAAAT
This sequence comes from Limnephilus marmoratus, assembly GCA_917880885.1. Lineage (NCBI taxonomy): Eukaryota > Metazoa > Arthropoda > Insecta > Trichoptera > Limnephilidae > Limnephilus > Limnephilus marmoratus. The sequence continues at coordinate 19,765,693 of OU862919.1, read as the reverse complement.
AGTCTACGAAGTTCGGATTTGCGACCTCTATGGTCATAAAAGATAAAGGATTTCAATAGTTTCGTTTTAAAATAATTGGCTGGCAATGGAAATGTTTTAAATAATTACAATAAATATTTTACGAATGGTAGGAAAGTGTGGTCCAATTTTTGACCACTATCAAACGTAGAAAAATAAAAGTGGTCCATTTTTCGGCCATAAATAATCGCTCCAGTGGTTTGGATGTACATACTAATAAGAACTAATAGCGGTTCCAAAAGAACGCACTGATTGCTGTACCTGTATTTTTTTGATTTGTACCGGAAGGCACGGCCTTTTTGACACTAACACAAACGAGACTTCCATTGAATGCGGTTTACGCACACATGTAAATTTTTGTGCAGAACACAGTCAACATTTTTTGAACATGGCATGTTGGTCATTTTGCATACACAGTACTTTTTTGAGGAGTTATATTAGTGTGGTCGGTGCTGCGATTAGACTCGGGATTGATTTCTTGCAATATATGCGTAAATATACCTATATTTATATATATATATATATTAGCTGCACACAGGAGGCTCTTGGGGGATGCTTTGTGGAGGGTTTTTTTAAGGAATGGAAGGAGAGGAAGTTCTAGGAAGGAAATAGGTATGAGGAGTAGGTAGGAATTAGGGGGTCAGTGTGTCCAAGAGTGACGGACGTACGAATCCATCCCTCAAACTGCGGTGCAAGGCGATGGGTCGAAAGATTCTGAATGGAGAGGATAAAAACCTCCCTCAACCAGTCTCTCTCAATCCTGCCCACCACGCAGCAGCATTTTATAAATTTAAAATTAGTTTTAATTTTTAAGCGAGTATGGTAAGACAGGCAACGCTTATGTGCCTATTTGGAGTGCACTCTTCTGGAGACAACATATAGATATGAATGAAACGTGGAGTATGTAGGTACCAAGACAAGATTTGCGTGGCCGTCCATTCGATCTACCTATATATCGCAGAGGATAAAGCCTTAAAAATAGTCAGACTTAAATTATGACTTGTTCGAAAACCAAGGTACCTATTCCAGATTTTCACTTTATTTTTGTAAATGTAATCAAACTTCCTCAAACCAAAAGACTTATTATTTAATATTATTAAAAATCACTACACAATATTATTTGTGGTGGCACAAAACAACACTTATTAAATCGCACACGCGGTGTTCTTAAATAAAATTATCGCTTCCATCAAATCGCACGTGTATCCAATCAAAACTATCCGTGTTCTAAATGGAACTGCACCGAGACATTAATTACAACCGCGTTCAGAGGTCGAACCAACCAATAACTCACGAAAGTTTGAGAGATTTAGGTATCATAATGATATAATTTATGATTATCCGATTTGGTCAGACACACAGTCAGTCGGCGCCAAGTCGACAGACTCACTGCTGAAGCTTGCAAGAGGTCATATCCAAGCATAGAGCGACATTTATTTTTAGAGTTGAAAGTTCAAAATATCATACGCGGGCACTAGGCGACCGGAGACGTCCGATTTTCCGGCCAGCATTCAGTAGAAGCGACGCACTTTGGTAAATAAGCAAAAAGAATTATTTCATCACAATGGTGGGTATATTGATGTGATGAATTTAGTTAGAATCTTTTTGTTAAGTGACGTGTTGCTGGACGATTTTTTTGAGTTGCTGCGTCTGGTCGAAGCTCAGAAAAGCTCCGTCTGGGATAATTAAAAGTATTTTTGAACTTGTGTAGGAATTGTATAAAAGAAAAATATTTTATAAAATCTCTTATCCGTGAGTAATAAATAAGGAATGGTATAAATACGGAACCAGTTCATATAACGTTAACACAATGAATCTTATAAATGAGAAATTCGGAATATTATAATTTTAATTAAGAAAAATTAATTAATAAACATTAAGACGAAAAGATTTGTATTTCAATTATGTATGAAGATGCATTATTATAGATAAATGATAAAATGTTACTTTGGTTGAACCACTTGTATATTTGTTTAAAGCGGACTGGTTTCGGAACGACCGTTTCTTCCTCAGGGCAAACGTATATTGATTTGACAATTACAAAATAGTGGGTGGGAACAATGTATTATTTCCAAGGATTGTGGTAGGGGTGGAGGCGTTGCTAGAGAGTAATGAAGAGTGGGTAGGGAAACATATCCTTGATTGGGCTGTAAGATAATATTTTTTGTTTGTTAATAATAGATTCATTATTTTTTAAGGGATTTTTTTTATTTCCAAGGCTTCTAAGTTATCTTAAGGTTCGATGACACACGGCGAGTTTACAAGCTACTATCTACTAAGTTTAAAAGCGGGTAAATCGGCGAGTGAGATTGTCATGATGACACACAAAACTGTCAACTCGCTCAGAAGCGTAGGAAACTGAGGCCGCTGCTAGCGCCAGTAACAAGAATAACGACGCCTGCGTGAACTAATTCTTCAGATGTTTGACAGTCGAAATCAGCTGTTTATCGGAAGCCATGTTGGAAACATAAATAAAACAATCACGAGCAAGCGGAGCAAGCGTGTAAGCGAGTAAAGTTGACGACCTTTTAACTTTTTTTCGTAGATTGTCAACAATCTGCTAGTCGCTGCTAGTTGGCAAGTAACACGATGATACTGGGCGAGTTTACTAACAGATAGTGAATTTCCCAGATAGTAGCTTGTGTCATCGACGCTCCTTTATCGTTAATGTGAAGAATATTTATCCCCGTATTTTTTTCAAAGCTATGGTTATTTTCAATGATATGGTTAGCGAACACAGAAAAATTATTATTATTAAGACACCTTAAATGTTCTTTGATTCTGATTTCAAAATTACGAGTTGTTTTTCCAATATAAAATGAGGGACAGTCATTACATTTTTTATATATTCCTTATATTTATAGTTTATATATGCATTATTATGTTTTTCAATAATGGCTTGGGAGTTTTAAATGAGGTGAAGGAATTAAGTTGTTCTTTGAATGTAAGGTTTTAACTCTTAACACCCTAAAATAATAGAAGTACATATTTTAATTGTTTATGCAAATATCGCATAAAAGTGAACTGCACTCAACCGTATAAAGTCATTGAGAGATTGGCATTCCAAATTAAGTATGTTGTGAGGCTGGAGGAGAAAGAGGAGGGAAAGGTCGGGAAGTACCTATCTGTAAAAGAATGCAACATTAAACGGTTCATACGGCATACGGCTGCGTATACACACGCGAGCCGAACCACGAATTATGGGAAAGGAACGAAGCAAAGCGAGAAACGCCGCGCCGCTTGCTTCCTCCTTTTTCCATAATTCGTGGTTCAGTTTGCGTCCCGGTTGCGTATTTACAATCCCTACCGCGTTTCAGTCGCTATAAATTTTCAATATCAAAATTTAAATATTTAGAAATAAAATTATTAATTTCTAATATACGCATTGGAAAGATTATTTTATCTAGATTTTATAACAATTTTTGTTTTTGCAAAGTGATATAAAATTATCAATATAGAGGTGTATTTACAATACATGGGAATAATATTAAAATTTAAATATTTAGAAATAAAATTATTCGTTTCTAATATACACATCAGAAAGATTATTTTATCTAGATTTTAGAACAAAATATAAAATAACCAATAAAGGGGTATATTTAAAATGTAAATTGTCGTTACCGCGACTGAATCGGTATAGGTTTTGTAAATACGCGTCCCAGTTCGCACATGTACACGCATCATATGAAATGTAAAACAACAAGTGTTTTTCATGTAGTACGATGCTTATCCCATAGTGGACGGCAAACTGTTTTTAAATATTTTGGATATAATTTACTAATATGCTTAAATTTAAAAAAGTGTAGGTACATCTAATTCACTTTTTTCATAGCGATGTTAATTATAGGGTTGTAAAGGAATCGACTTGGATAAAATGGAAGGCTCGTTGTAGAAAGTTTCAAATATCAAAATACAAAATAAAAATTTGTCTTATTGCAAAAAAATATTTGCATCATAAGTTTCACAGAAATAATTAGAGGGTTGTGAAGATAGATTCTAAATACCTTTTTAGAGGTATCAGATTTGGATGAAATAGGAAGAATTATTGTACATAGTTTTAATTACGACAAGAAATTAGTCTCATTACAAAAAAGTTATTGTGTCGTAAGTTTTACAAAATGTTATTAAAACGTCTTCGAATGTGCCGGTAATGTTGCGGAAAATTGTTTTTATTTTGTTTTGATTATAACATTTATAGGTGTTTGTAGTCGCGAACAGTTAATACTTTTAAACTTATAAATTCAAACTTTTTTTGCCAAAGAAAGAGTAATATTTTTCATGCCAAATATTTCGTTTTCTAGGTAACTGAATACCTAGTACCTCCTTAATAATAATGATCCACGAATTGAATGAAGCAATCGCAAGCGGTGTTTCGCGCCACTTGCTGTTGTATCATTGCTTTCCCATAAGTCCTGGTTCAGCTCGGCATTTCGGCTCGCGTGTGTATATGCAGCATAATATTATGTATTGATTATATCCACTAATCAATTTAATACAATATTGTATTATTCCCTAATTTTTATATCTGATACCTCAATTGCCAGGGAGACTATGGCATCCCCTAATTGGGTTATGTTGTGAGGCTGAAGGGAGTGGGGAGGGGAAGGAGATTTGAAAAAGAAGTTGGGGAAATACCTGGCTCTTCAGATCTGCTCTCTAAACACGAATAAAGCCATGTTTCGATAGCTGTTGGAAGCTGACACTTTCTTCCGCGGAGTTCGGAATCTCTACCTATCACTGTTGGAATGAAAAAAAGGGATGAAGGGGAAAAAATGGGATGTCCACCGAAAACAAGATGACCCTTCCTTGCTGATGACGTCCTGGGGTCCCACACTCATGCACTCAAGATAACTCCACGGTTGAAAGGACGTATCTTGCGCGGATCCGGGTTTCGACTATAAAGCGACGAGACCAAAGTATTTGGGCTGCCAGTACCGCGCGGTGTTGAAATTGCACTAATTTCGCTGTTAGGAATCAATCTTGAACCGGTGACAATAGCAAGATGGATATATCAGGATAGGTAGGTAAGACGGGAGGGATACATGGGAGTAGGTATAGATTTGCCCGAACAAGCCATTTCAAGCAACATTTCAAATCTGAACTGTAGTCTTACACCAGAACGATACTGAGAGTACCGTCCACACTGGAATGTGTCGCAAACAAACTAAATGAATAAATTGTGAAATAACACAAATTATTAAATAAAATTGATTTGCGCACGTTGGGTTTTGAACCCGCAAGGGTTTACCCCTCCACCACGAAGGCTAACTACACTTTTATTCAAAACTTTTTTCTTGTGTAAAAGATGTGTAAGCCGTGTAAGGATAAGGTATCAATGTCCTGGCAATGATGATGGATTGTATCGAGAAAATCGTATTTAATGAATGATCATTTACATTTTATAAATAAAAATATAAGTCCTTACATATGAAATTGGCGTTTTGCCGTACCTACTGGCAACTTTGATCTCAAATATCTTCTCTTTGGTTAGGAATTCCAAATTCAAATTTATACAGCTATTTACTCATGTATTTGTGTTTCGAAAATTATAATTCATTTGTTTTTTCCTTGATTGTTTTTTTTCTTTGCGTCACTTAGTTTACAAAATGGAAAACTTGAAATATCGCGTTATTCACGAGTACGAATTCCACCGTGGCACCAGTACTGCAGAAACGGCTCGAAGGATTAAGGATGTGGATGGCGACGGTGCCGCAAAAGAAAACGCAGTGCGTTTTTGGTTTCAACGTTTTCGTTCAGGAAATTTCGACCTGCAGAACAAGCCCCGTGGACGGCCGGAGACCAAAGTTGATAATGAAGGATTGAAGGCTATTGTGGAAGCGGATCCATCGCGAACCACGTCCGAGTTAGCTGCAGGCTGCGGTGTTAGTGATAAAACTGTTTTAATCCACTCGAAGCAAATTGGGAAGGTGAAAAGGCTTGAAAGGTGGGTAACTCACGAATTGTGTGAAGCAAATCAACAAACGCGCGTTAGAACGCTAGACCACACACTGCACAACAGACGGCTACCAAATTAGGGAGCTTCAATTGGAATGTCTAAGACATCCACCGTACTCTCCGGACCTTGCCCCAACAGATTACCATTTTTTTCGAAATTTGGATAACTTCTTGCAAGGGAAAAAATTCAACTCCGATGGGGCAGTCAAAACCGCCTTCAAAGATTTTATTGATTCCCGTCCGATTGTTTTTTTTGTGAAGGGATCGATGAACTACCTATGAGATGGCAAAAGTGCATAGATAGCAGTGGTACATACTTTGATTAAATAAATATATTATATTTAAAAAAAATTGACTATGTTCCTCCCATGCAAAACGCCAATTTCATATGTAAGGACCTAATATTTGTGATGTAGGTACTTAATAAGGTGCTAAGTGCTGCGACGGTTTTTCAATGGTTTCACAGCATATAAAAAGATCTACCGCCGAAAATTAGTTAGGAAATACTAAGGACGGACTGTTTCGCAGTATTTGACGAATTCATCAAATTTCAACGTTAATTTTTATGCTCTGAGAAAGTTCCGTTCAACTTCTGTTTTTTTTTAATATTATTATTAGCTATGTAGTTGTTTCACAAAACTGAAATAGAAATTTAACTATTTCAGCGAGCTTGAGGTGATTTTTTCACAAAAACGGCGCTCTATAAATTATCCAATTATTATTGTTATTAACAGAACTTGAAAATTAACTTTGAAATTTGATGAATTGTTCAAATTCTGTGAAACTCCGTCCCAAACCTACCTAGTGGTAAAAATGATTTATTTATTTAAATAAAAATAATTGTTTCTTCGAAGAGATAATTCATCCAAAAATTTCGGTTGAGCCTTAACTGTCCTGCGTGAAATCTGGTTCACAAATTTGTTTTGAATTTAAGTGTCATTATTCATTATTTTCAAAATTGGAATCAGTTATGTATCAAATTCAAATATGGCATGAAGTGCCTATCTGGAATAGGTACCTGTAATGAATAATATTTTATCATTGAAAAAATTTAAACTAATTTGTCAAGAACCAAGAATTAATAACAGTAATAACAGTACCATGATTTTTAACATGAGATGACAACATAAAGTGAAAGCTGAATTCCACAATAAAAATAATAATATCCCCAAAAATAAAAATTAAAAAAAAAAAAAAATATTTATTAAATTTTTACTTGTCTTTATTCAGTGAATCGTTTATTACAGTTGTTGAGAATTTTTCGATCACCATGGTAGACACATGCCCTTGTTGTGGTGGTCGATAATATGCACACATTGAATGTCATGAAATGTGTTTATTATCAGAAATCAATATTTAATGTGTATTGTGGTATTTATGATAATTCAACACTTTTGTAGATTTTTAAGATGTGCAATAGAAAAAATAATAAGTACATGGGGTGTGAGAAAGTGTAATTGTTTTTAAAAACTGACGAACAATGAACTTTGTTAAAAATAATAAACTTTGTGACCACTTTTTTAATAAAAATGTTTGTACATGTTGGTAAAAATGGAAGGAGGAAAGGATGTTATGTTGGTAATAGTAGCACCAGCTGTCAGATGCTGATAGTTGGTAGGTCTGTTGCACACTTGATAGGGAACCTTGAACTTGTCAACAGTGTCAATAAACGTCTTACATATGAATCAGTTTCTGTGTTTAATTAAAAACCTCAGACATTATAATATTAATTATACACATGGGGCATGGTGACTGAACTAGGACTGCTGCGGATGCGGTTATGAAAATGAAAAGCCCATATCTTCCGATGATGGAGAGAAAACCGTGGCCGTTTTGTAGTTCGGCCCAAAACAAGGTGCTTGTATTGGACAACCAACATCCTTGCCATAGTACGTTTGTTGGTTTCATTAAAAGTTATGAAAAAAAACGATATAATACAGCCTAATAACCTAACCATACCTTACCTTACGTAACCTATTTAACGCCCCGTAAATAGGTTACTTAACCATTACCAACATTACCAGAGGATTAGCAACACCTGTGTCATAGAATTAGTAGGGGTGCCTGGCTTCACGTGTTGAGGTTTGTCTAGGTCTTGGCAGCGGATGCGTTTACCAACTTTCTGCAAGATCGGGACTGATTGAGGGAGACCTTTTGACCTCTCCAGCTGGAATCTTTCGCCCTCTCTCCTTCATTTCCCTAAAAAGACCATCCATATAGCATCCCCAAAAATGACATAGGCCCTGAGGGATTTTTTCATAATGCCTCACGTGTGGAGCAATGTTAAAAAAAATGACACATTATAAACATACATACTTCTAAGTATATCCGAGATATAAGCAGATATTCGGGAACAGCAGGGCGTGCTTGATGCAACATGAAAACGTCTTATCCTTACAATATCCTACAATAGTTACCTATATTATGTTAGGAGGATCACTTTACCCCGTCTTCCCTGTACCCGTCTCGTGTCAAGTGTTGACTTGATGCGCGAAGAGTGTTGTTATTTCGGGTCCGCCGAGGTCGCGAGGTCGAGACCGTACGGCCCCGCTCGCTCCCCGCGGCTGCCGGTGTCACAGAGCGCGGCGGAACACGGTCGCGGGCCGCAAATAGCTCGGCCCAGCGGCAAATGTCACATGCCGAGACGGGCCACGCGTAATAATTAGAACCCCGGATCTGACTGCTAATCGAGACGGGATTGATAATAGGTGAACTGTTGTTGGTAGATGTATCAAGAAGTAAGTGCAGTAAGAAAGGATCGAAATAATAGGTGAGGGGTTTAATTTGGGAGCAGTGTCAAGAGTTTTTAGTAAAATAGTGTTTTTGAACGTAAGAGTTAGAATTGAAACGGATGGTTTCCTTTGTTGGGAAAAAAACAGAAGTCATCCTCAGTAAGATAGGCTGATGACCTAAAAAGAATAATTACCGACCTTGGGAACCACCAAGAAAAGTCAAAACAAGAGCATTTGAGGGAGGCCTATGTTCGAAGCTGTAAGTAAATATTTAATTTGTGTTGTTTTCATTGCCTATGTTCTCGAGAGTTCCTCAGGGCTCTAATTTAGGGCCACCCCTCTTTTCGATTTTTATTATCTAATGATATAACGGAAATTATTCCGCATTCAAGGTCACTTCTTTTCGCTGATGGCCTAAAACTTTGCTTCAAAATTCAAACTAAGACTGCATTCGACTCTATCGGACATTGATAGAATTGTTGACTGGAGTAAACAAAATCAGATTGAATTCAATATCTCTAAACATTTCATTATTTCTTTCACAATGGCGGGTAATTGTTGGTTTTTTGCGGTTTGTTGTATTTTTGTTGTTTTTTTTGTTGTTTCCAGTATCGATGTTTAAAGCGGGTCTCCACTATGAAAGAACTTGGTATTGTGCTTGATAGTAGGTAGTAGGTTGAGACTTCATGCTCATATCGTAATGACGTGTTGTATTTCACTGAGAATTCTGAGTTTTGTCCTACGGACTGTGGGGAATTTCAGAGACAGACGGGTTCTCACAGTATGTAGTAAATTATTTCATGCGAAAAGCTTAAAATATGCGAAATCAACCTACGTTTATCAAACCATCTCTTTCAGACGCATAATATTCAGCATGCTCTCTCTCCCTCACGGCACTGCCCCAAACTATCCTCAGAATCCGAAAACTTTTTACTAAGTGACATAGTGCCATCTCGTTTATTGTGTGGTGCGTAAAGAGACAGAAGATATCGGGAAAGAAAGCTTTCATTTAAGACGTTAGATGTCACTACTTGCCGCTGCCGGCTATCTCGCGGTGTATTTCAAATACATTAGAATACATAACACCAGTTGTTTTGATTTGCTTAAAATATTTCATAATAATATTATGTTTTACTGTCATCTTATAATTTTGGGAGGTTTTTGACCAATTGTCCTGAGGGAAGGACAGCCACTGAATTTTACCCATCTACATGAAATGATGGAACAAAGACAAAAGTGGAATCATTAGAAAAAATAGATTTCATGATTGATAATATTTTATTAATGTATTCAAAATCTTCTTCTTGCAAGTTTTCTGTAGATACACAGAGCATGGTCTAGTCTAATCTTGATTCCACATGAATAGCCAATGTACCATCTTCTTCAGAAGCTAGGATTTCAATGAAGGCATCTCCTGCTTCGTCAACTACCACCGTCTTTCCAGTGCAAGTTGAGCCATCTTTGACTCCAGTAATGACATCGCAGTAAGTTCCAGCTGGCAAGCAGGTCTGGAAAATTACAAACGAAATTATACCTACATTAATGCGTTACATAGAATTACATAGAATCTGACCTTCATTCTTTGAATCAATCTCCGGACAAATTAAATTCCGTCCGAAGAGCAATGCGCGGACCACAATGCTTTTTAACAGGTAACTGCACTGGCATGGCGACCGCCTCAGCGTCTCTCTTGTATTATCTAAATATGTATGCAATATAACAGCAATATAAATACCAACCGTTTTTTGGCTGATACATATCGTAAAATATGGAGTTAGTTTTCCAACCATGTCAGTTTAGACTTCATATGTCTTTTTAAACGACTTCAAAAAGGAGGAGGTTCTCAATTCGACTGTATTTTTTTTTTTTTTTTTTTTTTTTTTTTTTTTTATGTTTGTTACGCCAGAACTTTTGACTGGGTGAACCGATATTGATGATTCTTTTTTTATTTGAAACCTGATGCTTTCCGTGTGGTCCCATTTTAATTTGGTCCAGTTCCGACAATAGCATCCATGAGAAAACCATATAAGTCTTAAATTTGCATAAGTATGTGCGCGACAAATGGACGAATAACTCAATATCACGCCAACCGATTTCGATGATTCTTTTTTTATTGGAAAGGATGTACTTCAAGGGTAATTTAATGAGAGTTTGGATAGGTTCTGATTATCGGATCCATGACAAATTAACGAAACTCGGCCGAATCTCTTAATTTGACCTTAACGTCGCTATGGTCAAATAATGTCTGTCTCATATGAGCAGTACGTTTAGTAGGTTTACCCATATTCAGACAAATTAGTTAGTGTACTTCAGAATCACTAAAAATCAAAAAATAAACAAAAATTTTAACAAAACAAAAAACGACTTCAAAAAATGCACTAAAAAGTAAAAAAATAATTTCGTATTCTTCTACAACTTCATAATCAACTTACTTTTTCTAATCATCAATATGTAGGTACGATTGTTATTTTTGGAGTCGGTGTCAGCAAAGGTACCCGGCCCGGCGGGTTCACTTGACAGCTCGCCGCGCCGCCGCGGCTCCGCTCTCGCCTCTCGCCTCGTCAAGTCGCTTGTGCGATACAAGCACACCTCACCTATAACTATGCATGTAGTTACAAACCTACCTTGACTGACACCGACTCCAAAAGTAACAATCATACCTACATATTGATGATTAGAAAAAGTAAGTTGATTATGAAGTTGTAGAAGAATACGAAATTATTTTTTTACTTTTTAGTGCATTTTTTGAAGTCGTTTTTTGTTTTGTTAAAATTTTTGTTTATTTATATTAAAATAGAACTGTAAGTAGTTTACAGCGCCGACCAAACCGCTGTATTTCCAGAGATGGTTATAAAATATAATATAAGTACACATATAACAAAAAAATGCATGCTTGAACGAAAAAACTTACGCCAAGTTTACGGCTTAGATCCAGAGATTTGTCAATGTTAAAGGCCAGGAATCCTTTGAAACCCCTGCAGATGGAATATTGGTTGAATCCATTAATCCACCACTGGAAGACATCTTCTCCTTCTGTGACTCTGCGGAAACCAACCATTCCAGCAGTGGAAATCCATCTGTGCTCGCACACCCATGGACCTTCATCGTCGCATAAACCGTCCTGAAAAACCATTCCAAAATAAGGATTTTAGTTTTTTTTTTTTAAATACGTAGATATGTGATAACTGCAAGATCGGCACTGATATTTTTGTCACACCCCCGTACTACCCATACCATCCAAAATACTTGTCATTCTATGATTGATATTTATGATGCGTAACTGCAGAAAGTTAGAATGCAGGGAAATTGAGAAAGGGGAAGATGGGAAACACCTATATGTTCCAATCTGGTCACTAATACGGCATAATAATTTAAAGTAAAATTCCGATTCGAGTTATTGCCTCCCTCCAGGACAACACTGAGAGTATCTACCATTCTGGAATGATGCGCCAAATTCATCTTCTTTCTTCAATCTCTGGGTCGGAGAAAAAAGTATACTGCTTTGTCAAAGAGGACATCATGGCTTAGATATTGCTGCACAACCAGATAAACAAAATAATAAATTAAATTAAAACAAATCACTTTGTATACACCACAATGAATTTGCAATTATTAAGTACTTACGGCATTGATGATTGGAGAGATAATATTTTGATTTGCGTCCATTGGTGGTCCAGCATTATTATCTTCAAAGGCATAGGAACTCATTATTCTTGTTGTTGCGCCATATCCGTGACCAAGCACAAAAGCAATGGCTCCCTGAAATTGATTTTATTTTATGCATACAATAATATAAATAAATTGTTAGGCCCCCCTTGCCATTAAAGGGCGATGATTCCCGTGTAAGATCGAAGACTGGTGAAGGAAATCCACACAAATAGAAGTCTTAAATTTTAAAAAATCATACTTTGAGCCCATTTCAACTTAACAATAATTGCTCAGTTTAGTTGGTGAATGCGACAATAAAAGGTATTCCGTTGTTAGGGATTAGCTCACCTTGTAATTTTTGGGGATCTTGTGTGTAAGGATAACATCGTCGTCACTTCTCTGGTTATCGTGTTCATCAACAAAGATAACAGTTTCGTTAGAGTTTGTCATGTTGATTCGCTCTCCCCAGTTGATCAACATAAAGAGACCAGTCCTGCCTCGGAAGCAATTTCCTACTGTAGAGCCACCCTAGAACATAATATTTTAGAAACTGATAGGACGCATCTATTTAAAATGATTTCATTTCAATTTTAATTTTAGTGACGTTACAGAATGAAAAGTCGAAAACGCTTTTATTATCTTTCTTACTCTGAACTCGGTGACAGCTCCAAGAGGAGTGTATTCTTCCCTGCCGACTGCTTCCTTCACATCTTCCAAATCTATTATCGAGTGGTAGATGAACGGCCTCGCTCCCTCGGGGAATCCATGGGCAGTGTTGAGATTGTTGAGGTTTTCGTAAATCTCCGCCAAGTCTTCTGGCCACATATATTTGGCATCATTAATGCTGAAATATGCAAAGATTTCGCAATACATCTTCGACAAATAAATTTTACTGACAGATCGTTTGTACGGACAAAAAACTTGCACAAAGGCAATAGACCATGAGTGGTTAAAAAGCTTATTTTGAAAAATTATGAAATTTGTTCCACAAACGTTTGCGTAAACTCGGAAAAAGCCAGCATGCGCAGAACTTGAAAATCTAATTTTTAGTACACGTCTATTTTGTAAGTTGAGTAGTTTTCATGATTTACTTACAAGAATCCTGCAACGCCAATATCAACCAGCTTGTTCATGACCTCAACGATCATTTCTTGAGTGTGTCCTCGTGCCTGGTTCAAATCATGCAGTCCATACAATTGGCAATTGCGCACCTTGAACAAAAAGAGAGGAAAATTATCGTGTCCCATAACTTCTTCTTGGGAAAATCTCAGTATTTGATAATTGGTAATAATATATTATACAGCAATCACAAACCTCTGTAGCATTATCGTAGTCTTTAACAGTGCATATTGGACTGTTAAAGTCCTCTTTAGTGTAGGGAACTCCGGGATAGTCCATGTTGGCAAAGTCAACTGTTGATCCTCCTGTTCCAATGTTTTCTGACCGATCACCAGCCATGTGATTTAAAAGAGTATCGGGATATATCCTATAATGTTAAAACATGTAGGTAATAATAATATGCCTAGTTGTCGATACTATCTAAAATAAAATAATCCAAAATGCTCACCCAACGTCCACAGCATTGCACCTTCTGACCATATCAATGAACTCAGCTTCGTTTCCTGATCTGGTAGTCAGCTTATATGAAATGGGTTGGTACCTCTCCCACCAAGGCCTTCCTTCGCTTTCCAGCACCAGATTTTCGAAAGGAGGTGAAGTCTGTAAATTCAAATGATAGAAAATTTGAGGATGGTGATGTTTCCTCGGAACTGATGGCATGTAAGTTTCAAAAGCGACTCCGTAGCTCCGTTTCAAGCTTGGTCAAAAAGGAAGAACACATCGGCATTGCTAATTTTTCAAACAATTCCTATCCACTCCTCATAACTTTTTCCTTCCATTTATATTCCTCAAGGCCTTCTGTGTAGGTTTAATGTTTAATGTAAAAAAAGACAGTTGGCAGCAGTTGGAACTCTTACGCGGTACTAACCGTCAGATAGTAATGAATATATTTAGAAACAATCAAAAATATTAACAGGCACCCAACGATATTTGACCCGTGACCTCCGGATCGTAGCCAAGCATCGTAACCTCTCAAAACTGAGGCAGTCAAAAATCAAGTCAGGAATAACAGAACAGTATGAATGTGTGAGACGATATTATTTGAATGTGAGTGAAGGAGTGTGTGCCGAGACGGAATTGTATAAGTTTTCCAGACTTCGAGAAAATTGAAAATTGGATATTGAATGTCAAGCTCCATTCGTTTAGAATGGAAATCAAAGACAAATTATTGGAAATTGCTTCACAAGTGATCTATATTCAACGTGTGTGGCTGTGAAAAAAATGCGCATGCTGCAACCACCAAAAAATAACTTTTTCTTCAAGTCCAAAGAACTTCAAGAAAAATAATGGAAGGAGCGAGGTATATCGTTTCACCAAAAAATTACATCGCAGCAAAGCTCATCAACATTTTTTTAAATCTATTTATTTTAATGTTACAAATAACATTCAGAAGTACATTAGATAATTTTCTTTTTTTTAATATACCTATACAACAGAAATCCTATTGGGTGTGTACCCAATGGGTACACCATTTTTTCAGATCAAATTATGTATCAAAATATCAAATCGTATTAGGTACACCATTTCTCAGATGGCATTAAAAAGGCGAAGGAACATAATATGTATATAACATTTTAACATGAGAAAGTTCAGAAAAAGAAAGACAAGTGAAAAAAAAATGGATTTGAAATATAACAGAAAAAAGGAAAGGGGAGAAAAGGGAAATCGAATATAATTATTGAAAAATATTTGCATATTACCAAGTACAGTAATTTAGATGTACCTACCGTTGAAAGAGTTTTTATAGTACCTATATTTGTTTTATTTTATTTTATTGTATTTTCCTTAATTTTTTTATTTTTATTTAATACATTTTTTATAAGTTACAGCTTTTTTTTCATGTTTTTAACTATTATAGGTAGTAGGCTAATGCCCGTGTTGTGGTACGTGGTAGTCATACATGAAATAATTCATAATATAAGAACTAAAAATATTATTTTATACAAACAGATAATAAAATATAAAAAGAGTAAAAAAAGGAAAAACCAATTTAGGGATAAATAAACCTAAATACAAATATAAAAATTAAAAACAAAGAAAAAAAGTATTAGAAGATAGAAATAAATATTGGTATGTACAAGAGTACCTAAATGTTTATGGTCACATTTGAAATTCATGCTATGAAAGAAATTGGAAAAAAGGTACGATATAGTAAGTAATTTGTTTTGTTTGAAGAAATTGTGCAGGTAAATATTCTTTGAAGAAAGCTCGTCCCCTTTCAAATGTCCAATGTTTTTCACGGACAATAAAAATGGATTTAGAATTATTTGACATTATGTCGGTACTAAATGCATTACATAGTTTAGGAGCAATGAACCAGAAATGTCGTTGAGCGATTGAGGTTTTCGTTTTAGGGACCACGCAACCCAGATTTGATGAAAAGCGGGTAAGTGTTTGATGTTGTGGAGCCACCAGTAGGTACGTTACAACATTTACTTATCTTAGTAAATAACTGTAGAATATCCAAGACTCTGATTTTAGCAAAGGGTTCATTTGAGGGATTGGTAGGTTGGCATTTAAATATAATTCTCAAAATTAGTTTTTCATCTCTCTAATTGGATTGATAGTGGATTCAGCACAATCACCCCATCCCACTAAATCATATATTGACATGGATTGGAAAACGGCAAAATATACGCTTCTTGTCTGTAAATCTAAGATGGATCTAAGAGAGCAAAATATACGGCAGAGTTTACAGAGTTTTTTTACGGTCACTGAGCTTCCCAACGTAGTTTGTTGTTTATGATTATTCCCTAACTATCATTGATATTACCTACTTTTGAATTTTGGGTAATTTGTTTACAACCTTATGTTTACGGGTAGTTGGTTAAACCATTTCAGCCCTATATATTGGTAAGATTGTTTGATAATAAAATAAAATTAATGATAATGAAATCTCTAATGTCTCAACTAACTTTGAAGGCTAGTTTCTCTGCAAAATCTGCATCTAAATATAAATTAACGAAGTTAGACATCCAAATGTCCCTGAATACAGTGATAGGAAATATTATTATTATAAGTGTTTAAGTTTTAAATATTAATAATTACACAGATTTGATCTCGGTAAAAGATTCAGATTCAAACGCGGTTTCATTTAATCCAATTATACCGCTTTCCGACAAAATAAATACATTTTTATAAGACGTACATGTTCAACTGAAATTTAAGAACATAATATTATCGGTTTCTTTTGACACTTTTTGACAGATTTCGTGAAAAAGGGTGAAATTAATGATTTTCGCAAATAAATCGACCGCGTCGGGTTTTCGGGTAGTAAATACCTACACATATACCTATTGATTTTTTTTAAATATTATTATGAAAATGTGGATGACATAAGCCTTTTTTTATTACAACACCCAAAACAAACAAAAAAATCCGTATGAGGTCAAATTACCGACTTTAAGTTTGTATTTTTTTTATTTTCAATTATTATTTCATATATTTTCTAATAATTAATTTTATTAAATTTTAAAATGGGATCAACTGCACGGGAAAAGTAGCCAGTGAGGCCGACATTAAGAGCGTTTAACTAGCCAGCGGACGAAAATCCACATTTCGTCGAAAGTTGTTCTTACGATCGTGCAGGCCGGTTACAATGAGAAAGATTAATTATTCTCCGTACCAGCTTTTTTAAATTATAACTCAATATCGAATTTATTTCAATCCAAATTAGCTTTAATTTATACCTTCATCCAAAAATGCTGAAAGGCGTGATGATAAAACTATTAAAATAATGTACTTTTTGTCATTATTATTATTAAGTATTAATCATTTTTCAATAATGTCTAAGTTAAAAAAAAATGTTTAAAAAAATCTGAAATATATTAGTTTGTAAGTGCGCAAATAAATACACAAATGGACCAATTTTCGTCAAGAAACACATGTACGTACATATTTTTTAATGATTTTATTGAAACTAAAATTAAAATTCTAAAACATGCGTTTGCTAGATAACGTGTTGATTTATTTTACTGCATGATTATATTATTTGAAATGGGTGTGGTATAACACAAAATCTTTTTTGAAAATTTAACAAATCTGCCAACGACCTATGGAATAACCTTATTATACTAAAAATTTAAAAATTTTCTCAAAATTTATTACATGCGAATGCTAGATAAAAGAATTATCTTTCGAAATCCATTTATAATTTTTTGTGGAAAAGAGTCAATACGTCTAAAATCTGATTTGAAAATGACATATTTCTGGTTTTCTCTGGTAATGCCCTCTTAAGCTGTTTGTCTCTTACAAATAAATAAATTATCATATAATGTAATAACCTCACCCCATCATGAACCATGCTAAGTGACCAAATTTAATTATTGTAATAATTAAATAAATAGCACCCACCTCAACACCTGCAAATCCTTTTGGTCCCAAGTAGTCCTCGCACTCTCTGGCAATATCACTCCATTTCCATTCGAAGAGATTGACGATGGTATTTCTCTTTCCCTTGAAATTGTTGTTGTGTTGAGAGAGGGAAGATCCCAGCACTCCCAAAATCACAACACAAAGGGCAATCGTTTTGACCATGGTTTATAAAATCTGCAAAAAATGCGAATTATAAAAAAATATTACGTATAATTCAACAGCTAAGTAATTCAATTTTTTGTACACCAACGTTCTTACTCTTTCGTTTTGCAACTGATTAATGTATTTTTTTGTGTTCTTTAAAGGAGAGACACTTAAAAATTCAATCACTAATCTTATCTTATTAGGTAATCACGATATTTATTTTTAAAGCCCTTTTGGAGTTTCGTAACACATAATCTCAATTCATTTATTGTTCGGTGATTAGTTTTTAATCCAAGAAGTCACGAGGGATTAATTAGTTTTTTTTTGTAAATCCGACGATTTTCGGTTAAGGATTAAGTGTTACGATTGAAATGTTTTGTTTTCAATAAATTTGGGAGGCGGGAATCTTTGCCGCCTCTCCTGGAACCATTTATTGAACAAACAACACTTCTGTCATAGGTCACCCAAAGTGATTCGCTACGTTTGGTGAATTGGCGGGGGTGACCGGGTTTATGGGGGTGAGGTTTTCCTATGTCATGGCGGCGTATACGTCTACGGTCTACCCCAAAGATATTCAAATACAAAAGAGATATGCCATGATGTCCGCGCGACTGTCGGCGGATTACTACCTAATCGGAGTAATTTGCATACGAAAAGAACTTGTTCTTTTCGTTGAATTTTTGAAGGTGTGCATAAGTATTGGTTAACAATATAGCTTGAATACTGAAAGAATTTGTTCATTTAGTTTAACGTTGGTTTAGTTATTCGTTAATTGGTAAACAATATCGGCGACACCCGGAAGCGCAGTCCCACCTTGTAAAAACTGCGAATAGCACATCTCTTATATTTCAATATCTTTGGTCTACCTCCTGCGTGGCGCGTCGGATCGGTAGAATCTGTAGGGAAAAAAACTGTAGAGACTGTTGTTGACCTCTCCAGCAGGACTCTCTCGACCCATCGCCTTGCACCGCAGTGGGAGGAATGCATTTATACGTCCGCCACTCCTTGACGCACTGACCCCAGATTCATACCCACACTCAGGCCTTTTTCTTTTCTAGAACTTCCTCTCCTTCCGTTCCTTAAAAATACCCTCCACACAGCAAACCCAAAAATTAAATTCGCCCAACGTGAAATAATTGGACCTCTGGACCCAAGGGCGGATCCAGGATTTGTTTCTGGGGGGGGCACAAGGGCGGACGGGCAAAAAAATCAACAATTCACGATTTTTTTTCTGGGGGGGGGGGGGGGGCACAAGGGGCGGACGGTTACAAGTTCAAGTATATATAGGAAGATTTATGAAAGTGTCAAAACAATATAAAAATTAAATGTTTAATAAAGACAGTTTCTGCTTCTAAGTATGTACTGTGATGGAATCTCCACAGTACACAAAAATACCGTCTGGGGGGGGGCACGTGCCCCCGTGCCCCCCCCCCCTAAATCCGCCTATGTCTGGACCTCTTGTGTGGAGCTAATGTAAAAAATGTTCTTAGATATCAGAATAAAGAATATATTACTATAAGTGCATTCCATACAAATATGAAACAAATATTCCATTTAGCCAACCGCCCAGCGTACCGTCTCACTTACACTCGTCTGAAATCGTAGATCTTTTTCACATTTGAATGTCTAAAACTCAGTTTTATCTGGAAATATAGGCACAAATTAGACAAATATTTGAATCGCGAAACACCCACAATGCATTTTTTTGTGTTATTCACTATTCTATACTACATAGGTATTACGAAACGTAAATCAAAACAAAACAAAAACTGTTCGTCGATGCCGCATATTAATATATTTCTCTGAAAACCCCTTTTTGTATTATTTGTACCTGCCTTAAAGAAAATGGTACTTACATTTTTACGGGATATCGATATAAAAATGTTGTAAATAGTTATAAACCAAAAAACAAATTACATAATTGTGTGCAATGTTCTTTTGTAGATATTTTTTCGACGTAAACAGATGGATTATAATATAATGATTATAATATATGGGTGCATACCTACACTATCGCATGAAATGATTGATTCATGTTACATTATTGATTTTCAAATACGGAGATGATTGGGAGTGGAGAATTAGTTACAACTCTCACAAAGGCACGAAAAAGCGCCTCAGACGTAAAAATATTTTTTACATTGTTTTTTACATGTTGTTATTTTACAATTAAAGTTCTCCAAAACGACCTTGAAAAACAATCACATCTTTGTGATTCTTTTAAAGATATTAAGAAACCATCCCTTCGTTCGGAATACCTACATTTTTTTATGTTTTCAAAAGTTGTCTTGACAGCTGCAAATTCCTGTGATATCTCGACCATTTCTTTGTTAAGAATATTATGAACTAAATATACAATTTGGCTGTCCTGAAACGGGTATCCTCCCAGTTGGACAGACAAAGTATTATTTTGTAATGTTTTGTAATATATATGCATATACAAATAAATAAATAAATAAAATTAATAATTATTAAATTGTCGTTCGTAGCCACTGGTTAAGTGAGTGCTTTCTTTTTTTAGATTGGCACATTGGCAGTACCAATAATTAATAAAATATATCGTGATTTCTAACATGACAATGACATTTCGCATTTGATATACAGCTGGAGCGACTAAGGTCAAAATATGGATCGCTTTTATTTTTCTGGGATTGACAGTGGTCCAAAATTGGACCACATTTTTTTTGAACCAAAGTTTACGATTTTATAATATTTTTTTTATAAATCCTACAAATATGTGATAATCGACTAAATATAGGTAAATTCATTGGCTATATAGAACTATAATCAGTTTGTATGTCTCCATATTAAAATTCGGAGGTAAGATTTTTTTAACGTGGGCAGATATTCAAAATCATCTCCAAAAAATCACGAGCAAACGGAGTAAAAAGTTTTAAATCGCGCTATCGCTCGAGTGGCACAATAACCAAATAGGTAGGTACATTATTTTCCAATTCCGGAGTGTGGACTCCAGATACTAATATCTACAGCCTGTATGTCGGACGAATATCTACAGCTCATATGTTGGACTAATATCTACGAACTTCAGAGTGTTGACTAATATCTACAGAGCGTAGGTTGAACTAATATCTACAGAGCGTAGGTTAGACTAATCAGCTAAATGTGTCCAATAGTCCGGTATTAGGGATTTTTACATACATACTTACATAAATTATGTTTTTTTAACTGCATTCGCAATATTACGTTATTCCAATATGCTATACATACCTAATAGCAAATCCAACCTCTGCCAGTGCTGTAGATATTCGTCAACACTTTGGTTTTCATAGATATTAGTCAGCAGTTTGAGCTGTAGATATTCGTCAACACTTTGGTTCTCATAGATATTAATTCGATTTTTTCAGTTTTTGGAATTCCTGTAGATATTAGGACTCCACATACTAATATCTACAGCCTGTATGTCGGACGAATATCTACAGCTCATATGTTGAACTAATATCTACGAACTTCAGAGTGTTGACTAATATCTACAGAGCGTAGGTTGAACTAATATCTACAGAGCGTAGGTTGGACTAATCAGCTAAATGTGTCCAATAGTCCGATATTAGGGATTTTTACATACATACTTACATAAATTAAGTTTTTTAAACTGCATACGCAATATTACGTTATTCCAATATGCTATACATAATTGCACATCCAACCTTTGCCAGTGCTGTAGATATTCGTCAACACTTTGGTTCTCATAGATATTAATCAACAGTTTGAGATGTAGATATTCGTCAACACTTTGATTCTCATAGATATTAGTTCGATTTTTTCAGTTTTTGGAATTCCTGTAGATATTAGTAGACTAGACGCCTCCATCTGGACTAGGTACTTACTTACTTCTTATTATTAGCTTCCTTTTACAAAGTGTTTTTTTCTTTTGAAAGTGCGTATTTATTGTCGTTATTTATTAACATGGCGGCCCTTGAAAAACGACAATTCGCGTTTTTTGAAGAACAAAATAAGCATTAAAATACTTTGTATTTCATTTCCGTTAACTTAATTCTAACTAATTATCTAATTTTAACGAAAATATAAAGTGAAGCTAAAATTTAAAATTTAAGTCTAAAATTTAAACATACTATTTCAGTCATGATAATGAATTCTAATACCTGCAAGTTTTATTTTATTATGTTTTGAAAAATTGTAATGCGTGATCACAACAAACCCCGTTTTATTTCAAGTACTTGTTTTAATGTACTCAATAGCCACAGACGGTGCTATTTTTTCATACTGCCACACCAAAGTGACATTTGACATTATTTTCATACAAAATATATTTTCTTTTGTTATCAAACATTGGGATCGGCGATTAGATGCGGAATAATTAAGTTACTCAGTTAATAAGTGGCCGCGTGAGCCATGGAGAACCTCAAAACCGCCCTGACCTGGTTCGACATCGTCACCGTAAAGGACGACGATAGTAAATACAAAGTAATCGAACAATTCGTCCAAGATGTCATTGACTTTAGTTCACAGTACGGAAGCGATATTAGTGTGTCATATAGCGCGTTGAACCTTAGTGGTAAGCCGTCCAACTTTCCTGACTATGGAGACTTCCCTCAAGCCTGTGTTACGGTAACTACAATACCTAATATTTATACCAATAATTATTACCAACTTGCCCTACTTCTTGGTCATGAATTAGCGCAATAATAATTTTGAAATCAGTTTAGTGATTCAAACACTACCTGATTAACCTTATTTTGAGATGTTATACACGCTACTCTGAGAGATCCTTGGTTTTTTGGAATCTTCCTCGTTCATTCTTTGTCCCAATTTTTTTACCTACATCCTCCAACTCTGTCTTGCGTCTATAGAATATGTTAAAGCTTTTGACTCGGTTGCACTAGGATATAATATAATACTACATTTCTCATGCCAAATTAATAAAATATCACTTATAAAACTAAATGGTAACACCAATTTCCCTGCCATTCCCTTTATAGGAAGAGACACAAAGAGACACAATTCCCTAACTTTTTATAAAGGCTGGTACCACCAATTTTTTAGGGGTTCTGTTGATTTGCTGAAGAATTCAAAATATGCTGACCAGAGCTCAAACATCTCCACTATACTTTCAAAGGCCTCTTAGCAGTTTCTTTGCTACTGATTAAGCTCATGAAATGAAATGGTTCTGTTCTACCTTCCTTATGAATAATAAAAAGCTTGTGCCTTTGTTGATAAAACTGTCTAACGGCAGGAAACAAAACACTAATGTGTAATATATTTATCGCATGTATTATATTTTGTTGGTTTTCCAGAGAACCTATGGAACGTGGTGGAGAGATGCTCCCTCTGGATCCGAAGATTACCAGCCACAGAATATTGGACCCATCGACAGCTTCGATTATGTCGGTAAGTAAGTTCAGAATTTCACGGATGTATGTGTGTTTGTTACACTTTCACGCAAAAACTACTGAATGGATTTGAATGAAACTTTATGATAATACAGTTCGTAGATCAGAATAACATATAGGCTATAATTTATAAAGCTAGCAAGGAAGGGGAGCGGGAGGGGAACGGAGACGCGCGGGAAAGGTGATTCAGGGAGTAACAATGTATTTCTTTGAATATGGCATTAGTATTATAGAACCAGCTAGTATTTTCATAAAGCTAAATATGTATCCTCTGGCAATGAATCCAAATAAATGTACTACGACTTTAAACAAAATACAAAAAATCATTGAAGAAGATAATAATTATAATCTAAACGAAAATATGAAAGAGAAAGACATAGAAAAAGATAGTGGTTGCAACTGGGACTCGAACCCAGAACCTCTCGCTTATCCGGGATGTGTGTTTACCAATTCCGCCATTGCGCCCTACTGTCAAACCGTCATAATAGCCAATCTCATATTTCAAATTTTAGAATTAACAATATTATCTTCAACTAATTTATTTTGCATATCATCGGCAACTACCCTTTTTATTGGAAACAATCATTCTAAGAATTGGTTTGTAACCTGGATAGCGTCACGGATAAATATATCCGATTTTATTTATAAGGAACTATTGACTTTTTAAAAGGTCTAAATGAATATTCAATTTTTATAAGAAAAACTCTCTTTTTATAACTTTTGAAAGTTATTCCCATCATTCAATTTGGGAGGCGGGAATGGGTACCGCCGCCCCGGGAACCTTTATTGGATAACCAACACCTCTGCCATAGGTCACCCCAAGTGGTTCGCTACGTTTGGTGATTTAGCAGGGGTGCCCGGGTTCATGGGGTGAGGTTTGTCTAGGTCTTAGAGGCGGATGACCAGGACATACTGAACCCCAGATTCCTACCCACCCCTTAAACCCTTTTCCTTCCCAGAACCCTCCTCTCCTTCCTTTCCTTAAAAAAACCCTCCACACAGCATCCCCAAAGATGACATAGGCCCTGAGGGAAATTATTTTCCTCAGGGTCTCCTGTGTGGAGCTCATGTAAAAAAAAAAAAAAAAAAAAATGTAATATATCATTGAAGAAGAAGATAATAATAATAATCTAAACGAAAATATGAAAGAGAGCCTAAAATAGAAATTAAAAAAAATAAAAATTGATTTCTGGGACGTGGAGTCCCAGTTGCGACCATTATCTTTTTCTGCTTTTCTGTGTCTTGTTCTCTTTCATATTTTCATTTAGATTATTATTATTATCTTCTTCTTCAACGATATATTACATTAATGGGAATAACCTTCAAAAGTTATAAAAAGAGAGTTTTTCTTGTAAAAATTGAAAATGCAGTAAGTCCATTGAATTGTTGATGATATTTCTATATTTCCACTATTGCGATGCACTTTTTCAAAGATAAAATAAATATATTTGCTAGTGACAAAGCGATAATAATAAGCTAGAATGATAAAATAAGATGCATTATTTCCTTGTCAAGTAAGTAGAATATATTTTAGTAGGCTAGGATAATTATTTACAGTTCAAAATACCATGAAATCGAATCAAGTGCGAATGTCAAATATTCGCAGCACATATGCCGGACTTCACGCGATAAGTTAGTAATGTATTTCTGTTTTCCAGACTGCCTCTTCCAGAAGGAAGTGTTTCCGACTGGGATCCGAATCTATGAGACCTACAACCCGGGTGGCGTGGTGAGGATCTGGGCCAAGCGGCGGGACGGCTGGACCAAGCTGTGGGAGGGGGAGCCCCAGTATGTGGGACACAACTCCCGCCTTTTCCAACCCAAAATTAGGAAAATTAATTTCAAAACTAGGTGAGCAGACAAGTCAAAAGATTTTATTTTTTTGTTGTTCTTTATTTTTGGGGTGTTATGCCGTGTTGCGCTACCTCCTCCTTTAGCCAACGTTTCGGACAGAGTTACAGTGTCCATCATCAGGGCAGATGTGTAATTGTTAGTGGTGAAATGTGTGCTTCACGCATACATATCCCAAGTCAAAAGATGATTTTATAACTTGTGTCTAATCAGACTTCTATCAAAAATACTAATTTCATGTTGTGTGTCTCTCTGTCTTTGTTGCTCTGGTTCAATGAACTCGTATTTGCTTTGAATTGAAGTATCGTGTTCAAAATTGGAACTGATTGTGTGAAAAATTCAGACAAGTGGTAGAGTACCTACTGATAATATATTATTTTTAACACAAAATTATTTTAACTGTCATTTTCAAAATTGGAATTAGTTTGTCAAAAATTCAGACTGCCCCGTGATTTTTCATTGGTTTGTGATTTTTATTTAATATAATTGTTTTTGTGGCCATAAGAATGCCTAATGTAAAGAGTTCTCTTCAGGGATATTTCTTTTGGCCACAAGCAGATATCTACACTTTTTTCTTCCTTCAGTAGAATTATACGACTGATATATGTACAATGAAAATGATCAGGAACCTCCAAATGATACAATTTGTTTTAAAGATACCTACATCATTGTATTTTTTTAACAAATTAAAATCACATGAGATAACACTCTTTTTTGAAACCTTTTATCATATTGAACAATATATCAATAGAAATATTTGATAACTCTGTAACTCATGATGAAAATATCTAATTACACCTAAAATCATAAAGAAAAGCTATTCAAATTGTTGCAGTATTCTTAAAATTTATAACTCCATATTCATTGGAAATTTTTATTTTTTCAGTATTATTAGAATAGAGCTAAACCAATTCCACCTGCCATACTACACGGAGTTGGATGCAGTCATGCTGGAGGGCACGGCGAAGCTGCGCAAGGAGAACGATGTGTACTCCAAGCGCGAGGACCTGAGCCGCATTCCCTCAGACGAGGACTTAGCCGCAGGTTGTTCAGTTGAAAAATGTTTGTACAAATTATGTTTTTTCATTATCACCATTATCAGTCACTAGACTAGAAAGGCAAAGAGAGACATTTCCAGGTTACGAATAACCAATATTTGAATTGCTCCTACTACCATCATTATGATCAGAAAATTATGCTTGTGCAATGATGGAGGACCCCTCAACCAATTAACTTATCGTGGATTCGGAAATGTTTCAGGTTTGATACTTCTGACTAGGTTTAGTTAGTGTATTAGATCAGGTCAAGAAAAATTATTAAAAACATTTGTTTTGTGAAAGTTTAGAAAATTTCCACTTGCAGTGCAACCATCACCATTTTTTTTTTTTACATTTTTACAACAGGAGGTTCTGAGGAAAATAATTTTCCTCAGGCCTATGTTATCTTAGGAGATGCTGTGTGGAGGGTTGTTTTAAGGAAAGAAAGGAGAGGAAGTTCTGGGAAGGAAAAAGGTACGAGAGATGTGTAAGAAACTGGGGGTCAGTGAGTCCAGGAGTAACGGACGTATGAATCCATCCCTCCAACTGTAGTGCAAGGCGATGAATCGAGAGATTCTGGCCTGGAGAGGATAAAAGACCTCCCTCAACCAGTCTCTTTCGATTCTGTCCACCACGCAGCAGGTGAGCAGACACGTCGACCGCCAAGACCTCGACAAACCTCACCCGCATGAACCCGGGCACCCCTGCTAAGTCACCAAAATGTAGCGAACCACTTGGGGTGACCTGTGGCAGAGGTGTTGGTTATCCAATAAATGGTTCCCGGGGCGGCGGTACTCATACCCGCCTCCCAAATTGTTGCTTTAATTGAGTAGATACATTCTTCTTTGGTTTCTGTTTCTGCAACCTTTCATCTCTGTTTTGCAGAAACTCCTTGCTTCTTTCACATTCATACATTGTCTCTTTATATACTCTTCTCTTATTCTGATTCTTGCGGGGAACGTCATATTTATTTGACAAAGAAAACGTAAAATTTTGCCTGCTTCCATAAATTTGAACAAGTCTTGGTGAATTCTGGATGCATGCCAATATAACTACTTCTCTCTAGCTTACTCACTTTCTTCCTTGACTAAATGATTTCATGAACGGCACAACTGCACAATAAAGTCAAAGAAAACATGGTCTGAAAATACGCGAGGTCGTATGCATTTAAAAAAAATTGTTTGTTAAAAAAGGATGCAAAGTTCGGTTAACAGGTATGCTCCTGAAGTTTGTATCTACGTCACTGATATTGACGTGAATTTTTTAGAATATTTTTAACAAGTTCAGTTTGGTTGCTACCAAAGTGATAAAATGCTTAAAATTTACATCCCAAACGATATTGACAATAAATAAATATAATTTTACTAGCTGGTCCCGGCATGCGTTGCTGTGCCATTTAATAAAGAAATTGTTTCTCCCTGAGTTTCTTTTCCCATTCGTCCCGTTCCCCCTCCTCCTCTCCCTCTTCTCCGGCGTCCTCTTCGCCTCTCGCGTTCCCACTCCGTCACCTCCACCTTCCCTCTCCCCACTCCACTCCCCCCCCTTCCCCCGTCCCGCGACCCCCCTCCCGAGTTCCCCTCCCCCCTCATACGTCCCCTTCCCCTCCCGCGTTCCCCTTCCACCTTCCCCGCCTTCCCTTTTCTCTTTCCTGCTCCCTCGTCCCGCCAACCCTCCTCCCGTGTTCCATATATTCAATCTCAGTACATTCTGTTTTTTAAACAGCCCGCGTGCCACCTTTTACAATTTTTATTCAAATTTCTATTTTTCATGTAACTAACATAGGTACCTATTTAAAATATCTAAAATTCTTGATTCGATTCAAACTATTAGGGGAGTACCTACTTTAAATAAATTTATCAACTTAAAGATTTTCAAAAATAGAATTCTGATTTAACAATCATCGTTTTGCAAAATGTCATTCTCAAACACGCGAACTGTCAAATGTGCGATAGTCGTTAGGTTTTCCGAAATTATTCAATTCCCTCCGTAAGAACCATCTTCATACTTCAAGGAATATTCTAAAAACAGAATTAGCGAAATCGGTTCAGCTGCTCTCGAGATTTGCGCTTAGCAACACATTCAGTGATTCATTTTTTATATATAAGATTATGTGTGCATGAAGGATAAAGATATAAACTATTATTTCAATGCACTATTATTTATACATCGTTCTTTCATTCACAACAACAGTCGAGTGTAGTTTTTATATTTTTCTGTTTAAAAATATGTTTCTTTGTCTGTAAAATGCTGACTCATTTAATTTTCCTCAAACTCTAATTGAAGTGTGTCTATTTCCAGCCGACTTGAAGTCTAAAGTGATGGCCCTCGGTCTTCACAAGGATCTGATCACGGATTATGAAATCATCCAGAACATCTTCAAGGAAGATTTCCGGAAACTCTTCTGTGTAGAAACACTGATGGGAGATTTTCAAGCCCTACCGGTATGAACTTTATTAAATTTCTATTACCTGCTACTTCAATTATCTGAATTTGAAGGTACTCCTGTGATGGCAATTGGATGCAAAGTTTCTATGACCTGTTTTTATGATGTATTTTTAGGAATTTACTTCGAATATATACTTAAATTTGAAGGGACGGCTGCAGAACTCGACTTTTTGGCCTAAATATAATATTTATTTTTTTTAATTCAAATTGTGTTTCTCGGAATTTGTTAATTTGAAATTTGATTTTCGTTGTCCCTTGTACTTTGAATTAACGGGGATCTACTGTATGAGGGAATATGTAAATTTTTTAGAAATACATATTAACCTTTTCACTGCATTCCTAATGCTTACAGGATAATGGTTGTAAGCGGCACTTTTTATGATATTCATACATTTTCTATGACAATGTGGTGCTCACATGAGTGCATGTTGCGCTGAGAATATGGTTTATTCATGCACATACAGGGTGTTAAGAGACGTACTTGACTTACTTTAACCAGTGATTCCTGACATTATTTGGAGTAAAAAATGTAAAGAAATTTTGGTCTCCGGTGACTTTTTTATGACTTTTTTTTTTTTTTTTTAATTTTTTTCTTCAAAATCCAATAAAAAAAAAATTCTTCCGCATGTCGTCACTGGTCACTAAGCCGAGTATCAGACCAACCCCTAACCCTGCCTTCAACTGTCCCACACCTACCATTTTTTATGTTTTTGTAGAAAAAAGAAATTAAAAAAAAAAACAAAAATGTCACCGGAGACCAAAATTTTATTTACATTTTTTACTCCAAATAATGACAGGAATCACTGGTTAAAGTATGTCAAGTACGTCCCTTAAAACCCTGTATATGAGCCCATAGTGGCGAAGAGATCAAGTCCCTCCAGTTAATTGTTCAGCTGTTTTATTATGTGATTAGTACCCACTTTGATTATTTTGTTATACACTGGATTGACACAAATTAAAACCATTTTATAATAATATTATCTACTGTTGAAGCCAATAATTTGTTTCCATACCTTTGTGGAAATTGATCTCGTCCACAAAATGTTTTGGCATTCTTCTTCAGTTCTCTCAGGTCTTTCCATCACACTATTTTTGGAGATGTTGTGTGAAAAATAAGTTTTTAGGGAAGGAAGGAGAGGAAGTTTTGGGAAGATAAAAGGTATGAGGAGTGGATAGGAATCCAGGGTCAATGTGTCCAGGAGCGACGGACGTATGAATCCATCTTTCTCATTGCGATGCAAGGTAAAAGACAATGGATCGAGATGTCAAAAGGTCTCCCTCAACCAGTCTCTCCTGATCTGACCTGCCACGCAGTAGATCCGCCACAACTCCTAGACAAACCTCACTTCATGAACCCGGGCACCCCAGCTTAGTCACTAAACGTAGCAAACCACTTATGGCCTCTCTTATCCTCTTTTGCACAACATCAGTTCATCTCTACCTCAGTCTTTTTCTAGATCACTTCCACTGGGATGCTGAAAATTTACATTAATATTATTTTGTTCAAAGGTTCCACTAAAATTTACTAATATAATAAAGCTAATTGCAAAATTGGGATATTTTGGGACCCCCATTCGGGTTATGCATGATTTTTTCCTTCAGGTACATAAAGGTTAATGTAAGTAATTCTCTTGTTTGAAGCTTTAATTGTTTTATTTTCAGGATGAGACTATCCTGAAGATCTTCAGCTTTCTGGACCTTCAATCCTTGAGTCGCTGTGCCCAGGTCAACAAGAACTTCAGCCGCCTCTCCAGGGACCCCACCCTCTACAAGTGCATCAGCCTGAAGCCCTACTGGTACTGCGTGGATGAATATGTAAGTAGTCTTGTCATTCTGGGACTTCGCCGACTTTTTCCACTTGCTTTCTATCATCTCAAGAGCCTTCCCGATTGTACATGATTCACCTATCTCCATCCAGTTAAGAAAGGGAAAAATCTGTAGTAATAACGATAATTCTATATTTAATACAATACAATGGGATATAGCGCTGTTTTTGTGAAAAATCTCCACCTAGAGAAGCTGTAAACCCTCTCAACCGTTTCTTTGTCAACCTGCTGTACGTGTCCAAACCATGTAACCGTTTGTTTCTTAATTTGTTACAGTTACTTCGCCCTTTAATTTTTTTAGAATCAAGCAACACCCAAAACATACCTGAAACGGGTTTTCATCTCTACTATATGTTGTCTATTTTCATCCTTCCATAGGCATTCCACGCCTCTAACACGCATGCTTTCTTTCATCAAGCGGGGTCCATGGCTTTAACATTTGCCTTGACAGTCCCATATTATCCAATGTTTATCATTAACATCATAAATATTGTCAATTTTTGTTGTGTTTCGAGCTTCCCATATTCGACATAAAACATTCCATCCCGGGTGAAGCGGGAAGGCAGGCAGGGGCCGGCGGGGGGGGAATAATTCATTTTTTCGGTCATGTATGTAGAATAAACGGAACGGTTTTTGTGCTTATGCGCAATGAGCGAGCATAATCACGAGTTTAAAATATTATTATACCTAAATATAATATAATGAAATAAAATTACAATATAATATGAAATATTAATATAATTTTTCTGTTTTTGACGTCTACGTAAATATTTACGCACTGGGAATTTTTAAAAGGCAACTTTAGGTCCTGCAATAATCGATATTAGTCGGAAATCTTTCCTGATAAATAAATATCTGTGTTTTCTCCCTGATGTAGCATATTTTCTTCATCGAACGCATTTTAACATTTATTTAAACGATAATCGTCAAACGTCAAGTTTTTTGGTATTATGTCAACTGCGCGGACCTAATAATTATGATTTTAAATTGTCAATAAATACAGTCATAATGGATGATTATTTCTTTCGTGAACTCACTTGTAAATAAAGTCTATTAATTTATAAATCGGTTTCAGAGAGATGGGAGAAATTGACCAATTCAAATCGGTATTCTATTTTTGATGCTATGTAATTATTTACATATTCTAAATTCTTAATAGAGAACTCCAGTCCAATTTTTTTTAATGAATAAAGACCTTCAAACTTAAATAACTGCATTTTTATAGTTAGTTTTAATAGTTAAAATAATTGTCAAAGTTTTAATTTTTCAAGACTCCCAGAAACGTCAGGGGGGGGGGGGGGGGGGGCGCAACATTTGAATCAAAGAACTGGTTTTAATAAAACTAATTTAAAAAATTGTTACGTAACTGCCAACACTCTTTAATTACAGCTACACTCAGAACATGCAAATGGATTTCCTAAAATTGAGGCCACACGTAGTCTGCAACCAGAATTTTATAACTGCACTTTGAACATGAGTATAGTTTCCGTCAAAATGCATTAGCTAATGAAACCAAAAGTGAAATTTTTCGTTGCTTGCATTGTGAACACGGAACTAGTTTCAATTTAGATTAAATTTTAATACGGGGAATTAAAACTACACTCAGAACATGCAAATGGCTTTCCTCTAATTCTGGCAGCATAAACTACGAAACTAGAATTTTATAAATGCACTTCCAATATAAGAAATGCGTTGGCAAATAAAATCACACCTGATGCGTTTTAGTTGCATTCTTAGCACAGAACTGGTTTTAATTACAGGTTGAATCTGTACGCGGGGAATTAAAACTATACATAGAATGCGAAATTGCTCTCCTCCAATACTGGCAGCCAGCACATATGCAACTACAAATTTATAACTGCACTTCACAGACGAGAATGGTTTCTTACGAAACGCGTTAGCGAGATAAAACCCCATCTGGAATTTTTTGTTGCATTCTAAACACAGAATTGGTTTTAATAAGAAAGTGACTTTGTATGCGGAGAATTAAAACTCAACTCAGAATATGAAAATGGCTCTTCTCCAATTCTGTCAGCCAATTCTCCAGAATTTTATAAATGCACTTCTAAGACGAGGAATGCCTCAAAAATGAAACCCCACCTGGAATTTTTTCGTTGCGTTCTAAACACGGAACTGGTTTCAGTTATAGGGTTAATCTGTATGCGGAAACTTAAAACTACTGAGTGAAGCCATTTTACTGAGTACATTAAAATGGCATTTCTCTAATACTGGCAGCACAAAAGCAACTAGAATTTTATAAATGCACTTCAAAAACGAGAACGGGTTTCTACGAAATGCGTAAGCAGACGAAACCACACATGGAATTTTTTCGTTGCATTTTGAACACAAAACTGGTTTTTCGTCAGAGCGAATTGGATTGTGAGTCCCCAGCTTTAATTAATACTGCACCTAGAACACCAAAATGGTTTTACCTTCGAGATGCCTTAGGGTTGGCAGATGAATCCGCAACAGGAATTTGCATTGTGAACACAAGATTGATTTTACCTTTAGAATAAATCTGCATAGAGTCCACTAGTAACTAATAAATTAAATTGTATTCTGATCACGTGAATGGTTTTTCTACATTTGTAGCATATTTATTGTCCGCAATATAATTTTATATGTATTTAACTAATTACAATAAATTAAATGTTATTTTTTATGCCAAAAGTGTGGCAATTATTATGGCATTAATGTTTGTGTTATATACAAAATATTAAGGGAAAATAATGTTTATGGCAGATTGCCTAAGATTCCCCTCCGAATAGAGTTGCCATCAATCCTGAAATATCGGGACTGTCCCGTACAAGAAAATGAAAAGTTCCGATGGAATTTCACTATCGTTTTGCAATAAAAAATTAAAATAAAGTAAAATGGGAGGTTTTATCACGTTTTTATTTGTATCTAAATGACTTGCAAGTAACGATTTTGTAATAACGTCTTAAAAATGCATCTGAAACACCGCAAAAAAACCATCCTGTGTAATTTTTTGTGGTTCTTTCAGCAGTCTGCACCAAAACGCCCGCGGGCCGCACCAAAGGGCCTCGCGGGCCCGCGGGCCGCAGGTTCCCCACCCCTGGTCTACATGAACATATTTTTTTAAAGCCATAATATTTTTCACTGGAGTTCCTTATTGTAACTTTAGGTCGTGCAATAACCTATATTAGTTGGAAATCTTTCCTGATAAATAAATATCTATTAAAATATCTGTGTTTTCTCCCTGATGCATCTCTTTTTCATCAGAACGCATTTTAACATTGATATAAATGCCAAAAACGTCAAGTGTTCATTGCTTACGCGTGGACACATCCTTATCGCAGACCATAAGCCAAATTGTGTGTGATTGCGCGAACTTCGAACCAATCTTTCAACCGTGTTTAGTGTTTAAACAAATGGAGGAGACGGAAATCACAAAATGTTTTGGTGACGTTTCAGGGATTGTCAAGGGAAATGTTTGAGCATTGGACCCGCCTTCAAATCAACACTAAAATTTTTACCTTAACATATTTATTTTTACTATTGTATGTTTTTTTTAAGGTTCTGAAAACAATAGCCACGAGGGCGACCTTACTGCAGAAGTTGGACCTATCTTGGTGTGGGAACTATGAGCTACTGGATACATATAACTTTTTCCAGTAAGTTACGTATTTATTAGCAATACCTTCATCTAGCCTGTACCTATTGAAAAATGATAATAATGAAAGAACAAAAAAAATGGAGGTTCATATTATTATGTTAGGAAAAAAGTAAACATTCTGTTAAATGAATATTTTTTTTGTATGTTTTAGATTTTTGCAGTACTGTGGATCCTCCATTACGCATTTAAGACTGAACAGTTGCTCATTTGTGGATTATACGTCTATAAAATCTATAGCTGAATATTGTGAGAATTTAAGAGGTGAGTATCTGATATTGATATAATTTTGTCGAATGTATGCATTTGTGTAATCTACTTATGGGTTTGTTAAATGCAATCTGCATTATTATATGACCATTTGTCTGATGTGAATGTGTTGAAAGGTTGCAGGTTTGGTTTCTGTTTTTGCGCTAAAACTTATGGACATCATTTTTTTAATTTCATGTATGGTTTCTGCATTAACCACTCCAACCCCTAAGAGTATTGACACGATAATATAACAATAGCAGTCAAGTACAAGCTTGTTTTCAAGCCAACGCGTGTGTTTCCTCAGAAATCGTTGTAACTCCGTTATTGTTCTAGTGACAACCCTAAAACAAAAAGTAGAAGATCCATATTAAATCAAGCTTCACATCTTTATTCAAAGTTGTCGATAGAAATACATAAAAAAGACTTATTTTGTAGAAACAGTTTACGCCCGCCAAATCGCCTACGCGCCGTTAGTGAGGTGACAAAATTGTTTATTATACATATATATGATAAAATAAGTGTTTTTTTTTTACATAATCCGTAATTTTAGTACCGTTTTCACATAAAAACATCGCTTGAGTCATTTTTACAATTTTTTTTATGTTTGCATTCTAAATTTTAATATTTACAAATGTTAATATTTATTTGTAATAACACAATTTGAAAGCTTATTTCATAACCTTTCAGAAACAGTTTTTAGTATTGGGCTACGTTCAGAAATATTTAATTTATAAAGCGTTAATTGCGAAGCGGAAATAACACAAAGTTTTTATAAATCTGACAGTTCGTTTAAGACAAAAAACTTGCACAATAGCAAAATACCTGAGTGGTTAATGTTAATTGTTATATTTTATGGACCTTACAAAATTGACTCATAAACAGTAATACGAAATGTATGTGGTGAGATTTATTTCGCAAAAGAAAATATCAGTTGCACATGAAAAATTGAAATGTATGCCGTCATGATGAACCTTCACGATGTGAATCAGTGAGTGAGCATCCTGATCAAAAAACTTTTAATCTTTTATCTGCTCTGAGGGGACAATGCTGGCTGAACACCAATTTACTAGCGCTTAAGAATACATAGCAACACTTAAAACAATGACCTCTTTTCTTTATCTCTAGAACTCTCTCTACGCAGCTGTGGCGGCATCAAGTCTGGGTTCAACTTCCTGGCGTGCCTTAAGAACCTCACAAGGCTGGACCTCTACCGAACCCTCATCGACAAGTCCTCTTTGCTGGCAATCATCAGGTCCAATCCCGGGCTTCAGCATTTAAATTTAGGTACATAATGCATTTGCGGTTTCTTGGCAAAACAGAAAAGTGGTAAAAAATGAAATTTGAAAAAATTACAAACCGTATACATAATCTATAATTTTATCTTTATTTGCAGGATCCTGCAGCTATATATCCTCCATGGATGAGGTGGCTCACGAGATTGGAATGCACTGCCCCAACCTCGTGTCCATTGATCTCTGGAAAACGTATTCCCTCACGGCAGTAGGCGTGTGGGCCCTGAAAGACTGCACCAAACTTCAGGAGGTAGACTTTGGCTGGTGGTGAGTCAAAATATCATTACTTTCTTACATTCATACATCATCAGTGCTACAATCCTTGGAGAGTCTTTATCGTCTCCAGGAAATGCTTCACTCCTGGCGATCTCATGGTGTTTCTCTCCAATTTCTTATGCCTAAGGCTGCAGTGTTTGCCTCCTCATCACACAGACCTCTACATATTTTCGTTCATACGTTTATTAACTAGAAGACTCTTCGGCGGTCGGTACTCTTCCATTGTTGCTTCCATATACTGCCAGCAAAGCCATTCCGGTTGTATGAACTCTGTTATTGATGGCTCTTTAGCAGCTGGTATACATAGACAGATTAACGGAGATACCATTTTCTTGTATGACTTCAAAGTCTTCTCAAAACAATTTCTAAATTCTTTTGCTGTTGTGTGCTTGTAAGGCCCTATCACTAATTGGGTTTTTCTAGACAGGGTCTTGATTTGAAATGTCTTTGAACACTGTAGAAGAACCTGTTGGTCAAGATCATTCTTTTATGTATGATCTCCTGACAAGAGTATCAAGGTAAGTTTCCATTTTTGTTCAATTATGTTCAACCAGCTGACCCGGCCACGCATTGCTGTGGTTAACGAAACACAACGCCATCTACCGGATGGTTATCCTACCTTTGATAAATTAACTCACACCGCCATCTGTTAATTTGCATACAAATCAAATCCACACCGCCCGCTTGCCAGCCTGCTCGTCCACACGTACAGACATTCTCTTTTATATATTTCAACCAATTTACACAAAACCTTGACAAATTATATACCTAAACCTTGTCGTGAATCACTCTATCTATTGGTGAAAACAGAATGAAAATCCGTTCAGTAGTTTTTGAGTTTATCGCAAACAGACAGACAGACGCGGCGGAGGTCTTAAATTAATAATATGTAGAGATTTTCTATTTTTCTTTGTACTCAGCCTCCAAGTGGGAAACTCAGGAGAATGGGTCTCGGAGCTGGCGGCGCGCTGCCCAGGACTTCGGAAGCTGTTCCTCGGAGCGCTGAGGGCTGTTTCCGACAAGGACCTGCGCCCGTTGGCCCGGCTGTGTCCCGACCTGGAGCAGCTGGACCTCTTTGGAGTTCGAGCCATCACGGCGGACATTTGCGACTAGTAAGTTGAACTGACCATGACTATGGTAAAACTCATAAAAGAACCATTGTAAGTACAATTACGATTAACTTGTTGAGGGCCAGGCTTTTGGTCAGAACAACACGGAAATTTCACGATCTTCAATTGAATGTTTTGTGGATTAAATTTTACCTATCGTATATTTTATTGACTGAAACACATTTCTACAACAATAAACTATTTACCAAAATAACATTACTTGCGTTATTTACGTAAATTGATAGGTTTTATGATGTTATTTGAGGTCACGCATCGGCATTTTGTGACGCGGCCGCCACAATGACAGTTCTAGATGCCCACAGATAAAAATTATTCTAAAATATTTTGTGGCTACAAAATGAATGAAATATTTACCCATACCATAGGGAATGTTGCCGCTAGCATTTCTGACCGTGTTCTTATACAAATTTTGTACATAGAAGGGTAAAAATCGTAGTTCAAAATATATTTT
The DNA here is from genome assembly GCA_917880885.1 of Limnephilus marmoratus. Lineage (NCBI taxonomy): Eukaryota > Metazoa > Arthropoda > Insecta > Trichoptera > Limnephilidae > Limnephilus > Limnephilus marmoratus. The sequence continues at coordinate 19,728,140 of OU862919.1, read as the reverse complement.
TTTCGCGCATGCGCAAGACCTGCGCACATCCCGCCCGACGGAAAATAATTCATATAAATTATTCAGAGTGACCGGCTGCATTGCAGCTTTTTCTATGGTAAAGGGCGATAATAGAGCTAGCGATTCTAATCGAGTTTTTCATACACTTTCTTTATACATTAGGGTCAAAATCGCATCTCAAAAGTGATTTTTTCTTAAAATAACTCGCGTGTTTACCGGGTCACAAGCGGCCCCCAACAAGTTAAGGAAGAATGTACATTCTTAGATTTCTGTAAGTATTTGATGGAAAACTTTTGAAATTCTGGTACTTTCTTTATTGCGAGTTAGAGGATTTTAACATTCTTTGTCATTCGTAACGGCCCTCTACTGGGGCTGACTATACATCATCATGGGACAATATAACCGAATCCTATATATTATTTCATATTTAGTGGGCATATAGAACAAATGAACGAAGAATACGTTCTACTGTGTAAGGAGAATATATGAAGTGAATGTGAAAGTTAAAAGAAGTTGGGCACATCCAAAGAAAACAAGGCATGATCAAGTGAACAAAATAATTGATTCGAACCATGTCAAGAGTCAAAATAACAGAAGTGTATGTATGATTCGATGTATGAATATTAATGAAGCAAGGAATGTGTACCAAAGCCCAGTTGTTTGGCTGTCATTCCTCTCTGCCTACTTTTTTTTTTTTTTTTTACGTGAGCTCCACACAGGAGGCCCTGAGGAAAACAATTTCCCTCAGGGCCTATGTCATCTTTGGGGATGCTGTGTGGAGGGTTTTTTTAAGGAAAGGAAGGAAGGAGAGGAGAGTTCTGGGAAGGAAAAGGGTTTAAGGGGTGGGTAAGAATCTGGGGTTCAGTGTGTCTTGGTCATCCGCCTCCAAGACCTAGACAAACCTCACCCCATGAACCCGGGCACCCCTGCTAAATCACCAAACGTAGCGAACCACTTGGGGTGACCTATGGCAGAGGTGTTGGTTATCCAATAAAGGTTCCCGGGGCGGCGGTACCCATTCCCGCCTCCCAAATTGAAAATGGTGTGATGGTTAGTTAGTTATAATTTAAGTTCAAGTTAACTTAACCTCACCAAATAATGTACACAGCCTTCAAACTATTCTGATAATGTAACTTAATGTAAGCTAATCTGATAACAGCCTTTAACCTTATTACCCTTTAGTATTTCAAATAACCTGACAAGCTATTCTATATTTTTTGTGGGAACGAGATAGTTCTCGGCCGAGTTCTGCTGTCAGATTTGTGTGATTTTATATGGCTGTTATTTGTTTTTCTATGGGCCGATGTCAGAATTTCAGCTGTTAGCTGTCACGTATTTTAGTTTAGGTCGTTTTAAACATGAATTCAAGCAAGTATGCATTATTCATTTAACAGCTTTAAAAAATCAGCCCGATATCCGTCTTGATCGAGATAGATATCTGACAGCAAATCTCGGCCGAGAACTATCTCGTTCCCGCAAAAGATAATAGAATAATTTTACCTACCAATAAAATTTATATTTTGTTTCCATCGATGCCTGGAATCCATTATGAGAGAGAGCTAGCTCTTTCGCCCTTTTAGTTTCCGTTTCGCGCGTGTTTATTCCCTATATTTGCCCCTTTTTTATTCGACTTGCCACATTTTCTCTCTGCTGGCAACACTAGTGACGCGCATCTCAGATCACGTGATGTTATTGTTTGTCATATGACTCGTAGTAGGGATTACCTGGATTCCAGGCATCGATGGAAACAAAATATAAATTTTATTGGTAGGTAAAATTATTCTATTTTGTGTTCCGTATCGATGCCTGGAATCCATTATGAGATGTGTTTGCTCTCACCTGGTGATCTGAAAACTTAGCGTTATATGTGATGCTATTTACACTGGAGTAAAGAATGGAGCCATTGAGTGCTGGAGGTGCTCGCTTCTGGAGTGCGCTATCTCCTTCTGGTAGAACTTCCGGAAGGTGTGCTCGGACTTCCAATTCCCTCTAGCAAGAATCTCCTCTATGGGGTAGTCTTCCAACCAGTTTAAGGAGGCTACAGCCGAGCGTACACTTCCCGGGGTTGCGTGGACTCCAGCTTCTCTGAGGACTGATTTGATCCATCCCCCTATTATTGTTTGCGTTGCCGGTTTTGCTTCTCCTGATGTGGTCACAAATAGGTTCTTTAGTAGTGGACCTCTTCTGGCTGTAGAGAGGGCAACGACTTTTCTCAACCATTTAAGGAGGTTGATGTTATCTTTTTGTGAGCCCGTCAGTTTCCAACCTGATTGTTTGTGGTTGGCTGTGTCGGTTTTTGCCCCAAAAATTGGCCACAGGGTAATAGAGTTCCTCTTGTCGATGAAATGTTCCGGGGTGATTCTGAGCAGTGTCAAATCATGAACTCTCCTGCCTGACGCCAGGACGAGGAGTATTGCTGCCCTCCGTGACGCTTCAAACAGCGAGTCTTCTGCGGGGGAATTCTTGACCAGCCAGTCTATTACTTGTCTGGGATCCCAGATAGGGGCTTTCTCCTTGGTCCTCCTTGCCATTGAGATTGCCTTGAGAACGTGTCTCACCCAGAAATCAGAGCTGATTTTTCTTGCATTCTGAGCCGGACCGCAGAAGGTAACAATGGCTGACTTGTGGACCTGAATGGTCCCTGGGGCTAGGCCTCCTTGAACAAATAGTTGGGCTAGATACCTGGCGACCGTAGTTGGTGGGGGATTGTTGACGTCCACACCGTTTTGAGTGCCCCATTTACGCCACCTATCCCATGCAGGTTTGTAGGTCTTCAGTGTAGACTCTCTCCAGGATGACTTGAGGAGTTGGCGTTCTTCCTGACTCCATGTTGTCAGGGCTTGTTCCCACCCGCAATTCTCCAGACCTCTAGTTTCAGATCCTGAATCCTGGGAGGGGGTAGTCCTGTCGATGTGTCTATGAGGACTCCCTCTAGGCTGCGCAGGCGTATGGGAGGTTCGTCTGTTCGCTGTTTTAGGTCGCTTCTCCAGAAAGTCTTCTCCCATTTTGGGACGACTAGAAGGAACATGCCCTTTGCCTGATTTAGGTGGGTGAGCACTCTCGGAACGAGGTTTGGCGGAGGGAATACCCAAGCTAGATTGTAATCCCAAGGTTGACTGAACGCGTTGGGAAAGCAGGCTAAGCAGTCGTTTGAGTCTCTGGAGACGTATGTTGGTACCACGTGAGCAGTGGCTGAAGCGAACAGGTCTATTTGAGGGCGACCCCATTTTTTGAATATCTCCTTCGTTGCCGGACTTAGTAGATGCCACTCTGGGAGCGGTGCGCCCCGAGAGAGACGGTCCGCAATTCCGTTGTATCTTCCTGGAATGTATTGGGCTGTCAGAGATATCTCCATCTGGTCTACGAAATCCAGTAGCTCCCGCGTTGTTTCCAAAAGGGCTAACGATTTTGTACCCCCTTCCTTGTTGACATAAGCCACTACTGTCTTGTTGTCTGTCTGCAATAAGACATTCGTCCCTGCCAGGGCATGAGCTTGATCTTTGATGACCTCTAACACGGCGTATGCTTCCTTCCGGTTTGAGTGCCATAGTGCCTGTTCCCCTGTCCATTGGCCCGCAACTGTGGTGTCGTCTATTTGTCCGCCCCATCCTGTGTCCGCTGCGTCTGTTGTCAGGAAGTGATGGAAAGGGAGAGGTTGAATGGGGCTTGTCCTTCCAATGGCTGCTAGCCACCACTGTATGTCCTGCCGTGCTGCGTTGGGCAGAGCAACGGGCCGCGATGGTTTCAGGTGCTGTATGCGGCGGCTGAACCTCTGTAGTCTGCGGCAATGCAAGCGACCACGAGGGATCACAAAATTTGCAAAGTTGAGTCTTCCCAGTAGACCGAGAGCCTGCCTGGGAGAGCAACTGCCGACTTCCAAGGGAACCTGCAAGGCTTGGCGTAGACCAGCGCACTTGCGGTCGGAGAGAGACTTTTGATCTGCTCTCGTGTCCCATGTTATACCCAGGAACTCCAACTTCTGGGTGGGTGTCAGGACACACTTGTCCGGGTTTATGCACCAGCCTAGCTGTTGAAGTGTGTGCACTATAGCAGCGGCTTGGGAGGTGAGAAGATTTCTGGACTGGTTTGCTACTAAGAAGTCGTCTAGGTAGACTACAATCCTGAGTCCCTTTTTCCTTAGTAGTTCCGCTACCCAGTTTGAGAGCAGCGAGAAGATCCTTGGCGCTGATGACAGGCCGAAGGGCAGACATGTCATCTGAAGGAGCTCTCCGTTGTACATGAGGCGCAGGAACTTCCGGTGTGATCTTGCGATCGGCACGTGGAAGTAAGCCTGGGAGAGGTCGACTTTTATCAGCCAGTCGTCGGGTTGGAGGAATTCCGGGACCCGAAAATGACTGAAGAGTCTGAAGGGCTTTGAGTCTATGAAGACGTTCAAGGCCTTCAGATTGAAGATGGGCCTGAGGGTGTGGTCTGATTTGGAGGTAAGGAACATACCTGACAGGAAGCTTGGGGAGTCGTCTGCTGCCTCCAGGATTTTTGATGCTTTCATCGTTTCGATGTGTGCGGTCATGCCTGGAGACAACCTTGTCCTGAAATTCTGCTTCAGCTCGGCCGATGGGAGCGCCAGAGGAGGTTTTGATATGAAGTATATCCGTGCTCCTTTTAGAATGTTCAGGATTAGCGGTGATGCTCCCAGCTCCCTCCACACTTCCTGATACGCCTTTAGGCGTCCTCCCCAGAATGGCTCCGGCCTCCAGTCACCTCCATCGCCTCCTACCCCGATCGCTGGCCGCCTTGCGAGAGGGCTCTGGCTTTTTGGCGGGCTGCCTGTACGTCCTATCTTTCTCCGGCCTAGGGGCAGGCCGAAAGGGCTTCCTAGGTCGGGAGGGTGGAGCCTCTATCACCGGTCTTGCTGCTTGTGAGGTAGAGGGTTGAGGTTGACGGGGGATATAGGACGAGGATGCACCACCGAATATCTTGTCTCGTCCCCCGTTTGCCACGATATAGCCTGCCAGTTCCTCTTTATTAAAGAGGTGACTGGCGCTTGGAGGAATCCTGGCAAGGCCTTCCTTAATGTACGGGTCCCTTACTCCCTCTAGCAGGGCCTTTCGCCTACTTTGTAAGCATTCCGTTCGCCTTCCGCATAAAATCTGTAGGACGTCGTCTGTGGTCTTACTGTAGGTTGATTCCTTGGCAAACATCCCCTGAATCTTGTCAAACAGAGTCGCAGGGGTCAAGCAGGTGCCTGGTTCGGATGCCCAGTTCACCAGTGCCTGCATGTTTCCTCTGACCGACTCTGTTTGGGATAGCACTGCATTGGAGAGGGCTCCCAGGGAACGGTCCAGGGCTGGCGCGAAGGAGTTGTTCTTATCGAACCTCCTCAGTTCTTCGTTTACCTCCAGCTCTACGAAGGCGGGCGTAGCGGTGTACACTTTCTGTGTTTCGGCATAGCGAACACGCGACCATTCCTCCGAGCCAAAACGCTGAAGAGCCGAGATAACTGCGACTCTTCTTGCGTCCGCCTTCGGAATCGGCGATTCCTTCACCAAGGTGCTTGGATTGCAGAACTCCAAAACGTTTTTCTGAGCGGCTAGGCTGGCGGGCATCTCTAAAAACCCCGATTCTACCTCTTGCCGCATCTCTCCCGCGGAGTCTTCTTTGTCCGAGACCGTTTTCTCCGCGAACTCTACCCGATTCCCGGATAAAACGTCTGTCATGGCCGACATCTGTTGCATTAGGATGTCCACCCGAGGATCCCGATAGTAACGCATTTCTTCCGAAGTGTCGGATCCAGAGCTTTCGCGCGGTATTCGGCGTTTCCGAGAAACTCGCGCTTGATCATTGTTTCCGACCGGCGAAGCGTCTTTATTGTCGATATCACTCATTTTCATGCACAGTTTAAACACGCAAACAACACAAAAAACACACTAAACAATTAGTCAATTTCTCAGAAAACTATCTATCACGGTATATTTAATGTTTAAACTGGAAGGGCAGGGAATAAACTTCGATTTTCGACTCAAAATTGGTTTTTTAAGTACAGCGAAACACGAAAACTGCTTTCGGCGCGAAAAAACGGCGTCATATGACAAACAATAACATCACGTGATCTGAGATGCGCGTCACTAGTGTTGCCAGCAGAGAGAAAATGTGGCAAGTCGAATAAAAAAGGGGCAAATATAGGGAATAAACACGCGCGAAACGGAAACTAAAAGGGCGAAAGAGCTAGCTCTCTCTCATAATGGATTCCAGGCATCGATACGGAACACAAAATATAGAATAGCTCGTCTGACCTTGTTTGATATATAATTTATTAGATTTTCTGATTTTTATTTCCAGTTTACTGCTACATTGCAAAAAACTTAGACTGCTAGACATAAGCTTCTGCGACCAAATATCTGAATCTCAGGTGAGACCAAATCTTTATTTTATACATGCGCACATAATTAATGTGATATTTTCACAAACTATGAATACCATTAAAAATGTGAGGAAGATTTAATTTTTATTTTTCTGAATATCATCATTGTACTAAAAATGTGTTATTTTAATATTTTCATTTATAATTATGGAATTTAAAAATGATCTATAACCACATATTACGAAACTGTTCCAACTAGCTACAACGTCATTATGACGCCACTTGTCACAAGACGGCTGGCACCGATCTTGCCCGGCGTGACGTCAACGCTGCAATATTGACGAATGAAAAGATCATTTTGGCGACAAATCGAAAATAGCACAATTTAAATCGTAAACATAAAAAAAAAAATACCTTCATATTCATGATAGAAAAAAAAAAACGGTGAAATTACCATATTATTATTACCAATCCTTTCACGGCAATTTTCACGGCTTTTGTTTTGTTCTTCTTCAGGTCACCGTGTGGAGGGACATGTACCCTCTGGTGTCCATTAAGAGGACCTACTCCTGCGAGGGCTCCCCTAACGGAGTGCTCCAATCCTATAGATGATATTTTGACGCGCCTCGTGAACATCAATACGAGGTGGTCGAGGACGATGAAGACAATGCATAAACTGCACATGGTTATTGACAAAATATTCTGATGAGGAGACAAAAAAATTAAGTAAATATTAGCTGAATCAGATAGAAGTTTGCCATATTTTTTTTTTGTTTCTTGGTTATGTATTTTACCTGAAAAATTTTGTCATACATGTTTTTTCTGTATGAGAAGTTGTGTTTCACATTCATCATCATTAACGACCTAAAAACAAAATAAATCCTTTTTCTTCTGAAATAATTTAAAGAGCTGGGTTATAAATATGCTTTTTGTCCTTTTTTATTATTGTAGGGTGGATTATATTTGTTTTATCGATATTGAATATGTAAATCAAAAATTTCAGTACAATCTTTATAATCTCTTCATGTCGTCTCTTCTATCTTATTCCAATTATCTACATTTCATTTTTTATTGAATATATTTCTCATCCTGTTGGCTATGTAATATTACATAATACAGTGATTGAAAAAAAAACTTCTTATGCGGGAAAATCTTGTATGTGGGATAAATTAAGTCATTCAGTCTTCAATGGACCGAAAAAACCAAACTTTCTAAGCATGAAAACTACCTCTCCCAGGCTGCTTGCTCACCGGTGAGATCGGCAAAAATTTAAAAAAAAAATATTTTTTCTTGCGATTTTAACCCTTATGTATAAAGAAACTGTATGTAGGACAAGGTCACAATCGCTTGCGCCAAAATCATTTTTCATTCATGTGGCAACACTACACTATTTGTGTATGCATTATCTGTGATTTGTCAGACACTGTCAAAACTGAAAATTCGAACTTTTCGCATTTTTGTTCCTTTTCCAAATGCATATAAAGGTATATATTTATTTGAATTGTGTTTTTTCACGTAGGATGTCTATTCAGGTTTGTGTAGAAATAACAACATCAGTTCATTTTCATTTTTATACGGATATTTAAGCAAAGGGCAGGAAGGTAATTTTCACGCGGTTTTTTTCAAATAGTCCTCGCTCCTGATGGCCCTTCTCCCTTAACCTGTCAAAGGCCGGCAAATTCCAGGAAAAATACAGCAATTTCGTAACAAAACACGCTTTTGAATTTTGAATTGAATGTTTTGTGGATTAATTTTGAGCTATCGTATATTTTATTGACTGAAACTCGTTCCTAGAACAATAAACTATGTACCAAAACAACATTACTTGCATTATTTACGTAAATTAATAGGTTTTACAATTTTTTAGTCGAGGAACACGCATTAATTTTGGCAGCTAAAATTCGCGGCAAAAATGACATTTCTACGTCACAGATAAAATCGTTAAAAAATATTCTGGGGTTGCAAGGTGAATGAAATTTTGACCCATCTTATGGTGTAATGTTGGCGCAAGCGATTCTGACCCTGTTCTTCATACAAATTCTGTACATAGAAGGGCCAAAATCGCAGACAAACATTTTTTGTTCGATATTTTTTCGAATTATTTTCTCGCGCATGCGCACAATACGCGCGCGCCCGCGCGTCTTCGGCCTATTAGAGGTTAACGGAATTGTGGCATCCCAGTGAGCGCACATACAAAAAAATTATTTCCTGGAATAGCAAGCGAGCTTTTTAAAATAACATATATATTGAAATAAATAATACTGCCATCTATTTGCTGCTGCCAAAAACTTCTGTAAAATTTTGAACAACATCGACCATTATTGTCATTCAGCCCAAAATTTTTAATAAAAAAAAATAAGTCAAAAGTTCCAGTAATGGTTAAGAGGGTTTCAATGTATATGTTAGAAGTATTGAATTTCCTAGCCAATCCACAGTTGTCTTTAAATATTAATGTATGAATTGTCATTTGGATAATCGTCGTTAGTTTTACTTGCATTTATTCAACAAAGCTTTTAAACTTAATTAGGTAGCTCCCATGATATAATGGAATTAAAATAATTGTACTACATATCGCCATACTCATTTAATGTATATGTATTTATATGTTTCTGTCTTTAGAAAGGGCTACGATAAAAATAGCTCATTTTTCGTTATTCTTTGGTTTTATGGTTAAACATCCTTTCTTGTTATCTGTAACTTTTGTTAGTTAGTGTTGATACTTTTAAACTTTAAATCCTAAAATTTAAAGTACGGACGTTTTCACCAAGCACAACTTGTGTTGGAAGGCAGTAAATCTGTACCCGCTGTGAGTATCGAACTTGATTCGTCACACTACTAGCCGATTGACACGCCCATAAAAATCACCACCTCAACCAAATCAAAACTTTTAACTTCCCAACCATCCTCTTCCCCGTCTATTCCCTCCCCCCTTCCTTCAGCCTCACAACATGATATTCCTCAACCATTTCATGGTTTTTAATGATCTTAATGTTGCTTAGTTTAAAAAAAACCCCTTAATATGTATATGTAAATATGTTACGCTGCCAAATGAAAAATTTGATGTGGTTACACCAATATCCTAAATGTCTATTAGATACATATTATTGTTATTATTATATACTCGGAAAACAAAATTATGATCTTAATGGAACTAATATAATCTTAGGATTAATCTAAATTTAAGACTGAATGTTTTTATTTAAAAATAATTATTGTATTCCTAAACCCAAAACTATGTGTATTTTGTAATTAAACCTAAATACCTTACATTCATATATGTACCAATGTTATAATTCCATGTTATATAAGTGCCATGAACATATTATGTGTGCAAGTAGGTCATGGCTTCGTACTAATAAATAACGAAGTGAATTCCACAAATCAGCATATCGTGTTGGATCTGTGCAGTTTTTTTTTTAACCCCATATGCTTAGTTACATAATTTGACTCTGTAAATTTAGATCTTTGATATTTAGCCTTTTTTTATTAACATAAATAGATGCATGTACCTACGTATCGAAGGTGTAAGTCCAATATCGCAGAAGAGCCATTGTAAAAATGTTCAGGAGGGACGAAATACTATCTAGGGGTATAAGCGCTCTCGTTTGCTAATTAATGTGAAGGGGATGGTTCGTTCTCGGTATTATTAACCATCTACAAGCAGTCTGTTGGTCAATTTTTAAGTACATTCTAATCAATGCAGCTTGTATTGTTCAACTGAAAGTGCCAAAAATCGTTTTTTTAAATTATTGGCTCAGATGCGGTATTGAGCTTACATACCGGATATAATTATTATATATTGTACTATGTACATAGTACATTTAACTTCAAATATAATTTTTTTTATCTTAAATATGGTTGCTTTATTCGGAAAAATTACATTCATACAAATTTTAAAGTGAAATCTTGTACTTCTTGATTTTACAGATTATATATTTTTTGTGATAGCAGCAGCTGTTCCTTCCAAAGACATGATTGATTAAATGTTTTTGGATGTTTAATTGTCAATGTGACTTTTCTCACTAATAATTAAGTTGTATTTTAACTTATAAATTAATGTTTCTATGAAAATAACCAATGTTAAATCATACATACAAAGACAGTATATATTTATCATTATATCCATTAATCCTTCTCAACTACAGTACAGGACAGACCCTCCACACAGCACCCCCAAAGATGTCTTAAGCCCTGAAGGGAATTATTTTCCTCAGGGCCTCCTGTGTGGAGATGTAAAAAAAAAAATGTTAAAAAAACAGGCCTTGGCACGCAACAAATTTTGAGGTGTCACGTGATCAAGTCAGTACCATCAAGCAATGACAGTTTGCAAATGGCTTCGATTATCATTAATACTCATTGTTACTGCTGATTTGTGTGGAGTTTTACCGTAAGTATATTAAATAAACAGATTGATTAGACTATTTTAGACAATGACAGCACTGCCTTCGTAATTTGGCGGTCACGCACCAGGCTTGTGACCACAAGCCTGGTTGTAATGTTGTATTTGCCACAGATCGGTAATATTGTGACAAATTAATGAGAGAGTAAGACATCCATGAAATAAATTAGCTAAGTTTCTACCATTTTATTTTTGTAGATCAATGAAAGAGAAAAGACTTGAAGCCACTGACTGAGGTGACGAAAATATATCTGTTGTGATTTATTCCATCTTAATGTGCTTATTAGATTTACCTGCAATATTCCAATATTTGTATCAGTAAATAAATAAATGCATTATCCAATTATTTTTTTGTTCTCATTTTATTTTCATTTGGTTTGTAATAAAATATATTTATTTTTTGGATTTTATGTACATGTAGCATGCACTGTATAACATAGCCCATGATATTAGAAATGGGTATGAATTTATTTATATGTTGCGAGTATTGGTACGACATCTCGGTGTTGCTGATCACGTTTCGAGTTAATTTACAACTGAAAATGAAAAGATATTATTATTACACATAAAAGGTATTTCCCAACTTTCCTCTGCCTCATTCTCTGCCTAACCCTCTCCACTTCGTTCAGCCTCGTAACGTGCGCTAAATGGGGGATGCCGTAGTTCCAATGGCTCCGAGCACTTTTTATTGATTATATTAAAATGTTATAATAATGGTGAATTCTTACTATAGTCATCATAAAAGCGGATACTGTTGCTTGTGCAACGATGATAGACTTAACTTGCAGTGGATTGAACCCACAGCGCCTGGGTGCAAAAACCCGACACTTTGGTTCACTCGGGTACAAACCGGTAAATCTTGCTTCACTCGATTACGCCGTGTCTTTGACGTCCGGGACTTCTTCTTCCATGCGCATCAAATCGAATGTGTTAGAAAAACACACATAAAATGAAGAAAATTGTTGGTGTGACCTGCGCTCGAATTCAGGATTTTCCACTATACGGACATGCGCTTTATCAGTATTTTTGTTTTGTTTTGGTTTATGTCTCACCCTTGTTCCTGCGTGGATGGCTAAGACCATTTCCTCTTCATCCTTTCCAATGTAAATCTGGGCAATTCCATCTCCTCCAACATATACAATCTTTCCCGAGCAGCTGCCTTCATATTTGTTACCGGTAATGGCATCACAATAAGTACCAGCAGGCAGGCATGTCTGAAACATAATATTTCATGAAATTCTGAAATATTATTATTTATAAGGAGACAGCGAAGAGAGAGATCGAGGTAAAGTAGTGTATAAGGGTTGCAAGAAAAGATTAATGTTGCAGTGAAAGGACGAAAGAGAGGTCCCGTTAAAAAAACAGTCCAAAATATGGAAGCATGGTAGTGATTAAATCGAAAGATGGAATTTTTTTTGACATTTGTCATTTGTGGAAGAAATGAAAGAGAGATGGATGAAATATTTTGAAAAAGTCTTCGAAAGCAACTCGGGTGACAATGATGCCAGCGGCGAATCAGGTATGAACGATGATGGAGTAAATGTTACCAAAATAAGCATGGATGAAATAAAAATTAAATTTATGAAGAATGGTAAAGCTGTTGGTTTCGACAATATTGCTGCCGAATACTTATATAATTTTCACATGGTTGAGCAAATTTTAACCAGTGTGTAGGGTGTTAGTTTGTAATTAAATATACTCAATTATAAGGTACAAACGTATTTTATTGTCAGGTAAACAATACACTAGTTGACACAATTTCAAACAGAAGAAAAAAAACAAAAGAAGATTGTTCCGGAACTATCAGTGTTGCCAGCATCAAATATTCCAACACCCTCCCTATTTGATGATACCCTGATTGCAAATGCATCTCATCAATTTCTCTCTATCCAAAGCTTTGGTGAGAGAGTCGGCTACCATTTTAGTTGTAGGGATGTATTTGAATTCAATTAGTTGGCACTGGATCTTCTCACGAAGGAAGTGATGTCGCACATCTATATGTTTGGTTCTGGCTTGGTAACACCCATTCACGGCTAGATTTGCCGCTCCCTGGTTGTCCACGTGGATAACTGTAGGAGTGTCATATACTGCACTGTCGATTTCCTGAGCCAGACCTCTTAACCACAATGCCTCCTGTGTCGCAGCAGACATGGACATGTACTCTGCTTCGGTTGTCGATAGCGCCACAGTTGGTTGTTTTTTTGTCCCCCAAGAAACAGCTCCTTTACATTTAGTAAAAATGTAGCCTGTCACAGATCGCCTTTCGTCACAATCACTGGCCCAATCAGCATCACAGAAACCAACAATTGAAGAGGGTGTGCATCCATCAAACTCCAGTTTCCAATCTGCAGTACCCTTTAAGTAACGCATAATTCGTTTGACTGCAGCCCAGTGCGCTTGACCTGGATTGTTATTGAAACGACTCACATAACTAACCGCAAATGAAATGTCAGGTCGGGTAACTTGAGAGGCAAATAACAAACTACCGACTGCCTCTTGGTACGGAATATTTTTCATCATGGCTGAGGTGTTCTCATCTTTTGGTGATTGCTGTTTCGAAAGTTTTTCATTAGGACTTAGTGGTGTGTCCACAGGGTTGCATCCATACATATTGAAGCGCTTCAGAACCTGTTCAATATAGCTCTGTTGACTTATCCACAGCTTCTTGTTTTGCCTGTCTCGAGTCAACTGGAATCCCAACACATATTTGGCTTCACCGATATCAGTCATTTTGAAACTTTCTTTGAGCTGATTTTTAACAGCATATTTTTGTGATTTGTCGCTAGAAAAAATAAGTAGATCATCCACCCAAACAGCAATGATCAACACAGTCGCATTTTCATTTTTCACATACACACATGGATCATATCTTGACTGTTGAAACCCAATATTCTTCAGGCATGCATCCAATTTTATGTTCCAAACACGGCTTGATTGTTTTAATCCATACAGGCTTTTCCTTAGGCGACAAACTTTATCAGACTTTTGGTATCCTGTTGGTTGGTACATGTAGATTTCCTCCTGAAGATCGCCCTGGAGAAATGCTGAAACAGCGTCCATCTGATCTATGTCCAAATCAAGTTCAGCCGCTAATGCCATTAAGTATCGAATGGAGCTGTATCGGACCACAGGTGAGAAGGTTTCTTCGAAATCCAAACCCTTTCTTTGAGCACAACCTTTCACTACTAGACGAGCCTTACGCTGGACTATATCCCCATTTGCATCTCTCTTTGTGCGAAAAACCCATTTGCTGTTTAAAGGTTTTCTGTCAGATGGAAGATCGACCAGTTCCCATGTGTTGTTATCCATTTGTGATTCCATTTCACGGTCCATTGCTTCAATCCAAAGTTGTTTATCTGATCGCTCCATTGCCTCCTCAATGGTCAAGGGATCTGAGGGTTCATCACTAACACCAGTATAAACTACAAAATCATCATATTTTTTGGGAAGATTCCTAACCCTGTCCTGCCTTCTTAGACCAGACTGTAAGTCTGCAACGTGCGGATTTAGGAAGTCTTCAGTATCCCGTATATCCGCAATGTCCTCTGAATCCACTGAGCCAACTTTTTCGGGTGAGTCCTTAGATACAATATCTTCATTTATTGAGGAACATTCATCTTCCGCTGCAGGAAAGAAAGATCCTCTTGAATTATCCTGTTTCCTTGTGAGGAGTGAAACTCCTTCGTCATTCTCAGAGAAAATGACATCTCTTGATGCAAAAATACAATTATTGTTAGGGTCATACAAACGATAAGCCTTGGACAGAAGACTATATCCCATCATAATGCATGGTTTTGATTTAGGATCTAACTTTTTTCGGTGTGCATCCGGAATGTGTGCATAGGCTTTGCAGCCAAATACCCTTACATGTTTTACAGTAGGTTTTCTTCCTGACCACATTTCCTCGGGAGTTTTATCCACATTTTTGCTGGGCGAACGATTCATCAAGTAGACTGTAGTGAAGACTGATTCAGCCCAAAAAATATTTGGGAGGTTAGCTTCAATCAAAAGACACCTGGCACGATCCAGGATTGATCTATTCAGTCTTTCCGCCCGACCATTCTGTTCTGGTGTATATGGAACTGTGGTTTGGTGTTCAATACCACAATCACGCAGGATTTTGTCTAATCGCTTGTTGCAAAATTCACCTCCATTATCAGTACGAAGAGTCTTGATTCTCTTTCCTGTTTGCGTTTCAACATGTTTTTTAAATGTTTCAAAACACTCTGCCACCTGATCTTTTGTCACAAGAAAATATACAAAGGATTTTCTACTGAAATCATCCAAAAAAGTGAGAATATATCTAGAGCCAGATAATGAATTTGTCTGCATTGGTCCTACAAGATCTGAGTGGATCACTTCAAGTAGTCTTGCAGCTCTAGAGTTGCTCGATTGGAAAGGCAACCTGTGGCCCTTCCCTTTCACACAAACTTCACATACATCTGGTGGGTTACACGAGGAAAACTGAATTCCATGAGCTAATCCATTTTTCAATTTATTTAAACTGTCATAATTTAGGTGGGCCATTCTTCTGTGCCAAAGAGTGCTATCATTAGCTTTTGTTTGAACAGCGAAGCCAACATTACTTTGCACATCCAATTTAAATAAATTATTCACTAGTGATGCTGTTCCAATTATTTGATTGTTACTATTTAAAATTTTTGCTCCAGTTGAATTAAAAACCACAGAATTACCTTTGCTAACAATTTTACTAACAGATAGCAAATTTACTTTCACTTGTGGAACATAAAACACATCACTTACATTTATTGTTTCTCCACAAGATGTGATTAATTGCAGGTTTCCAACTGTGTCGCTGATCATTTGATCACCGTTGGCAGTAGTGATACCTAACTGGGAAGATTTTTTGATTTTATTTAATAAATTATTATCAGTCATTGTTAAATGTGCAGAAGCCCCTGAATCGAGAAACCATTCATCAGCTGATTTAGAAGTCACGGAAAAAGCAGTGTACATTGAACTTTGTTTGTTTCCACAGTTTTTTGTATCAAATGTCACCTCGCAGTTTCGGGCTATATGACCATTTCTGTTGCATCGGTAACAGCGGAGTCCCTTTTTATAAATATCTCATGAGAATGATCATGCCATTATGCAGATGGAAAATGGGAATCATAGGGTTATTAGCCTGCTAAGTTCAGTCGGCAAGCCGTATGGTAGAATATTGATTGAATGGGTAAGAATGAAAACAAAGGATAAAATATGGGATGTACAAGGTGCTTTTATGAGCGAAAGGAGATGCATGGACCAGATTTTCTCATCGCTAACGCTCACTGAGAAGTTTCTGACAAAAACGAAAAGTCGGCTGGAAAAGCTATGGAAGGTGTTGTCCAAGTATAAAGTGTATACAAATCTCATACAGGCAATTGTATCTCTGTATGAGGGAAGCATGCATTAGGATGAACGGTGGTTTTTCGGGGTGGTTTGACATCACAAAAGGTGATATTCAAGGCTGTGTAATGTCACCGTTGTTATTCAATCTATACACGGATAATTGTGTGCAAGAATTGAAAGAGGTGGGATTGGCAAATTGAGCAATCTGAAAGTATGTTGCCGGTTGTATGCTGATGATGCGGTGCTGATTTCTAACTGTACGAAGATCTACAGTCTCCCATGTCTACAGTCTCTCTCTCTCATGAAGAATGAGTTAATGGTGAATGCAAGTAAGTCTAAAGAAATGCTTTTTGAAAGAGAGAGTACGAAAACAATGTGCGATATAGTTGTGAATGATAAATACTTGGAGCAGGTGGATGAGTTTTTGTGTTTGGGAAGAATGTTTATGATAGATGGGAAAGCTGATACGAGTATTATAAGAAAGGTAAATTAATGGAGGAATGAATGCGGTTGGAGCTAACCAAAAACTGTTCAAAGAAGCAAAGCTAGTAGTCCACATTGGAGTGCTGGTACCAAGCCTGATATACAGCAGCGAGGCATGGAACTGGTAGAGGAAGGATGAAAGTAGACTGAATGTAGAAGAAATGATATCCCTGAGGCGTATGTGTGGCAAACCCATGAATCCGCAAAGAATGCAAGACTGATGTAAGCGTAATGAGTAAAATTATGAAATGGACACTCGTATGTAAGGAGAATACATGACGCAAATGTGAATGGTAGAAGAAGTCAAATAATTAAAGAGTATGTATGAATGTGAATGCGGCCAGAAGTGTGCACCATGACCGAGATGTTTGGCGATTCGTCCTCTCTGTCTACCCCTGCGGGAATAGGCGTGATGGTTAGTTAGTTAGGAGACAGTTTCAGGGCACAACAAATAATTGTGTCACCTCCTATTTTAGCCTTTTTCTCCTGACGGCGGCCCAGTCTCTTTAATGCCGGGGTTGTTATTTGGTATTTGACTCTTTTTCATGGTTCCATGACATGTCTTCCCAGGTATCTGAGCCTTCTCTCCGTCAAGGTGGAACAATGGCATCATAGTTGAATTAAAGTTGCTTCATCCTCCTCATATTTCCTACCGCTGCATATTGGTGCTTACCACTCCAAACATCTGCTTACACTGAGGTGGCAATGTCCTTTTAATATTCCCACTAACTCCTGTGGTGTGTTTCTATTCATTAATTAGGTTCTATGATATTTTCATTTTCATTCATCACTTAATATCCCTGCTTACCTGGAGATATTCATTGAGGTCGTTGCTGTCATTGTTGAAGGCGATGAATCCCTTGTTACCCCTGCAGAAGGCAATTTGGTTATTTCCATTATCCCACCAGTTGGAGAGTCCAGTTCCCTTTACCTGGTTCCTGAAAGCGACCATGTT
Organism: Limnephilus marmoratus; assembly: GCA_917880885.1. Lineage (NCBI taxonomy): Eukaryota > Metazoa > Arthropoda > Insecta > Trichoptera > Limnephilidae > Limnephilus > Limnephilus marmoratus. The sequence continues at coordinate 19,710,629 of OU862919.1, read as the reverse complement.
CGTGATCGGTCTCCATCTGTGCTCGCAAACCCATCCCCCTCCGCAAGTGCGATCCTAAAAACCAGAGAAATATATATATTAATGTTTTATAATTATTATCTACGACTGATGTTTTTAACTGATAAGAGGAAGGAGAGTTGTGGAAACTGGATAATACCACTGGCTTTAGGTCCATGAATTCACGTTAGATTTTTTTATTGGCAACTGAGTGCACTTACAGCATTGATAGATGGGCTGACCAGGTTGCCGTTTCCGTCTTGTGGTGGTCCCTGGTCTCCATCGTCGAAGGCAAAACTGCTCATGATTCTAGGCTCGCCGTAGGGATGACCAAGGTTGAAAGCAGTAGCTCCCTGTAATGAAATAAAGGCGAAACCTTTAAAAAAAGTTGTATTTCAAGGTTTGACTCCTTTTTAACATTTATTACTTCGCATACAATTTTGGACAACAACAAGGCAAAGCCAGGTGGTTTGAATCCCTGTCACCTTTGACATCGTCGTCAAATCGGCAATCAACGCAATTCAAGTAACGCTATTAGTATTTGTTCAATCAACGCCATATCGCAACTTCAAGTAACGGCCACCGTTAACCTCCGATTCTTCCGGTTAACAGTGGCCGGCAACGGTAGAATTGAAAGTTTTCTTGAAATGTCTTACCTTGTACTGCTTGGACTGCTTGTAAGTCAGAACGAGACCCCCATTAGATTCGCCAACCCTCTGGTTATCATGATTGTCTACGAAATTGAGACCATTTCCTTGAGCAACCAATCCCCAAGCTGGTCCCCAGTTTTCCAAGTACTTCAGGAGGTTTTTTCCACGGAAGAGATTTCCTAACTCGGCAGAAACCTGAAAAACATTCAAAGTTAGAACATAGAATAAACATCAGACTTGTATTGATTTATTTGTAAGCTTGATTGAATAGTTACCCTGAATTCGGTGACTGCGCCCAACGGAGTGTATTCGTCCCTGGAGATGGCTTCACCACCGAAGTCAATCACTTCCTGAACGACATAGGGGCGAGCACCACTTGGGAAGTATGCAGTGTTCAGGTTATTTAGTCTGTCGTAGATGACCTTCAAATCTCCCGGCCACATGTGCTTGGCGGCGTCAACTCTGCAATGTAAGGAATATAATATCTTACTTACAGAATATTCAAATGATTTCCTTTCTGTCCCAATATTTGCAATGATTGATAATTTCTTCTTTAATATGAGTAGTATAAAATATTAGTAATTTGATCGTCACCTAAATCCAGCGACTCCGATGTCGATCATATTGTTCAACATGTCGACAAGTTTGTCTCTGACGTAGTCGGATCCTTGGTTCAAGTCATGAAGTGAGAAAAGTTCGCAGTTGCGGACCTAAAATATAAATTTGTCTTGAAATCTGCGCAAGGGAAAGGTTATGCTTTCTTTGAGAAAAAAACAATTTAATTAAACAAACATAGGAGCGTTTGAATAGAAACTAATCGTATCTGTTCAGATATGTGTCCAGTGGTAGGAAATGGCTCATCTGCAATAAAGTGTTGTTGGGTTTTGCTCACCTCATTAGGATCATTGGAGTTATTGATGGTGCAGATGGGCTTGTTGAAATCATTTATTCCATATGGTATAGCTGGGTATTCCCTACTACCTTCCTGGACGGTAGATCCAGCGGTTCCTGAACCACCTCCTCCTCCAGTCATATGGTTGCAAATAACATCAGGGTAGATCCTGGTCATGACAAAATGCTCAAATTTCAACACACAAACCAGAGAATCAAAAAATGTTTCCTAATTTTGAACAGCTTAGTCTGCTGTCTTTCCGATTTTTCCGAGATTTTTACCTCTCAAGTCTTTTCTATGATTTTTTTTCTTAACATTCAATGATAATCTAGATTGTAGTCAATGTTTTTGATCTTTCTTACCTCACTCCGACGTTGTTGCATCTGTTGACCATGTCTCTAAAAGCATTCTCATCTCCAGAGCGGGTTATCAGCTTGTACGATACAGTCTGGTACCTTTCCCACCAGGGACGATCTCCGATACGCAAATTTTCAGTTGGAGGTGAAATCTGCCAAGAATTTTTTATCAGATTGTAACCATTACCTGAGGAGCCCGTTTTTGTGAAAAATCTTGCGAATTTGATTTTTATGCAAAAAAAGAGGATTGACTGCGCTGCCTTTTTTCATACTAAACTTAGTTTTAGTTTGAGACCAAAATATCCAGCCAAAACGAATTAAATTGTTTATATACATTTTTTTATTTGTTGCTATTTATGTAAGACTTAATTGAGTAAGAATTAGGGTACCTATTTGACAGAGTGAGGGAGTGGAATACGAATTATTATATTCACAAACACGGAAAAGGCGCAGCACGTGAAAATTTTACTAGGTTGGAGGGTAAACTAATAAATGCTTTCAATTTTTATTTTTCGGAAAGTCAGTATTCCAAAAATGTTAAGACTCAGGCCGGGAACCCTGGGCCATTGTCCCGTGTGCCAGTAAGGGGGCGGTAGGCAGGAGCCCAGTCATCATTTGCTGAAATGCTGACCGTTAGATCCGCCTCTGTCTAGAATCTAAATAGTTTGATCGCTTCTAAGTTGCACCAAAAACTAAACACTTGGTTTAAAAACTAATTATGATTTGCACTAACGAAAATATATTACATTGTACCTGAAATAGTATTAATTAAATAAAAGTGGGCCAAAGAGTTAGCCTTGAGGTACACCCGTTCATTTAACTCTTTGCAATTTCTACAATGTTTGTGTATAAAAGTTTTCTGTGAGAAACCGTTAGAGGTGGCAGATTGCTTGCGGAAAAAATCTTTATATCTGTTTTTCATGGGGTGCTCAATTAAAGTTATTGATTTACCTGCACTCCTGCGAATCCGTTCGGTGCCAGGAATCTCTCGCATTCAGCGGCGATATCTTCCCACTTCCATTCGAAGAGATGGACCATAACAGATCTTTCATCCCAGTAGTGGAGGTTGTTGAGTTGGGCATTATTTGCCTTGGCAGCGATTGCCACAAGGAGGAAAGCGAGTACTATCCTCATGGTTTGTTTTCTGGAAATAAGAGATATTATCATATTATGTTTACAATACAACGCACTGAACAGAATTGTAAAAAGTTTGAAAAAATATATATTCGGAAGGTTTTTCCAACACTAAACCGATAAATAAATCATAACACACCTGCTGACACTGGAATCACTAGAACTTTGTTTTGCCAGTGTTCATAAAGACACACAGAACCTTTCTACTCGAATTTATTTATAACAAACTTTGTAGCCGCTCTTCATTATTTTAAGTAGAAGTGTATTACATTGAACGTTGATTACATTTTATTAATAGCATCATTTAGATTTCGAGCCCGATAGGCTAAAAGGCCCGTATGGCCAATCACTAATAAGAGAAGATACGAATCAACAATCAATAATAATTTAAACTGATTGTAGTTATTGCAAATAATGGTGATCGTAAATAAAAAAAAGTCGAAGTTGGTGATTCGGTTCTAATTATTTTATAATATAGTAATGTAATATTAATATTACACAATAATTATTATAATTAGAATAAGTCGAAGTTGGTGATTGGGTTCTAATTATAATAATTATTGTATAATATTGTAATGTAATATTATAATGTAAATTTTATTTTTAGTACAACAATATACTGTAATCAATATATATTATAAAAGAAAGTCCACAAAACGTGTGGAACGCAAAAACTCAGAAACGAGTCCGGAGTGGCGGAGTATGTCGGTGAATCTAGAAGGTTTCGGAAGGATCGATAAACCTGCAGATAGTTCTGGAAGGAGTGACGGAGTACGTCGGTTTGTTTAGAAGGTTTCGAAAAGAAATTTCGATAAAGCTTTAGAAAGTTCTGGAAGGAGTGGCGGAGTACGTCGGTGCGTCTAGAAGATTCCGAAGCTCTAGACGGTTAGATAAAGCTGTAGAAAGTTCTGGAAGGAGTGGCGGAGTACGTCGGTGAGTTTAGACGGTTCCGAAAAGCACTAGAAGGTTCATCAAAGCTGTAGAAAGTACTGGGAGGAGTGACGGAGTATGTCGGTAAGTCTAGAAAGTTCTATAAGGTTAGATAAAGCTGTAAAAAGTTCTGGAAGGATTGGTGCAGTACGTCGGTGAGTTTAGAAGATACCGGAAAATTCTATAAGGTTCGATAAAGCTGTAAAAAGTTCTGAAAGGAGTGGCAGAGTATGTCGGTGAGTCTAGGAGGTTCTGAAAAGTTCTAGAAGGCTCGATAAAGTTCTAGAAAGTTCTGGAAGAGGGATGGAGTGTGTCGGTGAGTCCAGAAGGTTTTAGATAGTTCTGAAAGGTTTCCTAATGATCTAGGATGTTATGGAAGGAGAAAGTTCTAGAAGCTTTCAGAAATGAGTGGCGGAGAGTAGCGGTAAGTCTAGAAGGATCTGGAAAGTTCTAGAAGTTTGGATAATCTTAATCTTAAATATAGATACATTATTAAAAAAGTGTACAATGTGCATGCCGCTAAAACTGAAAGACGAGTCCCGGTACGATAACGGGAGTTATATTGTGCGGTAGCCCTCTATCTCCCGTCCACAAAGAAAGTTCCCGTGTTTACCCGAAGGGCATGCTTTTAAAGATATAAGGGCAGGAAGTTTCGCCCCCTTGAAATTTCTAGAACATTTCAAAACATTCCAGAGCATTCTTGAGCATTCCACAATATTCCAGAACATCCCAGAACGTTCTGGAATGTTCGGGAATAGGATGGAACGTTCAGGAACATACCGGAACATCCCAGATCATTGCGGAACATTTCAGAACACTTCTGAATGTTGTGGAATGATCTGGAACATTATTTTGGAACATTTGAAGTCTTTTTTGTACGGGTCTACCCATATTGGTTATATAAAGCAAGACACGTCGTGGATTCAACGTCAATTTCATCTCACATCAACTCCCTACTCTGACTGGGGTGCCAATTTGATTAAATTGTAAGCAATTCTAATTTTGAGATCAGTGGGTATTTATCTATATTGCAATAAAAAAATATTTTTTTCACTTTTGTGCCTTTTAATTTTTAATAAAAATGTAGGTTACACAGCTTTAGATTACCACCATGGTTATATTTTTAGTATTGCCGTTTGAACAACAGTGGCGCCCTCCTATGTTTTCTACTCTTATTTGATAAACTGTACGTAAATACATAAACGAATTAACTGTAACGTAATATTTCCGGAAAAGATTATTTTATAGATATCAGTTTTTCTAATAAACATGTTTTAAAATTTGCACAGCTGATTTTACAACCTTTTACCTTAAATAAATGGTTGTATTTCGATGTTGTGAAAATGAAAACTCGTATTTTAGTGCTGTATGTATTTTATAAGATAATTAAATAGTTAAATCAAATCATAACTGCTTTTTGTATTTCACCGATATTGCTTCTTCTTTGACAGTTCTTTTATTGCTGAAAGTAGTATATTGCTGAAGGGAGCAGACATGTTTTTCGAATTCAATTTATTGTCGAATATGTTCGAATTTCAGTTTTTCGAAATACTAATTTTTCGAACAGCAATTGGCCGAAAGACATATTTTTCGAATACGTTAATGAACTTTTAAAAGTATATATTTCACTTGCTTGTGACTAACGAGATACTGTTAGGTTAGGTTAGTTGATATTGTCCATCCTATAATAAAATTCTCTTGTACGTATTGTATTACTGTAAACATACTTATATCAATTCGAAAAACTAGTGTTTCGGTGAATTGATGTTCGAAAAATATGTTTTCGAAAAATTGAAGTTCGAAAAATTGCATTTCGAACAATTGTATTCGAAAAATTGATTTAGAAAATTGGAATTCGGTCAATTTACCTAGACCCATTGCTGAATGTACCCTGCAGGGTCCTCTAAACCGCGGACACCGACGCGCGACTTTTCCCTCTAGCAGTGCGACTTGTGAGCCATTTGCGGCTTTTTGGCTACTTAAATACATGTTTACTTGTTCACAAGTAGGTCCTTCGATTTGTAATTAAAAATGTCAGTTAGTTAAAAAATATATATTATTTTTAAATCTGTTTTACATTCATAATTTTTTATTTATTTATTTACGCACCAGATTTAAATGTCCGGGTTAAATTTTCCCCACAGGAAATACTAAACCCTTTCACACACTTCCCCAAATGATCATCTAGTCAATCCACGCTATGCAATTGCACTATATAAGTATTATAAATACAAAACAATTCAAGAACAACATGTCAACCTACCAGAGACCAAATGGGAAAATAATTCACCGAGAGGGAATTCCTCCGTGGAATTTCTTGGAATTCCGTGGAATTCCTAATTGAACATATAAATCCTACTGATCCCTCAACAAAAAATCATTTGTAAAAAATCTTTTGTAATCCTACATGTATTTAAAATGACTGATTTTTGCATTTTTATATATAAATTCTTCGACAAATCTAATATGCCTAAATTTTGAATGAGAGACCTAGGACCTAGGTATAATGCCAGTAGCCGAAATAACAAATGGTATCTAATATTTTTATAGTCTGAGAATGCCAAATTCTTTTAATCTCATTTCCTAAATCTGTGTATTTTCTTATTTTTTCAGAAACAGTTTTATGAATATTACAGGAATTTGGAATAGCTACATCAATGATATAAGTTATTTTTTAAATTTTGTCATGTAAAACTATATCAGGTCTATTATGACTAATTCTTCTGTCTGTTAGTACAGTTTTATCATAATATATTTTATAAATTCATTTTCTAAAAATGAATTTGGTTTATAAATAATAATGTAATTTTTTCAAAGAATAATATTATTAGAAAATATGATACGTGTATAATTTTAATTAATATGTCTTTAACCGGCTTCTAACAACAGGGTTCGTATAAATAAATTTGGCCCTCGAAAGAAATCTATAAATAGTTGTGGTACTGCCGATATTTGGGTCTTTTGACTAAGGAGTTTGCCGACCACTTGTTTGCCGCCTTGTCGGATGCTCGGGACACTTTATCAGTCCAACGCCTTCCACTTTGCCAGTGACTACGAGCTTCTCTAGATTGTTGTTGATCAGTTTGGCCTGCGAAGCGTGAGGTAATGTATCTAGGATACCTAAGTTGTCAGCAGACAATTGAAATATGTATGATGCCTAGGCTTTTCCAGAATATGTATTGCTTTTCCGGATATGTTGATATGTTGCCCTGAGCATTCTTCGCGAGCACCCCTTCTCAAATTGAAGGGCATCTATCAGTTTTCTTTAGCTGACTCTTTGTGACTTAAATTATAATATAAGGATGATCGGCACCCTCGCGCGTGTCATCTTGGTGTTCTTCATTATGCCAAATTTTGACCTTAATTATTTTCACAAAACCAAACCAAAATATTAAACAGCATTTTCATGTTCATACTCATTTTTAATTATCACAACTTTACACTTACTTACATTCAATATTCAACAATTGACTTGCAAGTTGCAACACGATTTTTTTCTCATTAATAATGTATTTTCTAAACGGTTTGTTTGATCTCCTGCAAAATTATTTCGATGGCAATACAGTTCTATTTTCTTTCCATGATTATATGGCGAAACCAAGAACAGGGCCAAACGTCGCGGCGCCTGGAGCTAGCAAAAACCTCAAGGGCGCTATTAGGTGTTAGGTATTAACAGCGCCTTGGCTTCTTGGCGCCTTGTCAAGTCGACGCCCGGAGCCATAAATATACCAAACCACTCACCCCGGAGCAGACTGCTCCAATTGTGCCTGCACAGGGCCGACACTACCCAAGTACATTATTTAATAGTATCTAAATCTGTGAGAGCATTCGGTCTTACATAGGTACTTGCCGATGTTGCGTAGATACTCACTGAACCTATTTCGTTGTTTTATTTTTTAAACATTTCCTACATATTTAACTAGATAAAAACAGTCTTGAAAGTTGGGTCAATAGTCTGAGCATCGCATAAATTGAACATATTTAAGAATGTCTTAACTAATAGATACCTCTATCAGTGGAATTTTGAATATTTCCTGTGGCTCTTTCGAACAATGTGGATTGTAGGTACATATTGAACATATTTTGCAATAAGCGGCAAGAGTTTAGAAAGAAGCGCAATGCCCTAACTTAAAATGATATGCAGCATTGTCATACGTTCGAAGATATCGTTCAATATTATAAATACATACACTACTATTAAACTCGCGAAGTTCAGTAAAAATCGTAAAGCACAATGTCTACTACCAACCATTCTCCAGGTGACATTTTAACATCTCAGTTATTGGGTCGGTATTGAAACAGCTTCTGTCGTAACATAGGCTCAATTATTGAGCTTTTTATTTTTACTGCTATAGTGCTAATTATCCGTGTAAGTAAAAAATAAACGCCGTTTTGTTTTAACATTTAATTGTTCAGGAAAATATTTTCTTTCTTTGTACTTGATGTAAGATACATACAATAAGTTTCTTGGCTTATGAACTATATTTACACTTTGAAAGGTACTTTATGATGCATCTAGTGACTGCTGGTCGTGTTTCTGCTCCATTTACAACTGGAAAGGAAAAAAATATTATAATACGAATAATAATTTGTGTGTACAGCTGATATTTTTTAAAAGTTTCCTATACGATCTAGTCATTTTCGTTATTTGTTTTTGGGGTATTATGCCGCGTTGTGCTACCTCCTTCTTTAGCCAATGTTTCGGACAGCGTTGCAGTGTCCATCATCAGGACAGATCCGGCAGATGACACATCACACAACACCACAAAAACAAATAACGAAAATTCTTTTGGCCGTGAAAATCTAAAAACGTATCCAATCAAGTCTTTCATCACGTTAAACAGAATATAATTACGGTAATTTTTTGTTGTTATCTAGTTAGTAGTAACTTAGGTTAGTAACTTCCATGTTGTTTTCAAAATATAAATGACGTTTTATCATTTTGAAACATTTTTTAATGAAAATTTTATTTATTAACATATAAACTAACAAGAGTGGTTGAAAATAGAGTCCTTGTGGTACCCCTGAATATTACTACAAAAAAAAAGGATTTTCCACCTCATTTTTGTACGCTCACAGCATTTTGATAATGTTGTTTTAATTATTTTATAGAACAAAAAATATTTCTTTAAATGTTTTATAGTTATTGTTTTACCTTGGATCCAGCGTGGATAGCCAGAACGATATCATCTTCTCCGCTTCCGATGTAGATCTGAGCGGTACCATCTCCTCCAACGTTGACTGACTTTCCGGAGCAGCTACTTCCAGACTTGTTTCCTGAGATGACATCGCAGTATGTTCCGGAGGGCAAGCAGGTCTGGAAAAAACATGAAATATTGATCATCATCGACGACTTTCATTTTTGCTTTCACTTTTGATCTCATTTTTAATCTGGTGTTTTGATCCTTATTCGGTTAACCCAGTTGTTATTAAATCTCTGTTTGAAATATTTTTAAGAATCTTTGGGCATTAATTATTTTATTTTGACACACTGAATGTATTTTGTTTTTCTGTTTGGGAGGCGGGTATCCAGACTGGAGATGGAGGGATGGATTTATACGTCCGTCACTCCTATAGACAATAACCCCCAAATTCCTACCCACCCCTCATACCGTTTTCCTTCTCAAAACTACATATCCTTCCCTTCCTTAAAAAGACCCTCCACACAGCATCCCCTATGATGACATAGGGTCTGAAAGAAATTATTTTTCTCAGGGCCTCCTATGTGCAGCTAATATAAAAAAAAACTGACAATGTCTGTTCTAAGACCGGTTATATTTTTTGTAATGTCGTATAGTGCAATATCATTGATAAAATAACTCTTATAATGAAAAACATGTGTAGTGAAAAAAAGTGTAATTACCTGAAGCGACTGGTTGAGGTCGTTTCCGTCATTGTTGAAGGCGATGAATCCCTTGTTACCCCTGCAGAAGGCGATCTGGTTGTTTCCATTGTCCCACCAGTTGGAGAGTCCAGTTCCCTTGACTTGGTTGCTGAAAGCGACCATGTTGGTGATCTGCCTCCATCTGTGTTCGCACACCCATCCATTGCCGCAAGTGCCATCCTAGAAATAGAAAATCGTGAGTGAAAATGATTCACACGAAAAGCTAAGTTTGTATGATGTCAGGATTTCCTCAAAAAACAAGTATAATGAGAAAATATTTCACTTTCCAATGAATAATTTTTCTTTTGATTAAAAAACATAATTGATATACTTATATATGCGCACGAAACAAATGGAAGCTTTCGGCCGCATTGTATGTAGTGATTTACACTTAAAAATTGTTTAAAACGAAAGTTTCCGGCAATGGAAATATTTTTTGGGTTCCAACATATTTTGAATTGGTGTTAGATTTAGTTTGTTGTGAAGAGCTGATTGTACTTACAGCGTTGATAGAGGGGCTGATCAAGTTGCCGCCTCCGTCTTGGGGTGGTCCCTGGTCTGAGTCGTCGAAGGCGAAACTGCTCATGATTCTGGGCTCTCCGTAGGGGTGGCCAAGATTGAAGGCGGTAGCTCCCTACAATCGATTATAAAAAAATGTCATCTTGTTCAAGAATAATTTTAAAGGTTTTATTAACACGTTTTGATACAGATGTATCAAATGAAAGTTTTTTTTGCATAGAGCTCTTACCTTGTATTGCCTGGACTGTTTGTAGGTCAGGACGCTGTCTCCACCGGCTCCATGACCCCTCTGGTTATCGTGATTGTCTACGAAGTTAAGACCATCTCCCTGAGCAACCATTCCCCATGCTGGTCCCCAGTTGACCAAGTACTTCAAGGCGTTGTTTCCACGGAAGGCGTTTCCGATCTCGGCAGAGAACTAGTAAAACAAATATGAAAGGTTTAGGATAATTCTTGAGTTATGTAATTTATTTATTTATTAATGATAAACTTCCTGATGGGTTTATACAATATTATATATTTTACGCGATTTATTGCGTGTTACAGAGACAGCAAGAGTTTATACTGTGTGGACAACTAAAAACTTAAAAAAAAGGAACATAATACTGGTAGTAATATAGTTGCATTTAAATTTAGGTATATATTATAATATAAAATATAGAGAAAAGAGCAACAAAAATAAGAAACCAAAAAAAATATTTTAATATAGAAGTGAACAACAAGAAGAATATAAAATATGTGCAATCGTTCAAGCGATACTCCTAAATAATAATAACATGCTACACAAAAATATCATTCAGGTATTGCTTAATTACTGGTAAACTTATATTCAATATGTCGATATTTGATGTGAATTTGTTTCCAAGTGTGTGAAAGCAAGGAATAAGTGAATGCATTTGGTAGAGGATCCCGTGATTATTGTTGCAGAATAATATATTTTGCTTAGTTGCTCGATTTGGTACTTGAAATTCGACGAGATGCAGGAGTTCACAACAGTCTAATTCGTAGTGAATAATTTCAAACTATTTTCTAGGGAATGCATTTAAGTGTAATAGTTACCCTGAACTCAGTGACGGCAGCCAATGGAGTGTATTCATCCTTGGAGATGGCTTCACCGCCGAGGTCGATGACTTCCTGCACGATGTAGGGACGAGCGCCACTTGGGAAGAACGCGGTGTTCAAGTTGTTCAGCCTGTCGTAGATGACCCTCAAATCTCCGGGCCACATGTGCTTGGCGGCGTCAACCCTGCAATGTAAGGATAATCATTCGTTTTTATATTTTCTATTACAAATTAGAAATAATGATAAATAAATATTCATTTTTATTTTTAACTTTACGAGAAAATTGTAATATTTAATTAAATGGAGACAATACTAGCGAGACCCAATCGAAAATCTGGAAACAAAAAAATCAGAAAAAGACATTGGCACCTCTGGGACTCGAACCCAGGACCTTTGGCTTTCCGTTGGTAGAGTCGCGGCCCGGCCAATATCTTTTCCAAATTTTTTTTTTATTAAGTTTCGCTAGCATTGTCTTAATTTAATTAAATAAATATTCCTAAATTTTCTGTACCAAAGTTATTTAATTTTATCTCAAAATAAAATACTTTTTTTTTATTCATAATTACCTGAATCCAGCGACTCCAATGTCAATCATGTTGTTCAACATGTCGACGATCTTTCCCCTGACATATTCTGATCCCTGGTTCAAGTCATGAAGTCCAACAAGCTCGCAGTTACGGACCTAAAACATCGATTAGTCATTCAATCTGCATAAGAGAAAGTGAGAGAGTTTATTGAAAAAATAAGAAATTTAAAACGAAAAAATCTCTGAAAGGGAAACACGTTGACGTAAATATTTTTTTGTTACAGATTGTAAAAGTACTTTGTGTCTCCATTTTTTTGTTTAATACTAATGAAACACTTAGTTTAATCACTGTTTTCAACAAAATTTAATTATTTAAAAAATCACATTTTTTATAAAGAAGAGATAAATTTGTTATAAAAATGTCTAAAACACCAGAATTGTTGACAGTTGAAGATTTTTGAAGATCAATACAAATTTGGCAAAGTAATAAAACATTAAATCTTATAAAAATTCTAAGGTTAACCGAAAAAAATATTCGGAAAAACACACAATTATATATCCAATGATACCCGTTTATCAGAAAGTCTGACGAAGGAAATACAGGCTAAAGATGATTATTTTAAAAAGACTATGCATTTTTTGAAGGGTGAAAAATTTTCAAGGTAGTGAATAAAATTCCAAATATAAAAACAAATTAGGATGCATTGTAACAAAGACAGAGGATAATAGAGTAATAAGTCACTTGCTTATAAAGAGGATGGCATCGTTACGCACCTGGTTGACATCATTGTAGTTGTTGATGGTGCAGATGGGCTTGTTGAAGTCATCTACTCCGTAGGGAACGGCGGGGTAGTTCCTGCTGCCACTGTCGGTTTGAGATCCGCCGGTTCCTTGGCCGCCTCCTCCTCCGGTCATGTGGTTGAATACGACATCGGGGAAGATCCTGCAAAAAGAAGAGATAGCAGGAGATTAAATCTTTGTTTTTTTTTGGAATAACTTAGTGAGTTAAATTTCAAATTGTAATATGGTGACAAAACCGTTAGGCATTAAATCAAACAAACAACCGATCTTAATATGTTCGTTGTCCATAAAACGTTATGGTTAACGAATTAGTTTATTAAATCAGAATTCTTTAGCTCATAAGATGATATCCTAATATTTATGATTTAATTTTCTCAAATCGAACTTTATTTTTATTTATTTTTTCCTTTACATGTCAAAGCTCTTCTGTCACAAAAAAGTATGCAAATATATAGAACAATATACTTACTGCAAATACATCTACACACATTCACAAAAAACACATCACAGCCTGGATCAAAAATCAAAATATTCAATTTATTCAAAATACTTTAATTCCTAACCAAACATAACCAAACTATAAAAAGTGGAAAATGAATAAACATGTCTTTCAAGAATTTACCAATACATATGTACCTATATATATATATATATATATATATATATATATATATATACCTACTTATTATTTTTTTTGAATAATTATTAAAATGTAATAAAAGAAAAAAAAAACTTTCTACTACGACACATAAATACTTGTACTTGTCACTCTTAATCATAAACACGTAAACACCTCAGCACAGGTTCTCCTAGTGAGGTGTTCACGAAACATACAATATCACCAACCAACAGTTTCACCTTCTCAAACCTACCTTACACCCAACATAATGAAATGCATAATTAATATCTAAAAAGGTTTTCAAAATATATTACATGTGTAAAAATGTTATTAATAAGGTGAAAACTGTAATATACATAGATGTAAATAAAAAAAAAAAAATAAAAAAAAAACCTAAACTGGCAGCGTGTATATAAATTGTGAAATGGTTAACAAAAACATGCAAATCGATTTGTAACGTTGTGATTGGAATAGAACCAGCAACATCCTAACTCAAAACGAAAAAAATAACTCAATCTTTTAGGGTCACCCCTTTAACCACCAGGCTTTAAAAATTATATATTTTATTTCACTATTTTGAGACTATTCCAAGACTATGCCAACCCCAATTTGTGGTATGCTATAGGGCTGACGTGGGGAGGCTAAGACATAAGAAAGATGAATGTTGGTATTATTTTTGTTTGTCTATTTTTATATTAATAATTAAAGTTAATGAACATTTTTTCAGGACTTACCTCACTCCGACATTGTTGCACCTGTTGACCATGTCTCTGAAAGCGTTCTGGTCTCCGGAGCGTGTGGTCAGCTGGTAGGAGATGGGCTGATACCTTTCCCACCAAGGACGGTTTCCAATACGCAAGTTCTCAGTTGGGGGAGAAGTCTGCCAATAATAAAATAATTATTTAAAAACCGGAATTATTAATTTCATCCCAACCTTTTGTCTAATACGTCTAATCTAAACATGCGTGTAGTAGTATAGTAGTAGTCGTAATAAAAATAAAATCACTAGAAATTCAAATCGTTTGAATTCATCCACTCACGTTCACCGTATCTCATACTTCTCTAGGGTCTACTACGGTGTGTTTTTAGTTTAGCTGGCGGTTTCGTATATTTTATAGAAGATCTCTTCTGGTCTTTTTGCAATATGATAATTCTATTTGTCTGGCTATCTTAATTGGTTTCCAAAAATCATCTTTTGTACAATTTTGCGATGTGATGATGTTTTGACATTGTTTTCAATTGATTTGATTCGTGTTGATTCAACTTGCAAAGGTCGAGTTTGGCAAGCGCAAAATAAAAAAATATGCAGCCAGCTCACGGGCAGAAAATATTATCTCATCATTTTTACACCTCTACCCACAGTTGGCACAGGAGGAGGGAGAAATGTTCCCTGAAACTGTTTACAAATGTATACTATATAAGTAATTTTTGTTATTTGTTTTTGGGGTGTTATGCCGTGTTGTGGTACCTCCTTCTTTAGCCAACGTTTCGGACAGCCTTACAGTGTCCATCATCGGGCAGATATAAATATACATAAATTTCACATCTGCCCTTATGACGGACACTGAAACTCTGTCCGGAACGTTTGCTAAAGAAGGAGGTAGCCCAACAAGACATAACCAAATACTTTTGGCCGTGAAAATCTAAAATCATATCTATATAAGTACTGTAAAAATACAGCTAATATGAACTGCTCACGAATTTAAAATATAGTGGTAAATAAACATTCAAAAAGTTTTCTTGGAATTTGGTTATATATGACAGGACCAAACAACGAGCCTTGCGATACTCCAATTAAAACAGTTGTTCCAAACAACGAGCCTTGCGATACTCCAATTAAAACAGTTGTTTTTTTTTTGTGAAACTAAAATTAACATCTAAACTTTGTTTTTCTTGCATTATTGCTAGATCAAATAATATTTTACCTGAACTCCAGCGAATCCATTGGGTCCCAGGAACCTCTCGCACTCGGCTGCGATATCTTCCCACTTCCATTCGAAGAGATGGACCATGACGGACCTGTCATCCCAGTAGTGGAGATCCTTATGTTGGGCGTTGGCCTTGGCGGCAATTGCCACAAGAAGGAAGGCGAGAACGATCCTCATGATTGCTTCCTAAAAAATGATCGATTTTACTATTTTGCACTCTTTGGACATTAGATCTTTGTGTTAAAAATGATATAAATTAATTTGAAAAAATATGTATTTTGAAATTTGCAATAAATATTGTGTGATATTTTTAATGATTAATGTTTATAACCTTATTATCGCTAATGGCAATCAGTCACATTTTGTTGCGCAGATTGACATAATAAATTTCGATAATTATGATATGTTGGATTACGATAATCTTATGATAAATTGCTGTAATTAATTTTGGCATTCAAATCTTTAAAATATTGTTTTTTTACGATATTTGAAATTAATGAAAGAGTAGATAAAAAAATGTTTAAAACATTTAACGCAGATGTAAATACGAGTAGGTATATAGAAAGACGTTCGTATATTAAATTTTGAGATTTGAGCTAATACATCATCTTTTCGTTATGCTGCGTATAAACAAGAGAAAAAACCACGAGCCGAACCACGCATTATGGGAAAGGAACTAAGCAAACGCAATTGACGTTTCGCGCCCTTTGCGGTTGCTTCGTTCTTCGTTTCCCATAATTCGTGGTTTGGCTCGTGAGTTTTTTTCTCCTTTTTATACGCAGCATAAGACGAGCCCGAGACAATGATCGCTGCATTCTACAAATCAAACACTTCTACTAATTGCATGTTGGTAGCCCAACACCATTCATAATGATAGTGATTTTTTATAATAAAAATTAATTATGAATAAACGGTTAGTTATTTTTAGTTAAGTGATAGAAATTTTTTTCACGCAATTAATTCAAACTTTGAAAATTAAAATACTCGTAGTTCATTGAACCAGATTTCACGCAGACAACCGAAAGTATTTTAAAAAAATATGTATTTAAGAAAATTCATTTATTTCACAAAACCGATTTTTCACTAAAACGACGTTACACGTCTAATATGAATTCAGCAAAATTGTATACACACCAATGTAAAGTACAAGCAAATCATTTTAATGAGGCACTCTTGAACGCATTTATAACAAAGTATTCAAACTGTACGTCAAACTGGTTCGGACGTTCAGAAGATCCGCCCGTAATCCCCTATTATACGCCAGTAGCCCAACGATTCAGTTTACCACTTTTCAAGCAAGAATATCTTTACTCGGTTTATATTTAATATTAATTGTAGGTAGCTCTAGTATGCCTCTATTCTTACTTCTGAGAAGCAGAAGTCGTTCACAGGTGAAATGGGCTGACATCCTGAAAAAACTGTCAGTTTCGGATGAGTCGCAAAGAACAGGCAAATTTGGAGCAATTTGAGGGCGGCCCTTTCCAAACCCGGAAACAAAAAAGCCAGCAATTTAACACCGTGACTGATTGTGAAAACATGCGTGTTTTCATAATGTATTCGCGTTACCTATTCCAAAGCATCGTCGAACTGTTATAAGGCCAAAAAGACTGTCACACCAAAAACCAATTTAAAAAATTGGAGGAAAGCTTAGGTACACAATTATATCAACAATATATATAGAATTAAATTAACAGATACTTATTTAAACCATTATTTTATTTTAACTCAGGACCAAAGATAAGTTATGACTTACGACTAGTTATGAGGAAGTAAAATAGTTAATTGTTGAAGAAAATATTAACTACTCTCAAACAAACAGTGTGAAACAGAAAAACTGAAAAAGATTCGGTAGCATCTGAGAAATTGGTCGAAAATCTGAAATAAAATCCTTAAGCATTCCCAATCTTTATTTCCTTGATTAAACATTACAATTTTAGGTTTAACACGATAACTTATTCCACTATAAAATTTGGTGTCATCTGGTCAAACCACAGTATAGGTGATTTTGTAGGTTGTTTTTTACTAATATTCGTAACGGTGACCGGACAACTCAGAAGCACCTCAGAAAGGTCATTAAGAGTGATGATAAAAAAATATAAAAAAAATGGTTAAATAGATTAAGTTAGGTTAGGGTTACCGGCTATTTTAAAATTATTTTTTCATTGCTTTTAATGACCTTTCTGAGGTGTTTCTGAGTTGGTTTCATTCTGAGTTGGCATGGAACCATTCGTAACATAAGTGAAATTTGAATACAATACAATTTTTAACTGCAAATAAAATCGTAAATATTGGTCCTTACATATGAAATTGGCGTTTTGCCGTACTGGCAACTTTGATCTCAAATATCTTCTCTTTGGTTAGGAATTCCAAATTCAAATTTATACAGCTATTTACTCGTGTTTTTGTATTTCGAAAATTATAATTGATTTGTTTTTTCCTTAACTATTTTTTTCTTTGCGTCACTCAGTTTACAAAATGGAAAACTTGAAATATCGCGTTATTTACGAGTACGAGTTCCACCGTGGCACCAGTGCTGCAGAAACGGCTAGAAGGATTAATGATGTGTATGGCGACGGTGCCGCAAAAGAAAACACAGTGCGTTTTTTGTTCCAACGTTTTCGTTCTGGAAATTTCGACCAGCAGAACAAGCCCCGCGGACGGCCGGAGACCAAAGTTGGTAATGAAGAATTGAAGGCTATTGTGGAAGCGGATCCATCGCAAACCACGTCCGAGTTAGCTGCAGGCTGTGGTGTTAGTGATAAAACTGTTTTAATCCACTTGAAGCAAATTGGGAAGGTGAAAAAGCTTGAAAGGTGGGTACCTCACGAATTGAGTGAAGCAAATCAACAAACGCGCGTTAGAACACTAGACCACACACTGCACAACAGACGGCTATCAAATTAGAGGAGCTTCAATTGGAATGTCTAAGACATCCACCGTACTCTCCGGACCTTGCCCCAACAGATTACCATTTTTTTCGAAATTTGGATAACTTCTTGCAAGGGAAAAAATTCAACTCCGATGGGGCAGTCAAAACCGCAATCAAAGATTTTATTGATTCCCGTCCGAATGGTTTTTTTTAGTAAAGGGATCGATGAACTACCTATGAGATGGCAAAAGTGCATAGATAGCAATAGTACATACTTTGATTAAATAAATATATTATATTAAAAAAAAATCGACTTTATGTTCCTCCCATACAAAACGCCAATTTCATATGTAAGGACCTAATATTAAAGGGGCTACGATAAATGGTTTGTATAATTATTAGACTGATGTGTTTTTATGGATTCGTTCAGTGAGTTGGTGATTATATAACCATCGAAAAAAGGCAAGTCATTGAAAATAGTTTTTGTTAAATCGATGAATTAAATGTTTGTTTTTGTTAACACTCGCAAAACAATGTTTGTTAATTTTATTGCATGTTTTAAAGAAAAGTTAAATAAAATTATTTTGCTTGGTACCTTTTTCGGAGTGTATGAATCCAACGTCGAAACCAAACTAATTGTCTTCAGGTGGAATGATCTTTAAATACCCCGCGTTCAAGATAGTATTCCATACACATAGTATGAAATGGTATAATGAGGCTTCTGATAAGATTAATCAATACGTTCCGTTAATTAACAATGACATTGTTCATCAATTGTTTAAATAATCTGATGTTAACAGCTTGGGACGTTGCATTCAAAATAATATCTACAGGTGTACTTGTTTATTATTTTTCTGTCTATCAATGCATAACTTTATGTAAATATGCATTACAGTTTTGTGCTGACATCTACTTAAATAGTAAGTTTCTTTGTATCTCCCTGAATGCGTAGAAGGTTCCTTTCAGGCATTTGCTTAATAGATCAAGCAAGTCTACCACTCTACCAGTAAATAAGCCATAGTACAGATGTTTTCTTTTAATGACCAATACAAGTTCAACAATTTGTTTTTAAAGTTTTATCGAATCAAAAATGAAGCCCGTCTACCTTCGTGTGGAATCTTACTTACCTTTATCCAAGCACCTTTATTTAAATACTAAACAAATAATATCGAAAATATGTATTTCATTTACTCATTGATAATTTTACTCTCACAATAATTTTTTGTTTTCTCGGTCTCCAAAATAGACGCAGCCCGTATTATGGTGTCCGGGGATTGGAAGAGGGGTAAAAACATGATAAAATAATCATCACGAAAAAATTGATACCTACATCAATGATAAATTATTCATCATAAATTTTGATACCTACATCAAAAAAATAAAATAGTAATGACAAAAATTTAATTTTCCGTAGACATGTACTTTTTAAAAAATGTTTATTATTTATCAAAAAACCATTCACAATAGGCTCCTTCCATACGTAGAAAGAAATTAAGAATATAAAATGTACTGGTAATTCTACGATTTCTTTACAAAATGTAGGGATTAAGTATGACTAAAATAATACCGTCTTCTATTTTTCATAAATTCTCATGATCTTGATTTTTACGTGAAGGCCATTTAAGTGCGAAATGATTAATATTTTTATATCTTGAAAAGTTGTATCTAATGATTGTTCGATAATGTATTTTTATTCCCACCATATTTATCAATCACGAACTGTCATTTTTGGTAGATTGAAAACCCAAATTTCATTTATCTCAAAACTGAACGATTATTGGCAAAATATTTTTTTATAGACTGTGATTACGATAAACCATTATTTGTGACACAGACTCCATTTATATTTTGGCTCGAGCAGGTATACAAATATCTTCAGTTATTATTTAGACTCTAAATGCTCTCGGACGTCCCTAACTATTTCATCCACTGGCTTGCACGTCAATATATTTTTCTGACAGTTCTTTGCTTTTAATTCTATCTACGTTTTCAAACCATCTTAATGTCCCATTAAAATCTTGTTCATAACGTTTTTATCAGCATTGCATTTTCCATAGATTTTCTCACTTTTACCACTCAGGAATAATTTTTTTCATGTGTTTAGTTTACTCACTTTTAGTTATATCGCTGGTCCAACCGGTCCAGAGAGTATATTTTTAATGAAGTATCACAATCCCACAAATGTATTTCAGGAACTCACCGGGATTTGAATGCTCATCCTATGATCTCAGCGTACCACGTAGGTCATCAAAAATGTCACTTTAAACAACGTTATTTTAGGAAATATCCACGGACATTTGAATTTGGATGTCTATGGAAATATCTAAAAAGGGCCCTTTCAAATACAGAATGTTTTGATAATTTTTGACAAATTCTTCTCGTGTTGAGGTCCAAATAAATTGAAATAATATAGTGATTATTGTACTGTAATGTGCATACTAATATTATGAACATGTTGAAAATATCAGATAAACTTGCAAAATAAATTGAAAACCTATTTATTATCGAAATATTTTATTATTCTGTAAAACATTCAATTACTTCGTTTTATGTGAACACACATGTGATTCTTGACTAGTTATGTATATTTAAATTTCAAAGTTAGTTCGTTATACTTCTAAATGCTGCGGGTTCTGTTTCTGGTCCGTTTACAACTGGAAGAAAGAAAAAAACATTATTTTTATTATCCTTCTTTACAATTGATTAAATAAAAACATTTCAGTAATTTAGTTATGAAACAACCTACTTAAATACTATTTTTTGGACATGAGTTCCTCACAGGAGACCCTGAGAAAAATAAATTCCTCAGGCCCTATGTCATCTTTGGGGATGCTGTGTGGAGGCTTTTTTAAGGAAAGAAAAGAGGGGAGAGTTCTGGGAAGGAAAAGGGTTTAAGGGTTGGGTAGGAATCTGGGGTTCAGTGTGTCCCGGTCATCCGCCCCCAAGACCTAGACAAACCTCACCTCATGAACCCGGGCACCCCTACTAAATCACCAAACGTAGCCAACCACCCGGGGTGACCTATGGAAGAGGTATTGGTTATCCAATAAAGTTTCCCGGGGCGGCGGTACCCATTCCCGTCTCCTAAATTGTAATACTGTTTAATAGTAGAAAACTGGTGGTTAATTGAATTCAAACACAGGAGGCCAATTTCTCTCGGGGCCTATGTCATCTTTGGGAATACTGCATGCAGGGTATTTTTAGGGAAAAGAAGTAGAGAAAGTACCAAAAAGGAAAGGGTTTGAATTTATTCCTTCCATGGTCGAGAGAGTCCTGCTGGAGAAGTCCAAAGGTCTCCCTCAACCAGTCTCTCCCGATCAGCCCCGCCACGGCAAATACATCCGCCGCCAAGTCCCAAACAAACCTTACCCCATGAACCCGGGCACCCCTGCTAAGTCAGCATGAAAAATATTTGAAAAATTGTCTACAGAACTAAAAAAAATTTAAAGTTAATGCCCACCTTAGCTCCAGCATGGATGGCAAGAACCATATCGTCTTCTCCCCTTCCAATGGAGATCTGGGCACGTCCATCTCCTCCAACGTTGACGGTCTTTCCTGTGCAGCTGCTTCCAGACTTGGATCCGGAGATGACGTCACAGTAAGAACCGGAGGGCAGGCAGGTCTGGAAAAATACATAAAAATCATTTTATTTCACTAAAGACCAATGTAGTCAATTTAAAACTGACACTTGAAACAAAGATATCAAATTATTAAGTAGCTTCGTCAACAAGTTTTACTGATATTCAATTATTACAAAAGCCTTTTTTTAAAATTTAGGTTTAATATTAAAATTACCTGAAGAGACTGGTTAAGGTCATTATTGTCGTTGTTGAAGGCGATGAATCCCTTGTTTCCCCTGCAGAAGGCGATCTGGCTGTTTCCATTGTCCCACCAGTTGGAGAGTCCAGTTCCCTTGACTTGGTTCCTGAAAGCGACCATGTTAGTGATCTGCCTCCACCTGTGTTCGCACACCCATCCATTGCCGCAAGTGCCATCCTGGAAATTATTTTACGAATTTATTTTATATGTTTATTATTAAATATTGTTGATGTGGAAAGAATGTTTGATAAATGGATATCACAAATCGTGATGGAATGGGCCCTAGTGGATGCTACCCACAAAAACACTGAAGAAAAGTTAAATTGACTGCTTTGAAGAAGATTAGAGTAGGACATAAAACTGCTAGTACATTATTTGCACTAGGGGCCGTGGAATTGTAGTTATCATCTGTGCTATTGAGTTAATTTTACTTATATTATAGGCGTTCGTAAAATACTGTTCGGTGAATAGAAGTTAAATAAATATATCTGCGTAAGATGCATAGTTTATTGCAGATTCGTTTACTATCGAAGTTCAGAAATAGGTACGGTAAATAGTACGGTAAACAGAATATATTCTATACTTTTGAATGTACTTCAGAATATTTTCTGCTTAATATACAGAAATGGTCTGTTTGAGATTGAATTTTTGATAGTTTTAAACGCATTCAAAGATGGACAGCTATAATTTAAAAGTTATTAGGTATCGTTAATTTGTTTTTTTTTTTTTAAATAGTAATAATCGTTTCCTACTTTTAATTTAAGGTGTTGTTCGATACCTCCAAAAATATGATGAGTTTTCACAGTGAACATTGGTTAAATGTAAGCAATATAGCATTGTTCATAATTCGAATGGCAGTGCTGCAGTACCGCGGGGCGTGATGCAAACGCTGTTCGGGCGGCCACAAAATTAACGATTTGACGTCTATGTCTTCGAAATGATTTTCCAAAAATTCAAAAAAGTCTGTCCTCATTTTACTCTAATTATTACTATTTATTTCTAAAAAACATGAAATTTCGATGTTGGAAACCAGCGATGTGTAGTTCAGCTGGAGTGGGCTCTTGAACTTGGGTATTTCGCGGAAAGCGGATCCTACTCCCACTCCTTTTTCAAATTGACTACTCCCAGAGAACCCGGTCCAGGATTCGGACCCAAGCCCGGAACTCGGAACTAGAACCTGAATGCTTCCACCGGCCGCGGCGTCTCGTAGCAGATCCCGGGTTCCGGCTTGTGGGTTGTGGGTTCCGGCTCCGAGGTCCGGCTCCGACCGAACTCGTGCGCCCCGATAGCAGCAACAGCACCCAGTACCCAGTCCGCACCCAAGAACTTGGACACGGGAACTGCTCCTATAACTCGAGTACTTTTAAAAGGAAGCACGTCTGGGAGGCCTCCGGCAAAATATGGAACTTACCTATCTCTATTGGAGGCGACGTCATTGTGAATATATATTAATATCAAAAAGTATTAAAAATATATACATCCGCCATGTATCTTTCTGGAATTAGCTTATTACAGCGAATAGACATTTTTCGGATTCAGGGACAGTTATAGAATTCATGCCAGGTTACTATTGAACTTACAGCATTGATAGAGGGGCTGATTAGGTTGCCGCCACCGTCTTGGGGTGGTCCTTGTTCTCCGTCGGTGAAGGCGAAACTGCTCATGATCCTGGGTTCCCCGTAAGGATGGGCAAGGTTGAAGGCGGTAGCTCCCTTGTACTGCTTGGACTGCTTGTAGGTCAAGACGTTAGCTCCACCAGCTCCGTGACCCCTTTGGTTATCGTGATTGTCTACGAAGTTAAGACCGTCTCCCTGGGCAACCATTCCCCATGCTGGTCCCCAATTAACCATCCACTTCAGAGCGTTGTTTCCACGGAAGAGATTTCCGATCTCTGCTGAGAACTGGAAAACAAGTAAGAAATAAACGTAACGCACCAACACATAATTTTAAATTAAATCTTACGGGGCATGTACGGTGATCGTTAAGGCGGATAAACCATCTGATTTTGTCCGTATAATGTGAAGAAAATATATCATAAACCATCTGAAATGGGCAATGTATTTCCTTCTAAGTGAACAAAAAAACAGATGGCTCGTAGCTGCCTTCAGAACCAACCGTTTTCTAATTTAAAGGTTCGCTGTCAGTAAATATTGAAGATATAAACGTGCAGTTAACTGCTTTATCATCCCGAGAATAGGAGGAAAAATATCCAAGGTTAATAATAAAGAAGAAAGGAGAACCAGGTTTACATAAACTATGTTATATGACCGCTTGAGTTGGTATAGCGTTTGGGTCCCACCCAAAATAAAGAAGAAAGGTGAACCTATTGTACATAAACTAGTTTATGTATCCGCTCGAGTTGGCATTGCGTTTGGGTCCCACCCATGCATCGAGTGTTCGACTCCTCGACTGGCAAAGTCGAGGAATCACGACAATCAAAAATCACGTGAAAAATAATGTCAGGTTATTCATAACCTAAGAATATTCGTCTTTTAAAAAAATTATAATAATAATCACCCTGAACTCAGTGACGGGGGCCAATGGAGTGTACTCTCCCTTGGAGATGGCTTCACCACCGAGGTCGATAACTTCCTGCACGATGTAGGGGCGAGAACCACTTGGGAAGAATGCGGTGTTCAAGTTGTTCAGTCTTCCATAGATGATCCTCAAATCACCAGGCCACATGTGCTTGGCAGCATCAACTCTGGAATTATTAAGATTAAGAATGTGTTATGGTCGACTTTTACTTAATCTATTTCTTGAAATGCATTGTTATTGAAATCGCTGTAAAACATCGTCACTTTTGTGATTACTTACCTGAATCCAGCGACTCCGATATTGATCATGTTGTTCAACATGTCGACGATCTTGCCCCTGACATATTCAGATCCTTGGTTTAAGTCATGGAGTCCAACAAGCTCGCAATTACGAACCTAAAAAAAGTTTCAATATAAAAAGAAATTGTAAAGAAACATCCACAAGTCACAGAAAACCATAAGAAAGAGCAACTTTTTTGCAAAAGCCCATATATTTTAACGTGAAGTTATTGAGTCACGGGATCAAGCGGTTATGCTAATTGAATCTATTGTAGGTGGATCCTCATGTTAAACACCAAATTTATTGTTTCCAAATTTAGGTTCAGCAGAAGGCCCGAAAAGGAAAAAGTATCGCTACGCACCTGGTTGACATCATTGTAGTTGGAGATGCCGCAGATGGGCTTGTTGAAGTCATCTACACCGTAGGGAACAGCGGGGTAGTTTCTGCTGCCGCTGGAGGTGCTAGATCCACCAGTTCCTTGACCACCACCCCCTCCTGTCATGTGATTGAAGACGACATCAGGGTAGATCCTGTAAAATACCACGTATTTAAATGATTTTCAAATGTAATAGTCACACGCTTACTTTTTACAGTGGTGTGATCCATGTATAATTTGCCTCAAAAATAGTTTTTTTCATAAAATATTTATAATATTGTTTTCATTTATTGAATTATAGGTAGTTAATACGTTAATCTTATAAGCAAGTAAGCAAATACTTAACTTTAAAGACTAATCCAACCAGGAATAACGCTTTATCTATATTTTGTGAGATTATGAAGCATTGTCTTATGTTGGTGCTTATTACGATGTTGGCAGAAGTTATCGTTGATTAATGAATTAACTGATAATTATTACATTTCTGTGACTCACCTAACTCCGACATTGTTGCACCTGGTGACCATGTTTCTGAAAGCGTTCTCATCTCCAGAGCGGGTAATAAGCTTGTAGGAGATGGGCTGATACCTTTCCCACCAGGGACGGGCTCCAACGCGCAAGTTCTCAGTTGGAGGAGAAATCTGCCGATAATGAATACATGTCAAATGTCAAACCAAAATATGATTTGAAGTAGTAAACTAGGATCAATGTATAAAAATAATTTCTTACAGCGAAAAGAAGAAAAACCAATAAATTAATAAGTAATTAATAATACCCGCCTCAGAACAGACTCTGTCTAGTGAGGTGGGTAAAAGAAAACTATCATAAATAAAAATAAAATAAACGAACGGGTTGCCGGCACTGAAATTGAAATTGAATTGAATTTGTTAGGAGAGGTCTTAATTAGGGCTTCCAATCCCGCAGTCTGAATTCAATGTCGGTATTTGCGGGACTACGAATTTTCAATCCCGCGGGATCTCGGTATTTGCGGGATCCCGCATATTGAAAATATTCACATTTACGGAAGGCAAATAAAATAATGAATTAATCAACTCCACATTTATTTACGTACATATTACTATTAGTATTACACCGTTTATTTGTAACAAAAAAGAATGAATTAATCAATTAACTATACATTTATTAAAGTATTACTATTAGTATGAGATCAATCAAATTACTCCGTTTATTTATCACAAAAACCCTATGAATTATCAACTAACTCCACATTAATTTACATATTACTATTAGTATGAGATCAATCAAATTACACCGTTGTTTCTTCACAAAAAACAGTAACAAATACTGAATAAAAAACAAATCAAAACAAAACAAATCATCTTCAAAAAATACACAAAGAAAATTAAAAAATCAATGAAAAAAACACATTTTAAACTGAATATTTATATTGGTTATATGTTACTTTAATTATTAAGTTTGTCAATGAAAATGTTTCCGAAGGAAACACAACATGTCCATACTGTCGTCCGCCAAACTACTGCGTATTTTAGACGCAATATAGCCAGCAGCAGAAAATGTCCTTTCGGCTTCCACACTTCCATACAGTCCCGCAAATCCCGCGGATCCCGCAATACCGAGATCTCGGTATTCCGGGATTGGAAGCCCTAGTCTTAATAGTGAGCCTTGCGGGATTCCCAATATATTCGTTTTGGCTCACTAACAACCAATTTAAATTAGATATTAGTGAACGCCGAGTGAAATGACAAAGAAGTGAGCTTTGTTGGCTTAAACTATTTCACAGAATATTTGGGTCTGATGTGAATATATTGGTTGATTTACCTGGACTCCTCCGAAACCGTTGGGTGCCAGGAACCTCTCGCACTCAGCGGCGACGTCAGCCCACTTCCATTCGAAGAGATGGACCATGACGGATCTGCCATCCCAGTAATGGAGATCCTTATGTTGAGCGTTGGCCTTGGCGGCGATTGCCACAAGGAGGAAAGCGAGAACGATCCTCATAACTATTTCCTAAAAAATATGAAAATTTAATATCGGCCAAATCACACATTTACTGGGTAAACTTCGTGTTGGTGGGAATCTTTTAATGTTACTTTTTAAAAACGAAAACGAAGTTTTTTAAAACAGTATTTTTTTCTTGTAAAAGAGATGTCATTAGAAGATAATGAAATATTAATGATGAAAATTAAAATAACTTTATTTACTTACTTGCCGGTGTCGATGTATCTAAAGTCAAAACAAAACTGTTTCGAAGCAGGTGAATTGTCCTTTAAATAGTCCCAGCGAACGAGATAAGGTTGACCGACCTTTTCACACGTCATAGCAATCATAACGCAGCTTCTGATAAAATTAATTCACAGGTATTTGCATCTGTTGATAAACAAAGAGATTAAAATATTATACGAGCACACGATGTTACCGAAACCTTCAAATAAAGCCAATATTTTTTATAATTCTCTTGTATCTATACCTAGTGAAATTTATATACATGCGTATTGCGTAGGTACAAAATAAATACGTAAATCTTTTAAATGGTTCTGCCGCAAAGAGTTTCGTTGCAAAATCTCTTTTTGTTGCACGCGTCGTTTATAGTCAGAGAAAGGGAAAGAGAAATGCTGTAAACGGTAAATCGTGAGTCCTGACATGCTTGTATATAGTTATACGGTACATGCATTAGGTAGTTTCGCTTTAAAAGCCTTCAAGCTTTCGGCGTTGACTTCCCTCAAAAATGTCTGGATTTTATTAATTTTCATCTGAAACTGAAGTTTTCTTTAGGTCTCATTTCCACTCGGATTTCTTCCCTGAAGAGAATGGAGTATTTTTTTTAAATTTTATTTTTCCGAAAAATGTTATTTTTTACAAGAGAACGTGTATTTTCCTTCATGTTAAGAGTTTACCTATAGTGTGTGTTGGACATTTTTCAAGTAGAACACTTCAAAACTGTAGTGTAAAATAATTTTAATTTGTGAACGTATCGGTGTGTGCATGAAGTACGAGAACTTACCCTTACTTTTGGTGAAATTGGACATTTTCGAATATCGAAATTCTTTCCTGAACAGGTCAACAATTTCTTTAACCTGTCTCTGCTTAGAAGTCGAAAGATGATCTATGAACTTACTGGTGACAACAGTTTTGTGCGTTATGTTTTTTTTTCCTGATGGCGCCTAACCGCTCTTTGTTTTGGGTCTAAACTATCTAAGCGTCACATTAACGTCACGTTACCATTCTGAAGTCACATTTGTACTGCTGTTGCAGAACACTTTATCGATGGACAAACAACATTTTGGGTCCGGTGCAGAAAGAATTGACCCTTCCCAAAAATGTGACTTGGATATATCGATCGTCCAGTTGATTGGTCAGGAATCTCCAAATACTAAATTTTGAGATAATGAGGAAAGCAATATTCAAATGCTCATTATAAATCTAACTTTACTTACACGTGTCTGTGTTTTATATATTAAATATGCTATAAAATAACACCAAGAGGCATAACGGCATTTTAAATTTAGCATTTAAAAAAATCCTACCATTGACCCAGAAAACATCAAAGTTTTGTTTAATTTACTACAAGTTTTTCTGCATTGTAATTGATTTGGTGGTGTTTATGAGTAATCTGAATGTTGTACCAGACAGATGATACACTTTTACAAATAATAACTTGAATCAAATTTCGATTTCTCAGAGATGTCTTACTAATCAACTGGACGATCGATGTGTAGTTTTTAAGAATACTTGTAAAATAAAACACACGATATGCGCATATGCATTATATTATGAAGATGCGCCTCATTCTTTATTTTAGCAGAAAGACATTGATAAATACGACGAAAATATGAAACGTTTGCTTCATTTTCATTAAATTGCAAAATTATCAAATATCGTGTCAGAATCTAAACATTTGTATGCTTATTTTTGAAACATAAAAGCGATTCCTGGAGTCTAATAAGAATTGCCATTCTGATTTTATTACATATCTGCTCATATGCTAGATTCTGTGAACATTACTTACTTCACTTCCCTTCTTACTCTTTCACATTTAAAATAAAACCTAGAAAATTAATCCTAGTTTTCTAATTGGCCCGGATATTGCTTCGACATTGCCTCCAAGCATCCCTATCTTGAAATAAGTTGAAGGCGTCTGAATCAGTCATAGATTCATATCTTCAGATTTTGGTTTCCTCTGGACTATGTCTGAACAATTTGAGCGACATTACTGGAATAGATATAATAAGCGATATCTATTCGCTGGCGCTGAGGAGAGGGAAAAATATCAAGCGGGATTTCGCCTGGTATTTGTATGAGTTTTCGTGGCAAGCGCGAAACCAGAACCTCACCAATTCCGTCATACCGTCTGGGTGGGCGGTATCTTTTCACTTATTTTGCGAAACATACGCTATCGCTATCCATTATAATAATAAGTTTTTTTTTCAATGGTCACTCACGGTTACATTGTTTGTACTTATTCACAGACGGCATGAAATTGACTGACTAGATAGGCGAAAATCAACAACTTTTCGCAATCCATAGCCGAAACGAAATCAGCCTAGGTTTGAACAGTGAGAATACCACTCGGTTTTCGATACTCATACCCATAGCGGCAACATATTTTGTTTACCAGTTTTACATCCTGCATGCTATAAATATTTTATTACAATATTCGATAGCTCACTAGGTATTTTCTGTTTTTATGATATTCAGTAGCTCTCTGGGTAGGTACATTCTGTTCTTATGATATTCGATGGCTCACCAGGTTTATTCTGTTCTAATAATATTCGACAGTTCACTAGGTATGTTCTGTTCTTATAATATTCAATAGCTCACTTGGTATATTCTATTTAAAAAAAAATCATTAGAACTCCAGGTAAATTCGGTTCTCAAAGTACATATTAGAAAGCTCAGTAGGTATATTCTGTTCTTATAATATTCGATAGCTCACTGGCTATATTCTATTTTTAAAATATTCGATAGCTCACAAGGTATATTCTGTTCTTATAATATTCGATAGCTCACTAGGTATATTCTGTTATTAAAATATCCGATAGCTCACTAGGTATATTCTGTTTTTAAAATATTCGTTAGCTCACTAGGTATATTCTGTTTTTAAAATATTCGATAGCTCACTAAGTATATTCTGTTCTTATAATATTGGATAGCTCTTTGACTATTATAATATTATGATCGTGTTCAAAATGATTCCCAAATGGAAACGTCCTAAGCACAGCCTGAGAAAGAGGTAGTTTAACTTAGTAGAATGCAGGATGGGAAATAAAGGGAATTGTGACGGAATTGTTAGAGAGCTTTTGAAAAAAATCATCTCTGGGTTTGGGCGCTCTATTTGACTCTATTGGTCGATTGCATTTTATCTTAGGATGGATCTCAATTTTAATCATGGGTTCTCGAAAACTGGTCTTACTGCAAAAATGACCTTTTTTAAGGGAGCCATAATAATTAAGGTGTATTACTATGCCAAATTTATAAAAAAAATCCATGCCATTTAAAAAATATCCATGCTACCTTCTAATATTGATAGTTTGATGGAAGAGATCTTTCTTTGAAACACCAATACAGTGCACTGGCGTGGCGTGATGACATATTATATTTCTAGTGATGAATTGCACCTTAACCTGCATTGATATTGTTTTCTGGAAAATCAGTTTAAATAAATAAATGACAAACATTTATATTATTTTTTTATTGTTTAGTGAAACATTCATATTAATTTTTTTGTAAAAAATATACAATACTATGAATCTTGACTAGTTATACTTCTAAAGACTGCGGGTCCTGTTTCTGGTCCATTTACAACTGAAAGAAAAATACGGTTTATTAATATTTTTCATGACAATGCAAAGACTTGATAAATTTAAATCATGATAAATTTCGTTTTGAAGGAACCCAATTAAATAGCGTTTTATTGAAATTGGGTGCTGATCACATGAAGCTTTTACTTTGATCGAATATGATTAGATTATGAATATTTACTGTTTCAGTCAAAATAATGTGAGATAACAGACAATGAATAGAACTTTCACAGAACTTTGAATTTGATGAAGTGTTCAAATTCTGTGAAACAACTGGCCATAAGTTATTCTTCTACCTTTATATTCTCCTATGTATGTAATAATATTATGTTAAATACTCTTGTATTAAAAATTTGTGTCATATCAACAGGGTTGACAAACTACTTTAGTATTTTTTGTGGATTCTTTTCATAATGAAGAATATAAAAATGAATAATAACGAAAAAAGTTTAATGGTGATACTCTGATTGTCTTTGAATAAAGAGACTACCACGTATGAAACATGAAACCTTGTTTACAGAATTTAAAAAAATTGCTAAAAATATTTGGCTCACCTTGGCTCCAGCATGGATGGCAAGAACCATATCGTCTTCTCCCCTTCCAATGGAGATCTGGGCACGTCCGTCTCCTCCAACGTTGACTGTCTTTCCTGTGCAGCTGCTTCCAGACTTGGATCCGGAGATGACGTCACAGTAAGAACCGGAGGGCAGGCAGGTCTGGAAAGATCAAAATATTTATAATTTTCACTGAAGATTTACAGGGTTCCTTAAAATTAAAATTGGTAAAATCGATTAGAAATTTTCACCGCCAAAAGTATCATCGTGATTAATCTTTCGGTTATTAAGACATTTTAAAGGTGCCAACACGGCAAATGACCCAAATATTAATCATCCTCACGAGGCTTCTTAAAGATGTTAAAAAAAATTATAAAATCACAAAATCAGAAAAATTATATCTCACATTTCAGAATCGTCAAAATCATGTATTATTATAATGTTTCATGATATCGTCCAGGAATATTGTTCTTTCCAAAAATATATTTTTCAAATATTTATTTTTTCCTATCATTATTACATAGGCAAGTAAGTATATATACACATATTTTTGACACATTTTGACGTTAGGGTATCTATTATATGAATGTAATATTGTATTGAAAAGTTAAGATGACAATATACCCTAAAATATATTCAGAATCTTAACGACGTAAGTAAAGAAGCCGTTTAAACAAATTGCGACTCGCGACCCGTGTATTGGACGTAACTACTGTCGAATTTGCCGTATCAAAGAAAAGAAGAAGAAAAGTAATGCGGGAATTTTAACGATTAAGTGAAGAAAGCGTGTAAACAAATACACGCCGCGGCACGGCGTATTGGACGAACGTACAGTCAAATTCACCCTAGCAGGCCTGGAGATTGGGCCTTCCCGCCGCGTTCATTTTTAATTAATTCAGAAGAAAGTATTACAAATATTTAAAATGCGTCTCCATGCTGTCCTCCCGAAGTTATTAATTCATAGTCTTGAAAAATAAAATCTGGTGCTTACCGCTAACTTTATAGTTGAAAAACGGGTTATAACGTTTTAAAATCGTTGTGCGTAAAATATATTATTGGTGAGGTACTGTTTATATTAATCTAAAATATAAATAACTCGCATCCCTTGTACGGCATGGAAATGAAAAAAGTTATTATAGTTACGAATTTGCCGGAAATTATTAAAATGTGAGTTTTGAGCAAACAAAAATTATTAGGGTTGTGTACCGCACAAAAGTTTACAAAGAATTTATGGGAAAAGCGTTTCAACATCTAAATCATTCAGCAATAATTTTAAATTCTTATGTTATATTTTTTTCGTCATTTTTTGAATATATGTATGTTAATAGAAGATATTAAGTACGAGGGCGAATCAGTTGGTTTTTTTTTAAAATAAAATCCAAGCAACCATCGGGGAATATTCCATTTACCTGTTTTACTCACTTCCCTGATATGGGAGTAAATAATGGAGATGTAAATAATAAAAAAAAAATCCCTTAAGGCCTATGTCATCTTTGGGGATGCTACGTGGATGGTCTTTTTAGGGAAAGGAAGGAGAGTAGGTTCTGGGAAAAAAGGTATGAAAAGTGGATTGTAATCTGGAGGTCAATGTGTTCAAGTGTGTCGAACGTTCGAATCCATCCCTCCCACTGCAATGCAAGGCGATTTGTCGAGAGTATCCGGCAGTAAATGGGCAAAAGAATGAACTATGGCAGGGATGTTGGTTATCCTGTAAATGGTTTCCGGGGCGGCGGTACCCATACCCGCTTTCCAAATTGCAATGTTGGCGTGATCAAGCAATAAAATTTTAGGGAGTACATCTCTCTCTCTGGTTTCAATCCTGGGATTGGTTTGCAGCACTTTCATCTATTCGTTTCTTCCACTCTTCCCTGTCTTGTGCGGCTCTTTTGAAGTCTGCATATGATAAGCAGCGCACGTCCACCAGCAGGTCCTCCAGGTACTCTCGCGTTTGTCCCCTCGGTCATACCCTCCATTATGGCATGCAAGAGGCCTTCTTGCCTTATTGCATGGCCGATCCATCTTGCGCGCCTTTCGGACAAGGTCCTGAGCAGGTGCCTTCCTCCTTCGATTCTTTGAAGAACCTCCTCATTTGTGATGTGGTCCCTCCAGGAAATTCCTAGTAGTCTTCTATAGGACCACATCTCAAAAGCCTCTAGTCTCCGTTTATCTCTTTCGGATAGGCACCATGTTTCGCAGCCGTACATCAAAATACTCCATACATAGGTCTTGATGAGGAGTATTCTCAGTTTCAGGTCTATATTATTCGATTCTATTATTTTCGACCTTTTATTGAATGCAACCCTAGCCATATGTGCTATGTATGTACTCCTATGGGAGTACATACATAGCACATGGTTCCACGTAGGCTGAGTTAAAAATCTGTTTTTACCAAATAAAGTAAAAGTTTTAACATTCTTCTTTTTTTTAAATTCAATTATGACTCCTTCTACTTAATAAATACCAAAAAAAAATTAAAAATTATAGAATTAAAATAATACAGACGAGATGAAATCTCGGTCTGAGACACCGTGCGATACTATACGTGTTATACCTTTGAAGGTTAAGTGGCGTACTCGACTTATTTTAAACAGTGATTCCTGACATTATTTGGAGTTAAAAATGTAAATTTTATTTTTGTCTCCGGTGCAATTTCTTTTAGTTTGTTTTTCTTCAAAACCAAAAATATAAATGTCTTCCACGTGGTCACTCAGCCGAGTCACCACCCAACCCCTCAATTCGTCCCTACCTGTATATTACTACCTACCTGCCTATTTCTAATGTTATGTTGAAAAAAACATCAAAATTGTCACCGGAGATAAAAGTCCATCAACAAGTTTTACTCCAAAGGAAGTCAGAAATTACTGGTAGTAGATCCCTTAATATCCAGTAAAACTGTACTATTTTTTCCTGTTAGATTTTTGCAAATGATACATTGATCTTTTAATTGCATAGGTGTCACAGTATTAAAATACAAGCTAAATGTTTACTTAACCCGTCTGCTTGGTTCAATATATTCGCACCTCACAATCCGGAAGCCTTATTTTCGCGCAAAAATTCTGAATCTGTCACTTTGGATCGAGATTGTAAAATATCTATGCAAGATAGCTTTCATATTTCAAAGACAATAAGAAGCATTATTTCGTTCTCTTTCTGGTTAAAAGAAAAATACGAATGTTTGCATGAGAGGAAGAGAGATATATAGCTTTTAAAATGTAAGGTCGCTCGGGACGTTTTTGGTCTTATGAAAGTATAATGCAATTACGTGTTTTGGGATGTATTTATTCCTAAACAAGCAGACGGGAAAGCTTTATCTGCGTTTACAGAGATTAAGAAGTATATTGTATACATTCATTGGCATATTAAGTTGATTTCCATCAGCGTTTTTTGCTTTTTTGAAAATATTTAATGAATAATAACCGGTCAGTGACTGAGTTGGCAACGCGTTTGAGTCCAATGGATACGTCAACATTTTCACTATTTTCAGCTTACTGTTGTGGTAGTAGGAAACATTCAATTATTGTCAGGTTATTGTAATCCAGGAATTTCTTAAAAAATAATAATTAAAAAAGAAATTAAGACAACTCTAAATCAACATATTTTAATGACTCACCTCACTCCGACATTGTTGCACCTGGTGACCATGTTTCTGAAAGCGTTCTCATCTCCAGAGCGGGTGATAAGCTTGTAGGAGATGGGCTGGTACCTTTCCCACCAGGGACGGGCTCCAACACGCAAGTTCTCAGTTGGGGGAGAAACCTGCCATTAAGGAGTACATGTTTAACCATATCATTAAGGAATACTTGTTTTAATATTTTAAGTTCATGTGTGATGGGCACCCTAGGTTTATAATAATAACTCTCTTGTAACTCAGTTGAAATGTGCATGATTTAAAAAAAATCTTATTGAAGTGAAAACTTTAACACCGTTGCGATTTGAAACTCGATGAAATGAAAAAGCGACACTAAAAAAGACAAACACATGCATCTATAGGATTTAGCCTGCGAGAGAATGGGATAGACTAATCGATCTCCTCTTTGTGCGGTGCTTCGTTCCCCACTCTCGTCTACTTTACACGGAATTTTGCTATACAAACGAGTCTTATGCAAAACTTTAATTGTTCTCATTACCCACACGCCCCACATCAATTACTACATCCGGCAGTCACTCTCCAAATAGATGCAGGCATCGGTCTAATACTCTATCTAGCCGGTATACTGGTGCAGGTGAAATTATTTTAATTATTACTAAGTCCATGTTCTATTGTAAAGTTTATTTTTTCTATTTCCATGAAACATGATGAAAAGAGGTTTCAATCAAATGTACCACCAACGCTTCTCTTAGATTTTCTGTATACATAAACTTTCCTTAAAACATCAATTTTTAGCATTGAAGTAAGAAAAATATTGTATTCTTGATATAAAAGACTCAATTAGCTAAGACAGGGCTAAATGGTGAACCGTGTGGAACACATCGTATTTCACATTTGGCTCTCAAAATTATTTGAAATCAAAGAAAGCTGAGTTAGATGTTAATTAATCTTAACTGTTTCTCAGAATATCTAGGCCTGAAGTGAAATAGTGACATTAAAAAACAGGTCAACTTACCTGGACTCCTCCGAATCCGTTGGGTGCCAGGAACCTCTCGCACTCAGCTGCAATGTCTGCCCACTTCCACTCAAAGAGATGGACCATGACGGTCCTGCCATTCGCGTAGTGAAGATCCTTGTGTTGAGCGTTGGCCTTGGCGGCGATTGCCACAAGGAGGAAAGCGAGAACGATCCTCATGATTGTTCCTTGAAAAAATATTAAATTTGTATTGTGGAAATGACATGCAACTGGACTAAAAATCAGCAAGAAACCTGTTAAGTAAGTTATCATAAAAAAAATTATTGACAAACTGCCACTGATCGTGTCGATGGTCTAATGAAATATTTCACAAGGTAGTTTAAATCCGATAATAACATTTATAAAAATATATAAATGACATGTTTATATTGCTTATTACACGATAGGTATCTTAAATCTGAAGTGTGACTTCTTTCTCGAACGATTTATTTCTGGTTTTCGAGAGCACGGTTTTTTTGCAAAATAATTCGTTCGTATTATCACACATAGAATAAAATTATTTCGCTCATTTTCAAGCAGCTAATTATTTAACTTATTAATTCAGAATTAATTGAGTTCTCAAATTACGTCAACCTAACATTACGATTACCTACTAGTATTAGGTATGATAACTGCCGACGTAATAATGTATTATTGATAATAAGTTGTTGTTTATTTTTGTTATTTCAAATAATGTTTCGGTTTACACTAGTCAAGATTACCCTAATTGGGTCATGATTTATCCTATTATTGGTCCGAAAGGATCATCTCAAAGTAAATTATAATTCGCGTTCAAAGAAGTACCTACTTAACATTAAGTGTTAAAAATATTTGATACATGTTTATTTTTTGAAAAATTATAAAAAAAAAAATCTCAAAATTTATAAAAAATGTTTTTTTTTAATTAAAATTTTTTTTTTAAATATTTATGCATATATTGAAAATTATTTTTTTTGGAAATATCTACATCAAATGTTTTAAAAAGCAAAATTACTGTTTTGAAAATTTATGAAAATCAATGGGGAGGGTTTTAGCAGATTAATTGTATTGGATAGATTTTTTAATAAAGTTTTTTTTCAATATAAAACCAGTAACATTCGAGGTCGGCGTTACAATAGCAAACGACTGAAAAATCATTTAAATTGGATGATGTTGTTATTTGTAACATTACGTATGGTCATCCACAACAAAACTTATTTATATTTTTTTATTATTATTATAAACATTATATTTTTTGGTATAAAAAATAAACTCAATAAAACAGTTATATTTACTTTATGTCGATGTCAATGAATCTAAAGTCAAAACTAAACTAAATCCCAATAGGAAAATCGTTCATTTAAATAGCCTCCGTGAACAAGATTAGACTGGCCGTCCATTCCACCTGTTACAAATGATATCCTGATAAGATTAATTCACAGGTTAGCTAACAATGATGATGTCCATTTTTTTGATTAACACAACAGATTAAAATATTATATTCCCGGTGATGACGTAAAATATGCCAACTTTATGCTATTACACACCTATTCACTTATTCGCTGTACTTTCTATCCTAATCTAAAAAGTAAAAACCATGAAAATGCTTTACTTTGTGTACGTACGCAGTTCTCTGGAGTACGCCTCTCAAATCTGGAATCCCAAGTATATGTCACATAGAAAGGATTGAGAAAGTGCAAAACCGATTTCTACGATACCTTGATTTTCGGAGCTATCGTCCTCATCTGAGCCACGAAGAGTCAGCCGCGTTCTTCAGGATATAGTCTTTGGAAAGTCGAAGAAATTTGGCAGACGTAATATTTTTACAAAAAATAGCTACCTCTATGATAGATTGCCCGGAATTACTAGAAAGAATTCAACTAAGACTGCCCATCAGACAAACCAGACAAAACCACGCATTAAACGTTCCTCAATACAACACTAACTCTAAACAAAATACATTCATTCACCGCGCTTCACACGTCTTTAACATTTCACACAGTGAATTCGACTTATTTAACACAGTACCTAACATTTTCAAACCTAAAATGAATAAATAACACTTACACATACCTACATACTAATATTTACACAGAATAGATCCATCCCTTTTCCTTCCCTTCCACCATCCCATCCACATAACCTAATTCAACTATTTTTCTTTATACCTACTCACTAAATAATTTAATATAAGTCAGTGAAAACCTATTATTGGTTAAATATTTACACATATTTCTTCAAACATTATTAATTATTGTAACTGTTGGTTTTCCAAATAAAATAATATAAATAATAAAATAAAATCTTATTATCTGAAATATGGTCCTACCCACGGACGTAGGAATATATGGACCTGCCCTAAGTGATAAAAGCGTATTGTTTCCCCCTCCCCATAACGGTTCCATGGAACCGCCTGGGCTTACGAGAGCCGCCTCCCTTGAATCTCAAAACGTGACGTCATCATTCTTGTTCTGACCAGCGCCGAAGTCACATAGTACATTTTACGAAATAACAAGGCAAAAACGGTAGCTTGTGCTATGAAAACGTGTAAAAATAGAAGTGAAAAAGAGAATAAACCAAATTGTCGTATTACATTCCATAGGTAAGCATTATTTTACTTTATTTTAAGCTTATTCGAATTATATTACAATATTATCAGTTTTGTGACATACACTATCATGAACGTGTTTTCACACAGCCGTAATATGCGTGGGATGGCGTATTTCAGCATATCGCTCGCCATATATTCCGATTGGGAATGTACGGCGAGCGATATGCCGAAATACGCCATCCCACGCATATTACAGTTGTGTGTGTGAACACGTGTTAACGCTCAGAGGGCGTGTTCATACACAGCTATTATGAATGGCGACGTAAAACACACAGCCGTTTGCAAAAGAATCAGGGATGTGCCTTCGCCTTTTGCGCTTTGCTAATATTTATTTTTGCGCTTTCCTAATCGTATCATTTGGAACGTCTATCTTTTCATGTGTTATTTCTTGCTGGAAATCCGTCGTATTAATAAAGGATAATAAACCAATCATTTTTAAATTTATCACACTTTAAGGGCCTTATTACTAAACGAGTTTTGAATTTTACGCAACTCATAAACAACCGTTAATATAAGATAAATAGTTGGTTATTCAGTTGTATAAAATTTAAAACACGTTATTAGTAAGGGGTTAAAAGTGGAATAAAGTATGTTTTATTTATTAGGCGTTATTGTATATTTTGCTGTCTTAATTGTACTCCTTCGTGGTATGTTTAGAAGTAAAATGTAGATACAGTGAGCATGTTTGGAATGAAAAATGTATGTGTCATTTTGCTGTCCGATGATATTTTTTATCAATCAAAATTTAAAATAAAATATGTTTCTATCGCACGTCGCCACCGATTATATTATTATATTTGGATCACACCGTCACGTCTCAGCGGACCACGTGTTAGGTAAGCGCGTTGTTTCGTATGTACGGTACTGCTGGAACGAGAACGAGTGTATATCGCGTAATGCTCTAGGTTATTCCGAGTATGTGTATGTATGGAAAACACGTTTTTTGTTTTTAATTCAAAAAGTGTCATCGGACGACAAAATTACATCTAAATTTTGACTCCAAATTCTCTTAGGAATCGCTGGTAAAAGCTGTGTGTATAAAATTTAATTTGTTTTTGAGTTGTTTTTCTTTTCTATTATCTTCTGAAAAGTGAAATGTTATGTACTTTCTTAAAGATTTCCCAAAAAAGAAAACTTGAAGACAATGTGGCGACTTTCATCCGGTAAAAGTGAGCAGACAAGTGTTCGTAACCTTCGTATCTGCTCAGAACATTTCAAAGAGACAGATTTTATAATAAACAAACAGGGCACACGTGTGCTACGTGTAGGTGTGATTCCATCGGTCTCTTTGTCACCTGTTACAGAAAGAATTATCGTTAGTATATAAATTCTTTAATGACTATTAATTCTTTTTTGTAGTTATTCATTACATGTATTTATTTTAATTTTATTATCTATCCATTTCAGAAATTAAGCGACAACTTCTCTGAGAAATCATATGTATGTCTTTCTCTAGCTGATGAAACGATCAATAATACTTATGGATGGATGAACCCTCAAGAGGATTCTGATTTTTCTCTCGTTTCTTGCGCACCTGCTCTACACAGCACACACGTCGTGAGTTCATTCTTATATTTAATTATCCTTTAAATTAATATTTTATTGATAGTGCATATCACAAATTTGTAATAAATATGTAAATTATCGAATTGCAATAATGATTATATACCTAATATTGTCAACTTTGTCTCGTTTCGAAAAGGAATGCGAACCAGAACCTATGACTATGTGCTTGACGGAGATCGAGGCCGTAGCTGCAGCTGCTCAGTCATGTGTGCTCGTCAGTTGTATGGTACCCACTACTATTCCAGAAAGCTTTGTGAGTACCAATTGATTATTGACCTTTGATGACTTCAAAAACACATTGTACTATTATGTAGTGTGCAGACCACTCTAGTAACTGACTAAATGTTTTTATACCTAAAAATATAATATTATGTCTCTATTCCCCAGATTCAGGAACCCCAACCCGTCTTTATGGAAGAACCACTTATTATATCAAAAACCACTCAAAAAAATAAACCAATTGAAGTCAATTACAAAAAAATGGAAAACTTATTATTAGAAAGTAAGTTACTAATTAGAAAATTTAAAAAATTAACGTTGTTTATAAACGTAAAATATTTCTTTAGAAAATATTTTTTATTTGATATACACAGCTTCTCTGACGGTGTTGAAATAAATTATCTTTTTTAATCTTCTTTTTTTATAAATGAAACCGTACAAGAGTCCCAACTGCCCTCAACTGTCTGAAGCAAATGAGACTATGGCATCCCCAATTGGGGTATGTTGTGAGGTTGAAGGTAGTGGGGAGTGGTAGGAGATTATGAAGAGGACGGTGGGGAAATCTGGCTATTCAGATCTGATCAATGATAGTATTTTCCACTCTAGAACGTGCGGCAAACATTTAAAAATTATTTTGAATTAGTAAATTGTGAAATAATTCAAATTTTTAATTTGCATGTTGGGTTTCGAACCCGTGACCTTCCGCTTGCTAGTTGAGAGCGTTACCCCTCGACTACGGAAACCTTCGTATCTATGATTTTTCGGCGTGTAATTTTTTCTCAAGGTCACGGCCGTCATCACAGTCAACATACTAATACCTTCTTACTATGTTGGCTCATCTTTTTAATATATTTTTATTCAGCTGTTATTATTGTACTGTTTTTAGCATCGATAATATAACTCCTGTATATGTTATGTTGTTTTCTCTTAGGCTGTGCTGTTATTTTTGTACGTTATTTAAACCTCTGTAAGTTGTTTATTGAATGCTGTTCTCACAAATATAATGTTATCCTTAACCCTTTTTGTCTTTTTCTTTTCACTTCTTCCATTGTCCATAGACAATGTAAGAAATAATTTAATGGAAGTTATATATATTATAAAAATATTATTTCTTTAAACAATATTATGTATAGTCTGAGAATACTGTTACTGTGTCGGTGTAGGTATATAATACTGTTTTACTAAGTTTCTGCTGATATATGCTTAAATGTACCTAAACAAAAAATATTATATCCAAAAAATAAATAAAAAAGCACCTTCGTCGTCAAAATATTCCAATTAATACGCCACTCCTGGCTACGCACGATCCGATTTGCAGAACCCAGATAAGTTGGGAGGTTTAGGGGGAGGGGGGAAGTTGTTGCTTATACACAATGCGTCGATGTGGTGGTGACAAGTACCTATCTATGTAAATCTGGTCACCAAATACGCTTAAAGCCATTTCAAGCAGTTGGGGCGATACTAAGAGTATCTAAAAAAGGATCAAATAATAATGTAACTGCTACGTGCTACGTATTATTGTAATTAAATAACGTGTGAAATAATTCAAGTAAAATAATTTTAATTAAAAGAGATAATTACATTATTTTTATTAACTAGCAGACCCGGCCACACGTTGCTGTGGCTAACAAAACACAACGCCATTACCCAACCTTTATAAAATCTTCACCACCCGCTTGCCTGCTGCCCGCTGCCTGAATTGAATATTTGAATTTCTCGGCTTTTCTCTACTATAATAAGCATGTAATATACATATAAACCTTTCTCTTGAATCATTCTATCTATTGGTGAAAACCGCATGAAAATCCGTTGCGTATTTTAAAAGATCAATGCGCACATTTTGAGTGCCTTCATTTTATACTATGTAATTATACCAACAGAGCGGTTGTGATAACCCTAAAATATGTCGATAATCACGAATGTGGGCGGTTCTCCAATGTGCTTGTCGCTGGTTACAGGGGTAGGTAAATTATGAAACATTTGTAAAAGTGTCTTAACTAAATATGGCAATAAAATAGTTGTCTGTGAAAAGATGCGAACTTTACTTTGCCTATTCAGACTTCGCAAATATGTTAATAACGTAGCGAGCAATTCGCGCTCCCACGTAAAAAGGTCTATTCATTAAAAAGCAGATGTTATTTTTAAGAACTAAATGGTGATATTATAATGCGAGATGCCTATATACTGTCAGATTAATTTTTCAACCAATCACAGTCATCTTCCCCTCTTCGTACCGCCATAGTTGATTTTTCCCCTCACCTGTTATTTCTGGTCTATTGAATTTGGATGTCTATGGTCCTACCGTTGTAAGGGAACGTACCCATACTACGTGACACGTTTAGGGGGGGGGGGGGTCTTCAAAATGTCACGCTCCATACAAATGAGCGGCGAGTTGCTTAGGATTTTGGTCACCGGGGGGGGGGGGGGGGGGGTTAAAAATGGCAAACAGTTGGTCACGTAGTATGGGTACGTTCCCTAAGCCCTTTTGCAATTTCTTTCTTGTAAACAGTTTTCGACAGAGATTAGTTACAACGAACATATCGGCCTAAATACATTGTTAAATAATTAAATTACATGATAAAGTACACTTTTTCATGGGCCTTCCTCATGTGTAATCAAATCGGTGTTGCTTTCTTCGACCTTTTGGGGGATTTCATCAATCCGAAGCTGATGTGTTATTTCAGTCGACAGCACATCTGTAAACAATTTCTGTTTCTCTTTCCCAACCAAAGACCCTGAAACTCTAGTACGGTGAATAATATAACCTAACGATATTGGATCGATAGTCGTAACTTCCAACTATTTTATATCGATGTCCCGAGCATGCTTTCACAACACTGAAGGTAATTTCTATGAATTGATACTTCAAAATGTCAAACGCCAAGCAATTACGTAAAAATATTAATAATTTGGCAATATTGAACTGAAATTGAAATGGCAGCTCACATTTGATTTTTGACACTAAACGGGAGTTAATTAGTTAACCCAGGGTTTTATTCATATTTCAACCATTTTCGTTTCTCAAAGATCGAACGAAATAAGTTGATTGCATCTTAGATGCATTATTATGGATCGCGTATACGATTTCTTTCATTTCTAAGAGTTTTTTTAAATTCATAGCGTTTATTAAATAATCCAGTAGTTTTGCAGAGCGAACGACATAATTAAAAAATACGTGTATATTATATATATATAGTTAACCGAAACTTATGTGATACGGTCAGAATATCTGTTAACAATCGTAGACCGTTCTTGCATAATATATTGATAACTGACCGTAGATAACGGATTTGGTCAATATTTTATTTCTTGCAAAAAAATAGTGAGAACATTTTTAACAAGCGCATCTTTCAGAAAATGAAATAACAAAATTACAATTTATTTTTGTAGTATCCT
Organism: Limnephilus marmoratus; assembly: GCA_917880885.1. Lineage (NCBI taxonomy): Eukaryota > Metazoa > Arthropoda > Insecta > Trichoptera > Limnephilidae > Limnephilus > Limnephilus marmoratus. Next base: position 19,666,741 of record OU862919.1, on the reverse strand, counting down.
GGTTCCCTGAGGTTTGGGATTTGATCGAGGGAGCATGGAGGCGTTTACCCCCCCCCCCCCCTCCCCCCTCCCAGGACCGGGGGCCCGCGGCGAGCCGCCCCTCCAGCCCCCCCTTAGTCCGCCACTGTTACTTATGTTATTGTTTTTGATTTAATTATGTTGTTTATTTAGATTGTATTATGTAATAGAATTGATTATTATATTGTATTTTGTATTTTATGTTTGAATTGATGATACATTTATATTTGGATTGATTATATTTTATATTTGAATTGATTATATTTTAAATTTGAATAAATTTTATTTTATGTTTGAATTGTATTTGATTATTATTGATTATTTGCTTTATTTGGAATTCTGATATACATCATTAAATAATTTCATTTAATTTTATTTATGGAGTTTAATTTAATTTAACTCAATTATTTATTTATTATATTGCATTATACTATGTGCGTTAAATTGGAAATTCGATACAATTATTTTTTCTTCGTTATTTAATTTAGTTTAATTAAGTTTATTTTAATTTTATTTAATTATTTGTTTTATTATTATATTAGAGGCACTGCTAGCCAGCTATTCCAGAGATATCCTGAATGTATAGCTAAGCAGTGACCTTTTTGTCAATAGAATAAATGAAAATGAAGCAAATGTATAAAACTGTAAAAGTACGTTGATAAATAAATGTTTTTTATTATTATTATTATATGGTATTGATATAGGGTATTATAAATTGACATCCGTCGTCCTTCAGTCATACTACGTACTCAACATATTCCAATTTGACTTGTCACAAATACTTATTCAACGGTATATGCGTTTCCTAAATGTGCGCAAAATCCGTCTGATTTATTTCAGGTTGATTAAAATAATACATTTACATTGAGAGAAAATGCAAGCAGTCATGGCGTTCTTGATTTCAAAACTGCTAACCCGACTGCAGACAAAAGTTTAAAATTGGTTCAATTCAATAATGAAATATAATACTCACTAAGATAACATTCTTATATTTTCTCCGATTCATCAAAATTCAGGAGCACTAGGTCACCAATGCAAACGACAACGTATCACAATTTACATCAGTGTGGAACTGAGTGCTAGCATGTTGAAATTGGCAAACTACCGCGATGTGTTAGTTTACACAAAAGCTGGTGACGCAGTTTTAAGTCAAGTGATTCATTGGAACTACGTGTCCATTGAATTTATAATAATAATACTATTATGGTTTATGTAACGGTACTATGGTTTGTGTTTAGCTACGAACCAAATAAAAAATATTTATTTTGATTTGTTAATCAAAATAAATATTTTTATCAAAATAAATATCAATTTGTTAATCAGTTAAACAATTATGTACACGATATTGATTTGAAATACTCTCCTAATATTAGAATTTCTGTTATTTCAACACGGACCAATAACTACTACATCGTTTCCCGCTGGGGTGGGCAAACGACAAACCGCAGAGAGGAGACCACCAAACAACTCTGTGGTAAACACTAATTGCTTCATTTACCTTATTATCTTCCGTTATTCTGACTTTTGACATGGCCCGACTCATTTCTATCTTCTTCGGGAAGGTCGTCCCCGACTTCTTCTACATATATTCTCCTTGCACTTTTTTCTTCGTTACTTCGTTCTACACGCCCAAATCATTTTCTTGTTTTAACATACAAACGCCTCAAGGATCGCATTTTTACAGAATTCAGTCTTTTTCTGTGAATACCGCACAAGAATCCCTACTGCTCTCGCCTGGAAACAGTGAGACTATAGCATCTCCAATTTGGGTGTGTTGTGAGGCTGAAGGTAGAGGGGAGGGGAAGGAGATGGGGAAGAGGAAGTTGGGGAAGAATCTGGCTATTCAGATCTGGTCATCAGATTTGAATAGCCATTTGGAACTTGCCGCAAATTATTTTTAAATAATTTTTTTTACTCAAGGCCTATGTCATCTTTAGGGGATGCTGTGTGGAGGGTCTTTTTAAGGAAGGGAATGATAGGAAGTTCTGGGAAGGAAAAAATGATGAGATATGGGTAGGAATCTGGGGGTCACTGACTCCAGAAGTGACGGACATATGAATCCATCCCTCCAACTACGGTAGAAGGCGATGGGTCGAGAGAGTCCGGCTGGAAAGGTCATATGGCCTCCCTCGATCTGGCAGCAGGTGGGCAGACGCATCCGCCGCCAAGACCTGGACAAACCTCACCCCATGAACCCGGGCACCCCTGCTAAGTCACCAAACGTAGCGAACTACTTGGGGTGACTTGTGACAAAGGTGTTGGTTATCCAATAAATGGTTCTCGTGGCGGCGGTACCCATACTCACCTCCCAAATTAAGTGTTTAAAATTTCAATTTTTTAATTTTTATTTTTAATCTCATATTATTTTTAATTAAATAGTTGTAAAGTTATACAAATTAATGAAATAAAATTTATTTGCGCATACCGGTTTTTTAATTCCATGACCTTCGCATTGCTAGTCGAGAGCCTTACCCCCCGACCACGAGGGCAGTTTAGTTTCATCCTGCTGTTCCATACCACACTGCTGACCATCAGGGTAGGTACCAGCCCTCAATTCGTTCGTTGTTCCTCCCTTGTCACCCACGAAGTGAACCATGTCACGCTGTGGAGAAGTAAGTGAATATTAATAAACTTGAACACTAAACCATCAAAAGGTCAAAATTAACTTTCGTACATTATACCTAGATGGCAGTACGTTCAACAAATTGTTATTATTTTTAACCCTCCGTTCTCGATTTAATTTATCCATCAATACTAAAATAGATTAAAAAAAATCAACACGGATTCGTTACTGGAAGGTCAACTGCTACTAATCTGTTACTTTACCATAACTATATTACGGAATCTTTTCCCAACAAAAAACAAGTTGACAGTGCAGACTTTTTAAAACCTTTCGACAAAGTATCCCATAAATTATTACTTAGTAAACGGTTTGTCACAAATAAACCAAATGAAATATACCAATTAAGTGTGTAAAAAATCTCCTGTATGCATTAGGACTGAGAGGCAAGTTGTTGGATTGAGTTAGTTTGTTGGAAGGTTGGTTCTCGAGTTAATTATCTGGTACAACCTTATTTGTCAAAATTACATTTTCCAAATCTACGTGTTTTCTGCAAATAGTGATCTACTGCAAGGAATTGATGTCGGCCCATTATATTCTTTACAATCATAAATTACATCATACTTTGTTTCGACGGTGTAGATGTTTTGCTTTATGCAGATGACATCAAATTATACAAAGACATACAAATATAAGGAAATGCTCAATCTTATAGTAAAATATCGAAAACTCACACAATTGGTGTTTCGCCAGCATCAATAAATGAAAGACTATAAATACGCCATAGATAACACGATCTTGGAAAAAGTCAACGAAATTAGGGAACGTGGATCCATCTAAATTTTTTAAATGAAATTTAAAAAAAACTGAAAAGGCGTGAAGGCTCTGGGATTTATGATCAGAACTATCAACGACTTTGATACGTTGGAAGTTATAAAAATCGTTTCTTTGTCGCTAGGATGTGATGGTGTATGGTCCCCGTACCATTAATACATTGAAAAATATTGAATGTGTGCAGCGTAAATTTTTACGATTTATTAACTCCAAACACATACAAAGTCAAAACATTAACTATACTTTCTTACAAAATACACTTAAAATACATTACATAAAAATAGAACAAAATATATACCTTAACATTTTTGTTTAAAATTATTTACTCCAAACTAGATTGTTGTGAATTCATACACCTCGTTGATATTAAAATACCAAATCGAGCAAAAAGACATAATATTTTTCTGCAACGATAATTCCGGGACTAAATACCACATAAATGACACCTATTTCTCGCTTTCACGCGCTGCAAACAAATTCACCTCAAACATCGACATATTTAATATAGATATTTAATTACCTGTACATAAAATATACCTTTATCTTATATAATCATATTTGAGGAGCGTCGACTAGGATCGATTGCTTATATTTTTATTATTTACTTATTGTTTACTTATAAATTATGTATTGTAAACCTCTTTTCTATATTTTTTCTATATTTTATATGTTTAAATTCAACTTTATATCTTCCCTGTATTTTTTTATTTATTTTTGTTTTTGTTAAAACCTAAGAACTTTTGTTGTCTCTGTATCACGCGGGAAATCAAGTAAAATATAAACATACGTAAAAGCCCATAATATAATTAATATGTAAAATAAATAAAGTTAAAAAATATTCAAAAAACTGTAGGTACACAAAGAGGTTTTACGTTGTTATTTTATTTCACCTACATCAACAATAATTTCTTCTTTAAACACTCGTCAATAAGCAGAGTTTTTGTAATGAAACTCACTGCTTTGAAATAATTGACTACTATGTAAATCTTATGCAAAATTTTGATAGTGACTCTGCCAAGAGATGTGACGAATCCCTGTGACTTATGTCATATTAATAATGTCAGATCGTATCTTTTGTATTGTTCAGTGTGCATTTAATCTGAATCCTCCAACGCTGACAAGGGGGCAAAACAATAACAGATATACAATAACACTCTATTGGAATTAATAATCACATGTACAGGTAATGTCAGATAAGGTTAATTAGTTGTACACAACACCTCGAGGGAGCTCTTAGAAGGGCCTTAGCAGTGTGAATTCGTTAGAACATAAATGCAATGAAAAGTAGACAACATTTGCGGTGGCATGGCGTCGCCGTTTGGCTTCAAGAAAACAAATTTTGAGTTCCTTGCTCGGAATAATGTTCTATTTCAGAGTGTATTAATATTGAGAACATTTTGTTAGTGCACAAAAAAAACTACATCATACTTGCCTTAAACTAATCATTTAAAATTTTGCCACAACTGTAAACAATATTTTGCCAAGACATCCACTTTCGAAAATCAAAATCAAATCAAGTTGACAAACCAATTTGTTATTTAGACTGTTATTTATTGGTGTAGGCGTAAGATGAGATCTTACTGATCTTAATGAAACGCGCGTGGACGAGTTGGTTATTTATTTGCACAATATTGACACGTATGTGTTGTAAAGCTAAGAGCTACCTAATAGAGCTGATGGAGTTAAAGGAGAGCGATCAGTACCAAACATCACCTTTTATACCCTGTATCTGCTGTCTCGCTCTTGCATATTTAAAAAGCAGGAGTACCACCAAAACCATTCTCACATTCCTTCCGTACTTAAAATTGAAAGTACCCCCTAGCTACGTATTTCATTTCATACATAATATAATTCCACATATTTAATAATTTAATATTTAATAATTTCACTTAAAATTAATTATAATTTCCACTCTTCTTTTCTGTTTCTCTTCTCTCACTCTCGTTTGTCCACTCCTCCGGGTCTGCGAAGTGCACTCATCTTGGACGAAGTCTTCCATGCCACGGGTTAGCCCTGAAACATGCAGAAACATAATTAGAGACGCTTCTATTGCGTAACACAATTAATAAACTATCTCCTTTTAAATCAAGTCTCATAATTTCCTTTTAATTCAAGACTTGGTAAAAAGTTTATAATTTCATAAAATCACAGCCTGAGATACGATTTTGTGATCTGATAAATGTTTTTAAATACTTAAGGTAGATATATGTTCTTGATTTTTTTAATTGGGGCAGTCATACCTAGCAAACAGATAAATATCCCACATAAATCTGTTGAAGTCTTAAAAAAAGATTTAGTGATGCAATTTTATTGCTGTCGTCTACTTAGAAAACGAAACTCTTTTATCTCACACATATGTAGTTATATTAATATTGATTTGTGGCTGCAAATATTTCGAGATAACAAAGGAATTTAAGAATAATTCTGGTTTTTATCACATCTTTATTACTTTTACACATTTTAATTCCATTTAATTCTACTTGATGACAAGATTATATAAAACATCACTATTTTTGTTTTATCGCATCACTCTTCAAGTATTGAGTGCATTCTAGATGTTACTAATTGTTTAATCGAACTTTCTAGGTCGAATCGAGTCGTTTACGTTGATCGCTCTTTTTGTATAACTGTTCCGCTTATTTGGAATAAACTTCCCTCAGCTCTTACTTATACCCAAATTTGGCAAAATTTAAATGGGCTATTTAAAAAGTACCATTCATGAATCTTAAATTCTTTTCAATGTACTATCTAATAAGCCATGTTCTCAAATTTCCGGTAATTGTTTGGTTTCGGTTTCCTCCTTATTGTACTTTTACGATTAATGTTAATTGATCAGTCAGTGGTTGAGTGGGCATCGCATTTGGGTCCCACCAGGCATTTCGTGTTCGATTCCTCTGCTGGCTAGATCCTCCATCACGACTCAAGCAACATTTTCGGCATACTGTGGTGGTAGAAGGAGATTTTCAAATATTGTCGGGTTATTCGTAACCCGGGAATGTCTGTCTTCCTTTAAAAAAATAAAAATAAAATAAATAAATAAATGTCCACTCAGAATGTTTCTTATTTCTGAACGTAAACTTCCTCCTGTTATGTACAAGCGCCCTTGAGGTGATTTTCTCACGAAAATTGCACTATAAATATCATGAAACAATTATTATTATTATTATATTTTAGTTTCAATGTTCTCGTTTTAATTGTACCGTTATTGTCAATTATTGTCCTGTGCTATAACAACATTGCTATTGTAACTTTTGTTCTCTTGTCTTTGCATTGTATAGGTATATATTTTTTTTAATTTAAAATACATCCATATAACAAATTTAAAAAGAAAACATATATGGTTCTTATAATTACAGTAAATTTATTTCTTCAATGAAACTACCCAACTCAATGGAAAACATTTCTCGTGTTTGAATTTAGGAGTAATGCCATTGTAGAATAGATACGAAATTATATTATTTAAAATTATGTGTACTGCATATTTCTCGTTTCATATCATAATAAATTTTTTGTAAGGACTCGGCACAGTAGCATTATTTTAAAGTTTATTTTAGATAACCAACACCTCTGCCATAGGTCACCCCAAGTGGTTCGCTACGTTTGGTGATTTAGCAGGGGTGCCCGGGTTCATGGGGTGAGGTTTGTCCAGGTCTTGGATGACCAGGATACACTAAACCCCAGATTCCTACCCACCCCTTAAACCCCTTTCCTTCCCTTTCCTTTCTCTCCTTCCTTTCCCTAAAAAAACCCCTCCACACAGCATCCCCAAAGATGACATAGGCCCTGAGGGAAATTATTTTCCTCAGGGCCTCCTGTGTGGAGCTCATGTAAAAAAAAGAAGTTAAGTGCACTTGAAGTGAAATAACACAAATCTGAGCTATACAAATATTACGTTGTTATTATTTATTACTTTGTTGAAATATGAACTCCATTGTCCACATTTAGCGTTATTTTCTTTGAAAACTTGTTTTAACAACTCATTTATTTTCGTTATTTGTTTTTGGGGGGTTATGCCGTGTTGCGCTACCTCCTTCTTTAGCCAACGTTTCGGACAGCGTTGCAGTGTCCATCATCAGGGCAGATCCGGGCAGATCCGGTAGATGTGGATCTGCCTGATCTGCTCTGTGATGGACACTGCAATGCTGTCCGAAACGTTGGCTAAAGAAGGAGGTAGCGCAACACGGCATAACACTCAAAAACAAATAACGAAAATACTTTTGGCCGTGAAAATCTTAAAACGTATCTAACTCTTTTATTATTTATTCAAGCCTAGATTTCGCTCTTCCCATAATTTGTATAGTTTGGGTTGTTTTAAAATAGTTCATATGTGTATACATTAAAAAAAGCACAAATTCAGGCACAAAACATATTTATTAGATCATATTTTTGAGTAAAACTTGGGTCAAACAATCGTTTTAAAGTAAAAGTATATCCTAGCAATCAAAATCTCATTAATGCAATAATAATTTTTTGAGATCATCTTAAAGTTTTAGTCCTTGTTAAGGCATCCGGACCATTGCTTTCCCTCGTATGTGATCTCGATCTTCATGCTGGAAGCTTCGCATTCACCATTGGGATCATCTGTTGAGGGGGTTGGATCGGTTGGGGAGGCGGTACTTCCATCATCTCCTCCGAGCAGGGACTAAAATATAATAAAGGATTAACAAAAGTTATTATATTGGTCTTCTAATATTCTAACCTGATATATCCAAGCTCTAAAAACGGATACTCTTATTGTTTAAGGGCGATTAACCAGCGGCCGAGAAATCAAAATTCGTCGAACGACGGGCTTGGGATTGTACCCTTGCAACTATACAGGGCGATCCCGATGAGAAAGATTAATTATTCTCCGTACCAGCATTTTTAAATAATAACTCAATATCAGTTTTATTTCAATAAGAATTTATCTTGACATATGCCTATGTTCAAAAATGCTCAAATGTGTGATGATAAAACTGTTAAAATTATGTACTTTTTTATATTTATGATTTTTCGATAACGTCTAAGCAAAATGGAAATGTAAAAAAACTGAATTATGTTAGTTTGTAAGACCGTAAATAAATAGACATGTAGTATTTTCGTCACAAAACACGTGATCGGATCTTTTTTTTTAAAGATTTTGTTTGAACTAAAATTAAAATTCTGAAAAGTAGCTTTCCTAGATAATTTATTGATTTATTTTACTGCATGTGTGTTGTATAATACAAAAATTTGTTTGAAAATTTAACAAATCTGCCAACGACCTACAGTATAACCTTATAATACTAAAAATAAATAAAAATCTCAAAATTTAATACAAACGTTTACCAGATAAAATAACAATCGTTCGAAATCGATTTATACTTTTTTGTGGAAAAAAGTCAATACGTCTAGAATTTTATTTAAAAATGACATATTTTCGGTTGTGTCTGGTTATTCCCTCTTAAGGTGGGTAAATATTATTTGAAATGAGGATCTTGGTATGCTCCTAAATACTTACTCCAACATGAATGGCGAGGACTCCCTCATCTCCTGCAGCTGGAATGGAGATAGTGGCCAATCCAGCGGAATCAACCGTTACTGACTTTCCAGTGCAAGATAAGCCATTCCTGACTCCGGTGACAACATCGCAGTAAGTTCCAGCTGGCAAGCAGGTCTGGAAAAATATTTAGGTTGAGACATCTTTCGCAATTAATTTTTAAATGATATTCAATGATGAATAAGTGCTCTGATATAGGCCATATTTCAGTATGAGATATTGAAATGAGATGTTGATATGTCAAATCTCGAATGAGGTGAGGTGTGAGGTGTGGATGTAAAAGTGACAGAAAGTAGCTAAAATCTTCTACGAGAGAAAAATTTCCCCAGAATATTTTCGTTTCTTGGGGGTGGCATAGAACAAGAAATGTAGTAATGTAGTGCATAGTGCCAATACATAAACACCTCAGCACCTCAAAACATTTGTAAGTAATAATACAAAGAAATGGGGTTGGGGCAGTTATATTTTCTGAGATGGCGGGTCATTTAACGTTTTTGTATGGGACATTTGCATTTGCATTGCATGTTGTATGAGGTGATCAAAACTGTTCTGATGTTGATTGAATACATATGAAAAACTGAGAAACGTGAATTATGTGATTGATCCCGAATGAGATAGGTACCCACCCGATTTTGTTCAGCTAATTTAATTAACAAATAGAAAAAGAAATGTAAAAATAGTTATTAATAATTTAATAATTAATATTAATAATAACTTTTTTCATTCAATTAAACAAAAAATTGATGAACAAAAATATAGAAAATATTATATTTAAGAAGAAATATACATTATAAAATATTAACCTTTACATAAAATATTATAAACAATATTGGATATTGTGAAAATATCGAACACTTACTTGGAGGCTCTGGTTCAGATCTGATGAGTCAATGTTGAATGCGACAAATCCCTTCTTTCCTCTGCAGAAAGAGATCTGGTTGCCACCATTGTCCCACCACTCGGCGTTGGGTTCTCCGAGAACAGCGTTACGGAATCCTACCATACCAGCAATGGCTGTCCACCTGTGTTCGCATATCCAGTTACTGTCGCAATTGCCATCCTGGACAAAGAAGATATCCACTTATAGGTTTTATTTCGTTATTCGTGTGACGGTCAAAGTATTTTCACTGGAAGTGGTAATATTAGAGCCATATATGTAGGTACCTAAGCCACTGCGTCAACAATATTCATAGCACGTAGCTAACCACTTCAGCAATGTAAAACGTCCACATTTTTCTGAACAAAAAACTTTTTAATATTGAAATTATAAGAAAAAACCATCCATCCAACTCTGATATACTCGTATACATCTTCATTCACTTCACGAATTGCCAATTTGCCAAGTCATTGAACAAGGCAAACAAACTGATTCAGAATGCTGAAAATGCTACTTACAGATCCAATGACAGGAGAGATAATTTCCTGGTTAGCGTCCATTGGAGGTCCAACTTCGGCATCAGTGAAAGCAAAAGAGCTCATGACCCTCGTGGCTTGTGCATATTGGTGACTGAGCAAGAAACCGATTGCTGCTTTGTAGGCCTTGGGATCTTTGTATGTCAGGATGTCGTTTCCTCCGGCACCGTGTCCTCTTTGGTTGTCATGGTTGTCGACGAAAATAATACTCTCATTGGAGTTTACTAATCCAAAACCTTCTCCCCAGTTCACCAACCATTTCAGTGCATTTCTACCGCGGAAGCATCTACCCAACTCGCCGCAAGCCTGTAAACACGTTTAGGATTATTATTAATTATAAATATAATCGTACTTACATTGGATTTTTAAGAGGTCGTTTTAAATGCCATTTCTTCAAAGGCCTCTGACAACCATTATTCTTTTATTTTCCGAATTCAATTGTGTTTTGATATTTTTCATTTCAATCAACAACCAGTGGATATAATATTACCCTGAATTCAGTGATGGCTCCAAGTGGTGTGTATTCCTCCCTCTTCACTGCCTCGCCTCCCATGTCAATGACCTCCTGGAAGAGGTAAGGCCTAGCTCCCTTGGCGAATCCAGCGGATTCAGGCAGATCTTTGAGACTTTCGTAGATGACCTTTAAATCTTTAGGCCACATGTGCTTAGCGGCGTCAATCCTAAAAGAATTTATTTTTGTTAAGACAATCAAATACAACAATTACCTAATTCTATTTAATTTTTAAAGATAGACCTCAAGTCTCATTATTTTACAAACCTGAACCCGGCGCATCCGTAGTCGACCAGCTTATTCATGAACTCGACTATCTTGTTCTTGGTATTTTCTGCAGCCTGGTTTAAGTCCTTCAGCTCAATCAGCTCGCAGTTACGAACCTAAACACGAGTGATGAATTATTAATGATTATATTTTATGGATAAAAAAATCCAAAAGCCAGTGGCAAAATCTACCAGCTGAGGAAGGAAAAAGACAAGTGAAAATGGTTTGTTTCGAAAATATATTCAAGTTTCGTATAGGTTAAGTATGAATATTGTTAAAAATGACGACGAACCTCGTTGGGGTCATTGTAGTTGTTAAGAGTGCAGATGGGCAGGTTGAAATCATCCTTGGTAAAGGGGACCCCAGGGTAGCTCCAAGTGGCAAAGTCAACGGTGGAACCTCCTGTGCCGACGTTCTCGGTCCAGGTTCCAGTCATGTGGTTGACGACGATATCGGGGTAGATGCTAGAAGATTATAAGTCTTTGTTATTGATGAGGTGGCCTGTCGTGTAAGCCTCATTCTCTGGCATGGAAAATTAGTCTTTGACAAAAGCCACAATACAGAAATTTGAGGCATTTGCACTGTACATAGTAGAAATAGTAGTTGGAAGTAATCACGAGAGAAAAAGTTCTAAATGAAGGATGAACAAGAAGTCATTGCAATTTATAAAGCGCATGATATTTTCTCTACAATTGGGAGGGATAAATATAGCGGTGTGCCACAAAATTTTCAAAATATAATGATATTTTAAGGATTTCTGGAGTTTCTGTGAAAGTGATAGATTTGGTAACTTTACCAAACAGTTCCACTAATAAATTTCAATTCGCATCCAATTACTTCGTCATTTCAATATTAGGTATATGTCTGCAGAAATACAGTAAATATTCTTACCGTACTCCAACAGCGTTGCAACGCTTGACCATGTCAGCGAATTCGGCTTCATTTCCTGATCTGGTGATCAATTTGTATGAGATGGGCTGGTACCTTTCCCACCAGGGCCTATTCCTACTGGTCACCATCAAGTTTTCACTCACAGGGGAAGTCTGGGGAATTACAGAGATACTAACCATTAACAGTAAAAGCAGACCCCCACAAATTCTTATAACAAAGCCATAAAAATGTTGTAAACTTTTAAATAAAAAAAAACCAAGTTCGACTAAACAGCAACTCTAATGTTGAATTGTAATAAAGAAGAACAGAAAACCAACGATATAAGTTGTCGGATTATTTTGTACCTGGACTCCTGCATATCCACGTGGTCCCAGAAACTGCTCGCATTCTGTTGCGATATCCTTCCACTTCCACTCGAACAGGTGGACGATGGTGCTCCTGTTGTCCTTAAAGTTGGGGTTGTGCTGAGAAACAGTGGATCCCACCACAGCCAGTAGCACGACACACAGCAAGAACTTTACCATTTTACTACAAAAATAACAAAAATGTCAATTTGTTTCTTATAAAAAAAAGTTAACAACTAAAATACTGTTAATGAGTTAACGATCACAAACCATAGGAGGGAGAGAGAGAGAGAGAGAAGTAGATTGAAGAAATGCGAGAAATCACTGATTCCAAATGATTTGAATGGAAAGTTGATGAAGAATAAGCTAATAAGAGACAATATTGAAAATCCATTCACAAGAAAGTGAAATTTTGGGTTAGAAATTATTAATCCTAAATGATTTTAATGGACTGTTGAAGAATAAAAACATGGTAATAGAGTTTGTAGCGTGTCGTATGGCAATTAAAATATTTTTTAAGTGGTAGAAAGAATAGTTGAATAGACCATTGTCTCCAAATGTTTCGAATGGAGGGTTGAATAATAAAGGATGGTATCAGAGAACACAAAATAACTTTCGGCAAGATAATGAAATGATTTGGATAGAATAGTGGAAGACGGTGAATTAGGTGATAAATGTGTCAAAATAATCCATTCGCAAGAAAGAGAATGGTTCAAGAGAAGTACAAAAACCACTGTTCCAAAAAGTAATGTTTTGAGCGTTAAAGATGAATATGATAAGAAAAAAGCAGAATATTGAATTACCATGTATTCTTCAAATACGTAAATCCAAATAATCTCTTTTACATACCAAACACATTTTAACGCGAAATAATGGGTTAGATATACATAAATTATATTAAAATAAATACTTACTGTTATGTCGACTCTTGTGGCAATTCATCTATGTCGAAATTTTTTGGTATAATCATTTTATAGCAATTTGAAATACAATATAGAAGTATCAGTTTACTATCTTATCTGAGTTATCAAAATATGGGCAAAAGATTTTACAATAACATAATCAAATGCTCTATTGAACCTTAAATCAGTATCTGATCCGGTAGTCAATAAGGTAATTATAATTACGACATCAAAATGAACGTACCTCTGTTTATTACGGATACACACAATCTGTAAGATTTCCGAGATTGGTGTGGAGATATTTAGATTAAATAAAGGGTGTTACTTTAACGGGTTGATTTTATTTCATTCGTCTTCTGTTTGAACCGAAGAGTTTATACCGAAGAGTGAATACCATCGACCAAGTGTTTGACCAACTAGACAGGACGGGTGAACCTTAAAATTTAAGAAAACAGGTATAAAAAAAAGCATTATTTGGCTAACGTAAGATCGGACGACACATCGCTTTTAACTTTTATTGGTCTGCATGGAGTAAATTAGTTTTCCCGCAAGTTCCATAAAACGCTCATCGGATGTGAAGATCATTTTTAAAACACGAAATAGAGGCAGTTAGATATATTTTAGGTTAAGTTTATCGCGAAATTAATAATAATCGGTTATATTAACAAATAATTCATCGTTCCCACCCAAAACAGTGGGTGGGAACGATGTATTATTACTAAGTAATAATACATTGTTACCTATTTTGTAATTGTCAAATCAGTATACGTTTTGCCCTGAAGAAGGAATGGTCGTTCCGAAACCGGTCGGCTTTTAACAAATATACAAGTGGTCAAACAAAGTAACATTGTTTCATTTATCTATAATGGATAACCACAAAGTTATAGCTACATTCAAAAAGTTATATTAATATTTAAAAAAAAATCAAATTCATTGATAACTTTAAGGCGGCACAACGGTAAAGGTAACAATCGATTTAAGTCTTACATTTCTTTCTAACAAAACAACCATACACACTTTATACACACGCAACAAACACTTTTGCCACAAAATTTTCGCTGGTTTCGCGTACGTTTTTATAAGTTTGTTCAATAAGTTTATATCAAGATGGGGAGATGTTTATTGTATAAATAATGAAAGAACTCTTAACAGGTGTTATTTTTAGATTGAAATTAGACATGAGAAGGCTGACAAGAACTGAGCGATTGAACCTTATTCCTTTTGCGATAATTAAATTGATCTTTTATTTTGATGCTTTCATTAGGCATAACAAAAATAACTCTTTCAAACCACATGTATTAGGTGAATGATCTGTTAGAGGTCAATACGCATTATAAGGTGGAGTGAAATATTTATAAATATTTTTTTTAGATTGAAATTAGACATGAGAAGGCTGACAAGAACTGAGCGATTGAACCTTATTCCTTTTGCGATAATTAAATTGATCTTTTATTTTGATGCTTTCATTAGGCATAACAAAAATAACTCTTTCAAACCACATGTATTAGGTGAATGATCTGTTAGAGGTCAATACGCATTATAAGGTGGAGTGAAATATTTATAAATATTTTTTTCAGAATTTCGAAATCGTTATAGTTGTAAAAGATACTCTACATATTGACAATTAAAACTTCGTATTTTCATTTTAATATTTTTTATTCTTGTACTCCCACAGAAGGATTTTATCCTATAGTAATAAATGAGAAATAAAATACACATTCTATTTGTGTTGTTTCATATATTTTATTGATAATATATAATTTATAAACTGATAAAATAGAACAATTGAGAAAAACATTTGTCTGTAAAAATATCATCAACATTGAAAATCCTCCGATTCTTGAAAGTTGCTACTTGAACGGTACTGTATTTTGGTGTTGAAAAAGAGCATATTTTTTATACTGATTTTTATACTGATTCATGTTTTTATTAAGCCATCTCGTCTCAAAGATCCATAAACAGTAGCTGAGGCTTCTGTTACAATTTTTACGCATCTCACTTGGCTTGAGCGTGACAAGATATAATAATGGTTTCTGAAATTTTCTCGTTATTTTAAATTTTTTCTCGTTTCAGCAATTAGAATTTTATGACGTATATTAACAAAAAAACAAAAACAGACGCTTTGAATATATGAATAACATCTTCATTGTTCTTTTCTATACCGGGATTTTAACGTAATTTACTGCGCCAACTCTCTTACATAATATTTTAGGTTATCGGCTAACAATTTGTATTTGTGGGATTGAAAAACCAAGATGCTGAATTACTGAATAAATAACATCCTTTAATCGTTGAAAAAATAGCGTGAAAGCACTATTGTTGCTCTTCTTACACACTCTTACACTCTTCATGGTTAATACAAATAATGTCGTTGAAGTTGAAATATTATCCGAAGGTTTTGCGAAGAAATGTACTGAAGAACATGAGAATCACGTCCACTGTCCCTACTATTTGGTTATTTTAAACTCACGTTTTTCACCTATTATTTTCCGCAGGTTTTCCTTAAAGTTAAAAATCCTTTCCTTACGTCCATCGAAATATGTACCAAATTGATTGAAATCGATTATTAACCGCGTACTACGTGAGAGCGGTTATTTTATGTATTGAAGATCGGAAAATTTTATTCCTGTCCAGTGTCCATAACCCGAAATGTATTACTCGGTGAAATTAAGTCAACATCTTTTAGTAGGTAGGTATAGCAGTAACGATGGCGGTTCCTGCTTGATCTGAAATGCAATATCTGTCTATGTACTGACCACAACAGCGAAGTGTTTCACCGCACCTTTTACCTGCATGAGGCCTTCAGAAAAATAATTTCTCTCTGGGTGATGCTGCGTGAAGGGCCTTTTTGGAAGAGGAAGGAGAGAACATCTCTTCAAGTCCAATGTTGTAGGAGGGAGGAAACCGGCAATTAGTTCCACAGCCGAGTTGTTGAAGTCAAGATCGAGTCGTAGAAACGTTCGGAATATTTTTTAGTATTGCTTCTTGAGCAATAAGGAACTCCAGTGAAAAATATTCTGGCTTAAAAAAATATGTTCATGTAGACCAATTAAACACTTATTCTGAATATATAAGTTTTATTTAATAATATTAAACGCAGAGTTTTTAAAAAAATCATTTTTAATCGGGTCGTAAAAACACGCCGTCAAGGTTTCGTCACTGTTCGACGTGTCGTGACGTCACCGTAAAGTCATTGTATGGGAATGTATGATATGACACAAGCCATCGTATGAATTTATTCGTTTATTTACGTACTGTTTATAGGGATTTAGTTGTTATGTTTATTGAAACAGTATTTAGGCCTAAATAATGTTTAAAAAATAAGGGTATCTTTTATTAGTTTATCTCTATTATTGAAAATATTCAAAAACAACTGCACAAAAAAATAGTAATGCTATTTCTAGGGAGATTACTTCGAACAACGGATTTCAAAATGGCAGCAGTAGATCAGCTGATTGCCCGATCCTATACTAATTTTTCAGGAGTGATGACGTCACATGATTCACCATACATACGGTGGTTTTCGGGGGGTCTTGAAAAATTAAAACTTTGACAATTATTTTAACTATTAAAACTATCACTAAAAATTCAGCTTCAATTATTGTTTTTGCACTTAATCTCATTGTTCATATACTAATTTTTCAGTAGTGATAACGTCACACGATTCACCATACATACGGTGGTTTTCGGGGGGTCTTGAAAAATTAAAACTTTGACAATTATTTTAACTATTAAAACTATCAGTAAAAATTCAGCTTCAATTATTGTTTTTGCACTCAATCTCATTGTTTGAGTCTTCAATGTGTTTTATCAAAATTCAACGTGTTTGCGGGAGGACTAAATATATATATTTTTTATTTCATATAACTACATGACAGTATGTTCCCGCGTATGCCGAATTCAATAATACGAAGAAAAAAGTTCTCCATATCAGACGACTTCACTCTAATATTACGCAATACACATAAACCCACACAAGGCGCTCATCAAACTAAAAGTGTTTTTTTGATTGAACTTGCCTGTAAATACTGAAGAAAAAAAAAGTTTTTATTCTACAATGTAAACGAATATTACTATAAAGTTAGTTGTCACTTGACCTATAAAAAATGTAAAATTTTGAATCCTTTTCCAGAGGATTTTCCAGATCTTTAAAGCCCAGAAACTAATTATTAAGATTATATTAAAACTACCGATCACAAGCAGTTCGGATGAAATCTTTGGGAGAATCTGTGTCTTGGACATTAGGCAAATTTATGCCAAAAACATATTAGCATACCTCTTCAAACACAGAACTACCTTTAAAAATGTCCAAACTGCTCGCGATAGTAGAACCAAAGGGCATAATCTCCTACTTATCCCTTTTGCTAAAACAACCTTTGGCCAAAGAAATTTTAGATACTTTGCAACAAAACTATATAATACACTTCCACTAGCAATTAGACAACACACAATGTATCTTAAATATAAATCTGACACCAAGTCCTGGATTACCAGCCAAAATAGATCCAACATCAAAGATTATATCAAAACTAACTTATAAGTATTTATTTTTTCAATTTTACGTTGATGATTAACTGTTACTTGTAATATTGTGTTATTATTTGTACTTTGTATGTGTTATTATTATAAACTGCTCATGCTAAGCGCCTGCTCTCAACACAGGTTCTCCTAGTGAGACAGGCATAGAATAAAACAAATTGTAACTCAAAACTAATAAAGATGAATAATAAAAAAAATAAAATAAATAAAAAAATAAGACATTTATCATCTTCGAACGTTCGAACCTATATAACTTTCCTAGTTTCATCATGACTTATTTAAAGTACCGAACGGCAGAACAGACGTCTTGGCAAAGCATAGCATGACGAGGGGAGTGGTGCTGTTAAATGAAATTGCAAACCATTTGGATGTAAGTGACTGTTCTTTATATGCCTTAAAAATATTATTGAAGAGTCACTTGCCTAAATGCTGATAGGGTAACTAAATTGTACTGTAATTGGAATTATTCTGTTGTACAATAATAATAAAAATAAATAAATAAAAAAAAAAATAAATAAAAAATAAAATAAAATAAAATAAATAAAAAAAATCATGACAGATTTATTTATATATTTTAACATGATATCGATGAATTTAATTCATAATAATATGGTTTATATTATTCTAAAGAAATAACAATATTTCGAAATATTAGTTTATAGTTTAAACCTAACATAACTCAAGAGCTTGAAGTCAAACAACGCTATCTACAACAAAACCTACATATTCTTATAATTCCAGGGCTTTATTTACAAAGACTATAAAACGGTGACCGGTCAACTCAGAATAAAACCAACTCAGAACCTCCTCAGAAAGGTCATAAAGAGTGATGATAAATACATATGAACATTGGTTAAATAGGTTACGTTAGGTTAAAATTAACGACTATTTAAAAATGATTTTTTTATAGTTTTTAATGACTTTTCAAAGAGTTGTTGAGTTGATTTGATTCTGAGTTGGCGTGGAACCCAAAAAAATCATACCAATAATTCGAGGGCTTAAAGTCAAACAACGACATCCACAAAAAAAAAACAATAAAAAAAATAACTACTATTGGAATGCTGTTTGACTATAAGCCCCCCAATTATTGATATATTTTTTGTAGATAACGTTGTTTGATTTTAGATGTTAAAAATTTACATTCTTGATGGCTCAGTACAGCAAACCGGATTCTCAGGCTTTAAATTGAACAATTTATTAGATCCCCCTCTCTTACCCAGTTCCTTCAGCCTCACAACATATACCAAATTGGGGTTGCCCAGTTCCGCTGGATCTGTTGGGACTATTCTGCGATATTTAAAAAATTTAATCTGTCAGCTTGTGACAGCCACCTCACTGCATTTTATATTCATTTCAAATATACTTACTCATCAGTCATCATATTTGGGTTCAATTTTTAGAATTATTAAACACAAGCTTTTTTCAAAAAGTATTTATTGGATAGGTACGTAGTACAATATATTCATACATCTTATAGGTACTATTTGAGAAACTTAATTTGAGTAAAGACAACCACTCCACGTGGCTCCTTCATAGGTAGCTTTGACTTCCATTCCGTTGCCACAGCCTGGTTCAGGATCTGTTCCAGGATTCTGGGTCGTCGTTGTTGTTGATGTTGTAGTGTCTACTTCTGCAGCACCGAGGTTTGACTGCAAACAAATGAATGTTTAGGAAATATTAAATGGTATCAATTTGGAAGGCGGGTGTAGGTTGTAGGTACCGCTGCCCCGGAAACCATTTATTGGATAACCAAAACTTCAGCCGTAGGTCATCCCAAGGTTTGCTACGTTTGGTGATTTATCCGGATCTTGACGGCTGATGCGTCTGCCCGGAGAAACTGGTTGTGGTAGACCTTTTGACCCCTTCAGCAGGACTCTCTCGGAATATCGCCTTCCACCGCAGCGGGATAGGTAGATTCATACGTCTGTCACCTCTGGACACACTAACCCCCAGATTCTTACCCACCCTTCATACCGTTTTCCTTCCCAGAACTTCCCCTCATTTCTTTCCTAAAAAGACCCACCACACAGTATTCCCAAAGATGACTTAGGTCCTGAGGGGAATTATTTTCGTCAGGGCCTCCTATGTGGAGCTAATTTAAAAAAAAACTAAAACTGGAACCGAAAAGTTGGATAGCACATTCCTCTTCATATCATTTTCTTTATTTACATATATGGCGCTAGACATGCAGTTAAAAACACACTGCCAGACTTTTTTTTACTATAACTCCACACTGGAGGCCCTGAAGAAAACAATTTCTTTATGTCATCTGGACTGGAAGCCAAATAGAATTATTGAAAAGAATAGTTTACGATAATAATGACTGGTCAGTGGTTGAGTGGGCATAGCGCTTGGGTCCCACCCGAGCATCGCGTGTTCGATTCCTCGGCTGGCCAAGTCCTCCATCACAACACAAGCAACATTTTCGGCTTTCTGTGGTGGTAGTAGGAGATTTTCAAACATTGTTGGGTTATTCGTAACCCGGGAATGTTTGTCTTTCTTTTAAAAAAAAAAAAAAATATCAATCAGAAAATTAAAGGAAAGCAGAGTAGAAAAGATTTTCAGCATTACCATTATAAAGATCACAGAAAATAGTGATTTCTGAACATTATTATACTATTTTTTCATCCTTGTCCTTTTTTAAATAATAAGATTTGAATTTTTAAATAATAAGATTTGTTTTTTAATAATATTTATGTTTTTGAATAATAAGATTTTTTTTAAAAAATTAGATTTTATTTGAGTTCCATTTGCCAAAATCGGAGTGTCACCCTAGTTTTTTTTTTTAACTAGCTTTTTTTCTTGGTGGGTATAGTAATTAAATATTTATTTATGGTCTTGTTACAAATCATACTTAAATTTCCCATCTGGTTACTAATATGATATTTTTATTTCTTACTTCATAATATTTTTGTGTTTCGAATGTAGTTTAGTATTTTATATTTTAGTATTTTGTGTGTAAAATCATCACTCAAATTTATAAATGTTAACCTCAATACAATTTTTTTTGTATGTAAAAAAAATAAGAACATATGTATGGTGATACGAAGTTATAAATATATTATAATGGTAACGCTGAGCAAAATATAAAACCATTCGAACTGCGCTTTCCATTTTCCTTGAATTATTTCAGATGTATTAGAGGTTTCCAGCGATGGGAAACAAAGAGGATGAAAATAATACAAAATATTTCTTTAATTCTGGAATTCAAGTTAAAATGTTATTTACATACCTCAGGTCCAACGTGGAAGGCCATTGCCATATCATCATTGCTGACTTCGATGGAGGCTCTTCCGCTTCCATCTACCACCACTTTTTTACCGGAACAATCACTTCCAACCCTTATTCCCGTAATAACATCACAGTAGGTACCAGCTGGCATGCCCGTCTAAAAATTAGAAAGATGAAAAAGTCAACCATGTCAAGGAAATGTACTAAATACAGCAAATAAATTAACCAAAACAGGTTTTTCATGTTCTCACATCAAGATTCTCTGACAAGACTCGTCCCTCGTTGTTGAAAGCAGCAAATCCCCTCTTTCCAACGCAAAAGGCGATTTGGTTATTTTCATTATCCCACCAGTTTGTCACTTCGCCTCCTCCAACTGTGTTCCTGAAGATGACCATCTGTGTGATGGCTGGCCATCTATGCTCACACACCCATCCGCTTCCGCATGAACCATCCTGATTAAGGGTAAGATAAACAAATTCTTCGAAATAAGGCAGAAAGCGTAGTAAAAATGATTGAACAACAATGGGTCATGAACGAACGATTTACATCCAAAGCTTAGTTGTAACTTGATGATGTCAATCAACCTACGGCTGAAGACCATGAGACAAAACAAGACCAAAGAAGAATGATGACCTAGAAGTCACTTAAAGCCCTTCATAATCAACAAATGATAATTGCAGAACACAGAAATATGGGCTTGGGTAGGATGAAAAACTTAGAACAAAGCCATTTCGCAGGATTCGAACACTTTATAAATAAATATATTTTTAAAATTTAATGCTTAGTTAAGTATGTCAAAACGTTAAAGTTATACTTACATCATTGATCGTTGGAGAAATTGTATTAAAATTGGCGTCCGACGGAGGTCCTTGTTCATTATTATTGAAGTCAAAGGAACTCATAACTTTGGGTAGACCAAATGGATGAGCCAGCATGAAAGCGTTAGCAGCCTTAAATTTAACAACATAATTAAATAATGTACTATAAAAAGAAATGTGTGTAGTATATTATTTGACATTATTGGTTATTTTTGATTACTTGATATTGTCTCTTCATCTTGTAGCTAATTGGGGCACCTCCTAATCCACCACGTTGGGTGTCATGATTATCTACGAAGACTATCACATCTTTGTGGTCCATGAAAAACCACTCACCGCCGGGCTCGACGTAAGGGCCTCCCCAGTTAATCAATTTCCTCAATTCAAGATTTCCACGGAACAGGTTTCCAATGTTGAAGCCGTACTGCAGAATAAAAAAGAAACTTCTTTAAAATTGTCAGAAAATCAGATTGATTCTTGGATCAAAACACTGCGAGCTCGAGCTCAATTTGGTTACTTCTCCTAACCATGAAATATCTGTCCGTCTTCAGGGTTAGTGTTTCCATATTGGTGTTAGTTTAGTTTTTAAGCTACGGTAGGATTTTTTGACAAATTAGTATGTTGGAAAATTTGTTACCCTCATTTCGGTGACTCGTCCGATGCCAAGGTATTCTTCTCTATGTACATCTTCACCTCCGAGATCAATAACTTCTTGGAAGATAAAAGGTCTCGTACCTGGTGCAAATCCTTGATCGGTGACCAAGTCGCGGAGTGAATCGTAGATAACTTTCAGATCTTCAGGCCACATGTGTTTTGCTGCGTCAATACTGAAACGTCAATTTAGATTAGTGAAATTTAAACATATTTCAAATACTTCAACGAAAGAAAAATTAAAAAAATATTATTTGTTTGTCATCACTCATAAGTAAGGTAATTATTGGAATTTATACCGGAATCCACCAACTCCCAAAGTGAGAAGATGGTTCATGAAATCGATAATCTTAGTCCTGACGCTGGGAATCCTTTGGTTCAAATCCTTCAGACCTTGTAATTGGCAATTACGCACCTGCAAAATAATAAATTTAAATTATGTACTGAAATATTCTTGTCAAAAATAATATTATCTTAAAACTAGTTCAACTTTATGTAGACTATAACCTCAAGAGGGAACTTTTATGGTTTGAGAACACTGACTACTTTGAAGTAGTTTTTTTTACTACTTCAAAGCAGATAATAATGTGATGATAATAAGTAATGATAATATTACAATGGGTGTGAGCTAATGAAATTAGTATTCTTACTTCAGTGGCATTGTGGTAGGTGCCAATATCACAAATGGGTTGATTGAAGTCTGCTTTGGTATATGGAACACCAGGGAAGTCCCATTCTGCAAAGGTAACCAGACTTCCTCCAGTACCAATATTTTCAACCCATGTTCCTGTCATGTGGTTAATGATGGCATCAACGTAGATCCTGTGATCAAAAAATTGTACATCAGTGTATATTGGTTAGATTAAGAATGCAGAGACATTGTCGCTATGTGTTCGATTTTTCCTAAACTTGTATTACCTATGTTATCGTCATGTGTTAGCCATATAATAGTTCTTTACCTGACTCCAGCAGCGTTGCAACGTTTGCACATGTCTCCAAACTCAGCCTCATTTCCTGATCTGGTGATCAGTTTGTAGGAGATTGGCTGGTACCTTTCCCACCATGGTCTATCTCGGCTTGGAACCATCAAATTTTCATTTGGCGGCGATACCTGTACGTAAAAAAAAGTTAAAAAAAAACACAAGAATCAAAATATGAAGAAACAAGCCATATCACATACCAATACCATATATATATTACAGAATAACGTAGTTAATGCAATTTAACCTCCATTCTAAAACAAACTCGATTAGGTGGTTGTGATAAATGTTTTAAAAATTATACTACGATAGGTGAAACAATAAATAAAGTAAAAAATAATTTATTTTTGAATGTAGCTATTACTTTGTGGTTATCCATTATAGAATAATGAAATAATTTTACTTAGTATAAGTATAAGCTTTCCCTGACGAAGGAACGTTTGTTCCGAAACCGATTTGCACATCAAATAAGTGGTTTATACAAAGTAAAATTATTTCATTATTCTAAAAAATAATAGCCCCAAAGCAAGAATTGTTACAAATATGCTACCAACCTGGACACCGCCAAATCCTTTCGGTCCTAGAAATCTTTCACATTCAAGAGCAATATCGTTCCATTTCCACTCAAATAGGTGAACAATAACACCGTGATTTCCACTGAAATTAGGGTTGTGGTAATCTGAGTCAGCTCCTACAAGGGCGACCAAGAGAAACGCCCAAGCGGTGAAGAACGCCATCCTGTAAATAAATAAAAAAAAACCCCTTCAACCAATAGCCCATCGAATACTTTTACAATATTTGTTAGAAATCTGCACTATTCTTACCTGATAAATAATCTCACAACCGTTGGTCTTTTGACTTTTGACAGATGGAGTTAACGCTCTCCAATAAGTCAGTTGAAAATGACAAAAATGTTTCTAAATCTTTTAGTAGGTATCTTTGATTATTATAATCCCACTGATTAATTCAGTACATTGATTATATTTTTTGTTATCTTCGATAGAGCGTTGTTATGTAAACAGTAAACAAGTACCCAACATTGTATAACGTGAGATTGTCACAATAATGATTAGGGCTTTAAAGATTTGAATCAGTAATAATAATTAATCAATTATTGAGATTTTTCGATAACTCATTATACAAATTGATGATAAATGATCGCTTATCAGTTTCAGGATACTAAAATTCCGAGAAAGTTTAATAAACAGCTGATAAAAAAAAATTCGATTCGACTCTGTGGCTCCGTACTTAAGAGAACGTACCCATACTACGTGACACGTTTGGGGGGGGGGGTCTTCAAAATGTCACGCTTAGTACAAATGAGCGGCGGCGGGCATATACCGGGGGGGTTAAAAATTGCAAAAAGTTGGTCACGTAGAGTGGGTACGTTCCCTTATTGAAGATTATTCCAGAAAGTAGGTAGGTACTCCTCAATATGCTGATGTAAGACAGAAATGGGACGATGATGATCAATTTGCTTTTTTTTTTACATATTTGGTGTTCCCTCTTTTTCGAAGTCCAGTGGTAGGCATTGTTGGTACGGAAAAAATGAGCCACCATAGAGAACCTCGGACAAGATACACTACAAATGTCCCAAGCAAAAGCGTGAAATGTCTCGCCAACTCACAAAAAATCATTTTCTCTGAACTGTATAGTAATTGAATACCAGATATTCTGGAAAGCCGAAGCAGATGGCGCTGGTGTTGTTGGATATTATATTAAAAAAAATATATTGAAATTTTTTTTTGATACAATACATACGAGTAGACATAATAGATACATAAAAATAATGAAATTATATAAAAAAGCTTAGCACAATTTTTATTTTTTAAACGTTCTCCCATAATAAGCATTTACTTGTGTGTGTGGGAGGAGGTATTATTTGTTTGGTTATTTAGATTTTTTTGTTTTTATTGCTGTTTTTATTTAG
The DNA here is from genome assembly GCA_917880885.1 of Limnephilus marmoratus. NCBI lineage: Eukaryota > Metazoa > Arthropoda > Insecta > Trichoptera > Limnephilidae > Limnephilus > Limnephilus marmoratus. The sequence continues at coordinate 19,641,334 of OU862919.1, read as the reverse complement.
TACTTTTTAAAATTTTGTTTATATGAAGGAAGAATAAGAGAAAAAATATAAATATTTTTTAAATTTATTTATTTGTTTATTTATTTATTTTTTATTATTATTTTATATTTATTTTTAGTTAAGGTTTTCAGTATATTTTTTTAATTGTATTTTGAATTCTTTGAATCTGTTACTAAGGGATCTCATATTTTCTGGCAATTTATTCACGATATGCAATCGTACTGTATATATCCATCTTATAGGCATGATATCCAATCACACTGCGTGATATTTTAAGGATTTAAAAAAAAAATGTTTGATAAATATGGTGATTGGAGTGTTAAGGGGTTATAAAACAATAAATTGAGGAATAAAAAATAAAAGTAATTGGAAAATAGGAAGACTTGATTTGTTTATAGCAACCTATCGCAGATTATTTTCCTATGAACGCAAACTAACAACGTGTACGTAACTATTCATACTTTTAACAGAATAAGAAGAGATATAAGTTTTGCGGTTTTCAGATTGGCGACTTACGACAGAAATAATAATTTTCAGACGATTTTCACACAGTCAAAATGTTGACTTTCATTGATGTTATAATTTAGCATTTTGTTCAAATTAGACTATTCTCACGATTATAACAGTTTCCAGAGGCATTCAAGGTCTGATAGAATATAACGTTTATTACTCGTACAAACACGAGAATTTTTATACCTCTATGTATTTTTAAGGTACAATCCACTCTTTCCATAAATGTTGAAACCTGAAAATGTCCAGCTCTCGAGGAGCATAAAGACACAATACAACATTGAGATATTTTAATTACAATTAAATATTATTTGTGTTTAACTCTCGACAGGCCAAGATGCCAAACATGACGTCCGTAACCGTAAGGGTCGGCTGATGACCCCATTTTTTTTCTAAACTTTTAAACCAAAGAAAACACTTTTTCTTTCTTTGATATATTTTTTATTTATTTATGTTTTTGCAGGGAATATTACCTACCTATATTTGACAAAATATTTTTTCCTGCGATCAACGATTTTTTCACATTTTTTTTTAAATGGCATATTATGTATTAATCCTTTGCGCAGGAATACCTAAAATACTAAAAACATATTTCATGTATTTAAGTAGATATAAGAAGGATAGTTATTTTGGGGTCTACCTTCGGCCCCAGTTGGCTGCGGGAGAGTTAAAAAACCTTTCACTCCTATACAGAAATAATGACTGACATGATATCAGCTACACCAGCGCCACCGATAATTCGAGCGTTTCAGATTACATGCCATTAGACACTGCTTCTTCAATTAAATCTGAATCTCTCTCATTTATATCATTTAGAAATGTTGTTTAATAAGCAGTGTTATAGGAAATTGGGATGAAAGTAGGATTAATTGAAATTAAACTAACGGTGTACATATAAGAAATATTTATTTTTGATGATCAACACTTACAGAAGTTAGAAAGTCCTCATTTTACACATATAAAATCTTTTTTTAGTCCAATATTACCCTATGATTCTCTCACGACTTTTTAATCAAGGCCGTTACAAAATCGACCAACAAAGACTTTTGAATGCGAAGATTACATACATAAAATACGAAAAAAATTATAAGATACACAAAGTTACTCTTGTTTGAATCACGAAATAGAAGTAAGGGAACGTTCCCATACTACGTGACCCACTTTTTGCAAATTTTTAACCCCCTCCCCCTCGGCAACTAAAAACCTAACCCCCCGCCGCTCATTGTGACCAAGCGTGGTATTTTGAAGATCCCCTCCCCCCCTGAACGGGTCACGTAGTATGGGTACGTTCCCTAACCTAAAAGTAAGTACAGTATTTAAATATTATACGGACGCGAATATGGAATCTGTTATTGTAGTGAAATGAATAAGAAATATTCCTTAAAAAATATATTCCTTTTAGCCAATAATTTTTTAGTCATATACTTTACTTTTCAGTAATATACACGGTGTAACAAGTACCCGAAGGATTTTAACCAGTGATTTTTGAGCATTTTTGGAGTGCAAAAAGTAGATGTAATTTTGCTGTCCGATGACATTTTTAAAAATTAAATACCTTTTTTTTCAATCACACGTCGCCACTGATCACACTCCTTCACGTCCCAATGGTATCACGTGACCCGCGCGCTATTTCGTGTTCAACTAGTCAGTTGCAAAGTGTGATGGAAAAATATTTTTTATCGTTTTTAGTTGAAAAAAAATATTATTGGACAGCAAAATAACATCTACATTTTTTATTACAAATTTGCTCAGGAATAACTGATTAAAATCCTTCGGGTACGTGTTGTTGCACCCTGCACATTTGTTCTTCCCAATTCTTTCATAAGAATTGGTGTATAGAATGGTTGTTTGTATGATCAGTAAAATTTCAGTACAGAGTGAGATACATTTACACAAATCACATTAAAATTTTATTTTATCTTATACTAAAGTTGATACAATATTTAAACTCCTTTCCTTTCTCGTGCATTGATTAAAATAATCAGATAACTAAATTGGAATCACATCTGATCTATTCTATGATCAACACCATAGAATCTTTTAAAGAGATCAGTGAGAACAAGCTTTTCTATGAAGTAGAAACTCAAAGTTGAAACAATTTGAACTTTCGTTCTACAAATAGATCCCAAAGAATAGATCAGGTGAAAACGCGCAAACACTAATCAAAGAAACATACTTTTTATTTGAAAATCAAATAACCATCTTATGTATAAAATTCTAATAAAGAAAACACAATTTTAAAAATTGCCAGAAATAGATTCAGTCTTTACATTTATCATTCTTTCAGCTACAAGAAGTTTGGCATTTTATTTTTGTTTAAAAAAGCTCTTAAATATGCAGCAAATCATATTATATTTGTTTTTTTTTAATATGTGAGTTAAAATAAACTTTTTTTTTCACAATTTAAGTAGTAATACTATTTTATCAACAAATTTTTGTACCACCAACAACAAAAAGTAATCTTAATTCTAATAGAACATACCTCTAATTCGTGAATTTTACACTGAACAATCGAGTCTTGATTTCGCAAATTAGTTATGGGCTATTAAAAAGTTCGTTAAGGGTTTTCTATAAACGTAAAATTAGGGGTCACATTGTTACGGCTGTTCTAATAGCATGCAATTATTAAAAAAAATGAAGGTGACATCGTTACGGCATGCAAGTAATAAATTGCAGGTAACATCATTACGGCTGTTCTAATAGCTTGTAACTGTTAAAATTAAGATCGTTACGGCTGTTTAAATAGCATATAACTATTAAATTGCGGGTAACATCATTAGTTACGACTGTTCTAATAGCATGTAACTATTAAATTCATTAGGTAGGTACGACTGTTCTAATAGCATGTTAACCGGTAAAATAAAGATAACATCGTTACGGCTGTTTTAATAGCACGTAACTATTAAATTGCAGGTAACATCATTACGGCTATTCTAGTAGCATTTAACTGTTAAAATGAAGGTCATTACGGTTGTTCTAATAGCATGTAACTATTAAATTGTAGGTAACATCATTACGGCTATTCTAGTAGCATTTAACTGTTAAAATGAAGGTCGTTACGGCTGTTCTAATAGCATGTAACTATTAAATTGTAGGTAACATCATTACCGCTGTTCTAAGAGCATGTATCTGTTAAAATGAAGGTCGTTACGGCTGCTCTAATAGCATGTAACTATTAAATTGTAAGTAAAATCATTACAACTGTTCTAATAGCATGTTAACTATCAAAATAAAGGTAACATCGTTACGACTGTTCTAATAGCATGTAACTGAAAATGAAGGTAACATCATTATGGCTATTCTAATAGCATTTGTTTCGCGAAATCAAGACTTCATTAATTTCTATCAGTATTTTTTAAAAATTTGGCTTATGTTCTATTAGAATTATAGTTACGACCAATAACTTCCAAGTCTGCACAACGCAGTCGTTTTCGTGGTAACATCTTCTTGTAAGGGTTTATTGAATCGCTAATTGGAAAGGATTATGATTTGATGGTACACATCAAACACAGATGACATAGATAAGAAATAACTGTAACATAAAACGAAATATTTACATGGTTAAATGAATATAAGAAAAGAAAAACCTCGTTTTAAACTCTAATAATTTCACACCTGAATCCGTTAATTATTTAACCACATTCAGCAGACATAAATAATATGTTTTTAACATTTTAGCAGGTAAACACCGTCTGAAGAAATCGAATAATATTTTTTTTATTATTTAGCCCTCTGATGCCTAATCTACATCGGACATTAGAAGAAGCGTTTGCTATTTTGTATTGTTTCTGGCTTACATCTTTCATGGGTGTCTTTGGCCATCATTTTAACTATAAAAAGTGTAACTTGACGTCTTAGAATAAAGAAGAAACTTAGAAGTGCCTTCCATACAAAATTTGAATGGAAACATATGTTCCATTTAGCACGTGCGCTGTCTCACGTATACTCGCTTGACAACGTAGATATCCATCCCACACTTCGATCAATAACTACGTCAATGATCCCACATCAACTTCTTACTCATGGTGGAGCACAGTTTTGTATCGGAAATTGAGGACCCGATTGGCCAAATATTTGTATCACAAAATACACATTTCTGAAAGGCATTTCTTGTGTTTTTCTATATTCTATGCTTGACATGCGTACTTCGACTTTTATAAATGGGCTGTAAAAGAGAGACATATCTAGGCCTAGGCACATGTCTAATATAGAATTTAAATAATTGTTTGCTAAATTAAAATGTTGATGTTTACTTAATAATAGTATTTTTTTCTTGATAATTGATTGATTCCGCAACACATTAATCGGTTCCAATTATGAAAAGTTCACGCAACATAAAAGTACGGATGTACTCGAAAATAAAATTATGTTGAATGATATCGCGACGAGCTGCCATTTTATGCAGAACTTAAAATCGAAAAAATAATTGTTAGATTGCAAAAACAGGTTTACAATTTCTTCAGACGTGCTTTCCGTGTTTCACTTTCGAAATACCACTGATAAGTCACAATTACATATTATCTAAGATTGTTTTCACGATAAAAGAGCAGTCTATTTATATATTTTTGATTAAAAATGTAAAAAAAGAACATTTATAAATTACGCTATAAAAATCAATAGTATGAACGCTAGATGCCATCCAAATCACGCGATCATTAACGATGTTTAAACTTATCTTCATTAAGTGTTGATAACTGTCATCAAAAATCTTATATTCCTCATTTAACATTAAATATCACAACATGTATAAAATGAGCAAGAATCAAATCAATACATTTAGAGAAAGATGTCTAAATTGGAAATTGTTCCTTTTAAATAGATGTTAGATTAAAATTACGTCGACATTCAAATAAAGCATTAATTTGTTTCTTGCAAATCAAATGGGAGAACGCGATAATGAAACATTGGGATGACACGATAATTAACACGTCCACATTGAGATAAAACGACATTCATATTTAGTAGAGTATTGCATAAGAGAAACGCATAAGTATTAATCATTAGGTATGTACGAGTGTTTAATAGGATACTTTGTTGAGAATGCAAGATCGTTTTTTAAAATGCTCATTCGTATGAAAAAAATATCACACGTTTTTACCTACTATATTAATTAAGTTGTTACTTAGATCTTCGTTAGCTTGGTAACAAATTTGAACATTTTAAAAGAAGGTCATTTTTCAACGATATTTAATTCTACGGAGGATGATTGAATAATGACAAAATATTTGTGATGATTTTCAAATAAAAAAATCGTTATAAAATCGACGAATAAAAGGACCTGCCTTAATATTCAATTACTTATTAAAAAAACATTATATTCGTAATAGATAATATTAATGATTTTTTAACACTAACACCAAGATTTACAACACCGGCTTTGGTTGGGATTGTCAATGGATTAAAAGCTTGCGTTTACACCAAACACAATAAGGATTTACTCCTAAAAAATGTACGCAGTTACTACATCAAATAACGTCATTCTGAGTAGAGGCGATTCCTTGGTATGTGCATTTGGGCATTGCTTTTTATGATATAGCAAAGTACCCTCCAGTCATAATTCCCGCCAGGACTTTATTCGAGCGAAAACGGGTCATGCATATTCCAATGTGTACAAAATTTTGTTTTACCATACTACAGGGACCGCAACGGGCGGTATCGAGATAGCAGCTCGGCAGGCCGAAAATGTGGCATGAGCGAGACAGATTACACTCAAAACGGCAAATCACGTGTTGGAGTAGTGCAGATATGTACCTCGTCCCGTGCACTAGCGACGCATGCGCGAAGCGCCTAGTGAATATTGCACCACTATGATCATGCGTAATCCATTGCGTCTGGAATGTATTCGTTTGGGAACACAAATTTACAACGTCAGCGCAACAACATTCCCACATTGGCATTCGGGCGCGGTGAATTTAAACGGTTTCGCGATATTTTCAGCCATGAGTTCATCGCAACAGTTGCGTGTCTTCTCAAGATGCTTTTGTGAACGCTGACGGAAAAGTACTGTTCAATTAATTATTTATTATACAAATATATCTTAATGGATTGAGTAAATTGCAGTACCCCCATTAGTTAATTTGCTTCACCTATTTTACATAATACATTTTTATAAATGAAATGCAATGCTGGCTATTTCAGTCACGAGCCGCCTCTGTTTCTGAGAACCAATTCTCAGGGGTTTCTTACCCAAGCTAGGCCTGGGATTCTTGAGTTCATGTCTCTATCCCCATTTTAAAATTATTTCTTCAGAATTTTCGAAAACGTTTATTTGTCATTTATTTGGGATCACTCAATGCCAAGGTTATCGGGGTTCACGATAATATTTTCTAATATAATTAAGGTAACATTATAAATAAATGGGTTTAACTGGAAAACAATTTCGCCCCATCACAATTTCAAGTTTACAACTTGGTGAATATACCCGAAATACTTGAATTTTCTTAAAATTATCATAAGGTTGGACTTCATACTTAAATTTTGGTTTTGGGTTTCAAGAAATAACAATTCATTTGTAAAAGATTTTTGGTAATAAATTTAAAAGGTAAATTAATAATTTGACGATTTTTTTTAGACACGTTAACAATAAGCGTTTCTTTAGTAAAAAAATTATCTACATAATTCCGAACGCAACATTTTTTTTAAAAATACATTTGTGACGCATTAGTATAATATTGCTTGTCGTTAGAATATAACACTTAAAAAGCAATGCTCTTGAAACCCAGACATTTAGGGCTAGTCAAACAAGGTAATGAGAGAAGCATTCGGCGTGCTTTCCACTTTCTTCAGTACTATTTTAAACGTAAATGTGTGTTTAGGCGACACAGACGCCGGCCGCGCGGAGTCCGAACGTCTTGTCTTTACGTAAGGAAAACTTGTCTCAATCTCTGTAGAGGTAGCTGGGAAACTCGTCTCTATTTCTGACGTAGATGGAAATGTGGTTTCAATGTTCCGCCTAAAAAAAGGAAAACTATTTTCTATTTCAGAGAGCGCTTTTTTCACGAATGGAAAACTCCTATCAAACGGGAATGTCGTTTCAACTTCCGACGTGGATTTTCGCACCGGAAAACTAGACTCGGGTTTCTTTGGATGGCATTTATCGAAAATGGGATTTCCTGTGCTCGAGGCGACAGTTTCTGATATTTGCCGAGTGAACACAGCGTGACGCGCCGAGTCTGATTTGGATCGGGGGGCATCGTGTAGTGTGGTTTGTTTCCGTAACGGAAAAGGTTCTACCGGCGATTTAGTAAAGATTGTCGGAGACTTACGGCTTTCCGCAAACTTTTTACTTGCTGCTCTTTTTATCGATGAAAACAAACCTAGTTTTTCGGCTTGAGGTTTGGGTGGCGCTTTTTCTGGTTCTGGTAACTTCATCGGACATTCCTTTTTCGGCGAAACCCTACCGCTGTCTGGCTTTGAAGAAAGCGGAGTTTTATCGAGAGTGGATGTTGTAGGCGAGTGCGGCTTGTCCGATCGAGATGCGGATCTCGGAGATGTTTTTTCGTTATCCGATCCTCTCCTGGATCTGTCCGATGGACTAGGAGTAGCTCGACTGAGGAGTTCTGTTTTGGTGATCGGCGCTCTTGGTGATGCGGATCTTTCATTCTCGGATCCTCGTCGGGACCTATCTGTCGGGCTGGGTGTTTTCTTTCCCAGGCTATCAGCTTTGGAGAGAAGGAGAGCTGACAGTCTGGGGGAAGACCGTTCACCGTCGGATTCCCTTCTAGAGCGGTCGTTGTCGGAGCTTCTTCTAGACCTATCGGAGTCGGACCTGGGGCGGGCGGAGTCGGCGCGGGTGAGGCAGATGTCGGGGCGGGTGGGTCGGGGAGGGCGGGTCTTGTGGGAGGGGCGGGGAGTGCTCCCCGCGGGTTAGTTGAGCGGAGGGCGCCCCTCGGAGGAAGGCAGATCGGAGGATCCGGAGGAAGAGAGCGTGGTGTTGGAGCCATAAGGGTCGAGGGAGGACTGTACGGACATGGAGCGACCCGCCCGCCTCACACGGTGGGGTGACAGCTTCCCGGGGTCGACACTTGCTGGGTCTGCCTGCAACCAGGGCCGATATGAAGATACAAGGGAACACACCACGTCAATCGGACAACATGAAAATTAAAACAGCCAATTAAAGAATTTGAATGTGTTAGTACAGAGATAGGTTAAGAGTTTAGTGTATTGTTTACTAGAATAAACAAGACTTCATGTCAAATCAAAAAACCGTTACGTTGTCTGTTCAAAACAGACAACGTAATTTCTTTAGCAGAAAAAAACGGGTAAGCGTAATTGTTGATTGTTAATAAATCATTGTGATGGATGATTATAAATCAATATCCATAAATATGTATATAAAATATTAAGTACAAAGAGATTGACACGATTGCCAATATTTATCAGATGAACTCACTCGATGCGTAACATTCTTGTGAACTCTAATTATTTATTTAGATGCAACAATATTAATGTAAGAGAGTTATTTAGTTCAAACAAGTCAAAAAGATAATAATTGAACTTCTGTACTTTTCTGGAATACACACAAAAACAGATAATAACAGCAAATGTGTTCATATTAACAATGACACTGCTAAATGGACTGATTCAACTTTCCAAGAATAAATGAAACAATAATAATAATTGGATAATAAAAATCACCTCAACGGCGCTTAAACGTATTATGTATTATATTAAAAATTCGTTAAAAAAGCATATGTTAAAACATTTCAATTACAAAAAATTAAGCAAATAATATGAAATTAGTACCGACACCAAATTGCACAATCTTGCGATGTCTTCGCTAATTTGATTGAGAATAAACGATAAAGAATCAACCGGCCCTTCTTAGTAAAAATACTGGAGAACATCCTCGTTCGAGACCTATAAATATTATTTACAAAAACTTGGTAAGATATTTGAGTTAGGTGTGTAAGTAATTTAAAAATGCTTAATTTATTTATATTAAACTACCAATTCCCTACTGCACGGGTCCTGTTGGATGGTAAAATCCCCATTTAAGGGATATAGTGAGATATAGGAAAATATGGGAGGAGGGGCAAGAGGAAGAATGCAAAGAACAAGATATCGGCGTACTTGCCTATTCAGTAATGGCAACTAAAAGCAAAGGGAATTCAAGCAATACATATACATCAAATCCGAATGCTGGTCTATCACCAGTCACCAAGACGATATCGAGAGTGTCTTCCACTCGACTAAAGATAGACCATTAGAGATGGCTAAGATAACTCTTGTGAAGTGTTCCTAGCCCCCAATTCTTCCAATTTGAATCTGAAAATAAAATCGCCTTCTGGTGGGCGAAAGCCAAAGCAATTAGGTTAGGTAAGGTTAGAAGGGTTGGAAAATATATTATATTATCTTTTAACTATGGTCAGAAAGTAAGGTTAGTTTGGGATCAGGAAGTATTCCTGTCAGCCGGTACACCTGGTGATCCTCCACCAAGAGCACTTTGACCTGGATCTGTTCCCGAGTGGCGTTCTGGTTAGTTAGATTATGTTAGTTAGGTAGGTAGACCTCCATAATGGTCACTTTTTCCTGGATCTGTTCCCGGGTGGGGCTCTGGTTGGCAAGGTAGGGTTAGGTTGGGATCGGGAAATATTCCTGTAGGCTTGACACCCGGTAGACCTCCATAATGGTCACTTTTACCTGGATCTGTTCCTGGGTGGTGCTCTGGTTGGTAAGGTAGAGTTAGGTTGGGATCGGGAAGTATTCCTGTAGGCCTGATCACCAGAGCACTCCATCATGAGCACTTTGACCGGGATCTGTTCCTGGATGGTGCTCTGGTTGGATAGGTTATATTAGGTTGGGGTAAGGAAGTATTCTTGGATTCCTGAACACCTGGTTGACTTCTATCATGAGAACTTCCACCGGGACCTATTCCCGGTGGTGCTCTTGTTAGTTAAGTTAGGTTTGGGTAAGGCAGTATTCCTGTAGACCTACACACCTGATAAGCCAGCGCGTTCATGATGATGCTATAGGGCACCAGTCCCAGGGGGTGAACCTCCCTCATGAGCACGTTGGCCGGAATCTTGTGGAACTGGATGTACTCCAAGAAGTTGCCGATCACTTCCTTGAGGGTGGTATTCTGGTTAGTGTCGCAGTACTTCTTGCCCCACATTAGGGCGGCCTGGTAAATGAAAATACATTTTTGCTTTTGTTAATTCAATCATTTTTCGATTATTCTCTTTCTATCTTCTATTAACAACCCTAAAATTTATACAAGGTGGTAACATGAATAGCAAGGTTGCACCAGATTCAAGTAAAGGGTTATTTGAGAATATTTTTTTTATGAAATCACCGTTATTGTAATTCAAAAATTTCATGGAATATCCCTAACATTTCGGTCAATAAATAAACCAAAAATATCATTTACTTATTATATGCATATTTCGTTATAAATATCAATTTAAGGCCTCTCATAGATTCTACACACGCGTATTTTCGCTTTTTGATTCCTTACCGATATATTAAATTATTTCATAATACTTAAATTACGAAAAAAAGTGTTTTTATTTAATGTTTAAAGAAATTTTAACAATAATTAATAATTAGCTGTAAACAATAAAATCTTGGCCTGTTCCCCCAAAAATCCTTTTATTATTGATGATTAATATTTACTGAAAACTGTTCCTTATCATTTATTTTATTTTATTTATTTATTAATTTTCAACGCCCTGATGGGCTTTTACATGACAAGTTTATAATACAGAGACAGTTTTTAAATAAAAAAGATAAACTATAAAAATATAACCAGTAAACATCATATGAAAGGTAAGTATACAGATGAATTTAAGGAAAGATGGTGCATTACAATAAAAGAGAAATCTTCTAAGTTATAAATGACATAGAAATAAACTTGTAGGTATGTTAGTAATTACAAAATTTACAGGTGACTAATTAAATGTGATGAAAAATACATGACAAAACACAAGATACATAAAAAGAAAACTGTAATAGGGTTTTACATTGTAGATTTATTGAAAAACACAAATATATGCAATAGTTCCTATGTGATGCTCCTTAGATATCGAAATATTCTACATAAAAATATTGTTCAGATATTTCTTGAATAAAGGTAAACTTGTATTAAATACATCGATATTTGAGGTGAATTTGTTCCCTAGTGTGTGTAATCGTGAAATTGGTGCATGTGTGTGGTAGTTGGTTACAGAATTATTGTTGCAGAATAATATGTTTTGCCTTGTTTCTCGAGTAGGTACTTTAAAATCAATGAGATGCAGGAGTTCGCAACAATCTAATTCGGAGTGAATAATTTTAAACAAAAAAGTTAGATCGTTTATTTTTCTAATGTAACTTGTAATTTCGAAAACTCGTCGATTTATTTAATAAAGACTTATATAATTTGTTGTGGTTTCAAGTGTGCACATGTAAGATTGTGGATAGATTAATGAGCCCCCATTATCATTTATCTAACAAACATCCATCCAAAACCAGTAAGTTGATATAATATCTTTACCATCCCAAATCCTGTTTCTAATCAGATGACTCAATTGGTCAAATGATAATAGATTAATAGGTGTATATTTGACATTCAATGTCCTCTTGTAATCAGTACAACTATTTTTACAAAATGATTATGGAATTAAAATAGTGATTGAATCTTTAATAATTTGTCATATCTATTGTCAAATCTACAATCATATCTGTGTCTCCAGCTCCAAAATCAATGGAATGTCACATATTTAAAAATGTTCTGAGGGTGAGGTAACTAAAATAAATTTTTCTACCGATTTTCCCACCCTTCTCCTACCACTCTATCGTCTCTGATAGTCTCTCCCTCTCTTATAAGCTTTCTCTTTTTGTTTACCTTATTATCTTCCTTTGAATTGTAATTTATTTTACATGTATATTTTTCTGATGAAGGTTAAGATCAATCAAAACCGGTCGACGTGTATAAATCATTTAAACAGGTTTTAAACAAAGAACTTTTAAATCTTATAATGAATAACTGATTACTTTGTATAAACCACTATTTTTAAAACAATATCAACATGTTTCAACAACAATGTTGTCTTCATCAGGATATGTTACTATAATATTCATTATATGAAAAATGATGCCACAAAGTAATTTTGCGAAGTTTGAAAAAGTTAACTTTTAAATCATTTAGGTTTTAAACAATTTGTACAAGGTCACGCCTCAAAGTGTTTGCTTTCTTCGATAATTTAAACTATCTTCGTTGGATCACTAGTAAATGTTCCCATATTCTAAAACATTGAAGAATAAGCTAGCACTAATAAATCTAAACGAAATATGAAACAGAACAAGACACTTCACAAGAATGGAACCCAGAATGTGTCTTATCGGGACAACGCTTCAATTCACTCGGCAATTGAGACTTAAGTTTTTAAATTCGTTTTTGCCGGTCTTATAATATTTCAAATTCAGTATTAACAACACTATCTTCAACTATTTTCCTCTCTTTTTGCCTGCTTTGTTTGCTTAAATAAAGAAAAAATTGAGACATTCCACTGAACGCATTCAATGTCATAGGATAATGTCGTCTTATAATGTTAAATAATTATGGAAATATATCGTCTTATAAAAAAAATGGTCTTATAAAAGCAAATAGTTATGGAGAGCAAAGACAATTTTGTCGTTTGAACACTGTGAGTCACACGTCCTAATATATCCTAATTTCGTAAAACATTTTAGCAGGAATCTATTCGTACTAGTTTAGATTTATCAGTATCATCTTTTTCTTCAATGATAAAAAAAAAATTATGGTCGGTTGGTAAACAATATTCTGGAGTCGATGTACAAAAAGAATACACGTTATTGTGTTATATTTATAAGTTTTTTTTGACAATACATTTTAAATAGATCTGCTATTGGATTTTGAAGGATAGAGAGCAAAATAACCCAGGATTAAACGTTATAAGTGAGTTTTATTGTAATGAATTGGTTACACGACATTGTCAAAGTACAGCCGACCAAGAAGTGACAGGTAGCATAGATAGTGTTGCCATCTACCGGCAATCGTCTGATACAAAGGACTGTTTGGTTTATATGAATTTATTATTCAACAGATTTCATAATAACGGTGGTATTATTTTGTGTCGATTGTTACAATCAGTAAATACTATTTTTTTTCTTTGAAATCTTTCGTCCCTTCTCGAACTTGGAACGTGGTATATTTAGAGGGCATCACTTAAAAGTGACGATTGATGACAGATGAGGTGACCTGACCTACCTGGAACTTTGTGAACTCATCCGCCCTCAATTCCTCTCTGGCCAGGATGAGTCTCACCACGTGCTGTGGTAGGAGTGTGAAGGAGCCCAGATTCAGGACCTCGTTCCCGTGCTCATCCACAAACTCCAACACCTGCAAATAATCAAAGAATTCTTCATTTGAAAGCTATTAGATTATTATTCAGTGGATTTAAAAGGATATGAAATTTTAATGGAGTGAATTTTAATGTTAAGTAGAGCTTTAAGCTGTGTAGACCTTTAAACACAGCTATAAACCGCGAGCAGATATCTGTTGAACCGCGAGCGCTTATGTTATGTACCGTTCACACGACGCTATCAAATGTTTATTCCTATGGTAGGAGAGGGGTCAGATGAATTAGAGAGCGGCCACGGAATGCAAATTTTTTTGTACTGAATCTGTCAACTTTACATCTGTCATCCACCTGTCTAGGCAACTCCGTAATTAAAATGACCCTCTCTCCTGTTTTATCGGAGAGAGGGAGGGGGGGGGGGGGGGGGTGCATAACTTTTCGTATATCGCCTCAGGAGCGGTAATGGCGTAAGATGTGTATTGCCTATGGTTGATCTGCGCTTAAACCGCTTAGGTGTGAACGGTCCGAAGGGATTGTATGGAGAGCGTTGTTTGGCGTGCGATGATCTTTTATATTTTATAGCCGTGTCTGAACACCCCTTTTTTATCTTTTTTGGGAAAATTACAAGGTAGTTAAGGAGAAGGAAGTTATGAAGACGAAAGAGAAATAAAAGGGAGAAGTAGAAGTATGTTCGGTTATGCTGTCCATTTAAGTTCTCAATCATTGCTGAAGTAACATTTTCCCCTTATTATTATGGTAGTGTACCGTATTGATTTTTCATGTAGTTTCAGCTTCCTTCAAAAGATGTCGACAGCTTAATTAGTAATACGAATTTCTCCTATATTCCAAGAGATGGTAGTGGAGTATGATATCAGAAGAGTACCACATATTGTCGTTCGTGTCTTAGGAACGAACGATTGCGATGATGGCCGAAGGCATCGGCGAGATTGGGCGGGATCCAACAGTCTGCTCGCGGCAGCGGTATAACCATAAATGAACTAATACCTAGATCGATATCTTCCGGCTTTTTGTTCCCAACTGGTTTCAACACATAAATATACCATTTCAACACTATTTTAACTGTCAAAATGAAAATTTTATTACTCTGACGTCACATACCATCGACAAGGATAGTGAAAAGTAAAAAAAAAGGGTACTACCACAAACAATATAAATCCCTACCCACTACCCAATTTATCAGCCTAAAAATTATTTTAAAAATAAAATATCCAAGATGTTAAAGGTATTTATTTATTAATCCACATATGTATAAATTCACAAAATAATATACAAACATATTTTAAAGGTGTTGAAAGATATTCATTACAAAGCAGTCTTTTTAGGATAATTTTATAGGATTGCTGATTTCCAAAAAAAGATGTTCATTGTGATGTCTTATAAATAATAAAAAAGAACAAGACAAGTAAGATAAATGAGGACAACAATTTCATCCTATATTGAGCATACTTTAAATATATGCATTCAGAGGAGCCGGAAAGAAAATCTTCAATACTCGTAGCGATGCGTTCCGTTGCATTATTTTGTTGGGCGTATCTCAATTGACGCCTGGTCCCCGCCATTTGCAACTGCATTCTCCTCTTTCTGGGTGTTAGAGTTGAGACTTCCTCTTACCTAGAAAAACACTATATTTCAAACAAATTACCACATTATTCAAAACAAAAACCTATAATTGCACCGTGTAAAAAGGTAGTCCAGTTAAATGACCAACTTTACCATCATGCTGTTTCCGCAGGGGTAGGCAGAGAGGACAGACCACCAAACAACTCAATCTTGGCACACACTCCTTGCCTCGTTCACATTCATACATGCTATTCTATTATTCTGACTCTTGACATGGCCTGACTCAAGTATCTGATTCACTTGGTCATGCCATGTCTTCCTCGGCTTCTTTTACCATTCACATTTGGAACGTGTACACTATTTTCCTCGTTCATTCGCTCTACATGGCCAAACCATCTGAGCGTCCCTTTCTTAACCTTACTCAGTATGCTTACATCAGCCTTGCATTCTTTGCGGATCTCCACGTTTCTCACACGATCATGGATGGTTTTACTACACACATGCCTCAGGGATCTCATTTCTACAACATTCAATCTACTTTTTTCCTTCCTCTGCCAGTTCAATGCCTCACTGCCATACATCAGGGCAGGTACCAGCAGTCCATTACAGACGAGGTGATTTTTCACAAAAACGGTGCTATACAAATCATCCAAATGTTATTAAAATGTACTTATAAACGTACCCAATCTCTGATTTCATCATCTGCCTCTTCTTTGAAGTCGTTGATTTTGTCCTCGTCAAAGGTAAAGCTCTTGTGGAAGTCCTCCTTGTATCACTGATATTACATTCTGGTATTGATTATCAATTATTTTATCTAGAAAAACACAATATTGCAGGTCAATTATCACATTATTCTAAACAAAAGATACCAGACGCCGATTACCAAGCGAACGCTTACCTGGGATGCTTTTGGGGATCGAATTGCTGCTGCTGGGCTTCAGGACACTCCTTAAGTGGGTCGGTAACTTATGTCGAATTGAATCAATATCTTCACAGCCTTCGACACCGCAATGATATCAAGGAATCATTTTCACAAATATTTACGCCGGTGTTGGGAGGTTAGGAATATCCGGTTCGAACAATGTGCTATCTCTATTTGACATATAATACCATAGATATCCTACTAGATATACAACTCAGTTCTCATCAGTCTTTCTATGGAAATTTGGACCAATAAAATGATATGGTCATTAATCATACGTCACGACATGGTCACGACACAAAAAAGTTCGGAGTTATACCCCCCTGGGTAGAACTACTTAGAGCCTAGTCTAGTAAGGACGTCTGCCCAGTTTAATATTCTTTGTAACTTTTATGATAACTAGTAATCACACGAAACTATAACTTATTTGGAAGATACTCAACACATCTTAAATTGTCTTAATTTTTTTTACATGAACTCCACACAGGAGGCCCTGAGGAAAGTAATTTCCCTTAGGGCATATGTCATCTTTGTGGATGCGGTGTGGAGAGTTTTTAGGGAAAGGAAGGAGAGGAGAGCTCTGGGAAGGAAAATGATTTAAGGGGTGGGTAGGAATCTGGAGTTCAGTGTATCCTGGTCAATCGCCTCCAAGACCTAGACAAACCTCACCCCGCGAATCCGAGCACCCCTGCTAAGTCACCAAACGTAGCGAACCACTTGGGGTAACCTATGACAGAGGTGTTGGTTATCCAATAAAGGTTCCCGGGGCGGCGGTACCCATTCCCGCCTCCCAAATTAGTATAGGAAATTAAGAGACATAACTGGTAGTATGAGGAATGTATACATTGTCAGGTGACAACATTGGCCATCCGGTCAAATCGGCACTTGCCGAGCACTTAATTAATACCGGCCATTACTTTGGCTTTGTTTTTGAAATCATGGAAAGACCAAACGCATTGAGCAAAACCACATCATTTTAAATAATTATTTTATTGAAGCATCTGGGCTAAGAAGATAGAGGATTACTAGAAAGAACAGAGTGGTCAAATGACCTCAATAAAGTTTTTGATCAATCATATTATTAATAAGTAGTGATTGTCGTTTTATGACGTTATTTTTTATATTCATTTTAATATTTGTATATTTATTATATAAATAAATATTTATTAAAAATGATTACCTACCTAGAAAGACCGCATTGCGGTAAATATTTATATTTCGTTGAATAAACTTGTGTCGTGGGTATCGGGTAGTTTCTAATCGTTTTTGTTTTTATCACTTATGAGTAATTATTTTTTTTAATAACTATTAAGTTCTTTTATTTAGTATTAAATTTATCAATTAATAAGATATAAACATAAAATTATAACACACGAATAAAACATTACAACCTATGAATGAGTCATTTGACCCACCTCGGTCTTTATAGGTAGTTCAAAATTTCGGTCTTCCTAGTGTTAACGCGTGCATTAGCATCTCTACAAACGTGAACACACACTCACCACAATCTACACGACTTCCTTGATGATGGACATTGTAACGCTCTCCGAAAAGTTGGCTAAAGAAGGAGGAAGGCATAATAACTCAAAAATTAAATCTGATAATTGTCAGCTTATTCAGAATCACCGAACGTTCGATTAAAAAAACAAAGTGTTTTGGAAATGCCTACTCAACTATTGAGATCTGATGATATACTTGAATAAGAGAAAAATACCATAAAAATCTGTATTTTTGGGAGTTTGAATGCCAAGGTAGGTAGGTAGGTACTTCATGTTTCATTGATCAGTTTTCTGTTTTCTATTATTTTATATATATATATTAAGGTGGTCCAAAAATTTTTTTTTATTATTTTTCATTTGGCCACCCCGTGAATTTGTTACATGTATTCATAGAAATAACATAGTAAAATTTCAGCGAGATAGCTCAAGTAGAAAGGAGTGCTCAATCGAGTGTTGTTTTTGACTTTTTTGTGTAAAATGCTTAATTTTTACTTTTTGCTACAGGCCAATTTCGTGTGTTAAACTATAAAATATTAATTAAAATAACTTACTGAAGAGTTTTATGGGCAAATTTGATTAGTATTTGATACTTATTTAGAAGACTGAAATGAATCAGTGTAGTAAAATGTGTTCATCTACTCGAAAAAATACGAAATTTTTCTACTTGGGGTTCGAGATATTGAGCCATTGATGAGGCTTAACCAAAATCCTACTCTTTAGCAAGTTTTACTCCGTTATCACTACATATTAAATGATTCTAAAAATGTGAAAGATTCTGCGCATGTACTTATTCAAGAACTTATAAAAGTATGGAGTAAATGTAGTATTCCGACCGGACAATAAAATCACTGCATTGAAAACTGATTAAGTTTCTTAAGAACTGGCTGCTATTGAATAAAAATAGAGGAAGAAATTCTGAAGCACAAAAAAAGGAGTGTATTTGTTTAAAAAAGAACTAGACAAAATTTTTGATATTGCCCATGCAAGCGCTTTGAATTTGATAAAAATTGCGGAAGACAGAGCGTTTCTCATCGATCAAAAATAAGAACGTAAGATGATTATGACCTTAATCGACAAGAAACTAGAAAAGGTCAAAGAAAGGCCAAAGATGAGTTTGTAGTGCGTTGAGCTGACTACAAGTGACATATTTACACAATACAGTGACATATTTACACATATTTACACGTTACCAGTGCGCTTAATCGTAATAAGATTTAAACTAATCAAGAGAGAAGAAAAACAAATTGTTCGATTTGTTAGTTATCATCTACACCAAAGTTTGAATCGAAGCGTCTTTGGCAGCAGTTGCGTCAGTAAATTACTTAATACTTTGGAATAGCTTAAAATTTTACGAAGCCATTGATTCCGAAATCAGTGTAGCAGATAGGGGTGTCTTAGAGCGTCACTTATGGTATTTGTCAGATGAACTAGTCTCATTTACCTTGTTTTCTGAGAAGCTGTCTGATGCTGAGAAACAGGCCATTGTTCAAAAAATAAATTCTGATGGCGGTAATCCTTCAGTACGAGGTGATTCTGCTAAGCTTGCCTCAGAGGTTACATTAGAAGCTTTTGCAACACAAAGAACGTTGAAAACGCTGTTAATTCTTGATATCACGGACTCTTTCTTGTAAGACTTGGAATAACAGTGTTGATTTCCTTCAAGGTAAAAGATGAGTCAAAAATTTGCGTGTTGATAATGATACAGCGGAGAGAGGTGTTAAACTATTTGAAGATTACAACACGATACTCACTAAGAATGAGGAAGAAAAGCTATTTTTACTTCACATCGTTGAACAAAACAGAAAAATCGTTTCTACGGAAACACTCAAAATGGAGTTAACAAACATAGTTTTGAAAGATTGCGACTAATATTATGTTAATTATTTCTTTGTTACCAATTTTTGTTCAAATTTAAATACGTTTTATACTTATTTGACTAAAATACATGTAATATTAATTAACCTTAAATTACGTGTTTTACTTAAAATTCAGAACTTTTGTCAGAAACTTCTAATTCGATGAGCACCCCCTTGTATATAAGATAGGGGGCTGAATTTTTTTACACATTATAGGAATGATAGGCGTAACAAATAAAATGGGTGGCTTCATCTATATTTGAAAAAACTAAATTTACTATACAGGCCTGGACCACCTTAATATATATATATATATATATATATATATATATATATATATATATATATATATATATATATATATATCCTGCTACATTTGTTACGTCCACCCCCTGAAATCTCCATAGCATTGTTGCGTCCACCGACTTACGGCGTCCGATATACGGACGCAACAATGTTTTGACTTCAAAATTGGCCAGATTGATGCTTACCCCATGTAGAATCATTTGGCAAAAATTGTCATGGAAGCAAAAAATCTCTCAGAATGTCTGGAATCGTATATTGAACGTTTGATCATTTGCCGATAGGTTCGCTACACGAAGTATATTTTGAGCAGTGTATATTTTCATAAATATTGGCGGTCCTCATGCGTCCACGCAGATATATTATTTTTAAGACATAATGACGGTAGTACTGCGTCTACACAGTTGGTCATTCTTGCGTCCATGCAGCAATATTATTTTTAAGACATAACGACGGTCGTGCTGCGTCTACACAGTTGGTCCTTATTACGTCCACGCAGCAATATTATTTTTAAGACATATCAGCGGCCGAGCTGCGTCAACACAGTTGGTCCTTATTGCGTCCACGCAGCAATATTATTTTTAAGACATAACAACGGCCGTGCTGCGTCTAGACAGTTGGTCCTTCTTGCGTCCACTCAGCAATTTAATTTTTAGACATAACGACGGTTGTGCTGCATCTACACAGTTGGTCCTTCTCGCGTCCATGCAGAAATATTATTTTTAAGACATACCAATGGCCGTGCTGCGTCTAGACAGTTGGTCCTTCTTGCGTCCACGCAGCAATATTATTTTTAAGCCATAACTAACCTGCCGACTTATGGCGGGATTCACTTTCTGCCGACATATTGGAATGCTTTGAACCAAGAATTGCAGCAATACAAGTAACTGTAAACAGCGACAAAATATTATTTTTTTCAATTTATGTATATGCCGACAAATAAACCAGAAAATCTTGAGGAATTTATAAACTGCATGGGTAAGGTAAACGCAATAATCAATGAAAGGAACTCGTCGAGTGCGATTATTTTGGGCGATTGCAATGCAGATCCCAAAAGTCTGTTCGGCCGAGAACTGAAAAAGTTCTGCGAAGAGTTTAACGATTAATACGAAGCTAATGAACTGTGATTCTTTTACATATGTGAGTGATGCCCGTAGCACCACAAGCTGGTTAGATCACTGCGTCGTCACAAAAGCACTGGGAAACGCTATAAATAGCGTAAATGTACAATTCGATGCAGTGTGGTCTGATCCCTTGCCAATGATTATAAATCTTAACCTTCAATTTTTACCAGCCTTTGTGTAGATTACGCTATATAATTCGAGGCGCTATGCAAATCATTAAAATATTATTATTAATATTTTTAGAAGTTTGAGTGAATATTTTGTATACATTCTGATGCAGGAGTGTGACAGTATTGTTTGCTTAAAATGTATAATTATAATTTCATAACGCGCCGGTTCGCGCCATTATCACTACAGCGTGTTCTTAGTTCTGAATGGCGATCGGCATCATTGTAAATGAACCCATTGTTGCCAAATCTGACGATTCAATTCATCGAGGACTTAAACAATACATAACAATATATCTAATATCTACTCGTGAATGGCCAAGAGGACGCAATACTATCGTTGTTATGACTGTGACTGTGAAAATGTGAGCGGGGGGACACAGCACGACCGTTGTTGTGACTAAAAGTAATATGACACAGAATAGACACAGACCATCGTTATGATTTAAAAATAATATTGCTGCGTGGACGCAAGAAGGACCAACCGTGTAGACGCAGCATGACCGTCGTTATGTCTTAAAAATAATATTGCTGCGTGGTAATAGCGTGATAATAGCGTGATACTAGCGTGATAATAGCGTGGACGCAAGAAGGACCAAATGTGTAGACGCAGCACGACTGTAGTTATGTCTTAAAAATAATATTGCTGCGTGATAATAGCGTGATGATAGCGTGATACTAGCATGATAATAGCGTAGACGCAAGAAGGACCAACTGTGTAGACGCAGCACGACCGTCGTTTTGTCTTAAAAATAATATTGCTGCGTGAACTCAAGAAGGACCAACTGTGTAGACTCAGCAGCACCATCGTTATAATAATAATAATATTATTTTATTCCAGAATGTATGCAGGGGTAGTGCAATGCTAAACATTTCATATTTTAAAATAACAAAAGAAATTATACAAATAATGAGTTAAGGTTAAAAGTAAATAACAGCACATAAATAAAAATAAATAAGCACGAAAAAGATCAGAAATGTAACTGAAAAAATAAAAATAAAACAATAAAATTAATTCATGCAACTGTTTACGGAGGGTATTTCCTCGTCGTCTCCCGTCTCCAGAGGGCCATCAGGGGGGACTCCATCCAGGCAGTCATGGCGGTGATGATCGCATTCTTCGATTGGCGTAGCCTGCGCCATAAACTTCCCATGCGGTGGCATAGAAGTGCTCAAATAGTGTGCACTCGTCCCTCCAGGAACATTTCCGTAGCACTGCAGTATCTCGGTAGGCGGAAAAGTTGACGATATGTGTTATTGTAAGCAACCTTTAACTTATGCCATTGGGATGCAGTGTAGTCAACCCACAGTTCTGATGTGTAGAAGTGCTCAAATAGTGTGCACTCGTCCCTCCAGGAATATTTCCGTAGCACTGCAGTATCTCGGTAGGCGGAAAAGTTGACGATATGTGTTATTGTAAGCAACCTTTAACTTATGCCATTGGGATGCAGTGTAGTCAACCCACAGTTCTGATGTGTACAGCGAGTGCCCGTGAACATCAGAAAAGAAGGTTCTTTCTACCTTCTCGCGCCGATATAAGGTTGTTAAAAAAACCATAGACAATGATAAAATTGGTATCCACAGTACCTATTCGCGATTGTTATTAAAATATTACATCCAGGGCCCGCAGATATTTCAAAAGTACACAACTGATATCCCTGTTCAAATCGCAAGTACGCCCTACGGTTGAATTTGGCAGCCACCTCTAGTCTGGAGACCAAAAAATACCTAAAAAAATCCTCGACTCTGTACAGAAATGGGCGGTACGTTTGATACATTCTCCTAACTTAACAAACATATGGCAATCTTTAGAGCACAGGCGTCAGGAAAGGAATGCTGTCCTTGTTCTACCGGCATTACATTGGAAGATACTTCGAAAAAAAATAGCGTCATTGATCCCCTCAGCACCGATGCATAGTCGGGAAACACGCCAAACATGCGCTCAACATATGTATACCTACGGTTGATATTTGTCACATGAGAACGGGTCGTTTCTACGACTCGTTCTTAAGTTCAACAGCTCAGCTGTGGAATGATTTTCCAGCCTCTGTGTTTCCTCCCTCCTACAACATGGGTCTCTTAAAGACCCAACATTTAAAAAGTGATTCGTAAATTACAATAGTTACTGATTAAGATATTATTCAAATAAAAGCCCAGCGGTGCCCCGAGCTACGGATATCTCCAATGAATCAGTTTTTAGAAATCAAGTTCATATTTTTGTATTTAATTGATATACGCTTTTACTCAATACAACTATAGATTTTATAAATATAATATTAAATAAATAAGTTAAGTACCTGAACATGACGATTCTATAATCACTTTTAAGGCTTGTATTAGGTAAGGGAACGTACCCAAACTACGTGACCAACTTTTTGCAATTTTTAACCCCCCCCCCCCCCCCCCCCGGTGACAAAAATCCTAAGGAACCCGCCGCTCATTTGTATGGAGCGTGACCTTTTGAAGACCCCCCCCCCCTAAAAGTGTCACGTAGTATGGGTACGTTCCCTAACTTCCGAAATAAATATGTAAACTTGAGTGATAAGCGGGCACACTTAACGGGGGTTCTTGCACAACAGGCATGTACTGAGGGCGATTACAGGTATAAAGATTGTGTCAATTGCCTGCTATGTAATTATGCTACAACTAAAGGGTTACCTGACAGGAGTACAAGTACTTTGTAAGATTGAGTTATTTTTTTATTTATTTTTTGAATGTCATGTATATTATCGAGGTTTCTGACTCACACAATGTTGTCATTTTTTGTCTCATTTGTTTTTAAATTATAATAGTATCATTATAATCTCTAATGTTTTTTATTTATTTATATTTTTTTTTGAAAATTTTCGATACAATACATAAAATAATGAAAAGTATAAAGAAAAAGCTTAAAATAATAAATGTACGAGCAAAAAAATCCCACAAAGGCAATGCCTGTGCGTGGGTATAATATTGATTTTTTACTTTTTTTATTTCTATGGTTATAGTGAATATTAACAGTATCATATAAATTAGGGATTTAAAAAGAATAACTGAATAAATGCATTTAAACGGTACTTTGTCCTTTTATATTTATTTTGTATAAAAATCACTTTCAAATATTTTCCAGTTTACATAATCTAATAAATTTCATTATTCTCGATATGGCATGAAACTCGGTTGAGACTATTAAATTCTGAACTTCCGATAAGTTCGAGGTCATCACTTTCTGTTACTTGTTACTGTTTTTGTTTGTTTATTGTATCGATATGGGGGATTTGGCCCCACTGTGCCACGGTCGTGCTGCATCTACACGGTAATTTTCACAATCACTGTCAGGCCCGGACTGGGACCATTTGGGGCCCTCCGCTAAAACCTGTAAAGGGGCCCCCTAACGTGTGGTGGGGGGGGGGGTTCTAGAAAACGGGGGGTCCGGGGGCCTCCCCCGGATAATTTTTGAAAATTAGGTGCTTGAAAATAATGAAAAAGCTTTTCTACGCTATATTGGCACCTATAAAGAAGAAATTAATTCAGATAGGTTTTTATACGAATATTATGATTTTCGACTTTTGTTGACTTTATTATTTATTGAAATAAGAAATTCACAGTATTTTTAGGATACCACAACA
Organism: Limnephilus marmoratus; assembly: GCA_917880885.1. Lineage (NCBI taxonomy): Eukaryota > Metazoa > Arthropoda > Insecta > Trichoptera > Limnephilidae > Limnephilus > Limnephilus marmoratus. The sequence continues at coordinate 19,616,463 of OU862919.1, read as the reverse complement.
CTACTAAACACATGCTGTAGAACTGCCAATAATTATAACTGAGATCAAAATAAAGGGCAGGATTTTATTCACAACAAAGCATTAATGAATTATGTCAAAATAATTTGTGTAGTAAAAATAATGACAAACGGATTTTAGGGATTAGAAAAATAAAACTAACATTAAAAAAAAATGCTGTGTGTTTAACAGTTTACAATGTTGTATACTAGAATTTTAGAATAGAAGGGGCTTAACTTAACTGAAATGATTCGACATTTTGCTTCCCTAGTCCTAAAGTAACAGTTTCTTTGTAAGCAACTCACTTGTTAAAGCTACTTCATCTATTATTTTATTTTTGTCCAAATTATAAAATAAATCCCTCTCAACATTAATAAAAAGCAGACTTTAAGTTCACTCGTTAAAAAACTCGTTCACATGTGACTTGGGTACAAGGTATGGAAAGAACAAATTTATATACAATATACAAGTTGGTAAACAGTCCAGATTGAGTAAGTTCAAATAGAACAGAAAAAACACATGTCAAACACTGGAAACATTGTCTATTTTCAGAGCAGTAAATGTCAGCATTTGTTTCCGCTGCCGTTGGGTCCAAATCGTCTTCTTCGTCACTGCATCTGTCTCCGTAGTTCTCAGTGGACTCTGCCGCTATGAAGTTGCTGCATTGTTGTGCAAACCGTCGCAGCTCTATCAACAGCCGACTTCTTTCAATTTTACACAGTTTAGAAACAATGCGCACAGCTTCTGTGGGAAATGTTGGGATTTTCAAGATAAAGTCAAACTTTTTGGGATCAACCAGGGCCGGATTAACCATGTCGGGGCCCCTAGGCAACGCACGTCTCGGGTCGGTTTTCTAGCAAACAATATTTCTGAAGTTTGTGAACATCATAACTATTATAACTCAAAATCTTGACTTGACTTGACTTGACCGATGCGATGAGTTTTTTTTACCATTTTATAATAACAAATTCACCGAAATTTTTTAGCGAAAATCGCGTTTTTTTTCAAAATGCTGCCAAAAATAAAAAATAAAAATGAGAAAAAAACTCCCTCTGACTACCTAGGAAAACATATTACGTTACTTGGTGCATGTAAATCGAATGTATAGTTTTTTTATAATATGTTGTCAACCAGGTTGAAAAACGTGTTAAAAAAACTTTCGAGAAAAACGCTTTCAACGTTTTGCTGAGGATAATTCAACATACAAACTGTTTAAAACGGTTTCATATAAAATGCTGTATCTCCATCAATTTTACCAATTTCCTCAAATAGTGAGAGCATTATTAACAATGCATCTTTCAGAAAATAAAATAAAAATATTTTTATTGCAGTGTCCTTAAAGCCTTGTTTAGGATTTGACCAAGGGAACATGGTGGCGTTTAGAGGCCCCCCAGAGTCTAATAACTACTAACAAGTCAAATTTTTTTTCGTACGTTTTGTGGGGCTCCTTCGGGGCCCCCTCACGCCGGGGGCCCTCCGCGATCGCGGACCTGCGGACCTGGCCAGTCCGGGCCTGATCACTGTCATATCTTCACAGTCACTGCAACTGTGAAGCTTTGGAATGTGTGAAAAACATCAAATATTTAGGTGTTATTATAGACAATCATCTTAAGTGAAAATATCAAATCGACAACTTTTCAACAAGGGTAAGAAAATTGATTCACATATTCTTTGCATTACGAAATATAATTAAATAACAGACCTAAGAAAAATATATTTTGGATTGTGCAACCCCATCTTAACGTATGGTTGTATTGGTTGGGGGTTAACAATTTTAGGTCTGCTTGTGAAGGGCCAGAAATCCATAGTCATTATATCGCGTCCATTGGTCAAAACATTGCACATATAATTTCGTATCAGTGATCAATGAACCGGTGGATGCAATTTTTAGCCATACATTGTTTTTAATTGTTTGTCTAGTTTCTAGTTTTTCTAGATATTAGAAATATATTATAAGTTTGTACAGCGCCCTTGAGGTGATTTTTCACAAAAAGTACGCTTTCTAAATCAAATTATTATAATTATTTTGCGTACAAGTTCTCTAGCGATCAGCTGTATAAAAAAATGGATGCAAAAAGGGTTAGGTATTATCCGCGTACATAAAAAATCTAGAAAATATTAATAAAATTGATCATAAATATCACAAGAAGTCACACCAGAAATAATATCGTAGTCTCAGGGTGAATACGGCAAAGTGTCAAAAGACATATACATATCTGGGACTGAAATGATATAATAAAATCCCCCCAAATTAAATATTAAAACATGCAAATTGTCCAACATCGCATCGGTTCAATTAAATAACTAAATGGCTGATTGCCTTTGGCAGAGTGGAGTCTGAAATTCTATAAAATAATGTTAATTAAATGTTTACATGGTTACCTAATGATGTTATATTTAGTAAAAACTTAGTATCATCATCATCACTCTTGGCTCTACAACCCCTGGTGGGTCTTGGCCTCCTCAAGAGTCTTCCTCCACTCATCACGGTTTTGTGCCAGCTCTCTCCAGTTTACAATCTCCGAGGTGGATATATCTTTGAAAAAAAAAACAAAAAAGTATTTTTTACAGAATAAATTTTTGGCACTCCGTTAACGGCACATTTAATAAAAAAATTAGAGTAGGTTAATTTTTAGAAGAAGAAAAAACAACATTTTTTTACAGAATAAATTTTTGGCATTTACACCAGCATTTAGTTCCTTATAACGGGCAGTCTGCCTAGCTAGGAACTAATATCAACCTGCATGATATAATAACACTTGTACACATTTTTGATTTTCACAGTTATTTTGCAACATTATTACTAGATGTTGTTTTTGCTACTTATATGTATCTAATGTAATGTAATAAATAAAAAAATGTCTGTAAAGCTAGAAATTCTTATAGTGATGAGTAACAGCATGCTAAGTTTGAATGGCGTTTGGCATCGTTGTAAATATACCTATTGTTGGCAAATCTCAAACTCAAAAATACATAACAATAATATAGGTATCTACTATCTACTCGCAAATGGCCACAAGGAAGCAATATTATCGTCGATATGACTGTAGACCAAGAGCTACTTTACACTTTCAAAAATATAGGAGCTGATGACGTGCAGGGCCTGCTAGATTATGGTTATTATACTTATGCTATGACTATGACTCATATATATCTAAAGTCATAACGACGATAGTATTGCGTCCTAGTGGCCATTCGCGAGTAGGTAGTGGATACCTATAATATTATTGTTATGTATTGTTTGAGCCCTTGATGAATGAAATCGCCAGATTTGGCAACGATGGGTATATTTACAACGATGCCAAACGCCATTCAGAACTAAAAAACGCCTGCGCGGGTGGACATTCTCATAAGATTTTTTTAGAGTGGGCGGTAAATTAGTGTCCCGGCCTAAAAACGTTCAACCGCGCACTATAAGGGCGCGAACCGGTGCATTGTGAAATGATACATTTTGAATAAGGGCAAACAAAACTGTCACACTCCTGCGCCCAGTAGGCACGTGTGTATACAAAATATTCATTTAAACTTCTAACAATATTTATTATTAATAGGATTTGGCATATTTATGGACAGTTTGTTGTGAGTTTCTGGGGTAAGGTGATCTTGCGCCTTTTTGCTTTGTTTATGTTGTGACAATATACAAAATCACAATATATAATAGTGATAATATTATATTATGCCATACCTACCTTTTCGTTGAAAAAAATCGAAATAATAAACTAAATTTTGTATTAAACAGGCCGCGCAGATGTTCCTTTTTTTAAAGAACAGTAGTAAAAAAGTTAAGATAGGTACTTCTCATTTTTCGGTAGGTACTCGTAGTAACTTGGAGCAGGTGGTTGAGTTTGTGTATCTGGGTAGTATGTTTACGAGAAGGTAAGGCTGATAGAGGTATTGAAAGAAGGGTAAATGCCGGTAACTCCATTAATGGAAGACTGAATGCCGTTGGCACTAACAAAACAACTGTTAAAAGAAGCGAAGCTAGCAGTACACAATGGAATCCTGGTACCTACCCTGATATATGGCGGTGAGGCATGAAACTGGCAGAGGAAGGATGAAAGTAAACTGAATGCTGTTGAAATGAGATCCCTGAGGCGTATGTGTGGTAAAACCACGTACGATCGTGTGAGAAATGTAAATATCGAAAATAGAAAAAAAATTATGGAATACGTTTTCATAGAATGAAATAGAATCAATATTTTTTTTACATTAGCTCCACATAGGAGGACCCAAGGAAAATAATTACCCTCAGGGCCTGTGTCATCTTTGGGGATGCTGTGTGGAGGGTCTTTTTTAGGAAAAGAAGGAAAGGAAGTTCTGAGTAGGAAAAGGGTGTTAGGGGTGGGTAGGAATCTGGGGGTCAGTGTGTCCAGGAGCGACGGACTTATGAATCCATCCCTCCCATTGCGGTGCAAGGCGATGTTCCGAGAGAGTAGGTACGGCTGGAGAAATCGAAGGGACTCCCTCAACCATTCTCTCCCGATCCGGCAAGCCAGATGGTGGGCGGGCGCGTTCACTACCCTGCACCAACCTCACGCCATAAACCCGGGTACCCCGACTAAGTCACCAAACGTTGCGAACCACTTAACCTAGACCTACAGTTTGGGAGGCGGGTGTGGGTACCGCTGCCCCGGGAACCATTTATTCGATAACCAACGTTTGGTGACTTAGCAACGGGTTTATGAGGGAGGAGTGATTGGCGGCGTATTTTAACTATTTTTTTTTACATTAACTCCACACAGGAGGCCCTGAGGAAAATAAATTCCCTTAGGGCGTATGTCATCTTTGAAGATGCTGTGTGGAGGGTCATGTTGTAGGAGGGAGGAAACACAGAGGCCGGCAAATCGTTCCACAGCCGAGCTGTTGAACTCAAGAACGAGTCGTAGAAACGACCCGTTCTCATGTGACTAATGTCAACCGTTTACAAATGTTGGGCGCGTGATTGGCGTGTTTCTCGACTATGCACCAGTGCCGAGGGGATCAATGACGCTAGTTCCTCGGAACATCGTATGCGCTTGTCTACCAACTGCGTGGCGGGCCGGTTCGAATAGTATTATTTCGACCCATTCATAGCATACCTGTGGTCTGACATTTTAATATGAACAATTATTAACATTTTGGAGGCGGTTATGTGTACCGCCGCCACGGGAATCATTTATTGGATAACCAACACCCCTGCCATAGGTCATCCCAAGTGTTGCGTTACGTGTGGTGAATTAACAGGGTGCACAGGTTCTTGGAGTGAGGTTTGTCTAGTTTTTGGTTGCGAATGCTTTTCCTCACCTACTGCTTGGAGATCCAGGTCGGGAGAGGCTGCTTGAGGCAGTCATAATCCAGATCTCTCCAGCCGGACTCTCTCGACCCATCGTCAATAATAATAATTGTAACTAATATTGCTAAAAGAAATTGAATCTAAAAAGTTTCATTATCGCCCTGGTATAACAACGTCTTTCAGAATTGAAACGTTACTTGAAATGACTTTAGCCATGTACGGTGACTAGATCTGAATAGTCAGGTAAATTTTCCACACTGGGGTGAAAGGCGATGGATCGAGAGAGTCCGGCTGTAGAGGTCCTGATTATGTCTGTCTCAAGCAGTCTCTCCCGATCCGGACCGCCCCGCAAAAGGTGAGGAACAGCATTCACCACCAAGACCTGGACAAACTTCTCTCCAAGAACCCGGGCAACCCTTACAATTCACCAAACCTAGCAATCACTTGGAGTGACTTATGGCTACGATAAATGGTTCTCGGGGCGGCGGTAAACCCATTCACCTCTTAAATCGTAAGTAGATATAACGTATAAATACACTGAACATATAAGTATGTCGTATTTTGCTATTTGTCAGAATTTATTCAGAATTGAAACGTTCCTTTAAATGACTTTAATGTGTTTGATGACTAAATCTGAATAGCCACTTACACTTACCATATCTCATTCCCCTCCCCACTATCTTCAGCCTCGCAACGTATTAAAATTGGGGATGTCAGAGTCTCGTTGGCTCCAGACAGTTGGGAGCAGGTGGGACTCTTGTATTGTAGTCGAATTAAAAAAGTTAAACTTAATGATTTTTTGAAATTTTACTCTGGTTTACAGTGAATTTAGGTTTAGTCTTATTACATGAAATGAGTTTAGCCGTGGTAGGTGACTAGATCTTAATAGCGAGGTACATTTTCGATATCTCTTTTCCCTCCCCATTACCTTCAGCATCACACCATACTGAAATTGGGGATGCTATAGTCCCACTGGCTCGAGACGTTTGTGAGCAGTATGGGACTCTAAGTTTATTTTCACGTTCTATGAAAGTTCAATTCGAGTTCTGTGATTATTTCGGTTTTATGAAACAACTGGCCTATAATGATATATTAGAACTCAAATAAAACTTACGCAGAACGCGAAAAATAAATTAAAAAACTTGATGAATCATTAAAAAAAATCCACGCACGTGTTTTGCGTCGAAAATACATCAGTTTGTCTATTTATTTACGGTCTTACAAACAAATATATTTTAGTTTTTTTTCATTATTTTTTTTCGTTTGACGTAAAAATGCATGATGTGAAACCTATCTTAAGAAAACGGTAAGCAGCTTACAAGGAATGTACACTCGGAAGCCGAAATAAATAATTTAGTATGCACGTGAAACCTTTATTAGAAAAATTAGGAATATGCGGAAGACGTAAAAATAAACGTATAGTGTAAGGACGTGAAAAATATATTAAAAGCGGTATAAGAAATACAATAAATATACACTCGGACGCACAAAATACTTTATTCAGTATGGACGTGGAACGTTTATTAGAAAAGTTAGACGCAAAAATTAAATTAGAGTGACGGGACGTGAAACCTATACTAAAAGAAACCTACAATATACAAGAAATATACACCCGGACGTTAGTATGTACGTGACGCAAGAAGTGTATGAAAGTATAATAAACATCAAATCCTGAATTATAATGAATATTGAAAAATCATGATATTAGCGATTATTGTGAGCATTATAAAAGGCAATATTCACAAAAACAATTTGAAAAAAATAACTAGAAGTGATGGACGCCCAAAGACGGATTTACGCACGGACGCAATAAGTGTAGTGGGACCTATATATATATATATATATATATATATATATATATATAAATAAATAGCCCCACCTCAAGGTCAAAATTCAGTGCTTATTGCAGCATAATTTTTTTTTTTTTTTTTTTACATTAATTCCACACAGGAGGCCCTGAGGAAAATAATTTCCCTCAGGGTCTATGTCATCTGGGATGCTGTGTGGAGGGTCTCTTTGAGGAGAGGAAGGAATGAACATTGGTCTTGAAGAGACCCATGTTGTAGGAAGGAGGAAACACAGAGGCCGGCAAATCGTTCTCATGTGACATATGTCAACTGTGTACAAATGTTGGGCACGCGTTTGGCGTGTTTCCCGACTATGCACCGGTGCCGAAGGGATCAATGATGCTAGTTCCTCGGAGCATCTTCCATTGTAATACCGGTAGAACAAGGATAGCATTCCCACCCGACGCCTGTGCTCTAAAGATTGCAATCCGTCTGTTAAGATGGGAGAATCTATCAAACGGACCGCCCGTTTCTGCACAGAGTCGAGGGTATTTTTCAGGTATTTTGGAGCTCCAGACCAGAGGTGGCTGCCAAATTCAACCGTGGGGCACACTTACGATTTGTACAGGGTTAGCAGTTGTGTACTATTAAAGTATCTGCGGGCCCTGTACAGTACGCCCAGTTTTTGGGAGGCTAACTTTACTTTGGCTTCGATGGAGCCCCCATACCTGAGCTGGTCACTTAGGGTTACACCAAGCATATCAATGGAGGGCCTGTTCGGAAGATTGCTTCCGTTGAAAGAGACTAGATTTTCATTTCGATCCCTTTTAGACGTAATCAGACAAGATTGGGTCTTTGAAACATTAAATTCAACGAGATTATTTTTACCCCAAGAGAAAACACTCTCGAGGTAACCGTCCATTCTTTGCTTCAAAGCCTTACGAGCTGTTGGAGTTTGTGAGCCCTTTGGGGGCTTGTCAAACAAAAAGCTATCATGAACTGTACTGTCATCCGCGTAACAATGAATTGGTGCACATGACAAAAGGTCGTTGATGTGCAACAAAAACAAAGTCGGAGACAGAACCGAACCCTGCGGGACGCCAGCATTAATAATATTATCTTCCTATTAATCACTCAGAGTTCGTCTAAATATATTTCAGTGTTACTGGTAATTTCACCAGAACACGAAGGTATTAGATATTCACTCTCTGCACTCGTACTAATAAAAATTAATAACTTATAGATAATAGAACTTCCTATCAAAATTTATTAGAGTCATAACATATATTACTTTTAAATTTTTCGTGGTTGAAAAAATGTATGAAATCAAAAAAAAAATTATACAAAATGAATGAAAGATTATTGTGAAATGTAGGTATTGTACCTGTACACTGTACATGTACCTACGTGCCAACAATTTATTTATTAATATGGAACTTCGCAAAACTGTTTTTTGCATTAGCTCCACATATCAAGCCCAGTGAGACTAGCATCTCCAATTTCGGTATGTTGTGAGGCTGATGGTAAAGGGGAGGGGAAGGAGGTGGGGAAGAGGAAGTTGGGGAAGTATCTAACTATTCGTATCTGGTCACCAGTGAGTATCTTCCATGTGAAACTTGCCGCAAATTATTTTTTTTTGCATTAGCTCCACACAGGAGACCTCGAGGAAAATAATTTCCCACAGGGCCCATGTCATCTTAGGGGATGCTGCGTGGAAGGTATTTTTTGGGGAGAGGAATGAGAGAAATTTTGGGAAGAAAAAAGGTATGGGTGGGTAGGAATCTGGGGGTCGGTGCTCCAGAAGTGAAGGAGCTGTCCTAACACTGCGGTGAGAGGCGAGAGAATCCGGCTAGAGAGGACAAAAGGTCTCCTTCAACGCCATCCGAACGCCTCTTGACTCGCAATCCAAAGGTCGCGGGATCGAATCCCGGCGTGGGCAAATAAATTTTATTTGATTGATTTGTATTATTTCACTATGAATTCATTAAAAATAACATAATATATTTGCAGCACGTTCCAGAGTGGAAGATACTCTCAGTATCGCCCTGGTGTAAGACCACCATCCAGAATTGAAACGTTGCTTGAAATGGCTTTAGCCGTGTTTGGTGACAATATCTGAATAGCCAGGTACTTCCCCACCTTCCTTTTCTCCATCTCCTTTCCCTCCCCACTTCCTTCAGCCTCACAACATACCCCAATCGGGGATGCCATAGTGTCACTGGCTCCAGACGGGGCAACTGGGACTCTTGTGAGGTATTCATATAAAAACAACCTCTCCAGATCCGGTTCGCTACGCAGCAGGTGAGCAAATGTATCTGCCGCCAAGTTCTAGACAAACCTCACCCCCTGAACTCAGGCACTCCTGCTAGGTCACCAAACGTAACGAAACACTTGGGGTGACATATGGCAGGGATGTTGGTTATTTAATAAACGGTTTCCGGGGCAACGGTACCCATACTCCCCTCCCAAATTGAAAACTTTATCTTGTCGCACACTCTTTGCTTTATTTACATTCATACATCGTCCTAAAAAGTAAAAATATACTTTACCTTCTGCACGAGCGACTTGGTGCACTTGTACTGGATATACCTCTCCGCAGAGGCAAGCAGTGCGCACACGGTATCCACATTGATGCAGCACTGCACGAATCCTGCGCATGCGCGTCGTAGCTCATCCAAGCCGTAATAGTCAGCTGCGTTCATCACACCTGGAATTATTTAATAAAACATGAAAAATATCTGAAAATCAAATGTTTTATTCCTCTATATCTTCTTCTTCTTCTTATATTTAAAAATGAATCGCTAAATGTGTTGCTAAGCGCAAATCTCGAGAGCAGCTGAACCAATTTCGCTAATTCTTTTTTTAGAATATTCCTTGAAGTACGAGGATGGTTGTTACGGAGAGAAAAATTAAGAAAATTGCGCAGAAAATTGGATAATTTCAGAAAACCTAACGATTATCGCACGTTTGACAGTTCGTGTGTTTTAAAATGACATTTTGCAAAACAATTCTATTTTTGAATATCTTTAAGTTGACAAATTTATTTAAAGTAGGTACTCCCCTAATAGTTTGAATCGACTCAAGAATTTTAGATATTTTAAATTTAATAAACATGAAAAATGGAAATTTGAATAAAAATTGTAAAAGGTGGCACGCGGGCTCTTTAAAAACTGAATGTACTGGGATTGAATATATGGAACGCGGGAGGAGGGTTGGCGGGACGAGGGAGCGGGAAAGGGAAGAGGGAAGGCGGGGAAGGTGGAAGGGGAACGCGGGAGGGGAAGGGGACGTGTGAGGGGGGAGCGGAACTCGGGAGGGGGGTTTGCGGGACGGGGGAAGAGGGGGGGGGGAGTGGAGTGGGGAGAGGAAGGTGGAGGTGACGGAGTGGGAACGCGAGAGGGGAAGAGGACGCGGGAGAAGAAGGGGAGGCGGAAGGGGAACGTGACGAATGGGAAAGGACACTCAGGGAGAAACAATTTCTTTATTTAATGGCATAGCAACGCATGCCGGGCCGGGACCTGCTAGTTTATAATATTAACGAATACATTTTATACAATGATTGAAATAAAAGATAATACTAATAAATCTAAATGTAACATGAAAGAGTACAACACACAGAGAATAGAAATAGGTAACTGTCGCAACTGGGAATCGAACCCAGGATGTCTGTCATACCGGGACAACACCTTAGCCGTCGCCATCCGAATTTCTACCTATTTCTTACATACACATCTCCCTTAAACATTTGAAGTTTTTAAGCTCTTATAAAAATATATGTTTTGTATAAATGTAATGTAAAAATATATCTATAGAAAAAAAATCACAAAGTATGCTCCGAAAAATATTATAAACACGTTTGTTTCCGTTATTTAACAAGTTACATGTATAAAAAAATTCACAGTGTTTCTTTCAATGCTGTTTTAGAAAGCCTCCAAGAGATTTTTCCTCTATTTTAAACGAATCGTATTTTATTAAACATTTTCACAATTTTCGCTTTAATTTTATCGTTTTAAATATTAGCGCGCTTTCTCCAACATTTGTAATTATACATCTCTCCATCTTCTTCTTTTTGTGCGGGGATACGGCGCCTTAAACCACTCGACCATTGGAACCTATTTAATTTATGTAATTTTTGTCGACCTCATATTGCAAATTCAGAATTAACAATATTAAAATCAACATCCCATATTTTGTGACTGCTCATTTTTTAAAATGCTTATATAGTTTTATATATCTACCATATGCGACCGTTACATTTTTATGTTCCGAGTCTTGTTGATTTATTAGTATTATCTTCTTCTTTAACGACTAATGTGTAATTATTTATTGAATACCTTGGGAATTAGAATAAGTTTAAAGTTTCTTATTTAAATTTTCCTTAAATGCGTAAGCGCTGTTCATTGATGACCAATGCCTTCTGTGTACGTGTACATACTGCGCATGTCTACCATGATGAACCATGCCTTTGGTGCACTATTAGTTAGGAAAACCCGGGACAAGTTAAATCAATGCGGAGGGTTCAGTCATAGAATTAACGTTTTCCATCGTACTCTGAAAGTTGAAGGAAAACATAAAGGCAGTATCAATTTTTTAATGCTTTTAGGAATATTTGTATTAATGTTTAAGCTGCTGCACCACGCCGTGCAAAATTCGGGATGAGTCCGCTAACAATAACACTCCTTATGTAGATGGCGATAAGGTTTAAATTGCCATTTAATACCAGCTGCCTTTTTGATTTATCCACGGAAAAAAATAGTGTTTTATTTTAATATGCTAAGCTCATCCATAAGTATTTAATTGTTTTACGGTCGTTTACTAAGGAATTTAATTTTCGACATTTTATGTACGAGTATATAAAACCATAACCGAAAAAGGGGAAGATGTTTTTTCACAATGAATTAAGTTAAAATAATTATATTGGCGACAAGTTCCAAAGTGAAAGATTCTTTCAGTATCCCAGGTACTACCCCATCATCCTTTTTCCCTTCTCCATAGTCTCCCTGGATTCAGACGGGAGAAGTTGGGACTCTTGTGCAGTTCTCACATAAAAAATAACGCAATAATTATATAATTTAAATAATAATTAAATTGTATTATTATCCCCTTCTCTCCCAAGTACATTTCTTCGAGGCAAAATCGGGGAACCAGCTAAAGGGAGCGGACTATGAGCATCGTCTGCGGTTGGGCCTATACCTATGCGCATTCTCATTGGGACTGCCCGGTGGTTTATGGAATACTTTCTCTGGCTTTTCTTTTTTATATTTTATTTTCTTTCCGCTATTATAGTAATAACTTACATTATAACATAATCATATTACTGTTTTTTCATCATTACTATTTTATTTACAGAAGGCTTCTTCGACTGGTCATAGCCGTTATTTTTGTTTTTCTTTTTCTTTTATTAACACTATTATCTCTTTTTGATGTTACATATTTTAGAAGAATTATTCCACGGGCTGCTACTTCTATTTATCTTTTATATAATTTTAATGTAAGTACTTGCATACTGCTTATTAACCCCGTATGCATGGACATTGGAGGGTCTTGACGTGTGCGGTGAAGGAGGAAACCATATGTTTCCTTATAAACCGGTTGGGAAAGTGGTGGGGTCCCCTCCAATGTATTATGTTTGGTTTGGAGTGAACAGGTTTTGGAAAACCTCCAAACTAAACTCCATATTTAACGTCGTATACTTTTACAGACCACGTATTTGTATCGTAACGACACACCGAAAAAACGTTTTTTCTGATACACCCAACACAGGTAAGTGTGGGCAAATACATAGTTGGCATTACTAACACATGTACAGGTCATTGTGATGTATTGCATCTATTGAAAATTGCCATAGTATCCCGTGATTCAGTCGTGATCAGTAATTACAAAACAACCTCTGAGAGGAATGGTATGTTAAATGTTATACAACGTAGATACCTATAAGACACTATCTTGTCAAAATTTACTTCCCAGGAGGTTTATGAAAGGAATTATCATATTAAAAATTATAATACATCGATGTAATTAAAAGATTAGCTTATATTTTGTTTGCCAAAAAACCTTATTCAAGAAAATATGAATTAATTCGTGGATATAACAATCGTTAAGAGTTTAATCTTGCTAAGAGTATTTGAGCTACTGACTTTACAATGAAAAGATAATATTTGGTTAATCCCAGTCGTATTGATGTACCAATTAAAATAAAATGGTCAGTTATATAATTAATTTGAAAAAAATCGTTGTGTGATGTTTTGTTTCCGTAAGCGATTTCAACAAACATATATTATAATATTATGCGTTAAAGAATGGTGGAACTAATTAAGATGTGGCTATAAATCTACCCAGAAATCAGTATGTACACAAATACCCTCTCCCATATGTTTATTTATACTGCCATTCTATTTGACATAATGCAGTGGTTCTGTGACTCTCATGCACACAGTACACGCCAAAGAGACCGTTTACTCTTCCTCCCCAGACATATTGTATGTATTTGAGGGTAGTTTCAGCTATTCATCATCAACATTTTGGAATGAAATACCTTTAAGGTCTCTGCCCACTACACCGTTCCATACCATGACCGTACTATGAACGTATCAGCCACGAAATAAACACGCTACGCCCTACCATGCCCACTAGAACGTGCTAACACCGTCATAGGCGGATTTAGGGTGATGGGATTTTTATGGGATTTAGACGTGCCCCCGTGCCCCCCCCCCCCAGACTGTATTTTTGTGTACTGTGGAGATTCCATCACAGTACATACTTAGAAGCGGAAACTGTCTTTATTAAACATTTAATTTTTCTATTGTTTTGACACTTTCATAAATCTTTTCCTATTTATACTTGAACTTGTAACCGTCCGCCCCTTGTGCCCCCCCCCCCCCCCCCAGAAAAAAATCCTGAATTGTTGATTTTTTGTTGCCCGTCCGCCCCTTGTGCCCCCCCCAGAAACAAATCCTGGATCCGCCCTTGAACACCGTATTTTACCCGTACGTAACGGGTATAGTGACCGTATGATACCCATATACATCGCGGTTAGGGTCCGTACCATCCCCGTTTAATAGATGTACGGTGCCCGTTATATCATTTCGCCTGTGTTTTCGTGTCGGACTGACGCGTCAGGAGAAGCATAGTATCATATTCGTTCGTTATTATATCTAATATTGAAATTTTAATATAGTTTCTCCTATAAGTGTACTATGTATTAAAAGTTCAAACTCCTAAACACATAACCTAACATAATTTCATTTCTTTATGTTGTAAATCTTTTGTAATTCCTCCATCTTGTTCTTGTAATTCCTCCATCTTGTAAATCTGAATGTAATATACAATGTTACCAGGTTAATTCGGTAAATCCGATTATAATATATGCTACCAGATTACCTTTTCTACTTTGTCACAAAAAATGTATGTGTAGGTACTTATATTTATATATTTTATATACATTTTCTTTATTACACACCTTAGCTTTAGAGAAAAATGAAATTTTCTGTTTTTTTTTTGTTGTTTTTGTTTTTGTTATGTAATTATGTACATTTCAGGTATAATATGAACTAAACATATCAATTTGTGTGTCCTGGAACGGGAAACTTTCCTACTTGGACAGGCAAAGCTTCCTAATTGTAATTTGTACTTTATTTTGTATCTATAATAAATAAATAAATAAAATAAAATAAATATCATTAAAATACATGGATATCAACACGAAAAATTAATACCAATCACGAACTGACGGAGTGGCAACGCAGTTAGAACGGGGTTAGAGCGCGTTACGCGTATGATCCCCGTTCTAACACCGTCGCGTGCCATGCATAGAGCGGACCGGCACCTAAAAATATTGTCATCGAGAATTCGCCGTCTGTCCGGTCATGGTATGCGACCGTGTTGGTCGGTGACGGAACGGGCTAGTGGGCAGCGTTTCATACTGATCGATACAAAGAATATTTTTTTGCATGCGTCGCTACGGTTTACGGTCATGGTATGGGACGGTGTAGTGGGCAGAGACGCTTATGCTTATTATTCGAATATCGACATCGTTGCAGTGCTTCAAGAAGCTCTACTGAGAAGGGTTGCTGACTGCACAGTCAACCACACAACATCTTAATTAATTAAATGTGCTTGTAATTAATTATATGATTTATTTTCAATTTTATTGTTTTTGGATTTTAATTTGAATTTTTGATTAATGTGATTTAATATATCTTTGAAGAAAATTAACAATATTATCTTCAACTAATTATCTTTTCCATAATACGGGCAACTACCCTTTTTGTTGGAAACAATCATTCTAAGAATTGGTTTGTAACCGGGATAGCGTCTCGGATAAATATATCCGAATTTATTCATATGGAACTATTGACTTTTTATCGGAAATAATCTCTTTAACTGTAACTTTTGAAGGTTATTCCCATCAATGTGATATATCATTTAAGAAGAAGATAACAATAATAATCCAACGAAAATATGAAAGTGACCAAGACACAGAAAAAAGACGGTGGAAAAAATAATTAGTTAAAGGATTATTGTCAATTCTAAAATTTAGAATATAAGATTGACAAATATGACGGTTTGACAAAAGGTGGCAATAGCTAGATTGGTTAAAGCGCAAGTCCGGTTAGACGAGAGGTCTGGGTTCGAGTCCCAGTTGCGACCATTATCTTTTTCTGTTTTTCTGAGTCTTCTTCTCTATCATATTTTAGTTTAGATTATTATTATCTTTTTCTTCAATTTTATTTAATAAAATTTTTTCAAAAGAAATACTAACATTCCCGGGTTACGAATAACCTGACAATATTTGAAAATTTCCTATTACCACCACAGTAAGCAGACAATTTTACTTGTATCGTAATGGAGCACTTAGCCAACCCAGGAATCGAATACGCGATGCTTGGGTGGGATCTAAACGCGAGGCAGGTCATGCATTGCACTCGTGATAAAAAAACGGCTTACAAAGGGTAACAACAGTATAATCTTATCAAATGACACCGTATCCAAGCTAGAGATATCACAAGGAAAAATATCACAAAAATCTCAGGTCCATTGAATTGAGTCGTGGGAAATGATTATTTTTATCGTTGCGCAACCAAAGCTTTTAATATAGGTACATCTCAAATTATCCCACAGCATTATCTTCCATCAATTTTTTCAAATAAATTAATATATATAATTACTTCTCTGCAAAATGATAACAAAACAACACTGTTACGTAAAAGTCAAATTATTTTTAGGTACAAACTTGTTACCAAAATTCTATAGATATTTTAATTAGTCATGTGCACCAATTCTTTGTTACGCGGATGACAGTACAGTCCATGATAGCTTTTTGTTTGACAAGCCCCCAAAGGGCTCACAAATTTCAACGGCTCGGGGGGCTTTGAAGCAGAGAATGGACGGTTACCTCGAGAGTGTTTTCTCTTGGGATAAAAATAATCTCGTTGAATTTAATGTTTCAAAGACCCAATCGTGTTTGATTACGTCTAAAAGGGATCGAAATGAAAATATAGTCTCCTTCAAAGGAATCAATCTTCCGAATAGGCCCTCCAATGATATGCTTGGTGTAACTCTAAGTGACCAGCTCAGATATGTGGGCTCCATCGAAGCCAGAGTTATGTTAGCCTCTCAAAAACTGGGCGTTCTGTTCAGGGCCCGCAGATACTTTAATAGTACACAACTGCTAACCCTGTACAAATCACAAGTGTGCCCCACGGTTGAATTTGGCCGCCACCTCTTGTCTGGAGCTCCAAAATACCTGAAAATTTTTAATGAAAAATAGCGTTCGTTCAACGTATCTAAATTTATCGTTCGCCTTGATAAGCTCGGCTGGTGGGCCGGCTAGACGAACCCCCTTTTACGATACGACAAGTAGTTGCTGTACCCTTTTTACTAAAAAGGCAAACCATTTTATTTTATCGCGAGTTGATAATAGATAACAGCACTACCTCTCTATTGATTACATTAACTTTTCTCCGTATAATGATCCGAAAGGTATTCTTTTACAGATAAGACCTCCGACCATTCAATATGTCAATCAATTATTATTACACAATTTTGACGCAATTGGTTTTACGCAGTTCATAATAATCACTATGCCAAATTTGTTGTAAATTTGAAAATTTTCATCGTTTGTGAAAACAATCCGTTGGTTCGGATTGTCTGCTATTCTCTTTATTCTAATAATAGACACATCCTGCTTATTGATTGGAAATTATTAATTCATTTAATTAAATTAAATGAATGAACAAATTAAACCCTCCACACAGCATCCCAGCAGACATAGGCCCTAAGGCCCTAAATTATTTTCCTAAGGGCCTCCTGTGTGGAGTTAATGTAAAAAAAATACATTAACATTTGTAAATAAGGGAATGATAACACTTAAATTATAATAATATAACATGAGAAGGGTTAAGTAAGGGTATCGCCGCCCCGGGAACCATTTATTGGATAACTAAAACCTCTGCAACAGGTCACTTCAGGTTGATCGCTACGTTTGGTGAGTTAGCAGTGGAGCCCGGGTTCACGACGAGAAGTTTGTCCGGGTTTTAACGGCGGATGCAAACCAGCTGCGTGGCAGGCCGGGTCGCGTATTTCCTAAAACCTATACCGGTTCAGTCGCTTTACATTTTCAATATCAAAATTTTAATATTTAGAAATAAAATTATTAATTTCTAATATACACATTGGAAAGATTATTTCATCTAGATTTTATAAATTTTTTTGTTTTTGCAAAGTGATAAAAAATTATCAATATGGAGGTGTATTTACAATATATGGGAATAATATTAAAATTTAAATATTTAGAAATAAAATTATTAATTTCTAATAAACACATCAGAAAGATTATTGTATCTAGATTTTAGAACAATTTTTGTTTTTGCAATGTGATAAAAAATAACCAATATAGAGGTATATTTAAAATGTAAATTGTCGCTACCGCGACTGAATCGGTATAGGTTTTGTAAATACGCGGCCGGTCCGGAGAGACTAGTTGTTGGAGAAATTTTGATCTCTCCAACAGGACTCTAGGAACATCACCTTGCACCACGTAGTGTTGGATTCATCCGTCCGTTTCTCCTGGACACGTTGACCCCCAGATTCCAACCCACCCCTCATACTTTTTTCCTACCAAGAACTTGCTCTCCTTCCTTTTTAAAAAGACCCTCCTCACAGCATTCCCAAAGATAACAGAGGCCCTGAGGGGAATTATTTTATTGTGGGTTACCTGTGGGTGATGGAAAAAACAGATCTACTAATAAATAATTCCCTACTTGTCGGCAGAATATCAGTGAATTTTTACAAATCGATTATTAAATGGTTCCGTAAAGTTTATTTTTTGTTTATTACGAGTATAAAATATTAGGTCCTTACATATGAAATTGGCGTTTTGCCGTACTGGCAACTTTGTTCTCAAATATCTGCTCTTTGGTTAGGAATTCCAAATTCAAATTTATACAGCTATTTACTCATGTATTTGTGTTTCGAAAATTATAATTCATTTGTTTTTTCCTTAATTGTTTTTTTTCTTTGCGTCACTTAGTTTACAAAATGGAAAACTTGAAATATCGCGTTATTTACGAGTACGAGTTCCACCGTGGCACCAGTGCTGCAGAAACGGCTCGAAGGATTAATGATGTGTATGGGGACATTGCTACAAAAGAAAACACAGTGCGTTTTTGGTTCCAACGTTTTCGTTCTGGAAATTTCGACCTACAGAACAAGCCCCATGGACGGCCGGAGACCAAAGTTAATAATGAAGAATTGAAGGCTATTGTGGAAGCGGATCCATCGCAAACCACGTCCGAGTTAGCTGCAGGCTGCGGTGTTAGTGATAAAACTGTTTTAATCCACTTGAAGCAAATTGGGAAGTTGAAAAAGCTTGAAAGGTGGGTACCTCATGAATTGAGTGAAGCAAATCAACAAACGCGCGTTAGAACGCTAGACCACACACTGCACAACAGACGGCTACCAAATTAGAGGAGCTTCAATTGGAATGTCTAAGACATCCACCGTACTCTCCGGACCTTGCCCCAACAGATTACCATTTTTTTCGAAATTTGGATAACTTCTTGCAAGGGAAATAATTCAACTCCGATGGGGCAGTCCAAACCGCCTTCAAAGAATTTATTGATTCCCGTCCGAATGGTATTTTTAGTAAAGGGATCGATTAACTACCTAAGAGATGGCAAAAGTGCATAGATAGCAATGGTACATACTTCGATTAAATAAATATATTACATTAAAAAAAAATTACTTGTGTTCCTCCCATACAAAACGCCAATTTCATATGTAAGGACCTAATAGAATAACGGTTTGATGTACTCGTATATGTTTGTTATTCTTAGGATCTCGCTCCAAACGATTTTCATATTTTACACGCCTCATTTTCAACAATAATCTTCCTCGAAGATGCTAGGTACATATTTTCGCAATATTGGCCTGATGACTTCTTTTCTTCAATAACCCCGGATTGATTATTACGCCTTGAATAGAAAAAAACAGCCTGAATGTTAGGAGTACATCTTCAACACGGTAGAAAGACATTTTTTTATCTATGAAAGCAAATATTGTGACATAATACATTAAATAAAGGAAAAAATGTATGAATTGTGACTCAAGTTATATTAGGACTAAATATTAACTGACGGGTGTGCAATATTTGTTGATATTATGTATCACTTTTTTTTTTTAATTCCGGTGTAGGCAAATATTCTAAGATATTCGGTTTTTTTTTTTAATCGTATTTTTGTAACCCTGGCGATTTTTTTAAAAAGACCTGACATAATTTTATAAATGCGAAAAAACGATAATTACATAGCCGAAAATCATTAAAAAAAAGAACATTTTCCAGAAGAAAGGGCACAGGAGAATAACGAGGCATACTAAAAATATTACATCCCATAAATATTTTTTTCCTCGATCCATCGTATTGTTCCTAAATCATTATAATGTACAACGTCTATATTACTAAATCCAATGTAATATACTTGTACTTGTAAATTATAATAATAATAAGAATATTATAAATTATGATTTTGTTAAAATCAGCACCATAACCATTATACCCGTAAAACACGTACGGACAACATTAAATGTACGGGGTTCTTTTCATTACATCTGTCAAAAAGTCAAACCAAATGATAAGTTCGCAGAGAACAAACAATAAATCTAGTGAACGTTAAATGTCAAATTCCAAAATTCGCATAAAATCAAAGTGATGCTATATAAAAAAAAATCAGTGTGGAATTTTACAAAATTAATAGGAACATTTTCGGAGACGGGAAATTTTCATGTAGTGACTTCACGAGCCAAAATAATGGATTACAATTTAAATAGTATGACATATTTGCGGCACGTTCCAGAGCGGGAGAATTCTCAGCAACGCCCTGGTGTAAGACCACTAATCAGAATTGAAACGTTGTTTTAAATGATTATAGACGTGTTTGGCGACCATGTCTGAATAGCCATTAATAAAATCCCCACCTTTCTCTTCCTCATGTTCTTCCCTTTCACACTACGTTCAGCCTCACAACATACCCCTATTTGGGATGCTAGTCTCATTGGCTCCAGTCGGGACTCTTGTGGACACATTAAAAAAAAACTCGGCAATACCGTAAGAAACCAAGTAAAATAAATGCATCATACTAATTATTGCTTTACGCGAACGGCGTGGCGCGGCGGCCGGCGTGACCGAAGGTATGGTGTGCGTAGTTTGCAATCTGGGGTAGTGGCCAAGCCGACTTGATACACTTAAGACCGGCTAAGTAGTGGACTATTTAAAAATGGAAATGAGCGTACTTACATATTTCGTAAGAAATTCTTGCATAAATCACATTTTGATCAAAAATATGTTCAAATTCCATTTTAAGAGCGTTTAACCAGCCAGCGGCCGAAAATCCACATTTAGTCGAAAGTTAATCTTACGATCGTGCAAGGAGGTTAATGAGAAAGATTCATTATTCTCCGTACCAGCTTTTTAAAATTATAACTCAATATCGATTTTATTTCATTCCAAATTTGCTTTAATTTATACCTAAATCCAAAAATGCTGAAAGGCGTGATGATAAAACTATTAAAATAATGTACTTTTTATGATAATTTTTTGATAAGTATTTATCTTTTTTCAATAATGTCAAAGTTAAATAAGAATGTAAAAAAAATCTAATATATATTAGTTTGTAAGTGCGCAAATAAATACACAAACAGACCAATTTTCGTCAATGTACGTATATATTTTTTAATGATTTTATTTAAACTAAAATTAAAATTCTAAACCATGCGATACCCAGATATATTGATTTATTTTTGATATTGATTTATTTTACCAGATATATTGATTTATATTTGATATTGATTTATTTTACTGCATATGATTTGAAATGGGTGTGGTATAAAACAAAATCTTTTTTGAAAATTTAACAAATCTGCCTACGACCTATGGTATAACCTTATTATACTAAAAATAATCATTTTTTCTCAAAATTTTAAACATGCAAATGCTAGATAAAAGAACAATCTTTCGAAATCAATTTATAATTTTTCGTGGAAAAGATTCAATACGTATAAAATCTAATTTAAAAATGACATAATTCTGGTTTTCTCTGGTAATACCCTCTTT
This sequence comes from Limnephilus marmoratus, assembly GCA_917880885.1. Taxonomy (NCBI): domain Eukaryota; kingdom Metazoa; phylum Arthropoda; class Insecta; order Trichoptera; family Limnephilidae; genus Limnephilus; species Limnephilus marmoratus. The sequence goes on along the minus strand of OU862919.1, from coordinate 19,594,799 downwards.
TAATTTCTTTTTGTGGTTCGTTTTTGTGAGGATTGATGCCGCTTTTCAGCATTTACGAACCTTACGCCCTTTGTAGCTTCAATAAAAACTATGTTAGTTCCTACAGGAAAACAGATTTTTCTGAGCTTTGCAGAGTTTTTTTAAGCAAATAGGTACTGAGTGAATAAATTGTCTTACCAAGTAGTGTTCTCGGTTGCAGGGTCACACACCCCGTGTGGATATACTCAATGAGCTGCCTGAAGACATCTGGTTCAAACTCCTCGATGATGAGCGTCTGATGTTGTTGAGATGAAGGCTAAGAGAAGTACAGAAAATTAGACATAAATATATTTAGAAGTAGTTGAAACGGTAATAATTTCACTTAACATATTGATCATTAATGAATAATAAGTTTAATATTATTTGACCATTTTAGATAATATTAAAAACTCTCATACAAAAAATGTGAAACTGAGAAATCTAATAGGAATAGGGTATTTTCACTGGTTGTTGTTATTCTCGAAAAAATTACGTATTTTTATCTTGACGCATAAATTTTCTAATACTGTTTAAGACGTATCATTTTCTATTTGCCGTCGACACGACATTTGTGAATTTTGCTGCATTGGAACCGTTTTGGAATGTGCGTTTTTTTAAATTAATAATTATGAATGAAATTAATAAATTAAACAGTTTTATTACGATGATCAGAGCCAGAAAAATAAATTTAAATTGAACACATTTTAACGGTACCTATTCGTAGTTTGTGAAAACACCCCATTGAATCCAGGACCCCAGCTTGGTTGTTTCTTTGTCTTTGAGGTCGTGTAGTATATCCGGGTCTTGTCCCCAGTCACATGATTTCTTCGCCATCGATGTCGTAGCACTCAAGGAATCTGTGGGCTGCTTCAACCCGTTGTTATTTGTGATCTTCGGTGAGCATTTTCGGACCCACCTCGGGCAGACTTTGTGATCTCCCAATTTTTTGTCAAAATCTTGTCAATGGTGGTCTTACTGACATCAGGGATCATATCACAGAGCTCCCGAAACGTCACCCATCGATTTGCAATCATTGTTTTTTCCACTTTGGCAATTTTTCCATCTGAAACCGATGGCCGTCCGGCACGCTTTTAAATTCTCTGCACCATTTGCGCACGTTTTCGCACTCATACACTGTTTTCCGTACACTTCAAATAGCTGAGAACGAATTTTTACCGGGGTTTTGTTCTTCGCACAAAAAATCTAATTATAGAACGTAATTCACACCTCGCGGGTGCGGCGAGCGTAAGTTTCATCGCGAACGGCTGCCACGCCGAGACTAAGTGTCGCAGAGAGTACAGCTTTATGGGGATTTGGCGTAGGAAAACCAGGCTACACGCCAGTTTTCCCGGATCTCGCGTAAAATTGTTCCTCGTGACCGCACCACCTTGGAGACCTTATTTTACGGACAGCCCTCGTACATAGTTATAAACTTATAACTTATTGAGTAAAACCTCAAATTGTAATATTTAATAATTGAAATTAATCTAAACAACAAATGATTGCGATTAAATTTGGGAAGAATCTTGAAATAACGTATAAAGATTGCAGCCAATAAAAATATGCCTTAAGAAAATGAAGATAATGTTGGTAGTTCTTAGTTGAAATATGATACAGTTAAAAAAGACCGAAGTTGACATTGTCGAATTAGCTCAATGGTAGAGCAAAGCTCCGCCAAAGGCTAAAGGGTCCTGGAATCGCACATGTTCTGTTTCACATTTTTTGAGAGTTATTATTATTATTTTTATCGCTTAAATATTACAATTACAGTTTTAATTCTTAAGTTATCCAACTATACAATATTGAAAGATTATTAATTTGACAGGCTACAAGATTTGGAGTTCAGAAATATAACAACTGTTACGTAATAAATTAACCGTTCACCAATGAAACTAATTCAACTGCTACCTCTGTTACACCTTACAGATTTTTTAATCCAGTTAATACATACAGCTACACTTATTGAAGAAGAGGCGTCTAATAGCGTGTGTTTCTCATAAAATAATTGTGATAAATAGTATAAATAGGTATAATAAATAAACTAAATATAGAACTAACATCAAAAGCTGGACACAATCAATAAATGGGAATACATTGAACATCGACATAATAAAACAAATGTAGGTGTATATATACTTAATTAACACAATATTAGGCACATGTTTAAATAATGAGAAGAGTAACTCAGATAAAGAATAATTAACTGCTATGTAAAGATTTTTCTAAATAAATCGAATCGCAATTGTATATAATAAATACATGACTAAGTAATCGGATCATATCACAGATTTTGATCAAGCATAAACTTTCTAATAAAGTGTGTTTATCGAAAGTGACCTGAAGGTAAGTATGATTCTGTATCTATTTGTAAATAATAGAATTAGATAGAGCCTAAGAATTCATAATGAATTGTAAGGCGCCCTTGAGGTGATTTTTCACAAAAACGGCGCCCTACAAATTATCCAATTATTGTTATTATTATACCGCTTACTTTACATAAACTTGTTAAAAAAAATTATACTAGTTCGTAAAAATGATCGATGACCCATGTTACTTTGATAATTTGTTTTTTTTTTTACATTGGCACCACATGAGAGGCCCTGGAGAAAATAATTCCTCTCAGGGCCAATGTCATCTTTGGGGATGCTGTGTGGAGGGTTATTTTTAAGGAAAGAAAGGAGAGGAAGTTCTGGGGAGGAAAAAGGCATGAGGGATGGGTAGAAATCTTGGGATGAGTGTGTCCAGGAGTGACGGACAAATGAATACATCCCTCCCACTATGGTGCAAGGCGATGTTCCGAAAGAGCTCTGCCGGAGAGGTCAAAAGTCCCTCAAACAGTCTTTCCCGATCTGGCCTGTTGCGCAGTTAGTGAGGCAGACGCATGTGCGCCAAGACCCCCAACAAACCTCACCCCATAAACCCGGGCACCCCTGCTAAGTCACCAAGGGAAGCGAACCATTTAGGGTGACCTACGGCAGAGGCGTTGGTTATCCAATAAATAGTTTCAGGGGCGGCGGTACCCATACCCGCCTCCCAAATTGTGTCATATACTTTTTAAGAGATTGTTTGACCTTGAAAAGTCTTTGTAAAGAGAAAACACAACACGAATCAACAAAAAAGTCATTGGTTTCGTATGTTTTCACTATTCTCAATGATTTCGAAACAGTTCTCAGAAGATACAATTTACTTTTAAAGGTGTAGGTTTTCTGTGTAGGTAGCTATTTTAAACCATTTGCCATTTTTCCTCTCAAATTCAATAGAAATTGTGTGAGTGTAGAAAAATAACTTTAAAAACACTCTTTCTAAATCTCTCTCGCAATAAAATAATATAATATCATGAATCTAATTCTATCACTCCTGTATTTTTTGTTTAAAATACCAAAAACGAAAAACAATTTAGAGAATGTCAAAGTATATTTTTTTTGATATGCCAGCTACAATTTTAAGCTCATGTATTCATTTATCACCGCAACAATATCAAAGCAAATACAAGAATCTACGTGTATGGAAATAATAAATATTTATAATAGCAGATTTTTTTTAGACTACCCATAATAATTAAGCTGTTTAACATATTCTGAAACACATTAAAATATGACGAAAATAAATAACACATGTTTTCGTTTTTTTATTTCATGTGCAGCAAAAAACTTAATATTGATGAGTAGACACAACGGCCATTAGGAGACTGACCATATTTATAAAAAAAGTGCAGACATCAAAGGATATTTGACTATTTTTTTAACATTTTTCCACTTTTGTATTTAGGATATGGTCAGCCTTTTAAACTCCATTTCTAACACACACCATGCAGCGTGCATGACCGAATATGGGACACAGATATGGAGGAAACGTCGTAAGAAATATCATGAAGAATATTGATGTAAGTCGTACTGCCGATAGTTCCGTTGTAACCTTTATCTCTTTCTCGTGAACGACGCATGTAACAGAAATGGAGGTTGCAACGGTGCACTCAGCGGTAAGCCTATAGTAACACAGTGGAAGAGTTCTGAACTCTTTGTGCTGGTTGAGTTACAAATCGTCGGACCACTTACGACAAAAAGGTAATTAAAAATAGTAATATCTTTTGTTTGATCAATAACAACAAATTCGCCCAAACTAAAGAAAAACCAAAAACTAAAAATCAATTATGCATTCCACAGATTTAAGAAAAGCCACGTGGAACCACAGTTATACGAATTTATTACTTTATTTCCATTAACAAAGTTATAACAAATTAAAAAATGAAGAAAACGTAGCACAGGTTGGATCTGTTGCAAGATGATTCACCGAAACCTAAACGTGATAGATTATGGATGAATCAGTATTGATTTTTGTTTCTGTGACTATTTCAGAAAATAGCCTCAAAGCAGCAAACAACCACATTAAGAAAAGGGCGCAAGACACGCGTGAGCCCGTCTTTGTAACTCAACCAGGTGTGAGATCGTGAACAAGCAGACGGAATGAAGAGGACTAAGATAGGAATAAGAGAGGAATGACAGAGGAATGAGACATAATGAAGAATGAGCAGTAGAATAGTCCGAGATGAGGAAATGCGGAGCATTGATATAGTGGGACAGTTTTTACCTCTTGGATGGGAGCCAACTGTTGCGCGTACACAGAACGCTACACATAATAAATAACACTCATGTAAGGGCGCATTTGAACTGAATCGTGGCGTATCAGCGTTGTTCATGTTTATTCTAACCCCAAAATATCTTAGAATATTAATACGATATTTGTGTCTACCTATGGGAAATTATGCGTCGGTGCGCGCAAAGAGTTTAACGTTCCATGGTTTGTTTTAGGAATTTAATGAAAACTCTCGAAAACGTTGATACAAAGTTCAGATTAATGCAAATATTTTGCTAAATTTAAAGTTGTTAATGAGGCTCACGATGAATCCTTTTAACCTATTATCTGCCGTCTATTTTTCTTGGACCATTCTTTATTAAGTCTTAACTTCTTAACTAATAAAACAGTTTAATTAATAGCCATCGTGCTGTGCCTCCTGTAAAATAGCACCCGTACAAATCTGCCCAAGTCATTGCATTGTATCAAGTTCCATTCGATGGGGTCAAGCATCCCGTGCAACGCTACATTGAAACCGTTGCGTGAATAGGTTCAATCGACCCCCTAAATCACTATAAAACAGACTAGTAAGGGGTCGAAACGAAACCCGCGAATCACGCGAATTTATACACTTGCATGACCTGTCAACATAATACAAATTTACCTCAAAATAACATTAATGACTAATTAATTTCATAAAAATCTGTTTAAGGTATTCTAAAACTGCGTATATAAGTCACAAAAAAGCGCGAGCTGAACGATGAATTATGAGAAAAGACGAAAACACCGCAAGCGTTTTGCGGAATTGCCGGTGTCTTATTTCATTTCCTATAATTCGTGGTTCGGCTCGCGCTTTTTTGTCATGTTTATACGCTGCATTAGAAGGTACCCCAAAATCTACACAGTGGACAATTGTGTAATAAGCCACTGAAAATCAATGGGAGCAACACAAATGGAGAATGGCATATATAATAACTATAACGACTTCCCGGTTTGTTGTCACCGTTGAGGTGCACAAGTCATTGAGGTTGAATGAACCACGCAGCACGCCACGTCACCTGTATGTAAATGTACCCACACACGGCATGCGCGCAAAGGGTTAACGTCCGTAGTACTTTCATAGACGACGTGACGCTCCCTTAAACGATTTGGTAGGATAACCTCTTCAAAGCGCTGATAGTGTAATTTGATTGTTTTAACCCTAGAAGACTAATCTTAGTCGTTTCGACACATTTGTCAGTCCAGTCTGCAAAAAACACAAGGTGCTTACATGTGTCCTTTGTACCAAAGATACAATTTACAGAGAACGACATAAAATATATTTTAGTTATTTTTTCGGAAATCTATGTGACCACCAATAGTGATTTAAAAAAGTTTTATCCTTAAGTTTGCACATTTTTTTTTAAATAAACTCCATAAACAAGCATGTTTTTTTATCCTTTACAAAAAAATATTTTATGAAATAACTTACATTTTGAAACCTTCGTAAACAAAATGCATTATTTACGAGAGTGATAGTCAAATTGACAAATTCTTAGTCATAACGTATATATATAATATGGTTAGTCGTCTAGGGTTTTATGCCCAGAATGTCCTTTAACGCAACTCAAAGATTGATTTGATTCGCAGATGTAGGTACGTAAGTTAGCTAGGTATCTTTTTCGATTTAAAGGATATGAGAAAAATCATTTGTATTTGTTTTGCGTTGAAGTTCATTATTTATTTTATTAATATATTTCATTTTGGTTAGGGTGTACAAAAGCCTTTCAAAGCTGACAGGTTCTTAACATTACGTAGGTTTTCATTTCGAGCAAGGGATTGGTTATACACACATTCATAGGTGTACATTTATGGTGTTAAGGGGTGTTTTGGGGTTTAATACGAATATCTATTATTTAAGATTGTTGTGTGTATATTCTAAGGCACATATATTATTATTTAATATTATTGACTGTGAAAAGACAAAACGAAAACACTTAGGATCATATTCATCTTGCCTCTATTATAAAGAGTACCAAATAGTGGTTACCAAATAAGTTATCATGAAATTGGCAGACATGTCACGATGAAGCAAGTCAAGTATATACTTTATGAAATAAGTTATCATGAAATTGGCAGACATGTTACGATGAAGCAAGTTAAGTACATACTTTATCAAATAAGTTATCATGAAATTGGCAGACATGTCACGATGAAACAAGTCAAGTACATACTTTATCAAATAAGTTATCATGAAATTGGCAGACATGTCACGATGAAGCAAGTCAAGTACATACTTTATCAAATAAGTTATCATGAAATTGACAGACATGTCACGATGAAGCAAGTCAAGTACGGTGTGTGAATTTAGATGAACAGGGACAAGATTTCGTGATTTTATCTAGTAAATTAGTTCTTGTAAGAGTCTAATTTTGTGAAATGATTATTTTAAATGACTAGGATACATACTCGGATAAAATGTAATGATAAATTTAAATCCTTTGAACCTTTTCACAGTCGATAATAGTACATAGTTACATTCAAACATTATGTAGGATTGTATTACAGTAATGCAGTCGGGAATATGTAAATGATTTTACATAATGTAATATATAATTATTGGAGAAAACATATCTTTTGTCAGCCTCTACACAAGTTAATGATTTTCTGTGATTAAGTTTCTCAGATTTAGGTATCTAAATTTCATCAGCATAAATAGCATCTATTCACTATAAAGTGATGTACACTATAAAATATATAAATAAATCGTTACTCCATGGCATCCAAAATTATTATTTCTTAGTAATAAATCAATTTAGGTGTATTTAGTTAATTACATAATATATTTCTATTTTTGATTCAGATAATTCGTGGTATATTGAAAATCCATAATTAAGGTATATTGAAACAACTTCTATCTGGTATTTTTATCTGTTACTTGTCACGACCATCTGACTGGTCCAATCTTTCCTTAAACTAAGATATCTTTTTTATCACAATTTTTGGGAGGGCTATCAGAGGAGTAAATAATTTTTTTTCGATATCGTGATTTTACATAATATTTAAGGGTTTATATAATTTGGATTAATGAGTATTGTGCCTTTATATATGCATTTTGTTTAAAGAAAGTATTAAGTTGAGTTATACGACGTTTTCATACAACGATGATATTTTAAAGCTTTTATTGAATGGTTGGGTTTACTATTTCAGATTCGGAGAAAAATAATTTATAAACCACATAAATTGATTAATTTAAATTAGATCATTGTTTATCACCCCTGAACTCCCTCTCAAAAAAATTGTACGCGAGATGTAACAGCACGTACCCGAAGGATTTTACCCAGCGATCCTTGAGCATATTTAGTGTGCATAAAGATGTCATTTTGCTATCCGATGATATTTTTTGTCTAATTAAAAAAAAAAAAACAAAAAAACATATTTTTCAATCATCCGTCGCCACTGATCACAATCCCCCCACGTCGTGACATTATCACGTGGTACGCGAGCTGTTTCGGTGTTACCGTGCTGCTGGGATGAGACTACACCCAACTACTCAGTTGCAGTTATGGAAAAATATTTTTATTAGTTTCAATTAAAAACAATATCATCGGACAGCAAAATTCCATCTAAATTTTTTACTCCAAATATGCACAGGAATCGCTGGTTAAAATCCATTGGGTAAGTGCTGTTTCACCCTATATATCCTGGTTTTAGGACCAATTGTACCAGTCCCTACAGGTTGTAACTGGTAATGGTAAAAAAATTTAAATTCCTTCAATTGATCCTTATTATGGGAAAATATTAAATAATGTAATATTTAAAATGAATTAATATTCCGTTCTTATTCGAATACATTGTTTACCTGGTTAGCCGCATTTTGCAGGTTAAGTAGTGGTTCTGAAGACCTTTTGAGGAAAAGCCTCAGTTTGTTCTCCCTCGGGGCTGGTTCCTTTTTCCTCTGAGGACTGGGCGCCTGGTACAGCATTTTGTGGAAAACTCTGTAAAATAAAGCAAAGGGTTAAGTGTTAAAGGGCTCCAAAGTGATCATATCTTATATAAAAATGAATCGCTGAATGCGTTGATAAGCGCATAACTTTCGAACGACTCCACCAAATTGGATAATTCTTTTTTTTTGTGTATTCGTTATTATCAGGACAAGGTTTTTGTAAAACTTTCAGTGAGCTCTGGCATTATGAAATTTGTGTAAAAAAATTACTATTGGTGGCACGCGAGGAAGCGGCTATTGCTATGGAAAACGGGAGGGAGGGAGAGATGGGGGAGGGGAACCTGGAGGGGGGAGGGGGACCTTGGAGAGGGGAGGGGAATTCGGGAGGGGGTTTCACGGGACGGGGGAAGGGGGGGGGGGGAGTGGAGTGGGGAGAGGGAAGGTGGAGGTGACGGAGTGGGAACGCGAGAGGGGAAGTGGACGCAGGAGAAGAAGGGGAGGCGGAAAGGGAACGGGACGAATGGGAAAGGACACTCAGGGAGAAAAATTTCTTTATTAAATGGCATAGCAACACATGCCGGGACCAGCTAGTTTTAAATTTAAAAAACATTTTTAATATAAACCCAACAGTAGATCTAATCTCTGGTCAGATATTACGAAAATACGAACCCTCGCATTTAGTCTAGCGTATGGAAGGAGAAATAGAAATGAAAGATTTGTTTATTTTACTTTACTTTTACTTTTTTACTTTCCGCAAAACATCAAATTATTCGCTTTCAAGAAACCTTTCATCTCTTTGGTATCTTATGAAAAGCAGCTTTCCTTCTTGCAATATTATTCTGGTCTTTATTTATATTAGTAGGTAATTCAGTAAAATTTTCTGCTTTGAGTTGATATGAAAATCTAAAGCATCAACAAAATGTAGTTTGTCAAAAGCATATATTTTCTCTTTACGGTTAAAATTAGATCATGGTTGGTTGCACTGCTTTTTCTGTCAAGATTGTATGCGTTAAAATGACCCTTTATAGCTGGCTTCATCATTTCCACTATCTATTAGAAATATAAAAATATGAGCACAAAATGTGTCAAGACGTAATTTTGTTCGTTCCACATCCATACTAATATTATAAATGCGAAAGTGCGTGTGTTTGTTTGTTACGCCTTCACGCCTAAACCACTAAACCGATTTTAAAAATTATTTCGCCAATAGAAAGCTACATTATCAGTAAGTAACATCGGCTTTATATAATGGTAAGCTCTGGCGTTATGAAAGTTGTATAAATGAAAATGTGCGTATTTAATATATTTTAGGAGCAGGGGGAAGGTGGGGTTCGCGGTGAGGGAAGAGTCGATGGAGGGGGAAGGCGGGGAAGGTGGAAGGGAACGGGGACGCACGGGAAAGGACATGCAGGGAGAATCAATTTATTTCTTTGAATGGCTTAGCAACGCATGCCGGGTACCAGATAGTTTTTTAAATAATCTAGAAATCTCGACCATAAAGATTATTTTGTAAACATTTATTTTGATTTTACTCATGAATCCTATTAAATATACAAGTGCCAAATAATCTGAATGTAACCGCTGTAACCAATTTGCCATGAAAAATGTTATATTCTTTAAATTATTTTCTATTTTGGTTGATAAAATAATACGATATTATTTATAGAATTGTGTCTGCAAAACATTCTTCCGCTTAGATCGCTCCTCCAAAATTAAATTCGAAACGCTCACTAATTTGTATTAGATATTCTGTAACAGAATCCGGCAGACATTCTCCATTTAGGTCGGCAGGAAATAAATACCCAAAATTTATTTATGTATTATGACTAATTTATTTATTTACCTATAAGCAGCATATTTTTAAAAATGTACGTCAAAAACATCTATTACTTTAGGACGTTAGAACGTTAGCCGCATGTCCTCAAATTAAAAAGAATTCAAAACCGTTTTAATGAATATTACAAAATGCAAAATAACGTGAACTAGGAGAGAGATTTTTTTGTTAATGATTAATCCTTGCAAATTTGAAAGAAAGTCATTGTTTCATTCACCCTTTGATGGTATTTTTAAAGAGCAGTCGTTTTTCATTTCTCTTCAACCGTCTTTCATTTTCGCTGAACCACTTCGGAAGTCAGGATATTTCATGTTTTAAAGGAATCATCACTTCTCCAAATATTTTCCTGATTACCAAAATCCTTTGAACTATTTATTTCTGTCATCATTCAAAGAAATTAATAAGCGGTAATAACGGTGAAAATAAACAAACAAATTTAATTAAGGATTAATAAAACAATTTCTAGTAGACTTGTTTTACGCGCAGGCGTTTTTTTCAAGTGAATACCGAACAAAGTCCCAACTGCTCCCAACCGCTTGAAGCCAGTAAAGGCGGAAACACACTTGTGTGGCGTGGTGTGTCGTGACTACAAATTAACCAATCATCGTCATCGCTTGTTGACACGCCACAACCTACAAATATGTCTCTAAACATAATAAATGTATGAAACCGATGTGCTTCTGGCGCGCCACGACACACCACACCACACAAGTGTGCCAGTGCCTTAAGACTATGGCATCCACAATTTATTAAGGAATGTTGTTAGGTTGAAGGTATTGGGGAGGGGAGGGAGGTGTAGAAGAAGAAGGTGAGGAAGAACCTCGCAATTCTGATATGGTCACCAAACACGGCTAAAGCCATTTCAAACAAGGTTTCAATTCTGAATGGTGGTCTTACACCAGGGCGATACTGAGAGTACATCCACTTTGGAATCTGCCGCAACTTACATTATTTTCAATTATGGCATTGTGAAATAACACCAATCAAATATTTTTTTTTATTTTTAACTTTATTAGTAAAACTTCAAAATTGTAATATTTAATTAACATAAAACAATATTAGCGAAACTCAATCGAAAATCTGGAAACAGAAAAATCAGAAAAAGATGTTGGCACCTCTGGGACTCGAACCCAGGACCTTCGGTTTTCCGAGCCGCGGCTCTACCAACTGAGCTAAGGTGTCGAATCGCATCGGATAGGGTCACCGGATGGGGTTCGAGTCTCAGAGGTGCCAATATCGTTATTCTTATTTTTCTGTTTCCAAATTTTCGATTGAGTTTCGCTAATATTGTCTTCGTTTAATCAAATAAAATTTACTTGCGCACGCCGGAATTTGAACCCGCAACCTTCGGATTGCTGATTGAAACCTTTCCCCTCGACCAGGGAGTCCGCCAGGGAGGCGTTGATTCGGTTTAATAATTGTTTAAAAAATAGATGAGTAAAAACTGAGATTTTTAAAACATTCCCCGAGAAAGCTGGTATTTAAATGCCATGTATTTTAAACATATATGTAGGTGGGTACTATTAAGGAATTCCAATGAAAAATATCATGGCTTTAAAAAAATATGTTCTTATAGACCAATAAGCGCTGATTATGAATATAAAAGTTTTATTAAATAATACTAAACGCAGAGTTTTAAAAAAGTGATTAAAAAGTCCATTTTCAATCGTGTCATTAAAACACACCGTCAGGTTGGTATTATTGAATGTTTAGTTCTGACGTCACTGCTCACCATAATTTTCCAGTCATTGTATATAAATATATGACATAAGCCATCGGTATTAACAGCTTTTCATGTTATTAGTTGATTTTCATACTGTTTACAGAGATTTAGTTGCTGTATTTATTGAAACATTATTTAGGCCTAAATAATTCAGTTTCAAAAATGGAGGTATCTCTATTAATTTATCTCTATTATTTAAAATAATCAAAAACTTTTAACTGTTCAAAAAATCGTAATGCTGCTTCCACGGCCACGAACTCTGAATTCCAAAATGGCGGGCGTCTAACGATCCCAACGATGCTTCGTTTTTCGATTACTTAAGCAAAAAAAAATTATTTCAAACAATTTTTATACCACTCTCCCATAATAATATTGAAAAATATAATAAATATAATATAATAAATTAATAATTCCACCTAAATAATGTTTTTACTTATTGAATAATTTCATATAACTGTATACATAATGTATATACATAATATATATAATCCATATAACTGTCATACAAAATGATAATACCTGTTGAAAATAAAATAAACTTTTCGTGAGTGATGACGTCACACGATTCACGATACACACGGTGGTTTTCGGGGGAACTTGAAAAATTAAAACTTTGACAATTATTTTAACTATTAAAACTAACTCTAAAAATAAAAATAAATGTGCAGTTATACACGCACCAGATTTAAATGTCCGGGTTAAATTTTCCCCACAGGAAAAACTAAACCCTTTCACACACTTCCCCAAATGATCATCTAGTCAACCCACGCTATGCAATTGCATTATATAAGTATTATAAATACAAAACAATACAAGAACAACATGTCAACCTACTAGAGACCAAATGGGAATATAATTCACCGACTCCAGATATTTTCATATCAACGGGTTCGGCTTTGTGGCATTTCTAATTGAACCTATAAATCCTACTGATCCCTCAATATAAATATTTTAAAAAAATTTTGTAATCGTACATGTATTTAAAATTACTGATTTTTGCATTTTTATATACAAATTCTTTGACAAATCTAATATGCTTAAATTTTGAATCAGATTCCTAGGTATTATGCCAGTGGCCGAAATAACAAATGGTAATATTTTTATAGTCCGAGAATGCCAAATTCTTTTAATCTCATTTCCTAAATCTGTGTATTTTCTTATTTTTTCAGAAATAGTTTTTTGAAATTACAGGAATTTGGAATAGCTACATCAATGATATATATAATTCATTTTCTAAAAATGAATTTGGTTCATATTCATGATATGGTACTATATTACGGCAGTCAATCAAGTTATGTTTAATTACCAAACTTTGGTGAATTATTTTTAAAACCTGATTGTGCCTAAATGTATACTCGGACGGCGCTAATATAGAACATCCCGATATAATATGTTCTATAGTTTCGGGAAAAGCCAAACATTTTCTACATAAATCATCAATTTGATTTATATCTTTGATTATATGCTTTCTATAATTTTTAGTATTAATGACTCTATCTTGAATGGCAAGCATAAATCCTTCTATTTCTGCGCTCAACTCTCCAATACTCAACCATTTGTTTGACGAAAGTTTGTCAACATACGTTTGATTGAGATAATTGAAGTGTTTTGCGTGAATAATTTTATTTGAACAGGAATCTAATAATTCCTGGTTAGTATTTATAAGAATGTTGGCATTTTCGTCATATAAATTTAAAGGTGTAATATTTCTATCTGCCTTGCAAATTATTTTGTGCATTTCTGAGCTATTAGCTTTCCTATGGAAAAAATTTCTAAGCATTTCTATCTGATTGTGTTTCAAAGATGTTATTTTGACTACACCTCTACCTCCTAAATTTCTAGGTAAATTAATTCGTTCTATAGCTGAATTTGGATGATGGCAATTAAATTTTGTTAACGTAGTTCTAATTAATCGTTCTAAACTATCTAAATCTGTATTGGACCATTTAATTATGCCAAATGAGTACGTTAGTAGAGGTATTGCCCAAGTATTTATTGCTTTTACTAAAATTTTAGCAGATAGATTGCATTTTAAAAATTTTCTGATCCTAGTTTGAAATTTAATCCTAATATCATTTTAATACTAGTGTGATCTAATCTATTTGATTGCGGGTATCCTAAATATTTATAAACCTCATCCCCTTTCATACTTTTAATTTTGAAATTTCTAAATATACCCTCGTCTCCATCTACAATTTTGCCTTTCTCTATATGGATAGTTTTACATTTATCTAAACCAAAAGTCATTTTAATAACATCTGAAAAAATTTTAACCACCTTAATCATTTTCTCTAAATTTGATTCAGAATTTGAAAATAATTTTATATCATCCATATATAATAGATGTGAAACTATACTACTCTCTCTTGTATTACCCTTAATTTTTTTTCCAAACTTGCTTTTAATTAACATTTTAGAAAGGGGATAAGCAAGCAAAACCAAAGAGGGCTCAATGAGTCTCCTTGAAAAATCCCTCTTTTTATTGAAATGCCCGGTACTACTATTTTCTTACCTTTTAGATTAACTAGCAAATCTGTATTCCAAAAGGACATAATATTTTTCAAAAAGCTAATTATAATTGGGTTAACTTAATATATTTTTAATATTTTGATTAGCCACGAGTGCGGGACACTATCAAAAGCTTTTTGATAATCTATATAACAAGTTTGTAAATTACGTTTTTTAAAGGTTATTATTATTACATATGTTATTAGTTATTATTATTATGTTATTATTAAAAAAAAAATGGACTGGAGTTCCTTATTGTTTAAAAAGAATATTTATTCAGGATTAGGGGGAAACTTATTCTCAAAATATTGATGAAATTGCCTGCTGGGTTAATGTGTATACGTTGGTAAATTATTTGATGTGCCATCAGCTGTTGTCATTTATAAGTTGTCACAATTACCTACACATTATAAGTCTTAGTCATTAGTTGTAAGTCTGAAGATAAGGGTTTTCAGATTGCTATGAGTTTTTATTTGGAAAGAAATCCCGTGTATTATATTTAATACTAGATGAAAAGTGAACAGAACGAAGTTACTTCATTCGTTGCTTCGGGCTGTATCTCACAAAGAAACGGTAAGTTCTACGAAACGCGTCGTAAAAGCGGGCAACTCGTAGAGAACTCAAAGCAACTTTTTTTGGATCTGAGTATTTCGATTTTTTTAAAACAGGTAAATGCAATACCCCACCGGCTGATTTCTTTAAAATTTATTATAAAAAATTTCAACCACGGACTGAATTTATTCTAAAACGAAGGCTGAAATTTATGAAAGTTGTACCGCTATTCGATTCCAAATATTAAGATGTCATTGAACAGTTTACCGCTTGTCCTACGAGTTTCGGTTAACCGTGTATAAACTACATATTCACCGATAAATTTGTATTCAACTAAAACTGGAAAATTTTAAAGATCTGCCAAAAATTTAATAACTGACGAGTTTTTATAAGAGGGTTTTGGGAGTTGTCGAAGTTATGAGGTAGCAATTATTTTATGGAAAATTTTTAAATATTAAAAGAATAATGCTTTGAATTAATTGCACAATGTCTTCTAAAAAGAAATCATAGGACAAAATTATTTGCTGAAAATCTCTATTAAATAGAGTATCATTTCGACATTAGAAAGAGGTTTCAGAAACAAAATTTAGCTTTAAGAGGGCATTACCAGAGAAAACCGGAAATACGTCATTTTCAAAAAAGATTTTAGACGTATTGACTCTTTTCCACAAAAAATTATAAATGGATTTCGAAAGATTGTTCTTTTATCTAGCATTCGTATGTAATAAATTTTGAGATTTTTTTTTAATTTTTAGTATAATAAGGTTATTCCATAGGTCGTTGGCAGATTTGTTCAATTTTCAAAAAAGTTTTTGTATTATACCACACCCATTTCAAATAATGTAATCATGCAGTAAAATAAATCATTACATTATCTAGCAAACGCATGTTTTAGAATTTTAATTTTAGTTTCAATAAAATCATTAAAAAATATATACGTACATGTGTTTCTTGGCGAAAATTGGTCCGTTTGTGTATTTATTTGCGCACTTACAAACTAATATATTTCAGATTTTTTCAACTTAAACATTATTGAAAAATGATAAATACTTATAATCAAAAAATAATTACAAAAAGTACATTATTTTAATAGTTTTATCATCACGCCTTTCAGCATTTTTGGATGAAGGTATAAATTAAAGCTAATTTGAATTGAAATAAATTCGATATTGAGTTATAATTTAAAAAAGCTGGTACGGAGAATAATTAATCTTTCTCACTGTAACCGCCCTGCACGATCGTAAGAACAACTTTCGACGAAATGTGGATTTTCGTCCGCTGGCTGGTTAAACGCTCTTAAGTGCCTGTGCCGGTGTTTGATAACTAAATCTGAATAGACGGAAACTTCACGATTTCGTCATATTAAGATTTGGTTAGATGCTCTCAATGTCACTCAGCAGAGATACAATAGATCACTAACGAAAATACGATTAGCCTGGCACTTCCCCCCAAGCACCTTCTTTCCCATAAGTTTCATCTCCCTTCTACTTTCAATCTCAAAGATTCCGTGAATTGGGGAACACTCCAACTCTTTCACCATTCAAAAGTCGACGACTGATTTTGATATAAACTTTGCAATTATTGCAACGCTCTAATGTTATCTAATTAAATACATAACTCATGTGATGTAAAATGTAAAAAGGGGATAAAATCCCAACGGAGAAAAATTTCTCGCTAAGAATGATTGGTTTGCAGCCCGCTTTGCCCGGCCATTCCAGGAATTTAATTTCATTTCATAAAATCCTGCGGCACTCCATTTTTCAGAATCACGTTATTAGAAATAAAAATACGAAAAAATTTCAACAAATAATACTACAAAATTTCCGAAGGGAGTTGTTATATTGAACTTAAAAAATAAATATGTTCGTGGTTATGAAAGATACCATTGGATACTTCAGAGGACTTATTACAAATGATAGCTTTAAGAAAATCTCGTAAATCTCTCACGGGACCACCACCACAGTTGATATAACGGAAAATATCCAATGATGGAATATGTGTGGTTATGGGATTCTACCTTATATTAAGATTTGATGGAATGATAATATCATGGGAATAAGGTATTGAACGAGAGGTTCGTTAGCGAACGTATTGATTTCCCGGTTTCGTGCGTAAAGCATCAGTTTTTTTATAAGTCACAAACAGTTTTTTTTCATCTTTTTAAACGTTTCTTATTGAAAAGGGTATTGAACCATTTGACATGACCGCTCACAAAATAGTGAATAAAATAATAATTAATACTTAGAATGCTGTTATTTTCAGAACTTATTATTACCCAAAGAAGGGGAAAATGAATTCCGAATCTCGGACTGTTATTTTATCAACATGCGCAATTAAAATTCAACTATTTTTGAAGCTGCTAAATCGTGGTGGAATTCTATAATAATATCAATGTTAAAAAGTAAACCGAAATTTTAATTATATAAAGAAGCGCTAGATAAAACATTAAATCCTTTTTAATCATAAGATTTTTATAGCAGCAAGAGAAATGCCACCCCTTTATCAACGTCAAAGTGTAACCAAAAACCGCCCGTAACATTATCAACATAGCTTGGACAAAACAATGTTTTCATTGACAAAGAGACTTTGTCCTTTGACTAGAGCGTAGATTCTCAACGTAGGCGATACCTCCCCCTTGTGGGTATTTGAGACTTTCAGGGGGGCAGTAGAAGACCCAGAGAAACTTAGGGGGCGTTGAAATGGCACGGTGAGGGTGTGGGCAGATAAAAAATATGGTCTAAATAAGGCAAAAAAATTCGATAAGCACGTTCTAATACAGCAAAGTAAACTTTAATATTGGTTAATTTTTGTTATTGTGGATATTGTGATAATTTTTACCACGTGTGCGAAAATTGTAGTTCGGGAAGTGGATGAAATTTGAACTTAAAGTTTCCATTACGTTCAAATCTACATTAAATTGGATGATATGAAATATTTAATTTTAATTATATTATCATCCTACGTGTATTACTATTATTATTAAGAATTGATACCATATCACACACCCCTCTCCTTCAATAATTTTCTAACTTAATTTAGGTAAAATATACAATTTATCACATAAAAACATAAGTATATAACAGCGACATGTCATTGGTACCAATTATTGTGTTAAATTCTATAACTTTCGAACTATTTTCTACTATGTAATTATGTACTGTTTGTTTCTGCAAAATAAAATAAAATAAATAAATATCATGAATATAAGAAGGAATAATGGCCCTTAAAATGACGCAACATTGTGAATTTGCGATTATTGAAGAAATAAAAATACTTAATGAAGACAATATTAAGCGAAACTCAATCGAAAATCTGAAACAGAAATATTAGAAAAATATATGAAAAGCTCTAGAGCACTGACTCGGAAAGTCTATGGTCCTGGGTGTGAGTCTTAGATGTGTACTTATCTTTTTCTGATTCTTCTGTTTCAGATTTTTGATAGAATTTCGCTAATATTGTCTTCATCAAATAAATATTACAATTTGAGGTTTTAATCATTAATTTTTTTTGTGCATTACAAGTTGATATAATCCCATTGCAATGCACGTGACATATACATAATTTTAATGAAAAAATTTTGCGATACTTGATATTTTAGAGTTCTTGCCTAAAATGACTATTGAAATCTTCAAGGCCAATGTTGAAAATGTCAAGAGATCTAGAGGTATTATTTAGTAGCACCATACCCCTTGTCATGTTATGCTGGGCCAGAACGTCCGTTCTGCCATGTGGAATACAGAGCAAGTCGTGGCGACGACCCTGGCGGTAGTAGTTCGATACGAACAATTTATAGCATTCCAAGAGGTATGGGCTGTCAATGTAATAGTTTATGAGAAGGAATATAAAATACAAAATATTTGCTTTTTTAATTTGCTAAACTAATAATTTTATATATTTTTTGATCGAATTATTGATTCCGTGACAGTTGTATAAATCTTCTCAAAGTGGGTGGTGGGCAAATTTAGGTTGAGAACCTAGGGACCAGAGTATTCCCATGTCAATTTCGCCTTTGTCTTTGCGTTACAGAAGCTTAATATTATGTCATGCAAAGCACAGACATATAAAGCTCTGAAGCGGATGTGAGCTGCTGTATTCCAGCACAGAAAGTAACAGCATTTCTCTGTAAATTCCAATTAATATTAGCATATTATGGCATTTAAGAGGACTGTGAAACCGTGGGTTTTATCGTATTGGGGGTCTCAAAATTTTAAATACAAAACACAGAAAAAATTATTTAATTTTTTTTTCTCTTGTAGCATGCCGGGAATGGATAACTTAATAATATTGATTGTTTTGTATGAAGGTATTGTACTTTGGAATGGGATGTACTTAAACGTATTTCTTTGTAACAAAAAAATGATTTTGAATTACCCCAAACTACTCAAAAGCTTACCCGTGCCTGATTTAAATGCCAGATTAATAAATTAACTGTTTTCGTCACGCATTATTCAGCAGTCGTAAAGCTTAAAGCGCGTTTACATAGGTAGTGTTGATGCGGAAACTTTTACTTAATAACTTACAAATAAAGGGCTCTCCTCACGACACTGCATGCGTCTCGTTCTAGCGGCACTTTAACAAACGAGACAGCGCTAGTTCGCTCAAACCCATGCTCTCTGCAGGCAGTGTCGTGTGGAGAGCCCGTAAGGAAAAAAATTGACAAAATTGGCAGCAAAGCAATCCAAGGTATTTTTGGTAGTGCCATATTGTGGCAAAAAGCGCTCCGGTGGCTAAGACTATATATCTAGACTGTAGAGCTAAGACTTCAGAAAAGATTAATGAAGATGTTCTTTGGTCGAAAACCACATGACTTGTGCGATTTCAGTTTGACTGATCGGTTTAGGTTGAAGATTGCAAAGTAAAGATTGTCATGATGATAGCCAACCTCCGGTATAACCTCTGAAAGGGAAGAATCCCGAGGATGAATAATAAGATAAATTGACCAACAAATTAATGAAATTCACCAATAAAATATATTGTCGACAGTGGAGGTAATCCACCTCTTACCCGCCCTGGTATAAGTAACAGATGGTTACTCCTTCAAGGCTCTCGCAAGATTCTAATTTTTTGATTAAGCGAAGCTACATTTATTTATTTTGAATGAATCTAGACCTCCAGTGTCCATGCATACGTTGTTAGTAAGCAGTATGCAAGTGCTTAAGAGGAAAAACAAATTGCAAAAAAATAGGTTAGTAAGACAAAGATAAATTAAACAGGGCAAAAGAAAAACTCATTCATGAGACTCCATGACGCGGAATTGCATCTGTAAAAAACCTGCAAGCACCTGTATAAAACAGAGAACATAAGAAATACAATAAATCTCAAATCAATTGGCAAGTACCAACAAAAAATGTGTATGGCTTTCGGTCTGACCATAAACTACACTTAGCTTCCGTGTCCCTTAGCCAACCACTCAGTGAAGCCTCAAAGAATGTTAACTGAATATTTGGAATAAAATACCCGAAGACTAAAAGAAAATTCAGCGTTGGGTAGTCAGAGGCAAGACAAAGGACAGTCAAGGTCGTGTGATCAAACCTCAAGCCTGCACAAGTCATTGAGGGAGGCGCAGATAGATTTGAGAAGGATCTGCAAAATTAATAATGTAACTAAAGATGAAGCAGGGACGAGGTCCAGCACACCCCCATACGGGAATAGGGAAAAAAAATAAAAATTTGGAGTTCAGTTCATCCAAAAAAACATTGAAATAGTTAAAGATAAACAAAACAAAACAAAACAAAGAACATGGCATAAATTAACAGGTAGTATAGTAAATATAAACAAAGCAAATCGCAAAGCAATTATATACATTTTTGAAAATATAATGAACAAAATAATATAACGCAAATGTAAAATATAACATATAACTTATAATATATAATAAAATAAAAGAAATAACATATTACAGAAACACAAAACACATAAATCATAAAAAATAAATCCAAACGGTAAATGTAAAGGAATAATGTATTGTCGACAGAAGATAATGGGACAAAGTTAGACAGAGCTCCTGGTCTAGGAAAGACAGAAAGAAAAAAAAAACAGTTTAAAATTGAAAACAGCTCAAGAGTCCCAACTTTTTCTGCTGGACGGTGCCAGTGGTACTACCACATCCCCAATTGGAGTATGTTGTGAGGCTGAATGGTATGGGGAGAAGAGAAAGATGGGGAAGTACCTGGCTTTTCAAATCTGTTCACCGAACACGGTTAAAGCCATTTCAAGCAATGTTTCAATTCTGAAAGCTTGTCTTCCTCCGCGGCTGTACTGAAAGTATCTAATGATTTGGAACTTTCTGCAAGTACGTATATATATTACATTATATTTTACATTAATGAAATTTGAACAATTTTAAATTTACTTGCGCATGCCGGGTTGGAGCCTGCGATCTCCGGATTCATAATCGAGGACCTCATAACTCGTTCTCGACCTTGTCAATTTCATAATACGTGTAATAAACTGCCAGAAGCGAAAGTCAGTTCAACAGATTTGGATGAAGAGCATTTTTATATAAAGGATTTTGTGTACGGATAAATGGAGAAAAAATTCCCCCACACGAAAGAAGAATGTTAGACGTTAACTTAAGAGGGTATTACCAGAGAAAACCAGAAATAAGTCATTTTTAAATCAGATTTTAGACGTATTGTCTGTTTTCCACAAAAAATTATAAATGGATTTCGAAAGATTGTTCTTTTATCTAGCATTCCTATGTTTTAAATTTTGAGAAAAAATGTTTATTTTTAGAATAATAAGGTTATACCGTTGGTCGTTTGCCGATTTGTTAAATTTTCAAAAAAGATTTTGTATTATACCACACCCATTTCAAATCATATAATCATGCAGTAAAATAAACCAATACATTATCTGGGTATCGTATGTTTTAGAATTTTAATTTTAGTTTAAATAACATCATTAAAAAATATATGCGTACATGTGTTTCTTGACGAAAATTGGTCAGTTTGTGTATTCATTTGCGCACTTACAAACTAATATATTTCAGATTTTTTTAACATTCTTATTTAACTTAGACATTATTGAAAAATGATAAATACTTATAATCAAAAAATAATTACAAAAAGTACATTATTTTAATAGTTTTATCATCACGCCTTTCAGCATTTTTTGGGTGTAGGTATAAATTAAGGCAAATTTGGAATGAAATAAAATCGATATTGAGTTATTATTTTAAAAAGCTGGTACGGAGAATAATTAATCTTTCTCATTCTAACCGCCCTGCACGATCGTAAGAATAACTTTTCGGCCGCTGGCTGGTTTTAAACGCTCTTAATAACGAATCATAAATTGTTACAGCGTAATAAAGATCTTTCCTTTCACAAACTAGATTATACATACCTAATAATAAGATAAGTCCGTGACGCCAGAGAAAACTGTCTATGAATATAGACAAAACGAATATAACAGCTTTATGTTGGCCTAACCTTATTGGACGATCGTCATCCACCACCCTCATCCCTTCTAACAGGAAATTTAGATTAACGAACGCCTGATAACATTACACAAGGCACCCTTTCAGTTGTTATAATAACGGTCTCAATAGTGTGATGTAACTATTTTCCACAGTTAGTTCGTTCTTCGTTTAAATCGAAAATTATTGAATATTAATAAATTAAGTTTGGGTTTTGGCAGGTCAAAGTGGAAAATTACTTCTTTTGAATAACTTTGAAAACTTAAATAAAGTATAAACCTGTCACGTATATATCCTGATATTAATCATCATAAAACTTTTGGCGATAAAAATCTCAAAACCATAAATATTGATTTTTGCAAATTTTTCAAGAAATACTTTTTTAGATGTTATCCAGAGAAAACCGGAAATATGTAATTTTTGATCAAATTTTAGACGTATTGACTCTTTTCCACAAAAATTTTAATTGATTTCGAAAGATTGTTCTTTTATCTAGTAAATGCATGTTTTAAATTTTGAGAAAAAATGTTTATTTTTAGTATAATAAGGTTACATCATAGGTCGTTGGCAGATTTTTAAATTTTCATACGAAAAATCTTATTTTACAAGACATATTTCATACCGTGTAATCAAACATTATTGTAAATCAATACGTTATCTAGTAAACGCATGTTTCAAAATTTTAATTTTAGTTCAAATAAAATCATTAAAAAAATATCCGAACACTTATTAGTGTTTACGGTCTTACAAATTTATATATTTAAGATTTTATACATTTTTATTTTGCTTGGACATTATGAAAAAAATGATAAATACTTATGATCAAAAAACAATTACAAAAAGTACATAATTTTAATAGTTTTATCATCACGCCTTTCAGCATTTTTGGATGTAGGTATACATAAATTAAAGCAAATTTGGAATGACATAAAATCGATATTGACATATATCGAGTTATAATTTTAAATAGCTGGTATGGAGAATAATTAATCTTTCTCGTTGGAACCGCCCTGTACGATCGTAAGAAAATCTTTCGACGAAATGTGGGTTTTCGGCCGCTGGCTGGTTAAAGGTCCTTAAAAACCTAACATTTTAATCCTCCCCAAATAGGTACCTCATACAATAATATATACTCTTTACTTTCTACTCTACTACTTTACAATTTAAACAAGATTTCAACGCTGTTATTTTGAACTTTTATTTATTAAGTATTCTATACCTGATTATTATTTTCCATTTTCTGTATAAGTAAAACTCTTTGACGGAAATAGAAAAGTGGTATATTCTTCCATTCTGCATGTCCTCTTATATTTTCAATATCCTGGGCCAATGGGAAAGGATAAAAGGCAGGCTTTAAAAAACGAAACCTCCAATCCTGTGGCTGGGTATTATGACGTGTGGTGAGGACTGATAAGGCTCTGGGGTGACTGGATGGGTGGAGGGGTGGAGGGATTGCTCTATGGGGTAAGTAATTCCTGTTAGTAATGGTATATGGCAAGGGTTCCCAACCGGTCCATTCCAATAATAACCACTGTTAATTTTTTAAATTCCATATTTTTAAATTACACATGGTTTAAAAAAATTCTAGTCGTAAGAATTTTTTTTCCTAGATTCGTTTCCATTTCTGTATTAACACATATTAATCAAATAAGGCACTAGAAAAAAAGCAATATCCAAATTCCTTACAATTTGACGGTCTCCGCGCTTGAGTCGTTACGATCATTGGCTACGAATCTGGAGGTCGCAGGTTTAATCCCTTTTAAAATCCCAGCGTGTAAATTTTATTTGAATAACCTTCCGCATGTCTGTTAAACTTTACCACGAGTAATGCCTGTAGGACCCGGAGATATGTAGGATATTAATGCGTCTTTAATTTTAACTTTTTCAGGGAATATATCTGTTTTTCACCACTGCCAAAAACACTCCCAGCCTTAGCCTTACAGCATATTCCAATTGGGGATATAATATGGGTGTTAGCTATGGTCTCAATGGCTCCAGACGGTTAGAAGTTGTTGGAACTCTTGTACGGTAAAGAATAAGATTCTTGCTAGAAGTCTCGATCTCCTTTAAAATTAAGGTAAAAAATAACTCTCAACCTTTAAAATGTTGGGAGCCCTTGGTCTATAGAATAATATCCCGGGGACGGTGCCATAAAAAAAGGAATAAACAAATCGTATATGTGGATTTTCTGAAAGATAACAGTAGTAACTATTAAATGCTTATTTTTATCGTTGTTTAGTAAATTAAATTAAAAAGGAAAGAATATTTTTAAGAATATTATGAAAAGTGCTGCCGTTGAGTGTAACTCTTTTATTAAAATCCAAAAAAGATCAGAAACTCATTGTGAAATAAATTCCGTAATTTCGTATTTTAACATTATTCAACATTATTGAAAAACGAATCATTTTGAGTAAATGACTGTTTTGTGTTTTGTGACGGGCCCGTTGACTGCCAGTAATGTAAATTTTTCCTTATATTTCGTATAATTGATCAAAATTTGTCTTCATTCAAACATTATCTCTAGAACATATAATCAAATACCTTGACGACGGCCTCCGTGGTTGAGGGGTAATGCTCTCGACTTGCAATCCGAATGTCACGGGTTCAAAACCCGGCGTGCGCAAATAATTTTTATTTGATTAATTTGTGTAATTTCACAATTATTTAATTTGAAATAATGTTTATTATATTTGCAGCAAGTTCCAGAGTGGTAGATACTCTCAGTATCGCCCTAGTGTAAGACCATTCAGAAGTGTTTCTCATCTCCTTTCCCTCCCCACTACGTTCAGCCTCACAACATACCCCAATTGGAGATGCCATAGTCTCACTTACTCCAGGCGGGATAAGTTGGGAAAGGTGTGGTATACACAAAAAAAAACTGGCCTTTCTGGGGCCCAGGGATCAACAGTTTGTTTTTAAATGGCGACATCCCTATTAGGCATTTCCATTCAAGGTATAGATTACACATTTTTCGCATTGGTATTTTTAAACACCGGTTCCACAGTGAATTCTACTATCAACAATTAAAAAATATACCTAGAATGTCACGCGTTAAACGATATTAGCTTTCGGAGAATTTCGCCGTAAAAGACTTCAAATTGACTTTAAAATTTATAATTTTTTTTTTTTTTTTTAATGTTCTTTATTCAGTAAAGTTTATACATTACAGTAAATGGATAATTTTTTGGCCATCACACTAGGCACATGCCCGTATTGTAGTGGCCAATTTTATGTAAAGTATAATAATACAAATTAAAAATAAGTTGAATGAAAAACAAAATAATATAAAAATAAAAAATAAAAATTTATACATCTAAAACAAGTATGATGTATAAAGGAATTAAAAATAATGCAAAATATCTACATAAGTTTAAGATATATGAATATAAAAAATAAGTATGGAAAAACAGAAAAATTTAAAATAATATGAAAAGTATATGAAAGAAAATACGTATTATTGAATTAAAAATAATACAAGGAGCATGTATCAAAAAAATAAAAAAATACAAGTACATTTGTGTAATTAAAATACTATTAAAATGTAATGAAAATACAAGTACATTAAGTGCAAGTGTGTTTGTAAAAAATACAGATACAATATAAAATCAAAGAAAGTACTATTTGGTAAGAGAGTAGGGATAAGTTATATCTTGATGAGCGATTTGCATGTGCGTGTTATGGTAACATAGGTATATAGATATATATCACAAGTTTTTGTGTAAATCCACGTTTGAGCTAAGGCTAAAAATATGTACTCAACTATGGAATTATTTTCACAATATTTTTCGTAATAAATACTTGGGTATAAGAAACATGTCAGTAGTGTTAAACATTTTTTAATGATGAGTATGAAAGAGAAATATATTGTTCTGCAATATACAAGTTGTTTAAATTATTTACTGGTGGTATAGGTTCATATGTTCCTTAAAGAAATTTCGCCTTCTTATAATGACTATAATGACTATAAACTTTTTCTAACACAGCAAACTTATTTTGTGGCACCATTTTGATTTAAATTAATAAATTACTTCGTTATGACCCATTATTAAATCTATTCCCCTTTTTTAATTGAAATTTAAATTTTTAATTGTTCTATATTGCCCCTCGTCCCTTAAACATTATTTTCTTTCTAATTTTACTATAGTTTATGTCGATTATTTTTCTCTATTACCTATATATGTCTATTTTTAAAATTAGTTCTGTCAAAACCCTGAAGAAGTCAGCTTTGCTGACGAAACATGTCGGTTTTGTAAACAATAAAAGTGGTAAAAACGAAGTAATTTATTAATTTAAATAAACTTTTTATAAAAAAAAATTCATTTCACATTGTTCGTGGTCGCACTCCTCCGAAACGGCTCGACCGAATTTAAGCATTTTTTTTTATATATATTTGGTAGGTATGAGAATAGGTGGTAAAGTAGATTTCATACCACTAAAAATCTATTTTTTTGACAATTTTTTGGGGTATTTTTTGGCATTTGGCATCAAAAAATACCTATAACCCCAAATTTTCACCCTCCAACCCGCACCCTCCCATTTTTTAATCGCGATTGTATTTTTGTATGAACTAATTTCGTTCGTACTTCAAACAAAACGAAATTATTTATGTTGTTGAATGACAGATGGCGCTACGTCCGCCTCATCTTTAGAACATAGAAATAATTTATGTGGCAGAACAACGTTTTTCGGGTCAGCTAGTAACATAATAATAATCTGTATTTAAGTTTTCATATTACTCTTGTTTGATGAATTTTGCCTAGAAATTCCGTTATAATGGAAGTTGAATGAGACTACTGGATATGCGATAATAATTGATGGTTCGGATGGTTAGAGTGAGAACATATTGAAAATTGTTATGTTACGGAGTATTTTAATAGATTCAACGTGAGAGGGCAGTTTTTGGTTTAGAGATGAAGTTTTTTATCCAAGAGCCTATGATGTTGGAGTAGAACAAAAGTCCAATAGAACAATATTTTGATCACAGCAAACAAAGGTGAAATATGCAGGACGCCTGTTTATGGGCAATATCACGTACACCGCGCCAGTCAGGTGCCATTCGACCCAGGCGTTTAATTTTACATCCGTGAATTCAAACGAACAAACGCCGTCAACAGTTGCTTTTAATTTCGTGTTTTGTGCCAGCTTTTCATGTAATATAAGGGTATATAAATAGACAGCGATAAGAATAGATTGCTCCTTAACAAAAATTTGCTTTTAATATGTCGTACTTTGACACCTAAGCACATGTTCTTAGGTGTAAAAGTCCTTACCATTGTAGTGTGCCGTTAGAACCTTCAGAAACCCCTTAAACCCCTTCCATAGGTCACCCCAAGTGGTTCGCTACGTTTGGTGATTTAGCAGGGGTGCCCGGGTTCATGGGGTGAGGTTTGTCTAGGTCTTGGAGGCGGATGACCAGGACACACTGAACCCCAGATTCCTACCCATCCCTTAAACCCTTTTCCTTCCCAGAACTCTCCTTTCCTTAAAAAAAACCTACACACTGCATCCCCAATGATTACATAGGCCCTGAAGGAAATTTTTTTCCTCAGGGCCTCCTGTGTGGAATTCATGTAAAAAAAAACAATGGCATTCGCGACTTTCAATTTAGACTGTGCACATCTCTTCACCTTGTTTGCATATTCTTGTAAATATTTATCTAAATTGTTCAATGTAACTATTTAATAACCTTATTTAATAACCATTTAATTACCATACGGCAGAACAGATGTTCTAGCACAGCATAGCATGACAAGAGGAATGGTGCTGTTGAACGAAATATCGGAAACACTAGATATATATCACTCTTCTTTAGATAGCCTTAAGGTTTTTTTGTATAATAATCATCTTCCTAGGTGTTCAGACTGTCAAAATGAGAAAATTGTACAGTAATTGGATAAAAAATCTGTTGTACAATTAATAACAATAAAAAAAAAAATAATAATATGATATACGATTTTACCGCTTGTGGTAGAAACAACAATCATGCGAACTCTGGCGGAATAAAAATGTGGTATAATTCAAAGCCCCCATCTTGAACCGGAACCGGAACATAACACAAAATTTTGCAGCCTGATGAAATGTCAAATAGTCGTGTTACCTAAACAAGACTTCGCTACGCTCAGTCAGCAATAAACCACGTCCTGAATTACATGGTCTTATTATAACATACATTGTTCAGACGCCATAATATTATATTTTAAGCTCTGGGTTATAAATCCTTAAACAGTCCGTGCCGAGGAGAACTTTCAGAAATCTGATTTTAATATTAGCATAAACAATCCTTTACATTTTGGAGAACGTGCTCGATATTAGTGTTCGAGGGTTAGCTGCTATCGAGAAAACGTTGTTTCCACGAAAGAGTCTAATAATTGCATAAGCTAAGAGAATTTACGAATTGATTTTCTCCCTATTAGGCGGGCATCTGCTATTATATTGGTTTTAAAAGCATTTTAAGGTGCGTAGATACTTAATTTAATTACTGTGAGTTTTGAAAGGAAATTTAACAGATCGGTTTTCGTGTTAATCACTTGTGCGTTTCAATCATTATTATCAATCGTTATTTATTAACAACACATAACTGAACATTTTTAACAGTAAAGGGTAGTCGTAGATAAATTGCGAATCAAATGGACGATATCAAAATTTATGAATTTAACCACAAAAATATGGCGTTTCAGTAAGACATTATGGAGATATGTGAACATTGGATACTGGAAGAGAATCACCTGAATTTCCCACAGCATGTTCTTGTTATTATGTCACCGATAAATCACTTGGCTGAGCACATGCACAAACCTTCGATTGAATCAAAATTAAAAAATTCTTCTAACACAGCAAACTTATTTTTTGGCACCATTTTGATTTAAATTAATAAATTACTTCGTTTTTACCACTTTTATTGTCAATAAAAGTGGTAAAAACGAAGTCAATAAAAGTGGTAAAAACAATTGTCAATAAAAGTGGTAAAAACGAAGTCAATAAAAGTGGTAAAAACAATAAAAGTGGTAAAAACAATTGTCAATAAAAGTGGTAAAAACGAAGTAATTTATTAATTTAAATCAAAATTAAAGAACTGAGGGATCAAGGATATAACTGCACTAGTTCCTTTAACAGACCATAAATATACCAAACCACCCACTAACAGACCAATTGTTCAACAATGCCACGGGTAAGTAATATTGGCACGTAATGTCAGACAGGATAGGTTTTTTAGTAGGTAGGTTAAAGGAAGGAATATGTAGATATAGTTGCGCCAATAAAAAGAGTTCCTAGAAGGCTAGAAGCCAGTGGAAAAATGACGACCAGTATCCTTGTACTGGCCAAGTTTTGAAACTACGCACTCTAGTTTCAGAGTAAAGTAGTTTACCACTCTGCCAGTGGGGTCATCCGCCTGTAGTGACAGTAGCTACCACCACCGCCGCGCCTTGATGATTACCACGAGGATTAGTAATCTTTGTAGTAAAGCGTGCGTAATTAGTTTGTTTGTAACCTGCTTCTCGTGGCCAGCACCGCCTTGACGGCGTACACGTGCTGGCGGGTGTCGTACACCAGGCCCCCTAGCATGGTCGATCGATATAGGTTTTATCGAAAATGTCGGTAACTTGCCATCGCTCCCGAGCAAGACTGCAGGCCGCTAATGAAAAAACAACAGTTTACGTCAAATATATTAGGAACCCCTAGTCATTGTGAACTTTTGTTTGTTCGTTAGCGGCCTGCAGTCATGCTCGGTAGCGATGGCAAGTTACCGACATTTTCGATAAAACCTATATCGATCGACCATGCTAGGACCCCAGGAAGGTGACTTCACGCAGCCAACTAGGAGCTTCATTCCCAGTAATAGTAATGTGTGTGTAGTTAATTTGTTTGTAACCTGCTTCTCGCGGCCAGCACCGCCTTGACGGCGCACACGGGCTCGCGGGTGTCGCCCACCAGGAAGGTGACGGCACAAAGCTAACCAGGAGCTTTATTTCCAGTAATAGTAAAGCGTGTCTAAATAGTTAGTTTGTTTGTAACCTGCTTCTCGCGGCCAGCACCGCCTTGACGGCGCACACGGGCTCGCGGGTGTCGCCCACCAGGAAGGTGACGGCACAAAGCTAACCAGGAGCTTTATTTCCAGTAATAGTAAAGCGTGTCTAAATAGTTAGTTTGTTTGTAACCTGCTTCTCGCGGCCAGCACCGCCTTGACGGCGCACACGGGCTCGCGGGTGTCGCCCACCAGGAAGGTGACGGCACAAAGCTAACCAGGAGCTTTATTTCCAGTAATAGTAAAGCGTGTCTAAATAGTTAGTTTGTTTGTAACCTGCTTCTCGCGGCCAGCACCGCCTTGACGGCGCACACGGGCTCGCGGGTGTCGCCCACCAGGAAGGTGACGGCACAAAGCTAACCAGGAGCTTTATTTCCAGTAATAGTAAAGCGTGTCTAAATAGTTAGTTTGTTTGTAACCTGCTTCTCGCGGCCAGCACCGCCTTGACGGCGCACACGGGCTCGCGGGTGTCGCCCACCAGGAAGGTGACGTCACACAGCTCGGGCATGCTGGCCAGGAACTTCATGTCCTCTGCCAAGCCGCTCTTGTTCTCGAAGGTGCTGAGGTCCGGCTCCGCATCGGCCATACTGCTCGCCAGCGCCTCTGGCATTGACGACTGCGAACAGACAAAACCATTAGTAAATTAGTTAAACACTACATAATCATGTAAATTATTATAATAATACTACCGCAAACCCGTGACAAATCGCGGGATGTTAAAATTTAATAATTGCGACATTCGTGAAGCTGAAAGTAATTATAAATATTTGACTCAGGATTGCCCATCAAAAACTAAATTAGTTTTTTTTTACATTAGATCCACATTGGAGGCCCCCGAGGAAAATAACTCCCCTCAGGGCCTATGTCATCTTTGGGGATGCTGTGTGGAGGGTATTTTTAGGAAAGGAAGGAGAGGAAGTTCTGGGAAGGAAAAGGGTATTAGGGGAAGATAGGAATAGTGGGGGTCAATGTGTGCAGAAATGACGCACGTATGAATCCATCCCTCCCACTGCGGTGCAAGGCAATGTTCCGAGAGAGTACGGCTGGAAAAGTCTAAGGGACTCTCTCAACCATTCTCTCTCGATCCGGCCTGCCATGCGGCTGGTGGGCAGATACATCCGCCACGACCTGGACAAACCTCACTCCATGAACCCGGCCCCCCTGCTAAGTCACCAAACGTAGCGAACCACTTGGAGTGGCCTACCGCAGAGGTGTTGGTTAACCAATAAATGGTTCCCATATTCTTCCTCCAAAATTGAAAATGTAATACTGTCATACCAATATTTCAATATGGCGGTCGTCATACAAAATGAAATTTTCATTTTATTTAATTGTAATAAATATTTTTTTTTATAGTAATTATGTTGAATACAAGTGCTTTTTCAAATAAATGTTCGTATTAAGCGTAGCCAGCTGTTCTAAAAGTTTACCATTCTGCGTCATGTCAATGAAAAAGAATATACCTTTTATGATATAAGTCTTTACTTTATATTTGTAAAACTGAATCGCGGTAGCATAATATGCAAAATAAGGCTTAGTTCAAATCATGAAATTTAGCTCTAATGTGCAGGTAAAAAGAATATAATTTAATATAGATTATATGGCTCCATTAATCTCCGAAGTAAATTTGTATACAACAGTAATTCTATAACATTTTTCAGTACAATTTTTAACAAGGAAAGTGACAAAGAGATTTAAAAGCCATTGAAATTTCAATGTAAAAGTAATAAAGACTTGTTGTGTTGGAAATTGAAATGCCAGGCGCTTTTCCTGTTTCATATTTGAAACAAAGCACTTTGTAACAATGTGACGAAACGTGGAAAAGTGTTTATTGTAATAAAAGGACGCCGTTAGTTTTAATATTCTGTGGCTTACTACATTTTAACTGAGATAAGCTGGAATTAAAAAAAATGTAACATCTTTGCAGCTAAGCCACTATTCACAGTATGGTTTGCGAAAAATGTGAAGATTTAATTACGTACGATTTTAGATTTTCACGGCCAAAAATTATTTTGTTATTAGTTTTTGGGTTATTATGCCGTGTTACGCTACCTCCTTCTTTAGCCAACGTTTCTGACAGCGTTGCAGTGTCCATCATCAGGGCAGATGTGTAATAGTTAGGGGTGATGTTTGTATTTATCTACTTAGAAGCGATACCGTGTCGCCAGCTCCACTCCTCTACGAGCTGGCGCTACAATATACTTCAACATGATTTTTTGCGTTTAGCCTTGATGTAACCATCCATTACCGGATACCAAGAACTATTGAGCTTAGCTCCGTCGTCTCTATTAATATTTATAGGATTTTTGTGAATTTCAATTGCCTCCGTAATCAGGCGCGTTCTATGAGTTTTAGGTCTTCCCAGGACCTCAGGGACAAATCCAAAGTAATGGCCGGTTTCGATTAAGTGCTCGGCGATTGCCGATTTGTCAGGGATGCCAAGCCAAAAAAAAAAAGAAAAAAAATAAAAAATAAATAAAATTTAATTACGTGTACCTACGTAATTTGAAAATCCCATAATTCAATTAATTGAAATGACTTTGCATGCTTTCATTAAGATTTCAGGGTATTAAACCCAAATATGTATTTAAAAAATCTGAGATTCAAAGCCTTAGTAAAGAAATGTGGTATTTAATATTATAACGGCTAAGTTTATTAAATATTCAGATTAGTATATAAAGCATTTTAATGATTACGTTTTCGCGAGTACCGATATTAATATTATCAATATGAACAACAAACACATTAAAACAAGGTGTTTTAATGAATTAAACTGTTGAGTAACTCGTATTCTAAATAAGTACTGATACAGCAGCTTTACCATTTTTAACTAAGCCCGGACACTCTTTTTGGTTTATAAAAGGCTGAAAGAAGTATACCCTTTCCAGAAAAGTTCAAAGTTAAATAATCGAGATGACAAATCCATTTTTGATTTGCAACTATTTGTCTCTTCCTTTCAATAGCACCAACAAGGATATGAAAGCGTAGCATCCCATATCCTGCGGTTTCCGGGCAACTTGCGGCAGAATACAACCTGAACAGACGTACTTATAGATACCTTCTCGGTACGAGCATAAAACTTCGCGAACAACTCAGTTCAACAAATCTACGTGAAGGTAAACCCTTCGCTCGCAACTCGCTTCCCCTCAAACAGATGTATTTCCCTGGAAACAGGTTCGCTTCAATTTGTTCCAAAACCCAATTTCCGGCAAACCGTCGCATTTCACCAGACGTCGTTTCCTGGTGCGATTTTATTTAATAAAAGTGTAGTTGGACGAAAAACGAAATTGTAAAAGCTGGTGAAGCGTAACGTTCGCGGAATTCATTAATTCTTATCTGGGAAAGCTCGCTTAAATCTGGTTTTTCAGAATTATTTTTAGAGGAGTGTAATTGCCGTAAGTACTCGATATGGCACTGCTGCTAAAAGCTCTAATGCAATCTCTCTTTATGTTGCGTTATGTGTCGTTCATTTGAAATACATAGTATACAAGAATTTTCGCGATTGAAACCCCAATAATATTCTGGAAAATTGTAGATACTAATGGTGCAGAAATATAAAAAATACAGACTTACAATACACATAAATAATGTCGTACAACATTTTTATCAAGACGTTATTATTTATTATTAAAAATGTAATACTTCACAATAAAATTCACACCACACAAGAGTCGTACAATTATTGTCCGTACAAAGAAGTTATGAATAATTATAAACAATGTGTTTCTTTGTTCCTATTGCCGTTGGTATATGAACAAAGTTTTTATGTAATTAACGTAGATAATGGGTTGGGAGAATGTTAAGCGTCAAAAAATGGATGCAACAATGTGTTTCTTTGTTCCTATTGCCATTGGTGTATGAACAAAGTTTTTTATTTAATTAACGTAGATAATGTGTTGGGAGAATATTAAGCGTCAAAAATGAATGAAGCAATGTGTTTCTTTGTTCCTATTGCCATTGGTATATGAACAAAGTTTTTTATTTATTAACGTAGATAATGTGTTGGGAGAATGTTTAGCGTCAAAAAATGGATGCAAGAAGAAGACAAGCAAAATATTTTACCCGTTTTAATTCAATTCGTCACTTAGAAAGTCGGAATAACAGAACCAGTATGTTTGAGAGTAGATGAAAACATGAATGTACGAGTATTAAGAGTATGGTGTATTTTCTCTCTGCCTACCCGCTCGGACAAACGAGTTGTCGACATGCAAAATCCGCTCTTTTCGAAATCGAAAATTTTTCGAAAATTCGTCACTAAAAACTAATTGGAACCCTTTGAATATAAAAAGAATATACCTTTTATTCTAAAAAATCAACAAAATTATACATTATTTTTTTGATATTTAGCAAAGAAAAATATTTTCAATTTCCTTCAAGTCTTTTTGTGAATGTATCAGAACAGCAGAAATCTCCAGATCGTGTTTTGAAAGTCGACGATTAAAATCGGGTAATAGTATATTAGTAACTTATTAATGAGGATTTTTACGTTTTTGAACATCACTAATTACATCCATTTGTCATTCATTTACTCGTACATGACTTAAAAACAAAGCCGATTAAATCATCAAGACAAACATATTTTTAACAATATCTAAAACATGAATAAATGTAATAATATTAATTTCAAATTTAAAAATATGACGCAAATACATCCACCATTCAGTATAAGTGTGGTGAATAATGCATCTGATGACCGCGAAATTGACGCCTTGTGCAAACTATCGATGTCGGAAAAGTTTCCACTGAATTTAGCATTGAACTGGATTTGAATATCTGGGCACACTATTTTTCAAGGATGCAGGTTACAGGTTGGTATTATATATATATTACTTATTTACATTCTCTCAAGGTTAGCAATCGAAATAAATGCAAAAATTAACATTTAGTTAGTATAGTATATCTATTAACCCTTTCCAATTTAATAAATATTATTAAAAAAAAAACAATTTTTTAAGAATTTGATTATGACATATTTTGGACGTGTTCAGTAACATTCCCACAACTAAAAAGAATTGTTAATAATTAAAAAAAAAATAACCAAACTTACGTCTCATTGCACAATGCTTTAATAAATTTTAATATGGTATTTGAATGAATAGCAAACGGATATGACTAAAACCGAAAAATTCAGAATTCTAAAAATATATTGTTATGATTATTAATATTAATTAAATAAAAATACTACGCAATTAACACATATTTTTTTAGCAAAACTTTGAAAGCTTTTAAAATCTGAATATTTCTTACGTCATCGAGACTGAAATGTCTTGTAATAGATATATCCATATCGTAAAGTCTTCTACGGGAAGCGGTAGGAAGCTTTAAGCTCTGGCAGCGGAAGGAGCTGTTCGTGCCACAAAGGGAACGTCCGATTACACCGACGAACCGCCTTCGACTGGAGGCTTCGCTACCCGCACCCGAACACAGTCCGAAAGCTTTTCTACCCACACACCGAAAGCTCTGTTCCCATCCCCACTGTAAGCCGAACAGGGTTGCGAATCACGTGAATCGTAAATACCAAAGCTTTCCTTGCATTTAATTACGAAATGAACCAAAGAAATAAAACGTTCTAAATGTATTGGGATATCATGGTGGTTTTTTTTATTTGCGTTATTTCTTGGGTCGATTTGTCAGTTCTGATTGTGATAAAAAAAAAAACCGAATCAGACGGATAGGAATCACTTTCAAAGGCCTTTGTTTTATTAAAAACTTGCTGGTACCCGGCATGCGTTGCAATGCCATTTAATAAACAAAAATTTTGTTTCTCCTTGCGTGTCCTTTTGCATTCGTCCCGTTACCCTTTCGCCTCCCCGTCCTCTCCCACGTCTCCTTCCCCTCTCGCGTTCCCACTCCGCCTCCTCCACCTTCCCTCCCCACTCCACTCTTCTGAGTTCCCCTCTCCCCTCCCAGGTCCTTCTACCCCCTCCCTGCTTCACCGCCCCTCCCTCTCCCGTGAAAACCCCATACCCGACTTCCCCTCTCCCCTCCTCCTCCCCCCGTTCCATACATTCAGTCCCGGTACATAAAATTTTCAAATTTATACAAATTTCATAGTGCCAGAGCTCACCAGAAGTTTTATACAAACCTTGTCCTGACAATATCGAACTCAAAAAAAATAATTATCCAATTTGATGCAGTCGCTCGGAAGTTATGCGCGTACATACATTTCGACCATTCATTTTTATTTATATAGATAGATAGATAGCGCCCTTGAGGTGATTTTTCACAAAAACGGCGCTATATAAATCATCCAAATATTATTATAGATACATAGATACAAAGTAATATATATTTGTGGAATCTTTCATGTACATTTTGGAATTCGCATTTAATTATAGTTTTGAAAATATGCAATAGTTGAACTTATATTATTACTTATTAACAAATAATGTTACATATCGATTAGGTGTGAGTCAATTTATAATAATCTGTCTAAGCGACTCAACTCTTAACTAATTTTATCTTGAAGTACTTACTCTGAAATCATAACAAATATAAAAATTATATCAATGATCCGCAACGTTCACTATAAGAAAATAATTTCTTTGCCGATACCGTTAGTTACGTACCGTAGAACATTTTTAACACCTAACATCCGTAAATGCATTGATTTTATTTGGCCTTCAAGCGTCCTAGCTCTTAGTTTGAATCCCCCTTAATCGTGTCATAAAATGCGGGGTATTTTATTTATACGTACCTAGACAAGGTATTTACTGAACAAAAACGACGTCTGTTAACGACAAGATTCATGTGCATATAAGATGAATATGTAGCATGAGTTGTGAATTCAGGGGTAAGTTTAATTTCAAAGAGGGGAGCGTTGCTTTCAGGAAACACAAGTAGGTACTTGCATAGTTACCTGATAATTGCGAAAGCAGGTTTATGACAGACATGCACAAGTTTGATTAAATTGAATGGGAAAGTTTTGGTGTTCTGAATGTTATTTAAATGGGGTAAAACTGGTTTATTGAATTTGTCTTCGATTTGTATAAAGCTTGTGCTCTTAACGAGTGTCAACAAAACAAATACGTTCCTGAAAATATCACTTATTTCAGTGTAACGGAGGAGTCAACGCATCAGAGGTTGCTAGAACAATTTATGTCGTTTACCAGGATAATACCATCGGCTTACTAATATTACAAAGGCGTCTTTTCCCTCTCTATCCCACAATTATAATTTATATTGGTATTTGAAAGAGAGAGTATGAAAACAATGTGCAACATAGATGTGAATGATGGGAATTTGGAGCAGGTGGATGAGTTTGTGTACTTGGGAAGTATGTTTACAAGAGATGGAAGGGCTGACAGATATATCGAAAGAAGGGTAAATGCAGGCAACTCTATTAATGAAGGACTGAACGCCGTTGGCGCCAACAAAAAAGTGTCCAAAGAAGCGAAGCTAGCCGTCCATAATGGAGTGCTGGTACCTACCCTGATGTCTGGCAGTGAGGCATGGAACTGGCAAAAGAAGGAGGAAAGCAGACTGAATGCTGTAGAAATGAGATCCCTGAGGCGTATGTGTGGTAAAACCATGTACGATCGTGTTAGAAATGTGGAGATCCGCGAAGAATGCAAGGCTGATGTAAGCGTAATGAGTAAGATTAAGAAAGGGACGCACAGATGGTTTGGGCATGTAGAGCGAATGAACGAGGAAAGGAGTTTAAGGAGAATATATGACGCAAATGTGAATGGTAGAAGAAGTCGGGGACGCCCGAGGAAAGCATGGCACGACAAAGTGAATCGGATACTTGAGTCGGCCATGTGAAGAGTAGGAATAATAGAAGAGCATGTATGAGATGGTGAATGAATGTGAACGAGGCAAGGAGTGTGGGCCAAGATCGAGTTATTTGGCGGTCCGTCCTCTCTGCCTACCCCTGCGGGGAAACGGTGTGATGGTTAGTTAGTTAGTTCTATCCCACAATCTCCTAAGGATCAGCTTTTATAAAGACGTAGGTACACTCTTTTAACGACATAAACGTATTCTTAAAAAAAACACTTAAAACACAAAATAAGATATATTTTAAGGAAAAATAAATAGATTCTTGAAATCAAAGTATTTTAAACGTCATTTTTATCTGATTTCGATGGGTTTTTTTCAACTAGGTTCTGATAGATTAACGCTAACCACAGTGCAAACTAACTATCGGTGGCGAGCGGTAAATCTTAACTTATAATCTACACGTAAAAACATTGCGAACTTGAGGTTCGGCAAAATATGCTATATAAGTTTTTAAATTTTTGAACAATATAAGTTTTTAAATTAGATGGTGAAAAAGTGAAAACATCTCAATACTTAACTCCACCCTCTCCCAATTATGACATCAAAAGGACTCCTATGAACCATGTTAAATTCTTTGTCTTCTATTTACTACAAGTGTTCTGAGACTCGATCTATTCATGAGATCTGAGAAAACTTTCTCTGAAAAATACTTCAATTTCAATCAAATAAATTGTAAAGAATTCATTTTGCATGACAAAGAAGCCGTACGACTCAATCCTCCGTTTTCAAAAAGTAAAATAATATATTATATAATCATCTCTTTTAGCAAATAATAATCGTTAGCAAGGACTTGTGATCCCGATTTATAAATTAGGAGACAAAATGGAAATAACTGAACACATAGACCAATTACATTGTCAAACTCACTATAAAAGAACTTCGAAAGAGTATTAAAATTAATCTCGGATAAACAATGTCGATTTCGAGAAAAGAAAGGCACAGACGAAGCATTGGCACGTGTGATAGATTACATGCGTGGCAATCTATATACGAGTATATCTAGATTTAGCTAAAGCCTTTGAATCAATCTGCAACATAATCTTTTATTGTAAAAAATTAAAAAAACATTAATATCAATGGCAAAGAACTCCAACTAATAAAACGTAATACGAGTAAGAGAACACAGCACTTCAAAATTAATAGCCATTCTAGAAAGCCCATTACATTTGATTTTTGACTTCCTCTAGAAAAAACAGATAAAAAATATGTAGAAATCTAGAATCTAGAAATCGTAATTGACCATCATATGAAAGAAATCACAAATCAATTCCTCAAAACAATACACGCTTTCCTAAACATAAGAAACTTAATTAATAAATTAAAACGAATGAAAAAAAAAATTATAACAATCAATAAAAGAATACGGCATCATTGTTGGGGGAGAAGCAACAAACTCAGTTTTAGGTCAAATCGAATTTGCACGAAAAACCATATTTAAATGTCATCTTACTTAAGGCCCATTATCCAGCGGATGAGATTTCAAATTTTCGTAGAAAGATGGTCTTGCGATCGTACCTTGCAACTGTACAGGGCGGTTCCGTTGAGAAAGATTAATTATTCTCCGAACCAGAATTTTAAACAAATAACTTAATATCGATTTTATTTCATTCAAACTTGCTTTAACATACCTAAGTTCATGTAAGCAATAAAAATGTGATGATACAATGATGTACTTTTTGTAATTATTTTTTAAATAAAAGTATTTATAATTTTTCGATAATGTCTAAGCAAAATAAGTATGCAAAAAAGTCTATTATTTTGTAAGACCGTGATTAAATAAACGAACTGGAGTACTTTCGTCACAAAACACGTGCGTGGATTTTTTTTAATGATTTTATTTGAACTAAAATTAAAATGCTGAAAAGTAGCTTTCCCAGGTAATTTGTTGTTAAAAACATAGAATGACTGACACAGACCGAATATTCAATATGTTTGACGTGCCGATTTACGCCAACTGTACATAAAATCAAACTCATTTTTGACCAAAAACATATTTCAACACACACGAATAACTATCATTAATAGACCAGTTAGAAAGCACACAAAAAAACAGAAAAACTCTGAAGGAAAACGCAAGCTTTGGACAAATACATCACAACAGGCAATTAAGGCATTCAACAATCTTTCACTCGACATTAAAAAATAGGGAAACAACAAAACATTTCAGATAACGAAATTAAAATATGGATTAAACAACAAAAAAGGAAAAATTACCAAAAAAGTATAATGTAACAAAATAAAACATACATTCCTACTTACGTAATACACAATGCATACTTCAATGCATACAACAGTACATAATTTTTTTTTTCGAAGAAAACTTCTAAAAGATTTTCACTTTGTGATGGCATTATTTATTTTAATGAAAAGACAAATAACTTTGTTTACATCACTTTTATTTATATACAATCAACATGTTTCGTGAACGATTTTCACATCATCAGGATACAATTTAATTTTTTAGTATACATTTCATCCTGATGATGTGAACATCGTTCACGAAACATGTTGATTGTATATATATATAGTAATATATATACAATCAACATGTATATATATATAGTAATATATATATATTACGCTTTGGTTCAATCATCTTTACAATATGCTATCATTAGCTGGGGATCCGCATACAAAACTAATCTTTCCCCAATTGAAGTTGTGCAGAGGCTAATAATTAAAATCATATTCAAAAAACCTTCTGACTACCCAACGGATCAATTATTTAAGGAATTCCAAGTACCATCTTTCAAAGATCTATACAATAGAAATGCATTGATTCAAACTATAAAAGAAAAAGAAAAATATCAATTTATAACTGAAAACCGTACTAGACATAAATATATTTTCTCATGCCCAAAATTAAACACTTCCTTTGCACAAAATTATTATACTTATCAAGGAAGACTTATTTTCAACCAATTACCGGATGAAATTAGAAAAATTAATGATAAAATCCAATTAATAAACACTGTTAAAAAATATTTTAAAGATAATATAAAAAAAAAAACAAAAAAAAAAGTTTCCGACTAATCTAATCTCAAGAACAACTACTTATAACTCAGTTTCCAAGTGATACTCTGTTCTTCAAATAAGTTAAATTTTGTATTGTTTTTAGCAACTATTTACATATCACCGAACTTACAACTTATTGTTTTTTACATTCACATTGTAATTTAAGAACTTAAATATAGCATTAAAAATGTACACTACTCTTCCAGACACAAGCTAATGCTTCCATGGAAGAGTGGTATTAACGTATTTTAAAATGAACATGTACGCAAATTACTACATTATCAAAATGTATATTATATTCTATATGCTAAAATAAATAAATAATAAAAAAAATAAAATAAAATAAAAAATATAAATAAAAGTGATGTAAACAAAGTTATTTGTCTTTTCATAAAAATACATAATGTTTGAAGATTTTCCAAATATTTTTCATAAACGCCATTATTATTGTGTTTTATTTAATTTCATCTCAGTTTTGTTTTATTTTATTTCACAGTATATGTATCATTTTATTGAATTTTATTAAATTGTAAAATAGGGGCCTTGTCACGGTCAGTAAGAGATTTTTTTTTGTTCTAGTTTATATAATTTTTTGTTCAGAAAACTCGTGATATTTGTTTTCATTGGAATTTATTTAGGCCGGAGTCAAAACAGTTTTATATCATCGAATTACTTATACCTTGATCGGATATATCGTCGTAGTAAAAAGAAATAAACAAAATTTTAATCAACACCCTTCACATTTTATTGCATAAAATCACCATTGATTCAATATTAAACAAGAATAAAACCATGTCAGATTTCTTTTTACCCTGGAACGCAGAAGGTTCTGAAAATTTAATAACGCGCTACCAGTAAACAAATAGGATTTCTTTCAACATCGTCAAAGCACTTCTCAAGAGGCAATTTTAAAACTTCAAAAGTATGGCAAGGAAAGTGTGCTGCCGAGTAATATCGTGTTCACAATTTATTTGAATAGCATTCGCGTTTATTTTCATCATTTTATTTCTCCATGAACGGTTTTAATGAAATTTTAACTTTATTTTAATTTCAGAATGTTTTTCAAAATACTCATTGGTGTACTTAAAGGTTGCTAATTATAAACAAAGACATCAAACTTTTCGTGTTTATTTTTATAATAATAATAGCGAACTTACATTACCCACTTACTTTTTTGTGCCGTCGTTAATATACTATAATATTATTAACTTATCGAACTCATTTGTACAACTTTCCACGATAATATAACTGCATGTACTGTATCTTCTTATGTGTTTCATACTTTTTTCTTGTGCACCTTTTATCACTATATTAATTCAGCTACAAATCGCTGTTATTTCCGCCTACAGAACCAATTAAAGTCCAGATTGCTGTCTAGAAACACGAAGATATTAGTGTACAAAACACTTATCAGACCAGTACTTATGTACGCAGCTGAGACTTGGGTACTAACTAAGAGGAATGTGCGAGCACTGGACGTTTTTGAAAGAAAAATTTTGAGACGCATCTTCGGACCGGTTCTAGAAAATGGATTTTGGTGCAGACGTTATAACAATGAGCTCTATACTTTGTTTAAGGAGCTAAACGTCGCGAATGACCGAGCATCAAGCACCAAAGTCCCTGCTAAACTCAAGAACAATAGGGCGAAGGAGCCTGGGAAGACCAAGACTAAGATGGAGCGACAACGTCCTCAAAGACATATCTTTGGAGCTTCTAAACTGGAGAGAGCTGGCACAAAACCGAGATGAGTGGAGGAAGATTCTTGAGGAGACCAAGACCCACCAGGGGTTGTAGAGCCAAGAGTGATGATGATGATGATTAATTTAGCTACGTTCTTTAAAACAACCAATTAGGCGGAACATATGTTTGCTAATTACAAACTTACTTTACGGCAAACTATTTATATTTATGTTTATAATAATATCAACA
Organism: Limnephilus marmoratus; assembly: GCA_917880885.1. Taxonomy (NCBI): domain Eukaryota; kingdom Metazoa; phylum Arthropoda; class Insecta; order Trichoptera; family Limnephilidae; genus Limnephilus; species Limnephilus marmoratus. The sequence continues at coordinate 19,551,504 of OU862919.1, read as the reverse complement.
AAGTTACCACACTTTGCTCCGTAAATACTACGTACATCTTTTTATTTCTTATTATCCTTATGCTTATTGAACTCTTTTATAGTACAACTTAACATTATAATTAAATTACGCACCTACTTGTATTATACCTACTTATGTCTTTATCTTTAGCATTTTTATGTTATGTAATATACACTTAAATGCATTTTCATGTTATGTAATTATACTGCTGAACAACTTACCTGGTAATGTATATGTTACCGGAAATGTATGAAATCTAGGAATTGTATACAACTCCTAGGAAATGTATACAATTCCGAAGCTATTTAGGAAATCTATAAAATATTGTATCAAAAATTATTTAATACATACATATCCTTGGAAATGTATACGTTTCCTAGGAATTGTATATAATTCCAATATCTTATTAGGAAACGTATAAAAAGAATGCTATATGGTTAATGCTAATGCTATAAGGCTATTTATTTTGCAGGGTAAGCTGGAATGGCACTTGGAAGTACACACTAATTTATTTTTATAGCACAAACAACTTCTTGCAAATGCACTTTTTAAATCCTTGGCCGGTTCCAGTGGATTGTAGGTTAGGTTAGGTTAGGTTAGGTAAGGTTGGGTTAGGTTAGCCCCGCTATCCCCGCGTACCCATTGATATCTTAAATGTTTTACATTTCCGATTGCTATTTAGGAAATGTATAGATTTCCTAGGAAATGTGTCCAATATAATTTATTTCACACATTTCCGGGCGATTTTATGAACTACATACATTTCCTAGGAATTGAATGCAATGACGGAATACATACATTTCCGTTAACATATATATATGTAAAAGCCTTCATGGCGTTAATAAATAAACGGATATTTTATTATGACTTCTTCTGTAAATGTAAGTCGCCAAATAATTTTTGCAATTCTATTTTCTAACAACAGAGTCACCAATTTTCAAAAGGTTTGTTTTTTTATAAGTTTGATGCTGACAAACAAGGAATTAATGCGTATTGATTTGGTATGCTAAAGCCATTTTAAATTTATTTTCTATTTCTATTGATTAGTTTCTTTTTAACTATCAATATTAAAAATATTTCATTGAAATAGGATTGAGAGGAGGATCACTTTTCATCGGAGCAAATGGAGTGGGGGTTGCCACCCACAGATCAACTTAATCTTGATCAATGACGAATCATCAAAGAAGAAGAAATAAATAAAAGCATAAAAATTGTTAATGATGTTTTTAGATATTGTTTTTCTTGGTAGTCGTATTTTTAAACAGTGCAAAACTTTTATTTGAAGAGGTACTTACAATATAGAAAGGTATAGATTGTAGTATCTCATCATATGCAGACTTCAAAAGAGCCGCACAAGACAGGGAAGAATGGAAGAGAAGAATAGAGGAAATTGCTGCAAACCAATCCCAGGATTGAAACCAGAGAGAGAGAGAGAGAGAGATGGTAGTGTATTCCCGAAATTCTACAGTGTTTCTTAAGATTTTCTTTTGTTGATAAAAAAAAACAATGTTCATGTAAATACGTTTTCTCGCTAAGAGCTTCTTACTCTAGTTCTAAGAAGGGTGGGATTTTGTGAACCTAAATTCTCACGAATTTTGAAAAGGGAGTAGCATTTTCGCTGCTAATACCAAATATGGGGTTTAAGGAATAAGGCTCCCGAGCTTCCAAGGCAAATCTAGAGCTTTCCCGGCTTCGTGTTTTCAGTTGTAGACTAAGCGTTGATAAATGCTCAAAGTGAAATGATGGAATTCGGTTAAAGCTCAAAGTGAAAACATGGAATTTGGGTATTTTACAATGTTGATTTTAAACGATTGAAAGAGTTAAAAGAGGAAGTTTCGTGAAAATGCGTACAAATAAGAATTCATCAAGATTTTTTATTAATCAAAAAGTGATTAAAATTAATTCGAATGGATTCGAAATATGATTAAAACAGAATTTTTATTGCTTAAAAAAATTAAGTACAAAATTGGGATGATTAAAGCATTTTTATATTTTTATTTTTATGTTGACGAATAAATTTTCTAGAGCGAGTCAAAATTTACCATTTCTGAATTACCGCTAAAACGATATTTTGGGGCGGGGCTATCGTATGACGTCGTGAACGTGGACGCTCACTGACAGTGTTTATTTATGCTGGCCAAGCCGAGCGACGCTTGTGACGTCACAATCCGATTAGCAAACCACGGGCCGTTTTGATTTTGTCAGATTTAGATCTTTTTTAAATCAATAATATTGAATGAAAACATAAAAAAATTTTTTTTTTAGTAGGATGATTAAAATCAGAAAAATGATCTTCAAATATTCCGTACATTTTCAACAGAATCCCTCGTTTGTGGAAATACCCCATTATTCAACTGGAAGTAAAATTTGATTTTATCTCCTTTTCTTAAATTTTAAAATTTAATGTGTTTCATTTGTAAAATATTATGTATCCTCAATTAAATATCCCAAAAGTTCGTTTCGTGTAACATTCAAAACGTATTCATTAATATTAGGGCAGACAAACGCAATTCAATCCTTTGTTTTAAATAATGATGTAATGAATATGTTGCGTGTATATTGCAAGAAACAACTATACTGAACAAACAAGGAAAATGCCCAAAATGGTCATACAATACGGTTTCATTAACAAAGGTATAATCATTGTTAATAAGCATTATATTACGATTATATATGAGGGGTTTCTATGAAGACGAATTAATAATACAAATGATGCAGAAAATATCTCCAATAAAATATACATTTTCCTACTTGGTTTTTCACGCCCATCTGGACTTTTTACATGTTAATTTTTTTAGACAAAGAACATCAAAATATGTTCAGTAACATAAAAATAAAATACATTTCAATGCATAATGGAAAAATAGTAGTCAAAGAAAAAGCATTCATTTTGTACTGTACTGGAATTTGAACCTCCACTGAAAACTCCAATAAAAATAAGCCGATAGAAAAATTTGCTGGTTTGCCCGAAGTAAAGTGAAATCAAATACACTTTTATCGTTTTACTAGCTGGTACCCGGCATGCGTTGCTATGCCATTTAATAAAGAAATTGTTTCTCCCTGCGTATCCTTTCCCATCCGTCCCGTTCCCTTCCGCCTCCCCTTCCTCTCCCGCGACCCCTTCCCCTCTCGCTTTCCCATTACGCCTCCTCCACCTTCCCTCTCCTCACTCCACTCCCCCTCTTCCCCCGTCCCGCGAACCCCCCTCCCCCTCCCTGGTAACCCTCCCGCCCCTTCCCGTGAACGTACATTAATTCCCGTTGCATTCAGTTTTCAAACAGCTCGCGTGCCACCTATTGCTTTTTTTCTTATACAAATTTCATAATGTAGAAAAATTCACCAGTAGTTTTATACAAACCTTGTCCTGACAATAACGAACACACAAAAAAAGAATTATCCAATTTGGTGCAGTCGTTCGGAAGTTATGTGCGTACATACATTTCGGCGATTCATTTTTATTTATGTAGATTTTGGTATCGTCTATGGGTCTATGCAAATGACACGACAATAGTGACGACACAAAGAAAAGGAAAATGTAAACTGAAAACAATATTTGTTGTAGGTATATTAACTTCGCATTTAAAAGTGGTTGTGACAACGGAATCTCTACATATTCCTATTATAAATTAAAGTCCTTTGCCGCGTCTGTCTGTCTGTTCACGATAAACTCATAAACTACTGAACAGATTTTCATGCGGTTTTCACCAATAGATGAAATGATTCATGAGGAAGGTTTAGGTATATAATTTGTCAAGATTTTGTGTACATTGGTTGAAATATATAATACGTGGACGAACGGGCTGGCAAGCAGGCGGTGAGGATTTGATTTGTACACAAATTAACAAAGGGCGGTGTGAGTTAAAAGGTTGGGTAATCATCCAGTAGACGGCGTTGTGTTTCGTTAGCCACAGCAATGCGTGACCTGGTCTGCTTGTTATGAATTGTTATTATTTTCAAAAAAAAAAATTTCTCTGATATGTCATCACTCGTCACTCAGCCTCAACTGTCCAATATCTACCTTTATGAGGTTTTTAATTGAAAAAAAAAAACAAAAATGTCAGAGGGACCAAAATGTTAATTTACTTTACTCGTCAAAGACAGTCAGGTTAACACCCTGTACAACGTTTGCATTTATTAAAAAAAATAATTAAAAATAAATTTAAACTATAATTAAATTATTAAAATGTCCAATACCAAATTTTGGTATTGGACATTTTTTTGTCTTTTGTTTTACCAAATCGGGTAAGAACAGAATTTTAGATAAATCACAGTTTTCATTAATGAAAGCGGCTGTCAGATTTATACAAAAAAAAGAAAAATCCCAATAAATAACAAAAAACACTACGACCACTGAATATATTGTGATAAATGGGAATTTTGTAAGAAAACATGTTTTTTTATGATTTATGATTAAAGCAAAATAAATAAAATTATGAAAATAAAATATGAACACAAACTGAAAACGTGACTCACAAGTATTAATCGTTCATATAAGGCCGGTTACAGTGCTCGACCGACGGTCAGAGCGTACGTCGGTCGCGCTTGTCATTTGTATGAAAATTCATAAATCGTTCAGTGCAGGACCGACCGTACGCATGCGTATATCGCTACGCAGTGCGTATGAGAATCGTCGGTCGGGCGCGTGCGCATCCGTACCGTCGGTCGACCGACGAGCTAGATATGCTCTCTGGGCGACGATCGGGTGTACGTGATATCTATGTCTTCTGTTCCTAATACGTCTACGAAGATAATAAGCAGCTATTCATTAATTAATTTCGCGTACGATGTCCGGTCAGCTTGTTGGTCAAGCGTGAACTGACGGTACGCACCGACGGTCGGTCGGTGGTATGCGTATCGTCAGGACCGACCGTGCGCATCCGTATCGTCAGGACCGACCGTACGCACCGACCATCGGTCGAGCACTGTAACCGGCCTAAGAATCTACAATTACGACTTTGAAATCCTAACCAAAGAGTCAGTATGTTTACATTTCATTTCCGTTGCATTTTCATAATCTCTTCGATAAGTGTGTATTTCGCGAAATTTCCATGACCTAATTTTTAAAACAATGATTTAGACAAATTGCAGAAGACTGCGTAAATTATTCTAAAATTTCGTAGCTATTACTTTACACTGATTTTTTTTACAAAATACAATTTTAGTTCTGAGATATAGCGAAAACTGGAAAAAAGGTTACAGCACGTTCCCACAACAAACTTCTTCTAAATTTTCGTGAGTCTTATTGTGAAAGTTTTCTACTTCAAACAGTCCCTGTAATTCGTAGCACTGGCTACAGTTCCACGAGTACATTTGGTGATGAGTCTGAAGTAGAAGGAAGAATAAAGTTCTCTTTGAGCGAGCTCTTCATTGTTCTACACTTCCCAGAATTTTGTGTATTTTGCACACGTTTTAGGGATAAACTGCTAAGAACTCTACTTACTTTCATTGTACCGGAATAAGAACATGGGACTAAGTTGGATTTAAGTTAAGAATTGAGGAACAAAGTAATTGGATTTTTTCACGCTTTATGACTCCGCATTGTTAATTACGTTATGAATCTAATGCTGTATAAATGAATTAATTCTTATATTTTCAAAACGGTTCATTCCTGGTGGAGTTTATAAAGTGGTTAATCAAATTTCAGTAGCATGAAAATTGAAAATCACAAGAAGTATTTTCGATTCTAAATGTTTCACCTACATGTCAAGCCTCACAATAGCCGAAAGATGAAAAGATACGTACTATATAATTTCATTTAAAATATATATTATTTTATTTTCTGAATGAATTTCCATAAAAAGTTTGCCTACATAATATAACGACATGGAGATAAGAAAATGTAAATACAGTAGGTACATGATTATATAATTAATGTTGCTAGCAAGCAGTATCCTACATATATTATTATACTTGAATATTATATGAAAAGAGCATGTCTATAAAATGTACTCCTGTTAGTTTTAAAGTATATTTCGAATGTCTGTACTTTCCTTTTCAGTCAACCATATTACTCATATTCTTCAATTTTTTTGCTAATATTTACTTGTGATCAGGTACAATTTGTGCACACATAATGTATAAATGAACTAAAGTTAATAGTGCAATGCAGAGATAACAAACTTAAAAGAGGTAGAAAAAACAAATCTTCATGCAGCTCAGTTGATTTTGAATGTCGAAGAGGACGGTAGTAAATATATTGGCAGTAGCTAAAGATCCATAAATTTGATAAATGCTAAGTTTAGTGGATAAGTTTTCGAAGGTAATCAGGTACGGACCATTGGACAAACAGATATTGACGCTTTGTCTCAACAATTCAATTTGGGAGGCGGGATTGGGTACCGCCGCCCCTGGAACCTTTATTGGATAACCAACACCTCTGCCATAGGTCACCCCAAGTGGTTCGCTACGTTTGGTGATTTAGCAGGGGTGCCCGGGTTCATGGGGTGAGGTTTGTCTAGGTATTGGAGGCAGATGACTAGGACACACTGAACCCCAGATTTCTACCCACCCCTTAAACCCTTTTCCTTCCCAGAACTCTCCTCTCCTTCCTTTCCCCAAAAAAACCTTCACACAGCATCCCCAAAGATGACATAGGCCCGGAGGGAAATTATTTTCCTCAGGGCCTCCTGTGTTAACCTCATGTAAAAAAAAAAAAGTTACTTTGAAGTTATTCATTCTGATTTACCATGATTAGTTAGTGATTAGCTACATCCGGATTTTTCAAGAACGGTTTTGACCATAGACATCCAAATTTAATAGACGAGAAGATAAAACCAAACTGTGGGGGGCGAAGAGGGGAAAGATGACTGTGATTCGTTAAAAAATCAATCTGACAGTATGTAAGCATCTCGCACTATAATATCACCTTTTAGTTCTTAAAAGCAAAATCTGCTTTTGATTGAATAGACCTTTTTACATGGGAGCGCGAATTGCTCGCCACGTTATTAACATATTTGCGAAGTCCAAATGCGGCAAAGTAAAGTTCGCCACTTTTTACAGACGAATATTTTGTTGCCGTATTTAGTTAAGACACTTTTACAAATGTTTCATAATTTGCTTACCCCTGTAACCAGCGACGAGCTCACTAGAGAACCTCCCACATTCGTTATGACCGACATATTTTAGGGTATAATGTATAGCACAAGCTATAATTTTTGCCGTGTTATTTCGTAAAATGTACCATGTGAGCTCGACGCTGGTCAGGACAAGAATGATGACGTCACTTTTTTTAAATTCAAGCGAGGCTTTCGCAAGCCCAGCCGGCTACATGAAACCGGTATGGGGAGGGGGGAATAATACGCTTTTATCACTTATTGCAGGTCTATATGTATTCATATGTCTATGTTTTTGACGCAATTCCCTACATCTCTCCCTAATACATTGTTTCGTCACTCCCTCTGACTTGGATCGGCGCGGCTTAGTGGACACCTTCAGGAAGAAGTTCCTGATGTCTCTTTCGGAATTCTATGAATTGAATCACATCTATATCCACGTTAAATCGTGAGATGGATCTCATTCATTATTATAGATAAATCTTAACATTAGTGAAGTGAATGTGAAAAATTCACCACCTCGAGACATCAAACAAAACGATCAGGTACGAATATGCCAGAGTCCTTTGCAATTCCATTTTTCACCTGTATCCCGTAGTTGCGTCACAATTTTACTATATTGACACAGTCCACAGTAGCTTTAAAAATACAATGCTTAATTCGAAGACAAATCTATGCGTCAAATCTATGAAGATAAAATTGGTTCAATTTAATTATTACATAATACAATTTTTTTCCATGTAATTGTTATATATATATAACTTATGTATTTTTGCAGATTGGATATTGCACCCTCCACTCGGTCCTGCTGGAATAAAATGTTAAATAAATAAAGACAGTGGCGCAATCTGATAACATATGATAAAGTGATAACCCGTTTCAAAAGAAGATTATATATTTATCAATTTACTAAAATGAAATAAAGAAAGCATTTTTTTTTAATTTGCAGAACTCGCATAAGCAAAGTTTAGTATTGTACTCTTAGAAAAGACACATTGCGGCTTATTAATACGAATGACATAATCAGTCTATAAAAACTAACATACCTGTTGTGTCATTGAATGGCAGATATAATGAATTGCGAGTAACATACAAAGTAGGTACCTAAAAAATAGCAGTAAAATCCTCTTTCATGAAGTTGCGTAAAGCTCACGTGCGCAAAACGTGAGCCCCGACTCTTCTTTCTGTGAATGGAACAATATTCTGAATAAGCCACCCAAGACAGAGTTTCATGCAACCCTTGCAGCCTCAATGGAAATGGCGTAACCAGGTCACTGGGTCGGTAGAAGTAGGGATGGCAGGGAGGCTTATCGAGGCGTAGTCAATGCGTTGTAAAAGCAAACCTACCCCTGATAGATCAGTCGTAACATCTCTCTCTTTGTCATAAACAATATATGCAATAGAAAGAGAAGCTACAAATGGAGATTTTAATAGATGGACCATAAATCCTCACAATGAGAGGGGTGGGTTCCGTATTGCAGCCAATAAGGGTGTGGTTTGACATGGATGTACGCGACTTTCGGACTTGGGGAACATTTTTGAATGAGCGTTATTCCCATGGGAAGAATGCGATATACTGGAAATTCGTACGTGAAAGCATGTCGGACCGTTACGCACACCCATGGAAGGTTCATTGACCTAGTTTACGGTTTAAGGGATGGGTGTTTCACGCTTGCCCCAAACTTGGCCAAAACAAATTCAAGACACGCCATTGTTATTTTCATGTTTTGTGTGGTAGTTTACATTAAAACATTGGCATTTATTTACATGGAAGTTATAAAGTTTGCACTCCTATGAGTAATAGATAGGTGACGACATTGAGTAACAAAAATATTATTTTTATTTTGCGGTTTTGTAATTAGCTAGAATAAACGGTTATCGTCATAATCTTTGGAATTAACACGGAACTTATAAATAAAAGTCATTTAAACTTTTTATTATTCCATTAACAGCATCGTCATATCAAATAAAATATTATTACTTCCTACACATTCAAATAAGCCATGTTACCATCGGTTGGGGTTTTTGCTATTTATTATTTAAAACAAAATATTATGGAAAAATAACGTAATTGATTCGACCTTTCATTAAATTGATTGTTATGATTATGAAACGCTTTTACAAAATCTTCCTTTTCATAGTTAAAAAAATATTTAAAAGGGGTTCTCTTCACACCACACTAGAGGTGAAGTAGTGAACTGTGTTTATTTTCACGTTTATTCATTTAAAAAAATCATTGCAACGCAATAAAAAATGGTTGTTTTTTTTGAAAAATATGTATAAATATATTTTTAATTTTTTTTAAGAGTTATTAATGAAACTTAAGTGGGCAAAATTACAGAAAAGTAATAATGCAGGGATTAATATTTTCGACCTCCCAGCTGTTTCTTGTGTATTCGTGGCACGGTCCGCGCGAGCCATGGAAATCTTTGGAACACCCCTAAATTTTTTTTTTAATAAACAACTCACCACATAAACAACCCCCACACATAAAGCAAAAGTGAACAATATAATTGCGTTTAGTAAACAATATCCTTTCCACGTTTTCATATGCAGTAGTTGTAAAACCGGAAAACACAAAATTTAAAAAAAAACAAGTGTGCTTTAGACCACACGACTGAAGTAAAACTTCTTTATCTCCTTATATGTTATAGGAAGAGAGAAAGAACATATGCGCGCGCACTGCTCTCTCTTTCTTATACAGTGTGATACAGACAATAGACCTGCACTGTGTTTTAGGTACACGAAACGTAACTGGCTATGAGAGAAAGAGAGAAAGAAAATGTGTGCTCGCACCTCTCTTTCTTGCCCCTACAATAATATACGAAACGTAACTCTCTCTCTTTCTATCTTCACTAACTTATATCTCCCTCTCAACTACCGTTCGTCTCTCTTTTCGTGACGCTCTCGTCACGCATTCACCAGTTTACTCCCCAAGTCAAGCGTGCGTAAAGAAGTTTTACTTAAAAAAAAATTATATTTTACCCGATATTTAATTGAGTACACCACACACCGGCCCATAGAAAAAGCAAATAACAGCTAAAGAAAATCAAGAAAATCACACAAATCTGACAGGAGATCTCGTCCGATATCTATCTCGATCTCACAAGATATAGAGAATCGCTCGGCTGGTTCTCTTCACCCCAGTCGGCGGTACGTTATATCTATTAGAGTAGAATATATGTAGGGGTAATTGTGCATAACGATTTTTTGTATATATCTACAAAATCTGCGGCTATAATTTAATATACAGGGTGTTAAGGGACGTACCAGTGATTTCGGATATTTTTTTGGAGTAAAAAATGTAAATGAAATTTTGGTCTCCGGTGGCATTTTCGATTTTTTTAAATAAAAGCATATCGGATAGGGGCGGTTTAGTAACTCGCCTGAGTGACCAGTGACAGCACGTGGAAGACAGTATTTTTTGTTTGATTTTAAAGAAAAAAAACAACATCTAAAAAGTCTCTGGATACATAACATGGATGGATACATACACTCCATTTGCATTTTTACTTCAAATGATGTAATTAATTACTGGTTAAAGTAAGTTAAGTACGTCCCTAAACATCCTGTTTGCAAAGCTAAAAAAAATCAAAGTAAAACTACCACCCGGTATATTATCTGTTATATCGAGATTCAAAGCAGTTAAAAATATATTTTAAACCACGAATAAATGATTTCAATGCCTTTTTAAAAAATACTTTATCACATATTGTAATCCTCCACAGGTGTTAATTAACAAAATCCAGTCGCAATAATAAATAATCCCATCCTCTACAAAAATATTTCTCGTCATTCATTGACGCAAATTTTAAAAGAATTATCGGTAAGTAAAGCCTTCAGCTGTCAAGGGTATTGGGTTCCAAGGATTAACTTTAATTCCGATGTTCCAGGAACAGTGCAACTGCGCAGGGAGCAAAATAGGTCAAGGCTCGGCCCGGCCATTTGCTCCGTAAGGCGCCCATCGCCTCAATGAAAGCTAAATTCCATTATTGAACAAGTATAATGGCACCTGAACTTGGCATCAATGAAATGATATTTTGTCGCGATTTAATCACCATTCAGAAAAAAATAATGGGTTATCGATGGCGGACATAATAAATACGAATTATTTGATTTATAAAATGAGGTGGAAAAAAAATATTTTTTTTTTTAAATTTAATGACTTAGTAGCTATTTTAAATTTTATTTTTTACTATGGAGCTAAAAATCTGTTCGTACAAAGCAACTGTGAATGAAATTTGCACATTTTTTTCTCCCTGTAATTTCTAGGTCTAACTTCATCGTGAGCTTTTGTTAAAACCATTTTTGTTCGTGATTTTCAATAATTATTCATTAATATCAAAATAGTATAATATATATTAAAAAAAAAAACAATAAATGCTTTATTGTAGGCAAAGGATTGAAAAAATAAATAAAAATTGATATTTGAAAATTCGAACGAAAAATTAATATAAGAGGAAGGCACAACTTTTATCGACAATATTAAGTACCAACATCTACACGAGTTGATAAGTTTTATCGTTTCGTATAAATTAAGTATATTTACACAACCACATCTAATAAAGTTTCACGGTTATTAAAACATGCAAAAAATTACTGGTTAAAATTGATATCAGAAATAACACGTCTTATTCAATAAAGCCTTCGCGTTTGTATGCATACAAAATGATAAGCAGATCTGATACCTGTTGCTGCTCCAGGTATACTGCCCGACCGAGGCCGGTCTTGCAACTCGCGCTGAAGACTCTTCAGCTTGGGAATTCACCTCCTCTCCTGCATCAGCTCCTGGTGTCAGCTTCCGGCACTCCAGACCCTCAAAAACGCCAAAAACAGCTCAAAATCGGAATCAAAACAATCCGCCCACTAGGCAAAAGACCTCAGATTTGCCAACAAACCAAAAAAAATCACTAATTGTTTGTATAATTTAGTTCATAACATGTTTTTGATCACCGATTACTGTAGTTTATGCACTGAAGTATATACGTATTTATGTAGTATTTTAAACAATGTCCTGTGAACTTCCGAGACTCTGTCTGGTTCGTTAGTGAAATTACAAATGGAGTTGGCGCAGGCGCAGTCAGGTCGGAAAAGCGCGCGTCAATAAGAATGTACTCTGGTTGAGTCGGTGTTTATTTGCAAGTATTGCGAGTGTGCGCAGAACCAGGGTGACTTCAAAGGATGTGGTTGCGATGTTGTGGAGTGTGTCATGATTTTGATCCTGTCCACAACGCGCTGATAGTGAGTCTATGCAAATGGAAAGCAATAAGTAGGTTCTGCACAGCACATAATGACGATTACTTACCATGTTTGAGTGAATAACTTCAAGTTTTTTTACTAAGTGTCTCTTTTTATAAACGCTGCTGTTTATTAGTATATTTTACATAGAAAGAGATACTTTGAGATTTTTTAATCGTAATTTGTTAGCAAATTTTTCTTAATCATACTTGTTTTCTGACGACTACAAATCCAGAGATTGCGGATACAAAAATTTGCTTCATTTATATGAATCATAAAAAATACTTATTTCGGCTGTGCGTCTGACCTACGTAACTCTATAATTCGGATTTGCTTGGAATTAAAGTGTAATTTTCAAAATTGAAACTGTTTGAAGAATACAGTCAGGCGTATCTGCCTATACTTAATGTGCACTGTAAAATGACCTACTCAGAAAAATGTTAATTAATTACACAACAAATTTTTCGATAATTCAGATAATATCGCTGTTTTTCTCGGGTCTGTGCTATTTATTAATATAAAACAAAATGTTATACTCTATTAAATTTACGGAACGTTCCGGAAGGGTAAATATTCTTAGTATCTCCCTGGTGATATACTACTTTTCAGAATGAAAACGTTCCCCAATGGAGCTTTAGCCATGTTTAGTGACCAGATCAGTTTAGCTCGGTATTTCTAAACTATTATCTACCATCCCATCGTCTTCTCTTGGACACTTCCTTCAGCTTCAGAAAATATCCAAAAGGGGATGCCATAGTCCCACTGACTAGTAATCAAAATCGCCATCTTAAGTGATTATCCGCTGTAGACGTTAAATCTTCCCAAGCTCTTCCCGTTCCATAGTTATCGCTGCCAGGTATTTTCACGTAGCACATGTGTTAATGTTGATAGAATGAGGAAATTAATTTCGCCTTATCTCATCTTACTTCGTGTGGCCTCGAATTGCATTGTATCACTTTTTGTGGTTGAAATTTGGCTCTTTTTGTATTATTTTTTTTACCTGGAACTCGAATGATGAAGAAATGAAAATAAAAGTAAAATTTATTTGGCTCAATACATAAACTAATACACTTAACATAGGCCTGTATAGGTCGCTTGTGTAATTTTCACAACCATTGGTTATGAACATTGCAGAAAGATGGGCGTCGACTGTGCGTCCCGTACGTAAGCAAGGGAAATTACGACATCAACATAGCTCTAACGTTATTTTGATTTTTATATTTTTTTTCATCTCCAGGAGTGACGGACGCATGAATCTATCCCTCCCACTGCGGTGCAAGGCGATGTTCGGAGAGAGTCCTGCTCGAGAGATCAAAAGTTTCCCTCAGCCAATCTCTCATACACTGCCAAGAGCCGGACAGCCCTGTTAAGTCACCAAACGTAGCAGACCACTTAGGGTGACCTACAGCAGAGATGTTGGTTATCCAATAAATGGTTCCCGGGGCGGCGGTACCCATACCTGTCACCCAAATTAATAATAATAATAATGTTTCAACTGAAATAAAACAATAACTTTGTTTGTAACCACGATTTATTTTTTAATACCTACCGGTTTCGCTTAACACAAGCATCATCAGGGTATAAAATTAAACTGATCAAAAATACATTGCTTAGGTATATATAGATATAGAAAGAGAAAAAACATAATATAAATGACCAGTGAGAAAGTGAAATTAAAATCCTACATAAGAGAAAGAGACGGATATCTAACGAGTTACCATATTATTAAAAAAAAGTTTTATTTCAGGATGTGGTGAGGATATTGCAATCCCACATATCCCGTTTTGTTATTCATATTTACCCAACAGATTTTACATTGAATAGGAAAAAAACATAAATGGTAATAAAAATAAAATAAATAATCAACTCTTATATAGGGTGTGGTCTGGGGTGAGCTCGACCCCAGCGCTCAGTCAAGAGTGGCGCTTGGTGCTGGAAGGCTGCAGTCACCACTGTATTCATTAACCGCATACTGGCTCCAGAGACCCGGTGTCTCATCAGACCGGTGAATCCATGCAGTCCTAGGCTTCGTAAACATTGTCGATGAGCTGCTGTATCCAAATATAATTATGCACGCATATTTATGTTGGATCCGGAGTTGCTCCATCGAGCTGATTCGGTACGTTTCACGTATATATAGGCTAGTACAAAATGCATTGAACAATGTTTTTTTACATTGTTACTGCATTGGAAGAATCTTCGGGCAATCATATTAGACAGTAGTATACTGATACTTCTCCTCTGTCGTTCAACATCTCCATCATCCGAGAGGTCTTCAGTAATGATGTGCCCGAAGTATTTTACATTCTTAGATGCTTCTTATATTCTTAGAATTATGTTTTCCTCTTTAAGTTAGTTATTAAGTACGGGGAGCATTTTCTTTACGGCGATTTTTTCTATGGTGGAATGCGACTAGTTCTTGGGGTTGTACATCATGCTGTGGTCATTTGCGTATTCTTAACGATATGCTCAAAACTTGCCCCGTATTTCTCCGTCTTCTCCCGTCTTACCCCATCTTGTACCGTCTTGCCCGTTCTTGTCCCACCTTACCCCTACCTTGTCTCGTTTTACCCGTCTTATCTTCTTACCGTCTTACCCGCCTCATTCTACCTAGTACACCTTGCTTGTACGTCTGAGATGACATGGTGAATGATATAAGATTTGAGAGGTGGTTTCCAAAAATGTTAAATAAATTGGTCATTTCGAGCACAAATGCAGAGCTCAAGTCAAAAGAAATCTCTAGAGAAATCAAATAATATTATTGACTAAAACTGTATTAATCTCAGTTTAAATCGACGCGTCCGCGACGGTCCCGAGTATCGGGTGAGCGATTTTGTAGTTTTGACGTAGAGCTTTTTAAAGAATTTTTACTATTTTTGGTATTAAGAAATAGTTGTCTTGATATTTTACAATTCATAAAAAATCCGAAAATATAGTCTTTTAAATCAACGAAACAGGCCAATTATTAAGCAAACAGAACGATTTTCAATTTTTAGTAAATCCGGCATTGTTCTCCGGGACCGCCGAAAACCGTGTGTGTTTGTGTTTATATTACCGGTGCAACGCGGCCGGTCACACGTGAATTTCCGCTCGCTGCGCTGTACTGTTACACAATGCAGTACAATAATAAGCTAGGGAGGCAGAGATTTGGCCCGCCTCCAATGACGCTGAATGAATTCGTGTGGGTGGAGGGGAGTGGGGAAGTAGTGGAATCGAAATGAACGATAGCCGTTGCACGATCGCGTGTTGTTCAGTTTGAGGCGCGCCTCAAAAAACGAACACTTCTGAAGTAGAACCGATCATTCACGATTAGCTCTAGCGCTCTAGTGGCCAAGTTTTGTTATTATTAAATATTTGTGAAAGTGATAGAGTACCCACGGAGAACGGCTATTTAGATTAATTTAGTAGAGTATATTTGCAGTTGACGGTCTATCTTGCGTTTGCACATTATTATTATAACAGTTGACGTAATTAAAAATAATTAGGCTAGTTGTAATAAGAAGACGAAGGTTAACAAAATACTTACTTTAAAAAATGTTCGTATCTCTCCACTTTTCAATCCCGCAAACCACCACTGGTGTAAATAGATTGTTAGTTTCTTTTCAATATCGCTCTTTTTCCTTATTTTCAACTCGTAAGCATTGAAAGATCTGTATTTTACCGTCGAAGGTTTTTACATCATAGAAACAAACCTAAAATGTTTGCCTGTATCTTTCCTTTAGAAAAACTAGCCACGCCACGAATGCCTCTCTACTTTGATTGTCATTTTCTCACTAACATACGTAGATATTTCACCAAATTTTTAATAGATGTCTCTATTAGTTCAATGTGCCATAATAATATCCCGAATTCGGCGGAAACAAGTCATGTTGTTGAAAAGGGAAATCAGATTTTGTGAAGCGAAGATTTTTGCATGTTCTACCAATTATTGTTGATAATAAAACAAAATATATAAGTACTAATAATTACCAGGTTATTTTATTAACTATTTTTATCGAATAACTAAAGTTATTTTTATGTGAATACCTCACAAGATAATTTTGGATTTATATTCCTTTTTTATAAAATTAATTTACTTTCTCATTATGCTGTCTCAGTAGAAGTAAAGTCACAAGGAGGAAATCCATAATTGGTTTTATTTTGGCTATTTAATACTTCGTACAAACTGAAATAAATGTAAACTCTCGATTTCTCGAAAATTAATAAATAAATAAATAATAAACAAGAGTCCCAACTTCACCCGTCTGGAGCCACTGAGACTATGGCTTCCCAAATTGGGGTATGTTATGAGGCTGAAGATAAATGAGGAGGAAAATAAGAAGGTTAGGAAGTACCTGGATATTCAGTCTGGTCATCAAATACGGCTAAAGCCATTTCAAGCAACGTTTCAATTCTGAATGGTCTTAGACCGGGGCGATTCTGAGAGTATCTTCCAATCTGGAACGTTCCGCTAATACACCTTATATTGGGCAATAACTTTCATTATTCACTATGACCAAGTGGGCAAGCACTGTACATAAAAACAATAATTATTGTTTTTCTCCTTGTTTGCGTAACATTTAAATTGCTAACGACATCTTTTGACCAACGAGAGAAGCAAAACGTAGCGGATAAACCAACCAACTTCGTCCGGAAAATCAAACAGGAGGTAAAATTGAAGGATTTTTTTTACTTTGGTGTAGGTTTGGTCCTTCTCACCATATTATTACAAAACAGAGCCGGTTTTGTGCATACGCAATTGTACAGGCTTGCAGGCTTGCCGAGACGCTAATGAGCCAAGGAACCCTTGTGGTTTTAACAGCGCCAGGCGCCGCGGCGCTGACAAAACAATCAATAGTTTCATAATATTTAATTTTAAGTAATTTAGGTATTCCTACGAAATCAAATCGCTCTATCGATTACACCATAGCTTTTTTTTAAATTAACAAAGTAATTAATCATTATTATTTTTCAAATTCAATGATTGCGCTTTATGTAAATATATCCTGACGTTAATGTTGGAACTTAGACATTTTAGTAATTATTTTATATCTCCCATTCTTTTGCAGGTGCCTCTCGTTTCATGAAAAAAAAGTGCCTACCGACGGGGGTTATTTTTCTTTAACCACCTGAATTTTTTTGAATGTATGTTTTGTAATATTATTAAATGACAAAACAATATTAATTTTAATCATAATTAAATGTTATCCAAGTATTTCTAATAATTTTAGACCATTAGCGTAGAAATAAATTACAAGTTGCAGTGCTCTAACAGTACTTACTTTCGTTGTCATTCAGGGAAAAATCTTAACAATATTAGTATTCTTTTTTGTGATCCTTCTACTTCCCGCTGGAACAACTGGGTGAAACTACACTTATTACCAGTCTTGAGGTTTTGAAGCCATGACATGCGACCTCTTGCTCTACCGTGTCTTCCATCAATCTTCCATTGGATTATCAGTTAAAAAATCTTCACATTTGTGTTGATTTAAGAAGGACATTGACCTTATATCTACAGCCATTATTGTTATTTACCCTTTTGATAACCTCTATGGTTTTATTAATATGCAAAAGTTTCAAAGCAGATTTGTTTTTTCGTGAATTTTGGTGTTTCATACAACATCAAAATGCCTGCCAAATTCAACATCAATTTGGGAGGCGGGTATGGGGACCGCGGTCCCGGGGACCAACACCTCTGACATAGGTCACCCCAAGTGGTTCGCTACGTTTGGTAACTTAGCAAGGGTGCCCGGGTTCATAGTGTGAGATGTGTCTAGTTCTTGGCGACCGGTGGGTTTGCCCACCTACTTATTGCGCGGCGGGACGGATCGGGAGAGACTGGTTGAGGGTTTATTGATCGATTGGTTTAATCCAGCCGGATTCTCTCGACCCAGTGGGATGGATTCATGCGTATGTCATTCCTAGACACGTTGTACCCCAGATTCCTACCCACCCCTCATACCTTATTCCTTTCCAGAACTTTTCCTTTCCTTCCTTTCCATAAAAAGACCCTCCACACAGAATCCCCAAAGATGACATAGTGTGGAGCTTATGCAAAAAAAAACATCGGGAAGTAAGTACTTGCTTTTTATACAGGTGAGCATTTTGATACGTTTTAAGATTTTCACGGCCAAAAGTATTTTCGTTATTTGTTTTTGGGGTGTTATGCCGTGTTGCGCTACCTCCTTCTTTAGCCATCGTTTCGGACAGCGTTGCAGTGTCCAGCATCGTTGGCTAAAGAAGGAGGTAGCGCAACACGGCATAACACCCCAAAAACAAATAACGAAAAGGTGAGCATTTTGTTCATTTTATTGTGGGGCTAATTCACTACTCTCTTAATAGCTTATCCATGCGACAACTTGTATTTTCGACTTTAGGTTCATGATTTATGTATTTATAAAGACCGAATTTACTGTTCAGTACTCGAACCTGGCAATAGTGGTTATACGAGTATATCGCATAGGTTAGCCGAGTTTTCTGCGTATTGCTAGTATTTTTTAGTTTATTTATTCATATACGTTATCCTACGGATAAGCTATCAAGATGATGGTGAAATACTCCCTTGTGTGTAATAAACTATGTAATATGACGAGTCGTTAAAGGGGTGATTATATACTGAGAAATAATAAAACAAAAGTTTAAAGATGTCAACATAATAATTTTATTTCCATAATAGGTCACATTAATCGTTTAGGGCAGTTTATAATACATCTTACTCATAATATATATACACGATTATTTGAAAACTACAATTTGTAATAAGGCACATATTTATATCTTACATAAGGAAATATTTCAATCTTATAATTTAACCTTTTTTACTGTTACACGTTTTCAATGGGACATAGAAAATTAATCAAATCACCACAAATACAAACGTGTTAATAATATGATAGTTGTAAAATAAAAAAGGAAGAATTTCAGATATAATTTTTTTAAGATATGAGCAGATTTTGATAAAAAAAACGCCTGTAAAACTGCGAAAGAGAAATGCATATTATAAGGGTCGATAAAGGAGGTCTTAATTAAATTTAATTTTTTACATAAAAAGTCCATAAGTGACTTCGAAATTAAAATAATGTTTATGTATATGGCAGTATTTAAAAACAAACCCAATGAAATCTTCTATCGCAGTTTTACAACTTGAATGAAAATATTTATATTTTTGATTACCCATTGTATTTTGACTGGCCTCATTTGGCAAATATGGCCATGACCGAAAATAAGCTAAGTGTCTTTATTAGTTAAAACAATATTGCAATAAAATTTCCCCAAACGATATTTGAAAAAAAATTGATTGATTGAAAAACAAGAAAAAGCAAATTTTATTGCGTCGAACTGATTGAATTTTTTTTACATTTTTCATCTGTGTATATAAAAATCAAAACATGTTTGTTTCTAGGTTTGTACATACGTATATGTATATGTATGTATGCTATGAGTTGCTAAACCATTAATCCAATTGCCATGAAACTTTGGGGATTTGATGTGTGCATGCCCGCGATGGTTTATATATACCACAATGAGTTCTGGCATTATGATGGCACATGCATTGCTAACCGTTCATCCGATTGCGATGAAACTTTGGGGATTTGATGTGCGCATGCCTGCGATGGTAGAAGTATAGAAATATACAATAGTGAGTTCTGGCATAATGAAATTAGGCTTTGATAACCACTCATTCAATTGCGATGAAACTTTGGGGATTTGATATGCGCATGCGTAAGATGGTTTTTATAGATAATAGTGAGTTCTGGAATCATGAAATTATGCGTTGCTAAACCGTTCATCCGGTTGCGAGGAAACTTTGGTGAGTTGTTGTGAGCACGCTTGCGAATGTTTCTATATATACGGGTGAGCTCTGGCATTATGAAATTTGTATAAAAAAATGCAATAGGTGGCACGCGAGCTGTTTGAAAAAAACTTAATGTATAGAATGAGGGGGGGGGGGGAACTCAGGAGGGTGGAGGAGAACTCGAGAGGGGGGTTCGCGGGGCGGGGGAAGCGGGATAGGGGAAGAGAGAGGGAAGGTGAAAAAGACGATATGGGAACGCGTGAGTGAAGGGGATGTGGGAGAGGAAGGGGAGGCGGAAGGGGAACGGGACGAATGGGAAAGGACACGCAGGGAGAACTATCGCGGGCATACGCAAAATATATATACAAACCCAGAAGCAAGCATATTTTGTTTTTCATATATTTAGATATTCCCCTAATACCATGCGAGCGGAGTCGCGGGTAAAAGCTACTTCATCATAAATATTTATTTCTCCCTCTTGACTTTAATATAAGTAACTGGCCGAGAGTATAGTAAAGTAAATATAAGAATTAAGTTCTAATAAATAATAACATATAAGAATTGTTTACAAACTAATTCGAAATGCTGACTAATAAAACATAACTTGGAATAAGAAAATAAAATAAAATAATTTAATTAAATCATTATTTTCCCGTAGAAATTGGCCTGAACTCATACACAATGTACTGCAAGATAGTTTTTAACAATAAAAATAGTCATATAAGATTAAAATAAAATCTAAATAATTAGGAATGTATTCATTGAGCATTTGCCTTAAGACACATTTGAAAATAATGAAAAAATACTTTAAATACACGTTAAATTAATTATATAATATCTAGGTATTTACAACAGGTTACACATTTTATTTTAATTGAAAAATCAAGGGATTTTTTTCTAGTGAGACTAGATTAAATGGAAATAATACAATAATTAAGAGAAGAAAAAAACATAAAATTATAAATGGCAAAATTAAAATATTGTTTCCATTATAAGTAAAACGTTACACGAAAAACCATGGCTTCTTGTTTGGTGACCAAATATTTACAAACTATTTCCGAATTCGATTCAATAATTCTGAACAACTAAAAAGAATTACATCGAGGTTCACATTCACATCGCGAAACTTCAGTGAGAAGCAGTTTATTTTCCATTTGTTAAAAAATGAATGAATAAACCTTGCTTTAATTTTTATTTACTAATGTTTTCCACGTCAAACGCAGAACAAGTGGAAGATGTGGAATATAAAGGTAAGTTTACACAATCTCTTTGGCAAACGAATGTAAATTTTAAAACGTTTTTTTATGAACAGATAATCAATTTTAGCTCTTGAAGTTTCGTCGTATAAGCGTGGAATGCTGTTTTTAATTAAAATATGAAAGTAAAATATTTAATAAAAATAATTATTTAAAAAATACTGGAATGTCAATAAGTAAAGAGATACATGCGTAAAGTGTCGGTTTAAAATAAAACTCATTCCCTTAATAATTTGGCAACGATTTTTTCGGAATGATAAACAATATTTTTAGAATACTGAATTAGGAATTGCACTATTTAGTTTGGTTCCATAAAGTAAAATAAGGCCATCCGCTTATGGAGAAACTGAAAAAAAAACCAGTTGGCGACGCAATCGCAATCAACCTCCTGAACAAAATAGATATTTTTCTGGTCTGACATGCGTCTGCCGCCGCGGCAGTCGCGTTTCAGTTGCCTTGTTGACAGGTTGTCGTGGTAGCGGCTCACAATCTGTTAAGTTTTGTCATGTTTTGACATGACATGTTTAGGAGATTGATTGCGATCGCGTCGCCAACTGCTTTATTCAGTTTCTCCATGGGCAGATGGCCTAAGAATAATAATACGTTATCACGAAAAAAAAAAAAATTTAAAAAAAATCTATATATTATTGTCAACATTTCATATATCTACACATTTAATAACCAGACAATTTTTTTATCAACATTGAGAAATGGATTTAAACTCATCACAAAAAAAATTAATTTCATAATATGTTTATTTACAATACTTGATACTACGTTTAGTCGCTACGAAATATCAAAATGTTCAAATTTAATAAAAAAATTATAATCCATAAAAATGTTTATAGAAACAATCACAAAGAAAAAATAAATGTTTCACACTATTTTTTTAAAATATTATGATAATGTATGGCTTCTATAACTTTGTAGAATTTGAAGATATCTGATATAATGGAGTACCAATTTTATAAATATGAAAAAACATTTGATATATTTGTAGATATTTGTTTTCGTGGTTATTACAAATAGTGGTTTCTTCGACTTCCTTTCGGGGATATCGTTTGATATGATAAATGTTTAAAAACATGTTTGAATTTCTTTTTGATATGTCTATTTAGAAATGGATTTCAACAGGTAGGTAAAAAATAACAAAAAATACTACACGTTTTTTTGTTTGCATCTGGAAGATTGGATAAAAATTAAAAGCTAAAAAGTTTCTGTCATCATGTTTGACATGACAGGATGCATCTAAATATACTATATTTATAAATATATATTTTTTGAACCTGCCTACGTTCACTATTCACAATGATGAATTAAAATTTACTTTAATATTTTACTATATTAATTATTTTTAAAAATCACAAAATGCAACCACAAATTTTAATATTAAAACTCAGTCGAAGAGAACAACGCCATCGTTACCTAATTTAAGTTGCAGTTCTAATAATTACAAGTAAAACAGTGGATATTTCATCAAGCTGCTGGCAAGATCTCGTTACTAAAATATATAATAAAACTTCCCTCATAAAAGTCCAACACGATATCTTCAAGGAATAACCTTATTTAAAAGGATATGTAAGAAAAATGATGCCACACTCAGGAATGATATTTTAAATGTCCACACAACAAATAACAGTTTACCGTTGCGTTGATATTTTGATAAAATTTTAACCAAGAATTTTCGAATCACTAAGTATCCAACACTTTCAAAAAGTTTTAATCAAACTAACTTTTCATTTATTCCATTAGATTTTCTCCAAGTTTTTTCACACAAACCACTCCAATTTTGAAGTATTAAGGAATTCGATGATGTTTTGAATCATAAAAACCAGACACACCTTTCCAAGGTTAACCGGATCTCACGAACTGTTCCAGATTTCGGCCAGATAAAACCTTCAAAGATCAACCGAATCACACAAACCATTCCAGGTTATCAGATAAAAAGTTGCGATGTCAACCTAACAATACTTCCAGGTTTCGAACCATTTCGAACAGATACATAAACCAAAGTATGATTCAACGAACAGTTCCAGGCTAAGATAAGATAGAACGTTCCAAGGTCAACCACACGTTATGTTGCGGGTTTCCACCAGACAAGGCACTCGGGGTGTTTGTTTGTTCACCATACGAAGTACTCCAGGTTCTCCCTGGCCTGGGTGTCTGGCTGGTCGAGTGACCACTACATCTTGGAGGCGTCGAAGTTCTCCAGCTGCCACTGTTGACGCTTCTCGTTTGCGTTGCAGTCCTCCATCACCAGCTTGTCCTTGAAGGTGTTGATGGCCATGCACTTCTCGCTGCTGCCGTGTTTCATCAGCTTCGTCTGAAACACGATAAGAACGGGTCAATAGATCGGACAATTTGAAGGAAACTGCGGGCTTAGTTAGGATAGATAGAATGAGTATCGCCAAAAATAAACTAGGTCCGGGCAACTGGCCCAACAAAACAACCTCTACTGGTGGAAAGCAGGAGTCACAAAATTAGCCGCTATTCTGTGAAAAAAACTAGGATGGCCTATGTCCAAAGCTGGACGTCAGAAGGTAAGAAGAGGAATCAATGGGAAAATGGTAATAAAAATCGTTATCGGTAAATAAACTTTGCATGGGTATTATCAGTAGATACTGCTTTGGTCACAAGTTGTTCCGGGATGCTGCGTGCAGGGTGAAGTTTGCCCTGATATTAGCCAACCTCTGGTCACCAGTTGTAGTATCAACTGGCCAAGTTTGTCTGAGATTAAACATTCTCTTCATCACAAACATTTTTTGGGGTCTTGTAGAAATGACATTGCAAACTAAACATATTTCCGTAGACCTACAAAAAACAGATAGAAGAAACTGTTTGCGGCTTCAAATAATGACACCGAAACAGATTTTCGGCTTTAGAGTTGAGATTATCTCAATTGGATTTGAGCACAGGAACACACATAATAATATTATGAGAGTGGGATACAATAATCAGACACCAAATTGCTAAACAATAATGTTTTATTTTACCGTATTTTTAAGGTTGTCTTCACTTCAGTTAGTCGCCGTGTATTTTAAAGGAATTATTGTCACTTTATAATAAATTAAGAAAGAGGTAACTTACATCAGGGTCATACTCCCAGTACTGGTTTCCCTTCGACCCGTGGCACGGGTACAGGATCACATCCTGACCGGAGTAATCCACACAGGTCTCGTCTCTTCTGATTTCACCCACCTTCGAATACATCCAGTACTGAAATAATACAACATTGTATTAGCAAAGAGGAACGATTTTTTTTTTAAATTACGAAATATTTCTCGCTAATATTTTAATTGAGAAGAGAACAAAATATTACTAATAAAATTAATGAATTTAAAAAAAATAAGACAATTGGAAAATAGCTTTAAAAATAATGTTGATGTTGAGAAAAGATATTGTTGTAAAAAACTCTGCAATTCTGTTCTTATTTCTTACATGGACGAAGTATAGTTATAATAACATGCAATGTGTTTATTTTGGTCTATTTTGTTAAAGAAATGTATAGCTACATTGATAGTAAATTGATCAAAGCGGTGTAAAATCAAACAAAAAAATAATTTGGCGTTCGTGAAAGAAGACCGGTTTTTCGTAAAAGTCAAAGTTTGCTAAAATAAATGTCATAAAATCAATCGCGTAAGTAATTTTGGGGCATAATAAGATAAGCGAAAGTATAAATGTTACAAAAGAAGATTCGAAAAATGTTGGATACCATATTACCAATGATGGCTACTAATTGTCAGATAACATTTGACGAACGCGATAAAAAAGCACATTTGAAAATATTATTATATTTTAAATATAAAGCCCACGTTTCTTTAATCCAATATGACAAAATAAAGAGACAACATGATATTATTTAGTAGGTTTTTCGTCATTGATCGGAAAATGGACAGAAATCACGGTAAAGTAGAAAGTTAAAAGATAATTCATATGTAAATAATTATAAATATTTTTGATTATGATTATTCGTTAAAAAACAATAAATCACTTACCTGTGGATGGACCAAACACAGTAAACAATGTTAGTTATAAGCAGCGAAATATCTTTGTTAATTATTTGTAAAGTATTTAGCATTCCGCTACTGCATAATAATTTAATACACAAAGCCAATGAAAAGCTCAAGGTAACCAAAACCACAAAGCAATAGTTCATTAATAAATGCTTTCATAGAACTAACGTACTTACCCAAAGAAAACAGCTCCAATAAAAGAATTAGAATATTAACAATTAATTTAGAAAGAAGAACTATATTAAAGGGAAGGCATTATATTGTTGAATCTCTTCTCCGGTATCATAGCTACCCACAACACATTTGTTAAAATTGTTATCACTGTTATTATTAGACTCAAAAGAATAAGGCTTTAATTAAAAGATCAAAAGATGATTTTGAGATATGATTGAATCGAACGAATCCTTTTCATATCCAATTCAATTAATCTCAAGAACTTTCGACGGAACTTCATCGAAGGAACAATTTGTGTAAACTCACATCTCGGAATTATTCAGTTCTGAACAATTATCTTATTATTCCGTTTTATGCCATGCTTACCGAACTAGACCCTCCAGGGATAATTGGATTTCGGCAAACCCTTCATTGCTTCAAATGATTTGGAAACAGATGTACACAAACAAACCAACTTTAATCAAGTACGTATTTAATTTACTATGACGGCTCCTGAACCAAAGCAGTTCGTACCATTCTAGTAATACAACTACTAAATTACTGGCCCTCGGGTCATTCATTAAAACGGGAAAACCCCTAACCTATTTTCTGTGCAACTACTAAAATACATTTCAAAGAGAAAGGCTCAGCATTCGTAAACATTTAAAATTAAGTACGGTTTACCATCAGTAGAGATCAATAATTTGCAATAATTTTGTCGAATTTTAACCTTAAAATATCCTCCTCATATAAAAAATGTTCATTGAAAATAAACTTTTGAAAATTTATGTTGATTGTACCTCGCGTGAAATAATAACAAAATCGACTTGAATTTTCGAACACCGCCGTCGTTCAATCAAAAAGTGATCTACATAATTGTGATCACCTATGTATTTGCAGGAGAATTCCATAGAAGACTTTTCAAAGGATCTTTTGTAAATAATGCTTGCCCTTTTTTGGCAGAGGTCAGAGGGTGCTTTTACTCTCATTTTGAGGGTTATACAAATCGAATTACCATTTACCTTGATCCGAGCTACCTTTTTTAGTTTACCCGGCAGAGAGAATAGTTGAGAGGAGTTTGGTATTGGGATTGCTTTTAAGATCAGGAGCACATATTTAAGTAGGAGGAACGGCAAGATCGAGCCGCTTCCCGAGGGACCAAATTGATCTACGGCAGCTCAAAGAAACCAACTACTGTACGCTCTACGCTCCACCTACATTACCTACACTCTACACAGGCTACTAGGAACAGGGTAAGCATCTACTCGATACTTTAGTCGCAGACTCAACGGAGTATAGATAATTCTGAATCCGACTCCACAAATATTTGATACGTACAAAAATGGCAAATAATGTTATTATGAAATTTTGATTGAAATGAAGATTTTTTGTGAAGATTTTCGTGTAAATCATTCTAGAAATACACAAAAAATTCACTTGTAATTTATATAAAAACTTTGATGATCCTTAATTATAAATTAAAAAATTAAAACCTTATTATCGATAGACGAGATATTATCATACATAAAATAGAGAGAGTCTATTAGTTAGAAGAGTGTAAAATATAATTATTTTAAGTAGAAAAGTATTAAACAGACAGGGTGCAAGTTTCATCTCACATTTTTCACATGCCCGTCAAAACATTCACGTAGTTAGGATTACTGTCATTGAAGTAGATATTAGAAAAGCCAAACCTTCTCCAATAAACTAAGAAAGATGTGGATTACAGATTCGAGCTTAGATTTAGAATATTAAAGTTTTTTTAAATCAAGAAACCAGCCCTAATTTTAGACATAAATTTGATTTTCAGTTATGAGATCCAGTAGTTATGGCCGTGAAAGTAGTTGGCCGGAAGAATTGCCCTTCTCCTGTTGTGTTGAGGGTAGTTCCGGTAGTGCCTTACCTGGTTGCCCCCCTGTCCGTGGCAAGGCCAGAGCCCAGCGGGGCGGTGCATATCTTCAGGTTTGCAGGCAGAATCCAGGCATTGATTTGACCAATCGTTTCCGATCTGAACCAGAGGAGGAAACATGGAGAATTGCGAGTTAAAACAAGTGCTTTGTCATTCATGCGTGCAAGCGGGTTAGAAAAAAATGCAAAAATATCACTGAAATCCAAGTAACAACGATAACTGCTTTCACCCGAAAATGGGCATCTATATTTTAGCTTTGGAAGAAAACAAGATTTTAGTTCAACAATATTAGTGCTTCAGTAAAAAGGGGGTTAGTCACAAAAACTCAAACTCTCTAGTCAGTAAAAAAAACAATGTTTGAAGTGATGCGAGCTACATTAATTTATGTTCATTTGTTTATCTTTATATTTCGTTAAAAAAAATCTCTACGCAAGAAATGAACAAAATAGAAACACGTCGCCTCAGAGAAGAGGGGAAAAATGAATTCCAAAATATGCGTTTAATGTACCCAACATAGAACCAACGAAATAAAGTCACAATTATCGGTTCAACGGAACATACATAGACCCAACGTAATATAGATAAACGGACAGAGGACGCATGGACCCAGCAAACCTGATTGAGTTGGTGGTGGCATTTATAGACTATGACGGCATTGCCAAGAGTGAACCAGGTTATGTATGCGTCCAAACACATATCGTCTCCGGAAAGATTACGAATCTAGAGGAAACTCATGAGTTAGTATACCCCATCTCTTGCGCAATAAACAAAACGTATTGTGCTCATATTAGGTGTCAAAAGTTTTATTAAAACAATGTCTTCACGCATTGCATTTTCGAAGAAAATAAGTGTATTACGAACTAATAACGTTAAGCGATTTTCTAAAAAACAGTATTCTGTTTTCGACATGAAACAAACATACAAAAATCCCATTCCTACATAGACCCAAAGTCCCAATGATACATACTTAGGTTCAACGAAACGGGACCGGACAACTCAACACAGTGGCAAATCAACAAACCATTTAAAGGTGATGAAAAAAACTAAGTTTAATAGGTAACGTTAGGTTAGGTTACAGGCTAGTTGAAGTGCCACTTTGTTGAGTTGTCATGAAACCCAACGAAACATAGACCCAACGTAATATAGACCAAACGGAAAAAATACGCATGGACCCGGCAAACCTGGTTTGATCCCTGATTGTGACACTTATAGACGATGACGAGTTTGCCCGAATTTTCAGGGACTTCGAATGCATCCAGACACATTTCATCTCCGGAGAGATTACGAATCTAGGGGAAACTCATTAGTTAGTACACCTATCCCTTGTGCGATAAACACAACGCGACTATAGAACCTTACGTTCTTAAATCGTGTAGTTTCATTTCAAAGTTTGTTGGCACAGCTTCGTTGTAACTCTTCGAAAGCGATAAATATTAATGAAACGATGGATGAAATCACACAAAAAATATCTACATTGGCGGTTTCAACGATTTTCAGCCCAGCGAAACAAGGAGCGCATAGGTTGAGCAAACCTGGTTTTGTCCTTTTAAGTGGCACCTATGTATCCCCAATGGTTTTCTCTTTAAGTCTTTCTTTCCCAACGAGTCCAGACATCTGTTTTTATGTCCGGATAGATTTCGAATCTAAGGGAAACTCCAAAGTTAGATCAACTCTGCATTAAATAGGCACACACTGGCTCGTGGAACGAAAAGAATCGATGCTAATCATTACGGTATAACTTGGAATGGGATTATATCAAATTTGATTGAGAGCAACTGACTCTTGTGGGGTTTACACATAACAAACAAAAAATAAAGTTCACCGCGCTATTGATTGTTTGAAGACTGAAAAAGGGCAGCTAATGACTTTATGGATACAAGAAAAATTAAAACACACAATAAAAATCTAATTGCTAACCCAGTTAGAAAAATGTATAGTGAATATAAATATATAATTGGTTATTGGTTCTGTTATACGATCTACGACGCAATCGAATAAATAAGATCTAATGCAAGCGCATGCTGGTGGAAGTAACATAACGCAGTGCAGTATCGTGCTGGGACACAACAGATGATGCAACATAAAAAGCGGGGCTGCAGCAGCAACTATCAGCAAACTGGATATTCAGCTGTGAAAGGTGTAAAATAAAAATGCTTCCTTTATGAACCATCATAGACGTTGCTCTAAATCATTTTCTGATCGAATGAAAGATTATCAAATATTTATTTATATAATTTTGAGAAATCTTCTGTTGAATTCATAAAGGAACAATAGAAATTTGCGTGCCGAAAAGGAATATGTTTTCTACAGCATGCTTAGCAGTTGGAACATGTGGAACTGCGTTTGCTTCATCCACAGGAAGTTCTCGGCTCCTGGTGGTACCTGATTTCCTCCTTGACGATGGCAAGGATAAAGTCCCGCCGGTTTATGAAGGTCAGTCTTCCTCAACGGAGAATCCAGACAGATTTTTCCACCCATACCTAAGTTTCGGAACTAAATTCGAAAGTCGCTGATTAGTTAAATAGGGACAAAACAGCACGTAATTCTTCATAAAGAACAAAAAATAAATACAAATCTGAAATTACAAGTGTTAGTAATTAGATTAATTGGGATAAAGACGATTAAACTTTTGGGCAGGCCAGTAGTATTAATTCCTATATCTGGTCACAAAATCAATGCTGGAAGGTTAACAATAACAAGATTATAATTTCTATTAACATATCTACATCTGGATGACTACAAACTTAAGAGGTAGATGCTTTAAGTGACTATGATTAAAAAAAACAAATATGAATTGGAGAAATGCAGGGGTTATCCTTGAATTCAAATCTCGGTCAACCCGTTTTCTCGGGTATTTTTCTAATAATCTTGTGATTTAATCAAAAATGACATTGTTTCGAAGAGGGGCCATTGATCTTTGTATTTTATTTAGCTTCGAAAGCAAACATCATCTGCAATTTTTTTGCGATATTGATAAAAATGACAAGTTTAAAATTGAATTGATAATGAATAAGATGAAGCAATCACGCACCTCTCCGTTGGCGACAGCATCTCCGGGGATGAACAGTTCTGGGTAGATGTTCTTAAGGTACCAGTCGAAGGACTTGCACTGGAGGTTAGTCCTCAGCGCTTTTCTGTCGGAAACATCTCCAAAGTCACCTTTGTCGTTTCCGATCCTCTGGTAGTAGTACTTTGCATACTCGTCGAGCCAAACCTATTGGGAGGATTTCGTATTATAAATAAAAAACTAATATGATGTGTACAAAACTCAACCAAGCAATTATATGAAACTGCAGATAATTTAAAAAAAAACCTATAGTTGACTAATATTCAAAAATCCAACTTGGCTGAACTAAAAATTACATTATTTGAAAAATATCGCAAGTAGAATGAAGAATTCGTTTTCATAATTTTAGAACGTGAGTCAAAATAGGGAAAGCACAAAAACGACCCTTATCAGGAGGTTCAGCCGGAAACTTCCAATAATATTTATCTTATGTGAATCTTAAATATTGATCTGTTATTATGTGAACTATAATACTTGGACAATTTATTTATTTATTATTTATTATTAAATTTATTTCATAATTATTTGATAGTCACTTTAATATTTCATAAGAAAGATTCGCTCTAATGTAATCGCTTATAAATCTTTGTTTTTTCATTTTTTATTTTTTACACATAGGTATTTAAAAAAAACCTAAGGACATATATTTTTATAATTTTATCTATTGTTGAAAATGGTATAAACTAATGATATAATGAATGATAACATTTTGTCTGATCTCTTAACACTTTGTTGTTAATTCATATATTTTTATCACTTACTAGCTGGGTTACCCGGCTTCGCTCAGGAAAACATTCGAGAGTGTTCTGGAATGTTTCACATTGATGTTCCCGTTTCCCTATTCTCGAAGATTCCACAATTTTCCAGAAGGTTCCGGAATGTTCTGGAACGTTGTGGAATGCTCTCAAATACTCTGACTGGGGTGTCCGACATCGATCATGGAGTTGATGTGAGATTGAATTGAGGTTCAAATCCACGACGGATCTTGCTTATATACCCCATATGGGTAGCCCCTTACAAAAAAATTTTCAAATGTTCCAGAATAATATTCCAGATCATTCCACAACATTCAGGAGTGTTCTGAATGGAGTGTTCTGAGTGTTCAGGAGTGTTCTGAACAACATTCAGAATGTTCCACAATAATCTGGGCTGTTCCGGTATGTTCCTGAACGTTCCATCCTATTCCCGAACATTCCAGAATGTTCCGAGATGTTCTGTTCTGGAATGTCGTGGAATGCTCAAGAACACTCGTGAATTTTTTGAACTATTCTAGAAATTTCAACGGGGCGAAACTTCCAGCCCTTATATCTTTAAAAGAACGCCCTTCAGGTAAGAACGGAAACTTTCTTCATGGATGGAGGATATAGGGCTACCACACATATAACCGTTATCGTACCGGGACTCGTTTTTGAGTTTTAGCGGCATGCAAGTTGTTTTTTTTTTTAATAATATAATTATCCAAACTTCTAGAACTTTCCAGAACCTTCTAGACTCACTGACACTCTCCGCCACTCATTTCTGAAAGCTTCTTGAACTTTATCCTTCCATAACATCCTAGAGCATTAGGGAACATTCCAGAACTATCTAGAACCTTCTAGACTCACAGACTTCCAGAACTTTCTACAGCTTTATTGAACCTTCTAGAACTTTTCGGAACCACCGACGTACTCCGCCACTCCTCTTAGAACTTTGTACAGCTTTACTGAACCTTGTAAACTCACTGACGTGTTCCGTAACTTCTTCCAGAATTTTCTATAGCTTTATCGAACCTTATAGAACTTTCTGGAACCTTCTAGACCTACCGATATATTCCATCATTGATCCAGAACTTTCTACAGCTTTATCGAACCTTTTAGAACTTTCCGGAACATTCTAGATCCACCGACATGTTCCGCCACTCCTTTCAGAACTTTTTGCAGCTTTATCGAACCTTATGAAACTTTGTCGAATCCTCTGGAATTTTCCGGAACCTTCTAGACTCACCGACATACTCCGCCACTCCTCCTAGAACTTTCTACAGCTTTATCGAAACATATAGAATTTTTCGGAACCTTCTAGACTCACTGACATACTCCGCCACTCCTTCCAGAATTTTCTATAGCTTTATCGAACCTTCTAGATCTTTTCGGAACCTTCTATAGTCACCGACATACTCCGCCATTCCTTTCAGAACTTTGTACAGCCCTATCGAATCTTCTAGGACTTTCTAGAAGGTTCCACAAAGCTGTAGGAAGTCCTAGAAGATTCGATAGGGCTGTACAAAGTTCTGAAAGGAATGGCGGAGTATGTCGGTCCTTTTAGACACACCGACACACTCCTCCGCTCAGAATTTTCTACAGCCTTATGGAACCTTCTAGAACTTTCTACAGCTTTATTAAACCTTCTAAAACTTTCCGGAACCTTCTAGACTCACTGACATACTCCGCCACTCCTTCCAGAATTTTCTATAGCTTTATCGAACCTTCTAGATCTTTTCGGAACCTTCTATAGTCACCGACATACTCCGCCATTCCTTTCAGAACTTTGTACAGCCCTATCGAATCTTCTAGGACTTCCTACAGCTTTGTGGAACCTTCTAGAATTTTCGGGACCTTTTAGACACACCGACACACTCCTCCGCTCAGAATTTTCTACAGCCTTATGGAACCTTCTAGAACTTTCTACAGCTTTATTAAACCTTCTAAAACTTTCCGGAACCTTCTAGACTCACCGACATACTCCGCCACTCCTTCCAGAATTTTCTATAGCTTTATCGAACCTTCTAGATCTTTTCGGAACCTTCTATAGTCACCGACATACTCCGCCATTCCTTTCAGAACTTTGTACAGCCCTATCGAACCTTCTAGGACTTCCTACAGCTTTATGAAACCTTCTAGAATTTTCGGGACCTTTTAGACACACCGACACACTCCTCCTCTCCTATCAGAACTTACTACAGCTTTACGGAACCTTCTAGAACTTTCTACGGTTTTATCGAACCTTGTAGAACATTCCGGAAACTTCTTAACCCACCGACATATTCCACCATTCCTTTTAGAACTTTGTACAACTTTATCGAACCTTCTAGAACTTTCCGGAACCTTCTAGATTCACCGACTTTCTCCGCCACTCCTTTCAGAACTTTTTAAAGCTTTACGGAACCTTCCTGAATCTTCTACAGTTTTATCGAACCTTCTAGAACTTTCCGGAAACTTCTAAACCCACCGACTTACTCCGCCACTCCTTCCAGAACTTTGTACAGCTTTATCGAACCTTCTAGAACTTCAGAAATCTTCTAGATTCACCGCCTATTGTTTCTGAAAGCATCTAGAACTCTCTCCTTCCACAATTTTCTAAAGCATTCGTGAACCATCACAACCTTCTACTCTCACCGACATACTCCGCCACACCGTCCAGATTTTTCTACAGCTTTATCGAACCTTCTAGAACTTTTTGGAACCATCTAGACTTACCAACATACTCCGCCACTCCTTCCAGAACTTTGTACAGTCCTATCGAACCTTCTAGGACTTCCTACAGCTTTAAGGAACCTTCTAGAAATTTCCGGAAACTTCTAGACAGACCGACACACTCCTCCACTCCTTTCAGAACTTTCTACAGCTTTATCGGACTTTCCGGAACCTTCTAGACAGGCTGACATACTCCTCCAATTTTCTAGAAGTTTCCAGAATCTTCCAGACTCTTCTTGAAATTTCTAGAGTCTTCTTAGAACTTTCAGCCCTTATTTCTTCAAAAGCAAGCCCTTTAGGTAAAAATAAATACCCTTATTCCCTAGGGGGGATAAAGATCTACCATACCAAATAACTCTCTTGATCGTACCGGCACTCGTTTCTGAGTTTTTGCGTTCCGCACGCTTTTTTGGACTTTCTTTTATAATATATATTGATTATTTTCTCTGTTTATCATTTTATTTTTAAATTTTATTATTTTGCTTTTACTTAACTGTTTTGCATGACCGATATTTGCGTGTGTTATTTTTATTAAATTGTGAAATTATTAACCCCGATACAGGCGAACCCTAAGTGGGGTTAATAATTACAAAATATATGTATATAAATTGTGAAGAAGCAATACATAAATAAAAAAAATAAATTGAAAATTGTAACACATACTTGCTGTGACCACCCGAAAAGATATCGAGAAGCAACTTAAAGACAAGGATAAGTCTGTGGTACTCCCTCACCTTTCTTACTTTGCATTACTAGGCTTTTTACGGAAGTTAAACAGAACCAGGGCAACTAGAGTGATCTTAGTTAAATCAAACTAAAGACAAACAAATCTAAATGAAATGACAAAGGTGCTTATTGCAAAATGTCAATTTTCGCACATATCGTAAAATGAAGACCATAACATAGTAAGCATGACCTACCTCTGAAAGACGGATGGAGTTCCTCTTAAGCACGTTAACCCCCTTGCGCCACTGGTAGGGTGACCTCTTGCGGAAGATGTGTCCCACGTGGGAGCAGGGCACGATCTCCAGTGTGCCCCCACACATCCAGGTCTTGAAAGACAACTCCAAGTTCTCACCGCCCCAGATGTCAAACCCGCTGTCGTAGGTGCCGAGCTTCTCGAAGAATGCCTGGGAACAAGGAAATGCATGATTAATTATTGCATCATGTCAATAAAATACTCATAATTCATAATCATATCAATAAAATAACCATAATCTGGCTTATCGGAGGCATACAAACCACAAAAAACTCACGTTTCATGATCTAAAAATGGAATTCACGCTATATTCTTTTTACCAAGAAAAACTAGATAAATTAGGCTATGCAAATTAAGATCACAGTTTGAGAGCATTGGATGTCTCTTACGGTGATATCTTATAAAGGACACAACTTGCAGGAAGTTTGAATGCAATCAGTGCTAATCATTACGGTATGAATCAGATTAGTAAATACCGTCTGCAGAACAAAGACGCGAACATCTATTTACAGATACTTGGCAATTGCAAGGTATTTATCTATTTACAAATAATTTTATTTATTTATTAAGATTAGTTAATTACACAGTATTTATTACACAACTGAACTGCCTCAGTAACATTTCGGATTACTTTAGTGATAAATTAAAGATGTCCACTGACTCGGAATAATTATTTCCCTCCATTAGTATTCCGGGCAAAGAGGAAAACATACGGTAGTTAGACCCAGAATTTCTACACTAAAATAAATCCCGATTTCTAGTATTACGTAGAGGAATCCGAAAACTTCTGGACTATTAAATGCATCATTTAAAATTTTATAAAGAAATACCAAGTCGGTGAGAATCCTTGTCTGACAAGTTAAGCTTATTCATATCATTTTAAAGAGTAGTGTAGTTCAATAAAAATGCTGGAATACTCATTTTAAATCATAGAAAACGTAAGAATTTATTTTGAATTCTCTCAATAGCTTGTACATTAATATATGTGGGTCGCAGACGGGAGAATTGTAATTTACTTCTAACAAAGGCAAAATATTAAAGTTATTGTTGAAATTTCTAGTTAGCCTAATTATAAATCACAGCATTTGTAAACCCTTATTGGAGATTTCCGTTATGTTGTTAACAAATTAAAGATTTGAATGAAATATGATGCCCAAGTACTTTTTTGTGCTAATGTCTCAAGAGCGTTGTTTTTAATGTTGTAATTAAAGAAAACCGGATTTTTTATTCGAGAAAATCTGACTATTTGACATTTTGAGAAATTTATGTAGTCTATTGAAACCAAATTAATAATTTGTTAAAATTATCTTGAAGAATGCTGCAATGGTAAACATTTATAAAATAAAAATAAAAACTTTGAGGTCATCAGACAAAATTAAGATAAACACAACAAGAAATATTTTTGTAATATCATTTATAAACAAGATTGGACCAACGTGTGAACCCTGTGAGACTCCATTTATCTACTTGTTTTTTTGTTCTATAAAAGCATTTGTTATAAAATTTATATCAAGATTTCCTAATCTCCAAATAAGAATTTTATGGGAAACTGCGCCAAAGGCTTCATAAAATCAGTGATGGAGTCTGCTTTTTATTGGTTCTTTAAAAGGATTTGTTTTAAAAATTTCTTAGATAATTAAGTAGGAAAGAGTACTTCTACTTGACATAAATCCAAACTAGGAAGGTGATATATAACAGGTTTTTTGTATTAATTGTTTTTGTGTTTAATTCGAAGAACTCCATTAAAGTTTTTGATAATGTTATATCAAGGTTCTGCAAGTATTTTAGCAAGTACATACTAAAATATACTAAATAATAATGTACAACGTAACATAGTATATACTATGTTACGTTACAAAGTGACAATGTTTTCCTAAAGCTCACTGTTTCCCCATTTTACGTCAGAATAGTTCGTAAATTCCCCGCACCGCGCTGAAGCGACCGGCAACCGCGCCGTCCGGCTCATTCCTCCGTTTGCCGCGGGCATGACAACAGTGTCCTTAGTAATTGCGCCACGGCGCTGTCCGAGAACCTAAATTCGTGATGTTTTTATAATGTGAATTGTGCACGAGGAGGCTCCCGCCCACTAGTAGCCTGGCTACGGACTACCGCATTTCCTGCTGGCTGAGTGAGTAATGAGAACCCTTGCCTTTTGTGTGCCACGTCCCCCCTTTAAATTCACTAATACGTGTGGAGAGTCGAGAGAGAGATTCCACCGTCAGATAGAATTCTAGCCCTAGCAAATACCCATGTGTAGTGTGCCGAGGCTGGCAATTGTAAAACCCTGTCTCTTTCTAAATGAATAAACCCTTTTACGTGCAAAACTGTGTTCTGATTGAAGAAGGAGACCTGGAGATTGTGAGGAAAGGAGGAGGAGGAGGAGATATTCACCAGCGAACCACAAGCACTCGCCCTGGTTTTAAGAGAACCTTGCTTGCGCCGGCTTCCTGAGCTAGTATTGTTTGGACTATTAATTGCGTGTCCTTTCCAGGTTTGGTTTAGCAAATGGCCGTATATGCGGTAATGCTAACAACTAAAATACCTGCAGAACTTGATATTACATTATCAAATTTAATTTAAAACATATATTATTGTAGAAAAAGTTTATCCAGCGTTAATTAGGTTTTCAAGAATTTAGGTATGGTGGATTGAATATATAATAATTATAAGCATAATAGGTGCTTACCTTATCAATCGAGAACAGTCCTCCGGCCATAGTAGGGCTCCACACGGGCTCCGAGTTGTGGGCGTGACGCTTCTTCTCTCGCTCGGGTACGGGATGCCAGTTGAACTGCAGATTCCAGTCGAAGCCGCCAACGTTGATTGTGCCCCCGCTGCGGTAGTGGAACTGCAACGTTGTGTCGTCGATCACATCGATCACGGGGCACACGACGGTGGTGGGGTCGCGGGCGATTCGGTCCAGCAGGGGTTCGAGCCATCCTGGAAAAAAAAATTATTGTACAATGTAACACATAAGAGATATCTAGGAAGGCCAAAACCAGCAAGGGTAACAGAGATTCGTTAATAGGCAGATAAAAAACTAAAGAAGAAGACGCAGCAGACGATTGATGATTGCGTTATGTTTAATTTGGTGATATTAAGTTCTGGAGTTCTTGGTTCAGACCTTTTGTTTGGTTCAATGGTTTTTTGTTTGCGGATTGTTTCAATGAGGAAGCCTTATTAGATTATCAAATTCACGCATTAAATAGTTTAATGTTATTAATTACTGGCGATTGAGGACACTTTCCACTACATATATTTTTTTAAATATTACTGATACATATAATTATACATGTAAACTGTAAAATATTGTAAACTGCATGTACGAGAGAAAAAATAAATAAAAAAATGAAAAAAAAGTCCCACAGACATTTAAAATGTTTCAATAACAACGTTATCTTCATCAGGACGAGATATTAATTTAAAAAAATAAATAAATGAAAAACAAGTAAAGACAAATTAGAATAAATTATATCAAAGACAACAAATTAAAGTAGAGGTGATTATTTGCTTAAAAAAATCTCATAAAAATAGTTAAATAAAATGTTATGTTTTATATAACTATTTTATTATATTTATTTATTTTATGTTTTTATTTATTGCAGGCAAAAAATCATCAATGTTCAGTGGGGAAGAAGAGATATTTTCGCTTTATTGAATTCATGTCTGATAAATAAAAAAATAATACCCATTGACAAAATAGAGTGATCTCTTAGGTTTTATTTTTTAATTTTTAGTTTCTGTTCAAATTTTTACCTTTGTATTTTATTTTAGGTTTTTGTTGTTTCATATTTTTAATTATGTTTATTACTTTTTTTAATTTGAAATAATTTACAATAACAATGCTACAAATACTTTAAAATATAATATAAATGACCACTGGCGCTTGGAATAAATAAATAAAATAAAAGAAATCAACCTAACGGATACATCTTTCACAATTCGATTGAAGGTCATGACCATAAAATACGATGAAAGGGATTAAAAAAAAAATATTAGATGTACGGGAATCGAATTCTATTCATCTAAGAAGAGTTTTGTGGATTTAAAGACTGATATGAAACATATTATGATAACAAATTAAAACGATGAATCCGAAGTTAAACGAAACGGATTTCCGATACAAGCTATTAAACCAGACACTCACAGCCGACGAATGACCGCCAAAAACAAAGTGCTTACAGCTGAAAATGATGTCCGCAAGGTGGCTTATAAAAGCGAAGACTACTAAACGCCAGATGGACGTTAAAAAACGGACGAGATCATCGAAATGGAAGGCAGTAAAGGCGAGAGGCCGTAATCGTAAACGTAAAAAGAAGAAAAAAACACTCTACATTTGTGTATGAGCGCGGGGAGCATTTAAAGTATTAGGCTGGCAATAAAGTTTCCTATAAAACACAGCAGAGGCTCAGAGGTCACCACGGAGAAATAAAACCCTTTGGTGGTCGGATAGCACCTGCAAGAGGATGGGAGTGGCGAAAGATAACAATTTGCGAAGCGCCTGAAACGGTCGCCGACATGTGCTTTTTATGGCGTAAACTACTATCCGTGAAGGCGTAATAAGAAAACATCAAATAATATTTATTTTCATTCAAATGTTTACGTTTCTATTACAAATAGTAGGCATCACATACTAAAATTTGTTCATATATAGTGGAAGCAGCAGAAAAGCAAGTCTGTTGGCATTTTATCGCGACTAGTTTACTATAGCGCCACTTTCGTAAGAAAATCACCTAAAGGGCGCTTTGCATACTTATGTATATATTTAACCTACATTCGTATATAAGTGGCTTATTACTACGATTGATAACTAGTGACTTACAACTTAGACTTACAACTAGTAACTTAAAATAATAAGCTATATAATTTTTGGACAGTTAAATAGCTAATGATTATAATGAGGTTGCGTACTATAGATATTTTTTCTGGCTTGCTAATTTCAGATAGAAAACATGATGTTTTATGACGTCAGCTAAATATTTTCGGCATTAACAGATTAACGAATTATATATTATATTTCATGTACATGACACACAAAGTTCGATAGCCATCAAAATAGCCATAATACGGTTATGTGCCTAGTGTGGTAGTCGAAAAGCATATAAAAAACTGTATATAAAACTTATTCAATGATCGGAGAAATAAAAGAACATATGATATCTTTTTTTTTATTTATTATTTTTTAGCATATAAAATATAATGTACATTTAGATGATGTATTAATTTGCTTACATGTTCATATTCAAATATGTTAATACCACTCTTCCATGGAAGCGTTAGCTTGTGTCTGGAAGAGTAGTGTACATTTTTTAATGCTATATTTAAGTTCTTAAATTACAATGTGAATGTAAAAAACAATAAGTTGTAAGTTCGGTGATATGTGATTATAAGTATTTATCTACTATCAAAACAATTTTACTGTTTGGATAATGTGTCCAGAGTTATTGTAATTAGTTGCTAAAAACAATACAAAATTTAACTTATTTGAAGAATGGAGTATCACTTGGAAACTGAGTTATAAGTAGATTAGATTAGTCGGAAACTGTTTTTTTTTTTTTTTTTTTTGAGATTATCTTTAAAATATTTTTTTACAGTGTTTATTAATTGGATTTTATCATTTATTTTTCTAATTTCATCCGGTAATCGGTTGAAAATAAGTCTTCCTTGATAAGTATAATAATTTTGTGCAAAGGAAGTGTTTAATTTTGGGCATGAAAAAATATATTTATGTCTAGTACGGTTTTCAGTTATAAATTGATATTTTTCTTTTTCTTTTATAATTTGAATCAATGCATTTCTATTGTATAGATCTTTGA
The DNA here is from genome assembly GCA_917880885.1 of Limnephilus marmoratus. Taxonomy (NCBI): domain Eukaryota; kingdom Metazoa; phylum Arthropoda; class Insecta; order Trichoptera; family Limnephilidae; genus Limnephilus; species Limnephilus marmoratus. The sequence continues at coordinate 19,510,798 of OU862919.1, read as the reverse complement.
AAGATGGTACTTGGAATTCCTTAAATAATTGATCCGTTGGGTAGTCAGAAGGTTTTTTTAATATGATTTTAATTATTAGCCTCTGCACAACTTCAATTGGGGAAAGATTAGTTTTGTATGCGGATCCCCAGCTAATGATAGCATATTGTAAAGTTGATTGAACCAAAGCGTAATATATTAGATATAAGTTTTTTACAGATAAAAAATTTCTGATTCTTAAAAATATATAAATCAATTTTCTTATTTTTTTTACAACTTGACAAATTTGTTCCTTCCATTTCAAATTTTTATCGATAATGACTCCTAAATATTTGATTGTGTTTGTTGTTTTTAATATTGTGCAGTTTTGGATACAATAATTTTTACTATGTGTTTTGGAATTATCATGGATGATGATATCAATGTTTTTAGGGGTATCATTTTTGTGTATTGCAAATGGAATTACAAATGTTTTATCACCATTTAGTGATAGTAAATTTACGTCGAAGAAATTCTTTAAAATATTTATGTCTTCGGTGGCTTTAAATGTTACTTTTTCCCAAGTTTTATCGCTAATTATTAGTACCGTATCATCGGCGTATGAAGTAATTTGGCCATGTAGTGGTTGAAAAAAAATGTCATTAACATATATGGTGAAAAGGATTGGTCCGATTACTGTACCTTGAGGGATTCCAAAGTCTGATATTTCTTTATCGCTATTAATCTGATTTATTTTTACGACTTGCGGTCGATTTTTTAGGTAGTTCGAAATCCATTTAATTGCATTGTCTTTTATACCTATATTGTTTAGTTTTTTTAGTAGAATCTCATGGGATATACTATCAAAAGCTTTTCTGAGATCAATAAATATACCGGCACATTTTTCACCTTTACCCAATGATTCATTGATGTATGAGGTTACATTAGCAATAGCATCTTGTGTGCTGAGTGACTTTATAAAACCAAATTGGTTTTTTTGAAGAATTTTATTACTTTCTAGGAAACCGACCAATTGGTTTTTCACAATTTTTAAACAACAACAATTTCTCGGAGTTTGCCAACCATTTGGTGGAAACCAGTCACACCTTTAACTTCAATAGTGGAATAGAATTAATACATTGTAATGTAAATGGCTTTCAGTTGGATAAACTAGAAATTTTAGAAATCCGAAAGAGTGTTAATGCGAATTTGAATATTATTAATAATCAAAAATTGTTCTTAAATGACCCAATATTAAACCTGTTCCCTTTGTAAATTGTCCTCCATTGCCCCTCTCTCCTCTACCCACTCTCATATTTCCATTGATACCATTGTCTATTGTATATGTCTATTATTTATAATTAATATCAATAAAAACCATGAAGAAGTGAGCGTTGCTCACGAAACATGTTGGTTTTTGTAAACAATAAAAGTGGTAAAAACTAAGTATTTTATTAATTTGAAATAAAATTTGTTGTAAAAAACAAGTATTTTTGAGGTTTTTATTTCATACCATAATAACTGCACTCAGGTTCGATTATTATTCTCGCCAATTGAGATTTAACAAAACCCTGAACCCCCCGTCGGGCGTATTTCGACCCGATTTGGATTAAAATAAGGCAATAGATGGGAGGCCTCATTGTCATTCGCATTTCACCCCCACCCCTTACAAATTACGGTGGCTTTTACTGTTGGGCCGTAAAATTCCATGAAAGCCTTGGGAGGCCTTTAAACCTAACAAGTCCCCGCTCCTATGGGAGGGGTGAAGGCACCACCACCCTTAGAGTCTACACCCTGCCTCCCTACTGCCTACACCCCTCTTCTCCCTGGTCCGTCCTAGAGAAAGGGAATGCCAGAATACACTTTAACGCCCTGATACAATCAACGCGCCTTAAGTGGACCCTTTTGCAAAGCAGAATTAATAAAGAACACGACAAGGTGAGGATAATACCAACAGACAAGTTCGTGTAGACACTGTAGATGACGATCTGTTCAAGCCGTTCGTACAAATTATTAAACTTTGTAGCCGCTCGTTAAATCTTTAGATGGTTTAACTTTTCGAATTAGGTAACTAACTCAGGCGAGAAATCTTAAAATCATACAGTTAAAGCAGATATTGAAAAAAAAACACTTTACAGTCTGATTTTCTGGAAATATCATACAACAGTCCTTTAAGCAGGATATGGAATTTCCACATGGGTAATGTTGTGAGTGTCGAGAGTGTGGGAGGGGAAGTAGATGGGGTAGATGGAGGTTAGGAAGTGTCTGGTTATTTAAATCGGATCATTAAATACGACTAAGCCATTCATAGCAATATTTTAATTATGAATGGTAGTTTTTTTTACCAGGGAACATGTCGCAAATGGTGATACTATATCTGTACATTAAGCACTCAAATCATGGGCCCATTAAGCTATCTCCCAATTTATCTTATTCCTTTACAGTGTCCGGTCCCTTTGTTCAAGTTCACCAGGCTTGTCAATAGATATTCGGCTATGTCTCTTGGTTCCACAATGTGTCTTCCAAGGTAACTGAGCCTTGTTCACATCAGGACGGGACATTGGAACCAAAGGTGAATTGGAGTCTGTTCATCCTCTTCACAATACCTACGTCTATCCTGCTTTCTCCTGCCAACAGCTGCATATATCTCCTGAGATAGCAAAATCCCATTAGTAGTCCTACCAGCTCTCTTATTAAGTAGTTGCCTGTACGTCTAGACTTTGGGCGGTTTACGAGTACTTTGGATTGTCTCACCCCGGGTGCCCTCTCCCATTCCTTCTTGTGCTTGGATTTGACCCACCTTTCAATTGGTGTGAAAAGTTACCACTCTAACGGCCGGCTATTACCGTATATATATATTATTTTATTTTAATTATGTTTGAAAGAACATAAAACCTTTAAAAAATATTTTCGTTTGCTGGAATTGGAAACCTCAATCTCACTGCCACAGAGGTCGACAGATATTTCTTTGAATAATAATGTTATCAACATAAACGTGGATAAGCTTTAATGTTTCCAAAGTGTTAACTTAAAAAAAATACGCTTAAACGAGAAAAAGACTCAAATGTGGGAAAAACTCTTTCGATGATCAAGGGGGAGGCCTGTGTGACTTAGTGTACCCAGAGCGGCAAGGAATGTCTTTAAGTGCGGTGAGTTTTGTGCGAGTGTAAAAAGCGTGACTCCTGGCAGCTGTTTGGGCTTTTCCCGCAGAACAAAAACACATTCTGCGAAAGAAAGCAGTAAGTAATAGATTCCTCGCGAGACGAGAACACTTAACTCTTTATAACAACAGGAAAAGTTCCCCGCATGTGCGTTGTTTCCTGGTGCTTTCAAGGTGAATACTAATAATGGAAGTATATCTTTTACTGAGAAATAGATGATGCCTACAATTCAAATTCTACTATCTGTGGGTTTAATAAACTAGCGGTAGACTCGCAATAGTTCCATACTAATGATGAAACTGAGCTGAAACACTAACTTCAAGAAGTCAATAGCTTGAAGTACAGGATTCGCTGGGTTGTCACAACCGAATCTCCATCACCCGTTTTTACTGAAGATTGCAACCACTTTTTAATTCTACATTTTATCGAAGGATTTAAGCCAAGATTATTTATTTTTAACAATTTTATTTTGTAGAACTCCAATTTAATTTTAAGTTTTTATTTATTTTTTTATTTTTTATTTATTTATTTTTTTTTATTTTTATTTATTTATTTTAGCATATAAAATATAATATACATTTAGATAATGTAGTAATTTGCGTACATGTTCATTTTAAAATACGTTAATACCACTCTTCCATGGAAGCATTAGCTTGTGTCTGGAAGAGTAGTGTACATTTTTAATGCTATATTTAAGTTCTTAAATTACAATGTGAATGTAAAAAGCAATAAGTTGTAAGTTCTGTGATATGTAATTAGTTGCTAAAAACAATACAAAATTTAACTTATTTGAAGAACAGAGTATCATTTGGAAACTGAGTTATAAGTAGTTGTTCTTGAGATTAGATTAGTTATAGTTATTAGTTATTTTTCTTATAATAAATCTCGTGTCACGATGTTTGTGGTCGCACTCCTCCGAAACGGCTTGACCGATTTTTATGATTTTTTTATGTATATTTGGTAGGTATGAGAATAGGTTTTAAAGTATATTTCATACCGCTATAAAATTATCAAAAAAATTTTCAATTAAAAAAATAAAAATAAAATTGCATTTTTTTATTTGTCATCAAAAAATACCTACAACCCCAAATTTTAACCCTCCTACCCCACCCTCCCATTTTTTAATCGCGATTTTTGTATTTTTGTATGAACAAATTTAACCGTCTTTTCTATTTCAAACTGAAAGAAATTATTTATGTTGTTGAATGACAAATGGCGCTACGTCCGCCTCATCAAATTTTCATCCACACATGCGCAAGACATTCACCAGAAGCGTCGGGTCATTTTGATATTTCATTCGGCATCATGTTCTCGCGTGGGCAAACCATCGAGCTTATTTGTGTTGGCTAAAGACGGACTGACAAAAAATATCGTACACTCAATTGCTCTGCGAAGTTCATACTGATTTTCTTTATTTCATTTTCCTACTTCGGTTGGTGTTTTTTTTGTTGTTTTTATTGGCGGTCATCGTCTACAGCGCTCCATTCCTCTTTCTGTCGTAGATCCCATCCTCACACACTTATAATACATTGGTTATTTTTTATTTAACAACCAAAATATTCACTAGAAATAATTTATATGGCAGAACAACGTTTGTCGGGTCGGCTGGTATTATTATAGAATTTGCAAAAAACAGGTTTAATATAAACAATTTCTGCTGTGAAATTATTATTATGCGAGACCGCTGTTTCGCCTTCCGAAGACATTATCAAAAAGTCACAAAATGAACATGGTTGAATATAAATTTCAAAGAAAAACATAAAACCAATATTATCTTTACTTTTAGACTAAAATGAATTACAAAGTAGAATTTACAAAGGAGAGCACATATTTTGTATGTGTAAATAATATTCGGTACGTCTAAATCACACCATTTAAAAATATATTAAATTTACATATTTCCACGGATTTAAATCAATTTTTCCCTTTTTATGAAACTTTTTTTCCTTACGTCGGCGTCGTTTGTCGAAAAAATGGTTATTGGATATCCCACATCTTGACTAATCTATCTAGATATGACATAAAACAGCAATTTTAAATTAAATTTAAAGGTTAATGAAGTAGGCAATAAATGTTACAATAAATTAGTGGTTTTATTTTGATAAGATTTTTATTAATTTGAATCTCTGGTCTATTCAAAGCCCAGTGACTCACAGTGTATTTTCTTAATGATTTTTTTTTATTTCTAATAATTATTCAAAACGTGTTTAGGTACGGTAAAAGCATGATTAACTTTCAGTCGATCAAATAAAATGAAAGCGTGATTTTCCAGCTCTCATTAAGCATTCAAAGAAAATACACAAAAAAGCATTCACATTTCTTCACAAAATTACTCAATCCAAGAAAAAAAAAACCATTCACAAAAGACTCAAAGATGAGCGAAAATGTCAAGGCTCTTCATTAATTTAAAATCGTGGATGGTAAAATAATAAGACTTTTAAATTCAAAGTCTTTTATGTGATACAATCATTATTGAAAGAAAAACTCCTCGGGTTTTTATCCAATCAATGGGAATATCGGAAAGATGTTATTTTTCAGGTGGATAATCTTCGACGGAAACGCCCTGACATCTGAAATGTAATCAAAGAAGACGGAAATGCTTTGCCACTGCTAAAAGCTGCGTCACACCAGGCGATATAGTCGCTGCTACTTGAATAATATCATAAAGTAGTTGCTGCGAGTGGCTCGACTATTAGCTACGAAACTTGGGGGCGACTAGTTTAATTTATTCATTATTCTGTTGTTTTTTGGCATTTCGTCTGTCTGTAAATTTGTTTGCGTGTTCGGTGTCAAGATGTTAGCCGTGTTTGATGGTACCTGTGTAATCAACTCGAATTCTACTGTACAAGTTTTGCAAAAACTTTTTTTTAATCATCAATTTAATCAATTACATGTGTATTATAATCAAAATATTTAACAAGGCTTATTAAGAATAACGGTAAAAATAAAGGTTCGGAATGGTAAGTTAATGGAAATACAGTAACACAAAGAAACTCGATGAAATGAAAAATAGCGACACTAAAAAGAGACACACACATACATCTATAGGATTTAGTCTGATTTGGAGAATGAAATAGTACAATCGGTCTCCTCTTGTGCGGTGCTTCGTAGCCTTCCCACTCTTGTCTACTTTAGTTTTCTGAAAGTTTCACTTCTGTCGCATGTGAATTGCACACTCTAAGTTTTTTAATTGTTTTTATTTAAGTTTTTATTCCAGCAGAACTGGGAGGATAGTGCAATCCCAGTCTGTCATATTACACATACAACTAAAACACAGAGTAAAATAAAAAAAATATAAAAAAGAATTATTAAAATGAGATAACATATTATGTAAATAAAAAAAAAATAGAAATAAAGTGAGAATACGTATTAGGGAGTTACGTAATCAAAAAATAAAATCATCACATAAATAAGTAAAATTTAGCAATAAATTAAATTAAACAAAATTAAAAAATACATATTTAAAAGAATTAAAGGGTCATCCCGTTCATCAGGGAGGTCGCCACATCATCTGCCGCCATCGCTCATTTAGAGAGGAAGTTAAGCTACGACAATGATGTTGGTTGATTTCCATGTCTTGCCCCAGAAGCTGGCTAGTTAAGCTATTTAACCATTATTTAATGGCGATTTTAAATTAACTTAAACATCTTATTTGTCTGGTTTTGTCGGGTAGGGTATTGCTAATTTGTACGCTCATTATTTGAAGTTGTTTTGGTCCAAAAAATGTTGTAATAAGATTTAATTGATTTTATGTAGCGTGATTCGTCTGTACTAAGTATAAAACATTGTGTTATTTGTTTTTAAATATAAAGGTGAGTTAAAATTGGCTTATAATATAAATATAAATATCGTAGGATTTTACTCGTAGTTCCGAACCAAGAAGTGACTATCACTCGCCGCGATGATGTAGCAGCGACAAAATAACCCCGTGTGACACAGACTTAACAAAGAAGAAAAATACTTATTATTCTGAAAGAGACCTGCCACTGAGAGATATATAACTTGCAGCATCATTAGTGGACCACTGATGAAAAAAGACTATTTTGACACAGGGGATGAATTTAAGTCAAGTCCACCAGGAGAACGTGATTAGTTCCGGATAGCGGATAGGCACTAGGCAGTGCTGTGTTAGAGAACTTTACTGCTAATCTTATTTAGCACGTGGGGAAATGTTAGAAATGACTTCAGCCAATGGCATTTCGAGATGATATTTACTCTCTCCCGCGAGGGACAAAGAGCCGAAAGTTTGATTTTATTCGATCAGACAAGGAAGCACGGAAAGCAATATTGGAAATGGCGGGGACTCCGGAAGTTATTATAAGTTGTTAATTTGATGTATTTTTTATTGCGTGGGATTACAGGAACTGCGTGCGGAAACTTTTAGCAAAAAGGTAGGTATTTAATTTTTTAAACTATAATTTGCAAACAGTATGTATGTTTTCAACTCGAGTTTTATGATTGCTTTATAATAATTTTATCGATTTTAAGTGTGGAATTGAAATTAAACACTACTATACATAAATCAATCGTGCTCTGTTGAACAAAGGAAAGGAAAAAAACGAAGTGAAATCTTGATAAAATAATTGTGGAAAAAAACACAAAATCCATAGATTCTTTCACTAGATGCATTAAAGATACCTATATAATCGGAAGAGATAATAAGGTTCTGACTTTAAAGTGTAAATTTCTCTATTGAAAAATTATTGATGGACTGAAAAAATGATGTATGTATCAAGTATCCTTTATGTAAGTTTAAAAATGAATGTACTGAAATTTTTTAACCAATATACTAGTCAGACTGAAGTAAACTTGTCAAACCGTATCGAATTTTATGACGGACATAAGAAAATTTATTTCTACACACTTCGCCTCAAACCGAGTCAACCTCTCCCACTCTAAAATCACTTCAATCCGCCACACGCCGGTCGGCCTGGCGGCTGCTTGTCTCGCTTCCGGTACTTTGCTAAACAAATGCACCACCGGGGACGGAGCACTTCCGGATAGGTGAGAAGGCTCTCACGCCACTTCTCGCCACGCAGCCTCCCGGCCCTCCCACCCCCACTCTCCACCGTCTCAAGGGAGTTTTTGCAACCGTATCTATGAACAGGGGGTGGTGTATAGATGTTTCGTCACGATGGAAGATTGTTATTGAAGGGTATCAATGTAACGACATGGGCGAAAGCGATAGTCTTTAGAAAAAAACCACCACCGAGCACCGTAGTTTATCATCTATTTTTCTGAAGAGTAGTGTCTGTGGTAGGGTACCTACTGCGTGGCGGGGATCGGGCAGACACCGGGCGGAATCCGTGTGGGCGGTTTGGATGTGATTTTTATAAAAATATACATTTCGCATACACAATTTTTAAAACAAGAGGAAGGTCGGTGTCCACACCTGATTTTGAAAAACGCTGTGTGTAAAGCCTGTACAACACCCAGGACTTCAGCTGGTTATCGATATGATTTTTGTAAGAATACTCTAATAAGCTTTGAAAATAGTTCATCTCGGTGACAAATACTTTAATGAAGGGGTGAACGAAGGCTTTCCGTAGTTTCCGGTGGCTTACTGATTCCGGCGCCGTGCCTGCCGGATCACGTCACGAGTCTTGTCAACTTATCAAAAGCCTCCGCTTTATTCGGTATAATGAGGAAAAACTTATCATCAAACGTCATGCTTGAAAATTACTTAAAGCTTTCTAAAGTAAGTACACAAAATGTAAAGTATTCTTGCTTATTCATTCTTTCTGCGTTTATTTTGTAGATCTCAATTTAGTATTTTTTTCCGCTAGATGTCAGGCATTATCAAATTGAAGTGAACAAATAAAAATATCACAACAAATTCTGTAGCTTTTCATCAAAAGGCTAAAAAATTTAAAAATGTGTAAGATACGCAAAAGAAGAAAATTGCAATATCGTGGTCACATTATAAGGAGCGACAAATACAAGATAACCCAACTGATAATTCAGAGGAAGATTTAGGGAAGACATAGTATACGAAAACGTCACACCTCAATACATTGAAGCCTACGTGAATGATACGAGCCAAGTTATCGAATGAAATAACCCTGCTAGACACCAAACTCCTATAGAAGACGGCAATAGTATAATTTTTTCTTCGTTTATTCAGTTTCCAATAAATAAAGCAAGGAAAATACAATTAAAATTTTGTACTACAAAGTTATGTAGGAATATAACGCATAAGGTTTTTTTTGTAAACACCTCACCAGGAGAACAAGTGCCGAGTAGGGTGTGTCAATTATTTCAACTTTTAAATTCACAAACGCCTGATATCTCAAAAGTTGCGTCTTACAAAGAAAATGAGAACTGCATTTATAAATAATATTATTATCTTGCTAAAATGCCATAAAAAAATAAAATATGTATTTTTAGATTATGGTAATTAATATATTTTTTTACAACAATTTAGCCTTTTAACGTTTGTTTATTATTAAAAACTGGGTATAGCTGACAAAAATAAAATAAAAATTAAGTTTATGAATACTAGTAAGTCTACAAGAATACTGATTTTATCCAGAAAAAATGTTACATTCCCCTTTTATATTTTTAGCAAACACCTAACATATGTTTAATTTTTTTTTTGCGTTCTTTGTAATGCAGTTATGGAATAAAAATAAAGTTTGCTACAAAATATAAAATATGGACCCTTTGTTTTATTTTTTTCCCAAATTACGAAATCTATTTTTTTATATTCAAAACTTCCGATCATTTTAGCGAGCTAATAGTAAAAACCAATTTCATTTATTTTTACGTTTTCGAATAGACACAGATCACACGCAACTTTTGAGAACCCGGGCGTTTAAAAATAAGGCAATTATTTTTCTCTCCATGGAGAGCGACACAAGACACAGGTGTTCACGAGTTTTAGTTCAAGTGTTATGTGTGTGTATCGCTGCTCATTAATAATTTTGTAAGGTTGAAAAATATGACACTATGTTATAAAAAAATTGTGTACCTTTTATTTTGATCTAGACCGAAACCTTTTGTTTAAATTTTTTAATAAATTTGCGGTTTGTTTCAATGAGGCTGGCATGTGGTTAAAAAGGTTTGTTGCATGGTACTTAAAGTGTCTCTGTATGTTATATTTTAATGGGTTATAATTTAAGTTATAAGATGTGATAGAGTTACCTTCAGCGCACTCGCAGTGAGAGTCCAGGTATGTGATGACAGGCGCGGACACGTGTTCGGCACCGATGAGACGCGCGCGGATCAGCCCCTCCCGTTTCTCCGCGCGGACTATCTTCACCTTCGGGAAGCTCGCCATGTAGTCTTCCAGCTGCTGCTTCGTGTGATCTGGAAGGAAGAGACACTTAGGACGGGTTGTTTCACAGTAAATCAAATGTAACATGTCATCAAACGGCCAATCAGCGCCATTTAGTCTTTTTGACAGTTGAAAGGTTCCGTTAAAAGTCGATTCTAAGTCCGTTTCAGCTTTTAAACAAATTGTGATCAGCTGAAGAAGACAACTATCACGTTGTTAAGTTTTTCAGCTTATTACAATTTAACGAAACTCACCTAGCATGGGTATTTAACGGGATCTTCCAAAAGTCAAAAATGAAATGGCGCTAAATGGCCATTTGATGACAATGTTTCATTTGAATTTCACTAAAACGGCTGACTCTTACATACATATATTATACTGGAGAATCAATGCGAAAAACTGCGTGAAAGTTGAAATTATGCAAAAAAACAGACAGACGCGACGCGGTGTACTATGTAAGTGTAATTCTTTGTCTTTTGTATAATGAGATTAATCATAAACGCAGATTAAAAAATCAAGGAAAATTTGAGTTCATTAAACGTGAATAGTTTCACGCAGGAATATTTCATTTGACGTACCGAAAATTGTATTTTTGATTGATACTTATACGAAAGTCAATAAAAAATATAGTTTGAAAAATTGAAGGTGGAAAATCGATAAATCATCCACATGCCATTAAAAAAATTCAAGAGCGTAATTTTTAAAAATAAAATATAAACATTAAAACGACAAAATGTTAAATGTATCTTACCCATATCAGAGAAATCATCTACCAAGATAATTTCCTGGATCAATTCTGGAGGAGAGCGGTCCAGCACGGAGTGAACTGTCCTGAGCAGCACCGACCAGGCTTCGTTGTGGAAGCAGATTACCACGGCGGTGGCTGGCAGGTTCTCCAAGTGTCGTCCTGGCTCCTTGCACCTGAGGAGAAAGGAGAAAAATTGTTAGTAATATTGATTTATGAATAAAAATAGATGAAGTGTCATGAAAACAGACTTATGAATATGGGTACATAATACAGAAAACATTTATACAAAAATATGTGTACTTGGCGAGTAGTGCACCACCGACTCATCCAACCCATGAGAACTTTTTTAAAGGATTTGAACTCGAAGTATTAACAGTGACTGACAGAGCATTGAACGTTCTATAGCTATTTGGACAGTATAGATACTATAGATATCCTGCAGCAGCATTGAACGTTCTATAGTTATTTGGACAGTATAGATACTATAGATATCCTGCAGCAGCATTGAACGTTCTATAGTTATTTGGACAGTATAGATACTATAGATATCCTGCAGCAGCATTGAACGTTCTAAAGTTATTTGGACAGTATAGATACTATTGATATCCTGCAGCAGCATTGAACGTTCTATAGTTATTTGGACAGTATAGATACTATAGATATCCTGCAGCAGCATTGAACGTTCTATAGTTATTTGGACAGTATAGATACTATAGATATCCTGCAGCAGCATTGAACGTTCTATAGTTATTTGGACAGTATAGATACTATAGATATCCTGCAGCAGCATTGAACGTTCTATAGTTATTTGGACAGTATAGATACTATAGATATCCTGCAGCAGCATTGAACGTTCTATAGTTATTTGGACAGTATAGATACTATAGATATCCTGCAGCAGCATTGAACGTTCTATAGATATTTGGACACAGCCATCTTAGGAGAAGCATGCACCTGTTTGGAATGATAAGAACAAATAGTTGTAGGAATTGTGAATAGAATGAAAAAACACCGTTTCATCGATGGTGATTATGTCCCGTTTTTATGGAAAGGAGAGATAGAAACTAAGGAAGTATAGAGGTCATGTTGTGGACTTAGAAGACGTCTTCAAATACCCAATAACAACAACGGTGAAATTCATCATTAGGCCTAAGTTACTGTCAAAAGGAAAATATGAAAAACGGGAGACATCACGTTAAATGTGCAAGGTGTCCGGGGGTACACCAACTTCTGGGTGTGATTCTGTATGACAGTACCTACAAGTAAAACATGAGTAAATTTTTTCGAAATTCCAGAATTTTAATGTAGTTTCAGATAACAATAAGTTGAATTGCTTGTACGGAAAAAAATGCTTCCGTGGAAAAATATTTTTAAATGGGAAAAAATAATGGATTTTCAAAAAAAGTTGTTTATATTTTTTACTTGTCATGTAGAATCACCGAACGAATTAGTGCACTTTACCCCAGAATATCGTGTCTATACACCGTGTTCTTATCACAAAACATTAAGTTGAAAGTTATGGTCATAGTTTAATGTTGATGGCACGTAGGGGTGAAGGTACCTACCTACTGACTAATTAAAAAAAAAAAACTCGGAAACAAAATGGCAACCAAAGACGATAAATTGTTGCAGGAAAATCGTAAAAAAAATGACACATTAATAATGAAGCCTAAAAATTTTTTCACAAATGGAAATTAGACTTGCAATGACTTCAAAGTGTGGAAACAGTTGAATTATCAACGATTATATTGAAAAGTAAGGGGTAGGGCCAGTTGTTTCACAGACATGCAAACGTAACATTGTTTAATTTGTTGGTTGGACATTTGATGATTCGATCCCTGGCCCGTTTGAAACAATGTGATCAGCCGACAAGCATAAAATATTAACATCGACTCAACTCCACTGCTAAATGTGTAATCCGAAAAAATCAGAGATGCACTAGTAATTTCGAATAAATAAGCCGATGAAGATGGGGCCAGTAATGACCCGGCATTAGCGCACTTTAAAACGTATTGCATGGTAATTTATGCAAAATGTGAGGAGCCCAGAGCGCCCCGCTCTCCCCCTACTCCTTGTGTGTTACTGTCACTAGGCACACAGTTAGAATACTAATGTACGGGGTAGTCAGGGGGCGGGGGACACCCCCAGGCACGCGCAAAGTGTGGCGCCATCTTGCGACAGTCTTGCAACGGAATTGATATTCATAGAAAATAAAGATACACACGAGTTTCCTGAATGCGAATAGAGCGGAGAAGATGACAGGCACACGTGATGGTGAAATAATCGTGACCCTACCGAGAGATGCGCAACAAACTTGTGTTTATTATGAAATTATTCTGAAAGGATTCCAACTATTTTCAAAAGATTTGTTTAAGTGGAGGAGCAAAAACACTGATATATTTTTTAAGTCAGGCAAACAGTCCCAGGTTACGGAGAATTAACAATATTTAAATTAAATAATTAGAATAAAATCACTTTTAGTTTCAATACCACTTTATTGTATCTTTCTAAAACATGAGTCGTTCAATTTCTATACCCGCTACATCAACATTCACTGATTCGGAGAAAACCGCAAAAAAATGTCACATCTCTAGCGTAAATAAAAAAATTGCATTTTTTGTATAATGAATTGGAGTAGTATACATTCGAAAGGTGTCCATTTATGAACGTAGGTATGTATAGAAATATTTAAGTAATTTGGATGAATAAAATGAATACACCGGATTTCGATACTCACTTCGTGATTTACAAGGAATATAGAGGCTTTTGAAACTCAACTGAACTGAGGGGCGTGTTTCTACACCCGCCACCTTGGCAAAATAACTGCTCGTGATTGGTTGAATTCCGATATAGCGGGTTTTGATAGTAACTTCTAGAATGATATAGCGGGTTTTGTTTCTCACTCGCAGTTTTAACATGGTTTTTGGTTGAGATAATAGAGGTTTTGAAACTCGATATTAGGTTAGTCTTGTTCCTCGCAAAAATGCGAACAAAATGTCATACTTAGACCATTTTGTCAAAAAATCGGATATAGCGGATATTGAAATTAAAGGACTCATATATAAAACCAACTGGTTTCGATTCAACCTGAACCTTCATCAGGGTAAAATAAAAACGTATTAAATGAATTACCAAGTTACAGTTTTTATAGGTAAAATTTAATATTTATATTACCCACATTGTCGTCCGTAAGCCAATGACTTATTTACTGTTATGAACGTGCGACTGAAGTCCCGTACGAGAGACGACTGATAGAGACAATGATAAATCGGTATTTATTGATATATTATTATTTTACTATTTCATACAAAAAACATTTACCATCATTAAATTACATAATTTTTTAATTGCATGCTTTATATTACCTACCTCACTAGATGTAACCTGTTCTGAGACAGGTGACCAGTGCAATGTTATTGACAGATTAGTGAGCCGTAGCATAATCATCTCTATGTATTAATATAATTTCTCTCCGATAAAATACATGGTGTTAATTACAGTGTGTTGACTTTTATTCCGCCATCCCAATTTCATAGCAAAAACTTAACGAAAGAGCCATTAAACCAAAGACATTAAATTTTAAATTAAATTAAACCATTTTTATTTTTTAGTAAGCGATTAGATTCCAAAAAACTGTTATTAAACTCTCTAACTGCGTAAACAATTGGGTATGTGTTTATGTAGGTATGTGTTTCTAGTGCTGAAAAACCCTCGGGTGGTGATTTCTGCGTCATGAAAATTATACAGAATTTTCGTCTCGAATTTCTTAATCACGGCAACATCGAGGTCGTGCCATCATTTCCATTAAGAGGTACGGAGATCAGAAGCATCTCAAATGCTAAAAAATAATACAAAAAGACATAATATTTTTCAATGTTTGAAGTTCATAGGTCGAAGTCTAACTCAGAGATATTGATGTCAAGCCATGACTTCCTTCATACAATAAAAGAATAATTGTTCAGTCAGTAAACCTTGGTAGTAATAACGTTATTAATAATTCACGTAAAAGTTTCATGTAAACATAGCCACATTCAAATTCCGACGTTTAAATATTTAACGAGTCATGAATTGTATATGAATGGGACGTTTATTTTCTTACAGGCAGCCTACAATTAAAACAAATTTCAGGTCCCAAAACAAATAAGTTACTCCTAAATAATCAGAGACCGAAACACAATCCCATTGACAATTTCAAAAATCAGATTTTCCATAATTAATTTCATTAATTCCATCAATAGCACAACCGATTCAATCAGAAACCTTTGCGTGTAGTATTAAGACAGACGTAAAGCTGGTGTAACAAGCACAAACACTGAATGGATCAAGTCTAGAGTGTTAAAGTAGATCGCTTAAGGCCCGTTAGTAAGCGTCCAAAAGGAAGCAGAAGATGATTTGAAAGGGATATACCTATGTAAATACGAACGTTAAAGGGAGCGCGATAATGTTAAAAAACGATTATAATTGTGAAAATATTTAATTAAATATGGCCCGTTTAAAATGAGAAAAAAATCTGTGAATTTTTTCATACTTTTCACATTAAGATTGTTCTGTTAGTTAAGAATAACAAAACAAAACTATTTTGAATAATTTTCGGAGCATACTTTGCTGTTATCGAGGGAATTGCATATAATTACAGTTTCGGCTCGGCAAATATAGGTACTGATATTATCTTAAAATATAACATACAGGGTATTAAGGAACGTACTTGACTTACTTTAACCAGACTTTATTTGAAGTAAAAATGTAAATGATATTTTGGCCTCCCGGTGACTTTTTAAAGGACCTTTTTTAATTTTTTTTATTTTTTTCATAATATAATAATTTATTTCTTCCATGTGCCGTCACTGTCATTCAGACGAGTAACCGCCCAAAAAAATTTCTTACCCCACTCCTAACTGTACAACACATACTATTTTATAATGTTTTGTTGAAAAAAACATCAAAAATGTCACCGGAGATCAAAATTTAATTTCCTGGCATTATTACTCCAAATAATGCCAGGAATCACTGGTTAAACTAAGTCAAGTACCTACGTCCCTTAACATTCCGTCCCTTAACAGGATCCGGCATCGGGATGTACTCCAAGTCTTACGAGGGCTTGATATTAATAAAGCTAGTGGGCCTGACGGAATACCTGCCCTGGTATTGCAGAGGTGCGCTGCAGAAATAGCTCCAATTTTGACGAAGCTTTTCAAAATGTCCCTGAAGTCTGGTTCTGTGCCCTCTGGTTGGAAAAAAGCGATCATTCACCCTATTCCAAAGAAGGGTGACCGCTCCAACCCAGCCAACTACCGCCCCATAGCGATCACATCAGTTCTGTCTAAGGTAATGGAACGTGTGATCAACGACAAACTGCTCACATACCTCGAGAAGAACAAAATTATTAACGACCGTCAATACGGATTCCGGCGGAACCGCTCGTGCGGTGATCTTCTCGCGTATGTGACGCATGTTTGGGGGCGGTGCCTGGAACGTTTTGGTGAGACCCAAACGGTTGCACTGGATATTTCCAAGGCCTTTGACCGGGTTTGGCACCGAGGGCTTGTCAACAAACTGCTTTCTTATGGACTTCCCGCATCCTTGTGTAAGTGGATTGCCGACTTTTTGAGGGAGAGGTCGATTCAGGTGGTTGCTGACGGTTTCACCTCTTCTTCGCATTCGATAAATGCTGGCGTCCCACAGGGATCGGTTCTGTCACCGACTTTGTTTCTGTTGCACATCAATGACCTCTTGTCATGTGCACCGATTCATTGTTACGCGGATGACAGTACAGTCCATGATAGCTTTTTGTTTGACAAGCCCCCAAAGGGCACACAAACTCCAATAGCTCGGAGGGCTTTGAAGCAAAGAATGGACGGTTACCTCGAGAGTATTTTCTCTTGGGGTAAGAATAACCTCGTCGAATTTAATGTTTCAAAGACCCAATCATGTTTGATAACGTCTAAAAGGGATCGAAATGAAAATCTAGTCTCCTTCAACGGAAGCAACCTTCCGAACAGGACCTCCATTGATATGCTTGGTGTAACTCTAAGTGACCAGCTCAGGTACGGGGGCTCCATCGAAACCAGAGTTAAGTTAGCCTCTCAGAAACTGGGCGTACTGTACAGGGCCCGCAGATACTTTAATAGTACCCAACTGCTAACCCTGTACAAATCGCAAGTGCGCCCCACGGTTGAATTTGGCAGCCACCTCTGGTCTGGAGCTCCAAAATACCTAAAAAAAACCCTTGACTCTGTGCAGAAACGGGCGGTCCGTTTGATAGATTCTCCCGTCCTAACAGACGGACTGCAATCTTTAGAGCATAGGCGTCAGGTGGGAATGCTGTCCTTGTTCTACCGGTATTACAATGGAAGATGCTCCGAGGAACTAGCATCATTGATCCCCTCGGCTCCGGTGCATAGTCGGGAAACACGCCAAACACGCGCCCAACATTTGTACACGGTTGACATTACTCACATGAGAACGGGTCGTTTCTATGACTCGTTCTTGAGTTCAACGGCTCGGCTGTGGAACGATTTGCCGGCCTCTGTGTTTCCTCCCTCCTACAACATGGGTCTCTTCAAGACCCATGTTCACTCCTTCCTTTCCTCAAAGAGACCCTCCACACAGCATCTACAAAGATGACATAGGCCCTGAGGGAAATTATTTTCCTCAGGGCCTCCTGTGTGGTGTTAATGTAAAAAAAAAAAAAAAAATTCTGTGTATTTTTTTAAGAACTTAAAACCTCAAAGTGTTTAAGGGAATCTTACTAATATTATAAAGGTGAAAGTTTGTATGGATGTATGTTTGTAACTCTTTCACGCAAAAACTAATGAATAGATTTAAAAAATTCTTTCACTAATAGAAAGCTACATTATTTGCGAGATCTATAGGCTATATATATTGGTAAGCTCTGGCGTTATGAATAATCTCTGGCGTTATGAAATTATTTTTTATACGTTTTCTGTCGTTAACAAAAAACCGATTTATTGCAAACGCCAATTGTCGCCTTGGAAACGATGTTTTTTTTAAATTAGGTTAATATGGACATCCCTTTGATGTTAAAATTCAAATACGTATAAAATACTAATTCCTACTTTACTGAATGGATTTTAATGAAACTTTACAATAATATAAACATATTGGCTATAGCACAGAGCTCTGGCATTACGAAATTTGTATGAAAAAATTGCAATAGGTGGCACGATTAGTAAGATATCTTTAGGTCTTTAATTGATTCAAATTATTAGGGAAGTAGGTACTTCACTAATTTAAATATATTCTAAAATAGAATTTTTATTTAAGAATTTTTGTTTTGCAAAATGTCATTCTCAAATTTTGACAACACATAACAATTATTGTTTTAATTGGATAGACAGGTATCGCATTTTTTAAGTATAAAACTGCCGTACTGGATTTTTTGGTAGAATATAAAAAGAAAAATAATAATAAGTACTTAATAACTATCTCTAAAAATGAATCACCGAAATATACGAATGAATGTGTGGAATGCGAGAGGTGAGTAGGGGGAGTGGGGAGAGTGTGTTGGGAGGGTGTTGGTGGAGGGCTGAAGGGGAGGGGGAAGAGGGTGGGGGGAAGGGGTTAGTGGAGGGAGGGGGGGAGGGAAGGAAGGGGAAAGGGGAAGGATGGCGGAGGGTGTGGGGAGGGATAGGGGGTGGGGGAAGGAGGTTGATGGGGGGGGGTGGTGTGCGGAAAGAGAATGTGGAGGGGTAGGGGGTGAGGGGAGTGGTGGGTGGAGGGAGAGGGGGAGGGAGTTGATGGGGGGAGTGGAGTGGAGAGAGGGAAGGTGGAGGAGGCGGAGTGGGGTGGAAGAGGGGGAGGGAAGGAAGGGAAGGGGGAGGGGCGGAGGAAGGGATGGGTGGAGGGGGGGGGGGGGTTGATGGGGGAGTGGAGTGTGGGGAGGGGTGGGTGGAGGAGGAGGGGGATTGATGGGGGGAGTGGAGTGGGGAGAGAGAAGGTGGAGGAGGCTGAGTGCTGAGTGAAATCCCCTAATACCATGCGAGCGAAGCCGCGGGGAAAAGCTAGTTATGTTATAAAACGGTAAAAAAGCCAAAAGTTTATATAAAATCTTTTGATTCATTCGAATCGATGATTACCGACCCTAATGCTTGCGGCAAGCCAACGAAATTGTTTATCTGCTCAAAAAATAAATTCATTATTTGAAAATGTTTCAAATCAATTTCACCCGAATTAAAGACAATTTAGCGGAATTCGGGCACACCGCCAGACCCACAAACACATCTATCAGAGTATTTCTTCGGTGAGCACGTACATATATAGTAAAACCCTAATGAATAGGGTTGGTGGCAGTAGGTAGCGTAATGAAATCGGTAACGTTGCTGCTAATGGACGACACCATCACAAAAGGGGGGTTAATTAACACCGGGTTACTTTCTACCACATCATTTACTAGATGGTGAAAAGAATGACGTAATGATTTTGAGAAAAATTAATTTTAAACGAATCGGCTTACTTAACGCGCACCAAAAGAAGAAGATGGAGAGATATGAAATTACGAATGTTAGAGGAGAGCGCTGGTAGGTATTTAAAGTGACAAAATCGATGCGAAAATTGTGAAAATGTTTAATAAAACACGACTCGTTTACAATAGAGCAAAAATCTGGCGAGAGTCGTCTTAAACAGCATTTAAAGAAACACTGTGAATTTTTTCATACATATAACTTGTAAAATAACTGAAACAAACGTGTTTATAATAATTTTTGGAGCACACTTGGCGATTTTTTTAATCGATTGAATTTTATATAATTTGCGTTTCGGCGCGACAAATGTCTAGATATAATCTTAAAAAATAACATATATTTTTTTAAGAGCTTAAAAACTTCATATGTTTAAGGGAGGTTTGCAAGAAATCGGTAGAAATTCGGGTAACGGCGTCTTAAGAGCATTGATCACAGCAAATACGATTGAAAGATTCTGCCGCATAGTAACACAAAGATTAATATTACTTTGTGTAACGCAATAACATTACTCAAAATAAAACTTTTTTGTGCAAAGGCTAAATACGTTTTGATGTTGCATACTTGATTCAGTCAATGTGGAAAAAAAATATTTGTACACCTAACAAATGGAGAGGAACGGAATTAGAAAACTTTCTTTTCAATTCTCTCCACACAGGAGGTCCTGAGAAAAGGAATTCTCTCCTATGACATCTTTGGGGATGCTGTGTGGATGGTCTTTTTAGGAAAAGAAAGAAGATAAAATTCTGGGAAGAAAAATGTTATGGCAGGAATTTGGGAGTCAATGTGTTCGGGAGTAACAAGCAGATGAATCCATCCATTCCACTGCGGTCGAAAGAGTCAGGCTGGAGAGGTCAAAAGGTCTCCCTCAACCAGCATCTCCTGATCCGGCCCGCCACGCGTGGGTTTGCAAAAGCATCCCCCGCTAAGATCTAGAAAAACCTCACCGCATGAACCCGGGCATCACTGCTTAGTCACCGAACGTACCTAACCTGGGATGACCTATGGCAGGGGTTATCCAATAAACGGTTTCCGGGGCGGGGCGGTACCCCAATCCCAATTTAATGAAAGTGAGTTGCGACAATTTAATGATTTAACAATAAATCACACAATCAACAAAAAAATTAAAATTTTTGAGTTTATCTTACGGTTATTTTCATAATGACATATTACTTATGAAGACCGGACATCTCAGAATCGTGCGAGAACACCTCCTTCGACAAATCATTAAAAGTGATGAAAAAAATTGGCTAAATAGGTTACCTTAGGTTAGGTTATGGAGTATTTTTAACATTTTTTTCATAACTTTAAATGAGTGTTGAAGTTGCTTAATTCTGAGTTGTGATAAAACCAATATTTATAGAGCTTCGAAATATCATCTTCTTTATAAAAATTAAACAAGAAGCTATTTAACTGATCCACATATTTCATAAAGTTTTATTGATAATAATAATAATAGCCTTTATTCAGACAGTAAATTGGGCTCATTACATTATTTATAATAAACTTTTCAGATTTATACCACTTATCATGCATCGACTCCCTGTCTGTATGTCACTAGTTGACAAAGGCTTCCTCCAACTGTCGCCATTTCTCTCTATCATTAGCTACTCTTGTTCATGTACCACCTACTACGGCTTTGATGTCATCTTTATGCAATGAATTTTTTAAATCAGTAAAAAGTAAATATTGAAAAAGGCGTTAAGCCGGGTACTAATTAGTAACTTTAAGTAAATTATTTTTAAATTTGTCGTAACAGTAACAAAGTTCTTCAAAGGACCAAACAATTTAATCCGATAACTTTGCTCTTGACTGCTTACAACAGGACGGAACGTCACCCGGACCAAACTCAGCTCAGTAATTATTATTCATGAAACAATGTTAGCAAGTACAGGAGTTTCAAATTTCTTAAATATTTCCCTCAAAGAAAACCATTTTCCTTGAGAATTTTGCTACAAAATAGATTATCAAAAACTGCAAGATTGAGAAAATCGAAGCTTAGAGGTATGCTAAGAAATTTTCAAAGTGAAAAGTTGAATAAAGCCATGATTGACTTTTTTAATGCCAATCTATACCTGACAATAATTTTCAAATTGGGAGGCGGGTGTGGGTAACACTGCCCGGGAACCATTTATTGGATAACAAACACCTCTGCCATAGGTCACTACAAGGTCTCCAAGTGGTTCGCTATGTATTGTGACTTAGCAGGGGTGCCCTGGTTAATGGGGTGAGATTTGTCCGGTTCTTGGCGGTGGAAGCTTCTGCCCATCCGCGGTAGGCCGGATCGTTAGAGAATGGTTGATGGATTACCTTTGGTTCCAGCCGTACTCTCGCGGAGTACAGACTCGCACCGCTGTTGGACGGATGGATTCATACGTCCCTTAAACCTAGACACATTTAAAGCCAGATTCCTATCCAACCCTCATATTTTTTTCCTTTCTAGAACTTACTCTTCTTCATTTCCCTAAAAATACCCTCCACACAGAATCCCCAAAGATGGCATAGGCCCTGAGGAAATTATTTTCCTCAGGGCCTCCAGTGTGAAACTAATGTAAAAAAATATAACTGCTCCCAACCATATGGCGCCAGCGAGATTATGGCATCCTCAATAATTGGAGTATATTGTAAACAGAAAGAAATGGCTATAGGAAAGCGATGAGGAATAGAAAGGTGGGGAATTCTGTAAGATTTGCAATTCAGATCTGATTACCAAACACAGCTAGAGCCAGTTCAAGCAACGTTTTGAATCCGATTGGTGGTCTTTGACCAGGGCAATATTGAATGCATCCATCACTCTGGAACATGCATCAAATATACTAAAAAATAATTTTAAATAACACAAATTCAACAAATTGCATGGTGGTCGAAAAATCCACAAATTACGTAACCATTCAAAGCAATGAATAAAGATAAATTAAAAAAAAATTAAATTAACTTGCACACCCAGGATTTGAACCCGCAGTATCCGGATTCGTGGCCAAGGATAGTAACCACTCAACAACGAAGGCAACAGATAACAATATTGATTGTATAATTTTTGTTTTCTTCAGTAAAGTACCTACATTCTGATATTGATTTCATTTTCATATATCAACATATATATAAAAAATCTCGTATCACGGTGTTTGTGGTCGCACTCCTCCAAAACGGCTCGACCGAATTTTATGAAATTTTGTATGTATATTTGGTAGGTACGAGAATAGATCATAAAGTATATTTTATACCGCAAAAAAATTATTTGGCATCAAAAAATACCTATAACCCCAAATTTTAACCCTCTTACCCCCTTTCTCCCATTTTCAATCGCGATTTTAGTACTTTTACATGAACAAATTTAACCGTCGTTCGTATTTCAAACAGAATGAAATTATTTATGTTGTTGAATGACAGATGGCGCTACGTCTGCCTCATCCAACTTTCCTCCACACACGCGCAAGTTAATCACGAGAAGCGTCGCGTCATTTTGACATTTCATTCGGCATTTGTTATGTATCACAACACAGTGCGTGTAAAATTTTATGCGTATTTTTGTAATGTATCCATTTGTGTGCATGTATTACAGTAAACAATTGGTTATTTTTTATTTAACATCCAAAATATTCACTACAAATAATTTACATGGCAGAACAACGTTTGCCGGATCAGCTAGTATTATATAATCTATGTAAACAATGTTGTGGCGGCGGACGTCGAACAGGGCGATATTGCTTATAGAAATAACATTATAGACGGTGTATGATGGGTGTGTTGGCCCGCTAACACAGAACTGTCAACTGTTACATTTAATAACGTGTACGTTTTTGTGAATGTTCAAATAAGAATGCTGCAGACGCGTTAGAACTAGAGACATTTATAAGCGAATATATTTCTTTATTACATATAAGCATGCTCCATAAATATCCTGTTTGTGTCTCAAATAAATAAATAGACTAAAACATTATGCAATACAAAGCACAAACAATACCTACTTCATTGTATTGTTTCATGTTTGAAGAAGCTTCCGAAACCTCTAAAAACTGTTTCACTTTATATTCATGGCGCAAAGTTCCTCCGTTCCACAAACTTTCCCTGATAATTAAATTTTGTATAGTTTGTTGTTATTGTTTCAACTGCGACTTTAAATCGACGCAATTTCAATGAAACCGTAGTTTGTTCAGCCAACACTCTCTCCCGAGTTCAGAATGTCCTCCCTGGGAACAGACTACGATAATAAAATTATTATTATCGTAAGCTTTACTTCAAAAGAATATTAAATAACTAAACTTTTATAAATTTAAATTTTTCAACGCAAAAAAACTTCAGCGTTAATTTGATCATTTTTAAATTTCTAAATTCTTCAGAATAAATCTGTGCAAAGACGATAAATATTTTACAGAGTTAACGAGATTATTTTTCAACTGAAATACTTTAATATCAATATTATTATTACTGTTAAGCGAAACGAAATTAATTTCTTAATACAATTTATTGAAAATTATTTCAGAAAAAAAACAAACATTAAATTAACAATAGAAACAAAGAGATTGAATTCTCTGCTAACAAAGTCCTCCACCATTGCACAAGCAACACTTTCCATTTACAATAACGGATGTGGGAGATTTTCAAATCATGCAAGGTTAATGTAACCCGAGAATGTTGATCTTTCTTTACAAAAAAAAAACTATTAAATATCGTACATTAATGACTTATTTTACTCCTGTATTATCTTTTTAAAGATTATTTTGTGCATTGCATTATTTAAATCTAATATATAAAATTCTCGTGTCACGGTGTTTGTTATCATACTCCTCCGAAACGGCTGGACCAATTTTGATGAAATTTTGTGTGCTTATCTGGTAGGTCTGAGAATCGACCAACATCTATTTTTCATACCCCTAAAAGTAAAGGGTGTTCCACTCCGAATTTTTATTTTATTTTTTTTAGACAAATTTTTTGTTTTTTATTTTTTTTTATGGTGAGGCATTAAAAAATACACGCAGCCCTAAATTTTCACCCTTCTACCATTAACCCCTATTTATTAAAAGTGATATTAGTAATTCAAACCGGTGTCACTTCTGACCCGATGAGAACGAAGCCGGCTTCTTTTCTCTAATTTTAAATTTTTACTAATCAATTACTGTTTGATATTGTTACTACAAACATGATACACGGTCCATGCGGTAATTTGAATCGTTCATCGCGTTGCATGGTAGACGGAAATTGTACAAAGGGTTTTATTAAAGATTTCACCATCGATACGGTCACACATGTTGAAGGATATGCAATATATCGTCGAAGAAATACCGATAATGGCGGACAATCATTCAATAAAAATATCAGTAACGTAGACATTGACATTGACAATCGTTGGGTGGTACCATATGCACCTCTGTTGAGTAAAAAAGTGGGAAGGAAAAAGGCAGGGTGGGTAGGAATCTGGAGGTCATTGTATCCGGGAGTGAATCCATCCCTCCAACTGCGGTGCAAGACCATTGCCTTGAGCGGAATTGACCTTTTACCTTGACCTTTCCAGCCGGACTTTTTCGACCCATTGGTCGAGAGAATCCGGCTGGAAAGGTCAAAAGGCCTCCCTCAACCAGTCTCTCTCAATCCGGCCCGCCACGCAGCAGGTGGGCAGCACATCCGCCGCCAAGACCCGCACAAAAGTCACCCTTGCTAAATCACCAAACGTAGCGAACCGCTTGGGGTGACCTATGGCAGAGGTGTTGGTTAACCAGCTTCCTTTCAAAAATTCCCGTAAGTAAGTGGAACAGTAAGAAAATCACAAAAAATATAAATTCATACACAACGCCATCTCTGATACTGACAAAAACAAAACACGGACAGTTGGGCATCGATAATTGCTTCATTGTGTAATTTTTAACTTAATAAA
This sequence comes from Limnephilus marmoratus, assembly GCA_917880885.1. Lineage (NCBI taxonomy): Eukaryota > Metazoa > Arthropoda > Insecta > Trichoptera > Limnephilidae > Limnephilus > Limnephilus marmoratus. The sequence continues at coordinate 19,485,306 of OU862919.1, read as the reverse complement.
AATACTTAATTTAATTCAACAGTTATTGATTCTGAGGCGGTACGAAGTTTGTCGGGTCAGCTAGTAAATGTATATATTTTGCTATTTTACTACATAATTCAAAGCTATTATCAAATACTATAAAATACTATACTCATCTCATAGTTAAGTTAGGTACTTATATATCAAAATCTTAAACATGATTCCACATTACAGCACATTTTTATTTTTCACTTATCATAAGTGAGTAAATAAGTGTCCAACATACGAGTTAGAAAATAGTTATTCGACGTTTTCAACACTGTTAAAAATATAAAATTACTACGAATTGTAAAATGAATACTATCGAAACATTTTGCACACAAATTTCCTACAGGCCTCTTCTATAAGCAAGCAAAAGCTTAACATAAAAGAGAAATCAAATATTTGCTTGAAAATTAATAACTTAATAATAAAAACGTATATTTATTTACCTGCTTCATCCCATACCAACTATAATTATATACATATATCTATCTCGCAGACCGAATAAATCCCTCGCAGAGTCCAGCGAACACAGGGCCATTCAAACATCGAATGCCAAGTTTGACAAGATAATCCAACACAATTATGCAGTCATTGGTTCCATCAACCTCAATATCGATTAGGGTAAGGATAAATTCTGGCTGCCATTAACCACCCTACCACCAGCCCCAACCCCCTTTAACCCACCCCCTGATTTAGCGTGGGTACAACGATAGTCCGCTCAAAAGGGTACCTTTATTACGGATAGAATGTTAGAGTAAAACTCGCCCTCGTATTATTTATTAGTATTTAAGAATCGCGAGGTATCTAAGACAGATCAAAGGGTAAAAGATCAGAAGGCATTGTGAGAATATTTACTCGACCCCAATTCCAAAAACAAAGTCAGTATTGTTAAGTAGGTATTTTGTGATTTGGGTTTACAAGGAATGATAAAAGAAGACAATATGTTGAAAATAATGATAAGCTAAAGGGGATTATTTTTGATGTGAAACAAATTCTGACGGAAATCATGCTTCCTGATGAAAATCCACGCAGGCCTTTTCGAAAAAATGCCTTGCACCAAATTACAACGTAAAATAAATAGTTAATTAATTTAATTTGCTTATTGTTACATTTTTTTGTAGGTTTATAATTATATTTTTATTTAGTTCATATGTATGTTTTTTGTTTAAATTACAATGTAAAACTGCATATCTCGATACAGGAATGCCCTAGTGAGATATGCAGCTTATGTTTCTCATGTACTTCTTATTTTTTTTCAATAAATAAATAAATAAATAAAATAAATAAATTAAAAAAATATGTGAATAAGTTGAAGATACTCTCAGCGTCGCCCTGACGAAGGACCAGCATTTAGAATCGAAATATTTATTGATAGGACTTTATCCGTGTTTGGTCATCAGATATCCAGGCTATTTTCTTAACCACCATTTTCCTCGTATTCTTACCTTCAGCCTCTCAGTATACCCTAATTTGGGATGCCATAGGCTCACTAGCTTCGGAACAAATGGAACTTTTGTGTGGTATTAAAAAAAAAATTGAGTGCAGTTTCCACGCGGTAGAAGCGAAACTTTACCAAAGCAATCTCAACCAATACTTGAAAAGTGAGGTCAAAATCAAAGCGACCAATGAGCGCGGACCAGCGTAATTTCTGTTTCATTTCTCAAGCAATAGCAGTCTTTAAAAGTGACATCATAATCAAAGCGGTCAATGAGCGCAGTTGATGCGTCGCAGTTGTAGTGAAATCCAAATCATAGCTGGGCTATGATTTGGATTGGGCACTTAAAAACAATAGTGCTACGTATAATATATTCTTTGGTAAAATTATTATTAAAAAAACTGAATACAAACGAAGACATGACATACCAAAATCATTACTATACAACTCTGTAAATTTATTATCTGTTCGTGCTATATTGTGCTTAAAATTGCGAGTCAGCATACATCTCAATCTGAATATAATAAACTAGTGGCTCATGTTCATAATACAAGACTAACTGCAAATGATGGACTTATAATTCCCAGATACCTAAATAAATACGGTCAAAGAACTCTAGAATACGTTGTTCCAATAATTTACAACATGTTGCCCAACGCAATAAAAAGCTGTGAATTGAGTTTCAGAAGGAAATGTACGCTAAAAAAATGGTTAAGTGAAAGAACTTTTTTGTACTAATTTCTGTTATTTCCGCTTTTCGTTTTAATGTTTTTTCCATTATTATTTTCTCTTGTCTTTTCTTTTTATTTTCTTTTTATTTTCTTTCAATTTCTCTGTTCTGTATTTCTTATAAATTTTATTAACAATTTATTTTTTTCATGTACCTGTTTATTTTATGTACCTGTCTCAATTTAAAAAAAGTAATTGTCAAAAGAACCCGTTGACAAACTGATATCAATGAGTTTAACGGGACTTAATTTAAAAAATGTAAAACTGTAAATAAATAATAAAGGAATTTGATTAATAAAAAATAAAAAAATACTATTAAAATTACACCGATTTCAGATGTTAAATAAAAGCTTATAAAATAATAATTGTTTCATAGCGCCATAAATTAATTTTGTAAACAAGCTTATAATATAGTTGGAAGGTGAATTGATTACACTAACTTAATTTTAAAAAAGGTTTGAAAATACCTGCATTGTGTAATCTACATAATATAGAAGCTTCATTCAAAACATCCCAGGCTTAATTATTTCGTTCTCAAAATAATCACTTCTGTCCCGAAATTAACTTTCCGGAACTGCCGTTTGAGGGGTGCATAATAGGACGAGATAAGATCTCTTGTTCCGGAAGAGGGAAGTGTGGTTAAGCATCTCTAAGATTGGACCGTTCTTCGACGCCGCGAGACAATATAAATCTCGAGGAAAGAAAACAAAGTAGCTGTAGCATGTTCCGGGAAGTGAATTGATTTGATGGAAGATGAATCTATTTCAATTTCAATAATGTATACGAAGCTTCTTGGTTATGTAATTATTTATTAATTTGAACATAAAAATACAGATACATTATAAGAAAGCTTTGATTGTCCAACTAGGAGATTTGCCGTTTTAGAACAGTCAAATAATTAATTATAAATAAATGATTAAATATAACATGTACGTAAACTTCCAATTCTGAATATCAATAATAATATGATAGTTACAGGTTACCTCAAAATAGGCCCTACTAGGGAGCACTGTGAAAACATTTTTTTTTACCTTAACTCCACACAGGAGGACACGAGGAAAAAAATTTCCCTCAAGGCCTATGTCATCTGAAATGCTGAGTGGAGGGTTTTTTGAGGAGAGGAAGGAATGAACATTGGTCTCGAAGAGACCCATGCAGTAAGAAGGAGGAAACACAGAAGCCGGAAAATCGTTCCACAGCCAAGCTGTTGAACACAAGAACGAGTCGAAGAAGCGATCCGTTCTCATATGATAAATGTCAACCGTGCACAGGTGTTGGGCGTGCGTTTGGCGTGTTTCCCGACTATGCACCGGTGCCGAATGTATCAATGACGCTAGTTCCTCGGAGCATCTACCATTGAAATTTTTTTTTTTTTTACAGTGAATACCGCACAAGAATCTCAACTGCTCCCGTCTGGAGCCAGTGAGACTATGGCATCCCCAATTGGGGTATGTTGTGAGGCTGAAGGTAGTGGGGAGGGGAAGGAGGTGGGGAAGAGGAAGGTTGGGAAGTACCTGGCTATTCAGATCTGGTCACTAAACACGGCTAAAGCCATTTTCAAGCAACGTTTCAATTCTGAATGGTGGTCTTACACCAGGGCGATACTAATAGTATCTTCCACTCTGGAACATGCCGCAAATATACTATATATTATTTTAAATGAATTAATTGTGAAATAACACAAATTAATCAAATAAAATTTATATGCGCATGCCGGGTTCGAACCCGCGACCTCCGGAATGTGAGTCAAGAGTCTTAGCCACTGGACTACGCAGGTCGTCGAAATACCGGTAGAATAAGGACAACATTCCCATCCGACGCCTACGCTCTAAAGATTGCAATCCGTTTATGAAGTTAGGAGAATCTATCAAACGGACCGCCCGTCTCTGCACAGAGTTGAGAGTTTTTGTGACATTATTCGCAAATAATATGCTAGGTACAATATATAATTCACTGTAATTACCTTTTAAGTCATAAGCTTGCACAAATTTAACTTAAAAATAAACTATTAACCCCTCAAGCCTTGACCGTAACCGTAAGTAGGTCAGAATATTTTCACTTTGCAATAAAATTAAAATAAATGGAATATTTGTGAACGTATCCGAAAAATAAAAACTGTTTTTGAAAGGCGATAAAATACGCTTTCATTTTTTTATTATTAGAAATAACTAATTAATAAAAAATATAAAAACGATTACTGATAAAATTACTGGTAATGAAAAAAACACATATTTTATTAGAAAAATGTATTGCAAAGTCGTCCCCGCCTTACTTTTTGTCGTTTCGTATAAAAATAATTAATAAAAAAAAATCAATTATTTTTTTTCAAATGCTGTCTGAAACTTTAGTTTCATAAAGGTTTCCATTTTAATTTCTTTGTGATTTACTTTTACATTTGAATATATAACGTGGTGTTTTCTCTTTTCGACACCGTTAAGATCACATTTCTCACGATGGCAGTAAGTGAGACACAACGATGTCTATGAGACCTATATGAGTTGTTCCGAAATTAGCATAACCGAAGGGGTTAAATTAAAAAATATATAAAAACAGGCTAAAAACCTACAATTTTATTATAATACTTACTTTTATTATAACATACATATTACTAACCGGATATAATAGGACGATGAACAAACTATTTTATCATTTGCCGAAATTTAAAATATTTTTACCATTTACTGAATTTTTAATGAACACTTTTTTTTTTTTTTTTACATGAGCTCCTCACAGGAGGCCCTGAGGAAAATAATTTCCTTCAGGGCCTATGTCATCTTTGAGGATGCTGTGTGGAGGGTTTTTTTTAAGGAAAGGAAGGAGAGGAGAGTTCAGGGAAGGAAAAGGGTTTAAGGGGTGGGTAGGATGGGGGTTCAGTGTGTCCTGGTCATCCGCCTCCAAGACCTAGACAAACCTCACCCCATGAACCCGGGCACCCCTGCTAAATCACCAAACGTAGCGAACCACTTGAGGTGACCTATGGCAGAGGTGTTGGTTATCCAATAAAGGTTCCCAGGGCGGCGGTACCCATTCCCGCCTCCCAAATTGAAGACTTTAAATGAATCAATACATTTTCAGGTTATTATTCAAGCAAGACTATTGAGACACGGGAGTCAATGATTGATGAAGACGACTCGAAGTGCTTGATATAAAAAGCCTGAATAAAAAAAATAGTAACTTAATCTTGATAGTGAGAACATTGGTGACTCAGAAGACCAATCACGTCATTTATTTAAATACCTCTACTTAAAAAATACAACAAACTGAGGTATAATATAACTCCATTGAAAAAAAATGGATTATTTTATGAACTGAAAAAGAAATGAAAAATAAAGTCCACATTTAATTATGTAACATCAGATGGCATTCCAGTGTTCCGATAAAGTTTTGTGGGAAACGTTATAACTTCTGATTGGATTGGAGAACAGCAGCCTTTCCTTATTGAATAAGAGCACTGTGGCACCCACCTAGCCACACCACGTATGCACGTGTTCCCACATAGGGAAGGTATTCATTGCAATCACGACGGGTCGTGCTCTAGGTATCCTTTACTAATTAAATGTGTATAAATTGAAGCACCTTTAATCGATCCATTCTGGAACGAACGTTGTGATGATGAAAAAAGTAAAAAAGAGGGAGGAAAAAGAGAAGAAAAAGTGCCTGGCTAGGCAGTTCTGCCTAGCGATTCCGTATTTTTTGTGAGATCGTTATTGGATAACGGACATTATCTTCTGTCAGATTAATGAGTCCTATAATTTCAATACCCGATATACCAGATTTTTTAACAAAATGATCTGAGTATGACATCTTGTTCACATTTTTGGGAGAAACAAGACTAATCTAAAATTCAGTTTCAAAACCTCCTTTATCACGACCAAAAACTATGTTAAAACTGCGAGTGAGAAACAAAACCCGCTATATCATTCAAGATGTTACTATCAAAACCCACTATATCAGAATTCAACCAATCACGAGCCATTTTGCCAAGATGGCGGGTGTAGAAACACGCCCCACAGGTCAGTTGAGTTTCAAAAGCCTCTATCGGGTAAATCACAAAGTGAGTATCAAAATCCGCTATATCCATTGTATCTATCCAAATTACTTAAATATTTCTAGACATTCATTGAAAAACCACTTTTCGAATGTATATTACACCAATTCATTATATAAAAAATTAAATGCAATTTTTTATTTACGCCAGAGATTTGACAGTTTTTTGCGGTTTTCTCCGAATCAGTGAAAGTTGATATAGCGGATATACAGGGTGTCCGCCGGCAGATTTTACACTTCAAAAAATAAAATAAAATAAAAATATCAATACAATGAAAGTTATATATTTATTATCTCACATAAGAATAAAGCGGATTTTAGTTTTTAAAAATTACTCCACTCAAATGGCGTCCTTCTAGCCGCAAACATTTTTACAATCTTTCCTTCATGTTGGCGAAAACTCGCTTGCAAAGTTCTGGACTGATAGCTGCAATCTCTCGTCGGATATTTTCTTGTAGGGCCTCTATTGTTGATGACGAATTGCTGAATGAAGATTGCGAATTGAAGATCGGGTAATCTAGGGGATCAGGCTATGTTGCCGAAGCGACTAATCAATTTTCCAAGAAAAAGCTCTCTCACTTTAGTCATTTAGTCCCTAGCGGTGTGTGCCTTGGTGCTCATGGCCCCATCCTGCTTAAAATGGGTTCTGTTATTGTAACCAACATGACGATGTAGCTCCGGTATAAAAAAAATTACCAGCATCGCGCGGTACCGTTGTGCGTTAATGGTTTCACCTCTACCGAAAAAAAAAGGATTTTGTTAAATTTCCCCTCTCACAAGTTCTGCATTTTCAGGAGTAGTTACAGTCGTTGAAGATCCAGGACGAGGTTCATTTCCGACTTATCGAGTTTCTCTAAATTTCTGTACCCACCTTAAATTTCTGTACCCACCTTAAATTTCTGTACCCATCAATTGGTTCTGTACCCACAAATCAAATTTCTACCCACACATACCCACACGTATCCACACATCAAATTTCTGTACCCACCTTAAATTTCTGTACCCATCAATTGGGGTTCGAATAATTCTTAGGGTCTCAGTGGTACACTCTTTGCTGGAAGGAAGGTGCTTATAAAATGCTGCGAAACACCACGTTGCATACCATCAGCAACACAACCAATAAGTCCGACTCTCTAGCGTCCACGAGTGGTCATCAGAAAACCCCGCGAACCCTGGGCAATGTGATGACCACCATTATAATATCACAGCAGATAGAGAGAGGGCGAATTCCGGCGCCATAAAACGGGAACTACCCAGCTAAGGGAAGGAAAACCCCAACAGAAAACCCTGGTCCTCCGGGATGGGGGTTGGGCATAGGGCTAACAACCCTACCCCATAAAAAAACAAAAATGGGTTAGAAAATAGATTTTAGCGCAGACGTTATAACAATGAGCTCTATACTTTGTTTAAGGAGCTAAACGTCGCAAAATTTATAAAATTGGGAAGACTTCGGTGGCTGGTTCATGTGGAGAGAATGACCGAGCATCAAGCACCAAAGTCCCTGCTGAACTCAAGACCAATAGGGCGAAGGAGCCTGGGAAGACCAAGACTAATATGGAGCGACATATCTATCTTGGAGCTTCCAAACTGGAGAGAGCTGGCACAAAACCGAGATGAGTGGAGGAAGACTCTTGAGGAGGTCAAGACCCACCAGGGGTTGTAGAGCCAATAGTGATGATGATGACCCATCAATTGGTTCGACGGGCCATCCTTCAATCGTTGGAAACCAAAGTGAGAAAAAAGCTGACGCTTCGCCACATAGATCGAATAATTGTTCGTAAAAGACGCCTCAACCGCAAAAGTCCACTGACTCATGACTACTAAAAAACCCGCAACATCCGCGCGTTGAGTGATACTCCGCTCCCCCCGCTGCCACCTTCCTACACGCTAGTGTAAAATCTGCCAGCGGACACCCTGTAGAAATTGAACGACTCAATTTGTGTGATTTTTATGGCTGTTATTTGCTTTTTCTATGTACAACGTACATTAAATGAATCAATAATCATGCGGACTTGCAGGAGTTCGTGTTTAAATCGATCTAAACTAAAATATGTGACAGAAACTTTGTAAAAATCACACAAATCTGACAGGAAATAACGTCCGTTATCCAACAACGATCTCACAAAAATACGGAATCGCTAGGCCGGCATTAATTATAGCTAAAGCTATTTCCAGCAATGTTGCATCGCACGAAAAAAAACTTAAAATACAGAAAAATTAATTATCCATTTGTAATTCAATATTTTAAGACAAGAAAAAAGAAATTATTTTAATAACATTTCAGGCAGGTATATACAAAAAGTTTTGAGGTCATTAAAATATATAACACTTCTATTGTTTTAGAAATTTCATTCGATAACATCTTTCATCTTGTCATGCTATCTTAATAGAATATTTGTTCTGCCGTGTGATATCTTACAAAAATCCTGGTAAAGACTACGGCTGACTCAAATAACTAACTGTGGCATTTTTATTAACAGGAAAATTGTGGGGCTGAAAAAATAGGGAAGAGGAAGGACAAAGACAAGAAAAAGTTTAAGAATTAGGTACCGTCGACTGGGTGAAGAGAACCAGGTGGGGTGAAGTGGACCACCGAGCATACATTGTCTTGCGAACGCTATAGCTCCGTCAACCGAAGTTGTTGCTGAACTACTGCACATCAGAACGTGAAAAAGATATTGTTTTTAATCCATTTATATAGTTCACTTTTGTCTTACGCAATTTAAGAAAAATATTTGTTGCATTATACCTTTTAGAAAAACATACAGCACGTCATTTATTAAAAAAATCTGATTTCTCAGGGGTGGAGCGGACCACACCACGAATTAATAATTATAAAAAAAAACCTACATATTTTCCAAAAAAATCACAATCCATATCCGTTCCTTTTGTTTAAATAGGGTGCAGTTACATGAATAAAAATAAAGTTAAATAAACACCGTGGTCCCCTTCACCTCAAGGTTTTAAATAAAATAAAAATAACAAGGAAAAAAGGTTTTTAAAATTGTTTTTTTAAAAATCAATTTAATTAATGTTTAAATATATTTTTAATCGTTATATTTTGTTACAAAACAAGCTTATTGCATTGAAAAATCTCGAAAAGTGGTACAGTTTCACCCCCGCCAACCGACGGTACCTACCTGGTGACTCAGGTAACGACATATAGCTAAAGGTCATTTAAAACGTCCAGCTTATATATTATCGAATATCTTCCATATTAAATTGGTTGACAACAACGTTTCTCTCACGAGATTATAAAACACCATCATTGTTTATTTCACCAATGTAACCATTGATCATACACACCACGTTGCATCCAAAACTACTTTCGTACTACAGCTTCAGATGCGCTTTTAATGGATAATAAATACTAAAAATGAAAAGAGACGAAAAGTTGTTTGCTGGATTTGGGTGGTGGTGTGTGTAGGAAAAACACTTACCACTGTACCTCTGCGAAGGAGCACACAAAACAATCACAATATAGTTATTCAGTTCAACCGCAACGTCTCGAGGTAATTATCGTCACAAAAAACGAGTACAAAACAATAGCATGTACTTCAAAGATTGTAAATTTTAAAAACACCAACGACTTGCTTTCAAGGTAGTTTGAAATCTTCTTCTTATTTAAAAAAAAAATGCACTCGAAATTTCACTATTTTTCTGGCCATTGTTCCAAATTTCAAACACTTTTCTAGCAGGGTAATGGTTAGGAAGAGGAAGGAACAGGAAAAATTACATCTCGGTAGGAACTAAGCATATTCTCATTTCAAAACGGAACAGAAAATTCGAAGACGTGTGATTTTTACCGATCTTAAAGAATACAGGTTTAACCAATTTATACAGAAGACTCCTAGTCCCCAAACAGACGATGTATGAAAATGTTTGATCAACTTCATCAGAAGTAAGGAAAAATTATGCTTATTTCGGACACATGAATAGGCCCACAATCATCTACGGGTTTGTCTCCTCAGTAAACACAAACACGTTTTAGCGAAAATTAGAGAATCTGAGACCGGGGCATTAAATTCGAATTCGGAAAATTAGAAAGGTTTGCTCAAAAAGCAGAAAGATATAATTAAATAAAATAACTTCCTAAAATCAGTGAGTTAAGGTCGATACGAAATTGGGTTCAAATGACCCCAAGGAAAATAGTGCCATAATAATGGGACAGAAAATTCCAAAACAGCCGCAAATGGCCCACACTGGCCCGCAGTATGTATAGAGGGTATACACCAACCCCTATTCAGATATTAATAACGAAATTGGGGCAAATCGAGGACCGCCGAATTGGCATTGTTACTGTCAGCGGTCCAATCAACGCACTATTAGCTCTTAATATCTAACAATAAGCTTGTAATGGCATAATACTTTGGGCAATCTAATAGTTTTCTACGACTCTACAGAAATATTAATGATACCTCGGAAGAGTATTAGCCAACATTTCAGACAGCACTAGAGTGTCCATCATCTGCCAATGCCACATCTGCCCTGATGACGTGGCAGTGGCAGATGATGGAAACTGTAAAGTTGTTCGAAACGTCGGCAAAAGAAGAAAGTAGCGCAACACGACATAACACTTAAAAAACCCCGGCCGTGAAAATCTTATCAAATGTACCCTTTGTTTTGGACGCATTGTTACTAACGAACATAAATGATATAATTTTAATTGATTTATAAGGTTGACGTACTTAACTCTGCAATCAGTAGTATTACTGGCGAGATTTTGTAGATACAGAAAATCTTTGAAGAAAAAAATTGATAATTTGTTCCTTCTTCTGTTACATGCAGAGTTAATTGTATCAAGCTGCAACACTTTTTTGTTACTGATTCCAATATAAGGAAAGGGTTTTAAAATCATTCAACACTGCTCATTTTTACCAAGATGTCTAATATCGTGTACTTTAATTTAAAACATAATAAATTGAATCACTGAAGAAAAATATAATACTAATAAATCTAAACGAAACATGAAACAAACGGTGCTGTCCCGGTGTGTTGGATTCCCAGTTGCGATCGTTATCTTTTTATTTTTTATTTGTCTTGTTCTGTTTCAGGATTCATTTAGATTTATTAGTATTATATTCTTCTTCAATGATATACTCGTATTATATTGATAGGTATAACCTTCAAAAGTAATTTAAAAAAGTTATTCCAATAAAATTAAACGTAATAAATTGACACAAATTTATTCATATAATGCGGGCTACAGACCTTCAGTTTTAACTGTACAGTTTAACTGTACAGTCGAACTGTACAGATAAATCGTAGGTCCATACAGCCTACACACATTCAAGTAAAAGAAACTGAGTGTATTAAAAGAAAAATAAAAGAGAAATTAAAATTAAATGAATTATTTGTATTAAAAGAGAAATTTGTATTAATTTAATGAGAGTATTAAAAGAAACTGCGACAAAACTGACGAAACTGTACAGTTTTCGACTACACACTGTCAGTTTTAACTGTACAGTTCTACAGATATATCTATTCGTATTTTGATTAGATCTCAGTTAAACTGTACAGTTCTACTTTTGTCCTACACACCTAACGATTTATCTATTCAGTTCGACTGTACAGTTAAACTGTACAGTTAAAACTGAAGGTCTGTAGCCCGCTTTACGAGTAAATTTGATGATCTCAACCCAATACTTATTTCAATTTTAATGTCATATATATTTTTTGTAATATAATCATCCGGTATCTCAGTAACACACTCTCAGTCGAGAATCCATTATAAATCTAGTAATATTGTATACGGATTACAAATAAAAAAATACACGTACCTACTTAAAGCAAGGAAAAAAGAATTTGGGAACTTTAAGATGTTTTTACGCATAAAGTAATCACCGGAAAATACACATTATCAAAAAAGGTAAATATGCCTAACCAGTCAAAGAAGATAAATATTTTCATAAATCGTATCTGTCAAAAACAAATAAGTAGCAACATCAAATCGTTCGAAGAAATATGTTGTAAAAGATTGTCGGTAATCGATCATTTTCTTGATATTTTCATTACCATTATTTTATTCATCAAAGAACCAATAAAACATGATTTTTTTTCCTGGGAAAGATACATGGTATAATATTATCATAAGTAATAAAACATACCAACAAATATTTCCAAGATTTTTTTAAGAAAGGTATATAGATGAAACGTTAATAAATATTTTTAAGAAAAAAACAGTAGATAATTAAATTGAATTAAACGAAGACTATATTAGCGAAACTCAATCGAAAACTCATTCACGTCTGGGAATCGAACCCAGGACTTTCGCCGAGTCCCTGATTTTTCTGTTTTCAGATTTTTGATTGAGGCTAATACTGTCATCATTTAAGAGGGCATTACCAGAGAAAGCCGGAAATACGTCATTTTCAAAAAAGTTTTTAGACGTATTGACTCTTTTCCACAAAAAATTATAAATGGATTTCGAAAGATTGTTCTTTTATCTAGCATAGTTATGTAACAAATTTTTGGAATTTTTTTAAATTTTTAGTATAATAAGGTTATTCCATAGGTCGTTGGCAGATTTGTTAAATTTTCAAAAAAGTTTTTGTATTATACCACACCCATTTCAAATAATGTAATCATGCAGTAAAATAAATCAATACATTATCTAGCAAAGTTATGTATTAGAATTTTAATTTTAGTTTCAATAAAATCATTAAAAAATATGTACGTACATGTGTTTCTTGACGAAAATTGGTCCATTTGTGTATTTATTTGCGCACTTACAAACTAATATATTTCAGATTTTTTTAACATTCTTATTAAATTTAGACATTATTGAAAAATGATAAATACTTATAATCAAAAAATAACTACAAAAAGTACACTATTTTAATAGATTTATCATCACGCCTTTCAACATTTTTGGATGAAGGTATAAATTAAAGCTAATTTGGATTGAAATAAATTCGATATTGAGTTATAATTTAAAAATGCTGGTACGGAGAACAATTAATCTTTCTCATTGTAACCGCCCTGCACGATCGGAAGAACAACTTTCGACGAAATGTGGATTTTCGTCCGCTGGCTGGTTAAACGCTCTTTTTACTCTTTCAAGTAATAATAAATAGTTACGAAATTCTTTAGTTAATTTGTTTTCCAATACAATTTTAAAGGTTGTCTGAATGTAGCTAAACACAATCTTTATACTAGACTGCCAGCTTCACAGTTCAGAGAAAATAATTATTCAAATTTTAAATTAACAAATGATTTCCATCGAACTTTTTAATACAGTGAATTTTTGAAATAATTATACTTTTTGAAACCTTACTGAAACCCAGATAGCTGAGCCTGTAGACACCTCCTATCTGAACTGCCCGGGCTTCACCCTCGCAGGCAAGTTCAGACCTAAAGGAGGTGTCTGTCTCTATAGTCGAGCTGACGTCAACTGTGTGCGACTGTTGAATCTGGAAAACTCCAGATTCGACGTAATGTGGGTACGCGTCAATCTTGCCAGTACGGTAAGATTCTACGCGTGTTTATACCGTTCACCGAACCTTAGCGAATCAGACACGTCCGAGCTCTTCAAACACTTAAGCGATACTATTGATGACCTCTTGCCCCGCTACCCTACGGCAGAGTTTGTGGTCCTGGGGGACTTCAATGTTCATAACGAACCTTGGTTGAAGTTCTCAGGATCAACAGACTCGGCTGGACGCCAAGCGGAATCCTTTGCCCTTTGCTACGGATTGGAACAAATGGTTCAGGAGCCTACAAGGGTTCCTGATGTCCAGACTCACCGTTCCAATCTGTTAGATCTATTTTTAACTACTGTGCCACACGGTTACAGGATTGAAGTCACAGCGTCTTTAGGATCGTCCGACCACTGCCTGGTGACGACATCAATCCCTGTAAACTTCAGACCACCAAACGAGAGGCTGAAGAGAAAAGTGTGGCACTATAGGTCAGCAGATTGGTTCGGTCTGCGGGCACATTTTAATGCTTTTCCGTGGTCAGCTGTCTGTTTTCGGACTTCGGATCCCTCAAGATGTGCCCAGGAAATTGGTGAAGTCATCACATCCGCGATGGATGGCTTCATCCATTCTACTGTTAAGGAAACTGGTGTGGGCTCAAAGCCGTGGTTCAGTCGACAATGCGCTGAAGCAGTGCGACGAAAAAACGCGGCTTACCGAGCCTACAACACATCTAGAACATCCGAAGACAGAACAGCTTACAACAAAATGGCAAAGGAAACCAAGAGAATCATAAATAGGTCGAAATTGGAGCACGACCTGCAGATCAGCAGAAAGCTGGCTGCATGCCCGCATGGCAGCAGGCAATTCTGGTCGCTTGCGAGCTCAATAGGTCGCAATTTCTGCAAATCCAGTTTGCCACCTCTCACCAGACCTGACGGCTCACTAGCAAACACCGCCACCGAAAAGGCAAACTTATTAGGTAAAATGTTTGCGGATAACTCAACCCTCGATGACCAAGGTGCTGTCCCGACGTCGGTTCCTCACTGCGGTTTTCGTATGAAAAAGCTGAGGATTCGGCATCGGGAAGTACTCCATGTTTTACGAAGGCTTGATGTTAATAAAGCTAGTGGGCCTGACGGAATACCTGCCCTGGTACTGCAGAGGTGCGCTGCAGAAATAGCTCCAATTTTGACGAAGCTTTTTAAATTGTCCCTGAAGACTGGCTCTGTGCCCTCTGGTTGGAAAAAAGCGGTTATCCATCCTATTCCAAAGAAGGGTGACCGCTCCAACCCGGCCAACTACCGCCCCATAGCGATCACATCAGTTCTGTCTAAGGTGATGGAACGTGTGATCAACGACAAACTGCTCACATACCTCGAGAAGAACAAAATTATTAACGACCGTCAATACGGATTCCGGCGGAACCGCTCGTGCGGTGATCTTCTCGCGTATGTGACGCATGTTTGGGGGCGATGCCTGGAACGTTTCGGTGAGACCCAAACGGTTGCACTGGACATCTCCAAGGCCTTTGACCGGGTTTGGCACCGAGGACTTGTCAACAAACTGCATTCTTACGGACTTCCCGCATCCTTGTGTATGTGGATTGCCGACTTCTTGAGGGAGAGGTCGATTCAGACGGTAGTCGATGGTTTCACTTCTTCCTCACACTCGATAAATGCTGGCGTCCCGCAGGGATCGGTTCTGTCTCCGACTTTGTTTTTGTTGCACATCAACGACCTTTTGTCATGTGCACCAATTCACTGTTACGCGGATGACAGTACAGTTCATGATAGCTTTTTGTTTGACAAGCCCCCAAAGAGCTCACAAACTCCAACAGCTCGTAGGGCTTTGAAGCAAAGAATGGACGGTTACCTCGAGAGTGTTTTCTCTTGGGGTAAAAATAATCTCGTTGAATTTAATGTTTCAAAGACCCAATCTTGTCTGATTACGTCTAAAAGGGATCGAAATGAAAATCTAGTCTCTTTCAACGGAAGCAATCTTCCGAACAGGCCCTCCATTGATATGCTTGGTGTAACCCTAAGTGACCAGCTCAGGTATGGGGGCTCCATCGAAGCCAGAGTAAAGTTAGCCTCCCAAAAACTGGGCGTACTGTACAGGGCCCGCAGATACTTTAATAGTACACAACTGCTAACCTTGTACAAATCACAAGTACGCCCCACGGTTGAATTTGGCAGCCATCTCTGGTCTGGAGCTCCAAAATACCTGAAAAATACCCTCGACTCTGTGCAGAAACGGGCGGTCCGTTTGATAGATTCTCCCATCTTAACAGACGGATTGCAATCTTTAGAGCACAGGCGTCGGGTGGGAATGCTATCCTTGTTCTACCGGTATTACAATGGAAGATGCTCTGAAGAACTAGCATCATTGATCCCTTCGGCACCGGTGCATAGTCGGGAAACACGCCAAACGCGTGCCCAACATTTGTACACGGTTGACATTTGTCACATGAGAACGGGTCGTTTCTTCGACTCGTTCTTGTGTTCAACAGCTCGGCTGTGGAATGATTTGCCGGCCTCTGTGTTTCCTCCTTCCTACAACATGGGTCTCTTCAAGACCAATGTTCATTCCTTCCTCTCCTCAAAAAGACTCTCCACACAGCATCCCAGATGACATAGGCCCTGAGGGAAATTATTTTCCTCAGGGCCTCCTGTGTGGAGTTAATGTAAAAAAAAAAAAAAAAAAAAACTTTTTGACGGTTTGATAGATCACAACGGTTTTGAAGTGCGTATGAAGCTTTATTTAGTACTCTATTAAGTGAGACGAGTTTGACTTTGAAATAATTATACTTTTTGACGGTTTGATAGATCACAACGGTTTTGAAGTGCGTTTGAAGCTTTCTTTATTACTTTATTACGTGAGACGAGTTTGACTTTTATAAGAGTGGTAGAACGATATTTTCAAATGCTTGAACTACGAGTACAAGTAACTTTACAGTAATTGTAATTACAGGAAAACATTTTGCAATAATCTTGTTACTTCTACTATTATAAAATACTTGGTACCGGGTGTGTAATGAATATTTAACCATCGGGAGATCACAGCTTCCATCCATTTGACTTTTCAGGAAGACAAGATTTATAAGGGGGAAATAAAACTTAAAAAAATAATATGAAAGCACTTTAAATTAGTAGGGACTGAATATTACGTTTTTGATTGCAAGAAAAACTTTCAACATGCGATTTAATCTGTCTTAGTTTAAGGCAAAGATATTCAAATACAAAAGAGATATGCTATGGTGTCCGTACAACTGTCGCGGACTACGACCTAATTAGAGTAGTTTGCATACGAAAAGAATTTGTTCGTTTCGTTGATTTTTTGAAGGTGCATTAGTATTGTTTAACAAAATAGTTTGAATACGGAAAGAATTCGTTCATTTAGTTTAAGGATTGTTTGGTTTATACGTTAATTATTCGTTCATTTAGTTTATTTGTTAATTGGTAAACAATATCGGCGACACCCGAAGCGCAGTCCCATTTAGTAAAAACTGCAGATAGCACATCTACTTATATTTCAATATCTTTGGTTTGTTACATGGGATTCGAAGGTTAGAAAAGAGCATATTTTCTCTTTTTTTATAAAATAAATAAATTATAGATACTATTTAAAATTTCAAGAATATGAAAGTGTAACATTTTAAACAATATTTCAAAAAAATATTGAATAATAATATATTTTTTTTAATTTAAAATTCAGCTGGTTGGACTTGGTTTCGAGAGATCCATTAAAAATGTGTACTAGCGGTAGACACGATAACTCATGATAGCTTCATCTGAAATTGAAAAACTAATTTTTATCTGTTAGTAGGTTAGTATAGCTCATGTTGGAACGAAGAGTTTTAAAAAATATGAAATTTCAAATTTTACACGGCTATAACGTACCGGAAAGTGTATAAAAATAATACTGTTTTGCATACAACTCTGCCAACAATTCAAATTTAATTTTTTTTTGTAAATCCTTCATTCAAGCACGAGTTACTAACGTGCTAACAGAAAAAATAGTTTTTAATCTCAGATGAAGCGATCATTAGTTATCTTGTCCACCGCAAGGACATATTTTTTAAGGGGTCTCCGGAAATCAGGTCCAAGCAACTGAATTTTCTAAATATTAGGATAATAATTTTTTAAAATATTGCACTTTTATGTTTAAAATTTTAAATAATATAATTTATTTACTGTATAAAAAATTTGAAAATACGATTTTTTGTAACCTTTGAAACCTCTTAAATTACCTTTTGTAACTATACAGAGAGTAGGTTTCTAAGAAGTTAAATCGTTTGGTACTTTTAATCATAAATCTTCTTCTTCTTCTTGTGCCTTGTCCGTTCAACTGACTTTGGCTATCATGTTGGCTATGCGGACTTTGTTTACTGCGGCCCGGAACAGCTCCACGGTAGACTGGCCAAACCACTGTCTCAGGTTTTTCAGCCATGAGGTTCTCCTTCTTCCAGGGCCCCGTCTTCCGGCAATCTTTCCCTGCATTATGAGATGCAGGATCTCATACTTCTCTGGATGTCTCATCACATGTCCAAGATATTGAAGTTTTCGGATTTTTATGGTTTTAATTACTTCCTTTTCTTTATTCATCCGAACCATAACATCTTCATTTGTGACCCTGTCCATCCAGTTATTTTAAGTATTCTTCTGTAGATCCACATCTCGAATGCCTCAAGTCGCCTAATTAATTCTTCCGTAAGCGTCCATGCTTCCATTCCATAAAATAATATTGAAAATACGTAGCATCTGACCATTCGCATTCGTAATCCAAGGTTGAGATCATGACTGCAGAACATTTTCAGTCAATCATATCATAAATCGGTCAACGTAATATAAGATGCGATAAAACCTTGACACTCAAAATCTAGTCGATGCATTTCGGGTAAATTAAGGAAATGTTCAATGCAAGGAAATGTATTATAAAAACGAGTATACTTTCTTAAAATCCAGAGAATTAAGTAGAATGGTACTGTACATCTCGTACTTGTGATATTTACAAATGTTAAATGTCATTAAATTCCTAACGTTCAACACTTAAACAGTATGACATGAACACGTCATAAAACATTCAAAGTATAAATAAAAAAAAACCTTAAACATCTGAAGAAAAGTCTATGTTTAAACTTATATAATCATATTGAGTATCCTTTCCACAAGCTGAAGGCATATCACGTGATAATCATTTTGGCATCATTTGACATCATTCGTACATTGGCCATCGGTGAGTGAACATCGAAATAACCAGAAATTCTCAAGTCACAGAAGGAAACAATCATTTTTGGGGATGCTGTGTGGGGAAACTTGTTAGGGAAAGGAAGGAGATTAAGTTCTGGGAAGGAAAAAGATGGGTAGGAATTTGGGGGTCAATGTGGTGCAAGGCGACGAGTCGAGAGGGTCTTGCTGGAGAGGTATAGATTTCGAAACCTATGGTGATCGTTCGGATCCGGAGCCAGTATCTCCGGATCCGAACTGCCACGCAGTAGGTGGGCAAACGCATTCGCCGCCAAGATCCAGACAAACCTCACCCCATGAACCCTGGCGGCACCCATGTTAAATCACCAAACGTGTTGAAAAACTCGGAATGACCTATGGCAGGGGTGTTGGTTATCTAATAAATGATTCACGGAGCGGCGGCACCCATACCCGCCTCCCAAATTAACAATCCCAAATGCATAAACAAATATAACCAAATGTATAAACCAACCGCATATAAACGATAGGATGAATAATAGAGAACTCCAGTCCAATTTTTTCTATTTTTTTTAAATTAATAATGACCTTCTAACTTAATTAACTGCATTTTTATTTTTAGCATTAGTTTTAACGATTAAAATAATTGTCAAAGTTTTAACTTTTCAAGACCCCCCGAAAACCACCGTATGTTTGGTGAATTGTGTGACGTCATCACTCCTGAAAAAATAGTATAGGATCGGGCAATCAGCTGATCTACTGCCGCCATTTTGAATTCCGTTGTTCGAAGTATTCTCCCTAGAAGTAGCATTACTATTTTTTTGAGCAGTAGTTTTTAAATATTTTCAATAATAGAGATAAACTAAATAGAGAAACCATTATTTTTGAAACATTATTTAGGTCTAAATAATGTTTCAATAAACACAACAACTAAATCTCTATAAACATTATGTAAATAAACGAATAAATTAATACGATGGCTTGTGTCATATCATACATTCCCATACAATGACTTTACGGTGACGTCACAACACGTCGAACAGTGACGTCACCTTGACGGCGTGTTTTCACGACCCGATTAAAAATGGACTTTTTAATAATTTTTTAAAAACTCTGCGTTTCATATTATTAAATAAAACTTATATATTCAGAATCAGCGTTTATTGGTCTATAAGAACATATTTTTTAAAAGCCAGAATATTTTTCACTGGAGTTCCTTATTGGGGTCTAAAGTGTCCTGAATTGTGCCTATGTGGACAAAAAATATTACCAATATTAACAATAGACCACATCGTAAAAGATTGTCCATTTCTCAATAAACACCCAATGGAAGCTCACTCCTCAATAATAACGAGTAAAATCTCATTAAAAAGAGATATAAAATTTAATGGCGTCTGTTGAATGTAACGGGAAAAACGCCAGTATCCTTTAAAAGCGACATGGCAGTAGAATTTTGCGCACAACATTGAGCAGGAGTTCCCATCACACCCGCGAAAGTCCCACACAGTTCGGGAGCTTACTTAACAAAACTAGCAAGTACAATGCAACGCGAGTAGATAAATGCATGTTAGTTCGGAATAACAAGCGGCGGGATTAGTATCAAATTGATGCGTTACTCAGGTGCATGTAACCGGCATCCAATCTGCACTAGACTCCGCCTTTTTATGCGGCCCTTTCATTCGCCACGACGCGACGGGGAAACAGGAGTTTGGATGAGCGAGGAGAAAAAAACAGCGACTATATATGGGAAAATGTGGCGGGAAATTTCGCATATCTCGAGAGAAATATTTGTCACTTTTTATAACAAAAACATGGCGTATCGTTGGAAAAGTAGACACTGATTAATACCACCACAAACATAATAATAATTTAAAAAAATAGCATAATACCTCAAAAATAAAACATTATTACGATTATAATGTAATTATCCTACGCACACGATTTAAAAAAAAAAGTTATGTAATAGAAATTTTTCATTTTAAGTTTTTCTTTTATATATTTAATTTAATAATAATATTATAAAGGCGAAAGTTTGTATGGATGTATGGATGTATGTTTGTTACTCTTTCACGCGAAAACCACTGAATGGATTTGAATGAAACTTTACAATAATATAGCTCATTCATCAAAATAGGCTATAGACTATATCTTAGAGCTCTGGCATTATAAAATTTATATACAAAAATTGCAATAGGTGGCACGCGAGCTGTTTGAAAAATGAATGTAACGGGTATGGAGGGTCGGTGAGGGGTATGGAGGGGTGGTGAGGGGGGGGGATTTAATAATATTATTATCCCTCTGCGGCTATATACTACATGTGAGGCCATTGCCTGTCTTGGTTACTTTGTACCGTTGACTAGCGATCACTAAATGGCAGTGGATTCGAGGAACAAGCTTTTTTGGTACCAGTTCCTACGCCATTGCATGTCTCGGTACCGGTGACTAGCGATCACTGGATGACAGTGGATTCGAGGTACAGTTTTTTGAAAGTTTTTCTGATTACGAAAGCAATTGAAATCTACTGTAATACCAGCTCTTATTATTATTATTATTGTAGAGGAGTGAAGCTGGCAACATGGTATCGCTTCCAAGGACCTACATAAGCACACATTTCGTCACTAAAAAGAGGTGAAAATTCGCAACATATCTGCCATGATGATGGACACTGTAACGTTATCCGAAACGTTGGCTAAAGAAAGAGGTAGCGCAACACGGCATAACACTCCAAAAACAAATAACGAAAATAGTATTTTGGTTCAATTTACACATATATGTTTATACATATATTGAACCGTTGTTTGTAAGTTTATTTATAAACAAATACTTAAGTAATAAACCTGTTTTACTTACACTCGCTTCAACACTCCTTTTCAAATTCTTTATTCTTATTATTCACAAAAATATCAGTCAAACAGCATGACATGTTGCCATATTTTTTTTATGTTAATTGGGTATTCAAAGCTCCGCCATCAGGAGAGATTCTGACATGACAATGCGAGAATTAAAATGCTGTCGTTGAATCAGAGATTCCAGAAAGAAAACACTGTGTGCATTTTATAGAGCCAGAGGGTACGGTTCGACTGTTATAATTTCTTCAGAAAAATCTATTTTGCTTCACAGTCGAAATAAATTATCTTTTAAACTCATCGATATAATGGGCAAATAAATAAATTCTATTATTTGAAAAGGAGAGTTATTTCAACAATCAATTTCAGCCCTATAGTTAAAACTTAAGTGTCAGCAACATTTAAAATACATATTTTGTGATTATTTTTGCATCAACGATTGATAATGAATTGGGATGGCAGAATAAAAGTCGTTACCCGTGACCGAATTAACACAATGTATTTAGGTTCTTATATGGGAATGTAAAAGAAGCAGTGTACAATCAAATACTCTTCCTTTCTCTATTTTATAGGTACAAGACGTCAGTCACACAGTCGTTATAAAAATACATACCTACTTTTAAATATCTGTACCTTAAAGTATAAACCACACATAGCTATAGACTTAGGTATGGACTTACGAGGTTTATTTAAAAAAAAATTTTACACAACTCCACACAGGAGGCACTGAGGAAAATAATTTCCCTGAGGGCCTATGTCATCTGAGATGCTGTGTGGAGGGTCTTTTTGGGGAAAGGAAGGAATGAACATTGGTCTTGAAGAGACCCATGTTGTAGGAAGGAGGAAACACAGAGCAAATCATTCCACAGCCGAGCTGTTGAACACAAAAACGAATCGAAGAAGCGACCCGTTTTCATGTGACAAATGTCAACCGGGTACAAATGTTAGGCGCGCGATTGATGCATTTCCCGACTATGCACCGGTGCCGAAGTGATCAATGACGCTAGTTCCTCGGAGCATCTTCCATTTTAATACCGGTAGAACAAGGATAGCATTCCAATCCGACGCCTGTGCTCTAAAGATTACAATCTGTCTGTTAAGATGGGAGAATCTATCAAACGGACCACCCATTTCTGCACAGAGTCGAGAGTATTTTTCAGGTTTTTTGGAGCTCCAGACCAGGGGTGGCAGCCAAATTCAACCGTGGGACGCACTCCTTTAGGATACAGATATATGGTCGCATGACGAAATAATTTCTACGCGCTAATTTCTTGTACCAATTTTACACTACCAGAATTACACACGGATTGAAATATACATTAAAACTAATTAAATTACACATACCTATTGGAATTAGGCGCGGATCTAATTTAACCTTAACTACCTATTGTTTAAAAAAACATTAAATTTATTAAGCACATACTTAAACACTAAAATTTAGGCCTTTTGAAAACAGTGTGCAACTGGTTCGTATTGGTTCTGACGCCGTTTTTAATACTCGCATACATATTCTGGTGAAACCCACGTACATATTCTGGTGAAAAAGTCCTTGGCCCGGATGTTTTATTTTCATCCGAAAAAAGGCTTTATCAAAGGACTAATCGTACAGTGCATCTAGAGGGGATCAAATAGCCTTTGACCGGCGCGGCGGTAAATCAGGCCAGGTTTCAGGCCAATCGAGGATAATTGGGACCTGCCCCGCTACCTATCCCGTATCCGGTACCGGAAGCGAGACGCAGACCGGATATGCACACGGGGTTGGGAAAGAGGGAGGCCAGAAGTGCACGCGGTGAGTAAATTAAATATCCTGGCAGTGCTTGGGAAGATCCGATAAGTGACCGAGTGTACCATGCAGAGGAATCTGGAAATTGATCAGGTTGTGAAAGAGTTTTGTGTAGTCATAAATAATACGAAATCAATCTGTTATATTGGCGCAGCAATTAGCAAATGTTAAAAATGTAATATACACGTTTAAAAATATAATTCAATGGCAGTAGGTACTCACGTGAGTAATATGAAAATTACATAAAATTATAATAATATTACCAAAACCAAATTAATTTGCTTCATTACCGATTGATTGTAATAAGTGACCGACCGAAAGTTCGGTTTCGGTTTCGGCAAGTTTCGGCAAAAAATCTAGTTTCGGTTTTGGCAGAAAATTTGCCGAACCTTTGGCCGTATCGAAACTGTGCATTTGTGAATTATCGCGCGTCGTTCGGTTGACTTCGGGTGAGTTCGAGGCTTGTGTGTCACGTTGAGGCTGATAATAATTAATTACTAGTTATTAATTAGGAAATCATACCTAACTGCAATTATGTTAATTATGAGGGAAGAGAACTCCCAGCGTGGAGGACAATGTACAGGAGAGTGTAATATAACCTCTTTTAACCGTTGGGCGTCAAAAATGACACGGGTAATTGCTGTTGGCATAGCAAATAGGTTCCGTTAACATGAGCTCTCATCCTTTCAGGGCTCCTAGTGGTGGGACAGAAAGAAGGCCACTATTTGGATGCAAATAAAAGAACTTTCATTAGAACAAAATGCACCTGCAATTACTGTCGAGCAAAACATTATCCACACAAACACCTTTTTTAAAAAAAAAAATTATTGAAAGAATAGATAATACATATTAAAATCAACAAACAAGTCCTGCTAAGCCAATTGAATTGGCTTGTCAACTGGTGCTTATATTTTAGTAACATATAGATTTTTACATTTAAAATTTACATCTAAGGTAATATCTACAGATTCAACATTTTTTCATACGTATCAATATCAATATAAAATTTTTTTTTCCGATAGTCAATTTTTCACCATATATTTAACCTTATTCATAGAATTACATTGCTTTATAGTGTCAGATAATAAAGTAAATATCTTCGGTATGATGAATTCAAACGTTCTCTGTCCGTACTTATTGTTAAATTTCGAAACAATTAACCCGTCGTTGCGCCGTAATAATTGTAACTTGGGAGACGGGAATGGGTACCGCCGCCCCGGGAACCTTTATTGGACAACCAACACCTCTGCCATAGGTCACCCCAAGTGGTTCGCTACGTTTGGTGATTTAGCAGGGGTGCCCGAGTTCATGGGATGAGGTTTGTCTAGGCCTGATGACCAGGACACACTAAACCCCAGATTCCTACCCACCCCTTACACCCTTTTCCTTCCCAGAACTCTCCTCTCCTTCCTTTCCCTAAAAAAACCCTCCACACAGCATCCCCAAAGATGACATAGGCCCTCAGGGAAATTATTTTCCTCAAGGCCTCCTGTGTGGACTTCATGTAAAAAAAAAAAAAAACCACTATAGGTGGAGAAGAGAGAGACACACATCATAATAAAGTGGTATCTTGTAATTTCGAATATAAAATTGATAATTCAAAGCTCCAAAGAACGACATTGTAAGCCGGAAATATTTGCGTTAATCTACAAATATCAAAATAAAAATAAGTTTAAATTTCATTACGCCGGAGCTCACCGATAATAGTATTTCCTACTTCAGCTCTCAGCAGATAGAGAAATAAATAGAGATCTGTCGTGATTTAGTTTTGGGGTATTATGCCGTGTTGCGCTACCTTCTTTTTTAGCCAACGTTTTGAACATCGAAAATCAGTGTCCATAATCAGGACTAATGTGTAATCGATGATTGTGGTGAATTCCATCCCGTTAATATTAGATATTAAAGACGACGGGGCTAATCTCAATAGTAGGTACTTGGTATTCGATAATTGACAGATCCATGACTCAGAATCATACAATTTCAATACCTCTTTGAAAAGTAATTAAAAGCTATCAAAAAATGGAAAAACAGCCTGTAAGCTTACTCAACGTAACCGATATAAACAATTGTTTTATATATTTTGTATCACTTTTATGACTTATCAAAGGAGGTGTTTAAGTTGAGTAATTCTGATCTCTCCGTTGCCTAATTGACGTACATAAGCATACACTTCCAACTAACAACAGAGATCTGCTTCAATTTTTTTTTTCATGAATACCGCACAAGACCTTTTCGATATTTTCAATACCTCACCGTCTTGCATAAAAGCAAAAATAATTAGTTATTTATGTAAATGATATGTTTGTAAAATGATAAATATTTGTTGTACTAATATGCATCGTATGTATGTACTGTATGTTATTCTATATATATATAATGTTTGCAAATGTTCGATACACTTGTATTACGTATGTAATAGCCCTATATACGGGCGTTTAAATAATAAATAAATAAATAAATAAAGAGACCCAACTGCTCCCGTCTGGAGCCAATGGGACTATGGCATCCCCAATTGGGGTATGTTGTGAGGCTGAAGGTAATGGGGAAGGGAAGGAGATGGGGAAGATAGAGGTGGGGAAGTACCTGGCTATTCAGATCTGGTCACCAAACACGGCTAACTCTATTTCCACCAGGGCGATACTGAGAGTATCTTCCACTCTGGAACGAGCCGCAAATATACTTTATATATTATTTTAAATGAATAAATTGTGGAATAACACAAATTAATCAAATAAAATTTATTTGCCACGCCGGGATTCGATCCCGCGACCTTCGGAGTGCTAGTCAAAAGCCTTACCGCTGGACTACGCCGGCCGTCACTTTACATAAAAAGAGAGTGAAAAAACAAGAGCATCACAAATCGAAAAGAGTTAATACATTTAGATATCAATATGGTACATAATTCAATAAAAAATATTCATTATTAGCAAAGAGTTCTGTATTTCTATTCAGGATTGTCCTTAACTCCAAGAAACACGCCAATAAAATAATATCCTCATAATGTAAAGTACCTCAATAACGTAAATATGCCAGACGTTGCCCCGACAAAGGTGCATATTTATTGCTTCAGATGCTATCAAGATACTGAACACGTTGTAAAATGCCAATTTTATTTGAATATCTTCCATATCGACAAGCTGGAATGAAGTACAAAAATTTAAAGGGTTTTATTTTCTCATCTGAAGCGAAAACGTGAATTGCGCAGAAACTGAAAATATTCAAAGCTTTTACTGCGAACGCAGAAGAAATTACATGAATAAAAGCTGTTTGCTAAATAAGCGGTAAAAGCTTTTAATCGTTTATAGGTTTTAAAACAATTACTTTTGCAGGTTTATACTAAACTAGGAGACCCGAAACACAATGCCATTACCCAACCTTTATAAAATCCACACTACCCGCTTGCCAGCTGCCCCGCTGCCCGCTGCCTGAATTGAATATTTGAATTTCTCGGCTTTTCTCAACCATAGCAAGCATTATACATATAAACCTTCCTCATGAATCACTCTATCTACTGGTGAATACCGCATGAAAATCCGTTGCGTAGTTTTAAAGATCTATGCGCACATATATTTTGAGCGACTTCATTTTATACTATGTAATGATGATGCTTACATTACATTTCAATAAAAAATGATTTTATTACAATGTTTTAATGATTTCTATTAATTTTTAATCACACTTAGAAATGTGTTAAACTAGCTGACCCGGCCACGCGTTTCTGTGGCTAACGAATCACAACGCTATCTAATCAAATCTTCACCGCCCGCTTACCAGCCCGCTCGTTCAGCACATACAGAAATTCTCCTTTAATAATATATTTAAATCAATTTACACAAAACCGTGACAAATGATATACCTTGAATCATTCTATCTATTGGTGAAAACCGCATGAAAATCTGTTCATTAGTTTATCGCAAACAGACGGACAGACGCGGCGGAGGGCTTTATTTTATAATATATCGAGAATATAAGGGTAATAAAAAAAATCGTAGTTAATGTGTGATTGATGTGGGTAGAGTCCTAAACTCACCTGGCAAACAATAATTTATTAAGACACTAAGCAACATAAATGCCAAACTTTACAAGATAATCTTAAACAATTAAAAGTGACAACGAATGGAGACGTTTCCTAAATGAATAGCGTAGGTAAACCCGAGTAAAAGAACAAATACTGCGCTGTAAACTTTTAGAAATGTCAGCTCTAATCTTGTTATAAACAGCGTGTACTCTGTCATAAATAACGTAGCATAATGATAAAATATAGCTTAAATGATAACAGAACTTTACCACACAACCGACGCAGAGCACGGTTGAAAGTTGCGGTTACAACTTTGGCCGGAATTATTACCATCAGACGGAACGTGGAGCCAACTTTAAAACGAACCAGCCAAGGCGGGGCGAAGGGTTGGAAATGTATGAAAAACTGAATCTTAAAATATAAAACAAAGTCGGGTCAGTTACATCATTTATTATACATGATTTTTATAATCTTTGATTTGTTGGATTTATCTTCGCCCCGAATAGCAGAATAGCTATTAAAACATTGGAAAAATTCACGAAAAAAAAGTTATGAAGAAAATTCTTTTCCCCATACATTTTGTATGGAACGAATTCTCATTTTTTGAAAGAGCTGCAGCAATATTGTGATAAGTATAACTTTGAGTAGTGAGTGAGTTCCAAAAATTCAAAAATGTTAAATGTCAATGCGCTAATTATTTTGCTTTTGTTTTTAAATACATAATGCTGCCCCTCTTTCTTACGGTTCCATGACAGTTCATCCTGCGACAATTCATCCGGCGACAGTTCGTCCTGCGACAGTTCATCCGGCCGACAGTTCATCCTGCCGACAGTTCATCCCGCCGACAATTCATCCGGCGACAATTCATCCTGACAATTCAACCTAACCTAACCTATAAGTATAAGTATGTCGTATTTTGTTATTCACGCATGCTTCTTCGGAGAGTCGAAATTATTGTTAGTAAAAATATTTTTACAGCGGATTTCCACTCAAGATGCCTTCAGATATAAGTATATCGATTTTGGTTGTATGGCCGTATATCCTCTTTGCATACTTACTTAATAAAAATCTTCTAAATGATCAGGCAGGATGAATTGTCGCCGGATGAATTGTCGGCGGGATGAACTGTCGGCAGGATGAACTGTCGGCAGGATGAACTGTCGGCCGGATGAACTGTCGCAGGATGAACTGTCGCCGGATGAATTGTCGCAGGACGAATTGTCGGGTCACCCTTTCTTACACACCAAATGCCAACAGTCAAAAATGAGACCAAACGGTGAACGTATGTCTGCACCCCTCCAAAGGAAAAATACAATAATTATATTAAATCTCCCTCACACGTATAAAGAAAACGAAACGCAATTCCCGTAAGTAAATGGAACAGTATGAAAATCACAAAAAATATAAATTCGTACACAACGCCATCTCTGATACTGACAAAAAAAAACACGCATCGATAATTGCTTCATTGTGTAATTTTTAACTTAATACAAAAACCGAATTCAATTCAGCTAATAAGTTAACAATACAGTTATTGATTCTGAGGCGGTACGAAGTTCGCCGGGTCAGCTAGTGTAAAATAATTCAAAGATTCAATGTTTCAAATATTCAATGATACATTGATTCAATGATACATCCAATAATGATTAAATTATTAAAGAATTAAATTATTCAATGGTCAAGGAATTCAATAAATCATCATTCAATGATTTAATTTTTCAATGATTAAACCATAGACATCCAAATGGATAGACAAGAAGTTACAGATGAGGGGTAAAACCAAACTATGGAGGGCGAAGAGGGGAAAGATGACTGTGATTCGTTTAACAATCAATCTGACAGTATATAGGCATCTCGCATTACAATATCACCATTTAGTTCTTAAAAGCAAAATCTACTTTGAATGAATAGACCTTTTTACATGTGAGCGCGAATCGCTTGCCACGTTAATAACATATTTGCTAAGGCCAAATGCTCGCCCCAAAAAGACTCGCCCCAATACACATTGCAATATTTTGTTGCCGTGTTTAGTTAAAACACTTTTACAAATGTTACCTAATTTACTTACCCCTGTAACCAGCGACGAGCACACTGGAGAACCTTAAATATTGTATAGCACAAGCTACCGTTTTGGCGTGTTATTTCGTTAAATGTATAGATGTTAGCTTCTCGCTGTTCACGGCAAGAATGATGGTGTCACACATTTTAGATTCAAGCGAGGCTCTATCCCCTCCCCATGGAGCGAGCCAGTTCCAAGGAGGAGCTCCAGCCGGCGCCATGTGGAGGGGGAAATAATACGTTTTTATCACTTAGGGCAGGTCCAGATATATTCATATGTCCGTGGATTCAACGATACAAATGATGATTTGATAATTCAATAGTTCAATGAATGAAAGATTCAATGTTTAAAGGATTCAAGGACACAATAATTCAATAAATCAATGACAAAATGATTCATTGATAAATGAAAGCGTTTGAAAACAAAAACGATTTGGCGAAGAGGTGAGCAATATGTTTGTACCTAAACAGTGATTCCTCGACTAAAGTGAATGGGTTTGTAAATATATATTTGAGAGTATTTCCGAGAGACGGGAAGATTGAGTCGTTTCCTCGTTGCTGAGGATTGGATCCCCACTCCAATTTTCATGGACAAGGATTCTCCACTCCAACGCATTGGTGATCTTCCTCTACTTTTTTGGTGTGTACCATAAGCCTCTCTTTCTCAATTCCACCTTCACCTTATGTTATCATTTACTGCAGAATACAGTCAAAATATAAAGAAAGGACGAAAGTAGGCTTAATGCAAAAAACCACATGAGATCGATAAAGCTTATGTAGGAAAATAGTGGAATTGAGAAGGAGAAGTTTAAGATGCACGGTAGAGAGTACCGTGTACATCGTACATCGTATGACGGCCGGCATGGTCGAGGGGTAAGGATTTTGATTCGCAATCCGAAGGTCGCCAGATCGAATCTCGGCATGAGCAAATAAATTTTAATTGATTAATTTGTGTATTTCAAAGTTAATTCATTAAAAATAATATAATGTATATATGCGGCACGTTCCAGGGTGGACGATACTCTCAGCATCGCCTTGGTCTAAGACCACCATTCAGGATTGAAACGTTGCTTGAAATGGCTTTAGCCGTGTTTGGTGACCAGATCTGAATAGCCAGGTATCTCCCCATCTTCCTCTTCCCCATCTAATTCCCCTCCCCACTACCTTCTCACACCATACTCCTATTGGGGATGCATCCTACTGGCTCCAGACGGCAGCAGTTGGGACTCTTGTGGGGTATTCACGTAAAATAAAATAAAAAATTGATAAGTAGATGATGCATTCGCAAACGACAGAAGAAAACGAACTTTTATACAGGATTGTTTTATTTGAACACGTTTTTGCATTTATTTTAGGGGTTCTTTTTTATCGCACTCAACTTTTTACTCGATAATAAAAACGCTAACAAATAAACATTTCCAAAAGATGAAGTAGTATCATACATTTTATGAGAAGGAACTCACCTTGACAACACCAAGAATAGGAGAGAGTGTAATGCGAATGCTTATCGTCATATTCGAAAGAGCCCGAATTTCCCGAAGCTCGCTATTGTTTTCCATTACGGATCCGGCTGTTGTCTTGGCAAAAGTATCCCAGTAAAATATTTCATTGTTCGCCAAGAGCCCTAATAAGCTTTCAGGAAGTTTAACGACAAAGTTAACAATAACCATTTGTTCTCACGTGACTGTTAACAGGAATGTCTGTTTACACTCCGCGCGAGACGTTGCCTTGTCAACGAGTTGTTATCACGTAAATTCAACGGGATACATAACAACGAACACACAAGTAGATTCCACAGAAAACACAACAGTTAACAACGTAAATTCCACGGAAAACATAACGACGCACGAGTGAAACTTTCAATGAACGCCGTAATTTGTTGAGGAAAGAACGCGGAGCAAATGAATGTGATGCGGAATATTCATTTCAGGAACGTCACACTTAACGTGCCGTTTCCTCACATCGCTGATGCTGTCTTAATGATTAATATTGGGATTTACCACGCAATTCTGAAAATTATAAATCGTATGTAGAATATTTTATTGTGTTTTTGTACACTTAACATTGTGGTAAAACATGTATTTTGTTTTTTGTGCAAATTAAGAAAATCCACATTGTAATTATTCAAACAACAAAATACTATACGATGCAAGTTCTGGAAGGACAATAATTTATTATCACGGGTGACTCCTCCCGTAGGAATCGTCAAACAATAGCAAAGCCAACGCTACAACTTTTGTTGAAAATATACATACTTTGAAAGATAAGTCTCATTTTATTTACAAACTTTTAATCATCTTGCCCATGACTTTTACAAAGAAATTGACATTATTATTAACGTATATCACCCTACAAGTTTCATTGATGCAATTAGATTTAGAAAAGAAATAAATTATAACATTCGTACAATAAAAAACTTGGCTTAACAAAAATAGTGAACCAAAAAATCGTATTTTAAAGAATTAAGTACTACGAAAATGATGAGAAGAACTAGCTCTTAAGTTTAGTATTAGAGTTGTGTAAAAATAGTATAACAGAGTGTAGAATAATATACCTTTAAATAATAGAATGTGGCAACATTAAAAAAGAATTTTACCTTTATTTTGAATAATAGATACCAAATCTGTTACTTTTTTACTTCTTTGGGAAGACTTTTAAAATATTTTATCCCCTTGTAATTTTTTTGTCATTTGTTGTGCACAAAATAAAGGAAATTGTAAGCAATGAAGAATTAAGTTAGAATTTTTATTTAATGTATTATTTTTGAATATTTGTTACGTTTAATCTTTAAAGATGTCTTCAATTTTTAGAACTTGAACATTTTTTAACATTATTGCTGATGGGAATGATGCTGTTTTTTTTAAATTTAAACTTTAAACCCTTTTTTAACTTTAATAACTTATCTTTGTACCACCTTTATAAGACATTCTGTAGGTCTGTGATACAAGCCGATTTAACGTAAAAGAAAGCCACAATCCAAAAAAAGTGTATATTTTTAGTGTGCCTTATATTGCCACGAAAATAGTAAATAGGCATTAAAATTGTTTCGCAAACGGAGTCTAGAAACGCTCGATTTCGAGCTTAAAAATGGTTTTTATTTATTTTGTAATAATAAAAATTTTCATACGCATCTCCCCATCCAATAATACCATACGGAATTAACGCGTGATAGACTTTTTTTAAATTCTCCAACTCAATAATATTTATATTATATCTAATAAATACATTTTTAATGCGCTTAACTAGTTCACATAATATATCTGTTCGATTTCATAAGTTGGTATCCAATTACTTAGAGGTACTTTTTTTCTGTAGTGTGGTTCAGTTGTTTGAGTTTATATTGAGGTATATACAGTGGTGGACAGGAACAGTTTTTCAAATAATTTAATTACACTTGACTACCAAAGTCTCTCCTAGAACCTTAAACAGTATATAAAATAGGTCTTCGTCATTAGGTTTTGTTAAAATTCGTTACTAACACCAAGCCAAGCGAATGACATTCGAAGTAAGCATTCATTCATAAATACTCGGTTAGGTACTGTAACCCGTGCTAAAATTAAAATCAAAGACCGGGACATAAATCTGGCAAAAATCGGGGTTCCCATCGGTCTGGTACACGGTGGAATTACCTTCCGATAATGTAGAGTCCACCCAACCGCTTTCTGCTAATATATCCTTTGTCTCCAGCGATAGATACGACACCACGACTGTTCAGGCAATCACCATCAATCCTTTTAATGAATCAGAAGGGGAGGAGTGCTCAATGCCAATACCTACCCTCCTACCCACTACCCACTGCCCTAAACCCGACACTAAGGCTGTTCTGTTCACCGCTGTAGGGGTGGGAGGTCGAACTAAATCCTGTCCCCGGTTCTTCGCCACTTTCTGCGGTGGCTTTAATGCGTTCTACGCCAAATATCTCACGCCTCTTTAAATGGGAAAAGTAATGGAAAAAGCGATTATCAATTATTATTGTTGCAAGATAAAAAAGGCATGCCTATTCGAGCGTGAATGTTTAAATAGTTGGAAATAAAAGAGATACCTAAAGAGAGTACAAATTTTACAGCGTATTTTTTTTGTAAAACACAAGGTAGATAGAAACTGACGCCATAGTGTAAAACAACCATTAAAAAAGGTTACTCGGAATGATTGGTGTTCAGATCTGGAGAGCAAGGTACATCCCAACCCTACTCTTCCACATCTCTCTTCTCTTCAACTGCCTTTATTTAGCATTAAAAAAAACACAATTCGGGAGGTCATAGTCTAACTGGCTCAAGGTAGTTTTGATTCTTGTGCAGAAATTACAAAAAAAAACATCGACCGTTCTTATCCTGGGTAAAGGTGTAAACCGCTGTAAATATTTTCAATTACATTCTCTATCCACTCGTACATAAAAATTAAAATATATTTGCTTGGTGATACATGAGTGAGTATTTGAGATTTCTATGCATTGCTAAACCAATCATCCGATTGCGATGAAACTTTGGGGATTTGATGTGCCCATGCCTGCGATGGTTTCTATACGCGATAGTGAGTTCTGGCATCATGAAATAATGCATTGTTAAACGTTCATCCGATTGTGATCAAACTTTGGGGATTTGATGTGTGCATGCCAGCGATGGTTTCTATATATAATAGTGAGCTCTGGCGTATTCGGAGAAAAATTTATTTATTAAGTGTAATAATCACTAATTATTAATTTATAATAATTAACCTAGAAAGTATCTTACATCTGTGTTGAAGTGTTTGCAGCTTAGATAAATATCTATAATTTTTAAAAGAATGCATACGAAACTAAAACAAATATTTTAGTTTACATTACAGTCAATATATGTATTATTTAATTTACTAGCTGACCCGACAAACGTTGTTTTGCCATATAAATTATTTCTAGTGAATATTTTGGTTGTTAAATAAAAAATAACGAATGTATTGTAGGTGTGTGAGGATGTGAAATACGACAGAAAGAGGAATGGAACGCTGTAGACGATGACCACGATATTAACAAAAACACACCAACTAAAGTAGGAAAAATAAATAAAGAATATCAATATGAATTTCGATGAGTGTTCGATATATTTTGTCAGTCGGTCTTTAGCCAACACAAATAAGCTCGATGGTTTGCCCACGTGAGGACATGATGCCGAATGAAATATCAAAATGACGCGACGCTTCTCGCGATGTGTGTTCTCGCATCTGTGGATGAAAGTTCGATGATTTCATACAAAAATACTAAAATCGCGATTAAAAAGTGGGAGGGTGATGAAAATGAAAATTTGGGGTTATAGGTACTTTTTGATGCTAAATAATAAAAAAATACCAAAAACAAAAATTGTCGAAAAAACAGAAAAAAAATTCTGGATAGGGACACCCTAATCACCTAGCGGTGTGAAATATACTTTAAAACCTATTCTCATCCCTACCAAATATACAAACAAAATTTCATAAAAATCGGTCAAGCCGTTTCGGAGGAGTGACCACAAATACCGTGACACGAGATTTTTATACATAAAATAATAAAAATAATTATTATTAAAAATAAACTGTAAAGAGGTTGATATTCATAACTGGAAAAAAAGTTAAATGTTCTGCTGTATAAAAAACACGAGGATTCCACTTCAACCCTCTTAAAGTAATTTTTTTTTGGCAAACGGAAATCACTGTAATAAATAGGATAATGATTACGCATTTTACAAGGCAAAGTGAACTTATGGTTAATTACTTTCGTAAGTTAGTTAATGAGTTTTTAATTACGTCGCCGCAACAGTTTGAAAATCAGTAAAAACAGTTTTAAAGTTAAGGGATTTAAAAAGCGAGCTAATTTTGGTAATCGTTTGGTCAGAGGGACGTAAATGCATTCGCGATGTCAAAACATTTAATATATGTACTGAAAATATTTCTGCGGTGGTAATTTGTAAAGTAAATTTCAGTATCTCAGAAGTGAAAGTTCGAACTTTCAAACTTTGTTAAAAAAGAGGCCAAGTACAGTAAAATACTGTATTTGTCAAGTTCGTGAACATTTAATGTAAAAAGACAAAGAGAAACGTTGCGCGATGTTATGAGTTTAAAAGTTTTTTTTTAATTAGCTCCACACAGGAGACCCTGAGGAAAATAATTCCCCTGAGGCCTATGTCATCTTTAGGGTTGTTGTGTGGAAGGTATTTCAAGTAAAGGAATGAGGAAGTTCTTGGAAGGAAAAGGGTATGAAGGGTGAATAGGAATCTTTACAGGAGTGATGAATTCATCCCTCTCACTGTGACGCAAGGCGATGTTACGAGTGAGTTCTGTTGGAGAGGTGAAAAAGCCTCCGTCAGCCATTTTCTCTCAATTTGGTTTCGCGTCGGTGGGCAGATGAATCCACCGTCAAGACCGGTACAAACCTCAACTTGGGATGACCTATAGCAGAGGTATTGGTTATTTAATAAAAGGTTCCCGGGGCTGCGGTACCTATACCCGCAAAACTGCTATACATTGCAAACGCTGTTTCAAGAATAGTTTTGAGAATTTTAAGAACTAATTAATATAAGTTACATGACGAAAATTAGACAAGCGTGTATTTTACGAGCCAATATAAATTACATGACGAAATTAGACAGACGTAAATTTTACGAACCAATATAAAAATTACATGACGGAATTAGACAGGCGTGAATTTTACGAACCAATATAAGTTACACGATGAAATTAAACAGACCAGAATTTTACGAACCAATATAAATTACACGACGAAATTAGAAAGGCGTGAATTTTACGAACCAATATAAGTTACATGATGAAATTAGACAGACCAGAATTTTACGAACCAATATAAATTACACGACGAAATTAGAAAGGCGTGAATTTTACGAACCAATATAAGTTACATGACGAAATTAGACAGGCGTGAATTTTACGAACCAATATAAGTTACATGACGAAAATTGGACAGGCGTGAATTTTACGAACCAATGCCAGAATTACACACCAACGGAATTACGCATGGACGAAAATACACAAGGAAAATTACATGTAATGTAACGTAACGTGGAAATATGCACCAAAACATTTTTTTCAAATAATACGAAATATATTTAGAACGCTTAAACACTCTTTACTTTATTTTGTACAACTGATAAAAAACCATTAATTTGGGATAAATAGCAGTTTATTAGTTGCATAAAATTTAAAATACGTTATGAAAAAGCGGGTCTAAAATTAAAAATATCATAAGTATTTTTCGATGTGCATTATTCCAGTGGGTACGTGAAATTTATTCCATGTCTCATTCAGTCCGTTAATAATTCTGGCAAAATAAATATGTATAATATGGGAAGGGATAGGCCAATTTGGCTCCTAAACCAATTAGGTTACCTCTGTCATTGCGCAAAGACACTCTAATAATATACCAAGTACATTCAAACACACGTCTCTGACCAGGTGTAACTTATTTTAACAACCTCCCATTAAGGGCCTTTAACCAGCCAGCGGCCGAGAATCCAAATTTCGTCGAAAAATGTTAAGATAGTACAGGGCGGTTCCAATGAGAAAGATTAATAATTCTCCGTACCAGCTTTTTTAAATTATAACTCGATATCGATTTTATTTCATTTACAATTCGCTTTAATTCAAACCTACATTTAAACAATTTTGAAAGGCGTGATAATAAAACTATTAAAATTATGTATTTTTTGTAATTATTTTTTGATAAAAAGTATTTATAATTTTTCAATGATGTCTTAAATATATTAGTTTGTAAGATCGTAAATAAATAGACAAAATGAAGTATTTTCGTCACAAAACACGTGCGCGGATCTTTTTAATGATTTTATTTAAACACAAATTCTGAAACAAAGCTTTCCCAGATAATTCATTGATTCATTTTACTGCATGATTAAATGATTTGAAATGTGTGTTGTATAATACAAAATTTTGTTTGAAAATTTAAAAAATCTGCCAACGACATACAGTGTAACCTGATTATGCTAAAAATAAACACATTTTCTCTTTTTTTTATTTTTTTTTTATTAGTTTTTGGGGTATTATGCCGTGTTAAGCTACCTCCTACTTTAGCCAACGTTTCGGACAGCGTTGCAGTGTCCATCATCAGGGCATATGTGTAATGGTTAGGGGTGATGTTTGTACTTATCTACTTAGGAGCGATACCGATAGCTCCACTCCTCTACGAGCTGGCGCTACAATATACTTCAACATGTTTTTTTGCGTTTAGCCTTGATGTAACCGTCAATTACCGGATACCAAGAACTATTGAGCTTAGCTCCGTCGTCTCTATTAATATTTATAGGATTTTTGTTAATTTCAATTGCCTCCGTAATCAGGCGTGCTCTATGAGTTTTGGGTCTTCCCAGGACCTCAGGAACAAATCCAAAATTACTTTGGATTTGTTCCTTTCGTAATCAATTTATACTTTTTTTGTGGAAAAGAGTCAATACGGCTGAAATTTAACTTAAAAATGACTTATTTCCGGTTTTTTCTGGTTATTCCCTATTAAATCTAAAAATTACAGAAAATATTTACGAATTTCAGCTTAAATTGAAAAATTACCTAAAACCACCAAAAGAGTTCAAATCTATCTATACTATTTTTTTTAAATCTGTTATTTACAAACTTCGCATTTCTCTTTTTTTTTTGTTATTTGCAATATTTTATTATTTACGTACTTACATGATTTTATTACCCCACCAAAAACAAGAGCCTGTCTCTTTTATGGCGAGGAAAAGCTATTTTTATTTTCCATTACATCACTACATGACATTTCAAAATTGAATATTTATTGGAAAAAATATACAAAGATTAAATAAATAATATAAACAAAACATGAAAAATAAAATATTAGGATGACTTACCTTTATACAGAGTGAACAAAAATGATTTTTAAAAATTGACGTGCAAAATATATGATTATAAATAAATAAAAAAAATGGAAGTAGAAATGAACGAGGCAAGTCGCAAAGCTCGTATTATACTGAGTACTAGTACCGTCGTTCATCCAGGCTTTCATTACGCAAGCCACATTAAGGAAAGTTGGCCGGTTTGTTCACACTTTCGCAAGGCCCCGCCGACGAGAAGTATGTTTTTGTTTTTATGATTTGGAACATAACTCCGTAACTTAGATGCGGTGTTATAGTATAAATTTCACGATGCGAGAGAAAATAATGGCTTTCGCAGAGGCTGAAAAACGCCGTAACGTGTGCGAGAACGATAAAAGAAGTTTTCATCGGCGATAATGAAAGAGAAAAAAATGGCATCGTTCCAACTTGCGGGGAATTGTGTTAAAAGATAAACAAAAAAATACCTGATAAGACTTTTATTTTTTTAAAGGAGCGGCGGAAAAGATTTTATGTGACTAAACGTAAAGACAAAAAATAACAACACAAGTTATTGAAATGTCTTCGCTCAGGAATATTATCATACAGACCATTATCATTTCAATAAACATGGAAAATATGTTGATGAAAATTTGTTTATGAAACATTAAAAGCATGAAAGGTGCACTTTGGCTTCTTGAAATTCGCACAGCTTTTTTGTGTGAAATTTCTGGTGACCGGCCAACTCGGAATGAAACCAATTCACTCTTGACGGCCGGCGTAGTCCAGCGGTAAGGCTCTTGACTCACAGACCGAAGGCCGAAGGCGTGGCAAATAAATTTTATTTGATTAATTTGTGTTATTTCACAATTTATTCATTTAAAAATAATATATAGTAAATTTGCGGCACGCTCCAGAATGGAAGATACTCTCAGTATCGCCCTGGTGTAAGACCACTATTCAGAATTGAAACGTTGCTTGAAATGCAATTAACCGTGTATGGCATTGACCAGATCTGAATAGCCAGGTACTTTCTCATCTTCCTCTTCCGTATCTCCTTCCCCTCCCCACTACCTTCAGCCTCACAACATACCCCAATTAGGGTTGCCATAGACTCATTGGCTTCAGACGGGAGCAGTTGGGACTCTTGTGCGGTATTCATATAAACAAAAAAAAACAAAAAACTCAGAACCAACTCAGAAAGGTCATAGAGAGTGATGATAAAAAAATATAAAAAAATTGGTTAAATAGGTTACGTTAGGTTAGGGTTAACGGCTATTTTAAAATGATTTTTTTCATAACATTTAATGACCTTTCAAAGAGTTATTGAGTTGACTTGATTCTGAGTTGGCATAGAACCGAAATTTCTAGCTCAGTTCGATATTCCCAATGAGCGACGGCATCCAAGCAATTTTAAATACGAGGAAAAAATAATAAAGAATTCTTGACATTATATTTCCAACTTTGAAAATTACACTTAAATTCAAAATAAATCCGAATTCATTGAACCAGAGTAACACAGACAGACTCACAACTGAAATAAAGTATTTTGGAATCAGGATGCAAACGCTTAAAAAGAACAAATCAAAATATTTAATTATTGCTTAACAATCAATCTCATTAGGACTGAGCCTGTATCGGGGTAAATAACTTGACGCTTTCACTAACGAAGCAATAAAATGACTTTGGTCAAATAGAAATCGAATTTGAAGACTCGATAATTTTATACAAACATTCCTCTATCAAATAAGTCGATAGAATTAGGTTTATCGAATCATCTCTAAATAAAAAGGTTTTACAAATATCTATCAAGTAGGTAAGAAAGCACATAACAAAGGTATTGACACAATAGTTAACTTATAGTTTGGCAAGAAAGTGTAGAAATTAAATAAATTGGAACTAAACGTGTTCATTACTATGGCAGCACCGAATTATATGACATTTTCTATGGCTGTCATGTTATCGCATGTTACGGTTGATTTATTGTCTTAAATCTGAGAAGAAGATCGCTGATTTGATAATATTTTTATTCATTGTTTGCCTGAATTTAATTAAAATGAATAAACCATTACATAGTGATGCAAGAGGGGTTATATTATGCGTTTTTCAATGCTGCCTAGCCGAGTATCACGCGAAGAAGCTTCTGTTTAATTAGAAGATTTTACAAACGAACTGCAGAAATGACTGGTACGTAGTACAGTTTGTTTAATAAATTTCATTAGTATTACAAGATTTATGCCAATTTTCGAGCGATAATAACCATTACAATCTGATTTGAGGTTATGTTAAAAAATCCGATTTTGACACTTCAATTTGACAGTTAATATGCGGCCACAGGAAAAGGGGAATAACTAAAAAAAAATAATAATATGCAACTTCTTTAAACTCGTAGAAAAGTTACCTTTTTCTCGTTTTCTCTTTCTTTCTTTCCAAGTGAATATTATCAAGTGTGTGTTTTTAAAACTACCTTCTATAATAATAATTTTATTGATTTTTCACACACAGGTGAATCTGAATCAACGGTAAGACGAATCGCCAAGGAAGGGGAAAAGGCAGATGGAAAATTTGAAACACCGGGAAAACGGAAAATAGGCATTATAATAATAATATGTAATAGCATAAGTGCTGATGATTGGAAAAATTGTTGCAAACAGGTGATGAAAATTGAGGCAGAATATTATGCACGAGGCAGTAATATATATGATGATATCGATGAACTGCGTTTACACACGAGGACAATAATTACATGTCTACGTTTTTATATCGAAATAAACGCCCACTTAAAACTTGTTTTGTTTTATTTTACTTCTATTAAATTACAGTTTTTGTGCAAAATTTTTGAAAATACAAATACGCATTTTGGCAGAAGTGTTTTTTAAAACATACATTCATTGTCTTATGAGCCATCTTGGTGTTGCCACTTAAAACTAGAAAACGATCGCAGCGCCATCATTTATTTTCTACACTTAATTGCCAAACTGTAGTTACGCTATAAATAAATGCAAAGTTTTAACTATAGAATAACACTCTTTTAAAATAAGTGACTAGATTAGAATTGTTCAAATTCAAATAAATGTAAAGTCAAGTGGACTAGAAGATTTTATATCCGCAATCCAACTAAGAAGTTTTGATTTTATTTGTTTGTTAAGGCAATAGAAGCTGGGACACATTTATTAAAGGCAAACTTTAGAACGTAGCGAAATGTTATCAAACGAAAAAAAAAACTTTTTGATCACGGCTCCCCGAGCTTACTTCAAATGGCTTGGAAAATAATGTAATGGATACAAACATGTTGAAAAAATTGAAAACAAGGAAATGACTCTTTTGAGAACTTTCCGTCCTAGAGTGTATACTGTTGTATTATTTTTTTTATATTTCAACTAAACGCGTATTTTTATACAAGATTATCAAAGATGTTCTCCACGCCAGGAGGGGTTCACCTGTGTTTTTTTGAAGTAAAACTTATTTACGCACGCTTGACTTGGGGAGTAAGCTGGTGAATGCGTGATGAGAGCGTTACGAAAATCGTGCGAGGCGATCGGTCGGACCTTTACGCGCGCTGACTTGGGGAGAAAGCTTGTGAATGCGTGACGAGAGCGTTATGAAAAGTGTGATAGGGCGAGGCGAACGGAAGTTAAGAGGGAGATATAAGTTAGTGGAGTTTTACTACAGTCGTGTGGTCTAAAGCACATTCGTTTTTTTTGTGATCACCGTTCAAGAGTCCTCTGGTCCCAACAGGTCAACTGGTCCCAACCATCTGGAACCAGTGAGATTATGGCATTTCCGATTGGGGTATGTTGTGATGCTGAAGGTAGCGGGGAGGGGAAGGAGATGCAAGAAGATAACGGTTCTGAAAGTACTACTCTACCGTTCTTTAACGTACCGTAAATATGCTATATATATTATTTCAAAAGAATGAAATGTGAAAAACACAAACAAACAAAAAAAATACTTAGGCATGCCGGGGTATCGCGACCTCCAGACCATCCGGAGCCAAGGATTGTGACCACTCTACCACGAAGGAGAGAGGGGTTATTTGGCTATCTTTGTTGAACGTGAGGCCTTGATTTGTAGAATAAATTAATTATTTTTTTAAATGAAATGAAACCTTTCAGAGACCTTTCTACTTTCTGACATTTAAAAAAATGGAATTATTAAAGAAGCCTATACAACCAAAAGCATTTTCAAAAACAAAATTTCGTTTGTATTAGTATTTGTCCCACGTTTAATAATAGGTACTCTGCGAACATAAACTAAATGAAAGACCCATGTTTATAAATAAGTTTTAATGAAAAAATTAAATAAAACAGGGAATTAAAACAATAAGGAATTATTAAAAAAACAATTTTTACTATCATTATATCTTACGCACGCATATCATGAATTTGTAAAAGAATTACCGACTGAGATAAAATATAGACATGAGAAATCGACATACTTTATTACTTGCCTTTTTGACTTGAAATAACATTAAATATTTGATGAGAAAAAATAAATTGAAGGTAAGAAAATAATATACTGGTTTATCCAGTAATCAACATAACGGAAATATTTATTAACCAAAATTAGAATACTTACCAAATCAGATATGTAGCAGTAATGTAACAAGGCAAAAAAATCTAATGCTTTATAGTTTTTGTAGAACAATGTGTTCTTTTTCTTCTATATGCGTAAATTATAAAGAGGGCTAACATGGATATTTATTACCCAACCCCTGTGCGATAAATTATTTTGCACCACGGGGTTTCTTTTCAATTTGAACCCAATTAAACGTAGATTATTGGAAACGATGGTAAGGGCAGGTATATTGGAGTTTTAG
This sequence comes from Limnephilus marmoratus, assembly GCA_917880885.1. Classification (NCBI taxonomy): domain Eukaryota; kingdom Metazoa; phylum Arthropoda; class Insecta; order Trichoptera; family Limnephilidae; genus Limnephilus; species Limnephilus marmoratus. Next base: position 19,442,136 of record OU862919.1, on the reverse strand, counting down.
TTCTCAAAAGAAAAAGCGATATGCAAAAAATACTTCTATTTTATTAAACACTTAGAAAGAAAGAAACAATTTTCACAAGACGCAAATATTACCATGCCACTAAGCACTACAGAAGCTTACGACTTAGGGAAGTGAAAAGCTTTAATACCTGCTTTACACTCTGATGAAACACTCAGTGGGACTTTCTTCTAACTGTAATATCGCTCAGTTGCAAGGATTACAGGTGGCGTAAGTACTGCGTTTTACCATTTCCCACCATCAACTCATCGCCTACTTTGGCTCGGGCAGAAAAAAAAATCGAAACGGGTCGGAACATATGAGTGGCGAGCGTTCTCAAAAGTCTCACTGAGAGCAGGCATATAATTTCACAACATTTTAGACAGTGCGTATTTTAATGCGTGGAAGTTGAACCGTAAAATAAGTATGTGCGATGTGCGTATTTGTTTTAATTCATATCCGAATGAATTATTTAGAATTACGTATTATTCTAAATAATTCATTCTAAATAATTTATTCGGATATGAATTAAGACAAATACGCACATACTTATTTTACGGTTCAACTTCTACGCATTAAAATACGCACTGACTAAATGTTGTTATATACCTAATTCCACAGTAAAATATCATTTATTTTTCTACTTTGCTCTTATACAACTGCAAAAGCAAGTTACGCCTGAAAGGCAACTGAAATTAAACCAAAGAAGAACAAAGTAGAGTGAATATATAAAAATGAAGTTTTTTCAATACCATTATAGTAAGCAATAAAGGTGGGACGTGAGCCATCTCCTACTGGCTTCTGGAGCCATCTAACTAAGAATCCCAGTTCGTCTACGTTCTTTTTCCTAACCAACTACTCCTTCTTTTATTGCTTTTCCTCTACCAGAGTCACGTGATTTATGTATCAGAACATACTAGAAACCCCACACACACACGTATACACTCTATTCGCACACAGATACACGCGCTGGTTTAGGAACGAGTACGTGAGATTTGGGAAAACGTAGAAGAATCAGATACTAGAGGGAAGAAAGCGAACATAAAACAGCGTTTTTATGCTGCGAAATGTTTATTGAAAAAGGGTTGTCTAATTTAACTAAAATATTCCAAGACAAGGGAAAAGCCATTTGTCACAATCGACTTCCACCATAAACGTCTTACATACTCGATAGGTAATGCAAATGGAGATTTCTACATTCTTTCCAAGATAATAAAAAAAATAACGAAATAATTTATGTTTATAAGTGAAGTGAAGAAGTGTTCATGAAATTTGTCCAACGAGACATTCTTTTTATTTTTGAACATTCAATAAAACTATTATAAAATAAGTAGGTAAACAGCTTAATAATAATTACACAGCAGAACTTGTTTATAACTAAAATGTGTTTATGTATAAACCTATTGGATAAAAGTAGGTATTATGGAACACATTAAAAATTTAAAATTAAAACGGAATTCTACAAATTAAACTTGATAACAATAATAATAAATAAAAACTTTCCATTGCACTTTCATTTCATACGAAAAACTATTTTTATTTGTTATTTTTTTAAGGAAGGTTATAGTTGAATTCACATTTTGAGAGGAAATATTTCGTTGGAAACGATTATAATAAAAAATCTAACCGAGTTGAATGACCTACAGCAACATCTTTTTACGAAAGAAAATCAAAACGAAATCCAGGATTTTCAGTTACGCGGCGAAGTTGGTTCGGTCTGCCGACACCGCGGCACCGGGGCGGAGAGGCATTTCCAATGAAAGAAAACAAATACGGCGCAATACAAACACAGCAGCGTCCTTTATAAAATTTAATATGAATAAGCGGCAGGGACTTTCAAATTTCAGAGGGAAGAAGCGATAAATTTAAATATCGCACAAAAGCGGGCTACATTTCGCCGAACAGTGAAAGAAAAACAATGTCTAATGCGATGCAAAATTGTTTCGCGAAATTTTATTTCGGAACGGCTGCTGGGCGCGCGGCCGTGTATCGGCATTTCTCCAGGAAAACATTATTAAGTGGAAAAATACAAAAAAGGGAAGGGAAATATGAATATTGAAAACACAGTAGCAGCTTCCTTTGAAAAAGTCAAACAGAGCACTCAGTGGAAACATAGAGTGGCATTTTTCTCTGTGTAAACAATTCCATTGAGCCTCTGTTGAAAGTGGTTCGAAAGATTGAAAGAAAAACATTATTCTGTCCTCGTATGGCGGTTCGTTTTACAATGCTACGAGTACAACTAACACCAATAAAAATATATCGATTCGGGTTGGTGAGTGAGTAGGTTATTGAGTGCCAGTTTACGAAAATACATACATTAGTACTAATGTACATGAAACACATTGTTAACACGATTTGGTGTGTTGATGTGAGAATTAGTCAGAAAGTCAGAACGAAATCTTCAAAACGGATTCAAGACTTTGGTACAAGAATACAAAAGCGCAAGAACGTTTCTTACAACAGCGTTAAACCATCTATGTAATTTGAACTTTCTTCATTTTACACAGCTCAGTTCTTTAAAAACCAAATGTTATACCTATCGGTATGTAATTTTGAGAAAATATGTCATGTACACTTAAATTACAATTAAACTGTATTTTATTAAATATCAATAAAGATATAAAAAAAGACTGAGTAGGTACTAAATAAAACTGTTTCACGATGAAAAATAAGCTTTGCTGACTGTCACAAATAAAATAAATATGATACAAGGCAGAGAAAACATAAACACGTTAACAAAGTGTCAGTGATGAACGCAATTAACTGTATCCAGTTACAAAGGAAAGATCGGTAGAGAAGTAAATGGTGAGGACTGGTACAAGAACTGCAAGCAAATAATTAACGCCGTCGAGCTAACTAACAGTAACAGCCAACAGCTTACTAACTTACGGAGGCTCTGTAAACTACAACCACTGCTCTACAACTCTACATACGGAAACGCGAAAGCCTTATCGCCGAGGAGGGAATATTATCTCCCTCATATCTTGCTGTGATGAAATATGAAAAAGCTTGGTTAAGAGATGCTTTAATGCTCGTGGAAGTTTACTCTTGAGTTTTAGCACCACAGGCAGTGCAAAGTAAAATGTGAATTTTTAAACTGTATTGTAAACGTTAAATTGTATTTTAACATTTATACGCTCTCTTTATCGGCAATTTAAAAAAAAATTATCACTAAGTAATGGATTATAATACCTACCTCTACAAACTATCTTTATAACACACAATGACTAAATCATCTTTATATCTTTATCTTTATAAATAAAAATGAATCGCCGAAATGTATGTACGCGCATAACTTCCGAACGACTGCACCAAATTAGATAATTCTTTTATTTTTGTGTTCGTTATTGTCAGGACAAGGTTTGTATAAAACTACTGGTGAGCTCTGGCATTATGAAATTTGTATAAAAAAATTGCAGTAGGTGGCACACGAGCTGTTTGAAAACTGAATGTGATGTGACTGAATGCATGGAATGCGGGAGGGGGGAAGGGAAATTTGTGGGACGAGGGAAGGGGGGGAGTGGAGGGGGGAGAGGGAAGGTGTAGGAATCGGAGTGGGAACGCGAGAGGGGAAGGGGACGCGGGAGAGGAAGGGGAGGCAGAAGGTGAACGGGACAAATGGGAAAGGACACGCAGGGTAAAACAATTTCTTTATTAAATGGCTTAGCAACGCATGCCGGGAACCAGCTAGTTTATATAAATAAAACTTCCTTCAGAAAGCTCATACAAACTGGTGCAAAAAACCCCAATTAAATTGGTTTCATTGTATGTTTGACAAAAAGACACGCATTATGTTATCCCCGTGTTAAGAGGACTACACAATACACAAGCCAAAAATGTGTATATTTTTAGTGTGCCTTATAACCACGAACATAGGAAATAGGCATAAAAACCGCAAACGGAGTGCAGAAACGCTCGATTTTAGCAAAAAAGAGGTTTTAATTTATTTTGTAAAAAAATTTACAATAAAGAAAAAAGTTAACCGAGGGAAACTGTTCTTAGCCATAATATTGTTTTTTTTTTAAGTTTTTTCTTACAAGCGTTCATATATTACTAATGAACAAAAAAAAACATTTTTGGTCGTTTACGCTGATATTTTTTACGAAGTAATTAAAATTTTTATTTTATTTCCAGTCAAGTAAAGATCAATCGAAAATTGTGATTTAACGATAAGCATCGCCTAAATTATTATGAAATTATTTTGAATTTATTTTGCTTTTTTATAATAACTAGTGGTCGCCCAATGGTCGAAATTCGATCATAATTAATTTATTTTTTTAATTAATTTTTTATGCATAATTTAAAATAAATATTAGCATTCTGAACTCCTTCTGTATATAAACTATAAGTGTGCGAAATTTCATACTCCTCCGTCAGCGCAATTTTCGTAAAAAGGGGTACAAAGTTTTTGCTTCACGTATTAATATACCGATTTGTAATTAAAATTGGCAAACGCCGTTTTACAGTTAAATTGTGCAGGAAAGATTGTTAACGAATTGTTGGAAGATGTTATAATTAGATTAAAGAGTAGGTAGATTCGTTAGTAAACATTTTAATATTCAAATAACACAACATTATCTTAGCACTTCAATAAATTAGTATAAATAATATAATTTTATTAAGAGGTTGGTTGAGTTGAGATCCTGTTTAAAGCATTCTTAGTTATGAGGTCTTTAAATACCCACGGAACGATCAAACTCTTCAATAAAAACAGAATGCGGTAATTTCACCAATCACGATTATGATTATGACCCCTAAAATAATAACAGTTTTCATGAAAAAGATCATAATACCCTTTGGTATCTAGTTATTAACAATAATAACATTAATGATGGTAATTATTATTTCTACTGTGACAGTAAAAACATAAAGCACTTACACACGAATAACTTTTATTCTCCATAAAACTAACATACCGCAGTGTGAACTTTTACATAATTTTAATATTTCACGCAAATGGGCGCATAAAAAAGTTATAATCATAAATCCGGGGAAGCACTGCGAAGTTTGAAAGAAGGTTGTAAACTTCAAATGTGTCATGAATAGAAATAAAGTGTTAACGACAAGATCGTAATAATTAACTGCGCTGGCTTTACATTAACAAACAATTTAATGTGTATTTGAAAATTTAATGCAGTATGTTAAAATGTGACTACAATCAACAATAATTATCAATTGTATCATCGCGTTCGGATTCAATAAGCCAGTGGTTTGAATTTATTCGAAAAACGATTCATCTCAAATCGCTTCACTTCAGTGCGTAACTCTAATGACAACTTTAAATCTGAATGGTACGTGACATATATCGAAATTTGACTTGCCGGGAATCAAACCAAGAATTCTAAATGCTGAATCACAGAAAAAATATGGGCCATGATTTATTTTTTCACAGAATAAAGGCTATTTCAAAGCACCATTGTTCACGATAAAAAGTGAGACTTTGAGCTGAAAAGAGTTGCGTTGACCTAGAAATATCAATGTACAAAATCTGGACTATTTTCACTGGAGCGAATCTTGTTTGAGTACCTAGTAGGTATTTACATAGCTGTTTCCATTATCATAAAATGATCGGCCATGTTCAGGAGATGAACGTGATATTAGGTGGGTCGTTATGGCTTTTAATCCTCTCAATATATAATAATCGAGAACTAGCAGTAAAAAACCCGCTTCGCCGGTTTTTACTGTTAGGTCCTGCGGGCGGCTTTTCATTCGGCTCGGAAAGCCGGGCGATGACGTCATATGTAATATACAGCCGCTTGATCCAACTGAGTATTACCGTCAATATTTCGAAATCCGGGAGATATTTCAGGGTATCTAGCATGGTCGAATATAGGTTTTATCGAAAATGTCGGTAACTTGTCATCGCTCCCGAGCACGACTGCAGGACGCTAACGAACAAATAACACTTCACGTCAAATAAAGTACGAACCCTTAGTCGTTGTAAATTGTTGTTTGTTCGTTAGCAACCTGCAGTCCTATTTGGGAGCGATGACAAGTTACCGACATTTTCGATAAAACCTATATCGACCGACCATGCTAGGTACCCAGGTTCACAAATTCGTAGAACTTATACCTAGGAAGGACACGTTCCAATGCGTCTTGCCGACGAAAGTGGCGACATCTTGTGACGAATTATTGAATTAGAAACCGAATTACAATGGAAGCTTTTTTGAGAATTCACGTACACAGATGTTATTTGTGGTGCGGCGTGTAAGGCGTGACGTCGGACGTGCAATCGAAATCGGGTTCGGAAATTCAACCACGCAGACGCTATGGTATTAATAACGTTCCATGGCCACGATGAGATGAAAATTTAGTGTACATATTTGCAAACCTTATTGAAAACTTTAGAAATTTTTTTTTGTTTGTTCCTCTTTAAACAAATATTCTCTCTTCTACAAAGCCTTATCGAAAATTGCCTCTCCTCCATTCAACATCTCATCTCTTCTAAGTATGAACTAGAATCTTCCATATAATTTTGAAATTTGTCCATTGAAATAAAATTAATAAATAAATTCACCATTTATTAAATAAATTCAAATTAGAAAGATGGTCTAGACATCTAGAATCTAGACCCTTGTAGAATGAAAGCCAAAAACATTAAAAATATATACATACATATGTATCAAAGGGAAGAAATGTAGGAGTAATGTACGTGGAATATACGAGTAAACAAAGATGAATGGCATCCAATATGTAAATATATTCAGAAACTAAGAGCAAGCCCTGTTGAACAATAACTTTACGTTTAATATTTTAAATAAATACATACGTACATATTACGTTAAGGGTGATAAATAATAATTTCCCATCAATACAAACCTAACAATGAAACATGCGTGTGTTTATGAGCTAATCCGCGCAATAAATATACGAGAATTATCTAATAAAACATATTGCCACAGCAAAAGCAAACAGCAATGGAAACTTTACACAATCATATTACACAAATTTGCAAAATTACACGCACGATTTTGTAGCAAATATAATCACAATTGAAATTAATAGCACGTAATAGTTTTTTCGACGAAAATAACTACGCCAACCGCAATTTTAAGGAAAATTTAATCGGCCTTCAATTTTTTTAGAGTAGAAAGTACGGTAAATCGGGACCACTTTGCGTCTTACGGAGGAATTTTGCAGACAATTAATAAGAATGAAGCCTAACGGTGTCCGTAATAGTTTTAGGGCATTACATTGTGCCAGTATGTGATATTCAATGAGATAGTAAGTAAGTACGTAAGTTGTGCAAAGTTACCACATTCATCGAATTTACTACATTTTGAAAAAAAACATATATCTAATTTATAGAACTACTAAGTACCTACACTTAAAACTATAAAAATATGATGTTCCTCATTTTATCTGATCATTAAGTTTAAAAAATTCTATACATTCATTTAATTTATTTTTTTTGCAAAATATGTTTAAAAAGTGATCCAAAGTAACCCCGGTTTACGGTATAAATAAATATGAACTTAGGTAACCCTATAAATATTATTAAGGAGGATGGGGCCAAGCTTAATAGTTCTTATCTTTCTTCTGTTATCCAGTATTATACGGCTATACTAAAACTAAACGCAGAAAACCACATTAAGAGGATTAACACTTGGATAACGGTATAACAAAATTTACACCTGCCTTGAAGATGGATATTGTGACGCTGTCCGAAACGTTGGCTAAATAAAGAGGGAGCGCAACACAGCACAATAATCTAAACCAGAGTTTCCCAAACTTTTTTCTCGAAGACCACTTTCAAAATTTTACTGGTTTCGGTAGACCCCCTGCCGCTACATTTCTACAAATTCTCAAAATTCGTCAAAAAATTAGATCTAACGTAGGAAATTTGCGTCTCATAGACCAAAAAAAGCAAAAAATTTGCAAATTATATTTTAAAATTTTAGCCAAAAATCTGAAAATTAGAATTTTAAAGTTTCAAAGTGCTTTTTTAAAAGTACGACCATTTTTCATCTAAATACAGCCTGTCAAAAATCACTGAAAAACGAATTTTTTTTGCTCCCTTAATTTTTTTGAGTCGTGTATTAACTGCCTACATCTACATTGATATGTAAAGTCAAGCCAACATTTTTATCATTTACCATCGAAACCAGATAAGTTTTCGTGAACCCCCACTTACAACTTGTGAAACCCAATTTTTTTATCACGCAAACGTAGACCCCCGTCGAGTCTCCCGACTAAACGATAATGAAAAAAAGAATTCAAAAACTTTTAATGAATTAAAAAAAAAACAGAACAGTCAAACCACGAATTTCCTCACAGCATAATATTATTTGTATAGCGGGATCGTATAACGCAGTAAAGGAGTAACAAGAGTGGGGCGAATAGTACTGGTGGTAGCGTGTGCTGCACAAAAAGTAATTAATTACAAGCACTCTTCGGAGAAACAAAGATGAAAAAAGTTTATAATTTGTTTTGCATCCACAAGGAGCGGTCGGGCTGTTTCGGTGCCGTTTGAGAGTACTAGCAAATGATTCAATAGCCAGGGGGGTTGCGAGGCTTCGCGAGACGGTGACTCACAGGAACACAGCCTTAAATCTTACCTACACCTGAGATATAAGGTTTAAAAGAAGAGAAAAGAGGAAATGAACAGAGAGATTGGAGTTTTCCAGGACTATAATTTATGGTGCAATTTAAATTAGATGCTTTCTTAATGCACCATCTGCATAAAGCGCCAACTTGTCACTCAAATGGAAATAATTTTTTTTCAGAAGAGTCTAAACTGCTCCCAAACATTTACAATTAATGTCTCAATAACATGAGACCAAATTCGTCGCACCAGCAAACGTAGGTAATACCTATGTGTGCTGGGCTGTGCTGCGCGATTATTAGGTATACATAAACCTTGTTCTTGTATCTCGATTTAAACTAATGAATCGATAGGGAAACTCGTGCGATTCCACCATAAAACCAGTCCTCATAGCACAAAGGGCAATTTTGAAAATTATACTTATAGTCCCCATCAGAACTCCTATAGACTATGTTTTAAAGCACTGAATTTAATGTCACTGAAACAATTACGTACAAAAGATATTCTAATGTACGCATTCAAAAACCAGGATAACTTTACACAGGCAAACTGGAGCCGATTCACAAGATCCACATTACAACATGCATTCCACCAACCTACAACTAAAACGACTTTTAGACAAAAAAGTATGCACTATTTCTCAATAAAATTATTTAATATACTCCCTCTTGCAATAAAAAACCATTCAAAAATAACCGACTTCAAAAGAAGCATTAAAATATGGGTTATGGGATGGAAGAAAATGCTAGAAGATTCAATTTTGCATCCTAACAAAAATTAATGCTTGTATTGTGCTTTCATTCAGATATAACTTAATAATTTTCCTCTTGTAATATTTTAACATAGGTATTTACTTATATTCCAAACACGAAAACATGTACAATGTGACCTTAGAACGGGGTACTCCAGTAGGGACACATTTTTCTCTAAAAAATTGTAAAACACAGAAAAATAAATATGTTCAGAAATATTCAGTTCATTTGGATATTATTGCTAAGTGGATATATTTTGACTTTCTGACAAGTACGCCTGAATCCTGAGGGGTTAATACAAAATAATATATTTTATGCTTGCAGCACGTTTCAGAGTTAAAGATATTTTTAGTATCTACTGCCCTGGTGTGAGAGTACTATTTAGAAATGAAACGTTGCGTTGAAATGGCCTAAGACGTGTTTGGTGACCAGATCTGAATAGTGAGATTCATCCCCTTTCCCATCTCCTTCCCACCCCCTTTACCTTCAGCCCCACAACATGAATCCGTCTCATTATCTCCTGCGTCATCTCATTATGCGTTTTGGCACCGCCAACGCCGCGACGCCGACTCCTTGTAACTGTATCCCCTTTCATTCATCAAAGAGGAGAATTATGTAGTACAAACATCACGTTTCTTTGTAAAATGGCATCTCTAGGTGTGGAGCACGCGCGATGCCTTCTCCTAAGGGTTTGACGAGGCATCCCCAATCGGGGATGCCATAGTCTCATTGTTTCCGTACGGGAGCATTTAGGACTCTTGTGCGATATTCATTTAATTTATTTTTTAAAACTTAAGTACAATGATAAACTGAGTTTAAATCGATTATTACGAAAAAGTAGTACAGATTTCAGCGCAACATTGGGACTTCGGGTGTAGTAAACGTTAAACCTTGTAGCAATCTTCATACAAGCGATAGTTTTAAAGCACGCAAACACGCGTTACATTAATTATTCCGGTGGTAACAATTGAAACATCCCCCCAGGAGCGCACAATGGACCGTGTAAGCCTACGAGCGGCCTCACCCCTGAATCAGACCCAACAAAATACAGTTTGGATACCTTCCTAGCCATTCTTGCCTTCATAGCCTTCCGCCAAAACTACCTCGATCAAGGCCAGGACACTTAGCCTGGAAGTTAGCCTGCTAGTTGTATAAGATCCTTCCCATCTCACTTTCCCACAATAGTGCTATATTCGGGTCTGGGACTCATCGCTTCGGCTACCTTCGTCCCCAGTAAGTCCAGCCTCTTCGCACCCCCTCTGGAGTTGCTTTAGCAAACTTTGCCTGAGGCGGTTCACTGGAAGTCTTCCGTTTTTTCTTCAGTATTTTCGGTGGAATTCGGTCTTCCAGCATTCTTAACAACTCAGGCTTCCGGCCTATCTTGTCAGAAAGTCAAAATATTTCCGCTTAGCAATAAAATAAATCCAAATAAATGAAAAATTTCAGAAATTATTTTGGAGTAAAGAATGTAGATGGTATTTTTAGGTCTCAAGTGTTTTCTTTTCAACAAAAAACACTACATTTTGTACAGTTAAGGTCAATTAACACCCAGAATAATTACATTTCATAAATGGATTGTAATGCATTAAACTACCCTGCATACATTCTGGAATAAACTATTATTATTATAAAGTGGTCATTCAAGTATAATGGCTTCTGACGTAATTATAAAGCAGGATCTTATATAAATAGCAGGCCAACTTGATTCAGTGTCCTGGCCTGGTTGAGGTGGTTTTGCTATGGCGATGGAGAATGCTGTGCCCGAACCGTTCAAGTATTTCGCGTCCATCCTTATCCGAACGGAACAATAGAACGAATCTCTAGGAAGCAGGCTCTTACGGATACAATGGGATAATGTATGCGTTTCGATGCCTTGTTAGTTAGGCCTATTATTCCAACACTTCGGGGGGTTTCAAAACAACTTTAATCCGTGCCATTCTGGTAATCTTACAAAAGGGAATTGAAAACTTTTCGATAGACTCTTATTCTAAATAAATCGGAGAAAATTGTATTTTTATCATAGCGATGTTTGTGTTTTGTAAAACCAATGAAAAATCATTGACATAAAACGTGAAATAGATAATTAAAAAACGTTTTACTTTACGTTAATTATATTAAGTTTCTTAGTGATTGAGATTCAAAAATAGTTGCTTACCTAATTGATAACTTGGAGAAAGTGATTTAAAAATATATATTTTTCGAGGTAATTTACATATATAACATTTTACTTATATAAACTAATATGTATATGGTTACAATTCATTTCATGGGTCGTTTTATTTATTACGTCGTTTTGAAATTTTGCGCAGGTAAATGAAGCTTGGATTCAAAGTTTTTTTTATTTTATTCCAAACTCATTTTTTACTGCTTTTTTGGATTCTTAATTTATAATAGCTATTGTATTTTGATTTTCTGTTATTGGTCGCGATGGTTGCTCCATAGTTTCGGTTTCATTTTAAATTCTATAGCATAAGGTAAAAAAAAAATACAGCTCTGTTACCAGTACTTGTAGGTAGATTTAGGTTACAGAGTGGTAAATCTAACAGTCTTTAAACGACTTATGTCAATTAAATCGCGTGGATCGGGAAAATTCCTGGTTATACAAGGTATTCACACTAGACGCTATGAAATTATTGTAAACTCGTATAGAAATTACTAATCACTTTCCCAATAATGTCGGTAACAGAGAGGAAGCGGAATAAACACACGCACTAGCTTTAACGCCGCGTGGTCGAATGGCCAGCGTTGTGATCCCCACCGCTCTTGCGGACGCGTTTATAATAATAATAACGGACACTGCACTACATCTGACAAAGCTTTGCATGTAGCGACATCTGTATTTTTCACAGATTTTTCTATAGTAACAGAGTGGTACTATTACTTTAGACGATTCGTGGGACAAAACTTTGAAAATTCATATTAATGCTAATTTTATGACAATCTAGTGTATGACTGCATTTGACGAAATATTATAACGACTTTATAAAATACGCTATGAATGGTTATACATGTACATAACAGCAAATAAATAAAAAAAAATCGTGCCTACGTATATTGTACCGGTATTTGGAACACAAGACAAACGTACGAAAATCAACTCTGTTACCAAGAATTACCACATTGTTATGACTAAAAAATAATTAAATAGATACGAGTGGGTATATTAAGTAATATGTTTCATTTATGAGATCTTGAATTTGTAGTACAGTTTACAAATTAATTGTTGTAGTGTTAAGATCCTTATTATTATTATTTTTATTAAAAATTGTTTTTTCTTCGGGGACAAGTTTACCTGCGCAAAATTTAAAAACGACCCTTATATCATAATATTTTAAGCTTAAGGATTTTTTTTTTTATACATTTATTTTTTAGACTTTCAGGTATACATCATATATTTTTAGTTACGTGTAGCTTTACAACACAATACTGTAACTATGTTTTTCTTAAATGCGGCTATTTCTCATATCTACTTCTACTTAAATATTTGGCATTATAATTATGTACATTTTCATTTAAAAAAAATACAATTTCATCCGTAAAGCATTTGTACAATTAGTTATTCTATTTCAAAATTAGCACACCGTATAGCAGTATTTTTTTAATGGAATCCAATTTAGCTCATCTCTTAATGAATTGATTTTTTGCATATTTGTATTTCCTTAGTACACATCTAATATCTCTGTTTTGAATAAATCCTAGTTTGTATAATTTTCCTTCATGTAAGACTGACATCTACTGAAAGTATTCCAAAGAATCGTTTAGTGGATTGACCCGGGCAAAGTTGAGAGAAGAAGCTTCAGATGTTGTGCGAGGAGAGGCTGAGAAACGCGACGCCAGAAAGCGATGGGTCCCGACATGAATAGGATAACAGGAAGAAGATAAGCTTATGCAATTAACTGTTCCAAAAAGAAGTTAATATATCTTATGTTCCAGAGGTTCAAAAATAAAGAATACCAGTGTTCGTGGAAACCAGTTGAAAATGAATCCGCACATACCTTTCATTCAAGCACGTATGCTGTATACTACATATCATTTTTGTTTATCTCTGAAAGAATGGCATACATTTCACTGCACCCTTATTAATTATTTGTACCCGTACATGAAAGCAACCTTCCAGCGCCATATATTAAAGCAGAAACTGTACATGTTACAACGCCAACGGTCAGAAACTCTTTTAAATAAAAAAATAAGAAAATTATCTACACCCAGAGGAAAGAAAATTATGACTTTTGACTTCGTAACTGTACACCACCGAACAAAAAATTAAATCCTAGAAATGTGATAAATTACAGACTTGAAAAAAATAATTACACCTTTAGACTCCTTCGTTCTTGACAGACAATTGAAATTGATGGAATGTTCAATAAATAATTTTGATTTTTCAAACGATATGGGTTAATGATCTGGCTTCAAATGAATGATAGCAAAGGATCGGAAAGTTTTGAAAATTTGAGGAAAGCTTGTGTTCAAAGTTGGAGAGAACTCCAGAAAAAGCTGTGAAAGAAAACACTAAACTAATTTCAAACACGTACACAACACACTTTCTTTGGTTGTTCACTTCGACGCAGTACATAGGTACATACATTAAGTTATTTTTGAATGAATACCGTACAAAAATCAAAATTTCGATTCTGAATGATAGTCTTTCCAATGCGTTACAGAAGAATCTCTAACACTCTTTTTAAGAAAGAATCTCGATATCTTATTTATTTATTAATGAAATATTTATTTATTATATTTACAATTTGGGAGGTTATTATGCATACCTCCGCCCCGGAAACCATGTATTGGATAACCAATACCTCTGACATACGTCACACCAAGTGATTCGCTACGTTTGGTGACTTAGCAGGGGTGCCCGGGTTCATGAGGTTTGCTCACCAACTGCGTGGCAGACCGGATCAGGCGAGACTGGTTGAGGGAGATCTTTTTTCCTCTCCAGCACGACTCTGCAGGATTTGGACCGCACTGGAAGGGGTGAATTCATTCGTCCGTCACTCCTGGACACACTGACCCCCAGATTCCATACCCACCCCTTATACCCTTTTCCTTCCCAGAATTTCCTCTCCTTCCTTCCCCTAAAAATATCCTCCAAACAGCATCTCAGTAAAAAAAAAACTCTTTTTAAGAAAGAATCTCGATATCTGAAAATGTTTGATCAATTATTTCACTCATTCTAAGGATAAAATTGGATTTACTTTCCATTTATTCATGACACGCCCACGACACAGTTCCATCAGTTTATCTTCAGTGCTGTACGTTTATATGAATGGCGGAAGTGTAAATAAGACGAAGTGTTGATGATGACGAATTTCGTTAAGGGGTTGAAAGGTGTGAGGAGAGCCTACGGCGCATCCCCCCGCGGGTCAACCCCAACCCCGGTGGGAGAAGGCATCGCGCGTGCTCCACGCCTAACGATGCCATTTCACGAAGAGCGAAACTCACTGCTTATAATACATAATTCTCCTCTTTGATGAATGAAAGGGGGATGTAGTCACAAGGAGTCGGCGTCGCGCCGTTGCCAAGACCCATAATGAGATGTGTAGACAGATTCATGTTACTTTTCACGAGTTCAGAACTTGTCACAGGAATAGAGGATAATAAAGAATAAAGGCGTAGAAAACAAAATTGAAAACAGAACTATTTCTGTGGAAAGCATGTTATTATAACAAGAGAAATCCTTCGCATGAAATTCGCTTATGTTTTTGCTTCCGTCAGTCTCACAAAATCCCCCAGATTTCCAATAATTAGGGAAATTCCAGATGCACTGTTTCAAAAAAAGGTGAAATAATTAAAACATTTCGTTAAACGACTAATTAATTTGGAAGGCGGGTATGGGTATCACCGCCCCGGGAACCATTTATTGGATAACCGACACCTCTGCCACAGGTCACCCCAAGTGGTTCGCTACGTTTGGTGACTTAGCTGGTGTGCCCGGGTTCATGGGGTAGGGTTTTTCCGGATCTTGGCGGCTGCCCACCAGTTACGTGGCAGGTCAGATCGGGAGAGAATAGTCGAGGGAGTCCCTTTGACTTCTCCGGCCGTAATCTCTCGGAACGTCGCCTTGTAGCGCATTGGGATGGATGGATTCATACGTCCGTCATTTCTGGACACATTGACCCCCAGATTTTTACCTACCCCTAATATCCTTTTCCTTTCCCACAAAGATGACATAGGCGCTGAGGGGAATTATTTTCCTCCTTTGTGGAGCTAATGTAAAAAAAAAAACTAAAAAAAAAGAGGAAAAAATCGTAATAAAAAGTTGCTTTAAAATTTTTAGAAAAGGGTTTACTTCTGATAGACGTTATCATGATTGTAATCGCCTAATTAATAGGTTCATTGGACCTGAGCAAGCTCTTAAAGATGGCGGTTCAAACTGCGAACAAGTGACAAAGTATTTGTTATAAAAAACAACGTTGATGTTTCAGATTCTTATAACACTGCGGGCATTAAAGCGAACAAAGTCCATCTGGCCACAAGTTTTAAAAGTTTCAAAGACCAAAGCGGCGATACTGCTTCCTGTACACAGATGACGCATCAGGAACTTTCAAAGCTCTAAAGCTCGGTATTTTGCGCAACTGAAGGATGGCGACGTTAAGCTGAACAGTTGACAAACTGTGCTAAATTAACGAGGAATAAAAGTTGCACCGCTGAAAGATTTTGATTTGAGGGATGGTTGCGTACTTTGATGTGGTTATGCCTGTTTTACGCACTTCGGTTGGAATCGAGAAGTTAGCTTTCGTTTGTGTAAGCAGCAGAAATAATAATAAAAAAGTAATAATAATAAATAAATAGCAATATTCCAGGTTTTATTATATTAATTGGTTCCAATGAAAAAAAAAGTAGGAGAGGATTACATGTATAGAATATTATTCCCTTGGCTATTGTAAAAGCGTAGAAGAAAGATATCTACATATATATAAAACATGGATGATGCAGGAGTTATAATATAATAGAAATACCAAAAATTATTGCATATCATAATTTGGGAGCGCCGCCCCTGGAACAATTTATTGGATAACCAACACCCCTGCCATAGGTCACCCCAAGTGATTCGCTACGTTTGGTGACTTAGCAGCGGTGCATGGGGTGACGTTTGTCTAGGTCTTAGCGGTCAATGCGTTTGTCCACCCACTGCGTGGCGGGCCGGATCAAGAGAGATTGGTTGAGAGACACACAATCAAGACTCAAGACCTCTCCAGCTTGTCCCTTTCGACCCATCACCTTGCACCGCAGTTGGAGGGATGGATTCTTACGTCCGTCACTGCTAGACACATTGATCCTCAGATTCCTACCCATCCCTCATACACTTTTCTTTCCCAGAACTTCCTCTCCTTCCTTTCCCTAAAAATACACTTCACACAGCATCCCCAAAGATGACATAGGCCCTGAGGGAAATTAATTTACTATATACCCGTATATATCTGTAAATCGACGTTCAAAAGCCGAACTGACTACCAAACCATAAAGCTGAGAAAAAATGGCTGGTTTAGTTAGTTAGTCATTTCGCTTTCCATCGTCGATATAATGTTTTCATTAAAAATCGTTGACTCGTTGGTTAGGTAAACGGATACAATATTTTTTAAATTATGTGAACGCATAGATTAATATTTGCATGTAACACCTGTTCCAATTATTTTTTTTTAATTCACTACCTGAAAAAATCAGAAACAAGAAAGTAATATAAACAAATTTTAAACTCAGCTTAAAAATTAAACCAAAAATTTGAACTAAATAAAAAAAAATTAAACCAATATAAACACACGCAAGCCCTGCTTATTTATGGGGGTAAAACATATATATATATATTATGTATTCAATTATTGTATAAAATTTATTATAATTTATGTATCTTTTTGTGAAAAAAAACTCATCTGAGAGCAATTTCGCGTTATTGATACTAACAGAATTTAAAAAAATGAAAATCAATATCAACAATAAATTAATTTTAAAGAGCCGACAATAAATTCTAATCTAATTGACTAAACTTAATCAATGACATTAACATACATAACATATTTGTATTTACCATTAGTAGGTGTTCTTGAACATTAGCGAACATTTTATACGGAAAAATTCATTCAAGCGTTTAGTTCCCTGCTACAAAATAGTATTCAATTTATAATGAAAGGAAAATATGGCTCGCTCCGTGCTTCCGCTCTACCTCCATTGCTCTCAAGGAAACAGGAGTAGAACACAGATGAAGAAAAAAGAGAGCGTTTTCTTGGGGTATAAATAATGAATAACAAACAGTGCGCGGTGCCGAGAAGCCCCAAGAACAAAGGATCTTCAAACTAGAAACATAAATATTGCTTCTCCCCGTATTAGTATTGTTATATCCACTAAACATTTATTAAAAATCTTGACTGGCTGTTACCTGATGTTACCTGCTGTTGCCCGCACGGCTTTTAGATACAAAGTTGACAGAAAATGTAATTAAATGTAGGAACGATTTTCTTTGACATGTTTATTAAAGAAATAAGGGGGGTACGTAGTTCGTTATCTAAGGGCTGAAGGAAGTAGAGTGGAAAGGGAAGGAGATGGGGAAGAGGAAATACTAGTCCATTCAGACATTGTAGTGTTCTGTTATTTGATAGACACACTAACAGATTCTCCGATTCCCCTTGGATGGAGATTACTTTTAGAAATGATAGATTCTTTATGTAAATCTGGTTTTATTCAATACTTCGCGTATTACAATATTGAGTATATCGTTAGTCAACCTAACTAGGAGCTGGCTAAATTGGTTCTAACGAGTGTTTTACAGAAAACACCTACTCTCAGCACCCCGTCCCTCTTCTGGACAACTTAGGTACTAAGCTACCTGCCATCTAGCGGAATCTACTGACAGTTCTTATCACCGCCATCTACGTCTAAAAGCCGGAAGCTTTTTAGAAACACAACAGATATCATTACAAAGCACGGATAAAACTATTTAAAGCTATTCAGAATCTTAAAATTCTCTCAGTAAGAGCAATTGTGTGGTATAAAATTATATTTCAGCATATGAATAGCCCTATACACACAAATAGACTGGACCACACTTACAATACTCGTTTTACGTTGAATAAAGGACTAATCGTACCTAAGCATTTAAACAAATATGGACAAGGAACACTGGACTATATGATATCTAATTACTTAAATATGTTATCTGCCAAAATTTAAAAAAAAATGTACAAATAATGTAAAAACAAATATTATGTTGAAAAATTGGCTCGCCGAAAAGAAATAGTTTGTATTAGTCTCAATAAACTACCTAAAAGCAGTTTATTGGGACTTTTCTTTTTGTAACATTTTATTTTATTACTTGTCATATTGTTCAACTTTTTCTTTATAATAAATTATTTATAAAAATAAGTGGGTAGGAATCTGGGGGTCAGTGTGGCCAGGAGTGACGGACGTATGAATCTATTCCTCACACTGCGGTGCAAAGCGAAGGGTCGGGAGAATCCGGCTGGAGAGGTCAAAAGGCCTCCCTCAATCAGTCTCCTCCGATCCAGCCCGCCACGCAGTGGTTGGGCAAACGTATCCGCCATCAAGACCTAGACAAACCTCATCCCATGAACCCGGGCACCCCTGCTAAATGAGAAATTACATTAACCAACTAACCAGCCTTATCCCGCAAGGGCAGGCAGGAAGGATGGACGGCCAAACAACTCGGTCTTGGTACACAATCCTTGCCTCATTCATACATACTCTTCTGTTATTCTGTCTCTTGAAATAACTCAAGAGTCTGATTTACATGATCGTGTCATGTCTTCCTCGGGCGTCCCCAACTTCTTCTAGCATTCGAATTTTCGTTATGCATTCTCCTTACACCCTTTTCGTCGTTTATTAGCTCTACAAGCCCAAACCATCTGAGCGTTCCTTTCTTATTCTTATATCAGCCTTGCATTCTTTGCGGATCTTTACTTTTCTCACACAATCATACATGGTTTTACAGTACATACGCCTCAAGGATTTCATTTCTACAGCGTCTAATTTAATCCTTCCTCTGCCAGTTACATGCCACACATCAGGGTAGTTACCACCGTTGTGGGCTGCTTCGTTTCTTTGGACAGTTTTTGATAGCGCCAACCGCGTTCAGTCCTTCAGTAATGGAATTATCTACATTTACCTTACTTTCATATCTCTATCAGCCTTCCCATCTCTCGTAAACATACTTCCAAAATACACAATCTCATCCACCTGCATACACAATGAAAAATTCTGGTCCATTCCATTGAAATTACACATTAGATCAAATTACATTAAAACTTAAAATTTATTGGTAACATTAAGATGGGCGACACATGCAAGACAATTCAACTGATGGGAAACCAGGAGAAGTTGACTAGCGGTCTTACTAGAGGAAAACTCAGTAGCTCACGACTTCAAAACTTTACGTAACTGGTACGAGTGTGGTTCCAGTTTGAATAATTCCGGGCTGCAATCTGCGTGATAGCCAAACTACAATAAGAAAGGACACTGCAGCAAAACGAATAATCTCTCAGTGTTATCACAATAATGTAAAACAAACGAGATTGAAATTAAAAAGAAGATAGCTTTAATTAAACACGACAAGGAAACTGATTTTCCATACTGCCGAATTTTCCAATCTGCGCATAAGGATGCATAACGCATGGATGAATTTTAATTTAGTCTGCAGTCCAAGCTAATAAAGCTGCCTTTGAAATAATAATCCCTTTGAACTGCAGAAAAATGCATATTCGCACAGCGCGTGGGCAGCGGAGTAAATTGAAATATTCACAGCACGAGAACATTAGATTTCCAGTAGCGCTCTATTCCTTGTACTGGAAATATGACATTTCGGATGCTGGGACAATGGAGACGATCCCAACAATGGACCAATCAGCTCGGATGGTCGTAAAGGGAGCAAAAGGATAAGCAAAGACGACGATGAGATATAAAATTGCAGAGAGAAGGCATTTGGTATTCTCGTCCGCGAGCAAAGCGCACGGTTTGGGTACATTTTTCAATTATTATAATATCGTGCGCGCTGCATGGGAATTTAAATGCTGATGCAAAAATGTGTTGCAGTTTAAGCATTAATTTCACGAATTATTTTGCTCGGAATTAAAAACCATGCCGTTCAGAGTTCAGATAGTGGAATTAAATTAATTCCTGTTTTCATTAAGAGAAAAAAGATTTATGTTAATTGACAATCATAAGAAAATGATTATTTTTAACCCCGTATAAAAATATTAAAGTTAAATATTATTTGAGTAAATTAACAAATTACTTACAGGCAAGTAAATTTAAATACATTTTTTAATAAATTTAATAATAATAATATTTAATAAAATAAATTCAATGAAAATAATACACAGTGTGTTTGAGACACATTTCAGAGTGGAAGATTTTCTCAGTATCTTCTTGGGGATCACCATTCAGAATTCAAACGTTGCTTGAAATGGTTTTAGCAGTGTTTGATGAGCAGACCGCAATAGCCAGGTACTTTCCCACCTTCCCCTCCTCAATTTCCTTCTTTCACAAATAGAAAAAAAAAAACTTACTATTCTGTGATAAATGAAATTACGAATTTAAACCCGTTAAAATATATATTTAATCCAGACAAAATAGACATTCCAGTTTGCATTAATTCCCAACAAGCTGGATTTTTGTATAAATCTTAAATACGTCATTACACTTGCAACGTCGAAAATGCTCATCGGTCCCGTTTGTGTGTCGTTTTTTATCCAAGGTCGAAGGTCACAAATTTTCATTTTTTGCGTATATCTCTAAAACAGTGAGAGCTACTACTGTACAAAAATCCAGCTTGTTGGGAATTAATGCAAACTCAGCACTTATTTGTCTATTTTTTCTGGACTATAGATTCAAATTTTAGATTCAAACTTCGTTCGTTTAGAAAAAATGGTTTACGGAGATACAATATTTTGGCTTTAAACTTAAACCATCGACATTAATTTAATGAACGAAAGTCATTACTTATTGCTTTTCAAAAAAAAAATCATGTCAAGAAGAACTTTGCCCTGTAAAAAAAATTTGGTCAGATATTATGAAGATTTTAATAAATTAGGTACACCACCAAAATTCAGTCAGTAATCAAAATGGACGCGTATTTATTTCTCCCATAAGTATTTCATACCATTGCCAATTTATTTTCGGCTCCCTGAGCTATTAACGATAGTAAATAAACGTTAAAAAAACCATTGTCATAAATCAAAGACATCGTTAGAACTTGCTTCTTTTCAAGGGGGACCGGGTCAAAGGGACCGAACGCAGAAGTACCATATTATTCAAGAAACCAGAAAAATATTTTGTTTTCTGTACAAATTGAAAGATGATCCTATCAAAATATATACAAAAATCAAGGTATCGATAAAGTCAAATCCAAGATTCCATCGCACATCAGAAACAAATATATCATACCTATTTCAAGTTGTCTCCAAAAGATAGTTTACAACAGGGAAGATAAACTGAGAAATAAGACTACAGTGGAAATAAACGTATGGATTGAGCGTTTAATGGTCGAGTGGTACAAAGCGTCGGGTTCTTACCAGTCTTCATGGGTTCAATCCTCTGCTAGAAAAGATCTCCGTCTCTAGAGAAGAAACCCTTTTCCGCTTGTAATGATGGCAGTAGAAGCAATTCAAATATTCTTAACCTGGGTATGTTTGTTTTCTTTGAAAAGGGGAAAAAAGTCACTTGAATCAAAGTTTTCTTCTGTTCCCTGGTGCGTAAGGGTTTTTTTAGTAGAGTAAATTTATTACAGAACGTATTGTTATTTGACTCAATGAATAATAAGCATATACATATATAAACACTCAATTTGTAACCTGTAAGTTATCTAACATCAACATTTCGGTTGGACGTTGAGTTTTAATTATTTTTCGTATTCTCTGCTTAATGATAATCAAGAGTCCAGAGTATAATGGGCCCACAAGCATTAACACAATATCTAGGCGTTTTTTAAAGATGTTTTTTGATATTCAATGCCCCATCATCGTATCACATTTTCGAGAAAGCTTTCCAGCGGTCCCCCAGGAGAGGGAGAGCGTGAAAGCCTTCGGAATGGCCCGCGCCGCGACGCCTAATGAAAATATATTGTCTCAAAGCGACGCCGCCTTTATTCCGTTACATTTTTCGCGATTAATTACCTCGCTGGGCGGAACTCGAGAAGGGATGCGGAAAACAACCCCCCAAACAGTATTTTACCGAACCTCCCCCCCCAGAACCCGCGGGTAGGGGGGTTGGCGAACATTCTTTTGAGCTTGATTTTAAAATCACACTTTTTGTGGTACCGGGATTGTGCACACCACAGGGTGAAATAAACATGAAAAACAAAATATATCTCTTCCATGAGCCAACTAACAGCAACATAACGATTTAAAAATTGCATTTGACATGAGGTCCGAAAATGTATCGTTATGCAGTTATGTTATATACGTAGGTATATATTTTACATATAGAAATATGTTCTGCGTATGTCCAATACATCATACTGCGTTATGTTCACAAATCGGAAAGAGCGGCGAAACTTTTTCTTTTTGAAAAAAAAATTAACTAGATGGCGTTTTGCCACAGAATTTTCAAAGTTCACGATGAAATTGGGTTCCATGCCAACTGAGAAGTCATTAAAAGCTATGAAAAAAGTAATTTTAAATTAGCCGATAATCCTAAACTTAACCTAGTTAGCCAATTTTTTGGATTCTTTTTTTTTAACCCTCTAAATGACTTATCTGAGATGGTTCTGAGTTGGTTTCATTCCGAGTTGTCCGGTCACCATGAAATTGATATTTCGACCTAAAAATCGTTGCGTTGCGAGAAACAAGCTATACAAATTTGATGATGTCAAAGCTCACCGTTTGAGAGGTTTTAGGAAGGCACACAGATTTCCAATTTGGGAGGCGGGTCTGGGTTCCGACGTCCCGGGAACCATTTATTGGATAACCAACACCTCTGCCATAGGTCACCCCAAGTGGTTCGCTACATTTGGTGACTTAGCAGGGGTGCCGGGTTCATGGGGTGAGGTTTGTCCGGGTCTTGCCGGCGGATGCCACTGCCCACCAGCTGCATGCATGGCAGGCCCGATCGGGAGAGAATGGTTGAGGGAGTCCCTTTGACTTCTCCAGCCGTACTCAGATCATCGCCTTGCAACGCAGTAGGAGAGATGGATTCATACGTCCGTCACTCCTTGATCATATATAATATATAATCTTGACATACCCCAACCCCAGATTCCTATCCACCCCTTATACCCTTTTTCATCCCAGAACTTCCTTTTCGTCCTTTCCTAAAAAGATCCTCCACATGGCATCCTCAAATATGACATAGGCTCTAAGGGGAATTATTCTCCTCAGGGCCACCTGCGTGGAGTTAATGTAAAAAAAGATGTCCAAAACAAACAAAAACTGACAGAGATAACTTATCTCATAATGTTTATCTAACAATAAGTAGATGCTTTCTTCCACACACCCTGTATTCTTAAAGAAAGAAAATAAAACACCACAATAAAGATTTTGAAATCTTTCTCTCTGACTTTCGCTGCAATTTAAAAAAGATATTATAATGGACTAATAAGAAATTATACAAACATAGAAACAATGGCAAACAAAGTAAAATATTTGCCGAAGGAAAAACACACAAAGCTGAGGGTATCAGTTTGTTTTATAAAACCAAATTGAATAAATCTCCTGTTTAGATTTAACTATTACTGCAATCTTCCAAACAAACCATTCTTGTAAACATTTTATTCAAGTTAATATTTTCAATTTGGGAGGCGGGAATGCGTACCGCCGCCCTGGGAACCTTCATTGGATAACCAACACTTCTGCCATAGGTCACCCCAAGTGGTTCGCTACGTATGGTGATTTAGCAGGGGTGCCCGGGTTCACGGGGTGAGGTTTGTCTAGGTCTTGGAGGCGGATGACCAGGACACACTGAACCCCAGATTCCTACTCACTCCTCAAACCCTCTTCTTTCCCAGAACTCTCCTCTCCTTCCTTTCCTTTAAAAAAAACCCTCCACACAGCATCCCCAAAGATGACATAGGCTCCGAGAGAAATTATTTTCCTCAGGGCCTCCTGTGTGGAGCTCACGTAAAAAAAAATTAAATAAAATAATCCAGCAGGGGTAGGAAGATAGTACAATCTGCAATCCCAGTCCGCCGTATTACATGAGGTGGTTGAGACAACTCAACAAAGTGGCATTTCAACACCCCTTTGAAAAGTTAACATAAGTCACTAAAATATATGTTTTAAAATAACCCAACCTAACATATTTATACTTTCATCACTTTTAATAACTTGTCAAAGGAATGATGAAGTTACTCTTTTTTGAGTTGTCCGGACAGCACTTGTGATATATTTACAACTACGAAATAAAGAGAAACAAAAATAAAAAATTCATAAAATACAAGTATGCAGTTCACACGCAGTAGAAGTGAAATCTTCAGAAAACTAAAGTAAACAAGGGTGGGGAGGCTACGAAGCACCGCACAAACAGGAGACCGATTATTCTATTTAACTCATTATGTCGCAGGCTAAATCCTATAGATGTATGTGTTTTAATGTCGCTTTTTCGTTTCATAGATTTTCAAATTAATCGGTGCTAAAGAAGTTTTCACCTCAAAAATAAAGTTAATAAAACACAGTACTGCAATAGGTAGACACCTAATGATAAAATAAAGTTAAAACACATGAATAAGAAAACTGAACATTCAATTTTAATAAGTAAATAATATAAGATTAATTAATTTTGAAAAGAACAAAGGGAAAATGAGTAACAGGATCCTAGAAGGAAATAAGGGGCGAAATGGGGAGTTTGCGTAATGTTTCTAATTAAAAATGATTTAGCATCTTGAGGAGCCAGCGTCGTGAGAGTCCGCTAAGTGAATGCAGAACCAGCTCGAAGATTAATCGACGACATTACAAGCAGTCTTGTCTCAACCCTTTATTCCGCTTTTTGCCCCACCGAAAGGTGTTTTCTAAGTGGGAGCCATTAATTTATATTCACAACACCTTTTCTTATCACTCTTCTTACAGATGTGCTCCTGGTACACCCGCTCGCCCGGGTAGAATCGGGTGACGTGCTTTATATTAATTATTTCTTAATATTAATTAGCAGGGACAATAATAATTTATTTTGGTTTATCGAATTAACTGAAGAAAATCTAAAATATTACAGCTCATTATAGAAAAAAAAAACATATTTGAGGTCTTTCTGACGTTCAAGAGAACGCTCACAAGACAAGTATATTTATTCATTAAAAGATATGTTTGTTAAGTTAAATTACGTGGTAAATCACATAAATTGTTAAAAGAGAGAGATGGAAACTAGGTTCAGAAAATACTAACAGTACCATCCTCACGAAAGCTAAATGTAGTGACTAGTGACTAGATCTGCCAGACATGTTCCATTTCCCATCCTTTTTTTATTCTAAAAGTGTAGGATAAAGATTTTTTTTTTCAATTGTGAAATCGTTGTCTTTACTTGGACTTTCTTATTCGCATTTTGTTTTCTAAGTATTCCGGAACTTAACTCATGGGCAGGGGAGTAGAGCGGTGGTTGGCTGTGACGTAGCTTGAAGTCCATTTTCCACTGGCAGATTTGAATTAACTGCTATACAAGTGGCAGTATTTTACTTCAAGTTGAAGTCCATGTTCCACTGGCAGATTTGAATTAACTGCAATACAAGTGGCAGTATTTTATTTAGTTGAAGTCCATGTTCCACTGGCAGATTTGAATTAACTGCAATACAAGTGGCAGTATTTTACTTCAAGTTGAAGTCCATGTTCCACTGGCAGATTTGAATTAACTGCTATACAAGTGGCAGTATTTTACTTCAAGTTGAAGTCCATGTTCCACTGGCAGATTTGAATTAACTGCGATACAAGTGACAGTATTTTACTTCAAGCTACGTCACGGGTTCGAAATTTCGAAAGCGTCCCGACGAGTTTTTTTTCGAAAAGGGCCCGTATGACTTTTTAAACTTTTTAAACGCATTTTCTACGAACGTTGAGTACGGCTGCCTAAAGAAAGTTGGAAAAAAGGATTGTCAGTGAGGTAGTGACGTTTCTTTGGACAAATTGTACAATTCCTTATGTGAAATTTTTAAAAATGTTTTTATTGTTTAAAATGAAGTAGGTAGGTATTTAAGTAGGTAATGTAGGTAAGTACTAAAAATATGATTTCTGACGAAAATTATATATTAAATAAAAGAAAATTAGAAACATACTTTTTGAATGGAAGATACTATTAGTATCGCCCTGGTGTAAGACCACCATTCAGAATTGAAACGTTGCTTGAAAATGGCTTTAGCCGTGTTTGGTGACCAGATCTGAATAGCCAGGTACTTCCCAACCTTCCTCTTCCCCACCTCCTTCCCCTCCCCACTACCTTCAGCCTCACAACATACCCCAATTGGGGATGCCATAGTCTCACTGGCTCCAGACGGGAGCAGTTGAGATTCTTGTGCGGTTATTCACTGTAAAAAAAAAAAAAAAAAAGAATGCGAAGTCAATTGTTCATTGATTAGTTAAGCATGGTGTAATGCACATTTCAAGGGAGCAAAAGTGAATTAATAGTGGACTCACCAAGGATCCCTGGGATCTGGCAGCGATCTCCTAACGCTGATGAGGTCACTGGCGTACTGGTTGAAGGCGTTCTTCTGCCACCCGTCGGACACGGCCTTCTTGATCTCCTCAGACATGTTGGTAGGGAGAACCACCGCCTTGCCCATCTCTCCGTAGGCGTTGGCGTTCAGGCCGCTGTCGCCCACCGGATAGGCGAGCACTGCTTCTGAAACTAAAGGGAAAAAATATTAGTAAGCATTAACCAGCGGCCGAGATTTCGTCGAAATATGGTCTTGCGAACGTACGCTTGCAACTGTACAGGGCGGTTCCGATAAGAAAGACAGATTATTCTCCGTATAAGCATTTTTAACTAATAACTCAAATCGATCATATTTCATTCAAAATTTGCTTTAATGTACACCGACATTCAAGTTAGCAACAAAAATGCTCAAACGCGTGATGATAAAATTATTAACTTTTTGTAATAATTTTTTTGATCATAAGTATTCATAATTTTTCAATAATGTCTGAACATAATAATAATTAAATTACTAATTTAAAGTTAAGATTATATTTGACAGTTTTTCTTGATTAACTTTTTTTCTTCCTTACAAAATAATAATATTTAGATTGATAAATTGTCCTCAATTGGCATTCAGAAGATGAGGAAGGTTACTGTCAATGCAATATTTTGAATACCACCCATCCTGTTTTCCCACACCTTTAAACAGAATAAAGTTCTGGTAATTCCAGGAGCTTCAGGTAGTAAATAATAAAAATGGCTTTGACGTAGTTCAGTTTAGCTTTTAGTTCTCCAAACTTTCCTCTATTGCGCCTTTTCCCACCACATTATACCGCCTCAGTAAATTCACCGATAATGGGGGGTACTACTGACTTCACGTCGTTGTGTAGTTATCATAAAGGAGAAACCAAGCCCAAGGCATGACTAACATTCCGGTGCCCAAGGCGAATGAATCCTTTGTCGTTCTTCGAAGATTCCGTCTAACCGGGAAATACTATTCAAATGCAGGTGATAGATCCTAGAAATGAAAATAAGATGCAAAATAAGTTTCCAAAGGCAAGCGGTCCTTGAACTCGTAAAATAACTTAAGCATTATTTTTCTTAATCGGTTCCTCATAAAATAACTTTAGTATTATTTTTTCTAAATCGGTTCCTCATTGCTGAGGATTGTAACCACTGCTCCAATTTTCATGGTGGACAAGACTTCTACACTCGCGGTTCTGCGCTGCGTTGAGAACTGCGGACGTACCGGACGCCAGCGATACTTAGACACTCCAGCGCTTTGGTGACCTTCATCTGCTTCTCGTGTCTTCTACTTTGCCACAAACTATGAATTCTCCAGGTTGGAGTCCTCAGCTTGGCCAGCAACGTGTCCAAAGTATCTTAATATATTGTACGCAGATAGTTGAAAGCCTATTGTGGATGCCTAACTTTTCCAGAAAGGACACACTTGTGCGTCTGGCTGTCCATTCAATAAGAATGTGATGCCTAATTGCATCACCTCTAACTAGTAGCCACAAAAAAAAAAAAAAATGGTTAACTTAAGGAGGATTCAGGAGTGATGGAAAAATAAAGAGGTTTCCAAGAACATTGGACAGATGTTCGAGGTGTGGAGAAGCAGTATTGGTTGACTGAGGACAGAGAGAACTTTGGTACTCTTCTTCTTTGTGTGCCGTATCAGGTCCCCGTTGGCGATCACTCTTGAAAATGTCTCTCTGTCTTGCGCTGCCCAGAATAGCTCCTCCACACTTCTAATGCCGATCCACTCTCTTATATTTCGCAGCCAAGACATTTGTCTCCTACCAGGTCCTCGGCGACCCTCTATCTTGTCTTTCAATATTAAATGGAGCAAGTGATACTTCTCCCCTCGAAGTACATGACCCAGATATGAAATTTTCCGGATTTTTATTAATGTAAGCAGTTCTCTATCTGCTCTAGCCCGCCTGAGAATTTTTGTGTTGGTGATCACGTCGGTCCATGGGACCTTGAGCATTCTCCGGTGAAGCTATATTTCAAAAGCCTCTAATCTGTTCATGGTATTTACTTTCAAGGTCCATGTTTCACATCCATACAGCAAGACCGACCACACATAACATTTTAGCATTCTCTGCCTTAGTTTTAAGCTGATATTGTCATTGCAGAAGAAGGACTTCATTTTAATGAACGCAGTTCTTGCTGCTTCAATTTTGCACCTAACTTCTACATCTAGGTCAAGAGTCTCCGTGAGAATACTGCCGAGGTATCTAAATCTTTCCACTTTTTCGACATTGCAACCATTTAACTGTATCACTGATTCAGAGTGATCTAGTCGTCCAAATGTCATCCATTTAGTTTTATTGGCGTTGATTGTTAGGCCCAGTTGCTCGCCAACTTTGGTACAATGCTAAATAGTTGTCAGAAGA
Source organism: Limnephilus marmoratus (assembly GCA_917880885.1). Taxonomy (NCBI): domain Eukaryota; kingdom Metazoa; phylum Arthropoda; class Insecta; order Trichoptera; family Limnephilidae; genus Limnephilus; species Limnephilus marmoratus. The sequence goes on along the minus strand of OU862919.1, from coordinate 19,412,875 downwards.
CATCCCGAAATAGTAGAATTAAAAATTATGTTTTTCACAATACATAAGTGGAATTAAAGAACAAACCTCGGATTCTCCAGTTTTGAGTTAATTAAAAGGCATGAACTTTCAATCCTAAAAGAGTAAAATTCATAATACAAGCAATAAAAGACGACAATGCCAATATTGAACTTCCAAATACAGAAAAAAACTGCATTATTGATGGAGAAATCAGTCAACTTTGACATTTGAAGTCATTTTACTTTATATTATATAGACTGTGGAACTTTTAGCATGGTCAAGGGTATATTATACGTTATAATATTAATCAGTCGGCAGAATAATGATGAAAGGGCTTTTCAATCAAGTTTGCATAGCTTAATCCGCACAACCATTACAGATTCACAGACTGAAGGATGGTTTGTAAATGGTATACGTAGTTTCCGCGTAGGTACCTATGAAACCTATGTTAATAATATAATTAAACATTTCGTCCCTCGGGCTGTAAACGAGGTAGGCACAATACGAATTGAACAATAGTTGGATATAACCGCGTTACATGCGCAGTCCCATTCAAAGCAGCTGGAAAGGGAGAAAACCAATAAGTCCCGAAGCAATACAAGCCATACGAGCTACGATGTTATGATTGTATTTTTGCAGTGCGAGAGTACTCACACCAGCCGATAGATGGCTGGTATGCGCGAAGTTAATCATTATCGGGACTAACACTAGTAGGCAAATAAACGGCATTACTGCAAACAATTGAAAAGGAAATTCATTGTCGTGCTTGTAAACTGCTAGGATTAGAGATTCTGAAAACATTAATAAATCATGAGAGATTTAAAAAAAATTGAATGAAAGGAACAAATTCTTATCAGTAAGAACCTGGGTACTTTGTAAGATCATCGATTTACTGGTCATTTTCTTAGTAACTGCACATCCGCGGGGAAAACTTTAGCAAAATTACAATTAATATCTATGCATGACATTAAACAATTAGGCTCGACTACTATCAAAATAATACTAAGCAACAATCATTGGTTTTAAGTTAGTGATAGTATTTATTACTCTTCGGTAAAATTGGACTGGAAATAACTCCAAACCCTTCTGCATTAGAAGACCGTAGAAACATATTTGATTTAATTTCTTTCCTCAAAATTATTAATTTATTTTATTGATTCGTCTACTTTATCACAACTCATTCTTTTAATATCCCTCCGTCAACACTCAACTAATTATGAATTTGTACTAGCCAACATTGTCCAGAATGTGTAAACTGGTCAACACAAGACAAATAATATGATATTTTGGTATAAGCCCAAACGATTTTTGTCTATCACTGAACAAGTGAAGAAATACTATTGTCATAACTTCTAACATTTTAAAAAGTTGACTTGCCTTGTCGCTTTTATTTTCTATATTTATTTATCTTTGCTTAGTCTATAAACAATCTTTTACTTATAATTTACTTTGTTCTTCTTTTTCGTGTTATTTATTTTGTAAATTGGACGTAAGTTTGTAAATAAATAAATATTTCTGGTCGCCGACCAACAGGAGACGAATTGCTTTGTTGTTCACAGAAAATTTAATTAAAATAAAGCAAGTGAATTAAAGACAACTTAAGTGATTTTATTATGAACTAAATTAATTCTTCCATAATCCAAAAAGCATTAACTATCTTAAGAAACAATTAATGTTAAAAACAATCGTTGAGTAATAATAATAACATACAGATACCTATATAATTGATTAATGTTTCACAGAAACAAAGTTTCCAATTTGAATTGCAACACCTGCCAAAATTTAATTCAGTTGGACGATCCATGATATATGTTAATATTGACGCATCGCAACGTAGAGTTGCGGCGAGTAATTAAGGTTCACAATAGAAATTAATTATAAATAAACTCTGTCTGTATCTATCTGACTGTGTCATTATACGTTTTGCGAACATTTCCCAAACATTGAATTAACTTCAGTCAATTCAATTTAGGGGTTGTTATTTTCAATCACGAAATTAATCAAATTTAATATGAACGTACGTCAATGAAACGTAAATGAAGGTTTGTTATAAATGACAAATTTCAAATTATGGATGAAATATTAGTCCACCAAAATGCATAATAAAATAGATAGATTAATTACGCATAACGGATGGGTGTGGGTATTTGCAGGGAAATGACGCTGAACTGAAGTAAAATCGATAAGGAATGCAAGTTCTAAATGCTGAATAATAAATAAACGAATAAATGTGACGGACTCCGTTATCGAATGGTTGAGATCCTCGACAACGAATCCAGAGATCATGGGTTCAAAACTATATTTATTTATTTATATATAATTTGTACATTTATTTATAACAATTACAGGCAATATATAGCCTAAGACGTTATAATTGTACCATTTATGCAGTGTATATGCAATGCCAAAAATCTTACAAATGCGCTGCAGGACACAAAAAATAAATCTATTTTTTTATCCACCGCATTCAAAAAGCACGTAGCCCTCCCCCCAGGTGAGTTCATAAAAAATGGAACTATTCTTCTGTATTCGCTTTTAAAAAGCGTCTGTATCGTCCGGTACGGCAATACAGCAAAATTATTATTTAAAAAAACTGAATACGAACAAAGACATGACATACCAAAATCATTACTATACAACTCTGTAAATTTATTATCTGTTCGTGCTATATTGTGGCTTAAAATTGCGAGTCAGCATACATCTCAATCTGAAAATAATAAACTAGTGACTCATGTTCATAATACAAGACTAACCGCAAATGATGGACGTAAAATTCCCAGATACCTAAATAAATACGGTCAAAGAACTCTAGAATACCTTGTTCCAATAATTTACAACATGTTACCCAACGCAATAAAAAGCTGTGAATTGAGTTTCAGAAGGAAATATACGCTAAAAAATGGTTAAGTGAAAGAACTTTTTTGTACTAATTTCTGTTATTTCCGCTTTTCGTTTTAATGTTTTTTCCATTATTATTTTCTCTTGCCTTTTCTTTTTATTTTCTTTCATTTTCTCTGTTCTGTATTTCTTATAAATTTAATTAACAATTTATTTTTTTCATGTACCTGTTTATTTTATGTACCTGTCTCAATTTAAAAAAAGGAATTGTCAAAAGAACCCGTTGACAAACTGATATCAATCAGTTTAACGGGACTTAATTTAAAAAATGTAAAACTGTAAATAAATAATAAAGGAATTTTTTTTTAGCATTGGCAGTGAATGAAATCTGGATTTTTCTTACTACACCGGTCTTAAAAACTAGGGTTGATTTTTCTCCGATAGAAGAGGACACCAGACGAATAATTATAAAAAGAGCTTAAATAAAAAATAATAAAATCGGATATGGGTTAGGAAGGGGAGCGCTGCAGCATAAAAAATCAATGCATACGAAATGGAATTAAATTTTTAAATCAGATAAGGATATAATATACCAAACAATTTAAAAACCGTTTTTATTCATTGGATACACGAGTCAGAATAAAAATATAACCAATTGAATATAAGTGGTAAGCGAACAGTAAAAAGCTAAACGCTCGATTATCCGATACAGCAGCTTCTGTTATATTCCCTCCCCCTAGAAAAATGAACACGAAACACGAATGAAGACACGTATCAATTTTATTTCCGCTTTGTTCTCATTGAGGGATGTCCCCGCGGTTGTGTTCAAAGGGCTGGTGTAATCAGATTGGATACGCTCCCTTTAACCGGAGGATACAGAGTTATTGAAATGTGATTTATGCAGCGGATATTGTTTTGAGCATCTTAAGCACATAATGTTTGTTTAGTATTGAAACAGCTTTGGGACTTATCCACAATTACCAAGTTCCTATTCAATATTGCATTCTCCTTTGGTCCCCTCCTTCCTCAAAGCCCTACTTGGTAGAAGAAAGAAGAAGATGAAAAAACATTACCCGCCGTAGCTTTTGGTTATCACATGTCACATATACTGTGATAAGAATACCTACAAATCAGTCGAAATATTGTCGCGCTTGTGATGACAGTAATTATTGATACTCTATCGAAAACTCGCGCTCATATAAATTTTGTATGATACTTTTACGTTGTAATTGTGCTAAACCTGCGTAACTGTGACCCGTGGATGTAAAAGCCGATCGCCACATTAAGAGGCAGGGCTTTTTCCGTCAATCTTGTCCTGTGATAAAAAAACGCAATCAAATGTTCAATTGTCTAAAGCATTTATAGTCTGCTTAACTCGCCATCGGGCCCTATCATCCGGCCAATGTTGTATCAATATAAAGCTTTCCACAGAATTTATTTTAGATTTATTTAATATTAACTTCACAAAAGAGGAGAAGACAAGCCTTAGGTCCTACGAAATCATATAGGATGCTGTGGGAAGGGAGTTTTAAGGGCCCGCAACCCGGATTTGTACCGATTTACCCTTAAACACGGTAAGTTTTAAAGCTCTGAAAAAAATATATGTTATTCTTGAAGATAATATCTGGACTACTTTGCCCGCGCCGAAACGCAAATTATATAAAATTTCCTCGATAGAAAAAAATCGCAAAGTATGATCCAAAAATCATTATTAACAAGTTTGTTTCAGTTATTTTACAAGTTATATGTATGAAAAAATTCACGGTGTTTCATTAAATGCTGTTTAAGATAATGCCCGTGAGATGTTTGCTCTATTTAAACGAGTCGTGTTTTATTAAAAATTTTCGCAATTTTCGCATCGATTTCGTCGCGGTAAAAGTTAGCGCTCTCCTCTAACATTCGTAATTTCGTATCTCTCCATCTTCTTCTTTTCGGGCCCGGTTACAGAGCCTCAAGGAAAGAAAAGAGTCTACCTGGGTGTCGAAGAGATCCTTATGGTAGAAATGTGAAAATAAAAAAGCTGTAATTCCACAGCCGAGCTGGCGATCCAAAGAACTCAAGAATCCCAAGGAAACGAAAACGTCAATCGTGTACAAATTACCGACGGCAAAATAGGCGGAGATTTTGTCAGACTTCCCAATTAAATTACAGTAGAACAAACATAATTTTTCGTTCAATATAGGGAATAATGGTAGTAAGTTCTCGTGCACACAGAACCCAAGTTTAAAAAATGAAGGAGTCAATATTATTTATGGAGTTCTAATGTCTCGTGATATCAAAATTAATCATCGAAAATTAAATGGACACGTACACAAATGGATAGTTCTGAGAATAGATATTTGCAAATTGATAAGCGAAATCGTTAAATTATGATAATATATTATCAGGACTAAAGTGCCTGCATTTAATCAACAATAACGTAATAGGTAAATTGATGGATCGGCGACATTGGACATGTTAGCAGTTTAGATTGATGGTATTTCAATGAGATTTAGGTCTGCTGTTTTCTCTTTGTGTTAACATGGTGCCATTATAGGTACTAGTGTTAAAAGATGGCTGTAAATTTCAACATGTTACCTCTCCCAGGTTCTCATAAATGGATAATTATTTACTAGCCTCCGTGTTTCCTCTCTCCAACAACATCTCTCTTCAAGACCTAGGTTCAATCCTTTTATTCCTAAAAAAAAGACTCTCTACACAGAATCCACATAGTTGATAAAGAACCGTAGATTCTTCCCCAATTGTTGTTTTCCACTACTGATGAAAAACAACAAATCATAATCAAAACTTTACTTAGAACTGCAAAACAGATAACAGAAAAGACCGTTAAAAAACGGATCTCTGATCTGACAGGATACTCGAGTTTGTAGTTAAAATTTTTAAAAAGTCTTACCATCCTGCTGCTTCCCGGGTTTCTTCTTGGAGCTGACCTTTTCGGCGTGTTGCAGCAACGTCTCCTTCTTCCAACCGTGCTGGAGATCATTCCCGTTTCCTCCCGCTACGGCTGCTCCCAGGTTAGGAACCCCCACGAGCCCCGCTGCTCCTCCTACCACCCCAACTCCCGCCCCACTACCACCCACCCCCGGAACGCCGCCCCTTTCCTCCGTGTACAGGAGGAAAGCGACTGTAAACCATACGGCCGAGGCTAGAAGGGCCACTTTGATCAGCACGGATCTCCGCCGCAATAGGAATGCCATCTTGAACGTCTTCTGCTAACCTGGTATGCGCACTGTTATATTATTGTTCTGTATTAGCGTTTACACAACACAGCACCAAGTTTATTTGGAAAGCTAGTATTTTTATATCCTTGGATATTATGTTCTCTTGATACCATGAATTTCAAAGTCAACGGTATGCGTGGAATAAGTAAAGAATCCTGACGTACGGCACTTTTGATATATGTGGGATATGTTTAGTTGTTATGATAAATTTTCTCGTTGACAAAAATGTCTCTTGATATGTCCTTCACAAAACTGTTTATTTAAATAGTGGTAATTTTTCTAATTAGATTACTAAAACATTAGATTGTCATATAAAATAATACTGATAAATCGGTTAAAATAAATTAGCACAATTATCGGAATGATATGGAATTGATATGGTCGGATGCTGCTTAATCTTTTGGAAAGCTATTTATCTTAACGGGGTCTATGCTACCGATAGGAACAGTATTGTCTTCCTTCCTCAGGCAATAAATCTCACAATTTTAGAGATAAAATCACCTCTGTTTCCACAGGGCAAAGGACCAATATTTTCCGTTCACTTTTTTCTTTGCTTTTACTAAGTTTCGCATGTCGTGCCTTGGGATTTCCGTCAGCGGTGGATTTTTTCAGCAGAAATAGTTTTCATCTTCAAACTGATAAAGCTTTAATGTTGTTTTTCTTCATTTACGAGACGAATTCCACGAGATCTGAAAAGAAAAGAAAATATTATATTAATAACAATAAAAAGAAAAGAGATCAGTTCACAAGCATCTAAACATCATTTTTAAAACTGCATTAAAGTACATAATTTAATAAAACAGATTACAAAATTTCTGTGTATTATAAAGTCTGCAGTCATGTTTTAAATTAACTAGGTAGGTTGGTTTTAATTAACTTCTCGGCGCGCTTATTTACATGTACAACGAAAATAGTTCATGTTCAGTAACTGAGTTAAGTTACATTAACCGGATAAAACATAACAGCGTAGCTTAACTATAATATGTATTAATTTAATAAATTACATTTCCGACACGGGTATAAATTTTTTATGTAAATATCGCAGGGTCCTCTATACGGGGAGGAAAAACGTAAAATGTGTCAGGCAACGTACACGTATTAAACAAACGATGCGAATATTTAAATACCACATCACGTACTCGTGATTAAACCCCCTTAGGCGTCCGGCCTGCAAAGGGGTGCAAAAAATAGTCGACCGCAGGAAACTGTTAGGCCAGAATGCAGCGTGGAATTTCAATTACTGTAGAGTGGGACATCACACAGTTAGATTATATCATTGTTAGTGGGAAAATAATTAAACTCACACGATCAAAAGGGACTAAAAGGACTTTTCAAATGAAATTTAAAGCCTGGGTAGTAAAAGACTGTTGGAATGTAAATACTAAATTTAACACGATTGACTGTTCGAAAATAATGAATTTAGACGTGAATGAAAAATCTATACATTATTTGATATCGTCCCCTACTGGATTTGCTTAAAACTAAGCTACCCAGAGGTAGAATACTACAAATAAAACAGTTACCGAAAACTTGATAATAAACTACCCACGTTATCTTTAATATGAGCGAAATTATAAGATGATAAATATTTCAATTAAATAAGTTAAATAATAAAGCATACAAACGATATTAAATGAGAAATGTATGAATATGCAAGAACAATGATATTAATGGTTGAATTTTTACAAACTATGCGCTCGCAAATTATTTAAATGCAAACTTGTAAGGATCAAAAACGACTGTTAAACCGTGCAAATACTGCAGAGAGGAATGTCGGAAACAGGAATGAATAAATAATTACTGAAAAATATGCACTTGAGTTACGACTTACAATTACTTCATCCGCGGCCGGCCATTTCAGAGTGGATTTGAATGTTCCAACACCGCGGTTCATGGGAAGTAAAAGCGCATTTCACATGACTTCACGATTGCGGCTGCAATAATGTGCAGCCTTATCGGGCGTCATGTATAAAGGCAAGTGCGACATGACATCGGGGACCTTGCTTGCATCCAGCACGAGAATTAAACGATATTCAGACAGCGCTCGTAAAACCTGAAACTTTGTTTTTCGTGTCGTGTATGATCACAAAATGCTCACAATTTCCAGCTTAGAATTATTGTCGTGAACGATAAAAAATATTAATGTCTTTTGTTGCTAATAATTTTATTTAATGACCTCGCCTATCCAGAAAAGTTTAGTTTCTGTGAAGAAATTTTGATATTTCGAAGAGTTCACACCTTTTTACAAAAAAATGAATAGCTGCAATAAATTGTTACACCGAAAAAATTTGGTGTTTTTTTTTAAATCTGAGTAAATAATTCTAGGGGGATAAAGAATTGTTTCCTTTTAAATTCATCACCCCAAATAGTGGACACTGCAGTGTGGTCCAATTGCGGAGCACGTTTGTTAGCTTGGGAAGCTAAGCAGGCAAAAAGTGCATAACTCTTCCCACAACTAGGGCACATATCATAAAGTCTGAATTAAGGGTATCTAGCATTACGAGGCGCTAAGCAGATAAAATATTTATATAATAATTTATGTAGGGGAAATTAAACAGATTCAGTAAATTATGAGAGGAAAGATAATTCATATTCTCTTTTAAAACACGATGTAGGTCTTCGCGAGGCAAAACAGTATACCAAGAAATAAAATAAATATATCTGGCAGAACTCAAAAGATCGATAATGATTAAATATTTGCAATCAAATGAACGTCTAATTTCCAAAGTCTCACAAAATAAATAACATTGGAGGTTATCCACCACTTATCCGCCCTGGTATAAGTAACAGATGGTTACTCCTTCAAGGCTCTCGTAAAGACCCTAATTTTTTTGAATGAACGAATCTACATTTAAGTTTGAGCGAATATAGACCTCCAGTGTCCCTGCACACGGTGTTGGGAAGCAGTATGCAAGTGCTTACATAATATATAAAATGCGAATAATACAAAGCAAGTCAACAACAGAAATTTTTAAACAGTGTGATGTTCCAAGCATACAGAAAATCTATGCCAAAAACATTCTAGTACATCACCACAAAATGATTCAGAGGTAGACACCTCACATGCTCTTAAAACCAGAGCCAAACAAACAGATATACTTAATATACCAAAGTGTAACTCTTCATTTAGACAAATAAGTTTCTGAATTTTTAGCAGTAAAGTTATGTAACATACTCCCACTTAGTATCAAACAAATTAAAACAAAAAATAGCTACATTAAGAACATTAAATGTTGGCTGAAGGAACTATCGGATAATCAACTTACTAGTATACTTAAAACATCGTCATAGAAGTTTCTGGAAAACCTTATCCAAACAATGAAGTTAAACCATAGAAGTCGCTGAAAACTTATCCAAAGCATAGTCCCCCTCAGCACAGGATCTCCTAGTGAGGACGACTACGAATATATTTTATATTTTATATATATACACCTAACTAACATGTTTCATATAAAAATGTAAAAAATAATATATATAATTATATATATATATATATATAAATATAAATATATATAATTACTAAATAAAAAAATAAAGTTAGGGATGAAATAATTTAAAAAAGGAAACAAATAGACATAAAAGGCGTAAAAGTAATGTCATCTTGCGTACGCTGCATGCATCTGCAAGAAATGATAATGAAAACAGGTATGGTGAATGAAGAACGCGAATGTCGGGTGGGACACAAAATAAACAACAATAATATCTGTTAGAACGTACGTAGGTACTGACTAATTTAAAAGTAATAAATTATTATTTTTTTTAAACTAAACCATAAAAAGCGTAGACAAAGGAGTCTGTAAGATGTATCCGACCTAAGATTAGTTGATATAATACGGTATTTATTCAAAACATTAGATTAAAAGTGCGAAAAGTAACGCTGTTGTCGGAAATAAATTAAACACAGAAGCGCACGACCCTGCATTAATCACAATCCCCAAAGAAGGTAGAAATAAAAATGCAAATAAAACATGCAGCGGTGCGGATATGCACTTTCGAGTAGAACCGACAGTTAGGTGGTTTAGTCCCCGCGTTAGAGTTCAGCCAACGTGCATATCATGTTAAACAGGTGAACAAAGGAAGAGGGATGGGGTAGCCATAGTGAACGTGTGTAGTTAGGTACCCACCCACTCCTTGTCTTATCAGGGTAGTTTATTTTCTCGGCGATAGGCGGCGCCGTGAGAATAATAACGCCCTACGCTGCGTTCAACTAGAATGCATTCTTGCGTTTATCGATTGCATTTACGAGCACAAAGACAAGGCTGCAGGATTATTCACAGAAAGTAAGGAATGCTTGAGAGGGGGAAATTAAATTATTGTTAATTTTATTCGTATTTACTTGATAAGCCGAATTTCACTCGGTTGAAATTTGCCAGTCATTTCATTGAAATTATTGATTACTTATACCGTTTGTTAGTTGAGCTTTTAATAGACACAAAGGCAGCCAAATAAATCACATTTATACGTTAAATACTTTCAATACGGATCGACAGTATTGATTCAGTACGTCGTCAAAGTAAATTAGAGCATTCATATAACATAGTGAATGTGAAATAGTGAATAAGGCGAACTAATTTTACGTTCTACGAAATGGAAAATGTTTTTACTACGAAACGGACATCGCATACCTAAATGCAAATGTGCACACGTACGTCGTGCATGCACATTTTGCACATATTTTCTCGTGCATATTACAAGTGTTTCTGCAGCAAGTTCACATTTTAAGCAAATTCTGGGCAAAATACCAAACTGGTACTAGTGGAAAATGGTGATTGCATCGAATTAATGTATAAATTTATTAAAATAAAACTTAAATAATTTGTCAGAGGGATGTGTTTTTGTACGTGTGTCCTTATTTGAATACTTTCCAATCAAAACCATAGATAATTGAAAACAAGGCCAAGCTAGAGACCAATGTGCAAGGATTATAACAAAGCAACAGAACTAATGAAATTGTGCACTTGGCGTGTAGTTAGAAACAAAGGCGATAAAGAAGGATGGTTCGTGGTACATCTCACTTGTTCGATTGTTCAGTCACATAATTTGACTTAAAGCGGTCGTTTACAACAATGGTTAGACAATATCGTTTTTAACTTAAAAATAACCTGTGGTAAATATGCAGTTAGTCCACCTCACGGATAATACGGAACGTACGAGTTGTCGAAGTTTGATGCCCGGATAATACGGAATGTTCCTTTTTTAACTAATCGACAATCAAATATGACATTTGTCGGAAGTACCAATCATATAAAATAAATTCTCTAAAATAAACTCGCGTTTAATTTTTAAAAAATATCCCAGGTTTTAAATGGTTTGTTTGGCAAAGCAGGGTTTGTCTAGCGGGTTTGTGTAATTATTCTAATACATTTCTTTCCATGTTCTACTGTTATAAATACAGGTACAAACTTGTCAATAATGCATTCACTTTGTTTTATGCAAAAATATTTTTTCTATGATTGGCACCATTGATTGTATGTCTATGAAATGTTAAAATAAAAACGATGAATAAACAATGGCGTTTACGCGCGAGTGAATTAATTTTAACAAAATTAAAATGTTAAATGCACATTTTTGCATGTTTTTTGGTCTCCCCCCACAAAAATACACACTTTTCGTAATAATAAATCTAAATCTAACTGTTTGAATAAAAAATATTCCGTATTAACGAGTAAGCGGTTTAATGCATAAATAATAACCAATAAATAATAAATAATGACCAATGTATAAATAATGCATATATTACAGAAAACCGATCCTTGGTAAGAACATTTAGGAATGTTTCACAATCTCATTCTATTACAAATAAAGTCAGTATCTGGCCTAAATATGTCCAAAATATCTGACATCGTAAAAAAATAAAAAGAAAGTTTTCAATAGTTGAAATCTTATTGAAATTGACCGGCAAGTAGGTGCCGGAGACAATGGACGCTGTTACGTAACAGAATCGGCTCCCGAGCGGAAGGTTAAGTGAATCGTCCCCACTACACGTGCCTACCGTTTCCTCTCCCCGCACCGCGCGACCACCCCGCGTCAGGCGCGAAGCGCCGGGCGGCCCGCCGGCCGCCATTCCTTCGCTAGCTCTCGGCCAAGCAACTGGCTACGCGCGATTTGCGCTGTTTGTGCTCCACGATATTAACTCCGCGATGTATTGTTTGCAATTGTGTTGTGAACGGAATCCAGAAACGATGGCAGACCACGCATCTAGCTATGTGAGTACCAACTCGCTTCCTCCCCCCCACCGTGTGCTTTGAACCGTTTGTAACTTCATTTAAACGCATAGAGAGAGGGAGAAATCCTCGTTAGGTCAGTAGGGTAGTTTAACTTGTGTTTTGTGCCGACACTGGCCGTATGTGTATCACCCTGTTCTGTTTATTGAATAAACCCTTTAAATGCAAATACTGTGTACTGATTGAAGAGGGAGTCCCGGGGATTTTGAGGAGAGGAGGGGAAGGAAGAATTGACCAAGCGAACCACTGGCACTCGCCCTGTTTTTAGGAGGAATCATGTTCGAGCCGGTTTGAGCTAACCGACGGCTGTTATTGTGTGTGTTTTACAGGAATAGGGCTTGGGGTAGGCCGCCGCAGCAGCGCTCCCAGCACTGGCGTTCCCAACTTAGGGGCAATTTTTTTTTCCTCCCTCTTCACAGTCGCTCGCCTCGTTCTTCAATCAGCCATTGTTTAAACTGTATAATCTATAATGTTTTGTCTTGTTTTTTTTCCCAATTTGTCTAGCATTACCATCAAAAAACATCGACGCGAGTGTAACTTCGAATTGCAAATTTAAACTATCGCGGGCACATTCCTTCATTTTCGAGTCGTCACTCGACAAACATTATCACCGGTATTCCTACGTAAAGTGCTCAACCAAGAAAGTTGCCGTCGTGAATAATATAGTGTTTACAAGTGTCGACCGACTAAATTTGCTAGTTTCAAATACAAGATTAATAGTGGAAATGTACACAAATATTTAAAACAAAGTTATTCAACAATTAAAATCCTGTATATGATAAACCAATTACCCGCTTCGTTTCCCGAAAGTTAATTAACCAGTTTTCATTAATAAACTTATTCCGCAGTGTGCTGGTCTGTATTTGATATCGACATATACTGCGAATAGGGGTCTATTTCGCAAAATACTGGCCTGTACATATAACGGCATATTTTGCAGCTTAAGGGAAACAAGTGGATTAAATTCTTTCTACCTTTTGACAATTGAGCATTTTTCTAATTTTGCCGCCTGTTTCATCATTTAGCTTTTTTTTCTTTCGTAAGAAACAGACGACATAATTTGAAAGACGTTCGGTTCGCGTTGACGTCGTTTCCTCGAGTCAGGCATTACATTACGTATGCACATCTGCATATAACTTGTTATGACAAGAGGAAGTCGGCGGATAAATACCAGTAATGGTGTATGCTCAAATCAGGCTGCAGTATAGCCACGTTAAATAAAGAACAATTCCCCAAGACATTGTTGAATTTTCAAACATACTTCCACGAAAACTTGTATAAAAGAAAAAATATTTCCTTTCCTTTCTAAAGAACCCCCCCTTTGGAAGGCTAATCGAAATATTCCAAAAAACATGTTCAATTAAGGCGAACCTCGTTTCCGTTTTTTTTATTTTTTCTTTTCCGGACTTTTGCTTATTTGCAAACCTTTTTCAAAACATCGGGATTTTTTCTCAAAATCACGTTTTTGTAAGGGAAACCGCTGCTCAAATTTTCTCTCATTCCGGACTTAGAAAATTTTCAACAAATTTTCAAAACATCAGGATTTTTTCTCAAAATTACGTTTTTTGAGGGAAACCGCTGCCCAATTTTCTCTCGTTCCGGACTTTGAAAATTTTCAACAAATTTTCAAAACATCTGGATTTTTTCTCAAAATCACGTTTTTTGAGGGGAACCTCTGCGCAAATTTTTCTCGTCTATGGACTTTGAAAATTTTCAACAAATTTTCAAAACATCTGGATTTTTTCTCAAAATCACGTTTTTTGAGGGAAACCGCTGCCCAAATTTTTCTCGTTTTCGGACTTAGAAAAATTTTCAACAAATTTTCAAAACATCAGGATTTTTTCCCAAAATCACGTTTTTTGAGGGGAACCGCTGCCCAAATTTTCAAATAAACCAAACACTTATAAAAAACGCGTTTTTTTTCAAAAACTTTTTGTAAAAATACGTCCCCAGTGGTCAATCTCTGCCCAATTTCTTTCCAATTGCGAGTCTAGTTCTCACTTTTTCCAACATAAGGTCACTCTGATACGACCTTATACACCATGGAAGTTCCTCAAGTCACGCTGGGTATAATCCCACACATTTTTACTTCAAAAAAGGAGGAACTACTACAGGCCCTGAGAAATAGAAAGATTTCTCCTAGGAATAATTCCAAAATGCCTTACTGTGACGGAATCAGTAAATTCCATCACATCAAGTTCTCAGGCGTTATCAAATTGGCAAAACTCTTGTCATAAGTGACGTGAGTTACATGTAATTATTAAATGTAAATAATCACCCACATGGGCATTCGTAAGGAAACCCTTACACCCGAAGGCACATTAATGTCAACGGTAGCCTAACTCCTGTACATTTTTTTTTTTTGTGCATAATTTTATATGTTCTTTTACATCCTGCGCGCCTTGCCTGCTGTACCACAAGAGCACCTCTTGGGGCACTGTTTTCATGCTTGTATGCATCCTCTTCCTGAAATTGATCACTTCGGGAAAGGGACTCCTTTTTCCTCCTACCATCAACGGTTCCAGAAAACTCTTGCTCCGAGACGTCGTTTTTCCTTTCACAATTCTTGCAGCATCCGCGCGTTTTTTTTCTCACCTCATCGCCTCATCTTGTCATATCACCCCTTTTTTTAATTTTTTGTTTTGTGTCGGGTTTTGTCGTACCAGTACGTCCCTACCCTAATGTTGTAAATATAAAAACATAAGCACAAGTCTGTATAATAACCATTGGTTTCAGACCTTTGCCGCGGGCTCGCTACTATGGTCACAGCACCATATTGTAAGAATGTCGCGACGATTTCTGTTATAATAGGAAATCCTCCCGTTTTTTCTTTCTTTCTTTTCCCTCTTCACCCCATCCTACACATTCATAGTAATGTTGTATATTGGGAATCGTTTCGAATACACCCAATGTACTCATCCCAGCAACGCTTGAAAGATGAAAAACTTTGGACTTTTTTACATTCGCCATGCCGAGAGAAAAGTTGCTTTTGTAAAAGTTCTATCAGTTATTGAAAAACCCAAAAGAGTCAATGTCGAGTTTCAAACACTTGAATCTTCTTTGAACTTACTTTGAGGAAGTTGAATTATTATTATTACTCCTGAAGCTTTTCCTCTGACGGCAGTATCGATCGGGTACCAATCTGAGTTAAAATAAATTCGGCTTATTGTATTCACGTTGATAATCTCAGAATATTAGTCGGGAAACACGCCAAACGCGCGCCCAACATATGTACACGGTTGACATCTGTCACATGAGAACGGATCGCTTTTACGACTCGTACTTGAGTTCAACAGCCGGCTGTGGAACGATATGCCAGCCTCTGTATTTCCTCCCTCTTACAACATGGGTCTCGAAGAGACTTCGCTTCTTCCTCTCCTCAGAAAGACCCTCCACACAGCATGTTTAAAGGTGATAAAGGCCCTGAGAATATTTTTCCTCAGGGCCTCCCGTGTGGGGTTAATATATAAAAAAATGAAAAAAATGGACTAATTTTGAACTTATTTTGGACTAATTTTGAACAGAAATGAAACTTAAAAGAAAACATACGTTTAAGCGGATCATACCTACTTTAAAAGCTCTAGTGTTTTGAAATATGAATATATTTTTTAACTTATATTATCAAAATCAACTCGTTTACGTCATTGCAATACTGAGCTATAAACCTATATCAATTTTCAAAATGAAGAAAATAATATTCAGACGAAACCGATTAGCAGTTTATTTTATTTAGATCAGTAATATTAAAATTTTAATGTACTAAGACAGCTCATCAGCATTGATGTATTACTGGGAAGTCAAAGGTAGATCACCAATTAGTCGCACTTGCTAAGTTCGGAATGAGCCCCTGAGGTAATGTTTCACGTAAATGATGGTACACAAATTAGGCAAGAATTATTGGTATTATCAAAGCAAGATCAAGACACTTCAAAGCAAAGTTACAGTCAGCTAAATAATCCGGAGTGTAAATTCCTTTCACTTGACTGGAGAAACATTTCAATCCCCGACTTAGTAAGTCTACAAAGGTAAATCCTCGATAAAGCAAGTAAAGAATCCACAACTATTCCGATACTTTAGAAGCGATTGATAGAGAATCAGTTTTACCCGAATGCATTTGAATACCATTCAATCGATTTATGTATGCCTGGTAAGTCAAATAAATTGATAATGGTATAATTGTGAAGATAACTCAAGATAAAATAAAAAAATTGTAAGAATAAGTTGTTCATAATAAGAACAAAACAAACATAATAGAATTTAAAGAGCAAACAAAACAAAAAAACTTTCTAGAACTTAGAAGAACACAATCACTCTCGTAGATAGATAGACAGAGAAGATACTTTTATGAACAAAAAAACATTATAGAATCTAAAAAAGCAAACACCGATAAAATATATAGAAATGAAGATGATATTAATATGAACAAATAAAACATGATAACTAAACAAACATTATAGAATTTAAAGATTCATTTGGAAGGTATAAAAGATAAAATCCAATTGTATCCTAACATGTCCCATAAACAAGAGAATATGAAAAGAAGGGTCACTTCTTTGATCTAAATATTAATATATTCGGCCGTCCGAGATCCTTCTGGTACAAAATTAAACGAATTTTACATGTTCTAAAGAAGAGGGAGATTGTGAAAAAATATATTCCCAAAGAACAGGGACATTTTAAGGTTTCAAAGGGACCGGGGGACCTTTGTAAATATTTTCTATCTAGAGAATACGTATAGGCATAATTCCACAGTAGCAAAAAAGAAATGTTAATTTCGGTGTAAAGGGACTCCGTAAACACGGGGATATTGAAAAGAAAGCCTTCGAATTGTGTACTTTATCTGAAGTAAACTCGTCCTTAGGGCGCCAATCAATAAATAAACAGAAAACTAAAAGATCAATACAAAAAGTTACCGCTCCAAATCTGTACAAAAGCGATTTAGTTCTTTTGACGTGAAACCATTTGAAAGAAAAGACAACGCCAAAGATTTAGGATTTAAATAAACCCGCTGATAACTTTAAAGGTGACTTCAGAGAAATCTAATCTCCGGTTTGTTTTAACTTGAGACAGGAGAAGGAGTTATCGTGAAAGACGTAGTAAACCCAAATTGATTAATATATTTATACAGGGAAAAGCAACAGACGTTGCTTAAACAGACAGGTGAAAGGAAAATTGTGAACAAAGAAACTGATTTGATTTTCTGAACCAATTTAAACTGTCTCCCCGTGAACTAAATGTCGTCACTATTCATTAAATTGAAAAACCGTAAATTTGTTAATACGACCTACGAATGTCTGCTAGAATTACCTCAATTATTATGAATCAGACTACAGTTTAACATTGTCTATTTTATTGTAATATATCTGATTTGAACTCATTGTGTTACTTGACCGAAAGCGTCCATATTAAGAAAAGATTGATCAAATGTTATAAATTGTCACACAATTTATAAGTGTGAAAGTAATAATATTTTAAAATAAAATATATATACCTATATAGGAGCGGTCAAACATTTAGCTATTCAGCATAAACCATTTTGCAAATTGAAATACTTGCCTGTTTCAACCCTTAAAATTAAACGGTGGCACATGGCACATCTGATAATGCATTGCAGCCAACTATACTCCACCCTCTACAGTCTTCAGTATGCTACAGTCCGCACTACAACCTACTACCCTACAATATGGGCCCGGATCAGATTTAAGCTGACGCGATCGCAGCTCAGCTGAGGAAGAATTTATTACCGCGTCCTACTTGTACAACCCCATTCTAAGAATTGCATTTTTCATACAGCGTGATTCCGGTGATACGCGAAGGGTGATTTAAAAATAACACCCATATGCATCAGAATGCTATTTTTTCACTCAGATCGCCAATTGTATGAACTCACATATACATATATTTTTTGTTCTTAGGCGAAACTTATAAATACAGTTAAGAAAAATAACGGGAAAAAAAAAAAAAAAATATATACATATTTTGGCACGAGATTTATTACATTATTTCATTATGTTGGGTGTAAAGCACGGGTCACATCATGCTGGTTGCCAGCGGCTGCTTACCAGCGGCTGGTAGTAGTAGCAGCTAGCAGCGGCGGGCAATCTGGTCACACTACGCTGCTAGTCGCGTCTCGCACTCTCCAGTTAGTCATTCACTATTATGTCGTCTGTCGTTTCACGTAAAAAGCTAATTAAGCAGTTGTTGAGAGAGGGTGTCAGAGAACTTAGTTTAGAAATGCTTAACCAGAGAGAGTTAAAAAAAAACAAGGATAATTTTGAAAAACGTTTAAAAATGTTATTATTTGTTTCGCAGTCCACTTTAACTCAGACATTATAAATAACTTTAATTATATCAATTAAAAATTATAAAATAGTCACAACTATTTATATTATTATATTACAACTTCACAAAAAAACACTGCTTTCTCGTTGCTGATAGACGCAATAGTGGTCAGACTGCGCTGCCGGCTGGTGTCAGCGGTCACGTGATTGATTATTCGCCGCTGCTTGCTACCAAAAGTTAAACATGTTCAACTTCGTCAGCCGCTGACAAATACTCGCCGGCTGGCGACGCCAGCGCTGAATTTTGTGGTCACACCAAGCTGATCGACGGCTGGCAGAAGCGGCTTCTTCAACTCGCGGCTGGCAACCAGCGTGATGTGACCCGCGCTTAAGGTAGGTTCGAGAATTTTTGAAAGACATGATTATTTATTTTATATATTTTTGAATGTAGCTATTACTTTGTGGTTATCCATTATAGAATAATGAAATAATTTTACTTTGTATAAACCACTTATTTGATGTGCAAATCCGACCGGTTTCGACGTTTGTTCCGAAACCGGTCGGATTTGCACATCAAATAAGTGGTTTATACAAAGTAAAATTATTTCATTATTTATTTTATAGTTTGGTTATGTTTGGTTAGGGATTAAAGTATTTTGCATAAAGTGAATATTTATCTTGATTTTTGATCCAGGTTGTGATATGTTTTTTGTGAATGTTTATAGATGTATTTGCAGTTTGTAGTTGTTTCAGAGTAATGGGCATATAATTAAAAAGTTTGGTTGAAAAACTTTGTTTGTAATTTTAAGACCAGGTGCAAAAATGAGCTTTAAGATATATTATTCTCATAAAAAGCTAGATTAGTTGTGTACAACAGTCTGTACCTACCCCTAGCAGCACCCCGTGGTTTGTTTGGCCACAGTTTCTGGGTGAATTATGAACCGTGTTCCCGGTGAACGGCGGCGTCTGGAGTCTCCGCCATTATGAGAAATGACCTCCGCCCAAACGCGAGGGCGGGGAACTTCACAGGCAATAGAATTAAAGCAGGGGTTAGATATCTTCAACTGTTAACGTGCTCGGCTACCTGTATTTTACTTATGCATGCACGCAAAAAAATCACTTTATTAGAATTTTTTAAACGAAACTCGAATGAAAATTAATGAAAATTGCTCCGTTCCCTCTCACCTTTTTAAAATTGATGTGCTTGAATCTCTAGCTTGTATTTTCTGTGGTCTAGGAACTTTAGATCAAATATTTTTTGCTGTTTCTCTCTAAACAAATCTCTTCTATCAAACCTTATTTAAAATTGCCCCCCCTCCGTTCAACATCTCATCTCCGCTAAGTCCGAAATCGACTGCAATCTTTCATAAAATAAATTAAATAAACCAAGATAAACATTGTTTATTCCAATTCTTTTATACATCTAGACACGAATAGTCCGTGGATAATTTCTGATTTTTTTTTATATTGCATGTTTTGTTACGTTAGACTTCTTATCATTTTTACCAATGTGTTTTATTTCATATTATAAGATTTTGTTGTTACATTATTTTTTCTTTACATTATATTTTCTGTGTAACTTAATTTATAAACAAAAAATGTAAAACCCCGCTAGGCCATTTAATAAATAAAATTATGAAATTTACTTACATAAATAAAATCAGTATATAAATTCGCCTTCCATCTCTCCATAATTTGAAATGATGACGTAGAATACCTTTAAGAGTGAAAACCAAAAACTCTGGGAAAAAACTTAACCATTCGGTTTTTTTTTTTTTTTTTTATTGAATGAAAAACTCAAAAAATAAAATACCCAAACTAAAAAATAGTGGCATTTATAAACTCCAGTGTGATGAATGCAACGCCGTTTATGTTGGACAAACTGGCCGGTCCTTTAACACTAAATTCAAAGAACACATGCGATCGTTTAAAAATAATAATAAAATAGAATCACAATTTGCTAAACATCTCTTAGAAAACAATCACTCACTTAGTGATAATAATAAACCATTTCCGTTGCACTTACAAAATAAAGGACGCAAACTCAATCTGTTAGAGCAGTTAGAAATTAATAAAAACTCTAATAATCAGAAAGCTATTTTAATTAATGAACAAACAAATATAATTCGCTCGCCACTTTTAGATATATTTAAATCCAGTCCAAATACCTAACTGTGCTATTAAGTAAATACATGATTCATAGTGGGTTATCCAAGAGAATGATGACCATTTCAAATATCAATTGTATTATAAGGTAAATCCTGATGAATCATCAAGGGTTTATTTTATGGAATAATTAACGACCCTCAGTCAAATTTAAACAATCCAGTAATTGGGAAACTTAACCATTAATATTTCAGTAATTTTACTTAGAAGTTGAGGGGCACAAGTAATAATAATTAAAAGCTATTCATTTTGTCATCATAAGTACCTATCTAGAAATGATATAAATACATCGTCTGTAGGTGGTAACAACCACAGTTTGATAATGCCTTCAGAGGGCGAAACAGCTGTAACTCATAATAATAATTACGAAGCAGAAGCAGAACTTGTTTATAATAAACTGTTTTTATACATTTAATCAAAGATATTGAAATATAAGTAGATGTGCTATCTGCTGTTTTTACTATGTGGGTCTGCGCTTCCGGGTGTCGCCGATATTGTTTACCAATTAACAAATAAACTAAAAGAACAAATAATTAACGAATAAACCAAACGAACGTTAAACTAAATGAACTAATTCTTTCCTTATTCAAAATATATTGTTAACCAATATTAATGCACATTTTCAAAAAATCAACGAAATGAACAAATTCTTTTTGTATGAAAACTACGCTAATTAGCGCGTAGTCCGGCGACAGTTGCGCGGACACGATAGCATATCTCTTCTGTATTTGAATATCTTTGCATTGAATAATAATATTATTAAATATATAAAATAAATTAAAAAAAAAAAAAAAAAAAATTAACCATTCGGCTATTTACTCGTAGGTTTTCTCTTGTTTGAACACGTACCTTGCATTGTTCACATTAACACACACTCTTGCATTGTTTCGACTCTAGACAGGACTCGGTCAAGTTATTTGATTCCCATTTTTTAACTTGTGCATTTTAATTTATAATTATTAATATCTTCTTGATACCCTCTTTTTCTCTCTTTATCCGCTTAACATTGTATCCAACCTAATTTAGTGTTCCATTATCTAAGGCCTCATTTTTTTATACACACTCATTTGTAACACAGTTTTATCAATTACATGGCCACTCTATACGTTAATCCTCCCTCTGCCTGGTCCATGCATCACAATCATATATCGGAGTTAATATCAGAACTCTACTGTATTCTACTCATAGTGCTCACTTTTTCACCTTTAGCCAACTTTTTATTAGCGACGTAAATAATGTACCCAATAAATACACACGAAATCCAAATAAATACAAATAACAGAGCGCTCTAGCTGTGTGAATCAATCACAAATTCGAATGTAATAAAGAAGGAGTTTCTACCAATGGAAACTGTAACTAAAAATGAACACATACTACTCTCCGGGGCGATTCAGTATAACCAATCGTGCAACCATTTCTACTATTTGCTTGGTTTGCTAACCACTAGGCGCGGTGTGTTAGTTTACCACCAAATGGTAACTTTCTGCCGTATTTGCATTCCGTATCGTTTTTTTAGTTAACAAAAGTGTGAAAGTAGCGGGAGCAAAATTGAAAATGCAGTGAATATGAGAAAGTTTTAAAATACACAAAAAGCGCTATTGAAAGAGCGAACCGATGTTAACTAATTATACTTGTATTCACAAGAATTTTTTGCAGATTTTTCCTGTACAGAAACAGATGTTTTTCAAATGCTAAATAATAGAATTTCAGGCTTTGCCTATAGAATGTTAAATGTGGTTATCACGATCATATATGATTACCTTTGGTGTACCGGGCTATCCTATTTTTAAGGACGAACAGTTTAATGGTATGTATTTTATTATGAAAAAATGTCATAAAAAACATAACTTTATTACCACAGAAAGCGATTATTTTTTCAATATACATATTGTATGTTTTTTTAAATAAAAAAAAAAAATAAAAAGGAAAGATTTTTGTGTGCCAAAATGAGTAGAAATTATGATATTTTGGAAAATATGATAAAAAATATGAAACATGAAAAAGAAAATCCTATAAAAATATCAAATATATTCAAATTTAAAACTAACAATGCAACATTAAATTAAAAATCTATTACGTCTGTTGAAAATTTCAATGGGCAGTTTAGATCAGATTTCAAAAATATCCACAGAAGCAAACAATTCGTTCACAAAGCGGTCATTGATAGTGTCAATATCGAACTCTTCTTGATTGAATTGAATCTAGCGTATCGTAAATATTTATAACTAGTGGAGCATAATAAAGATTCAACCCACATTATTTAAGGCTCCTTAAAACACTTTTTTTCATACCTTTCCCGTATGTATAAATATAATTTAATATATTTTTTAAGTTAACAATTGAATAACACGGGACAACCAATATATGGCGGCTAGTCTTGTTTTTTGACAGTTAAATGGATATTTTACAAAGCTCGGTAAAATCCTTACAGAGCTGAAAATTAAAACGAGCTGAAAATAGTTCACGCAGAAATATCGGCCAAAAATGTTTTTGCTGATTTAATGATGATAGAACTAACTCGACAGCTTATTGGTTACAACGTTCTTCCGGTGAGACAGAGGTCCTGACTTCAATCCTCAAATGCGACCGTAACCTAATTATTTTCCGTCTCTTTTTCTGTTTCATGTTTTGTTTATATTAATTAATATTATCTTCTTCAATGATAGAACTGACCATTCGAGATGTTTTGTTGCTTCAGCTACCTAATTTTCCATATTTCATTAAAATTCTACATCACCCTTTAATTATCTTAGAAATAAACAAGGTTACTAAAATATACATCTTCTTCTGCTTGGCGTGCCCTATCAGGTCATCAACACGTAGGCGATCACTCTGGAAAATGTCTCTCTGTCTTGCTCTGCCCGGAATAGCTCCTCCACACTTCTAATGCCGGTCCACTCTCGTACATTTCGCAGCCAAGACATTTGTCTCCCACCAGGCCCTCGGCGACCCTCTAAAATATACATGCTTATATTTTTTCCATAAGCTCTACACAGGAGGCCCTGAGAAAAGAAATCCATCAGGGCTTATGTCATATTTAATTATTTCATATTATCTAACCATATGTCAAACGTAATTGAAGCTTCAAGTGGGGTGCCCCAAGGTTCTCATCTAGGTCCTATTCTTTTTTTTGCTATTTATCAATGACATTGTTTCAATATTTGAAGGTATCCATTTCCTATTGTTTGCTGATGACTTGAAAATATACACTATTATAAGAAATTTAATGGACTGTCTTGTAATGCAAAACAACTTGGATCGATTGTATAATTGATGTAACATAAATGATTTATTTTTAAACATTAATAAATGTCAATTTTTACTCGAAGTCAAGTTTTTCTCGAAATAAAAATCCAATACTCTTTCAATATCACATTAACAATGTGAATCTTTCTACAGTAACATTAATAAAGGATCTGGGTGTCGTTTTTGATAACAAGATGACATTCGTCCCCCACATTGATGCAATCACGAATAAAGCACTTAAATGTCTCGGTTTTGTGTTAAGATCGTCCAAAGATCTAATGCATACTAATACACTCAAAACGCTATACATAACACTAGTCAGAAGTATTCTTGAGTATAATTCCTCTCTCTGGTCGCCATTATACAATGTTCATTCATACAAAATTGAAAGAGTACGACATAAATTTTTAAGGCATATAAATTACAAATTAAAAATTCTAATAGAAAATTTAAATTATAATAATTTAATGCAATTGCTTAAATTACCCGAATTGTCACAGCGAAGAAAAATCTGTGATGTTTTATTATTATTTAAAATTATCAACGGATATTTGGATAGCCCTGAACTTGTGAACATGATAAATTATCAAGTACCTAACAATTACAACACCAGACTCCATGCTCCATTTAACGTAGTTGCTTCTCGCACTAATTTTATGTTTAACTCTTGTCTTCAGAGATTGCATCGTGTGGGGGCTCTGTCGATATATTTTTTTATAAAAACATCGCTTCCTTCAAAAAGCGTATATGTATGCAGATGCAAAAGTCCTTAAATGTTCCAGATTGTTAACAGTAACAAATTTAATACCCACTGCTCTGTAACTACTTTTATTGTACCTACTTACTTCTTTATACATATATGTAATTGCTGTGTACCTTTTATTTTATTTTTTTCCTGATAATAACAAACTAACGTAAAAATCCTTAAATGTTTCACATTGTGAACAGTAACAAACTTAATACCCACTGCTCTGTAACTACATTCATGATAACTACATTCATAGTACCTACTTACTTATTTATATATGTAATTACTGTGTACCTTTTATTTTTTTTCTTTTTCATAATAATAACAAACATACGTACATTAATGATAGCAAGAAAATTACCTACTTTTATATTAATTGTTAAAAATGTTTTACACCACTGCAATACCGGTATGCTTCGAGTATATTTGGAATCACACTTTGTGTGATATTGTGACAATAATTATTGAATCTAATGTAGCGTGAGCCCAAATACGAATCCGCTGGTTGAACTCCTTTGTAAACAATTACTGATACCTACTTATGTTAGGCCTACTTTTATCTTTCTAGCTCTGTTTATCATTTTATGTACTATATACTTATGATACTGCATACTTGTTATAATGCTCCTGTACAATTTATTTTATGTGTAAAAGCCATCAAGGCGTAAACAAACAAATAAATAAATAAATATTTGGGGTTGCTATGTGGATGGCCTTTTTAGGTAATGGAAGGAGAGAAAGTTCTGGAAAGGAAAAGGGTAAGAGCGGTTAGTAGGAATCTGATTGAAGACAGACATATGAATCCCACTGCGGAACAAGGCGATGGGTCGAGAGAATCCAGCAGCAGAGGTCTAGGTTAGGTCTCCCTCAACCAGTCTCTCTCACGCAGTAGGTGAGCCAACGCTTTCGCTGCCAAAACCTAGACAAACGTCGCCCTTGATTACAACGTTTTAATAAAATACCGTACCAGAATTATTGGTAAAAAAATACTGAAAACCAGATAAGAAGAATTTAAAGGAAACCGAGTCCAAAGATTTTAAGATGATCATTTTAGATACTGGGGTCCGGTATTACAATATTAATGGGAAGGGTTCCCGGAATGATAGCACGGACCGTAAACCCGAGCTGCCTGGGATACCAAAGCGATGACCCTGATTAATATCAGGGAATATTCCTCCAATTCGAACCAAATAAAAGGAGGATATTATTTCGACAAGGATGAACCATTTTTCCAGATGAAAGTAATTCGATGCGGCATATTTTTGGGTCAATCGCCCGAGTACCGTATTATTTACAAAATACAAAATTACAACGTAAATAATTGTAATAAATATACTGCGCCGAGTTCACACTATATTACAATTTCATTGGTGGTTGTATTCTTGAAAATGAAACTTTTTTTTCATATAAATTTCTACGAAAATATCAATACACTTTGTTATAATTTGATGCCTTAATATGTAAAAAACAAAGTTGCGCACGTGAAAAAGCTTTATGTAATTAAGGTAATCAATTTGGCAGGTGTCAATGGGTGTAGTGTTTTTGCAGAATAAACTACAATTGATTGACAGTTTTGACAAGAAAAAAAAAATTTGCTTTACAAATTTATTTAATAATTAGAAAGAGTTGGTAGATTTGAAGGCGGTTTTTCCAGGTGAACATAATTTATTTTCAGCGGTAAATCCACAAAACTTTTTGTTACGATAAACCGTTTAAATATGGAGGTAAATACAAGGAATGTCAATAGCAGGTGGCTATAGATGGTTTAAAAGTTCCAAGAAAACTTTCAAATATTTCTTGATATTGAGTCCATAGCCGTGATAATATTTGTTATGGGCGATTCCATTATCGCGGGTGCAACATTTAGAAGCATGTAAAGTTTCATAACAATAAAATAAAATACATTATTAATGAAGTTATTCTTGGAAGAGCTACTCTTTAACATGTTCACTTTTTATTCATTTAAAAGTCAGGAGGGAGGTTCAAAGTCCTATCGCGGGTGGAAAAAAAATTGGACAAGCCTTTCCACATCATAAGAAAAAAATCAAAAGTTTGTTAATTGTGAAACATTTATTATGTTATGCCTTTATATTTCGTAAGGCGTTAAACTAATCAACTAAAAAAAATAAAAAAATATATATGGATAACAAAAATTAAATAATGAATTTTTCACTCTTGAAGCAATATCGCGGGTGCAACATCAACTTATCGCGGGTGCAACCCGTCTAATTTAAGTGAATATAAATATCAATAAAAACTTATAGAGCAACAAAATAAGAGATGAAACAATGCTAATTACCTACTAGTCAGTTCACTTCTTGATCACTTATGTAAATTATTTCTTTTCGAATACGTCAATCTTTGCCGAAAATTGTATAAACACCAACATCCAGATTAACATAAATGTAATCTGGAATGGCAAAAATCTTTAAATAAATAAAGTTTTAAGACGAAAGAGTATTTAAGCACGTGATCGCATTATAATTATTTAATGGATCGCTTCGTCTTCTCATCTGTTTAAGAAGATAAATTATGTATTCAAATATTCAAGTTATATATGAATATCCATTAGGAATGCCCATCGATATTTGGCCAATTCTGGGTACGTCTCCTTAAAAAGGTGTCCTTTAAACGAGAAAAATATATCATTGGATATTCTGGTTAAAAAGCTAAAAATGTATAATATATAAGCCTACATGGGAAAAGATTCGAAGATCATCTTTTTTAGCAAAAGGACGAATAAGGCTTTGCCGGAATTATATCTAGGTCCTCGAAAAAGGGAAATCGAAATGATATGATCCAGGGTGTTAGAATCCACGACGGGTAATATTACGGAAAATCCGGGTATATTCAATACATCGTAAAAATGATGCGAGCATTTGAGATAATGGTGTAATGGTTACCAGGGGACAATAACTATTGAAAGATAAGAATTGCAGAAAAGTAATATTACTTTTACATACAGTTGAAAGTATTCCATTAAGTTTCTAGAATAATAATAACGAAAAAGTTAGCTAATAATATAACGTAAAAAAGTAATCTTATAAAAAAACATAAACGATGCGCAGAACTTAAGAGCGTTTAACCAGCCAGCGGACGAAAATCCACATTTCGTCGAAAGTTGTTCTTCCGATCGTGCAGGGCGGTTACAATGAGAAAGATTAATTATTCTCCGTACCAGCTTTTTTAAATTATAACTCAATATCGAATTTATTTCAATCCAAATTAGCTTTGATTTATACCTTCATCCAAAAATGCTGAAAGGCGTGATGATAAAACTATTAAAATAGTGTACTTTTTGTAGTTATTTTTTGATTATAAGTATTTATCATTTTTCAAAAATGTCTAAATTTAATAAGAATGTTAAAAAAAATCTGAAATATATTAGTTTGTAAGTGCGCAAATAAATACACAAATGGACCAATTTTCGTCAAGAAACACATGTAGGTACATATTTTTTAATGATTTTATTGAAACTAAAATTAAAATTCTAATACATAACTCTGCTAGATAATGTATTGATTTATTTTACTCCATTATTACATTATTTGAAATGGGAGTGGTATAATACAAAAACTTTTTTGAAAATTTAACAAATCTGCCAACGACCTATGGAATAAACTTATTATACTAAAAATTAAAAAAATTTCTAAAAATTTATTACATAAGAATGCTAGATAAAAAAACAATCTTTCGAAATCCATTTATAATTTTTTGTGGAAAAGAGTCAATACGTCTAAAAACTTTTTTGAAAATGACGTATTTCCGGCTTTCTCTGGTAATGCCCTCTTAAACACAGTCGCCGAGAAATTTTAATTAATGGTATTTTACCAAACTCTTGCCAATTGAGGTTTTCTATTACCCATCGTACGTTTGTATGTCTGTACGTTTTTTTAATACAATATCTAGTTTGTATACTGAACGTCTGTTGATGGCGTTTAAACAACACAATTTATGATTCTTGGAGGGTCCTAACTCATATAAGAAGTAAATGATCAAAAAAGCAAAACATACCGATACGCTAATAACTATATAATATTAAAAAAATATTTGCACTAGTGTCAAAATCCAGAGCTTAAGTTGAGGAATTCGTTTATATTTATATGGACAAAACGCCGCCCGGTTCCCTCTTAATAACAACATCATTGGATTTGATTTACTTTAAATTTGAATTGAATGTAGTTCTTCGTGGGTTCTACGAATAAAACATAATAACAATTAAAAAAAGGATTTATATTAATCCAACTGATAAACACATGCTAAATTTACACGAGTTTGTTCATGTATGTATATCTATTCAGTAAAAAAAGACATATCTACTAAAATGCGTCCTTGAAACATAATAAAGACATTGAAAATACAATCAAGAATTCACTATCACAGTATGGTTAACAGATTATAAAATAAGCAATGAAAACGATATTTCATGTATATTTAACTACCGAGAAAAGCGTTCGTATATCAATCGAAATATTTTTAGAAACCCTCCCTTAGATATAATTAAACAGAAGGGTTGTGTTATTTACGAAAATAGACCGAAAAGGCCTAATAATTTTACAAAAGGGATTTTAGAAGACGACGTGTGATTTTATTGGATTACATTGCTGATAAAATTATTTTTAAAAAATACATTACCGGAACAACTTATTTTTGAAAATACTGCTTAACTGGTCAAATGAATATATTTTTTTAAATTAATGAAGACAGAAAATTTTTAAATTAAAAAAAACAGACTCAAATGAAAATCTGAAACTGAAAATCAGAAAAACATACGGCCACATCGAGGAATCGAACCCAGGATCTTTGCCTTGCCGGGGCGGAGCTCTACCACTGAGCTAATGTGACCCTATCCGATTCGCGCATATTTAGCTGTATCATACTTCGACTTGTAAAAACCAATGTTATGTTCATATTCTTAACGCATATTTATATTTAAAGATTTTCAAAGCTCAAGAATTTTCAGCTCAAATCATAATTTCCATCATTATGACGTTTTGAAAAATAGAGAATATACATTTTTTGTTGAATTTCGGTCAAAAGTATCACGGGTCGGTAAAAACCGATATTAGCTTCTGACCTTATTATTTGAGATTAAACCTGTAAACCCAGTTTCTTAGTAGTTTTGGCCTGACCACACCGATCACCGAGTGAGCGTACAATGTACCCCATGTAAGCGGCGGCGGTTTGCAAACGGTGAATAGGGGACATCCACTAGGTTCGGATTTGTCGTGACTGGACTCGTTGCAAGGGATGTCCCAAGGAAAGCCAGGTCCCTTTACCGCCTCTCTGAACCGTCCGAGACATATCAAAGTGACCGGAGCACACCGCAATAGTCGCGGTCGCAAGAGTTAAAGCTTACTCAAAACGGACAGACTTTAATTAAATCTGCGTACTTACAGTAATTGAGATCGCCGCTGCTACAGCTGAACAACATGAGGTTACCTTAATTTCAATAGAAAAAAGTTAACCCAATTATCAGGAATTCTGAAATTTTATGGCTTTAGGTGATTGGGAAAAAGTCAGTGTCATTGGAGAGTATGGACCGCAAATCAAATCATCAAAAGTGTGCGGGTGAAAGTAAACTGAATGCTTTAGAAACGCAGTCAATGTGTGGTAAAATTACAGGTATGACAGTGTGAATCAAAAAATCAGTGCGAAAAAGTGGAAATCCGAGAACAATGCAAGGCTGATGTAGAAGTAAAGCACAGAATTGAGAAAGGGACACAAAGAAGATTTTTTCACAGAATATGGATAGAAAAACGATTTGTGTATAGCAGATGGATGGATAAATGTTTTATGTATAGCAGATAGATATATAGATAAAGGTTGTACGTAAAGCAGATGGATAGAGAAATTTTTTTTGAATAGCAGATGGATAGAAAAGGGAGAAAAATATGACATGGTCAGGAGATTTAAAAACGTTAGTGTATTTTAAGCAAAGAGTGTGTTTCACCTTTTCTGTATACCACTGTCAGGTAGAGCCACAATGGTTAGTTTGTTAGTAAGTTGATGGTACACCCCATTACAATGATTTAAAGTGTTACATTTTCCACGTTGCACAACGACTTATTTTATTTTCTTATAATAATAATAAAATTCAAAAATCTGTTTCTGAAAAAATAAGAAAATATACAGATTTAGGAAATGAGATTAAAAGAATTTGGCGTTCTGAGAAAATAAAAATATTACCATTTGTTATTTCGGCTAATGGCATTATACCTGGCTCTCTCATTCAAAATTTAGACATATTAGATTTGTCAGAAAATTTATATATAAAAATGCAAAAATCAGTGACTTTAAATACATGTAGGATTACAAAAGATTTTTTAAATATTTATATTGAGGGATCAGTGTGATTTATAGGTCCAATTAGGAATTCCACCGACCGAACCCTCTGATATGAAAATATCTGGAGTCGGTGAATTATTTTCCCACTTGGTCTCTGGTAGGTTGACATGTTGTTCTTGTATTATTTTGTATTTATTATACTTATATAGTGCAATTACATAGCGTGGATTGACTAGATGATCATTTGTGGAGAAGTGTGTGAAAGGGTTTAGTTTTTCCTGTGGGAAAGATTTAACCCGGACATAAAATCTGAAGTTTCTTCCAGATTGTGCGCAGGAGAAGTGCAATGCAATACATTCCAAATTTAATATAAATATTCGTATTTACAAGCCGAAGAGATTTTACAAAAGTTTTTCAGAAAAACCAAGTAAGAAGACGTAAACATTAATTTAACCCGCGGGAATGGAGTCATTGTAAAGACAAAGTTTTCATTAAAAGGGGTTCCACCCACGCTACTTTTTTGACAAGGGCACTTTTGGTTAAGGGAACTGTTGTACAGGGTTCATTTGATTAAGACTTAATTATGTTGTCCATTCCAATATAGTGATTTAATGCAATGTTTTGAACAAAATTAATAATGATAGAAGTTTTGTAAAAGTGGGAGGCTACAAAGCAAATACAGAATTTAATTAAATTGCTTATTTTTAACTAGAGGTCCACAGAACGTAGTTAAAATGAGAATATAGTTGAGTCCAAAGTTTAGTTGTAGTAAACTTCTTACCTTGCATTAAATAGTTATGACGTTTTTAGAATATTGAACACAACGGAGACCTGATGAAAAAAAAGTGTTTCCACCTCGGCCCACCCCGATTTTTTTGTCAAATATCCAAAAAAATGCAAATTTTTAAATATTTTAAAACTTTTTTTCAGTGTTTGCCAATTTTGACCCCAAAAGTTTAATATTTAGGCAAAGAATATTCAATATTTTTTATAAAGAAGTCTGAAAATTTTCTATAATTTTAAATAAATAAAAATGATGTGAAACCAATTGTATTTGTGATACAGCTGTCCAAAAGTACAAGTTTTTATCATATTTTGTAAATTTTTGCAATCTTAGTGGTTTTTACTTCTGAAATTTTAACTTGCGAAATACTTATGTGACATTTATTTCGTATATCAAGTGCTTTAATTTCAGAAAAAACGTACATATCTGGGTGACTGCCACCAAAAGTTAATAGAATGCATTGTCATCGACAGCGAGTCCATCTGCCGAGTTTCAGCTCGGTCGGATGTCGGAAAGTGGGTTAAGATTCCGCGGCATTATTCCACTAAGAAAACAAAAGTGAAATTCAAATAGATGTATTTAAAAATTGATATAAAATAATGATAAGACCAGATTTGATAAAATATGATAAAAAGGTGTGAAAAATCAGTATTTGGACCCATTTCAATCCGAAACCACCGCATGTTTATTGCCACGTTATTTCAGTTGTGCACCTCTGATAAGAACTCCCTGCATTTAATCGCATAACGCATCCCTTTCCTTCAAACAGGCAATCCCGTAAAAAACGACTTACGGTCTGTTTCCGCCCAAAGTTTACGGTACTGTGGCGCCACCATTCGCGGCGGTGGAAACGTAAATCTGGAGCTTTATATTCCAGTTTCTTTCCGTCGCTCACTGGAGACAAACAAACCGACGCCGCGCCGCAACGTTGACGCCCGTACCTGAATCTTACATCGCGTTATGCATACAGTAATGAGAACGCGGCTACCAAACGAATATAATCATCGTGTTTGAAACGTTCTATGGAATAGAGTTTATCTATATATAAATCAAAATATGCTTGCTTGGGAATATGTATTTATATGAGATATCTATGTATTGCTATATTAAGCATAGGAAATGTTTGAAACTTTCAAAATACCTTCTTTCAACCCCCGCGAAAGTTTCTGGATTATTACAACCACATTACAATACATGTGAAAACGTTTTAACTGGTCACGGACCAGAAGGTGGGCAAGACTTAGACAAACCTCACCCCATGAACCCAGGCACCCTTGCTAAGTCACCAAACATAGTGAACCACTCGGTGTGATCTGTGGCCGAGGGGTTGGTTATCCAATAAATGATTCCCGGGGCGGCGGTACCCATACTTGCCCCCCAAATTGCAAGATATGTATGTAAAGATATCTGAGAAATTAAACATTACAAAAACTCTTGCGAAGCTGTCAAAAATGTCAAAATTTGAGAACGACATTTTGCAAAACAATGATTGTTAAATCAAAATTCAATATTCGAATATATTTTAAATTAAAGAGTTTATTTAAAGTACTCGCCTAATACTTTGAATCGAATCAAGAATTACAGATATTTTAAATTGGCACCAAAAATGAATGGTTGTACTATAAGAAAAATGAAAATTTGAATAAAAAATTGTAATCGGTGACACGCGAGCTGTTTGAAAACTGAATGTACTGGGACTGAATATATGGAACGCGGGAGGGTGGTTGGCAGGATGGGAGAGCAGGAGAGGGGTGTGGGAAGACAGGGAAGGTGAAAGGGGAACGCGGGAGGAGAAGGGGACGCGGGAATGGAACGGGGACGTACGGGAAAGGACACGCAGGGAGAAACAATTTATTTCTTTGAATTTGGTATTGCAACGCTCGCCGGGAACCAGCTAGTTATGGAATAAAACCATCTCTTGAGAGATTTGATAATAGAATAAAAATAGAAAACTGTATCTTAAGGGTACACACTATTCTTACACATTATTCCATTTACAGAATAATCAATATTATTATAATCAATATAATCAATATTATTCATCCACGTCATTGGCACTGTAGCCTTTGGATAGTAGAGATCGATAGATACTCTCAGTATCGCTCTAGTGAAACCCCATTAGCCAGAATCTAAATGTTTTTAGAAATGGCTTAAACCCTGTTTGGTAACTAGACCGAAGTAGTCGGATACCTCCCTATCTCCAATTGGGGATACCATAGTCGCACTAACTCCATACAGTTGGAACTCTTGCGAGGTATTCACATAAAAACTCCATTTCAAGGAAACTCTTCCTACGCGGTTTTCTTGAATTTCCTTTTGCATAAGGATGTGGTTTTCGCGTTCACGCCGTTCAGTCATCAATTTTTTTCCGAAACTCAAGATGCTTTTAGGTGGCCTGCTATCTTTTTTCTAATAGATCTGCTTATAGGAAAATAAATAAGTACACCCATGTAAATAAAATGCAAGTAATAAGTTGGTATATTATTAAAATGAGTTCACCGTTATAAAATTGGTAGGTGGTTTCAAACCAATTGAAAAACTACAAAAGTTAAGAAAACGTGTATTACATTGTCAAACGCAAGATTTCCAATAAACGTAGAAAATTGGTCTTAAGGGAGGCATTAGATAATGCATTTCGTTCGGAAGGTATATTAAAGAGGAGAGAGGGGTAGGTCCGCGCGAGGGTAGCTACATATTCCTATAACTGAAGACAGCGTGAGCCACGTAACCATTTGGCAACCTTCCAACTGGGGCATACAGGGCGAAACGGATCGCAGGGTGATGTAATTATAACTATTACGCAATAAATGGGCATACATGAAAATTAAATGGCGGTATCGTTTAATAAATTTTGAACCACGATTGCATGAAGCATTAAATTTAAACAAAGCCATGCTTAACCTCGGGAGGCCTCGAGACTATTTGTCGGAAGGTCAAAATATTTCTGTTGTGCAATAAATTCAAAATTAATAGAATATTTCTGAACGCATCAGAAAACTAAAACTGTCTTAAAAAGGTGATGAAATATGCTTTCAAATTTTATAATTCGAAATAAACATATGATACGTTTTAAGATTTTCACGGCCAAAAGCATTTTCGTTATTTGTTTTTGGGGTGTTATGCCGTGTTGCGCTACCTCCTTCTTTAGCCAACGTTTCGGACATCGTTGCAGTGTCCATCATCAGGGCAGATCCGGTAGATGTGGTCACATCTATCGGATCTGCCGGATCTACCCTCTTGTGTGATCTACCGTGTGGTGATGGACACTGCAACGATGTCCGAAACGTTGGCTTAAGATTATCTGCTAATTTTCTAGGTTAAAAAAACAATTAATGGATTTTTCGGGAAATACCTAGATTCAGAATGTCTGAGCAATTTCTAGCAAAGTGAACGCTTTCAACGAAAATGGTGGGTAAAAACAGTAAGCAGCAGAATAGAATCTGAGAAAGGTGGATTAGATTCTAGACGTGAGATAAAGATATCTACGCCTGGAGGAAGGTTTTATACATAAGGTTAGGGATGTAACGATATATCGGAAAAATGATAAATATCGATATTTCAACCCCTAAAAATATCGATATACCAATATCGAAAAACTCAATATATCGTATCGAAATGTCGGATGAAGATAAAGGTGAAATTTATTTTTGGAAGCACCACAAATCTTTGGCTCACACGCAAATAAAAAGAAAAAAAATGACGGTGTCGCCAAGCTTGCGTTATATCTTTCTGCTCCTGTAAATACTCTAAAAGTAAACATTCTTGAAACATGGCAAGATATGTAAGGTGTATATCCCAATCTTTTTAAAGTGGCAATGAGTCATCTACCAATTGTGGCAACAAGTGTTCCGTCTTTTCTCAAAGGCAGCAGCCACTATTATAACTCAAAGCAGAAACCGCCTACAAGGAAGCAGACTGTTAAGCAGACAAAGTTACTATTTTAAGCTGGTATGTAAATTTATGAAAAAAAAAACTATTTTATATACATAACCAATTTTTGTGATTATTCACATAAGTAAATATAAAAAATTATATACACACATAATCGATAAACGTTTGATATAACTATAACTAAATTTGAATTCTATAAACTTTAAAAAATATATATATCGATATATCGGTCTAGTAGGTCGATATATCGATATCGATATATCGATGTTTTTAAAAACCACGCATCCCTACATAAGGTTATACTCTATTGAATTGTAAATCAATACCTAATTCTGATGTTGTAGAGTTATAAGAAAAACTAGGAGTTATATTGTAAGTCTAATAATTATTATGATCATTATTATAAAGACATCTTATTATTTTTAATACGACGGAAATTCGAGTACACACAAAGGAAGAAAGACCAACAGACCAAGAGCGTGTAGTAAGTCGAGTACTTTAACGTTAAAGATATCGTAGCGTATAACCCACAGCGCCTCGCTTCCTTGTCTTTGAAAAATGATTCCCGCTGTATCATTCAGAGAGCAGATTTACCCTTGAATAAAGGGCAGGCGATATCCGAACAACTTCCGCGTAACAATTCTCAAAAATGCTCAGAATAATCAGCTGAACAGTGAACCACCAAAACACATTTACATCACAAAGGAGCAGTGGCAAACATCACAGGCGAAATAATGTATTAGGTACAAAATATTTGCGAGAAAATTCTTCAGTCATTTTCGTAAAGTAACGCTTTCAACATAAATGCTGATGAGGGTATTTTATATAGTATGTAGGAATGTACGCATCCAATGATAATTAGGGGTGGTTTCAAGGAATGCCAACAATTATTTTACATTGCTATGGTTTGGATATTACTCTCCGTATGCTATAAAGGCGTGAATAATGCATTTGAGTATCTGCACTAATCCTCCCTCACGCCACATTTGAACGGTTCCCGTAAACAGCCGATTCTCGGCCCACTTGAGCGTTTGATTTAATTTTTAACAACATAAAACGATTAATATTATGTTAGTCATGACGTAAAAACTGCATTAAGACCCGGTAGTAAGCAATTAAAAAGGAGGGAAATATCTGTAAAGACGAATGTTAGAAGGAGCGCGCTAAAATTAAAAACGGTAATAATTGGGAGGCGGGTATGGGTACTGTTAAATACAGACTCGAGTGTAGGCGAGGTTATTTATAAATAATGCGCGTATTGGCGATATGGATATTTATTATAAGTAATGGCTATAAATACGTCCTAACTAACGTGTTGGCGGTTGGAAAAAGAGAGTGAGGAGAGGCCTGCATCTCCTTTTATATGCGGGATCACCTGTCTCGCTCTTGTATGGCCGGAAACAGGTGTGCCACCCTAAAACCTCTCTCACATCCTCCCCTACTTAAACGGGAGAATCCTGGCTACATAAGTGATACCTATAGCTACATATTTCATACAATATATTTTATATTTCATATTTCACATTTAAAATTAACACATTACATTTAAAATTAACAAAACATTTGTTTTTGTTCTTTCTGTTTCCCTTCTGTCCATTTCTGTCCATTTCTGTCCATTTCGACTGCGAAGTGCTGTCACCTGGGCCGAAGCCTTCCTTGCCATGGGTTAGACCTGAAACATGGAGAAACAGAATTAGAGACACTTCTATTACGTAACATACCGGAGAGATCTAATTCGTCCGTCGACAATTCCAACGTGTCAGACGCGAATTCCTGGTTATCTTCCTCCTGCCATGAAACATGTAATTCCTTTAGCTGGTCTAAATGTCTTTTCCACACCATATTAGACTTGTTAATTTTTATGAAATATATTTTACTACCTTTTTTATCCACAATAACCCCAGGGACCCATAACCTATTACCCTGAGATCTGAAATCTCTAGTCATTACTTTCTGACCTATATTAAAACCTGATTTAACTCTACCCTTATATTGTCTTTTCTGATTGTTTTGGCTCTGAGTAACCTTTTTTATTACTTTGTTTCGTCGAGTAGAACCTGAACTACCCGTTCTATCCTCAATTTTCCTTGGAATCAGAGAGTCAAATACTGTTCTAATTTTTCTACCCATTAATAATACAGATGGCTCACATCCTGTTGTTGCGTGAACTGTATTCCTATAGTCTGCTAAAAAGTTACCTAACTTTTCTTTATAATCTGAAGGAAATCCATTATGTTTACAAATTTTTTTAAGGAAATTTTTACAAGTCTTTACTGTAGCTTCAGCTTGCCCGTTGCTACTAGGGTGATTGACTGGACTAGTGATATGTTCTATCCCATTTTTCTTACAAAAATTTTCAAAATCCTCAGAACAAAAACACGTACCATTATCACTAACTAAAGTTGCTGGAAAACCAAATTGCGAAAATAATCTATGAAGTATTTCGATATTTTCTTTTGAAGACAGACTGTTTACTTCCAGACACTCAATCCACTTTGAAGAAGAATCTACCACCACTAAAAAATTTTTGTTATACAAACTACCATGATCAATATGTACCCTGAACCATACTTCAGGTTCATATGGCCACACTGCTAAAGAACTCTTTTGTGATTCTGGTTTAATTTCTAAACAATCTCTACAATTTTCCGTTATTTTCTCCAAATCTTGATTAATTTTTGGCCACCAGACAAAGCTTTTTGCAATACCTTTAGTCTTAAAAACCCCTAAGTGAGATCTATGTAACATCTTTAAAACCTCTTGTCTTAAAGACTCAGGTACAACAACCCTATGTTGATATAAAACACACCCATTTATCAAAGACAATTCTAACCTTTTTTCCCAAAAAATTCTAATAAAGTTACCACTTTGTGCCTTTTTTACTGATGCTGGCCAACCTTCGATAAGAAAATTTTTCACTTGACCTAACACATCATCCTTTTCGGTTTCGCTTTTTATCACGTCTAAAGACAAATTAAACCCATTATTCTCGAAATAATTAATGTAATCAGACTCTATCTCATCTTCACAGCTAACCTTTTCAATCGGACACCTGCTCAGAAAGTCTGAACAATTATTTTTCGATTTTACATATTCAATTTTAAAATTAAACGAACCTAACATAATAGCATATCTCTGTAACCTTGACGCGGCAATCTTAGGTACTTCTTTATTTTCACCTAAAATTCTCACTAACGGCTGATTATCCACAGCTAAAATAAATTCTCTGCCGTACAAATATTGATAAAACTTTTTAATTCCAAAAATAATTGCTGTTGCTTCAATATCTAGAATAGAATAATTCTTTTCCGCTTTAGTTAAAGTTCTGCTTGCGAACCCAATCGGTCTTTCTACGCCATTTTGAAACCTATGAAGTAATGTTGCTGCTACCCCATTAAAACTACCATCTGTGACAAGTTTCACAGGTATATTTTCGTCAAAATGCGTTAAAATCCTATCCGAAGTTAATATTCTTTTAATTATCGCAAAACTATTTTCTTGTTCCGTACCCCATTGAAACTTAACATCTTTTTTAAGTAATTCGTATAATGGTGACAATATATTTGCCATATTTGGAATAAAATTACGATAATAACTAATCATACCTAATAAACTTCTTAAATTATTTAAATCACTAGGTGCTGGTGCATTTAAAATGGCTTCTTTATTCCGTTCACACGGTTGAATCCCTTGTTCACTTATTTTATAACCTAAAAACTCAATAACTTTTAAATTGAATTCACACTTGTCACTATTCACTGTTAGATTACAATGTTTCAACCTTTCTAACACGACACATACGTTTTTCTCTAAATCGTCTTCGTCTTCCCCTATCACGATAATATCATCCAAATAAAACGTCATGTTCTGTAATCCTGACAAACAATTTGCCATTGCCTTTGCAAATATAGCTGGCGCGGGAGATAACCCGTACACTAACCGCTTATACTGAAACAATCCTAAATGGGTATTGATTGTTGTAAAACGCCTACACTCCTTTTTTAAAACAAATTGACTATACGCCGATTTAAGATCGATTTTTGCAAAAACTTTCCCACCATTTACTTTCGTTAATAGCTCCTCTATCCTAGGTAATGGATATTTGTCAACTAATAACTGATTATTCACTGTCGATTTATAATCACCACATAATCTAATACTACCGTTTTTCTTAATTACTGGAACAATTGGACTTGCAAA
This sequence comes from Limnephilus marmoratus, assembly GCA_917880885.1. Classification (NCBI taxonomy): domain Eukaryota; kingdom Metazoa; phylum Arthropoda; class Insecta; order Trichoptera; family Limnephilidae; genus Limnephilus; species Limnephilus marmoratus. Next base: position 19,372,988 of record OU862919.1, on the reverse strand, counting down.
CTCACTAAACTGGACTTGTTCTATAATACCGTCTGACAGTAAACTATCTAACTCCCTTTCGACTTTTTCTTTCAAAGCGAACGGCATAACTCTGTGATTACGAAATATCGGAATAGCGGTCTCTTTTAAAGTTAAATTCACTTCGTACTTATTAAATTTTCCTAGTTTATCCGTAAAAACTTCCGGGAATTTTTTTACTAATCGCTGCTTCAAAGTATTCTGTTTTATACTGTTTACGATTCCGTTAATCCCGACGTTAAAAAGATTCATAAAATCACGCCCCACTATCGATAACGAAGCACTTGTGACAACAACAAATTTCAAATTGTGACACTGACCGTTAAATTCCACTTGTGGCGTAATTGTACCTACCACTTTCACGAGCGTATTGTCAAAACCCCGTAGACTAATGTCTTCGTGCACTAGCTTGATTCTACTGAATTTACTGAAATAACACTCCTTGGAAATTACGCAACAAGATGCTCCAGAATCTACCATGAATTTACTCTTGATCCCGTCTAGTGAAACTTCAATAAAAAATGGTTCGACACTATTAACTTCACCCAACTTTGTGTCCGACAACAAAGTATTCACACTCTTACGTGTTAAGGAACGCTTGCACTGTTTTGCGAGATGACCCTTCGTACTGCAAATTTTACATAAATAATTTTTATATCTACATTCCGTCGCGATGTGATTATTGTGACCACAAACGGTACAATTTTGTTTCACAGCGTTCGCTGGCGACTGTGACCGTGCCCTGTTGCTATGCCCGAAACGCTTCACGTCTCTGTCTTTCACACGCGAATTATTAAAAGAGAGTCGACCGGCCTTGAGCTGTACATTAGCGTAAACCGTATTATCAACTCGGGACTGCGCTTGAGTTGAAGCTACGAGGTCAATGCACTCGGCGACTTGTAAACATTTTTCGAACGAGTATAATTCACCCTCGAGAAATAATTTTTCCCTTACCTTTCCTGGTTTACAACCTAAAACAAAGAAATCCCTTAAATTTACTGATAAACTATTCCCAAATTTGCAATTAGTAGAAAGAGACTTTAACCGCACTGCAAACTCACGGATTGATTCGTCATTTCTTTGTCTAGCACTGTAAAACTTAGATCTCTCTTCAAAAAAACATTTCGTTGAACAACAATACTCATCAAGTTTAGATATCAAATCTTCTAACTTAATATCTGTTACCTTTTTAGGAATGCACAAATTAACCAATAAGGAAAAACAATCATCTTTCAATGCATTCAGGAAAATAGCCCTTTTTTTATCATCCGATGCAAACTTTTCATCATTCACGAGGAGAAATTGTCCGAGGCGGACCTTGAAGTTCTCCCAGTTCCCGTCACGCAAACTGAAGGACTCCAATCCTCGAGACTCCATGTTCCCAATGCCCAGAAGGTACCCAAATAGAGAGAAAGAAAACAGAAAAAACAAAAACTTCCCAATGAGGCTTCTTCTTCTGCCGTCTGCTCCCTGGACCCTGCTCCGGAAACTGCTCCTTGACCCTGTGAATTGATGGCTCCTTCCAGACCCGTCACACAGTAACACCGATGGCTACCCCAGATCACTCCTGCGACCTGGATCTCCGATCCTTGACCCTCAGAGATGTCGATTGACGCTGGACCTCCCGTGCTTCCCCCTTCCGAAAAGCTGGCTGGCTCCAGTGTCTTCTTGCACTTCACTCCTTGCAGTGAAGTGTTGGAATAATTTCGGTCCGGCCTTTCTTACCGACCCGAAATAATAATGTTACCGCGTATTTTGCCAAATTTTTGTGCCAAATTTTTTTGCGCGTCGATTCTTTTCGCGATCTGCCGTATTGTCAGAATCGTGTACCGTAGGCTGCGCCACTGTTAAATACAGACTCGAGTGTAGGCGAGGTTATTTATAAATAATGCGCGTATTGGCGATATGGATATTTATTATAAGTAATGGCTATAAATACGTCCTAACTAACGTGTTGGCGGTTGGAAAAAGAGAGTGAGGAGAGGCCTGCATCTCCTTTTATATGCGGGATCACCTGTCTCGCTCTTGTATGGCCGGAAACAGGTGTGCCACCCTAAAACCTCTCTCACAGGTACCGCCGCCTCGGGAACCATTTATTGGATAACCAACACCTCTGCCATAGGTTACCATAAGTGGTTTGCTAAGTTTGGCGACTAAGCAGAGGTGCCCGGGTTCATGGGGTGAGATTTGTTCAGGTCTTGATGGCAGATGCGTCTGCCCACCTGCTGCGTGGCGGGCCGGATCAAGAGAGTCTGGTTGAGGGAGGCCTTTTAACCTTTGCAGCCGGACTCTCTCAACCCATTGCCTTGCTCCGAAGTTAGAGGGATGGATTCATACATCTGTCACTCCTGGAGACACTGACCCCCAGATTCCTTCACACCCCTCATTCCGTTTTCCTTCCCAGAACTTCCTATACTTCCCTTCCTTAAAAAGACCCTCCACACAGCATCCCCTAAGTTGACCTAGGTCCTGAAAGAAATTATTTTCCTCGGGGCCTCCTGTGTGGAGCTAATGTAAAACAAAATTAAGCGAAAATTGTGGAAAGGTTTAATAAAACACGATTCGTTTAAAATAGAACAAAAATCTCGTGGAAAATGGCATAAATAGCATTTAAAGAAACACTGTGAATTTTTCATACGTATAACTTGTAAAATAACAGAAAAACGAATTAAAAATAATTTCTATTTTTATAAACGCGTTTTGCTTTGCGATTATTTCTATCGTGGGAATTTCATATAATTACCATTTCGGCGTAGATAATTGAATAGATTTTATCTTAAAAAATAACATATATTTTTTTAGAAACTTCAAGTGTTCAAGAGAAATATGTTATAAAACAGTAGAAATTCGGAATGCGGGGGCCTAAAAATACAATCCAAATAAAACACAATTCGATTACACTGCAGTAAAGGGGGGAAGAAATTAGCCTTGAGGAAGTAGCGATTTAAATATTTAAAATAAAATGGTTATCTTTGCAGAATTGATTCTATTCGAATAATGATGAATGAAACTTTTGCTAAAAGAAGAATCACCCATGTGCATGGGTGTCTTTCATCTTGAATTTAAGCGATATTGGAAAGTTCAAAGGGAAACACGTCGCAGGTAACTATTGATTTCGCATCGGTCTTGTTCTGCCCGTACAGCCAGCAACCAACCTTTACTCTGCATGATTAAAAATTCTTCTATTTCCACGTGTTGGTTACACAATACAGGTTCTCCACCGTACTACGTCACGTCAAAAACGACCAGTCAAGTTGTGCAGCTTCCACACTATTCCACAGTCTACGGCATCCGTCAATTTGTCGTAGCGTGAGACGCTTGGGGAAATTTGTATTTCAAAACGCAAGCCGAATTGCCGAAACGCGTTCTGTAAAATAAGAACAATTTGAATCAGAATGAGAAAAAATAATAATATTCATATATAAATAAATATCCATTATCATTTTTATAATGACAATTTGAGAAATTTCGAACTGAAGTTGCTTTTCTGATATATGTTTATGGTATATTTAAATTAAAACTAACTAAGTATTGTTTATAAGAAGTAGAAAGCATTTTTTTTTACTTTAACGCGTTCAAATCCCGGCGTAGTATATTTTCATTGATTCATGTGTGAAACTTTGTAATTGATTGATAAAATAATTAATATCAAGAATATTTGCTGCAAATTTTATAGTATTGCATATTTTCAGTATCGCCCTGGTGAAAGACCTGCATTCAGAATGAAACATTGCTCAAAGTGGCATTGGTCGTGTTTTGTGACTACATTTGACTAGCCAGGTACTTCTCCACCTTCTTCCTCCCCATCTCTTTCTTCTACGCAGTGCCTTCAGCCTAATTCATATCCATTGGGAATGCCTTAAAACCAGCTGGCTCCAGACGGTTGGAAGCAGTTAGGAGTCTTGTGCGGTACTCACATAAAAAAAATCACTTTCTTTGCTATTCTAACACAACGTCTTTAAGTTTCCAGCAGAAAATTTATTTTAATGTGCATTATTTTATCTATTTTTCGCATAAACAAATACAAAGTGTTGGAAATAGATTGCAATAGAATGAAACCTTACCCCTCGCCGGCCCCTAGTCGAGGAGGAAGGCTCTCCACTAGCAATCCGAAAGTTGCAGGTTCAAAATCCGGCGTGCGCAAGTACGTTTTATTTGTGTTAATTCACCATTTATTCATTTACAATAATATCAGCTGAGACTGATTGAGGGAGACCTTGTGACCTGTCAAGCAGAACTCTTTTAGAACATCGCCTTACACAGCAGCGGGAGGGATGGAATCATACGTCCGTCGTTCCTGGACCCACTGATCCCCAGATTCCTACCCACCCCTCATACCTGATCTTTCCCAGGACTTTCTCTCCTTCCTGTCCTTTAAAAGACCTTCCATACAACATCCCCAAAGATGACATAGGCCCTAAGGGAAATATTTTGCTCAAGTCCTCCTGTGTAGAGCGAATGGAAGACACCTTCAATATTGCTCTGGTATAAGACCACCATTCAAAATTAAAACGTTGTTTAAAATGGCTTTAGCCGTGTTAAGTTAGTACATAGTCAGTAATAGCTAAGTATTTCCCCACATTCCTCCTTCCAAACTTCTTTCCCTCCTCACTATGTTAAGCCTCAAAACATGCCTCAATCAGGGAAGACACACACTGGTTCCAGACGGGAGCGGATGGGACTCTTGTGAGATATTCACATAAAAATAACCCTGACAAAATTTAATTGAAATTACGTTGGTACTGTTCGGTTAGTTAAAAGCATGAAATTTCTGGATTAATGCAAGACTTTCCAGAGATGAAGAAAAGAAGATACACAGAATAAAGAATTGTTAATAAGGTGGAATCCTAATCCGGGTCCAGTAATAATTTACTAGAAGTTATGCGAATAATTGCAATATTTTTAATTAAATTGGCAAGTATGCAAAAATGCATTAACGACTTACCAGCTGAGTTATAGATTAATTGATTCGTTCATTTCCTGCGGCAGAAATCGGTTGGCTTTTAATGGGTCAAGTCGAGATATGAGCAAATGAATAAAATTGTTTTACTTCAGGGATTAAAAGGGGGTTTAACAAAACGAAGAATGGAGAGTGCTCTTGCAATATTCATCATTCAAACAGATGGACCGGTCCAATCAATTCATTTTAATTGGACGGGCAGATAAAGCGAAATATAGATACGGCCAGGTCGCTGCACAGACGTCCGAATGGTAATATTAGCTGGTTGAAAATACGCTTTAATCGAGCCACAACGATGACGCTGATAAAAACAATTAATACATAAATAATAATTATTAAAATTTATCATACATTGTTAGATTTAACGTAAAATATCTTTCACTGCTAGCTTGACACATCAGCTAGCAATTTATAGTAAAATGTACGTATACTAAATGGCAATATCGCTTACTCGTCACTTCAACTAGCAAATGTATTGTCTTCGAGGCGCAGTCGTTGATCGCATTTATTTTAGAATCTGAAACAACTGTTCGAGTATTTGATCCGATATAGGCAAAATTTTTCTGTAAAGGTACCCATTACAATGTATGTTTTAGACTGCAAATACGATTTATTTTGGTTTTATTAGTTGCTCCTTCATAACTATCAAAGACGTTTGACAAAGTGCTTTAGAAAAAAATTAAGACTTTTAGTATACATATGTAGACAGGTTAGGGAACGTACCCAAACTACGTGACCAACTTTTTGCAATTTTTAACCCCCCCCCCCCCCCCCCCCCCGGTGACCAAAATCCTAAGGAACCCGCCGCTCATTTGTATGGAGCGTGACCTTTTGAAGACCCCCCCCCCCCCCTAAAAGTGTCACGTAGTATGGGTACGTTCCCTTATGTGGCTGAAAAACAACACAAATATTACCATTATACCCATATGAAAAAAAAATCCTCTGGGCCTATGTCTTCTTTGGTGATGCTATGTGAAGGGTCTTTTAGGGAAAGGAAGGAAAAGAAGTTCGGGGAAGGAAAAATGTATGAGGGGTGGGTAGGGATCTGGGGGTCAATATGTCCAGGAGTGACGGGCGTATGAATCCATCCTTTCCACTGCTTTGTCGTGAGAGTCCGGCTGGAGATGTTAGGTCTCTCTTAACCAGTCCAATCTCAGGCATCCCTGCTAAGTCACCAAAAGTAGCGAACTACTTGGGGTGATCTACGGCAAGTTATCCAAAAAAATATTTTAGGGGCGACGGTACCTGTACCCACTTCCCAAAAATTCTATTAAATTAGTATTAGTACACTTTTAGTCACGCCGCGATTCCAGTGAACAGTTGAATAGTCGTATTGTGGAACTATTTTTGTCTAGCTAAATTATCCATTTGGACCTCTGTGCGCTGGATGGCTGACGCCGTGTCAGTGGACGCCGCCGCAGGTAGGTGCATCATCCGCCGCCAACGAGAGGCTTCGCGGGATATGGATTTATGGGAATGAATAGAGAACAAAGATATATACGTCCAAACGGGGATTGTCCACAAAAAAAAATACAAAAATCAACTGCACAGTCGGAATATTCTCGACTCAATGCAAATCGAGGAATTGAATCAAAGAGATTTTATGATTTTTAAACCAGAGAGATTTTTTGTTTGAACTAACGTACGGTTTTATTTTAAACTTTAAATGCAAATTTTTTATCTTGATTTTCGTTCAATTTTGATGTTTTGTGAAAAAAGACTCTCCACACAGCATCCTCGAAGATGTCATAGGCCCTTAGGGAAATTATTTTTCTCAGAATCTCCTGTGTGGAATTAATAAGTCAGGTTCGCCTCATATGTCATACACGTTTCTGGTATTGTTATATTATCGTGAAAACAAGCTCATGGGTCCGAGCGGTTAATTTAATTAAAAAATGAACGCTATGTATAAAAAAGTTTCCTCTAAACCACTTTTTGCATTAAGCATGAATTACCTGTTCATTAATACTAGCAGTAAGTTAAAAACCCGCGCCGCAGATTTTTGCTGCTAGGCGCTGAGGGCGGCTTTTGGTTCGACTTGACCCAGTTTAATTGTTGGTGACCATTTTATAAATCCGATAGGAATTGGTTCCAAGAATAGCCGGGTTCTCGGATCTAGTGTTATCCAGCGAGAGCTAGTCACCGAGACAAAGTATCGCAACAGGCAATGACGTCATACGTAATATGTAGCCGCGTGATTACAACTAAGTATTACCGTCAATCTTTCCATATCCGGAGAAATTCCACAAATTCACAAATACGTTGTACATCTGCCAGGGGCACGTTCCCATGCGAGCTGCTAACGGAAGTAGCGCCATTTATTAACAAATTCTTGAATTCGAAACCGAATTATAACTGTAGCTCTGTCCGAAATTTCACGTACACAAATGTTTTTATATGCTGTGGCGGGTACGGTGCGGCGGCGTCTTTTTTTAATAAGAGCATTTCAACAATCAATACACTGAGTTAAAAGCAGTGGCATATATTCACGTCAATGATAATGCCTTAAAGCTTAACTTAATGATACTTAATTCAAAGACAAAATGGACTTTTACTTTGCAAGCTCGCGATCACATTATCCCTTCGCCAAACCTATTAGTCATTTCTGCTTCGGCTCGTGCCAAGCAGTGAAATTTCCCAAAAATTCTACCGTTGCTTTTTATTATCGCCATGATGATTATTATTATCCTAGGAAACGACGACGAAGACAAATTGATGACACCTGTTACTCTGTCAAGGAAATTGATCAATGAAGTCATTATCCAGGGAAAATTGTTAAATAATGTTCGTGCCGTTATAAAAATGAACTGGCGAATTATCCGTCAGAAGGAGTTCTTCTTTGAAATAATGTGAAAAATTTAACAATCAAATAAAATTGTTAGGCATATTTCAATGGAAACCGGACAAAACACGTATTCTCGTTACTACATTTTTTTACGTAAAACGTTTATCTTCGCTCACATCTTCTTATATATTTATAAAAATCAACATTTTTTTGTTTTATGGCTGAACAACCTTAATTTTTTTTCTGTTTCGTGTAAGACGCTGGGGGGGGGGGGGAAGTATACGGATGAACCAACTTAGAACATTACCAAAGTTAAATTTTACCGACTGGTATCCTTGAGAATCGATCTCCGGTCCAGTACGTGACACTGCAATTTCATACCGATTCCCGCGTTAGCTCAGTTCGGCTATTCTACCTTCCCTCTAGTTATTACGATTTTAATTCAGTATAAATTTTGTTGTAAAATAACCTTTCTTTTAAATATATTTGACCCGCATAACCAAGACAAAATACTAAAATAAAATTCAAAAAAAAAAAAAAAAAGAGTTTTTATTGGCAAATTTCCACAACACACGGAGCTCAGTTTGCAGAGCTCATTTGCGGGCTGTTAGCTGCAAATCCTAACCAGGATTAAATACCTACGAGTAAACCTCACCTTTCTAAAGTTTGTTCGTATTTTATACGCGGCCATACCGTACATCCGATTGCGATGGAACTTTGATGACATGCGAATGATGCGTGAAGATTATAGGTTATGTAAGTTCTAACGTTATGAAATTTGTATAAATGAAAATGTGTGTATTTCATATATTTTAGCGACAGGGAGGAAAAGCAGGAGGGGGAGGGGAAAGGGAGAGGTGAAGAAGATGGAAGAGGAATGAGGGAGGGGAAGGAAGTCGGGAAATGAACGGGGACGCACGGGAAAGGCCATGCAAGGAGAATCAATTTATTTCTTTGAATGGAATTGCAACGCATGTCGGTACCAGCTAGTTTATAACTATATACTATGAAATACAAAAGAATGTGAATTCGAATTTGCATTAAACAAAAATAGAATGATTAAACTTAAATTTAAATTAATGACCGGTCAGTGGCTGACTGGGCATCGCGTTTGGGTCCTATCCGGGAGCCGCGTGTTCGATTCCTCGGCTGGCTAAGTTCTCAATCACGACACAAGCAACGTTTTCCGCTTAGTGCGGTGGTGGTAGGAGATTTTCAAACATTGTTGGATTTTCGTTATTTGTTTTTGGGGTGTTATGCCGTGTTGCGTTACCTCCTTCTTTAGCCAACGTTTCGGACATCGTTGCAGTGTCCATCATCAGGGCAGATCCGGCAGATCCGGTAGATGTGTAATTTTTAGTCGTGAAGTGTGTGCTTATTTACTTCGAAGCGATACCGTGTCGCCAGCACCACTAACTTTCACCAGTACAAAATACTCGTGACAAGCAGTGGCGTCATCGCCGCGGAACGGAATAGAAAGTTCATTAAAACGTGGTATTTATGCTAGCCAGGTTGGATTATTCGTTACCAGGGAATGTTTGTCTTTCTTTTTAAAAAAGAAAGGAAAGAAAAAAATACACAAGGTATAGGTTGTTCCAAAAAATTTAAACAATTCATCAGAAGTTATTTAAGTTGGAAGTTCATTTTCATCATCTGTGAAAGTTCTATTCAAGTTCTATGATTATTTCAGTTTTATGAATCAACTGGCCTATAATGATATTATGACAGAACTTACACAGAACGTAAAAATTCATGAGTATTAAATATTAATGAGTTACCTGAAAACCTTAGGTTCGCCGATGGCATTAAACTCATAGAGTGCACTAAAGAACAGGCTATATTTATTTTATTAAAATATAGCGTAGCGTTGAAAGTTCATAAAGTAAGCTTAATCAATCTAAAGAGTAAAGGGTTAATTTTACAGCATGTTTACAGAAAAAGTCTTAGAGAAACGATGTTTAATACACGGTGCGATAGAAACAAAAACGACATAATTTCGTCGCACGACTATAAAAACAAACGAATGGATCCGTTAGCAAAACATATGTCGACAATAAACTTTATTATTGATGTGTGTCACTGTTTATTAATTACACTGATAAATTTATTAAAAATAAGCAAATAAACTAACTTCCAGGAAAATCATCCAACTAATCCTACTAATATTATAAAGGCGAATGGGTATGGATGCATGGATGTATGTATGTTTGTTACTCTTTCACGCAAAAACTATTGAATGGATTTTAATGAAACTTTACAAAAATATAGCTCATATATCAGATTAACATAAAGGCTATAGGTTAGAGCTCTGGCATTATGAAATTTGTATTAAAAAAAGCAATAGGTGGCACGCGTGCTTTTTGAAAAATGAATGTAACGGGTATGGAGGGGGTGAGGTGGGGGGATAGAGAAAGGTCTGGTAAGGGGCGGGGGGAGGGGGGAGGGGAGAGAGGGCGGGGGAGGGGAGGAGGGGGAGAGGAGTGGGAATAGGGAAGGTGGAGGAGGCGCTGTGGGAACTCCCCTAATGCTAAGCGAGCGAAGCCGGGAGCAAAAAAAGCTAGTCAACTATAAAACACTACACTAAAGCAGATGACGATTTAAACAACGTTAAGAAAGCTGAAACAGTGTAAAACGAGCAAAAATTCCGATGGAATCAAAAATAATTCAATACGAAATAAAAACAACACCAAAATCAGTACATCGTTAAATTATGTCGAGTTGTGGCGGTCTCGGTGTCGGGGGAAAAGGCTCTCGAATAGGCAATCGGACGCCGCGGGTTCAAATCCCGGAGTGCGCAAGTAAATTTTATTTGACTAAGTAGTATAAATTCATTTAAAATACTTTGTAATATATTTGCGGCACGTTCTAGAGTGAAAGATACTCTCAGTACAGCCCTGGTGTAAGACCACCCTTCAGAATTGAAACTGAAACTGCTTGAAATGGCTTTTGTAGTGTTTAGTGACTAGATCTGAATAGCAAAACACTTCCCTACCTTCCTATTCCCCATCTCGTTCCCCTCCACACTACCTTCAACCTCAAAACATAATCCAATTGGGGACGCCATAGTCTCACGCCAGATGGTTGAGAGCAGTTGGGACTCTTGCGAGGTATTTCCAAATAAAACGAGTAATTGTGAAAATCGTTTACGATGTGAATCACAGTCAAAATGGGCGAGAAAGGGGCACGGAAAATGGGTAGACAAAAAATTAAGGGCGCAAAAATCATGAATAAATTTGTCGAAATATCTATGAGGCTCGTGAAGCATGGTGCGTGATAAAATATTACAAGGCTTCTCTCCGAAGGGCGGATGTGAAATAACAACCCCACCTTTTGAAAAAAAACTCAGATTTCAAAAGAAGTGTTGGAACTAAACTGCGGAAATAAATTAAATAACCCGCCGATAGTGTCTACCTCTGATAATAATTTACATGCTTTGAGGTTTAAAGATTTTTACTTTTCATGCTCGTCGTTCTTAAGAACGAGAATTTATTTATTTATTTATTTATTACACGCCCTAGTGGGCTTTTCTTATAAAATTTTTACAAACTATTTGTATCAAAGTAAATACTTAAAAATTTAAACAATAAAGAAAATATAAAGATAATTGTGGTGAACGTATGTCTTGCGGTATGAAAGAGACATGCGTGTATGAGTGAGACAGCATGAGGAACGTATAAAAGGGTGTGATTGCTGTCTACCGTCCTCTTTGCATTTACGCTTCCTACGAAGCACACCTGTACACAATCTCGGAATAAACATAAATAGTCTACCCACTATTATTATTGGCAACCTCACCCTGTACGGAGATCACCATCCCAAGAAGATCTGGATCCATACAACGGAGTCCAGGTGGTAATGTAGATAACCGGCCATGGTCATCACATTTGGCGCAGCCTATAAAGGAAGAAGATTTACGCAGCAGCCAAAATCACATTTGGCAGCAAACATCACGAGATTGAGGCTACAGTGGACAATAGGTGATCAGGCAGCATCAGGCCAGATCACATTCAGGAAGAGCAAGAGCAGCAGAAATTGGCATCCGAGGAATAGCAAGGCGCTGGATAGGTTTATTCAGTGCCGAGAACCTGGAGGAGCATACACGTAAGGCGTGGATGGAGAAGTCCGGGTCTTCAGGAGAAGATCAGAGACCAGGTGCAGACCTCACGGAAGGCGTGCCGGCGCATTAGAAGGACGACCAGGGTTCAGGAGCCAGGAGACGGTCCGCGGAAGGGCGAGATCGGAGCAGCAGCATCAAGTCAACAGAGTCGTGAGTTGAGTGCTGTTTGTAAAATTTTCTGCTTTTATTGATTGTATCTGTGTGAAGATGGAAGGGGGAGAACTGCCCAGGTTTTGTCATTTGAGGGACAAACTGGAGACGTTCGTGTTGCAATACGAACAGTTCATCCTCGTCAATGATGACAAGTTAAATTCGGTAGAAAAAAAGAGAGCGGTTTTAATATCTCATTTACACACAGAGACAATAGATTTATTGATTGATTTGTGTTTTCCTAAAAAAATTACAGATATTACGGTCGAAAATTTATTGTTATTACTAGAGAATCATGTAGGTATCAAACGAAATGTGTTCAAAGAGCGCGAAATTTTTTTTGCTACGAAACAAAAAAGTTCAGAATCGGTTAATGATTATATAGCACGGTTAAGAAATCTCGTTAGATTTTGCAAATTCGAGGACAGACTTGAATATAATTTAAAAGATGTTTTTGTCACCGGTCTTCGAGTGGGGCGTATTAAGGAGAAATTATTTGTAGAGGCTGAAAACTTTTCATTAAAAAGGTTATAGAATGTGCTATTGCTATGGATTCATTCGAGGTAATGAATAAGCAAATTAAAACGGAAAGTGTTGATTTAGTAAATAAATTTAAAAATACATCGAACAATTTGTCACAAAAACAAAATTCGGTAGGTAAACATTTTTTTAGAACTTCGGACAAGAATGTTACATCGTACAGAGCGAGGTCAGCGGACCGAACAAAGTGTAAACATTGCGGGAATTATCACGATTCAGTAAACTGTAAATTTAAAGACGTGTTTTGTTATAAATGCAGAGTGAAAGGGCATATTGGGAAGATATGTCGCGGTTTAAAATATAATAACATTTCTTCAGTGTTCGTAAATACGCAGGAACATAAAAACATGTTGCGGATAAACGCAGTATATTGTGAACCAATATTGTGCAAAGTTTTAGTGAATAATGTGGAACTAAACGGTTTATTGGACACAGGGGCGGCAATTTCGATTTTAACGGACGAAGATTATGTTAAACATTTCAAACATTTGATGTTAAAACCAAAGGATTTAACCTTAATGGGTTACGCTAACTGTAAGTTAAATTTATTGGGTTGTATCTTATTAACAGTTGATTTTAACGGTTATAGGGAAATGTTAGAATTTTGCGTAGTAAAACAGGGAACAATTACGGTTCTAGGGCGTGATTTCATTAAAAAGTTTAATATTGGATTTACGGGCTTACAATCTACTTTATCCCAGGAGGGAAGTGAAAATGTTTCTCACAATATGGTTGAGAATAATACTAGTGTAATTGATAATTTAATTCGGAAATTCCCGGAGGTTTTTTCGGAGAAACTGGGTAAATTCAATAAATATAAAGTGCATTTGAAATTAAAAGAGAATGCGGAACCGAAATTCTGCAATCCGAGAAATATACCGTTTGCCTTAAAAGCAAAGGTTGAAGCGGAATTGGGCCGGTTACAATCGGAAGGTATTTTAGTTCCGGTAAACTATAGTAAGTTTGCATCACCAATCGTTCCCATAGTAAAAACTAACGGCGAAATAAGGATTTGCGGTGATTATAAGGCAACAATAAATCCACAGCTAGTGGTAGATAAATATCCGATGCCACGGATAGAATGGTTATTTTCTCAAATGGCGGGTGGAATAATTTTTTCCAAGATTGACTTGAGGCAAGCGTACCTACAATTAGAACTAGATGAGGAAAGTCAGGATTTCACAACTATATCTACTCATTTAGGATTGTTTAAATTCACGAGATTAGTGTTTGGGATTAATAGCGCACCAGCTATTTTTTGTAAAACGATAGCTTCATGCTTGCAAGGTTTGAAAAAAACAGCGGTATTTTTAGATGATATTGTGGTAACAGGAGATTCGGAAGAAGAACATAATGAGAATTTAACAGCAGTGTTAAATAGATTAAAAGATTGTGGATTTAGTGTAAATATTCACAAGTGTATTTTTAAGGCGTCATCAGTAACTTTTCTAGGGTTTGAAGTTTCAAAGGAAGGAATTAAACCATTGAAAGACAAAACTATCGCGATTAGTAAGGTATCGCAACCTACAGACATTACGGAATTACGAAGTTTTTTGGGGTTAGTGAACTTTTACAGGTCATTTGTACCTAACATGTCTGTACTTCTAGATCCGTTACATAATTTATTGAGGAAAAATACACATTTTGAGTTTAATCAAGATTGCTTGGAAGCTTTTAATAAAATTAAGTCAATTTTATGTGATGATAGAGTGCTAGCTCATTATGATCCGGATGTAACATTGAAGATTGTTACAGATGCCTCAACAAAAGGGTTAGGAGCGACGCTTTTACATTGTTATGATAATAATTTACAGAGACCGATTTCTTTTGTTTCTCGAAAATTAACTGAAGCAGAAAAGAAATATTCAATTTTGGATTTAGAAGCAACAGCTATAGTGTTTGCGTTAAAAAAATTTTTTGAGTATATTTATGGAAGGGAATTCATTTTAGAAATAGATAATGAACCGTTATGTAGAATTTTTGGTGATAAGAAAGGTATCCCAGTATTAGCGTGTAACAGACTTCAACGTTATGGGGTAATTCTGTCGTCGTTCAATTACAAAGTACAGTACGTGAAATCAGCATTGAACTGTTCGGACTATTTGTCTCGGGTTCCTGTCGAGGAACCAGTTCACGTAGAGAATGACTTTGATACTCAAATTCTAAGTTTATTTAAAAATAACAGAGATTTACCTATAGATGTAGAGGAAATTAAATCGGAATCAAGTACAGATAAAATTTTATTGGAAATTAAACATTATCTCAGAACAGGGTGGCCAAATAAAATAAACAAGGAGGATTCAAAATGGATTTACTGGATTAAACGGAATGAGTTATCCATAATGGATGATTGTTTTTTTTGGAATCATAGGCTAATAATTCCAGTAAGTTTAAGAGAAAAAATTTTAAACTTGTTACATAGATCTCATCTAGGTATAGCAAAGATGAAAGGTTTAGCCAGAGGTATATTTTGGTGCCCAGGGATAGATGGAAATATTGAACTTTTAGCGAGAGGATGCGAAATTTGTTCAGAGGTTCAACCTTCGCAACCAAAGAGCGAATTGACTCCGTGGCCTATAACGGAAGAAATATGGAGTAGGGTGCATATTGATTATGCGGGCCCAGTTGCAAATAAATATTTTCTTGTAATTATTGACTCAACCTCAAAATGGTTAGACTGTGTAGAAGTAAAGTCTCCAAATTCGTATAACACTATTAAAATATTAAAGGGTTTATTTAGTTATTTCGGGAGTGTACAGACAATAGTTTCAGATAATGGAGCCGCTTTCATGTCAGCGGACTTCAAAGAGTTTTGTGAGATGAATAACATCAAACATTTAACGACTCCGGTAAATCATCCACAATCAAATGGTCTAGCAGAAAACGCGGTTCGAACGTGTAAAAATTTTAAAAAAAAAATGATGATAAGAAATAAGTTTCAGTCAGGTTACGAGGAAAAATTAGGAAATTTTTTAATTGATTACAGAAATACACCACACTGTACAACTGGCTTAGAACCTGCAGTTGTAATGTTTGGAAGGAAACTAAGGTCAAACTTAAACAGTTTTGTACCGAGAGGGGGGAGAGATAAGGATAATAGAATTAAGAAAGAAACAAAAATTAAAATGTCTAAATGTCAGGAAAATCAAAAATATTATTATAAAAGAAATAATAAAGAATCGGTGGGTTTTTCGATTAATCAAAAGGTAATGGTTAGAGATTTCAGAGACCAAAACAATGATAAATGGGTACCAGGGAAAGTGTATAAACAATTAGGAAAAAAACTTTATATAATTGAGGTAAATTTAAATGGTAAAATTATGTTTTGGAAAAGGCATTTTGATCAGTTGTCTAAATTATGTGTGTCATGGGAAAAGAAACACAGCAATCCTTATGTCGCGTCTGAGACGAAGAGACTGTCGTATGATGAATACGATGTCTCCAGCTTTGGCCTGGATGACAGTCTAATGGGTTTTTCTCCTTCTCATTCCAGCCCCAGTGATCCAGTGGCGTCAACGTCGGGAAATTGGAAGGACCGACTACGACCACGAACACACAGATGAGTCAATGAAGGCAGCACTCAGCTCTCGACTCAACATGAATTACTTACATTGTAAATATTGGAATATTTTATGTATTGTAAATAATTATCAGTTCATGTTGTGTAACTGTCTTCGGATTTAAGTGTGGAGGGATGTGGTGAACGTATGTCTTGCGGTATGAAAGAGACATGCGTGTATGAGTGAGACAGCATGAGGAACGTATAAAAGGGTGTGATTGCTGTCTACCGTCCTCTTTGCATTTACGCTTCCTACGAAGCACACCTGTACACAATCTCGGAATAAACATAAATAGTCTACCCACTATTATTATTGGCAACCTCACCCTGTACGGAGATCACCATCCCAAGAAGATCTGGATCCATACAACGGAGTCCAGGTGGTAATGTAGATAACCGGCCACGGTCATCACAATAATGACAAAAAACGTTGCAACAAAGCACAAAACAAAACACAAAGCAAAATACATAGATAAAAATATAAACAGAAACTAAGAATCCTCATGCATATAATTGAATTTAAGAGATTCTTCCAAACAATACAGTAGTAGCACAGAAGTTATTTGGTAGGTACATAGGTCTATTTGTGTCTTAAATAATAAAAGTGAGAAAATATACAATATTTATACCGATTAGTTTTAATATGAAATATATCGCCCAAATTAGAATATTTATTTCCGAGACTGTGAAGTCTCGGAATAGGAGAATTTTGATAAGCTAGTGTCTTGGTGTTATTGAAGCAAAAGGGTAATAAATGTCGGCATGATTTTTTGGGAACATGGATATTGATAAATTGAAGTAATTCAGGACAGTCAATTTTGTAATGCAGTATTTTATGTAATAGTATCAAATCTGTGCTAATTCTTCTTTCCGAAAGTTTCAATAGTGATATTTTATCCAGGAGGTAATTGTAATCAATGTTTTGTATAGGAATATGCAATTTATAGTTAATAAACCTTAGAAACTTACGTTGAATCTTTTCAATGTTGTCTGAATGAATATTGTAAAAGGGAGACCATAATGTAGAGTTATACTCAAGTTGGCATCTGACAAGGGTTTTATATGACATGATAAATGTGCCCAAATTATTGAAATCTTTTGCAGCTCTCAACACAAAACCAAGAGTCAATTTAGTCAAAAAGAAAAACATGCTACAATTTGTGGATCTCATTATCTTTTAAAAACGAGTATTGCCAATTTTATTTATAATATACATGATTATATTTTTTGGTTACAAATTAGAAAGATTTAATAAATTTCAATGAAAATAGAGGATAAATAGTAACTGAAAATAAAGCAATACCTAGGCAATGTTTTAATATGGTGACCTTTGCGCACAAAGTCGTCCTGCCTCAACATCCAAGCATAAGGTTTCTAATAAAAGAGCGTTTACCTGAATTGACCTGCCAAGAATCTGTCAAAAATAATATAAAAAATTCAAATAAAGAATTATTAAAAAATAATTTGATAATATTAAATATGCATAAATTCATACATAACATATTATTCACCAAAATGGCAACACTGAACTCTAACATCCTTTACATCATTTATGAGACTGGAATAATAACCTTGTAATTTAATACTAATTTATTAAAAGCGAAAATGAAATGAGAGAAATTTTAATTACATTATTAATTCTGCTTTATCTGATTTGTTCCCGTACAAAATAAACAAACGGAGACATTAATTAATAATTACTATCTGAATAATCCCCCCAAGTAGGTACTTATCTCCCAAACATAAATTAATATACGTGGCTAGACTTAGCAGGGCATGATTAATAATTTGAGATAACATGTATGATCCTGCCGGTGAGAGCTCAATCGTAACCTCCCTTTTTGTTACATTGGCTGTTTATGAAAAAGGGGGAGAAGTTACAACATAGCTCTCTGGGTGGTAGGACTCTAAATAAACCTACCTGTGTGTGCGTGTGTGTGCTAGACTTAGCGGCGCGCATGATTAATAATACGAGAAAGCATTTACGGTTCTGCCACCCATAGCTCAGTCTTAATCTCTCATTCTGATTCATTCTTTGTTTATCAGAAAGTGGGAGAGGTCACAACGGAGCTTTCAGAGGCAGGACTTTGAAAAACCAACCTGAATGTATATATTTCTACCGATTTAGAAAGTAGCCCAAATATTAATAACATAAAATTTT
This sequence comes from Limnephilus marmoratus, assembly GCA_917880885.1. Taxonomy (NCBI): domain Eukaryota; kingdom Metazoa; phylum Arthropoda; class Insecta; order Trichoptera; family Limnephilidae; genus Limnephilus; species Limnephilus marmoratus. The sequence continues at coordinate 19,354,698 of OU862919.1, read as the reverse complement.
CATATTCCGTCAAGATCAACCCGACAATCCGATTTAGTTTATTTACCATCATGTAGAACAAATATTAGAAAAAATCCCCAATTCCTCGCGTATATGCACAATATAATACAAAATTTCACAGTATTGACATTTTTAGTAATAACTTAAAGAAATATCGATATGAAGTAACGCGTACGACCGATTATTAATATGAGAGTATTGAATGTATCGGGAGCATCTCCTATCCTTTTCCTATATTCTCCTTCCTCTCCCCTTCCTATAACCCAAAATTAATTTTAAGATGTTAAAACTTCATTTCCGATGTACTTTAGCATAAGAAACTTCTGTGGCTTGACTTCAGTTCACTTGTAAATTTATCACTGTATATTATGTAAAAGCTGTTTGTTTATTACAAATAAATAAATACATTAATCCACATTTTAGTAAATGAGATATTTGTAATCAGGCGGGGAAACCAGCATCTTACGAAGTGTCAATAGTCATCTCAAGTGAAGAAAATAACAGAAATTTTCAAAAATTCTATGAAAAATGTTAACGAGAGAAAATGCCCCCAGAGCTGAAAATCTGTTGAAGTGAAACCCTTTAGCGATGAGTTCTAGCGTAATGAAATTTGAACAATCTTTAATTCCTAGTTCAATGAATCAAAATTTATCTCTCAACATCATATCCATAACGAGCTACGGAGCTTAGAATTTTCTTTGTTAAACTGCCGAAAATAAGACACGACCTCATGCTTTGTCCGCTGGTCGAGTGAAATTCTCAAAACGGTGTCCAGCATAATGAAATTTTCATAGCTTTAATTTGTAGATATGTCAAAACGATCTTTTCATGTCGCAGCCATTTTAAATAGCCGTTTAGGTGTCAAAAACCGAGATAATAAACCATTTCGTTTGCGACATATGAGCATTTTTACATGATTGAAATTTAAAAAAAATAGCATTGAAACTCGAACGATGTCGGGTAGTACCCACTCAGTAATTAGTATAAAAATAAATACATACATTTTTCTTTACTGCAGTTTCTATGGTTTAACGTACAGGTATACTTCTGCTGTCACATGACATTTTGTATTATCAGGTTTGAAAAAGTTTTTTTTTTTAATATTTAACTTGTCAAAGGGAAAACCTTTCGAGGAATTGTAAAGGTTAATTAATTATTAATAATTAATGTCACTTCACAAACGTGAGAAATAAGGGTTGAGTTTGACAGAAGGTTTGACATAAATTAAATTAAAATATTATGCCAACAGAACCACTGTTCGTATGCGTACTTATTTTTTACTTATAATAGGGCGTAGGGGAATTTAGTTATAGATTCCAAATATTAAAAATCGTTAGGCATTTCTCAATTAGTCCATAGTTGACCCTAGCAGAGTGCTATCGTGAGTTTATTTTGTTTACATTTACTCAATACAGAAATACCTGGGAAACATAATTTCGCCCAATAATAAAAATAGCCCATAACCTAACCTAACGTAACCTATATTACATTTTTTTTATATATCTTTTTCATCACTTTTAATGACTTTTAAAAGGAGGTGTTGAGTTGACTCATTATGAGTTGTCCGATCACCGTTGGTTATCAATTAATGGTCACGGGGGCGGCGGTACCATCCCCGCCTCCCAAATACATGACAACGAAAAAAACATTGCATTATTGCGTTGATTCTAAATCGCATTATTTTATTGTGTCGAAAAAAGAGTTCAATTTATGAATGCCCACTGTTAAGCATACCTACCCACGTTTTAAACTTTAAACGAATAAAAGTGCGACAAATGACATAATAATATACAGGGTGTCGGGGGTAAAGTGCATTAACTTCGGGAGGTCATTCTACATGATGATAGGAGTAAAAAAAATTCCAACATTTTTTTTCTCATACAAAAAGAACTACCTAAAAATCCTTAGTGTGAGGTACGATCTTACTTACTGAGTGCCCGTCCGGCACGATTGTGGCAACATTGTATGGTGGTGATTGGCCCGTATCGTAACAGCGGAAAATAAGAAAGCTGGCCGCGCACGCCGGTCTAATTTTATCTTTTTACCACAAAACTACCCCTAAAAGTTGGAATTTCGAAAAAAGTTATTTATCTTTTTTTACTTATACTATCATGTAGAATCACCTCCCGAAGTTAATGCACTTTATCCCCGGACATCCTGTATAAGCGATGGCTTATGGTGGAACTCTAAAATTCTCGAATTCAACAGCCCGGCATTTCGGAGACCAAGATACTTGTTTCTTGAATGCGCTCGTCGGTATACTGGCTTGAACACATAATGAGTTTACAGAGAGGACCGAGCGTCGGAGCTATCTCACTGAGTGAGAGGGCTTGTATCAACATTAAGCCAAAGAGCCGACATAAATGAGTAGATCCTTGAAAATAACAATATTCTATAGACTAATAATACAGTGAATGTCGAATTAGTTTTTATTTTTAACCTTAATGAGGAAAAACTCAAATAACAATATTTAATAATTAGCGAAACTCGATAAAAAATCTGAAAACAGAAAAATCAGAAAAATTAAGTCAATACTTGATATGGTCACATCTAGGACTCCAACCCAGGAAGTATGATACATGATATATAAAGTTAAATATGACCGAATCCGATAGACACATCAGCTCAGTTGGTAGAATTGCGCACCAACAAGACGAAGGTATTGGGTTCCAGTCCCAGATGTGATCGGATTTTTCTGTTATTAGATTTTCGATTGAATTTTGTTAATATTTTATGTAATTAAATTGTACCTACAAATAGAGGTTTTACTCAATAAGTTAAAAATTTTAATTTAAATTAATTCGCCATTCGCTGTATTATTAGCCTTTAGAATAATTATTGTTACTTTCAAGTGTCTAGTCATTTATGCACGTTCTTTGGCTTAATGTTGAATCTTTTTCCGATTTTTCTGTTTTCAGATTTTCGATTGAGTTTTGCTAATATTGTCTTCATTTAAATAAATATTATCTAATATTTGAGGTTTTACAAATTAAATTAAAAATTAAAATTGGATCAAAAAAATTATCTAAGACTATCTATACAGCATTTAGTTCGGGTTTGAATCTTACAAACAAACAGAAAGATAGCAGCCAATACAAATATGCATTAAGAAAATTAAGATAATGTTGGTAGTTCTTACGAAGTACGTAAGATACAGTTAAATATGACCGAATCGGATAGGGACACATTAGCTTAGTTGGTAAGAGTTGCGTCCCGGCAAGGCGAATACTATAAACCTGAACAAATTGATTACTAAAGATAAAACAAATTGATAAAAATATCATTATCAAACATTCAGTAAAGATAATACACGTTTTTCAAATTGTAACTGTTTCAACGGGCAATCTCCATTATGAATAGAGGAGCGACCATTCAAAGAACAGAAATTTGAAATCTTAAAGAAAGGAATTCGGAGTAAACTTCAAACGTTAATAAGTCAATACTTTATCAGGCGGAACGCTATATGATCTCAACTGCTTGTACTGCTTTGCTTACCATCTTCCAGTTATAATACATTATTCAAAAAATACACACAATATTCATAGAACGATTTTTCTAAAAAGAAGACAAATACACGAAGAAGAAGTCCCATAATGCAGAGAGATAATATCAATTTTAAATCGGAATAAAAGTCAAGACACGTTCATATCAATATCATATTACAGTTCACTCGTAAGTTTAACAGAATATACTGTATGAACATAAATATAAAATTCAACGTAGAAGCTGCCTCTGAATCAAAATTCTGCCAAAGTATTCGATGTATATTCGTAGTTTGAATGGATTCCAGTAGCTCGACTCATTGTGAAGTGGAATAGGGTAGAGAGAGGTTAGGCCCTCTCAAAGCTGGGCCGAAGAAAGCGCTCGGCCTTTGCAGCGTCAATAGAGCGCAGGACTCTCTCCGAGAAGTCTCTCGGAGTTCTCTCTGGTCCCGTAGAAATCTCTCTCATGGAGAGTTCTCTCAGAGTTGTGTAGGGAGGGCTGTGTTTTTGAGCAGAGGGAGGAGAGCTTTTAGCCCCGAACTCTCTAAGGTTAATGTTGCCGCTGCCGTTAGTGCAGTTGAAGGATCTCAGGATGTTGAAGGAGTTTGTTTTAATATCGGTTTGATTCAAACGTGAATTAAGGATAGTTCCGGTAAGAAAACTTGCAAAAGCTTGTTTGAAGATTAATTTACTCATTTAATTAAGCACCCTATCTTACAGAGGGCAAGTTTTTTTTAGCTCGAAACTTAAGAAATAGATTTGTAATTAATTAAACCTTACATTTGCATCTTTTTCCAGAGTGGAAGATATTCATCTTCTCAGAATCGAAATGTTGCTTGCAATAGTTTAAGCTATATTTAGTGACTATATCTGATCCAGATACTTGTTTGCCAGATAATTTTTAACCACCCCCTCCATCAGATCCAGAAAATAGGTCTCGTGTTCTCGTTTGTATTGTCTTGTGATAAAACAAAAATACGCTAAACAGTTAAAATTTGCAGAACATTAGATTCTTTATTATTACCTACTTACTGAGCCAATTATGAGATAGTTACGGGAAGAGCTTTCCTGCAAAAGTTGAGCTAATACTTGTATTATAGTATTGTAAGCTCACGTTAAGCCCCCGAGCCGCTTTTCTGACATAATCCGATCCATCCCGTGGTATACTTAATACAGCCTTCACAAATCGACAGCGCCTTCAAAGTAATGGATGGAGGTAAGTAAGAAATAGAAAATATAATAGAGTTACGCTTTTGAAGAAAGAATGGAAGAGACGGAAAAATAACACAAAACTGGAACTTGAACTTAGATCCTCGAATCTTACCTGAAGCCACGCTCTACCAATTGAGCTACTGAGACCTAATTAAATTCCGTCATTTTTATCGGTCGCGAATTTCAATTAAAGAATTAAAAAACATTATCCTCAATGAATTCCCTAATCCCAGTTGGTTTGCATTTTATTTTTTGTGTCTATTTTATTGGGAGTTGCAAATACGATATTTTGCGTTAATTAAAAATATTACAACGAGTAATATAGCTCAAACCTTTTATTTTTATTTTTTTATTAATAAATTCCTATATTATTTATTTACGGTTTTTTTTTTAACATTTTTAAATTAAGTCCCGTTAAACTGATTGATATCAGTTTGTTAACGGGTTCTTTCGACATTTACTTTTTTTTTAAATTGAGACAGGTATCTACATAAAATATACACATTATATATGTACAAAAAAACATACATTTTGAAAAAAAAATGTTAATAAAATTTATAAGAAATACAGAACAGAGAAAATGAAAGAAATAAAAAGAAAAGACAAGAGAAAATAATAATGGAAAAAACATTAAAACGAAAAGCGGAAAAACAGAGATTAGTACAAAAAGGCAACGCTTGGATCCTGAATAATAACAAGATTTATAAACTTAATATTCCTAATAAATTGAAGAGATGAATATAAGAAAATGAATGAATTCAAAACAGCAAAGCTCAAAAATCTGAAAATAATCGTTTGCTTCATCCGTGGTACAACCAAAATCAGGATTTTGCCAAATTCGTATAAACCCAAAACAAACACGTTTTTAGCCGCCCTCGCCCGTCACTAAAAATTTGAACTAAAGTTCACTCCAATTTGACTAAATATAAATGTGGCTAAATCACAGCTTAGCATGGATAAAACCAAAGGCATAATATAATTGAAGTAAGGCATTATTTCCAAGTGATTTTCCAAAATCTCTCTTATTATGAGGACGACAATCGGTTGTGCGCGAAAAAATCATCATTTACAAACATAAGTAAAAAAATATTATCGTTAAAAATACGTCAAAGCCACAAATACATAACGTCTAGGCATTGTTAATGCCTAGGCGTTATGTACCTATTCTTTTCATAACGAATTTTCGTAAAGAGAAAAAATATTTGAATTGATAAATTTTATACCTTGTTGATTCTATTTCAATGGTTCAAACTCAAACCGTGTTAAGTACACAATAAAGTTCTCAGCGGTCTCAGATTATTAATTATTTATCGAAATATATTATTTTCATATCGAGGATGATTTCGTGAAAATATTAATGGTTATTTTTCATGCTTCTTTAATTAATTTTCTCAAGACTGTCAATATTTAAATATCTGTCAGAAGCCGACGTCTCCGCTGAAATTATTCCGATCAAATCAATATTATTTTTCATTTCAATAATGTACACAAATCAAAAATTTGGGAGGTTTTGGTGGCCGATAATTAAATACTTGGGAGTTTTACAGGGCAGTTTCATGGTAATTTAAATCGGTCGTTATGGAATATTAGATTGTGTTAAGAGCGTTTAACCAACCAGCGGCCGAAAATCCACATTTCGTCGAAAATTGTTCTTACGATCGTGCAGGGCAGTTACAATGAGAAAGATTAAATATTATCCGTACCGTTAGCTTTTTAAAATTATAACTCAATATCGATTTTATTTCATTCCAAATTTGCTTTAATTTATACCTACATCCAAAAATGCTGAAAGGCGTGATGATAAAACTATTAAAATAATGTACTTTTTGTAATATTTTTTGATTATAAGTATTTATTATTTTTCAATAGTGTCTAAGTTAAATAAGAACGTTAAAAACATCTGAAATATATTAGTTTGTAAGTGCGCAAATAAATACACAAACGGACCAATTTTCGTCAAGAAACACATGTTCGCATATATTTTTAAATGATTTTATTTAAACTAAAATTAAAATTCTAAAACATGCGATACTCAGATAATGTATTGATTTATTTTACTGCATGATTATATGATTTGAAATGGGTGTGGTATAATACAAAATCTTTTTTGAAAATATAACAAATCTGCCAACGACCTATGGTATAACCTTATTATTCTAAAAATAAACATTTTTTCTCAAAATTTAAAACACGCGAATGCTAGATAAAAGAACAATCTTTCGAAATCTATTTATAATTTTTTGTGGAAAAGAGTCAATACGTCTAAAATCTGATTTAAAAATGACATATTTCTGGTTTTCTCTGTTAAGTAATACCCTCTTAAGTTTTCATGTCTTTTCAATAAAAACACTCCTTTGGACTTCGTTAAGTCTTATTTTTACAAGGGAATAACCACATGAGGATTTTAAAAATAGCTTAAGGATTACATCAATAGAAGGCATCAGTAGCTTTTTTTAAGTGACTGAATAAAATTAAAGCACATGCTTGCCTATATTCAATTGAAGAGTTGTTATTATGAGTATGCTATTTTTAATGTTTAGTAATTGTGCATTTAAATATATATATATTTTTTTAATTTGGAATGATACATTTAATTTAAAGACTTGCCAAGCCAAACGTATGACTCGTCAGCAGGTGCACATAAATTATGATTATATAATGATTATGATTATATAATTATATAATCTTGGAATTATTTTGGATGAAAAACTAAGTTTCGCCAATCATATCCACCAAATTTTAAACAAAGGTATGAAAACACTGGGCTTCGTATTAAGAACAACCAAAAACTTTAATTCCATTCAAGTCATTAAATTATTATATGTATCTCTAGTTAGAAGTCTAATGGAATATAACTCGGTAGTTTGGTCTACATCTTACAAAATTCACATTAATAACATTGAGCGAATACAAAAAAAATTTCTGCGTTTTATAAACTTTAAATTAAATATCCCACTACAAGACTTGAAATATAATTTATTATTAAATATTTTAAAAATACACACACTAGAAGACAGACGTAAAATAAACGACCTAACATTTTTATTCAAAATACTTAACTCTAAATTTGACTGTTGCGAACTACTGCAACTCATAAACTTACGAATACCGACAGTAACTACATGACAAAATACACTATTCTACTGTAGCATTCATAAGCGGAACTACACTGCCCACTCTCCGATACAACGATTTCACACTATGGGAAATCAGTACTTAGGTGATATTAACATATTTAGCATAAACCTGGCGAAATTTGTTGATCTTGTGAAAAACTTATTCCAAAACTATTCCTAAACCTATCTGTTTTTTCTGAAAACCTATGAAATCGCTGTATTTTTGTATTTTTATGACTTGTGTGCTTTTTTATCAAATTTTATTTTTATTATTTCTGTATATGTTTAAAAATAATCTGTCATGAATTATTTTTACTACCAAAATGTAAAAGCCCTTTGGGCGTTAAATAAATAAAAAAAATAAAATAATAAATATATATATTTTTGTTATTTATAATATTCATCTATCTAAACAAGTTTTAGACAACAAAAATAAAGTTGCCACTACCGTTCACGTTATCAACGCCTTTCTTTATTTTTTTTTATTTATATAACCATTTATTCAACATATTATTATGTTTGAAGTTATTCGTATAGTGACATTATTTATATTAACTTATCTCTTGCATTCTACAGGATGTATCAGCAAGAACCCGAAAGGCTTTAACCAGCGTTTTCTGAACATATTCAGAGTAAAAAAATATACATGTCACCTCGCTGTATAAATTTTTAAAAATAAATAAATAAAAACAAAAATAAAATACATCGCACGCAATCTTAGAAGCTCGCCGAAAAACACGTTAGGTAAACGTTTTTTCAAGCTAATCTTAATAATAATAATAATATTTGGATGACTTATATAGCGCCGTTTTTGTGAAAAATCACCTGAAGGGCGCTGTATTATACATTATTACTCACTATGTATGTTGAAAGAGATCAACTTATATGTTACCAATAACTATACTCGTGGATGCACTCCTATGCACATTGAAAAGAAAGAACTTCTGCCTTCCAGAACAAGCCAATCAACAGAGCGACTATTGGTTTACTTTAATTATAATTGATCTGACGGTGTTTATGAGTAATCCGAGTATTGTACCAGGCAGAGGGAATCGTTTTACATATAACTGCTTACCCGACTCAAATTTCGATTGCCTGACTAATCAACTGGATGATCGATATATCGACGATTTTTTAAATCGATGCATTACACAAAATAGTAAAACTTCTACAATACTTGTTTATAGGTACTTTGCTCTATTTTCAATCAACCTCTTTTAGTAGAACTTATTAGTTATTAGTTTTTGGGATATTATGCCTTGTTGCGCTACCTTCTTCTTTAGCCAACGTTTCGGACAGCGTTACAGTGTCCATCATCAGGGCAGATGAGTAATAGTTAGGGGTGATGTTTGTACTTATCTACTTAGGAGCGATACCGTGTAGCACTATCGCCGAGCACTTAATCGAAACCGGCCACTACTTTGGATTTGTCCTTGAGGTCCTGGGAAGACCCAAAACTCATAGAGCATGCTTGATTACGAACGCCATTGAAATTCACAAAAATCCTATAAATATTAATAGAGACGACGGAGCTAAGCTCAATAGTTCTTGGTATCCGGTAATTGACGGCTGCATCAAGGCTAAATGCAAAAAACATGTTGAAGTATATTGTAGCGCAAGCTCGTGGAGGAGTGGAGCTGGCGACACGGTATCGCTCCTAAGTAGATAAGTACAAACATCACCCCTAACTATTGCTCATCTGCCCTCAAGATGGACACTGTAACGCTGTCCGAAACGTTGGCTAAAGAATGAGGTAGCGCAACACGGCATAAAATCCCAAAAATTAATAACAAAAATACTTTTGGCCGTGAAAACCTAAAATCGTATCTTGGTGTCGTTTGTTAATTTTTATTTTTTTTACAAGTTTTTAGAAAAGAATGTGTCCTTACTAAGGTCATATTGTACACCTTTTTAACCCCTTTCTAAGGTATCATTGTACATGGTTATGTGTTTGAATTATAAATATGTAATGTACTTACATATGTATATATGTTAAAATATTACGAAAGAAAAATTATAAAGTAGTATCTGGAAGAAAACAGAAAAACAAACATTAATCTTTGTTAGGTTGCAAAATTCCATTTGTATTCTTCCTTCACGTATCCATATTATATATCTTAGTGCTACTTTTGAGGTTGGTTATTTTTTTATGGTTTTTATTGCAAGAGGGAGTATATTACATAATTCTACAGAGGTAATGCATATTTCTCTTTGTCCAAAAGTAGTTTTTTTGTTGTAGGTTGGTGGAATTTGCGTTGTAATGTGGATCTCATGAACCGGCCTGAGTTTGTTTGTGTAAAGTTATCCTGGTTTTTGAATGCGTAAATTAGAATACCTTTTTTGTATAATTGTTTCAGTGACATTAAATTCAGGGCTTTTAAAACGTAGTCTGTTTTAAATCATTAATATATAACACAAATGCATGTTAATTTTTTTTTTAAAGTTAAGTACTTACTTCTAATATTTGTTATTACTACTACTTGTTTATCGTTTCCTATATTCTTTATAATATATTCTAGAATGTAATCTCTGTAATATATTGATGAACGACTGATTTATGGAGACTGAAAAATTAATAATCATGTTTTTAATATTTGCGACGAATGTATTTTATATTGTAAGCGTGAATACGAAACCTCACATCACAAGTGGTAGGTTCGTTCACATTGTAATAATATTACGCAGGCATTCCATAAATATACAGTTAGCAAATTAGTTATAGTAGTTTATATCCAGAGGAGACAAAACACCTCCATCCGGTCACTGTGTGGGAAAAGCCTTCCCACAGTAATATACAGCCTTTATTACACGGGAATCTAGAAAGCGGAAACTGGTAATAACGATTCAATTAGTCGATATGCCAGCGTATCTCTGCACATGCCAACTCCGTATAATTGCGAGTTTGCGAGTCTGGGGTCAGGTCAAATTGCTTAATTGTCTAATATGCCTATATTATGATATCATTTTGTTAGTACCCACTTATCCATAATATAAGTTATGTATGTAGAAAAAAATGGAATCAATTCAATGCTTTTTGGTTCCTTTTAAGAACCGGCTTCCCGCATTTCTACCGATATATTACATACATATTTTCCGTAAAAACACTTAAAAAACAGCTCTTAAAATTTTTATGTTATTCTTGAAGATAATATCTGAACATTCCCCACGCCGAAACGGCGATTATATGAAATTCCCTCGATTGAAAAAAATCGCAAAGCATGCTCGGAAAATTATTTTAAACACGATTTTTTCAGTTATTTTACAAAATTACATGTATGAAAAAATTCACAGTGTTTCATAAAAAGCTATTTTAGATATTCCCCACGAGATTTTTGCTCTATTTTAAACGAATCGTGTTTTATTTAACATTTTCACAATTTTCGCTAAAATATTATCATTTTAATATTCTTAGCCTTTAACATTCGTGTTTACATATCTCTCCTTCATTTTGAACGAGTTCTACCGGGCCTTAAACGTATTGCTATAGTCCCGTTTTACCGTCGTCCCGGGAACCATTTATTGGATAACCAACACCTCTGCCACAGGTCACCCCAAGAGGTTTGCTACTTCCAGAAAGGTAGATACTCACAGTATCGTCCTGGTGAAACACGTCAATTCAGAATCGAAACGTGATTAAGGTGGTTTTAGTCTAAGTTTAGTTTTAGTGACCACATCTGGAATGGCCAAGTATTTCCAGAAATTTCGCTTCTCCATCTCATTATCTTCCTTACCAATACACCATAGCCATTTGCTCCAGTCAGTTCGAAATACCGTGCAATATTCACATCTAAAAGCCAGCAGCGACATAGAAATGTCCCATAACATTCGCAAAACCGCCACATTCAAAGTGAATTTCTCTTTTCCACCAACGTGACGTGAACCGGTCCGGCCGAGATGCCTGGTTAGAGTTAGAGTAACATGGAACTAGAAGCAGACGGGATAATGATCACGATGATTGTCGACCAGCTCGGCATCCGCAGCGCCATCATTAATCGTCGTCACCCGTCCAGAGATGGCACTATAAGCGGGATGACTGGCAGTGGCGTGCGGTGCCAATATTTTTTTTTTTATTTCGAAAATTTTCACCACAACGGTTCCATAGCAAAACATTTCTAACCTCACCTAACCTAAACTAATCTCACCTCACCTAACCTGACCTAACTTAAGTGACGAAATCTTCAACAATCTTAAGATCATGTCAATTAAACAACTATTCTCTAAAACAGTACGCATTTATATTATTAAATATAAAACACAACATATATCAACTTATACGTCATATATTGGAAATACCAGATCTTAGATTTAAAAATATACACAACAAGCAACTACAATACAACTACAACTATAATTTGGGGAAAAAGCTTCTTATACTACGGTAATAAACTCTCACACGCATAAAAAAATCACAACAATATTATAACATTTAAATCTGAAATAAAAAGCTGGATACAAAACATAGAAAGATAAGAAGTAGAAAATATACTGACACCAAATACAAACTGATACCGAAACCACTCAACTGTACTTAAAAACTCTATGTTATATCCTATCCTACTAATATTATAAAGGCGAAAGTTTGTATGGATGTATGGATGTATGGATGTATGGATGTATGGATGTATGGATGTATGGATGTATGGATGTATGGATGTATGGATGTATTAATGTATGGATGTATGGATGTATGGATGTATGTATGTATGTTTGTTTGTTACTCTTTCACGCAAAAACTACTGAATTGATTTTGATGAAACTTTACAATAATTTAGCACATACATTAGAATAGGCTATAGGCCATAGCTTAGAGCTCTGGCATTATAAAATTTGTATTAAAAAATTGCAATAGGTGGCACGCGAGCTGTTTGAAAAATGAATGTAACGGGTATGGAGGCAGGAGTGATGGAGTGATAGGGGTGGTTGGGGGAGGGGGAGGGGGAAGGAGAGGGGGAATTTGAGGAATGGGGCGGGGGGGGGAGAAGGGGGGCAGTGGGGTGTGGATAGGGAAGGTGAAGGAGGCGCTTTGGGAATCCCCCTAAATCTATGCGAGCGAAGCCGGGGGCAAAAGCTAGTATTTAATAAAAGTAATAATCGGATAATTTGTACAGCGCCGTTTTTGTGAAAAATAACCTCAACAATTCATAATTACTTCTGAATAAAAACCTATTTCGTATTATTCTTACTACATTTTAATATGTAAGTGAAATCCTCAGCGTGGGAGATCCCAGTGAAGATATCATTATGTATGTTACAAAAAAGGAAGGTAATAAACTATTTATTATTATTATTTTATGTACAATTTTATCTGTTTCATCCAGTTACAGAGATCAACGGTATTGTATTGCGTCAATGAAATTTTTTTACTTTCACTTTTTAAATGGCAAGGAAAACGGTAATACATAAGACCAAATGAGTTCCTTAACATTATTTCTTACCAAAAGTGAGTATAAAAAGTAAAATTAAATCTGCTAAGTTAGTAGATGACCTCCGTGGCAGAGGGAAGATTGTTGGCTCCAGGCCAACACATCGAAGTAAGGAAACCCCGTTGAGAGCAAATACAAATTGATTTGTTGCAATTCGGTTCAGAAAGCCAGATTCTGTCAGCAGGCATATCTCACATTTACCCTGAAAGAGTACCATTTGTTGAAAGAGTACCATTCAGAAAAGTTTTATTGACTGTTCCGATGCTTTTCATAATATATGCAAGTCAAACATTAATATTACTCGTGTGTGTTGAGTTTGAATTATGATAAAAAAAAAATAAAGCCCTCTAAAATTAAAAGAAAGCCAGTTTTCATCATAATATATCCATCTACTCACATCTTTACATTTTGATTTACGAGGTTTACATTATCCGAGAAGCGTGAATGTAACTTAAGGGTTTTAACCTGTTTCTCTTATACTATATTTATCCGATTATACTTACATTTATTGTTGTATATTGTAAGTAAATAAAAAATATTTTTCAATAAAAAAATAATTTACAATATATCGATAAAGTGACTTAGAAACAAGTATTTTCTTTTCATTTATTTAAATAAAAAATATTTCTTTACTGCTGCTAAAAAAAATGAGGCGGGGAACATGCTTACATTATCACAATTATCTCAATACACGCTGGGGTTGCCGGCAATTAAAATCATTTAAAAAAAATGTTTCTCTTTTTGTCCCTTATTTTCTTCTGACTTGAAGGTTTAAACATAATAATATACACACAAGATATTTATTATATGAATTGTATGGTAAGCCACTGCCAGATATAAATATAAGTATATGGGAGATGATGGAGAGGGCGGAAGGTTGTACTCAGCCCGGAGTGAGAAGATGTCTCCGTGAGATGTCAGCGGGGACCACGGATAAGAGATTAAATCAGTCGCTATCGTGAGGCTGCACGTCTAGCGACTGGATTCTGCTAATGAAATGGACCAAACGCTTTTATTTTACTTCAAAATCAAGAAATGCGGTGTGGGCGTGTTTGGCGATCTTTGCAAAAGTCTGACCTCAAAATTGAAATAATCAGAACTGTTTATCATCTGCAATGAACGTATGTCGAAGAGTAAGAAACAGACAACCACCGAGTTCGAAAAAGTCAGCATGATAGTTTGCATGCAAAAAACGCTTACGACAGTTTGTCGCATCCTTCTTCGTATTCCACCTCACCTTACTGATAACATCATTCAATAAAATCCTCGTACCTAAACGAGTTATCATTCCTAACCATATTATGAAGTAAATTAATAGATGACCAAGCGCCATCATTTAACATATCTTTTGTGACAATCATCGCATTTGGCGCAGCCGTTAGGATGAATGATAAAATTTAAATTCGAATGTGAAATACGATGTCAGGCAAGTGTAAAAGAGACAAAGCGCATACTAAATGAGCTAAAACCAAAATGTGCTTAGTCGGTGGTCCCAGTCAAATCTACATAAAGGGCATTTCTAATACGTTTTATCTATTCAAAAAACACATTAGATACATAAACATATTCTTTGAGTACTACTGAAGTAGTAAATTCATTTAAGTTTATTTAAACTCTGAGCTAAATTTATGTTTAATCAAAATCTGAAATGCGTACAATGCTTATCTTGGTTATTAAAGCCTCAACAACTTTGATTAACAAAAATTTAAGTTAGCAAATATATCTACTGACACCTTTATATTTTGATTAACAAAATTTACACTGTAGCGTGTGGCTTGAGGATTTTGACCTGTTTCCCCTATTTACCATTGACGATCCAGGCAAAAATAGTAAAAGCGGATTTTCCGCCTAATTAAATGCTGACTATTTAATTCACTCATTTACTCCAAACTTAAAAAAATAAGAAGTTACTACAATTAAAAAGGCAGAACTTACTTTGGTTGGTTGGTTGGTTAGATTTTAAAAAGTCCGGTAAAAAAAATCCCGAAAAAAGAAAATGTCCATTTACACAAAAGAGTAATCAAGTATTTCGAGATAATGCTTTCATTATTTCTTTACTTTAATTGAAATAAGATAAACACTATTACGAACTAAAACCTACTACGAATTTTGTTCAAAATTATTTGTAGATATAAGGAAATTTTACCTTCCTTCACAAAACAATGACGCCGAAATAGATATTTTCACATCAAAAAAAAAGATTATTCCTTTAAACTGAAATGAATCCATTACATTCATGAAGTTATTAATATTATTTTAGTTATTTGTAAACTTTGATTAATACTACTTAGTTTACAAATTACTAATTAATTATAACTTATATACAACATTTGGAGCTTCCAAACTGGAGAGAGCTGGCACAAAACCGAGATGAGTGGAGGAAGACTCTTGAGGAGGCCAAGACCCACCAGGGGTTGTAGAGCCAATAGTGATGATGATGACATACGACATTTTCTCTTTCTTAATGTGCCTCCTACAATACTTTTTATTTATATATTTTAATTGTCATTTTTTTTATTAGCTCCACACAGGAGAAAAATAATTTCCCTCAGAGAGTTTTTAAGGAAAGGCAGATGAGAAATGTTCTGGGAAGAAAATAGGTACGTGGGGCGGGTAGGAATCAGGGGGTCGTATTAATCCATCCCTTCGATGTAAGGTGCAAGGCGATCGGTCGAGAGATTCTGGCTGGAGAGGTCAAAAAACCTCCTCAACCAATCTCCCTCGATCTCGCCTGCCATGCAGCAGATGGCCAGACACATCGGCCCCCAAGACCTTGACAAACCTCACCCCATGAACCTAGGCACTCCTGCTAAGTCACCAACGTAGTGAAATGCTTGGCTTGACCTATTTCAGAGGTGTTGGTTATCCAATAAATGGTTCCCGGGATGACGGTACCCATACCTGCCTCCAATAGGTGCAGACTTTAAAGTTTCTAGCAGCACACTGTAACACTTCATTCTTTTGTCTAGTTACCTATTTTGTATATTTCTCATGTGAATTTCCTTGTAATGCTTATATAACTTTATAATGAAATGATTTATCGCTGCTACTTACTATATAAATCCGAATAAAATAGGCGTAATTTTTTTTTGATTATTTACTTCAGGTTGCGAAGCGATGTGATGTTTTTACACGTGTATTGTGTTTGGTCACACGGCGCACTATTTGCGCCAAGCCCAAATTCAACGGCGCGAGAGGTCATTTTTTCACACTCAAATAATGAAGATTAATCGTGCAAAAAATCATCAATCAAATATTATAACAATTTTAACCGGGAACCGGGGGGAAAAACCGGACGTTGATTTAATGGACACTTCCCCTGTGAAATGTACGTTTCCCCTCAAACAAAAGAAATTATATTTCATATAACTGATGATGCATGTTTGATTTGTGTTACGGGTAAGCTAGCGAGCAGTCGAGGGTGAATGAAAAATTTTTTTTTTCCAATAATAATAAATGTGAATACCGCGCAAGAGCCTCGCTGGAGCTTGGAGTATATTGTGAGGCTGAAGGTAGTGAGGAGGGGAATGAAATTGGGTAGAGGAAGTTGAGGAAATGGCTATTCAGATCTGGTCGCTAAACACGGCAACCTGTTAAAGGCCAGGAAAAACACAGAAATTTTCCAACAAAGCACCACTTTGAATTTTGAATTGAATGTTTTGTGGATTAATTTTGAGCTATCGTATATTTTATTGACCGAAACACGTTCCTAGAACAATAAACTAAGTACCAAAACAACATTACTTGCGTTAATTACTTAAATTGATAGGTTTTACGATGTTTTCGTCAAGTAACACGCGTCGGACTTTGACAGAAAGAATCGCAGCAAATTTGACATTTCGATGCCACAGATAAAATCATTTAAAAATATTCTGGGGTTGCCAGGTGAATAAAATTTTTGCCTATATTATGGGTAAATGTTGGCGCAAGCGATTCAAACCATGTCCTTCATACAAATTCTGTACATAGAAGGGTCAAAATCGCAGATAAACATATTTTTTCGAAATTTTTTCCGCGCGCGTCTGCGCATCTCCGGCAAATAAGAGGGCAATTTCAAGCAGCGTTTTAATTCTGAATGGTAGTCTTATACCAGGGCGATACTGAGAAATCTTCCACTCTGGAACGTGCAGTAAATATACTATAAATGAACAAATAATGAAACAACGCAAATTAATCAAACAAAATTTACTTGTGCAAGCCGAGATTTTAACCAGCGACCTCCGGGTTGCTTGTCGAGAGCCTGACCCCTCGACCATGTAGAAATAGTGACAAAGAATTTGTATAGCACAGTTTCATGATTTTTTTAAATAATAATTCTACACAGGAGACCCCGCGGAAAATAACTTCCCAGAAGGCCTATGTCACTACCTTCAGCCTCACAGGTTGCCATAGTCTCAGTGGCCCCAGACGGGAGCAACTTAGTCGAGACTCTTGTGAGGTATTCATATAAAAAAATCATCTTTAGGGATGCCGCCTAGAGGGTACTTTTAAAGAAAGGAATTTCTGGGAAGGACAAAGAAATAGGGGGTGGAAATATGGGGGTTAGTGTATACAGGAGTGACTGACGTTTGAATCCACCCCTCCAGTGTTGCAAGACGGTAGTGTACCTGAAATGCGTCCTAGTTCATACGTTATGTAAAAGTTATCCAATATTCGACTGCCATGGTACGAAGAGGGTCCTGAGGGAAATTATTTTCTCAGGACTTCCTGTATAGCGTTAGTGTAAAAAAACTGTTGGTTTGCCTCAGCAAAAACACTCACATGATGAGTTTCGGGAGCACAAAAAACACATTTTTATTTTGTCAGGATTTTAACGTCAACGCATCTGTTCTGAATTCACAATAACATTTCTAAAGTGAGCTATGGAGCTTTAAAATATTCAAATATATGTTAAAAATAATACAAGACACGAGACACCATTTTTTAAATGTTCAATAAGTGCAAGTTGGGCACACAGCTATTTATATAACTACATATTATATAAAATTTTGTCTTACTGAAAAATAAGCCATGTTCAAAGTTCAAAGCCACCACTAATTATTTTTGTTTGTTTTTTAAATGTTTTTTATTTGAATACCACACAAACCGCTCCCGTCTGGAGTCAGTGAGACTATGACATCCCCAATTGAGGTTTGTTGTGTGTGCAGGGGAAGTAATAATATAATAACGTTATATTTATATAGCGCAGTTTTGTGTCATTTCACTTCAAGTGCGCGAAGTACCTGGCTATTCAGATCTGGTCGCCAAATACGGCTTTTTTTACATGAGCTCCACACAGGAGGCCCTGAGGAAAATAATTTCCCTCAGGGTCTGTGTCATCTTTGGGGATGCTGTGCGGTGGGTTTTTTTAAGGAAAGGAAGGAGAGTAGAGTTCTGGGAAGGAAAAGGGTTTAAGGGGTGGGTAGGAATCTGGGGTTCAGAATGTCCTGGTCTTCCGCCTCCAAGACCTAGACAAACCTCACCCCATGAACCCGGGCAACCCTGCTAAATCACCAAACGTAGGTGCAGGCCTTATTATGGTATAAAATATTGATTCAGCACATATCTGACTCTGAGTATAAGAGGAAAGTTGAACATGGGCACAATACTAGGTTCACAAAGAATGAAGGCATGCTTGTACCTAAACATAATAATAAATACGGACAGCGAACCCTTGAGTATATTGTGCCTAAAATATATAATATGCTACCTGGTAATATTAAGAAATGCGAATTTCCAAATAGAGTCAGATATTTGCTGAAACCATGGCTACTAGGTAGAAATAATTTGTATTAGGCGATTTACTTTTACTATTAATGTGTAAGTTTATTGTTATTGTATAAATTAAGGTCTAAGTTGTAATCTGTAAAAAGTTGTAATAAAAATCCTGTTGACAAACTACTTAACTGTAGTTTAACGGGATATATATGAAATAAAAAAAAAAATAAAAAATAAAAAAAAAAACACTTGGGGTGACCTATGGCAGAGGTGTTGGTTATCCAATAAAGGTTCCCGGGGCGGCGGTACCCATTCCCGCCTCCCAAATTGAGCCATTTCAAGCAACGTTTCATTTCTGAATGGTTTTTCACCGAGGCGATACTGAAAATATCTTTCACCCCGGAACGTGGCGCATATACTATATATTACTTTGTGAAATAACACAAATTAATCAAATAAAATTTACTTGCACAAACCGTGATTTGAACCCGCGAACTCCGGATCGATAATCGAGAGCCTTGTCCCTCGAGGCCGTATTTGGTATTCTTCAATGTGTTATTTTTTCAGTGGCGCTATTATGCTAACCTACCTACGCACAATCATGTATTATATTACTTGCTGAATATTGTATTATTTCTTGGAAATCAATCTATTTTCATACTTTACGTTTATTGGAAGGATCTAACACAATGTGTATTAGAAGAACGATTTAATATTATGATTGTAAAATACCCACACAATAATTATCTTCGGTATTGACATATGACCTATCTTTATGAAATAATATCGAACATACATATTTCGCTTCTTACTGATTCATTATTTAACTAGCTTTAAGCGTTTATAATATATAATTTACATACAATAGATCGATTAAAACAAGTACACCACTAAAACAGGTTGTGTAAACACCCCGCTGAGGGGGTAATAATTTTAGGTCAGAAGAGCACCCTTGAATAAATTACCGAAGTCAATATACAGTATTTATAGGTAAAGCTGTTGTAAAGGGCACCTTGGGTGAAATACTAATAAATTTAGTTTCAACAATATCGTCATATATTACCAAATACAACATTAATACCGCTAAGCGTCGCTAAATTAATATAACTAACCATATTATCACAAAATTACGCTACATGACAAAATTTTATCGAATTGGTTTTTGTAAAAATGAATTTAAAAAAAAATAAACAAAATTGTTGTTATAACACGGTTATGATGAAAATATGGAATGAAAAAATCATCAAGTTATTGAGAAAAATATTTAGATTTATGCATTAAATCCAGCACCCATTGAAGTTTGGTACGGGCTTTGCGCCCAGAGGTCGCCAAATCTAATAAAATGTTCCATCCATTAAAATGTTTTTTTTTTTTTTAATTTTTTTAATTTCTTTTTTCTTTGCCTTTTTTTAAACGCTCCAATTTATTTTAGTTCTCTCGGCCACCATACTAGGCTTCATGCCCGTATCGGTGACTGGTCAACTCAACAATACGAAACTAAATCGCTTACTTCGAAAAATCATTAAAAGTGGTGATTTTTTTTAATATTGGTTAATTAAGTTAGAGTTAGGTTGTGGGCTACTTAAAAACAAAAATCATATTGAGCTGTCATGGAACCGCCTGTATCATGGTAATCGTAAATTCTTTTATACCCATCGACTGAGATTAGAAAAAAAGGCCGTAAACCTAAAGATTTGTGAAAATTACTTTTTTATCACTGACTATAACTTTAGTAATTGTTCATGGATTAAGATGGAAAATTCGAAATAGGTTTTTTTTTACTGGTATGAAAAACTCACTCTTGAAACGCTTTTGTTTCATCTGTATAAAGCATAATAAAAAGCAAACATTTAATACAAAACAAAACATTACAATAACACATCAAATCGATAAATATATAGGGTGTCTCATATTGTTTTTTTGTTTGACCATTACGCGCCAAACACAGTTAGCGGGGGGAGGGGAGTGATCTCAAACGCTTGGCGGGCTTGTTTAGTTTAGTAGTAATGGATCGCTTCACGGGACCGCAGCGCGCATTTTGCGTGCGAGCGTTTTATAAAAACAACGATTCGTACACAATTGTTCGACGTATCTACTGGACACATTTTAATTTAACCACTGAGAAATGTGCCAAGTGCGAATTTAATCAAGCATTGGGTGCACAAGTTTGAACACACTGGGAACACAATGCCGGGTAAATCAACTGAGCGCAAAAGGACATCTAGGACGATCACGAATGCCGACCGCATTCGCAAGGCAAGGAATTATCTCCCCTTAATTTTTTGAAGACGACCGTGGTCGCGCTCGGGTAGTTAATTCTGATCGATATTACCATGTGATCAGGACTTTTCTGGCTACAGAAATGCAAAATCAGATCGGCTACAACTGCAACACATTTTTCCAACCAGATGAAGCCACTTCTCGTATTACAAATGACTCTCTAGCTGCCCTTCACGAATTATTCTCTGAAAGAGTAATAAGTCGCCGAGGAGACATCTACTGGCCACTGAGGAGCCCAGATTTAACGCCTGGTGATTTTTTCCTGTGGGTATACTTAAAAAGTAAAGTTTACAACCCATTGCCACCCAACCTGGATGTTTTAAAGCAAATAATCACAAACTAAATTAACGCTATTTTATGAGTGATGCTCCAGCGAGATATTCAAAACTTTAGTGCCAGGCTAAATGAGTGTAAAGAAGTGGACGGTGCGCACTTACAAACGGTTATTTTTCATAAATAAAATTTTAAAACCTGCTCTTTAATTTAACAGTAATTATAACAACTTTGAAAGAATTCTGGTGTATTATTTTAAGTATGAAAAACGAAAAACAATCTGAAACACCCCATATTATACCCACGTTACAATAATTTGTAGGATTCCACAAAGTGTTGGTTTAAATTGCATTTTAGATTATAAAGGGAATCAGCGAGTACCACCAAACTCGTAGCCTAAATCATGCATCCTATTGGTAAGTGAGTGTGATTGATAGTTGCTTGTGTATGTGTTGCTAAAGAATGTTATATGTTGTCTAGTATTCCTTGTCGGTACACGGAGTTTAATAGTAGCAACGATGGTCAATTAGGTTGTTTATAACTCTGTATAATAAAATTAGGTCTGAAATGATTCTTCATCGTCTTGCCTGGTAAACACGTAGAGTCTAAGAAGAGAGCATTGAAATTAAAATATAAATCAAAGCAAGTAACGCGGCTATTTATTAATATTCCTCCGACATATCTTAATGTCTGATTCCAAGACAGATGTTTCCGATCGTGAGAGAAATCTGAAATGTCTCCAGTTCCAGCGTCTCTGGCCGAGTTGGGATTTGATTGACCCCGTTCCGAAGAGAAATGTAACAAACATTATTTTACTTCGGTACAGCACACAGCCAGCATAATATTATTATTGCAAAGTGAATACTTGATGGTTTGATGATGGATGGCGAAGAGCAACCGAAACTCTGTAAGAGCTCAATATCGAACGATCAAATAAATTGATAATTAAGTTATAGATTAGTTATTGGAGATTGGATTCAAATTGCTATGTTCAATTCATATTCACTCCACACAGTACTGCCAAATATGACATAGGCTCCGAGTGAAATTATTCTCCTATGTGAAGTTAATATAAGAAAATTAAAGAATTTTTTTAAGGTCACCACTAGGGAATGCAATCTCGACTCGAGTTTGCAAATTCGAGATCTCGCGAGATTGGAAATTTTAATCTCGCGAGATCTCGGAATTTTCGGGATCTCTTTAATTAAAAGAAAATATTATTTTAAAGAACAAAAACCTTTATTCTAACATTAGTTACTAAATAATTAACAGTTTTTTTTAAATTAAAATAATCAAAATAAAAAATATAGATTAAGGAGATTAGAAAGTAATTACGGGTGATTTTGAAAGTAACTTCTTAAAAAACAAAGTTTATTAAGGGTGCTATTTTCTAAACGGCATCTAATGTCCTTTCCAATGTACCCAGCTGCTGAAAATGCCCTCTCCGACTCAACACTGGTTGGCAGCAGCGTGACTAAAGGCGGGTACAGATTGCCGTAACGTAACACGCAATGAAAGAATTTGCCGTCCACATTGCCGTAATGTATCATGCAACGTTACAGAATTCTCATAGTGTGGACGCCTTGCGCGCACGAACCGCGCACACTCCGCGCGCGAACAGAGCATTTCAACTCGTACGCGCCGCAATCCACAATGCTTCGGTTTTTTCGCCGAATACAAAGGGGCGCGCAGTGTGCGCGGAGCGTTAGTGTGGACGGATTGTTTGTGTCTGTACGTCAGAACGCGCGCGAACAATGGAAAACTTGTTCCCGGCAGACTGAGCTATGTTCGCTGCGCGCATTCCGGAAACAGATGCGAGTAGGTTCACGTTCGGTTCGTGCGCGCGCTGCGTCCATACTTATGAAATGTTCCTTTCATGTTACATTGCATGTTACGTTACAGCAATCTGTACCCGCCTTAAGCAATTATATGCAAACTGCAAAAATCTCCCCCTTGTTTCTCCACACTCAAATAGATCCATTTTTTAATTTCATGACTGACTCTAATTTATCTAAACTCGTGGATACACGCGAAAAAGGACTTTTAGATAATCTCGGAGTCTCTTCAAATTCCTCTTGAATTAAACGACTGCTAAACTCAACATACACTTGATTTGGATTATTTTTCGACATTTTAAGGTGTTAACAACGTAAGAATCCAAAAATTATGTTTATTTAATATAGATAGTTTCGCAACATTGTAAATAACTAAGTGTGTAAAAGCAAATTCTTAAAATTCTCCAGACTTTAAAAATAAATATTAACTCAACTTTGGCATTAATCTTTTGTTAAATATAAATGTAAAACTCATGCAATGTCCAGTGTTTTGAATATAATGTCCTCCACGTGCAAAGTCGTATCTTCCCCATAGCATAAGCATAAACTTTCTAATAAAGTGTGTTTTGTCGGAAGTGTCCTGCAGGTAAGTATGATTCTGTATCTATTTGAAAATAATAAAATTAGATAGAGCCTAGGATTTATAATAAATTGTAAAGCGCCCTTGAGGTGATTTTTCACAAAAACGGCGCTATACAAATTATCCAATTATTATTATTATTATTATTAGAGAGATCTCGCGAGATCGGGATTGCATTCCCTAGTCACCACACAACCTTTAACTCCGTGCAAAACTATCAATTCGTTAGATTTAATCGACATTGTCTAGTGAGTTCATTCCAATGACAGGCGAACAACAACTAGTGTCATTAATTTTCCTGGCACCAGTTCACTGACGGGAGACACGCCAAACGTATTGCTTCGGAATGATTTGTCGACAAATTTTTTTTTCTCTCTCCCATAATACTGACTGTTTCCTTTCTTTTAATAAACCCGCCAAATTTTCGTTCACATCAACCGTAGCACCTCCTGTTAAGTAAAATACAGAAATAAAATTAAAGTAGTTACCTAAAGCAGAAAAAAATATTAAAAACGATGGACACTGTAACGCAGTCTGAAACGTCGGGAAAAGAAGGAGGTAGCGCGAAACGGCACAATAAACCAAAAATAAATCACGATAAGAATATGTAGCTTATTCTTAAATGCCATAATATCTTATGCTGTTAATTCGATCAGCCTTGAAATTCTACATACGTATAATCACATGGCCTCTTGTGTGGATCTAATGCAAAAAAAACAGAGTATGCAATTCATACGCGGTAGAAGTGAAATCTTCAAAAAACTAAAGTAGACAAGAGTGGGGAGGCTACAAAGCACCGCACAAAGAGGAGACCGATTATACTATCTCATTCTCTCGCAGGCTAAATCGTGTAGATGTATATAGTTGTCTCTTTCTAGTGTCGCTATTTTTCGTTTCATCGAGTTTCAAATCACAACTATGCGAAAGAAGTTTTCACTTCAAAAAAAATACCGAGAACCAAAGTTTTCAAAAAAATCGCGTATTATTTTACGCGATTTCACGAGAAGCTAATAACAGATTTAATAACGCATAAGCAGATATAAATAAGTAGGAGTGATTTCGAGCCGAGATTTCCATCGTTTTCGACATATTAAAAAATAGCCAGATTACTTGTTTGATTTATATTTCAACTCCCAGATACTTATTTCTCCAAAAAAAAAATAATGTAACATAAAAAATACATACAGGGTGTTAAGGGACGAACTTGACTTACTTCAACCAGTGATTCCTGACATTATTTGTAGTAAAAAATGTAAATGAATTTTGAACTGGTCACTCAACCGAGTAACCGACAAATCCCTAACTCCGCCTCCAACTGTCCAACATCTACCATTTTTTATGTTTTTGTAAAAAAAAAAACATGAAAAATGTCACCGGAGACCAAAATTTTATTTACATTTTTTACTCCAAATAATGTCAGGAATCACTGGTTAAAGTAAGTCAAGTACGTCCCTTAACACCCTGTATATATTTTTATCAATACCCATGAAAAAGTGATGTGCGCTAAGTTCCGGAGTGTTCGTAATAATTACGATTCGTCCGCATTTTGCACAGTGGGTTTCGTTTGGCATTTTGCAGATCAATATTCCCTTTTCTATTCCTGGAAGCCTCTGGGAAATTCAAAGAGATAGGATGCAGAGTTAGGAAATAAAAATTTAAGCCATGCGAGGAAACAAATGGATATTTTTCTGCGTTCATAAAACATTCAAATCGTCACGTATTATTTGAGGACGGGAAAAGAAAAATATTTTATTGAATTCCTTCAGCAACATAAAACACTTTGCCGACTTCATTATTGTATTTTTATATTTCGCAAAAATTCTGCAAAATTTTTGAAATATTTACATTTACATTAAAAAATAACTTCTAAGCTTTTCAAAGGTCATTTCATAAAAATTATCTAGTCCTGAAGAGTCCTAAATTCTCCAGCCTTTCAAAATAAATTACTATACTTTTGACACTTATCTTCTCATAAATTTAATTTTAATAGAAATGGGGGTAGAAATGTAAAAACATGCAACGTCTAGTGTTTTAAATATAGTGTCCTCCGCGTACGTATCTTCTCCAAGCATAAACTTTCTAAATAAAAGTGTGTTTATTGGAAGTGACCTGCCAGGTAAGTATGTCTGTATCTGTTTGTAAATAATAAAATTAGATACAGCCTGAAAATCATAACAAATTGTACATCACCCTTTAGGTGATCTTTGACAAAAAGGGGGCTCTACAAATTATCCAATTTTTATTTTTGGCTTCAGATTTTATGTCCGGGTTAAATCGTTCCCACAGGAAATACTTTACCCTTTCACACACTTTTCTAGAAATGATCACCTAGTCAATCCACGTTATGCAATTGCACTATAATATAAGTATAATAAATACAAAATAATACAAGAACAACATGTGCAAGAGACCAAATGGGAAAATAATTCACAAACTCCAGATATTTTCATTGATTTTCGGCTCTGTGGAACTCCCAATTGGACCTATAAATCCTACTGATCCCTCAATATAAATATTTAAAAAATCTTTTGTAATCCTAGGTACATGTATTTAAAATGACTGATTTTTGTATATAAATTCTTTGATAAATATAATATGCCTAGATTTTGAATGAGAGAGCTAGGTATAATGCCAGTAGCCGAAATAACAAATGGTAATATTTTTATAGTCTGAGAATGCCAAATTCTTTTAATCTCATTTCCTAAATCTGTATATTTTCTTATTTTATCAGAAACAGATTTTTGAAAATTACAGGAATTTGGAATAGCGACATAATAACTAAGATCATTATTAAAGTGATCAGAAATCCATCACATTTGATCAAAACTGGAACGGGCAGAAAATCGGCGTTTAACAGGGATCGTTCCAACATCACAGAATGATGGTAATTAAATGCAATAAAGTTTAAAACAGCTAAATCAAAGTTATGAGAACGATAGATTTATTGGGCCTAATTTAATTAACGAAGAATTCACTACTAAATATGGTATTTATATCGCAAAAGTTATATTTAAGTTATTTTGTAAATAAAATTTATGTCATAGCACAAAGTTAACAAATAAATCAAAATCTAAGTTATAGAAGATAGATTATTTATTCAGCTAAAATGACTGTGTAATAATATTTATTCACCATTACCGTTAATTTATTGCTCGGTAGAAGCCGTGACCACAGCCTCAAATTTTACTGTAACTTTATTGCCAGGTATCCAATCTGCCTTCCATTATATTTACGGTAAAGTCTTTCCAACAAAAAGCCAGCATGTCTTATTAGATGGGCACTTAATGCGAAATAAGCAATAATGTGTTAATAATAATTATTATCATAGGTCGTGATTTACGAAACAAAATATAGTGACTAAAAGGGTGGACTCAAACATGATGTCATAAACATGTTAGATGCTCGATTTATTGAGGGTTTTAATATACTGGATGATAAATACTTAATTATATATTACAGTTTATTGACACCCCAAAATTAACTCTGTTGAAAGATGAGGCTAATTTGTCTTGAGCGATACATAATGCGATGTAACTTTATTCCAATAAACAGGTGCCTAATGTTAATCAACGTTTACTATGATCTAATTCGTTGTTGGTATAGGTGTCATAAATGGGTAACTTACAAAAAACATCTTAGGATATATTATTAAGAAGATCATTAAAAGGTGAGATAAAATAATTTTATTAAAAAGTAATTTTATTGTTATATTGACAATCTACTTGTTTTGCGAACAATTTCGTGAACAATGTCATCGGGAGTAGAAATACACTATTGTTAAAAATTAAAAATATATGTATTTAATTTGGAGAGATCACTTTTTACAATTGGAAAATGAAAGAACAACGTGTTTATAAAATATCAGGGTACTCGAAAATAAAATATCGACACTTTTATACAAGAATTTCGTCATTGGAATGGAGGGCTGAAAGAAACCTTTTGTGAAGAAAGTTGTAATGTGAATGCTGCACAAGAGCTCCAACTTCTCCCTAAGGACTGGAATCTGTGAAGCCATGGCATCCGCAACTGGAGTACCTACGTGGTGAGAAAGAAGGTAGTGGGAACGGTAAGGTGATGGGGAATATGAAGATGGGGCAGAATCTACCTGGTAATTCAGATCTACTCAACAAACATATTATAAAGACATTTTAATAAAGTTTTAATTCAGAACGTTGAACTTTCATGAGGGCGGTACTGAGAGTATCTTCCACTCTGAAAAGTGCCGAAAATATAGTATATATTATTTTTAATTAATTAAATGAAATTTACTTGCAGGATTTGACTGAGATTGCTAGTGGGGAGCCTTACCCCCCGACCACAGAGGCTGTCAATGATAGATATAAAAATTAGATTTTGATATGGGTCACGACAAAGCCTTCTTTGGTAGTGCAATTTTCAATCTCCGCCTGCAGTTGTGCGCAGCACCTTTATTAGCGGCTCTCCCACGGGTCCAAGTGACCCCATGACCTCTGACCCGGGATAAGAGAGCCTGCAGACGATCGCGCTACCACCGGACTGGCGGCGACCGCTGGGCGTGACAGTTCAATGATGCCGTTGCGTTCTTCATATCAGCAAGAATCTAAGGTGCCAGTTTGAAAGTATACATGTAAAGCCGGAGTTTATTCACGAAATTAAACTGGGATCATCAAATATCGCGATTTATTTTTTGAGTATTATGTCGTGTTGCGCTGCCTCCTTCTCTAGTCAACTTATCGGACAGCATAACCTATGCCCTAATGATGGACACTGTAGTACTGTCTGAAAGCTGGCTAAAGAAATTGGTAGCAAGCACAACATGGCAAAATACCCCAAAAAAATCACAATAATACTTTTGGCGGTGAAAATCTCGAATCACAAACATAAAGCACGCATCCGAAAAAGAACCTACACAATAGTTTAAAAGCGCTTTTGCTAATCACTAGCAAAACTAACTATATAAAAAAGTCTATAATCTCCTAATTATTTGCTTAATCTTTTCTTGCAGATACCGTACATTGAAATAATTGAACAAACATGGAATAATTCTTTTTTTACATTTACTCACAGGAGGCACTGAGGAAAGAAATTTCAATTAGAGCCTGTCATCGTTATGAGGGGGTCTTTTTGAGAAGAGAAGAGACGGAGGAATGAGACACAGAGGCCGGTAAATCATACCACAGCCGAGCTGTTGAACTCTTGAACGAGTCATAGAAACGACCCGTTCTCGTGGGACCAATGTCAACCGCTTAATAATGTTACTACTTTAGTAAAAATATAAATATTGTGTCATAATGACCACAAACACAATATACCTTTTAATAATTTCAGTTATAACTCCAGAGATTTAAGCGTAAAACAATAAGACAAATAAATTTGTTTATTTAATTAAATGAAGACACTATTATCGAAACTCAATCGAAAATCTGGAGACAGAAAAATCAGAAAAAGATCTTGGCTCCGCTGGGACTTATTATTATAATTTGAGAATTAACTCATAAAGTTTAAAAATTTTAAATAAATATTTACCTTAGACTTGCAGAAAAGTCGATAGATGTCGCGTATTAAAAATAAAATGGATAAAAATTTCTCCAGACACTATCTAGATAGCATTTAGTTCGAGTTGAATCTTGCAATCATATATAAAGATAGCAGCCAATAATATGTGCGTTAAGAAAATGAAGATAATGTTGGTAGTTCTTAGTCGAAGTATGATACAGTTAAAAGTGACCGAATTTGATATGGGTTCCGTATCTCAATCGGTAGAGCACTTGCCATGTAAGCAAAGGGTCCTGGGTTCGTGTTCCAGCGGAGTCAATATCTTTTTCTGATTTTTCTGTCTCCAGATTTTCGATTGAGTTTCGCTAATATTGTCTTCATTTTATTAAATATTATAATTTTAAATTTTACTCATAAAGTTTAAAATTTTTAAATAAATTGTTACATAAAAGTTTCTGTAACAAGGTGTGTGCACCCTCTTACAAACACTTTATTTATAGTTTCGGTGTGTGGCACCTCTAGTGCTTGCCCATTGACATTTGGGCATTGGTAATATTGCGAGCCCTGCAATATTTTTGAATGCAACAGTTGCTGATCCTGGACAAAATTCAAATCAGGAGATTTGAAAAGAGAGCTCCTCATTCTTTGAGCAGCCACAGGTGACCTCGGCCACCGTCCCTGTGGCGGCTCGACGTAATCAAAGAGTCATATTCGCCATTATTTTATCAACATGTGAAGATTGATATATATCCGCGCCCATCAGCGGCATCCATCATTGAGGACCATCAGGACAATGATTAAAATCCTGGATCAGCAGCGGAGTACCGTGGGAGCCCATTATTTCTGCTGGTTTAAAAAACACATCCAGCATCTGCGGACGCAGACATGACAAGACCTTCCGACTACACCTGGAGCCAGAGGTGCTCGCATAGATGCGGCCGAAGATCGCCCACCTTGGCCGTCATTAACATAGTCGGCTGGCTGGCAACCGCCCTGGGACGGGACGTCGCTGGGAAACCGCGGGACTGGAGGCCTGATTCGTCGCTCCAGCCTGCCGTTCAGCACATGTCAGCAGCGGAGGGAGCTGACCGCACATCTCCGAAGGCAGCAAGCAGCATCATGGAACGCCTACGTATGGCATCACCCATTCATCAACTTTAAACGGTACTAACGCTCCATAACATTGCCCATTCAGATTTACCTGCCAGATTTACCATTCAGATTTGCCCATTTAGTCTAGCCCTGATTTTTATTTGTAATTGTTAATAAAGTAATTTAACTGTCTCAAAGCAATAATCTCTTTTATTAAATTACCTATCCTCATACAAAGTATTTTATAGCCGCCTGCTTAAGGTCCACGCCTGAGATACAAATTCTCCAGAAATAATCTCACTTGTTTCTTGCTCTCCATCTTTAATTACATTGGAAGCTTTTATACCCATAACATTTTGGCGCCAACGTGCTCTCTATCAAATATTCTCATAACAAAATAACTTTATTTAATCGACGCTGGAAAGGAAAAATGGCTCAAGCGCCATACAGCTGAACGGCGCCCCAGAAACTCTTCCTTTCCGGCTGCATGGCGCTTTAGCCATTTGTCCTTTCCAGCGTCGATATTATTAGAAGTTCAAAAGAAGAATAGTTTACGTATTACATACGATATTATTTTTTGATGTCCAGCTGATAAAACCTTAATAAATTTTGATTCAAAACCATTTGAATTTATTCTGAGCAAGCCGTTCGATTATTATAATTATTGAAAAAATATGTTCGATCGTTGAATGCCATAATCTGTATCGAAGCCATTGCGCATAGTAATCGACTACCAGTCTTACTTGAGAAAGGAGAGAGATTCCGGCCGAGATAATGGGCGCGAAGACTAAGTGATTCAGCGGCACGATCTGGTAGCCGATAAATACACACCACGAGTAAGACAGAAGCATCAATACCCGGAGACATCGCTGTCGCTGTTGGTCTCGTGCACTGGAGAGATGAACTGATAGAAGTGTGAGCAGTCCGTTGGCTAGAAGTAAGTTTTCACGAGCTTCTGTTACCATTAAAATTACACATGATTGGTCCTATGGTACTTGATAGGTTAAGACGTGGCCTAATGTAAAATCACTTTTGGTTAATCTTGACCACGAATCGGTTTACATTATGAACACCAAAAAACATGTTTTGGGTAAATTGTGGTAAAACCATGTACGATCGTGTGAGAAATGTGGAGATCCGCGAAGAATGCAAGGCTGATGTAAGCGTGATGAGTAAGATTAAGAAAGGGACGCTCGGGTGGTTTGGACATGAAGAGCGAATGAACGAGGAAAGGAGTGTAAGGAGAATATATGACGCAAATGTGAATGGAAGAAGAAGTCGGGGACGCCCGAGGAAGACATGGCACGACCAGGTGAATCAGATACTTGAGTCGGGCCCTGTGAAGAGTCGGAATAATAGAAGAGCATGTATGAGACGATGTATGAATGTGAACGAGGCAATGAGTGTGTGCCAAGATCGAATTGTTTGGCGGTCCGTCCTATCTGCCTACCCCTGCGGGGAAACGGCGTGATGGTTAGTTAGTTAGTTGGGTAAATTAAAGCTTTTTATGTCGTTTCACTTGGGAAGAATAAAATACAATTGTTAATGTAGTATATGATACAGTCAGTTGATGATGATCAATTCTAACGTTGGTTTAGTTGTCTATGTTATCTTCGGGTCACATGGTGTCGGTTACGATTTGTGCCGAAGATATCATTTTCAGATCAAAGATCAGATCAAAAGTAGCTTCCTAGCTATAAGGAGATATGTCCTTTTAAACTATAATTGTAAAGTACGAAACAACAATAAACAGTCACTGTAATCTTGAAGAACTCTAGTCATGTTTAACTCTGTACAGAATAGTACTGAGATACTGTCTCAGTACTAATAAAACGTAGTATCATCTCTGGAGAGGACGACAAAGAATCTTTACAACCGATTACTTCATAAAAAATAAAAGCGTAAACTACTAACAAATGCTTTCTTTCATAAGAAATTTATAAACGCATTTGCAACAACAATTAAAAAATAAAGATTTGTGGTTTGTATTATCTAGGGCAGTTTCCTATGGTTGACTTTATTTTTTTTTTTAAATCAAAATAATTCACAAAATTAACAAAAACTGCTTTAGCGCTTAAACCGACAGTTTCTAGACTCCGCTTGTCAAGCGATTTTTATGCTTATTCGTGGTGATATAAGACATACTAATAAAATAAACATTTTTGGCTTGTGTATTCATCTTAAAGTAATGCAATGCGAAGTAATGCTAAATCACGTGTTTTTGGATTGAAAATTTGGTCGCCTGAGAGTAGAACACCTTTTGACCGTGGCTAAAATCGAGTTTTTTTATAGTCTTTTTATTAGCCTACAAAAAATTTATATCAGGCCTTTGAAAAATGCTTTGAATTTCCTACAAACGAACAGAAAACACATAACGTGAAAAAATTATGTTCTTTATAATATGATCGGGATTTTTAAAACTTGAGTTTGAACTTCACACAATAAAATAAAATATTCATTTTGACGATGTTTTTTTAGCATAAACTATAACAAACGAATGGTTGTAAAACCGAAACTAACTACCTAATATAGGGATGTCGAAAGTGAAAAAAAATATCGATGTATCGGTATTTATTAAAATATCAATACCGACGTCAATATATCGAGGGAAAAATACCGACATATCGGTAAAATTTTCAAAAGATTTTGCGTTTTTAAAATAATAGTGTATTCAGCTCAATATTATCAATAGTAATTTTCATACACAATGTGCGTTATTTTAACATACAAAAATCTCAATAAAAATGAAGGTATTTTTATCAGTATTCATTTTTATTAGGTAATAATTACAAAAATATCAAAAACTAAAAAGCTGTCTTCTAACTTATTCGACGCAAACCACGGACATATGAATATATCTGGACCTGCCCTAAGTGATAAAAACGTATTATTTCCCCCTCCACATGGCGCCGGCTGTAGCTCCTCCTTGGAACCGGCTCGCTCCATGGGAAGGGGATATAGCCTCGCTTGAATCTAAAATGTGTGACGTCATCATTCTTGCCGTGAACAGCGAGAAGCTGACATCCATACATTTAACGAAATAACGGCAGCTTGTGCTATACAATATATCTACGTATCAATATGCACATAGCGAATGTGGGCGGTACTCCAATGTGCTCGTCGCTGGTTACAGGGGTAAGTAAATTATGAAACATTTGTAAAAGTGTTTTAACTAAACACGGCAAGAAAATATTGATATGTGTATTGGCGCGAGTCTTTTTGGGGCGAGCATTTGGCCTTAGCAAATAAGTTTTGAACGTGGCAAGCAATTCGCGCTCCCATGTAAAAAGGTCTATTCATTCAAAGCAGATTTTGCTTTTAAGAACTAAATGGTGATATTGTAATG
Source organism: Limnephilus marmoratus (assembly GCA_917880885.1). Classification (NCBI taxonomy): domain Eukaryota; kingdom Metazoa; phylum Arthropoda; class Insecta; order Trichoptera; family Limnephilidae; genus Limnephilus; species Limnephilus marmoratus. The sequence continues at coordinate 19,320,887 of OU862919.1, read as the reverse complement.
CGAGATGCCTATATACTGTCAGATTGATTGTTCAACGAATGACAGTCATCTTTCCCCCCTTTGCTCTCCATAGTTTGGTTTTACCCCTCATCTGTAACTGCTTGTCTATCCATTTGGATGTCTATGACGCAAACAAACTTTGTACTTTAAATAAATATATTTGTAAGTTAAAATTTTAACCGCCAGATTTCATGACCTAATACAGTTACTTTTTTCCGTTCATTCCTGTACGGTTTTGGATTCTAGTGACTTTAGTTACATAAATAATAAAAAAAATATAGTTTTTGATACAATTTTCGATATTGGATATTTTGTATCGATGTATCGATATATCGGCGAAAAATATCGATGCTTTGAATTAAAAATACCGATACATCGATATATCGATACTTTTTCAACAAGCCTAACCTAATAGTCACGCCATTTCTTCGCAAGGGTAGATAGACAGGATTGTCGCATTCTTCATTTGCAGTCTGCGGTCCAATTGCCGAAATTTCTTTGGTTAGTTGGCGATATCAGTATTCTTTCAAATCAAAGGAAGGCATAGATCACAAATCTAGAGATTTTGTGTTCAGCGGTCTCGTCGATAGCCTTGTAACAAGGGGCGGAGGACGCAGATAGAAGGCGTGAATACAGCCTCGCTTCCGGGATCTGAGTTTCGAGACGCTACTGGGATCCTTTCAATATCTCTATTTGTGCTGATCGCAGCAACTGAGATGCTTTATTTTCGGAGACGAACTATATTTAAATAAAGGTATTGATAAAACTTATATATTGCGAAAGTATATGATTGTACCAGTTATTACTAAAAACAACCTTGTTCACGAAAAAAGTTTTTTTTGAAGCAATACTTAGAGGCAAATCATTTTAAAAAGGACACGTTTAAAGATATTTGTTCACACCGATAATTTTTCGAACTTGCTTGGAACATTCGCCCCTCTTTTCCGCAAATGCCCAAAAATACTGAGTGCGTAGCAACGTTTATCAAGCCCGTTTTGACTTGCGATTCAGTTCGATAATGTTCGTTTCATGTTTTTTGTTTCATTCTTTAAATTCCTAACAAAACAAAATTATCATTGAAAATAAATTATGTTTTATCCATCCATTACTCCACAACACAAGCAAGAGTCACTTTAAAACGATTTACCTGTAAAAATTAAAAAAAAAAAAAAAAAAACAGAGTACGTTGTTCACTCACGGTAGAAGTGAAAACATCATAATGCTTATGTCACACACAGCCATAAAAGGTAAAAGATCATTTGGCTTGGCTTATTTCGGCATATCGCTTGACGTACATTCCAAATGGGAATATATGGCTAGCGATATACTGAATAGGCCAAGCCAAATGATCTTTTACCTTTTATAGCTGTGTGTGACGCAAGCCGTAAAACTAAAGTAGACAAGAGTGGGGAGGCTACAAAGCACCGCATAATAAGAAGACTGATAGGTTACGAAGCACCACACAAAGAGGAGACCGATTAGTCTACCCCATTCGTTATCCGATGTATGTGTTTGTATCGTTTTCGTGTCGCTATTTTTCGTTTCATCGAGTTTCAAATCACAATGGAGCTAAACAAGTTTTCACTTCAATAAATAACGAAGAGAAAAATAAATATTCAATTAAGGTCCGTTTACCCCCATACCACTTGTGATATTTGGAAGTTTAGAAGATTAAAATTTGGTTAAATCACTTTTTTCCTTATTTAAAAAAAATAATATGAACGACATAGTAATATTTAAAAAAAAACTCCTAATACCATAATTATAAATGAAGTATGTTGCTTGGCTTGAGGAATTAAACTCACTACGCCGAACCGAAATGCACTAATATGCATAACTGCACTTCAAAATGAACAAAAAAATTTACTTGGTTTAAACTATTTCATAAGGAACTCAGTACCTTCTGACTGCTGACAAGTACTCGTATTCATTGGAATTCCATTGTACTATGTAATTAATTTGGTTTCCTTCTGCTACGTTCAGCTACGTCGATCGCTGAATGCTCTACGCCATACGACTCCACGCTACGGTTCAGATCCGACATTTTATTCGGTCCGCTGCGGTCGAGAAACGAAACCAATTTGAGGAAATAAAAAGACCGATCGGATCGTTTGACAACCGCGATTAATTGCAGTTTCTCGTGACTTCATAAAAGTCTGCGAGTGGACTTTAATTAAGATCGAATCAAATGCGGCATACTTAAGAAATGATTGCCAATAAATTCCCATTCTTACCTCCGAGCACAGTAAAATTAAAACATTATGTTGAAGGGACAGAAAATAATTCTGTTTTAATTCGGAGAAAGGTTGCACGTTTGAATCCATCCCTCCTACTACGTTGCAAGGCGATGGGTCGAGTGAGTTCGTCTGGAGAGGTCAAAGGGTCTCCTTCAACCGTCCTCTCCCAATCCAATTGGTGAGCAAACGCATCCGCCACCGACCATACCACCACACTTATGAACCCTGCACCTGTGCTATGTTACCAAACGTAGCGAACCACTTGGTGTTACCTTTATGGTTTTTGGAATTTGGGTCGTGAGGTCGTAGGCTCCAATTCGCAAAATTGAAATTAATTGTTTTGTAAGTTTCCACTAACGAGTCGTAGAAATGACCCGTTCTCATGTGACAAATGTCAACCATGTTGGGCGCGAATTTTGATATTGCTCGGATCAATGACGCTATTTCCTCGGAGCATCTAGGTAGAACAATGACGTCATTCCCACCCGATGCCTGTGATTTAAAAATATCTGTTTGTTAAAATAGGTAAATCAATCAAACGGACCGTCCTTTTCTGTACATAGTCGATGGTTTTTTCAGGTATTTTGGGGCTAAAGAGATGGCTGTCAAATTCAACCGTGGGCACATCTTCGATTTGTACAGGATTAGCAGTTGTGTACTGTTAAAATATCTGTCCGGTTGAGAGCACTCGTGGAAGTGATGTCTTCCTGGGATGTATCGCCATAATGCAGTAGATTAAGTTTTATAACATAAATCTCTCGAATGTTGGCATGAAGAGAAGTCACAACAATTGTTCTGCCATTCGCATTAACTTTTTCACTTACGAAGAAACGTCATCTCGAAACTGTTGTTTTATAAATATTTTTATAAACGCCACATCTACATCTTTTTCGTATGTTCGCTTAGAAACCACTTTTATTTGATGCTTTGCCAAAACAGTCTTCCTGTCGTTTTAATAATATTTTATTTTCTCTCTTTATGTGCTGTGTTAACCCTCTTAAACGCATGGTTTTCTTTGAGCCGCCACTGTCTAGAATTTTATTCCTCAATACCTTTTTTGAAAATGAAACCTTTTATATTAAGGTTACAAACTTCATATTTCTACAACGAAAACATCAGTACGAGAAGTTACTATTTAAACGTCATTGATGCGATTATTTCAAATAAATATGCTTTATGTGAACGTTTTTCATCACCTTTCGAAAACAGTTCTAAGTTTTTCGGATACGTTTGCATATATTCTATTTATTTGCATTTCATTATAATCTACTGACAAAATATGCCCTAATTTTGAAGGAGGCGGCAACGTGATCAAATGCATTTTGAATTTGATATTCACCATTATCCAAATCGCATGCACAATCTGCTCAACATGCACTGTTGATAAAAAGCTCAAAATTGAATTCGTGTCTTCGTGACATCAAGTTTCTTTCAAATCGGTATGTTTTACATGTCTAGAGATTAAATGTTCGGTAGAACAGAGAGATAATTATTTTGGTAAAAGTTGACCCTTATGTTGAAAGGTACATTGATTTTTGTAATATTTTAAACGAGATAATGATCGTGTGATTAGATTAACCCAACTATGAAAATGTCCGAAACAGTAAAGCATGGTGAAAAAATAATTAGCAATGGGAACAGAGATCTCAATAAAAAATAATTGAAAAAAATTCAATGCCGACCAGTTGGCATTCCTTTGAAAATCAAAAACGTGTGGCAGATGTAAAAATCTCACGTTTAATTATTTAACAATGCTTCGTATCACAAGGTTGAACGTTTGCCCAAATAAATGGTGTTCAGAGGCATTATTTATTCACGCCTTTCGAATTGCTGGACCCAGAATGAAAGGCGGAAAATAACTCATATAACTATGCGAATACATAAATGCTGTTAAGAGGGTATTACCAGAGAAAACCAGAAATATGTCATTTTTAAATCAGATTTTAGACGTATTGACTCTTTTCCACAAAAAATTATAAATGGATTTCGAAAGATTGTTCTTTATTATGCATTCGCATGTTTTAAATTTTGAGAAAAAATGTTAATTTTTAGTATATAAGGCTATGCTGGTCGTCGGCAGATTTGTTAAATTTTCAAAAAAGAATTTGTGTTATACCACACCCATTTCAAATCATATAATCATGCAGTAAAATAAATCAATACATTATCTGGGTATCGCATGTTTTAGAATTTTAATTTTAGTTTAAATAAAATCATTAAAAAATATATACGTAGGTACATGTGTTTCTTGACGAAAATTGGTCCGTTTGTGTATATATTTGTACTTACAAACTAATAAATTTCAGATTTTTTTTTAAATTCTTATTTAACTAAGACATTATTGAAAAATGATAAATACTTATAATCAGTAATTACAAAAATGACCTTATTTTAATAGTTTTATCATCACGCCTTTCAGCGTTTTTGAATGTAGGTATAAATTAAAGCAAATTTGGAATGAAATAAAATCGATATTGAGTTATAATTTTAAAAAATCTGGTACGGAGAATAATTAATCTTTCTCATTGTAAGCGTAAGTATTGAAATATAATGTAATTTAAGCTTGTAACTGTGGTAGCTACTGGTACCTACTGGTAGCTACCTCCTTAATAGATGGGCGCTGGGAGCGCACGTCTATGGATTGAATTTAGAGTGTTGTTTGCTGTACGACTGCTGAAAGAAGCATCATACAGGGTTCTTGTATTTCAATAAGATTCCGGATAATTCTATTGTAAGAAAAGTGTTATTAAATATATATTATATCAATATATTACAGTAACTCTCTAATCCCATCCAAAAATTGGCAATTGGATGAGACTATAACCGTCCTCAACACAATGTCGACAATCTACAATAGTATCAACGGATAATAGGTACGTTGAAGCCTGTACGATGGCTATGAGAGCCAGGGTTTGATTGACGCCTGAGGCTGTATTTCACGAACAACTCAGCTGAGGAGTATTTGGGCGGATGGAGTAGCCTCTGTTCACATTGCTCACCCCTTCTGCCGCCGGTATTTTGGGGCAGAAGCAGGGGTCGGGGGGAGTGGCAAATATTGGGGTGGAATTTTGATGAGGGCGCAGAATGCAATCTGAAACGAGGATTACTCTTTTTATTGGCTCGACAAGTGGTCGACATTCCGGCAATATCCATGAATTTTGATCGCGGACGTGGCTGCCGTAAAATATGGAGAACTATGCACGTTACAAAATTTGAGTACCTACGCTCATCGGCAAATAAAAAAAAGAGTAGGTAGAAACAGAAGGGCGCACTTCATCTCGTTGATGACTGCAACAGACATAGGTATAATGTTAGAATGTAGAAACAAGGGAAAATGTTCCATTATTACTATAATAAAAACGGTGACCGGACAACTCAGAATGAAACCAACTCAAAAGCACCTCAGAAAGGAGAGGAGAGCACCTCAAGAGTGTTGATAAAAAAATATAAAAAATTGGTTAAATAGATTAGTTAATTAGGGTTACCGGCTATTTAAAAAAAAAAAAATAATAGATTTTAATGACCTTTCTGAGGTGTTTTTGAGTTGGTTTCATTCTGAGTTGGCATGGAACCAATTAAAACACAGCGGTTAAAGTACTACTGCATCTAAACTAACTAAATTACTAATCCATGTGTAAAAAAATGCAAGCATTATGTACCAAACGTAAAAGACCCATGGGCTTAAAAAAAGTAAAATAATAAAAATAAATAAACACAAATTATCGTAGTATTATACCGTCTTGGTTTCTATCTACAAAATACACGCACAACTTTAATTGGATCTGCCACTTTGATAGTCGCACAGTTTGGCCGACTTTTTTTGGTGACAATCTGCAAACTTCCATACCATCCTTAACTTCTTCTTTGACATACCAATATATTAGGTCCTTACATATGAAATTGGCATTTTGTATGGGGGGAACATAAGGTCGATTTTTTTAAATATAATATATTTATTTAATCAAAGTATGTACCATTGCTATCTATGCACTTTTGCCATCTCATAGGTAGTTCATCGATCCATTACTAAAAAAACCATTCGGACGGGAATCAATAAAATCTTTGAAGGCGGTTTGGACTGCCCCATCGGAGTTGAATTTTTCCCTTGCAAGAAGTTATCCAAATTTCGAAAAAAATGGTAATCTGTTGGGGCAAGGTCCGGAGAGTACGGTGGATGTCTTAGACATTCCAATTGAAGCTCCTCTAATTTGATAGCCGTCTGTTGTGCAGTGTGTGGTCTAGCGTTCTAACGCGCGTTTGTAGATTTGCTTCACTCAATTTGTGAGGTACCCACCTTTCAAGCTTTTTCACCTTCCCAATTTGCTTCAAGTGGGTTAAAACAGTTTTATCACTAACACCGCAGCCTGCAGCTAAATCGGACGTGATTTGCGATGGATCCGCTTCCACAATAGCCTTCAATTCTTCATTACCAACTTTGGTCTCCGGACGCGCACGGGGCTTGTTCTGCAGGTCGAAATTTCCAGAACGAAAACGTTGGAACCAAAAACGCACTGTGTTTTCTTTTGCGGCACCGTCGCCATACACATCATTAATCCTTCGAATCTTTTCTGCAGCACTGGTGTCACGGTGGAACTCGTACTCGTAAATAACGCGATATTTCAAGTTTTCCATTTTGTAAACTATGTGACGCAAATAAAAAAAAAAACAATTAAGGAAAAAACAAATGAATTATAATTTTCGAAACACAAATACATAGTATAAATAATATAATAGCTGTATAAATTTGAATTTGGAATTCCTAATCAAAAAGAAGATATTTGAGATCAAAGTTGCCAGTACGGCAAAACGCCAATTTCATATGTAAGGACATAATATAACATCGAACATACTTACTCCGACTGTTGTGATGTGATGTGATTTAATGAAATATTCCTGCGTGAAATTATTCACGTTCAGTGAACTATTACTTTTCAAAATTAGAATTGATTGTGAAAGCGATAAAGTCGGTATAAAAAAAAAAAATTAAATTTTTGATAGATCATTTTTCAACTTTACTAATGGTGTTGAAACGAAATGAAAATTTCTGTCTCGTATACAAAATTACTATAAAGAAAATTGACACCATTTGTTTCTGAAATGTTCCTGAATGATTCTTAGCAAATATTTTAAGAATACTTTTAGCTTCACAAATAAAAAAAAATTAAAACATCCCGTGACTTTTCACGAGTCTGCGTTAGTATATTACTACGATAATTTGCTTGTTTAATGCTCGTTTATTTCGTGGTTGTTGGTTGAATGTGATTCATTTCTTCAGAAGGTCCTTTTAAAAGCCGCAAATATGTGTTTGTATTTTCAAGAAACGTTCGGATAAGCAGTAAGAAACAAAATTAGGTTTTGCAATTTCGATCGAACTGAACACGAGTGAACTGAACCGCAATAATGTACCCACTCCGCAAGCAAAAACAAATATGCCTCCAAGAAAGGTTTCATTTATCAGCAAACGATTTATCTGGAAATATTCACGGTGTTCAAATACGCCCCTGCTGGAAAACTTGACGGAAAATATTTTGCCGTCTCTCCAAACACACAAAAGTTCAGCGGAATAAAATTAATTTCACGGTACGATCACTTCCCATCATATCGCTTTTGGGATAACGAGTTGTTTGACGGAATGCCATCAGGAAATAATATGATATGGAACACAAACGCGAGACTTTCTACCCCCAGAGACTTCAGCTGGCTTTCTTGACGCTTCCACCTTCATAATGGCTTACGGGGATAATAATGTGGCCCGTATTACGTACCGAAGCAGTACACGGGCACGCTTTTCAAATACAAATTCACGAATATTAGTTATAATACCTCAAAGTGAAAAAAAATTGCAAGTAAAATGAAACATACTAATTTGTAACATGGGTGCATGCCTGATTTGAAAGTGTATTCCTGCAAAATGCGTAAAATTATCCAAGTTCAATAAACTCTTCTTTTTCAAAATAGGAATAAAAAAATTAATATAAATCATATTATCAGACAAGCGACAAAAAGGACTAACATTATTTTATTAATTACTAGTTGGTTCCCGGCTTGCGTTGCAATGCCATCATTCAAAGGAATATATTGTTTCTCCCTGAATCACCTTTCCCGTGCGTCCCCGTTCCCCTCCCGCGTCCCCTTCCTAGCTAGCTTTATAAATTATAGCCTGTATGTTATTCTGATGTATGAGCTATATTATTGTAAAGTTTCAATAAAATCCATTCAGTAGTTTTTGCGTGAAAGAGTAAAAAACACACATACATTTATTTATTTATTTATTTATTTAAACGCCATAGCATGGCTTTTACATTGAAGTGAGTAAGTACATGGTATTATAAGTATACAGTGGTACACAGGAGATTATCGATAATAACAAAGTAGAAATGAACATTTAACAAAGTAGCAAGTATTTAGGTAAAGGATACTATTATGTGTTACTAAACTACTGTTACTATACCAAAAAAATATATCAATGTTATAATAACCGAGAACATAAAATTTAGATGGATTATTTAGAATAAAAAAGATGTACCTAAACAAAGGGGACTTGTCAAAAAGTTGTCAATAGTATTTATAAGCACTAAATAGAGTAAATTTGCATTGAGTTTATTGTTACCTTCAAATTTATCTTTGTTTGAAATTATTAAGCAGGTTTTGCTAATTAGCTAACTGTTTCAGGGCTGTCAGTTAAATATTTAATAATAGTTTTGGTTTAAAAAAAAATAATTTTTAATAAAATAATACATTTAAAAGCTATCTCTCTTCAGTCTGATAGTAAAGATATCTGAAGTACTTGAGTGCCTAGTTGAGAATCTATAGTAAAATATTTATTTATTTATTATGAATTTCCCGCCCGGCTGGGCTTTTACACATTATTTTTTTTTATTTATTACAAAGACCATCTAAGTTAAGCATTACAGAATCAGAGCAAAATCAAAAACAAAATCGAAAACAAAATAGAAGACAAAATCAAAAACAACATCTAAAGCAAAAACAAAGTAAAAGACGAAATAACATCGAAACTAAATACTCCGCCATGCAAGATGGAAAAATGTAATAGTAGGAAAATTACAATACATTGGTAAGGTCTCATAAGTCAATGCTGAGCTACGTAGTTTGTTCGGTTAATTAAATTAAATTTGATGTTCTTCTTTTCAATATAAATTGGGTAATGACTTGTTTATATTTGGTGAATGGTACAATACAAACTTTCGCGTTCATAATATTAGTAAGATTCTTTATTTGAATTGTGCATTTGTTTTGTTTATTTTTTAGATGGGTATATTCAGGTACACCAAACACCCCACAATATTGATAATACCTCCAAATTCTCACATTTCCCATACTTTCTGATGGCTACATGCTACACCAACGCCTACTAGCGGCGCGAATTGTACGCTTCGGTTTTCTTTCTTACATTTTACTGGATTTTAAATGAAATATATCATTCATTTGACGTTAAAAATTTACTCATTAAAAAAAATAATAAGGGGCTATAAACTCTGGCTTTGATAATTTTGAAAGGTAATAAAGTAGGTACAAAATAATTTTTTTAAATTTCTAATTTTTGGATATCACTTTTTTGCTTAACATTATTACAATCATTACTATCGCTAATTCTTATTACGTATGCTTGAATGAGGAAATTTTAAAATTCATTTAAGTGTCCTTATATATGTCCGCAAATTTTCATTATTAAAATCTTCCAAAAATAGTTTTACTTACAGAAATTCCAACATAGTCATAGCCAAGTTATAATAATAATAATAATATTGAAGAATTATCATATTATTTTTAATTACATAGTTTTCGATGCTAAAGTCATTGTCAAAACTCTAAACCACAACCTTGGCTAAAGAAGGAGGTAGCGCAACACGGCATAACACCCCAAAAACAATTAATGAAAATACTTTTGGCCGTGAGAATCTCAGAACATATCCGGGTTTCTATAATGTGTATGAGGCAATCTGCTACAAACATATCCCAGTACAATAACCAAAAGGTTTTTTTTGGAATAAATTTTTAGATTATATTTTTCATGGCACGAGTATATTCCACTTTTCATGTGATTAAAAACATTTTATTCGCTAGGATTAAATTTCACAAACCGATCTTTCAACATTTTTTGTCTTTGAAAAAAAACGAGTGTTTTTGTGGTTTGTAATTATTACATCCGTAAACTGTCTGTCAATCAGAACCTACTTTTTGGTACATTTTCAATAAAAATATATACAATAAATAGCGCAAAACACCGCCACCAAGTAGTAAATGAGTTCAGCATTATTATAGCGTATTACTTTAATTGTAGAGTTTTCTGTAGCTATTTTATCCCCCATATTTATTGATATTATTAAATATTACACTATTACATCTATCTTACTAGTCAACGAAAAACATAATTATGTAATAAAGAAAAATGACAATACGTGTTTGTTTTTAAGAGACAATGAGATTTATAAATCCTACAACTCTAATAACCTAAGATTTTTCACAGATCTGCGGTGGAATAATATAATGACGCAAAATCGAATTATTGAAAAAATCGGGGATGCTTGAGGAAGTTGCATGACACGATTAAGTGGATCAAATACTCGAATCTGCAAGTCAGTTAGAACAGAGGTTCTTTGCCATTTTTTAATATATATTTATCTTCAACGTAGCCTTGTATAGGACTGCAGCACAGTGCGATGATAGCCAACCTAACCTTAACAAAACCCACAACATCATCCAACAAAATAATTGTCGATGATGATGATGTAGTAGAAACCAAAGTACGACACAATCAATCACCGAACAGACACATGAATATTATTTAATTTGACAGCTTAATTAATCAATACTTCACGAAAAAATAAACAAGAAAGAAATATTATAATAATTTTTTGCTAATAAATAAGACAATATAAGAAATGACAGCTATTAAAACTTCTTGATTTTTATTTTATTCAATCTAATAAAACCGAACTTACGAGCGGACAAAACAAGCTTTTGAATTTTCCGCGAAAACACATAGAAATAAAAACTTCATAGCCTCCTCAACGTTCACATTTTTTATGGGAAAGTTATGCCAGAACCGTGTGATTTAGGGTAGTAAAATATGTTTTTTGTGAGAAGTTGGAGGTGCCAATCAAAAATTATTGGTGCAGGGTAAGTGTTAAAGTTTTATTCGATCCGGCGGGAAGTTTTTAAACGACGTGTCAGAAAAGTGGAAGAGCGGAGAAACGCCGTGAAATAATTATACGACAGATATTTTTTATAAAAATATACCTCAGAGACATTTTACAAATAACATTGGAGCAAGTTTTATTAAAGCAACGGATATACGAGTATAAAAGATATTTATAGCTTTGGAAGGTGATTTAATTATTATTTTAGATACCAATTAAGTTTTAAGTATTAAATATGCAGATACACAAGTATTAATGATATATTTATATATCATCAAAGGGTAAAAACATAAATAATACCTGAGCCTGTTAAGAATTGTATTTATTTAAAACAAACCAAATTTGGAAGTTATTTTCGTTACAACATTTATTTAACGAAGGTGGGACAAGTTAATACAGAATGCAAAATACTAAAATTTATATTTAATCAATTAAAATTATTGTAATTTAAAAAATTATAAACACGCATTATGCGTAGGACGCTGCCACAAATATTTATTGACTTTATCATAATTACTGCCTCCTGTTCTATATTATATTCAAGATTTAATGATTCTTGTTTTGGCACCGTTATTGTTTATCATTATCTGTTGTACTGTTATGGGAACGTACCCATACTACGTGACACGTTTAGGGGGGGGGGGTCTTCAAAATGTCACGCTCCATACAAATGAGCGGCGGGTTGCTTAGGATTTTGGTCACCGGGGGGGGGGGGGGGGGGGGTTAAAAATTGCAAAAAGTTGGTCACGTAGTATGGGTACGTTCCCTATTAATTTTGTTCTCTTTTGCATTGCTTTGTATATACTGCATATTCTTTATTTCATATTATTTTATCAATATTTTGTAAGGATGTAATGGTGTAGGATAACTTTTAAGTTGATTATAGTTGAATGCACTTGAAGTGAAATAACACTAAACTGCGCTTTATAAATATTACGTTATTATAATTTTCATGATTTGTGTTTCACATATAAATATTATAAGTATATAAAGAATATTCAGGCATTGATGTATGTTGATTATTATATACGATCATGGAAAATTGGACCATCAAAAGGTAATGTAGTACAACTAATCGTTTCGGTAATTATTATGTAGTTTTATTTCTACCAAGTTTATACAACGTTCAAATTATTGCAGTATTGTAATATAGGTGAATGGAATTTACATGTCAATAATATAATTAATAAGGAGACAGCCGTGATTTAAGGCCCGCTAGTAAGTATTCAAAAAGAAGTAGTAGAAGATGGTTTGAAAGGGAGAAATGTAAATACGAATGTTAGAGGGAGCGCGTCAATTCTAAAAAACTATATAATTAAGCGAAAATTGTGAAAATATTTAATAAAATACTGCTCGTTTAAAATAGAGCAAAAATCTGGCGACAAATGTCTAAAGTAGCATGTCTAAATGGCATTTATTCTTTAATTTCATGTCATTTTATCTTCTTTTATTGTATTTTTTATCCTTTTAAATTGTTTTATATTGCATATGCACTATATATAAAATCGACCACTACACGGGCATGAGCCTAGCAAGGTGGTCGAAAAATTCTCGAATTATGTAATTACAAAGCAATGAATAAAGAAAAAAAAAAAAAAAGATACACTTAAATTTTTTCATACCTTTAACGTGTTAAATAACAGAACAAAATGTGTTTTGAATAATTTACGGAGCATATATTGCGATTTTTTTCTATTGGAGGAATTTCATATACCTAATTACCGTTTCGGCGAGTCAAATGTTCGGATATTAGATAATCACATATTTTTTTAAGAACTCAAATTAATTATACTATAAATCGGTAATAAAAAATAATAACTAAAAGTTTACGTACAATGCTGGCTTTTTCAATGCAATCTATATCATTACGCGGCGTGCTTTAACACAAAGTAAAATTTTAGTAAAACTTTTTAAGATTACAAAAAAAAAACTAAACCAACTTTACCTTACTTTGAAAGTATTCTATTTTAACAAAAAGTCAATTAGGTATGGAGAAATAAATTGTCTTTGAATTATATACAGTCTCCAGTAAAAATGTGTACAATGCAATCATTGTACCACACATAAATTACTGTAGCAGCATTCTATTCTTAGCCAACGACGGATTAATGAAACAAATGACAATTCTACAAAACAGAGCTATGAGAACTATATTGAAGAAAAGTAGGTACACTTCAGCCAAGAAAATGTTGAAGGAGTTAAATATTTTGTCATTTAAACAAATTATTTACTTCAATAATATATTGTTTATCTACAAAATAATCAATGGCCATACGTCTATTGAATTCCTAAGAAAAATTGATAAAAACATACACATGAGATGAGGAAAAGAAATGAAGTAAGACTCCTCTTCAGGAAAAAAAAAACACAGAGTCAAAAGTCATTGATGTACGGAGCATTGAAGATATTTAAAGAATTACCAGAAGAAATAAAATTGGAAGAGAGCACAGAGGCATTTAAAATTAAATTGCGAAGATATATGATTGATTTGGTATAGATGTGTTATTTTAAAAGTATGTATATATAAGGATTGTATTAGGACATAGATAACTATGTACCTATTTAAAATACTGCAATAAACAATAAAAAAACTTTACAAATCAAGGATTGATCGGATGCCATGAAGTGAAAAACCTGTCGTGTGTAAATGGTATTAGACAAACTAATTATTGTTCACAATAATCACGTTTCGTTGACAGCATGAAATAGAGAGAAATTGGATTTGACACGCGGACAAGGCTAGATTTTATTAAAATCTTTAAGTAAATACTCACATTAGAAATCACTCCGTATTGAAAAATTGGTCCCAATCATCTGAAACAACAAAAGAAGACAAAATTAATAAATAAGTATGTATATTTGAACTGTTAGGAGTAAAAGAATTATCTTGAGTTACACTTTTCATAATTCTGTTATCGAACTCGTACATATGTATATATCATGATCTCTATCTACTCGAATTTAGTGAGGAAATATATTATTAATTTCATTTGTGCTTGAGCAAGTACTAGAATTGTAACGTTCTTGGGTTTCGAGGTAGTAAAATGTTCGCAGCAAAGGTGGTATTTATATCGTGGGAAATACACCCTCCGTTCAATGAAACCTAGCACCAACAACCGCTACTAAGGGATGCAGAATTGTAAAGGAAACTGAATTGTTAACATGCCCAAGCCATTTCCTTACAAGCAGAAACCTGATATGTTCGCAAAGCATCACAATAGCAAATAAAAGGTAGATTTACATACTAATAAATGGAAAAAATCCTGACACGAACGACTTCATCAATAATCATAGTCCGTTTTTATAAATAATTTTCGTTTTTAGCTCTAAATCTTTTGCCCTTCTATAAAAAACACAAAAAAGGTTTTTTCTTAATATATATTTTTTATAATATATATAAGGCATACACAAAGTGTATGTTATAAAGAATTTTATATGAAAATCAAACTCCGCTGTGTAATTACTTCATATTAAGCGGTTGATCAATATAGGCGGAGTCATAATAAACGGATTCTACTGAATTTTGAAATTGCATTACTCATGATAAAAATTATATAAGCATAACTGCAAATAAAAACACTAATAAAAAAATCAAGACTTAGAAGCAGTCTAACTTTCATGACGTCAGAGCTCACCGTACGAGAATACACAACCGATTGTTCGCATTAAAATATAGATTTTTTATGGCGACACATCTCACGCTTTGAAAGTATTGGTGTTTAAAGAAACAAAATTTAAAATTCTGGAATTTATAAATTGAAATGTAATGATTGTGATTTCTTTTATATAGGTAAAACTTCAAGAAACTTTGAAATAAGGATTAAAGAGCATATGAAAGCTTTAAATAATAATAGTTTCTCGGAGTTTGCCAACCATTTAATAGAAACTAGTCATACCTTTAATTTTAACAGTGGAATAGAATTAATACATTGTAATGTCAATGGCATTCAGTTGGATAAATTAGAAATTTTAGAGATTAGAAAGAGTGTTAATGCAAATTTAATTATTATTAATAATCAAATATTGTTTTTAAATGACCCATTATTAAGTCTATTCCCATTTTAAATTTATAATTGTTCTATATTGCCCCTCGTTTTCCTACACATTTTTTTCTTTCAAATTTTATTATTGTTTGTCTATTATTTTTCTCTATTACCTATGTATGTCTATTTTTAAAATTAGTTCTGTCAAACCCCTGAAGAAGTCAGCTTTGCTGACGAAACATGTCGATTTTTGTAAATAATTAAGTGGTTAATACAAAGTTATCTATTAATTTGAAACAAAATTTTGATTTCGATTAGTGTAATAAAGAAACAGTTCGTACAAGTGACTTTTAATAATAACCAAATTATGGATTTTTATTCTGAAGTTGTCTTCAATACCACGACGCTCTACTAGCCTCCTAATCTGTGTTAATAATTGGTAATTACATATTATATTAGTATATTTTATAATTTCTATGAGAAATATTATACAATTTTCCGATTGTTTACGAGGGTCGTTTATTATAACATAAGAGTACAGTTTGTAATTACCTATCAAAACACAATGCAGCCACAAAAACTCAAGGTGACGACGTGAGATTAGTTCTATTGTTTAAGTTTTTACCCATCGCGCAGTTGCGAAATTACTAACTGAAGTGTGGGCACAGGTGATGGAAATTTCAAATTAAGTCGTTAATAAATAAATGGGTCGGTAGTACACAGTCAGTTCTCACATAAAATAATTATCGTAAATTAATTAAATAAGTAATTAATAAATGTAAAGAAAAAACTTGGTTTTAAGTCAGCATGTCAAGTCGTCACAATGTGTTTGCTTCTTTTGAAAAATTAAATAAATAAGTTGGAATTGCAGTGTTCGAAAGTACAGAAAGATTTTTGTGAATTTGTAAAAAGTGTCATAGAAGACAAGTTCAAGTTGTGATAGTAAGTAACTATATTAGGATGATTTATTACCGTTCATTTAAGAGATTATTTCCCCAATTTTTCTTTCCAGAAAATTAGTTTTTCATTATCTCCAAAAATTGGTAAAATATATATAACAGTGTCTCGTGTAATTCATAATCCTAATTGCAGTGCTGCAGTTCTGGTGCCCGTGACGTCACACACTTGCCGAAAGTATTACTTTTTTTTCAAAAATTCTAAAGATCTGTCTGCATGAGAAAATTAGAATTAAAATATAATTTATGAAACATTTGTAATAACATGAAATTCGTTGCAGTAGACAACATAACCGGTCAGGTACCTAATATAAACCAATGAATAGGTACATCAAAGAAGAACTTACATACATAAAAAAATCAAATTCTTTACGTTGGAATTACCACGAATTTTAATTTCGGCGAAGTTTAAGATCTATTTTGACTTACAAAACTTTGTAAGGAGCAAAGGAGGGGCTAACGAAAGAAATACATTTTTTTTAAGTACACCGATAGATTTTTTTATTAAAAAATCCACCTTAGCGACGCCACCGACTTAAAAGTTAACTACCTCATTCTTTACAGCAATAAAAACTATTACCCTAATATGGATGAGAGAACTGCTCTAAGGAAAAAAATCAGAAATAAGACAGCACCTTTTTTATAAATTTGTCGATGGCAGACCTGATATATTCATACAAATTCAAATGCATTTCGCCTTTTCAAATTCTATTGCATTTCATTCCAAAACGATCACTATTTTATTTATTTGCCAAAAAATGTCAGATACGAGCTTCCATCAAAGGGCATTTTCATATCCACCAAGCATGTCAAGAATCGAATTTTCAATGCCCTTTTGTTGGATGATGCTTTACGATAGAAACAAAATATAAATTTGGACATTCATTAAATAAAAATAATAACTATTTAATGGCGCATTTAAAAACAATTGACCATTAAAATTAGTCAAATTTTGTCGAAACGGGTATTAACGTCTGAAAATTTACATGATTTTATTTGCCTGAAATTTACACGAGATCCAGTGCAGCGTCTTAGTGGCGACAAATTCCCATTCCACGTAGCGGCGCGGTACTGATACGGCAGTGACGTGTTAAGTTGGAAAACTGATTATTTGACACGTCAAGTTGACGCGTCCCGGGAGCGGCAAGACGCCCTCCAGTGCCCCAGGCGGGCGTCGCGATGTATCGGGCGGCATCTGAACGAACACATTTAAAATCACACGGCACCCACAGGAATGTACATTTATTTATTTTATTTATTTATTTATTTATAATACAAAAGAAAGTACAAATAACATATTAGGCAGCTTTGTCTGTCCAACTAGGAAAGTTTCCCGTTCCAGGACAGACAACATCACTGCATCTTTGCCACTAAAGCCATGTAGATATTCGTCAATTGAAGAATATTATTTAAGTAGATAAATGAGAACAAATTCAAACTTTCACAGACGACGTGATAGGATTTATTAACCTTTCGGCGATCGCGCACGGCCTGTGAGACCACAGCGAACTTATTTTACTGATGAGGCGCTAACTATAAACAATAGACAATTGCGCTTCCGTGATATCCTCGGGAGGGTGAGGTACGTCCCCTAAGCACCCCAGTTACATTCGTCACAAACGCACGTGTTCTTTTGTTTATATTTGCGGTCTCAAATTCCGCGTGCGACTGATTGTGTACTTGAAAAATCTCTTGAATAATATTGAGAGCTGGGTGAGTATGTCATGAAATTTTTATCATATTATTTAGAACTTTATTTTAAATTACGTAAATACGTTATACGCAAATAAGTACTTAGTTGAAAAATTTTATCTTTTTTCGTTATTATGTTGATTTATGGCGTTGTTTTATGTCAGATGTCTAAAAAAATGAGATTTCACAGACTATTACGTACAAATTAAAAAGTTATTATTTCAGTCATCTTCCAAAAACAGATGTCTAAAGTTGCGGAATCACAGACCGTGCGCGACTGCTTATGTTCGGCGCAAGGGTGCGACTACAGGAAGGTTAAGCAAGAAATTTATCAACAAAAAATAATAAAATTTTAGTAATATTTTCATATGTGAATTAAATCATGGACAATTGCAGTTTATTGTGTAACAATTTTAATTGCTTTATTAATATGTGAGTTCTATCCATTTGCCATAAATATTACATATTTATCATTGAAGAAGAAGATAGCAATATAATAAATGAAAGTATGAAGGAGAACAGGTACAGAAAAAGATAATGGTCGCAACTGGGACTCGAACCCAGAACTTCTCGTCTTACTGGGACGTGCGCGTTTACCAATCCCTAGTTGGGTCCCAGTTGCGACCAGTATCTTCTTCTGTTTTTCTGTATCTTGTTCTCTTACATATTTTTGTTTAGATTATTATTGTTATCTTCATCTTCAATGATAAGGGAACATACCCATACTACGTGACCAATTTTTTGCAATTTTTAACCCCCCCCCCCCCCTCCCCCCGGTGACCAAAATCCTAAGCAAACCGCCGCACATCTGTACCAAGCGTGACATTTTGAAGTTAATGTTAACAAACAGCCTTTATTAAATAATTTAATAAAGGCAGTTAAATTATATGTATCTAAGTGATCTGGTTTCGTTTCTGATGAAGTAACCAAGATAATATATTCGATAGTCTTTTTCCCAAGTACCTAACCTCCATTACTCAATCACTCAACACTATAAACATCATCCTAATCGAGACCATAATAATTCAATCAGCCCTTATCTAGCACATACTCCTTACATATTAATTCAAACACTATTCGCAAATTAAGCGAGGCCAGCATCTCTCCGACCGCTGGATCTTACGCTGCGCAAGTGTAAATTCGGCGGCTGAGGCGGGATGCATCTCACACCCCAGCCCCGGTACGAACCTAAGCCCGTAAGATTGCATCTCAATAGGGGATGATCCTGAGATTGTGACGCTGGATACGGCACGTTCTGGGGCTCCTCCTAACCGTGATTTACCACCCTTAACTAAGGCTTTCGCGCTGACAGGACACGTATCTGTATCGAGAATAACACACCCAATTCTTACTTTAAATGAAGAGCTTTCGAAAGGGCCGTTTGCAGATGTTAAGAAACGAATCCAGAACAATGGTTTCCAGAAACAAAACGAACGCGAGATCTTGGACTTTTTTTTAAGTTAATAATGTTGAACTCAATACGCTTGTAGTTATCTTGATCCAAAACAATTGTGCTGTACATTAAAATAATAGCCAATATACAGCAGTGTAACACAAATATCATTTAGAAAATTACGGGGAAAAACGAAATTCAAAAAATATTTTTAAGTTATTGCACAAAAAACAAAAAGTACAAAGGGTATAGCTTATACTATAAACCTTACAGGAACATAATTTTTCTTACAACACTGAAATCTTTTATAGCACTGAAGGTAGTAAAATTTCAGTGTTTTTTTTGATTGGGATCAGTAATGGATAACTTTCAAGGTATTCAAAATAAATTTACTAAGATGCATTTTCAAGATTTTTTCAATAGCTGGCGGTACATTGGTCTGTAATTTTCTATTTTAGTGTGTTTTTCCCCTATGAATGTTTGCCTAATAATGTTACATTTACGCTCATTCAGTATAGCTGCTGAGATAAGATTTTATTAATTAACAATAGTTATACGTTTTTCGAATAAATGTCAATCCCTGGCGACTTGATATAGTTTTAAGTTGACTGACAATTGACATCCAATAGGTATATTGAACAACCATTTCATTTAGTTTTGCATAAAAGCTGATTAAACTGCATTGAAATTAAAACAGTTAAAGTAATAAAACGCTCTAGAGTCCAAGCTGCCGAAATGAGGTTCTTGAGAGGAGTGGATGAGAGTTACGAAATGGGATCATATAAGAAACTCGATGATCCGAGATGATCTAAACATTGAACTACTGATACTCTTTATAGAAAAATCGCAACTGACGTGGTTTGGGCTTGTACTAAGAATGTCTGATGACCGAATTCCGAGGAAGATACTGAGTGCGATTCCAGAGGGTAGGCGTCCAGTGGGCCGCCCCAGACACAGTTGGGCGAGGCAACTCCAGAAACTGTGTGAGGAGAGAATGGGTCTAATAATGACGGAAGCCGAACAATCAGCACAAGACAGGGACATATGGAGGAGCCTTGGGTGCAATGGGTCCCCGACCCGAATAGGACAAGGGGAAGAAGATGATGGTGATGAAAGTAATAAAAAATCATGTTTGAAAGTGACTTAATGCACGAATTTTCGTTATTTGTTTTTGGGGTGTTATGCCGTGTTGCGCTACCTTCTTCCTTAGCTAACGTTTCGGACAGCTTTGCAGTGTCCATCATCAGGGCAGATCCGGCAGATGATGGATACTGCAACGCTGTCCGAAACGTTGCCAAAGGAGGTAGCGCAACACGGCATAACACCCCAAAAACAAATAACGAAAATACGTTTGGCCGTGAAAATCTAAAAACGAATCTAATGCATGAATGACCGATTAGTGGCCGCGAAACTCAAAGCGCGGGGTTCACACCCAGGCGCCGCGCTGAAGATACAGCTGATTGCCCTCATAATATTATAGAAGTTCAATAAATTAAATTAATATTGTCAGGTTGATCGTAGCCTCATTCTATAAAAAAAAACATGAAAAAATATGCAATGATTTCACTTAATTTAAAAACGATATTTTCTAATTTGGTCTTACCCTCTATCTCTCTTCTGGTTATGGAAAACTGAATAACCCTTAGAAATAGGTTTTATTCTGCTCTGTCGTAACGAAAAACCATAACTGAAATATTGTTCGAGTTTTCCATACGTTCGCAGCCAAACGGCATAATTTAATGATTCATAAAGATCACGCACATAAGCGATACTATAAAAACTGATCACGATTTATCCAAACACATGCAAAAAATTGGTTTCTGCGGCAGAAATCATGTCATTGGGGCAAAGTTACGACATCACGCGGACTGTAAAAATCCATATTTAATATTATGTAAAACACACAAAGATAAAAACGGCGCATGGCGATGCGATGGCTCGGCGTGCAAAATCACAAATACTCTGTAATATTTTTATTCATTATTCAAATCTTCAAGGGACCGTAAGACATTTTTGAAAGTCAACCTGACATATATAGTATTTATGTCAGGTTGACTTTCAAAAATGAGTATTATTATTAAATATCCTTTAGGAAAATTAATTTGAGGGGCGATTTTCTTCCGAAATGTCGTTTGAAGTGGAAATTAAGATTAAAAAATGATAATATTTTTTTCATTCTTTAAAGAATTCAAAACAATATGTATACTACTTTTAAAGTCATAATATTTGTTTTTACACATCTTGGATAATTAAGCAAGGCCCACTTTTCGCTTATTATTTTTTTTCAACATTGTTAACAAAATTTTGAATTCCCAACAGAACTATTAAAGCGCCGTATCCCCGCTCAAACAGAAGAAGATGGAGAGATATTTAGTAATTACGAAAGTTGGAGAGAGTGCGCTAATTTTTCAAACGGTAAAATTTAAGCAATAATTGTGAAAATGTTTAATAAAACGCGACTCGTTTAAAATACAGCAAAAATCTCTTGGGGGCTGTCTAAAACAGCATTTAAAGAAACACTGTGAAATTTTTTCATACAAATAACTTGTAAAATAACTGAAACAGACGTGAAAATAATAATTTTCGGAGCATACCTACTTTGCGATTTTTTTGGGAGTTTCGGCGTTGGGAATGTATCTTCAAAAATAACATGTATTTTTTTAAGAGCTAAATAACTGCAAATGTTTAAGGGGAACGTATGCGCGGCCCATTTCTGCCTGTTTTACATAAATCTTAGATTTGGATTTGAAATCAAAATACCCAAACAAACTGAAAAATTATTTTTGTAATCAAAAAGGTATATCAAATATCTCATCAGGATGTGAGCTAGTTTATTTATTTATGCTTTAAATTATAAGTTATAGGCCATTAAAGATTTAATTAAGCAAATAATCGGTAGAAATTCGGGTAGCGGCGGCTTAAGGGAACACTTTTGACGCCCAAAGACACTGGATGCGTAACGGTATTTATCAACTCCGTTTAAATTTTCTTTCTATTTACTTTTTATTTCGTTCATCAGCTTACCAACAATAACAAATATTTAAAAATTAAATGTTTTGTTGATCCATCCAGCACACCACTTTAAAAGCAAGGTTCTCTTTAAAATGTTATGCGTTTAACATCGTAGCCAGTTTGAAAGTGATTATTGCCGAGTTTACTTTAGGTGTTATTTTAAAATAAACATGGAGAGAGGTGTTGGATATTATTTAAAACAGAAAATTAAAACACAAAATCTCACCAGGGTAACCAAGGTAATTTTGTCGGTCAACTTATAGGTATAAAATTTTACAAATCTTAAATGCGTACGTTGAGCAAGAAAAAAATTCGATACAGAGTCAGTTAATTACATTGCATAAGATATCGCAGCTTCCGATCCACATAAATTTTTCAAAGTTCACCCAGAGAACATACTCGAAACTCACAAATTTGAAAATAATATCCCCGGCTCGAAATAAAATTTCAGATTCCTTGAAAAATGAGACCAGGTGAACTGACTCCAAGAGAGATAATAAATTATGAAACTTTAAGAAAACGCGAAAATTACTTTCTGAAGTTGGGTAAACGATCTAGGTCGGCTCTAAGGGTATTTTGATTTGAGTTGGCTTAAGGCAGCGGGAAAAAAATCGAAAAAAACATAATATGAAACGAAGCGTAATAAATGTACATCGTTTCCAAGCGAAAAATTAAGAGCCAGAAATGCTCAAACGGGCATAAATAAACAATATTTAATATAACTCTTTTCTGCAAACACCTGATTTTATTTAAAACTCCTAATTTCACATGGAATAATTACACTGTAAGTATAAAGTAAGTATAACAGGATAAATAAAGTAGCATAAAAATGTGTAAGAGTCAATAAAACATACGAACATTCTCGTATATAACTCGTTACATTTTAACGCATTTAAAAGAAGCAGGCGTAACGAATTTTAAAGTATCAACCGGCGAAGGTTAAATTATGAAACTAAAAGTTTGTAGTATAGTTGTAACTAAGTAGATCGTTTGTATTATGTAAGTAATTTTCGAAAGGAAGATGGAAGGAAATGAATAAAAAATATATCCTGTTCAAGTTATGTCAGTGATGTAAAATGGTAGAATTACATTTTTTTAAATAAAAATATCAATAGAACTGAGTTTGCGTCCGATAGTGTCAATTAAAAGTAGAAAATATTAAAAATAGAACTACAAAATTTGTAGGCTGGCAACACCAATTTAACTGTCAAATATTCTATTAAAGCGCAATGACACTGAACATAGAACACTGTATATCACATTTTAAAAACTTTTTTTGTTCAAAGAAAAAAAATAAAATCGAAGAAGCAATGTCTTTAAGATACCTACTTAATGGCATAAATTTGATTAAATAGTGTTTTACAAAGTGATTTGCATTCATTTAATTTAACATAAATTTGAATTTAACAGGTAGTCCCTAATGGTGAGTTTAGTTACACTACTTTTAGATCTGAATGAGTTAAATATATTCAGATCTAACATCATATTTTATTATATATCGTTATTCTTCATTATGTTAAAACAAATTTGCAAATATAATATACCTACATATATGCAATTCTAATTTTGAGCTCAGTGGGTATCTATATCGCAATTTAAAAAATATAGTTTTATCTCTTTAATTTTTTATTAAATGTAGGTTACGCAGCTTTACATTTTCACCATGAGTTATATTTTTAGTATTGCCAATTGAACAAGGCGCCCTCTTGTGTTTTCTACTCTCATTTGACAAACTGTAACCTCTGGACTGGAGAATTAATAAAATAGTTTGTTTTCAACGATTTAATAAATAACAACGGTAGAAGTTACATGTTACGGTGGTCTCTACAGTACCTACCTACACGAAAAGTAATCAGCTTTTTAGTCAGGTGCATTCACTGAGCCATTAATCAATTTGTGCAAAAATACCAAGTCGCTCATAGTTCTTCTGCAAGATAAGTCGGTTAAATCTTTAAATATTAACATAATTAATAATTTTTACAGTGGATATATTGAAATAGATGAATCCAAAAAATAAATTAAAAAATCATTTATTTATTTTACCAATTTACAAATATTTTATGAAATATCAAAAATCGTTACAAATTAAATGTACCAAGAAGGCATGCTTTACTCTCAATTGGTGGCATTTAAATGTCTGGCATTTATTTCAGACATTAACTTCGTAAAATCTCTGCGGCCCATCTCACCCCCTGGTAGAAAGTGAATAAATTTATGTAAATGGGCGTGATGTGTGCGATGTGGAGTGGCCAGCCCAGTGAGAATGACGGCACAAGATGGATTCTGAACAAGAACGATCTCAATTTAGATGGATAAGGTCGTCCGTATGCTTATTAGGGGAAGATTTGCGAAGGTAAAGAAGTGGCGGGAAGGATTGAGGACTATGGAAGGATTAATTGAAAATAACAGTTTAATGTTATTTAGTTCGTCCTTGCACACAATTTCTTGCATCGAGAAATTTAAAGTATTTACTTACGGTCACCTTTTGATCGCTAGGCACCTTTTCTATGTTTACAATAGACTTCAAACTGTATTCCATTGGTCACCATGAAACACGCAGCCGCTTAGTACGGCGATTTAGTGTATCATTACATTACATAGTATAAAATGAATTACATAGTATAAAATGAAGTCGCTCAAAATGTATGTGCGCGTTAATCTTTTAAACTACACAACGGATTTTCATACGGTTTTCACCAATAGATAGAGTGATTCAAGAGGAAGGTTTATATTTATAAAAACATGCTTATTATAGTAGAGAAAAGTCGAGAAATTCAAATATTCAATTCAGGCAGCGGGCAGCGGGCAGCTGGCAAGCGGGTGGTGTGGATTTTATAAAGGTTGGGTAATGGCGTTGTGTTTCGTTAGCCACATCAACGTGTGGCCGGGTCTGCTAGTATATTATATGCTAATGTCCTAATTAAAAATCATATATTTTATAAATAAATAAAATAAAAACATTGAAAAAATCTTTCTCATCCTATTAACTTATATAAAATTATTCTAAACTTAGTTTTTATACTTGTTGTGACATACTTTTAAACACTTTTTTTAATAATTTCTTCATACATAGCTTAACTAATAAAAAAACACTTCCCAACCGTCAAACGGTGTTTTAGTTACACATTGAATAAAGTCAGTACATTTTCTATTTCGAATTTATTTATTTATTTTTTTGATTTTATCGACATCGATTTTTGTGATATTTTCTCCGTAAAACTCATTTTTGTAGTTACGTTTTTGTGTTAATCATGCATCGATAATAACATTTAAAAACAGTTGTTTTAGATTATCTGGATTTATATAAATATATAGAATATAGTATATCTAAGTGAAGTATTAGAGTCACTAGAATTCAGAATAACAAAATACTCAAAATAACAAATTTACATACCTATTTCAGTAGTTGTAATAATAATTATACGAGTTAACAATACAATAAAATACAATGCAATCAGGTAAATGGCAAAAAGATTTTATCAAAATAAGTCAGCAGTACAAGTAGTTTATTTTGTTTAACTCTGATTAGTTATTTAACTGATTAAATTATATCAAATACATAAAACGAAATTATATTAAAACTTCTATTAGGAACCACTTAAAAAAGCATTTGTTAAAAAAAATGAATACCAAAATAAATACGTGTGCCATCAGGAATGTTAAAAACGAAGAAAATACCGTCTACAAAAAGTTAAAAAGATAATGAAAGAACTTAATGGAAGAATGTCCTCGCAGATAAGAAATTACAGTGAGAAATAAAGAGCCATGTGGATAACTTTTATGTTCGTTGCACGTTTTTCAAAATAGATTACAGAAGTTAACTTATTTAACTTGCACCATCCGGGGACGTGTTAAGACTTCATTATTAGAGAGAGAAAACTCCACCAAAATAAATGGTAGACCATTCAGTTGCTACTAAGGTGTTAAATTAATGTTCCAATTTGATTAAAACCCAAATTGATTAAAACCGCGAAGAATAAAAGATAATATAAATTAAATAATCAAGGATTTGGATTAAGATTTCAAAAGTGGGTTGCTTCGTTACTAAATTACTTTAGTAATGATAACTTAGAAAACTGTATAAATTCATTACTTATTCTGAAATCAAGTTGCCGCGCACCACAGCAATCCGCAAAAATGTTAAATAAATGTAAATTTTTAAATTACGAACCGTTTCAGCGTCACGTGACTCTCGAATTGGCGGGAACCAATCAGGGGGATATACCCTTAAGCGGGGAGGCATCACATTACAGCCCCAAAAATGGAATTGATAATCTGACGGCAAAGTGTGAAACTTTTAAGATATAAGACACCTCGGTACAAAATTTAATTTATGAAACAGAATCGAGACGAAGCATTATGCGCCATTCGTATTCGGGTCGCGTTCAAAGTTATCCCATATTATATTATTATTTTTACGGCACGGTGACGTCACGTTACTCTCGGCGGCGTTATGGTATTTCAGAATGGCTCCATTTCCGATGTGCAACGAAATATGAAAACGATTTATTCGAAACATAAAATTTATTTTTCTCTAAACTGCATCCATACGTCATGCCGGAGATTTGATCTAAGCGAACATGTTGTGTGGATCATAAACAACAAGAAACGTCTTTACAAGAATTGATTTAAACATAAACAAGGCCTTAAAAAAAATGAAATAACGAACGGATGTTAATTCTATTTAATGAAATTTTCAGATTAGGGTACCATTACGAAATCAAAATTTGTTTAAAAAACTAAGATATTTTTGAACTGGCCAAATTTAAATGACTCTCAAATGTAAATTCTCCTTCCTCCTCCTCATCATTCAGTCATGCACCGTTAACTCTGGGGCAATGGTGACTTTTGTTCTTTCGTATTAGATAGAATATGTGCAATGCCTAAATCTTGGCACTTCCAATCGTTCTTTTTCTAATCTCCTTCCCAAAAATGAATCCATGTTGCACTGGCTCCAGACTGTTGACGTATCATTTTTTTAGTTGAAAGTCGTTGAAAACAAAAACGAAGATCGAAATTGAAGAAGCAAAGGAATTCTCCAACTCCCCAAACAAACATTTTAGAATTCCAAGTGCCTACTTCGCACCCACCTAGTTATTCAAGTACCTACCTAAATTGGCAGAAATTTAAAATTCCGATTGGTTTTCTTTGCGCGAAGTCAATCTCGAATCGCCGCGGGGTAGATACGGATTCACCCCACCTCTTCCAGGTAATAATATTGGCTCCATAGGGGTGGATTTTTTTCAAAGCATCGATGAAGTTCATCGATGAATACCTTATTGAAATCCATGACGTGTAATTTAGAAAGCAATTCTTTAGCGGATGTCATATTCTACAAGAAATTGGCAATCAGCCGTGTTGGATTTTGTGGCAAAAAAACAGCTCAATGAAATTGCACATAAACCAATCTCAGAGAGGTTTTTGACGTATATTATTATGACACAGAAGGGGATTAGTAAGCAGAGCCTGCTACTACTATTTTACTAGGGTAAGATGCGTGGAGAATTTTTAATGAGAGGCGGTGCGAACCTGGATTTTGATAAAACCAATGTTTTAGGAATGAGGTAACACTTAATCACAAAGTCGGACATTGGAGTATCTCTCGGTTTAGTGAGGGTATGGGAGGGATCTATGGTGTTGTTACTTTATTGTACTATTGGTAGAACAAACACAGCAATCCCCGTTGAATACCTCGGTGTAAATATAGCAATAGGTATATCTAGTAATCAAATGTTATCCGATAGAAGTGTAGTTACGAATCAAAATACAGAGATACCTCTGGAAGAGTTTAAGATTTACAAGATGATTTGAATTGAGTCGTGCAAACAAACAAAAAAAGGCACAACGTTTGAGTAACCAACCCTCTTTATGCACTAAGTGAACATATTCAACCATTAAAATAACATCCAAGCGAAGCATCGACATTTCAAATAGCCAAAAGTTCGATGTTTCTACCCCTATCATTCAGGTAATATTGAGCCATAAGATGACGGTCCCAAATCTAGCGCAATATCGTACCTCATCCCCCACCTGCCTCGTCGACCCCCTTAGGTAGGGTAGTGGGAGGCTGTACAGGACTGGATTACGCCGGAGGGGTGTGTATTAAGAGTGTATTAAACCAAAACCGATTTTCGCAAGTCGGTTAAATCGGGATCACTGCGGGTAATAGCGCGAAAAGGAGAACACTCTGTTACCAGGATGATAAAAATTCGCATTCGGGTGAACCGTTTACCGCAAACCAGTCAAGTGTTTATTATGAACATGAGACTGTCAAATTTATGCTTCACATTTTTGTCGTTCCCTTTAATCTGCACTTGCACGATTAACTTTAACTAAAACAAGAACACACATTATTTTAATACTCGTTGTTCTTCAAATATTACATTTTAGCAAACTCCACAATTTACATAGGGCTTTGGAAGCTTTTATTGTAAGACTGTTGAGGCCACATGGTTTTTAAAAGATATACTGTTGTATAGAGCAATTACACTGCGATTTATTTTGGGACAAAATTGTTCAACATTAAAATAATGCAATCTAATAAAATAATGTCACCAAATTAATTGGATCAAAATCATAGAATAAGAAGAACACAATTATGTTCATATTTCAAATAAAGAAATATTTTCCATCATCATTATTCAATTTTTATTTAACGTTGAACGTAATGCCGACACATGATGTCAGGTCGTGTAAGAGAAACAGAGCGCGTGCTAAATGGGCTGGAACCAAAAGGTACTAAGTCGGGCATGGGTTACAAATAGTGTTTTAGGTCGTGCAGGCAAAGGTTGCTAGCCTGTATTATCTATTCAGTGATCAAAACAAAGTTGTTGTTGTTTTTTTTTTTAATTCCGTTAAAATTCACAAAATGTTGTGATTTAAAACAGGAATTTATTTAATTAAGTCTAATTAAGGCAAGCCTATTGAGTCTATTTCAAATAGTTCCCCATAGCTGTTTACTGACCGAAGAATGAATCGATTGAATTGAAAAGTTATCCTAGATGTTATACAGAGCGCATTCAACTCGCAAATGGGTCATTGGTATTATTCTATAGGGGTATCCATGGAAGCTTTGAGCCTCCACGTCTATAATTTAGAACTATTTAGGTAGGTAGTCTTTCATGAAGCTTAAATTGTTTAATGATTCAATATTAATAGTTAAAGATTTAGAGACAAATTAAAAATATATATTGCGACCTTCAATTCAGAATAGACTATAAAGCTGTGTAGTATGCTTGCACTAAGAAAACAGTAAGTAAGAAAATAATTAATTAATTTTACATAAAATCTTACTTTCTCCTAAAAATCTTACTACTTTTTTACAATACTTACATACACGTTTCAGCATTTTTGTAGACAGCTAGCTAAGTGTAAGCTTCAAACAGAAGTGTCATCGGCAAAACTAACGATTTTCCCCTGAATATTAATGTAGCATTAGCATTAATATACAAGAGGAATAAAGAAAGTCATAATATGCTTCCTTGTGGTAAACCGTATACTGGTTGCTAAGTATGTTCTTTATTTTAACTTGTTGCTTGTATCCATTAAGGATGTCTCTAAAAAAGTTAACTTCGTTGCCCGTAATACCGATTTTCAGTTTGTTTACTAATTTACTGTGTGATGTTGTATCAAAGGCTTTAGAAAGGTCTAAGAAGATTGAAAAGTACATTTTGCTTTTATGAAGGTTTTAACAATGAAATCAGTGACGGCGGCAATAGCGTCTGAGGTACTGTTGTTTTATTGAAACTCTATCATTGATTTTCTGAGAACAGTTTATGTATGACTCGCGAGAAATTTTACCAATTGTGCATTGATAACTTTTTCAAAAACTTTAAATAGACAGTAGAGTTAGTTATTGGTCTGAAATTGTTTATGTCTATCTTTTTACATATTGTGAAGAGCCCTTGTAAATTATACAGCGCCCTAGAGGTGATTTTTCACAAAAACGGCGTTCTACAAATTATCCAATTATTATTGTTATTATTAGAAGTCCCGAAAATTTCACATATGAAAGAAGCAATGAAAAAGAATGTATTAACTAAATTAAAGTTGACATAAGGAGAATTAAGCAAATAGGCATCTTGAAGTGAGCGGCACTTATGAAGAGATCTGCGTAGTTCGATGAAGAGTTTATCAATGGAAAATAAATCGCTGGTGGAGAGAAAACCTTATTAAAGCGGTCCGTATATCATAGGCGACATGAGGGTGGCAGAGGGAACAGGGATGGCGTGGTTGGTAGAGAGGACCAGGTAGCGAGAACTTTGTGGGGAGGATGTACTAGCTAGCAGAGTATTACAGACCACGGATACTCAATTTAGAAGATTTTCAAAGAACTCCTCTTTCTTTTGAATGCAGTGAGATTAAATTAACAGAGCAAAAGAAGATGACAATAATCAATGTACCGGAAGCTAAAATTTATAAAATAATATGGTTAAAAGAACACGAATGAATGTCTTTCGCATATTTTTGTTTTGAATTTGTAACTTTTTGGATCATAGCGTGTTGTTAAGTTTAAGCAGTATTTAAATTAACATAAAATTTTTGAATACTTATATTTTACACCAACTCCATAAGGGAGAGCTTGAGGAAAATAATTTCTCTAATGCCCTATGTAATTTTTGGAAATGCACTGTAGAGGGAGAGAGGGAGAAAAGTGAGAAAATGGGATTGAAGAGACCGACGTTGTAGGAGGGAGAAAACACAGAGGCCGGCAAATCGTACCACAGCCGAGCTTATGAACTAAAGAACGGGTCGTAGAAATCTCACGTTCACACACACGACAAAATTTCAATCGTGAATGTGTTTGTAAATTGGGAGCACAAAGTTAGAGGTAATTCATCAAAGATATATGCCGTAAATCTGAAGGGGGTGGAAAGGGGAAGAAAATGAAGAAGAATAGGATTGGGAAGTACCTGGCTGTTCAGATATGGCCGCCGAACACGGCTAATGCTATTACAAGAAAATCCAATAAATACTAAAATATTCTAACATATATTAATGATTTAATTTGTATCCATATATTTTTTACTTGAATTATAAAAAAACGGGATTTTAGTCTGTTTCTTTGTTGTGGTGATTTATTTCACAAAAAAATGCTGATACAAAGCTGAAAAAAAAAACTTTAAATATTAACAATAAAATGACAGCTTTTTTACCACACTTTGATTTCAGTAAAAACATTTATTTATTTCAATACCCTTTTGGAGAAGAAACAATTTTTTAAATGCAGGAGGCGTAGATTGAGTTTTTCGTTGTTAGTAATTAATAACCTACCACAAATAATATACTCGTATGTCACATTTTCAATTTACCTTTAAAGCAGAGTAAAACCTACTAACGCGTTGCAAAACGACGAAAAAAAGATAACTAAATCAAATTAAAAGTTTTCATGGCAGTGCTCTCCATTCAGGCGTTTCAGAGTTTCATGAAACATTTTACCGTTAGCTTTATGATTTTTGTAAATATAAAACCGCGAGAATTTCGATGCCCAATTTCGAAATAACACGGAAACTCGGGCAGTGCTTAATTATCTTAATTGAATTGGGAACGTGCTTAGTTTAGCCAATACGGACCGGCGACGCATGAACACAGCCTGATACATTCGTCAGGCCCTATATCACGCGAAGCCTCCCTAGGAATAAATTTTTAACGCAAGCCAGTGAAGAGATAAACCTCTAGATGTGTGATATGATTTTATATTTTCACGGCCAAGTATTACAGTGATTTATTTTTTGGGGTATTACGCCGCGTTGAGCTACCTCCTTCTTTAACCAATGTTTTGAACAGCGTTACAGTGTCCATCGTCAGGACAGATGTGTAATCAATGGTGGTAAAGCATATGCTTATGTATGTAAATGCGATACCTGTTGTCAGTTTTTTTTTACGATAGAAGCCCCCGAGGATCTTATGTCATCTTTTGGGATGAGGTGTTGAGGGTACATGAGGTTTTTAGGGAAAGGAGGGAGAGGAAGTTCTGGGAAGGAAAAAGGTACGAGGTGTGGATAGGAATCTGAGGGTGTCACGCCAATGTGTCCAGGAGTGATGGGCGTGTGAATCCATCCCTCCTGTGGAGCAGTAAGCATGTCGGTGGCGGTGGGTCGAGAAAGTCCGATTGGAGGGGTCTAGGTCAGATCTCCCTCAACCAGTCTCTCTCGATTCGGACCGCCACGTAATAGGTGGGCAAACACATTCGACATCAAGACCTAGACAAACCTCTCCCATGAACCCGTGATAATAATAATTTGGATTATTTTTTTCGTGAAAAAATCCCTAGTGAACCCTAGACAAACCTCACCCATGAACCCTGCTAAGTCGTTAAACGTAACAAACCACGAGAGGTGACCTATGGCAGGGCTGTTGGTTATCCAATAAAAATGGTTCCCGTGGCGGCGGTACCCATACCCTCCTCCCAAATCAATTATCAATCCGGTATCAATTACAGTATAATTTTAAATGGTTTTCTGCGTTTAGTTTTGTTGTAGCCGTCAATTATCGGATACCAAGAACTATTGGGCTCAGCCCCGATGCGAGGTCACTTTTAATAATGGAATTTTTGAGAATTACAATTGCGTCCGTAATTAGGCGTGTTATATGTGCTCTACGTTTTTTCGGTCTTCCTGGGACTTAAAGAACAAACCAAAGTAATGGCCGCTTTCAATTAAATACCAGGCAATTGCCAATTTACCAGGGTAACCGAGTTTACATGCTCGAAAGTGTTCAGATATCCTTTTGGAGATCTTCCGTTCTGTCTGGTTCACATAAACCTTGTCACATCCGGAACAGTCAAGTTTATCAACTCCATTTGTTTCCAGAGGAAACTTAGTTTTTGCTGGCCTCAGTAAGTCTTTTTAGACTTTTATTTTTATCTAGATGGGTGTTGTGACGTGTCCAGTAATCCGTCAACTCTTCTCAACCCTTGTGTGGTAGTCAACCCCTCATATGGTGATGCTCTTAATTAATTTTAATGTTAAAACGACGATTTCAATGGATTTAATAAATTAAATTTTTCGAAGAAAACTTCTAAAAGCTTTTCACTTCGTGATGGCATAACGAGAATAAAAATACAAATAACTTATTAATAGTTTATATCACTTTATTCGGATGTACATAATATATAGTGTACATTACTCCTGATAATGTGAACATCGTTCACGAAACATGTAGATTGTGTATCTATAAAAATTGTAATATGGTAATAACTGGCGGTAAGTTCAAGTTGTCCTTACTTCTGGTTAAATTTTTGAGGAGTCTTAGGAAATTAAAATTCTTTCACGAGCGGATAATAAATTTCATATTCCTCTCTGGGATTAAGCTCATGAAATGTGTTAGATAATAATGTGTAAATAGGTGACATCAGTATTTTTCCAATCACCTCCCGGAATTGATTGTTCAGTGGTGAAACCAATTTATACGGACCCGTTAAATTAGGGGAGGTTTTGTAAATAAACAATAAACAATGGTTAAGCTTTATCGAAGCGAAGATCGTGGTTTTTTTTAATTCGTGATTCGTAAATAAAATCATTTTGTCCCTAATTAGATTGACCTTATTACTTGGCTTCGGGCGTGGTTTAAAGGCTTCGGTTGGCTTATTGTATAGGAACTAGCTTCGGAATTTATCCATTTAATCTGATTGAAATGTTGACTTAACATAACGCTTACGTCAAAACTTTTAAAATGGCACACAAATCAGACTTTTCGTTATTTCATATCAGATTTTTTATGTAGAAAACTGGAGTAGGGTGGGTGCTAAAAGAAAATGTACCAATGAACTTATCTGCAATAAAATTTAAAAAAAAAATCAAAAAGAATTTACTATTATCAAAATGGCGAAATATGCCCTTTGAACCTGTTCCCATTGGTAGGAAAGATGATTTAACACTTCGAGGTGGCCAACGAAGTTAAAAAATATATATTTAATCTCTTATCCTGAAGAAAAACCGTAGTTTTTGAAACATGTAGATAATGTTAATAATAAATGGTGCGTACTAAGTTATTTGTTTTCATTATATCCAACACCATAACACGGGCATCAGTCTAGCATGGTGGTCGAAAAATCCACAAACGATGTAACCGTGCCCGGGTTTATGAGATGAGGTTTGTCTAGGTCTTGGAGGCGGATGACCAGGACATACTGAACCCCAGATTCCTACCCACCCCTTAAACCATTTTCCTTCCCAGAACTCTCCTCTCCTTCCTTTTCTTAAAAAAAACCCTCCGCACAGTATCCCCAAGATGACATAGACCCTGAGGGAATTGATTTTCCTCAGGGCCTTCAGTGTGGAGCTTATGTAAAAAAAAAAAAAACATAATATGCAATGAACAAAGAAAAATTAAAATTAAAATTAAAAATCCATAAAGTATATTTGCGAAGTTAAAATTAACTAAAATGTCATTTTTGAAAAAAATTATATGCCCGTTCCTCGGAATATCTGACGATCCGGTGACAGCCAGCGAAGTCACCGGGGCTGGTAACGGGGACAGGAAAATCTACTATCTCTAATTTGGAGAGTAGAGTGGCTGAAATATGCATTGCTGAATAAAAATGGTCCAAATAACTGACCGAGAAGGCTCAGTATAATACAAGTTGAGCATTTTATTACCCCGAAATCGAATAACAATTACATATACGCCGCTGATTAGATAATAGATTAAAAAATCTAAAATTGAAGTTAGCCAAATACAATTATTATTGAATTAGGAACATAGCTTTCAAAGTTTGCTTGAAAATTTCGGAATATTCAATTAATCCACTAGAAAAATCAAACAGGCCAAGAAATAATTAGTTTCTACAGAAAATATAAGTTCTTAGTTAGCTTTAAGTGCCTTTGAAGCAGTGACGTAGATCGTGAAACAAGTTTCACATGTGACGTTCAATTCTACCCGGAGCGCATAACATAGCAGTAGGTTCGACATTCACCGTCCATCTACTACAAAAACTGAGCGCGGTCTACCGCCCAACGCCGTACAATATTATCTTTCGGTACAAAAACTCATACGGTGTCACCTCCTCGTTTCTCCTGTGCTCCGGGTGAAATTGGTGTACGCGTTCCTGCGGACATTGCTCGGTGAATTTCTGAAATTCTTGGAACCGGGCATGGTTTTGGAGCTTCCGCGCAGCGACGATGAATGTGATTTCAGTACTGAATTCAAGAAATTGTACTACTTGATAGCTTTAAAATATTTTGTTTAGAGTGCCATAACATCCAGTGGGTTTATTCGTACGTAAAATTTAAAATAAAATATTTGTTACAAAAGTAGATGGAAATTATTTGCTGATGGAATATGTTACGAACGTCATCCGTGTTGCAAACCAAATAAAAAATGAATTATTTTGACAGTTACCCATGAGAAAGATTACTTATTTCTTCTTCATACACAACAAACTTATTATGTGGCACCATTTTAATTCAAAGTTTATAAAATACTTAGTTTAAACCACATTTATTGTTTAAAAAACCAACATTTTTCGTAAGCAACGCTTACTTCATCAGGGTTTACAATTGAAGTAAGTAGGCATTAATTACGAAACATGTTGGTTTTATAAACAATAAAGGGGTTAATAACAAGATTGTTATTAATTTAGGACCATTAATTTTTTAAAAATACATAAAATATTATTTCAACCAGTTTAGATGTCGACATTTTATAAAACATTAGAATAAGGATAAAACGAAGTCAAATAAACCAGAAAAGGGGATGAAAAAATAATCTAGGTAAGTACATTTAAATATGACTGACACCCACACAAAAAAACCTATTGTTGGTTTTTACGTGCTAGTGGGTGTAGAAAGGGAATGGAGGTTTATAAAAAAACATTTTGAAACGAAGTCAATTTGTGTAAGTCTGTTGAATAAATAAATACGCAATATTTTTTAACACAACAATACAAATATGAAACAAATACTGGTTTAAATGTTTAAACACCTACACAAATCTATTTAAAAGCTATAGGATTTGAAAGAATCTTTTCCTCGCCAGAAAGAAAATTGTTAAATTGACAAAAAATAAAGACAAATACATAAGTACGCACTAAGTGTTGTAGCGGTAAATAGCACATGAACGAAAGATAGGTAATTGGGGTGGACGTACCTAACGATCGTGGGACTTGCGTCTAGCTTGAAAGAGACGACATGAGTGAACAAGAAGAAAGGACTATAGAAGAGTGAGAACATCTACTACATCTCTTATGCATCACGTGTTAGTCGAGACGTTGTATATTAATTACAGTCCAGAAAATTTTATTTTGACATTCCAATAATCAAAATAAAAAAATGTCTTAAATATATTAAAAGCAGACACGCCGATCTTCTTAACCACCATGTTACAAGTCGCTAGAGCTTCACAATAAGTGGTTAAATCGAGATAAGTAGAAAACTGACACAATTTTGAGACAAACAGATTTGGCAAAATCGCGTAAAAAATAATTGCTGATGAGAAAAGAGAGCTAATTCGGGGAAATATCCTTGATTACATTCGAGCACAAAGGAGAATACCAGCACAGGCTTCGTTGAATATGCAGAGCCATAATAAAATGTTACGTCCCGTGCGTAAAGTTAGAGCCGAGATACTACAGTGTAATCGCGGAGGGCTATAAAAACCGTCTGGATTTAAAATGTGATACGGGGACTAAAAGGGATAATCCTAAATACCCCTACTCAAGATTCTCTAACAGATACCGCCCGTTCATTGCTTTGCGAACACTGTACAGATAAACCATAGAAATGTGATCAATATTTTTCAACTGCTAGGCCCCAGACACGTCAATGAAATTTAAACATTTTTAATATTGTGGCAGGGTATTTATAAGAAAATAGTCTTTCAGCGTTGGTCAGTAGGACCCAGAGGGCTCTCTCGACTTGGTACTGGGAAGGGGAGACTAGATACTCTGGCTCCATATAGGCCTGCACGGTGTTATATACCCTTTGGGGCGGGGTAGTGCCGGCCGATGACGGAGGGGTAGGGGTAGTTCGGCCAATGAGGTGTCTTCTTGCCCGGGTGGTGAGCCGAAAGTCGCCGAGCGAGACGGCGCTATGCGTGCAAGGGAGAAAGTATTCGGATCCGTGCGTCGGACCAAATACCGCGCGCTACAATGTATTATTTTTTTTTATTGTGCGACTTTTCAGATAATTGAGTAATTTTTTTTCTGTGAGTTAGGGAAGTGTATTATATTTAAAGATTTAAATACGTCATTAAAATTAATTAATTGATTGGGTTATGAGCTACCAAAATAAGCATCGGTAAAACGTATGCAATGGCGTCTCGGACACCATTCAGTACAATTCATAATTCGAATGGCAATATGGCAATGCTGTAGTATCGTAGGTTATCGTTAAGTTTTTCGGTCGGTTGCAAATATCAACTTATTGGCTGGCAGATAATATTTATATCTTTGGTAAGTACCATTCGATATTTTCCAATAATTCAAAAAGTTCTATCCTCGGCATGCTCCAATTAATATAATAATCTCGCTGACCCGGCGAACATCGTACCGCCTCAGAATCAATAACTGTTGTTTTAACTTATTAGCTGAATTAAATTAAGTTTTTTAATTAGATAAGTTAAAAATTACACAATGAAGCAATTATCGATGCGCAACTGTCAATGTTTTGTTTTTGTCAGTATCAGAGATGGAGTTGTGTATGGATTAATATTTTTTGTGATTTTCTTACTTTTCCACTTGCTTACGGGAATTGCGTTTCATTTTCTTTATACGTATGAGGGAGATCTATTATAATTATTGTATTTTTCCTTTGGAGGGGTGCAGACATACGTTCACCGTTTGTCTCATTTTCGACCGTTAACATTTTGTGTGTTAGAAAGAGGGGCAGCATTATATGTTTAAGAACAAAAGCAAAACAATCAAAACAAAATCAGCGCATTGACATTTGAATTTTTTGAATTTTTGGAATTCACTCACTGTACAATATTATGCTTATCACAATATTGCTGCAGCTCTTTCAAAAGATGAGAATTCGTGCCATACAAAATGAACGAGGAAAATAATTTGATTTATAATTTATTTTTCGTGAATTTTTCCGATGTTTTAATAGCTATTCTGCTATTCAAAATCAAACGAATCAAAGATAAAAAAAAAATCGGTCCAGCCGTTCTTGAGTTATAAATGGTGTAACCAAACAGACAATGTTTTATATATTAAGATTTGTAAAAAACATGCAATTTCGTTGTAGGAGACAATCTCATTATCCATTTATGGTACAAGATTTCTTATTTCAACATTCTTAACATTTGGGATGATAGGTATACAAAAAAACCGTTATTCAAAGATTAATTCTTTTTCACAATAGCTCCAAAAATCCTTCACGACCTATGTCATCTTTGGGGATGCTGCGTGGAGTTTTTCAGGAAAAGGAAGGAGAGTAAGTTCTGGAGAGGAAAAAGTATGAGGGGTGGATAGGAATCTGAGGGTCAGTATGTCCAGGAGTGACTGACCTACGAATCCATCCCTCCCACTGCGGTGAAAAGTGATGAGTCGAGAGAGTCCGACTGGAGAGTTCTAGGTTAGACCTCCCTCAACCAGTCTCTTCCGATTCCGCCCGCCACGCAGTATGTGGACAAATGCATTCGCCACCAAGACCTAGTAAACCTCACCCCATGAACTCGGGCACCCCTGCTAAGTCACAAAACGTAGCCAAACATTTGGTCTATGGCAGTGGTGTTGGTTATCCAGTAAATGGTTCCTGGGGCGGAGGTACCCATACCGGCCTCCCGAATTAATCAATAAATATATATACTAATTTAGAAATTTCATTCAATAGTAACATTTCTCTCGTCATGCTATGTGCTGTGCTAGAACATCTGATCTGTCGTGTGAAATTTTGAACAAGTTGTGGCGACTACGTTTTTCTGCTAATTAATGAATTTCGATATTTGAAAAGGTTCGATCGGTTTCACTAGAGGTAAGGCATAATTTGTGGAGGTTACGTACACCGTAAGTAATTTCAAGAATTGTGATATTACATAACAACGGATTTAGAGGAAAGCCGATGTCGCCAGTGTAAACATCGATCATTACAATTATCGATATTTCGATATCTACATCGATCATTAGCGAACGGTATTGATTATCTGCTCAAGAAAGAACTTTGACATTTGAAAACGAAAATTTCACCAAAAGTAAGGACAAATTGAGCTTACTTCCGGCACAAGGGCACGGCCACAGCACACTCTTATCGTATTATCTCTTCAGATTTGCGAAGATGTCAAATTTTGTTAACGACGAGAGATTTTAGTTAATCGAAATGAATTAAAAACAAATCGGTTTTTTTGTTATTAGTTTTTGGGGTATTATGCCGTGTTGCGCTACCTCCTTCTTTAGCCAACGTTTCGGACAGCGTTGCAGTGTCCATCATCAGGGCAGATGTGTAAAAGTTAGGGGTGATGTTTGTACTTATCTACTTAGGAGCGATACCGTGTCGTGAAATTCACAAAATCCTATAAATATTAATAGAGACGACGGAGCTAAGCTCAATAGTTCTTGGTATCCGGTAATTGACGGTTACATCAAGACTAAACACAAAAAAACATGTTGAAGTATATTGTAGCGCCAGCTCGTAGAGGAGTGGAGCTGGCGACACGGTATCGCTCCTAAGTAGATAAGTACAAACATCACCCCTAACCTAAATTTTACACATCTGCCCTGATGATGGACACTGTAACGCTGTCCGAAACGTTGGCTAAAGAAGGAGGTAGCGCAACACGGCATAATACCCCAAAAACTAATAAAAAAAATATTTTTGACCGTGAAAATCGTAACTGACAAATCGGTTTGTTGTAAAGCAAAAGATATAAAAAAGTGTTTTTGAAATTTGAGTTTACAATGAAAATATTGTCGAAATAAATTATATTGATAGTGATAGGTACCCTCATACACTAAGTACCTATCTACACAGATTCTATAAAATCATTTTCAGATTTCTAAAATAGACCATAATTATTTTAAAATCAAATGTAAATGATCATTGTGCTTTTAATATTGGTGCTGTAATTAAAAGGTTTCGATAAAAAAAATGGGTTCACGGTTAAATTAAAATAAAAAAAGACTCTCACCCACATCAGAAATTATCAGAAAAGAATGAGTTAAATCGGAAATCTTTTATAATGGATTCGGCATTGTTTTTTAAAATGAGAGAATTTAACAAGCACTCACAGTATAAATTGTGTATAAGTGTGAATAAGTGTGTATAAAGTTTAATCAGAAAAATAAGAATAAAATATTTCATTTTATGAAAGTCAAAACATATTTACAAAATTTTAAATTATTTGCCATTAAGAATTTGAATAATAAATAGACTACATTGAAAAAAAAAACACGAGGAAACAGGTTATAGCTACCATTGTTATTGATTATCCTAAAACGAGAAAATCTTCCCAGTTTTTCGCAATATTTCAAGAAGGCTAGGTTAGGTTAGGTTAGGTTAGGTTACTCCGATGTTGTTGATATATTTAATACATCAATTTTAATATATAAGCGTACCTTATTGAAGTTTTTTTTCATCAAGTAGGGGAATGTTTTGATGAAACTGTTTGAATTGACTAGCATATTGGTGGTGTTAGGTCGGCTGAAGGAGAGAAGCTATTTTGTATTCTTTTTTTTATATATTGTGCCTGCATACTGTGTGGATCAAATTCAATAGTATTTTTGCTTTATATTTCTTGTGTACAAGTGTTTTAAATAGTCATTTCCTGCACTATTTGCTAGTATAATTTCGTAAATATTGATATATATATGTATGTAAAAGCCTAAATTGGCGTAAATAAATAAATAAATATCATGATAAACTATTGGGCTCTACACACGACACTGCATGTTGGCCAGCAGGCAGTGACTGCAAAGAGCGTGGAGTTGAGCGAACTAGCGCTGACTCGTTCTAGCGGCCCTGTCTCGTTTGTGTTAAAGGGCCGCTAGAACGAGTCAGCGCTAGTTCGCTCAACTCCACGTTCTTTGCAGTCACTGCCGCAGTCACTAGAAATTGGATGGTGTGGAGACCCGTTAAGCGTTCATTAATGTTGTCTTTAAAATATTTTGAACACGAACCAAATGAATCAAGGCTAAAATTAATTTGTTTTGTAGCGAAAATTTTAACATAGATATTAGCCTAAGAGCAAGGGGGCGTTGCGGCCATAACCACCCTAAATAATGTAGTTACACCTCGGCAACAAGTAAAATTAGCATAAAACCAATCAGAAAGTGCTGGAATGGCGTAACTCTTCTCCCTAGACACAATAAATGTATTATGTACGAGTTCCGTTATGAGATTTGTAAGAATTATACCACAATACGAGCCAAGAGAGAGAAATTTCCCATTTTCACTTCTCACCCGAAGCGACTTCTAGTATTAATAAAGCCCGAAAGAATGCCTATTGAATAAGAAATAAAAGCACGGGGCAGAGATACCGAAACGACGCCTAATGCCACCGCTGTGTTTTTACACAGTGAATTCAATACAACAGAAAACTGAATGACTAAAACAGAATTATTACAGCGTGAAGGGAAATTAGA
Source organism: Limnephilus marmoratus (assembly GCA_917880885.1). Classification (NCBI taxonomy): domain Eukaryota; kingdom Metazoa; phylum Arthropoda; class Insecta; order Trichoptera; family Limnephilidae; genus Limnephilus; species Limnephilus marmoratus. Next base: position 19,278,934 of record OU862919.1, on the reverse strand, counting down.
ATTTTTCAGCTGGTTTGAACACTGAGCTAATGTGATAAAGTTGCAAGTATTGAAAATCTATATGAAAATGCATGAAACCCAGTTTGATTAATGTTTTCTCATTGCACAACTTTTAGCCGGGATGTTTCAGAGATTTTGAACAGATCGTCAAATTTCAAAGTTAATTTTCAAATGCTGTAAAATTTAAATCTGTCATAAAAACATAAATTGAATGCTTTTACTTTACAGAACTTGAAAATTAACTTTAGATTTGATTATTTATTCAAATTCTGTGAAACATCTCGTCCACAGACATAGAAACATTAAAAAAATACCTACCTTTATTGAGTTACGAATTATTACGTTGAACGTTGAATAGCTAACTTTTTAATAATTCATTACTTAAAAATGTTTAGTTAGTTTAATTATGAATGCAAATTAATAATTACTATTGATACCAAATTATTTTTCATAGCGCTGGAAAATGTTTTACAAATACGGCCCTCAGAGCTGATCGTTTAAAAGTAAAAGTAAAGATTACCTAAATAACATATTCATGTATGTTTAATTAAATGAAGACAGTATAAATGAAACTTAATCGAAAATCTGGAAACAGAAAAATCAGAAAAGGATATTGACACCTCTGGGACTCGAACCCAGGACCTCTTGCTTTCCGGGCAAACGCGCTTACCACTGCGCAACGGTGTCGATATCAAATTCGGTCATTTTAAACTGTATCAGACTTTGACTAAGAACCACCCACATTATTTTCATTTTTCTTAACGCATACATTATTTGACGACCTCCGTAGTCCAGTGGGTAAGACTCTTGACTCACAATCCGGAGGTCGTGGGTTCGAACCTGGCATGCGCAAATAAATGTTATTTGATTAATTTGTGTTATTTCACAATTAATTCATTTAAAATAATATATAGTATATTTGCGGCATGTTCCAGAGTGGAAGATACTATCAGTATCGCCCTGGTGTAAGACCACCATTCAGAATTGAAACGTTGCTAAAAAATGGCTTTAGCCATGTTTGGTGACCAGATCTGAATAGCCAGGTACTTCCCAAACCTTCCTCTTCCCCACCTCCTTCCCCTCCCCACTACCTTCAGCCTCACAACATACCCCAATTGGGGATGCCATAGTCTCACTGGCTCCAGACGGGAGCAGTTGAGATTCTTGTGCGGTATTCACTGTAAAAAAAAAAAAAATTGGCTACCATCTTTATGTTTGATTGCAAGATTCAAACCTGAACTAAATGCTCTCTAGATAGTGTCTGGATAAATCTAAAATAAATAAATCTGGATCTTTCTGTTTCCAGATTTTCGATTGAGTTTCGTTTATATTGTCTTCATTTAATTAAATATATATTTGAGGTTTACTCATAAAGTTTATATTATAATAATAAAATATTCATTTGTGAACTGTTTACATAACATAATATTATGTAACTAACTCCATGACTGCGATCTTGAGTTAAATATAACTTGTTCGGATCGATATTTGAGTATGTTGTCCGTCCATCGCATGCTTCTAATTCACAATAATAAAGCATTTCTTAACACGCTCTGCATTGTTAAAGGCACCTTCATTTGATGGATGGAGAGCGAGACATCCCTCCTAGTCTCATCCGTCATCCCTCATCCCTCATCCCTCCCCACAAAACAGCTACGAGCGACCCTGCCCGGATAATGGTTATTTACTGGTGAGGTATTCACTCCCTGGACACGAGAATATATAATGCATGGTTGTATATTCACTTAACCCTGCGATAGGGAGGTGGGACAAATTACAAGATTGGGGAGAAGGTAAGGAAAATATCGTTAAAATTCTGGTCTGTGTAGCCCTTAAGAATAATGAAATATGTAGGAGATATATTATGCAAGAGCGGATGCAGTCTGGCTGACAATGGACTTATATATAATAAGCCCGCGGGATGAATCTTTTGAGACACACAATGCAAAAGTTGTCTGGCGGAAGAGATAATATAATAACGAGGTATACCAATAATTGTTTGAAGAACAGAAAATAACAAGGTTTCATAAACCGGGATGGTGAGCTGTACATGATATTTTTTTTTTCCCCTATCGCCATATGGGGGTGTGCTGGACCTCGTCCCTGCTTCATCTTTAGTTACATTATTAATTTTGCAGATCCTTCTCAAATCTATCTGCGTTTCCCTCAATGACATGTGCAGGCTTGAGGTTTGATCAGACGACCTTGACTGTCCTTTGTCCTGCCTCTGACTACCTACCCAGCTGAATTTTATTTTAGTCTTTGGGTATTTTACCCCAAATATTCAGTTAACATTCTTTGAGGCTTCACTGAGTGGTTGGCTAAGGATCACGGAAGCTAAGAGTAGTTTATGGTCAGACCTGAAGCCATTCACATTTTTTGTTGGTACTTGCCAATTGATTTGAGATTTATTGTATTACTTATATTCTCTATTTTATGCAGGTGCTTGCAGATTTTTACAGATGCAATGCCGCCTCATGGAGCCTCGTGATTAAGTTTTTCTTTTGCCCTATTTAATTTATCTTTGTCTTACTAACCAATTTTTTGCATTTTGTTTTTCCTGTTAAGCACTTGCATACTGCTTACTAACAACGTATGCAAGGACACTGGAGGTCTAGATTCATTCAAAATAAATAAATGTAGCTTCGTTTAACAAAAAAAATTAGAATCTTGCGAGAGCCTTGAAGGAGTTACACACATGTCGAACACATCTGTTTCTTATACCAGGGCGGGTAAGAAGTGGATAACCTCCACTGTACATGATATTGCAGCAATTGTGGAATGTTGTCGAACACAGGCTGACAATATATGATAATGCTGAAGATGAAGGGGTGTTTGGAGGCTAACACTGCGTCTTTCAGCGGAATGAATTGAAGGGAGGTAACAGGAGACCAGAGAGTAGAGGCGTTTCTTAGATATGCATATAATTTCCAAAAGGTTCAAGATTCAAGTTCAAGATTCAACAATAAGAATGGTGATGAAATACGCCGGGTATTTTAATAGTTTTATGGTAACAGAATAACACGTTACGGAGACGCAATGCTGAGAATTTAGATCACTGATACTTAACCTATATCATTATTGGTAAAAATATAGTTGTAGGTATGCCGTTAAATAATTATCATCATAAAAAAACCATCATACGAGGGAGAAAAATTAACAGATCTTTCTGCCAATGGAAACATAAAATAGTGGCACATCAGTTCTGAACTCCGGTTACTTTCCACAATACGATAGAATAAGATGGATGGACAAATTCATTCGCATGATTAATGAGGAAAAGATCCACAGAAAGTAAGACAGACATTAAATAACGAAAGAAACATCTCATCTAATGAATCTTCATCACTCTCTTTTCATTGTATTATTAATCAGTACACCACGTATCCATGTCGGATTAATCATGGAAGGTAGAATTTTATATCTAGAACTAAATCGGGATGAATTTCACTCTTGAAGAATAAATAAACACCAACGAAACATCGAAATATGAAGTTGAATATAAATATAAACATGCAGTTGCAGAGTTTTTTTTTTCTATGCTAGGAAGAGAGCATCCATAATACAACGAGTTGGTAAGGTGCCAAGTATAGGCGATAGTTTTATTGAAAAAATAAGAGAAAACAAAACATATTTTTTATTGAACAGGTTTTGAAAAAAAAGATACAGATGTTCATCTTCTGAAGGCGAAATGAAAATACACTAAGTTAAATATAAGTGAAAATGTTATTTTGCCGGTCTTCCAAAGCCGTAAAATATTATAAACATTGATAATTAAATTTATATTTGAATTAACGACTTACCAGAGAAAAACAAATGAGGTGAGCAAAAGGACCCGTTATGGCATTCTTTAGTGGTGCTAATAAAACGATACATATTTACATAATTATTAATTATATGTACCGGATGCAATAAATAGTATGGTAATTTTAATCGACTATCATGACATAAAGTTACACTAAGTAATTTTTTCACCAAATATGATATTTAAGAAAGAACGTGGCAAGTACCTAATTACTATTTAATGTTAACTCCACGGGCCTATTTCGTCGGAAGTTCAAAGTATTTCTGCTTCGCAATAAAATCCAAAAAAATGGAATATTTCTGAACGCACCAGAAAAATAAAACGTTTTTGAAGGTGATGAAATACGCTTTTCAATTTTATAATTCGGAATAAACATTTCATTTTTGAAATATAAAAAAATTTTATGTAAACATAAAAAAAGGTTTAAAAACGGCTCACCTCACGTTTTAACTAAAATTACTGCCAATAAAAAAATAAAAACGCACATATTTTATTAGGCAAATGTATTATAAACATTATTGTGAATTATGTTTAATTTCATGAAAAAAATGTCAATTATTTTCCAAACTGTGGTCGGAGACTTTGGTTTCATAAAGGTGTAGATACATTTTAATTATTTTACGATTAACTTTCAAATTTGTATTAAAGCGTCGTGTTTTCTCTAACACGGTTTAGATCATATTTTTATCCGTGATAGTAAGGGAGACACTACGATTTCTATGAGACTTATACGAGTTGTTCCAAACACCAAACAAATTACCCTGAGTGGTTAACTGGAAACTTTTTTAGTGGGATTAAATAATACTACAAGAGAGAAGATTAGGGATCAGCTTAACATTAACTCCAGACCTAGATATTTTACTAAAGAAAGTTCGTAATTTCTCTCACAGAGGCAGCATACCAGAATAAGTTGTGAATACTTTTGCCATTTTTATTTTATTTTTTGCTAAGTCAATCCCGATGAATTACACAACTCATTTTAGGACGGGAGGAATTTGCAATACGTAGGTGGGAGGAAATAATTACAATTTTACAAAGGTATTAAATATTAAAAATATAAGTTTCACATACAGTATACAGTATCCCAGTTTGTCAAACTTCTTATGGGCAAAGAAGTTTTAAATATAATGCAACAAAGCTATTCAATTCTCTACCTCCTGAAATTAGAAACACGAAAACCAAAAGTGCATTAAAAAGTAAAATCATTGATCACCTCAAATAAACATATCCATCACAAGTATTTTATTTTTTTATTTTTTTATTTGTTTGTTTATTTAGTACAAGATTATACATGTATATACATAATTCATTAATTTTTTTGACTGCCCAACTAGGAGTATTCCCGTTTTAGGACAGTCGAATTATTATGGGTAAAATGGAACATGATTTGTATTTGTACAAAAAAGAAAGAAAATTGATGAAATTAAAAGAACAAAAAGAATTTAAAAACATATTTACCTTTATACCAACTGTGTGTATATATGTAACCACGTACCTATTGCAATTTTCTATATATATGTAACATACTTCAAGTGTATATTTAATGAAAAAAAGATTTTATATCAACCTGTCATTTTCATAATATTACTTAAACAAAATCTTAGATAACCACTCTGTAAATTGCCATCTCAACACAGGCGTTTCAACCCTAGTGAGATGGGCAATACATCATTATTATAACCAAATGTAATATGAAAATAATGAAATAAATAAAATAAAATAAAATAGACGAAAAATAAAATACAGGGTTAGTAGAAATAAACATATAGAAAACAAATTTAAAAAAAAAGAAACAAGGTTATAATAATATAGGTGATTACGATTACATATCCATAGAATAGAATAGGAGAGAAAAGGAGAGAAAAGAAAAAAAGACAGAATACAACATAACAAGAAAATTATATAGTTTCATCCTTAAACGGACATAAAAAATATTCTTTAAAGCATTACTACGATTTTTTATTAATTTTGCTGGATTCCCTTGTATATATTCCATTGTGTAGGTGGACGGCTTGCAGCATCTTGAACTCGCTTTCATAAGCTCACCCCAGCTCTTCTTAAGGCGAACTTTTAATATTAAGTATAAAAGTAACGACATGGGCATGTAGCCTCTATTAACGAAGAGATGCAAGACGTTCACCCGCGGTGCGTCGTGCCGGGGCAGTTCATGAACAGACAGGGCATGTACACATGACAGCGTCGGGGCATCTTACCAACAACACAACCTGGGAGCGTTGATAAATTCCTGAGCGATTTTAATAAATTTTTGTTTACATGTTCTTTTCACCATAACACAGGAACATCCGTAGCAAGGTGGGTGAAAAATTCACCAAAAGTGTACAACAAAATTAATTACACAAAATAATTAATAAAAAAGAAATTTTGTCAAAACGATCTTCACTCCCCTGAATTGTGATAATGTGATAGTCCGATGAGAGAACAAAGTTCTACAGGTTCCCTGAGGTTTAGGAAGCTAATAACCTTCAAACTAGTCCCTCGAACTTCGGCAATGTTGGGCTTCATCTTTATTCTTTTCGGACAAACTTTCAATATTCATCATCAGACTTGTTGGATATATATGTAAACAATATTATACTTTTAACAGTAAGAATCTTTAATCAGTCTTATGGATTAATAATTGTAATCGACAAATTAATCAGTAGGCACCTATCAATCAAATGTTTGAATTTCAGTCAGTCGAGGATTTATATTTACACAAACACCCAAGACTCTTTACTAAGTCATATACAAAAGATTAAATTTCAAATTATGCGTACTCCGAATAAAATTTACTATTCTCCAAAATATAACGCATCAATTTCCTTAAAAAGGTAATTAATATCTAGTTTTACCTGGAAAGAAAGGAAATTCAATTTCATTAAAAAAAACGAGTGTGCTTTAGACCACACAACTGAAGTAAAACTTCTGCTCCATCTATATGATAGGAAGAGAGAAAGAAAACGTGCGCGCGCACTGTTCTCTCTTGCTCCTACAGTGTGATGCACTGTGTAACGTACCTGGCTATGAGAGAAAGAAAATGTGTGCTCGCACCTCTCTCTCTTGCCCCTTGCCCCTACAGTAATATACGCAGCGTACTCCCTCTCAACTACCGTTTGCCTCGCTTTTCGTAACACTCTCGTCACGCATTCGCCAGCTTACTCCTCAAGTCACGCGTGCGTAAAGAAGTTTTACTTCGAAAACAAGTTTAACACCGAACTATTTAACTCGTATTTCAAAGTAAATTCAACACCACAATTATATGTACATGCCAAATCTTATCGATTCCAATAAAGTTATGTGTTTGTCGGCAGCCGATCATAAAAGCAGGCAGATCATGTTGCGCCTAGCTACTTCGTTAAATGTCTGGCGGCAGATCGTAAAGTGCCTCAGGCGCATCATGATCGGCCTGATTTTACGATTTGCGTGCGACATGTTTTATGAATAGTAAAAATACTAACCTAGAAAAATGTGGTTAAATGAGTGGAAATTGTATTGTATGTCTGATACCTACAATACACTACATGTACAACATTGTAAAAGGTACCAAACTCTACACATTAGCTGCATCTGCGTTTCCGGCAAACTAAGGTCGTAATGCTTCAGCCAAACGGTGCCCAGGGGCAACATAATGCTACATCCATCAAGAAAAGTTTACCAGTTATGTTTGCTTATACATCCAAGATCTTGTGGCTCCGGTTCGACCGGATAATAACTAAAAACAAAGGCAAAAAAGAATGAAACATGCTTTGGTATTTACGGAAACGCGGACATTATAGAGTTTGTTGGCCTCCGGGTAAAACTTCTTTAGTTCTGACAGTAATTATGGTAATTTCAACTATAAATGCACTCGGTTACTCACTGCCTTCGTCAATCCGGACTATTAAGCAGTAAATCTGTTCGTCTGAAGCAGTAAAAACTCAATAGTAAAATAAAAACAACGCACAAGTTTTTTTTAAAAACACAAGAGTCCCATATAGGTACTCCTAACTTTCCGGAGCCAGTAGGACTAAGACAACCAGCCTCACAAGATGTGTCACGTTTGCCAAACGTTGGCAAACGTTGTAAAGCTACAGGTGTGAAATTTAGATTTTAAATTTAGATCCGTTTACCAAGTATGGCAATAGTCAGTTTATGAAACGATTTGATTCTAAAAGTTGGTCTTTCATCAAGGCGATACTGAGAGTAGCCTTATTATATTTCAATTCTTTCTAAGTTTAATTCCTAGGCAAACATTTTTTAATGCTCTATAAATCTAACCTTTCGAATTATTATTGTCCTCAACACCATTTGAAGCCGCATTGAGTCGGTCCAAGATAAAGCGTTAAAGAAAGCACGCAGTGGAAGTCTTGATTGATTATTTCATTCGCCGCTTTCGCCCCCGCCGCTTTGCGAGCCCCTTTGACGGAGGCTTTAAAAGCGCGGCCCGTATAATTTTTTCAGGCCTCACGAAAGCTCAGACGCTCTGAACGTGAAGGCTCCGGTGATGTATTACGGAAGCTGCTCGCTCTTTGAGGCCGGCTGACCGACACATCGCCATACATTATTCAAGGATCTTGGATCAAAATATTCCACCAAACTATTCATCCTCCACTTCATCAAAAAGACACCTTTATTTCTATGAACCTGATATTTTTCAGTAAAGAATGAGTTCGACCCGGCTTCGCAGATTGAAAGCTGGCTGAGTGCTTTTAAGGGTAGTCTAGACCGTTGGATTAAGCCGCGATTAGAATCCGGGGTCGCCCTCGGGTTTTATAAGGGAGGGTCATTACTCTTAAGTCGTGATCCTGAACGGGCCTTAACCTTTTTGGTGTCGGGGATTCTTGTGACAATTTGTAATTTAAAGCATACGTTTTTATTTTGCCTCCCGGAGGGTACGTTTAGTTTTTGCTGAATTGCAAATTGTTTTTTTTTCATCAAAAGATATCATCACTCTATCATTTGGAAGAAGAGTTTTTAAATCTTAACTAAGAGTCATACTTCTAGGTTTTGCCAGAGTTTCGACACTCTAGCTTTTTGTTGAACTATTAAAATATTTGCTTTGACCAATAAATTCCAATCAAAAACAGCTATACAAATTCCACAACTTCAGAACTCGCCGTTCGAGAAATTTCGCTGGTTCAAACAAACAGATTACGGCTTCACAGTTAAGATTAAGACGCCGTTACCCGAATTTCTACCGATTTCTTACAAACCTCCCTTAAACATTTGAAGTTTTTAAACTCTTAAAAAAATATATGTTATTTTTTAAGATAATATCTAGACACACGTCGCACCGAAACGCAAATTATATAAAATTCCCTCGATAGAAAAAAATCGCAAAGTAGGCTCCAAAAATTATTAAAAACACGTTTGTTTCAGTTATTTTACAAGTTGTATGTTTAAAACAACCCTCGCGAGATTTTTGCTCTATTTTAAACGAGCCGTGTTTTATTAAACATTTTCACAATTTTCGCATCGATTTTGTCACTTTAAATACTAGCGCTCTCCTCTAACAACCGTATTTTCATATCTCTTCATCTTCTTCTTTTGGTGCGCGGTTGCGAGGTCTTAATACTTACTAAGACATGGCTTAAGGGTAGGCATAGCTACGAAGGTCAATAAAAATTATTTTATTAAGAAAACAATAAAATATCAAAAAAGTTTTAGGACTTTAATATCATAAAAAATAAAGACAAAGCGGGTTTCAAAATAAATTATTATTAATATAGCAGTAAACAACGCTAAAACAAAAATTTTAATCTTTGTAAATCTCCTGTTATCATCAACACAGGAATAATCCCTTACGATAAAGCTGAAGAGAGCACATATCCATTCTTCGACCCTTCACAACTTGCCAATCAATTCAGGAATATAATTATCAGGAGAGCCTTAACTTTTTCCGGTCATTTGTTCCCGGCCGCAAAGGCGCAATAAATTGCGGGAGATTATTTAGTCGCCGTACCGATAATAATAATTAATCCTTTCCAGACCCGGCAAAGATTGAACGGGTCAATTTGGGCAAACCCGCAGGCGGCCGCAGACTTGGTACAATGGAGAACCACGAGACTGTGAACCGCCCATTAGTTATGTACTCCTGATCCCTAACCCGTAGGAAAACACCGCCAGATTATAGGAAATTCTCAAAATGATTGTAACGTTATAAATACTTAAATTTTGCAAGCAAAAATTTGCCCCCACTGAATTATTAACAAAAGAAAAATTAATTAGATATTAATTATTTTAAAATATTAATCATTTTTTTCAGTTATTATCCGAATTTACTAGTCGCCTGACTACGAGAGTCTATCGAAATAGGGTGTAGACAGCAATTTTTCACATTTTTGAAGTAAAGCTTTTTTACGCACGCTTGACTTTGGGAGTAAGCTGGTGAATGCGTGACGAGAGCGTTACAAAAAGAGAGGCGAACGGTAGTTGAATGGGAGATATAAGTTAGTGAAGATAGAAAGAGAGAGAGTTATGTTTCGTATATTACTGTATGGGCAAGAGAGAGAGGTGCGAGCACCCATTTTCTTTATCTCTTTCTCTCATAGCCAGTTACGTTTCGTATATCTTTTTTTTTTTACATGAGGTCCACACAGGAGGCCCTGAGGAAAATAATTTCCCTGGCCTATGTCATCTTTGGGGATGCTGTGTGGAGGGTTTTTTTGGGGAAAGGAAGGAGAGGAGAGTTCTGGGAAGGAAAAGGGTTTAAAAGGGGTGGGTAGGAATCTGGGGTTCAGTATGTCCTGGTCATCAGACCTAGATAAATCTCATCCCATGAACCCGGGCACCCTTGCTAAATCACCAAACGTAGCGAACCACTTGGGGTGACCTATGGCAGAGGTGTTGGTTATCCAATAAAGGTTCCCGGGGCGGCGGTACCCATTCCCGCCTCCCAAATTGAATAAGACCCAGTGCAGGCCTATCGTCTGTATCACACGGTAGGAGCAAGAGAGAGAGAGAGAGAGCAGTGCGCGCGCACATGTCCCCATCTAGTGAATTTTGTGAGGTGGAAACGGGAAAGGAGAAGGCAGAGGGGTACGTTCGGCTATTCAAATCTGTTCGGAAAACATTTATTAAGCTCAATATTTTATTTATTTTTAAAAACTGATTCGATTTCAAATGGTGATTTCTCACCGTGGCAACACTGAAAATAAATAAAATTCCACTCCGAAGCGAAGTTGAAAATTTAGTAGGTCCTATATTATTTAAAAGTAATGCTGTTTTCGCGAATTTTTGGGACAAGATTCAAGCAGCCATGTTCATAGCTCCGTAAAATAGTTCTACGTGAATTTTTGAACATCTACATAATTTATTGAATCATAATATTATGAAATTTCTTTGTATTTCGTAGGAGCTTTACAAAACCCTGTCCAATTTGCAAGAAATTGGAAAGACGTGATTCTATTCAAACGAAGTTTGAAACAAGAGGGTGCCGCGTCTGCTTACTCTGCCATCAAAAATAAAAAGACGATTCGATAAAAAAATATCGCTAAAATTGTTTTATTGATCTTTTCTGATTGAATTTCCAAAAACAGTTTATTCTTAAAGCCCTCGAACATTTTGATATATTCGTGAAAATTGTAAAAATATTTTCTTGTGTTCGCTATTAATGGTTCATGTAGCGTGTGCATTGAACTCTGGTTTGCCTTCATAGAGATCGGATGATAAGAGCACAACATGCCTTTTAAAATTTCACCCATAAAATTAAATCGATTATAATCAATAAATCAGATCAATTTAAAGTTCGTGACCTTTCTAAATCCATTAAGACGAGCAAGTTGAACTTAGAAGTTAGGTTGAATTTGCTGAATACTAATCGACAACTACTTAAGATCGAGAAATCATATCGCAAGATCTCTAATAATTTCTAAATTAAGATCAGCGAGATATCGTGGAGAGTAACGAGTTGGTATTACCAGCAAAATGAACATTGGTAGAATCTAAACCAGTGCACATGAAATAATCTTTAAAATATTTTGATAGAAATGGGCTGTACCGTCATCTTAGTAACTAACTAACATCAAGCCATTTTTTTGTTTGAACTTCTATACAATTACAAAAATTATAGTTTTAATGAAACAAACGTACTTGCAATAAAATTTATATAAATCATAGTTTAAGGATACATACATCTATCTACCAGTCAGAAAATTACCATGATGGGCTGAAATCGGTTATAGTCCAAAATAAAAAAAGTGGAAAATCAAATAGATTGTTTCAATATCATTATAATAGAATTTCACCACCAATTGCCAGTTTTAAATTATACTCTACTAGCAGACCCGGCCACACGTTGCTGTGGCTAACGAAACACAACGCCATTACCCAACCTTTATAAAATCCACACCACCCACTTGCCAGCTGCCTGCTGCCCGCTGCCTGAATTGAATATTTGAATTTCTAGGCTTTTAACTACTATAATGAGCATGTATTAAACGTATAAACATTTCTCTTGAATCACTCTATCTATTGGTGGAACCCGCATGAAAATCCGTTGCGTAGTTTAAAAGATCTATGCGCACATACATTTTGAGCGACTTCATTTTATACTATGTAATGATGATAATAAAGTAGGTAAGTAACTAAAAATATATAATTTTATTTTTGAAATAGGCAATTCACACAAAAAAGAGTGCTTTGAGTCTAAAATATTTGAATAATGCCTTAACTAATTACGTTAGATACTCGTACCTATATTAACCTACGTGGAGTCAGAGTCAAAGCCAAATCTGATCAAAATATTTATTAATTTAATAGTGACGTAAAACAACGTTGATGTATTTTATGTAAATACAAGTATATTATGTATTTACCAAGGCGTTCGTTAAGCATTCCGTAAAAGCTTTTATACTTGGAAAAGCTTTGAACAGGTAATCCACTTCAAACAATAAATCCACGTGTTGTTAATAATACAAAGAAATTCCAATTTAATTACTAGTCTAGATTTATGGATTTACCAGTAATGACGAGCGCACACTTATCAGGTACTATGCATTATTGTACTCGCTACTAAGGGATATTTAATTTACAATTCAATCAGGTTTATATATTAATACATTTCAAACAAACACCAAAAGAACATTTTATTACGGCTTCATAAAACAAGTTTTAATACAACCAACACAAAGGAAAAGAGTCGCAGTTAACAAAAAACAAAGGGTTGTTTTATTAAAACAGTTTGCATTTTCGTTCAAATAAGTTGACCAACCTTGCAGTCATAAAATTTCTTCATTTTATTAATTATTGGGGTTTTACGCCGTGTTGCGCTACCTCCTTTTTTAGACATCGCTTCGGACACTGTAACGCAGTCTGAAACGTTGGCTAAAAAAGAAAGAGCGCAACACGGCGTAACACCCCAAACATTTTTTTATTATTTTTTTTTTTTAAAAAGAAAGACAAACATTCCCGGGATACGAATAACCCAACAATGTTTGAAAATCTCCAACTACCACCGCAGAAAGCCGAAAATGTTGCTTGTGTTGTGATGGAGGACTTAGACAGCCGAGGAATCGAACACGCGACGCTCGGGTGGGAACCAAGCGCTATGCCCACTCAACCACTGACCGGTATAAATAACGAAAATACTTTTGGCCGTGAAATCTAAAATCACTCTGCTTCACTTTAGCCCAATGCTTAGTGTTCTTGAGAGTGAATCTCAGGTATGGACTATGAACCATAATCGTCGAGAAAATACAGAAGAAACTTTTACGGTACCTACACATGCGAGAGTTCAGTTTTTATCTATGGCTGTTTCCAACAGTTCCATGATAACTCAACGAAGTACATTATAATATTTTAATGTACATTTATTTTAATTGTCTTATATTGTCAAAATTGAAATTATAATATCCTGTGGTTTTTCAAAGGTATGTGCTTGTTTATTTCTAATTTTGAAACACGTAAATAAATCACGGAGGAAATTCATTTAAGTATGTATAACTTTTATCCTAAAAAAATTATTAATGTTTTTTTTTAAATAATGAAGGTACACCCCTCCGAAAATCGCAAATATTCACTTATAATGTCTCAAACGAAATGTCCGTTTTACGAAAACTTTGTGTTATTACCGCTTCACAATTAAAGCTCTATAAATGAAACATTTCTGAACGTAGCCGAATAGTAGAAACTGTTTTAGAAAGGTTACAAAATAAGATTTCAAATTGTTATATTACAAATAAATATTAACATTTGTAAATATTAAAATTTAGAATGCAAACATTAAAAAAATGTAAAAATGACCCACGTGATGTTTTTATGTGAAAACGGTACTAAAATCACAGATTATGTAAACAACAATACTTATTCTATTGTATAAATGTATAATAAACACTTTTGTCACCTCAATTTTTTATCGTTTCATATAAAAATATTTAATAAAAATTAACAATGTCGAGCGGCCCGTGGGCAATTTGGCGGGTAAAAATATGTGTCAACCGCGCGACTGACAGAATATTCTTGTTATATATTTCTATGGACAACTTGATAGGGATGTAAAGCTTGATCCACTATCGACCTTTTACTTTTTGTTTTAGGGATGTCACTAAAACAATAACGGAGTTAGAACGATTTCTGTGGAGACACACGCGTTGACGTATAAACACGCTTATTGTAGGTACTTGACTGCTATCGTATTTTTAACGCATATATCTGCTTACGTTGCTGACCGAAATAATGTTTAGAAGCCCAGAATATTGTAATAAAGAGTGATATGGTATTTAAATATCCTCGTCTAGGGATCAATGACACTGCAACAAGTCACAGACAATAATCCGAATTGATATAAATACAGTTGCGAAATTCCTCCCCATATTTCGAGACGAGGAAATTGTTTAATAAGCAGACCCCCTCTTTTTAGGGCGTGAAATATGATGATACTCAAAAAACGCGGCGAAACGGCCGATCCAAAGACGGAGATGGATATTCCGGCACGCATAGCGACGATTTATATTAATTTTATTCTGGGAAAGACTCTCTCGTAAATCGTAAGATGTCGCCTTGTGTAAATGGTGATAAATAGAACTGTCGCTTATATAATATTTATTCCGGTGATTTTTTAAATGCGGGAGGGGAGGCAGGTGAGGAAATCGCCCATTCTCGTTGACATCTGCTATTATCATCGTACATTTGCGTTAAATAAAGTCAAACATACGCGCCTTTGCTACAAAAGTCGTAAAAATCACAAACATTCCACAAACATAATGCTGATAACGTATACACATTATACACAACGTTCACAGCACAGATTTCAAAAGAACCGTAGAAATGTATCTTCCTAGTGTGTATGTCTTTCCTAAGAATTGTTAAGCCTCCGCATTCCTAATTTCTATCGATTTATATCATATCTTGAACACTTTCCACATTCTTTGACATTATTAAAAAATATGTGTAATCTGACAGTTAACCGAACCTTTGTGATACTATGGAAGCCGCCATCAATAGTCGGTAGGAATATCTGTTAACAATCGTTGATCGTGCTCGCAAATATTGATAACTGACCGTAGATGACGGATTTGGTCAATATCGTATTGATATAGGATTTTATCGATCGTCCATGCTGGACCTCCTAGAAGTGGCTAAAGTGTAGATTTTGTGGAAATAAAGAACTACGGGTCTAAACAATAGTTCTTTGGTTCACATTTTTTTTTACATTAACTCCACACAGGAGGCCCTGACGAAAATAATTTCTCTCAGGGCCTATGTCATCTGGGATGCTGTGTGGAGGGTCTTTTTGAGAAATTTTTGTCCTATTTTAAATGAGTCGTGTTTTATTAAATATTTTCACTGTTTTCGCTTAATTATTATCGTTTTTTAATATTAGTTCGCTCCCTCTTACATTCGTATCTATATATCTTGGTTTCAAACTAAATTTTTCTTTTTTTTCATCGCTCACTACAGGGTCGTAATCATTCCATTTATGTTAAGGTGAAAATTGGTTTAACAGATCTGATATAACAGTAAATAATTTGATATTTGGCATATTTAAAATTGCCCGTTAAACTTTGAAAATTACTGTGCAAATGTAATTGCTGTAATAATCACATGTTACCGAATGCTACTGGTAAACGGTAGTGCGAACTGGTAATATTGCTCCGGGCATTATAATTTAAGACCCCGAGAAATTGGCACTTTTATTCCACCAAAAAGCTATTACCGAAATTTAATAGACCATTTTACAATAAACCTCATATGGCTGTCACCGCCACATACGCAATATCGCCAATAACAAACTGACATACAAATGTAAGTAGACGTGATAACCAATCATAAATATGCCCAGCAAGGGTGAGGGCGAATCAGAAAATATCGCAGGGGCTCAGAATGTTAGCGCGGAGAAGAAAAGATTTTTGACAAAAAATGTTCCGTGTACCCTACACGCTTTTTCTTTCAGAGGGGAAATCCTTACAAATGCAAAATGATTGTGCCAATGATGGAAAATGGCCAATGATAGAAAATATACGAGAAAAAATATTGACTCTGACATTTTCAGTGAGATTTATTTGTGAATAGTTTGAGAGTTTTATTTAAATATTTTTCTCTCATTTTGATGAATAAATAACAAAGACATTTCATTATTTAAAAGGAGGAGAAATTTTGGAGGAAAAATAATTGTAAAGAATATTCAAATAACATTTTCAGAGGCCACCAGATGAAATCTTTGAAGTACTTTTTCCACTTCATTGTGCCACATTAATCACGAAAAAATGTATAATGAAATAACTTTTAATGAAGGCATCCATCAACAATACTAGAAGACACAACAAATAAAAGTTTGCAAATTTTTTTAAATATAGATTCAATACCTTCGAAATATCAAACTCACAAAATAACGAAATCAACGAATCAATTAAGTTTTGACGTTTGATATAATGCTGCTGGTGTAGAGTTACGAAAAAAGGTTTTTTTTATTAAAAACTAGCGATTCACCTATACTGAAAAAATATAAAGGTTCTTAACTATGTCATCTGAGTTGAAAAACGTAACACAATTTATTTCCATCGATAAAAAGTTATGAAATTTCAGACAATGTTTTTTGACGTACTTTGTTCAATTGACTTATTTTTATTACTCCTTTATCCAACGATAAGAGATTTTAGCTCTGTTTTAAGTATTCTGTGTAATTAAAATAATATTTAGTCGAATACACCATAAAAACATATTTTAGTAATGCCTAAATCAGACTAACACTTCTTTTAACTATAACAAAACTATTTTCAAATGGCTTTTAAAACTATTAAAAAAATGCTTTGACTGAGGATTGAACCTTCCTACTCAGAACCTGGAGTAAACCGCCCTCCCAACTGAGCCAATAAAGCTGACATTAATTTCATATATTAAGTGCTGTAACGTCAGAAAATTTCGGAGAAATGCGTTTATGTCCGGATGTAAGTGTGTGATTGCCACCAAATGTTTAAAAAATGCGTGGTCATAGTATATGCACCGAGTTTCGGCTTGATCGGATTTCGGGAAGTAATTTAATTTTCACTTCCAAAATTCCACTTCATTCACACATTCATTCAATCAAGAAAACAAAAATGAAAATCAAATAATTGTATTTAAAAAGGGTTGCAATTTGTTTAAGGTAGATACGTTTTTAGATTTTCACGGTCAAAAGAATTTTCGTTATTTGTTTTTGGAGTGTTATGCCGTGTTGCGCTACCTCCTTCTCTAGTCAAAGTTTCGGACAGAGTGGCAGTGTCCATCATCAGGGCAGATCCGGTAGATGTGATATCTGCCCTGATAATGGACACTGCAACGCCGTCCGAAATGTTGGCTAAAGAAGGAGGTAGCGCAACACGGCATAACACCCCCAAAACAAATAACGAAAATTGTTTAAGGTAGTTAGAAACTTTGAAAAATTCCAAGTCGAATATATTTCGATTGTGGCATCAATAAGCAAGAACCAATTTGACTATATTCTTCGCAAGATAGCACCACGTTAAATAAACTTATGTTTGCAAAAAAAAAAAAAATCCTAGGGTAGGAGTACCAGTGGTGGACATGCACCCAATTATGGAAAGTCAAATTCAAATAGTGAATAGTAACGTTTCCAGCCAGTTAAAATAATTCTAAAATACCAAGGAATCTGTGTTTATTCTACGGTAATAATTTTATTCAAAGTCAGTCTAATATGGAGTTAAACATCATTATTACGGATTTTTAATATTAATGTCTAAAACGTTGGGTGGTTTTGCGTATTTCTGTTTAAATCATTAAAAGATGTAAGAGCGCTCCCTCAGACTTCATGTGTTTTTTAGACTAACCATCATTTGTTGATATATTTTTTAATTAAATTTTGTATCAGTTACATAGGCGTTCATCACTGGAACATAAAAAACAACATTGTGTTCCTCTGTGGACGGGACTGGTTTAGTATTTCGAATACGTTTAAGTTTTGTCACACAAAAAACAACAATTAATAGCTCCTCACAATCATGCCTTTATTAGTAATAGTTGGTACCCTGCATGCGTTACTATGCCATTCAAAGAAATAAATTGATTCTCCCTGCATGTAATACCACTCTCACTCAAAAACCTCAACATTATAACATTTAAATTTCAAATAAAAAACTGGATACTAAATATAGGGAGATCAGAAATAGAAAATATACTGAAATCAAATACAGACTAAAACCGAATCTAATGAACTGAATTATAAAAAAACACTATCTTATTTACTTTATAATTATTAAAAAAAATACTACATGATATATTATGTTATGTCGAATTCATATTATTCTTATAATTAAATTATAAAATGTAAATGAAATCCTCAGCACGGGAGATCCCAGTGAGGATATCATTATCTATATTTGTTATTAAGAAATGAAGACAATAAATCATTATTATTATTATTATTATTATGTCCTTTCCCGTGCATCCCCGATCCCTTCCACCTTCCCCACCTTCCCCCACCCTCGTGTCTTTCCTCTCCGCAAATCCCACCTTCCCCCTGACTTTCCTCCCTGATGCTAAAATATATGAAATACACACATTTTCATTTATTTTTCCTTTAATTTCAAAACGCCAGAGCTTACCATTACATATGGCCTATGTTACTCGCTGATAATGTAGCTTTCTATTGGTGAAAGAATTTTTCAAATCGGTTAGTAGTTTCGGAGCCTATTCAATGCAAACAAACAATCAAATCTTTCCCTCTCTATAGTATTAGAAAGACTAGTTTCAATAATGGATGCCGAATATTTATTATAGGGTCATCAAAGTGTCCATCACTGGAACTCAACACAAAATTGTTAATCTCAACACAGGTTTGTCCTAGTGAGGTGACAAATTTTAATGTAAACATTTTACCTGCAGTGTAAAGAAACAATAAATAAATAAATAAAAATTTACATGAGAAAAAATGCAAAGGAAATGGACAAACATTTTAAAAAACCATTATGGCAGGAAAAGATCGTCTTAACAAAAAATAAGTAAATAAAAAAACACGCGATAAAAACGGTTAAAGTCTTGAAATGAAAATCATGATAAATGGAAATGCTATAAATGTGAAGTGGAAAGGAAAACAAGCATTTTTTAAAGCGCTTAAGTGCGTTTCTTGTGAAAAAAATCATACAAAATTTGCAAAAATAAAAAGTATTTTGATGACGTGGGAATTGTTTCGGAAAGCGATGAAGAACATCTTTTTCTTCTTGAGAAGTGTTACGTAAAAAATAAAAAATAATTTAATATTTAATCGATGAAGACAATATTAACAAATCTCAAACGAAAATATGAAACAGAGAAGGATATGGTCGCATCTACGAATTATTTTCAGGACCTTGGCCTTGCAGGGGCTCTGCTCTAACCACTGTGCTAATTCAAGCCTATCCTCTTGGGTCATACTTAACGGAATCACCATAAAGACAGCAGCTAATAAAACTATGAGCTAAAAAAATAAAGATAATGCTGGTAGTTCTTAATAGAAATATGTTATAGTAGAACAGATCTCCGGCTTCAATTCCTAGATGCGACCAAATCGTGACTTGATTTTTTGGTTTTTTGTTTACGTTTGAGAGTTGCTAATGTTGTTTTCAGTGATTAAATATTACAATTCGAGGTTTTGCCATTAGATTATTTAAAAAATAAATAAAAATTATATAGATTTATGTTAAGATGACAGGTTTTAATTTTTATAAATCAATAATGAGTTTCTTTTGTTCAGTTTTCCATGTTTTAAAATAAAAGTCCTGTACCTATGTACTCTCAATAAATTGCTTTTGTCTAAGACTGATATTTCAATTGTCCACATTAGGAGCATACATTTTTTGACCTGTTCAACACTAGTTCATAAAGATATCATGTGTTTTTATATTATGTTTTCAACATAAGCTTATGTTTTTTTTTAATTTCGCCCCACTTTGTTTTTCCTAAGCCATTATTCCAGAATTTAGACTACAAACATAAACTTTTTAATTGTAAAGTACTAAATACGAGATTGTTCAATGGACAGTCTTTAAACTGTCCAAGACTGGTACAACTACCCTAAGATAGATAAATATGAATGTAGGCAGCAAAGGAGAGTAATATATTTTGATGTCTGCATTAAAAATAAGCGGCGGCAATAAAAGCGGCAAATAAAGAACGAGCCGCCATTGATCGAACCGAACCGCGGCGCGGCGGCCTGATCGGCAGAAGCGCGGGAATCGGAAAGGCGCTTTATTTCCGGCAGGTAAACGAAAATGGCGGATCCCGCCTCGGCTTCGGCGGGAAAACACATTATTATTATTATTATTACTTTTGTAATCGCACACACGCATCATTGGGGGAAGCAGAAGGGTTGGTTTAGTCAGTTGAAAATTGAGGATTAAACGATTTTGGAAAATGCACATAGTAGAAGTTATCGATTATTTTAAACCAAGAAATAGATTTTTGTTTTTCTGATACAAAAAAAAAAACTTTTCAATGGAGAACACTAGCGACGTAAAACAAGCAGAGCTTTTACTGTCCAGATACAGCTAATAAAACTCGTTTCATTGCAGTCCCATTTCCACCTAGCGCTACGAAACTTTGAGTTCAAAACAATTACTTTATTTGATAAAGAGCAAATAGGTACTGTCGACGAGATTATTCGGAAAATACCTTCGACAGATTTGGAATTTTGATAAACAAAGATTTTCAAATAAGTCTTCGACAAATGCCTCTAATTCACGTAATATGTCGCATCTCAATTCAAACTGAAATATTACCCGATAGATAATTATGATTGATGGTTAATGTATACACGTATTGACGATGTATTCACAAACAAAATGCTTCAATAACCAATCATGTTGAGATGTTGGATTAGTTCTCACATACCACAAACATATTGTACGCTTAAATTTGATATATCTTGTATAATATTTACAAAATGAAAACGATACCTGAAGATGACGATAGATTTTCTTCACTGCCTTAGTAAAAAGCGATTAAGAATGAAATAAAAACAACGATTAAGAATTAAGAACAAAAATTATTTCCCATACCATAGATAACAACAATTAAATTTAAGGGAGTTCAACACAAATGCTTGAGGTTCAACATTTTCAAACTATTCAACAAATTAATTAAGCGTGTTAATTTAATGAAATTACTTCATTTAACCGACTTATCTTGCAGAAGAACCAGAGGCCATTTTATTGAGACGTTACTTGAAATGGGTTTAGCCTCTTTGTCTGAAAACTTGCCCTCCTCAATACTTTCAGCATGTCAACATACCCCAATTGATGATGCCGTAATTTCACTGGCTCTAGACGGGAGACGGGACTCTTGTGCTACATTCAGATATATATATTTTTTTAAATATGTGACTTAGTATGTTAGTACTTATATACAGGAACGAGAACGTAATGGCGCAGCTGATGTTTTAAATAATTCTATAAAATATTATTTAGAAATTTCTAACATTCAGTCCAACAAAAATATAAATGAGTCATTACGTTATGTTCTGTTTCTATATTAATTTTCATTTCTTTTCATCTTCATTTTACAAACGGCATATGTACACAATGAGTGAAATTTTGCAACTTACTTTTTATGTTGATTTTTACCCTTTATTGTAGATAGGAATTTTTTTTCTTTTTATTAAAGTAGTTCTCACATATCACCATTTTAAATCTGATACGAATCATGAAGCTATCTGCTGAGTATTCTTAAAATAAATACTCCTATGATGCACGGAAGCAGTCGTCATATGTTAAGCTCACTCCAAACGAAGACGCCAACGCAACGACAGGAAGTAGTAGTCCTTCCCAGTGTAGACTTTCGCAAATACTTAAATGAGATGTTCGCGCCTGGCAAACTATGGCGGAAGGAACAGAACACTATCCCCTCAGGGATGACAATGCGAATGGGAACCGCTCTGCTGCTCAAATATTTGCCGAGGGCTTTGCGGATTAAGCGGGATGAAATCTGGATTCAATTTCTTGCTTTGAGATATTGCTAGCATCGAGGGAGTTCTAGGTATATTTCTCATTCATCGCGGATTCTGAATGATTCAGTGCTTTTCTATATGATAAATATTATTGTAGACACATTGAATGAGATCCGGTTATTTTAATGTGGTTTCAGCATGTTTAAAATCGGATCAAATCGGTCGAGCTCAGGTAACAAAGAGCGGGTACCTGATTTAAATGTACACAGAGATAAAATAATTGATTTAAATAAAACCCATTGAACCAATAATAAAATTCTGTTTGACAAGCATTAAACAAAATTGACCATTTAGCCAGAAACAAAAATTATGGCACATAAAAGCATATTTAAAAAAAATATATTTTGTGATTTAACCAGATTTTATATCATAACTTTGGGCCGGAAATTCATACCGTTTAATAGGAAACATAAACCCTGTAATATACAAACTATTACAGAACTGTGTGATAAAATGAATGGGTTATTAATAACTGTACTATAATTAAGATTAACGGTTATTTTAATACTTTATTAGAAAAAATGTTCCACGTATATTCCTCCCGGTTTCCCCCCCTCTCAATAGCCCCTCCTCTCTATTTAGGTAACACATTACATTTTTGAAGTGAGCCCCTGCCCGGAATAAAGTTGTATCCAACAAAACTATCAAAGTTGAGTTATTGATGGAATATGTTGGGCGCATCTTTTAAGGTAGGAATTATGATAATAAAAAAATTTTTCGGCCTATGGCAGCCTTTTAAAGTTTGTTTTGTGGAAGAATGTTGTATAACACCATTCATCAAAATCGCGGCGCATGGTTTAATTTGCGGCAATAAATGGAGAAAACGAACGTCTTATGGCTTCAAATAGAAAATTTTCAAAGCCAAAAGACTGAAGAATACAGGAAAGTAGAATTTGTCCAGAAAAAATATTATTAAGCCTGCATTTTTTTTGTGAAATAATGTTGTATGTTGACGATGTTGTGAAATAATGTTGTATATGACAATATCTAGAATGTAAATGGTTTCATTTATTCATATATATATTTTTTTCTTTTTAAGCTCGAAAACATATATGGCATGTGTACATTTATGTTAGAAGAGCATGTTGCTTTCTGTAAGGTTCCAAGAGTAAAAAAAAAACATTTTATGGAATAACGTTATATGTGAAAGTTTTCATAAATATACAATATTATTCCAACAATTCAGCTCACATTCTAGTATTAAACTCTAATTTCATTGATTTTCTAGATAAACTTTCAATTAAAACTCTTAAGAATTTTATGTTGTATGTATTTTGAAAAATGTTATGAAACATAACTGGTTTCGTTTTTTCAATTTTTCTCGGAACTAGAATATTGTTGGATACAACATTATTCCGGGCAAGGGCCAAGTATTTCTTTGACATAGAATTTGTAATAGCAAAAGATTACAAATCGCACACCTAGATAAAGAATAGCACAACTCGAAATAATCCAAAATCGAGTTATTGCCATTTTCGGAATCTGCGCCGAAAACTACACAAACCACAAAGACACCTGTTTAAAAATCTCTATCAATAAAATTGTAGATGGCACTTAAGTCAGTCTTTCTGAATTGCTCCACGAAAACCCCCACCAACAATAGTAACGCATCACCAGTTACGACATACCAGCTGTAGGGGAAGGTGCTGTCAATACACACAAAGACTGGATTATTTCGACTTACAGCCGTTGTGTCCAACCTATGCTCAGCCGAGATCTCCGCTCAGCCCTGCTCAAATGCCCAAATACGCTGTGTCGAAACACAATGATCGTCCCACCACACTCAAATGTAAGGAAGGTAGCCGGGTGAATTAAAGTTGCTAAGGAAGACCTACTTATAAAAACTGACAACAGAGCGAACAAAAATCCGCGAAAACAATCGAGCTGTCAATGTCAATTAATTATCGTAATTATCTGTCATCAGTTCACTCTTTTGTCGGCTTTTTTATTTGGTTTTTCAATTTGAAATATGAATCCTATATTGAATATAGTGATTATGGTTGAATGGGCAGATATGCTTAACGATAATATTGGATTATATAGGCGGCGGCAAGATGCCGATATAAATTTTATGGAAGTATTAAATGACGGCGATTTTTATAACCGCTTTAGGATGACAAAAGCGTGTTTTTTTATATGTTTTGAGCCAAGTAGAAGATAATTTAACTTACGCAAGCGAAAGGTAAAGTTTTGACTTATTCGAGTGTCATTTTTGTAATAATATGTGGAATATAATTAGCACTTGTCGAGGACAATGTCATTCCAAGCAGCTTCTTTTGATTTTACAAGCGTAGCGTAATTTGGGCCACCTGTCGTTTCGACAAAATGACCTGCGACGAGGTAACTAGGTCTACAAGTCTCATTTTTTCGTTTGGCGTAAAATTTTTCGAACGCTTCGCCTTGTCCATTTTGAATACAAAATTTCAACTGATTCTAATGTCAAACTTCAAACGCACGTAAACAAAAAAGTAAGTCAATTAACACCTTATTTTTAACATATTAAATACGTTTGTTTTAAAAATGTAAAATGTCGGTTTATGTATTACACTATTTAAAATAAAATATCTGTATTAATAATAAATAAAATTAATTAACGTTTCGGTATTAATTTAACATGTAAAGTTGCTAACTTGACGTCATTTTTTGGTGTATGAAAGCAAATGGGGCTACACACCGAGCGCTACGATCAAGTTGTTGGACACAGCTAAAATGGAGCATTTTTCTAACATACCTTAGCTTAGCGGCGCAAGGCGCTAGGCTCAGCTTCACTCGGATTAATCATCCGAAAATGTTGGACACAACGGCTGTTAGTCTTGTATTCGTAATTAACCGCAGTCATAGTGCTTGAATATTTTGAGTTGATTTGGTATTCTTGATTGAACTTATCTTGTTTCTCGGGCGTTCTACATATCAATTCCACTTACTCCGATATTGTGAAGATTATAAAACAAAATATACAGAATAAGAGTGCATTAATTCAAAATTTATCACTAATATGGAATCAATTTGAGTTGATAAAATTTTTAAGCAATGATTTTGTCACAAATACTAAAATAACACGAAATTAATGAATAAACGCCTGACACGTGAATTTGATGGGTAAGTAATTAAGCAAATAAATATCCTCGTAAAATAACATACAATATCATATAACAATATTTTTAATCGGTCAAATAGAAATCGTAATCTTAAAATGTTATGACCGATAGAATTATTGAGGACTACAAAATCCTTCAAGGCCTGCAACTACATTATACCTACAAATCCAGCGTTACCTACGTATATTGGTAGTACGTTAAAGATTCAGGATTCAAGGCAGAAGGTTGCAAGTTATTAAGGCCGCCGGGATCCTGATCGGAATACGAAATATCTGCCTATCCCACATGACTCCACGCTTTGCAATGCCGTGCCAGGAACGGAGGCTTTAGACGCGTAACATCACATCATTATTACAAGCCATATTATGTAAAAGGACTCTAAAATTCAAAACCATGAATAATTTAAATCAACATTTTTTAAAAGTGGGATACGCATATATCTGTAGATGTGCTTCATAAAATTTCTAATAAAATCCTAACCACGTAGGCTGAGCTGTAATACTATTCTTATGAACGGATACGCATACAGAGTGGGATATATTGTAAATATGAATAACTTCTTGTGTAATATACCACAATACCAAAAAATGCTTGAAATGGCTTTCGCTAGATGTGTTTAGTAAGTGTCTACCTGCCATTAATTCTGAGTTCGAATCCCTTCGCAATTTTTCTTCAGTCTAAAATACTACCCAATTTGACTGGTTTAGCCAATGGGTTTAGCCCTGCTGCCCTCATTCACGTGTTCTCTTCGTTGATATATAAAAAAATCATTATTACAAAAGCAATTCTACAATGCAAGAACAATCCATAATTTCTTAAATACTTAATTATTAACAATAGTTATTAATACTAAAGTCGGGTTGTTTAAAAAAATTTGACAGATTCATCAAATATTTGAAGTTAATTTTCACGTTGTGTGTAAGTTCTATTCAAGTTATGTTATTCAGTTTTATGGAGCAACTGGCCTGTAATGATATAATAACAGAACTTGAATAGAATTTACACAGAACGTGAAAATTAACTTAAAATATTTGATCAATCCGTCAATTTTTTTGAAACGTCCTCAATAAATCGATGTTCAGTTTCACCGATATTAAATAACGACTTCGTCCACTTATTTTGAACTCGATCGATTTGAATCCTCTTGAATTGGTGTAAAGATGTTGTCATGATTAATTTTTGGGATATTATAATGTGTTCCGTTTCATCCTCTTTAGCTAACTTTTCAGACAGCGTTACAGTGTCCATCATCAGGGCAGATGTGGTGAAGTATGTGTTTATGAATGCAGAAGTGTATGTTTATGTATGCAGAATCAACTTAGGTCCGGTATTTCAGTATAATAATTAATAATTATACAAAATACTGTTGTTTTCGGCTTCAGTTTCGGTGTAGCCGTCAAGTACCAGATAAGCTTAGACCCGTCGACGTGTTAATTAATATTAATGAGGTTTCGTCGATTTCAATTACGTTCGTAATTATGAGTGCACGTGGCCGTGATCTCAAATCACGTACGGTCTTAAAATGCCCATAGGTGGATGAAGACGCGGTCTCAGAATATTTCTATTACTTTATTAGAATATAATTTTACAACGAAATCAAAAAAATATTCAGTTCTTCATCTCTACACATTATAAATTAAAGTCCCCCGCGTCGTCTGTCTGTCTGTTCGCGATAAACTCCAAAACTACTGAACGGATTTTCATGCGGTTTTCACCTATAGATAGAGTGTTTCGTGAGAAAGGTTTAGGTATATAATTTGTCAAGGATTTGTGTAAATTGGTTGAAACATAATGATAATTGTTAGGAGTATCGGAAAAAGTCAAGCCGCCTGGTAGTTTTCATCGAAAACGCTGCCCAATCCTTTTGGGATATAACAAAACAATGCATGGTGGGATATTTCTCTTTTGTAGATCTACAAAAAATTCCGCGAAGGCATACATCTATCTTTTACGGATAGCTTACTATACCCATTCTATCTTCTAAAAAAATGGTCACGTACATTGCGGTAATTGAAAAGTTATTTAGACGGATACAGTATTAATACGTTAGTTACCACAAGCATTTCATGCACATTATTATAATCTTTCACACCTTATCTACGTATTATAAATTAAAGTCCTCCGCGGCATCTGTCTGTCTCTTCGCGATAAACTCAAAAACGGCGGTGGTTGTAAAGATTGGATAACCATCCAGTAGATGACGTTTTGTTTTATTAGCCACAGCAACGCGTGGCCGGGTCAGCTAGTATTACATAAAGCAAATTCCTTTCCGCCGTTTTTGCTAACAAAAAAAATTATGAGTCAATTCTCAAGCATGCCAAAAAATATAAAACAATCTCATTCTCTACAATATAAAGTCAGGTAAAACCGGGTTCATACTCAATCGTTCAAAATAATGTAGAAAGAGAGACGTCAGAGTCGTTAGGCAGGTAGATGGTAGGTACTGGCTGCTGTCTACATTCTGCCATGTGAATATGCACACCGCTTTACGTTACGACGCCACATTAACTTTTATAACAGGCGATAGATGGCATATTGGTTACGTGACGCGGCCGGAAAATCGGCAGTAGCTTTTAATGTCACCGCTAGGGTGCGTTTCACCGTGTATTGAAGAGTGTTTGTATGTGTGTTTGCTTTTGCTCTAATTTATTTATTACTTGCGCAAACCCGTAAAAAATCACAGGATGTTATAATGATAGGATTTGCGAGGTAAAATAAAAAAAATGTAAATTAATTATGTTTAATTTGAAAAAAAATGTACTATCAAAAAGAAATATTGCCAATTTTCTTTAATTATATTTTTTATTGACAAATAATTTTAGAGAAACGACCAGAATTACCTTTCGAAAGAATACCGTTAATAAATTTTAAAAATCATATGTGCTTCAAATTTATATCTACCGAACATTTAAACATCAAATTAAAAAATATTATTAATTAATAAAATCATCTTAATACCGATTTTTTCGGTCAGCTGATATGATTTAGACTGAACATTTACAATTATGAAAAAAAAACATTAATAATTTAACGAATATGTAGGGACACGATTTCAAATCACAGCAAGCACCCATGCACCGACAACTGAAATTGGATAAACAGAAATAAGTAAAATAGATAAATGAAACAATTTTACTTTGTTTGAACCACTTATATATTTGAGTAAAGCCGAAATGGAAATAAAAAAATCCCTTAAAAATAATGAATCTATCATCAATAAACAAAAAATATTGTCTTATAGCCCAATCATGGTTATGTTCCCCTACCCACCCATTCTTCATTAATACCTAGCAACGGCTCTACCCCTACCATAATAATACATTGTTCCCATCCACTGTTTGTAACTGTCAAATCAGTATACGTTTGCCTTGAAGAAGGAACGGTCGTTCCGAAACCGGTCGGCTTTACTCAAATATAAGTGGTTCAAACGAAGTAAAATTGTTTCATTTATTTATAATGGAAAACCACAAAGTTATAGCAACATTCAAAAGTAGAAATAAGTAATGTTATAATGAATGCTGTGTCAAAGCTGTGTGTATCAAGAAAAAAAAAATGATTCACATCTATAAAATAGTGGTACACAACATTTTTTGTTGTTGGTAAAATGTAACTTATGTTATTTCAACTTTAAATTAATTAAATATAGGTACCTTACCCTTGAAATTGGGAAGCCATAGTTCCACTGGTTTTAGGCATGTAAATATCTTGTGTGGTATTACAAAATATATTGCCATTGAAATATTTGATAAAGATGTAAACGTGTTGCTTTTTGCGGATGATTTGAAAATTTTAAAAATAATTAAAACGGCCGAAGATTGTATGTCTACAAAATAATTTAAACAAGTTAATTCATTGGTGTTCTCTTAACAAACTTTTTCTGAACATAAATAAGTGTCATTCAATAAGATTTTACAGAATAAGTCAACCAATAATTCATCTGTATGTACTTAACAACTCTACCCTTACCTCTGTCGAAGAAATTAATGACCTGGGCATAATTTTCGACTCAAAATTAAACTTTATATCCCATATAAACACAATCACTAATAAAGGAATAAAAATACTTGGCTTCATTCTTCGAAATACCAGAAGTTTTAGGAATATTTCAACCGTAAAAATTTTGTATACATCCGTAGTACGTAGTCAAGTCGAATATAACTCCTCGATCTGGTCCCCCCATTTTAAATTACATTCAGATACAATCGAAAAAATTCAACACAAATTCCTAAGACATATAAATTTTAAACTCGGTATTCCCATTGAAAACATAAATTGTAACTGCTTGATGAAAGAATTAAATTTATTAAATCTCTCAGATCGAAGAATTATATCCGACTTAATATTTATGTTCAAAATTGTAAATGGTAAAACAGACATTCCTGATTTAAATAAGCTCATCGAATTTCATATACCCAGTAGAGCAACTCTCTCCAAAATCTTGTTTCAATGTAACAACAACAGGACCGAGTACACGAAACACTCGCTTTTACCTAGATTACATGAAGTTAGTAATAGATACGCAGATGTGGCGGATCTATTTAACTGCACGAAAGCTAGGTACAAGAAGGCTATTCTATCATATATCTTCAATCAATATTAATTTTATTTTTACTATAGTATTGAATGTAATTGTAGCCCTTTGTGTCATTTCTCAATCAAATGCCACAATTAACTTAACTCTTTTTTATAATTATTTCTTATGTACCTACAACTAATATTTTGTGACATGTAATATGTATTTATGGTATATTTATACCGTTAATAAATAAATAAATAAATAAAAGAAATACAAATATCCGTTGCAAAGGAGTTTATTATCGCAGATCCAATGGAGCGATTTTTCGATGAAATAAATAATAAAATAATAAAAATATGAAATTATTAATTTATTATTGTGGAAATTATTAATATATTTCACTAAGAGGATCCATAAAAGCCATATATTACAAAGCACTCATTTGCTTTACGACTTGAAGATTGAAGCAGAATATGAAAATTAACTTCACAATAGAGATTAATTTAGCATTAGCTAATATTCACTTTAAGTAAATTTGGAAGTACATACTAGTATGAAAATATAATATCAAAGATTAATATAGTTAAACTAAGAATGTAATAAGAAAACTTATAAATGCTTTTCAGATGCGTGGTCGTTTATCATCTTATTTTGCTGAAGTGTACACTCAGACTTTAGCTGAATTCATTATAAAAGGCCGACAAAATTAATATATAGTAAAATTAGATCCCACGTCTTTATAAAACTCGGATAATCTGCGGCAGGAGCTGGTTAATTGTTTATGTCGGTATGAGAAATTTATGTAAGCACACGAATGTGAAAAAATATCTGTAAAATTAACGTGGCACAAGATGCGGAAAAATGGGTTTGAAAAAGAATTGAATACCTTTACAAACATGCAGATGAAAATATGAATAATACCTCAAACTGTATTATAGATAATATTGGCGACTCTCAAACTTCGGAAATCAGAAAAAGACATTTTTTCTGTTTCAAATTTTCGTTTGAGGGTCGCAAATATTTTCTTCCACATCATTAAAGAAGAAGATAATGCTAATAAATCTAAACTAAATATGAAAGAAAATAAACGGGGACAAACGTTTAAATGTATCCCGGTAAGACAAGAATCCTGGATTCGATTCCCAGTTGCGACAGTTAGTTTTTTATTTGTGTGTGTCTTGTTCTTTTCCATATTTCGTTTAGATTTATTAGTATTATCTTTTTCATCAAAGACAATAGAAGAAATAAAAAAAAGATTAAGTAAATTGTGAGTTATAATATACAATACGTAAGCAATGTTAAATGTAGTTAACTCAAACAAAGCGAAGAATAAAGAATTAGGTACTTGAAAGAATATTTGACAAATTAAATCATTAATCCATATATACATTTTTTTGTACATAGAGTGAAATATAAGATCCTAGTCGTTTAAATTTGTTTATGAAAAATATTAAAAATGTGAGAAGACCAATAAAACTGCTGGGGAGAGATCTGCCCGGGTCTTGGTGGCGGATGTTGAGGGAGACCTTTTGAACACTTCAGCAGGACTCTCTCGAAACATCGCATTGCACCGCAGTGAGAGCGGTGGATTCGTACATCCGTCACTCCTGGACACACTGACCCCCGAATTGGTTGATATGTGCATATGTTGTTCTTTTCCCGAAAATTTTTCCCTTAAGACTCTGCAACCGGGCCCGAAAAGAAGAAGATGGGGAGATACGAAATTACGAATGTTAGAGGAGAGCGCTAACATTTACAGCGACAAAACCCATACGAAAATATCGAAAATGTTTAATAAAACACGACTCGTTTAAAATAGAACAAAAATCTCGCGAGGGTTGTCTTAAACAGCAAGAAACCCTGTGAATTTTTTCATACATATAGCTTGTAAAATAACTGAAACAAACGTGTTAATAATAATTTTTGCAGCATACTTTGCGATTTTTCTCTATCGAAGGAATTTTATATAATTTGCGTTTCGGCGCGGGCAAAGTCTAGATATTATCTTCAAGAAAAACATAATTTTTTAAGAGCTTTAACACTAAGGCGGTACACAATCCTAATAATTTTTGTACGCCCAAAACTTACATTTTAATAATTTCCGGCGAATCCGTAACAAAAATAACATTTTTATTGCCATGCCGCACAAGAAATGCGAAATATTTATATACTAGATTAATAAAAACAGTACCTTACCATTAATATATTTGACGTACAATGATTTGAAAACTATATAACCCGTTTTTCAACTATAAAGTTAGCGGTAAGCACCAGATTTTATTTTTCTAAACGATGAATTAATAATTTCGGGAGGACAACATGTGTTTACATTTTTAATATTTGTAGCACGTTCTTCAGAATTAATTAAAATCAACGCTGCAGAAAAGTCGAATCTCCAGGCCTGCTAGGGTGAATTCGACCGTACGTTCGTGCAATACGCCGTGCCGCGGCGTATATTTGTTTACACGCTTTCTTCACTTACGTCGTTAAGATTCCCACATTATTTATCTTCTTCCTCTTTTCTTTGATTCGACAAATTCGACAGTAGGTTCGTCCAGAGCACGGGTCGCGAGTCGCAATTTGTATACACGGTTTCTTTTTTTTTTCATAAGTTTTTATTCCAGTAAAAAAGAAAATAACATTTTCACTTACTTAACTAGAATATTGAATTATGTACTTTTTACATTGTATTACATAGTTTTTACATTACATGGTTTTTACATTTCATAACCTTAGATTACATTAGATTGCAATACTAACATTTACATGATATTATATTACCATACGATATTATTCACTATCACTACTTTGTTTTTTGTGAATAAACATGAACAATTTTTTTTTGAATTTGCACACACTTTTTTCGTTTTTGATATCATCTGGAAGGCAATTATATAAATTGCCCCCCTCGTAACTAATTGATTGCTTACCGTAGTTAGTATGAATGGTGTTTAAACGTATGTTATCGTGTTGTCGTGTAAAATGTTTGTGTACTTGGGACGTTTTAATGAATTCTGTGTTTGTATGTATGAGTTTATTATTTATTTTGTATATAAGGACACATATATTGTACTCGTATAGTTTTCTTAATGTTAGCAGTTTTGTTTCTAAATATATTTTTTTGTGGATGTTTTGGATTCGTAGTGAAATAGTTTTTTGATTATCTTATTTTGAATTACCTGTAATTCATTGATGTATGTTTCATACGCATTTCCCCAGATTTCAATCAGGTAATTTAGGTGTGAGTGTACGAGACTATAGTATAAACTTTTTTTTAAACTAATTGGTAATAGATATGATAACCGGCTAAAAACGCTAATTAAGGGTGTGATTTTATCTTTTACATTTTGAATGTGTTGTTTAAAAGTTAAATGCTTATCGATGCACAGCCCAAGATATTTTTCCTGTTTCAGGATTTGCAAATCGTTATTTTCAATTTTTAATGGTACATGTGGAGGAATTATTTTACGGTTTGAACTTAAAATCATGTACTTACGTCGTCGTTAAGATTCTGAATATATTTTAGGGTATATTGTCATCTTAAGGGAAATATGTAATAAATCGGTACAAATCTGGGTTGCGGGCCCTTAAAAATATTTAAAAGTATTCTATTTTTACTTAACTTACATCGTACCCACTTTGTGTCAATTCTTATATTTTATACAACTCATATTTTATACAACTCATATTTTATACAACTCATATTTTATGTGACCTGTAGTTTGTCAACTCTTTATTTTCATTGTAATTTAATAAAAAAAAACATGGACTGCATTATATGTAAAAACCCTTTAGGCGTTTAAATAAATAAATCAAGGAGATCGGAAAGTATTATTACAGGTAGGCAAAAAATCCATTGATAAAATTTAATTATTACAGGTGCTACATTGTTCTCATAAAGAGTGTCTACCGTGATATTCAAAACAACGCCTACTCGTACATACATTATATCCCCATTCATATGCATACACATCAAGTGACTCAGTGTGCGAGCTTTCACCTTCACGGGGAGCAGAATTTTCACGAGGAATGCTGAAAATTTTATTCATATATTCCTGAAATATTCATTACGGGGGCACGTGAGCACGTAACGTGACCCGTTGATTTGACGGGGAAAATTCTACGTGATAGGAGTAAGCGCGTCTGCACTAATATATGCGCATTACCTACCACCATAAATTATTTATTGGACAAATTACAAAGGGAGCAAATTATAATTTAATGAGAAATTTCTCATCGCTAATTGAAAATCCATTGTATTAATGGAGATTGGAGATCCTTGTAATATCAAAATATTAATGAACTTGCGGTAGTAACAACCAATCAAATAATATTTATATAGATCACAAATATCTGAAAAAGAAAAATTGTAAGTTACTACCGCAGTGGTTTCGCCCAAATTTTAGAAATGTTAGTTAATGACTTATTTCATTAAGAGTTAAATTGCTGTTTAAATGTTCTTATAGCTCGGTGTTTAAAGGTTGTTGCGAGCTAAAAACATTTGCGTTGAAATATGAAATGCACACAAAAAAACTTTTGCAAAATTTTAAGACAAGAGGTTATTCTGAGACCAACAGATTGCAATGTTTTGTTGTCTTGAATTCTAGAGTGAATACCGCAATACCTAGCAATGTATATATTTTTTTTTCTAAATGGTAACTTGGAGAAATGCTAGATATAAGAAAGAATTACAAATAAAAAAATACAAGTGTGCACTTCACACGTGGTAGAAGTGAAACATTAAAAAAACTAAAGTAGACAAGAGTGGGGGTGGGGAGGCTAAGAAGCCCGCACAAAGAGGAGACCGAGTATTATCTCATTCTCTCGCAGGCTAAATCCTGCAGATGTATGTGCTTGTCTCTTTTTAGTGTCGCTTTTTTCGTTACGCGTTTCATCAAGTTTCACAACGTTGCTAAAGAAGTTTTCATCTCAAAAACCTTTAACCCACTACAAATACTTACATTATAATAACTTATTTAAGACGATAAAACAACGTACAATAACCAAAGTTAAAAGAAGTCAAGAAACAGAGTGTAATTTATATTCTTTAGTCAAGTGTCAGCTATGTATATAACGGCACAATACTGAAAGGCCCCAGTGTTTATCAATACTTTGACTAAAGCGGTATTTAAGAGCAAGAATGCTGCGGACATTTCTTTGGACCGACACAGAAGACGCTATAAGAACACTTTCCAAAGGACCCTTTGTGTTCCGGTTTGCTCCCGGAACTAGTCACGGAAGAAGGCGCTTTAGAAGGCTTTCACGGACCATTACCCGGGATCAGGACTAAAGCCCTCTCGAACTAAAACGGTGAGGCGATACGGGATCCAACATCCAACCGAGACAGGATATAGAACATTGCCTTTAAAACAACCTCGTACTATAATACTACAAAATATAGAGCAAAAATGATGCAATAGAAAAGCGAATCGATAGGGTTCATACTACCGTAAATAAAACTTCGTGAAATCTTTGAAATCTTTTGATAGAGATACATATTATGCAATTTATTCACAAATAAAAGCTAAACATAAACGGACAACGAATCAAAGACTGAACTTTTTTACTGTACCATTGCATTCCCTTTGTAAATCTTATATTTATTTATTATAATGCTGTCGAAAACTATTTTATGTGTCATATTTTTTTATTTAATTGAAGACAATACTTTTTGTCGCAGTTGTCATATTATTTATTATCAGTCAATTAATTACGGGCTATATTTTAAATGTAAGGTTTTCCTGTTTTTTTTTTCGATGGAATAATGAAATATAACTGAACCGAGAGATCCATTGAGAGAATTAAATAAATTAAAATTTAGTACACAGGATTAATATGTTATTAGCACCGAGTTCCTTAGCAGAAAATGCTCTCAGTAACTAATTTTGGCTCTAGTGAGAAACCAACTTTTAGAGTTGAAACATAACACTATTTCTTTCCCGTTCATACTAATTTCAACCACAGAATAATTATTTCCAAACTCGGTATAAAAATTCAAAGAAATAATTCGGGATAAAATACTAGTCGGTGTGTCCAGGAGTACCGAACGTGTGAATCTATACCTCCCAATGTGGTGCAAGACGACGTTCCGTGATAGTCCTGCTGGAGAGGTCAAAAGTCTCCGTCAGCCAGTCTCCCGGCAGACGCATCCACCGCCAAGATCCGAACAAACCTCACCCCATGAACCCGGGTCCCCCTGCTAAGTCACCAAACTTAGCAGAACCACTTGGGGTGACGGGTGTGGCAATCCAATAAATGGTGCGACGGTAGGTCTTGCGTGATAGGTGTCACAAAAATGAAAATATGAACGTGTGTTGATTTGTATATTTTGTATTTTATATTTTATTAGTGTATAACTACATAAAATATTACATAACAAAACGCAATTCTTTATTCGTGTTTTGTGTACGCTTTCTCGCTCAGAATACAAAGAAACATATTGAGTTACCTGTAAAGCGTGGTAAATGGCGTAGACGCGTGAACTTTGGCAGAGAATGATTCTCGGATCAGGAATGCAGCTCGAACTTTCCAAGGATCCGAACGTCCGCATCCGGGTCGCATGTTACGCGTCTCGCCGTATTTGCGGATTAAAAGTGAAAGTAAACACATCAGCTGAGATGCGATGACACCGGCCAGGTTGTGCGACCAGTCCAAAGATGCAATAAAATAATATACTATGTTTCAGGGCTGACAAACTACGACTCGCGACCCGCAGTCATATCAGTTAATGATAAAAAATCAACAAAAACCAAATGAAAACAAATAAATAATAATAAAAAAATTGAATGCATGCAACATTCAAATTACTAATCTCCGCCAAAAATATCCACTAATTTTATATCTTTGCACTCATGAAGGCGTTGCTGATTGTGACACTGTTATTGTATATCAATTTTTGTTTTGAAGAGTTTTATTTCACATGTAAGTACATCTGTTTCTTAATATAAGTAATTAAGTGACAAATGTACACGTGAAGAGTGGAAGAGACGAATAGATGAAATTGCTGCAAACCAATCCCAGGATTGAAACCAGAGAAAGAGTACACGTGAAACAAAACTCTTCAAAACAAAATGTCTAGAAATTGTTAGAAAGTTAACGCCGAAGAAATACAGGGAAGAGTGGACGAGACAAATAGATGAAATTGCTGCAAACCAATCCCAGGATTGAAACCAGAGAGAGAGTACACGTGAAACAAAACTCTTCAAAACAAAATGTCTAGAAATTGTTAGAAAGTTAACGCCGAAGAAATACAGGGAAGAGTGCAATGATGAGACGAATTGATGAAATTGCTGCAAACCAATCCTAGGATTGAAACCAGAAAGAGAGTACACGTGAAACAAAACTCTTCAAAACAAAATGTCTAGAAATTGTTAGAAAGTTAACGCCGAAGAAATACAGGGAAGACTGGACGAGACGAATATATTAAATTGCTGCAAACCAATCCCAGGATTGAAACGAGAGAGAGAGTACACGTGAAATAAATCTCTTCAAAACAAAATGTCTAGAAATTGTCAGATAGTTAATGCCGAAGAAATACAAAAAAATTTAAAGCATCTTAAGAATGTCAGAAATTTCGGCATTAGAGCAAATTGCAATACCGAATTCAGACTTTTTTAATGATATTTTTTGGTAGATTTTTTACTATCCCGTTTGCTGACAGCCTAATCAACGTCTTATCAAACAACAAAATATTAAAATTTAAAAATCGCTGAGAGATTGAGAATCAGCGGTTCAAAATAAAAAAATCTTTTAATTGGCGGTCCATTCATATACGGAAGTTCTCGATGCGACCCTTCAGATAAAATGTTTATCCATCCCTGCTATATGGATATATTTACTTACATACAAAGACGACAAAAATGAAAGTTGATGACGTCATAATAAGCACATTATATCCAATAATGCAGACAGTGACCAATTGTATACATTTTTATTATTCGTGCAAGCAATATCCACAGAATGGCAGTGCTATTATAATGAACAATTTATCACTTTAGACATAGCAGTTATTTTCTTTAGAATTCGTAATAAATTCATTGCAACGCCAAATTTCAGTGAAATAGGTAAAAATCAGTACAAAAAGTCAAGAAAGAAATAATCAATCAAACAGAAATAATTAAAAACCAAACATAAAAATCCAAACACTAAAAAAACACATTGTTATACCTGATTACATACATATTTATATTAATATTTCTGGTGTTATTCAAAACAATTTTTTTTACGCGACGAAGCTATTTCAACCTCATTGTGTGACCAGTGCAATGAGCAATAAGCATGTCGCCACTCCTGAATCAAGAGGTAAACATTTAATAAATTTAATAAAATGATTTCTGATTAGAATTTTGCACAGCATTCAATAATACAACATTGAAAATCTGAAAGTAATTAGAAAATTTAGTACAGTTGAAAACGATAAATAATTTAATTTTCTCATTCAAATTTCGAAACTACGAAGAAAAATAAAATTTATAAAAATATAATAGATAATTAAAAAAATATATTTCTTTACTTTAAGCGACGATATAAAATATATGCTTAAACAGGTGACGGTACAAAATATCTCTTTACTTTAATAGGTGACGATATAAAATATTTCTTTACTTTAATAGGTGACGACATAAAATATTTCTGTTCTTTAATTGGTGACATATTAAATATTTTTTTTAATTTAATAGGTGACGGTATAAAATATTTATTTACTTTTATAGGTGACAATGTAAAATATTTCTTTGCTTTAACAGGTG
Source organism: Limnephilus marmoratus (assembly GCA_917880885.1). NCBI lineage: Eukaryota > Metazoa > Arthropoda > Insecta > Trichoptera > Limnephilidae > Limnephilus > Limnephilus marmoratus. Next base: position 19,240,374 of record OU862919.1, on the reverse strand, counting down.
ATGATATAAAATATTTCTTTACATTAATAGGTGACTATAATATATTTCACTATACTCGTATACGTTCAATGCGATGAAAACAGAGGATCAATTAATTTCTCATAATTATTTGGGAATCTGGGTCAGTTTGTGAACACCGAATTTTATTTTTAACTTTTATGAGAAAAATCTCAAATTATAATATATAATTAAATGAAGACTATATTAGCGAAACTCTATCGAAAATCTGGAGACAGTAAAATCAGAAAAAGATTTTGGCTCCACTGGGACTCGAACCCAGGACCCCTTGCTTACATTACACTTGCATGAGGCAATATCTTTTTCTGATTTTTCTGTCACCAGATTTTCGATTGAGTTTCGCTAATATTGTTTTCATTTAATTAAATATTACCTATAATTTGAGATTTTACTCATAAAAGTTAAAAATTTAAAATAAATATTCATCCTAGACTTGCAGAAAAGTCAATAGATGTCGCGTATTAAAAATAAAATCTATAAAAATATATCCAGACACTATCCAGATAGCATTTAGTTCGAGTTGAATCTTGCAATCATATATAAAGATAGCAGTCAAATAATATGTGCGTTAAGAAAATGACGATAATGTTGGTAGTTCTTAGTCGAAGTATGATACAGTTAAAAGTGACCGAATTGGATATAAGTTCCGTAGCTCAGTTGGTAGAGCACTTGCCGTGTAAGCAAAGGATCCTGGATTCGAGTCCCAGTGGAGCCAATATCTTTTTCTGATTTTTCAATCTCCAGATTTTCGATAGAGTTTCGCTAATATTGTCTTCATTTAATTATATATTATAATTTGAGATTTTTCTCATAAAAGTTAAAAATAAAATTCGGTGTTCACAAACTGACCCAGATTCCCAAATAATTATGAGAAATTAATACGCATGTGTATTATAAAAATTATAATTTAAATCAGTAGGCTAATATAAAATAAATCATGGGACAGCTTATGCTTTGTAGTTTACACCAACAGGATAATCAACAGCACCCATTTATTGGTAACTCCCTAATCCCGAACCATTATTGGCGAGGGACGGTAATGCCGGGTTCAGTGGGGCTCATGGTTCATTTCGATGGCGATGTGGTTGTTCGCAATCATTCGCAATCATAAGGAACTTGTACCGGGCCGATTATCGCATTTTCATCGGAGGGAGAGTTTCCTAAATAGTGGTCATATTGCTTTGTTGATAGAAAAGGAAATCAAATAATAATAATACATGACGGCCTCCATGGTCGATGGATAATGCTCTCGACTAGCAATCACGAGATTGCGGGTTCAAATCCCGGCATGCTAATGTAAATTTCATTTAATTAATTTGTGTTATTTCACAATTTATTTAAAATATATAAAGATATTATTTAAATAAATACTCTAGATACTATCAGTATCGCCCTGGTTTAAGACCACCATTCAGAATTAAAGCCGCATTTTGTGACCAGATCTGAATAGCCAGGTACTTCCCATCGTCCACTTACCCATGTCCTTACCTTCGCCACTACCTTCAACCTTACAATATATCCCAATTGGGGATGCCATAGTCTCACTGGTTCCAGACGGTTGGGAGCAATTGGGACTCTTGTGCGGTATTGACATAAAAAAATAAAAATGTATTCCTTCAACAAGGAAGATTGCAAATTAATATAAAGATTTATAGAAAATGATAATTGATAAAGAGGAAATTAACCCACCGATGGGATAAAGCGAGAGAAGTGGTTTCCTGGTGTCTGCATACCTGGTCAGTTTTACCTTACTTCGAATGAAATTATTCAAACATTTTAAAATATCGAAAATCTTATTTTTAACTTTTTATTTTCCATTTTCATATTATATCCGGGGCATAGAAGTCAAACGGTATTATGTAAATGTTATCTTTATTTCAAATTTTGATACATTAAACTTCCAGGGACTTCTGTTCCAATTCCCTTCTAACAAATCGATTTTTGTCAATCTTGAAAAAATAATATCTGCTCTACACCATGGTTGGTACACAAGGAGACACTCGAGAGCAAAAAAGGCAACAATATGCAATACGAAGAAAGTTAAATGAATTGAAGACTCCTCTACCGACACAGGTTTTACCGGAGCAATACAGACGAATTATACGATATAAAGAAACCCAGTTGATTTCCGAAAAAAATTTAGGCGGGCTTTTTAAGGTAAGGGTAAGGAAATTACACCATGGTCATGAGAAGTTTTTTTTCATTGAATACGTCATCTCTATTACGCTATAAAATACTTCGTATTACCTATCTACTTACTAGTTACCAACGCAATTTAATCTTTTAAAGAGGTGGCACGCTTAATTTATAAATAGGTAGGTAGATACATTTAATGTGAATGAAAATAACCTACATATCTCGAAATTACATAATCCTGTATTCGAATTGTTTGTTTTGCAAAGCAAATTTGCATTTCGTCTTAGAAAAAGCTACAAAGCCGCTGTGGAATAATGAGCCAAAGAAAACAGTACGCTGGAACTGTTAAAGAAAGGAGCCATTACCAACGGGGGGCGTCACTAATGTGCCATGAGTGTTATGCAAATTAGTCTTTATTATCCTTTGCAAAATTATAATACGTACATCTACCAAAACAAATAAACAGTTATTATTCCCAACAGAATGAAACATTGCCAACTTTAAGACACTCACTCTTCAAGAGTTTGCGAAATATTTCATACAAACTTTAACAAAACAAAAAATCGCGAAATGCGGCATTTTCAGAAATGTGGAATGGGTACTGTTTAATTACTGCATTAAAAGTGTGCAAACTTAATATAAATATTTATTGATTTTAAAAACGATGTAAAATTGAAAAATTCATTAAAACAGTTCTAAATTGGCTGCATATGATATATACAGGTAAAGCTATTTGCTGCCAAGACAGCACTGTTTTCTCCAGGACCCCAAAAACGTTGCCCGGTTTGACGTCACAAACGCCCACCTCACGTAAAATGGCATTACAGTTTATAAAAAATTGATTTGTCAACAAAATTCCTTATAATGCCTTTAACTTAAATTTACTGAAAAAAACAATCAATATGCCCTATTCTCAAAGTCGTTGCAAATGCCATAAGGCCGTCCCACATGACTATACTTTTGGTTGGCCCAGAAGTTGGGCGTCCTGGCAAAAATTATGTATTGCCTCCACACGGTAGGTTTCACGTTCCACCAGTGGTCATATTATTTATCATATGAACATCGTCGGCAGACGGACGCCTCCTTCCAACTCAAAAGCTTGGAATCGCGCTGATAGCTACAATGGCTATTGATATTAAGGCTAATAATCCAAAAAAAGGAGATTCTGGTTCAGGAATGATTTGGTTTTGGAGTTTTAAGTCACTTATAACTTGCACCAGTCAAAGTGACCCTGCAAATAGAAGTCTTTGAAACTCCTCTATTCAAAACCTTGTTCCACACAGCACAGGAACTCCTTGCGAGGACTAAGAAAATATTCCACACCTCTCTTATATCGTATATTTTGTAGGTACATCTTTTTAAAATGTGAAAATTATAACAAAGTAATTAAATAAATAAAAAATTGCAATACTTGTGACTTGCAGTTTTTTTACTTGCTTGCCACGTTAAAAACTAGGAACTCGATTTATACCTTTTCGAGCCGGCCATTCCGCTGGCAGCCGGCTGCCTCCGTACGCTTGGTTTTGACAGGCGGGGGCCTAACACTAGGTCTAGCATGCAGAACGGATGGCCCAGCGATCCGTTCTCGCCTTTCTGGACCAGGAAAGTGTCTCCACACGACTCGCTTTGCCCAGTTAGAGCCAAACCTTCTGGGCAAACCAGTCGAGTGTGAGTCGGCCTTTACAAAAGTTGAAACAGTTAAACTTCCCGTCATAGGTACATAAATAACACCAACAAAAAGAGTGAAAATAACTCACTTTCTACAATGGCTGTCAGCTCGAATCTTCCTCGAATGGTGTTTAAATCTGCAACAAAGAAAAACACATAAATTGTAGTGATTACATATGCATCATTGGTTTTATATCGGGGTGACATTAATTTGAAATGCAAACGTTTTTTCCACACAAAAGCGAATGCTAATTAAACGATGCTTGAATATTTTTAGAAAGTATTGACAAATGCTAATTTTATTATAATAATTTATTTATTTATTTCCGTCACCAGCTATTGAAACTGGTTTGTATCACGTTTTGCAATAATCGCAGCATCCCATACCGATTTGGACTGTATTAAAACCGGAAGATAACGGTCTGTCGCGGAGTCTTGTGTCGGTAGAAAACTATTAATTCCAAATTTATGTTTTGTTTATGATCACGGCCCGAGAACGTCTTGTGAAAGTTATTTGTATTAGAGCCAGTACTTTTGAGATGCATTTAGATTTTGTTGACCGACGTGATTCAAGGAGAAAATATCTCGAACTGTGAAACCGATGACCTATGCTATTTGTTATTTGTTATTAAAATACACCACGGACGATAAAGATAAAGTGGTTCAAACAAAGTTAAATTGTTTCATTTATCGACAAAGATAAAGTTTGGAGGTAATTTTATTTTTTTTTATTTTATTTGGGAGACCAAAAGTTTACATTTGTATAACAGCATAATAGTAATTGAGTCACAATAATTGAACCATTTACAGGTTTCCACATGGGTATTATATATACAAGTGTAGTGAGTGATTCCAGAGATACTAATGAAAAATTACATTTCAAGAAACAAGTTATTTAGGTGGGAGTAGGGGGGGGGGGTAGGATGAGGGGGGGATCGGTGAAGTTGAGGTAAAGTAATAAAAATATGCGAAACAAAAAATGAAAAGAGAAAAAAAGGAAGTTCACAGGGTGGTGGTTGTATTAGAGTTAGAAGGTATCTATAGTTATTGTTATTGTAAAGTAACGAGAGAGCGTCTGCGTGATTTTAAGGAGTGTGGTGAAGAGTTAAAAATGTCAAATTGTGTATAGTATGTGTTGAAAGTATCGGATGCACGATAGATGAAAGAGTTCTGCTTAGAATTAGTGTTGCACTTAGGAAGGCTAAGAATGATGTCTGATCTCGTTCATCTGTTAGGAACTCGTATCTGCATTCGTTGTAAGAGTTCTGGGCTATCTTCGACGGATCTGGTTATTTTTTGTAGAAAGAGTACATCGGCCGAGCTTCTTCGATCTTCTAATGATAGTGTGCTGAATCTTGGTGATTTAGGCGTGGGCGGTAGCTGCGGAAATCTAAATATCGTAGAAAACCATTTTGAGCACGTTCTAGATTTTCCCCATATGATTTGTATTGCGGGTTTCCAAACTTGCGACGCGTATTCTACTAGTAAGCTGTGGACGGACACAAGCATAATATAGGATTTTTCATTACTGTGAGAAATGCATAAACTGCATAACATCAGTCTCAAATTGATTCAACATTAGACAAAGAACCGAAAGAATCGATCAATAAATAAAACGGAAATAATAATAAAATTGATTTTTCAGAGAAAAAATGTTCGCTAAGTTTCAATACTAAAATCGCGCAAAAATACCAAGCAAGAACGATCGCCGTACCGCGCCAGTTACCCGGAGTACAGAAATACCGCGGGTAAAAGTTGTTAGGGTTCAATATGCAACCAGCGCGAGAGAGGTCAGGGGGAGGGGGGCGCCCACTCTCCGCACTCCGCACTGTCTGATCACGTCGCGGCGGGAGCTCACGAGCGCGAGGTGCGACGCGCGACGGCAGGCCGCGCGGCGAATCTTCGACCGGAGCGCTCCAAATGTACCAGGCGCGCATACAGATGAAGAGGTGAACGCCGCGCGCCGGGCGGGTAACGAGATAGATAGAATACCATTTGCGAATACTGGCAATTTTTTGGCGGGAACGTACGATATACGAGGCGGAGCCGAATCGGCGGGAAATTTAAGCAAATGAATTCGATTTCACGAATTTGGGTAGGCGCCTGATACTGGAATTTTATAAGCACGTAACATGTATGTGTTTGGAATTTCACAGCGGAAATCGATTATGACGTCGAAATAGAATAATTAAAAAGTTAATCTAAATATAATATAAAATCGAGGAAATGTATGGCACCAAAGTACACTATTAGTACGTACTTATCAGAAATTTCAATCTAAATATAATACTGTTACTAACAACTATACCTTGAGCAATTCGTACGTCATACGAATCAATTAATCATACATTTCTTTCCGAGTAAGTTATCGTGGGGAATCGTTAATTTATTCATATACATACTTAGCATTAGACATCTTAATATTGTATGTAAATACACTATTCTATTATCATTACAATATTGACAACCTCTAACATAGCGAACAAAACAGCGATCCACTTAACCTTTAATGACTTAAATGCCAATTACTTGAAGCGAATTAATAACAAAGGATGGGTCGTTATCAGGATCACATATGGAGATAACATCGTAGTAAGTAGAGGTAGGAAGTACTCAATAATAATTGGCAGTTCGGAGATATCATTAAGGCCTGGTTACACAGTGCGTACGGTTGACCCGGCAGTAAACAGCTACTGCCATTGTAAACTCGCATGCCAGCTAGTCAGTAGCTGACTGGCTTCCACCGGCCACACGATGAGAGTAGCTGCCATCATGGCAAGTTGCTGCTGCCTGAGACAGTAGATATTTTGACTGCCGAAACAAACAAAAAAACACAAGCACGCACGGCGGTGATGCGGGCACAAGCATACGAGCGAGTTGCGAGTAAAATAAAAAAAATGTGTGCAGTTCACACACGGTAGAAGTGAAGCCATCAGAATACAAACTTCGAGAGAATGAGACGAATGCAGAGTATCAGGAGTAGGATAATTGTAGGGTATATTTAATATAATATTGTTACTAAGTTTAAAAATTATTTTACATTTTATTCGACGAAGCACCGCACAAAGAGGACATCTCATTGTCTCGCAGGTCAATTATAGATGTATGTGTTTGTCTCTTTTTATTGTCGCTCGTTTCCGTCTCATAGAGTTTTTTTTTAATTTTTTTATTGAAACATTTAACAAAGTTACAATTTTTACAACACATAACAACAATATTTCAATCACTCTCCTAATAAAGCAGCTGCTTGTGTTTAGGAGAGGACAACTAAATATTTTTACATTTGTTTGAAATAAAACAAAAAAAACATTAGTTTCAAATCGCAACGGTGCTAAAGAAGTTTTCTGCTTGCTGTTTGGAAGAAGAAATATTGTAGTAACTCGTATGCGAGCTATTGACCAACTCGCGCATGATAGTAACTCGTACAATGCGGTCACACGGTGCGAGTAGCCGCACTGCAGTAAGTCGCACGGCCAACTCGCACGCTGGCTGGCGCCGTGAAACCAGGGCATAGGGTTTACAAGAACTAATTGAGAGGAAACCGCAAAATGACAGCTTATCAGTGTGGTTTTCCAAAGGAGGCTACTGCGGTTCAGAGATTCGCGTTGCTTGGGAAGATTGATACGAAATACAGATAAATTTATGTGATTGGAGTTAAATAGCTCGGTGTGGGATTTAAGAGAAAACACAGATGCCCAGAAAATTGGATGATAGGTATTTTACTGTTGCTCTCACTGTCGCTGTTCCATTTGATTTATTACACAAAGATATTTAATTTTGGAAAGTATAAAACATGCTTGATTGCAATTAGCAGGCATAGTACATACAGGTATATATTTTTTATATATATACTTTGATTCACATCTTTTTTAATAAATATAAAATGTTATTTACCTGCCTCGGAACAGACTTTGTTTAGTGAGGTGGGTAAAAGAAAACTATGTACATGAATGAACAACAAAATAAACGCCCGGGTTGCCGGCACTGAAACTGAACTGAATTAGTTCTGCTACATTTTTTACTTTAGATTATTATAAAGTTTAATTCTAGTTTTGATTTGCATTTATTGATAGAGAATGGGATATTTTGTTTTTCAAAACGTATCAACACGTATTGGTCGATATTATGTTATATGAAAAAATATTTGCACTAGTGTCAAAATCCAGAGAGGAAATTGAGGAATACGTTTGTATGGACAAAACGCCGCCCGGTTTCCTCTCAAGGCAGATTAGAACAATGCGAAAATTATATGTATAAGTACCTACTACTTATGGACATAGGTAGTCAAAATTAAAGCTAAATTTAGTAAGAATTACCAAAAGTCAGAAGGCGTGCTGACTACATATTATATGTATCTACTAAATGCCCTTTCAACGTTTTCCTTTTTCCAGGGGTTTCCAAATTACAGACACGTGCTACCTGAGCTTAAAAAATATCTACAAATCCCATTTTATCCCAGCAGGTCAAATGTTATTTTTATTGATGAAATCGTTAAGATCAAAAAAATGCGACAACAACAACGGAGAGACAACGTTGAGACGACGACGACGACATCGCGATGGCGGCAGCGGCAGCGGTCTACCGTCGGACCACGCGCGGCGGTCCGCGGGAACCGCCAATACCCGGAGTGCAGAAGTTCGAGAAGATAGCGCGCACCATCACGCACGGTTATCATCCGTACTCGGCGCTGAGTTGAACCTCCGGAGTTCCGGAGGGAGAGAGGGAATTCACAACAATAAGCAATTTATTATTACACACCTCGCGCGCTGAACGCACTCGCTCTCGAGCGGGCGAGGGAGACAATCGACGAGATGCGGCGGACGCGCTCTCGGAAGGTCGGACGCGGACATGGATTCGGTATCGAGAGATACCCGGAGCACAGGAAATCAAAGCGGTCAATTCACGAATCTTTAGGCAAAATCGCTCACCTCGTTAGAAAAATTTCTAGCTTGACGCAGAACTTTGTACCATACGAAAAGAACTAATACTACACCAAATAGAAAAAAAAATATGAGTCCGAATGTAAATATTATTTTGTGTATCTTTCCATTTAACATATTTTCTAATTTTTTATGCACACCTAATGGATAAAAATTATTAAGAAGATGAAACGATAGCACAAAATTCTAGAAATATTTTTACAGATCAATACTTCCTACATACATTTTTCAACGATTATTATTTTATTTATTTATTTATTTCTACGCTGTACATACTCGTAATTAGATAATAAAATGATAAAAGGCGCAAATAACACACAAAAAGGTTCCTATCATAAAACACTGTAATAGAACGTAAAATAATCAGTAACTGTATGTAAATTGTTAGGTACTATTATTTTGTAAACCTCACTAGGAGAAAACTTGTACTGAGGTGTTCATTAGATAAAGTGTCATTATAGATGATTAGATGGAGATACCAACTTGGAAGAACTGTTTAAAAATATTTCTCGCAGGGAAGTTTTTTAAATAAATTCGTAGCTTTTGCAGAAAGCAATCAAATATGTAATTAATTACAAAATGTTTGCAAATTAATAACATTGTTTAAGAATAATTATTTTTAAAAAGGAAGAAATATTAATTATAATTATGAGTACTTAAAGAATGTTGATAAAAGTTTTTTTTTTTCGTACAATATCAATTTCATAGTCGTTTCATAACTTCAAATTTAATAACTTCAATTTTAATAACTTCAAAGTGCATGAACGGATGCAGCCACCATAACCGAGCGAGATGAAATCGAAACTGCTCTCGAGCTAATGTCGTCTGCATTGAGATGAAAAATATACCAGAGCATCATACATTTAAGAGGATCGATTCATCTCGTTATTTCTCCATCCGCTAGCGACTGAAGTTTTCCCAGAGATGCATTTCAATTTACGTAATAAATCACAAAGTCGTTGTTGATAGAAAATTGATGTGATATAAAATCGCACAAGGAAAAGAGAAGAACCGAAATTGAGGAGGCAGTCCCTCCAGGTATCGGGAGAACAGAGAGTAACGGAGGTGAGGGAAATGAAATAAACGAAGCGAGCCAGTTCGCTCAAAGCCATGATTGTGGTACAAGTGGTACAACGTAGATTTAGGTATCAAAGCGAATGTTGATACGAACGCAGCGCTTTTAGAGACGCATCGCTTTCATACAGCATGTTTCAAATGTGACGTGTTATACTTCGAATTCAATAAATTTACCAGAAAGTGAAAACAAAATTAACAAATAAAATGATCCCTAAAAACTTTTCGAATATTGAAATCCGATTAGCTTTGACCCCTTTTCGATAAAAACAATAAATAGGCGGCAAAACAAAAAGCTGTTTCTGAGTAAAGCTTTTCAAGGACATCACGGAAGTCAGGACATTACGTAAATATCAATACACATAATCCTATGTTTCAGTTCGCATAAATTCTAATTGGGCGACTTCTAACTTGGACACGCCCAATTTGAAGTTTTCGATGGATTTACTAAACTTAGAAAATTATTCGATATAAAATGCTTCCATGAGCTTTTCAAAGTATTAACCACGTCCAACACAAATATCGGAGTTAATCCAGTACAAAAATACTATCCCAACAGAGAGCGTTGTATGAGTTCGAAAGAGCGGATGCTGCGCTCAGGGGTGGGGGGATTAGCGTAGGCGTAGCCGCGGATTAAGAGCGGAGATGAGCGCAGCAGATACCGAGTCTACCAGGCAGCCAGAAAGTTACAGGGGTATCATATTATTATTGTTCGCAGCGGCAGTAGTTATCATCTGCGCCGGCTCATCCGTAGGTAAACCGGGTATTTGTAAGAGATTATTGGATGATGTAAGGTTTATGATGCCTTGGGATCTTGCCGTTGTTGTTTTGGTTCAGGTTGTAAGTAGCAGTGAGTTCGTTTGCCCTATTTTGTTTGAACGTGAGCTTTATTAATAGACTCATAATATTGATTTCACTAACAGGTAGAATGGTATACTTGATAAAAAATAATTAACATTTTTTAAATAAGAATAAGATTACTATCATCTAGCTTTGCATAATGTTCTCTTGGGGTATGTTATGAGGCTGATGGGGTTGGGAATTGGGAAGGAGGCGGAGAAGAGGAAGTTTGAGGAAAAATCTGGCTTTGAAAATCTGGTCACTAAACACGGCAATACCCATTTTAAGCAACGTTTCGATTGTGAATAGTGGTTTCACCAGGAACGATATTGAAAATATCTACCACTCTGGATAAACAAACTAGTTGATACTTTGAAAAATCACAGTATGTAGATATCACATAATGTAGATATAATCACAGAATGTAGATATGTAACTTCACATAATAAGGTGAAGAAAATAAAAAATAAAATTTGATTAAATAAAGACAATGTAAGCAAAAGTCAATCGAAAATCAGGAAACAGAAAATCAGAAAAAGATATTGACACCTCTGGGACTCCAGATCTAAAAATAGCGTAACTAAACTCACCACAAAAGTTTTATCAAATAAAATTTACATTAAAAAAATCTAAAAAAAAAAAAAACATGAAATCTACTTTTAATTTAAAATGTGTGTTTGAGTTTCGCTTACATTGTCTTCATTTAATTAAATATTACAATTTGAGGTTTTACTCATAAAGTTAAAATAAGAATTAAAAAAAATATATTATTTCCTTTGATAGGTACAAAAAATATTACACATCTCAAATATACAGTTTGTCAAATAAGAGTAGAAAACATAGGAGGGTGCCACTGTTGTTCAAATGGTAATACTTAAAATATAATCATGGTGGTAATCTATAGCTGTAACCTACATTTTTATTAAAAATTAAAAAGGCAAAAAAGCGAAAAAAACATTCTTTCATTCCACTGATCTCAAAATTAGAATTGCATATAGGTATTTTTGTTATTTGTTTTTGGGATGTTATGCCGCGTTGCGCTACCTCCTCCTTTAGCCAATCAGCCATCAGGGCAGATGTGTGATGATGGATGATGGACACTGTAACGTTGTCCGAAACGTTGGCTAAAGGAGAAGGTAGCGCAACACGGCAAAACATCCCAAAAACAAATAACAAAAATACTTTTGACCGTGAAAATCTAAAATCATATCTGCATATAGGTATATTATTATATATTTGCAATTTTGTGTTAACGTAATGATTGTAATGAAGAATAACGGATATTGTTATAAAATATAAAGCACACTTTAGAAATTGCTCACATTTATTTAATATTAGCTTAAGTGCCTATTAGCGTTGTCAAGGCTTTAGATCATGTCTTTAATTTTAGATCTGAATATATTTAACTCATTTAGATCTAAAAGTAGTGTAACTAAACTCACCATTAAAGATTATTCATTTCTACCTACTGTTAATTTCAAATTTATGTTAAATTAAATGAAAGCCAATCACTTTGAATAACACAATTTAACCAACTTTATGTCATTAAGTAGGTAACTTAACAACAGTGCTTCTTAGATTTTTTTTTAAGAACAAAAATGTGTATACAGAGTTCTGTATTTTCAGTGTCATTGCACTTTAAAAGAATATTTCACAGGTAAATTGGTGTTGCCAGCCTACAAATTTTGTAGCTCCATTTTTATATTTTCTACTCTTATTTGACAGACTCAACTTTGGTGTAAATTTGAGATGTGTAATATTTGTTGTATCCTGTATCCAATTTTCTGTTCACAATTAAAATAATCAAGAAGTAAAATTTTATAAAGGAAGGGTTTTCAGTTTTTTTCAGATTTAAAAATACCTACTCGCGTTGTCCAGGCATATCATGTCTCTATTTTTAGATCTGAATACATTTAACTCATTAAGGTTTAAAAGTAGTGTTCTAAATATTCGATTAACTAATTGATAATTTTCATCAACGTAAGTGCAACTTATTTATACCTACGTCAATTTCAAATTTGAAAATGTCACACATGTACCGCACAAGAAAATAATGCAGTTAGAACATTCTTCAAAAAAGGCTCCCATTTTTCATTATCAAAAAATATATATTGAATCGTGAACTTTTGCAAAAATAAAAACTATTTGGAAACGCAGGCGAGAAGAATGAAGAGTTTCCGCGTCAGACCAAATGGCAAAATGACAAAATGACAATGTATCACAGATTCGGTTGCACATTTCGATTTGAAAATGCGCTTCCTGAAACTCGGGGACTGAAATTGTTGAATGGCCACATAGCTGGCACATATCCTGTCCCGCCTACTCTACAATAGCCACCTCTGTACCAGCTCTGTACCCCCTCTGTAGCGGTACAGGCAGTAGCTAACTCTGGATAGCACAAAGCAAAAGCACTTCCACATTTGGACATAGGTATTTTATGGATGGACAGTATTTAGGATGAAGCATGAATACCAACCTATCATGCCCTTGGGACAACAAGGTTCTATCCGACATATTGACCTAAATTGACTTTTTTGCACAATGTTTCTTATATTTTTTTCACTTAACCCTTAATTTACCCGTTAGGTCCCTGGGACTCCATTGAAAACTTTCAGCGCTCATAAAACCATTCGTTTTTGTATAAATTAATAAATTGTGTGTTCCAGTACCTTCACGCAGTGACGCGCCAAACGCGAAGGAGAGCGGACGTCGATGTGCGCGGCTCCGATTGGTAAGTAATCAAATCATGCTGATGAAGTCCGTGGGACACCACTAGTATGATTACTTTTTTTGTTTGTTTGAATCATGTTCTTTATTTTTACTTTCATAAAAATTGATTATGTTTTTGTTATATTTCTTTAAGAATTACTTTGAAAAATAGTTTAGTTTTGAAATGTTGAGACTAGAAGTTAGGTTCGTAATTATGCTAAAAAAGTGCCATATTCTAGAAGTTCCAATAAAAGGCTTTGATTCAATAATTTTAAGTAAAAACCTACGTCATTGTAAAACCAAATATGTTATAAATAAATATAACTAGCATTTCATTTAAAAAAGTGTTTATTTCATGTATAATTTACAATTTTATTTCCGGGAGTCCTGGGGACTCCACCAGGTAAATTGTGTATATATGAAGTCACCGGGTAAATCAAGGAATAAAAAGGAAACAGTCGCCAAGAGTTTTAAATAATAGATTTTTTACCAAACTTGCTGTAACGGTCACCGTTACTCCCTGAATACTGAGCGAAATGGAATAACTGCACTTCAGTCCAATAATACCTAAATAAAAAAGTGAAATTCGAGGTTTATTTAGTATTCCCCACTTTTCTCCTATAAAACTGGAACGATTTATAAGTTTTTATTAATCAACTATATTTGAAGAAAATATTCCATATCTGTACGTTTTGCTTTTTCAAAAATACATTGTTAGTTTGTGTACTGAACTTTTGATTGCGTTTAGGCAATAATTTTTAAAGATTTTTGAAAGGTCCTAACTCCTAAAAGCAGAACGAAACTTTATTTTATTAAAAAATATTTGCACTAGTATCCAAAAAGGAAATTGGGACAAATGTATGGACAAAACGCCGCCCGGTTTCTTCTTAAAACTTTATTCAAAACATGTCAACTTATAATATATAAGTTCGCAGATATGTATGAAACAAAGTTTGATTTTAAATACCTAATTTTTTTATATTTTAGAACAACAAGGTTCCATTTGCAAAGTTTACGGGTAACTTAATTCTGTCTGCGATAGATAAAATATTTGTGGAACAACATGGTTCCACTTGCGTTGCATTTTAACTCATTCGCTTGGGACAACAAGGATTTATCTGCCAATTTCCGAAATCTAAGAAAATAAATAATAAATGACATTGAAGAAAAAGTGAACACGCAGAACGTATTTTCTTTATGATTAAGAATTAAGATTGTATGCAAAAAGCATGGCATTTAGCAAAAAAAATAATAATCAGATAGAACTCCGTTGCTCTCAGTTTAGCTGAACAAGGTTCTATCAATCTAGGTACTGTTTTTTCACTTAATTGATTGATTAAATAATGTTACGTGTTTCTTATCTTAAAATGTTCTTAAAAATAAATATAATTAAATTGCATTTTCAAATATTGCATTTTAAGTGTTACTATTTTATTTGGGATTCAAATATTGAACTTCAATATCCCAACTTCACAACAATGGCAAATAGAACGTCGTTGTTCCAAGGAAAAGCTATGTTGAACAATATATAAAGGTTTTTTGTGCAATTGTAATACTCGTGAATGTCACGTCACTTTGAAAAACACTGTTTAATACTACCAATTTTATTATCCGGTTTCGCTTAAGATCTCATCAAGAATCTTATGGAAATCTCACGTTTTGTATTTTTAGTACTAAATTGATAAACCTAAGCTCTATAACTCTTGATATGTCGCAACGCCAGAGCTAATCATGTGCTTGCTGCATCAGAAACTTTTGTAAAAAGCTAGCAGGTAAGTACGTTCAATTTGGGAGGAAGGAAAAGGCATTTACTGGATAACCAACACCTCCGCCATAGGTCACCCCAAGTGGTCATTTCCTTAAAAAGATCTCTCCACACAGTATCCCCAAAGATGACATAGACCCACGGGAAATTATTTTCCTCAGGGACTCCCGAGTGGAGCTAATGTTAAAAAAATTACAATTCGAAATTAAAAAGTTTAAGCATTGTTTTGACCTAATTCACAATAAATAACATTAAGAAGAAAAAAAATCTACTATCTGGTATTTTATTTTCCTATAAAACTTTGAAATTAGAGACCACAAAACACTTAATTTAACTTTATCAAACCAGAATAAATCGATTAATGACGGGCGAACGAAGACAATATATCAATATTACCTGCGTAGTATTATATTAATTGGAACTAATCCAGCAAATGAACACATCGCGTAACCACATATGATATTACTGGGATAATGTAATGTGGTCACATTTGCATATTAATATCACTGGGTGTTGTGGGGAATCTGACGTAGCCGTTTGAAGTGGTTACAGAATGATCCTGGCTCAAAATAAGATGTTAAGATAGGACAGAGACCTATCTTAACAGAGACCTATCTTAACAGAGACATATCTAAATGTTAAAGAACCGAATACTTGGCACCGTAAGGAAAAATAAAATCTTTATTAGTTTTATAACTTTACATTTTTTACATTAGCTCCTCACAGCAGGCCTTGAGGAAAATAATTCCCCTCAGAGCCGATGCCATATTTTGGATGCAGTGTTTTATTTTATTTGTTATGTGCATCTATATAAAAAGGTTTACATATATATTTTTTGGCCTTGCCTGTCTCACTAGGAAATCCTGTGTCGAGACAGACAAGTTTACAAATATTTTATAAACATTAAATAAAGCACATTTTTCAATAAAGCAAAAATATTTTTCAAAAATTTTTAGGTTGGTAGGTAGTGGTAACAATAATGAGATAGAGGATTATATTTGGGTGAGGTGACTAATTATTGCACGACCTTTTTCGATGATCCATTGTTTGATCAGGTTTTTGTATTTGTTAATATTATTCGATTGTCTTGTTTTGTCAGGTAGGTTATTGCAATTATTAGGCGCAATGTATTTGAAATTTCTTTGATCAAATGTTGTGTTTGTTTTAGGGGTTTGTATGAGTTCTTTAGTTTTGTGCCGCGTGTTTACAATATTTTGGGTATTTTTATAAAATGTATGTGTGGAGTGGCTTTTTAAGAAAGGAATAAGTGGAAGTTCTGGGAAGGAAAAAGGAATGAGAGGTGGGTAGGAATCTGGGGGTCAGTGTGTCCAGGAGTGAAGGACCTATGAATCATTCCCAGATACACTCATAGCGCAGATTTCATCAAAACCACTATTTTACAGAGTCCTCTGCCATATTGGATTTGTTGCTTAGATTATCATGATGTAACACCAATCCAACAACCTACAGTCCGCCTCGGAAGCGGAATCCCAAGTAAGAAGAACTGTCAATAAATTACTTTATTAACAGTATTTTTAAATGGTTATAAAAAAATTATTAAAAAATTTTAAAATCCAGAAAACTTTTATAATTTTTTAATGTCAAACTATTTGATATACCTACGAAATCCAAATAGAAATATGAAGGCCAAATGATATTGTGGTACATTCTTTAAACAAAAGGACAAAAAAACATTCGTCAGCAAAATTTTAACACAAAAACCAATGACAAAATAGAAAGAATGGCCAAATCCTTTCACAAAGAAAATTTCACTTTGGTTGGAGTACAAAAGAAATAAATTGACCGAAAGCTTAACATCATCAATCAAAATTAATAATTTATTAATGCTGGCAGCAAATTGTCTAAATAAACACAGATAAGTATGCATGGGTATGGAGAACACCTTGCTATTTCTACTGGTAAAACCAGATAGAAATGCCAGACTGAAAAGTAATTACAGGAGTTTTTTTCAACGCATTTGAAGAATCATTACATCAACAACAAAAAAACTTGGACGGTAAAAACTTATAATCAGGTTTTAACGAATAAAATATACTCGTAAAAGACGTCTGGCTTTCTCATAATTGTCAATTAAATTGTAATTCTAACGTACGTACGGATACAAGAATAATGCTAATTAATAAGAAGAACAGGTAATTTTATTAAATACACCGATTTTATTCCTTATGCAGTGGGTTGAGGTTACGGCAGAAATTAACTTTAGGTCTGTAAGGATGAATGACGAGGGATGTCTTTTCTTTTTGCAAATCATCCTCATTTAATCTATGTTAAAGTGGGTTTTGCAAATTTGTTTTGTGCGGTGGTTCTTGTCATGGTTAAGGCCATAATGGTTACAGCCAAATGAACCTCACTCCGCTGTTTGTTCAAGTCGATAAAATAAAGAGGGAACGCTTTGTTTGCCAGTCTCTCTTTCCGTCAGAATACGGGAGCTTGTAATACAGTGACTTTAATAAAATAAGGCTAATGGGCCAAGATCCTACTTCATCATTATCATCACGGGGTATTTGATCTACTACAGCAGCTATCTTATCTACCATCTCCGGTTCCAAGCTATTATTTTACAGTCCTCAGGCATTCCCGTTCTGCTGTAGTATCTTTTCACAGACAGTTCACCTCTTTTTCATTCTGCCTCATAATTGCTTGCACTTGGTCATTTATTAGCATATTATTTTTATTAACATTGGACATTGCCCAATATACCATAATTCAATCGCAGTCTAAGAAAGATATTCCGTACAGCGTTAACCATAATTACAATATAAACACACATTTGTTTTAAACCACTTTAATGTGTATGTTATCCTTTTCACGAGCAGATCCAAAAAATAACAAATATTGTACGCGTAGTTGGAAGACTGCTTAATAAAACAAGAAAAAGATAAATAAATCAAACACGAAGACTTGTTGTACAATTCACGTTTTCGTAAGTGATATGCAAAAGGGGCACTCTTGTATAGAGGTTAATGGTACCGAGATTGCCAAATAAACCCTTTTGTTTTAATTTTCTATTACACAGCCTACAAAGAATCCCCAACCGCACACAAACACTTCACTACAAAGGTAAAGCCCAACAAGGAGTAAGCTCCCGCACTTTGTATAAATATTGTACCTCCGTTGGGCGGCCCCCGCCTCCCGGCCCGCCCCAGCCACTCGCATAGGGCGGCTGTGGTCCTGCGGTAATCCGTCGCCAACTCGGCCGGGAAACCGAGTCGCCAAACAACTTAGGGCGTCACGGGCGGCGCGACGCGCGACGGTGACTAATGTTAGGCGGCCGGGCTTGGAGGCTTTGATTCAACCGAGACATTTCAGGCCTATAGCGTGCTCGAGAAGATTAAATTAAAACGTTTGCGGAAATTATGAAATGTGCTAATTTGGCAAATATAACAAACGAACATTAAAATAAGTTCTTTAATTAATTCAGAAAACAAAATATTTCCCTTTTAAAAAAAGTTATAATAAAGAACTTCAGCGAAAAATAGTATGGCTTAAAAATTACATTATATTCTCATACAGATCAAGAAACAATAATTCTGATTATATAAGTTTTATTTTATATTATTATATAGAGTTTATAAATAGAAAAAACGAATAAATTACCATCACATTAAAACAGACTGTTTCGTTGGTACGGCTAAATCTGCTGATTCTGACATCACAATCAGTCTCCGTAAGTCGTATTTCTTTGGTCTAACAATGTCCACATTTGAACCCATGAAACCGTTATTTATGTTTAAAAGATTTTATTGGTGATGTTTCAGTGTTGATGGAACTGAAACGTATATATAATACTTTCATTGTTGATTATAATAATTCTAACATAACAGGTGCCACAAAGGAAAAATTGTAGAAGCTATGATGTAATA
This sequence comes from Limnephilus marmoratus, assembly GCA_917880885.1. Taxonomy (NCBI): domain Eukaryota; kingdom Metazoa; phylum Arthropoda; class Insecta; order Trichoptera; family Limnephilidae; genus Limnephilus; species Limnephilus marmoratus. The sequence goes on along the minus strand of OU862919.1, from coordinate 19,221,340 downwards.
TGTAATTAATCACCAAGTGTAAACAAACATTAAATACAATATAGTTAGTTTAAATTTATAGCCAACATTTATTAGAACACCTACATTAAACCATTACACTTGCAACAAAATGATTGAAAATGACCTAAAATAAAGGAGTATTTTTCTAATGCAGGGTTTTAAACACAGGTAAATTGTTTATCAGGTGCGGTCAAGGAAGATGTTATGGTTCAATACAATAATATTAATATGTTAAACTAGTACTTCAAAGTTAAACGCAGTTAATCATAAGAATAAAAAAACGTCTCGACTCCCATACAAAATAAGCGTTTGTCGAAACCAAAATAAGCCTTTTGTGACTGGTGGTCACAGACGTTCTTAGAATTGGTGCGATTTTGGAAGATCTGAGAAATGTAGTTAGTAAGATACTAAAATAAGCACCATCAATGAAACTGTCTATAACTGATCAACTAATTTTACTATGTCAGTTTAATATTCGAGAATTTTCAATGCATCGTACCGAGCAGATTTAATAAAGACTTTTATTGGTAATCTGATCTTTACTCAGTAAATATTTTTACTGAGTTCTAAACCCTTGCCCTTCGAACCCAAAGTTAAGCATCAAGCAGGCAAAGAGGCCAGTAATATAGGTATCAGGTTTTTAATTGAACACTAATGTGTAGGTATAATTTATTTACCATTGAACCTCCAATCCATCAGCATTTTGTTTTAGGATCAGTAACCTAGTCTGTACCTATATGATTATGTTATTATTAATTCTTTCTAAATGCAGTTATATAATACAAGACATTCTAGACAATATGGTATATTATAAGAGTTACGATGAACAACTGGTAGGATCATTACTCGTGCAATTCAGAAATCCCACCCACAAAATAATTATAAGTCTGCCGTGAAAAACTTTTCGGAAACCATTAATAATAAATGATCCAACACCTTTCATAAGCGTGCCATCAGTTATTATTAAAAAACAATTTGTTAGAAGCGTGATGAAAGTGAACTGATTTCCTAATGATCCATCGGGCATTCTTAGAAGAGAGTCTGATCGTCACGTTTGAGCTAAATTATTATTGTAAAAGGAACGGACAGGAAATTATGAAACTTTCACTATTGAAGATGATAATACCGTGGTCCATACGTCATACTGCACCGGTTGTTCGATCTTTTGGCGCTTTAGAAAGCTACCAGTCGTGTGCTACTTGATTATGCTACCCTGGAATACATGATTGACGTTATCGATCGGAAATTTCAATAATAATAGTGATAGAAAATGGTTTCAGCAGATTGCGAAGATTTCAGGGATTTCTGTGACTTTTTCAAGTCTCGAGAAAGCACTCAGACAAAGTGCTCATTTTCTCATTATTTATGAATTGTGTGAGTGTCGAGTGTGTCACAATTTAATATGACGAAGGAATTGAATCCACTATCTTTCCACTCGAAGGGAGATAGATGCATAAACTATAACGCCATAAAGTATAACATATTATGTAATATGATAATAATAATTCCAGTGTAAAGAGTTTTTTCATTATTTTTTTTTTATTTTATACACTTAACAAATATAAGACAAAAAGTCCCGATAAACTACTTTGTAGCAGTTTGTCTAACGCAGTGTGACAGCATTTTTCTAGTGAGATGGGTAAAAGAAATTTAAATAAACGCCCGGGTTGCCGGCACTGAAAAAAAACAGCACGTTTTTTTATATTTTTTATATGAATACCTCACAAGAGTCTCAGCTGCTCCCGTCTGGAGCCAGTGAGACTATGGCATCCTCAATTGGGGTGTATTGTGAGGCTGAAGTAGTGGGGAGGAAAAGGATATAGGGAAGAGAAAAGTGGGGAAGTACCTGGCTATTCAGATCTGGTCACCTAACACGGCTAATGTCATTTCAAGCAACGCTTCAATTCTGAATGGTGGTCTTACACCAGGGCGATACTGTGAGTATCATCCACTCTGGAACGTGCCGCAAATATACGACATATTATTTTAAATGAATAAATTGTGAAATAACACAAATTAATCAAATAAAATTTATTTGCCACGCCGGGATTCGATCCCGCGACCTTCGGAATGCGAGTAAAGAACCTTGCGAGTAAAGGACTACGCCGGCCGTCTGGCTATTCTACGTAACGGAAGGATTTAAACCAACGATTTCTGAGCATATTTGGATAAAAATGAAGATGTAATTTTACTGTGCTATGATATTTTTTTTCAATTAAAAACAATTAAAATATTTTTCCATCATTCGCCGCAACCGAGTGGACCGGTTCAGCATAGCAGCGGGCCGCATGATAAGCACTCCGTTTCGTTCTAAAAGCATGGTAACACACGAAAGAGCGCGCGAATCGTTTGATTCCGTCAAGACTCATAGGGATGGGATCAGTAGCGATGTGACAGAATGACAGAATCAACCGCTGTCAGCGGTAGCGAGTGGACGTATTGTATCGAGAAATTATATTACTGAAAGTGTTACGTCCTTCAAATTATTTGGCGGGAGTGAGATAGAGAGCAGTAGCAATTTTTGCCGGGAGTGAGGTGGTCCGCGGGGCGGCCACAAGCTTAACCCATTATGGACGTGCTGTCGATAATAGAAAACATAAAATCAGAAATTTCAAATATTTCTACGGTAAAGGACTCGAAGGCAAAAAGTAATCTGGAATTAAATATAAAACTACTAGAAGAAAAATGGACTCAGGAAAAAATATCTTTACAAAACGAGATTGTTTGTCTCCAGTCAAAACTAATCGAAAAATTAGAAAAAAAAATCGAGAATACGAGTAAGTTTGAAAAAAAAACATACGCAAGTTGTCTCAAAGTAATCCCGGAATCCAAATTCTCATTGATCATCAAAGGTGAAGATGCGAACATGACATCGGATGCTATTAAAGAACAAATCGTAAAGAAAATTAAAATAGCAAACTTGGGTATCGCAGTAAATGGAATACGAAAAGCCTCGCAAAATAAATTAATTATATCTTGCCCCTCAAAATTACATGCAGAGAAATTGACGGATGAAATCAATAAAACCCTTAAAAAAAACATGGTTGCAGAGGAATTAAGAAAGAAAAATCCAAAAATATTCTTAAGAAATCTTCAAGTAGATTTAACTGAAGAGGACATAATTGAGGCTTTAAAAACGCAAAACGATGGAATAAAAGATATCATAAATAACGATATCAAAAACACGATTAAATTAATAAAAATGTTTAAACCAAAAAACCAAAATGGACTCACTAATTATATACTTGAAACTAGCGGAGCAGTAAGGTCATACCTCATGGAAAAGGAAAAAATCAACATTGGTTTTAGCAGAGTACGAGTGGAAGACGCCGTCCCCGTGACGCAATGCTACCATTGTCTCAAATTTGGTCACACTGCATTAAAATGTTTAAATAAGGATAAAAGTGCGACGTGTTTACATTGCGCAAAGGATCACGAATGGAAGGAATGCCCTAACAAAAACACTGAAGAAAAATGTAGTAATTGTGTTCATCAGAACACTATATTCAAGATGAACCTAAATACAAATCATAAAGCTAATAATACAAATTGTTCTTACTACAAAAAGATGATGCATATCGCTCAAAGTCGTATAGACTATGGTTAGGTATGTATTATAATTCTAAAAAACAATTAAAATGCTAATCATTTTTTTTTTATTTAACTTCATATTATCATTTTCATTCATGCATCTTAACGTATACAATTTTTTGAGACACACTTACCTTAAAAAGATGATGTATATCGCGCAAAGTCGCATCTATTATGATTAGGTATGTTTTGTATGTATTTTTATTCTAAAAAACAACATTCAATGCTTTTAACCAAAACTCTATTTAAACACTTAACCTCTTTTTCTGTTAAGCTCAATAATATACGTCTTCTACTTACGAAATATGAGTATCTCATATCCTTACAATTTTTTTCTTCTCCAACTATATTATATTCTGAATTATTTTCCGGTAACCACAGTGTTAACACGCTAATATTGAAATGTATGTTGATGTTAGTCTATCCTTTGTTCACTCGTACATGCAGAAAAAATATTTATTGTTGTCAATTATTAAACCAAATATGTTCTGATCAAAATCAAAATCTAACTATGAATATATTGTTAATGCTTACTGCTATAAAAACATTGATTTGTATAATTTGCCTTTATAAATCTTCATACATGTTGACATACTACTCCCGCATATTTAAATATTTAAATATTATTCAGTATGGGTGATTTGAACGGAGATTTTGACATATCAGAAATTGATTATGAACGTACTCACAATTTTGAAAATTGGTCAAATAAACATGTATTAGGAATTAATAATATAACTGCCATTAACCTTAACATTCGATCCTTATCAAAACATTTTGATACTTTCCTCCTAACTATTTCTAGTTCCTTGCGAAATATTGACATAATAACGCTATGTGAAACGTCGATAAATGAAAATAATGTAAACCTATACAAAATATCGGGTTTCAACTCTTACTATTTTTGTCGTACAAAAAGATCGGGTGGCGGAATTATTGTATACGTGAAGGATCATCTTACATTCGAAAAAATAAATATAGTAACAACTAATTTTGAATGCGTTTACGGCACTATTTCTATTTACAAACATAAACGTTTACATCTATTGGCAATGTACAGACCTCCAAACACAAATAAAAAATTATTTCTCCATGAACTGGAAACTATATTGGGCAGTATTGACATTAAAGAATCCTTTTTAATTCTTGGCGATTCGAACGTAAACATTTTACATGAACTCGAACCGATTGTAATCCAATACGAAAACCTAATGGCCAACTTCGGATTTGTCAAAACTATTCACGATGTGACACGAGAAGCAGTATTGTCAAACTATATAACGGCTACTTGTCTAGACCATATTTATATAAGAGAGAGGGAGACCATAGAAATCAGTTCGTGCGTATGTGAAACAATAATAGCTGACCACTACCTAATTGCAACGACGATTTATTTCTCTAACTACGACAAACACACTTTAGACAAATCGCACACTGAGTACTATACTGCACTCTCTGAAAAAAAAGTTAATCTATTTATCTCAATCACCGATTGGAATGAAATGCTAAAATTATCTGAACCAAATGTATTGTACGAAGAAATGAAATCGAAATTTAAAAATATTTATGAACTAAGTAACATCACAAAATTTAATAAAAAATATCGCAATTATCAAAAAACTTGGATGAATGATAGCCTCATTGAAAATATACAAACACGAGATACTCTTTGGAGGAAATGGAAAAACTCACCTAACAACAAAAAATATGAAATCGATTTCAAAAAATACAGAAATAAATTAAATAAACAAATAATAAACACAAAAAAAATATACTTTAATTATAAATTTAAACACTGTTTCAAAGACATTAAAAAAACATGGAATGAAATTAATAAAATTTTAGGTAGGAAAGATAAATCCGGTTGTGATGAAGTCATATCAAAATATTTCTTAAAATCCGAGTCGAAAGATGCAGTGGCAGAAAATTTTGCAGACTTTTTTGATGAGGGGGTAAATAAGTTATTACATGTATGTGATGTCCGAGCGTCAGAATACACGCCGGAATATTTAAATCACACAATGTATCTACCACGAGCAAATACAAAGCAAATCGAATTAATTATCGGAGGTATGAAAAATTCCAAGACACCAGGCATAGATTTAATTCGTATGTATGATTTGAAAACACATGTTAAATTACTTAGTCCTATAATCGCTCACTTAATTAACAGAATAATTGATACGGGCCATATTCCCGATGAACTAAAATATAGCATTGTAAGGCCTATCTTTAAAAATGGAAATCACTCTTTAATAAACAATTACAGGCCGATTTCCTTACTTCCTGCATTAGAAAAAATCTTAGAAAAATATATATCAATAAATTTAGATAAATACTTAAATAATCTGAGTATTATTGATGAATGCCAGTATGGCTTACAAAAAAATAAAAGTTGCGATAAATTGCTCGAAAAATTTTCTAATCATATAAATTCACAACTAAACTGTAAACAACATGTATTGGTTCTATTTATTGATTTCTCAAAAGCTTTCGACACACTTAGCCATTTACAAATAATTAAAGTACTTGAATTTATAGGTATCCGGGGTAAACTCCTCTTATTCTTCAAAAACTATTTGAAAAATAGAAAAATGAGTGTTAAGATTTTAAATATAATTAGTAAATCAAGATACATCAAATCGGGAGTACCGCAAGGGTCAATTCTAGGTCCAAAATTATATATTATATATGTAATTGCTATGTGTAAGATTTTCAAAAAAGCTCGTCGATTCATTTTTGCTGATGATACTGCTCTTGTTGTATCACATGAAAATCCTGAAATAGCTATACAAGAATTACAAAGAGATTTTAACGAGCTTCTCAAATGGGCTCATGATGTAGGATTAATTATTAATGTGAAAAAAACCAAATGCATGTACATAAAATCTCCAAGTTTGAAAATGTGGAATGTTCCTAAAATAACCGCTCATAGCTTTGACTGTATACATAGAGGAATTGTTAATGTTTGTGACTGTGAAAAAATAGATTTCACAAATGAATATACTTATCTGGGAATAATTGTTGATAACAATTTTAAGTGGGATAAACAAGTGGCTAAAATTTGTAACCAGCTCAGATCCTTAGCTAGTAACTTTTACAAATTAAAATTTATTTTGCCTCATTGTACTCTTAAACTCATATATTTTTCTATGGTCGAATCCATCCTTAGATATGGTATTCGAACTTGGGGACATGCAAGCACTACTTACATTAAATATATTGAAAATTTACAAACTGCCATAATAAAAAAAATTGTCACAACAAATATTTACAAACAGAGACATAACTTAAAACTACTGTATGGCTCAGAGAGCCTACTTACAATAAAAGGTCTCCACTGGTTCACTACTATTATGGATAATATGGGGGAAAGCCCTTACAAACACCTCCTTGTACACAAACATACCACAAGATTTAGAGAAGGAAAGGGCCTAAAAACTCCTCGAATATTAAATAAATATGGAAGCCGTACTCTTGAATATCTAATACCAGTGATTTTCAATAAAATCAATAAAAACATAAAATTTGAAAAAAATGAGAGACTAAGTCCTAAAATGATAAAACTATGGTTAATGAACGAAAACTCCATGTATCTTTGAATATCTTAATATAGCTGCCTACATATCTTGTTATTAGGCAGATATATTGAAATATCTTATATATTATGATTGTAAGTTAAAATATCCAATATTACTATGTGATCTATTCTAATGTTTCCTTAAAACTATAAATGTATTTACAAATATTTTCTCAGATATTATATTAAGAATGTTTAAATTGTTAGAACCTGCAGACAAGCTGTCATATGACAGCTTTGTGGGTCTACTCAAATTTTTGTACTAAATGTATATTTAATCTAATAAATAAAAAAAAAAAAAAAAATAAAAAAATGTGTGATTAAAAAAAATATATATTTTTAATAGAAAAAAAAAATCATCGGACAGGAAAATGATGTTTACATTTTTTTTTCTAAACATGCTCAGGAATCGATGGTTAAGATCCTTCGGGTATGTGCCGCTACATCTGTAAAACAACAACGGAAGTCAACAATGCTCATTTTTTAGAAAAAAAAATCTCAGTTCGTAGGTATTATAGGTACCTAAGATTAATTAAGAATGTATCACAATACAATTAAATAAGTCACGTCCTCCGTGGTCAAGGGATATCAATTATTAATCCGCGTATTCGCCGATTCAAATCGAGTAATAAAAATTCAAATCAAGTGATTTATGTTGTTAAAGATATCACCGTTCGTAAATGAATTGCTTGAAATGTAGCTTGAGCCGTGTTTGGTGTGCATATCTGAATAGCCAGACAATTCCTGACCTTCTCCTGTCTCATCTTATTCCACTCCTCACTACATTCAGAAAAACACCATAACCCATTTGGGGATCATGCCTTAATCTGACTGACTACGGATGGTTGGGCGCAGTTAGGACTTTAGTGCGGTATTCACATAAAATTTAAAAACTATGAATAAATCTACAAAGTATGAATAACATTTATATTGTAATATTACCTTGATTAATAAATAATTAAACAAAAAAAATTAAATACTGCATGAAAACAAATCTGGGTTCAGAAACAACGACGAAGTTACAATAAATAAAACAAATGCATTTTCACGTATGCATTTAACTTCTGCCTTTAGTACAGTACAGGGTTCATTAGTGAACTTAAACTTTTACATTTATAGTAGTAATATTATACGTGCTGCTCAACTCTAAGTTTCTTATTACAAATCTAAAAGTAACACACTGTGATTCTCCAGAGAATCATTTTGAAGTTTGAGCAGTTTGAGAATGGAGCACGAACAAGTTCTCTAAATTATTAATTCTTATTTCATGCAACCATTGATAACATAACACCATCACATATTTCTAATTAACTGGCTTTTTATATATACAGGGTGTTAAGCGACGTATTTGAATTACTTTAATCAGTGATCCCTGACATTCTGTGGAGTAAAAAATGTAAATGAAGTTTTGGTCTCCGGTGACATTTTTGAAGTTTTTTGTTCGTTTTTTTTTCTACAAAAACATAAAAAATGGTAGGTGTTGGACAGTTGAAGGTGGGGTAAGGGGTTGGTCGGATACTCAACTGAGGGACAAGTGGCGACGTGCTGAAGAAACAAAACTTTTGTTTGATTTTGATTTCTTTCCTCAGGACCTCCTGTTTGGAGCTAATCTATTTATATAAAAATTTAGGTTCCGTATGTTTGCGTTCGCAAATCTCGGAAAGTAATCGATGGATTGATTAAAAAAAATTACAGAATATTGCATTTTAGCAGAAGAGTGTTTGTATATATGAAGGTAAGCTCTGGCATTAAGAAATTTGTATTAAAAAAATTAAATGCTTCCGTATGTATGGGTCCGCAAATCTCAGAAAGTAATCGATGGATTGACTCAAAATTTTTATAGAGCATTGCATTTTAGCGGAAGAGTGTTTCTATATATAATTGTAAGCTCTAGCGTTATGAAATTTGTATAAAAAATACTACAGGTGGTGCGAGTGGTTTAAAAATGTGTGAATTTTATATATTTTAGCGGCAGGGAGGGAAGGCGGGGGGGAAAGGGTAACGAAGGAGGTGGGGTTCGCGGGAGGGGTGACGAGGGAGGGGGAAGGCGGGGAAGGTAGAAGGGAAATGCAGGAGGGGAATGAGAGAGCGGGAGGGGAACGGGGACGCATGAGAATGGACACGCAACGCAGGGAGAAACAATTTATTTCTTTGAAAGGCATAGCAACGCATGCCGGGAACCAGCTAGTTAATGTAATAAAAAATAAAATAAAATAATCGCTTTTCGGAACAACTCACGTATGTCTCATATAATCATCGTTGTGTCTCCCTTATTATCATAGTGGGAAATATTATTTAAACGCTATTAGAAAGAGAAAATACCACGCTTTATATTCAAATATAAAAATTAACCATAAAAGAAGTAAAATGTGTAGAACTTTTCGAAACCAAAGTTTCGAATCGCGATTTGAAAACAATTTATGAAACTTTGCGAATTTTTTGTCTAATAAGATGTGGACGTGTTTTTTTCATTATGAGTAATTTTAAGTTAGAAAAAACGTAAGGTGAGCCATTTTTTAAAACTTTTTTAAGTTTACATGCAAATTTTTTATATTTCAAAAATTATGTTAATTTCGATTTATATAATTTGATAGCGTCAAAAACAATTTTTAGTTTTCGGACACGTCCAGAAATATTCCATTTATATGGATTTTATTGTTAAGCGGGAATATTTTAACCCTCTGACAAACATCGTCGAGACCTGAGTGGTTAAAAATCATTGCCTGTACGTAAAAATCTGCAAACTAAATTAAAAATTTAATTTAACTCCTCTAAAATTCAATGATTGATAGTTTCAGCGTGATTTCTCACAGGTACGGGATGGTTTATAATGAGCTTCATAAATCAAAACTCCGCAAGCTGCAACAGACACCAGTGTTATCTAACATTCACTAAAAAACATAACTTACCAACACGCAAATAAATGTAAGTAACCATAAAAAGTGACAAGAACAAACAGAATCTTCAATTAGTCATACTTTCTCTCCCAACGAAGATCACTCCAGGCAAGTAATGAACTCCATGATAATATATAACTCTGAATAGACTACACAAATAAAAACTGTCCGTCGATAAGTACCTACTTATATATTATTAAAGATAGATATTTTAGCATGAAAGGTCACAATACCCAAAGCGACCAAGTTTTTTTAAAAATATGAATAGGAATATACAAGAGTCTCAACTGCCCGAGGTCTGTGTGTCATTATTAAACGGGTTTGTTGGATAGGGTGGAGAAAGGATTCGAAAATATGAAGGTTAAAAAATAGTTGGATCTTCAAATCCGGTTCTGATGTACAAGTTTCGTACTAGTTGGACTATCAACTGAACTATCCGGTGCTAATAAGACTATCTGGGACTAGTGCAACTATCCGTAGATGCTGGAAAAAGGATATCCCCAATTGGGGCATGTTATGAGACTGAAGGAAGTGCAGAAATAAAACAGAATGGAAGGGAGACGGGAAATAATTGGACATTCAGATCTGGTTACCATGTACGACTAATGCCATTTCACATGGACAACGTCAACGTATTGATTCTGAATGGTGGTAATTTCAAGATGGTAAATACTCAAAGTGTCCTTCAAGCGAAAGACCAACAATAAGTATTTAAACGTTTATCGAAAAACTTGTATTTTTGATTACCAGATGGATAGCAAGTTACTTCCCAACCGACATTTTCTTTATTTACTTCACTTTAAGGCGCCGCAACCGGGCTCCAAAAGAAGAAGATGGATAGATATGAAATTACAAATGTTAGAAGAGAGCGCTAACATTTAAAGCGTCAAAATCGATGCGAAAATTGGGAAAATGTTTAATAAAACACGACTCGTTTAAAAAAGAGCAAAAATCTCATGGAAAGTACCTTAAGTATCATTTAAAAAACATTGTGAATTTTTTCACAACTACCTATAACTTGTAAAATAACTAAAACAAACGTGTTTATAATAATTTTCGGAGCGTACTTTGCGATTATTTTTATCGAGATAATTTTATATAATTTGCATTTCGGCGTGGAACGCGTCTAGATATTATCTTCAAAAATAACATATATAGCTTAAAAACTTCAATTTTTTAAGGGAGATAGGTATGTAAGAAATCGGAAGAAATGCGGGTAGCGGCGCCTCAAGCCTCACAACATACCCGAAACGGGGTTGTCATAGTGTCAATGTGTCTGTACAGTCGAGAGCAATTGGGACCCTTATGCAGTATTCATATATATTTAAAAAAAAACATTTATATTCGCACGCCGGGTTTCGAATACGTAACCTCTGGAACCGTAGCACAGAGGTCGTTAAATAAAAAGCGTTGTCTGTCAATAAATATTTATTATTTAAGTGTCTGTGAAGAGATGAATGTGTTAAAATTAAAGGTCACAATACCCGAATCGATCAAAAGTCGAAATCAAATAACAATAATAAAGATCGTGAAAACAAATCGACGCGCTCTCGCTATAACAACCGGCTGCCAGGGATTAAGAAATGAATAAGTAATCGGCCATTTTACTTTGTGTAAAAACTTTTTATAAAGCAAAGAGAGAAATGGCGCGTTAGCCAAAGCAAAGATTCTGCACACCAATCACAATTCACAATGCCTGATAATCTCGCAATCTTGATTCTTGCATGAATCATCGAAAATAATCCACATTCACTATTTGATGTGTTGAGAAAAAGTTACACAAATCTGAGAGATATTTCTTTACAAATCAAAACATTATTGTGGTTTGGAGTATTTCATAATTTCAAACAATTTCATAACTCACAAAAGAAAGGAATTATTCATTATCTGTTTAAATTAACAACATTAATTTCAATTTAATCTTTAAAAGCATTTTAAGTATTAAAAGCTACTTAAAATTACTTTCAGATACGTAACTAACAATTTTAAAATTATTCTAGTATTAAAGTTGTATAGCATTTATCTTCTGGTGTGGATTAGAAAATGTTTATTAGCATTTTTTGGGTTCGCAACTAACCGGCAAGTCATGCGGTCATTTCCAACAATGATGAAAGGTGTTTAAGGATCGTTAAATGTATTATTATGATAAAAAAACACATACGAAAATTTTTTATAAATCATGACAAAACTTAATATTCAAAAAATCAATTTAGGTACTAACGAGTCAAGTCCAAACTCCAAACAAGTCAAGGCAAAACAAAAAGTAATGGTTATATGTTGTTTAATTATTAAAGTGGAATATAAAATTATGAATCAATTACAAAATTACTTCTTTCTCACTTTTAATTTTTCAAAAATGCATGAAAAAATGAAAATATTAAAAACAACAGTTTAGATTTCTTTGAAATATAAAGGAATGATTATCGGATTATAAAGCAAAACTTTGATCGCATGCGTCAGTAAAAACAATCTAACGGCGAACTTCGGCGTAATGAAATTTTAACACCTTTGTAATGACTATATTTAGTTCATTGCAAATATTTTCAACTAGTTTCTACAGAGCTATAAGAGATCTAGCGGTTGAAATATCAAACGAAATGCTAAAAAAGATATTTACAAATCATACTGTTGGTTCCATACTTTTCTATGAGGAAAAAGATGTTTCAAACTCAGGCAGTAAAACGATAATGAATAATAAAGTTCTTAATTTCTACAGAGTGGTAAGTGCAATACCCTACCGCCATATTTAAACAAACACGTCATTTATATTTTTACAGAATAGGGCATCCTTTCGGCTGCATACTCTCGTGATCCGAAGTCAGAAGGTCTTTAAACTTGTTATAAATAAGCCTTCTATATAGGAGGAGTACTAAACTGTGGATCTCTCTTGCCCAGAGACAAGAACCTGAATATGCGAAGGTTCACCTCACTGACGTGACCTTTAGGAGGATAAGAACTTTCACGATTCTGCATACTAATTATTTGCATTCAAGATGCGCTGTCCTTTACATTATTAACACATTATATTTTATTACAGTAATTCTCAATTCATCGTATCCATTTGATAGATACGCCGTTAAATGTGTTGTGGGTATATCTGATGTATCCCACGTAAGTTCCAATTTCACTTACTTCTGTTGAATTCGATCAATCATTTTTAAATATACTAGTAATTCTGTGAACAATAAACCTCGCGTCCAAAAAAGTATGTTTCTAATTTTCTCTTATTTAATAAAAGAAAACCTTTTTTTGTTTCAAATACGGAATTATATAATTTGTCCATAGAAACTTCACCATTTCAATAACAATTTATTTTCAAACTTTCATCGGGCAGGTAGGTACATAATATTGGAAAAATGCGAATAAGAAAGTTCAAATAAACAAAAAGATTTTACATTTAAAAAATATTCTTTACTGACCAATTAAAACTGCTACTATCTTGAATCGTAAACAGAACATACAAACAAATTTATGGAAAGATGAAATGCAAAACGGCCGACTTAAAACAAATTCGGACCCATTCTTTTCAACATATTTATAAATGACGTTACAAATGTATTTACTCGTGTCTTTATATTGATGTTCGCAGATGATATGAAAATTTACCAAATTATAGACAATATTAATGATTGCTTATTCTTACAATCAAATCTCATTAGCTTTTCTGATTGGTGTATCCAAAATAAATTAACCCTTAATGTAAAAAAGTGTCAAGTCATGAGATTTTATAGGAAGAATAACCCATTGATTTTCACATATAGGATGAACAATCAAGCCCTAGTATCTGTACCCGAAATAAAAGACCTGGGGATAATATTTGACACAAAATTATCATTTATCTCTCACATTAATAATATAACCACTAAAGCGATGCAAATGCTGGGTTTCATTTTAAGAACTTCAAAAGATTTCAAAAATTTAAAAACTTTAAAAATATTATATTCATCCATTGTCAGAAGTCATCTAGAATTCAACTCAACCATTTGGAATCCATTTTACAATATTCGTGAAAAATCCATCGAGCGAATCCAACATAAATTTTTACGAAATATAAATTATAGATTAGGAATTCCTATTGAAAATATTAGCTACATGTCACTGTTGAAAATTATGGACCTCGCTACATTAAAAGAAAGAAGAATATGTACTGATCACTATTAGGGGAGTACCTATTTTAAATAAATTTATTAAAGATTTTCAAAAATAGAATCCTGATTGAACAATCAATGTTTTGCAAAATGTCATTCTCAAACACGCGAACTGTCAAACATGCTCATGTTTTCTGAAATTATCCAATTTTCTGCGCAATTTTCTTAATTTTTCTCTCCGTAAGAACCATCCTCGTATTTCAAGGAATATTCTAAAAAAAGAATTAGCGAAATCGGTTCAGCTGATCTCGAGATTTGCGCTTACCAACACATTTAGCGATTCATTTTTATATTATAGATAATAGGCATGTGCCGAAGTAAGTTTCAACTTTACTTACGTCTGTTGAAATTGATAAACCTATCCGAATATATATTTGCATGGACTATTAATTTTTTGGCTTGTCTGTGATCTAGAAGTCAAAAGGTCTTACGCAAATTGGCGACATCAGTTTTCTTTCAGATCGGTATAGATTAAACTTCTAAAGATTAACTGATCAGTGGTAGTTTCGTAGTGACCTTTTCATATTATGATACGTAATATTGCACGAATTGCTCTCATATTTGATTTCAAATGAATCTTCGAACTGGGATTCCCATATTTGCCAGCTGGGATTCCCCGTATTCATTTACAAAGTGTAAGAGTCGTTGATATTTTATTCATCGCTAATGGGAATATTTATAATCGTACGGCCAAAAGACATTACTAAATATCAGTTTTATTTATTTAAAAGAGCAGTGTTTGTCCGCGGCTTCGCTCGCATGGTATTTGGGAGAAATACAAAAGAATTTTCCCACGAGAATGAAATGTTTTCGGGGGATGAATAGTGAACTGTGTCACTTCCCAGTCCTCCAACTATCACTATGCAAAAAATCATGCCGATCAGTCGCCCCTTTGCGATGTGAAAGAAGTAGAAACGAACAAACACACTTTTCATTAATAATATCGCTTAGGTTGGGATACTTGGGATTAACGATTAAGTTTTTTAACATGTATAGCTCTCTTCGAAGAAAAAAATCCCCAATCTTCCGTCATAGGAGCAAAAATTTATTTTTTTTCAAAAGAAAGACAAGCCTTACAATATTGGATGGATGTAAAAAAAATCAAAAATGCAGCGTGTATTGGAGAGTAACCCGACAGTTAGCACCTGAAATTATAAATATTATTAAATTATAATTTTTCTGCATTATTTACCAATTTCAAACCTAAATCGACTTTATAATAAGTTTGTACAGATATCAAACGAATTTATTTACAGGCTGATTATACTTATTGCCGGTATCGTTATTTATCGCTGGTTATCGCTGGTATACAGTTCATAGACAAGTAGTTCTATCCTCGATGCATTCGAATGATGTTATTCGGCGGTACATCTTCTCTGCACACACATTCACCCTAAGTCATTGGCGTAGACATTATTGATCGGAGTCCTAAGTTATATTTTTTTAAAGCACATGTACCGTATTTTCCCTAAACCGACTGCACGTTGTATCAACTATGCAGGGAGGATATTGGAGAAACACGGCGGTCTGGAGGTTTTTATCTTTTAATTTTTTTATCTTGTTTTGTTTAACTAGAACTATATCGTCACATGTTGGAAGCGTTGTAAGGCGAGTTGAGGTAAGGTATGTAGGAAGGGATTTATTAAAGAGAATCTTAAATGGCCCCGAATTATGAGAAGGAGGAAAAATAGATGCCTCAATGGTTAGAGCAGACAAGTTGGACATGCAGGTTCATTAAAAAAATAATAATAATTAATTTCCAAAGTAAATGTCTAATCGAAAATAATTTAGACAATTAATATCATTATTTAAACATTTAGAAGACGATAGAGAAGACACCATATATTTATTTATTTATTTATTACACGCCCTTGTGGGCTTTTACATTCTTTGTTTTTAAGTCAAGTAACACATTACGTTTAAATACTTTAAAAGTAAAACAATAAAGAAAATATAATATAATGAAAAAAAATGTAACAACAAAAGCATATTAAATGAAAACAAATACATTGGTAAAAATGATAAGGAGTCTAACATAAAAAAATATGCAATATAAACAAAATTGCAGAAATTATCCATGACTATTTGTGTCTAGATGTATAAAAGAATTGGAATAAACGATGTTTATACTGGTTTTTCTTAAGGTGAAATATATCTCTTAGATAAGAATATTTATTTCCGAGATTGTGAAGTCTCGGAATCTTGTAATTTTGACTGTCCTGGTGTTGTTAAAGGGTAGTATATGTCGGCAAGATCTTTTGGGAATATGGATGTTGATTAATTTAAGTAATTCAGGACAGTCAATTTTGTAAATGCAGTATTTTACGTAATAATATTAAATCTGTGGTAATTCTTCTTTAATAATTTTGTGGTAATATGTATGTATGTAAGAAGAGATAGGATACTTTTGTAAAATAATGTATAAAAGTAATATAATAAATTGTGTATCAGATAAGCTCGGTAGTGGCAAAAGCCTTTTTCAGTTGTTTTTCTCAAATAAACATGATTTAAAAAAATGTAAATCAATGCCTTGGTATTATGATTTAACTAAAATTAATATTCTCCTGGTATGAGACAGAGTCTTGAGGATGATAGTAGACTCGATAAAATTAATGCCGAGACCCAGGTGCAACCAAGAACCTCGTTCCTTGACCCTTCAACCCGTCATAACCAGCGCGAGTCAGTCGACCAGCTTGGACTAGTCGTGTTTACCTTGTGAGGGAAAATATATCCATGGTAAGCCATCTGGTGCCAGGTATCAGGCCTTTAGGCAAACATGGGACTTGTTGGCTAAACTGGAGAAGTGGCAGAGAAGGATTACTGGTAACAAAGGCCAATAGATCATTGGAAGTTGAAATGCATCGGTATAATAATATTAAAGCAGTAATGCTGAGAACTGCAGGCCGCAGGAGGTAAATTAATAACATTTATTTTCAGATTCATACAAAAGCAGATTTTTAATATTCAGAAAACTAATTACATATATCTAACATGATCAAAATTGTGATTGATGACGAAAAGAAATACCTATTTATCTACCTTTGGTGTTGTGAGAAATGAATTTTGTATATTTTTTAAAGTAGCAACACGTCATCGCCAAAGTATACAAAGCCCACATTCTGAAAAGTATACATAATATAATAATTGAACACACGGATTAAATAATGAGACGGATATTATGTTACATACTTTACGAAAGAAATTACGTTGTAAGCTGAAAAAAGTTGTTAAACAAGATTTTTAGACAGAAAACTTCCGTAAAATATATAAAATTTCACAATTTCAGAGCTTACTTTTCTGCCACATAAAACTTCAGACAAACAAATTCTCTGCTTCACAGTTATTTAAGCTTTCCCGGCTACAATACTTTGACCTTGCTGAGTTAATTGAATGATTTTATATTTTATATGGAACAACATCTTTACTAAATAACTAAATAAGAACTACTAATATTAGTTAATAACCACAATTTGTTGGATAACCAACACCTCTGCCATAGGTCACCCCAAGTGATTCACTACGTTTGGTAACTTAGCAAGTATGCCAGGGTTCATGGGGTGAGGTCTGTCAAGATATTGGCGGCGGGTGCGTCAGCCCACCTACTGCGTGTCGGGCCGGATTGGGAGAGAATGGTTAAGGGAGATCTTTTAACACCTCCAGCCGGACTCTTTTAATCCATCGCCTTGCACCGCAGTGCGAGCAATGGATTAATACGTCTTCCAGAACATCTTTTCCTTCCTTTCCCTAAATTCCAAACAACGTTCTCAAAGATGACATGCCCCAAGGAAATTGTTTTTCTCAGGACCACCCGTGTCTCCTTATGTAAAAACAAACTATAGTAATTTCAGTTCTGGGATGAACAAACAAATACACATTCAAGGCCATACTCGTAAGAAGAAGAGAATCAACCATATATCTATTGAATGATGCATCATCTTAAACGTCTATATACATACAGACCCACATAATTTATAATTTACTATAATACATCATATTCACGCGAAAGCTCGGGGTGACTTGCAATACAGTTGCAATTTGCAATAATTGATCGAACGACTTGATTCAATCAAACAGTCGTACAATTATACGTAGAATCAAACAGCAATATGGCTCGTCGGCGGATAACTTCGCTAAATGATTTGATTGCGGATATTATTATTGTGATTAATTGGCGTGTTTCTAATATTGTTGAATTATTGCGAACGCTCGTCTTGAGTGTACAATTGATTAAACACATAAACTATCCCATTCTGATGCATCACAGAGAAATATATTGCCATTGTGTATTGATAAAATTGGCTAAATTGAGAAGCAATAAAAATAAAAGTACCTACTGCGGTGTTCGTTTTTGTTTCCATTTCATGTTAGAATATTTAAAGAAAGTCAAGTAGATCAATTGAAGATATTGCTTGATACACGTACCGAAAACTTGATTTTCCAACCGCCTGTAGTTAGAGAAACTTTGGCATCCCCAATTGGGGTATCTTTTGATACGCTGACATGGGGTAGGGTAAAGTGTGGAAGTACCTGGCTATTCAGATCGGGTAGCCAAATACGGCTAAGGCCGTTTCAGGCAACGTTTCAATTCTGAATGGTGGGCTTACACCAGGGCGATAAGGACCGGATATTTAAACAATTTTTAAGGATAATTTTTAAGGATAAACTATTTTACAGTATACACAATATTTTTATGCCAACGTATTATTTGTAATAATTTCTTGCTGATAATATCTTCCATTCTGAAACGTGGTGCAAATATAGTAAATATTATTTTAAATGTTTAAGTTGTTAATATAGCACTCTGAAATCATAATCATATATTTAAAAAATTAATGTACGTTAGTGAACTTGAACGTATGATGTTTTATAACAAAAACTGCGGTACCTACAGAAATGTGCGTGTTATTATAACTTCGAACGGTGGGACTTGTGAGGTTTTTAACATAAAAGCACAACGTTTATTTAAACACTAGTTATATAGTTGGTGTAAAAATAGATAAATTCTTGAGATGGAATGATCATGTTAATATGTTAGTAAATAATACTAGGAGACTTACCTATATCTTTAAAGAACTGAGACATATACTAGACAAAGAAAAATTAAAAACTGTTTATTTTGCAATAATCCAGTCTCTGCTTTCTTATAATATAGTGTGCTGGGGATCCTGCGCAAAGACTTATATAGAACCACTTAATATTGCCCAAAAAATGATTCTTAAAGTTATGTTCAAGAAAAAAATTAAATATCCAACTCATTTACTTTTTAAGGAATGTAATGTAATGAACGTAAAACAGTTATATATTACACAAACGCTTTGTAGATTTTTTAAAAATATTAATATTGCAGAAAGAACACAGCAAATTCGTACTACGAGAATTGGCTCTGGTCTGAATTTTATGGCAATTCAAACTTAATCTTCTTTTGGTCAAAGAAATTATTTTTATCAAGCTCCACTCATATTTAATAGCCTTCCAGAACATATAAAGTCATCTAATTCCTTGTACACTTTTAAAAAGAATCTTAAATTATTTGTGTTAGTCGAGGATTGCCAATTAATTTTCTCTACTTTGTCCTTTCTAAATTATTAGCTAAATGAGTATGTTTATAAAATAAGCTAAAATAATTTTTATTTTTCTTTAAACTGTTTTTTTTTTCATCTTCCTCCTGCCAAATCTATAGCATGTTAAATTATATACATATATTTATTATTTACAACTTAATCCTTAAAAACAAAACAAAAAAATACTTTATTTTATTTTATTTTGAATCAGATCTCAAAACTATGGTCACCCTAAAAGTCTACATTAATGTACTACCTAGCGCCATCAGTTTAGTGGGTACCCATAATCTCAATCTGTAAGAAATACAACAATATTGTTCTTTCAAAATCTGTATAATTTTGTGTTATTTTGTTAACTTGTATAATTATTGTTAACCTCAACACAGGCTTGTCCTAGTGAGGTAACAAATTGTATTGTAAACATTTTTACCTACAGTGTAAAGAAACAATAAAATAAAATAAAATAAAATAAATAAATAGTTAATGTTAAAGTAATAGTTAAAGCTAAGGCTTTAGGATTTCAATTCACCTACCTACCTACCTACCAAACAAAGTGTCGTGCCACTGTCATCTCCTAGTTTATTAAAGATAATAACAGAAAAAGCTAAAGTGATCGAACCGTTAATTGCTGAAGTTACTATATTCGATATCGCGCATCGACTGTGCTTATTTTAAACTCAAATTAGTGTATTTTTTCGGATTTATCAGCCGTTAAAAATCTCATTCACAGTGACTAAACGAAAAATATAAACATTCATAAGAATCTCTGAAACTCAAGTGAAAATTTAACTAATATCAGTGAAGTAGTGTATATACCACTTCGGTGGAATACTCAACACAAAAAACAGTGCCTAAATTGCCCAATTAATAAAAATATAAACGTTACAAAGTTCGATACGGATCACTGCTATTCAATTAAAAACAAACAAACAAGTCAAGAAAGTTAGCCCTATTGCGGACTTTACAGCAGACAGGCGCAAAACACTGAAAATAATTCTTATAAAAATTGAATAAGTCACCAAGAGTCATACCACTAAATTCAACATGAGTGAGTGCCGTGCCTGCCCAGAAAACATTATCTCCGACGATTCTATGTTCGTTTGCTCAAAGTGCAAAGGGACATATCACCTCCACTGTGGTGGCGTGACAGAGAACACACATCGCCGCCTCACCAAAGAAAGACGCGCTCAGCAAAAATGCAAGCAGTGCATCAACTCGATGACGGGCAGTGATAGCAAACCATTGGAAGTACTATCCAATAAACAAAACAAGGATACCACCAAAAACTCAACCGATTTGAGTGTATATAACTCAAACGAGCTCCTTCAATCTCAAAATGCTATTATTAAACAAAATAATAAAATTCTAGAAACGATATCGACTATGAGTAAGCAATATGAAGATATACTCATAAGAGTTCATAATTTAGAAGAACAAAATGAAGAGCTGAAAAACAAAAACACTAAACTTGAAACCCGAATTGAATTTTTGGAAGGGCAAATGGATAGTATAGACCGTGCAAATAGGTCTAAAAACATTGAAGTTCGGGGAATCCCTGAACTAAAGGGTGAGAACTTAAAAAATGTGTTCTATAACATTCATCAAACTACAAAGTCTAATGTAAATATAAACGAAGTTGAAGCAGCTTACCGAATTTCTCAAATAACTAACAAGGAACATAAACCCATCATCTTCAAATTCAAAACTAACATGGACCGTGACCAATTTCTTTCCGATGTCAAAACCTACAACAAGCAAGCATCCAGTCCAGCCGAAAAATTAAATACACAACAACTGGGGATTGCTGGCACTAGCTCGAAAGTCTACGTTTCCGAACACCTGACTTTTCGAGCCAAACATCTATGGTACCTGGCCCGTAAGGCAACAAGAGACGACAAATTTAAATACGCGTGGATTAAACAGGGACGTATATACGTGCGTAAGGAGTTCGGTACGCCTGCAATACTCATCAGTGAAACAAACAAAGATCGATTGCTGTTATCATTACCCGAAATGCCATCGACAAACTAAATACGGGGTGGCGCAGATGGATCGGGTGGTTTTGAAGTGGACTGTACGTCTGGAGTGAGGGAGCCAGGTGTTCGGCGGTCTTCGTGCTGTGGTGGGGGGGACGGGAAGTTTCAGTTGCAGTCGTTGCAGACTGGCCACTGGCAGTCAGTCGCGATGGCTACGTGGTCCGCTGAGCATCGTGTTTTCGCAGTGGAAGAGTTTATACGCAATAACGAGTCAATTGTTGCTGTGACGCGTGCCTTTCGCCGGCGTTTCAACATCCCACCTCGCGGTAGTGTTCCTAAGCGAGACATAATATTGAGTTGGGTGCATAATTTCCGCACTACTGGTTCATGTGCTCCAAAATGGACGTCTAGACCTCGAACAATAAGAACGCCTGAGAACGTGGAGCGTGTGAGACGCGATGTCATTACGAGCCCACGTCGATCAACGAGACATCGTGCTCAAGCTCTTGGAATGTCGCGTCGGAGCCTTCAAAGGATTCTTAACAAAGAACTGGAATTCCACCCCTATAAAATCATGGTGGTCCAGTAGATTCTCCCGATTTCAGAAGATTCTCCTGATTCTCCAGAAGATTCTCCCGACTCCAAGAATGCGTCGCTCGAGAAGGAGGGCATTTGATGGATGTAATTTTTAAAAACTAACTTTACAATTTTTTTGTTAATAAACTTCCATTGTAACTACACGTTTTGCACTTTATTTCAATCCAATACCTTTAAAATTGACAGTTTGACAAGTATTTTAAAACCACCCGATCCATCTGCGCCACCCTGATAATGTACATCTGTTTGTAAATATTAATATCCTTAACTATTATTTCTTTCTACATAATATTTACCCCCTTTACACGATCATTTATAGAATCAATATCACTCCAATGACTACCTCTTTGAAACGAAATTCTTTAAATTTAATTCTTCATCTTTTTCGCAAGCTAATGGATGTATGTCTCTCATTTTTAATTCTCTGTATACCACAATACTTTATGTTTTATTTTATTTATATGCTTATGTCTTATAATCTTTTTAAGCTTCTTATTTATTTTTTTTTCAAGCTTATATTTTATATTCTTTATATGCTTATGTTTATAATTTATATGCTTATGTTATACATTCGCAGCAACTATAAGTACATTTTATACACCTATGCTTATATTATAAATACTTTATATGCTTATGTTAAATATCCAAAACAACTTAATCCTTATATCACTGGTATATTATATATGCTTATGTTTTATTTTCTTTATTTGCTTATGTTTTATAATCTTTTTAAGCTAATGTTTTATTTTCTTTTCATACTTACATTTTATATTCTTTATGTGTTTATGTTTATAATTTATATGCTTATGTTATACATCCGCAGCCACTATAAGTACATTTTATACACCTATGCTTATATTATAAATACTTTATGTGCGTATGTTAAATATCCACAACAGCTTAATCCTTATATCACTTGTATATTTTATATGCTTATGCTTATGTTTTATTTTCTTTATATGCTTATGTTTTATAATCTTTTTAAGCTTATGTTTTATTTTCTTTTCATACTTACATTCTATATTCTTTATGTGCTTATGTTTATAATTTATATGCTTATGTTATACATCCGCAGCAACTATAAGTACATTTTATACACCTGTGCTTATATTATAAATACTTTATACGCTTATGATAAATATTCGCAACAACTAAATCCTTATACCACTTATATACTTTTTATGCTAATGCTGATGTTTTTTACTGTTTATAAGCTTATGTTTTATTTACAGTTTATTATTTACATGCTTATATTTTATATTCTATATACGCTCGTATTATATATTATCTATACGCTTATACTATATTTTCGCAACAACTATTTGTATACCTTATATACCTATGTTTGTGTTATATATACTATATATGCTTATATTATAAACTCACAACAACGAAATCCTTATTTAACAAAGCTAACACTATATGCTTATGCTTATGTCATATATTCATTATGTACTTATATTTTATATTCACAACAACTATATTTACACTTTATATATTTGTGCATATATTATATATTTATATCAACTAAATCTTTATCTCATAAACATACCAATGCCACTACAACTTGGCTGTTATTAATTTATGCAAAACAAAAAACCAGAAAATGGAAGACATAGCAGATTTAATAGATAACACAACACCAATCCCATGTATATCTACCAATGATTCCGAAGTAGTACGTCAATTTTTATTAACTAATTCAACCCTTACGATATTCTCTATGAACATAAGAAGTATAAACAAAAATTTTGATGAACTCCTAATTCTCCTCACTGACCTTGCTTCAGATTTTGATATAATTGTCTTGAGTGAATGCTGGATTCAAGAAAATTTCATCCCTAAAACGATAAGAAACTACAATCACTATAATACTCTACACAACCAAACTCAGAACGACGGAGTCATTGTATACATTAAAAATCACATCTCACACTCAGTAAAAGAAATCAAAATAAAATATGCAAACTGTCTACAAATTCAAATTGATAATCATATAACACTTCTTACAATGTACAGATCTCCGAATACACATAATATAACCCCATTCATACATTCACTGCAAGAAATTTTATCAAACATTGAACACCGCCAAAATACCTTTATAATTGGTGATCTTAACATAAATATTATTAATAAAATGCATCCTCAAGCAAATGAATACCTAAACGCACTAACTTTATTAGGATATTTTCCAGCCGTTACAGCACCAACTAGAGAATCAAACTCAAACACTAGCAGTTGTATAGATCATGTATTTGTTAAGAGTGAACTAGACACCAAATCCATTGTCTATCAATCAACTGTTACAGATCACTATTCAATCATCACTTCTCTCTCGCATAAAAATCACAAATCGCCACAAAATACTTCCCCTCAAGAAAAGATATCATATGAAACTCTCCTAAACAGTGTCTCTAAAGAAAACTGGGAACTTGTCTATTCTTGTACCGATGTCACCTCTGCATGTGAATTATTTATAAATACCGTACGTAACCACTTAACCGATGCTACATCATACACAAAAAGTAAAAAAAAACGATCTGACACAAAACTCAAACCATGGATCACTGCAGGAATTCTCTACTGTATCAGAAAGCGCGATAAGATTCATAACTTCTGTAGAAAAAATCCCCACGATTATGCATCTCTCTTATTCTACAAACGTTATAGAAATAACTGCAAAAAAATAATTGACAGTGTTAAAAGAGATTACTACCACAAACAAATCAGTGAAGCCACCGGTGATAGTAAAAAAATTTGGAATATTGTTAAAGATATAGCCAATATTAATAAAACCAATACACCCATTGTTAAGATTAACATCGAAGACCAAATATTACATGTCAATTCTGACCCCGAAAAAAATTTCTGACCATTTCAATCAATTTTTCTCCAATATTGGATCTAACTTAGCAAAAAATATTTTAGACAGACACAACGTCTCGGACAAAGATCTTGCAAACAATATACCCCTCACTAATCTTAGTTATAACCCTTTCCACTTCACTCCCACTACTGACACAGAAATTTTAGAACTAATCTCATCCCTTAAAAACACTAACTCTGTAGGTATAGATCATATTTCAACAAAAATCATCAAACATATCCAAAAATATATAGCCTCACCTCTGAAACATATAATCAATCTAAGCTTTAAAACTGGTGTATTCCCCAACTCCTTAAAACAGGCCACAATAATCCCAATATTCAAATCAGGAGACAAACTATCTGTAAATAACTATCGACCGATATCTTTACTTAGCACAATATCTAAAATCATAGAAAAAGCGGTGAAGAATAGACTCTACAAGTTCCTTGAAGATAACAAAATATTATCGGACAACCAATATGGTTTCCGCAAAGGTAGGAGTACCGCAGATGCAATAGCCGCCCTCACAAAAATAGTTTCCTTTAATCTCGACCTTGGTCGAAAACCGCTTGCTGTTTTCCTCGATCTCTCAAAAGCATTTGATACGGTCTCCCATCCCTTACTGCTTAAAAAACTTCAACAGATCGGAATAACTGGGATACCCTACACATGGTTCGAAAACTACCTAACAAACCGAACTCAACAAACTCTTATCCACTCTGACAAAATAAATAAAAGCAAAAAATTATCCATGTCTTACGGTGTACCGCAAGGCAGTGTACTAGGACCTCTCCTATTTCTTTTATACATCAACACACTATGTACCATGGATATTGGAGGTAAGATTTTATCATTTGCCGACGATACAGTCTTAATATTCGAAGATGAAACATGGCAAGCAGTTATCAACAAAACTAATAATGGCCTAATAAAAGTGAGGCATTGGCTTGACACAAATCTCCTTACACTCAATATTGACAAAACACAATATATGACGTTTTCCATACGCAAACATAATTTTCCCAACAACTGCCCTAAACCAATAATTCACTCGTGTTCACTAAACATGCACCCACACCCACCCGGAACCCCACCTATTACAAATTGCACGTGTCCTACCCTTAAATCATCTAAGGAAGTTAAATATCTGGGCATAATAATAGATGATCAACTACGTTGGGAAGCACACATAAGTGACACAGTAAAAAGACTCCGTAAGCTCTGCCATATATTCTGCTCTCTTAGATCCATCTTAGACCTAAAAACCCTTCGAAGCGTATATTTTGCCCTTTTTCAATCCATTGCATCGTATGGTATTTTGGGATGGGGTGGTTGCACAGAATCCGTCATTTATCCAATAATTACAGTTCAAAAACTAATACTGAGAATCATATTTAAATGCCAACCTACCCACCCCTCTAATGTGCTATTTACTAAATTTAGGGTGTTAGATATTCGCCAACTATTCACTAAGACAAGCCTATCCTACATACGGAAAAATAACCTACTGGTGGCTCCACAACATCAAGCCCAAACCCGCTTTTCATCAAACCTGGGATGCGTGGTTCCAAAAACTAGAACCACATTTGCTCACCGACAATTTTGGTTCATTGCCCCCAAAATATACAATGCATTGAGCACCGATATAAAATCAAATATTACCATACCTCTTTTTACTATTCGTGTTCAAAATTGGATATTCGAAAGGGGACGAGATTTCTTTAAAGAATATATGACTTTCTAACCATTATAAAAGAAAAGAAAATAATTAAATTAACTAAATAAAATATCATACTTCACATCTTTTTTCCAACCTGACTTCACTGAAATCTAATCTAACCTAAATATATACTCTTCTAGGCGATTATTTACCTACCTTGATAAACTTCCAATAAAAATTTTAGCTTTCATAAATTTTTTTTTATAGATTAACACTATTAAATCTTACTTCTTAGTATTTTATAGTATTTTATTTTTAACTTCTTTAAAACATTTTCTTTTTTATTATGTATGTATATATTATATGTGTGTTTTTATATGTATTTATATGTATATATATATATTTATATGTATTTGTATATGTATATGCATATGTATGTGTATGTGTTTACGTATACACATATCTTGTTATATTTTACCTTAAATATTTTTATCTTTTTTCTTTCTCTTGTTTCTAATATCTTATAATTTCTATTTCAAACCTATATTTTGTTCTAGTTCTCACACTGTATAACTTATATCATGTATGATTACCTTAACACGGGCATTAGCCTAGTATGGTAATCAAGAAAAAAACAAAAAGTGTACTTTCAAAAATTGTATGAAATAAAAAAAAAAAATAAATAAAAAATACGTTTTTGGTGTGGATACATCGATATGATATAAAACACATAATACGTTATTTTGACGAATTAAACTCTAATTCATTCCATTTAGCAAAATTTTCTGTACACATCGTAGAGTGATCGATCACATGGAAACAATATTCCAATTAAGCCAATCACCACCATTACTGACAGATTTTCCTTCCTCTTTTCCCATGGGGCTACCCATCTAACCACTACCCTTTCTCCAATTGAAAACGATAATACCATTTTAACTATACAAACGTACATGCTTTGGATTCTCTTGCTATACAAAGACACAAGGGAGACATTAGTCAATGCAATCTTGGCCCTACTTAAAGAACTTAAAAACCAAATAGAAGAAATATAAAAACACTCAGAGAGACCCATCTGGTCCCATTGGTTTAGGAAACGTGGTGGGTATTTTCTTTTCAACTCTTTCCGAAATACAAAATTATCAACAACAAAAAAAGAAGCCTAACCTGACTTGTACATGTACAAGCTACTCGTTTTCGCTCAATGCTCAATCGTACAGTATTACCATACTTAAGTCTTAAGAAGTAGTAGGAAAGTTCGTTCCATTCACGCTGTAAAGCAGTATTAAATGTGCATGGCACATAATAGAGACTGCATCTCCAGAATTATAATTCTCATTGAATGCTAGACCGGCGCATCTTTCTGAGCTTTAATGTATACGTAAAGGGGGAGAGGGGGTCATACAGACGATTCTCAAGTATCTGAGATCTAAATAGAGTGCTCCATTTAATGCGATGCTAATGGACAAATGGAATTAAGATCAAGTACACCAATTCTTATTGAATTAAGAATTTATTATGACATTCTGATATTGTTAGGATGAAGAGAAAAAGATGTTCTCAAATCACAGTAAAGGCATTTGTGATGTTCACGCGTTGAATGTTGCCAAGATTAAAATTCTCAATGAGTTAATAATTTTCTATTAGACTACACAATTTATTTTATTTGGTTTACAATGCCAAAAGTACGAAAAGAAAATCTAATTCGTCAAAAAAACAGCAAAAATTCAAGAGAATTCAACAATAAATTAAGATGCTCTCCTTTAGATAAATCTTATTATTTTGAGTTGTAATTTAAAAAAAAAATACAAAGAAGACGTAATGAGGCTCAAATCTTGCTGAATAACAAGGTTCCTAGAGATTTGTAAATTTTTCGACAGGGGCGTGCATTTTTGACAAAGAAACTGGCAAAATAAAAGCTTAGATATGCTTTGAACGTTTTAAACAAACTAAATTTAAAACATGAGATATTGCGTTAATATTATCTTGAATTAATTTGTCTGACTGATTTCGTAATTGATAATTGAAGTATATGAACCGCTAATTCACTGCTTAGGTACCTACTTATTTGATTATCCGTTACCTTTATTGTTCAGAACAAATTAAATTTAATAAACGTTTCTTTCCCGAGAAACGAAAAAATAGGAAAAGGTGCATGTACATTACAATTACAATTGAAATGAGATGATACGAAAGACACAATATTTTTTATAGTAAGAATCTTAAACGGTAATAATAAAATATTGAAAATAACAAAACACCATTATAAAATTTCGAAGTATTTAGAAATAAGGTGATATTCCGTTATTAATTTACCATTATTAACGTATCTCATGATAATTTTTATAACATCATAATCCTAAGTTTTACAAAAATTATTAATTATTACGAACACCATAATTACATATAGCGAAAATTTTTCATTTACGCTTCGCGCAAGGGAGAAATCGAATCCGCAATCTTTCGCCAGAAAGTACAAACACGTAGATCATTACACTATGAGACCGCCTTTATGTTAAAATAGAGAATTTATGAGGAAAATTAACAAGGAACATATTATTTTCCATCATGACGTGCGAACAACTTTCAATTAATAACTACAACATATTACCGCGTAAATAATAAGTCGTCACGAGATGTCGCTAATTACAAAAGACCATTAGTGTTACAGGGAATGCAGAAAAAGCTTATTTAAGATTATTACTATTAAGAATTCACGAAAAAGCGCTACTTTAAACAATAATTAGTAGGTAGACAATTAGAATATAATTGCGTCATTTGGTCACCTCACCATAAAATTTACATAAAAAATCAGAAAGAATTCAGCGAAAGTTTCTATAATTTATTGTTAAATACTTTTTTATTAAACACCTTAAAGAATCGGCGAAGGATAAGCGACCTACGTTTCTTTTTTAAAATTGTAAATTCGGAGTTCGACTGCTGCGAACTCTTGAGTGTAGTCAATTAAAGAGTACTGTAGTCAATTACTCGACTCAGTAGGCATAAGGACCTATTTCAATGCCATCATCTCTACTTATTATAAATTAAAGTCCTACGCCGCGTCTGTCTGACTGTGTGTTCGTGATAAACTCAAAAACTACTGAACGGATTTTCATGCAGTTTTCACGAATAGATAGTGATCTGAGGAAGGTTTAGGTATATAATTTGTCGAGGTTTTGTGTAAATTGGTTGAAAGATATAATACATAAAGGAAAATGACTGTATGTGGTGGACGAGCGGGCTGGCAAGCGGGCGGTGTAGATTTGATTTGTGCGCAAATCTACAGTTTTATGCTGAGATTGATAAAATTTTGCACACGTGATCTTTTAAACAAGAGGAAGGTCACTGTCTACATTTGATTTCGAAAACTCTGTGTAAAGCCCGGGCATAGCTGTGCATTAATTTAATTCACATTTGTGGTCGTACGCTTGACTTCGTATCGGTATTTCACAAGAGTATTATTAAGAATATCGATATTGTTAAATTGCGTGTTATATTGCGCGCATATGCGGGGTATTGGAGATTTTTTTCTAAGGTTGGTTCTGTACGCGGGCAAATGAAAAAAATGGTTTAGTCTGGTTGGTCTTGCAGGTATGTGAATTCTTAAATAATTTACGAGTTCAGGAGAGTCCAGGCCGTTATTCAGAATTTTGTATAAAAATATTTGATCAGATATTAATCTACGCGTTTGAAGTGGAGTAAAGTTGTGAAATTTTAAGGATTCGGTGTTATTTGCAAAGAGTAATTTGAATTTATAATTTATGTGTTTAAAAAATTTGTTTTGCACACTTTCGTTTCTGTCAATATGGCATTGGTACAACGGTGCTTAAATTAGTGTGCAGTATTCTAAGTGGGGGCGGATATACGTTGTGTAAAGGGAATACATAGTATTAATATTGCGAAAAGGTTTAGATATGCAAATTATAAATCCCAATATCTTATTTGCTTTGTTGATTACTTCGTTAATATGTTTGATAAAATTTAGTTTTACATCTAGTACTACCCCAAGGTCACGGATTGATTCTATTTCATTGATATGTGTATCATGAAAGTTATAATTAAAAGAAATTTTATTTTTGTTACGCGTAAAACATAATTTGTTACACTTAGAAATGTTTATGATTAATTTGTTTAATTTACAGTATGCAAAAAGACGATTTAGGTCTTCTTGAAGTTTTATGCAGTCGTTGATAGATTTGATTACTGAGTATATTTTTTTGTCATCTGCATACGCAAGGTAGTTAGCATGTAAAAAACATTTATAAATATCAAATATATATACATTAAACAATAATGGTCCCAGGTGGGAACCTTGCGGTACGCCAGAGGGCACAGTAAAAAAGCTAGACTTAGTTCCCTCAACTGATACGCACTGTAGTCTTTTCTGCAAGTTAGCCACCTAAGTAAGTCGCCATGGATTCCTAATTGGTGTAATTTTTTAATGAGGATAGAGTGGTTAACTTTATCGAAAGCTTTCGAGTAATCTGTGTAGATGACATCTACTTGGTGTCCATTATCCGTATTGCTTGTTAAGTATTCAGTAAAGTTGACTAAGTTTGTTAGTACTGACCTTTTTTGTAAAAAACCATGTTGTTGATTTTGTATGCGGCGGACAATAGTTATATAAATTTGATCGTACACAATACGCTCAAAGAGTTTGCTAAATACTGTGAGTATTGAGATTGGGCGATAATTTGCAATGTTACTTTTTGAACCAGTTTTATGGATGGGGATTATAATGGCTTCTTTGAATTTTGTGGGAAATATTCCTTTTTTTAAAGACATGTTAAATAAGTTAGTAGAAGGATATGCAAGATTTTTGGCACATTTTGAGATAAAATATGGCGAGATACCATCACTGCCCGCACCCTTAGTAACATCCAATTTATTCAAGTATTTATTGACCAATGAGTTGTTTATTTGTACGTTCCCGATCAGGTTATCATTATTAACGCAGGTAGAATTATCTATATTAGTGTTCAGGAAGTGTTCAGGAAGCTCACCTTCCTCCATCCATCAAAATTATCACAAATTAAACCCATATTTCTTAAATAAATAAAAAAACATGGCTGTAGGTATTCATTGAAAAAAGGAATTCTTCAAAGCACGTGAAGTTTGGTAAATTTTCAACAATTAAAATTTTTAATATTTCCTGAACCAGAAATCTATTGTAAGTATACCACATAAAAACTCACGAGCTCTGGCGTCATATTTTTTTTTTTAACTTTAATTTCGACTTTTGTGATTTCAGGTCATAACGTCCTTAATGTCATGAGGTTGTTAAGCTTTGAAATATTAAATTGTCTAAAAATAAGTATTTACGTAATAAATAAAGCAATAAGTTACTATTTTTATTAATTGTTACGAGAATACAGGTTATTTTAACTTTTTTTTAGTACCGTTAATACATTTAGCAGGTAGCAGGTAGTGCCAAAACTCTTGCAAACTCACTATAGGTTTGGTAGAATACCTACATCGAATTTGACATCACCGTTTTCAGATCGGGAGCGGATCGCTCTCCCCACCGGCGAATTCGGGTACAGACTTATACGACTCGCTTGACAGCGAAACATGTTATGGCGACCGCGACGCCCCCGAGTATAAGACTTCGGCACGAATAGGTTGATTTGTGTCTCTCAAGCTCACTGTGTGATATGTGGCCTTTGAAAAGCAAAACGTCTACGCATTCTTATTAAATGGTAGTTAGTCACACCTAGAATTAAATAAGATGGAGGTAAATGAGAAAAATATGGTCCATGGAGACAAAAACTAAATGCTAGAAATTTTTTATAAATTTTCAAAGTGCAAATATAAAAAGTGTTTTCTTGTTTTTTTTCATATGAAATTATATTTACTGATAGTAGGTAAGTAACCTAAAGCAGGAAAGAGGAAAATATAGTTTATAGACCTTTTTCAATAATTTTGTGTTTAATAATAACATAAAATGGAAACATATTCCTAGTTAGTCAGTCGAAAATTATTAACGTGGATAATGATTTTTTTAATGAAATAATAATTAAAAACACTTTGTTTTTACCATGATAATCTTTATTTAAAAATCATCACTTTTCGAGAACGATGTTCTCTTCATAGGACATTATATGTACTAAAAACTAAATTATTAAGTATAGAAAAACAGGCATGGTTAGAAATGGAAGTAGTGGGGAGTGGAAAGGGGAGTTGCTTAGAAGATCAACGGCGTAGAGGAGGGGGGGAGAGGTGGAAAGGGGGGGTGATTAGAAAAGAATGAAGAGAAAATCGTTCTCGAAACATGTTGATTTTTAAAATAAAGATTATCGTGGTAAAAGCAAAGTGTTTTTAATTATTTCATTAATAAAATGGTGTCACAAAGTGAATTAGCAAAATTTGAAGAAATGATTCAACCCAATGGAAGTAGTGGGGAGTGGAAAGGGGAGTTGCTTAGAAGATCAACAGCGTAGAGGAGGGGGGGAGAGGTGGAAAGGGGGGGTGCTTATAAAAGAATGAAGAGAAAATCGTTCTCGAAACATGTTGATTTTTTAAATAAAGATTATCGTGGTAAAAGCAAAGTGTTTTAAATTATTTCATTAATAAAATGGTGTCACAAAGTGAATTAGCAAAATTTGAAGAAATGATTCTTTTGTACAAAAAATTAAAAACAGTTACAAAATCAGTGTGTCTAAACTCGGGCAAAGCCGGGTATTAAATACTATTTCGAAACAAATTGTTCAGACGTTCACCGCATTTCGTCGAATGGGACAATGGGACATTTATCCTCCGTCAGTTTTTCTTCTATTTTGCGGCAGTTGTTTTCTCGTACCCGCCTAACTGGCTGGCGGGGATTTACTATCGCTGATAGATCATCCCCCTCCCCCCTTGCGGGACCTGCCCCCGGGAGGGGGAGGGGGAGGGGATGGGACCCGCTTAGAGAATAATCTGAATAAGAGATAAATGACGCAATAAAAGGGAAATTCCGCACAGCTAGTAGTGATATTTCAGATGCAGGAAAGGCCGCAAGGAATATTAAATTTTGAAGTGCCAAGAAAAAAATGGCACGGAAAATAAATTACGGGACGTTATTTCAAATAATTGTCTTTTTATTGATCAATTTGCTTTACTATCTGGCTTAGCCCTTATAATAAATATGGCTTCTCGTCTCATTTTTTTTTAGATAAATAAATAATATAAGAGGGCCTCATCTCGTTTTGAAATAAAGATGTGATCTGAGAATACACGCGTTGAACTATTTATAAATTCTAGTCAGTAGACAGTTGTTTTGCAAATTTTATAACGCCAGAGCATCTCTCTCTCTCTCTGGTTTCAATCCTGGGATTGGTTTGCAGCAATTTCATCTATTCATTTCTTCCACTCTTCCCTGTCTTGTGCGGCTCTTTTGAAGTCTGCATATGATAAGCAGCGCACGTCCACCAGCAGGTCCTCCAGGTACTCTCGGCGTGGGCGTCCCCTAGCGTTTGTCCCCTCGGTCATACCCTCCATTATGGCATGCAAGAGGCCTTCTTGTCTTATTGCATGGCCGATCCATCTTGCGCGCCTTTCGGACAAGGTCCTGAGCAGGTGCCTTCCTCCTTCGATTCTTTGGAGAACCTCCTCATTTGTGATGTGGTCTCTCCAGGAAATTCCTAGTAGTCTTCTATAGGACCACATCTCAAAAGCTTCTAGTCTCCGTTTATCTCTTTCGGATAGGCATCATGTTTCGTAGCCGTACATCAAGATACTCCATACATAGGTCTTGATGAGGAGTATTCTCAGTTTCAGGTCTATATTATTCGATTAAATTATTTTCGACCTTTTATTGAATGCAAGCCTAGCCTGGTGTATATGGCTGTCGACCTCGCTCTTAGACCGACCGTCCCAAGTTATTTTGCTCCCGAGGTAGACAAACTCCTTGGTGTTCTTTAGTGGAACTCCTGACATCTCTACTCTCATCTGATGTTGCGTTCGGCCTACAGTCAGCAGCTTTGTTTTGTCGTTATTTATCTTCATGTTGTAATTGTTTTGAAGAATGCTTTGCATGGTTGTTAAGGCCTCTTGCAGTTCTTCTTCGCTTTCAGCAACCAAAGCAATATCGTCAGCAAACCTTATCATATCCACCTTTTGCCCGTGTATCTTTACACCTTTTCTGTGACTCATTCTCTCTCTCAAGTCATCAATCGCACTTTGTATAAAAGCGTTAAAAAGAACAGGTGACAGAGAGCATCCCTGTCTCACCCCTTGTCTTATACTGGCTTCTTTTGTATCATTGTCACATCTAATTATAGCGGCCTCATTCTTGTATAGCGCCTGGATTATTCGTCTATCTCTATATTTGATGTCAATTCTCTTCAGAATCTCGAAGAGAATTGAAATCAAATACATACAGAGCATACTGTTAAAGTTTTTTTTCGAGCTACATATAATTGATTTAAAATTTTCTCATAACTTTGGAGCTTCATAATTGCATTAAAAGATCGTCTGATTGCGCTATATGGATTATGTTCGAGCCGCGCTAAGCTGAACATTCCAACCAAGCCAAGATAAAAATCAACTGATATACCGGGCCGTAGAACACGTTACTGGAAAGGTTTTTGTGGTAACTGATTTTTGACATTAGTAAACTTTACAAGTAGAAATTTTATTTTCTGAAGAATCAATTACAGTCGAACGAAGAACGCAGCATCAAATTGTCACATCTCATCTTTATGAAATTTCTGGTAAACGCAATATTTTAGCACACCACTTTATTTTCTATTATGAGCTATAATAGGATTTTAAAAATTCATGTTAAGGGCGGTCCCGATGAGAAAGTTTAATTATTCTCCATACCAGCATTTTAACATAATAACTCAATATCGATTTTATTTCATTAAAAATTTGCTTTGATAAATACCTACATTCAAAAATGCTCAAACTTGTGATGATAAAACTATTAAAATGATGTACTTTTTGTTATTATTTTTTGATCATAAGTATTTATAATTGTTCAAAAATGTCTAAGCAAAATAAGAATGTAATTTTATAAAATATGAATGTAATATATTAGTTTGCAAGATCGTAAATAACTAGACACACTGAACTATTTTCGTCACAAAACAAGGGCGCGGATATTTTTTTTATGATTTAAATTGGACTAAAATTAAAATTCTGTAAAGTAGCTTTCGTAAATAATTTATTGATTTATTTTACTGCATGATTATATGATTTGAAATATGTGTCGTACGAATAGGTATAATACAAAATTTTGTTTGAAAATTTAACAAATCTGCCAACGGCCTACTGTATAACATTACTATAGTAAAAATATGTTTTAAAAGAAATAGATTTACCAGACAAAAGAACAGCGTTTCGAAATCAATTTATACTGTTTTGTGGAAAAGAGTCAATACGTCTAAAATCTGATTTAAAATGACATATTTCCTGTTTTGTCTGGTTATTCCCACTTAATCTGAAATATTAAGATCAGAGATCTAGCTGTTTAGGATGCCAATTAGAAAAGTGTCAAAGCTCGGCCTAAGGAGGTTAGTAACTACAAGAAATAAATTACAAATAACTAAGGCTTTAAAAAGAAAGAATACTTGTGTTGTCAATATGCCGCGGCTCCAGGGGTGAAAGAGGCGTCAGAACCCTCGTTTTGGGGTTCCCGCCTCTTTACCGCCCATAATTTACCCCAGAAGATGTTATTCCCACTCCGTAACAGATCCACTAATATTATGGTCATGTGCTTACTGCTTTCTATATAAGGAGGATAATAGGGTTAGTTCTCTTTAGATATAACACAGCTAATTTCCAAAGGATTTATTCGTGGATTTTTTTTTCTGCTAATATTCCTTTGTTGCTGATAAAATTAAACTTCTTAAATTGAATATTGAGCCATGTATTTCAGAGCTACCTTAATTCTATTTTTTCAGTAACAAGCAGGTACCTATGATGATACAAAACTCTTTTAACTTCTTTCCACTTAGGTATTTACTTGGGATCGGACAGGTTTCATTCTGCTACGGGAATCTTCACACCCTTTTTATGGTCTAGGATGTTATAAATGAACTAGTGCAGACCCATAAATATTACCCATAATGAAAAATCATGGGATAGTAACAAAGGTGCTATTGCGTACTAATATGTCATTGAAACGTTTTCCACTATTATCACGGACCGGATTCGGATTGTTCGACGTTGGAGCGTTGGAGATCGTGTTGGACTAATTAATAGAAGGTTTAAAAGTGTAACCAATTTTTTTGCTTGTTGTCTCATCTAAATATAATACATCAATGGGGATACTCTGAATTCTCGACAACAAATTTTAAAAATGACACAAAAAGCAATTTTCTATTAAAAATAATATATTCTAGGAAGGTAGGTACTTTATCGCATGTCTAAATTCTCCAAACGAATGCTTCCAATTTTAAAAATAAAACATAAATTCAAAGCAAAATCCAAGAGTTCTTTGAACCGGAGTTATGGACAGTGTTACAACCGAAATCAGTATTTATAATACCTTATTAATGTATCATTAATTGGTGATAATGTTCACGTTTGGACTATAATGGAATTCCTAATACTAAAATAGAAATATTAATTTTAATTTGAAAATCTTAAAATCTTTGAACCAAATTCAATAAGCATACTAAAATATTAATCATATTTTCTTTACATTAACAAGGCTCCAAATCCCTTAGAATTCCCAACCACAAAATTTGAATTCACAACGAAACGCTTGATTAATATAACAAAAGTGTTTATTGTTATAAAACAATTTTGTTAATTACAAAGGAATTATATGTAAACAATGTGCAGAAACAATGAAGTTGAATTTAGCCTGTGAAAATAATCCAGAACACTTGGTATGAACCTAAATTTAGCAAACTCAATGTTCTCTGAAGGCTAGAACAGAATATACGTGTTAATAATTAAATTATTGTGATTCTTGTGTGGGAAATTGGCATATTTTCGTGGAATGAAGTAACTTTTAGGTTGAGGTGTATTTGCACAGTCAAAATTAGATTTGCGGTTTTGGTACGACTTCTAAAATACGATGTATTTATATTTTAGTAACCCCCGAGTTAACAATAAGAGTCAATGATCCGCCAAGCAAATCATGGGAAAATCACACCTTTGAATTCTGATGTAGTTATAGCATATACTATTTTTCGTTTACAAAATCCATTGTTTAAGATTAGGCGGACTTCTGTGTTAGTAGCAGTGTTATTTTTGTAATACATAAAATATAAAAACATCCTAACAAAGCTCCATACAGGGTCCTGAAAAAAAATTCCCCTTAGGGCATAGTCATCTTTGGGGATGCTGTGTGGAGGGTAAAAACGTGAGATCGATCAGCTCAAGGGTAATAAATTCTCCCAGTTTTTTGAAGTGAAAACTTCTTTGGTACAGTTGTGAATTGAAACTAAAAATAGGGATACTAAAAAGAGACAAACACACATCTGTAGGATTTAACCCGCTAGAGAATGAGATCGTATAATCGGTCT
Organism: Limnephilus marmoratus; assembly: GCA_917880885.1. Lineage (NCBI taxonomy): Eukaryota > Metazoa > Arthropoda > Insecta > Trichoptera > Limnephilidae > Limnephilus > Limnephilus marmoratus. Next base: position 19,182,999 of record OU862919.1, on the reverse strand, counting down.
CCTCTTTGTGCGGTGGTTGTACATTTTAGTTTTCTGAAGGTTTCACTTGTACCGCGTGTGAAATGCACACTGATTTTTTTTTTTAATTTCAGAGTCAATTCAACTCAAGCTGTGAATTTCCATCGCGGGGTATGGAGTTTTAATTTTAATATTAAGAAACAATAATAATAAACAATATTGTAAGACCCATGTTTACCAATTTTGATTTAAAAAACACACACAAATGTGTGAGCCAGTGAGACTATGGCATCCCCGATTGGAGTTTGTGAGGCTGTAGGGAGTGGAAAGTAAAACAGAAACAACCTGGACATTAAAATGTGGTTACCAAAAGCTGTTCAATTTTGCACTGAAGCAATCTCAATGTTGGGATACCAGGTCGATACTGAGAGTTCTACCACTCTTCAACAAGAAAAAAATAGTGTTGAAACTCGTGAAAAATCAAAGATTAACTATAAAATTAGTTTATAACAGAAACGTACTTGTCAGGTTTCCATTGAGATTTCCTAGAAGCCATTGAATGAAAGCTGACGGGGCAAAACGGATCCAACTTTAACTGGAGTTAAAAACTTTACACCGGCGAAGTTACGCGAAGTAAGGTGCAATGTTTCAAATGATATGAAACGGTGACATACTCTGAAAGATAGAGAAGCTACCCGTCTCCCTACATATCACTATATTTTATTAAAAAAACAAATACTTTATAAACTGGATGACTTACCTTCATAAAAATAAAATACCGTTACTTTAATTATTACATCACAATTTAATCATTCTTTAAATGCAAATTGGATTTAAATTCTTTTTATCATTGATAAAATATAAACCGATTGAAGTACTCGTATGTTGTGTACGTGCCGTGTTACCATAAGAACCGTGTTACCATTTTTTCCATCTTTCTGCTGAAAACGATTCAAAAACATCAAAAAATAAAATTTTGAGCAGATAATCGATTTCGTTGGCCTCTCTGGGACCTAAAAATCGAAGAATCTATGTACATTCATACACTGGCGACATATTTTTTTCTTTCAAATAGGTAGGAATAGATATGAATATAATAATATGAATATATATGAATAGACTGGCATCATCTACTTACGCATAAGGTCATATAGTTCAGAGTAAGGTATGGAACAGAAAACAACCAATGAAGACAATTTTAAGCACTATCAAACGAAAAATAATAAACAGAAAAGACACAAAAAGAACCGGTCGTACCTGGGAATTAAATCCAAACCTCTGCCTAGCCGGAGCATTACATTGACCACTAAGGTAATTCAACCACATCAACTTCCAACTGTTTTATACTGTTTGGTTTGGTACCGGACATAAGGGTATTGAGGGCAACGAGCGGGCTGACGAACTAGCAAGGAAAGGGGCGAAAGCACCACTTGCGGGATCTGAGCCGGCCGTAGGAGTAGCAGCTTGCCACACCAAATTACACATCGAGAGGTGGGTCAAATCCCAGCACTGGAAGGAATGGGAGAGGGCACCCGGAATGAGAAAATCCAAAGTACTCATAAACGGACCCGACCCCAGACGGACCAGGAAACTACTCGATATGGACAGAAACTCGCTGAGGGAACTGGTAGGCCTACTAACGGGACACTGCCATCTCAGGAAACACATGCAGCTATTGGGAGTGGAAAGCACCAGTAGATGTAGAAAATGTGAAGAGGATGAAGAAACTCCAATTCACTTATGGTGCCAATGTCCTGCCCTGGTGGGAATTAGGCTCAGATACCTGGGGAGACATGTTGTAGAACCAGAAGACCTAGCCACATATCCGATAACAACTCTGGTGAACTTTATTAAAGGGACTGGGTTATTGTTAAAGGATTGAGGTAAAATGAGAGAAAGTACAATGGGCCCATGGCCTAAGTACTCACGGGAACCAATGGCAAACCGTCTCCGCTTTTAAAAAAAATAAAAAAAATAAAAATATTGTTTGGTACTGGAACTTGGACTGATCTGATCATCACCATTTTCTGAATGCATATTTTTGGTTGGTATCTTTATCAAGATTGTACGCGAATTGAATTCCAATTTACAAATCTGGAAAAATATAACAATTTTATTTTAATATGCGACATCTTTTGATTATTTATAGAAGCCTTAGATGAATATACAATATTTTTGTAGTGAAATAACTTATCGGATAAAATCCTATAGCATCCTTAATTGGGGTATATTGTGAGGTTGAAGGTAGGGGAAGGAGATAGGGAAGAGGAAGATGGGAAGTATCTGACTATTCAGACCTGGTTAGCAAATACGGCTTAAGGCATTTCAAACAACGTTTCAGTTCTGAATTGTGGTCTTACACCAAGGCGATACTGTGAGTATCTTCTACACTCTGGAACGTGCCGCAAATACACTATATATTAATTGTGACGTAACAGAATTTATTTGCGCAGGTCGGGATTTGCATCCGCGACTTTCGGATTGCTAGTCGGACCGCGGCTTTCGGATTGCTTCGGATTGCCTTACCAGCCGGCGGCCGCTTTGACGGCCGGCGTAGTGCAGCGGTAAGGCGCTTGACTCGCATTCGGAAGGTCGCGGGATCGAATCCCGGCGTGGCAAATAAATTTTGTTTCATAACGCTGATGGATTTCATACCTAAATATTTGTGTTCCAATTTACCATGCAGATTGGAGGAATCCAGAAGTTGGACTTCCGCACGTTAAGTGTACTTACCTATACGGCGGACTAAGTCAAGTACCGCTATATCGCGAGTCTAACAACAGAAATTTTTAAACAGTTTGATGTTCCAAGCATACAGAAAATCTATGCCAAAAACATTCTAGTACATCACCACAAAAACGACCCAGAGAAAGAAACCTCACATGCTCATAAAACCAGAGCCAAACAAACAGACACACTTAATATACCAAAGTGTAACTCCTCATTTGGTCAAAGAAGTTCTGAATTTTTAGCAGTAAAGTTATATAACAAACTCCCACTTAGTATCAAACAATTTAAAACAAAAAATAGCTACATTATGGACATTAAATGTTGGCTGAAGGAACTACCGGAAAATGACCTTACTAGTATACTTAAAACATCATAGAAGTTTCTGGAAAACTCTATCCAAACAAGTTAAACCATAGAAGTCGCTGAAAAACTTATCCAAAGCATAGTCCCCCTCAGCACAGGATCTCCTAGTGAGGAGGACTTCGAATATATTTATATTTTACATATACATCTAACATGTTTCATATAAAAATGTAAAAAATATTATATAGTTACTAAATAAAAAAAAAAAAAAAAAAAAATTTCGCTCGACGTTGAAATGTTATTTGAAATGTAATGTGAAGCATTATAATATCGCCGTCTTTACCGAATGCTTCGTGTGAACCGCTTCATCCTATCGTGACTCAAACTATATGGTGGTTATAATAACCGAACAATCTTTTCGTACGCCTTGGATACACCTGTGACCGTCGCCGAATGAAGATCAAGCTACGAGACACAACAGTGAGTATTGCTTAATTGTGTATACCGGATCTTGTTTGGTGATTGGGCATAATTCTTATCGAAATCCATAACGTTTCATTTAGCTAGGAATAACCACAGGTTATTCTAAACCCTCGTGCCATCGTGCACGATTCAAATTTTATTTGATTAATTTGTGTATTTCACAATTTATTCATTTAAAATAATATATAGTATATTTGCGGCACGTTCCAGAGTGGAAGATACTCTCAGTATGGCCCTGGTGTAAGACCACCATTCAGAATTGAAACGTTGCTTGAAATGGCGTTAACCGTGTTTGGTGACCAGATCTGAATAGTCAGATACTTCCCCACCTTCCTCTTTCCTATCTCCTTCACCTCCCCACTGCCTTCAGCCTCACAACATACCCCAATTGGGGATGCCATATCCCACTGGCTCCAGACGGGAGCAGTTGGGACTCTTGTGCGTTATTCATGTAAAAAAAAGCCGACCACACCAGACATTTTTTCGTTTGAGAGTGATTAATATTATTTATGTTTCAAATATATGTATACAGGTTAAACCAGATTTAAAAAAAAAGTCGTCGAGAATATATGAAGGCAGAATCAAAGAAAAAATAATACAACTGTTTGTTAAATGACAGAAATAAGCAAAATCTGACAATAATAACGAGGCGTTGATATATTTTAAAGGTAAGCAATAAAACAGTTTTTGATGGAAATAGAATGAAATAAAATGAACGTATATTCGAGTACCTGCACAGCCATTTTATTAGTTACCTTCTGGTGCCTATTTCCCTCAATTTTTAAAATATTATGCAAAATAATAAATTACCAACTCTCCCGCCGTTGGACACAATGGTCGTCATATCAGTGTTTTGCCAATGTGGAAAAATTTAATTAAAATTGAACGGTTTATTAACATCTAGTATATGGTCTGTGTATGATTCCCTGGGGAATAAAAAGGTTTCCTATCTACCTTTTGATAAAATTAAATTTATTATTGCAAAGGTTTACAATGTGCAATAATGCTGAATCGCAGTTCATTTAAGCGGGGATTGCCGAGATAAATAACGAAATTAATTATTTTGATTTTTAATTGGAGTTGTTCAATGCTGGCATAAATGAATGTGCGATTAGGGTTGCCATCTGTCCGGCTTTAGCCGGACATGTTTGGCTTTTTTAGGTCGTGTCCGGCTAAATATTTATATGTCCAGCCTGTCCGGCTTTTATTAGGCTTTTTTGGTTTTAGCGGGTTTTGTCTTCCGAACTTCTGAAATTGGCGGAATATTACTTTCAAAGAGTTTTCTCTTTAATAAACAGCCAGTGGACCAGGGAACGCAATAAATTGCAAACAATTGCTAAGATGGTGTACACATTGTATAATTTTAAAATGACATGTCAAGGATTTTATTAAATGATTTCCAAAGAAAACGACTTTTGGATAAAGTAGGTGAAAACGCCAAATGTACAAAATGGTAGATATTTGTAATTTTTGAATAATTTGGAGAAGTCGAAATTTCATTTTAATTTATGTTTTTCGTTTTTTGTCCACAAAGATAAATATGTATCTATTTAACGAAAAATTTTAGTCATCTGTTTAACCAGAAAAAAAGAGTTTGTTTGTTTGTTTTATAAGTTTAGTATGTCTACAGACGTACAGACAGAAGACTCAATATTTTTTTTTTTGTTATTGACATTATATTCTATACAAATGTCAACTGATGACAAGGATAAGACGGATTAATGATTGTTGTTATTAAATTGGTTAATGGTGATTAATAAACAACTGTAACTTGTAACAGATTTTTTTATTATTATGGATAAAAGTTATGTCCAAAATCATGTACGTACGTCCGGCTTTTAGGGCAAAATGTCCGGCCTTTCAGAGCGCTGAGTTAGGCTTTTTTATTTTAGAAGATGGCAACCCTATGTGCGATCCTGATTTTTTATTATTATTTTGACTTATTGCACCGGGCGGCACGACGTATTATATTTTTCTTTTATCATTGCTTTGATGGTTACATAATTTGTGGATTTTTCTACCACCACGCTAGGCACATGACCGTGTTATGGTTATGATGTATTTAAGTGATATGAAGCGAAAAAATTAGAATCCGGTCCCGCGCGCTGTTTATCGCTTGATAATAATGGAACACGTTTCGAAAAGACAATATAGTATGCAATATTAGACAATATAGCGCACTAATTTTATAGGTCTGCGCGTCAGTACCATACTCAGGTATACTTTGTATACTCAATTTGGGAGGCGGGTATGGGTACCGCCGACGGGAAACCATTTATTGGATTACCAACACCTCTGCCATATAGAGAGAGAAAGGTTGAAGGAGTCCCTTTGACTTCTCCAGTCGTACTCTCTCGGAATATCGGCTTACACCGCAGTGGGAGGGATGGATTCGTACATGCGTCACTCCTGGACACATTGACCCCCAGATTCCTACCCACCGTACCCTTTTTCTTCTCAGGACTCCCTCTCCTTCCTTTCCTATAAAAACCCTACACACAGCACCCCCAAAAATGACATAGGTCCTGAGGGGGAATTATTTTCCTCAGGGCCTCCTGTGTGGAGGTAATGTAGAAAAAAAATACTTCAGTATCATACAAGACAGATGAAAAGAAAAATTAAAAAACACTTATTTTGTATGAATATCGCACAAGAGTCTCAACAGTTCGACTTTCTGAAGCTGGTGGGACTACGGCATCCCTGGTATTTGATATCCGGGTTATGCTCTGAGAATAAAGGGAGTGAGGAAGGGAATGAGACGATAGAGGGGAAGGTGGAGAGGCACATACCTGACCATTCAAAACTGGTCACCAAACACGGCTAAAGCCATTTCAAGTAAAGTTTTATTTAGACTTAGACAATTCTCAATAACAGCTTTTTAAGCCTAAAATAAACGAACGATTTGTTTTTACTGTAGGCAAAAATTGAGTAGCGTATTCAAAATCAGCACAGCGAATATTATTCCGTAATATATTTAATATAATAATAATAAATTTGGACAACTTATATAGCGCTGTTTTTGCGAAGTAAGGAAGAAAGCAAGTAATTTCTATTTATTAAATAAACGATGGGATACAAATTCAGTAATAAACCATACAAAAGTTCGTGATTTTAGCAAACAAAAATCCAAATATTCAGCCTTGCCAATGACTAAACTAATGCATACCAATAAAACATTCATTCCAAAGGTTTATACAAAAATGGCGGCCAAGATGGAACTAATATTTATTACTGATATCATCCTATTAATATTGTAAAGAAAGTTTGTATGGATGTGAAATGTGAATATGTTTGTTACTCTTTCACAAAAAAATACAGAATGGACTTTAAAAATTCTTTCACTAATAGAAAGCTACATTATTTGCGAGTTATATAGGCTGTATGTATTGATAAGCTCTGGCGTTATGAATAAGCTCTGGCGTTATTTATTTATTTATTAAAATTTATTATGAAATTATTTATTATGCGTTTATTGTTCGGACGAAAAGCAAAGCGTTATTTGGTAACAATAAGTATTTATTTGACGTGTGCTGTCATTTTGTTATTTGTTTATTTACTATGGAGATCCCTTTGATAGTTAAAATTATACTAATCTAAACTAATATTATAAATGCGAAACTGCGTGTGTTTGATTGTTACGCTTTAATAGGTGGCACGCGAGCTGTTTGAAAAAAAATGAATGTAACGGGTACGGAGGGTTGTGGTGAGGGGGGAGGGGGGGGGGGAGTGGAGTGGGGACAGGGAAGGTGGAGGAGGCAGAGTGGGAACCCCCTAATACTATGCGAGCGAAGCCGGTGGCAAAAGCTAGTATCATATAAACTGAATAATAACCATGAAAACCATTTTATTGTAACGCCATTTTCGCATAACCGTTTGGACAGAATGTTCGGTATATATTTGGATCGGTATTCCAAGTCCTTCTCTTGGCTATGGCCTTGCCATATCAGAAAAGTTGACGATACTATTTATTTGCTTTTCCCGATTATCAGAAGGCCGAAGTAAACAGCCTCCGTCAATAAACACGAATGGTTTTTAAAACGAGTGTGATGAAAGTACATATCCAGTTACATACATGTATTACACACAGACCTCTCGTACGAAAAAACAGTGCTAAACTTGGGGACGGAGCATACGACGCAGGTTCACATTACATGTTATATTATATAAAGCATGTAAGGGAACGTACCCATACTACGTGAAACGTTTAGGGGGGGGGGGGGGTCTTCAAAATGTCACGCACCATACAAATGAGCGGCGGGTTGCTTAGGATTTTGGTCACCGGGGGGGGGGGGGGGGGTTAAAAATTGCAAAAAGTTGGTCACGTAGTATGGGTACGTTCCCTAACTGACATTGAAGACTTGAAAGACATATATTACTTGAAACAACGTCAAGTCCAGAGGCTGCGCTAAAAGAGACTGGGCGAATTTTATGACATCAGATTTCACCGTTCGAGAGTTACATATCGCTGCATCAGGCAAACAGATTTACTACCTTTTTGTGATTTATGGTATTTATTCAATTAGCACCTACGCCAGAATTTAACGGTGAGCTCACTGAACTGAGTCATTTGGCTACCAGGCAGCAATTGGTAACACAATGACGAAGCGGGGATATCTTTTCATTGCGTTTGCCAATTTATTAACATGCATCGAATCAATTGAGCAAGTATGACTTTGAAAATGACTAATAAAAATTTACCTGCTGTTTACTGGATACGTATTTGATCAAATACGACACCACTTTGGGCCATTAACTAAGAAATTTTAAAGTGAAGACGAGTAATATTTTTAGTTTGCATTTGTTGTGTTATATTAGATTTTCCTTCCGATAACTTGAATAATTGGCACACGAAAAAGGTTTTTCTCCGCTGAGGGAAAATTTGTGCGTTTTTAGACAATTCTTTGTAGAACTTAAATAGTTGCAGTCGGCACATGAGAAAGGTTTTCTCCGCTGCGAAAAGATATGAATTTTTAGCTTGCTTAGGCCCTGAGGAAAATAATTTCCCTCAAGACCTATATCATCTTTGGAGATACTGTGTAGAGAGCATTTTTATGGGAAGGAAGTATTGGAAGTTCTGGGAAAAGGGTATGAGGGTTGGGTAGGAATCTTGGGGTCAATGTTTCCAGAAGTAACGGACGTATACATCCTACCCTCCCATTACGGTGCAAAGCGATGGGTGAATAGAATCCGGCTGGAGAGGTCAAAAGGTTTCCCTCAATCAGTCTCTCCCGATCCAGCCCACCACGTGGTAAATGGGTAAACGCATCAGCTGCCAAACTCACTCATAGATAAACTCACCCCATGATTCGGATGGAATGAATTTAATTTTTTTCAATTATTTTTCTAAATGCTTTCTTCATATAATAGATACTTTTTTTACTATAATAACGTTATTTCGGAAGAAAACGCCTACAATACAATGCTATCGATTTATCACTTCTATGTCGATATTATAATGACATCAAAAATATCTTTTAGGAAGTCTTTATTTTTAATCAGTAGGGTCTGTGTGACACAGATACAATCTGTATTTTTTTCAGTGAGATTTGATTTCGACTTGACATTAAATTTAAATCACTAAAATGCAGTTAAAATGTGATTTTCCACCTTTAGCGAAAATTTGGAGACGAGCAGACAAGTCAAGTTTTTCACTATTCCGACCTTATGCGCCGCGCCGCTTTTTTAATGAATGACAAAAGTTGTTGTTATTGAAATGAGTAAGAAGGCTGAATCGTTTTCGGCGGCCGTTGGTATCGGGAGCGCAGAATACTGCGGAGCATGAATACTAATTCCACAGCCGCGGTTATAACACTACACGGCACACGCCCCATGCGACCGATGGAACAGCATGTACGCCGGGAGCGCAGACTGCCGTGCATTCCGTCTCGCGGTGTGTGAGAAGAAAAGCCCGCTCCGACATAACATCAATGCCGCTTCATAAAGAAGTAAAGAACACTTCAAGTTCCGTTTGGATTTCCCCTCGGGCCTTTGTTGCGATCCTGGCACTCTAAACGTGTTCTTAGAATATCTTTGTGGCGCTTATTCAGAGAGCGATAGAAATATTTAAAACCCCGTGTGTGCACGCTATTCTCTCAGCAATCTTAGTTTTTCACGCTTTACAATGTTCGAAATAGGTAGGTACCTACATAATAAAAAGGCAAAAAAGAAAGTGTTCTCCTTTTGAATCTGGATCCCTGGTACGGTCGATCGCTAAGGATTGTATCAATAAATTTCGGTAACTACTCCTTCCCTGGGACAACTGCAGATCGCTAACGTAACAAACAACAGTTGAAGTCGAATATATATATTAAGAACACTTAGTCATTGTGAACTGTTATTTATTCGTTGTCGATCTGCAGTCATGCTAGGGAACGATTAGAAGTTACGGAAAGTTATTGAAACAATCCTTACCAATCGACCGTGCTAGGGGTCCTGGGAGTAATCGAAGAATACAATATGTATGAGAAAACGCAAGAATGTACAAACGAATATGTGCCAAGAAAGAAAACATCTTTTGGCGGTCTGTCATCTCTGTTTACCCCAACAGAAATGGCATTATGGTTAAATAGTAACTAAAGTCTTATCTTTTTTTTAGAGCACCTGACCGGCAATCAGAAGGACACGGGTTCAAGTCCCGTTGGCGGCATGTATCTTTTCTCGGAAGATTTTTTCAATGTAGATGAGTGTTTCAGGCTGATAATTATTGCTTATAATAATTCTTATCTATCTGTTTTCTCTATATTTTTCAAGAAAAACATTCCCAGTTGAGGTATTAATTACCTGCAAATATTTGAAATTCTCCTACTAGGTACCATCGATTCACTACAGCCGGAAAATGTTGATTGTGGAGGACTAAGCAGAGAATTGAACCCGCGACGCCACGTTAGATTGGATTCTGACACTTTGAACCATAAAAATATGTTTAAAAAAACATAATGGTAAACGGAGATGTTAATATCTACGTCAGTAGGTACCGACAAATTAAATTCCAACATGAATATCTAACAATTTTGGCAAGGACGAATATAAAACAGGAATCATTAAGGTTATAAACCCTCTTTTCATGTCGGGAAAAGTGAGATACCTGTTTATTTCATAATAAGATTTGTCGGTAAATTCGTGGCACGTAGTTTCCCCAAGCTCAGCAAAACGTACACGCATACTTTTCGCCGGACGGGTGATGAAATGAAAAACTACTTACCCAGCTATTCTTGGCGGGCTTTAGGCTAGGAAACACAGCACCTTCCCCGTCTAAAACAATATAAAAAAGAATTTGTTAAAAGACCTGAGAAAATGAAAAGATATACACCAAAAACAAGAATTGTTAAAAGACCTGAGTAAAAGAAAAGATACATTCAATTTGGCAAACGGTGTTAAAAGGGTAGTGGCCTTAATTCTACGCGCACTGAAATAAGCGGTAATGGAACAACGAGTATAGAGTAATTCAATTCCTGTATTGCCCATCTCACTAAGGGTGAAATGCATGCGTTGAGATAGCAAATTTACAGGATTATTTGTTAAGTTAGATTCATATTATGGAAAAAAGACAAGCTTGGATTAACTTTTTTTTTTAAATTAAACAAATTTAAAAACAAAAAAGTTGAAATGAATTATGAATTAATTGCAATTTATGTTAAACAAAAAAGCATTTTGTTTAAATCGTTAGCATAATAATTTCGGTTGTCTGTACTTTAATCTTAATGAAGAGAGAAAAATACCCTATGTAATTATATTACGACTACAAGTTTGGAAATTCAAACAAAAAAAATTAAAAACAGCAACAAAAATAGTTTTGTAGGTTACTTAGGAACTTGCACCGTTTTATATCATTCAGAGAAACATTCGTAGGGGATAATAACTTTCATATGATTTAAAATCTATAATTTTTTTACGTTTTGATACAAGAAAACAAATTTCACAAAATATTACTAACAGACAAGGTAGACAAGCGTACAAAGAAAACATAAAAAAACACCGACGGTAAGGACAAGCTTTGGACAAAGACACCATAAATAATATGCTATAAAAGCATTCAACAGTCTTTCAGTCGATACAAAAATTGGGGAAAACCAAAAATAAATTTAGACATAAAATCAAAAAACGGACTAAAGAACAACAAAAAAATATTATCAAAATCATATAAGAATAAAACTTATAAAGTATAAAACTATTATAAAACAATCATCATTAACAAACACAACTCATAATATATGCCAATTTTTTTTCATAACCAACTTCATACATTTTATCAAAAAGTAATTATGCACTTCGTCTTTTAAAATCTGTGTATTATAAAATGGGAGCCTCAGCACGGGTAAGCCATCTAGTGAGGCTAATATTATAAAATGTAAAATATTGTATCAAATAAAAACAAAAAAAAAAACAAAAAAATAATAATAAAAAAAAGGTGGCTGCCAAAAATATATAACTGCCCAATAAACGCACTTCACAGCCATTGAAAAGCGCGTTTTATTATACACAAAAGTGTTGTTCTTTTGGACAGGGGAAAATGGAGAGCATTAAAAAAGCAACTTATAAAACCTGCCCCTCGTTGAGTCGTGTGAAGGACTGTTTACTCTCACAAATACATGCATTAGAGTCTAATTTACAATAGCTGAACACGCAACAAACAAGGGGATCCGCCCTTACGAAATTGCTTACATTACCACAACTCTGAGAACATGAACATTAAACAACATGGTTGCCAATAAATAATTTGACGATTATTTTGGCAAATTGTTGGTGAATTCTGTTGCTGTGTTAGCAGGTGAACAAATACGCAGAACATTTCGACAATAGATTCATTATTTGGGCTAGAACGATAGCTCGTACAAATAATAATTATTATTATTATTGACGACTTAATCCACATGTATTGAATTCTTTTGTTTGTAAATTATTTTCCCTAAAAACTACATATTTAACAAGTACGATTATGTACAATGTACATACACCGGTCAAGGTTAAAAAACACTATTTCGGAGACAGAGTATTTCCAAAATAATTTTAAATTGACATGTTTACTTCATGTGATGAATTTTTTAATGTTTTTTCATTAAATTTTTTAATGTTTTTTTTTTTTAATGTGTGAATGATATTAAATGGACATGTTTATTTACACGTGCAAAATAATACGTGTTTCGGTACGATACGAGTTTACCCCGAAGTCTAGAGCACTCCTGTCTCGATGCGACCGGTGGTACACCATTCTTAGAATTTCACGTGCTACGAGGTTATGAAGGAGGTCGGAATTGATATTCCTGTTACCTATTCAGGCAACTAAAGCCAATGATTGATGTATTGAACCAATATAGGAATATGGAATGGACAGGGATCAATGGACGCATATTGCATTGTTTTTCTTATTTACAAAATTCTCTTCTTTCTTCATGCTTCCTGTCGCTAATAAAAAATAAAACGCGTTTAACGAAAAAAATCAAATCAACCGAAATTTTATGAACTTCAAATAAATGGTGAAGGTTTTCGAATATGAGCGAATGAATTTATTGCATTATTTTCTTCCTTCTATATTATATAATAATGGTGTCGACATCCCTACTAGCGGCGTGAAACTTTGCAGGATGTATCATAATAATATGAAATGTTCCTGGGAAAGGCCCGCTGGGACCGATAAAACTCATTGTTGAGTATTTTTCTTGACAAATTTGTCGGGAGTACGGAGTATGTTCTCCTGGTACTTTACTATTCAGAAATACTGCAATAGCATGCGATTTACGTTATTTATCCGTTGTATTATTTCGTTTGTCCGTTATATTCCTTTTCTCAAATTAAAAATAAATAAATAAATAAGGATAGTTTTTATTGAATATTGAAAAAATATTTAATATTCAAAGAATGAAATATAAAAGAAAAAAAATCGGGATCTATAATAAAGAACTCCAGTCCAATTTTTTAATTTTTTTTAATGAATTGACCTTCTAACTTAAATAACCGCATTTTTATTTTTAAATTTTAGTTAGTTTTAATAGTTAAAAAAATTGTGAAAGTTTTTTAATTTTTCAAGACCCCCGAAAACCACCGTTTGTATGGTGAATCGTGTGACGTCATCACTCCTGAAAAATTAGTATAGGATCGAGCATCAGCTGATCTACTGCCGCCATTTTGAATTTCGTTGTTCGAAGTATTCTCCCTAGAAATAGCATTACTATTTTTTTTGTACAGTAGGTTTTGAATATTTTCAATAATAGAGATAAACTAATAAGAGATACCTTTATTTTAACTAAATCTCTATAAAGAGTATGTAAATAAACGAATAAATTAATATGATGGCTTGTTTCATACCATACATTCCCATACAATGACTATACGGTGACGTCACGACACGTCGAACAGTGACGTCACCTTGACGGCGTGTTTTTACAACCCGATTAAAAATGGACTTTTTAATAATTTTTTAAAAACTTTGCGTTTAATATAATTAAATAAAACTTATATATTTTTTTTTTTTTTTTTACAGTGAATACCGCACAAGAATCTCAACTGCTCCCGTCTGGAGCCAGTGAGACTATGGCATCCCCAATTGGGGTATGTTGTGAGGCTGAAGGTAGCGGGGAGGGGAAGGAGGTGGGGAAGAGGAAGGTTGGGAAGTACCTGGCTATTCAGATCTGGTCACTAAACACGGCTAAAGCCATTTTCAAGCAACGTTTCAATTCTGAATGGTGGTCTTACACCAGGGCGATACTGATAGTATCTTCCACTCTGGAACATGCCGCAAATATACTATATATTATTTTAAATGAATTAATTGTGAAATAACACAAATTAATCAAATAAAATTTATTTGCGCATGCCGGGTTCGAACCCGCGACCTCCGGAATGTGAGTCAAGAGTCTTAGCCACTGGACTACGGGGGTCGTATATTCAGAATCAGCGTTTATTAGTCTATATTCTATATGAACATATTTTTTTAAAGCCAGAATATTTTTCACTGGAATTCCTTATTGCCAGGGGTCTGTGCTCACACCGCGTAACCTCTTGTCCATTCCAAGATTACGAATATTTATTCAACACAATTTACAAGTTAAAATCTTATCAGGTTTCTTGTAAAATTTAGCATTTCTGACCTTAGCTTGTTTGCGCAATTGCACAACCTTTGAGAAGATCCTTATTTGTATGTTATTTATGTGTACCTTCATTACAGTACATGAAACACTCTCGATTCATATTCATCGCAGGAAGATTTTGATTATCACATAAACCCTCACCTGCAAATTTGAGAAGAGTTCTGCCGAAAAAGGTTTGCACTCTTCAGCGAGTGTGGCGAGAATAAGTGCGTTGAGCGGATTAAAAAAGGTTTACACGCGTTTGAATGGCACCGGAAATGGAAGTGAATAAGTGGCAAGCTGATCCGGGAAAAGGCGTCGACAGGAAGTGACTAATGCGATGGCCACCGGAAGGGATGCCATTGTAGTCCCCGGTGCCGGAAGGGGCCTGCTGAAAAAGTGGCCGCCATTTTTCTTTCAGCCAAAGAATTTTGACTGAATTAAATATGTTCACGCCGAATTTATTGAGTGCCCGGCATGGCTATATTTTTTCAATGAGAGGGGTGTCCCCCTTGATTGTGAAATTTATTCAAAAGTTTGGTTTTATACTCCCTACTGGCTTGAAACAATATAACTTGGCGGTCCAGCGTATTGTTGATCGCATTCTAGACATGGATTCAATTCCTACTGTCTAGTAATTTTGTTACTTACATCCTACTGGAATTGTATCACGAGTTAATTCCGCAATCAAAATGTTACTCTACTCTCTATGAATAAAAAAAAAGAAAATATTCGTCGAGAAATTGTCGTTAAATATTTTGGATTCACCTCACAATAAAAACTACATTCACAAAAAAATCTCAATGACGATAACTTTACATAATAGGTATAAAATATTATCGTAATCTATTGTGGTGTACCTATGTATATGCAAATGCAAAGTCAGTCAGACTTGGGTATTGGGTCCAATACAAAACAAATTTGAGAACACTTCGTTTCACACCGAAATAGAAAACATAACCTTGGTATTCAGGGGTCAAATATATATCTGTACAGAATGCGACTGGGTATGTCAAATGTTACTTTTACAACGGTATTTTTCCACGAGCTACGAAGATGTTACCTTTCACTTTTTCAATAAAGATTCCAACACTAAAATAATAGCTGTCCGCGTTGCCTGCCCACGTATAATATAATATTATTGTATATTGTTCATACTAAAACCTTGAACTTTCTGTGGGCAATAAAATGTGTACCTTTTATGCGCTTCGTATCTGCGAGAATGTTTAGCCCACAAAATTACTTCATAACAATAATTTATGTATTTTTCAGATTCAATTTATGATCATATGAAATACGAACATCAAAACCTACTTTTTTTAATGGAAGGTACAAACAGAATTAGTTTATGATGTACTAATATAATGAAGAAAAAATACTAATATAATAACAAGAACAAAAGATGTCAAAAAAACAAAAAAAAAGCTAAAGTGGAAGTGGTCAGGCCATCAGAGGAAGTGAAAAATGGTCAAAATTAGTCATGAATTGGTTCACAAGTGACAAGAAGAGAAAACGAGATAGACCATTTAGACGGTGGGTTGACGATATCAAAACCATAGCAGGTGGTACATGGACAAGAGTAGCTAATGATAGAGAGAAATGGCTACAGTTGGAGGAGGCCTTTGTCAACTAGTGACATACAGACAGGGAGTCGATGCATGATTAAGTGTTATAAAAGTTATAAATATTATAAATAATGTAATGTAATTTACTGTCTGAATAAAGGCTGTTATTATTATTATAATATAATGAGGTTAACACGTGAGCACTGTGGAAAGGAGCAACTGAAACCATGGCTCTCCGATTTGGAGAATAACCACATAATTAGAAGTTGGGGGTATAGAAGAAGTGGGACAAAAACTTGTGTTAGTTAGTATTTCAAGAAACCTTAGCAATATCTTACCTGAATTTCCTTAAGTTCTCGCACTCAATTTACTATTGGGAGGCGGCTATGGGTACCGCCGCCCCGGCAACCATTTATTGGATAACCAACACCTCTGCTATAGGTCACCCCAAGCGGTTCGCTATGTTTGGTGACTTAGCAGGGGTGTCTGGATTCATGGGGTGAGGTTTGTCTGGATGTTGCAAGGCACCAGCTGCAAGGTAGGCCGAAACGAAAGAGAATGGTTGAGGGAGTCCCTTCGACTACCCCAGCCGTATTTTCTCGAAACATAGCCTTGCACAGCAGCGGAAGGGATGGATTCATTCATCCGTCACTCCTGGACACACTGACCCCCAGATTCCTACCTATCCCTCATACCCTTTTCCTTCCCACTACTTCCTTTCCCCACCCTTTCCCTGAGACGATATAAGAATGTGAACAAGGCAAGGAGTGTATGCCAAGACCGAGTTGTTTGGCGGTTCGTCCTCTCTGCCTACCCCTGCGGAGAAACGGCGTGATGGTTAGTTAGCTAGTTGCTTCCTTTCCCACCTTTCCCTAAAAAGACCCTCCACACAGCTTCCCCAAAGATGACACAGGCTCTGAGGGGAATTATTTTATTTAGGGCCTCCTATGTGGAGCTAAAGTAAAAATAAAACTCAAGGTCGAAGAGAAAAAAGAAAAAAGAAGATGAAGTCAAAGCCAAACCATAAATAATTTTATTTTGACATTTCGCGGAATTGAAATAGTGATCTCTGAGACTTAACCAAGGAGCGTCGCACAAAATCTGCCATATTTACGAAAACACTGGAAAGGTAATATCGACGGAGGGAAATAATATCGATAAACAATCAAAGAAGGGAAATAAGCATTAAAAAACCAATTCTCAAATTATCTGTATAAATAAAATATCAATCAAGCCTTTGATTTGATTGATTATCCAAGTTTTGAGTACATTTTTCAAGAGTTCCAAGTGGTCGTAAAATAAGGGATTTTAATGAAAATTTACCCATTAACTAAAATTTACTTTATTAGTGTCCTTATCTGGATTTTAAAAAAAGCATGAACATCCCAATGAGTCTAAAAATCAGACGGGACAATTAAATTAATGGTGCAGAAAAAGGTTGACAATTAAACTGAAAAAAGCCGACTTTTACGACAACGATAAAATACAAATGTCTTGCATTTGATGGTGCGCCCGCGCCGGTTACATTGTAAGAAATTGCAAAAAGTGAAAAAAAAAACAAATTCTTCCAAGTGGTGGATGAGTAACGGAGGACATTAAATGAATAATAATTTTATTAAAATGCAAATCTAACAACAGATAAAACAAAACTCTTAATAAAATTTATTTGAAAATCGATTGAGGATATTGAAAAAGAAATCAAATAAAAAAAATATGTACCGTAGAATGGGGTGAATGAATGACTAAAACAATAGGAATTTTGAGGAAGTTTTGCGTACCAAAATCGGGCACGAAAAACTGTCTTGACAAAAATGCTTGAAATTTGTCACTGTGTCAATCAGTTTACCAGGAAACATAAATATAATTTTTCCAAATTACGATGAAAATTTAAAACGTAATAATAACGAATGAGAATAAATGGGATGCATGTGAAGTTATTTCTATTATTATTTTCAATTCACCCCCATGTTTCTAATCACCCCATTCTACGGAATGGATGATTTCCAATGTGACAAGATGGCCCACAATCACTTGCCGCTGCGAAATGACGTGGAGAAAAAATAAAACTAATTTTAGCATTTTGATCCAGGTATTTTTTTAAAGAAAGACAAACATTCCCGGGTTACCAATAACCCAACAATGTTTGAAAATCTCCTACTACCACCACAGAAAGCCGAAAATGTTGCTTGTGTTGTGATGGAGGACTCAGCCAGCCGAGGAATCGAACACGCGACGCCCAGGTGGGACCCAAGCGCTATGCCCACTCAACCACTGACCGGTCTTGTTTATAAAAACCTCTTAAGACCCTTGTTTTGAACTGAATAGGTGATAGTCATGTGACAACTGAGAAGGTACTGAAAGCCAATTCTACGCAGCAATTACTTTGTTAACATAACTTTCAAAATATGAGAAAGATATTGTCAGTGTACCATTGCAAACGTACTACAAAGACAATGCGCATAAACTCACCTACAAAATAAGTAACTTTACGTAATATATAACATGTAGGTAGGTAGGTACCCAGATAAATATAGCTAAGTCAATTTCAATATTAGCCAAATTATTTCGGAATATTTATTAGCACTTTAGAGTAGGAAGATTAATAACTTGATAGCGGCAACTTCAATTCGGATAGTTTGCACTTAGAAATGGATAAATTTAACATATATAATAATACTATCAACTTTTTGGGTGATTTGCACTTTGAAATGGATTACCTAGAAAACATTCTAAGTGTTTACTCACTTATTCGGCAAGTTTTAAGTAAAAGATTGAATTATTTAAGGAACACAAAAATTAATAGATAAAGCTATTTCAATGTCATAGAGCACCAGTGAAAGATTGTTCGTAACATTCAACAATGGTACGCACTTTATTTGTAAGTGCGAACTATTAATCAATCCTAGAGTCAATGATTTTTCTTATGCTGACTTACCCCTGACGAAACAATAATAAAAACCATGCAACGTTATTATAAAAAAAACAACAACAAAACATCAAAGTGAAAAAAAACAGAAATGTAACCGACACTAACTTGTTTCATCATAAACAAATAAAGATTCTTCAAACAGGTTAAGTGTAAAAAACAACAACATCTCGTGCATTAATAAATTAAAATATTACACTTTTTAGAATGGCCATTATGAAGAAATCTAACAAAAAAATAAAGTTCACAAAATTACAAAAGCATTAGCGCTTTTAGAATTGTAATAATAATAATCATACAACGGTAGTATTATGAATAATCAAATGCGCCGGGTGCCTTGACATTTGCGATAAAACTCGTAACATACCGACTCATCTAAACTTTAAGTATGAGCATACTAGTTCTTGAGACCACTCAAGGGGGGTATAATTGATTCTCATGACTAGATTTGACCTCAGCGTGACCTCACGAAGTCCAGCGAGCAATTAGAGGTCATACGTACCTAGCAACTACGAGTAGCGCACTTCCAACAACACATGAAGCTTTTATCGCCTTTTTTACCCAACATCGTGAGGGGGTTTTTTTTGTTAAGACCGGAATTAATCCAATAAATAAACGGTAATGGAATATTTTAGCGAAGCAATTTAGATAGTCTGTTATCTAATAAATATATTATGTACCTATCTAACCACCGCGAAAAACTTTGAATTCTTCCCGAACCTGTTGTTGTCGGAAAGGCTTTAAAGCAGAAACGGAAAAATAACACAAAGTTGATTAAATGAATAGCTAATGGAAATCTTGCTAAGAAATTTTAAGATTTTTGAATAATGCGAAATTTTAAGAGCGTTATGAATAATGAATATTATGCAAATATAATAAACAATCCAAATTATAAAAACAAAACTTCAAAATGTGAACTAATTTAAAAAATATATATTTTGTGGACGTTTAAATTTTACGTTTTACATATAATGATAATAATTTATCTCATAATATTAAAAACGCAGAAGTACAATTAGTTGATGGTACCGATTTTTTTTTCTTCCTTTTTACGAGTACATGGCTTTCACCCCTCAACGGTATTCCTGGCCCTCATTTCAAATTATGGAGAAAGGAATATAATTAGAATAGAAAAGAATTACATATTAATTTGATTTAAATGAGCTAATTTAAAAATTACATTGAAAATTAGAGTCGAGTTCAGACTAAGAAAAGATGAGATGTTGAATGGAAGGGAGGAATTTGAGATAACCCTTGACAGAAGATGTGTTATTTGTATACAGTGGGACAACCGAAAAGTATGTGATCTAAAATTCCCACTTCTAGACCACAGAATGTACAATCGGGTGAGTCCAGGAAGAGAATGTTAAAAGGATAAAAGGAACGAAACAATGTTCTCATTCGAATAAGTGAGGAAATTACTTTTTAGTAAAATAGGGAAATTATTGAAACCACCGTTTAGAAGGGATAGCCCTTTGTATTGAGGCATAGCAAGCTCTCTCGGATTGACTAGCAATGTGAAAAAAATGTCTGATATGGGAATAGATAATAGTAGTACCTACATTAAATATAGTTAAAAAACAACTGAATAATTATAAATTTTTAAATTAATTGTATGACCATATTTTCTTATTGTAGGCAATTTGTACCCGCTAACCTACTGCGACAACATTTCCATTATAGAGAGTGCAGGTTTAAAAGATTAAATGTAACGGATGAAAATGGGTAAAAGAACAGAAAAGTAAATCTAAAAAGTTATCACAACATTCTACTATCCAACTTGCAAGTTTATTTTATTTGCTTATCTAAATCAATTAATGAAAAAAATATATAATATGAGAACGCTATATACTTATTAAGGAGACCAAAAACATTGTTCAAACATCTGAGCTTCTTTTCATCAAATTACATTATATTACGCTTCGTTCCAGGCTTTCAAAAAGATTTTAACAAATAGTTAATCAGTCTTGAATACACACTATTCATCATTATACCGCGTCATTCATACAGATTTTGTATTGACTCTTTCTTAACCATCACACACTCCTCCCACATCAAATTATTAATCATAATACGACCCAAATAAGAAATCTTTCATCACCTTACCAACTTTCTTTAGGCCCTTGGTTCAATGTCAATTAATAATTTGATCTAAATCCATCTATTATCGCTCTCAAACAATGGAGGTGATTCTTCGAAGAACAAACAAAGCAACTATTAAGAAAATCAATGAAAGCTCATTTCGCATCCCACACAACTACGGTGCAATCGTGCCTAATCTACTTTTATCGCGCTGCCCAAACAATTGCTCTAAATTACTTCAAATGACAGTGACATGCAAATATTGAATTGATTTGTATGTCACGAGCATTGAGCATCGATATAACAAAGTAATATGCCGTTACGGTACATAAAATAATCACGCAGAGAACAAATTATGAGTACAGCAAAATGATCCACAAAATAGTAGGCTTATTGAGAATCATAGTTGCTAAAGAATAACATTTAGAATCAAAGCCATAAATGAAATTAGTGGTTTAAGACGTAATCCGATTTGCTTATCACTTCCAAATCTTCGTCTTCCATATTTTATTACACCACCGCATCATTATCAAAGTAGGAATGGAATTTGCGAATTCGCGACCCTTGCGTGGCCAGCACGTAATTTTGTTAAAAAACAATCTTTTTCAAACTTTCTCTATCTCCTTCCGTCTCCATTTCAACCGATTTTACAATATTTCCGTAAAATGTAAAATAGCCCAATTGGCTTAAGTCCTTTAACACTTGCGCAGTATGCGAGTGATTTCATAATTGCGTATTAAGGATCTACGAATTTCTGGTTTAGTCAATATTCGGGTGGTAACATAGAAAAACGGCCAAAGAAAACAATGTAATATCAACATTTCAACGATGAAGTGTAAACAATGATATATACCGAATACCCAACTGTGAAGGCGGTCAAAAGGAAACTAGCGAAAAAGATTTCATTTTTACAAACAAAAAGCTTCATTTTATAATTGATTTTTTTCATCTGCACAATATTGACTCCACAGTAGTGACCACCCAACTGCACAATCGCGTAAGATCTGTAATTTAATTCAATTACTTACAACAGTTTAAAATGCATATTTGAGGGCTCATCTAACTTGCGCTTTACCATTGGTCATGGAGCTAATTTATTAGTCATGCATAATTATTCCACTTTTGATTTCAACACCAGGGGACCCCATTCGGTCTCTTGCCTGTTGTCCGTATAGCGAGCTCCGAGGCACCTTGTCAACCGGTTCGGCGGATAAACCAATATACAGCCTTTGTATGGACGGGGACCTTGGTCGAAATACGCAAAACTCGAATATCGTAGAACATCATTGCATCGCACAATGCCACGAAAAGCGGGTAGCTTAGGTACATGGATCGATGTACACTAACTACCGGCGTCAACTAAGTCAAATATTAATTTCATAAATAGCTTGACTATAAATTTTATGGCAAAAGATGTCGGCATTTTTTAAAATTAGTAATTTACATAACACCGACAAACAAATTCATTTACTGGGGTATAATTCTCGTAATTAAATATTTCAACGTGAATTTCAATCAAATAAAAGCAACAGGTACGTTCAAGATCGAAGTACTTAAAACTTGAAAAACCATAATGTTTAATACGTTGTCTGTAGTTTGCTTTAAGAATTGTTCTTCTTATTTCTTTGTATTATATTTATTATATTATACAAATTCATTTACTGGGGTATAATTCTCGTAATTAAATATTTCAACGTGAATTTCAATCAAATAAAAGCAACAGGTACGTTCAAGATCGAAGTACTTAAAACTTGAAAAACCATAATGTTTAATACGTTGTCTGTAGTTTGCTTTAAGAATTGTTCTTCTTATTTCTTTGTATTATCTGTATCCTACCTTGTTTATATGTAATTACATGTTCACTTTCCATAACATGAAGTACTTTATTATAGATATGATTTTAGATTTTCACGGCCAAAAGTATTTTTGTTGTTAGTTTTTGGGGCGTTATGACGTGTTGTGCTACCTCCTCCTTTAGCCAACGTTTCGGACAGCGTTACAGTGTCCATCATCAGGGCAGATGTGTAAATGTTAGTGGTAAAATGTGTGCTTAAGTACTTCGAAGCAAAAGGATATTAAAACACTTTCGAGCGTGTAAACTTGGCCACCCTGACAAATCGGCAATCGCCGAGCATTTAATTGAAACCGGCCATTTGTTCCTGAAGTCCTGGGAAGACCCAAAACTTATAGAGCACGCCTAATTACAAAGGCAATTGAAATTCATAAAAATCCTATTACCAATAATAGAGACGACGGAGCTAAGCTCAATAGTTCTTGGTATTCGGTAATTGACGGCTACACCAAAGCTAAACGCAGAAAACCATCTTGAAGTATACTGTAATGCCAGCTCGCAGTGGAGTAGAGCTGGCAACACGGTATTGCTTCGAAGTACTTAAGCACACATTTCACAACTAACATTTACACATCTGCCTTGATGATGGACACTGTAACGCTGTCCGAAACATTGGCTAAAGGAGGAGGTAGCGCAACATGGCATAACACCCCAAAAACAAATAACAAAAATACTTATATTATACTTTATCTTGCGCATCTAGATTTTTACAAGATTTTCTGTATTTATAATATTCTAATTTGTCACAAATATGTATTATTTAAATGGGTTATATACGAGAAATTAATACAAAATCAAAAAATAATATGAATACATATATAGATACATACATTGCCTTTAAATCTATGTAAGAAAATGGTTTTTCCAAACCATAAGTCAAAATAAAATTCTTCGAATGCCAATAAAAGAATAAACATGGTTTCTGTTACCCATGTGCAGCTTCCGAAACTGCTTACGAATTACAGCTTCAGATGGACTTGTAGAGGACTGAAAATACTTAAAAAGAAAAGAAATAGTGTTTGCTTGAATTGGGTAATAGTATGTATGGGAAATAACAAGGTATGGAATGAAAACGGGATGACGAATCACTTACCACTGTATCTCTGCGAACGAGCATACAGCAAAATCAGAAGTTCTATATGTGGTATATGTATAGTTCCACCGCGATGCCTCAAGGTAATTATCGCCACCACAAAACGAATGAGTACTGAAAACAATATTATGCACATCCAAAATAGTCCAATTCCTTCATTTTTAAAACGAGATTCTGTACGCGAAAAATGCAACAACCTTCTTTTTTTAATACAAATGCACTAGAAGTTTCAATACTTTCTTGCCGTTGTTCCCATTTCAAATATATAATTTTCAAGCATGGTGATGATTATGGAAAGATAAGAACTGGACAAATGACTAGACTAAACATTTTCTCATTTTAAAACCAAACACCATGAAAATGCTAAAAATGTGATAGTAACATTGTAACAATCTGTGCACGATTTATACTCTAGCTTACACTAACAATTAAGTACTTAAAACCTTGTTAAAAGCTAAAAAAGAAAAAATCAAAATTGCGAAAAGTGCTCGAAGAATGTTTTCCGATAATGAGTCGAAAAATTTCCATTTTATTATTTCTTTCGCAATCTGCAAATATGTTAATCCGAAAAAAATGAGAAATGGAAAAGTTTAATACCGATGATGAACTGAGAATGAGATTTTCCTTCCCGCAAAATTTCTTCGAACGACATACATAATTTGTTAAATTTCATAAAAATCAAAGTGAAAAGAATATTATGCGATTTAAAACACAGAGATTTTAAAAATAAGCAACGATTTTTGTGGCAATTCCTTGAAAGAATAATAAATAAATTATGAATTTTATAATACTAATGAATAAAATTGTAGTAAAAAGCTTTTACCCACCCCCAGAAATTTGGACATATTAGCAGAGGATTCATGATTTGCACAAAATCTGCAATATTCAAACCTCAAAATTTCTTTATAGTATCTACCAGGGGCCGAGGGGTTCAAACACATACACATCTGCCCTGACGATGGGAAATGTAACACTGTCCGAAACGTTGGTTAAAGAACACGGTAGTGCAACAATAAAGCACGATAATACTTTTGAATGTAAAAAAAACATAAACAATATACGACGGTTAAGGTCCTCGACTACGAATCTGGAGGTCCCGGGTTGAAATCCTAACGTGCGATTGTGTTGTTCACAATGAATTAATACAAAATGGTTTTTAAAATTTGCGGCACGTTTCAGAACGGAAGATACCCTCAGTATCGACCTGGTGAAAAGTCAGCATTCAGAAATGGAATGTTGCTTGAAATTGCTCTATCCGTATTTGGTGAACAGATCTGAAAAGCCAGGTACTTACGAGTAGGTACTTCCGCACCTTCATCTTTCCCATGTCCTTACCCGATTGGGGATGCCATAGTCTCACTGGCTCCAGATGGTTGGGAACAGTTGGGAGTTAGAACACGAAAAAAGAAAATAGAAACCTGATTAAAAATTATCTCCACTGTTTTCATTTTATTTTTATAACATCTATTCTGATTATTGAAAAAAAAATGTTTTTATACTCATTTTACAAAATAACACTACTTTCTTTGTGTTTGTGTGGATGTATGTGTGTTTGTTACTATTTCACGCAAAAACTACTGAATGGATTTTAATGAAACTTTACAATACTATAGCTCATATAACAGAATAATATACCTACAGGCAATAATTTATAAAGCAAGCTAGGAAGGGGACGCGGGAGGGGAACGGGGAGGAACGAGAAAGATGATTCAAGGAGATACAATGTATTTATTTGAATACGGCATTGCAACGCATGCCGGGAACCAGATAGGCCTAACTAATATAATACATGCGAAAGTGTGTTTGTTTGTTTTTCATTCATGTCGCAACAGAGCTACTGATCGACGTGATTTTTTTAATGGAGATGGGAAGCAACATACGCAATTTTTCATCGCGAAAAACTTTTAATTCCAGTGGGAAATTTCTTTGTTTAGTAATTTCAGCCTATTACCACACGAGCAAAGTCACGGATAGATAGTTCAATATGAATGTGGTAAATATTATTTGTATCGTATTATTTATTAAGATTGTCTGGCTTCTTGCGTCCAGTACAATATGGTTGTATGAGGAAGACCAAAATGCTGGATGTTGAATTGAAATTTTCACGTGTTTGGATGATGTTGAAATGTCACTTAAAAGCCAAAAATCAATGCGTTGATAAGTTGAACAATAGAACGCATAGTACCTATACGAAGAAGATATAAACGAATTATATTATAAATTATAACAGTCGTAATCCTTACATTAAAAGTAATAAATGTGAATTATTCGTTGAAGGCCAAGATGTCATGTGTTTTGGCAGTCGAGACGACTTCACAAAATTTGACAAAGTGCTGATTTTGATGGCGCCTCTTCTTTATTGACTTGCAATAAAATACATACAAATGATTTTTTGCGTCCGTTGGCGATAATATTTCACATAAATCTCTCTTAACAAGCTAATAAAGAAATCAATTGACACTTTTGTGGAATTTATTGAATATTATTTAAATATTTTGATGAATTTCGTGCCTAAAGCATTTCTTAAATTAAAATCAGTCAATAATAATTCGCTAGTCATCTTTAAGACATAAACGTTTTTTTGTGAAGATTATTTAAACAGTTGTGCGATGTCTTTAGAGAGTGAAACATCTGAAATGCGTAACAATCAATACACCAAGCAGAACTCAAATAACACGTCTTAAGTCAATGTCTTTATTAAGAATTTATGGGTTCAATATCCTGATAGATATCGTATAAGATATCAAATTAAACGAAATAAATGTATTTAAATACTAATTGAAGCCACAAAGGATGCAAATAAAAACGAAACCAATGAGAATTTTTACTGAAGCAAAATATCATGAAAATGGTAGATAAGCAAACAATTTGGTAATAAAAAAAACAGGAAAACTTTTCGAAACAAAAAACGTTTTTGTTTTGCAGAAAGAAAGGAAAACTCACAAAGCAATGTGTAGTAGGCTAGACCCAGCAATTACCGTAGAACGTAAAAAATATTATGCTTTTTGTACACAAACGAAAAATTGTGAAAAATGCTTTGTTGGCGTTTTTGTACTAATTGGGCAGCCTAAATATGCATAAAATGCTAATTAATTGAGAATGCCATTGGTTTAAATTTCAAAAAAATGCATTTACGAAATAAATGCTTATTCGAACTTTCTATAAGGTTTATTTCAACATAATATAATTATTCTAGACTCATCTGTAATACGTAATCATTAGCCGAGAAAGCACAATGTGTTAATAAAGCGTTTCTATTTCATTTTAACGTATTTTATTGACAAGAAAAATAAATTACAACTAATTGTACTGATCCAGATCCAGAAACTTGGAAACACAATTAATTAAATAATTGAAATTAATAAATTACTTGGTTTTTACCACTTTTATTGTTTATAAAACCGACATGTTTCGTCAGCAAAGCTGACTTCTTCAGGGTTATGACAGAACTAATTTTAAATATAGACATATATATAGGTAATAGAAACATAATCGACATAAACAATAATAAAATTAGAAAGAAAATAATGTTTAAGGGACGAGGGGCAATATAGAACAATTTAAAAAATTTTTAAAAGGGGAATAGATTTAATAATGGGTCATTTAAAAACAATTTTTGATTATTAATAATATTTAAATTTGCATTAACACTCTTTCTAATCTCTAAAATTTCTAATTTATCTAACTGAATGCCATTGACATTACAATGAATTAATTCTATTCCACTGTTAAAATTAAAGGTATGACTAGTTTCTATTAAATGGTTGGCAAACTCCGAGAAACTATTATTATTTAAAGCTTTCATATGCTCTTTAATCCTTATTTCAAAGTTTCTCGAAGTTTTACCTATATAAAAGAAATCACAATCATTACATTTCAATTTATAAATTCCAGATTTTTTCATTTTGGAATCTCTATCTTTATTATTTACAATATAATTTTTAAGTTTATTATTTGCATAAAATACAGGAAGAATTTCATTCGGTACATTCTTTGTCAAGGCATTAGAGATTTTATTATTGAAATACATAATTTTCTTCCATTTTTTCTTTTCATGATCCTTTTGTACAGGATAGATATATGATTTAAGGAATTTATTCTTATATTTTTTATTGAGAATGTTTTCAATTAAATTGGTGTTGTATCCATTATTAATAGCAATTCGTTTAATAACATTGAGTTATATTTCTGTTTCTATTGAAGATTAGTTAATGTACCCCTATCTCCCAATAATTTTTCAATAGAATTATTAAATCTATTCCCCTTTTAAAATTTTTTTAAATTGTTCTATATTGCCCCTCGTCCCTTAAACATTATTTTCTTTCTAATTTTATTATTGTTTATGTCGATTATTTTTCTATTACCTATATATATGTCTATATTTAAAATTAGTTCTGTCATAACCCTGAAGAAGTCAGCTTTGCTGACGAAACATGTCGGTTTTATAAACAATAAAAGTGGTAAAAACCAAGTAATTTATTAATTTCAATCATAATGGTGCCACAAAATAAGTTTGCTGTGTTAGAAGAATTAAATAATTGTTCATAATAACAAAAAGACGGAAAGCAAACAACGTTAGAAAGATTTCTATATTTGAAGTGAGTTTTCTTTTGCAAAAAAAGTGATTTGGTGTTTTCACCAATACGACAAAATCAAAATAAAAAAGGAAAAATTCTTATCTTTTAAATTCCTAACATTTAATGAAGAGTCGAGCAGAATTGCTAAAAGCAAAATGACTACTTATAAATTAATGTTACCTACATTTGAATACAACAGATTAAACAAACCCTCATAGCCCGCATAGCCCTCAAATGGATAGTAAGCTACCTAACAGAGAGACCTCAAGTAGTAAAATTAAATCAATCATTTAGTTCATCTCTCACAAGTAAATTTGGCATCCCTCAAGGTACCGTCCTCGGACCATTATTATTTCTAATATATGTGAACGACATTTTCCAACAGGAAATTAAAGGTGAATTAATCTCTTATGCTGATGACACTGTATTGTTAATAAAAGGTCAAACATGGGAAATAGTCAATAAATTGGCAAATGAAGATATTAATATCTTAAAATCGTGGTTTGATAATAACTTACTCACACTTAATGCTAAAAAAACAACATATGTCTTATTTTCCTTACAGAAAATACCTGCTCATACAGTGAATATTGTAATCCACCACGAAAAATGTGATCATGTACTCTGTAAACAACATAATCCTATTTGTACCGTCATTAACTCTTCTTCTGAAATTAAATATCTAGGTGTAATCATTGATCAAAACCTGAAGTGGAATAGTCACATTTTAGAGTTAGTGAAGAGAATAAGGAAATGTATATATATATTTGTTAGGTTAAGAAATATTTTAAATGTAAAAATTATCAAAAACGTGTACTATGCTCTTGTTCATTCTTTACTTATCTACGGAATTATAGGGTGGGGAGGATCTTACGAAAACCATCTAAACTCAGTAAAAGTTTCACAAAGAATCATCATTAAAGTAATATTAAAAAAAAAGTCTACCTTCTCAACAGAATCACTTTTCAAATTGTTTCCAGTACCAAATGTCGATGACATATTCAAACAAGCTTCTATTATAAAAATGTGTAAAGAAAAAAATAACAAAGAATATCAAGAGTTTTACAAACTAATGAGAAATGGAAACCAATTTATTACACCTAATTTTAAAACAACTCAAATGCAACATCATTATATTTTCCAAGCCATAAAAAACTATAATAACCTCCCTTATGAATTACGCAGTATCACCACCGAATCAGAACAAATCAATAAAATTAAACAATTTTTCAAAAAAAAATTACAGTAAAAAGTAAATATTTTATGTTATATTTTATATTATATTTTATATATTATATTATAACTTAAAACCTAAGTAAGAATCGTGGCTCCCTTATCAGGCACAAGAGCTCCTCTTTTCTGATAAGGTATACATGACTAAATACGACCTTTAATATAAAATTTTGTAAAATATGTATATATATATGTAACTCATATTTTTTATATTACAATAAAAAAAAAAAAAAAAAAAAAAAAAACAGTTAACTGATTCGTTTACAAGGCTCCCAGACTGGATATAAAATGCTCCGAAACACTTTAATTTCCCTTTAATTGAACTAAATTATACACACAGAAAATGGATGAAGATAATCTTCCATTATTTGTCAAGCATTAAGATTCTTCGTTCTTCATACCGTTAAGAGAAAATAGCGTGATGTCACGAACGTACCAATTTACGTGACGTAGACGATTATGTAAATCTATTTCCAAAATAACGTCTTACTTATTGGTCCAATAACTACGCCCTAAATAAACAAAATTGGCTGGCAGCATTGTGTGCGTTTACCGTCAAAGTGCTGGAATCCCGACAACGCTATGATTAAAATCAAATAATACTCATTTCCATGCCTTTGGGTATTGTTGCGGGGGTAAATTAAAGCTGGAAATTACGTAAAAGTGCCCTTATTTCACAGCCAGAAGGAACCTAAGTAAATGTCCGCCGAAAGCGGCTGGGAAAGTGCTCGTATTTACACAACAAAAGCTCGTGACGTCATTATAAAGTACCCGATATGAATTCCGGCGTGCTTCGAATAGTTGGAGCCGGGCGATGGGTATATTTCGGGTCTGCTAGACCTCGCTTGCTTAATCAAATGTCTGCGCGAATTACATTAAACGTTCTCGCCGTCCCTTCCCACGCCCCCACAGCGGCCGCAGGTCAGCGGACAAGGACGGAGAATCTGCCACTCTGCAAAAGTCAAAAACAGAAATTCCGTTCTAAGAAAACTGAGCAAACCAAATGTAAGGATATTAACTTGACTCGGTCCAACATTTTTGACCTACATTTATCTCAATATCGTTTTAATCTCGCATGTTAAAGCGCTCCATTTGCGAGCCATGTTTTAGTTTATTGCAAAAGTACCTAAGTTACAGTACTAAAACTTCATAAACCGCGATGTTGAACGTGAATATCATAGACAGAGCAAGTACAACCATGCAATTCGAAAACAAATGGGAACTTTAATATTTTTACTACACCAGTCAAACATAGCATTCTTATCAAAACGATGCGAAGCCATGGTCAATAAGTTTTACAGACAATGACAACGTACACAGACTTTAGAAAAAAATTAAATAAAATAAATATCCTTGCAGCACTTAGCGTCTAGGTCCCATCGAAATCTTTAATTTCAAAAGATCGCACAATATACAATCTGATGACCAAATACCTGCAATCTTTATTAGGAAGAGAAACTATGCCATGTCATTACAAGACAGTGTTATTATAACATTCATCCATTGAATATTGAAGCACGGTAGTAGGTACATATATTATACCAAACAATAAGACTGATTTTGATTAATTCCGCCGGTGCATTTCAGATTTCAGATATCGGATCCCATCAGTCTCCGGTCTGGGGTCCTCGGTTCACCATGAATCATGGTGTTATTACTGAAGGGTCCATAATGCCGAGAATGTCAATGGATCACGACAGACCCGCAGTCGTGATGACCCCACTCCTCCGGCCAATAGAACCTTCCGTGCGGGACCCGTGAAAGGTCCGGTTAATATTTTAATACAATAATAACTAAACAGTACGTAATATGGTACCTTGATTGTAGCAAAGTAAAGTAAACTCTGGTGGTAAAATATATAATTTTGAACTAATGTGAACAATTTGAGAGAATAATGAATATCGTAAGTAATTATTTTCAACGATGAGAAATTATGATATATTCAGCATGTTGAGGGATATACTTGTCTTACTTTAACCAGTGATTCCTGACTTTATTTGGAGTAAAAAATGTAACTGAAATTTTGGTTTCCGGTGACTTTTTTTTTTCTTCAAAACCTAACTATTTTTTTCCACATTTCATCACTGGTCAATCTGCAGGTAACCGCCCAACCCCTCACCCGACCCTAACTATTCAATACCTATTGATTTTTTATGTTTTAAGTTGAAAAAAAATAAACATCTAAAATGTCACCGGAGACCAAAATTTAATCCGCATTGTTATTTCCAAATAATGTCAGGGAATCACTGGTAGTAAGTAAATTACCGCCGCTACCCGAATTTCTACCGATTTCTCACATATCTCCCTTAAACACGTCAAGTTTTAAAGCTCATAAAAAAATATATGTTATTCTTGAAGATAATATCTAGATATTCCCCGCGCCGAAACGCAAATTATATAAAATTCCCTCGACAGAAAAAAATCGCAAAGTATGCTCCAAAAATTATTATAAACACGTTTGTTTCAGTTATTTTACAAGTTATATGTATGAAAAAATTCACAGTGTTTCTTTAAATGCTGTTTAAGACAACCCCGCGAGAGTTTTGCTCTATTTTAAACGAGTCGTGTTTTATTAAACATTTTCACAATTTTCGCATCGATTTTGTCGCTTTAAATACTAGCGCGCTCCACTAACATTCGTAATTTCATATCTCGCCATCTTCTTCTTTTTGAGCTCGGTTGCGGCGCCTTATAAGAATGTTAATCACACTAACAAAAAAAAAAAAACATTTTTCAAAGTGATTTTTTAAAATATCGAAAAACTATCAAAACAAAAACAAAAATTCAGGTAGGTACCTACCTGAGTTTGTACGACTCTAGTGAAATTTATTAACATCGACCGGTAATTGAAATCCAAAACAAACAGCCTTCCTTGATTCTATATCGAAAACCAAATAATTCCTGAGGGTTGGTGTTTTTCCGTTCATTTCCTGGAGTGAGCGAACGGGCGATACGTATTCACGGTGAGCACTGTACACACACGCATTCCTTTTCCGTTTCCGGTCAAAGGGGTCGATTTAAAAGGGCGGGAAGTGTCGCCATTGGTCTTATCTCTGTGGCAACAGCCGACTTCGATACAAATTTATTTCTAAACGCCAAATATATCCAGGACCTTTGGAATGGTACTTACTTTTTACGATAAGCCTCCTCATGGTAGATTGGCTACAACCTTTAAGCTCGGAGAAACACGGACTGAAGCGAAATTTTCATTTCGGAATAAAGTGATTTATTTTGTGGGTAGATACGGCATTTACCAGCTACTAAATAAGCAGTGATTAGTACTGTATCCGTTGAACTGGAAGTGTTCAGTTGTCCATTCTTGTGTTAATTTTTATATAAATATACTAGAGAGTACCTGGCACGCGTTGCAATTCCACATAAGGAATATTTCTCCTTGAGTGTCCTTTCCCATGCGACCCCGTTCCCCTCGCACGTCCCCTACTCCTCCCGCGTTCCCATTCCACTTGGCATCCACCATCCCGATATCTTCCCTCCTTCGTTCTCCTCCTTCCATCCCTCCCTGCCGCTAAACTATATGAAATACACACATTTTTCAAACAAATCCTGCGTCACCTATTGTAAAGTTTTTAGGCAAATTTCGTAACGCCACAGCTCAGCAATATGAAAAGAAACCTTGGCAGGCATGAGCAGGACAACTAAACAAAGTTTCATCGCAATCGGATGAATGGTACTGGAGGTTATCCACCACTTAACCGCCCTGGTATAAGTAACAGATGGTTACTCCTTCAAGGCTCTCGCAACGATTCTCATTTTTTTGAATGAACGAATCTACATTTAATTTTGAACGAATATAGACCTCCAGTGTCCCTGCATACGTTGTTAGTAGGCAGTATGCAAGTGCTTAGCGGGAAATCAAGATAAAATAAGTGTTAGTACAACTATAGACAAGATTGGTGATAGTCCACGAGGAGGCAAGCGCTGTGTGATTGTATCCAGTGTATCCCGCAAGCACCTGTAGGAAGGAAGACACAGTGCATAAATAATAATAAATCGCCGAAAAACGGGTGGGATTCCTCTCCAATCGATTGGCAGTCCCAGCAAGAATACGTATGACGTTCGATCTAGCCGTTAACTACACTCCGCTTCCGCGCCCCTTAGCCGGTTCCTCGGTGGTGCCTTAAAGAAAAGTAAATGGGAGATTGGTGGGAAATGCCCGACGACCTTAAGAAATTCGGCGTCGAGAAACCGGAAGGAGAGTGGAATGAAAGGTATAGGAAATAATCTCATAACGCCAGAGCTCACCATTAAAAATACATAAATATAAAAAACCTTCACGCGCATGCGTGCAACAAATCGCCAGAGTTTCATTGCAATAGATTGAATGGTTAAGGAACGCATAAGGGACAAATAAAGAAACATTATTTTTTACATATTATAATTATTATTTCACGGATTTGTTATTGTGATTGATTTATTCTTCATCTTTTTTTTGAAACAGACAATTCACCCTAAAGAGAGTGCTTTGTGCCGATGAAGTTAAGAAATACTTATAGTTGTATTTTTGAGGATAATCTATGGGGACAGGACAAATCAAATACTGAAGTCATTCAAGACTATAAACTTATATGGCTCTGAAAAAACGCGAGAATTGTTGAGAAACATTCTTCATCTTATTTTGCTTGTATGGTTAATTTAGTAAACCAACAAAACAGTAAATTCATGAACAAGCAACAATAAACCATATTCGGAAGAGAATATCACATTTATAATTGGTTCCACCCCATTATTTTTCTCAAATGGTTGTTGAAGACGTATCTTCGAATACATAATCGTAGTTGAGAAGTTGTCAAATAATAATCCTCAATAAGGTCTACTGTGGGGACCGTAAAAGCTTCGTTACGTTATTTCGACATAATGCACGGAATCCTAAGAAAATACAACATTGCTAACGCGTACCAAATGGTCCCAAAACTCGTGTACATTTCCACCATCGTCAATGAGAGACTGCGAATATTTTTGAATCAAAAAGTCAACCAGTAAAAACCAAAGTTTTTGAAGTGAAAAGTTCTTTAGCCTCGTTGTAATTTGAAACTCGATGAAATAGAAAAGCCACACAAAAAAGAGACAAACACATACATCTGTAGGATTTAATAATCGGTCTCCTTTTTGTGCGGTGCTTCGTAGCCTCTCCACTCTTGTCTACTTTAGTTATCTGAAGGTGTCACCTCTTCATTTTAAAAAATATAATGTATTTTAAAACTTAAAACAGTCAACGTTTTGTTTTATTAGTGACTGAGGTTTGAATCTTCCTTCGCAGTGATCGGAAGCAACCGCGCTAGCGTCCGGGCCAAATCGGGAATTGTTAAGATCGATACGATACGATACGATTGTACCACCCCAGCCAGGAGTACTCCTGTCCCGGTGAGACCGGTACACCAGGGGGCACTGATTTGTTAGGACTGGAACACGTGCTCTGAGGACGGGAAGGAGGTTGGAATTCAATCGACCGGTATACATGGCAACCTAATAAGCCAATATTGGAATGTAGGATGGGCAGGAATAAAGGAATTGGTTCTGAGCTTTGGTTTTCGTTTCTCGCATTTCGCTTATTTTGTTTCCCGTTTCTTCTCGCTTCCAGCTTCTTCCTTTCCGCGTCCAGTTTCCTTCCTTGCTTCTTTTGTTGTTGTTGCTTCTCCCTGCTTCTTGCTTCTCGTTTCCAGCTTCCCGTTATTTGATGCTTCCGCTGCACGCTTTCAGCTTGCCCCTGCTTCTTGCTTTCTGTTTCTTATGGCTTCATGCTTCCGCATCCATTGCTTCTTGCTACCTACGTCCTACTTCCCACTTACTGCTTCTTGTTTTTTTTTCTTCCCGCTTTACGCTGCTTCTTACTTCCGATTAATTGCTACCTGCTTTCAACATAGCATTTCCAGCTTCCCACTGCATCCCGCTTCTCGTTTCTCGCTGCTTCTTGCTTTCCGCATCCGTTGCTTCTCGTTTTATGCTTCTTGCTTCGCAGTATTCGATTCCCACCATATCCCGACTGGGAAAAAAGGTCCAGTCTACCGTGACTAGATCCTCCCTGCCTCACCATGTATCCAAATCTTTGATCTTCATATTAGTTCATAGGTGTTCCTTTACTTCATTTCCTTGTTGAGGCGGTTTTATATGTTTCCGTAGCTGGTAAGTTATTTCCTTCACAAAAACAAAGTTTCTTATTCCAGCATTTCGTCAGCCATCATAGCGCTTTCGTGAATTACCTACCTAAATAAAAATATATAAAAAAAAACCTAACCTAAGGTATATTTGAAACGTATTATGTAACCGTGATATTATTGTGTACTCGTTCAGATAGATTAATTTATGTCTCTCCGTGAATTCAAGAAGTTTGTCAGAGTTCAGTGTTCCACAACCTTTCCTGAAATAGTAAAAATCAATCAACCAGAGCCTGTCTCAATGAACGCAATAAACAATTCTACCTTCGCCAATGGTTACGGGCCAGCGTTCTCATTATCCATGTTAAGTTTGTATTGAAAACAAAGCTGAAAGAAATAAACATTAATTTAGTTGACAAGTGAAAAGTATAAATGAAATATGGAACTTATCTGCTTCGTATGGCTTCAAGTGGCTTTATCCTTCCGCGCCAAAAACTAATAACCATTAATTACAAGTGGGTTCACCCCTCAGTATCACTGTAAGTCACAGTCATTTTGGTTGCACTTAAAACTGTTATGTTAACTTCGATATGTGATTAAAATATTATTATATTATTAGCCGTCACAAGTTAATTACACACAAAACAACAATTTCAAGATTGCAAACTGAATCTATTAAATAAAATACGTATTCTGGCAAATTTTTAGCATGATTGAGCGTAATTTGACACAGTTATTCACAAAAAACCGAAAGAGCTCCACAAACACGTCAAGCCGTGATCAACACAGCTTCAATCCGACATTTATTTGGTATATACTAGCTGGTTCCCGGCATGCGTTGATACGCCGTTTAATAATGAAATTGTTTCTCCCTGCGTGTCCTTTCCCATTCGTCCCGTTCCCCTTCCTCTACTGCGTCCCACTCCACTCCATTCCCCCCTTCCTCCCTCCCGCGAACCCCCTACCCGAGTTCCCCACCCCCCTGCCGCATTCCGTACATTCAGTCCAGGTAAATTCAGTTTTCAAACAGCTCGCGTGCCACCTATTGCATTTTTTTATACAAATTTCATAATTCCAGAGCTCACCAATAGTTTTATACAAACCTTGTCCTGACAATAACGAACACAACAAAAAAAGAGTTATCCAATTTGATGCAGTCGTTCGGAAGTTATGCGCGTACATACATTTCGGCGATTCATTTTTATTTATATAGAAGATAGATAGATAGATAGAAGATAGATAGATAGATAGATAGATTATAGATTAAGTGCTATAACTTAATATTTTTGAATGCAGCTATAACTTTGTGGTTATCCATTATAGAAAAATGAAACCATTCAACTTTGTATAAACCACTTATATAATGCGTAAATCCGACCGGTTTCGGAACAAACGTTCCTTCTTCAGGGAAAGCTTATACTAATTAAGCTTATACTATTGTATAAGCTTTCCCTGAAGAAGGAACGTTTGTTCCGAAACCGGTCGGATTTACGCATAATATAAGTGGTTTATAAAAAGTTGAATTGTTTAATTTTTTTTGCTATAATTTAATTTCTTCGGAAAATGCGTATATGTCCGTGCCATAAAAGATGCCATAAAAGAATGAATTGTCATCGACAGCAAGCCTACCTGCTGAGTTTCACCTAGATCGGATGTCGGGAAGTGGGTTAATTTACAATTCAAAGATTCCACTTCATTCATACTTACATCCAATCAAGAGAACAAAAGTGAAATTCACATAGGTGTATTTAAAAACCATATCACAAGATGAATTATTATTGTTAAAACATTTGTGGGGTGATAGGTACTCGTATTATTAACTGGCAGGCAATTAGAAGATAATTAAATCGTTAAGATGTCTAGTGGAGTTACGAGAGAATCAAGTGACTTTTCGCAAATTTCAAATTGATGGCACCCTTTTCAAATCGGCCTGTTTAGTCAGAACAATAATAATACACTCGATAGATAGATCTGTGAACTTGATAGGGCGGCGGTTGGCATGTCAGGGATTTATCGGTTAGTTCATCTAATTTATACCATAAATACAAAAGGGTCTAGGATATAATTTATACGACAAATCGATAGATAACAGATAGTTGTTACGCTACGTATTTCCCAGCGCACCTCCCCTTGACGTACGGCGGGTATTATAATAGAAAGATAAGGAAGTTGTGACATCGTCAATTATATGATATTCGATAAGGTTTCGATACAAAGAAGAGCTAATATATATTGCGAACACGAAACATCGTACATAATGCGGAGATAGGAAAACACCGAAGGATATAAATTTAAGGATACCTACAAAATAACGTTCAGTTCCGAATTATTTTGGATAAATATCAATAATATGTAGAGAAAAACAGAAAATCAAACGTAACAAAACAGAATCGGTACACTTTGACAAGGAATTCGTTTCTGATATAAACCGCACGTAAATGCATATTTTATACATAATAAGCTTACACGTAAGTAGCCACTCGAAAAACCCAAGTTTTATGGGGAAGCTTCATTCGTTGTTAGGGTTTACAAACATAATGGTTTACATGATAATAAAGCAGACAAATTAAGTTTATTAATTAAACAATATAATTTCAGTTGTGGTGTAATAATGTCAGTACGAAACAAATACATAAATCTATTTCGTATTTTCGGTGCATGTACTAAATTTATGCCATCAGCACAGTTGCCTTCCATGCAGTTTGTTCGAGGAACAATTATCAGCCGTAGCAGTTTAAAAAAATATATTATTTTTTAAGTAGTCTGCGATAATATTCAATAGACTACGACAATAGACAAATAATAAACATTAGACAATGGACTACACAAATTCGATAAACTAGATGACAAATTTAATGAAAAACAAAATGCCGGAGTTTGCTAATCAATTCTAATAGAATTAAAAAGTTAAATTTTTATAATTGACTGACACGTAAACAAGCTTCATTTTTATATAAATTGAAAAAAAGTAGTACTTATGTTGAGGCATTCGAGATGTGGATCCACAAAAGAATACTCAAAATAAGCTGGATGGACAGAGTTACGAATGAAGATGTTATGGATCGGTTGCATAAAGAATAAGAAGTTATTAAAACAATAAAATCCGTAAACCTCCAATATCTAGGATATGTGATGAGACATCCAGTAGGGATGTCGAAAGTGAAAAAAATATCGATATATCGATATTTATTAAAATATCAATATCGACGTCGATACATCGAGGAAAAAATATCGATACATCGGTCAAATTTTTAAAAGATTTTGCGTTTTTAAAATAATAGTGTATTCAGCTCAATATTATCAATAGTAATTTTTATACACAATGTGCATTATTTTAATGTATAAAAATCTCAATAAAAATGAAGGTATTTTTATCAGTACTCATTTTTATTTTTTTTTTTTTTTTTTTTTTTTACATGAGCTCCACACAGGAGACCCTGAGGAAAATAATTTCCCTCAGGGCCTATGTCATCTTTGGGGATGCTGTGTGGAGGGTTTTTTTAAGGAAAGGAAGGAGAGGAGAGTTCTGGGAAGGAAAAGGGTTTAAGGGGTGGGTAGGAATCTGGGGTTCAGTATGTCCTGGTCATCCGCCTCTAAGACCCAGACAAACCTCACCCCATGAACCCGGGCACCCCTGCTAAATCACCAAACGTAGCGAACCACTTGGGGTGACCTATGGCAGAGGTGTTGGTTATCCAATAAAGGTTCCCGGGGCGGCGGTACCCATTCCCGCCTCCCAAATTGTATTATTAGGTAATAATTACAAAAATTTCAAAAACTAAAAAGCTGTCTTCTAACTTATATGTAAACTGAGACGCATACAAAGTTTGTATGCGTCTCAGTAACATTCTGTTGGCGTATTAATCTGTCAAAAAAGAATTTCGTGTTTGGAACAAGGTATTGTCAATAATCATAGACAGTTGGGAACCAACACATAGGAATGGCTTAGAAAAAACGGCGAAAAAAGCATACATTTCTATGTATGTACCTACACATATGAGATGGTATTAGTGATCACAAATACTAATGCAAAGACAATAGATTTGTAAGCTATTAAGAGGTAATAGCACCGGTGAGAAATCTCGACGGTAGGTATTTTAAAAAATTCTCGCTATCGCACCGCGCTCAAAAAAGAACTAGCTATCGATGTGTTGGTGAGACCACGTGAGTGTTTGGCTTGTACACCCTCTCGCCCCCTCTGCGTCTCATGCCTACCGTCTTTCGCCTCATACCGCCATATCCAATATTCTGTTTAGATAAAGCATGTTTCGACTTATTTCGTCGCTAATGAAGTTTTTGAATCGGCCTTGCGGTGTGACAGAAAAAGGGCCCATTATTTTTAAACGCACGAGGTCTGCTATTGTCGGTCATTTATAAATATCGTCGATAGGTATTGTAACAATGTCTTCTGTTCACGCTTATTACCGACAAATTACGAATTATTTTACTAGAACTCTATGTAGGTTAGTAGTTTTAAAGTTTTCACTGTATTTGCGTTTATAAATATGCAGTCAAACCAACTACATCGAATTATTATATACATACATATGATTATTCTCTATGATACATTAGTTATTATTGAAAATTAGTATTAACCTCTCAGGCCTCGGGCCTGTTTTTCGAAAAGTCAAAATATTTCCGCTTTCCAATAAATTCCAAATAACTTTAATATTTGTGAACGCATCCGAAAACTAAAAACTGTTTTTGAAAGATGATGAAATACGCTTTCAAATTTTATAATTCGAAATAAACATATAATTTTGTTTTTATTTTATTAATAACTAGCAGACCCGGCCACACGTTGCTGTGGCTAACGAAACACAACGCCATTTACCCAACCTTTATAAAATCCACACCATCCGCTCGCCAGCTGCCCGCTGCGCGCTGCCCTTTGCCTAAATTGAATATTTGAATTTCTTGGCTTTTCTCTACTATAATAAGCATTTATTATACACATAAACCTTCCTCTTAAATCACTCTATCTATTGGTGAAAACCGCATGAAAATCTGTTGCGTAGTTTAAAAGATTTATGCGCACATATACATTTTGAGCGACTTCATTTTATACTATGTAATGATGATACCACAAAACTTAAATTTCTACTCATATAATTTGGCACTTACCTATCTTATTAAAAAAAAAACTCAAAAATGCATATGCAACAAAAATGTATTTTTGACCGATTATCTCTATCTCTACATATTATAAAGTCCCCCGCGCCGTCTGTCTGTCTATTCGCGATAAACTCGAAAACTACTGAACGGATTTTCCTGCGGTTTTCACCAATATACAGAGTATTTCGTGAGGAAGGTTTAAGTATGCAATTTGTCAATGATTTGTGTAAATTGGTTGAAACATAACGATAATTGTTAGAAGTGTCGGAAATAAGTCCAGCCGCCTGGTAGCTTTCATCGAAAACGCTGCACAATCCTTTTGGGATATAACAAAACAATTAATGGTGGGATATTCCTCTTTTATAGATCTACAAAAAAGTCCGCGAAGGCATATATCTATCTTTTACGGATAGCTTACTATACACATTATATCTAAAATGCAATTGATAAGAATAATAAGATAAGAAGATAGAATGCGTATAGTAAAAGATAGATATATGCCATCGCGGACTTTTTTGTAGATCTATAAAAGAGGAATATCCCACCAAGCGTTGTTTTGTTATATCCCAAAAGGATTAGGCAGCGTTTTCGATGAAAGCTACCAGGCGGCTGGAATTTTTCCGACACTTCTAACAATTATCGTTATGTTTCAACCAATTTACACAAATCCTTGACAAATTACCTACGTAAACCTTCCTCACGAAACACTCTATCTATTGGTGAAAACCGCATGAAAATCCGTTCAGTAGTTTTCGAGTTTATCGCGAACAGACAGACAGACAGACAGACAGACGGAAAGACGGC
Source organism: Limnephilus marmoratus (assembly GCA_917880885.1). NCBI lineage: Eukaryota > Metazoa > Arthropoda > Insecta > Trichoptera > Limnephilidae > Limnephilus > Limnephilus marmoratus. The sequence continues at coordinate 19,141,102 of OU862919.1, read as the reverse complement.
GCGGGGGACTTTACTTTATAATATGTAGAGATAAAAAAGGTTTAAAAATAGCGTTTTTTTCTAATTAAAATTACGATAACGAAAAAGATAAAAGCACTTACATATTTTATTAGACAATTAAATCTAAATGGATTTATTGTGTTGTGTGTATCATACGTGTGAGTTGACATGTTTGTAAATAATAATGTTTAAAATGTTAGATATATCGCTTGCTGAGGTTTGATTTGTACTCCTGTATTTTTGAGTTTCTTTAAGCAGTAAATACAAAAAAGGATGTGTTAGTTCGTTCAAAATTCAATCAAAAATGTTGGTCTTTTACCTATAGATAGATTTACCTACACATTTTTTTTAAATATTTATTACAGTCAGTTTGAAATAAAGGAAACAAATATATAATTTTTTTAAACTTCAAAACTTTTTATTTTTATTTTCAACTTTATAAAACCTTAAATTGTAATATTTAATTACATGAAGACAATATTAGCGAAACTTCAACCCAAGGCTTCAGGCCCAACTTCATAGTACAAAAAAAAAGTGCAAAAATCACTTACTTCGCAATTTTTGCAATAAAATAAAAGCACTTAGAAAAAAAACCAACAACGCTAAAGGCTTTGTACCAGTTCACATAAGGAAAAAGGTTGAAGCAAACGTTTTACGTATGAGAAAAGCTATAGTTTGAGCAGTAAATTACAGAAAAGAGCAAGAAAACACGGCACAAAGTGATAAAGTAAAAAATCTGAAAATGGACAAAAAAATGCCGCAAACCATGTTTTTGGTGATCATACAAAATGTTCGTCATACTATTGCAAGTCGGAGAAGTATACTAATGATCCAAATTTAGTAAGCGATCTTCAAGATTGTGGAACAGGACTGATATTCAACAATTATTGTCGTCTCTAATAGCAAATGCAGAAAGTCTTATTATTAACGTGACAAATAACACTGTGGAGCAATTCAACAACGTTATAGCCAAATTTATAGGCGGAAAAAGAGCAAATTTTACAAAAATGGGATAACTTCAGCAGTTGAGCTTCTTGAGCAGTAACTTCGTGGAATAGTGAAATGACAACCCATTCACGAATACAAAAAAAATCCAAGGCCACAGTCCTGGCAACTACACGAAGCATTTTATTGAAAGAAAACGACGTTCGAAGGAGACAATACAGAGGTGTCGAAAAATAAAACTAAGGTATTACGAAAACACGACAGAAAAGAGAAAAAAAGTTTCAGGGCCTGATGAAAATTATGGTCAATTGGAATTAGATCCAGATATGCCAGCTGAATTATTTGAAACGATAAAGAGGAATTTTTCAAAGAATTATCTCCATCGAATAAGGATGAACTCGAAAGGAATACGGTGGGCCAAAGCAATAATAATTTGTGGACAATTGAAAGGCGTAAGCGGCTTACAGCTTCTAACTTTGTTGGAGAAGTTGTTGGACATCATTGGAGAAGCTGTGTGGAGGGTATTTTTAGGATAAGGAAGGAAAGGAAGTTTTGGGTAGGGAAAAGGTAGGTAAAAGTATGAAATGATGGTGGAGAGTCCAGCTGTAGAGATCAAAAGATCTTCCTCTTCCAGTTTCTCCCAATCCGGCCCGCCACGCAGTAAGTGGACAAAATTATCCGCCACCAAAACCCATGCAGACCTCATCCGTGAACCCGGGAACCCAGGCTCTGTCACCAAACATAGAGGACCACTTGCGGTGACCAAGTGGCGGGGGTGTTGGTTATCCAATAAATGGTTCCCGGGGCGATGGTACCTAAAACGCCTCCCAAATTGAAAATTTATTATAGTACTTGACATAAAAAAATTTAATTTTGCACAATTTTAGTATGAAAGCTCGGTCAGTATTGGTATACCGCGATGAGTCACTAAACAGAAAAAAAACGAATAAAAAATATCGATTACTCGGGCAAGGACAACACTAGTCTACCGATAAAATTCTTTACATCACTACTTCGCATTATATGTATGTATTTGTCAAAACCCACGTTCCCCGGCCCCCCTCAGGAGAAATGAGCGAAAGGGACACCTGCACGTCGGGCCGAAAATACCTAAATAAAATCTTCGAAATCGATGTTTTGTATTCCCCATTTTTCTTCTCCAAAACTGGACGGATTTAAAATTTTTTTTTCACTAACTGTATTAAAAGAAAATATTCTATGTCGGTACGTTTTGCTTTTTTTCAAAATACATTGTTTAGTTTGTATACTGAACGTTTTTTGACGGCGTTTAAATTAGGCAATTTTATTCATTTTTGGAAGGTCGTAACTTCTATGAGAAGTAAATTATCAAAAAAAACAAAACGTACCGACACGCTAGTGGTCAATATCTATATTATGTAAAAAAAAATTTTGCTCTAGGGTCAAAATCCAGAGAGATAAACGGGGAATACGTTTGTATAGAAAAGCGCAGCTAGTATTTCCTCTTAATAGTTAAAATTTCAACCGGCAGATGTCATGACCCAATACAGTTACTTTTTTCCGTTCCTATACGGTTTTGGATTCTAGTGATTTTAGTTACGTAAATTAAAAAAACATCGTTTTTGATACAATTTTCGATAATGGATATTTTGCATCGATATATCGGATCAAAATATATCGGCTAAAAATATCGATGTATTGAATTAAAAATATCGATATATCGATACTTTTTCAACAAGTCTAACATCCAGAGAAGAACGAGATTTTTTATTTTATTTTAATTTAACTTTATGAGTAAAACCTCAAATTGTAATATTTAATTAAATGAAGACAATATAAGCGAAATTTAATTGAACAGCTGGAAAAATCAGAAAAAGATATTGACACCTCGGGGACATAGGTGTCAATATCTTTTTCCAGGACCTCTTGCTAGAGGTCCTGGGTTCGTGTCCCAGAGGTGTCATTATCTTTTTCTGATTTTTCTGTATCCAGATGTTCGATTGAGTTTCGCTTATATTGTCTTCATTTAATTAAAAAAGTACGAGATCTTGCATCTCATAATGCAGGGAAAGATTACCGGAAGTAGGGGCCCTGGAAGAAGGAGAACATGATGGCTGAAAAACCTGAGACAGTGGTTTGGCCGGTCTACTGTAGAACTGTAAAGGGGCGCAGTAATCAAAGTCCGTATAACCAACGTCCATTCAACGGACAGGGCATGAGAAGAAAAAGAAGACTTATATTTGGTCTTAAAACTCTAAACATGCGTTCAATCGGACTGCTTTGATTGAAATAGTATCAATTTGAATAGAACACTTGAGTTCTTAAAATTTAATCTTTATTATTAATTTTTGTATTTCAAAATTGAATTTTCATTTTTATTCCTACTTTTCTTTAAAATGTGATCTTTTTTTCTCTTTATTTTTGACTTATTTTTTTTTTATGTCATGTAGATATATTATCGAGGCTTCTGACTCACACAATGTTGTCATTTTTGCCTCATCTGTTTTTAAATTATAATATTATCATTATAATCTCTAATGATCTTTAAAAGTTACTTAGAGTCCTTTTATATTCATTTCGTATAAAAAATCACTTTCTAATATTTTCCAGTTTACATGATCTAATAAATTTCATTATTTTCGATATGGCATGAAACTCAGTTGAGGCTATTAAATTCTGAACTTCCGATGACTTCGAGGTCATTAGTATTGTAGCTCTCTGTCGTTCATATTTAATGCACTTCGATAATGTGTGCTCGACATCTTCAATTTGTTCACATATCGACTACATTGGAGAATCAGAGAGGCCAATCAAACACAATTCTCTTCCCATTAGTGCATGTCCGGATCTTAATCTAAAAATGATTCTCATTTCCGATCTTTTCAGATTAACCTCATATTTTTGACTTACTTTTAAGTATTTCTTAATTTTTATTTAGTATATTTAATCATGTGTTTTATTAAAATAGTATTTAAAATATTAAATGTACGACTACCATAACACGGGCATGAGTCTAGTGTGGTAGCCAAAAAAAAACAAATATCTGTAACTAATAAAAATTTTATGAAATAAAAAAAAATAATTTAAAAATAAAAATAAATTAGACTTTCAATTGAATAATTAAAAGGCCAACAATTCGCATAAAGGTGCAGGTTATGAAAAAAATAATAAATGATTTACTAAGCACTTGCTATGTAAACCAACTATTTATTAAGTATATTAAATATTAGCCAACAGCCTGAATAGAAAAGGGCCTGTTCAGTGTTCAACACTGTAAGTGGTAAGTTTACGCTTTGAAACTATGGATTTAATGTAGAAACCACTGGCCGAACAATGCACATAACTTTGCAGGTGCTAGAGTCCTAATCGACCAGAGCTAGACGGTATAAGTATAGGCTTCATTCTCTATTTAGTTCACTGAAAGGTAGCCGACATTCTCATTAGGTATGGGAAACGTGTATTTAATGGGAGAAGAATGGGAACGAACGCATAATGTCGTAATTGAAAACTATCGGAAAGACATTATCGTCATTACGCTTAATGCTCAGTACTGGAAGCTTACCAAGAACCATGAACTACATATAAAATATTGTATGTGTATACATATAAGCAGAGGCGTGGAGGATCATTAGAAAAAAAATTGATTAATCTTTATTTGGTATTGTGAAAAATGCCGATTTATTACTATCTATATCAATTTGTAGATGTGCGTCATGAATTCATGACTCAATTACATATAGCCCGAGTAAAATTAGCTTCCCAGAAACTGGGCGTACCTACTGTACAGGGCCCGCAGATACTTTAATAGTGCACAACTGCTAACCCTGTACAAATCGCAAGTGCGCCCCACGGTTGAATTTGGCAGCCACCTCTGGTCTGGAGCTCCAAAATACCTGAAAAATACCCTCGACTCTGTGCAGAAACGGGCGGTCCGTTTGATAGATTCTCCCATCTTAACAGACGGATTGCAATCTTTAGAGCACAGGCGTCGCGTCGGGAGGGAATGCTATCCTTGTTCTACCGGTATTACAATGGAAGATGCTCCGAGGAACTAGCATCATTGATCCCTTCGGCACCGGTGCATAGTCGGGAAACACGCCAAACGCGTGCCCAACATTTGTACACGGTTGACATTTGTCACATGAGAACGGGTCGTTTCTTCGACTCGTCCTTATGTTCAACAGCTCGGCTGTGGAATGATTTGCCGGCCTCTGTGTTTCCTCCTTCCTACAACATGGGTCTCTTCAAGACCAATGTTCATTCCTTCCTCTCCTCAAAAAGACCCTCCACACAGCATCCCAGATGACATAGGACCTGAGGGAAATTATTTTCGTCAAGGCCTCCTGTGTGGAGTTAATGTAAAAATATATATATATATTATTTGTAAATTGGAAATCGCCACATAACCCATGTACTACAAGGGGTATCATTAGAGGACACTTTCAATGTAGTTGTGCACAACAATAGTATGTAGGAATCAAAAAATTAAAAACCATTTGATTAGAAAAAATAGACACCGATAATAATTATCAAAAGTTTCAAAAACAAAAAAGAATACAGTGTGCAGTTCACACGCGGTAGAAGTGAAACCTTCAGAAAACTAAAGTAGGCAAGAGTAGGGTGGCTACGAAACACCGCACAAACAATGAGAAGACCGATTATTCTATCTTAGTCTCTTGCAGGCTAAATACTAGAGATGTATGTGTTAGTCTATTTTTAGTGTCGCTTTTTCGTTTCAACGAGTTTCAAATCACAACGGTGCTAAAGAAATGTTCACTTCAAAAATGGTGTTTGAAACACCCGTCCGCAGTCCCCTTTTACCCCAAAAATGCCCAAAACTGACGCTGGGTGAGAAACGACGGTTGTCAATTCCATTTAAATTTAAACTTGCGATTCAATTCGACGATGTTTTTTTTCTTACATTTTTCAGGTTAATAACAAAAACAGATTTGATCATTACACATACTCAGCCATAAAATCCTTTAATGAACTCTCTAAAGAAATACAATCCAAAAGGAATTATGAAATTTTTAAACAAAAACTTAAAAAACATTTTACCATTAACTAGTTTTAGATATGTATTACGATGTACCAACTTATATTTTCCACTGTGAACCAAAATGCCAACTAATATTTTTTCTATGTATAACAACTGTCAAGTATGTATAGTACTGTCAATCTGATAGTGCTCCCTCCCTAAACACGAGAATTTCTCAATTAGGGAGGTATTGTTACCATCAATATTATATTATATGTATTGGTTTATTAAAAAAAAAAAAAAAGATTTATTATTATATCTTTTTACATAAGCTCCACACAGGAGGCCCTGAAATAATTCCCCTCAGGGCCCATGTCATCTTTGGGGATGCTATGCGGAGGGTCTTTTTAGGAAAGGAAGGAGTGAAAGTTCTGGGAAGTAAAGGGTATGAGGGGTGGGTAGGAATCGGGGGGCAGCATGTCCAGGAGTGAGGGACGTACGAATCCATCCCTCCCACTGCTGTGCAAGCGATATTCCGAGACAGTACGGATGGAGAAATAAAAGGGTCTCCCTCAACCATTCTCTCTCGATCCGGCCTGCCATGCAGCTGGTGGGCAGACGCCACCAAGACCCAGGGAAACCTCACCCTCACTTGGGGTGACCTATGGCAGAGGTGTAGATTGCCGGTGCCGCCTCTCCCAAATTAAAATGACCAGAAGAAAATATCACAAAATATATACATTCCGAGGGAGATTTCAATGTTCTTATTTATTTACAAGTGTGGTTTCTCTAAATTTAATTAAAATTTAAATTTAATATAACTAAATTTAATTCAATGACGTATTTGAAAATACTGTGTGGAGAGCATTTTAATGAGAGGATGGAGTAAACCTAATTTAAAGAATTTACACACTTAAAGAAATTCAAAAGCCAGCCTATCGCAACATTTGTTTAAATTACCATTCTCACGTGGAAAATGTCAACCGCGTATAAATGTTGGTCACGCGTTTGGCTTTTATCTCGACCGGTATATAGGTAAGAGTAAATCAAAAGGCAGGAGCAGAGAAAAAAACTTTTAAAAGTTTAAAAACACATAAATAATAGTACTTAGTACGAATATGCTTTCAAATCAATGCAATGTACATTATGCATAAATGTAGAAATAATCAAATGAAAACAAATAACTTTGTCAAAACCACTATATTATCAACACATTTCGAAAACTACGTTTTAATTTTTTTTAAATAATCACTCATTAGCACTCGCGCGATGCTAAATTAGCACGAAGTAGAATGACACAAATGTTAAGTTGTCAACCCATTAGTATCTCCACTCTAAATAGCTCACGTGTTGAGTTTCCCTATCTCCCAAGCCAGGTGCCCACAAAGGTTGTGTCTGCCGCGTACCTATAGGCTGTAGACAGTGTAGACTCCGTGGACTGTAGTAAGCCCGAGTATCACACTGTACACAATACACGGAGGCAGCAAATGTCACGAGGCCATAAGCCATTATACCTGTTCTCAAAATCACAACCTACTACACAAGCTCGTATGTAATCAATTCTGAGCTATATGATCAATGGATGATATTTAGCAACATTTTAACGTAAGCTTTCTAATACCTCTCGTTTCTCTAGTATTTGAATTAAACACGTTTATAAATAGGATGCCGTACACATATCGGTAAGAGAGTCGGTTTTATAAAAACCATGTGAATTCAACACAAATTGTATCATGTCATCTACGTTGATTGATAAAAAGCAACACACACACATTGTCAAGTGTATGACAATGAAAGCTTTCGAATATAACAAAATAAAACCATTTAATCCGAAATTCAACACGATCCAATAAGAAACAATTAGTATTAAGTGCTGTTCCTGAAACAATGCATTTTGATACAATAAAAGAACATAAAACAAAAGACATTAATTTTTCATTTTGAGCACAAATTTAGGTGAGTTAACCAGTCAGGAAACAGGACTATATCGTTTATTAACGTGTGAATATAATAATAATAATAATAATTGGATTATAAATTAATTTAATACATGTAGGATTAGAAAAGATTTTTTAAATATTTAGATTGAGGGATCAGTAGGATTTATAGGTTCAATTAGAAATGCCACAGAGCCGAACCCTCTGATATGAAAATATCTGGAGTCGGTGAATTATATTCCCATTTGGTCTCTAGTAGGTTGACATGTTGTTCTTGTATTCTTTTGTATTTATAATACTTATATAGTGCAATTGCATAGCGTGGGTTGACTAGATATCATTTGGGGAAGTGTGTGAAAGGTTTTAGTTTTTCCTGTGGGGAAAATTTAACCCGGACATTTAAATCTGGTGCGTATAAAAATTTGTATAGCACCGTTTTTGTGAAAAATTACCTCTAGGGCGCTGTACAATTTATTAAGAATTCTTAGTTTCTATCTAATTTTACTATTTACAAATAGATACAGAAACATACTTACCTGGCAGGTCACTTCCGATAAACACACTTTAATTAGAAAGTTTATGCTAGGAGATACGGCTTTGCACACGGAGGACATTCTATTTAAAACACTGGACATTGCACGATTTTACATTTGCTGCCCCCATCATTATTAGTATTACATTTATTAAAAGAGTGACAAAAGTAGAGTTGATATTTATTTTGAAAGACTGGAGAATTTAGGACTCTTTAAATGACCTTTAAAAACGCTGACAGTTAAGATTTTTAAATTTAATTTTTTATAATTATTCACGACATTAAGAGAGAAAAACTGATTCTGCATACTATGTTTACAAAGATTTTTGTTTCCTCTTTCTGGAAGACTAATCTCAAATACAGAATATTTCATTTTCATTTAAAAAACTTCAAAATTTTCAGAATAAAGCCATACGCATAGCCCTGGGTGCTCCCAAATGGATAAGGATAACCCAACTCCACAAAGACTTTGAAATCCCCTTATTAAAAAACACATCTCAAGTCTTGCGGAAACATTTCATGCGGGAATTCCCACCCATGAAAACCCGTCCATAAACAGTCACGACGAAAACGTACGAACCACGTATAAAAAACCTAAACAAATCCTACATAAAGATTAAACTCCTCATATTGCAGCCATGTACCTTTGCAAATAATTTTTCACAAACAACCAATTAAACCAAACAACGAAAAATAAACAATTTTTTTAACAACCATTATTTTAAAATAATGATGAAAGGAATGAAGCCTTTTTGGCCCGGAGCTCTGTAAGTCAATATTTCAAAAATAAAATAAAAAGTTTATTCCACATCAAAAAAATGTTACAATAACGTAAAAAACTGTTAGCAACATGTGAAATTAGAAGAAATATCACACGTCAGTGCTCGATCGCTAAAAAGCTCCTACCAAATTTATTGGCGGGTGTTACGCACTCGTAACTTAGCCGTCGAACAAGTCGTATGTATTATTGACTAGCACCCACTGAGTGGAAAAGTTCTGGTATCAGCAGAAATACTTGTTTGCTATTCCGTGAGCGTAGAAAGCAAAGATTCGTGGAAGTGTTAACGAATTGGTAAACGTGTGCGATGAAGGAACATTCGGCAGAATGGACATTGGACAGGCGGGTGTGGGAAAACTTATTACAATAGCTGATGGCTGAGAAGTGTTATTTTTCAGAATGATTTTCATTAAACTGAAGGCTCCCACAAAATAAATCCATAAGTCTTATAGTTATTTTTCTGAATTTAGTTTATCACTAGTAAGGTTCTTGATCAGGAGACTGTCACTAGGTACAACAACCACCCTAGTAGCCCAATTACGCATATAATGGATTATTGCATATTCGTATATTTGCGTGAACATTTTTTTCTCTAACATTATTATTAGTAAAATCTGATCAGTTAAAATAAAAAATAAATTTACAATAAAGTTTAAAATTGGTTTTCAAATACTTTTAACTCTGTTTTTTTTAACCCGGCCATTTTTTTTTAAATTACCTACTTGTTAATTGATTTAATCCTAGAGGTAGATGGTGCTCGAAATATGACACTTTTGATCCAGTTCCAAGTAAAAGAAACGAAGCTATAGATGCACTTTTTGAGAACATCTTTGAAACGCTCAAATAACACGGGAGCCCAAATAACTTCGTTGAAAAGAAGCTTTATTGCAGGGCACACGCAGTTGGCATATGTGGCTTTTTCACAATATCTGGATCAAAGCTCAATGATATAAAATTATATTCAGACAGAAATATCGAAATGATTTAATTTTCACGTCCGTACTGCATCTACAGAAACTACGTGACAGCATGTTTGCGCGAGTGTTTTATATTATTTTCCGTCTTCAAAAAATATTACCAAAATGAAATATTAACCCAATCCTCCCGGTACTTTACGGCTATAACAAGAGTGGCACCCCCTATTGGGATATGTTGTGAGGCTGAAGGCAGTGGGAAGCGAAGGAGATGTGGAAGAGCAAGGTAAGGGAAGTGCATGGCTATTCAGATTTGGTCACCACACACGGCAAAAGCCGTTTCAAGGAACGTTCCAATTCTGAATGGTTGTCGGGGCGGTATGAAAATATCTCCCTTAAATTAAACGAATAAATTGAGAAATAATAACACAAATTAATCAAATAAAATTTACTGGCGCACGGTTTACCCCACGACCACGAAAGCCGCATCATACGATAATTAAACATTGCAGCAATATTGAAAATACTTGTTTTATCTCTGTACAATCGTACTTAAACGTCCTTGAAGAACATCTCATGAAAAGCTGTCGGTTGAGAAAAGTGGTAACGTCCTCGTCGGCTACTTTGCGACGGAACCGGTTATCAGATGTATGGAGAATGTGCGGCCTTTCCGCTTTTATATATAGATATTATTTATGTACGTTGGTAAATGGCACTTTAAATAGACGATCATTATAATAAAACGTTGCATTATGTTACCTAAAATGTATATTTAAAAATAGTAAGAAAATGTAATGGGTTTTAAATGATCAAAGTCAGAAATTGTATATGATGTTATATATGCAAAGCATGAGCAGCATTTATAAATGCATATTTTTATTATGCAATAAATTTTTTAATACAATGGGGATTTGTAACTGGTAAGCTACGTAAGCAGTACGCTATTAATAAGCTTTGCAGGCAGGAGTAACAATTCAGTTATTATCTAAGTTATAGCGATAAAATGGAAAAAAAAACAATTATTAATACAATACCATATACATACCTACATATATACATACCTACATATTTTATGTTAATTTCAATTACCTGATAGTAGAAATATTTCGAATACCGAAAAACACACTTGCTTTAAAATTAAGCGCACAGGAGGCATTGAAAAAATAATCTCCCTAAGGGTCTACATCTTTGGAGATTCTGTGTGGAGGGTCTTTTTAGCAAAGGAAGAAGATGAAGTTCTACGAAGAAAAAAGGTATGAGGGGTGGGTAGGTATTCGGTTGTCAGTCAACCACCATAACACGGGTAGGTACCTAGCATGGTGGTCGAAAAATTCTCAACTTATTTAATTAATAATGCAATGAAAAAAGAAACAAACAAAAAAAACATAACCAGAAGTGACGGACATATGAAACCGTCCCTCCCACTGTAGTGCAAGGCGATGTTCCAAGGTAATTCTGTTGGAGAGGTAAAAGTCTCCCTCAACCTTGGTGGGTGGACGCTTTCGCCGCCAGGACCCGAAAAAACCTCATCTAAAGAACCCGGCTACCTCTTCTAAGTCGCAAAAAGTAGCAAACCACTTGGGGTGACCTATGGCAAAGGTGCTGGTTGTCCAATAAATGGTTTCCGGGGCGGCGGTACAGCCGCCCCCTAAATTTTTGACTGAGGAAAATATGCTTAGGAATGTCGTCATGACGCTTTTATGGGCATAAAAAGACGGGAAAGACATCATAAACTGAAAATATTAAAGGTGAAGCGTCCGACTACGTATTTTACTCTCAGACAGGAAGTTACGGGTGCGATCCCTGCCGTAAATAAATAACGCCGTCTGAGTTCTGAGTGTGACGGGCCTTACAAAAATGGCTCTACAGACATAGGATATCGATAATACCGTATAAAAATATCAATTGGTGTGACATACCTAGACTGCATGAAGTTGGCAATAGTAGATGTGTTCACGGAAAACAGTTATAAGAAGGGTATAATAAACACCTCAATAATAATAATAATCAATGTCGGCATAATACTATTCTTCTCTGCGTAGGTTCTACATAATTTACATAGTATATTTTACTTCATCATTACTGTTCGACAAAATTATTATATATTTCACATCGACGCGTCGACGGTCCAGAAGAACAATCTCGGACGTGCGATTTTGTAGTTTTGCAGTAGAACAGTTTAAAGTTTCGTTTCAGCAATTTTATTGCTTTTGAAAATCGAAATGTGGTGTTTTGATATTTTGCATGTGATTTTATTTCATTCAAAATTCCAAAAAATACAGACATTTAAATCAACAAAATAAGCCAAAAAAAAAAAACAATTTAAGCAGATCTGACATCTTCGTTATTTGTTTTGGGGTGTTATGCTGTGTTGCGCTACCTCCTTCTTTGGCCAACGTTCGGACAGCGTTTCAGTGTCCACCGTCAGGGCAGATCCGGTAGATTTAAAAAAAATACTTTATATATGCATATATATTACAATACATTACAAAATGATACTTTGTCTGTCCAACTGGGAAGGAAACCCGTTTCAGGACAGCCAAATTGTATATTTAGTTCATAATATTCTTAACAAAGGAATGGTTTCGTTCAAGATATCACAGGAATTTGCTTCCGTCCAGACAACTTTTGAGAACATTAAAAATTGTATTCTGAACGAAGGAATGTCTTTGAAAGAATCGCAAAGATGTGATGTGCACATCTACCGGATCTGCGCTGATGATGGACACTGCAACGCTGTCCGAAACGTTGGCTAAAGAAGGAGGTAGCGCACCACAGCATAACACCCCAAAAACAAATAACAAAAATACTTTTGGCCGTGAAAATCTTAAAACGTATCAGATCTGACATCGTTCTTCGGGATCGTTGATAAATAAATAATATGAATTATATTTTAATTTCAAATATTTTTACTATAAGGAAAAATAACAAATACTACAGAATTATGATTATCTTATGTTAATTAAATCTGTGAATACCGTCAAAATGATTATTAATAGAGTCAGTATTTACATTTAGATCAAGAGGGTATCTCACGGTTAAGGAAAAACTTTTTGGTAGTACTTAACATATTTCGGATCTAAAGGTTTCCTTCCTGATTTTAAAATTTTACATTTTGGAAGGTAAGTACGGAAGCGAATAATGAATGACAAAATAAATAGTATGTGGGATTTCAAAAAGAAGACTGCCAAAAACTAATTTATTGATCTTTGTAGCCTAGTTAAAAAAGAAATCAAATAATACCTGCTGTTGTTTAACATGTTTTCTCGTCTTTTTCAAAGAATTTTAAATCCACATACCTGAAACAAACAAAGAAAACACTTATTAAAAACACAAACAGAATTGTTTACGCAAACATGAGAGTTGAAAGATGAAATAATAAATATGATAATGTATAAACACATACGTATTACATACACTGAGATCTCCTTTGATACTTGCAGAAAAGCTGGATTTAATAAATAAATAATAATTGAAAAAATACTCAGAATGAGGGTCTCAGAAACATATGGAGGGTAGAGGTAAAATATAAAATAAATTATAAAAATAAATAAAACACTTTGTATTTTAACCACTGGTTAAAATACAAAGTGTTTTACTTGTGGTTAAAATACAAAGTGTTTTATTTATTTTTAGTGGTTAAAATACAAAGTGTTTTATTTATTTTTAGTGGTTAAAATACAAAGTGTTTTATTTATTTTTATAATATAATGTCTAACCACAAAGTAATTGCTTCATATGAAAAAATTATAAAATAAATGGTAAAGTGGACGATGTTTCCTAAAGTTTTATTTGCCAGTACACACATAAGCGAAATATAAAGGGCTTCGTACATGTCTATGTTTGGGAAACAATGGGTATCGGTCGGAATACATGGATCCAGTATGTGCACACTATACAGGGCCGGGGCCGGGCAACCTAGACTTTAGATTGAATAATATGGGGCATTGAAGTATGAATCACTAGATGAAGTTTCTGGTAGTAGATTTTGGAAACCATCGTGAAATCAATGGCTTAGAATCAGGTGTCTATGATATGCAATGTCTACATATCTAGATAAAATACAATAGTTGATCGAAGTTTTCCTTCACTAAATTGCGAGAGGGGTAAAGGAGAGGAAAGAATTCAGAATCACCTGACAAATCAGTTGTAGTTATTTAACAGAGCATAATAAATTTAAGGCCGTTTACCTGTACTGAATAGCGGGTTAGTTACACCAGTTATAACTCAAGAACGGCTGGACCGATTTATATTATGATCTTTGATTTGTTGGATTTGTCTCCGCCCCGAATAGCAGAATAGCTTTTAAAACATCGGAAAAATTCACGAAAAAAAAAATTGTGAAGTAAATTCTTTCCCTCATACATTTTGTGTGGAAAGAATTCTCCATATTTTGAAAGAGCTGCAGCAACATTGTAATAAATATACTATTGAATAGTGAGTGAATTCCAAAAATTCAATAAACAATGTCAATGCGCAGATTGTTTTGCTTTTGTTCTTAAACATATAATGCTGCTCCTCTTTCTTACACACTATATGTCAATAGTCGAAAATGAGACAAATGGTGAACGTATGTCTGCACCCCTCTAAAGGAAAAATACAATAATTATAATAAATTTCCCTCACACCTACATATAAAGAAAATGAAACGCAATTCCCGTAAGTAAGTGGAAAAGTAAGAAAATCAAAAAAAAATCCATACACAACGCCATCTCCGATACTGACAAAAAAAACATGTAAGTTTTAACTTAATAAAAAACTGAAGTTAATTCAGCTAATAAATTAAGTCAACAGTTATTAATTCTGAGGCGGTACAAAGTTCTCCGGGTCAGCTAGTAATTTAATCATTTGAAAATGTTCTAATACCATAAAAAAAATCGGAAAATGTTGCTTGTGACGTGGAAATTAACTTTGGCAATAGCTTGATATTTAATAGCACAGTTCGTACCAAAACTAACCAGAAATATGTATGATGTATGGTCATTGCAAATTCCATTGACCACCTTGCCCAATCTAAATCACCGGGTGGGCGGCACTTTGGGCGGCATTTGGCGAAGATAAAGAGCGGGATAATAGATTCCTTACAAAGAGGGAACAGAAGATCAGGAGGGCAGAGGGGTGGATGGGGTGGAGGGAGGATTAATCGCTCCTTTATGCCGACTCACTGAACTGCTCCGGATTAAATTTCTACCTCGAATGCGATGGGTTCCCTCTCTGACCACACAGCCACCAGCTACCACCGGCTACCGCCAGTCACCGCCACTGTGGCTTTATTTACTTTTAAAACTTGCTTCAGAACGTAATGGCTACCGTAAGCCAAATAAAAATCGGCAATTTAACACTCAATTCTAGTAAAAGCGCAAATCACAACGCACCTTTTAAAACAAACTTTAAAAAAATCTCACCCATGAAAAACAAAAGAATGCTGAAGAGAGAATAACCAGACAAAACCGGAAATCTGTCATTTTTAAATCAGATTTTAGATGTATAGACTCTTTTCCACTAACTAACTAATTAACTAACCATCACGCCGTTTCCCCGCAGGGGTAGGCAGAGAGGACGGACCGCCAAACAACTCGGTCTTGGCACACACTCTTTGCCTCACTCACATTCATACATCGTCTCATACATACTCTTCTATTATTCTGACTTTTGACACGGCCCGTCTCAAGTATCTGATTTACTTGATCGTGCCATGTCTTCCTCGGGCGTCCCCGACTTCTTCTACCATTCACATTTGCATCATATATTCTTTTAACACTACTTTCTTCGTTCATTCGCTCTACGTGCCCAAACCATCTGAGGGTCCCTTTCTTAATTTTGCTCATTATACTCACATCAGTCTTACATTCTTTGTGGATATCCACATTTCTAACACGATCATACATGGTTTTACCACACATACGTCTCAGAGATCTCATTTCAACAGCATTCAGTTTACTTTCATCCTTCCTCTGCCAGTTCCATGCCTCACTGCCATACATCAGGGTAGGTACCAGGACTCCATTGTGGACTGCTAGCTTCGCTTTTATTGAAAGTTTTTTATTAACTCCAACGGCATTCAGTCCTCCAAAAAAATATTAATTGATTTCGAAAGACTGTTCTTTTATCTAGTAAAGCTATGAGTATGTTTTAAATTTTGAACATATGTTAATATTTAGTATAATAAGGTTACACCGTAGGTTGTTGGCAGATTTGTTAAATTTTCAAACGAAATTTTGTATTACTTTTCAGTAATACAAAATTTCTTAGCTACTTTTCAGAATTTTAATTTTAGTTCAAATAAAATCTTTAAAAAAAAGATCCGAACACGTATTTTGTGACGAAAATACTTCAGTTTGTCTATTTATTTACGGTCTTACACAAACTAACACATATATCAGTATTTTTTACCATTTTTATTTTGCTTAGACGTTATTGAAAAATTATAAATACATATGATCAAAAAATAATTACAAAAAGTACATAATTTTAATAGTTTTATCATCACACGTTTGAGCATTTTTGAATATAGGTGTACTATATCAAAGTAAATTCTTATTGAAATAAAACCGATATTGAGCTATTATTTAAAAATGCTGGTACGGAGATAACTAATCTTTCTCATCGGGACCGCCCTGTGCAGTTGCAAGGGTACAATCGCAAGACCGTCTTTCGACGAAATTGAATTCTCGGCCGTTGGTTAATTGCCCTAAACCGTTAAACGGTAAATAGCTTTTTTATTTAGAGCGAATGAACCATAAATAATATAGAAGACCACAAAAATGGGACGTGGACGTGATATTAAAGTCTCACATTTCTTTGATGAAGTTTCAAATGCAGAACTTTGTTTCTTATTCATTATACGATTTTCATTTCGATTAAATGGGATGGCAATATACGATGTCGGGGCAAGTGTGAGAGACATTTCTAGTTGGTATTATTGTTCAGTGGGATGAACGGTAAAAGGATGATAAGGTGAATCTATATTATGACGGTCGAGTGAATGGAAGAAGAAATTGAAGACGTCCTAAGACGTCATAAACACGTTCAATCAAATCAAATATATGTATATATATTTTTTAAATGTTTATCAGTTGAATATGATTTGAGATTTTCAAGGCAAAAAAGTATTACAGTAATTTATTTTTGGATCATTATGCCGTGTTGCTTTGCCTCCTTCTTTAGCTGCTGTTCGAAACGTTGGCTAAAGAATGAGGTAGAACAATAACGTGAAATAACCCAAAAATAAATCACGATAGTTTATTCAGTTTTTCATTTTTTACAATATTTTATTTTTATTAAATCTTATAAAACTGAGTAAATCGGTTTGAATTAAGGAAATCTGTCATTGCTCACATTTATTTATTTATAATAATTTAACTAAATATTTTAATACATACATTAAAATTTTACTAAATACGTTTTGTATTATGACATTAAAAGGTTTATTTTTAATTCTTTCGAAGTAGATATCTCTCTTTGTGTCTTCAGGTAATAAATGCTTTAAACATTTCAGTAATATTATGCTTCTTTGTTATATCTCCGAATACATTTTGTGATTTATTAATAACTAGCTGACCCGGCCACGCGTTGCTGTGGCTAGCGAAACACAACGCCATCTGCTGGATGGTTACCCACCCTTTTAACTCACACCTATATCTGTTAATTTGCTTGCATCAAATCCACACCGCCCGATTGCCAGCCCGCTCGTCCACCACATACAGACATTCTCCATTAATTATATTTTCAACCAATACACAAAACCTTAACAAATTATATACTTAAACCTTCCTCATGAATCACTTTATCTATTGGTGAAACCCGCATGAAAATACGTTCAGTAGTTTTTGAGTTTATCGCGAATAGACAGAGAGACAGATGCGGCGGAGGACTTTAATTTATAGTTCTTATTATTAGTTTTATTAGTTTTTATTTTTAGTTCTGTCAAAACCCTGAAGAAGTCAGCTTTGCTGACGAAACATGTCGGTTTTTGTAAATAATTAAGTGGTTAATACAAAGTTATCTATTAATTTGACCTTAATTTATAATAGGTATATGGAGATAAGTATTTTAATATATAGTATATTATAAAGTAAACATAGTAAAGTATTTTAATTTTCCAAGTCTCGAAGTGGTAAATTAGAGTCGTAAGAAACATTGATAAAACAAAAAACGTTACAAGGACAAACCTGGGTATATTATTGCAATATTTGGCGAAGATGGCTATCGTCTGTCGTATCAAATGGAATGTGGTATTTATGGTCGGCACATTATCAAAGGTTGCGATTTACTTTCATAATAATATTCTCCTTTCATACTAAAGGTAAAAGGCATTAAAACTGTCTAGGTCTAGACTAGTAAAGAAATGGGATATATAACGAGTGTGAACTTTACTACAACGGGGATAGCTTTATGATGTACGAGATATAATGACACAATGCATAAAATAAAGCACCAATAATTTTCCAAGCCACACAGCATAATTTTAAAGCAAAAAATCAAGAAACAAATACAAAATATAACAGAATGATGTAATCTTTGTTATTTAATATCAAAGCACCTTATTTATAAAAGTAAAGTCTGCGAATATTTATGATGATTCAAACTTTGTTGTGTACCGATTAGTGTTAAAATACTGTAAAAACTGTAAATTGTTGGAAAATTGCAATAAAAAAATATAAACAAATTAAGGATTTAATGATTACGGAAGTGTTTTTGAATTATAAAAAATGATATTGTATTTTTTTTTCACATTAGCTCAACACAGGAGGCCCTGTGGGCCCTCAGGGCCTATGTCATCTTAGGGGATACTGTATGGAGGATATTTTTAAGAAAGGAAAGGATAGGAAGTTCTGGGAAGGAAAAAGGTACGAGGGGTGGGTAGTAATCGGGGGGTCAATGTATCCAGGAGTGACAATCCATCCCCCCAGTGCAAGGCGATGGGTCGAAAGTCCGACTGAAAGGTAAAAAGGCCTCCCTCAATCAGTCTTTCTTGATCCGGCCCGCAATGCAGCAGGTGGGCAGACGCATCCGCCGCTAAGTCCTGGACAAATCTCACCCTATGAGCCCGGGCAGCGTATTTCCAAAACCTATACCGATGCAGTCGCGGGAGCGACAATTTACATTTTAAATATACCTCAATATTAGTTATTTTTTATCACATTGCACAAACAAAATTGTTCTAAAATCTAGATAAAATAATATCTCTGATGTGTATAGGTATTAGAAATTAATAATTTTATTTCTCAATATTTAAATTTTAATATTATTCCCATATATTGTAAATACACCTCTATATTGATAATTTTTTATCACTTTGCAAAAAACAATTGTCCTAAAATCTAGATAAAATAATCATTCCAATGTGTATATAAGAAATTAATAATTTTATTTCTAAATATAAAATTTTTGATATTGAAAATGTAAAGCGACTGAAACCGTATAGGTTTTGGAAATACGGGGACCGCGCCCGGGCACCCCTGCTAAGTCAACAAACGAAGCGATCCACTTGAGGTGACTTATGGCAGAGGTGTTGGTTATCCAATAAATAGTTCCCGGGGAGGCGGTATCAAATTGGAAATTATCTATCTTCTATTGTATAGATATCTATCTACCAATAAACCTACTTATATAGATTTTGATAAAATATTTGATATTTTCTTATACCTACTTATATAGATTTTGATAAAATATTTGATTTTAAATCTGTCTTGGCTGATGATCCAATACTTGGTGTCTGATTTACATTGAAAATAAATTGCGTTTTAAAGCTATACAAATAGAAGTGCATTGTTGCAATAGCACCTAAAATTTCTTTGACCAAAAATTGTTTTAGCAAAATGGATAAGTAATGGATTGTGCACTTTGGTTCTATAGTATCTTGAGTTGGAAGGGGTATGCTAGTATGTTTTTGGCATAAAGTGGCCTGATGTCCAAAACACAGATTGTTCTCAATATTTCATCCGAACTGCTTGTGATAGGTAGTTTTAGCGTAATCTTTATAATTAGTTTCTGAGCTTTAAAACTTGGATCAACGGCGGTATCATTTGCTCCTCTTTGCATTCAGTGCAACAAAAACAAATTTAAAATGCATATAAATCTTCGGGCAAAATAAGTCGGGTTCAGATAAGACAGCACTAGATTATTTAGGGTACGGCAGCTGACCTCTCTCCTCCGGCAGCCAGAATTGCATTGACATATCAAATAATAATACTGTGAACCACAATGTCGGCATTTCTTGAAAACCGCCAGAATAAAATACAAGCTGTCAATTTGGTTAGAATAAAAAATGGAGAAAAAAAAATCTCCAGGAATTATTAATTCATTTTTATAGACCTATGACCTATTGCCCTCTCTTATACATAGGCAAAACAAATGCATTATTGAAACAGATATTACAATGAAAGCAGCATTGTTCAATGATACATTGGTGCGATATTTGCTGGCGATACGAGTAGAAAACACGAGTTCACAAATTTCATTTGATTATTTTGCTTATTACCGTTTTTTTATTTATTTCAATTGATCAAAAACAAGTATAGCGGTGGCAAAAGACCAAAACTCGGAAATGAAACATTGCTAGCAATGAATTTAACCGTATTTAGTGATCAGATCTGAATAGCCAGGTACAGCCCAACCATCCCCCCCCCCCTCAACCTCCCCTCCCACCCTAACAACTCCCTTTAACCTCACAAAACTTTACAATTGGGGATGCTATAGTTCCAATGACTGAGGCAGTAGGGACTCTTGTGCGGTATTCCCAAAAAAATTTGCACGATATTTTCCAAGAGGCAACGATTAATAATTGGTTTAATTCCCCAATAGCTATATTATTTTATTGCGCCTAAAATTAAAAATAATTTAGAATTATTTTGGTTATATAGACATAACTTGGCTGCTCCTTTATTCTATTATTTTATTTTATTCAAGTTAAAATGTTGATACAATCTTATTTCTCCTTGCGCTTACCCAACTCACTTGCCTAGGTAAGCTGTTAGGGTAGGCTCTTCTTGATAAAACTTTGATACAATAATAATTTTAAAAAATTTAATTATATATATTATTTTAATACAATTTTCTTCATCAGTAAAATTAATATGATTTATATTATTAATAATATTAATTTTACTGATGATATTATTAATAATATAAATAATATTAATTTTACTGATGAAGAAAAATTGTATTAAAATAATATATATAATTAATTTTTTTTAATTGTATATATTCTTTTAATACAATTTTCTTGATCAGTAAAATTAATATTATTTATATTATTAATATTAATTTTATCGGTTGAATTGTTAGCCAAAATTATAAAAAATACTCATAATTGGAAAGCCACGGGTTGCGATTGGATACATAATTTTTGGTACAAACGTCTAACTACTTTACATCCTCTTTTTGCAAAAAATCTTTCAAAACTTGTCAGAGAACCTCAAAATTTTCCTAATTTTCTAACTAAGGGCATTACTTATATGTTGCCTAAAAGCGAACATATTAATAATCCCTCTCAATATAGACCCATTACATGTCTACCGACAATATACAAAATTTTAACCTCTTGCTTGACAGATTTAATATATACTCATTTGGATGAAAAAAATATTTTATCTGAACAACAAAAAGGTTGTCGCAGAAAACATATGGGATGCAAAGAACAGTTAGTTATTGATTCTGTAATTTTAAAACAAATTCAAAATCAAAAGCGTAATTTACATACTTGTTATATAGATTATCAAAAAGCTTTTGATAGTGTCCCGCACTCGTGGCTAATCAAAATATTAAAAATATATAAAGTTAACCCAATTATAATTAGCTTTTTGAAAAATATTATGTCCTTTTGGAATACAGATTTGCTAGTTAATTTAAAAGGTAAGAAAATAGTAGTACCGGGCATTTCAATAAAAAGAGGGATTTTTCAAGGAGACTCATTGAGCCCTCTTTGGTTTTGCTTAGCATTGAATCCCCTTTCTAAAATGTTAATTAAAAGCAAGTTTGGAATAAAAATTAAGGGTAATACAAGAGAGAGTAGTATAGTTTCACATCTATTATATATGGATGATATAAAATTATTTTCAAATTCTGAATCAAATTTAGAGAAAATGATTAAGGTAGTTAAAATTTTTTCAGATGATATTAAAATGACTTTTGGTTTAGATAAATGTAAAACTATCCATATAGAGAAAGGCAAAATTGTAGATGGAGACGAGGGTATATTTAGAAATTTCAAAATTCAAAGTATGAAAGGGGATGAGGTTTATAAATATTTAGGATACCCGCAATCGAATAGATTAGATCACACTAGTATTAAAAATGATATTAGGATTAAATTTCAAACTAGGATCAGAAAAATTTTAAAATGCAATCTATCTGCTAAAAATTTAGTAAAAGCAATAAATACTTGGGCAATACCTCTACTAACGTACTCATTTGGCATAATTAAATGGTCCAATACAGATTTAGATAGTTTAGAACGATTAATTAGAACTACGTTAACAAAATTTAATTGCCATCATCCAAATTCAGCTATAGAACGAATTAATTTACCTAGAAATTTAGGAGGTAGAGGTGTAGTCAAAATAACATCTTTGAAACACAATCAGGTAGAAATGCTTAGAAATTTTTTCCATAGGAAAGCTAATAGCTCAGAAATGCACAAAATAATTTGCAAGGCAGATAGAAATATTACACCTTTAAATTTATATGACGAGAATGCCAACATTCTTATAAATACTAACCAGGAATTATTAGATTCCTGGTCAAATAAAATTATTCACGCAAAACACTTCAATTATCTCAACCAAACGTATGTTGACAAACTTTCGTCAAACAAATGGTTGAGTATTGGAGAGTTGAGCGCAGAAATAGAAGGATTTATGCTTGCAATTCAAGATAGAGTCATTAATACTAAAAATTATAGAAAGCATATAATCAAAGATATAAATCAAATTGATGATTTATGTAGAAAATGTTTGGCTTTTCCCGAAACTATAGAACATATTATATCGGGATGTTCTATATTAGCGCCTTCCGAGTATACATTTAGGCACAATCAGGTTTTAAAAATAATTCACCAAAGTTTGGTAATTAAACATAACTTGATTGATTGCCGTAATGTAGTACCTTATTATGAATATGAACCAAATTCATTTATAGAAAATGAATTTTATAAAATATATTATGATAAAACTATACTAACAGACAGAACAATTAGTCATAATAGACCTGATATAGATTTACATGACAAAATTAAAAAAATAACTTATATCATTGATGTAGCTATTCCAAATTCCTGTAATATTCAAAAAACTGTTTCTGAAAAAATTAGAAAATACACAGATTTAGGAAATGAGATTAAAAGAATTTGGCATTCTCGGACTATAAAAATATTACCATTTGTTATTTCGGCCACTGGCATAATACCTAGGAATCTGATTCAAAATTTAAGCATATTAGATTTGTCAAAG
This sequence comes from Limnephilus marmoratus, assembly GCA_917880885.1. Classification (NCBI taxonomy): domain Eukaryota; kingdom Metazoa; phylum Arthropoda; class Insecta; order Trichoptera; family Limnephilidae; genus Limnephilus; species Limnephilus marmoratus. The sequence goes on along the minus strand of OU862919.1, from coordinate 19,117,588 downwards.
AATTTGTATATAAAAATGCAAAAAGCAGTAATTTTAAATACATGTAGGATTACAAAAGATTTTTTAAATATTTATATTGAGGGATCAGTAGGATTTATAGGTTCAATTAGAAATGCCACAGAGCCGAACCCTCTGATATGAAAATATCTGGAGTCGGTGAATTATATTCCCATTTGGTCTCTAGTAGGTTGACATGTTGTTCTTGTATTGTTTTGTATTTATAATACTTATATAGTGCAATTGCATAACGTGGATTCACTAGATGATCATTTGGGGAAGTGTATGAAAGGGTTTAGTTTTTCCTTTTTTTTTTTTTTTTTTTTTTTTTTTTTTTTTTTTTTTTTTTTTTTTTTTTGGGGGAAAATTTAACCCGGACATTTAAATCTGGTGCATAAATTCCAAAACTATTTCGGCCAATGGCATAATACCTAGGAATCTGATTCAAAATTTAAGCATATTAGATTTGTCAAAGAATTTGTAGATATATAAAAATGCAAAAATCAGTAATTTTAAATACATGTAGGATTACAAAAGATTTTTTAAATATTTATATTGAGGGATCAGTAGGATTTATAGGTTCAATTAGAAATGCCACAGAGCCGAACCCTCTGATATGAAAATATCTGGAGTCGGTGAATTATATTCCCATTTGGTCTCTAGTAGGTTGACATGTTGTTCTTGTATTGTTTTGTATTTATAATACTTATATAATGCAATTGCATAGCGTTGGTTGACTAGATGATCATTTGGGGAAGTGTGTGAAAGGGTTTAGTTTTTCCTGTGGGGAAAATTTAACCCGGACATTTAAATCTGGTGCGTAAATAAATATTAATTTTACTGATGAAGTAAAAATTAATATTATTAATTATTCTGATATTAATATTATTATATCAGATAATTTTGTTAATTATCCTGATGAAGAAAACATGGGATTCGAAACATGTTGATAATTAATTTGGGTTAAATAATGGTGTAAACAATGTTTATCAATTTACATGAAAAAATACTATAAATGTGATTTCATCATATAGTGTAAAGTTCATGTCGTCGGTGTGAGAACGAGTAGTTTTCCAGACGAGTACTTTTACAAAACGACCCGTTTGTGGAATGAATTCCCGGCATTCGTCTTTTCTCCTTCGTATAATCCCTCTTTAAGCCCCTTGCTCAACCCGTCTGAAAACGCTGTTCGCCTGGCTGTACAAAATACAGAAGTAATCTTATAAGGTCGGGAATAAAATCAACGATTGTATGTGATTTCAGCATACCGACAATAGAAGAATTGTAGATTTATAAAAAAAAACTAGAAGTTTCTACCGAGCTTGGCTAGAGTTCCAAAACTATTTTTGTCATTTAACAATTTTTAAAAATATGTAAACAAACAATATTGTATGTCCGAAACCGTAAATGATGTAATGAGTTGAAAATAGTTGCGTTGAAATAAAATAAAAACAAGCAGATAAGGTTATGCAAATTTCAAGATGTCAAAGTTCATCGTTGGATAGTTTTCGGAGCTTATAAAAAAGGTATCATTGTAAACAACAACAAGGAACGAAGCAAGAAACGTTTCGTCAATAATAATAATTATTATTATCCGAATTAGCATTGTGCGCACTGTGGTTAACGTAATAATCAACAAAAATTACCTCTCACACTGTTTAATTGCAGAGATTGTCACCATTATGAAATTATAATAATAATACAATCATTAATTCGTCATAAACGGTGGATGACGAACGCACAGTCGCGCAAATAATTGGCATTTTGCCATCAGAAGATGGCACGCTCCTCACGTGAAATACAACCAGCTAAATGTTAACTACCTCCATAGTCATAAGTCACAAGCTCGTCTCCTCGTAGATAAATGCTAACGCAATAGAATAAGTATTATATTGCAGACACCGTGTTTCGAAACGATACGATGGCAGATTATATATTCTTATCATCAGAGGTATTATAATAGTACCCAATTAATTATTACTGTTAGAAATCCACGCAACGCACGCAATAAGGCTAAAGGTCGTCGAAATTAAAATGCAATTATTTTTAATAATCAGAAATGTCTCGCTTCTTGCTAATAGAAAGATGTTTATGCTAATCTAATACCCGTAATTTAGTAATAAATTCTAATTTCGCAAGCTTGTCTCATGTTACACGAAAATAAAACTTGACTCAAGAAAGGTGCGTTTTATATAAAACTAGCTGGTCCCGGCATGCGTTGCTCTGCCATTTAATAAAGAAATTGTTTCTCCCTGAGTGTCCTTTCCCACTCGTCCCGTTCCCCTTCCGCCTCCCCTTCTTCTCCTGCGTCCTCTTCCCCTCTCGCGTTCCCACTCTGTCACCTCCACCTTCCCTCTCCCCACTCCGCTCCCCACCCTTCCCCCGTCCCGCGAACCCCCCTCCCGAGTTCCCCTCTCCCCTCCCAGGTCCCCTCCCCCCTCCCGCGTTCCCCTTCCACCTTCCCCACCTTCCCTCTTCCCTTTCCCGCTCCCTCGTCCCGCCAATCCTCCTCCCGCGTTCCATATATTCAATCCCCGTACATTAAGTTTTTAAGCAGCCCGCGTGCCACCTTTTACAGTTTTTATTCAAATTTCCATTTTTCATGTATATTAAATTTGGTACCTAACATAGGTACCTATTAAAAATATCTAAAATTCTTGATTCGATTCAAACTATTAGGGGAGTACCTACTTTAAATAATTTTATCAACTAAGGATTTTCAAAAATAGAATCCTGATTTAATAAATAATCAAAATGTCATTCTCAAACACGCAATCTGTCAAACGTGCGATGTTTTCTGAAATTATCCAATTTTCTGCGCAATTTTCTTAATTTCTCTCTCCGTAAGAACCACAAAAAAAGAATTAGCGAAATCGGTTCAGCTGATCTCGAGATTTGCGCTTACCAACACATTTAGCGATTCATTTTTATATTATAGATTAACAACAAAAACACAGAAATTCATACAATTTTAGAAAACAGAGGCAGAATATTATCCATCGGTAAACTATCATTATTTGTGCCTAAGCCGTCACAGAACTAAATGTCGACATATGGCGTTTATAAACTTTTACAAAATCTCTTGACATTACCAAAACTAATAAATAAAATAATTTCAAAGAAATCATTTTCATATGCTCAGAACTCATACATAAAGAATTTAAGGTCACAAAATTAAATACTGTGTTCATGTACCACTCAACTTCACAAGCAAATAAAGAAGATATTTATTTATTTAACACAACAATTTTCAGACAAAACTACATAATGTTTCCGATTCTGATGTTTAAATATTTTGCGTCAGTCAACAGAACTACAAATACCTAGGAAGAAAATAATACAAATTAACAGAAAAAATAAGATCACTTAATAATAGCTTTAAAGAATTCAAAACACAACCAGAAACAAATACTGAAAACTTAAAACTATTCAAAGAAAGAAAAAAACAACCATTTTGTTTTTAAATTTTAATTAAATTGAAGATAAAAAAAACAACAATAATTAAAAGCATCTTAACAATTAAATAAATAACACCCTTTCCAAAATACAGCTTACCTTTTTACGGGGGTGCAGCTTTAAATTAATAAAAATATTATTATGAAAATGAAATGTTTTTATATATTTAATAACTTGAGTTATTACTCTGTTATCAATTAAGTTTTAAAAATATTTGACCCAAAACTCTTGAAAAAAATAATAAGGATAATAATATTGTATAATATATAGATTTATTTCTAAATTAATCTGCAAAGAAAAACACAAGATTGTGAATAAGTATGTTTGACTAAAATGTTGCATAAATTAAATTAAATGCGTAGTTCAAAGAAAAATGACAACAAATGACCAACCTAATGAACGAAATGTATCGTTTTCCTTTTACAAATGCTCTTGCAATTAAACATCAGAAATATATCGTGATTAATTTGTAGTTTTTACTAAGACATTCCCACCTTCGGCACCTTCCTCTTCCTTATCTCCTTCTCCTCCCCACTACCTTCAGCCTCACAACATACCCCTATTGGGCAATAGTCTCACTGGCTCCAGACGGGAGCAGCTGGGAACATGCCTATAAATTAAAACACATCACCGACCGTGATTTGTGACTGTGATTCTGAGCTGGCATGGAACTGGTGATTGGTGAACGGACAACTCAGAATGAAATCAACTCACAATCTCCTTTGAAAAGGCATTAAAAGTGATGAAAAAATATATAAAAAATCGTTAAATGGGTTACGTTAGGTTAAGGTCATGGGCTATTTCATTTTTTTTCGTGGCTTTTAATGGTTTTTGAAAGAGGTGTTGAGTTGACTTGATTCTGAGCTGGCTTGGAACCCTTGGTAGGTAGGTACCTACCACGGAAGCGCGATCTAATAATATACTACCGACATCTACCGGAAAACCACATAACGTATTTGATCTATCTACACTAGAGCCACACATGTATCGTAGCTCATACTATCACAAAAATTATTAGTCCCCTTTTTCACAAACTGCTCCTCGGAATAACATCAAAGGATCAGCTGTCCCTGGTCACTTTCCGTCTGATGGGGTATTGGTTATTTTGAAGGACTTTTTCATACCCATCTAAGTTTTTAAATAAATTCAGTGTGTGACCGAAAACGAAATAAACATTTTATAAGATATTGAACGACATATCTAAACATCCTTGCAACCATTTATTATAACTACTTACATTATTGTATTAGGCGTTGAAATGATAATATAAAAATAGGGGATGGCAAAGTGTTTCTCATTCTTGCTCATGTCCTGGCTCGTAAACACTTTTTTAAAATGTGTGTACATAATATGCAGGAAGCCAGTTTAGAAAACGGTTTTTCAAACACACTTTCAAAAAATAAAAAAAATGTTTCCCCGTAGACATTCAGTTTAACATTTAAAAAAACTTTCCAACTCATTTTCCTACCCCTTTTCCTTGGAGAATTTTCCCAGTTCAGTCTAAGGTAGGTATATCAAATTATCTCCATTGTAGCAGACTGTTTCCACCTTGAGTTCGTGCCGTCGCTTTATTTTTTGTTGTGACAGTAATTCTGCTAGTCGGGGTTTATGCTGCCACTCTATTTTTTTTATTGTGACAGCAATTTTCTCAGTCAGAGGCTATCGGCCACTAGGTTGACGTCCACGCCACTCATCTGACAGAAAATATTTATACAAAAATTTAAATATTATTTAACGTACCATTTGAGAAAAACACTTTGTATTTGTGTTTATTACCTAATCATAGCTCCTTAATGTCAAGGCAACCGTCTTATTCACAAAGTAGTGATGCTAGTTACGAGATGGCTAATTGGCATCACCTTTGTATTTTTTGCGTTATTCAAATCTGTTTTTAAACTTACGAAAAAAATTAGATAAGTAAAAAACGTACATCTTCCTCTAGTCTCCGAGTTCAAGGTTCCACAAATAACACAATGAATTGCAAAAATAGAGACTCATAATGTAGGTACCTAAGAAACTAGCAATCAATCTAAATTTAATTCCCCATTCATTAGTAATTTCAAATAATATTAGAGGTAAAAATATTGAAATAATTGGTTCTATATATGACTAGCACACAATTTAATTGGCGAATTGTTATTCGAAATAAAAATTAAATCACATTTTTGAAAATGTTCATTCGTAGCGAAATTTAGTTGAAATAATAATATTTGATACACTTCCTTTGAAAATGATATTTTTTCAAATGCTTAATTTTTAAGGGCTCGGATTGGAAGAAACAGCGGAGACAATATATGTATATATTATTATTATAGTTGAGAGTCTGAGAGAGGAGATAGAAGAATTTCTCTATAATGATTAAATGACGTTTTTATATCTTTAACATTACTTTGCCTATTAAATTGTTATTTAGCCGATGTATAAACATGAATATATATTTTTAATAAAGATTGAGATACATAGATACCCATCATTTATAGTGTTTAACAAGAATACTTTAATTTAAGCATTATCTATATTTAATTTTTTGTACTACCCTGAAAAGAGCACAGATGTGTTCAAAACAAGATTTACAGTTTTAACATTTTACAAATTTGTTTATCTCGTAAAAGATTGCCAATGTCATAAATAAACTAAAAAAAAAGGAACAATTAACTTTGTATGTTTTATTTTATTTTTTATTACTCAAATTATTGTATGACATATTAATCATCCTTTTACAGTAGAAGATTTTTTTCTTACATTCTTAACATTTTGGAAGATAGGCATACAAAAAAGTATTAAGATTGTTTTATGGTTATTTCCATATGGGTATTATGCCGTGTTGCGCTACCTCCTCCTTTAGCCAACGTTTCGGACAGCGTTACAGTGTCCATCATCAGGGCAGATGTGTAAATGTTAGAGATGAAATGTGTGCTTAAGTACTTCGAAGCAATACCGTGTTGCCAGCACCAATCCACTGCGGGCTGACATTACAGTATACTTCAAGATGGTTTTTTGTATTTAGCTTTGGTGTAGCCGTCAATTACCGGATACCAAGAACTATTGAGCTTAGCTCCGTCGTCTCTATTAATGTTAATAGGATTTTTATGAATTTCAATTGCCTCTGTAATTAAGCGTGCTCTATAGGTTTTGGGTCTTCCCAGGACTTCAGGAACAAATCCGAAGAAATGGCCGGTTTCAATTAAATGCTCGGCGATTGCCGATTTGTCAGGGTGGCCAAGTTTACATGAGATAACATGAGATAATTTTTACATGTAATATGTAAAAATAATTTACCACAATTAAATATTAGCAAAAGAATAATATCTGTTGGAGGATTAACCGTGCCACTAGTACGAACCACAACAACACAGTATCAATATATATTCAAGGGTATAAAATTATTTAATAAATTACCCCTTGACATACGATCGGAAGAAAGCCACGAAAAATATTAAAAAAAATTAAATTAAAATACTCTAGTACCACCTCATAACTTTACTTATTGTTTAGAAATATGTTTTTGCCTGATCAATACTTTAAATCATTTATTAACTAACCTATATTTTTATTACTTTTACCTGTATTTTCTTATAAAATCAATAATATTTTTTGTTAAATTACGAATATTTTTTTTTATTAATTTAAAAGAATGTAATTTTTTTTAGTTGTCCTCTCCTCTCCTAGGATAGTGATTGAAATATTGATGTTTATATTATGTTGTAAAATTGTAACCTTGTTACATGTTTCAATAAAAAATAAATTTAAAAAAAGGTACAGGCAAATCATTCTAAAGAGACCCTTGGTTGTGTAGTGATGTACTGGCGGAAAATAATAATTTAATAACAATTTCGTTTTATATTACTTTTTTTGGCCGTGAAAATCTCAAATTGTATCTAATCATTTGATAGTTCACGAGAAAAAATAAGCCAACTATCAATTTTCATATAAGGTCGGTAAATGGTACACGAATGACTACTATAAAGTGGCAACAGTGTAGTAGTTTCATCGGCAATTATATTTCATGTGAGTCAAATAAACTACCTGAAAAAAGATACTGACAAAATAGATGACGACCCATCAATACGTTTTATTCAATTTTACATCCAATTGTAATAATATTATGTAGGTATGTGTAAACTAGAAACATTAATACGTGAACTTTCTTCGAATAGACGCGTAATACACGAATCGCTATTAGTGAATACTGAATAATCCATTACTATTGACAGAAGATATTACGTCAGCCACATCAATATGATAATTTCAATTTGGAATCAGCAACGGTGTCAATGCCGCCGGCTGTCAATTACCTCGGAAGTAATTCACATTACCTACAAACATCATTCACTTACAATACAGCTATTACGGTGAGTTACCGCGTGTAATAATATCGAATCAATACATCTTACTTACTAAATAAAAGTTAAAATGTAAAAAAAATTCCATTGCTACTATTTCTGTTGTAAGCGAGCCTACATTGAGCACAAAAATTTTACTTGGCATTTGTTAGGTGGGGAAGTACCTCGCTATTCAGATCACAACACGGCTGAACCCATTTCAAGCAACGTTTCAATTATGAATGGTGGTTTTCCACCAGGGCGATATTCACAGTATCTTCCGCTCCGGAACGTGCCACAAATATACAAGAGTGAATTAATTGTGGGACAACACACAAGAATTACATAAAATTAACTTGTACACGCCGGTATTTAAACCCGCGACCTCCAGATGGCTAGTCAAGGGTCTTACCCCTCGACCAGGGAGGCCGTCGATGTGCTGATCAAAATAATGAAGAGTGAATACATATATTATCATACAATACAGCAATAGATGTGCTATATTTTTGATAATAAATACAGTTTGCACAAGAAATCAGAATTAATAATAATATTGAAAGATAGATTCCTGGTCAAATAAAATTATTCACGCAAAACACTTCAATTATCTCAACCAAGCGTATGTTGACAAACTTTCGTCAAACAAATGGTTGAGTATTGGAGAGTTGAGGGCAGAAAAAGAAGGATTTATGCTTGCTATTCAAGATAGAGTCATTAATACTAAAAATTATAGAAAGCATATAATCAAAGACATAAATCAAATTGATGATTTATGTAGAAAATGTTTGGCTTTTCCGGAAACTATAGAACATATTATATCGGGATGTTCTATATTAGCGCCGTCCGAGTATACATTTAGGCACAATCAGGTTTTAAAAATAATCCACCAAAGTTTGGTAATTAAACATAACTTGATTGATTGCCGTAATATAGTACCATATTATGAATATGAACAAAATTCATTTTTAGAAAATGAATTTTATAAAATATATTATGATAAAACTATACCAACAAACCTTCGACCAAGTATACCCGTCAATGTAACAGACAAAACAATTAGTCATAATAGACCTGATATAGTTTTACAAGACAAAATTTAAAAAAAAAACTTATATCATTGATGTAACTATTCCAAATTCCTGTAATATTCAAAAATTTGTTTCTGAAAAAATAAGAAAATATACAGATTTAGGAAATGAGATTAAAAGAATTTGGCATTCTCAGACCATAAAAATATTACCATTTGTTATTTCGGCTACTGGCATTATACCTAGGTCTCTCATTCAAAATTTAGGCATATTATATTTGTCAAAGAATTGTGCCCTCTGGTTGGAAAAAAGCGGTTATCCATCCTATTCCAAAGAAGGGTGACCGCTCCAACCCGGCCAACTACCGCCCCATAGCGATCACATCAGTTCTGTCTAAGGTGATGGAACGTGTGATCAACGACAAACTGCTCACATACCTCGAGAAGAACAAAATTATTAACGACCGTCAATACGGATTCCGGCGGAACCGCTCGTGCGGTGATCTTCTCGCGTATGTGACGCATGTTTGGGGGCGATGCCTGGAACGTTTCGGTGAGACCCAAACGGTTGCACTGGACATCTCCAAGGCCTTTGACCGGGTTTGGCACCGAGGACTTGTCAACAAACTGCATTCTTACGGACTTCCCGCATCCTTGTGTATGTGGATTGCCGACTTCTTGAGGGAGAGGTCGATTCAGACGGTAGTCGATGGTTTCGCTTCTTCCTCACACTCGATAAATGCTGGCGTCCCGCAGGGATCGGTTCTGTCTCCGACTTTGTTTTTGTTGCACATCAACGACCTTTTGTCATGTGCACCAATTCACTGTTACGCGGATGACAGTACAGTTCATGATAGCTTTTTGTTTGACAAGCCCCCAAAGGGCTCACAAACTCCAACAGCTCGTAGGGCTTTGAAGCAAAGAATGGACGGTTACCTCGAGAGTGTTTTCTCTTGGGGTAAAAATAACCTCGTTGAATTTAATGTTTCAAAGACCCAATCTTGTCTGATTACGTCTAAAAGGGATCGAAATGAAAATCTAGTCTCTTTCAACGGAAGCAATCTTCCGAACAGGCCCTCCATTGATATGCTTGGTGTAACCCTAAGTGACCAGCTCAGGTATGGGGGCTCCATCGAAGCCAGAGTAAAGTTAGCCTCCCAAAAACTGGGCGTACTGTACAGGGCCCGCAGATACTTTAATAGTACACAACTGCTAACCTTGTACAAATCACAAGTACGCCCCACGGTTGAATTTGGCAGCCATCTCTGGTCTGGAGCTCCAAAATACCTGAAAAATACCCTCGACTCTGTGCAGAAACGGGCGGTCCGTTTGATAGATTCTCCCATCTTAACAGACGGATTGCAATCTTTAGAGCACAGGCGTCGGGTGGGAATGCTATCCTTGTTCTACCGGTATTGCAATGGAAGATGCTCTGAAGAACTAGCATCATTGATCCCTTCGGCACCGGTGCATAGTCGGGAAACACGCCAAACGCGTGCCCAACATTTGTACACGGTTGACATTTGTCACATGAGAACGGGTCGTTTCTTCGACTCGTTCTTGTGTTCAACAGCTCGGCTGTGGAATGATTTGCCGGCCTCTGTGTTTCCTCCTTCCTACAACATGGGTCTCTTCAAGACCAATGTTCATTCCTTCCTCTCCTCAAAAAGACTCTCCACACAGCATCCCAGATGACATAGGCCCTGAGGGAAATTATTTTCCTCAGGGCCTCCTGTGTGGAGTTAATGTAAAAAAAAAAAAAAAAATATATAAAAATGCAAAAATCAGTAATTTTAAATACATGTAGGATTACAAAATTTTTTCAAAATATTTATATTGAGGGATCAGTAAGATTTATAGTTCTAATTAGGAGTTCCACAGAGTCGAACCCTCTGATATGAAAATATTTGGAGTCGGTGAATTATTTTCCCATTTGGTCTCTGGTAGGATGACATGTTGTTCTTGTATTATTTTGTATTTATAATACTTACATAGTACAATTGCATAACGTGGATTGACTAGATGATCATTTGAGGAAGTGTGTGAAAGGGTTTAGTTTTTCCTGTGGGGAAAATTTAACCCGGACATTTAAATCTGGTGCGTAAACACAATAATTTATCAACCAGAAATCTTGTCGTATTTTGATCTTGTTCCACAGAATTTCTGTCCGGGAATTAATTATGTAGGAATTAATTAGCAACGTCATATCCCTCATGCGGTATCAAGCTTTAAAATATCAATTCATTGTAAAAAAAAAATCGGCAAGACGACATAATTGATGTCTTTCCACTTCAAAATCCGAACGAAGTCAGATAGTAAAGTTAAGAGTCTTCATAAAGCACGAAGCATCTACGTCATCAAACAGGTCTGCAGACTAATTGTATACAATTTACCATTATTTTTTCTCGGCTCCATCATCAAGATGGATGCAAATAACGAGCGTGGACCCAGCGACCGGCCCGAGACAAATTGTACGATTTACTCGCCCGAAGAGTCGTGATGGACCCATTACTTCCTATGCACTACTGGCGACCCCGGGGTCACAATGGGGTACTCGTATAGAGGTATACCACGGTGAAGAAAAGAAAAATAATATGCCATTCCACTACAAAAATAATATAAACAATTGCATGTAAACATAATTAAATTGAAACAAACCAAATTAAATTGAAAAATTACCTGAAACAACTATAAGAGTTCATTACTATAATTAATATTTGAGTTAAATCTGTTTATTAATATATTTTGAGTTTTTCTTACATATCTATTGTTATTAGTTTATTATTTACTTACTCAAATGATAACGTAATACTTGAGCATGTATTATTATACTTATTCATTTTACAACTCTGTTTAACATGTAAAAAAATGTATACTTATTATAAAAACACACAAATATTAAATTAAAAAAATAATAAAAAAAACGACTAGAAAATGTGTATATATACAGGAATATATCTACCTAATTTAGGCAAAATACTTTAAAGCGGTGTTTACTTTTTCAAGCAAGTAATCTATTTGCTTAAGTGAAAAGGTTAAGATATCAGAATTTTTCAGTAGGCCAAAGATTTAAATGGTTTTCGTCGTATTTGGGGACGAGATCTGTTTAGCCAGATAGATATTACAAAACCTACCTCTTTTTCGTCTCTTTTCATCCACACTACCTTCAGCCTCACAACATACTCCAATTGGAGGTGCTATATACCCAATGACTCCAGATAGCAGCAGTTACGACGCTTGAAAAAGATAAAAAATTAAATAAAAACAACATTTTCGCCTGTTCTATAATCGAATCCATTACCCACTAAAAGGACATTGGGTATCCTCAGTCATAATACGTATATGTTTCGTACCTACATCCTAAAATTCATTTATTTCAAAGAAGAATTACAAAGCACGGTGTGAAGAAGTCACATTCCAGTTTAACCTTACTCAGAACATTTTCCTAATTAATTTCACCGCACTAGAATCTAATACATTAAGAATAATCCATCTTTGAGTCTGTGTCCATTATAAACCGGGCATAATCCTTACAATGGGGATGTATTCAAAGGTGGATTTCTGCTGGGGGCAAGCCCGTAAATCACCTTTCCTTCGGAGGTCAGAGAAGGATCGTAATTTATTTATAGCAACTGACCCTAGTGTTCATGTTTTCTGGTCACTTCCTCCCCTAATCCACCCACCCCCTCCACCACATCTTCAGCCCTCCGCTGCCCACTGCTGCCTTGGTATTCTCGAGAACCGGGAAGAAACTACGAAGCGTAAAGTGTGACGGGATTGAAATACCCGGGCTTCCACAGGGTCGGACGGTGGGTCTAGATTAATTTAATCGTGCGTATTATTCCGTTAATAATGACCCGCTATTTCTTTAATTAATTTGCCAGAAGGCCAAATGCTCTCCGTTTGCATCAATTTGCCACGGGGTTAACGAAATAAAGCCCACATGTCTCGTACTATACGAACAAATAACAGAACAATAATAATATTAATTCTCTTCTACTTAAATTGTTGAATTTCGTACTAAGTATCCACGATTGTGATTTAATTAAACATAATAAAATTAAACACTGAGTTTTAATAGCTAATTCTACTTAGGTACATGATAATAACGGTAATTTAACCTACATAATAGGACCCTACACAATATCGATGAAAATTATAGCTTTTCTTTGAAAGTTATGTTACGTTTAGTTTAAATCGTTTTGGGTCGTTATTGTCTTGTTTTCTTTGACAATCTTTGGTCTCGGCGTGCCTACTGATAAAACCTATTTTCCAATAAGAGAAATTCATAAATTTCCCTTCGCGCAGAAAAGGAGGAACATAAGCACGGAGATAACGGCCATTCAGTGGACAAAGTATAATGTAATGTGTAGGAGCGATTTCACCTCGTTCCAGTAATGTGTTGCGGTCAATATGCTGGGACGTGCGGGCTTGGAGATTATTGTATGGGAACTAACAGGGATGCCAGAATAATAACTTATGATATTCTCGGATAAATTATCAATGTAAGTACATTTTAAATAATGAAAGTGGCACGAAGTTTGCGCAGATTTGCTGATATTGATTTTTCGAAAGTAATTATCATAATGCCAACATAATTTTTAGTGTAATAGCTGAAAACATTAATTTAGTTTATCTTGATTTAAGTAAAATTTGTACAATAATAGTTGGCTGATTTGAACAGCGCCGTTTTAATGAAAAATCACCCCAAAGACGTAGTATATTACGGATTTAGAAATAAAACTTTCACAGAATAATTAAATGAATAATATATTATGCAAAAATCAGAGATTTATTACATTCAAACTGAATTTACTCAGTTTTGTCGGACATACAATTAAGAAAATACAATTGAAAAAAAAAATAAAAAGAAAAGATAAACAGTTTTATTTTTAAAATGTCTTACTGTAGTAAATGCGTGGTTTGTGACTGCGTCCACATTATGTATTCAATCTTAAAAAGTTTTGTTACACAGCTTTCATGTCTAGTTCATCATTATCTGTTTAGTTTCGGAGCAATCTTCTTAAATTCCATGTCCGATTTTTTAACCCTATGCAATTCAATTATTTTACATTTGGATAGTAAGGGGGTAGGGTTAAATCGTCGATATTAATGCGAAATTCTTAAACCTCGATTACACGATCTTCGGCCGCAGAAAATACAATGCCTTGTAGGTCGTACCCGATTAGAATCACGTGGGGTAACCGCACGCAATTTTTACATTGGGATTTTTGTATTAAAAAGCTTTAGGTATTTTACTAAATTTTTTGTTTATTAATATGATTGATCATTAAGGCATCTCAAACAAACATAAAAACCTCATATAGTTCATAAATCAAAAAGTTATATAAAAAAGTTTACATGCATGTCGATTACGTACACTTACCCAATGTGCGGGTTAAGTATTCGCATGCCGTAGGGTTTGTGTTAAAATCAGATTTGTGGTTATCTTTATTAGAATTATCACTTTGCACCCGTGTAACTAACAATATTTCACCAAAAATAAGCATAGACCACATCGCTCTGACACAGTTGGTTACACAATAGCACACACATCAGTAAGCAAACATATCGGTAAAATATGAAATTTTTTAGAAAAGTACGAAAAAATTAATTTACCTACCAATTTTTATTTTCAAATTTTGATTCACTGTACACATGTCCTGCTTCAATGCGACCCAAAGCGCTAGTGAATTAAGGAACGCGCGGGCGCGAGACAGGCACGATCTTGTGGGAAACATCACTGCGAACACTTACACTCCGCGTACGGTTACCCCACGTGACTATCTATCTAGCCTCCCTTAATTCCTATAGGTAGCAGACGATAGTCGGAAATTACTCATTCTATTTTTCTCTCTAATAACCATTAATAAATTACAATCTAACATAAAGTGTAAGATTTTTCAAGTATTTCCTACAAAACTGGTTTGCGTAACACGCTGCCGTCAACCCTAGCTCTAAATATTTCGAGCTAAGCAATACTGTAGGATGTCCCTCATAAATATTTCGGTGGTGTTCACATTCCTGTTCCATGATAAACGGTCTCTCCGGCCCATTTTGGGCGGCACACAGAGAATAAAGAGACACAGTCTTAAAATACAAATCCCACTACGTTGGGCTTCACTTTTTCTTCTTAAATTTTATGGTAGATAATCAATCACGCCGTACATTTATCTCACTTCTGTTGCTAATGAGGGGACAGAAGCGCTTATGACGGGTAGCTACCGTTTACGAGGAACTAACCGTGGTTATTGAAAAATAAACCATTTACGGAGCATTTTAAACATTATAGTATTGTGTAAAGCCTATATCTCATCAGAAGATTGGTGGTTAAAGGCACACATGTTTTAATGATAATATATCCAACTACTCAATTTGGGAGGCGGATATGGGTACCGCCGCTCAGGGAACCATTTACTGGACTACCAACACCCCTGCCATAGGTCACCCCAAGTGGTTTGCCACGTTTGGTGACTTAGTAGGGGTGCCCGTGTTCATGGGGTGGGGCCGGATCGGATGAGACAATTGAACTCTCTTGACCCATCGCCTTGCACCGCAGTGGTAGGAATGGATCCACACGTCCGTCACTCATCGACCCACTGGACATATCGACCATCAGAATCCTACCCACCCCTCATACATTTTTCCTTCCCAGAATTTCCTCTCTTTCCTTTCCCATGAAAGACGCTCCACACAGCATCCCCAAAGATGACATGTGTGAAGCTATTGTAAAAAAAAACTCAAGCAACACCCTCTATGCCCTAATGATTAAGACTCTTGACGAAGGGTCCAGAAGGTTGCGGGTTCCAAACCTGGCGAATGAAAATATACGTGTTGTTTCACATAGAAGTAATTTAAATAAAGATTTTTATTCAAGATGTAGTCTTGGAAAATGTTACCAGGTCCTAGGACAAACCGATGCTTAAACGTTGTCGATTTTTACAAGGATTTGGAAAGTCAGATTCTAAAGAAAGTTATCAAGAAAACTTTTGGAATTTGTAGTAATTAAACATAGGTCTTAATAAAAAAGAGCATTGGAGGGGACCCCACCACTTTCCCAACGGCGTTATAAGGAAACATATATGGTTTCCTCCTTCACCGCACACGTCAAGACTCTACTTTTTTTTTAACGAAGCTACATTTATTTGAACGACTCCAGACCCTCCAATGTCCATGCATACGGGGTTAGTAAGCAGAATTCAAGTACTTACAAGCTTAATAAAAAGAGCGCTGAGTTATCTATAGTGTTTAAAATAAAGTAAGTGCACAAAGTTATAAATAAAATCGCCCATTCTAACTTTTCATCGTCATCGATATTGCCCAGGTCGGAAAGCACTGATCTAGAGTTTTACATATTCTCAGTACTACACAGTGGAAGACCACCATTTGGAATCGAAACGTTGCTAAAGCAACGAGATTTAAATAGAGAGAGATAAATACAGGTGTTAAAAGAAACTTCACGTAGATTTCCATTTATGTACTGGCTAAGATTGTTATTGATGTTATTATGAAATGTAGATATTATAAAACCACAGATAAAAGCAAAAGTTTAATGCAAATAAGTTTGAAAGTTTATCATTGTTATCTATTGTCAAAAATAACAGAGCCATTTCAAGTAAAACAACATAAAAACAAAACACTTTCAAGACAATCTCATTTGGGAGTAAAAAAAAAACTCAAATAAAAAGTAATTTCGTTCGGAAACAACTTTTGACACAGCCTACAGTATAATTCCGGGGAGAGATATTCCCGACATTATCTTTTAATAGATTGCAGATACTGTTTATGTAACTAGGTCCTGCGAAAAATGAAAAAACCAAAAGTAATTTTTGCGGGAAAAAAGACATAAATACATCTCGCGTGGGCTTGACGTTAGGTGGCACAGAAAAGGGGACCAAATATATTTACAAAACAACCTTAAAATCTTATTAATTTTTTTGGTTTAATTTTGTGGACCCGGTTAAACGTCACCCCAATAACTAGGATATCTAGCTATGTCACCAAATGTAGCGAAACACTTGGGGTGACCTAGTTGGGCTGGCAGAGTTGTTGGTATTCAAACATATATTGTTCCCGGGGCAGCGCGAGCGCGGCGGTTTGACTTAATACAACAGTTGTAAATAAATCATCGCACCACAGATGTTTCACCACCTTAAAAAAACAAGAAAACAACTTTCCCCATTTGACAACGTCCGTGATATAGTATCATCATCATCATCACTATAGGCTCTACAACCCTTGTTGGGTCTTGGCCTCCTCAAGAGTCCTCCTCCACTCATCTCGGTTTTGTGCCAGCTCTCTCCAGTTTGGAAGCTCTAAGATAGATATGTCTTTGAGGACGTTGTCGCTCCATCTTAGTCTTGGCCTTCCTAGGCTCCTTCGTCCTATTGGTCTTGAGTTCAGCAGGGACTTTGGTGCTTGATGCTCGATCATTCTCTCCACATGACCCAGCCACCGAAGTCTTCCCAATTTTATAAATTTTGCGACGTTTAGCTCCTTAAACAAAGTATAGAGCTCATTGTTATAGCGTCTGCGCCAAAATCCATTTTCTAGAACCGGTCCGAAGATGCGCCTCAAAATTTTTCTTTCAAAAACGTCCAGTGCTCGCTCATTCATCTTAGTTAGTACCCAAGTCTCAGCTGCGTACGTAAGTACTGGTCTGATAAGTGTTTTGTACACTAATAACTTCGTGTTTCTGGACAGCAGTCTGGACTTTAATTGGTTTTGTAGGCGGAAATAACAGCGATTTGCGTTCACTATGCGCTTCTGGATCTCCTCTGTGGTGTTATTGTATATATATTGATATAGTATATAGTCCGGTAAGCTCTGGACTCGTACATTTGCACCTCGTTCCATAATGGTAGCCTTGAAGGAACACCATTCAGCATTTAAACGTCGACGCTAGATATGAATTTAGCCCTGGTTAGTATGGGAACGTACCCATAGTACGTGACCCGTTCAGGGGGGAACGGGATCTTCAAAATACCACGCTTGGTCACAATGAGGGGCGGGGGCTTAGGTTTTTATTGCGTAAACAATCTAGAAATCTCGGGTTTTTTTCGAGCTTCATTAAAATATGGCGCGCAGTGTTTGGCGCTTTTTAAACTCGCAGGTGGCAACACTGACGTACATGTGCCGAGAGGTCAGCTGAATAAAAACTGATAGTTTGTAGTGCAGTGTAGTTGTCAAGCAAGTAGCCGAGAGTTTGTGCCAGTACAATAATATCGTTGTACGATCGGCTGTACAATGCGTTTATTAAATGTCACAAGGATTCCTTGTCTAAATATAAAATATAAGCCAAATATTTTTTTTTCTACATTTTGTTATAAATTACTACGTGAAAACTGTAGGGGGAGAGGGGGGTCTTGGAATATACTACATGTGGTCACCGAGGGGGGAGGGGGGGTTAAAAATTGCAAAAAGTGGGTCACGTACTATGGGTACGTTCCCTATGTAACCAGATCTAAATATTTAACTATTTCCTAACCTTGCTCTCCACTTCCCTATCTCCTTCCATTTCCCAGTCAGTTCAGCCGCAAGACATAAACAAATTGTCATAATAGCTAAAAACTCATTAACTTTGGGCAGTTCGGCCCTTCAATTCACAATAAAAGAATATTTAATTGCAAAGCAAAATGTACTTAATAAACATTTCTCCCAGTAAGAAGTAAAAATGTTTGTAGAAAGTGCTTACTTATGTTGTGTAGATGAATTCTTCCGATTTTATATTAACGAAACCGAAAGAATGACCGTCATCCTTTAACGTAATACCGTACTAGAGGAGCAATTTGTAATCTTAAGTGGGCTAAGTCATCATGTGCTACGGGCTAAATAAAACCAAACGGGAAAACCATCGAGGCTCGATAACTTGTATTGGATTACCGTGAATTACCGACGGCACTTATATCAAATTACTAGAATTCGTCACCATAAAATTGCACGGAATCAATTTATTAGCGGATTAACAGATTAACGAATTAATTAGTGGACATATTGATAGTTTTCGTAAAATATTAATTTGTTAACATTGACTAGGTGGCTGCACATTGCAAAATAAATGTTAATAATTATAAATGTTATTAATATTTTTGCACACACATTTTTCAAACAGAAAACGATACTTAAATTTTCAACCCGTTGAAAATGTACAATTTAAAATTAAATGTGGCATGAAATGGGAAGCGTTCCGCTACGTTTACTAACAAGATGTGAATTTTCAGATTTTCAAAATATTAGTTCCTCTTCTTTTCCCCCCATTTCTACACCCTAATATCAAGGGTGCTATAATCCAACTTTCTTAGTGAGGATATGTAGAACGCACAGTTAGAGAAAGGAGTGTAATTAGCACATATGACGCCCAAACTGATGGATGGTAAGTCGGGGACGTTCCAAGAAGACAAATAAAGATCGAAAATTCGGAATAACAGAAAAGAATATACATGTAGTATTTATGAAACGATGTTTGCCTGTGAATTGAGCAAAGAGTTGTGTTATGGCTCCATTATCTCTGTCTACCCTGATTAACGCAAGCAAATATCTCATATTGTTAAATATTGTGGTGTCGCGAAACTGCGACTCCACTGTTAATTGGCGGTAAATGCTGCAGAGCAAAGCCCACGCAGCCCTCGAAGGACCAGTCCCGAAACTACGTGAAAACGCTAAGTTATACGGGACGATTGAATAGTATACACTCGCAAAACCTGATGGATAGTCAGTCGATAGCTCAGATCTGGGCTTTTGGAAAATTAGATAAGCCCAGATTGGAATAAGGAAAATAGGACTCACCGTTGCAGATGGGGCCTCGCTGATCTCCAGTTTTGGTGTACACTTCTCACTGTTTAAAATTCGCAATATTCTTATAACTAGAGGTTACGATACATGCGCCCTGTCTAAGATGTAATTTTGTACTGAGCAGGAAAGCACACTGTCACCTCTCCAAAGTTGAGTATTTCTTGCAACAATTTTTATGGTGACATTTGGGAAGGAAAGATTAGGTAGGTGGGATAAATTCAGGATTTTGACATATCTACCCACCAAGTCTGCGAATGCAATACCCAATCAATCCCATATAAAAACGCGCGAACACATTGGCTTACGTCCACATTCTCATGGAATGTTTCTTTAAGGTCCACTGTAAACATAAACAATTATCTTAAAAATAATATGTACTATTCTTTGAAATCTAGATTCTATAAAAGAATTCTTAACGGTTGATTAAATTCGACATTGTTTTACAGATACATTAAAAAAAACAAGCAACGCATCGCACGCAACAAGTTTACTTCGAGTTTCGCGCTGCGTAAGGAATTTTAAAAACTACCTACATAGATATTCCTACGATGCGTTTCCAAATTAGATTTTCACACGAGAAGAAAACGAATTCCCGAGAACTTTAAAATGAAACGTGAAAATTGACGGAGCATCAGAAACTTGATATGCACTATTAATTTATTGTCGGGGAATATCAAAAGTCACAAAGGACTAGCACCGCCGACGGAGGAATATTAAAAACTGAAAAGTGTGAAATATAATATTTTACCATCTCAAGTATAACAAATAATAGAGAACTCAAGTCCAATCTAACTTAAATAACTGCATTTTTATTTTTATTTTTATTTTTAGAGTTAGTTTTAATAGTTAAAATAATTGTCAAAGTTTTAATTTTTCAAGACCCCCCGAAAACCACCGTATGTATACTGAATCGTGTGACGTCATCACTCCTGAAAAATTATTATAGAATCGAGCAATCAGCTGACCAACTACCGCCATTTTGAATTCCGTTGTCCGAAGTGTTCTCCCTAGAAGAAGCATTGTGCAGTAGTTTTTGAATATTTTCAATAATAGAGATAAACTAATAAGAGATACCTATATTTTTGAAACATTATTTAGGCCTAATAATGTTTCAATGAACACAACAACTAAATCTCTATAAACAGTATGTAAATAAACTAATAAATTAATACGACGGCTTGTGTCATTTCATACATTCCCATACAATGACTTTACGGTGACGTCACGACACGTCGAATAGTGACGTCACCACTAAAATTACAATAATGCCAACTTGACGGCGTATTTTTATTACCCGATTAAAAATGGACTTTTTAATAATTTTTTTAAAAACTCTGCGTTTAATAGTATTAAATTTAACTTATATATTTTAAATCACCGTTTATTGGTCTATAATCTACATGAACATATTTTTTTAAAGCCATAATATTTTTCACCGGAGTTCCTTATTCTCCCGGAATTGAGTGTGCATAAAAAGCACAAATGCAGAATTGAGTGTGCATAATAATTACCAAATAGGGTACTGCATAGGATAAAAAAGGAAGATTTATAATGTTTTATATAAAAGGGAAACTAAAGTAGTAAAGTATCTATAATATGACGTTCTATGTTCCTAATTATTACTCGTGTCATTTTTTTTGCCCTTGCCAAGTAATGAAAAAAAAACTTTCTTTAAAATAATATGATTTATAGTACCTACCTATCTCCTAATACTTTCACATGGCGATAATCTCAAGAGGTTGTGTAAGAGTAAGTTCGCGCTTTGAGAAATCGAACTAACCCGATAAATTCTACGTAGCATACGTCCTACCCACCGGAATGAGGCAGAGGTATTGATAATCCAATAATTGGATCCCGGGGCGGCGGTACCCATGCCCGACTGCAAAATTGATATACAATTATAAGTATTTAATTAATCCAAATACTAAGAAGTGATAATACAATATACATATGGGGTATTTAATTTTTTGGTAAAACGATATAACATAGGGCTAAAAGAAATATTTTTCAATCGTTAGAACTTTATTCTAATAAAGAAAACGATCAATTTAAAGAAAAGATATTTATAGATAGAAATGATATTACTTGGTACAAAGGTACCATATTATTGTGGGATGTGTATTGTACCCACTCACGTAGCTCAATTAATTGTGAGATTGTGGGTAGACAAGTACTTCCGATGGTTATTAATTGCCTAGTTCTCCTTTGATGTACCTCCACCTAGCGATATTAATGGAAACCACAGCAGGGGATTATTCTCAATTGTTTTGGGAAGCTAATGAGCTGATGATATCCCGTGATATTAAGAGATTAATAGTTAAGGTAAAATAATTTTCATGAACAGCTAGTGTGCAGTATGAAAACACTAATAAATTCAGAATTCACCCCTTTCTAGGTCAAGTTTGGGGAATGGAATAAATTTTTACAAGAAACGTTTTGAAGTAAAACTTCTTTACGCACGCTTGACTTGGAGAGTAAGCTGGTGAATGCGTGACGAGAGCGTTATGAAAAGTGTGATCGGGTGAGGCGAACGGTCGGGCGAGGCGAATGGAAGCTGAGAAGGAGATTTAAGTTAGTGAAGTTTTACTTCAGTCGTGTGGTCTAAAGCACACTCGTTTTTTTTGTTTTATACAAGCATAACTCATTTATCTACAGATCCACACGTTCATTTAACTTAAATTATTACCACATTGACATTTTCAACTCGACCGACGTTACGTGACATAAAACGAAATCTCACTAAGCAACATGACTTAAACTAGGAAGTTCAATCCCTACATATTCCCGTCATTTGTCTCTTAATCCTATTCCTATGTTCCTCCCCTTCCCCCCTCCCCCCCATTTTTTCATATATTGTAACTAAAAAGTAAATTAATTAAGAAAACATCCTTACAATGTCACACTTTATCATTTACTATCATCAGTAGAAAGTTCATAATTGACATAATTAACATCTTATTATTGTATTCTTTTGTAATCTCTGATTTGCTGTCAACTTTCTCTAAAATAAAAAAAAATACTTTTATTTTATTTTCTGATAAAAAAAATACAAAAAACAGGATAAGTAGCATGCATGGGAAGGATCTATTAAGCCTGTAAGAGTAGATAGGTTTATATTTTGAGGTTACGAGTTACGAGAACTTTGTGAGGCAAAAAATGGGGTAAGTAACGGGAAAGAAGAATGTTGGAGGACCATGACACAACATGCAAAAATTAATGGTGATCTTTAACCAACATTATGCTAAAGTTAGTAGATATATAATGGCATAATTGTGATTATGATTGCATTCTTGTAGATAAACGGTCAATTATTCAAGCCCGGACTTTGATTGATTCTGATACTTTGAGATCTTTATTGTTGGCATACCAGTTTCGTATACAATAGTAACTTCTCCTTTAGTATATTACCTTAATCTTGACAAATAAAAATACGCTATACCTAATTACACAAAATATAACTAAGTGGCACCAAAGGGATGTACAGAGAGGATGCAAAACCGAATAACAAAAGTGTAACGCATATTTTAATTCAAAAGCATTAAGAAAAAATTTGCTATACTAAAAATGCGTGTATACCAGCGCACAAGCACAAAATATCGACACTGTGTATATATTCGTATGATATTCATACCAACTTATTCTTAAGAGAATTTTTGAAGTCGATTTTATGTTTGAAATTGGTAAATAATTTATTTATTTATTAACGGCCTTTTTTGGGGTTTTACGTATGAGTGGTATGAAATATAACTGTATTTATTGTACATAACTAAACTGCCTCAGTAACAAAATTTTATATTTGTTTAAAGATAAATTGAAGAAGTCCACTGACTTGGTATAATTGTTTCCCTCCATTAGTATTCTGGGCAAAGACGAATACATTTGGTAGTTAGTCCCAAAATTTCTACAATGAAACCTTCTAGTATTTACATAGTGGTATCCGGAAGCTTATCAATTCAAACAATACTATATATGTAATGCACAAAACGTATAATTTTATGGTAAGTATCATTTCGGAGGGTCACCATAATAATAACCCCCCTGCCTAACTTTTTTTTCTGGCAGATCCCAAAATATTTCTCTTCCTTAACCATCTAGTTCTAGTACCTACCTTGCCTATTTTGTATGCTTCTATTGTTTTTCTCTTTCTTCCACCTGAAAATACACTATAATCAGTACAATCAACGATGCTTACATTAATATCGTTTCAAATATAAAACCCGTGAAGAACTGACGATTCTGTACCAAACCGATTGTTTTCAACCAAAGATAAAATAACGCTTCATTTTTATGTTTAGACTTTCAATATTGAATAATCGATTGGATATTAAAAAACATTTTATTACAGAAATAACGAGACTTAGCAGCCTTTGTTAAAATTAATTATTCGAATACATACTTGTAATACAGAATACATACAAAAAGCGTGGTAGACGGAAAGAACTTATGAAAAGATAATTTTTTAAATTAATAAACACCGGACAAGTATCTACTCGCAATAAGAAATACCACAATCACGTTAGGTTTACGTTTACGAACTCTAAAGGTACCTACATCTATCCACCTCATGAATACCGTATTTTCCGATACAGCATGGCATTTCCATTCCCAATATATAACGGGGCAGACTCGTGACCAGGGTAATGCGTTATCCCCTGGACGCACATCAAAGGGTGCTCCATTTTAATCCCCGGTCCAATCATCGCCTTTGCGAATTTCCAACCACAATAATGCTTTCCCCGCTCACTCTCTACCTTCATCAGTTGCCAGCGTAGACATTTCACCATTAATTATTACGAGACGGCAGCTGTATCCAATCTGACATACAAATTAATCTGCCGCCAATTTCGCGTGACAAAATGGCCGCTGCGGATCATCCGCGGGAGGTTATTACGCGATCAGAATACTGCTGTGTTGTTTGTTCTTGGTTTGAAAAAATATTATTAAATAAAAGACTTACTTAATTGTGAAACTAAGCGTGGTTAAGACCTACATTAACTTTAAAGGGCTCTATCACGCAATATACGCACGTCAATCTCCTCGGTTATTAAAAGCATTGGCGGCAGGCGATTTGTGTAACTGTAGTAGGTTTAGTTAACGCCCGAAATTTTCTCTAAAGTTAAATTTATTGACGAACATTTTTATACATTTGGTGGGAATGGTGGGATCTATTTGATTCTTAATCTTACATAAGTAACACATTCTAACATTAATAAATAAAAAGTTGCCATTCGCAAAAAATTCCACGTTTCGATCATTGAAGACAATTATACAATTTAATTTAGTGGTGCAGTAAAATAACTATGTTTCAAGCTCATAATGCGAAACTTTGAAGGGTTCATAAAAATTTTGCAAAAAATATAGACATTTTTTTTCGTTGATGTCCGAATAAAAAAAAACGTCACAGATTCTTTATTTTTGTTTGTTTTAAAAAGCGTTCATATTAAAACACCTTTATAATAATTATATCTTGCCACTCGGTCAGCTGTTCTGTTAAAATTTGAAATGTAAGAGTTATCCGAATTTCGTTATCCGAATACGTATCGCTTGCAAAAGTAAAGCTACGATTAGATTGGACAATTTTTTTGGTAATAAGAATTGCTTTGTTTGAAAAACTTTGTAAGATTTTTTTTAAAGATTATCATGAATATCCTTATCAAGTTGAGCGATGAACACGGTGTATAAGTTATGTCCCCATAAAAAGTAGAAAAATAATGTTTCTAGAATGCGCATAGGACAACTTTTGTAAGAAGCCCGCAACCCAAAAACATGCATTAGTAACGCCTCTGACGACCGCGTTTTATGGCTTGAGTAGGTGTAAAAATGTTTATTTTATAATCATAATAACATTACAAAAACACGAAGAAGAAATAACATAATTGAGATGACATTTATAAAAAAAATCACGTACCTGACAACCTAATAATGTTTTTTTTCATAACCTAATAACTCACATGATAATTAGGTATATAACCATTAAATAATTAATGTTCAGATGAATTTAGCACACGAGTCATTAAGGTTCTATCGCAGGTTACAAGGGTAAAGGTGAAGACTAACAAATATGGAACAAGAATTGGATAAAACCAACGCCATATTGAACTGAACGACCTTTGTGGCACAGCATTGTACCTACTTACTCCTTGACATCATGTCGCTGTTGAGTAGAATATACTCTTACGAGTAAACTGGCACTGGGAAACCACCATTCAGAATCGAAACGTTACTTTAAATGTCTTGTTTAAAGTAATGTCTTGTAAAACATGTCTTGTTTAATTTAAATTCCTGAGTATATTCTAGAGCTGAGAATATACTCAGGAAATTCCCAACCTTTCTTTTAACATCATCAACAACCGTCTTCAGACTACCAAAAATTACTGGTTAGGCCCTCCGTTCATGAAGATACTTACAATCTACGTAATTGTGACGAAACCACAAGTACCCTGCTGATATACTACTTTTTAATGCTAGTCTCCGTACACGGCGCTATCCGAAATATACTGAACTTGATCATTTTCCACGTGCAGTCGTGGAGTGAACACGCTGTCATGCGATGTCATATGACTTTTTTTCCTACATCAATCCATGCCTTCTACACTAAATCGTTTCTTACGTATTCTGGTAAAGTATAGTTATGTAAACACGCATTTTTTCCACTTCCAGAACAAATCTAACATTACTTTCATGTTCCGACGCCATATCTGTCAAACGCTAAACGAATAAGTATCAGACACAAATGATGCGACGCGTCGCTTGCGATCAGCACTGTTGGTATCGTGATACTGATTGGAAACCGACGGCCACCGCGTAGCGCCGTGAACGGGCACCAGCTAAATCGTACGGGGGGTACTTACGATCGGCGCGTATGATACGCGCACGAGGTTCGAGTAGCTTGTAAGTATCTCCGTGAACGGAGGCACTTACCGGCTGTTAAAATGATAATAATATAACGATGGGTTGATTTGGATGGGCCTGTTCACTAATACTTACCTGCGGCCGATCCATCCATGTTATTTTGACTCTTTTATAGGGTAATAAATGAGAAGAGGTTATTGTTATGTTGAACTGAATTTCAATATATTTACAACTTCACATTTTATGATTTAATATACACGAAAATTATTTATACTAAGTTTAATAAGAGTAAAAACTAAGAGATGCACGATTGCAACCCACCAAGACCAAAGCACCTTCAGGAATGATTTCCAAGAAAACGAATTTTGCTAAATCACCGGAACTGTCATTTCGATGCTTGGGTTTTGGTGTTGCCAAGTTGTAAAATAATATTTGTGGCTGTTATGTTCCGAACAATATGTAGTACCTACAATAAAATATTAACTTTCCACTGCAAGATCAGATATCTGCTTTCCATTATTTTTTTACCAAAACTTATGATACCAAACATTTTTATATTTTTTTAATATTATTTTTTTATTAGTTACAGACATTTGTTTTTTTTGCTACCACACTGAGCTCATGCCCGTGTTATGGTAGTCGTGCATTTAATATTTATTTAAATTAATACAAATACTATTTTATTAAAACAGATGATTAAATATAGGCCTACTAAATAAAAATTATGAAATATTTAAAAGTAAGTGAAAAATAAAGAGAAAAAAAGATCATATTTTAAAGAAAAGTAGAAATAAAAATGAAGTGTTCTATACAAATATATAAATTAAAACATATAAGTATATAAATTAAAATTAAAAAATAAATAAAATTTAGTGAAAAAATTAAGAGAAGAAAAAAATAACATTTTAAAAAAAATAGAAATAAAAATGGAAATTAAAATTTTGAAATGCCAAAAATTAATAATTAAAATGTAGTGTTAAGAACTCATGAATTCTTTAAAGTACGCTCGTCCACTTTCGAAAATCCAATGTTGTACACGTGTTATAAAAAGAGAATTAGAATTACTTGACTTTATGTCAACTATGTTGACTTTATGTCAAGTAATTCTACTAGTCTATTATTTTACTTTATATAAATCTTAGAATTGATAAAAATAAGGTTTTCATATAAATCGGTTTCTGCAGAATATATGTATGATCAATTTTTTTAAAGCTGTCTGAAATGTAATTATACGACGGCCTCCGTGGTCGATTTGTAAGGCCCTCAACTGCAATCCGAAAGTTGCGGGTTCGGTGCGAAAATAAATTTTATTTCATTGATATGTATTATTTCACAATTTATTAGTTTTTTTAAAACTTTTTTATTGTTTTTCGAAGTATAATCCCGTTAAGCTGTAAAAACAGTTTATGAACAGGATGTTAATGTTCAATTATAATGATTACAATTACAATGGTTATTCAATTAGGTATAATCCAATTTGTTCAATTACAGTGCAAAACATATTTTTGAAGTGAAAACTTCTTTAACACTGTTTTGATTTGAAACTCGATGAAACGAAAACTAGCGACATTAAAAAGAGACAAACACGTACATCTACAGGATTTAGCCTGCGAGAGAATGAGAAAGACTAATCGGTGTCCTCTTTCTACGGAGTTTCGTAGCCTATCGGCCTACTCTGTGCGGTGCTTCGTAGAATCAAATGTAAAATAATTTTTAAACCTGGTAACAATAATACAATAAATAAACCTTACAATTATCCTACTCCTGATACCTGCATCCATCTCATTATCTCGAAATTTAGTTTTCTGAAAATTTAATTTGTACCGCGTGTGAACTGCACACTTTGATTTTTTTAGACCACCATTCAGAATTGAAACGTTGCTTAAAAGGGCTTTAGCGGTGTTTGGTGACCAGGTCTGAATAGCCAGGTACATCCCTACCTAACTCTTATCCATCTCCTTCCCCTCCCCTCTACCTCACAACATAGCCTGGAAATGCCATAGTCTCACTGGCTTCAGACGGGAGCCATTGGAACTCTTGTACGATATTCACTTAAAAAAACGTAATTGTGAGTAAGAAAAATATTTATACAAAATGGAAGTTAAGAGTTTTTTTTAACTGTTTTTGTGCTGCAATAGAAACGACGATATCGTGGTGATAAAAAGCTAAAAATAGTTTTTTTATTAATGTGTCATACGAAACCGACATAACCAAACTAACTGACGGTTACTGCGTATCAAAACTTGACCCAGTAAATAAACGTAAGAACTTTTTAACCTACTTCACCAACTGCTAGGTTTATGAGATACCATCACTAAATATTTGAATGAGAGCTTAACACTTAGCATTTAATTTAATAAGACGATCGTTCGCTTAACGCTAAACTGTCGCATTCGGCTAGACCTCGATCCTCGATTATATGTATCGCCGGCAAGCGTACAGTGCACAGCGCCCAGAAGCGCGCGGCGACGCTAAAAGCAAACGTAAATACGGGGTTAATCGGGCAAACACATTACGGGATGAAATCTTATCTGCCATCGGGTTCAGCAGACGCTGCGCTCCAACCAAACTGTACACTACCACTATACTGTATCTCTGTACTGTAGCTCTATACATAGATCAGAACCTACGTACGAGTATATACCAGTGTTTCTCAAATTTGTGAGGCTCACCGCCCCCTTTTGTAGCACTCCCAAAAAACTTGATCAAAGAACTAAGTATGTATGCGCCGCAGGCGAACACTTTTCTCAGTTTACTTATCCACGTCAATGAAATCACTTACTCCTTACCGCATAGGCCGCTTCTTTTGATTTACGCAAAAAAATATCGCAAAAATTAATGTTGTATTTCATTCTGTGAAGTTCAGGTGCAAATAAAACGTTTTTTTCTTAATTTTTAATAATAATTTAATTTTCCATATAACTCAATAAAACCATGTCCGAAAATGATTCGTAATTAGCAATTTTTTTACGTCTAAGCATTTTCCACAGGACTGATGATTTTCTAGGCTTAGGTATAAAAAGATTTGTTGACATTGCCGGTGAAAAATGTCCGACTATAACAATGTAGTAAAAGCTCTTATAATATTCCCAAGCGATACAATTTTTTTAACCAAAAAATACATAGTAGGTAGATACCTTTAGACAACCAAATCAAAATATTTATTAATTTATTCATTATATACCTACTAGGGGACGCCCACGCCGAGAGTTCCTGGAGGACCTGCTGGTGGACGTGCGCTGCTCATCATATGCAGACTTCAAAAGAGCCGCACAAGACAGGGAAGAGTGGAAGAAACGTATAGATGAAATTGCTGCAAATCTATCCCACGATTGAAACCGAGAGAGAGAGATACCTACTATACAAAATAACCCCTTCCACCAAGGACAGATCCAGGATTTTTTTCTGGGGGGGGGGGGGGGGGGGGGGGCACAAGAGGCGGACGGGCAAAAAAATTAACAATTACTGTTAGAAGTAAATTTGAGGTACATACTTCAAGTTTATTTCTACAAGTTCAAGTATGTTTAGGAAGGTTTATGATAGTGTCAAAACAATAGAAAAATTATAATGTTTAAAATAAAGACAGTTTTTGCTTCTAAGTATGTACTGTGATGGAACCTCCACAGTACAAAAAATACCGTCTGGGGGGGGCTCGTGCCCCGTGCCCCCCCCCCCCCCCCCTAAATCCGCCCTTGCCTCCCACTATCCTTACCTCATAAAATCTAATAATTGCTACACTTGTATAATTTTTATGTTAGTTTCAAGATTTCTAGTGAATGACACGGATGTGTCAAAACCAGTAGCAGATAAATAAAAAAAACTTAAGTAACCAATGTACATGTGAAATAGAACTCTTCAAAACAAACTGCAAATGCTCTATATCGGCACAAACTTTTGAGCACCTCTATTATGCATTATGCAAAGAAGCAAGTTTCAGCTGATGAAAAAATATTTATTAAGTTTGCACTTAGGTATTGCAGCACGCTATTGTTCGTGCCCCGAGTAACTAAAAAACACAAAAAAGCTAATTAAAAAATATATATTTTGGTGGACGTAATATTCATTGACGCTCTCACCGCGCCAATGCAGTCCTTCATCATCTCCAATAAGTCCCCGAGACCATTAATGCATACTCTAACACCTCCCACTTTGCGAATCTCTGGTCTATATAGTATCTCGGTATGTCTAACATATCTTTTGCCTCTTATCGCGGCGCTGTGCATCTGGCGCTGGCCATCTGAGCTGAGAGTAACACACGAGACGAGAAGACCAAATATTGGTAGTGATGTTCAAATGTTTGGAAACACTCAAGTGACAAAAAAGAAAGTATTTATGTCGGCGGCCCATCGTAAAATCAGGCAGATCATGATGTGCCTTGCTACTTCGTGAAGAGCCTGGCGGCAGATCGTGAAGTGCCTCAGGCGCATTCCGCGTGTAAATTTAATTTGACAGATTTGTGTTTTCACATATAAATAATATAACGTATATTTATGCCACATTCCAGAGTGGGAGATACTTTCAGAATCGTACTGGTATAAGACAACCATTCAGAATTGAAACATTGCTTGAAATGGCTTTAGCCATGTTTGGTGACTAGATCTAAAGAGCTAGGAACTTCCCTACCAAACTCTTCCCATCTCTTTCCCTCTCCACTTACCTTCAGCCTCATAGCATACCCCAATTGGGGATGCCATTGGCTCTAAGCGGCCGGGAGCAGTTTTCATATTAAAAAAATTATATACATACATTTTTTGGAAGCATACAAATTCTCATGACAGAAAAACATATTATCTACAAACTGGATAGAAGTACGGGTACCGACGTGCAACAACAGTTTATTTATTGATAACAAGTTTTTTATTGATATTTTCCATACACAAAATATCAATAAACAACTTTAAAATTGCCATAACCATAAAAATATCGTCTTGCATACACATTTTTTGTTCCGTTAAATACAAGATTGGGAAGAAATGTACCACCGCTATTACCTACCACGATAACGCTTACTACTGCCTATTGATCACCGATCGTCTCCGTGGTGGATTAGTATAAATAAGTACAATTGATATACGTCATTGTGAGATTTCGGGTTAAATTTTCCTTGCAGCAATAAAAAAGGTAACTTCGTCTACAGGGCTGCCACATTCAAGGTGTACAAAAATGACAAAATAATTTAATTATTTGTGATTAATAAAACAAAGGTTTTTTCAAGTTAATATTATTCTCATGATACTTAACTAAAAGTACGAACACTTACGTTTTTCAAGTGGAGAAATAACACAACCGAAAAAAATAAAAATATTTTCGAAGGTGTTTGAAGGCTGTAACAAACGAGACAGGAGCATTGATGGATTATAATATCAATGACAGGGGTGTCTCGCAGGCGCCCAAAACTGCAGTATCCAGACAAGTTCACTTCATTGCAGAAGAGCAAATATGTGGAAAGGATTTGCTCAGATGAATCTGCCATATCATCTTGCAAAGTTTGCGAAACAATGTTATGAGTTCCTCAGCCGGGCCGGCGGGGAGACTTGGGTAGGGGAGAAAGGGGGCGGTAGGTGAAGGGGCGGTAGGTGAAGGGGGCGCGATGTTTAGCGCTGAAAATTACGTCGTAGGTATTAGGTATGTAAGTGGCATATGAATGTTTAGCATTTAAATTGTTTTCAAATAAATTTTCAGAATGCATCTTAGGAGAAAAACATTAAAAATTGTACATTACACTCGAATACAAAAAAATATCTACATTAAAAAAAAATATATATTCTAGTAAATATTTGTATTATATATATAATTACATGTAATTATTATTCCAACGAATTTGTGTAACTTTATAAATGTATTATAAAATAGAGGATAGAGAATCGTGGTAAATTACCCAACACGTGGTAAACATTTATATTTTTTTGAACCTCACGCTAAAACATATATTTTAAAATTAATTGGCATAAATAAGCAAGGCTAGGTATTTCTTTTTTTATAGGCGATTCCGAATGGTGGTCTTCCCCAGGGCTAAACTCAAAGTATCTACCAATCGAGAAAGTGCAGCAAACATAATTATAATGCATTATTTAAAATTAATAAATTGTGAAAAAACCCAAATTAAACAAACAAAATTTATTTGCGCACGCCCTAAGTTGAACCGGCGACCCCTGGATTCATAGTTAAGAATCTTAACAACCCAACCACAAAGGTCTAATTACAGAAAATATTTAAAATTTTCGTATTGAAAAAAAAAATACCTTAGTTAGATTATTTTTTTTATAAGTACCGTTCTACTTTTAAAAGGTATGTTGTACTTTGTTGCTATTTTCTAACTCCACGTGACAGTAAATTCATCGGGCCGCTTCCCACTGATAGTACAGAAACTGATGAGTAAAGTCGGCGAGACAGTCCCGAGCCTCTTTAGCTCAGTGGTAGAGCACTGGTCTCGTAAACCAGGGGTCGTGAGTTCAATCCTCACAGGAGGCACTCATTTTATACCATTTTTTTTTACTTTGTAATTTTAATGGACGGTATTGAAAAAATGCCTAAAAAACTTCTAAAGCCTAGCTCCACAGATGCACCCAGCAGTGCACTAAGACAGTTATAATTTCGTTGGACTGTAAATGCAGCCAGTCGCACAGTAGGGGCTAATTCAAATGAAAAAAAAACATAGCAGTTGTTTGAATGTGTAATAAAAAAAAAACTAAGAAATCTGAAAATCTTTGTACATCCAGATATGATGGGCGCAGTTTATATTTTTTTTAAACCTTGTCATGTATTTTGTCTGTAAACATCTTGTATTAGGTCTGTATATTTTTGAGCCATTTACCTTTTATTGTATTTTCCTGATTTTGTTTTTTTATGCATTTCTATAGTCCATAATGGAGGATACTATATTTTAACTTTTTGACACCAACTGTACATAAATCAAATGAGTGGTTATAATAATTCATAAAATCTTATAAGACCTGTTTCTGTGAAATATTTGTAAAGTGATTCTTCATATGTTGTGTCTGTATGTTGCTTCTGTGAAATGTTTTGTAAAATTTTTCTTTATATATTGTGTCTGCATATTTGGTTGGGTTGGGTTTAACTTTTCAAAAGTACCAATTGGCGATCCCTTAATGAGTTTTGATAACTCATGGGAATGCCACTTCGTTGTATATTTTATTTAAAAAAAAAGCAAAAATGTTAAATCCATACTTGGAACGATGAAGGGGTTTTTGTACAAAATTAAATCAGTACAGGAAATAAAAACAAACATCAAAAATGCTAATCCTGATTAGAAAGCGTTAATAGAATTGAAGCACCTCTCATCATCTTTCTTGAATAAATAAAATACTTGAACTTATTACTTAATAAAATATAAAATACAAAGATATCTAAATGAAAATCTTTTGAATGTTACACTTTTTTACAGAATTATTGGTGTTATCATGATAAAAACACTCGAGTAAAAAAAAAATCAAATATGAATACAATCACCATTCAAAAGAAAGAGCAGATCATTCGGAAGGAAATCGTTTTTTTATCGCGGAAATTTATCTTGACTGTCCTCACTCTCCCCTCCCTCTGCACCTACTCCGCTCCACATTAAGATGCTTGCCTTTAGAACTAGAATGTGTATCGTTCAAACAAAGGAGACAGATAAGAAGAGCAAGGGGTGAGGGGAGAGGGGGGTAACTAAACAAATGCAAATAACAATTATTATTGTATTTGCATCATAATGAGAACAGAATATAGAAGAAAATAATTAAAAGTAGATTAACATGACAACGGGTTTAAACGATAAATTTGCAACACACTGCTTTATAGGTGATCGAGAGTAAGATATTCTTCAGAAAACTATTTTCAAAATAGATCTTTCAACAATTTTGTTGCATCAATCATTTACTTAACTTATTGTTAAATATACTTCTAATAAACTAGACGCAGATTGGGTTTTTGGTTTAATTTAAATGAAAAGGTTAGTCGTACGCATCAAAGAAAGAATCACTTTGTTTTTTTTTTACATTAGCTCCACACAGGAAGCCCTGAGAGCCTATGTCATCTAAGGGGAAACTGTGTGGAGGGTCTATTCATGGAAAAGAAATAGAGGAAGCACTGGGAAGGAAAAAGGTATGAGGGGAGGGTAGGAATCTGGGGATCAATGTGTCCGGGAGTGATGAATCCATCCCTATCACTGCTGGGCAAGCCGATAAGTCGAGAGAGTCCGGCTGGAGAGTCTCCATAAACCAGTCCCTCCTGATCCGGCCCGCCACGCAGTAGGTGGGTATTAGCATTCGCCGCCGAAAACCCCTATCCCTGCTAAATCATGAATCGTGGCGGACCACTTGGGGTGATCTATGGCAGGGGTGTTGGTTATCCAGTAAATTGTTCCCGGGGCGGCAGTACCCATACCCGCCTCCCAAATTGATTACGTAAAAAAAGCGTTAAAAATGACTTTTCAAAGGAGTGATGAAGAGCCAGGGAGTGATAAGTGTTGAGTTGTCCGACTGGTGACCCAGATACACATATACATAAGTAGGTACATTCGTTTTTTTTTCGTAAACCAACACAAAATAAGCGAAATTAGTTACATACCATTGTAAAGCTGATATGAGTTGTATTATGTTCGAATACTTACTCCAATAGATTCCTTACTAGAAATTATTGTGCCTTTCTTACCTGAAAAAAGAAAAAAACAACAATGTTAGAAATTAGGCACTAATAATTAAACACAGCTTCAAATGAGTACTTTTCATTATTATTTCATTTCATGAATAATATGATGAACATAGATACAGAAATTAAAGTTATGATCATATATTAAAGATATGAATCTTAAAATAATTGAGTATTAAAGTCATGACTCAAAAAATTATTTAAGTGACACAAAAAAATCCAAATATAAAACATGGTAGTAGAGTGTAAAGTGATCAGTAACGGCAATATTTATAATCATATTTAAAGTAATGACTCGTAATATGATGACGTATTAAAGTCACGACTTATAATATACACAATATTAAAGTTCCCGATTCGAGTGTGAACTTTGATATTTCGACATTAAGAGCGTTTAACCAGCCAGCGGACGAAAATCCACATTTCGTCGAAAGTTGTTCTTCCGATCGTGCAGGGCGGTTACAATGAGAAAGATTAATTATTCTCCGTACCAGCTTTTTAAAATTATAACTCAATATCGAATTTATTTCAATTCAAATTAGCTTTAATTTATACCTTCATCCAAAAATGCTGAAAGGCGTGATGATAAAACTATTAAAATAATGTACTTTTTGTAGTTATTTTATGATTATAAGTATTTACTATTTTTCAATAATGTCTAAATTTAATAAGAATGTTAAAAAAATCTGAAATATATTAGTTTGTAAGTGCGCAAATAAATACACAAACGGACCAATTTTCGCCAAGAAACACATGTACGTACATATTTTTTAATGATTTTATTGAAACTAAAATTAAAATTCTAATACATAACTTTGCTAGATAATGTATTGATTAATTTTACTGCATGATTACATTATTTGAAATGGGTGTGGTATAATACAAAAACTTTTTTGAAAATTTAACAAATCTGCCAACGACCTATGGAATAACCTTATTATACTAAAAATTAAAAAAAAATCTAAAAATTTATTACATAACTATGCTAGATAAAAGAACAATCTTTCGAAATCCATTTATAATTTTTTGTGGAAAAGAGTCAATACGTCTAAAAACTTTTTTGAAAATGACGTATTTCCGGCTTTCTCTGGTAATGCCCTCTTAATAGCATATATTATAGGTTACATATATTATAGGTTACACATATTATAGGTTACAGTCGTATGTCGTAACCGTTAGATTACATTATAAAAAAAAGCATTCTTCAAATTTCGTTCAGTAAAATTTAAGCGCATCCGTAGAAAAGCAGATTTTCGTTCGTGCATATTAAATTGCCAAGATTTCGTTGTACATACCCATTCTCCGAAAAGCTGTGCATCAAAGAATGCGAAATGATGACAACACTACGACAGTTCATTTTGCATTCTCAGTGCAGTAATAACAATTATTTTGATGCAACTCGGAATGCACAAAAGACAGCAGTCAGAATTGCGAAACGGCAGGCCCCGAGGTATGATCACAATTCTATGTTATGAGGAGATAAACATA
Source organism: Limnephilus marmoratus (assembly GCA_917880885.1). Lineage (NCBI taxonomy): Eukaryota > Metazoa > Arthropoda > Insecta > Trichoptera > Limnephilidae > Limnephilus > Limnephilus marmoratus. The sequence goes on along the minus strand of OU862919.1, from coordinate 19,081,006 downwards.
CCTGAAAGAAAGGCTGTACTCATTGAATAACCTCATTAAAATGTTCTGAATTTGAAGCTTGCATATTTGAGTAAATTATTTAAAATACCAAAAACTTTTGTTTTAAAAAAAAAAACAAAATTTTGGATGCCTTCCGAGAATGCACATCATATTTTCTAGAAAACTGCAAAAAGAATCACAACACGCTACTGCAAAACACGTGCATAAATTTAATCAAGGATGTTGCAAGCAATAATATAAACGCACAACTTAATTCGGGGAATCCCCGACAGCCTTGAACAATGTTAAAATTAATTGATTTATAATAGAAGTATATTCTTTGCAAGCTTTATCTGATTTATAATCAGGTTCCCCTTAATTTCATCATCGTTATTTGTAAACTCAACAGGTAAAATATTGTTGCCAACCTTCAGTAACATTGAGTCATCTCTTTTATTGGTGGGTATTGTTCAATGAAGATTTAATTCCTAGAAGAATGATCTATAGCGGTTTATACATGATATAGAATCCTTAAACCCAGAGGCCCATGAAATTGACTACATTTTCAAGAAATAAGTTGAAAGAAAACATTTGCTCAACTTTATCAGAAGAAGTAAGGAAAAAATTATCTTACTTCTTCAAATACAGCAAATTTATTTTGTGGCACAATTTAATTCCAAATTAAAAAAATTCTTTGTTTTAACCACTTTTAGTGTCTATAAAACCGACATGTTTCGAGAGCGATTCTCTCATCCTCAGGGATGATTATATCGCTCTCGAAACATGAAAAATTCTGTGGGTAGTACCTAGGCACAGCAGCCAACAGCCATAAAAATATTATTATAGAATGGCAACACTGACATTCCAGCGCATTCTACCGGTCGCTGTCAGATTAGTAAATTTATCGAAAATCATTCCTGATTATTCGTCGGTCCCGGCTGCTGTGTGCGAAGGTTACTATCTTCATAGTTCTACCCGCGGTTTAAATTTTATTGTCGTAATGTAATTTACCGAATCTTAAATATATCTGGAGCAGATAAGAATTCGACTTGTTATTTGAAAATAAACCCGTGACATTCTGATACTCATAAAGGTTTGGCATGGGAGCATACAATCTCTCATTCAACCCTTTATAAATGGTGACCCGACTTTACACGAATTAAATTTCTAAAAAAATGTCACAATCCTGCACACCAGCCAGCCGGATCCAACGGCTAATCAAGAGTCCTGAGACAGCAAAACGTAAGTTAAATTTCAATTTTAAAAACCCTTTCTCAAATTTACATTGCAGTAGTCTATAAATTAAATGCTCTCAGTAATTTTAATATAATATGTACGTAGTACATCCTTTGCGATTTCGATTGCATCGGAGTTACCGAAATTGAAGTAATCTGTTAATCCATAAACTCATATCTGCGGATATGATATATACCTACCTGATATCTTAATGATTATTATCCCAACTAATGTTTTTTAAAATAATCGTGATTATAACGACCATTAACTGCGAAAGAAATCAATTTCAGAGTCGACGGCCAAAGGACATCCGAGCGAACAGATCTTCATGAGCAGAGTGAAAGCAGTTGGCAGCCTATTCCCGAGCTCACCATCAGCTTTCACCAGAGCAGCGGACTTCAACCAGAGCACCTGTCTTCCACCTGGGCAGTCTACCCGTCACCAGGGAAGCAGAGCTGACAGCCAGGCATCGATGGAATACCAGCAAGTGTCAAGAAGCATAAGACGTAACGTTCAATCTAATACATTTAATATTTTCCAGGAATGTGCCAATTTTTGCATGCATTTATACCTACCGTGCAATAAGATGTTACAAAATCACGATGAGATTGCAAAAAATTTTTAAAATTCTTACAGATAATTGAAAATTAACATCTACCTTGAATTTAAATTGTAATATTTAATCCTGGATTGCAAAATGATAGAAAACTACAATAATAATGGTTTGAGTCTTGGATTATGCAAATAATTAAAAATTTTAAAACACAGAGGTCAATAATAGTACCATTTTCATGATTTGAAAAATAAATGTTCTTAAAATGAGGAATCTTAACAATAATACAATACAAGGTTACAATATTTTTTAAAAACAGTATATTGTTACATCCATTGGGTTGAATATTGTTTATTTGTATAATTGAATAGCATGATATTGCCTTTGATATTTTTAAATTACGGACAAATAACACCAATTTTTGCCAATTATGCGAAAGCGTCCCAATATCTGAAGTAGTTTATGATGTCATCGGATGAAGAAATACCCATTCCAGTGAATACATCGAAAACAGAGCAGCTTCATCAAGAAATACCGGTAGCAAAGCATACCGCGGAATATAACCAATCCGATCAGAATTTGAAGAAAAATTCAATAAACATGGAATCACCCAGTGGAAGCAACAATGAACCTGCAGTTCACCACGTCTCAGTCAAAATACCTACGGTGTGGAAGGAGAATATATCGCTCTGGTTTATACAGACCGAGGCCCAGTTTGTGAACTCACGAATAAAGGAAGACTTCACCAAATATAATATTATCATCGCAGCACTAGATTCGCAAACATTACAGTGTGTCAGCGATATTGTCACAAAACCGCCCACGACAGACAAGTATCCAACCTTGAAAGCTGCACTGATCGACAGATTACAGGACTCAGCAGAAAAAAGGTTAACCCGACTCCTAACTGGAATACAACTTGAGGATCGTAAGCCAACTGGTCTCCTCAGGCATATGATGGAACTGGCTGGTCCCGCTTTGGCAAACAGTGCAATAGTACGTACTCTTTGGCTCCAACGCTTACCCCAGCACGTCCAAGCAATTCTATCGGCTCTCACAGATAATGACATAAACCAACTGGCGGCGGCTGCAGACAAAATCACAGACGTCTACCAATCAACGGAGTGCGGGGCAATGGAATATCAAGGAAAACCAAGCACATCAAAACCTGAAAATACAGAAACTAACCTGTTACTACAATTACAGAAACAAATTTCAGCGCTCGCACAAGAAGTGTCTCAACTAAAACTTTCACAAAATAACCGTTCCCATACCTTCCGAGGAAGAAGAAATCAGAGCCCTCAGAGAAATTTTTCTTATCAAAAGTCTTCTCAGCAGAATCCCTTTAGAAGGCCGAGGTCCGGGTCTCGCGGTCGAACGCCAAATGGAAACCAAGATGGGTACTGCAGTTTCCACACCAGATTTGGAGAAAAAGCTTACAAGTGTTATCAACCTTGCTCTTTTAAGAAGAAAAATGCGGGAAACAACAGCGGAAACCTCTCAGTAGGAACGTGCGAGATTCCGAGTAACACATGTCGTCTCTTCGTTTACGATTTACAAACGCGACAGAAATTCCTAGTGGACACAGGTGCTGACGTTAGCGTCTTACCTAGAAATCCACTATACAACAGGAACAATATCACTTCCGATAATTGCCCGACTACATTGTACGGAGCCAATGGAAATCCTATCAAGACATATGGAACAAGGACAGTTGAACTGAATTTTGGTCTTAGAAGATCATTGAAATGGCGTTTCATCGTCGCAGACGTGTCTAAACCAATCTTGGGTGCAGACTTCCTTCATCACTTCAATTTAACAATAAATTTAAAGAAAGCAACTATCGCAGATCAGTCAACTGGCTTATTTATAAAAGGATCCACCTACAAAGGACCTTCATCAGGTATTTCAACCATTTCATCATCACAAAAATATTATAATATTTTAAGCAAATATCCTAGCTTAACGCGACCAGACTTGAAGAACCTGGACATAGTGAAACATTCTGTGACCCACTGTATAGAGACGAAAGGTCCACCGGTCACGGAACGTGCACGTCGCCTAGCCCCTGCCCTTTTAGAAGCAGCTAAGAAAGAGTTCAAATTTCTCATGGAACAAGGGATTTGCCGGCCGTCCAAAAGCAATTGGGCGAGCCCCCTGCATATGGTCAAGAAACCAAACGGTGAATGGCGTCCGTGCGGAGACTACAGACGACTTAATGCAAGTACCATCCCAGATAAATACCCAATTCCCCAGCTTCAGGACTTCGCACACAAGCTTTCAAAAGCGAAAATCTTCACCACAATAGACATGACGAGAGCCTATCACCAGATACCCATAGAACCAGAAGACGTACCGAAAACCGCCATTATTACTCCCTTCGGTTTATATGAATTCACCTCCATGCAGTTCGGTTTATCCAATGCAGCTCAAACCTTCCAGCGGTTCATGCACGCTGTGACACGAGACTTGGAATTCTGTTTTGTATATCTGGACGACATCCTAATAGCATCGGAAAACGAAGAAGAGCACAAAAGGCATCTAGATTTGCTACTAAAACGTCTCGCCGAATATGGTCTGGTTATAAATATAAATAAGTGCAAATTTGGTGTACACACAGTGGACTTCTTGGGTCACACGATCACCCAAAAAGGAATGTCACCTATCAAGGAAAAGGTAACAGCAGTCACAGAGTTCCCATTACCTAAAACAGCGAAAGACTTACGACGCTTTTTAGGAATGTTAAATTATTATCGCAAATTCCTGCCCAATTCCATAAACATACAGACTAAGTTATTCAACTGTATTAATGGTTACAAAAAGAATGACAAAAGGATACTCACATGGAATCAAGAACTCACAGAAGCATTCGAGAATTGTAAGCAGCAATTAGCAAATGCAGCTTTACTTGCGTACCCAATCCCGACAGCAAGAATTTCATTAATGGTTGACGCTAGTGATATAGCTATGGGAGCAACGCTACAACAACTCAACAACAATTCTTGGGAACCCCTGGGATTCTTCTCAAAAAAATTTACACCCGCACAGCGGAAGTACAGCACCTTTGACCGTGAACTTACTGGCGTTTACGAAGCTGTAAAGTATTTCAGGAACCACATTGAAGGTCGAAATTTTTCAATCTACACTGACCACAAACCACTCACCTTTGCCTTTAGAAAAAAACGAGCGTCCAGCTCTCCACGACAGGAACGGCAGTTGGACTATATAGCGCAATTCTCAACGGACATCAGACATATCTCCGGAAACCGGAACACCGTAGCCGACGCCCTATCTCGTATAGAAGAGATTAATTGTCCTACTTCTATTGACTACAGGCAGATGGGAATAGAGCAATGTCATACTGACGGTACTTTGAAGGCAAACGATGACAGCTCCCTCACCTTACGTCAAATGGTGATTCCTGGCACAGATTCTACAGTATGGTGTGACATATCGACAGGACACATCAGACCATTGGTACCTGACAGCATGCGTGACCAGGTAATCGCAAGTGTGCACAATGTTTGTCATGCTGGCATTTTAGGAACAACAAAAACAATCAAGCAAAGATTTGTTTGGTCAAACATGTCAAGAGACATTAAAAACTTTGTAAAACAATGTATTGCCTGCCAAAAAGCCAAGGTCTCCCGACACACTGTTGCTCCATTAGCAACATATATATTACCAGAGGATCGATTTAGAAACGTACACATCGATCTAGTCGGACCACTCCCAATATGCAACGAGTACCAGTACATACTTACTATGATTGACAGATTTACTCGTTGGCCCGAGGCAATACCCCTGAAAAATATGACAGCGGAAACCGTCGCCACTGCATTGACGACCCATTGGATCGCTCGTCACGGAACCCCTGATAGCATAGTGACTGATCAGGGACGCCAATTTGAGAGTTGCCTTTTCAAAAAACTTACAGAAAAGTTTGGCATTAAGCATCTGAGAACCACTGCGTACCACCCACAAGCTAATGGTATGATCGAGAGATGGCACCGTATTTTAAAATCATCTCTTATAGCTTGTGGAGATCAGAATTGGGTTGAAAATCTCCCACTCATTCTACTTGGCCTAAGAGCAACGGTACGTGAAGATTTGAAATGTTCACCAGCAGAACTAACTTACGGTAGAACTCTAAAATTACCTTGCGATTTCTTCACAGCAACTCCACGCGAGGAACCAGATACATATATCGGACGACTCCAGAGAAAGTTCGAAACAATCAAACCGACTCCTGCCAGTATCCACGGTACAGGAAAATTTTTTGTTCATAAAGAGCTACCTACTGCGACACATGTGTTTCTCAGAACTGACGGCACAAAAAGACCCCTCCAATCTCCATACGATGGGCCATATAAAGTTGTGGAACGTAATGAAAAAACATTCGTCATCTCCATTAAAGGAAAGCCAAAACGCGTCTCGATAGACCGCTTAAAACCAGCTTTTGTTCCCGTAGAAGAAAATGTATCTGTAAAAGAAAACATTCCTATTTCTACAACTGTTCCAGAATCTTTCACCACAGTTCCAGAAAGAACTACAAGATCTGGGCGAAAAGTACACTTCCCAGACAGATTTGGGAGGCTTAGAGCATAAAAAGGCATTTTATTTTATTTTTCAAATATATAAAAAGCTTCAATAATTAATACTAAAATCATCAAATTACTCTCACATTATTTCAAAGGTACCTATTACTATTTTTAAAATTACTAAGAATAAAAATAACAAAGTCTACAATATTTCACACAAATTTTGAGCTTTATTGTTTATCATAATTCATAATTTAATATTTTTACAAACAACATAATTACAATACAATATAGGCAATTCATTGTCAGAGAAATGATGCCTTATAAATTGATGAAAAATTTCATCTTTTAAAAACATGTACTTACATGCAATTAATTTAAGCAAATTTAAAACAATGTATATTATTAATGTGTAGCTATAATCGCTTTTCACAACACTTGTAATTATTATGATATAAATAACCTTTCATATGTGTATAACTCTGATAGCGTGAATCTCAATGTATTCTATATTGGATACGTAGTCAATATAAAGGGTCCGCCAAATAACTTTTTTTTTTTGAAAATGCTATAAAAAAAAAACTACTGAATATTTTCTCAAATTTCTTTTTTTATTTGAAAATACAATCCTTCCGGTTAATAATGGAAAATAATTTCATTCAAATGGCTGCCTCGGCTGGCCATGCAGTAGCCTACACGATCGGTCCAATTTTTAAGCACATTATCGATTGTGTGCAGCTGTATTTCACCAATTTCGCCACTCCTTGCTCATTTTCGAAGAAAAATGGCCCAATTATGCCTCTGGACCAAAATCCGCACCAAACAGTGACTCGTTTTGGGTATATCGGCTTTTCAATGTATGCGTGCGGGTTTTCTGTGCCCCAAATGCGACAATTTTGCTTGTTTACATACCCGCCAAGATCAAAATGAGCTTCATCTGAAAAGATGATTTTTTTGGCAAAATCGGCATCTTCTGTAAGTCGATCGCAGGCCCACTCAGCGAAGCGAAAACGCATTGGATGGTCAGTTGGCTTCAACTTAAAAATTGGACCGATCGTGTAGGCTACTGCATGGCCAGCCGAGGCAGCCATTTGAATGAAATTATTTTCCATTATTAACCGGAAGGATTGTATTTTCAAATAAAAAAAGAAATTTGAGAAAATATTCAGTAGTTTTTTTTTTATAGCATTTTCAAAAAAAAAAAGTTATTTGGCGGACCCTTTAGCTTATATCGACATTCATACAAAAAATATCTAACATTACTTTTTGTTTTTAATAATTCCAACTATGACTACTCAGATGTACTTATAAATACACATCTGAACAGGCATGTTGTTGAAACTGTCACTTAAATATTAAATTATAATTATTTTCAAATGTTTACGAAAGCGAGTATATTTTACGACTAATTGATAGTTAATCGCAATAACATAATAAAAACAATAATATATAATATAATAAAAGGCTTCATAGTATATGGAGTAAGTAATAATCGAGAATCAGTAAACATTTGAAAATGATTTTTATTTATTAAGAATTTATATAATGATAAAAATATGAATGGTTGTCTGCGCAGTAAAGAATAGTATAACTCAAATAACACAGTATCACTTGATAAAATTTCAAATTATCTGATATGGCATAAGAAAATATTTCCCATTTAATTTGCTCTACGCGAGATACTTTATTCAGCGCTTATTGTATAGAAACAATAATTTAGGTAAAAATGATTATGTAAATGAATATACCTGCCCAATATTGCTACATCGACTCAGACATCACTTGATGTAGCAAGTATTGAAATTTTTTATAACTATGTAGTGTATACTGAAGCACATCTGTTTTTATATGTTGTTAAATCAATGAATTATTTACAATATGAAAACATACCAAACATAACAGATGATTACTATGTGTGCTTCAGTAAACATAGATTAATGTGTATATTTTTTAATTTTTGGTATGACCATGCCAGTATATAACTTGACACTTTAGTTATTACTTTCATATTTTTATGACACAGAGTCATGAGTACGTGGAATAATGAAAACATTATTTCGACGTTTAGTGTCAAACTAACTTTCGCAACTTATGCAAAATATTGTATCTAATGTACCTATGTTAAGTAATTAAGTATGTATTTAGAATAATAACCTAATGCAGGATAATATACTATAGCGTACTACAACGTTTACGGTATAATATATTATTATTATAGATGTTAGCTTTAGAAAACTGAAAGAGAATAAATCAAATCTTCAACTAACAAGAAATATCCAAAGCATTATTGTCGATGCAGAAATGCTCCAATAAACAACTGGTCGCCTGTGATACTTATAACAGCGACTGATTAAAAACATAAGTGTAAATTCTTACAAGTACTTACTTTATTATAAATAATAGTTAAAAATTTTACTGAAAATTTTCCACATTCAGAGTGATGTGAGGTATTCTTTTGTATCACAAATGTGATGTAACATATTTATTATAATATAGAAATATGAAGTATTACTTTGGTACCTACAATGACTTCACTACATAATCAGTTCAACATATTTCTATACTATATTAAATACATGGCTAATAGTATAATGTACACATACATATTTCTTTTGTTTTTAAATAACTTTAATATATTAATTAGCTTATAGGAAACTTAGATATTATAACATGCATTTTGGTTTCATAACTACCATTATTATAAAAATTCAAACAAAAACTTTTGTAAATAACAAAAAAAAAAAAAAAAAAAAATTTTTTTTTGCCAATGATGTATACTCACCTATTAACAACTAGTTGAAGCATGCTCCTAGTTAGGAATCTTTTATTGTTTTTGTCAAGTCATTTCAAATATTTAGATTTTAATAAAACTTGTACACATAGTTAAGTTAATAATTTTTTATAAATATTTAATAAACTTGCTGATCGTCTGCTATATATTTAATAAACCTGCTATCGTTTTCAACTGGCACTGCAAGAACATGTTGTTCAAACTTTAATACTTATAATATCATAATTCTTTCCAAGTGTTTACTAAAGCATATAAATGTTATTAGTCATTTAATAATTATTTGCAATAACTTTAAAATAAAAATAATAGGTTCACTCTGGATGATAACTATACCCAGTCTAGTTTTCTTTAATTACAATAAAACTCCATAAACATGTTGAGTTAATAAATGAGCGCTCCAGTAAACAATTGAAGATAATTTTAATTTGTTTTAAAAATTCTAAAAACAATTCCTGTTTATACATTTAAGTATTTATCTTCTTTCTATCGTCTGTCGACTGGGGGGGAAGTATGTGGGTAGTACCTAGGCACAGCAGCCAACAGCCATAAAAATATTATTATAGAATGGCAACACTGACATTCCAGCGCATTCTACCGGTCGCTGTCAGATTAGTAAATTTATCGAAAATCATTCCTGATTATTCGTCGGTCCCGGCTGCTGTGTGCGAAGGTTACTATCTTCATAGTTCTACCCGCGGTTTAAATTTTATTGTCGTAATGTAATTTACCGAATCTTAAATATATCTGGAGCAGATAAGAATTCGACTTGTTATTTGAAAATAAACCCGTGACATTCTGATACTCATAAAGGTTTGGCATGAATGTTTGATACTCATTTTGATTTTGAATTAAAATTATCTAAGTACGGGCACACGATTACGTCCACGATTATAATAGCACATCTCTTCAGTGGTCGCCTAAAACGGCTTTAGTCGTGTTGTGCGACCAGATGTGAATAGCCAGGAACATGCCGAATTTCCATTTCCAAAACGAATTCAGTCACATAATCTTACTGGCTGCAAATGGATAGGAGCAGTTGAGACTCTTGTGTGGTATTCCCACAAAAATGTTGTATTTTAAAAACAGTTGTTTGAACTTTCGAATGCCTGTCAACAATTGGAGAATAAGTCCTGGTAGCGCTTTAGGAAATAAGATCATTGTAAAATCTCATCATGAAACTGGCTGAAATGCAACGAAGGAAGTTGCAACATGGTAATATTTCAGATGAGAATTTAAGTACCGGCTCAACATTGTCTTTCGTCACTCCACTTGAATTTTCAACAGCGTGTTGAATCGCGGTTTTTACGGTTTATGTAAAAGACAAATCTTACAAATTTAAAATCAAATATTTGCACAGTCGACGCTTTGCACAACCGGAGAACTTAGTTGAAACCACAAGAAGATCCCACAGCCATTGCATGGCCAAGAAGTGGTAGCAAGATTAGGTCAGAGTTTCATAAACTGTGGTACGCGTAGGTACCCATCCCTTGCGTTACGCGAAAGACTGAAAAGGGTAAGTTGGTGTACTATGGAAAACATGAACTTGTGTGACTGGAATTTGGATGGACCTAAAAAACATATTTAAGCTGTCAACGAGCCACAATGATTCGAAAAGAACGAAATTACTAATTCCGGATAATTAAGGGAACTGAATAAGGAGAAAAGGCTTTGAAAAAAGTATTAACATAAGAAAAATGGATAGGTACTTCAAAATTGCTCAAGATAGGTGTGTAGAAAATTTTCGTTGCCAAAGATTATCAGTAAGGTACGGGTGCTAAAGGGTGCGTAGGGAGAAGTTTGTCAGATCTTTTTATTTTGTTTGTATTTATTATACATAGGTTCCTATGTACGAAGGTACTTGTTTTATTTGTTATTGTTTATTATGTTAATTTGATTATTATTTTAATACGAATAAAATATAATTTTAAAAAATCGGATTTAATAGTGATCAAATTCCTCATAAAAATATTAAATACATTTTATTTGCTTCTAATGTGTTCTACTATTTCTGTGCTATTGTTTATGCGTTCTATTATTTTTCTTTGTTATGTTTTTATTTGAATAATTATTTATATGGCTGCATTACACACTGTAGTACATAAATACATAATATTAAGTTAAAAATATTCAATTCATATTTAGCTTGGGCGTAAATAAATAAATATTATTTTAAATAATTACTGTTACATGAAGCGTAAAAGCTACAATACTTTAATCATAAAAAAAAACAACTGTAAAAAATATGGTACGCCGGTTATAGAGGTACAAATTCATTTTGTTTTGAAGATGAACATTTGTTACTTATTTTTTATTTATCTGCTACCGGTTTCAACACATTAGAAATCTTAAAACTAACTTAAAAATTACAAGTACAGAAATGATTAGATTTTATTAGAAAGGGGTAGTGGGAGGGATAATATTGTAGGAGGGAGAGAACGGTGGTTCTACAGAACAAGGAAACATTGTCGATAATGGTTATTTACAGGGTGCTATAATTTAATTAAACAAAATTAATTTTTTTTTTTTTTTTTGTTTATCTCAAAGGTTTCTAAAGCGCGCAAATTAAAGTATGTATTGATATTTGAATGTTCAAACTTCCTTTTTTCTTTGTTGAAGTTATGACCTGTCTCTATAAATGATTAGCAAGCTCGGAATAGTTATTATTTCGTAATAACTATTTCTTTGCTCACCCTTCCCACTATCCCCACCTAATAAAATCTAATTATTTATGTACTTGTAATTTTTATGTTAGTTTTAAGATTGCTAGGGAATGACACAGATGTATCGAAACCGGTAGCAGATAAATTAAAATTAAGTAACAAATGTACAAGCGAAATAAAACTCTTCAAAACAAAATGCACAGCAATTTTCACACAGTTAATGCCCAAGATATACAAAAAAAGGACAAAATCATATTGAAAATCACTGAAACTTTGAGAAACTCGAGATTAGATAATGCTTCATCATCTTATCTCTAAAACCTCTACAGATCGTGATAAATCAAAATTGCTTCATCCACCCGCAGCCAGGATCAACTTAATCCACTACAACTGCGCCACAGGACTGGAAAATAAAAAATAAAAACAGTTTGTTGAATTAATTATTGAGCAATACAAGAATCCATAAAAATATTACATTACATGAAATCATAACAGGCAAGCTTTCTTTTTTTTGTATTAAATTTCAGGTCATGCATAAAACTTAACCTTTTCAACTTTACGACGTGAACTGTTCGGGTAAAATAAAATAAAAATAAACATAATCATCGGTACCCATAGCAACAATCGAAAGTGCCTGTGAAATCTTTGCAAATGAAATGCCAAGGTGACGTGCCCAATCAGAAGATGGATCTTTCTGAAATTGGAAACCATTAAGAGGAGGATGCATTTAAATTTACAACTCTTTAGTATGTGCTTACTTCGACGAATGCTTGAGAATGGTTTTTTCAGACACAAATTAATAATGGTGCCCTCAACAAAGAGTGCGGAAGTTCCATAAACATACAAGGTCGATTCAAAGTAGTATTATTAACCCTTTCGTACCGTACGTGTTTGAAAATACATAGACGTCAGAATGAATGTTCCTCCCTATCTAGAACGAATAAAAACTGTCGTTTTCGTTTATCGATTGCTCATATAATGTATGTACTGGATTTTTTTATTTTCACTGGATGACCCGGACACCCGTTTCTGTGGCTAACAAAACACAATGCCATCTACTGGATGGTTACCCAATCTTTTAACTCACACCGCCATCTGTTAATTTGCATCAAATCAAATCCACACCTCCCGCTTGCCAGCCCACTCGTCCACCACATCCAGAACAAAACACAATGCCATCTACTGGATGGTTACCCAATCTTTTAACTCACACCGCCATCTGTTAATTTGCATCAAATCAAATCCACACCTCCCGCTTGCCAGCCCACTCGTCCACCACATACAGACATTCTCGTGTAATTATATATTTCAAACAATTTACACAAAACCTTGACAAATTACATACTTAATCCTTCCTCATGAATCACTCTATCTTTTGGTGAAAACCGCATGAAAATCCGTTAAGTAGTGTTTGAGTTCATCGCGAACAGACAGACAGACGCGGTGGAGGACTTTAATTTATAATATTTAGAGATTAGATTGTGAGATTATTATATTTGCAATGTATCATATTGGTCTATGATTTATTTATTTATTATTAATTTCAATAGCAAGGTTTGTATATGTATGTATAATGTATAGTATAAGTATAGATCCATTTTTTTTTTCACAGACCTCCTAACTAGGATTTCCTGTTCTGAGGTGGCCTGTAGTTTTTTAAAATATTTGTATTTGGTTATGGATTGACTTTATATCGGATTCATGATGTTTGTAATTTTATTATCACTTTGATCTCTCAGCCATGTTTTTACTTTTGTTTTAAATATGTTAATTTCCTTTATATTTTTGATTTGATCTGGTAGAGCATTGTATAATTTCATAGCATGGAATTTATTATTTCTCTGTCCAAAAGATGTGTTCAAACTGGGAGTAACCAGGATGTTATTGCTTACTGCCCTGGTTGAGTATTTATGTTGGGTAGTGGAGTATTCATATATGTTTTTTTTCAGTTTAAATAAAATATTTTTTGGATAAAGTTTCTGTACATTGAAGACTTGAAAGTTATTAAATATTTTTTCCGTCGGAGTTCTAAGCGGAACTTTCAGTATTGTCTTTAGTACTCCTTTTTGGGCTATATTGAGTCGCTCTGTGTGAGTGCTCAAGGCAGACCCCCATCCAGTTATACCGTACTCTATTTGTGATTGACACAAAGCATAGTATACTTTTTTAATATCGTTTACGTTGAGGATATTACGAATGTTTCTAAAGAAGTATATGTACCTGGTTAGTTTTTTGTAATTACGTCAATTTGTGAGTTCCATCGGAGATTATCATCAATTTCAATTCCAAGATATTTGATGCTTTTGGAGTGTGCTATAGTGGGACAGAGGCATGATAAGCCTTGATTGAGTTCCTATATTACTTTAGTTGACTATGGGCTCTTCGGGTCACATGGTCTCGATGCCGAGTTGTGCCGAAGGTAAATGTGCAATCTAAGTATTTAAAAAAAAGCATCCAATAGTACTGGAGAACACAGGTCCCAATACAGCAAGCAATATTTTCCGTTTAGTGGTGGTAGTAGGAGATTTTCAAATCTTGTCAGGTTATTCGTAACCTGGGAACGTTAATCTTTCTTTAAAAAAATATTATACATTTAAAAAAAATTACAAGTGTGCAGTTCACAGGCGCAAGATTTGGGAGGAGACCGATTATTCTATCTCATTTTCTCGCAGGCTAAATCCAATAGATGCATGTGTTTGTCTCTTTTGAGAGTCGCTTTTTCGTTTCATCAAGTTAAATCACAACGGTGCTAAAGAAGTTTTCACTTCAAAAATTAATATAAATTTTAATTGAAACACGCCCCCTTTAACGCTAAATTAATGTAGCAATAACTTCTACTGTAATTAAAAAAAAATCGACAAGATTATTATCGAATATCGCATCAAATGTTATTTAATCTGTGCCAGTTTTTAATTCCGGTCTGTAGCGATAATAGATTGACGTAAATTGTCTCTTTTGATAATTATACACACCAAGGAAAATACTTCTTTAATAACCTTCCAGTAGAAATCAGAAGCATTAATGACAAAGTACAATTGTTGAACTCCATCAAAAAGCATTTTAGAGAAATCACCAACGGGAAAATTGCTGCTTCCCTCATCACCACGTGAATGTCACACTAAAAATTATACCTTTTTTACTTATTACTGAATACATGTGGATGATTTTATCTTTTAGTTAAAGGATCTTGATTGCGATATGATTAAACTGTGTTTTAACGGTATATTAACAGTATATTAACTGTGAATGTTAATCTGTGCATATATTTTGTGAAACACCTGACTATAAATTGTACATATTTAAAATGTATCCACAAGCTCCTCCATCCACAAGCCAATGCTTTTAATGGAGGAAAAGTAACATGTTCAATTTTTTACGATAAATAAAATAAAAAATCAATGTTCTAACCGGATCTCATTATCAAAATGATAATTAAATTAAGCAGTGTCTTTCTCACGCTTTAACTTAAAATCATAATGTTATCACGTAAATTAAAAAAAAATAAAACAGACATAATTGAATTCATAGGAAATTGTTTTCGTATTATTTATTCAGCGAGCAAGTAGGAAGTTCAGTGTGCACAAGTTCCCACCAATTCGCTTCTAATTATGAACATTATAAGATGTATAATGATAAATCACAAGCAGTATTTCATGTGAAACAACGTCAAGGACGCTACACAATTAGCTATAATAATAATAGTTAAATAATTTTAGTAAATTCCCATTCTAAAATGCATGTATCTATCTTGATTTTGATATGAATATCATTAAGAGTCATCAACGTCAGACCTCGAAAACATCGTCAGCTAGGATGTGCTCGAGACTCGGAAAGAGGAACAACAAACACAAAAGATTCAAGTAAGTATCGAGCAATCGATTCTATGTCATCCCAGTTGAAAGGCTGAAGGCGCCGCAACCGGGCTCAAAAAGAAGAAGATGGAGAGATGAAATTACGAATGTTAGACGAGCGCGCTAGTATTTAAAGCGACAAAATCGATGCGAAAATTGTGAAAAATGTTTAATAAAACACGAATCATTTAAAATAGAGCAAAAATCTCGCGAAGCTTGTCTTAAACAGCAGTTAAAGAAACGCTGGGATTTTTTTTATACACATGACTTGTAAAATAACTGAAAAACGTGTTTATAATAAATTTTGGAGCGTACTTAGCGATTTTTTTCTATCGAGGGAATTTTATATAATTTGCGTTTCGGCGCAGGGAATGTCTACATATTATCTTCAAGAATAACATATATTTTTTTAAGAGCTTTAAAAAGGGAGATACGTAAGAAATCGGTAGAAATTCGGATAGCGGCGGCTGGGAGAGAAAGGAGATGGCAGAGGAAGGTTGCGAAGTACCTAGCAATAAAGAGTTGGTCAACAAACACTGTTAAAAGACATTTTTAGAAACATTTCGATTCTGATTTTTGGTCTTTAACCAGGGCGAAACATTTTTCCTTCATTTCATAACATGGCTTGATTTGTATTATTGCCGCTTAAAATACTCGTAAATATTATTAGAAAGCATCCACGTTTATTGAGCAGTTCTTTATTCCTTGATAAAAATAATAATACTTGACCCTTTGTCATTTGCATCAACACTTTTTGCACCGATTAACTCCCAATCGTCCGGGACTAGGAGATAAGAAGAACGAGATGGTACAGGAAACAAAGGACAGGATCGCAGAAGTGGTAGACGACATTTTTAATAAAGGAACCTGTTCAAACATTCCGGTTCAATCACAATGTCTTCCTCTGTGGAGTCTGTTGAGAAATTCATTAAAGCTAGATTGTTTTCTTTTCTTCGAAATGAGATCGTTTTGGTCTAATTGCGAAGTTCGCCTCGTATCTGTTATACAATTTTTTTAAATATAATTGAAAAACACGATCATTATATTAATATATATACCCGTTGGCGTGAAAGGGTCAGTACCATGAACGCTGTACCTCCTTGCAGAAATATTTACATGCGTTTTTTTGTTCTGTTAGCAATCTATCTTTTTGTGCTAATAGGCGATTAACCAACATCCCTGCCATCGGTCGCCCCTAGTGGTTCGCTACGTTTGGTGACTTAAGAGGAGTGCTCGGGTTCATGAGAAGTTCCTAGCATTCCTTTCCATAAAAATACCCTCCACACAGCATTCCCAAAGATGACAGAGGTCCTGAGCGATTTTTTTCTCAGGACCTCCTGTCTGGAGCTATGTAAAATAAGATAAATTAATTGAACTGAGTAACACACATTTTAGATTTTCAGATTTTGCTGTGGCTTCAGTAGTTTAGGGCATTAGAGAGTGGTAGTGCGTACAAATGTGCGTTTATATTTTTTTTCTACAGAGATATCAATTTATACGCATAGTTGTACGAGTGTGATATTTGTTTCGAGTTTCCTTAGTATTAATTTATTTTTTATTGCAATTAGTACTTCTCCGCTCTTTGTTTTGGAACCGATTTAGAGTTTCTATCGCAACGAAAAAAAAGTGTAGTTGTTAAGTCATACTAAAGAAATATCGAAATGAAGTAACGCGTACGATCGATATGACAGTATGAAATGTATCGGGAGCATCTCCTATCCTTTTCCTGTATTCCACTTCCTCTCCCCTTCCTATAACCCAAAATTAATTTTATGATATTAAAACTTCGTTTCCAACGAACTCTAGCATAAGAAACTTCTGTGACTTGATTTCAGTGAACTTGTATATTTATCACTGTGTATATTATGTAAAAGCTGTTTGTTTCTTACAAATAAATATTGATTTTATTTTCGAGTCGAGCCACACATATCCATCTTAATGGTGTAAAGATAAGGTAGAAAGTTCATTTAATTTTGTGCGTAGTCTCCGAGCGTTCCGGTAGTTTATCTTGAGTTTGTGTTGTTTTTTTGGCAGAATTTGGACAATTTTTGGGTGTTTACATATTTTATAGTAATATCGTTGTCTTTTAAATTTTTTAAAAATGTTTTTGTTGAAAAAGTGTATCGTCGGGGTGCATTCGTGTGTTGTTTTTTAGGAGATGATGTTTACCAAGAAATATTTTGGTTGTTGTGGGGGTGTTGAATTCTACTTTGAGTGACCTTGGTTTTTCATCATTTGGTTAACCAATGCGGTAAACGCGTAACATATCTTCTTGACTTGCGATATCATCAAGGACAGAAATTAAAACAGCAAACCTGTTGTTATCATCGATTAGTTTATAAGCCGCATATATTATAAATGTTTTTAGCCCTTTCAATCCGAAAATTGCCTCGCAAATGTCAAGGTTGTTTTGCGGGGCTGGGATATTTATTCTGATTTCCTTATAAGCCCAGAATTCATCCTCCAGACCAGCAGTTTTAGCAGACACAACTTGATCTATTCTAACAATAGATATTAGGAAATGACTTATAATTGGAGTCAGTTTTGTTATTCGCAAGTATATTATTTTGAAGTCACCGACAGTGTCCGAGCTTCATTCTGCTTTAAGAGATGGGAAAAGGGGATATGGGTGGTTTTTCAAAAGCTCTTGTATCTATTAGCCTTTCTCTAGTTTTGAAGATAAAGTGTGCATTTCAAATTTCATCAATCTCGAAATAAAATTATAGATTTGGATGCAAATAAAATCCACGCAGCCCTCTCGCCAACGCATAAGCACGCCCATAAACAGACAACTCAACTTTACAGGTTAGAAGATAACAGATAGACAGATAGGATTTAGAAGTGCCTTTTCAGGAAATCAGTTATTTTCGACAGCAAACCATAAAAAAGCTAGCGTTTTCCAATTTTCACATTCACGATGATCAAATGTATACTTTTATATAGGTAGAACAAATAGAAACTTTGAAGTAAGGGTTAAAGAACATCTCAGAGCATTAAATGCAATAGCGAATCTGAGTTCGCAGATCATTTATCAAAAAATTATCATAATTTTGACAAAAACCATGGAGACAAAATATTATATACGGGTTATAAGGCATCACAGATAAATAATTTAGAAATTAGGAAAAATGTAAATAATAAAGCAGACATAATTAATAAGCAGCAAATTTTAATAAACCCTCTTTTGAACCTTTTCCCACTTAATCGGTCTTTGCTTGCTAATGACTTTGAAATCCCTAATTTAAATAAACTTCCCCCACTCTTACCCCTCCCCTTCCTTCTACCCTTTCTACCCATATGAGATCTATGTTTAATTTTTAAGTTTAGTATACATTTGATCCTGATGATGTGAACATCGTTCTCGAAATTAACATGTTGATTGTAAATAAATAAATCTGATGTAAACAAAGTTATTTATCTTTTCATTAAAATAAATATGCCGTCACAAAGTGAAAACCTTTCCGAAGAAGTTTTCTTCGAAAAATTAATTCATACTTTTAATTAATTTGGAAAAAAAACAACTTAAAAGAAAGCTCCTCTGCCTATACACAATGCAGATGGGTTACATTTGGTTTCAACGAGACTATAATTAAAATGAATGATATTAGACCTATGCGTCGCCGTCAGCAAAATAATAGCCACGGGAGTCTTGCTACAAAAAAAATCTGTAAAAATGTCTAATTGTTATCTGTTTACAGAAGATAATCTCAAAAAATTTCGACAGTCTCCAGTCATCGTAGAACAAAGAATACTAAAAAAGATAAGAAGACAATGCGCGACGGTCACTCATCCAAGAAATTTGTTGTTAGGCGGAAGCTATCATATTGCAAAAGTATATCTAAGGCTTTTAAAAATAAGCATCTTCTATTTATACTTTTGTAAGGGACCAACAAAATATACTTTGTAAATTCGTGGGAAGGGACATACCTATTTAATGGGAAACATGAATATTATTTTCCGGAAAGGTATTTTCATTGGATAGCCACAAACAACTCCAGTGAAACAAATAGTAATTATTAGTGTCATGATGTCCCTTAGCGGTTGTCACAACGATTTGGAAATAAACAAGAATGACAGATGTATTGTCGTGTGAAATGCCAATACAGGTATTAATAACAAAACATGAATTCAAAATGAATAATTAGATAGACTTCAATAGACTTTGTCATTATTAGATATAATGGTTCCCGAGGAAGACATGGCACAATCAGTGACCCGACAATTCGTCCTGCGACAATTCATCCGGCCGACAGTTCATCCTGCCGACAGTTCATCCTGCCGACAGTTCATCCCGCCGACAATTCATCTGGCGACAATTCATCCTGCCTGATCATTTAGAAGATTTTTATTAAGTAAGTATGTAAAGAGGATATACGGCCGTACAACCAAAATCTATATACTTATATCTGAAGGCATCTTGAGTGGAAATCCGCTGTAAAAATATTTTTACTAACAATAATTTCGACTCTTCGAAGAAGCGTGCGTGAATAACAAAATACGACATACTTATACTTATAGGTTAGGTTAGGTTAGGTTAGGTTGAATTGTCAGGATGAATTGTCGCCGGATGAATTGTCGGCAGGATGAACTGTCGGCCGGATTAACTGTCGCAGGATGAACTGTCGCCGGATGAATTGTCGCAGGATGAACTGTCATGGAACCGGCACAATCAAGTGAATCAGATACATGAGTCGGGCCATGTCAAGAGTCAGAATAATAGAAGAGTGTGTATGAGACGATTTATGAATGTGAATGAGGCAAAGAGTGCGTGCCAAGACCGAGTTGTTTGGCGTTCTGTCCTCTCTCCCCACCCCTGCGAGGAAACGGCGTGATGGTTAGTTAGTGAGTTAGTTGGTTCAATTCAATTACATTTTAGATCTAACCTTAAAATATATACACATATATTTATTCAGGACTCAAACGTTATTATTGCGGAGGCTTTAAAATTACATTTAGACATTCAGCTACACCAATTTCGAGATAAACTATTGTACTTTACGTCAGAAACTTTCTCCAAAACAGAGCAATGCGAATAATACTCCGAAGAAATAGATTTTCAAAAATAATTAAAATGTTAAAGGAACTTAATTGGTTAACAGTGAAACAAATACTGACCTTGAACACGTTGATATTTATTCACAAAATATTAAACAACATGTTACCAAAATACTTCACAAATAAAATCGTATACAATAAGGACATTCACAGACATTACACAAGGACTTGCAAGGAAATAAGATTAAACAAAGAGGACAAAACGAATACGCAAAACAGTCTGCTGTACAAAGGAATTAAGTTATATAACACACTACCAGAAACTCTTAAGTCCTCACCAATTGAAAAGTTCAAGATGGATTGTAGGAGCTACATAAAACAAAAACAAAAAATTTTGTGATTTCAAAAATTTTGCGAATTTAAAATATTATAATTAAAAAAAAAAAAAAACTGCAATATGAAATATTATAATCAATTAGAAATTTGTAAACTTAAATGTACAAATTACTAAAATAAAATTCAAATAAAAAAAAAAAAAAAAGAACTGACGCCACCAAATGTACCTGGATTGTAGAAATGTACCTACCTACCACTTAATTTTAAAAAATTAGAGATAAAAGCCTTGAATAATTATGAAACGTGATTGCCAAATTGGTTAGAATTACAAAGAGAGACTGAGATGTTACGCCTTTTTGAGTAAAAGGTACAAAAAATTCATTAAAATACTTTTCTGATCTCTGGGTAAGGGACAACCTTAACCAAAGACAATGAATAACATCTCAAGTTTAGTTCGGAAACAGACTGGTTGAGCATTGTTTCGTGATGAATTTCTGGGTTATTTTGCCGTATTGCGCTTCTTCCTTATTTAGCCAATGATTTCCAAA
The DNA here is from genome assembly GCA_917880885.1 of Limnephilus marmoratus. Lineage (NCBI taxonomy): Eukaryota > Metazoa > Arthropoda > Insecta > Trichoptera > Limnephilidae > Limnephilus > Limnephilus marmoratus. The sequence goes on along the minus strand of OU862919.1, from coordinate 19,059,516 downwards.
AAAAAAATCACGATAATACTTTTGGTCTTGAAAATCTAAAATCACATCATTTTGTATGAATTTTCCAAAATTTTGTAAAAGAGCATTGTGCAATAATATATGTACTATTTGTCCAAAGTCTATCAAATTTCGATGCGTGTTATACCTATTATTAAGTGCTATTATTTTATACTTTTGAATGTATAAAATAATAGCACTTAATCATATACTGATTTGATAGTTACTAAATAGTGGATGGGAACAATATATTATTACTAAGGATTGTGGTAGGGGGGAAGCCGTTGCTAGGTATTAATGAAGAGTGAGTGGGTAGGCTTGTGGCTTTAAACAAATATATAAGTGGTTCAAACAAAGTAACATTGGATAAGTTTTAAGATTTTCACGGCCAGAAGCATTTTCGTTATATGTTTTTGGGGTGTTGTGCCGTGTTGCGCTACCTCCTTCTTTAGCCAACGTTTCGGACATCGTTGCAGTGTCCATCATCAGGGCAGATCCGGCAGATCCGGTAGATCTATCTACACATCTACCGGATCTGCCGGATCTGCCCTGATGATGGACACTGCAACGATGTCCGAAACGTTGGCTAAAGAAGGAGGTAGCGCAACACGGCACAACACCCCAAAAACATATAACGAAAAAGTAACATTGTTTCATTTTACTATTATTTTGGTTTATTATTTAAGACGGTTTACTTATAGTTCTCGTGAGGCCGTAGGCCAATTATGCTATCACCAATTTTACTGCATTCTTCTAACAGTACCCCAGTATCTCTATGACCTCAGTCCCGTTTTTAAGGTTCACGTGAGTGTCATTGGAAAAGAAGCTATATCTTGTGTACTTAGTGTTATCTTAGATATATATCTTCTGGTTCCACAAAGTGTCTTCCCGGGTCTCATCTCTCCTAACCATTCCCCCCAGGGTACCCTGAAGGCCCCACGGCTGAAGAGGGCCTCATCTTTTCTCTGCACTCCTCTATGGTTCTCTAAAGGCCTCACTAGGTATGAAGTAATTGTGTAAAACGTAGTTTTTTTTACAAATAGGTGTAATATTCAATAACAATAATTATGTAAAGCGCCCTCGAGGTGATTGAGTTACTAAACGTCGCAATATAAAATTGTCCAATAATTATTATTATTATAATGTTCGTGCGATGTAAAGATAATATCAGATCCTTACCGACAGCGATGCGACGCGACGCCGTAATCTAATCTAAACACCGAACCACCCACTAGATAAAAATACCTCCCAGCTTCGTGGTATCGTGATGTAACGTAATGGGAACAACCTCTTTTGATTGGTTCTCGCTCCGAATGGGCGACCAAGCGAGAAAAGTACACAGAAAACTCTGAAAAAAGTGAAAATGCGAACACGAACGAAACATCTTCCTTTTCGTTCAAAACCAAAGTGAAGATAAAATATTGAAATGCGATTGGACTCATTTCTCGAGATAATGTATAGATTATTCGGTCAGGTGATTCAATGAAATATTATGGCATTTTCTTTCGTTACGCTTCGACGTTCAAAATAAATACTTTCGGCTAATCGGATGAATTTTAATTGGTAATAAATATCATTATGACTTCGAAAATAATGAATGCAAGGTCGAGGAGTGTTTCACATTTCGTATAGAATCAGGTTATTCAAATTTTGTTTTGGTAAAATAGAGCAATTTACATTATGCCTACTGATATGTTAGTAGAGGTAGTCATCAAAAGTTTATTCTTTTATGTCTAGGGTTAAGTTTGAAGACCAGATCTAAATAAACACGAACTTGCTCTTCCGGGAACCTTTCCGAGGTTTGAGGAGTTTTTGAAGATTTGTTAGACATTGGCTAAGTACTAATTTGGTAGATCAATCGATCTTAATTTATTTTAAAGATCGTACACGTGCGTATTTTACTGGATAATTTTGTGATCATTTTACCGATTAACTTAATTACACATTCAGCGTCCGGTTCACCTGTGAGTTATGATTAACAAACACTCTTTAATTTATAACACATCATTATGATAATTGCTACGCATGAATGAACACGGATAATGGATAAAAGCAAGCATTCCACAGAGGTGACAGAGCGGTATAAAATCGTTCAATACCCCAGCAGTTATGTAAACAATGAATGAAACGATAATTTATCATCCGGTTTATGTGCGTGATCTAGTCTATGCAGTAACATAATAACAGAGGTCAGATAGTGCGGCCTTGCGGCAAGCCAGTTGTAGCAGACCCATAGAACTTGGACTTGGATTCCGATACAACTATGAGCCCATAACAAACAGCGCGTTAAACAGTTAACACGTCGATTAAAGCCAGCTTCTATAAGCCGAACCAGCAATATCAGGGGCTTTAACTGTTAATGCCTTGTTGGAATAGCATAGAGATACACGTTGAGCCACTTAATAATGGCTTCCATATAGCCGGTGCCTGAAATAATAACACCTCACACCAACTGGTTGCCGCTTAATGATATTGTTTGTACCGACCACGTATTGATCTACAGAACAAAAAAACCTTAATCGATACGCAAAGTGGTTTTGTAAGGCCAACACATAGAATAGATATTAATAGATAATAGGATTACAGCTGTTAAAATGAATTAATCATTTTGATAAAGCGATTAAAAACAAAATGCGTTAACCTAACCCGTACTATGCATGACTATAAATCAGGAGGCAACACGACGGGTTCGATTCCTTGTCATTCATAATAAGAATTGTGATAGCTATATTATTTCACCATTATTAGGATAATTTACATCTATTAAAACGAGTCTAGTTTTTGCACTGATAATTCGTGGTGGAATTCCATTGTATTAGAATTTGAAATTAAAACACTTTTGTACTTTCTTCCACTAATTTATATTTCACCAGGACCGGTTTCATCCTATTACGGACATTTTCAGACTGGTAGTTGAAATTCTTATGCTACGGTATTTATACACTCTTAGGCAGGGGTACACAACATCGTCTCTATATAATGAATATTTCTATTTTGTTAATTTTAAGGTATTATAAGTTGTTTTGTTAATTTTAGGTACATACAGGTAATTATAAAGTTTATTATTAAAATTATGAATGATGTTACATATTAAATAGATATTTTTACTTCAAACGAATATACATACATGAATTTATATAATTTAAAAGGTTTGTGATTACTGATATTTTATTTTGGTAATGTTGGGTTATTCCCTCCTTGCTTAGGGCTTAATTGACAAATATTGATGCACTATGGTATAAACCGGTCCTGGTGAAATATAAATTAGTGGAAGAAAGTACAAAAGTGTTTTAATTTCAAATTCTAATCTATTAAAACCTTTCCTTTATTTTCTTCAAGTGTTTTTAGGTTCTACGTTATTAGTAAAGTTACAGACTTTATAATACAACGTTGTAAAACATTATCAGCTATGGTAAAAGTGTTTATAATACATCAAACCTTTATTCCGCCCGATTGGATCATTCGATGTTTTACAGAACATAACACGATAAACACATCTATAAAAAGGCATACCCAAAAAGCTTATCTATTAAAAAAATTAAAAATTAACTGATTTTTAGTCTGGACACTGTGTCGCAACGATAAACATAAAATGAACAAACATTATTAAGGGCGTTTAACCAGCCAGCGGCCGGAAATCCACATTTCGTCGAAAGGTGTTCTCAAGATCACACAGGGCGGTTTCAATGAGAAAGATTAATTATTCTCCGTAACAGCTTTTTAAAATTATAACTCAATATCGATTTTATTTCATTCCAAATATGCTTTAATTTATACCTACATCCAAAAATGCTGAAAGGCGTGATGATAAAACCATAAAAATATGTACTTTTTGTAATTACTTTTTGTTCATAAGTATTTATCATTTTTCAATAATGTCATACACAAAAGGACCAATTTTCGTCAAGAAACACATGTACATAAACTAAAAAAAAAATACTGAAACATGCGTTTACCAGATAATGTATTGATTTATTTTACTGCATGATTATATGATTTGAAATGAGTGTTGTATAATACAAAATCTTTTTTGAAAATTTAACGAATTTACCTACGAGTATAAACATTTTTTCTCAAAATTTAAAACATGCGTTTACTAGATAAAAGAACAATCTTTCGAAATCAATTTATATTTTTTTGTGGAAAAGAGTCAATACGTCTAAAATCTGATTTAAAAATGACATATTTATACCTTCTTAACTACCAAGTCTGTGTAGCCTTTGAATAGACGAATTTTCAAAATAATTTGCAGAAATAGGTATATCATACAGAACCGTGTAATAAAATGGTTAAAGGGCTGCCGCAATGAAAGAAAGTCCAATAATGATTAAATCCAGTCTTATCTAATTTGATGATGAATTCGCTAAATTCGTGGTTTTTGCATTATCTTTTCTTTTTAATCACAAAACGGTACAACACTTATTTGCTATCACCATTATCAGCTGCGTTGCAACACGACGAGAATGGAAGGCTGATAAAGAATGATTATAAAATTGATAAAAATGATTTGACACACAGATTATTATCGAGGGCTGAGCTAATGAACAAACATTAGAGAGACTTGATATATTAATTTTCCAGGAATTAAAATAATATATATACCTGATACCGTTCAAAACGCACAAGTGTTAACTCAGCCCATAAATCAGAGATAATTACTACGCACGAATTTTTATTTAATGTAGAATCAATTATACGACAGTAAATAGTGTGTGTTTAAGTTAATAAAGTGAAAAATGTATATTTCTTTTAAGTTGATAAATAAAAATGCAGTAAAATTTAATACACCTAAGACATTACGTCAACTCCATCTCCCCAGCGAGGGGTAGCAAAAACCAACGTTGTAAATGTTATTAATATAAACAACTAGCTGGTTCCCAGCATGCGTTGCAATGCCATATTCGAAGAAATAAATTGTTTCTCCCTGCATCTCTTTTCCCGAGCGTCCACGTTCTCCTCCCTCGTTCCCCTTCCAACTTCCCCGCCTACCTCCTACTCTCGCCCGCTACCCCGTCCCGCCAACCGTTCAGTCCCAGTGCATTCAGTTTTCAAATAGCTCGTGTGCCACCCATTACAATTTTTTAATCCAAATTTTCATTTTTCATATATTACAAATATTCATTTTTGTACATTATAAGAACAATCAATCTAATTTGGCACCTAACATAGGTACCTATTTAAAATATCTAAAATTTAAAAAATCCAATTCTTCTGTTACAAAAAAAACAGCTGCCTGCTAAATTTAATTTCATCAAACGCGTGAACTGTCAAACGTGCGAAGTTAAAATAGGCGTTAAGTTTTCTGAAATTATTCAATTTTCTTAATTTTTCTTTCCGTACGAACCTTCTACAAGTATAAGAAAACTTTAAAAAAGATGAATGAATTACGTAAAGTCGATTTGAGTTATGGTTTAACCAAGAGAAACAGGGATTCATTTTTATATATACTGATGAAAAAAGTCTAGTTACGAAATACATAAAATTTATAAGCTAGAAACAGACAATTTGAACCCTTATAAAAATAAAGGTAATTGTTAAATTAGTGGCGAAAAGTAAAATATTAAAGCACACCTTGCAAAAGTAAAGGTTTGTTTTATTTGAGCCTGTAGTACCTAATGCACGATTCAATCCTTTGCATAAGTCATATTTCTCCAGAACTTGCGGCTAAGCAGAAGCCTTACAAAGACAATACGCTATAAAGTGGATGAGTGAAAACATAGGGCTTAAGCCTTCAACTGGGAAGTGAATGACTGACATGTTTAAAGCCAAATAATACACCTTGCCGGAGCCCAACGAACCACAGGCACAGGCGAGGTCTCTTGAACTCCAGACTTCAAGAACTATCTCTTGAACTAGACTTCTAGACAAGATGACCTCAGTAGCTGTTGTCCTTAGATTAGAGACTTACAAACTATCCTCTAGAGACCCCTTTGAAACGAACCTCAACCATCAAAATTGTATGGCACTAAATCGTGCATGGGAAGATGCTATAGAAATATACTAATTGGGTAAATTAATACCGCAAATCAAACTACTGTGGAAATATGATTTCAAATTATATAGACAGTATTTGACTACTCGATTTAATGTAGGTAAATACCTAAATCAAAACCTACCAATAAATTACGGCTTACTGACAAAGGGGGTTCATAATCGTAAGAAATCTGTTACCACATTAAGTAAAATGTTTAGCAAGATTATAATTATTTTATTATGTTGATGGTGGTTACGACCTACCTCTTTGTAATCTGTGTTGTCGCTTGCGGGATTTCTTCGTAATTAGTAATTAGCTACCGACTGATGCATTTCAATGAGTGAATTGATGAATTTTTATTACCTGCAACAAAAGAAAAATAGTTTATTATATTTTACGATTCTTAAAGATAGTAATGTAATGAATGACTAATCATCATACTTGGACAATTTATGATACCAAATTTATCTTCACAGGTAAATTGAATTTTTGTCTGGTGAATATTGGGCGTTTTCTTGGAATGTATTCCAAATCAGAGAAGTACTGCCCATTGCCCAATGTTTCAATGTAATCAGCTTCAAAATAACTGGTGTGTAAATTAATGTTTATCAAATACGAGTAATTTAAAGCGATACAACACATTGCTTACCTACTACACCTTGGTATGTGCGTCGATGTACGGCACATAAAAACGTATTACGAAAAAAATTAATTAAGCCAATACCTTATATCACTAAGTGCCTTAGGTACTAAGGAAAGTGCTTTAAATTTTAAACAACTGATAAACTAAACCATTAATAGTTGTAAAGGGTTGGTTGTTTATCAGTTGTGTGAAACACTTTTATTAGTAACGTACAAAATAGGAAGATACTGCGCATTGTGGAGAAAAAACTGAATTTCAATAAACATATCGACCACATAGTCACTAACGCATCTTCTATGCTTGGTTTCATAATCCGCTCCTGTAAATAATTTAAAGACTTTTACTTACGAACCACTGTATTTATCATATGTTCGTAGTATCCTTGAATACCATCTCAAGTGTGGAACCCGGGCAATGCAGTGCACAAAAATAGAGTTGAAGGCGTTCAAAATAGATTTTTAAGGTACCTCAATTTCCACTCTTTTCGATTTCATGTTAGTAACGAAGACTCTGCAAAGTTCTTCAAAATACAGAGGTTAACTTGTCGAAGAAATATAGCAGATTCGGTAATGTTATTTAAAATTACACATAACTTAATCGATTGTCCTGATCTTCTTCAACGCCTATCATTCCATGTTCCAAATCGAATCAGCAGGCAGTCGCTTACCTTTAATCTCCCTCTTTGCAAGACCAAATCCAAACAGAACTCATTTATCTACAGATCCACACACTCATTTAACTTAAATTATTACCACACTGACATTTTTAACTCGACTATCATCAGTGGAAAGTTCATAATTGGCATTATTAACAACTTATTATTGTATTATTATGTAATCTCTCATTTGCAGCCAACTTTTTCAAAATAAAATAAAATAAAATAAAATAAAACAAAACAAAACAAAACAAAACAAAACAAAACAAAACAAAACAAAACAAAACAAAACAAAACAAAACAAAACAAAACAAAACAAAACAAAACAAAACAAAACAAAACAAAACAAAACAAAACAAAACAAAACAAAACAAAACAAAACAAAAAAAAACAAAACAAAACAAAACAAAACAAAACAAAACAAAACAAAACAAAACAAAACAAAACAAAACAAAACAAAACAAAACAAAACAAAACAAAACAAAACAAAACAAAACAAAACAAAACAAAACAAAACAAAACAAAACAAAACAAAACAAAACAAAACAAAACAAAACAAAACAAAACAAAACAAAACAAAACAAAACAAAACAAAACAAAACAAAACAAAACAAAACAAAAAAAATTAAAAAAAAATAAAAAAAAATAAAAATAAAAAAATAAAAAAAAAAATTTAAAAAAATTTTGCACAAAATAATTTGCAAGGCAGATAGAAATATTACACCTTTAAATTTATATGACGAGAATGCCAACATTCTTGTAAATACTAACCAGGAATTATTAGATTCCTGGTCAAATAAAATTATTCATGCAAAACACTTCAATTATCTCAACCAAACGTATGTTGACAAACTTTCGTCAAACAAATGGTTGAGTATTGGAGAGTTGAGCGCAGAAATAGAAGGATTTATGCTTGCCATTCAAGATAGAGTCATTAATACTAAAAATTATAGAAAGCATATAATCAAAGATATAAATCAAATTGATGATTTATGTAGAAAATGTTTGGCTTTTCCCGAAACTATAGAACATATTATATCGGGATGTTCTATATTAGCGCCTTCCGAGTATACATTTAGGCACAATCAGGTTTTAAAAATAATTCACCAAAGTTTGGTAATTAAACATAACTTGATTGACTGCCGTAATATAGTACCATATTATGAATATGAACCAAATTCATTTTTAGAAAATGAATTTTATAAAATATATTATGATAAAACTATACTAACAGACAGAACAATTAGTCATAATAGACCTGATATAGTTTTACATGACAAAATTAAAAAAATAACTTATATCATTGATGTAGCTATTCCAAATTCCTGTAATATTCAAAAAACTATTTCTGAAAAAATAAGAAAATACACAGATTTAGGAAATGAGATTAAAAGAATTTGGCATTCTCGGACTATAAAAATATTGCCATTTGTTATTTCGGCCACTGGCATAATACCTAGGAATCTGATTCAAAATTTAAGCATATTAGATTTGTCAAAGAATTTGTATATAAAAATGCAAAAATCAGTCATTTTAAATACATGTAGGATTACAAAGGATTTTTTAAATATTTATATTGAGGGATCGGTAGGATTTATAGGTTCAATTAGAAATGCCACAGAGCCGAACCCTCTGATATGAAAATATCTGGAGTCGGTGAATTATATTCCCATTTGGTCTCTAGTAGGTTGACATGTTGTTCTTGTATTGTTTTGTATTTATAATACTTATATAGTGCAATTGCATAGCGTGGGTTGACTAGATGATCATTTGGGGAAGTGTGTGAAAGGGTTTAGTTTTTCCTTCTTTTTTTCCTTTTTTTTTTTTTGGGGAAAATTAACCCGGACATTTAAATCTGGTGCATAATAAAAATAAAAATAAAACAAAATATTCATACAGTTAGGATTATATGCAAACAACAAGCCCATAGTTTATTAACAAGGCTTATTTAACTATACCTACTTACTTTTATATATCTATATACTTAATTAAATGCCCAGTCATATTATTAGTAGTGGTGAATTACCCACCAAAATTATGAAATGATCAAAAATAATTCAAATCCTCTACTAGCCAGAAAAATTGCTTCTCTGTTGCTAAATTTAGACCTCAGGATCAAAGAGCTGCTATTCTGCCAGTTAAAATAACATATACATACCTATTAATCCTGAAAATTCATTTGATCATCGCATTCATGGGGAATTTATTTCGAATGCTCCTGCGATTTCAATGCATTTATTACGACTGCTTAGTACATATTATTTGGTTCCCAATTATCGCAGATGTAAATGCAGTTTATGATTTGACTTTGATGTTTTCATAGTGAAATCATAATGTGCTTTAATGGCTTCTCGTAAAAATGTGAATTCGCTCGCAGTATTTTCAAATTAGGAGGCGAGAATCTTTAATTTATTGGATAACCAACACCCCTGCCCCAGGTGGTTCACTACGTTCGGTGACTTACAATTTGGGAGGCGATTGTGGGTTCTCCAGCCATACTCTCCCGGAACATCGACTTACACCGCATGGGAGGGATGGATTGGAGGGATTCGTATCCACCCCTAATACTGTTTTCTTTCCCAGAAATTCCTCTCCTCCCTTTCCTAAAAAGACCCTCCACACAGCATCCCCAAAGATGAATAGGCTATGAGGGGAATTATTTTCCTCAGGGTCTCCTGTGTGGAGCTAATATAAAAAAACGGGGTGCCCGGGTTCATTTGGTAAGGTTTGTCTAGGTCTTGGCGGCAAATGCTTTTGCCCATCGCCCTACCGCGTGGCGGGCCAGATCGGGTGAGACTGGTCGGAGGAGACTTAACCTAAGCCTCACCAGCCGGAATCTATCGACCCATCGTCTTGCACCGGATTGCGGAGTGGGAGGGATGACTCATACGTCCGTCCTCGACCCTTTGACCCCCAGTCCAACCCACCCCTCATACATTTTCCTTTCAAGAACTACCTCTCCTTCATTTACCTTAAAAAAAACCTCTACACAGCGTCCTCAAAGATGACACAGGCCCTGAGGGCCTCCGGCGTGGAGCTAATGTAATAAAAGTATTGAAAATTAGTGTTCGCTCGTTAAATTATTGTTGATCTATGATGAATGCTAGAACAACAACTTGCTTCCCAACACCGGGAAATGGCGGGCAATACTAGCACTAATTAAAGTTATGATAATGATTGGCATTTTGTTTCATTGGACTGAGTATGTTTGTGAATTGTAAGTGATATGCATTTAATATGAATGTTCTGTCAACGAAAAGCTGATTATGTATATTTCGAAAAAATTGGTTCAAAAATGTGTTCACAAATAAAACCTGTTAGAGAGTAAGTACACTATAAAAACAATTTGGTTATTAAAAAATACTCAATTTGGCAAAAATGTTAGTTAGCCATTTGTCGCTTCCGATAACCAAAAGGTAGGCATTTGTCGTTCCCAAACTCGCAAAAATACGAAAATGTATACTTAAATACATTTCCAGGTGCCGTTTTGACAACGAGTATAAAAATCGCAAAGCCGGCCGGCATGGTCTAGGAGTAAGGCTCTTGACTCGCGATCCGATGGTCGCGGGATCAAGCGTGGGCAAATAAATTATATTTGATTAATTGGTGTTATTTCACAATTTTAATTAATTAATAATAATATATACTACCTACATTTGCGCCACGTTCCAGAGTGGAAGACACTCTCAGTATCGCCCTGGTGTAAGACAATCATTCAGAATTGAAACGTTGCTTAATATGGCTTTAGCCATGTTTGGTGACCAGATCTGAATGGTCAGGTACTTCCCCACCTTCCACTCCCCCTCTCGTTCCCCTCCCCATTACCTTCAGCCTAACAGCATACCCCAATTGGGGATGACATAGTCTCACTGGCTCTAGACGGGAACAGCTGAGACTCTTGTGAGATATGTACGTAAAAAAAAAATGCTCCAAAATTCAAAAAATATATCTTGTTCTGTTTTTTTTTTACATGTATAGGTGGGATCAGAACAAACTAGCATAGAGTTAGAGCTGAAAAAAGAGCGTTATTCCGTTATCTTTAGTGTAAACGGTAATTCGTTTTCACCATAAAAGAATACCAACGAACAAGAATAAGAACACCAAGAATTCTTCCAAATTCTCTAGGGATGTTTAGATCAAGCGAGCGAATGCTCATTGCTCATTCTTCAACAATCAGTGGTAGTGTTCACTACACTTTTTCTGACAGTGACAGTTTCAAGTTCTGCATTTATCGTCATGACTCATTTATCGAAAAGAAAGTGAAGAAAGAGACTGATTTATATTTTATTTTTCAAACGTTATTATTATTAATTTTTATTTTCCATAAGTTTGATCCCACCGACAGCGGAAATTTTGGTACGCTTCTATCATTTGTAGACATTTTTCATTACTCAAATCCATAATTAATACGTTCAAAGACGACGCGAGGTAAAACAACACAAGAACACTTTGAAGATATTGCCACTGGGAGCGATTGCGAAGGAATTCTCTAGCTAAGCAACTGTTTGGGGGTACTTGCGGCGTTTACTTCAAAGGAACGAGCATGCTCCTAAATTTCGGCGAACTCACTCGGAGCACCGAAAGAATAATCTATAACTGTTTACACCAAAATAATTTGTAAGATCAGACTAGAATGAGCATTCGCTCGTTTGGTCTAATCCTAACTTAAGAGATGATGAGATAATAGAGTAATTATATAGCGTTTTCCGCAAGCACATCAATAAAAGACAGCACGAGTCAAAGTCAGAGTTCACTGTGGCCATTAGCTCCAGGCACGGAGCGCAGATAAACGTAGGGGTGAACTTACATACAAAACATCAGACCACCCACCACCCCCAGTAGCCAGCCTGCACGGAGCTGTACAAAGGGGACTGAGGTAGGTCTCTGTGATAATTTAATGATGGCAGCCTGCTAGACCGAAAACCGCAAACCTAGTACGGTGAACAGAGACCAACAGCCGGCAACCAGCAGCCAGAGGGACAGGTACAGAGGTAGACGGAGGTGTTGTTCACCGATGAAAAAGAATAGCAGCATTAAAGTCAAAATACGTCATGAAAGGACCTCACTTTGATAGCTTTGATGTGTAATATACCAGGCATTACCACGAGGATTGTATGAAATGTTCGCAGTAATTGACAGGAGTAACTAAAAGCCTGATATGCAAAGTAATAGGTATATAAATTTATCCTCCATGAAATATTGTGATTTTTAGGTATTAAGTCAAAAGTCGCTAGCGGTCAAATTAATAAATAATTACTTAAAGTCTGAGTTACAAACTGTATTATAGTATAATGAATAACTTATTACTTTGTATAAAACCACTATATTTAAAACAATATCTGAAACAATATAAGATATTGTTTTAAATATAGTGGTTTTATACAAAGTAATAAGTTATTCATTATATGAAAAATGATGCCACAAAATAAATTTGCGAAGTTTGAAGAAGTTAAAAAAAAAAAATTATTATAGTATCTTAAAAGAAATAGATAATAGGTACAACTTGCTTTCATGTTTTTTTAGTATACCCTTGAGTGGAAGGATGCAATAGATTTTCAATTTTTTTATCCATTAATCATATCGGTACGCGAACTCACTCTGATTCCAAATTTATACTTCAGATTCTAAGCGATTTTAAAATAGTGCATTTTAGTACCATTAAAAACTTACGGGATACTCTGAATTATTGACACGTTCGTTATCATTTCGAAACTGACAATCAAAATAATTTTCTGTTAAAATATTATATAAGAGGTACTAGGTACCTACTTTATCGCTTATCTGAATTCTTGACATAATCCATCGATGTTAATTGATCGATGACACAATCAGTTCCAACTTTGAAAATGACACTTCGATTCAACACAAATCCGACATCATTGAAGAAGAGTTACAATCACAGACATATCCACAACCGAAAAAAATGTGTTCGATAATATTATCCATAATCTGGATTGAAATCGATGAATCTAGGTATTTAGGATAGATTTACAGCATTTTAATTTTAACAAACACACTAATAAATAGAAACATATCTCTTATTTCAACCCCCATATTCGAAAAAGTGCACCCGTTTAAAGGAATTGAATTACATGAAATTTTATCTACGACCTGGTTTGCGGTTTCCCCAGTTTACAGCCCGTAAATCTCGCAACACTGCGGTCAAAGTTGCATCGCGTAGCTTATGTAATAAAAAAGTCTTCATAGCCATGGCGTATTTTTAACCGCCATGCAAAACGGCCGCTGGCTGTTGATTTACAGTTCAATAATACATAGGCCTTTCAAACGCGTGCATGAAAAAGTGCTAACATAGAAACAAAGAACTACAGAAAATCATTTTTACCCTTTGCCAGACGGTGATGAGAACAATCAGACTGGGGTACAATGCGTCATGATTTATGTATATTTGAAATGGCGCTGACTGGGTGTACAGGGGAAACAAAGGAATGTCCCATAAGCTTTCGATTGTCACGGTATTTTTGCGGAGATTAATTACTAGCTATTCATATTTATTCAACATGCAGTCCAAACAGCAATAGAATTATCATTTCTTTGTAGTGATGTCATGATGTCATAATTTGCGATAAAAGCTTTTTTTGCAATTTGCATAGCTTTGTCATAAAAGGCTTTTCTAAAGACTATTGTGCCTTTATTGTATGAACACAGCAATAAAACCTGTACGTTTGCAATCATTAAAATTAAAAGATTAACGTGTTTTACATACATGATAGGGCATTCGAATTTAAAGGTCTTGAAATATTGAGAAATTAATTTAATGCTCTCCCTTCACAACGCTAGATCTTTGTTCATGAAGTAATTGCAAGTTATTAACATTAGTGCCGTTACATTACACCTTTCACGAGAACCACGTACTACCTCCTGACGGAATAATTTCGGTTTACGGAAGGTCTTCCAAAATAATTTTTTTTTATTTTTTTATACTAATTATGGGCCGGAAAATCCAAAACTGAAAGAATTTTTTTTCGGAAAGCAATATTAACAAAGTTACACGACTTTAAAATTTTCTATAGGCACACATGAAAATCGACATATTGGAAGTATTATGACAGTTTAAAGTCATAGATAAACTAGAAAAATGTTTTACCACACAAAATTAAATGTTACCATGCAATAATATCATCAAACATACCTTATAAATCGACGAAGTATGAAAATTCGTAGTCTTAAAAATGCGTAACCTAACCTAACGCTAGGTTTGTGTAACATGGTTTGTGCCCCTTTATACCGCCTGCTCGCGTCCCTAACCTAACCTAACCTAACCTAACCTAACGCTAGGTTTGTGTAACATGGTTTGTGCCCCTTTATACCGCCTGCTCGCGTCACGGCAAAAAAACATCCCTGTTTTCAAGTAGTTTAGCGGCTACGCTAGGTTTGTGTAACATGGTTTGTGCCCCTTTATACCGCCTGCTCGCGTCACGGCAAAAAACATCCCTGTTTTCAAGTAGTTTAGCGGCTACGCTAGGTTTGTGTAACATGGTTTGTGCCCCTTTATACCGCCTGCTCGCGTCAATTTTAAAAAACAGCCTACGTTTTCAAGTAGTTTAACGACTACGCTAGGTTTGTGTCACATGGTTTGTGCCCCTTTATACCGCCTGCTCGCGTCAATTTAAAAAAATATCCCTGTTTTCAAGTAGTTTAGCGTTTACGCCAAAAGTGAGTAAAATTTATAAAAAATAATTACTTAATTTAGTTATTGATATGGCAACACTTAATTTTATGTGGCTGTTTCTATGACTTTAAACTGTCATAATACTTCCAATATGTCGATTTTCATGTATGCGTATAGAAAATTTTAAAGTCGTGTAACTTTGTTAATATTGCTTTCCGAAAAAAAATTCTTTCGGATTCGGATTCTCCAGCCAATAGTTAGTATATAAAAAAAAAGTTTTATTATTTTGGAAGACCTTCCGTAAACCGAAATTAAGCCCCTCCTGACATTTCGCACGTCTCACAGAGAAATGAAAAAAATCGAAATTTTCAGGTTTACATCTTATTTTGGAATATTGAGAAAAATGTGATTACATTTACATAAGTATCTGTGACAATCTAAAATATTAACGTATCAATGAATAAACCCTGCTTCTCTGCGAGTTGCCGCTAGTGTCTTCATCCGACGGTAGGTACCTACCGCCTTTCCATCATTTGTCACAGAAAAACAGTCTCTTTTACCTTTTTGGTCATTGAAGAAAATAATATTAATAAATCTAAACGAATTATAAAAAAGAATTAGAATAATAATTAGTTTTGTCAAAGAATTTACACATAAAAATGCAAAAATCAGTCATTTCAAATAGATTTATAGGTCCAATTAGGAGTTCTACCGAGCCGAACCCTCTGATATGAAAATATTTGGAGTCGGTGAATTATTTTCCCATTTGGTCTCTGGTAGGTTGACATGTTGTTATCGTATTGTTTTGTATTTATTATACTTATATAGTGCAATTGCATAGCGTGAATTGACTAGATGAGCATTAGTGGAAAAGTGTGTGAAAGGGTTATGTTTTTCCTGTGGGGAAGATTTAACCCCAATATAAAATATGAATATTTAAAAAAGACAGAAAAATAAAAAGCTAACGGAATATCGAAACTTCTAATTAAGATGAAGTCATAGTAAATAATGCAAAATCATATGTTTTTGTTTTGAAAATTTGATCGCTTAGAAGTATTGTAGATGCTTCAATTAAATACTGCGTGTAGAACATACCTTGGCCCTTAAAAATATCGTTCATTTTTTTATAAGTCTTTCAATAAGCCTATAAAAAAATAAAGTATAAGGTCTAAAAAACACACTTTCAAGTCCAAACTCCCCTATTTATAAATCCCTTTTCGG
Organism: Limnephilus marmoratus; assembly: GCA_917880885.1. NCBI lineage: Eukaryota > Metazoa > Arthropoda > Insecta > Trichoptera > Limnephilidae > Limnephilus > Limnephilus marmoratus. Next base: position 19,043,396 of record OU862919.1, on the reverse strand, counting down.
ATATGTTTTATTGTTTAATGTGGCAAATTCAGTTTATTTTATAATAATCGCAAAAAAAGTTGATATTTACACCCAATCTTCCCAAAATAAAATAAAATATGCATTTTCGCGTTGATATTTTACAATACGGCCGCTAGTCGACGAATTCGGTTATTCAAAGTGACCCCTATGGCGTCCAACGAAGAACTACTGTCCACGGCACAGTAGTGAACTAGTGGATCGCCTTAATATAATTCTCTTTTAAAATATTTTTTTAAAGTTATACCCATTACCTTTTTGACTTACTACACTTTTCTCAGCGATTTTAGCTTAAGGGCGCATAAAAAGTTGGAAGATAGAAAAAAAAATTAAAACTTCTTTAAATGAACTTCAAAACTGAGCAAAAGAAAATATATGAGATTCGCTACCCGTAGCGTTCATATGTGTAAAAAAAACTATATTACCTACTAATAATTAGCTTAGGTACTGAACCCACCTTTAAATAAAGGGTATGTAATAAATTTACTGTTATTTCAACAACAAAAAAATTTTTCAGCTTTGGCGTTAGGTATTTTTTGTATCTAAAAACCTAATTTAAAAAAAACGTAGCCTTAACGTTGAAACAATTGAATTGAGCGTAGTTAAGAACGATTATGCAAAAACAAATGCTAAAGTGCCAATAAAAAAAGCGTTTAAATATAATTACCGTTCAAATATGATCAGTCACAGGCCTCTCCAGTCGGAACAATCAATCAGCCATAATGTTTAAACACTTGTCCAATAGCCACAGCTATTGTCTGCGACCAGTTGTTAGTTAGCAGAGTTGAAGAATGGCAAGTTAGGCTTTGTCCGAAGCACGCGACCATAATTATACGCATGACAAGGTTTTTTTACACATGGCCATTGATAGCCACCATGAATATCGAGATATTTACTTTAAAACATGCATTAAATAATGCTCAAAAGATGCTAAAATCCAAGTAAGTTGGCGATTTAAACTATACGTGAAAAAAATACGTGAAAAAAGTAAGCGAAAATATAATATACAAAATATAATATACGTGAAAAATCAAAAACTGAAAACAGGTCCGAGGTTCAACAGTCCCATGGAGGATTGGGTAAACTTAAATTTATTAAACACTAGCAGACCCGACCACATGTTGCTGTGGATGAAACACAACGCCACGCCATTACCCAACCTTTATAACCAACGCCATCTGTTAAAGCAAATCCACATCGCCCGCTTGCCAGCACGCTGCCGGCTTGCCAGCCCGCTCCCTTTATTTATATATTTCAACCAATTTACACAAAACCTTGACAAATTATATACCTAAAAACTTTCCTCATGAATCACTCTATCTTTTGGTGAAAACCGCATGAAAATCCGTTGCGTAGTTAAAAAGATCTAAGCGCACAGACAGCGGGAGCGACTTCATTTTATACTATGTTAATATAACTTGCTCGATCATAGATGGCGGTAATTTAATTATTTTATAAAAAACACTTTTTGTGATCTATTTTTTTACATTAGCTTTACACTTTGGGAGGCGGGAATGGGTTCCGCCACCCCGGGAACCTTTATTGGATAACCAACACCTCTGCCATAGGTCACCCCAAGCGGTTCGCTACGTTTGGTGATTTAGCAGGGGTGCCCGGGTTCATGGGGTGAGGTTTGTCTAGGTCTTGGAGGCGGATGCCCAAGACACACTGAACCCCAGATTCCTACCCACCCCTTAAACCCTTTCAGTTTTTTTTTTTCAGTTTCAGTGCCGGCAACCCGGGCGTTTATTTAGTTTCATGGTTATTTACATTGTTTTCTTTTCTTTTACCCGCCTCACTAGACAAAGTCTGTTCCGAGGCGAGTAAATCACATATTATGTTTGTTCCAAAAGAAATGTGTGTATTTAAACAAATATATATATGTATGTAAAAAGATAAAAAAGATAAATTATATATTGGTATATTAAATATTTACATACATACTTTGTTTTTTAGATAAAAGTAAATTAAAATTTTGTGACAGTTGAATATAGCGGTTACATAATAGAAGTAATAATTAATAATTAATCATAATAATTAATATTGCAAAATTGCAGTTTCTCGTATTTGTTTTATTTGAATATTATATAATTTCGTGAGAACTTGTATGAAATGTTATTTATTTAGAATATTTTGAATGTCTGTTCTTTCCTTTTCATTCAACCATATTACAAATCTTTTGAAAAGCCAATTCAAATTATTTGGGGTGACGTAAGTTTTTGTTTGTGTTAGGAAGGTATTGAAAATGTGTGGTGCTAGGTAAGATTCGTGTTTTTTTGCAAAAGTTGATTTGATATGGGGAACTTGAAAGTGCTTATTAATTTTTGCTCTTGTGTTTTGCGAGTGAGGTATGTGGAGATGTGAAGTTTTGATACAGTTTTTGTAAATGATCTTCCTTATGAATAGTTTATTTACGTCTAGTAATTTGTTTTTGATCATTAGCTGTTCCGTCGGATGTTGATAAGGTTTATAAAACATAATTCTAATTATTGTTTTGTGATTTATTTTAAGAGAATTGAGGTAAGTATCTGCTGCTCCTCCCCAAACTGAAATTCCATATGTTAAAATACTTTGACAGAGTGCGAAATATATATTTTTTAGTTGATTTAATGACATGATGTTTCGTATTGTTTTGAAGATGTATGATAATTTTCGTATTTTTTTTAATAATATATTAATATGGAGATCCCATTTTAGTTTATGGTCAACAGTTAAACCTAGATATTTAATATTGTCTGCATAAACAATTTTGTCACAAGTACAGCATGTGTTATTTGACGAAATATTGGTGCAGGGGTTAAGATGTAGTTGTGGTTGGCTATGTGGTTGACCAGCCTTTGTTTTGCTAAAAGTTAAATATTTTGTTTTTGAAATGTTCAGTGTTAGTAGATTATTTTGTAGCCATTTATTTACTACAGTCATCCCTGTTTCTGTGTTTTTGAATACCTTTTCCCATGATTGTGCCTTGAACAAAATTGCAGTGTCGTCTGCATAACTGATTACTTTGTACTCAATTTTTCCTAGGTTTATCTCAGTTAGACTATTTATATAAATGAGGAATAGTATGGGACCCAAGACGCTGCCTTGCGGTACTCCATACCTGATATCTGCTTTGTCACTGCTGTATTTATTTATTTTTACTATTTGTTGTCTCTTTTCAATGTAGCTGACAAACCATTTTAGCGGTTGACCAGTTATACCGATATTTTTGAGTTTTTGTAGTAGTAAGTTATGCGAAATAGTGTCGAAAGCTTTTGCTAGGTCTAAGAATACCCCTATCACCTTTGATCCGCCATCTATGCTTTTCACTATGTAGTTGGTTAATTCTGATAAAGCATCTTCTGTACCCATTTTGGCACGAAATCCAAATTGGCGGCTTGAGAGCAGGTTGTGTTTTTCAAGGTACGCAAGTAATCTTTTTTTCATGGCTTTTTCTAGAAGTTTAGATAGTGAGTTTAGCAGAGTGATTGGTCTGTAGTTTAATATCAGAGTTTTGTCTCCCGATTTATGTATTGGAGTGATACATCCTATTTTTAAATGATCAGGGACAATTCCGAGCCTAAAACTTTGGTTGAAAATGTGTTGAAGCGGTATAAGTATGTATTCTCGTAGATTTATCAGTATTTGATTGGAAATGTTATCCGGTCCCATCGCGCAATTTGGTTTGAGAGATTTAATAAGATCCGAGATTTCCTTTGTATTTACTTGATAAGCATTGAACGAGTGATTTGGTCGTATGGAAGAGCAAAGTTTGTATAAAGAGTCTTCTGATGTACAGTTTTTTTGAAGAATTTTTTCCGCTAGGGTAGAGCCAACCTTTTCCTTCCCAGAACTCTCCTCTCCTTCCTTTCCTTAAAAAAACCCTCCACACAGCATCCCCAAAGATGACATAGGCCCTGAGGGAAATTGTTTTCCTCGGGGCCTCCTGTGTGGAGCTCATGTAAAAAAAAAAAAAAACACAGTAGGCCCTGAGGAAAAAAAATCCTATCATCTTTTGAGATGCTGTGTGGACGGTCTTTTAGGGAAGGAGAGGAAGTTCTGGGATGGAACAGGGTATGAGGGGTGAGTAGGAATCTAGGGGTCAATGAACCTAACCTAAAAAAATGGTCTAATAATAGGAACAAGCCACGCCTTACAAAACCTATCATCAAGAATATGGCAGTAAAATCTTATCTTGCAGCTAACAAATTTACGATCAACTCATCCAAACAAGAAGACAGTTATAAAGATTTTAACGATTATGTCAAAAATGCAATAGAAGCAGGTAAAACGACACCTAAAGTGAAAATAGCTAATCGACAACATTTAAATACACCGTGGTTCGATTCTAAACTGAATTCGCTGATCAAAGAAAGAAACCAGCTTCACAAGCAGTGGAAACAAGACCCAGGAAATATGTCTCTTGTAGTCCATAAAAATAAACTGAGAAACTTAATAACTAATTATAGGAGAAGTTTGAAAAACAAATATTATGCCAATAGCCTTCAACAAAACCTGAATAACCCTAGTAAAACTTGGAAAACCATTAACTCAATTTTATCTAACCGTGCACATAAACCCTCCAACACCATTGAATCTCTCATCGTAAATAATTGTGAGCTTAGGGGACCAAGTGAAATAGCTTCAGCATTTAATGAATTTTTCTTATCAGTTGGAGAAAAGTTGGCAGCTGCCATTCTATCATTCCCGGATGACTGTAATACTATATATGTAGAACCAAAGGCAAGTCAATCCTTATATATGGCTAGGACAAATAAGGCTGAGGTATTAAGGATCATCTCGAAACTTAGGTCGAATGCAGCGGCAGGTATCGATGGAGTAACCCCGTACATCCTGAAAACCTGTAAAGAAGAACTAGCTGAGCACCTAGCGCAACTTATCAATTCCTCTATAGGCTCGGGAGTATTCCCAAACCAATTAAAGCTAGCAAAAATTATACCAATTTATAAAGAAGGCTGCAAAAAATGTATTTCTAACTATCGCCCAATATCGGTTTTATCAGTATTTTCAAAGGTGTTCGAGACTATTATCAAGGATAGACTTCTAAAATACATCTCTAACAACAATATCCTAACACCACAGCAATATGGCTTTCGAAAAAACTCCAGTACCCAATGTGCCACCTTCGATTTCATCTCGAACATTCAGCAGTACATAGACCAGGGCGAATATGTAGCAGCTATTTTTATTGATCTAAAAAAAGCCTTTGATACAGTAGATCATGAAATACTCCTACAAAAAATGGAACATTTGGGTATAGTCGGAAAATCTTTAAAGCTCCTCCGAAGCTACCTATCTGATAGATATTGCCTTGTCGACATCGAAGGGAACCTAAGCGGCTTTGGAAAAATCACAGGTGGAGTGCCACAGGGCTCGATTCTAGGACCACTACTTTTCTTACTATACATCAATGATATAACTAAATGCGGCATCTTGGGAAAACTTCAACTTTACGCTGATGATACTGTGATCTATTATCGTTGTAAAAATCTGAGGGAACTTGAATCTCTAATGAATAAAGATCTCGCAAAGTTAGCTAAATGGTTGCGGATAAATAAATTAAGCCTCAATGTCAAAAAAACTCACTACCTCACTTTCGGGAAAAAAGATTACATTACAATGAATATTACTCTTGGAAATGAAAAGCTCCAAAATGTACAAGTAACGAAATATTTAGGGTTATTCATAGATTCTCTAACCTATCGTGGAACTCCCATGTTGAATATGTTAAATCCAAAATTTCCCCGATAACTGGTGTACTCTATCGACTTCAAGATGTGCTCCCCACAGCTTTACTGCGTGCCACATATTATGCTCTGAAACACTCTCACCTAAGTTATCTGGTTAGTATCTGGGGCACCATTACTAAGAAACAAATATCTGAAATACAAGTAATCCAAAATAGAGCCATAAGAAATATATACCATCTACCATGGGATACGCATGTCAAAGACATATACTCACTGACACAAATTCTTCCCTTTACCATTCTGCCAAAATATAGCATCACCACTGCCATCCTACAAATAATTCAACACTCGTCACACACCAACACTAAACCAGCCTTTAATTCCGATATACACCAGCACAAAACACGATCACAAAATCAAATACACCTATCGTCATCTACACACACAACTAAATTTGGAATTAACTCCTTACAATACATCGCACATACGCAATACAACGCATTACCTAATGTCCTAAAACTACCAGCATCAAACAAAAAAATATTGGCAAAGGCTCTAAAAGGATATTTTCTCAGCAACTTTATTAACCAGTGACGAAGTTATCTGTCTTCCTTTGTAACTCTTATATATTCTTCAATTACCTGTATCAAGTGTGTCTAGTCCATTTAAAAATCTATGTATTGTTCATTGATTTCCGTGTTCTTATGTAAAAATAATTTTCCTTTAGATATATAATATTGTCCTTCCCGAAATGAGTTTTATTAAACTCATTGGGAGTAATGTATTATAAATTTTATGTAATAATTTTGTAATATATTATCTCTAATAAATAAATAAAAAAATAAAAAAAATGTATCCAGGAGTAACGGACGTTTGAATCCACCCCTTCCACTGAGGTGCAAGGCGATGGGTTGAAAATCCGGCTGGGGAGTTCAAAAGATCTCCGTCAACATTCTCTCCCGATCCGGCCTGCCGCGCAGTAGGAGGGTAAACGCATCAGAGCTGCCATGAACTAGGCAAACCTCAACCTGGCCACCCCTGCTAAGTCACCAAACGTAGCGAACCACTTGAGGTGACTATGGCAAGGGTGTTGGTTATCCAATAAATGGTTCACGGGGCGGTTCCGATATCCAATAAATAGTTCCCAATAATATTATTTGTTTTCGCCTGTAGGTACATATGGAATATAAATATGAATAAATAGTTTTGTTAGCACATAATTTTAATTCTTTCGCGAAATCCATAAAAATACAATATTGTATTGATTCACCAATACAATGTATCTACCTCAGTGTTTAAAAAGCGAAAGCTTTATAGTATAGCTCATAGTCTGACATGTGTATCATTGTTTATTTTGTTTTAGTGTGAGTCTTTTTTTGGATATAAATAATGTGTTCTTTAGAAAAATATGCTTCTTATCTCTCGAAAACAGCTAGAATCAACTAGTTATGGTCTGAAGACCACAGTTTAGTGCTTTGTCGGATCGGGAAAAGTATTATTGTAACATGTGATTATAATTTAATAAATAAGTTGGAATTAGCCAGTGAAGAAATATTGCGTCTTTATTGAAGATCTTCTGCCATAAAAAAAAAACAAACTAAACACTCAATGTAAATAATAATATTAAAAAACTCGAATTAAGGTGAAAATCATTGTACATATTTAAATTTGTTTCTGGCTGTCATTTACGCGGATAAATCAAATGAGAAAGGCGAACTCTGTGTCCATTTATCAGATTCAAGTCACTCGTTATGTCATTCCTTTATCCCAGACCCAGGATAGTGATGGGCAGAAACGAGATGGGTATCCTCTTTGAAAAATTATAATAATTCTCCTAAAGGAAAAAAAAAACTTGGCCTAAAAAACCAATAGAAATTTTGCTGGCGTCGTTGTTTTTTTGTACGTGTTTATTTCAGTAATAAATTAACAATCGGGCGTTTTTGTTTTAGTTAATTAATATTTTTGTTTCAGCGGGCATTAATGTCTATGTCCGAACGATCAATCTCGGTGCTTCGGAATCGGATGTTTAAATCATTAAAACGTTTCAATTATACCCATCCATTTCCTGGAAGTAAAATTACTCTTTTTTTTCCTATAACGACTTTCTTTTCGTATTTATAATTGTTTCTATGGCACTGAATTGACAATTTGACGCTTTTATTTCACACACTTGCCCAAAGACTTATATAATAGGCATATGTTTATTCTACGTATGAAACACATGCAACATCCAGTTGATTAGTCAGAAATCTCATAAGTTTTGAGATAATGAGGCCCCAATTTTCGAATGCTCACCATAAATGAAATATTGCTTACACGTGTCTTTGCTTTACATATTATTAAATCTATCTATCTATCTATATAAATAAAAATGAATCGCCGAAATGTATGTACGCGCATAACTTCCGTACGACTGCACCAAATTGGATAATTATTTTTTCTGGTGTTCGTTATTGTCAGGACAAGGTTTGTATAAAACAACTGGTGAGCTCTGGCATTATGAAATTTGCAATAGGTGGCACACGAGCTGTTTGAAAACTGAATGTACCGGGACTGAATGTATGGAATGCTGGAGGGGGAAGGAAACTCCCTGGAGGGGGGAGGGAAATTTAAGTAAGAGGTTCACGGAGTGGTGGGGGGGGGAACCATGGAGGGGGGAGGGGAACCTGGGATGGGGGAGGGGAACTCGGGAAGGGGGGTTCGCGGGATGGGGAAGGGGAAGAGTGGAGTGGGGAGAGGGAAGGTAGAGGAGGCGGAAGAAGAGTGGGAACGCGAGAGGAGAAAGGGAACGCTGGAGAGGAAGGGGGGGCGGAAGGGGAACGGGACGAATGGGAAAGGACACGCAGGGAGAAACAATTTCTTTGTTAAATGGCATAGCAACGCATGCCTACCAGCTAGTACGCTATAAAATAACACTGGGCGGAATAACGGTCCGATACATTACTGATATTGTGAAACTTCCTACTAGCAACTCAGAAAACATCATTTTAAAATTATAATTATAATTTGGGGGTTTTATTTATTTATTTATTTATTTATTTATTTTCGGGAAATCGACAGTTTACATTTTTACAGTTTGTACATGTTTTTATAGCCAAAATAAAACCAATTATGGATTTCCTCCATGTGACTTTACCTCTGATTAACAGCATAATAAAAAAAATTAAATAATAAATTTATAATAAAGCAGTATGAGATCAAAAATTTTATAAAACAAAAGATTAAGTATATAAAACTAAAATTTACATAAAACATAAAATATCAATACATTGGTAACCATAAGAAGCCAGATTGTACATATAAATCAAATCATAACAGAATTAAAGATAAACGATAGAAACATAGACACATAACATATTCATGAAACATCAGAGAAATACTCTTTTATGTACCCCTTATATTTGGTAGGTTCGGAATTGAAAATGTCCACCTTGGATAATATGCTATTGTAACTATTGCATAGTCTGTTCAGACAAGAATTTTGCTTGCAGTTTGTCTTGCATTGATCAACCCTGAACAGGACAGAAGAGCGTGTTGTACGCGCAGGTACATTAAATTGAATTTTATTTAGCAACTCTGGGCATTGAATATTATTGTTAACTAATTTATACAGGAATATTGCATCCTTATGATGCCTTCGTACACTCAATGAATCAATTTTAAAGTATGAGGCTGCCTCTGCATAATTATTAAATCTTACATATGACTTGTAACAAAGATATTTGAGGAATTTGTTTTGAATTGCTTCAATTTTGTTCGTATGGATTTTATAAAATGGAGACCAAACAACTGACGCAAACTCCAAATGACTTCGTACGTAGGCAAAGTAGAGTTGCTTAATGACGTTGATACTATTAAAAAGTTTTGTGTTTCTCATGATAAAACCTAACATTTTAGCAGCTTTATTTGTGATTTGTTGTATATGAAGGTTATATTGTAGTTTACTATCAAGGGTTATTCCAAGATCACGAATATCTGAGACTGTTGCAATGTTGTTGTTATTTATAGAATAATTAAATAATGTTTTATTTTTATTTCTTGAAAAGGTAATATGATGACATTTTGAGACATTTAGAAATAGTTGATTTTGTTGGCAATAGGTAAATATATTGTTTAAATCATTTTGTAAATTGACGCAATCATTTAGACTTTTTATTGGCTTGTATAGCTTGGCATCATCAGCAAATAATTCTATTTCAGAGTATTTAACAACATTGACCAAATCATTGATATATAAAATGAAAAATAATGGTCCGAGATGTGAACCCTGTTGGATCCCAGAGGAAATTTCACTGAAATCTGATTCGAAACCCTTTATTGCTACTGCCTGTGATCTCTTGAGTATATAAGATGTAACCCAACGAAATAAATTACCACGTATACCTAATGACCAAAGTTTTCTGAGTAATAGTTTTTGATTAATTTTATCAAATGCTTTGGCAAAGTCTGTATAAATGATATCTACTTGAGTGCGGTTGTCCATGTGATCGACAATGAATTCAGTAAGAAGAACGAGGTTACTTTCCACATTTCTGCCTTTTGTAAAACCGTGTTGCTTTGTTGTAATGATGTGATTCAGTTGTGGGCTTAGATATTTGTAAACAATTTTTTCCATTAACTTACTGAATATTGTTAGTTTTGAAATCGGCCGATAGTTTTTAACATTATTTTTTTCACCATTTTTGTGGATTGGTGTTACATAGGCTCTTTTCCATATTTCAGGTACCGTGCCTTCGTTCATTGATTTATTATATATAATGCAGAGAGGTTTTGCAAGTGTTTCCGCGCAATTAACTATAAAGTATGAGGGAATGTCATCACACCCCGCGCTTGTGTTTATGTCAAGAGCTTTTATTTCTTTTAAGATTATTTCTCGTGTGAATTTGACCGTGGTGATATTTATGTTATTTGTGTTTTCTGGTATGTCGAAGTCTGGTAGGTTATTATCGTTTATGTAAACTGATTGGAAATATTCCATGAAAATATTGCATATGTCTTGGCCATTTTCTGCTTTTTTGTCATCTAGGTGCATCGTCCTTGGAAGAGACGATTGTGTTTTTTTCATGTTATTAAAATGATTCCAGAAGAGTTTAGGATTACCATTTATGCTATTTTCAGCAGTATGTATATAATTAATGTAGAGTTGTTGTGCGATACGTTTTTGTCTAGATCTTAAGAGAGAAAACGTTTGATAGTCACGTGGATTTTGAAATTTTTTAAAATTTTTATGGTATTTATTTTTCTCTTTAATTATTTTTATGAGAGATGATGTGTACCACGGCGGATAATTACAATTTTTAGCTGGTTTAGTTGGTACATAATTTATTTTAATGTTGTTTAATATGTTGTAGAAGACGTCAGTTGCGGGTTGAGTATTCAAATGGTTAAGTTTATGATCCCAATCAATTTCGTTTAATTTTGTGTTTATTATTGAATATTCCGCTTTTCTGTATAGTAATATTTGTTTTGCGTTAGTTTTCAGGTTTTTATTAATTTTTTTAATAGGAATTGAAATTAGCAGTGTTTTATGATAAATATCTTCTGGTACTAATGAGATATTATTGTGCCTAATTTTCAGTGGTATGTTGCTTACAGCTAAGTCGAGAATGCGATTATTTATACTATTACTCTGAGAGTTATATTGTTTCAGATTATTAAATGATAAAAATTGTGTAAAGTTCAAATGGGCGGGATTCAATGAATTGATTGGTTCAGTACACATATAATCACAGTTCTCATTAATTGGTAGCCAATGTAAGTGAGATAGGTTGTAATCTCCTACCAAAATGAAACTATCATTATTGTTGTTATCTGTCATAATTTGTGATGTTTTGTTTATGTGAGACATAATATTTATGAGGTGTTTACTGTCAGGTGCAATATATGAAGTGCATATGTGAATTTTTTTACCGGGAAGTGAAATCGTTACCCATATGTCTTCCGCCTCTGATCCCCATTCTATTTTTTGTTCAGAAATTAATTTATTTTTTACTGCGATTAAAACTCCACCACCGCGATTCTGTTTGAGGTTATGGTAATCTCTATCTCTTCTGTAAACATGGTATCTTGGATCGAAAAGTTCCTCATTAAATATTGAATTGTTAAGCCATGTTTCAGTGAGACATATAATGTCATAGTTGTTTAATAGTACATTTTGAAGAAAGGTGTTCGTTTTAGTTCTGAGGCCTCTTAAGTTTTGATAATATAATTCTAGAGATTCCATTTTAATGATGCAATAAGTTAATATGATGGTTCTTATGTTAATATGAATATGGTTAATATGAATGTTCTAAGCGTTATTGATGGAAATATTGTATTTTTTTAGTTTTTCTAGGTCGATAAATGAGTTTATGCAATAGTGATCTGAGTTTTCGTTTAGTCTTACATAAATTTTACAGTTTTTTATCCAGCAAAATTTATATTTGTTAATTTTGGTGAACTCTCTGACCTGTTTGTAGAGTATTTTGTTTTTGTGTGTTAAATGTTCATTAATATAGATCCTTTGTTTTCCATTCAAGTTTATATCCTCTGCTGTTAGGCCCCTTCTCATTCGGATTGCTGCCATGATATCATCTTTTTGTTTTCTGCACTTCAGTTTAACGATAATATTTCGCGGTCTTCCTTCGATCTTCTCCTTGGGGGTTACTCGGGTGGCGTATTCAATTTCTTCAGGGCTTACTATTTTTAATTCAGAATAGATGCTTTTGATAATCTCCGTCAGGTTTTCTTGTTTTTTTTTCTGGTATTCCAATGATCTCTATGTTATTTATGCGTGCGTGTTGTTCGTTAGCGTCCAATTGTTTTTGTAATTCGTTAAATTCCCTTTGAATTACGGCGTTTTGTTCCAAACTTTTTTCAAGGTTGTTGTTTTTTTTCGTGTCAATTTTTTTTTCAAGAGTTAATATTTTACTTTTTAATTCTTCGATTTCTTCTTTATACTCGTTCCTCACGATTTCCAGAAATTGCACCTTAAATTCTTCAAACTTTTTATCAAGGAGTTGGAGGAGTTGTATGTCTGTATTATTTAGTGCAGTCTTTGCAGTTGCTCTTGTAGTCATATTGGCATGTAATATTAGCTAATATAACTGATATAACAACACTTCACTATTATAAACTTATTGAAATATAGATATTTAGGTTTTAGCTTGAACTTTTGTTTTATTTTGTGAAATTTCTAGAGAGAATTAAAAACACGACAGCTGTCATTGAATGTTATTGTTGTATTGATAGTTGTTGATTGTTGTTGTTTTAGATAGTAATTTGAGTATTGAATGATATAGAAGATATACTGTTACATATCAACTCAAATTTTGATTTTTCGGAGATGTCTGACTAATCAACTAGATGATCGACACATTATGTAGATAAGTTATCTTATTCATGGTTTAATGCTTTCTATTTATTAGACGTGCGGATTTAAGTCCTTTGTCTCATTTATTATTTCAATCTTGACACCTTGTCCCGCAAAATCCGAACCTTTGTCACAGTGACAGTCCGCAGTTCGCAATACCTAGATATATGCATAAATTCTATTGCTCTTTTACTTTATAATGCTTACATTGCTTAAATGGGTACCTGAATATTATATTAGGAAGGTTGTTTATATATTGATTACGTTTAACTTAGAGTATATTCTAATTATAGAAAGTGCCCTTGTTATATTGTAAAAAAGGCGGCTCATCTACGTGAAGAAATAAAAATTAATTAAAACAACATTGCACAGAAGCCGATTTTTTAATTAATTTTTTTACAAGAACAACTCTCTTTTTATAACTTTTCTAGGTTATTCCCATCAATGCAATTTGGGAGGCGGGAATGGGTACCGCAGCCCCGGGAACCTTTATTGGATAACCAACACCTCTGCCATAGGTCAACCCAAGTGGTTCGCTATGTTTGGTGACTTAGCAGGGTTCCCGGGTTCATGGGGTGAGGTTTGTCTAGGTCTTGGAGGCTCATGACCAGTAGGTATACACTGAACCCCAGATTCCTACCCACCCCTTAAACTATTTTCCTTCCCAGAACTCTCCTCTCTTTCCTTTCCTTAAAAAAACACTCCACACAGCATCCCCAAAGATGACAAAGGCCCTGAGGGAAATTATTTTCCTCAGAGCCTCCTGTGTGGAGCTCAAAAAAAAATAATATATCAACGAAGAATATTTTTTAATTATTTTTTAAAGTCATAGATATTATAGGTATGTTGAAACTCTGAAATAATCAATACTTTGGTAGAAAGCAATCACTTTGTAGTTTGACATATTAATTGAAACAATAACTTTGTTTGTAACCACGATTTATTTATATAATTTTTTTAATACCGACCGGTTTCGCTTAACATAACCATCTTCAGGGTATAAAATGAAACTAATTAACAGTTTAATTTTATACCTTGAAGACGCTTGTGTTGAGCGAGACCGGTCGGTATTAAAAAAAACGTGGTTACGAACAAAGTTATTGTTTTATTTCAATACCATTTATTTAATTTACAATATAAAACACATATAAATTTGTTGTAGACCACTTTTATTTTACACACTTTTATTATACACACTCTACCAGTTTCGGAAGCACCCTTCCTTCGTCAGGAGAATATTATAACTATAATATTATAGGAGAATATTATAGTTATAATATTCTCCTGACGAAGGAAGGGTGCTTCCGAAACCGGTAGAGTGTGTATAAAATAAAAGTGGTCTACAAAAAATTTATGTGTTTTATATTGTAAATTATGGCGAGCCACAAAGTTAATGCTTTTTACAAATACGATTTATTTAATTATTTATTGTGTCGTTAAAGCACGTCACATGACCAAAAAATAGATAGTTCTAATACGTAGAGCGAATGGAAGGAAAAATGGGTCGTAAGAGTATAACATAACACCCAAAAGAATGGAATAAATCGTGGAAGCAATTTTAAGTTCTATGGCACGATCAAGTGAGTGGAAATACCACAAGCGAAGATATTTATTGTGATTGAAAAAACTATAATATCTAATATAATAATTAGTCTGTAAAATAAATGAAAAGCGCATCTGCCCTGATTATGGACACTGTGACGTTGTCCGAAACGTTGGCTAAAGAAGGAGGTAGCGCAACACGGCATAAATAATGAAAATACTTTTGGCCGTGAAAATCTAAAAACGTATACAAATAAAAAGCAAGATAAATAAAAAGTATTTCATCCTAATTAAATCTGATAAATTGACGCAAGAAGAATCTAAGCTCAAAAGCCTCAGAGCGTCAACAGGATGCTGGATCCGAACACGTTGCCATTGGTTCAAATTAGCGTCTTGGCGACAGTTGGCCGACACTACCGCATTAGGGACAACACAATAAGATGAGAAAGGACGACAGAGGATTTACAGAAAGGAGGAAGTGATGAGAAACTATGTATCGGACTTTGTACTAAATTCGAGGAAGTGGAAAAAGCCAAAACAATGGATTTAGATTTATCATTATTTAGTTATAATGATGACGTAATATTTTCTGAAGACAGTGAAAACCGCGTATTACTCTTACACTATCCTACCTGGAATGAAATAAGTTTTAATTTTGTCAAGATAATCAATAAATTTTGAATTCATCACTTAACCACTCAAGCCCCGGTATGACATTACAAGCCAAAAACATCAAATTAGATTAGTGCCTCTGAAGGACATATATCTGACCGGATATACATTATTAAAGTATTTTTAATATTTTTCAGTAATGCGGAGATAATTTTTTTTGTTATATATTTACATTTAAACCCGCTAAACTACTTATGTAGTTTGTCAGCAGGTACATAATGACAACATTGGTACATTTTCAAACATTGTATAGATATAATTTTATAATTTTGATGCTAAATATCAATTAAATAGATTATTTAAATTACGGAAATAGTATATACATGTAAGTAGCACTATAAGCCTTATATAATAAAAAAATACAAATGGATTTAGTATGAACAAATGAAATATAATCACAAGTAAATTAAAAGTTTCATATACAGTAGGTATTACAAAAATTGTAATGAATTTACCAATTCCTATACCCTATCCACAAAATATTGAACAACATGTTACCAAAATACTTCTCAAATAAAATTGTATACAACAAGGACATTCACAGATATAACACAAGGACGTGCAAGGAAATTAGGATTCAAAAAAAGGACAAAGCGAATACGCATAACAGTTTACTGTACAAGGGAATGAAGTTATATAACACACTACCAGAAACTTTAAAGTCCACACCAATTGGAAAGTTCAAGATGCATTGTAGGAGCTACATAAAACTCGAAAAAATATAGTGAATATGAAATATTATAATTAATTAGCTGCAATATGAAATATTATAAATAATTAGAAATTTGTAAACTTAAATGTACAAATTACTAAAATAAATGATTATTATTATTATAAAGAATACAATACAATATTATGTATGTACATGTGATTCGTTCGTCGTCGGAAAGAGAAATAAATTACACCACGTTGCATATTATTTTGGAATATGAAAAATAAAACGATAAAATATTAATATATCTACTTGAACCAATCATTGACGACCGGCGTGGTCTAGGGGTAAGGCTCTTGACTCGCAAACCGAAGATCGCGGGATCGAATCCCGGCATGGAAAAATAAATTATATTTGTGTTATTTCACTATTAAGTACAGTATAATTGCGGCACGTTCTAGAGTAGAAGATACTCTCAGTATCGCCCTGGTGTAAGACCACCATTCAGAATTAAAACGTTGCTTGAAGTGGCTATAACCGTGTTTGGTGACCAGATCTGAATAACCGGGTACTTCCCCAATTTCCTCTTCCCCAACTCCTTCCACTACTACATCCAGCCTCACAACGTACCCCTATTGGGGATGCCATAGTCTCACTGGCTCCAGACGGGAGCAGCTGAGACTCTTGTGAGGTATTCACATAAAATAAAATGAAATTTCGGGATTAAAAACTAAACCATTTTATCCGACAATAAAATGTCTACAAAACAAGTGCAGTAACATTTTCGTTTAGTTTGCAGAGTGCATTAATAACC
Organism: Limnephilus marmoratus; assembly: GCA_917880885.1. Lineage (NCBI taxonomy): Eukaryota > Metazoa > Arthropoda > Insecta > Trichoptera > Limnephilidae > Limnephilus > Limnephilus marmoratus. The sequence continues at coordinate 19,026,657 of OU862919.1, read as the reverse complement.
AGGGGTGACATTGTGTTCATTTAAAAAAATGTTTATCTGATTATCTCGGTGACGACTCGGTGTGTTGGTGCGCAATACCCCGTACGACTGATGGGTGTTAAACTAATTCAACTTCCTCTAATAAAAAAATAATGCTAATCTCCCACACTGAATTTATATAGAGTTCAGATAGAAATAGATTCGATCGTTATATCACTGCTATATATAGGTGCCTACTGACATCAAATATTATGATGCACGATGTCCAAGACCAATAACTTTGGGAGTTGATTTTACGAGCTAGATTTTAGTGTTTTTCATAAAAATCTTCGTGAGCACTCAGGTGAAAATAGTTTTAAATTTTCAAACGTTTGACTTTTCCATATAAAACCGTTTGCAGCTTATTGCACTATACGTTCATTTTACGAGAAAGGAGAATCATCACAAACAAATGTTTAATATTTGATTTTCTGTGAGAGACAAACATTCGAACGTAAAAAGGGTTATTTTAAATTTATTTATTTTCACGTGAGTATCGCACAAGAGTCCATTACTTATCTTCTTCTATGTATATATATAAATGAATACCTATTTCCCTTGGTCACGTCATAACTTCAGAACGACTTTACCTATTACAATCATCTTTTTTTAAAGTTTTTTAATACTTTGTAGAAGGTTCTTACGGAAAAAAAATTAAGAAAATTGCGCAGAAAATCGAATAATTTCAGAAAACCTAACGACTATTTTAACTTCGCACGTTTGACAGTTCGCGCGTTTGATGAAATTTAATTTAGAAGGCAGCTGTTATTTTTTATTTATTTAAAGAATTCTCTATAGATTTTTAAAATTATAGTTATTTTCAATAGGTACCTGCAAATATACCTGTACCTTAAATAGGTATGTTAGGTACAAAATTTGATTGATTGTTCTTAAAATACCTATACAAAAAAGAATATTTGTAATATACGAACAACGAAAATTTGAATAAAAAAATTGTAATAGGTGGTAAGCGAGCTGTTTGAAAACTAATTGAACTGGTACAGAATATAATATGGAACGCGGAAGGGGGTTTGTGGGACGGGGGAGCGGGAGAGGGGAGAGATAATTAATATGAAGAAAATTAATTCTCTCATACATTTTGTATGTAACGAATTCTCATCTTTTGAAAGAGCTGCAGCAATATTGTTAGTTTAATATTGAATATTGAGTGAATTCCAAAAATTTAAAAACCTCAAATGTGCTGTGTCAATGTGTCAATGCGCTGATTGTTTTGCGTTTGTTCTTAAACATATTATAATGCTGCCTCTCTTTCTTACATACTAAATGTCAACAGTCGAAAATGAGACAAACGGTAAACGTTTGTCTGCACCCCTCCAAAGGACAAATACAATAATTATAACAAATCTTCCTGACACGTACAAAGAAAATGAAACGCAGTTCTCGTAAATAAGTGGCGAAGTAAGAAAATCACAAAAAATATTAATCTGTACACAACGCCATCTCTGATACTGACCAAAACAAAACACGGACAGTTGCGCAACGATAAATTGCTCCATTGTGTAATTTTTAACTTAATAAAAAAACTGAATTTAATTCGTAATAAGCTAATAAGTTAACATAACTGTTATTGATTCTTAAGCCGTACGAAGTTCGCCGGGTCAGCTAGTTTTTAATACATCGCGTTACAACCTCTTTTTAATAACTAATCCACAGTTATATTTGTGTAATACAAAGTATAAAAATCGTCAAAAACGGGAGCTAACCTAAAAACATGTCTTTTTGTCGCGCGTATTTAAGATTGTAACGTTTTTTTAATTTTTTTTTTTAAGAAATTTATTTATATAAAAATGTAAACATAATTCATAACAGCGTAATAATGCATGTGTATAATAATATACACGAGTACCTAGTAACAATACATCTTTAATTTATTTTTATTTTTACTTTCGTTATTAATATCCTGTCAATATGTAATAAAATAATACACAAAAAAATTGGTTTACGAAATTTTTCCGCCGTGGGCTGCAGTCCAATAAGGTAATTCTTTTATCGAAGGAAGCAAATTCTTTGGGGTGTGAGGTGTCACATTACATATTAAATGAAAAAAACACACCTTGTATTACAGAATTTTTTATTTGAATTAATAATTAACAGCCAACCAGGTTTCGCTTAGCTCAAGCTTCTTCATGGCTTATATTATTAAATATAAGCAATATAAATTAACTGGTTAACAATAAATAATATGAATAGTTATTCATAATATATTTAGTACTCGTAAAAACTTTTATTATTTACGTAGGTACAGTATTTTTCCGATGTTAATGACCTAATTATGAAAATTGCTAATATAATTAAAGTGAAAACATGTGTTATAATGTGAGATGATCACAACCAGATACACATTTTGCAACACGAGCAAATTGACCGGTTTATTGACCAACAGGAAATGTTCAAATTACCGGTGAAGGTAACACCGAGCGCAAATTAACCAAAGTAAAAAAAGTAAAGTCATATTAATACAATGACCTTATTTTAGATTTACCTAATACATATGTTTATAAAGTAAAAAAATCTTTCACAGGTAACATTACAGTTGCACCTAATGCATATACACATATACACAAGTTATACGACAATACATGTATAAGTTGAATACCATAGACGGTATTAAAAAAATTTGCGAAAATTTAATAAGATATCGATCTAATATGATATATACTATATAAAATCCTATAAATTAATAAAACATTACAGCTGTATATCTTCTCCTTCTTCCAGGGCCCCGTCTTCCGGCAATCTTTCCCTGCATTATGAGATGCAAGATCTCATACTTCTCTGGATGCCTCATCACATGTCCAAGATATTGAAGTTTTCGATTTTTATAGTTTTAATAACTTCTTTTTCTTTATTCATCCGAACGATAACACCTTCATTCGTAAACCTGTCCATCCAGCTTATTTTAAGTATTCTTCTGTAGATCCACATCTCGAATGCCGCAAGTCGTCTAATAAGTTCTTCAGTAAGCGTCCATGCTTCCATTTCATAAAATAATATCGAAAACACGTAGCATCTGACATATTGTATATACTTACATATAATAAAAGATAATCTGAAACAAGACTGATTAAAAAAAAAAAAAAACAATTTTTTAACTCTATATTTTTTCAAGTATTACATATAAAAAGTCAAACATTCAAAATTGAATGGTCACGTTATCATTTCAATAAGAGAAATTTAAAGTCTAAGAACTGGAATAGAGATAAACTTTATATAATTTTATTTATTTTTTAATTTTAATTTTATATACTTATATGTTTTAATTTATATATTTGTATAGAACACTTGAGTTCTTAACATTTAATCTTTATTATTAATTTTTGTATTTCAAAATTTGAATTTTCATTTTTATTTCTACTTTTCTTTAAAATATGATCTTTTTTTCTCTTCATTTTTCACTTACTTTTAAATATTTCATAATTTTTATTTAGTATATTTAATCATCTGTTTTAATAAAATAGTATTTGTATTAATTTAAATAAATATTAAATGTACGGCTACCATAACACGGGCATGAGCCCAGTGTGGTAGCCAAAAAAAAAAAACAAATATCTGTAACTAATAAAAAAATTAATGAAATAAAAAAAAATAAAAAGATAATGTTGTATTATTTTTACGGTAAACTTATGAACGAGTTAGTATGTAAATAATGTTAAATGTCTACTTTATCCTGTGCGAATTTTATTACAATTTTGTGCTCTTTATGAAATAAAGCATTTATTATTTTTTTGCTTTTTTTCATCACTGGCAATCCCATAATGGTTATACGATTCGGAAGAAACATACGTTTCCGAAATTAATGTCTAAAGGAATATGTTTAAAAATATTTGACATTCATTTTCTGTCTTTTTCGTATACGTACAAGACGTGCGAGAAGGAAGATTTTAATGGACGGTTTTTAGGACGATCGTCGATGACGTAGATACATTCTCTCCCTGGGACTGGTATAGTTCTAACGTACGTAAAGTAAGCTGTGTTAAAATACAAATTACGTGAATTTATAATGTGTAGTACTCATGATTTATTGTTTTAAAAGAAAAAAATATATTGATAAATATATTCAAAGACTAAAGTGAAAATAATTTTATTGGTAGGTGAAACCGTAGTTTTATGAAATAAATATTTAATAACAGGTATCAAAAATTCAGATCTGATATTTCATTACACCGAAATATACTAATTATTTTATAATACTTTAATGGAGACCTTGACTGGAAAAAACGTGCAGTTCAACGGAAAATCAAAGTGGAAAATGTATTTAAAATACACGCTTCTTTCGAATGCAATTTCAAAAGCTTGGTTGTGGAATGATTTGTGGGGCTGTGTGTTTCCACCCTTCTACAAGGAGTGAAAATTCACTCCTTCCTCTCCTCAAACAATACCCACCACACAGTCTCCCTCAATACGACATAAGTTCTAAGAGAAATAATTTTCCTCTGGACCTCTCATGCGGAGTTAACGTAAACAAGAGTAATTGACCCTGAAAACAGAGATAATATTCTCATATTATTGATAACTTGAAAAATACAAAATGTTTTTTTGCAACTCCTTAAAACGAATAGTTCTTAGAACTCAGAAATCCATGGATAATACCTAACAACATTATTCCTACAAATGTTAAGCTGCATTCTTCAAATTTAAACAAAGATAAACAGTAGTTTTTCTTGGAATCATATCTTTTGAGATGCTCTCAATAAAAACACGAATTTCAAATTAATGATGAGTCGGACATGCATTATAATATGCGAGCCTGAGGTGTTTAAATAACCCCAGACCCTCTGAGCTACTCACAGATATGATTATGAAAATCTACTTACGCGAACAAAATATCACAAAGAATGACAATCAGACGACTCCAGGGAAAATAACAGATCAACCAACCCTGTTTTGTAGTTCTATGCAGCTTGGAGGCCTCCAGTAATCTTATCCGCTTAAAATCCAGATCAGTACTTCTTTATGACTTGAAACTTGCACAAGTAGTTAGTTGTCAACAATATACAACTAGTTAGTTTTTCACAATGACCAGAAAATTTTCCATAAAACAGGTTTGGTCTGTTAAATCCAAAGAGTACCTAACTATCATTCTTGTGATATAAATATATTTACTTAAATTTTCGAACAAACAAAATAAACATATCGTAATGCCTAACCAGTGCATGTTAAATGTATTACTATCTTCGATCGGAAAAGGTTCATAAGAACGAATTGCATAAATTGGTAAAAGTTTGTTTTTGTTTTGTTTTTGAATATTTATTTAGATGTATGCAAAAATTTTTCATACATCTAGTAAGAAATTATATACAAATACAATTTAGATATACAGTTACATTTTAAGGGGAAAAAAGATTACTGCATAAAAAAAAAATCATTTTAAGGAAAACAGATAACTATGACTTAGATAATATTGGTAATAATAATAATATTTATATAATATGAAAACAGATGATTAAAATAATATTGGTAAGATTGTTAACAATCAAAAAACATTATTTACGTACAATGCACATATCTTACGAAAAGTGCTAAGACTTGAGGCTTCCTTTGCGGCATTCGGCAGGCTGTTATAAAATTTTTGCCCTTTATAAAACGCACTATTTTGTGTACACGAAAGTTTAGTTTTGGGAAGCCTAAAGTCTCCGCGTCTTCTCGTAGGATAATTGTGAACATTTTCTTGAAACGTAATATTACTATGAAGAAAAATATAATATTACTCTGAAGATAATTTGGTATTATACAATATTACCCTTCCACTATTTGAATGTTAACTTTTATAATGATGCAACGCTCTACTTAAAGTGACGGTCAAATAAAAAGCATTTAATTTATTGTTATTAACTGGGGACACAGACGGCCATAATTTGATAGCAATTGACTGAATCGTAGTCAGCTGATTCAATTAAGCATAAATAAAACGTTGGCTACAATTTAAGTGAAAGCTAACAACACCATATATAGCACAATTCACTTCAGTATTATAATCCTATATGTTTCTCTCCGGAAGAAAGACTTCCCTGGTCTTAATTTACTGTCAGTCTTTTCATAGGTTATACTTGTACATTACTACACATCTTCCTTTGAGGTTCAATACCGTTTGCCTTATTTAAAGCTAGTTTAATTACTCGACATTAAAAGAAATATTTAAAAGCTCCATAGCTCTTTATGGAAAAGACTTAGTGAGCTAAAGCTGTGTACATTGATCAGAAAATACAGATGTAAACAACTGTGCATATTTCATGACAACAGAACTATTCATTCGAGATTGATTGCTGCTTCAGATAATATTATGTCCACAAACCGATGAAAGAATTTTACGCCTACAAGTGCGTTGTAAAATCTTAAGTTTGTGCAAAATCTATCCAAAGTGAAACGTTTAATCCTTACACATCAATCGATCGAAGTGTACGAATTCTAGAAACTAGGTTGAACTAACCCGCATTAACCCTAGTAATACATACAAAGATGCATAGAACAAAATTCGTCTGCGTGTACCATGTAACCGTAATGTATCATGTAACCAAAATACAATCTACCAGTACTTACACTCTATATTTTTTGTCTCCTAATTCAGAGCATAACTTACTTTTTATTGTATCTTTTTTATAATTTTATGTTCAATACTTTTTGTATAATTTTTAAAAATATATTTTATAGTTTATACATTTCAATCTTATTTTATTTCTTATCTTTTTTACTTTCATATTTTTACTTTTACTTATTATTTTTTTACCTTTTACTTTACATTTTTACTGCTACATTCTTTATATTGTCGTACTATTCAAATGTGTACATAGAAATAAATAAATGTCTGATGGAGTACAGCAAAACATCTTCAATTAGCACATGTATTTAATCAAAAACAAATGCGTCAAAAAGTCAGTAAGCTGAAAGGTCACAAACCGCAATCCTTGTTTCCACAGAGATTCTCACATAAAGTACATAAATGTTCGCATAGTAAAATTAAAATACGATCAATTACTTCTAATTATGCACCGTTCGTTAATCTAACAAGATATTTCGGTACTTAACAAAATAGAACGCCGTTACGACAGCCCAACTTCGGTTGGTGAACTTAGCAGAGGCATATTGTGGATTTTAATTGGGAATGTTCTCAACACTTTAGTGGGATTGGAATGATAATAAAAATCATTGTAAATCAGTGTGTAACGGTGGGTGATTGCTCGGTAATTCATGATCAGTCTTGTCACGCCTATTCCGCTTATCATTTCTCACAATTTCCACACGAAAAGACACTGAAATCCACAAAATACACGGTCTTCGCTAGTAAGAAAGGCAAATAATATGACGAAATTTGCAAAGACAAAAACCTCACATAATCACAAAGCCATAGTAAAGCAAACAAAAAAGCTAAATATACCTCAATGTAATGCTACCCTTGAACAAAAAGCTCTGAATAGCTGTAAAGTTATTCAATTCCCACTCAATATCAAACAAATTAAACCAATTAATAACTAGGTACATACGTTAAGTTCACCAAATAATGGTTTATACTCCAGTCAAGATGTACATCCGTGCTTGCAAAAGGTCCGGTCATTCTGAATTTTTTATATGTTGTTAGGACCTAAACCAGTAAAAAAAAAAAAATTTGCAACTTCGAAAGTGCTGTGCGAGCGGCGGTGGACCCTAAAAACAAGGAAATTTTCGGATTTTTTCAGTTTTTGCTCAATATCTCAGTGAAGGAAGGTTCTGACCGGTATAATCAGTATATATACTTTTAAAGTAGACTAAATTTGCTACAATTTGAGACCAAAGCAAGCTATATACAGTCATTGGTTTCCAAGATACAGTTATTCGAAAATAGGCCATTTTTTCTAAAAGGTGAAATTTTTTCAAAATGTTCACTTATTTTGTAAAATATTTTCTAAAACACGCATCCCACATCAAATATTATATGAAATAAAGTTGTAATAGATTTAATTAACTTTCATTTAAGACTAGATTGATATCTGTAGACCTAACGGTTCTCTCAAGAACGCCAGATAACCAAAAACAGTCATAAGTGGGTTTTGGGGGAAATGCAAATAAATTGTTCTCACGTCTTTTTATGGTTTTATTGTGCTGTGAAGTAAATCCATGAGACTAATCCATGAGATCATTTATTGTGCTGTGAAGTAAATCCTTGATGCGATCCATGAAAACCTATGGTGGGTTGACCCAAAGGAAGGCGAATCTCCGACAGTGTTCTAGCAAGGTGGACAACAGGAATGGTGTTTATGTTGAACATTTGTGAAGAACTGGAAAGTTTTTGCAGCATCTCATGTCCTACTGAAGAGCAGCATGTAGACATGAGACCTTCTCGAATCAACCAAGATAATAGTGATGTGGAAAAACTAAAAAACTGGTTTGCTCCCCACCCTCCATTTCCCAAAACTGAGGTCCTGAAATTAATTGCCACACAGCCCAGAGAGTTGGAACGGAGGGAGTGATGAAAATTGTGGGGAAAATGTACGACAAGGGAGTAATAAAACGGAGAAATAAAGTTGCCATGCTGGCATCGATCACTTCAACCGTTAAACTGCCGGACAAAAACAGAAGAGTGGCTGTGGATCCGCTCACAATTTTCCAGCGAGTGTGTATTGCAAAGCAATCTGAACAGAATTTACAGGATGACTTCAAGTTTGAATTGGCCCCGTTCCCGATATCTCTGGCCAATGAACAAGGGATGCGCAAGGGCACAAAATCTACTCTGTACTCTGCCTTCACTCCTCTTTCCAGCCACACGCCGATAGATTGGTGCCAGCACTCACGTCATTTTGGATGGTGGCTACCTCTTGCACAAGGTAGTGTGGCAGCGGAAGAGCACGGTTCGAGCACTTTTGGCGCGTTATACCACCTACGTCCGAAACCACTTTGGGAAGAACGTCTCCATCGTTTTTGACGGCTACCCCGAAGATGTTACAAAAAAAACACCAACACAGCGGAACGACTCCAGCGCTACGCAGCTCATTCCAGCTTATAACTCTTCTCTGTGACGCCTTTCAGAAGTAGGGAGTAGAAGTGGCTATTGCCGAAGAAGATGCGAACCGAGAGATCGTCATGATGGCGCTTTCAAAAAGAGCAGTAGCCGATCGGGTCGTCATAGTGGGAGAAGACGTCGACCTGCTCGTTCTTCTCTCAATGGTTTAGGCGCTGAAGAGACAAATGTCTATCTTCAGAAGAGCACGAAGGGTGAAGCTGGTTGCTGTCACTACTCTACGACCTCCTACAACCACCAGGGCTCCCGGCGATTACCAGGAACGGCACTATTCACCCACGTGTTTACCGGGTGCGATACCACCTCAGCACCGTTTGGCCAAGGAAAGACCAAAATCACCACACTTCTGAGCAAGAATGAACCACTTGCTGAGCAAGTGGAGGTATTCCTTCAGCCAGACTCCACCCCACAAGCCGTGAGTGAAGCGGGTATCAAGTGCTTTGTGGCTCTATATGGGGGTGAGATCGCGAGGGATACTTTGGATTTCCTGAGGTATAAGACGTTTGTCACTTCAACAAAAATAAACGGATGATCCCGCAGGCCACAATGCAGCAAGGTGCTACCTCCAAGTGCAGAAGTGGCGGGGAGTCAACTTCAATCCCACTGAATGGGGGTGGAAGCTGTCTTCTCAAGGACTCACCCCCATCCTCACTCCTGCCCTTCCGCGAAAAATTTCATGTAAATGCAAGAAAGGATGCTCTGGGAGCTGCTCGTGCAGAAAGGCTGGGCTCCACTGCTCAGTCCTCTGTCAGTCATTCGGTGACAAATTGTGCATTAACATCCAGGATGTGGAGCTGAAATGCTCGGACGATGAAGATGACCCGACTACAGACTGGACGCCTCTCCCAGCGTCCATCACAGATATCGAGACACCTTCTTCGTGTGAGCCTAAGCCCGGGCCATCTAAGATAAAAAGAAAGACATGATTTGGCAACCAAGACACAATACCTACATGATTTATATTAGTTTTATTTTTTGTGTACATGTAATTTGTCCTTATAGTAGGTACCATGATGTTTGTACAAGCATTTTAGTATGTAGATATATAAAACAATGTTTGAAGATGACGTAATTCCCGATAGATTTATAATCTTTTCTTTTTTCATCAAAAATTTGTTAACAATAACAACAAAAAAAATTGTAACTATTTGATAAATAAAACCATAAAAAGACGTGAGAACAGTTTATTTGCATTTTTCCCCAAAACCCACTTATGACGGTTTTTGGTTATCTGGCGTTCTTGAGAGAACCGTTAGGTCTACAGATATCAATCTAGTCTTAAATGAAAGCAAATTAAATTTACTACAACTCTATTTCATATAATATTTGACGTGGGATGCGTGTTTTAGAAAATATTTTACAAAATAAGTGACCATTTTGAAAAATTTCATTTTTTGGAAAAAATGGCCTATTTTCGAAGATGTGTATCTTGGAAACCAATGACTGTATATAGCTTGCTTTGGTCTCAAATTGTAGCAAATTTAGTCTACTTTAAAAGTATGTATACTATCTATACCGGTCAGACCCTTCCTTCACTGAGATATTGAGCAAAAACTGAAAAAAATCCGAAAATTTCCTGGTTTTTTGGGTCCATCGCCGCTCGCACAGCACTTTCGAAGTTGCAAAATTTTTTTTTAATACTGATTTAGGTCCTAACAACATATAAAAAATTCAGAATGACCGGACCTTTTGCAAGCACAACCCCCTTTTCATGTTTAACTTGACTGGACTATTAGGGGATTATCAGAAAAAGAGATAACTAGTTTTAAAAAAATGTAGAAGACTAGTAGACTAGTTTTTAGACTAGTAGACTAGTAGTAGACTAGTTTTAAAAATCGTCGTAGAAATTACAGAAAATACCCTAGCCAAACCTAGAAGTTAAATCATAGAAGTCGCTGAAAAACGTCTATCCAATTTTTTTTACATCCTTCCAACCGCGGTGAGCAGACGCATCCGCCGCCAAGACCTGAACAAACCTCATCCTATGAACCCGGGCACCCCTGTTAAGTCACCAAACGTAGCGAACCACTTGGGGATACCTATGGCAGGGGTGTTCATTATCCAATAAATGCTACGAGGGACGCGGTACCCATACCCGCCTCCCAAATTGAAAAATCTTAGTTTGCCTCAGCACAGGATTTTCTAGTGAGGAGGACTAAGAAAATATTCTACATCTGTTTTTAAATTAACGTTTTGCAGATCTTAAAATGTGAACATTATAAAGCACTCGTAATTAATCAAAATTAAAAACATTAAAAAATTCTGTTTAAAAAAAGTATTTTTTTTGGGGATGATAAACATGGACACTAAAATGGGTTCTCAGACTGCAAGTACATAACGCCAGGAAGAAAATAAACGTACAAGGAAGAGATCTAAAAGAAACGAATGGATGAGGTAGGAAGCAAAAGGAACTGGCATAATTGAATAGGTACGCCAAAAAAAAGAAATTGGCAATTGGCAGGACACATCACTCCGAGTCGGGAAAATCAATGGTACATAGATAGAAAAGGAACCAATAAGGCTTAGTGCAAATGGATCGATAAGCAAGGCAAAAACAATGATATGGAAGAGTAAAGCTTAGAGCCAAGAAGTATAGTAGAAAAGGATCATGGGGGAGCCAATTCAGTGGTGCAGACACACTAACTACTGATTACAAAATAATTAATCAAGGCATACAGGAAGATACTCTTAGTATCGCCCTGGTGAAAGACCACCGATCAGAATCGAAATCTTGCTTGGGAGGGTAACTTTTTAAATATAAAAATGTTTAAAAAGTGGCTCACCTTATGTTTTTTCTAACCAAAATTACGGATAACGAAAAAAAAACTAACATATTTATGTATGTCTATTTTTAAAATTAGTTCTGTCAAAACCCTGAGGAAGTCATCTTTGCTGACGAAACATGTCGGTTTTTGTAAATAATTAAGTGGTTAATACAACGTTATTTATTAATTTGAATTAACATATTTTTATTTAGCAAACGAAGCGTTTTCGTCCCTCACTTTTTTGTCGATTCACGTAGGTTTTCAAATAACTATTAGAATATTCCCAAAGTATAATAATTTTGTCTTTAACTTTAGACTCAAAAAGGTGTACATTTTAATTATTTTGCGGTGAACTTTTAGACTTGAATATAAAGCGTGGCGTTTTCTCTTTCGAACGCCGTTTAGATCATATTTCTAACCATGATAATAAGAGAGATATTATGAGACCTATATGAGTTGTTCCGAAAACCGAAAAAATTAACCTGAAGGGTTTAAAAATAACTGCATTAAGCGTCGATGACACTAAGCGAGTTTACAAGCTACTATCTGAGAAATTCACTATCTGTTTGTAAACTCGCTCAGTGTCATCGTGTTATTTGCTAACTAGCAGATTGTTGACTATCTACGAAAAAAGTTGAAAAATCGTCAACTTTGCTCGCCACACGCTTACTCGTGATTGGTTTATTTATGTTGTCAATATGGCTGCCAATAAACAGCTGATTTTGACTGTCAAACATCTGGCAGAATTAGTTCACGCAGGCGGCGTTATTCTCGCTACTGGCGCTAGCAGCGACCTGCAAGCTCAGTTTCCTACGCTACTGAGCGAGTGGACAGTTTTGTGTGTCATCGTGATAATCTCACTCGCCGATTTACCCGCTTTTAAACTTAGTAGATAGTAGCTTGTAAACTCGCTCAATGTAATTGATGCTTTATGCACTGAAGAGTCCAACTCAGCATATCATATTCCATTAGCTAAATACTCGCCTAACAAAATCTTCTACATCAATGCTGGAGTAAATTAATTATCTGAAAATTAATGAAAGAAAATTCGCATCCAAGGTTTACCCGGTGATTAACCTAATCTAACTGTTGCGGCCTGTTATTAGCATGTCTGGGAATACCTTTGTGATAGATGATAATACCTGCGTAATTGTATGGTTTATAGTAATTCAAACAGACAGCAATTTTTTTTTTTTTTTTTAATATAATCGGAGACGGTTTACATATATATAGTTCCCGAGAGCACTTAGGCCATAGACCCATTGTACTATCTCCCATTTTACCTCATTCCTTTGACAGTAATCCAGTCCCTTTTGTAAAGTTCACCAGGATTGTCATTCGAAATGAAGCTGTATCTTCTGGTCCGACAATGTGTCTTCCCAGGTCTCATTTCCCCTCTTCACTCCTCCTTGGTTCCCTGAAGGCCCCACAACGGAAGAGGGCTTCATCTCTCCTCTCCACTCCTTAGTTCCCCGAAGGCTCCACGACGGAGAGTCCACCTCCCCTTGGTTCCCTAAAGGCCCCACAAGGGAAGAGTCTACCCCACCTTGGTTCCCCGAGGGCCCCAGGAGGGAAGAGAACTTCATCTCTCCTCCTTGGTTCCTTTAAGGCCCCACAGAGGGAGAGTTCACCAAGATGGCCTCATTTCTCCTCTTCACTCCTACATGGTTCCTCGAAGGCCCCACATGGGAAGAGGACATCATCTCTCCACTTCACTCCTCCTTGGTTCCACAAAGGCCCCGCGCTGGAAGGGTGCCCTTCCCCTTGGTTCCTCGAAGGCCCCACAAGGGAAGAGTTCATGGAGGTGGCCTCAGCTCACCTCTCCACGGTTTCTCTTCTTAGTTCCTCCTACGGCCCCAGGAAGGAAATCCACAGAGGTGGCCTCAGCACTCCTAGGTTCCCAAAAGGCCCCTAGTTTTAGAATGGTCCAATTTGTTTTTTTTTTGTCCCACGAGTTACCAGGGAAATAGAAGGTCCACTCCAGCAGAGCCCTGAGTGCTGGAGTGAGGTCTAAATACTCCGAGATGCGACCTTGTTTCTCGGAGGCACCGTTCGTGACGCTGTTCCCCAGGACATTCAGCCTGAGCACGGTAGCTCACACCTTGGCTTGGGATGGCTATTGCAGGTATGTGTTTTCCACTCCCTGAGCGATGGGTTCGCCACACTCCCTACGCTACTAACAGACAGCTAAGTAATAAAATATTTTTTTCTACGTTTTGAAGGCCGCTTTCATTTCGATTCACTGTTCCACCTGTACATAGAACCTTATTATTTACATCGCCAAAAGTAAAGTTTTACTGCAAAAAGGTTCAGTTTTGAAAAAAAAGATTGGACTATTTAAACAATATGTAATTGGATTGAATTTACTATTTTTCTGAAGGGATGAAATGATAAAGAAAAACTGTTCAAAATTATTATTTCTTATTTTTATTTTAACTTAACTAGTAAAACCTCAAATTGTAATATTTAATTAATGAAGACAATATTAGCGAATCTCAATCAAAAATTTGAAATCAGAAAAAGATACGGTCACATCTAGGAATCGAACCCAGGACCTTAGCCTTGCCGGAACCGTTCAATACCACTGAGCTAATGGGACCCTATCCCGTTTGGTCAAATTTAACTGTATCACACTTCGATTAAGTACTACTAATTATCTTCATTTTTTAACGTATATTTTTATTGGCTGCTATCTTTTTGCATAATTGCAGGATTCATCTCGAACTAAATGCTACCTAGATACTGAATTTTTTATTTTTTTGTGAAACATGTTAGGTATATATATAAAATAGAAATTATATTCGTAGTCCTCCTCACTAGGAGATCCTGTGCTGAGGGGGACCATGCTTTGGATAAGTTTTCATCGACTTCTATGGTTTAACTTCATGGTTTCGATAAGGTTTTCCAGAAACTTCTACGACGATGTTTTAAGTATACTAGTAAGTTAATTTTCCGATAGTTCCTTCAGCCAACATTTAATGTCCTTAATGTAGCTATTTTTTGTTTTAATTTGTTTGATACTAAGTGAAAGTTTGTTACATAACTTTACTGCTAAAAATTCAGAACTTCTTTGTCCAAACGAAGAGTTACACTTTGGTAGTATGTCTGTTTGTTTGGCTCTGTTTTATGAGCATGCGAGATGTCTGCCTCTAAATCATTTTTGTGGCGATCTACTAGAATGTTTTTGGCATTATTGGATTATTGGCTACATTTATCCATATATATGTAATATCTATTCATCTATTGACTTTTCTACAAGTGGTTAAAAATTAAAATAATGCCACTAGATAAGTTTTCTGTGTTTGAATAAGTATTTATCTTGTGTTACTTACCTACATGAATATTTTCATAATGGTGATGTTTTTTTACTGGCAAAAAGTGGTTATCTTACCTGCAACAAGAGAAAAAAGAAATTATAAGGATTAAATAAATAATAATCATAAGATGATGTGTGATGTTTTACTTGGCATTTATTTAGAATCTATTACTGGGTGATATTCTTAAACACCTTCCTTACAGCCTAAAATTAAACATAATAATGTGTAACACGTTTTATTATAGAATAAAATACATATTTATAATGTGATCATCAGATAGAAAGATAACTAGCAGTCAGATTGAGAGCAAAACAACGTAAAGTTAAAGGTTAGCAATTAAAGGTTGGAATACCCAGAGAACAACATAAGTTTAACCCATAAGTTTAATAAACCAAACTGGGATTGCATTATCATCAAAAACTTAAATAAAAATAAGCTTTAAGAAAGTAATATAAAATTATAGTTGTAATAGTAGTAGTTCAAGAAATGGTTCTGCAAAAATTATGAAAATAATAACAATATTTTTTTATAAAGAAAGACAAATATTCCCGGTTTACGAATAACCTGACAATGTTTGAAAATCTTGTATAACAGTAAGCTGAAAATTTTGCTAGTGTAGTCATGGAGGTCTTAGCCAGCCGAGTAATTGAACACACGACACCTGGGTAGGACTCAAACACGATACCAACTCGGTCACTGACAGGACAATTTACAAAACAGAAAGAACAAAAAAAGGACAGGAAATAAAAACAATATTATAAGCTTTTGATATAACTAAATATCAAAAAAAACTTTTTTTTTATACAGTTATGTGCAAGGTTGAAAAGCATTAAATTATTTATTTACTACACGCCCTAGTGGGCTTTTATTATAAAATTTTACAAACTATTTGTATCAAAGTAAATACTTATAAATTTAAGCAATAAAGAAAAATATAAAGATAATAACAAAAAAGGTTGCTGCAAAACACAAAACAAAATACACAGATAAAGATGTAAACAGAAACTAAGAATCCTCACGCATATAATTGAATTTAAAAGATTTTACAAAACAACATAGTAGGTAGTAGCATAGAAGTTATTTGGTTGGTACATAGGTCTATTTGTGTCTTAAAGAATGAAAGTGATAGAATGTACAACATTTATACAGATTAGTTTTAAGATGAAATACGTCGCCCAAATCAGAATATTTCTCGGAATCGGAGGCGTCTACTAATATCTACAGGAATTCCAAAAACTGAAAAAATCTAACTAATATCTATGGGAACCAAAGTGTTGACGAATATCTACAGCTCAAACTGTTGACTAATATCTATGGGAACCAAAGTGTTGACGAATATCTACAGCTCAAACTGTTGACTAATATCTATGGGAACCAAAGTGTTGACGAATATCTACAGCACTGGCAGAGGTTGAATTTGCAATTATGTATAGCATATTGGAATTCTTGTAGATATTAGGTTAGGTTAGGTTAGGTTGTCCTCGTAAATAGCAAAATATGTAATATTATGCAAAAACTTCATGTATTTTAAACGTTTAAGCCTTTACGTAATCTAATTATTAATTACGTAAATGAAGTAATTTATGCTTTTCCGTACAACCTCTTGCTCAGCTGCCCTCTTTAGATAATTGTCCAACCTACGTTCTGTAGATATTAGTTCAACCTACGCGCTGTAGATATTAATCAACACCGGGACCGTCATAGATATTCGTCAGACCTTAGCTCTGTAGATATTAATCAACACTCTGAAGTTCGTAGATATTAGTTCAACATATGCGCTGTAGATATTCGTCAGACATACAGGCTGTAGATATTCGTATCTGGAGTCTCGGAATCGGAGAATTTTGATAAGCTAGTGTCCTGGTGTTATTGAAGTAAAAGGGTAATAAATGTCGGCATGATTTTTTGGGAACATGGATATTGATAAATTGAAGTAATTCAGGACAGTCAATTTTGTAATGCAGTATTTTATGTAATAGTATCAAATCTGTACTTATTCTTCTTTCTGAAAGTTTCAATAGTGACATTTTATCCAGGAGGTAATTATAATCAATGTTTTGTATAGGAATATGCCATTTATAGTTTATAAACCTTAAAAACTTATGTTGAATCTTTTCAATGTTGTCTGAATGAATATTTTAAAAGAGAGACCATAACGTGGAGTTATACTCAAGTTGGCATCTGACAAGGGTTATTAAATTAAATTATCATATATCTAAGGAATTAGCTAAGTAAGGAAAAGGATTAAGCTTTTCTATCAATATAATCATGAATGCCCCTTTTCCCTCGAGGTAAGCTGATTCACCACAAGGGTTAATCAATTACGTACTCACCCCTGCAGGTGATTCATCACCGCACACTCGGTCAAAGTTTTTCCATTATTATTATTATTATTATTCCACCCCTATTGGCCGGCGGTCAAACGTCACCCCGTGTCGCTACAGTCATTAATTCAGTTTAGAGATCGATGTGGTCCTCTGAGCCACATTTTTAATCGAGGCAAACATGTCCAGAGTACGAAATGTTGTGTGGCTAAATTAATGGAGTGTGGCGGGGTGGGGAATGTGAAAGAGGGTTCCGCCACTTTTAATCCCGCGATAAAAAATCCTAAGGACAAAACATCCCCTAAAAAATATCTACTAAAACCTAACCTAACAAAAAAATGGGAAAAAAATAATACATAATATATCTTCTATAATATAAAAATGAATCGCTGAATATGTTGCTAAGCGCATAACTTTCGAACGACTGCACCAAATTGGATAATTATTTTTTTTGTGTGTTCTTTATTGTCAGGATAAGGTTTTCATAAGACTTCCGGTGAGTTCTGGCATTATGAAATTTGTATTAAAAATTGCTATTTGTGGCACGCGAGGAAGCGGCTATTGCTATGGAAAGCGGGAGGAAGGGAGAGATGAGGAGGGGAACCAGGGAGGGGGGGGGGGAACCTGGGAGGGGGGAGGGGGACCTGGGAGGGGGGAGGGGGAGGGGGAGGAGAACTCGGGAGGGGGGTTCGCGGGACGGGGGAAGTGGGGGGGGGGAGTGGAGTGGGGAGAGAGAAGGTGGAGGTGACGGAGTGGGAACGGGAGATAAAAAGGGGAGGCGGAAGGGGAACGGGAGGAATGGGAAAGGACACTCAGGGAGAAACAATTTCTTTATTAAATGGCATAGCAACGCATGCCGGGACCAGCTAATATCCTGTAAAGACAATAAATTATTGTTCAAAAATGGTAAAATGGGACAAAAATAATACAGACATCCTGTAAAGTTAGGTTAGGTAAGGTTTTAGTAGACATTTTGTTGGAGGATGTTTTGTACGTAGGATATTTTGTCGGGGATATTTTGTCGCGGTATGATGAAATCGCGCATTACCGTGAAAGAGGGCGGCAGGTAAGTACCTGCAATTAAGATCTGGTTTCATGTCAAAGGAATTTTAAAGCAACATTTCGTTTCCGAATGGTGGTCTTTCACAGAAATATAGTTTTAGAAAAAATATTTTTTTCCAAAAAATTAACAAGATAGTGCGCAGGCGAAATGAATGTGTTTACTGCACAATTTTTTTTTTCACTTTGTTTTTTTTTCGGGCACCACCGAGGAACCGGCTAAGGGGCGCCGAAACTGAGTGTGGTTTACGGTTAGATCGAACATCATGCGCATTCTTGCTGGGACTGCCAATCGATTGAAGAGGAATCCCACCCGTTTTCCAGCGCTAGGTATACCCTTATTATTTATATACTGTGTCTTCCTCCCTACAGGTGCTTGCAGGATACGCTGGATACAATTACCCAGCGCTTGCCTCCTCGTGGACTATCACCAACCTGTCCCATTGTCTTGTCTATAGTCATACTAACTTTTATTGTATCTTGATTTCCCGCTAAGCACTTGCATACTGCTTACTAACAACGTATGCAGGGACATTTTTATTTTTTATTTTTATTATTCTTTTTTTTGGTATAAAGATTACATTTACAGTATAAAGAAGCTTTGACTGTCCAACTAGGAAGGTCTCCCGTTCTAGGACAGTTAATAGACATTGGAGGTCTAGTTTCTTTCAAAATTAAATGTAGATTCGTTCGTTCAAAAAAAATTACAGTCCTTGCGAAAGCCTTGAAGGAGTAACAATAATATGTTACTTTAGCAGGGCGGGTAAGTGGTGGATAACCTCCAATGTTTACTGCGCAATCGCAGGCATTAAAATCTAAAAAACACTATTTCAGCAACAAAAAAAATAGAGTTTGAATGTAATTTCTTTCTCAATTTTGTTTGTTTACTCCACCAAGTTCAAACTTGAATTAAAAATGAGGTAAATATTTAACGAAAACATTGCTCTTCACGATAACAACATAAAATTAAAATAACATTTGTGAGACTGTGTCCAAAAGAGTTCATTAGTCAAACGCAAACAACTACTAATACCTACGTGATATCTAAAGAAAATCTTTTATACCAGTGTAAAAAAATACTTTCTTCTCTTTTGCTCGTGGAGTATTTATTGTAGCCTTATCTTAGCAAACAAACAACTCATAAGAACAATGACAAACGAAATAAAACTAACAATCTCACGAGTATTTTTCGCTAAAAGTTATTATTATTGAAGACAGACTGACGGTCTAGACTTCTTCGTGATTCCCAAACATTTTTTGTACTCGCCCCAAGTAAAAACTTCAATCATGCACCGTGTTCTACGTTCATACTGAGAAAGTTTGTGGGGTGTTATTCAGGATAATCTAAGAGAAATAATAAAATAATACAGTTTTTTTAACAAGGCATCTCTGATTACAAAAAATATATAAACATAAATTGTCCAGTGTAATTGTAGCCTTAGATACTTTTGCGAGTAATGCACCAGTTCGGAAAAAAAATCAGGCCAACCTCTCATTTCAAATTTTAAATGGAACAGCTGACCGAAGAGGAAGAAATAGTAATTATAAAGGAGTATGAACGCCATGTAAACCACACAAAAATAAAAAAATTATCATAACATTTTCTTCAATTTGGGCAGTAATAAAAAAAAGTACATTTTTTGCTTCTTCATGAAAAATTAAAGTTCAAGTTTCATTTTCAACATCGGAACAGTTTGTTCAGACAAGCGATAAAGTGTGTTTAATATAATATGTTTAGTAATTTACTTTTAGTATTTAAAAAAAACTAAGGGTATTTAAAATACTTACCCTTTTATAGTGTTTAAATTTTTGATAAATTTTTATGGCAGATTTATATAGATGAAAACACTTTTTTTTAGAAAGTTTAATCTCAAAAATGTACGATTTTGTAACATGACTTATTAAAAACACTGCGAATGGCATGTATTATCCGTTGCTATTTTATCCTTAATTCCTATCGATATTATTAGATTTATTAGTTTTCTTTAATATGTCAAAAAATCTATTTATATAAAGAAAAGTGTCGGTGTAGAATTCTACAATTTTATTCTGAGACCGATGAAAGTTTTCTAAATTGATATACAAACCAAGAGAAAGGACACTGTCTACGTTAGATTTAAAAAAAAACTCTTCGTAAAGCCCGGGCAAGTCCGGGGACTTAAAACTCCAAACAAATGTAACAATATTATAGATAAAATTGACAGTAGTCGTTTATAAAAGGCAATGAGATTCACAAATTAATTTTCTAATTATAATATCCCGTAATTTTTTACGGTTGCTAGTTTTATTACTTTTGTGTAGATCCGTTTGAGCCACTAACCCACACTTTGGAAATCGCTGGTCCACACCTAGACGCAATAAGCTATCACTCATCTCAAAGTGTCTCATCCGGACTTTACAAAGGCAAGCTTGGTCGAAGAGAGTACTGCGAACGAAAGATGTATCTGAACTAATCACTTCACTTCGAATGTTCCAGGGGAAAAAAGAAGAAGACGTGATCCTATGTGTTACAAAAACCTGGCCAGTTATTCTTATCCTGAATTGTGAAAAGCACACTCATAACAACGGAATACACATGAAAGAGAGTCCGAAAGAGTTCGTAATCTTACGTACCGCTTTATTTTTTTTTAAAGGAAGACTATCTCTTATTATTGATTTTAATTCTTCCCATTTCCATTAATAGTCGGAAAACGTTACTTTAGTAATGGACAGAGCATTTGGCTATCACAGTATTAAACACACAACAACTAGACGCATTTGTACAGTCAGCTCAATTGAAAACAGCTGTTGTCTTAGTGGAAAAACCACACACACACCACATTAAAGTTAGTTATTTTAGCAAAGGCAAATAACAAGTGAGGAGTGACCGAAGGTTACGTTTTTACTCATCGGAACGGCTGCGCGGCCTTTTTAATACAAATCCTTATTATCGATTTGAGGCCAAAATACCCAACCAAACTGAATAATTTTTAATGATTTTAGAGAAAGCTCTAGCATTTTTTGTGAGTTAATCATAAATATGAAAAAAAAACAATTTTCCCTTATTTACTTTAGAAATATAAAATTTAAAAAAAGATTTATTTAGTTACCTATATTTTATAATTTAAAATACAATAAAATAAAGTAGCACATATCTGTACTAGATATGAGGGAGCGGGCCGGATCGGCAGAGATGGGTTGCGCAATGAAAAGCGTCAGTCGATGTAGTGTGAGTCGTCTTTATTGTGCGTAGCGATAGTCAATGAGCCAGGGGTGTAGACGGAAGAGTAGACAGTGATGGTGCGCAATAAGATGTGATGATGGTCATGAAACTGCAGTGGTGAAGATAACGTTTCTTCAGATCACTAGAGTGGTAGAGGATGACCAGTTCCAGGCGGTCGCTCGACGTCATGAGGACGGAGATGACGGCTATGACTTCGGTGAGCTGGAGTCACACGCAGTATAACTTTTGATTAAAAAGGTATTTTTTAGTTTGGTTAAGTGTTTTGGAGTCAAACCCAAATTTTTTTTTAAATGAAAAAGACCTCCGTTCTACTTAACAAAACAGATGAAACTTTACGAACACGTGGACAAGCGTGCACTCACTTTACAAAAAAGTAGACAGCCTGAGAGTCTGTCGACGAAAAGAAAATACCAAAAAGGTTTTCCAATATTTCTATCACTTTCAATGATTTTTTTCATAATTTCCAATGTTCCTCTTCCCCATCTCCTACCCTTTTCCACCCCCTTCAGTCTCACAAGATAAACCGATAGGTAAACTCATATTCTTGTGGAGTGTCGATAATGTAGTCATCCAGAGGACCAGAGGTGGGCTACTCGAGGCACGAGACAACACACTGTGACAAACCTTGCAACGGTCTTCATTACAATATATATTTATTTACACAGTTTATTTATTTATTTTTTGTGTTTCCGAACGTTTAACAGAACCCTAAGTTTTTAGGCACATTAAAATTTTATATTATGAGAAATAGAAACAACTACCGTAGTCTATTTTTAGGTGAGTCATACCAGAGCCCACTTTGTTAAAACTGTTCATAACAGACGACTTGCAATGTAATACTCAGCTGGAAACTTTAGCAACAACCCAACAGCTTTAGCAGAATAATAAGAAACAACGCCAAAGTTTGACATGAAATAAAATGTACAAACTATGTGCAGACTAATGTCCCTGGGAAGTTTTAACAAGGTTCATTATTGTGTTCACAGACTCGTAGATAAAAGATTACAATATACAAATGACGATGAAGAGATAAAAAAAAACTTGATTTTACAAGGCTGACCCATGAGACGAAGCATGCTAAGAATCTCACACTGTCAGGAGTAAGTAATAAGTAATAAGGTACCTACCTAATGATATTCAAGACATTTTTTTCGAACTTTCGAGTTTGGGTGATCCGTTCAAGAGTCTGTTCAATTACACCTCGAACATTCACGGCCGGTGTATAAGTATTGTATATTTGTTTGGTAAATATCGCACAAATTGACAATATTCTTCTTAGTCGTCTTTGGCCTCATGGATAATATTTTTTTTATTTAAGTTTTTATTCCGGCAGGGCTGGGAGAGTAGTGCAATCCCAGTCTGCCATATTACATAAATTAAGGTACAATAATTTTACAAATAAAAATCTAAAAGAAATAAAATATGATAACGTATTAGGTAGGTAGCTAATGAAAACAATAAAAGAAAATAAAATTCGAACATAAATAACAAAAAAATAACCATAAAATTAAAAATAAAATTAAATTAAACAGAAATTAAAATAAAATAAGAGTTTTTTTCGATCAGGGAGGTCGCCTCATCATCTGCATCCATCGCTCATTTAGTGGGGGACTGAGCCACTCGGATGCAGCCACGACAATGATGTTGGTTAATTTCCGTGTCCTGCTCCAGAAGCTGGCTAGCCGGTGGTGAAGTAAGGCTGGGGATGAGTGCACCCTCCCTTCGGTGAACATCGTGGAGGCACTGCAGAACCTCGGTAGTTGCATAAGTTGCCTGTATGCATTGTTGTAGCACACCCTCAGTTTGTCCCATTGCGCTGCTGGGTATTGCGTCCACAGTTCAGATGTGAACAGGGCAGTGCAGTATGTCTTTAAGAGTAATTTTCTGACGTCGCGTATCGCTACAGTGGTAGAACCGCCTTCAGAGCATTCCGGCCCGTATGTGTCGTTCCATATCTTCTACATCCTTCATGTCTTCGGTTAGGATATGTATATTTATTTATTTATTAATATTTCAACGCCCTGATGGGCTTTTACATATAAGTTCATAATACAGAGACAAAGTTGAACAATAAAAAAGATGAACTTAAAAAGTAAACATCACATGAATGGAAGGTATAAAGATACATTTCAGTAAAAATAATGCATTACAAAACAAGAGAAAGTTTTTTAAAGTTGCAGATGGCATAAAATAGTATACATTGTGTATTTACAAAATTTACATAAAAACAATTCTTGACAACTCAAATCAAATGTCACAGTACTTAGGGAACGTACCCATACTACGTGACACTTTTAGGGGGGGGGGTCTTCAAAAGGTCACGCTCCATACAAATGAGCGGCGGGTTCCTTAGGATTTTGGTCACCGGGGGGGGGGGGGGGGTTAAAAATTGCAAAAAGTTGGTCACGTAGTTTGGGTACGTTCCCTTACATAAAAAAGAAAAGAAATCGGCAATAGGTTTTTATATTGTAGATAAATATAAAAATACACAAATATATGCAATGAGCCATGTGATTCTCCCAAAATATCAAACTATACTACATAAAAATATCATTCAAGTGTTTCTTAAATGATGGTATCTTTGTATTGAATACATCGATACTTGAGGTGATTTTTTTTGCTAGTGTATGAAATCGTGGAATAGGTGCATGTGTGAGGCGTAAGGTAGTTGTTGGTTCCAGAATTATTGTTGCCGAATACTATATTTTGCCTTGTCGCTCGACTTGGTACCTTTAAGTCAATGAGATGCAGGAGTTCACAACAGTCTAATTCGAAGTGAATAATTTTAAACAAAAAAGTTAGGTCAATTATTTTTCTTCTGTTTTCTAGGGAATGCAATTTAAGTATATTTAGTAAGAATGTATAGTTAATGTGTTGAATAGTTATATGTAACTAGAAGTTAATAAATCGTAAAAATTTGTGCTGCACTCGTTCAATATTTTTTATATGAATTTGATAATATGGGGACCAAACTATGGAATTGTATTCCAGCAAGCTGCATACTAGTGACAAATGTACTATTTTTATAACTTCTAGTGAATCAAAGTCTTTGATGGTTCTTATTATAAATCCTAGTGTCTTCATGCCTTTGTTAGTTATTTCTTGTATGTGATTTATAAAATATGTATATGATATAATAGAAAGGACGGGTTATTTCACAGAATTTGAACAATTCATAAAATTAAAAATATAATTTTTTCCATCTATTCCCATTTGTTATCTTTTTGTTTAATGATAATCTTCAAGTTTTGTTATTATACCATTTCGGGTCAGTTGTTTCACAGGACTGAATTTTTCAAATACTGTGAAACAACCCGTCTTATGTAGGTGTATCACGGTGAACAAGGACTTTTAGAGGTATCATTTTGACATCTAACTCAACCTTTCTTCTTTATTTATACATTCTTATCATTTATCAATATTTACCAGTCAACATTGTGGAAATTGCAAAATAAATTATTTTTAGTAAATTATTTATTATATCCCGTACTAACAGCATATTTTAACAAGTATTTTGTTACTGTTTTACAATGCTGTAGAACAATATTATTCCTATCTTTCTGGCAAGGAAACTATTCTCATTATTACAGAACGCTACACAAAAAGATGAAATATGTGCTTGGCATGACTTTACATCTAAATGAAGTTGGTTGCCCGACACGCCCGCTGTAATGTTGGTGTATAAAACAATGGAAGGTACATCAATTAGATTTCAACTAACCGAACATTTTCAAAAGGTACCTTCACTAAAGTGCCTACTTACTAATTCTGAATGGTGGTCTTACACCAGGGCGATACTGAGAGTATCTTCCACTCTGGAACGTGCCGCAAATATATCATATATTATTTTAAATGAATAATTTGTAAAATACACAAATAAATCAAATAAAATTTATTTGCCACGCCGGGATGCGATCCCGCGACCTTCGGAATGCGAGTCAAGAGCCTTACCGCTGGACTACGATGGCCGTCGCGGTGCATGTGTATTAAGCGTGAGTTGAAATGGTATTCCTGCTGAAAATCGAGGTCATTGAACTTGTAAACATTAAATCAAACAACTAATTTTATTAACTAATAATTCTTTATTTGAAATGTGAAGTGATTCTTTTGTTTACTGGTTTCATAGATATTAATTTCAATCGCTAATGCTTTTTGAAGTTTACTAACTAAAAATAAAAATAATTGGATAATTAGTATAGCGCCATTTTTGTAAAAAAAATCATCTCCACCGCTCTGTACAAATAAGGCATCCTATTCTCAATCGAATTATATTCTCGTAGGTATAAATACGTTTACACAGATTTAAATACAAAACCATCAATAATTATTTCCATTTTTTACACAATTAGCTATTATACATAGTAAACCTTTCACTGTCATAGCTAATATGACAGTGAAAGGTTTCCGACTTTTTCAGTGAAATATTTTATTTATTTATTTATTTATTGTAAGAAACAAACAGCAATTTATATACAGGATGAGTTATACAAGAGGTTAAACATGAGGTAAGCCAAAACAGTTTCTTATGCTAATGTTGGTTATTATGATATAATATACAATTGTAATTGGTAATAACCATTAAATGAAAATGAAAATAACAATAACAACAAAAAAATATATATAAGTATATTAGAAGGAAGTAGGAAGAGGAAAGGGCAAGAGGCAGAGGAAGGTGGGATGGGGATAGGAGATGCTCGTGCTGTACCTTTTCTATAGTTGAGCATTAATTTAATTAACATTTGTGGTCGTACGTTTGACTTCGTTTCGGTATTTCACAACAGTGTTATTAAGAATATCGATATTGTTAAATTGCGTGTTATATTGCGCGCATATACGGGGGATTGGAGAATTTTTTCTATGGTTGGTTCTGCACGCTGGCAAATGAAAAAAATGATTTAGTCTGGTTGGCCTTGTAGGTATGTGAATTCTTAAATAAAATTCTTCATTGGGTTTTAAGTTTCTGAATTCTGCCTAGTCTGTAATCATTCTTAAATCGTGTGATATGGGACACTCTGAAAGCACTCTCACCGAACTTAGTAATGGAAAATAAAAACAACCATAACAAAAAAAAATGCATTTCTAAAATCTTAAAATATACTTTTATATGTATGTAAAATTTGTAGGTAAGTACTTATGACATAAAGATGTTACTTCACGAACAAAAAAATACCTACCTAACTATTCGCAAGTAAATTACCGATAACGAGAAAATTAAACACGTTGCTTATGGAAGCATTTCGGTATATCAAAAGTGGCTTAATCAGTACAAATTCTCATTGTGCAGCAATTCCATTACTTTGTGAGAACATTTGAAAGAAGTAGGTAATAAATTTTGTATGATTTCGCATAATTCAACAAACTCACAAGAGAGCGTTTTCACAAGCGGCGGGATTAGACATTAGCAGACATTGATGTAAAAACGATAAATATTTAAACAAATTCAAACACACAACATAATTGAACATGTTGAGAAATTAAAATAGCAGTCTTTGATGTTGGGTATTTCAAGTTTGGCAAGCATCTATCTAATCAGTGGTTCCACAGGAAGTGGAAAGTTGGGTGAAACTAAGTCTATGTACAATGTACAAGAATGTTGGTGACATTTGAAGGTCACCTGCACCGCTTATCGGGCAGACATGGCTTTGATTCGTTGACTGCAACACGAGCCAGTGCGCAACGATGCCAGCCGTGTTGTAAATGGATAGAGCAGCTTAGATAGGGATCTTACGGCTGAAGTAAGTAGCAATCGGTGTACATTTCGAAATACGTGCTTACACAGACATCTTCAAAAATTAAGGGGATATTTTTTTTAAAGAATTTCAAAAGAAGAAATTCATATCCATTCTTTCCTAGTGTACTTTATTTCCAGTGTGACGAGTTCTCACCGTAAATAACGTTACTGTTTTGTAGTGGCGGTTACGCACTCGCTTAATCACTACATATAATTGATTATTTACTTATTTTATTTATTTATTTTATTTTATTAATTTATCTTTTTTTGTTATTTGGTTTTTTCCTATTCTATGTACTAGATTCTTTATTTAAAAAATCTGTTGTGTAAATCTGTATAATTATATGGGACATGTGTGATTGCACTATTCTCCTCACAACCTGGAATAATAATAATAATTATTATTATTATTAAATCAATCTTCTCTATCTCTTCATGTTATAAATTAAAGTCCTCCGTCGCGTCTGTCTGTCTGTCTGTTCGCGATAAACTTAAAAACTACTGAACGGATTTTCATGCGGTTTTTACCGATATAGTGATTCATGAGGAAGGTTTGGGTATATAATTTGTCAAGGTTTTGTATAAATTGGTTGGAATATAAAGGAGAATATCCGTATTTGATGAACGAGCGGGCTGGCAACTGTGGGCGGTGTGTATTTGATTTGTATACAAATTAACAGATGGCGGTGGTTATAAAGGTTGGGTAACCATCCAGTAGATGGCGTTGTGTTTCGTTAGCCACAGCAACGCGTGACCAAGTCACCTAGTCTTATATATAAAAATCAATATTTGTTTGTTTTTTGTATGTTCATATTTTATGCGTTGCCATACCGCTCATCCGATTGCGATGAAACTTTGGTGATATGTTGTGCGCACGCCCGCGATCGTTATAGGCTATATATAATGGTAAGCTCTGGCGTTATGAAATTTTTATAAATGAAAATGTATGTATTTCATATATTTTAGCGGCAGGAAGGAAAGGCAGGAGGGGAGGGGAACGGGGGAAGTGAGGTTCGGGGGAGGAGTGACAAGGGAGGGGAAAGGCAGGGAAGGTGGAAGGGGAACGCGGGAGGGAAAAGGGACTCGGGATGTGAATGGAGACGCACGGGAAAGGACATGCTTGGAGAATCAATTTATTTCTTTGAATGGCATTGCAACGCATGCCGGGTACCGGCTGGTCTGTAAATATTAATTACCAACTAATAATAATACTACCAAATAAACTAATAATAATAATACAACAATATTTTGAGATTACGTTGAAATATATTTTGTAGGTAAATTTAATTATATATTTTATTTTGATAACATTATTCTAAAATATAATATATATATTATAGATTTGTAGTATTGAAGGGTAGTTTACATTAAAATATTTAATTTGGACATATTGAAAATTATTTGTTGACAAATGACAGCACTAGATAACGACGACAGTTGCTTGGTTACTGGAATGTAGGAATAATAATAATAATTAATAACAATCATTTCCAAGTTGTTTTGAAAGGTGACAAAATGTCATTTTCAACCAACGGAAATGAAAATGGGTTTATTATGTCATCTATACAGATGAACATTGATAATCTGAGACCCCAAAAAACCAAAGCAGGTATTCCTAGGCAGCGTATGAAATGGACGAACGATGTCAATATGTTCATCGTTCGTTCATTTTTTTATGTAACTAAACTAGAAACAGATATGTTATTGTATAGGAAAAAATTACATTTACTTTTCTCACAAAATTATCCGGTTGCCCAAGTAAACGAACAAAGATTAGCTGACCAAAAAAGGTCAATTTTCAAAAATAATTTAATTCCTGTAGTAACATTAAATGAGATAAGAAAAGAAGTAGCAGATAGATTGCAATTGGAGAATAATTTAGATCAAATTAATACGAGTAGTAATGTTATATTAGATGCATTGAATGAAGATAGTTTAGCTAATATTCTAGTAGAAGAATCCAATGATATTAGAGTAGATTCAAATAACTTAGACATTATTCATAATCTTAGGGAAATCAATATTGCAAATTTAAACTTACTAGATGATAATGTAATAGAATTAGCTAACTTGCTTCAAAATAATATAAATAGATATATAGATATAGAGCCCACAGTTAGACCAAAATTACCAAAATTGCATACGTCAAAGAAATTATCTAAATTAATTTCTGAATTAAATAATTTAATTTTACCAAAAATAATATTTGACGATATTAGTTTTTTAGATCTTCATACAATAGTGTACGCTAGTGCTATCACTATATGTAATAAGTTAGGAGTTAAATTAATATCCTCTGATGATAGATCATATAGTTATAGTAAACCAGAATGGCAGATTAGATTAGAAAATGATGTAGTATTTTTAAGAAGTAGTATAGCTAGAGTAATTGAATATAAAAATGGAAATAGAAGTAGGAATATTTTGAGATATGTAGATGAAATTGGGAGAAAATTTGGATATAGCATTGGTAGTAATAATAATGAAAATATAATCAATGATTTATTAGATTTATTAAAACAAAAATTAGGTGTAAAAGCTAGTAGATTAAAAAGATATAATTATACGTATAATAAAAGAAATAATAATAGATTATTTCAGAAAAATGAGAAAATATTTTATTCCAAACTTGACGATAAACAGAATATTATTTCGAATAATAATATTCCGTTGCCATCTGAATCAGATATGCGCGATTTTTGGACAAACATTTGGAGTAAAGATATAAAACATAATGAGGCAGGTAACTGGATAGAAAATGAAGAACTCAATTGTTCAGACATTGAACAAATGAGTTTTTCTGATATATCGGTTGAATTGTTAGCCAAAATTATAAAAAATACTCATAATTGGAAAGCCACGGGTTGCGATTGGATACATAATTTTTGGTACAAACGTCTAACTACTTTACATCCTCTTTTTGCAAAAAATCTTTCAAAACTTGTCAGAGAACCTCAAAATTTTCCTAATTTTCTAACTAAGGGCATTACTTATATGTTGCCTAAAAGCGAACATATTAATAATCCCTCTCAATATAGACCCATTACATGTCTACCGACAATATACAAAATTTTAACCTCTTGCTTGACAGATTTAATATATACTCATTTGGATAAAAAAAATTTTATCTGAACAACAAAAAGGTTGTCGCAGAAAACATATGGGATGTAAAGAACAGTTAGTTATTGATTCTGTAATTTTAAAACAAATTCAAAATCAAAAGCGTAATTTACATACTTGTTATATAGATTATCAAAAAGCTTTTGATAGTGTCCCGCACTCGTGGCTAATCAAAATATTAAAAATATATAAAGTTAACCCAATTATAATTAGCTTTTTGAAAAATATTATGTCCTTTTGGAATACAGATTTGCTAGTTAATTTAAAAGGTAAGAAAATAGTAGTACCGGGCATTTCAATAAAAAGAGGGATTTTTCAAGGAGACTCATTGAGCCCTCTTTGGTTTTGCTTAGCATTGAATAACCTTTCTAAAATGTTAATTAAAAGCAAGTTTGGAATAAAAATTAAGGGTAATACAAGAGAGAGTAGTATAGTTTCACATCTATTATATATGGATGATATAAAATTATTTTCAAATTCTGAATCAAATTTAGAGAAAATGATTAAGGTAGTTAAAATTTTTTCAGATGATATTAAAATGACTTTTGGTTTAGATAAATGTAAAACTATCCATATAGAGAAAGGCAAAATTGTAGATGGAGACGAGGGTATATTTAGAAATTTCAAAATTCAAAGTATGAAAGGGGATGAGGTTTATAAATATTTAGGATACCCGCAATCGAATAGATTAGATCACACTAGTATTAAAAATGATATTAGGATTAAATTTCAAACTAGGATCAGAAAAATTTTAAAATGCAATCTATCTGCTAAAAATTTAGTAAAAGCAATAAATACTTGGGCAATACCTCTACTAACGTACTCATTTGGCATAATTAAATGGTCCAATACAGATTTAGATAGTTTAGAACGATTAATTAGAACTACGTTAACAAAATTTAATTGCCATCATCCAAATTCAGCTATAGAACGAATTAATTTACCTAGAAATTTAGGAGGTAGAGGTGTAGTCAAAATAACATCTTTGAAACACAATCAGGTAGAAATGCTTAGAAATTTTTTCCATAGGAAAGCTAATAGCTCAGAAATGCACAAAATAATTTGCAAGGCAGATAGAAATATTACACCTTTAAATTTATATGACGAGAATGCCAACATTCTTATAAATACTAACCAGGAATTATTAGATTCCTGGTCAAATAAAATTATTCACGCAAAACACTTCAATTATCTCAACCAAACGTATGTTGACAAACTTTCGTCAAACAAATGGTTGAGTATTGGAGAGTTGAGCGCAGAAATAGAAGGATTTATGCTTGCCATTCAAGATAGAGTCATTAATACTAAAAATTATAGAAAGCATATAATCAAAGATATAAATCAAATTGATGATTTATGTAGAAAATGTTTGGCTTTTCCCGAAACTATAGAACATATTATATCGGGATGTTCTATATTAGCGCCTTCCGAGTATACATTTAGGCACAATCAGGTTTTAAAAATAATTCACCAAAGTTTGGTAATTAAACATAACTTGATTGATTGCCGTAATGTAGTACCTTATTATGAATATGAACCAAATTCATTTATAGAAAATGAATTTTATAAAATATATTATGATAAAACTATACTAACAGACAGAACAATTAGTCATAATAGACCTGATATAGTTTTACATGACAAAATTAAAAAAATAACTTATATCATTGATGTAGCTATTCCAAATTCCTGTAATATTCAAAAAACTGTTTCTGAAAAAATTAGAAAATACACAGATTTGGGAAATGAGATTAAAAGAATTTGGCATTCTCGGACTATAAAAATATTACCATTTGTTATTTCGGCCACTGGCATAATACCTAGGAATCTGATTCAAAATTTAAGCATATTAGATTTGTCAAAGAATTTGTATATAAAAATGCAAAAAGCAGTAATTTTAAATACATGTAGGATTACAAAAGATTTTTAAAATATTTATATTGAGGGATCAGTAGAATTTATAGGTTCAATTAGAAATGCCACAGAGCCGAACCCTCTGATATGAAAATATCTGGAGTCGGTGAATTATATTCCCATTTGGTCTCTAGTAGGTTGACATGTTGTACTTGTATTGTTTTGTATTTATAATACTTATATAGTGCAATTGCATAGCGTGGATTCACTAGATGATCATTTGGGGAAGTGTATGAAAGGGTTTAGTTTTTCCTTCTTTTTTTTTTTTTTTTTTTTTTTTTTTTTTTTTTTTTTTTTTTTTTTTTTTTTTTTTTTTTTTTTTTTTTTGGGGGAAAATTTAACCCGGACATTTAAATTAATAATAATAAATCTGTCATAAGTCACGTGGTGTGAGCGGATTCTACATCGCTCACCGAAAAATGACCCCTTGGAACATAAATTGTCTATATGCGTAGAGCGTGGATATTGACCATTCTATTGAAATTTCTCCAAAACATGAGCGGCGCTCATCAATGCCTCAGATGCCTTCGACAAGGCTGATGTAGGTACTCGAAGACGCAATGTATATTTACATGTCGCGCCGAGATGGCACCACAGGAGTTCACAGTTCACGTACGGTTAATTCCAGCGAGTCGCTTACAATTTTAGCTTCACGCTTCAAAATTGCTAGAATTCTATAACTTATGTAGGGGATACACTATTAGGGCACCACGCATATCTGTGAGTAGTCGCCACTGTCGCTGTGTAAATTATAAGAGAACGCGAATCAAATTCGGAAGGTTATAGTGAACAAATAAAGATCGTCAGACAAATGGAATTCACGCCGTTATCCGTAATAGACCATAATGCAAAGTGAGATGCGGAAAACGCGAGTGAAAATAGAACGTTTTGAATTTCAACAGATTTTTAAATTATCAAGTGTTAATATATTGGTTGTGCATAATAAGCCAACAATAAAAAAACGAGTGTGCTTTAGACTACACGACTAAAGTAAAACTTTTTTAGCTCCATCTATATAATAGGAAAGAGAAAGTGCGCGCGCACTGCTCTCTCTTGCTCCTACAGTGTGATACAAACAATAGGCCTGCACTTTGTCTTAGATATACGAAACGTAACTGGCTATGAGAGAAAAACAGAAGGAAAATGTGTGCTCACACCTATCTCTCTTGCCCCTACAGTAATATACGAAACGTAACTCTCTCTCTTTCTATCTACACGAACTTATATCTCTCAACTACCGTTTGCCTCGCTTTTCGTAACGCTCTCGTCACGCATTCACCAGCTTACTCCCCAAGTCAAGCGTGCGTAAAGAAGTTTTACTTCAAAAACATCACTAAACTATTATCAGTCAATCTCTTTAGTATATTTCTTGAACGTATAATCAATTTATTTAACCTGTCTTGGGCCTAAGAGTGAAAAGGTTTTATGTAGATTCTTTCTTTCTTTCAAATTGGTCAAACTTACATGGACTATCTGTTCAGTGCTTACTATACACAATGATACTACAGAAATATTATCACAATCCTCAAAGTTCAAAGCGTGAGCGGTTCAGAAAAAACAAAATCGTAATTCAGCCTAATATTGCTTTTCAGTAAAATTAATTAAAATAAAAAAAAAACAATAAACCGCGATTTTATTGTTAAAAAAAATAAACAATAACAGAAAAAAGACAAAATCATCACTGTCGAACACAAATACAAGGTGATATTTTAATGGATTTGAGTTAGCGAATCCCCCGTGGCGCGAGGTATCAAATATCTCGTTACAGTTAAAAAGATTCATTAAAAAGAAGTCACAAATAAGCAAAATGGCCGTGATAAAATCCGTAATACTATTTTTTTTAAACTTTATGTGCGTTTTTTACATTTTTGTAATTCATTTTTCGTGTCCTTGGCCCAAAGCACTGCCCAGTGTATCGTGAATATCTCATAAAAATGTCATCCCGGCAAAGGGAACAAAGCTTTACGATGAGTTATACATTTTATATCTACATGTCCACCGGGAGCGTGTGAGCCGGGCTTTATAAATCTCACAAAACGAAACGGTGCGAAATTATTTAGCGGGCGATTCACAAGTCAAAAAATGTGCTCGTATCTAGGTACCTTTTTTTACTTTAACTCCTCACAGGTGGCCATGAGGAAAATAAGTTCCCTCAGGGCCTATGTCACCTTTGGAAATGCTGTGCGGAGGGTGTTTTTAAGAAAAAGAAAGTTCTTGAAGAGACCCATATTGTAAGAGGGAGGAAACACAGAGGCCGGCAAAGAGCACCGGTGCCGAAAGGATCAACAATAAAGAATGACTTATTTAAAAATACCAATAATCTCTATAAATAATGTCTTCAGTAGCATTAAAATTTAATGAAACACTTTTTTCATACATACAATATGAAATAACAAAAGTGTTTGGAATAATTTTTGGATATTTTCTTGTACTTTTGGATTATTTTCTATCGAGGGAATATCTTATAATTTACGTTTTAGCTAGGAAAGTGTTAGTCTTAAAAACTTTAAGATGTTGACTAACTTAAGGGTGTTGTACCCCTAATTTTGCTTCGAATTGAAAACCGCTGCTTTAAAGCATTAAATTTCAGTTTGTTTCTGAATCAGCAAAAAACTCTTGAAATGTGAGGTTTATTTACAAATGTTGTAGAGCTCACAATGTTGTTTCCATCGTAGCCCATGGAGCTTTGAAAAATCTATTGAACCTAAAAATATTTAAAATAATTAAAAATACTTATTGCTGGACCCACACCTCTGGCGCATAAAACATAATGTATCGATGGTTTAAGTTCAGTTATTTTGACATTAGTAAAAGACCCTGCAAAAGTAAAAATTCCTTGACACCATAACTAACATAAATGGATAAGAGTCACAATTCTTCTTCTCTTCATATCTTTGTTCGTAAAATATATTCTATGACAGGTGGAATGACTTATTTGCACTGAAAATAATAATTATTATTTGCACTAAGAAATATTACAATTCAAAAAAATCTAGAAGTTTCTGTGTACCAGTGCGTCTACTCCATTGACGTCATAACCTAATCAATGTCTTTATCGCAACAAAAGATGATCGTTGACTTCTAAAAGCAAATATTTGAGTAATCGTAACACAATGTCGCGCCGAGTTGATTTCGCCCAAATTCAACAAGACGCCATCGGGTTCATGAATTTTTCAATAGCAGCTGAAAAAACACTCGATTTTGGCACTCAGAAATCACACAACTACCTGTGATAATGGGGCGGGATGTATAAACGCTGATAAACGAAAAAAAAATCTATTTAAAAAAAAAATTATTGAAGTGTATGTATGTCAAATTGGCGAGATTTTTTCGTCGACAGTAAAGTTGAAAGTTAATATTTTTTTATTTATTACCTTTAATTTTCATAAAAAAAATTTATATTTATATAGTATAAACGGCTTATAAAGTAAAGTGAAAAATTTTATAACTAATTCCCTACACAACGGAAACATGTTTTCTAAATATCGAACTATTTCAAAAGCTTGTACGTTTCGAGTCAAAATGTTTCGATACGTTTTTTTATTAAAATTTTTGTGATTGATGTTAAAATTTTATTATTTATAAATGCAAATGTTCATCTCAAAGATAAATTTATATGGTTTCTTAACTTGTATTTTTATTATAACTTCAAAAAGAAGAAATATACAGCACATTTAGAACACCTCAGAAGTATTCCGAAATTTCATGAAATTGTTGGGACTTATAGGTAAAAATATTTTAAAGACTGAAGGGTTAGAGCTTTTAGCTTCATCGTAAACACTGATTTTTGAAAAAATATTAACAATCTTCAAAGAATATAAATTAGAAAACGACACTGAAAATAAGAAAGCCAGGCTGTGAGTTGTGACCGCGACTTAAATAAAATTGCATCGGTCGCAAACAAATCTTTTTTTCAGTGTCCATATCTATTTTCATTTTCTTTGAATATGGTTTTTTTTTTTTTTTTTTACAGTGAATACCGCACAAGAATCTCAACTGCTCCCGTCTGGAGCCAGTGAGACTATGGCATCCCCAATTGGGGTATGTTGTGAGGCTGAAGGTAGTGGGGAGGGGAAGGAGGTGGGGAAGAGGAAGGTTGGGAAGTACCTGGCTATTCAGATCTGGTCACTAAACACGGCTAAAGCCATTTTCAAGCAACGTTTCAATTCTGAATGGTGGTCTTACACCAGGGCGATACTAATAGTATCTTCCACTCTGGAACATGCCGCAAATATACTATATATTATTTTAAATGAATTAATTGTGAAATAACACAAATTAATCAAATAAAATTTATTTGCGCATGCCGGGTTCGAACCCGCGACCTCCGGAATGTGAGTCAAGAGTCTTAGCCACTGGACTACGGATGGTTGATATTATTTAAGATTTTCACGGCCAAACCCAATGATCGTGATTCATTTTGAGGGTATTATGTCGTGTTGCGCTTTACGCTACTTCCTTCTTTAGCCTACGGTTCGGATAGCGTTACAGTGTTCATCATTAGGGCAGAAATGTGTCGCAGAAGAATAAGGTAGCGCAACGCGGCATAATATGCCAAAAACAAATCATGATAATAATTGTTAATATTCTTTCAACAATCAAAATCGTACAATTTTGAAAACTTTGGCCTCTGGTAAAAGACCAAAATTTTAAGATCCATCACAATACGTACGATACGATATTTAAAAACTTTGGCTTCTGGTAAAAGACCAAAATTTTAAGATCCATCACGATACGTACGATACGATATTTAAAAACTTTGGCCTCTGGCAAAATACCAAAATTTTAAGATCCATCACGTATTTAAATTCAACGGCCCACCCTAACCCACGTACATACGTCCCATGCGTGTCTATCACATATTACGTCGGGTTATATTATATTACAAGGTAACCGGGAATCTGCAGGTTTTTCTCATGAGAAATCAATTGGCAGGTGGAGACATTTAAAATGTTTCACGTCTGAAACTCTGAAATGCCTCGCGAACAAGGTTTGCCGATTTGGCTGTAACCACTGAATAGGCTGTAACTTATTCAGTAGAGGTGGAATACCACCCTTGGGTGGATATATTCAGTGCCAAGCCAGCCCGCCTATTGTTTTCCTGAATGGCGAAGTTCATGTGAATCGATTTAACGATGTAACTCGGTAAAATCAATTTTCTTTCAGGTCAATTAGCTATGTAGTTTATGATTCATTGATCCCCCGACCCTGTAGTTGGCCCCCTGGCATACTTATATACAATATGCAGTGGAGGTAACCCACAACTTACCCGCCCTGGTATAAGTAACAGATGGTTACTCCTCCAAGGCCCTCGCAAATTTTTTTGAAAGAACGAATCTACATTTAAGTTTGAACGAATCTAGACCTCTAGTGTCCCTGCATACGGTGTTAGGAAGCAGTATGCAAGTGCTTACATAATATACAAAATTCGAATAATATAAAGCAAAATAGGGATAAACTAATTAAAAAAGATAACTGAAAAACATAAAAGGCGGCTGCTCGCTGGGTAGTGGCATCTTGCGTATGTTACAAGCATCTGCAAGAAAAGATAATGAAAACAAGTATTGTGATATTAAGAACGCTTGTGTCCAACATATACAACATGCAGTCGGTTTAATAAATATGTGACACACCTACTTACACAAAATATAAATAAGTGTCCCCGAAGGCGTGTGTAAAGAGGGTGTACCGCTGAATAACAAAAGTATAGACTATTTTCATTCGAATGCATCAAGGATAAAACTGCTTGTCCAAATAGGTGACCGGCCAACTCAGAATGAAACCAACTCAGAACCCCCTCAGAAAGGTTATTAAGAGTGATGATAAAAACATCGGTTAAATACATTGACTTTATTGATCGAAGGTTAAATAGGTTAAGTTAAGTTAGCGTTACCGGCTATTTTAACATTATTTTTTCATAGCTTTTAATGACCTTTCTGAGGTAGTTCTGAGTTAGTTTCATTCTGAGTTGGCATGGAATCATGGTTTGTGCAATTTATCGTCGATTTAATCAGGTTTAGCTAATTTGTAACTACATAGGTACGAGTATCTACTATTCTCTTCGTTCATTTCGACTGTCTTTTCAGTGCTTATTATATGTTTTGTACTGGGCTATTATTGGATAAGGGCCTGTAACAAATATTAGGTCCTTACATATGAAATTGGCGTTTTGTATGGGAGGAACATAAAGTCGATATTTTTTAATATAATATATTTATTTAATCAAAGTATGTACCATTGCTATCTATGCACTTTTGCCATCTCGTAGGTAGTTCATCGATCCTTTTACTAAAAAAACCATTCGGACGGGAATCAATAAAATCTTTGAAGGCGGTTTGGACTGCCCCATCGGAGTTGAATTTTTTCCCTTGCAAGAAGTTATCCAAATTTCGAAAAAAATGGTAATCTGTTGGGGCAAGGTCCGGAGAGTACGGTGGATATCTTAGACATTCCAATTGAAGCTCCTCTAATTTGGTAGCCCTCTGTTGTGCAGTGTGTGGTCTAGCGTTCTAACGCGCGTTTGTTGATTTGCTTCACTCAATTCGTGAGGTACCCACCTTTCAAGCTTTTTCACCTTCCCAATTTGCTTCAAGTGGATTAAAACAGTTTTATCACTAACACCGCAGCCTGCAGCTAACTCGGACGTGGTTTGCGATGGATCCGCTTCCACAATAGCCTTCAATTCTTCATTATAAACTTTGGTCTCCGGCCGTCCACGGGGCTTGTTCTGCAGGTCGAAATTTCCAGAAAGAAAACGTTGGAACAAAAAACGCACTGTGTTTTCTTTTGCGGCACCGTCGCCATACACATAATTAATCCTTCGAGCAGCACTGGTGCCACGGTGGAACTCGTACTTGTAAACAACGCGATATTTCAAATTTTCCATTTTGTAAACTAAGCGATGCAAAGAAAAAAAAACAACTAAGGATAAAACAAATGAATTATAATTTTCGAAACACAAATACATGAGTAAATAGCTGTATAAGTTTGAATTTGGAATTCCTAACCAAAGAGAAGATATTTGAGATCAAAGTTGCCAGTATGGCAAAACGCCAATTTCATATGTAAGGACCTAATATAATAAATAAAAAACAAAAAATCCCTCACCGTCAACATATCGCCTACATAACTATAAACTATAAACCATTCGAACAAAGAGCACAAGATTTTGCCATATAAACACATAATTATTATTGATTTTTTTTCCTTAGCAAGATACACCGCTTCTTTTACTGTTTTATCTAATTGCTTTAATGAGATTCGATGTAAGAGCAATGATAATTGAAAGAATTTAATGATCTCATGGCAGGCAGTGATCCACGAGCTTAGAGGCTGTGAGTGCAATACGCCATATCCTGTTGTGGTCACGACATGGTAGGATTACTGCAGATCCAGTCAGTCAAAGCATCATACCATCACGGCCAAGATGATGTCATGGTGATTCAGAGGAAGCCTTGACTCTCGTTAACACTTACGAGGAAAGATATAATCGTGCTGTTGTGATGCAGCGAAGACTTTGCAGAGGAACCTGGCAAAAAAAAAACACCAGCCACGATTGTAATATTCGTATATTTACGGACTGAAATCATTACCAGGATTGATTGACAGTCGTGGAAACTCCGTGGCAGTTGTTTTGGAGTCTGTAGGTCATTGGTCAAATGTTGCCATAACGATGTTAAATCGTGATGAGTCCGATAAGACATCCATTATGTCTGTGGTTTAGAGATGAAAAAATGTCCTTGATGAAAAATGTTAACACTTTAAACAGAATACACACCTCTTGATCACGCACTGAAATATAACATTTTATTTTATAAGGTTAGGTTGATGTTGGGTTTGGTTGGTTTTGATTAGGTTGATGCGAAATATACGAGAGTGGACCGGTATTAGAAGTGTGGAAGAGCTATTCCGGGCAGCGCAAGATAGAAATACATTTACCAGAGTGATCGCCAACGTCGCGTCGAGTGGACCTGATAGGGCACACGAAAAAGAAGGTTGATGTTAATTTTTGTTCAAAGTTACATGGCAGGTATTTTTTGATGAATTTACGGAGGATTATCACAATAATGAAATATAAATATATTAACTTAACCCTAAAAGACTAAACTTAGTCGTTTTGACTAACACTGCGCACATTTTGTGCTATTTCTACGTCCAAACTTAGTTACACGGAGTGGGAGCACGCTGGGAGTTACCGCGTTACCGGGGTAAGTACTACCATTTTACGAGTACATATAGGAATGACACCCTTGTTAGTCAAGTCCGCAGAGAGCAGCTATATACATAAATGTATCAACTGCACTCAAGATTAATAATTGTTACGTTTTATAAGAGAATGAACCTTTTTAAGTCAGCTACAGAGAATGAGACAAATATTACTATTAAATTTTCTTGAGATTTATTTATTTATTAACGGTATAAATATACCATAAATACATATTACATGTCACAAAATATTAGTTGTACGTACATAAGAAATAATTTAAAAAAAGAGTTAAGTTAAATGTGGCATTTGATTAAGAAATGACACAAAGGGCTACAATTACATTCAATACTATAGTTTAAATAAAATTAATATTAGAAAAATGAAATAATTTAACTTTGTATAAACCACTTATTTGATGCGCAAATCCGACCGGTTTCGGAACAAACGTTCCTTCGTCAGGGAAAGCTTACACTAATTTGACAGTTTCGAACAAGTTTAATATTAACAAAATTAATATTGATTGAAGATATATGATAGAATAGCCTTCTTGTACCAAATAAGTGTCATTCAATAAGATTTTACAGAATAGGTCAACCAAAAATTCATCCGTATGTACTTAACAACTCTACCCTCACGTCGAAGAAATTAATGACCTGGACATAATTTTCAACTCTAAATTAAACTTTTTATCCCATACAAACAAAATCACTAATAAGGGAATAAAAATGCTTGGCTTCATTCTTCGAATTCCAGAGGCTTTAGGAATATTTCAATCGTAATAATTTTGTATACATCCTTAGTACGTAGTCAAGTCGAATATAACTCCTCGATCTGGTCCCCCATTTTAAATTACATTCAGATACAATCGAAAAAAATTCAACACAAATTCCTAAGATATAAATTTTGAACCCGGTATTCCTATTGAAAACATAAATTATAATTACTTGATGAAAGAATTAAATTTATTAAAACTTTCAGATCGAAGAATTATATCCGACTTAATATTTATGTTCAAAATTGTAAATGATAGAATAGACAGTCCTGATTTAACTAAGCTCATCGAATTTCACATACCCACTAGAGCAACTCGCTCCAAAATGGGCCTGAGTACACGAAACACTCGCTTATTATTATTATTATTTATGCTAAGAAAGTAATTTTGACTCGGAAAGCTAAAACTAAAGGTCAATACATATATATTATATATTTATAGATAGAAGATATGATAAGTCTTCTAGAGTTAAAATACCTTCCTACCAAAGATATTGAAATTTGAATATCTTTGCTTTCTACCTAACACGGACACCTTCGAAACTAAGATTTGCAATTCTTATTTATTTATTAGTTTTTAGTTTCACTCCTAATCCTGTCTTTAATCTGAAATTTCTTTTAATTTATTTAAAACCATATTCTAAGATTTACATACATATACTGGACGGTACAAAAAATTCCTCTTCAACCCAATACAAACCCATACATTATTGACAAAACTGTTTCTACTTTCACCATCTGAATTATTCAGGCCGCCCCTAGCAAGTCCAAAGCAAGCCTCACCGCAACTTCGTTAAGAATAAAATAAAGGAACACACGCAGTGAAGCCTTCAGATTAACCACGGCCGTATCAGATTACCTCCGTTCCTAATGGATAGATGAGGCGGCTCTAACACAAACCTCGATGAAACCATATAATATGTTTTTGAATACAGCGCGCAGGCACAGCGGGGGGGATATTTCATTATTTAGGATCCATCACTAGCCGAATTCTGGCTAAAGTGTATTATACACTGGGACAATGGCGGATTCCCGGATAATCCCGCCTTACAACACTCGCGAGCACGTTCCCACACGCTTATTGTGTGTACGGGATGTAGGAGAGCTGTGTACGGTGAACGTAATACGTGTACACACGGTGGCTAGAAATCATAGTAAACACTTAACGTCAAAACTCTTTTTTATCAAATTTCAGGATCAAAAATCATTAAAAATTTTGATCTCTAAGGCCTCGACCATATTTTGTCAGCAGGTTAAAATATTTCGCTTTACAATAAAATTGAATATTTCTAAACGTATCTGAAAAACTAAAAACTGTTTTGAAAGGACGTGATAGATAAAACACGCAATCAATTTTTTTTAAATCGAAATAAACATATAATTTTTTAAATATAAAATTTTTGTATGCAAACATAAAAAAGTTTTAAAAATGGCTTACTTTTCGATTTTTCTAGCTAAAATTTCTGATAACGAAAAAAAATAAAAAACACATACAAATTTTATTATTAGACGAATGTATTACAAACGTTATTGTAACCTCACTTTTTTGGGATTCCATATAAAATAATTAATAAAAAATTTCCAAAGTTTCATAATTTTTTTTCAAATTGCGATCCGAAATTTTGATTTCATACAGGTGTACATTTTACTTATTTTGTGGATAACTTTTAGATTTGAATATAAAGCGTGCTATTTTCTCTTTCTAACATTTCTAACACCGTTTATATAATAGGTGAGAAACAACGATTTCTATGATACCTAAATGAGTTGTTTCGAAAAGCGAACAAATTAGTCTGAGGGGTTAATAAATTCACAGAAGAAAATTCTCAAAGAAGCGCATGCTGTGAGTAAATTATCCGAGTAAAAAATATTGACAGATTTAATAAATGTATACAAGAAAAATCTCAAAGAAATGCAAGCAGTTAGGAAAGTACGTTAATCGTGTTGCAAAAAAATACGAATAAAGAATGCAAAGCAGAGCAAAGAATATCTCCAGAGACAATGTTTGAATAAAGGTGAGGGAATTTTACAACAGGAGTGGAACGAGAGGGGAAACACTAGGTAAAAGAGCAGGTAGGTACGGTAAATAGTGACAATCTACCTATGTATTTACTAAATGTATTGCCATTTAGCAAATTAATGAACTGTCCTTTTGAAAAATGGAAAACAATTTATCTGCAACAACTTTTTGGGAAAAAAAATCAAAGTCAAGAACGAAGAAAATTTCAACCAGGTAACACAAAACCAGACATATTGCTATAATATACAAAACATAAAGTAAACAAACTACTAAGAAAAGGAGGACTCAGCACGAAGCCATTGGCTGAAGGACCGCTGAAAGTCATTTGAAAGAATTGTAGGAGGATTGAAGGTGACAGGCGGATATGGGTACCGCCGTCCCGGGAAACATTTCATAACCAACACCTTTGTCAAAGGCCACCCTAAGGTTCGCTACGTTAGGTGACTTAGCAGGGGTGCCTGCGTTCATGGGGTGAGATTTGTCCGGATCTTGGAGGCGAACGCGTCTGCCCAACTGCGTGGTAGACCAGATCCGGAGAGATGACTGATTGAGGGAGACTTTTTGATCTTTCCTAATCAAAACATCGCCTTACCGTAGTGGGTGGGACAGATTCATATGTTCCTCACTCTTAAACATACTTCCCAGATTCCTACCCACCCCTCATACCATTTTTCCTACCCGAAACCTCCCTCCCTCCTTTCCTAAAAATACCCTCTACACAGAATCCCCAAAGATGAAATAGACCCTGAGGGGATTTTACGAATCCTATAGGAAACACGTTAATAGGTCAAAAACCAT
Source organism: Limnephilus marmoratus (assembly GCA_917880885.1). Lineage (NCBI taxonomy): Eukaryota > Metazoa > Arthropoda > Insecta > Trichoptera > Limnephilidae > Limnephilus > Limnephilus marmoratus. The sequence goes on along the minus strand of OU862919.1, from coordinate 18,982,381 downwards.
CATAACTTAAACTTTAAATTTTAAATTAAATATCCCACTAGAAGACTTAAAATATAATTTATTATTAAATACTCTAAAAATACACCCACTAGAAGACAGACGTAGAATAAACCACTTAACATTTTAATTCAAAATACTTAACTCTAAATTTGACTGTTGCGAACTCGTAACCTGCAACTCATAAACTTACGAATACCGACAGTAACTACACGACAAAATACACTATTCTACTGTAGCATTCATAAGCGAAACTACATTGCCGACTCTCCGATACAACGATTTCACACTATGGGAAATCAGTACTTAGGTGATATTGACATATTTAACATAAACTAGACAAATTTTGTTGATCTTGTAACAAACTTATTCCAAAACTGTTCCTAAACATACCTTTTTTCTGTAAACCTATGTAATCGCTGTATTTTTGTATTTTTAAGACTTGTGTGCTTTTTTATCTAATTTTATTTTTATTATTTCTGTATCTGTTTAAAAATCATCTGTCATGAATTAATTGCACTACCAAACATGTAAAAGCCATTTGGGCGTTAAATAAATAAACTCTCAAATCTTGATTATTCCATTAAATAAAAGGACTAGCCGAGATGAGGTTTGGCAGGCTAATTTTTACATCGTGTAACCATTAAAATCTACATTTATTAAATAGCAAAGTTAAAAATACTTTGTAGAAAAATTATCGAATTTTCTCGAACTTTCCGTTTGTTTCCAATCACCGTGTAGCGACATAAACGGGCTCCATTGTTGCCTCGCAAGGGTAATCCGCAAAACCTCGCGCGCGAAACAAAACGGGTGGCTTTATTAACAAACGGGATGAGCCGCTGTTAGCGAACCTGAATTGGGCCTCCTTCAAACCAACCCCAGCCAGAGTGAAGATGAAGATTCAGAAACAAACCCCTAAGACGGAGGCTTTACGTTATATTATAAGGCAGGGTTACACCAACCCTTATATCTAATGCCTACTTAGCTTTCATGATGCCATTTTCGGAATCGCACTATTGAGCTTATTCAAGTAAATATGTATTATGAAGTAAACATAATTGACAAACTACAAACTTATTACTTTAATTAATAAATTCAATTCCACCCGCCTATATCAAACCGAAACTTATTCACCACACTGTTACGAGCATCTTCAGACTGGTACATTTTTAACTTTGTATGAAGTCCCCCCTGATGGCCCTCTGGAGGCGGGGACGACCAAATTACTTAATTATTATTTTTCATTTCTTTTCCCTTTTCATGTATTGTCATTTTACCTGATTTTTTTCAATTTTTTAATACAATAAATAAACATATAATAATAAAAAATAAAAAAAAAACTTATTTATTATAATATGTTAAATGGAATTCCACCATGAATTGTGAGTTTCAAAAATAGAAAAATTGAGAAATAAATATTTAAATGCCATGTTGTAGGTAAAAAAAAACATTATCGTACAATTACTAAGGAATCCCAACAACGAATAAACTGATAAAAAAAATCAACCTGTAAAAAACCAAGTTTTTTTACTGTTAACATCTATTTCCAAAAGTTTATTAAAACTTTTTTTTATGATTTTCTGAGGCTTGAAACTCCTTATCCAGTGACTGGAATCAATCGCGCTACAAACTCCATTTTCAAATGTGATTAGTTTTTGAAGCAAAGACAAATATACCTGGGTTACAAATAACCCGAAAATATTTGAAAATCTTCTACTACCACCACAGTAAGCCGAAAATGTTGCTTGTGTCGTGACGGAGGTCTTAGCCAGCCGAGAAATCGAACACGGAACGCCTGGGTGAAACTCCTTAAAACGAATAAACTTTTTTTACTGAAGTTTGAACCTTCCTACCCAGCCAACGGAATCAACCGCGCCATACCAACCGGAAAAAATCGCGAGTTGGCAAGACATTTATTTCGTATAGATATATTAAGTGCTTTAATTTCTTCGAATTTTAGATACATGCGTATATATCCAAGTGTGTGCGCGTGTTCACCACCAATAGATAAAATATAATATAATGTATTGTCATTGACAATGAGTCTATATGCCGAGTTTCAGCTAGAGCGGATGTCGAAAAGTGGTATAATTTCCACTTGCAAGATTCCAAGTCATTGAATCAAGGAAACAAAAGTAAAATTCAAATGGAAGTTCTCATTAAAAATAATACCATACAAAGAGAAAATTAAATTATTCCTATATAACCAAAAGCGGAATATAATTATAAAAGCTCCCTTTACTCAAAGCTGTCTTAAGGTGGAATTAAAAACTCCAAATAGATTATTGTGCCAACAATTAAATATACATTAATTTTAAATATGCACGAATAAATTGTTCAACCCCAGCAAGCGGGTTGTCTAATGTGAAAAAAATCGGCACAACGCCAACTCAAGGGGATGGAGACAGTAGATTATCTCCTGGTTTCGAAAAGCCTTATTTAGTGAAGGGTGGCGACCATTTATTCAAATTATTGTGACCGAGAATGGAAAATTTTTGTATGTAGGTATTTGGAGGGCGCACAGCACCAGATTCCTGATAATAGGTATTCATAGAAAAAATACTGCATTTTTTCCTGGCTAACTATTTTAACTAAGCGAATCAGTAAAATAACTGAATAGGAGTCCACTAAAATCACTTTTTTTTACATGAATACCGCACAAGAGTCCCAAATGCGCTCGTCTGGAGGCAGTGGGACTATGGCATCCCCAATTGGGGTATGTTGTGTGGCTGAAGGTAATAGGGAAGGGAAGGAGATGGGGAAGAGGGAGGTGGGGAAGTACCTGGCTATTTGGATCTGGTCACCAAACACGGCGTACGCCATTTCAAGCAACGTTTCAATTCTGAATGGTGGTCTTACACCAGGGCGATACTGAGAGTATCTTCCACTCTGGAACGTGCCGCAACTATACTGGATATTATTTTAAAAGAATAAATTGTGAAATAACACAAATTAATCAAATAAAATTAATTTGCCACGAAGGGATTCGATCCCGCGACCTTCGGAGTACTAGTCAAGAGCCGTACCACTGGACTACGTCGTCTAGTGTAGATAAAATATTAAAACTAAGCACATTAAGAAGTTACCAACATAATATATAATTTAAATTACCTACTTACAATAATTTACATTCTTTGAGTGTTCTAAAAGTTTATTAGTAATGCCGAAGAAAAAAAACTCCAAAAACGGGATGCTGACGCTGTCAATTTGAATAAAACGTGAACTCGCAAAGTGCTTCGTAAATAATAGAGTGACGGTTTTAACTTATTTGCAACTTTGAGCTTATAAATTGTTGATGAAGCTTAATCTAGACCTGAATAAAATAATTGCGATGCCTTCAAACGTATTATAATTATTGTCCTTGATAAATCTACGAAAAAAATATTCTCAGTATCGCCCTGATGCAACACCATCGTTCAGAATCGAAACGTTGCAGCATTGTTTGAAATGATTACTGCCATATTTAGTGATCAGATATCAATAGCCATGAACTTCCCAAACTTCCACTACCCTCCACCCTCCTCTTTCGTGAACTTCCTTCCGCATCACAACATAACCCGATCGGGGATGCCATAGCAATAGGCCACTTGCATCACATTTAAAAAAAAAATTCTGGTTTAGACAAATATTCTAAGACATTCACTATTTTTTATAATCGTATTTTTGCAAACCCTGGCGATTTTTTGAAAATTTCAATCCGAAATATCAGACCATTTTTTATAAACCGGAAAGACGGGACAAAATTTTATAGCTGCGAAAAAACGATAATCACATAGCCGAAAATCATTTAAAAAAAAAGTTTTCTACACGAATGGCACAGGAGAATAACGAGGCATACCAAAAATATTACATCTCATAAATTTTTTTTCCTTGATCCATCTTATTGATCATAAATCATTATAACGTACAACGTCTATATTACTAAATCCAATGTGATATACTTGTACTTGTAAATTATAATAATAATAATAAGAATATTATAAAATTTGATTTTGTTAAAATCAGCACCATAACCATTATACCTCTAAAACACGTACCATCATCTAAAATGTACGGGGTTTTCTTCATAACATCTGTCAAATAGTCAAACCAAATGATAAATTCGCAGAGAAGAAACAATTAATCTAGTGAACGTTAAATGTCAAATTCAAAATTATAACTGTACAAGGGAATGAAGTTAAATAACACACTACCAGAAACCCTATTGGAAAGTTCAAGATGTATTGTAGGAGCTACATAAAACAATATGAAATATTATAATTAATTAGAAATTTGTAAACTTAAATGAACAAATTACTAAAATAAAAAATATTATTATTATTATTAAAAATTCGCCTGAAATCAAAGTGTTGCCATATAAAAAAATAAATCAGTGTGGAATTTTACAAAATTAATAGGAAGGATTTTCGGAGACGGGACATTTTCATGTAGTGATGTAACGGGCCCAAATAATGGATTTATTTATTTAAAAATAAAAATAAAACTGTACATTTCTAAAAATTTTTACTAACATTTTAGTAATCTTAGCAAAAAAATCTATCCACACGATTGTTTCCAAGTCGTTATGAAATCCATGCAAGTGGCCTATTCTGGATAGGTAAGTACCCAGCGCCAGTGACACTATGTGTAAGGGGAAATAAATATTTATATGTTTGACAGACACGAATAAAAGCGACTTTTGTGTTTCTCATATTCATTAATCTACCTTCCGAATGTAACCTCTGTATTCACACAAGTGCCAAATAAGAAAATAAGATTTTTGCAGACCCTGTTGCTTTATCTAAATAACAATGCCACATTTACACGAGTAAATAAATAATTGTTCTGTTTAGCGTGGTTAACAAATTGTCTAAGGTCTAACCCTGAACAGCCTACTTCTTTATTTCTTTCTATTCATTTGATAAAATGTACAATTACTGAAACACATTGCCTTAGTAACAACTTTAGCAACTCGCACTACAGAGTTTTCTCAATCATTTATGTTTGAGACTTTGGGCGTACAATTTATTTAGTTTCAGAAACTCGTTACACGTTACATCAACAAACATACTTGGTTCCTTCCATTGCTAGCACGAGTAGAAAAAGCGTAGTGGAATTAAAGCTAATGAAATAAAAACTAAGTTGTTACGAAGAATACTTGAGAATTCTTAAGAACTGTTTACCAGAAAAAAAATCTATTGAGGTTAGTTCAGTATTCAGACCACATATTTTTCTTCTTAAAACATTTGATCATCATTAATAAGAATCTTGAAAAGTATAAAATTAATAAGAGAATAAATTAATTGGAAAAAGCGATAGTCTTTATCTCTGACGATAGCTAAAGCAGGTTAGATCGACGTTTAATGAGTCGCATGTAACGTACATAACAGAGCTCATATACATGTAGGACATACGTTACATACGACCACGGACATATGAATATATGGATGTCTATGCATACGACCCATTTAACGCAGAGTTAGCTAACGCAAAAGATAGGTATAGATATTTTTTGCGTTAAGTCAGCGAAACAATTAAGACAAAAAGGCAAAATCGTCGGATATCAGAAGCCGGCCGATCGGCTGTCAAATTTCTGTGATTTTCTACGACTTTCAATGTCAGTTTTTGTGGATTAATAACCTACTTTAAAACACGAATTCTATTTATTACTTATTATAACTATTTACGTACAAGCCAAATAGGTTTTCAAAAATTACTATTCGTTTGTCGTTTTATTTCTATGTTTGTATGCGTTGACATTCGATTCGCAAAATTTTCCCGCGACTGACATCTCTTAACGAAGTTTACTCGGAAAACGCGCTGTTATCGCCGGCGCGTTGAGAGCTAATGTCTTAACACAATCGCAGCAATTAACTCGTTAGCGCTATACGGAATACCGCATTTAAGAAATCTTTAAAAATGTATTGTATATGGCCGATTCAACACGCGTTGTGCTGTCTACAGAATCACCGTTCAGGTGGGTCTATAATTGATTTCTAATATTACGATTTTACGACGAACCAAACCAATTTACAGATTTATATGTCTGTAAATTCTACGCGGATATTTATGAAAATGTATAAGGTTTCCAGTGAAAAATTATTAAACTACATATAAGCTATTAAGTTATTTATGAATTATCTACGTACCTACTAGAATTTTAGGTAAAACTTTCTAAAATGCATTCACTGGTTTTCGAATTGCTCATTTTGCAGACATTTCGGAATGTAAGTATAGAATTCAACGTATTAAAATATTCACTGATTCTTCGAGTAGCCAGTACTCGGTTCGTCCTTCAAAACTTTTGCTGGAATGCTTGCGGAAAATCAACTTAAGGCTGTCTTCAAGAATAATATTATTTATTACATTATCGTGAAAAACGAACTTTACGACTCGAGCTTCTCAGGTAGCTACTTGAAGCAGCGAGTCAAAGAAGTTAACAAAGTAATATCAATTCAATTAGATTCTTATAAAACGTCTCAGCGGGGAGGATACGAACTTTTGTTTGATTTTTTCAATCGATAAATTTAAATGCCTACATAATACGAAGAAATACAAAAAGATTAATTTAGTCGACTTGCGAATAAGAATTGCTCAATTTTTTAAATCGTTCCTCTTATTGGGAAGGAACTTTGGAAGAAATTGCAAAAGCATGAGTTTACGCAAGAGTTAATTATTTTTTATAAGTAATAAAATTACCTTTCTATTCATGAAGGTCCATCTTATGTTTTGTCGATGTGTTTAAAGAAGAGTTTTTTTGCGTACCTGAAAAAAAAAGAAAAATATATTAGCAATGACGACAGTCAAAATAATCATCGAGGGTTCACCGATGGAAGATGTTGAGACTATGTCTGAATTACGTTGTCTGATTAAGTATCAAATCATTTCGATAGTATATACTACAAATAATAGAAACAATAACTAAACATAAACAATAACAGATGCCGTGCTAAAAATCTAATAACTATCGAACGGACATTTTCTGATCGAATATATTGTTCAATTTAACATTTTTTCAATTTCAGCCTCCATCACAAAATAAAACAAGAAGGTAAGTCATTTTTTTAATTCAAAATTAACATCATTATTCTGCAATACACAAAAAGTGTTGAAACTTGGCTAAACCTGGTCCCCGGTTAGTAATTAGTTAACTCACCCAAAGTGAGATTAACTCACAGTTCGATGAGAAATGTTGTATTAATAAATAAATGGTTCTACAGGAACTTAAATGTTATAAAATGTATTGGTAAACCATAGCTTAAGAGGAGCATTTTCACAAAGATATACAATTATTTTTTTCGTGAGACAATTTTAAGTGAATAATCACTCGGGGTCAATATTTTACAATAATTTTAAATTCAAATTAAATAAACTATTAGACAAGATTAATAATAAAAAAGTCAATTCATTTAAAAATATTTAAAAAGAAGTCGAAAATCGCGAAATTTCTACATATTTGAAAAACAAAAAACAGTTTTCACAAAGCGAAATACCCACACATTTTAATTCTACAATAAAATTATTTTTTTTAATAAAAATAAATTTTTTTGATTTATCTTTAAAAGTACCCGATTCCAACTAAAAAAATATTCAATTAAAAATATAATACATAAAAAGATCATACCTACCATTCTAACTCATATAATACCTAGGTAAAAAGTTTGACGAGGAATCAGAAATAAAGCTTATTTTTTATATAACTGTGGGCTTACTCAGAAAGATTGAAATCACCATCATCATCGAACAGTATTAATAGGCTTGCATCTGCGTGGCTGAATTTCAAAACCCGACTTCCAACGCATGTCTGCCGCCGCGCCTTACCCGTCGCACCATATAAACATCCATGTCCGGGGATTTTCAGACGAAGCTACCATTGCAGTTCGGTTTCTAATTCAAGAATTCGTCACAATATGACGCAACTTTCGTCGGCAAGAAGCAAAGGGACGTGCCCTTCCTGGGTATAAGTTCTACGAATTTGTGAACCTGGAGTATCTCCCGGATTTCGAAAGATTGACGGGAATACTCAGTTCTATCAAGCGGTTGTATATTAAATATGACGTCATCGCCCATCCCGGTTACTTTTTCGCGGTGACTAGCCATCACTGGTTGACACGTTGACGGTGGATACGAGGAACGGGCTAATTTTGGAACCAGTACCAGTTCCCATTGGATTTACAAAATGATCACCAACGTGCGAGCGGGTTTTTAATTGCTAGTAAGATAATAATGGCGATTTTACATTATATGCCTTGCCAGTTATTTGATGTTGTATAGAAATGTGGATGTGAATGAATTGTGTAAACGCTCTTCAAGTATTGTGTTAATTAATTTTGCTAAAAATTTTGCACTAATATAAGTTCGACTAGCGAGCCAAGTTAGATCAAACATCCAACACAAATATATTTTGTTACTCTCTCTTTATTAATGTGTTCTTAAACATTTTTCCTATTACTGTTCATATCACTAAATTGTGTTTTAGCTTCAAAGAAAACCTAAACACGACATAAACAGAAATATCTATCTAATGTTAACTTGAATAGGGTGTATGTTTATTTTCCTATTTTGTTTGGATATTACATAAAATAAATGAACTAATATAATTTTACAATTGTAGTTATAATTTCTCCCACAGTCATGACAACTGGTCATGAAAACATTGAGGCAACAATTTCAAATGAATACTGAATTTACTGCTGAATTTCAAATTAAATACTGAAAGTACTGCCTTTATTATTTATGTAAAAGCCCTCTGGGCGTAAAATAAAAGAAATAAATAAACAACTAAATAAATTAATATTCTCCAAAACGAGCTTGACAAAAAATCATTTTTCATATATTTGATTTATAATTGTGTAATTTCTACTGTTTAATAAATTCTAAAAATTACAGTACTCTATTAAAATTAAATAGTCATAAATACATTGGGACTTCACATGTCAAATACTGGTTTATAAATGTGTAAATTCTAATTACGAAATTGTAAATTTTCTCTAAAGGAAAGAATCTCCTACTTATGATCTTACTAAAGAAACCACTCATTCACTCTGAATCTGAATGCAATTATTAATGTTCTCCAAAATGACCTTGAAAAAAAACCCACTTCTTTGCGATTCTTTCAAAGACATAAAGAAACCATCCCTTCGTCCAGAAAACAATGTTTAAGGTTCTCAAAAGTTGCCTTGACATAAGCAAATTCCTGTGATATCTTAAACGAAACCATTACTTTGTTAAGAATATTATGAACTAAATATACAATTTGGCTGTCCTGAAACGGGTATCCTTCCCAGTTGAACAGACAAAGAATCATTTTTAATGTATTGTAATATATATGCATATATAAATAAATAAATTAAAAAATTAAATCAATTTTTAAAAAATATCTTGAAAGTAGAATCGGTTTCCGGTTTCCATAAAAAAACGTAAAGATGCACTTTACAAGTCCGGCAGAGGGTTACGGCCTCGCAGCCAGTGCGTCCGCTTAGCGCCAACCTGTTCCCCGGTTCAATGCCTGTAGCCCAGTCAATAAACGCATTGAACTGGAACAAATTAAGGGAAAGCTGAATTTTTGCAGGTGGATAGTACTTCTTACAAGGAGTATTTTCACAAAAGTCCCCACCCCTCCCCCGCTTGCTTTCCCCCCTGCCCCCCTCCAAACATTGAAATTGTAGAGTTCCGTAAAATCCATTATATCTCCTAAACTATACAATATATCTGAAAAAAAAATAAAACCCTTATACTTCTTAAAAAGTTGTCTACAAAAAAGATAGAATATATTTTTTTGTTATCTACTACGGTTTGGCAAATAATAATGACATTGTCGCCAAAAAAAAAAAAATTTCCGTAAAATTTTGATTTAAAGGTGAATATTTTTTTTGTCTGAGGGAACACGCAAAAATGTTTCAAACAAACGATTTGCCAAATTTAATAAGCTTTATATTGATATATAACATTGCTTACTTATATCCTTAATACTGGTCAAAATCCGACTGTATTGCAGGGCGGCACGGCGCCGCGGCGTGCGGGCAACCTAGCCAGCTGTGATTGCAGGTGACCGATTTGTGCTTAGATAGCACTTATTATAGTTTTAAATTGAAAAATCGAGTACTTTTTAATTTATTTATCATATAAAAACACTTTTAACACTTAATAGTATTTGCAAAGTACGAAAAGAATTCCAATATAAAATTATATAACTTTTCGTAGGTATTAAGGGATTACAGAATATTATTATTAACTGGGTATCACAGTCGTCTTCAAATATTTCATCAGTATTTTCAGATGTGTTACTGAAGGATAGTCCATTGCAGTGGCCACACATATCAGAACACTCTAGTCCTGCCCTCCGAGAGCTGCACGACTTTCCGCACGAGGTTTTTCAGTTACAAGAATCAATTAGAAGTTCATTTGGATTCGCGGGACATGTCTTTGTATGTGTTAACTTATATTCTCTTCTTTGCCATCCCCATTCATTAGATGGTAGTTCATTTCCTGGCCATGTTTGAACTAGGAGGTATGTCCTCAGGAGATACTGGCGGGCCGCGTTCTTTACAGTTATACAGTTTTCCATAAATCTTCTAGCCCACTTCCTTCCATGATGCGACCAATAAATTCTAAATATGATATAACAAATGAAACCTCCAAGTTGTAAAATAATTTTTGAAATTTCCGTTTATCCATCAGCTCCCGCTACTATTTCAGTAGCTCTGAGAAAAACGGGTTGGTCGAAAGTTACAATGCATGTTTGATGTTCTTTTTACACTGTTCTGTTGCAAGACATAGTGCACTGAGGATGGATTATTGTAATCAATATCAATAAATGGAACAGCCATTACTTAACTGGTTTCACAATCCACACAATTGTTCATAGCGACATTTATAAACCCGTTCCAGCCAACTTTTGAATGCGTGCCACTTAACCACCCTTGCGCGCCCTTCAGCGCCCTTGAGGTGATTTTTCACGAGAATGGCGCTTTATAAATCAGCCAAATATTATTAATTGGTTAGAGGTATAAAATATAATGAATCGGCATGCTTTTTTTCTAGAAGATATACTACATTCACTGATATTTTTTATGGTTACATCTTTCAAGCTGCTCTTTTGTCTCTTCGCGTAGCAACGTTGAAGGATGTTTTCCAAAATTTACACACTGAAGACGAGGTACATCTAGAGTTTTTGTCACATTAGAGGCTAGAGTGATGCACTTGATTTCTCCCATGGCATGAAATGTATTTAGGCCATCTAATGTTTTTATATTAACGTCGGCATTGTCGAATGATGTGTCATCTTCGATTATGGTATGCCCAGTGCTTATTAGATATCTCTGGTATATCACCTTCATGATGAGACGAACAACGACGACAACACTTCTATTAAATGTTTAAATCCGTACATTCATTGTATATATAAACGCAAACTTGTCTGTATTGATAACAAAAAAGACCTAGGCCTTGCAGATGCTATTATGGCGTAGTTAATTACTAAACGTCTTCTCGAAATATCAGGTCCATTATCATGCAACTACTTCTTTGTTACAGTTGACGAGAACAGATTCAGAGTTTCAGGAACTAAATCATCACCCCCACCAGTGATTTCCGGAATATCAGGATAGCTTTCAATTCTTAAACGTTCCAGTTTTGCATTATTTTCGTTGTTTCTGCACCAGTCATCTAGTATCTTACAACTTGAGTGAGACATTCATATTATGGCAGTTTTTCTGCCAAAAATATATGTAGGTATATGTACATCCGATCTTGAAAACAGTCAATTAGTTGGTTTTTTTTTCAGAAATTTATCTGAGTACGGAAATCAGTACCACAAATGTCTATTACTATTTCCCTTAATTTTTTTAAAGTAAACTGACATTCATCAGTATTTTCAAAGAAATTACAGAGTTTATTTTTTTTAGCTGAATTATCATCTTTAGATCTTCCTACAAACTTACTGTGGTGAACGTATGTCTTGCGGTATGAAAGAGACATGCGTGTATTAGTGAGACAGCATGAGTAACGTACTTATAAAAGGTTGTGATTGTTGTCCATTCGTACTCTTTACCTTAAGACTTCAAGAGAAGAACCATTGTACATTCTCGGAATAAACATCAATGGACTACCTACGTCTTAATATTGCAAATACACCCTGTACTGAGATTAACATAATCAGACGAATCTGGATCCATCATCATGGAGTCCAGAATACATTAGATAACCGGCCACGGTCGTCACATTTACTTTTTTAGTAAGTGGTGACCGTGGTCATTTATAATCTCGATCTTTTACAGAACTTTTTAAAGCAACTGCCATGATAGCGAGCTTCTACGGTGACCAAATTAAACACACTTAATACTTTAGATTTTACTTTTACTTTAGATTTATTATCTCTTGTATTGCAAGCATGTTTCACTTATTTCCAGTGTTAACACCAAACGTATTTGCTCACGATATTATGAGGTAGTTTATGAATAAAAAATGTTTTTGGTCACAAATAATACAGTTCTCCATCGAAATAAATGTATTTTCTAAATGCCTTAGGAATCGCTGAGGTAAAGTGGTCGATGAGCTACAATTAATGTTTGTAAAAGCCTTAATACTGCTACCACTAGAATACTTTTCTACAATCTACGTGCACGGTTACGCTATCCAAACTAGTATATTTAACATGATTATTTGTTTTCAATTCTAGCGTTTTATTTGTTTTCAATACTAGCGTTAATTTGCATTTGTAGCCATTTCGTTACTAAAACAACATTTCCTGTTAGGTCAGTTTACATAAAATACACAATAGGTTCTCTTCAATTTGTTAATCTCTAATTAATTAATTGTTTCTCAATATTTTTACCCGATGAAGGTGGTAAAACGCACAAAAAAATTGAAAGCTTGGCACAACATCAAAATATAACGCACAAAACCGACACACACCTTAATCTTAAGACATAGGAGATCAAACTGGCCATTTTTATTTATTTTTCATTTGTTTCATCTTAATGAAACAACAAGTAGCAACGCGACAAGAACAACAACCATAACACGCCGCTCTGTGTTATGGCCAGCGCGCGTACGAAATATAGCGCTTATCCACATATTTTCGAGAGGAATAAATTATGTAAGTAAACACTGTTATACATTCTTTTAAAGCTTATTAAATTTGGCAAATGATTTGTTTGAAATATTTTTTCATATTCTCTCAGACAAAAAAAAAATTCAACTTCAAAAAAATATTTTGAAAAAAATATTTTTTTTTTGTCAACAATCTCATTATTATTGGCCAAACTAACACAGATAAGAAAAAAAATTATGTTACATAATTTTTAGGCAGTTTTGTAAGAAGTTTGGTGATGTAATTTTTTTCTGATATATGTTTTGGTTTATGAGATATAATCGCTTTAGTAGAAGCCCACATTTTAATGTTTGGGAGGGCACAGGGGGGGAAGCAAGCGGGGGAGGAGTGGGGACTTTTGTGAAAATACTCCCTAGGGAAGGTACTACTTACTTGCAAAAATTCAGCTTTCCCTTAATTTGTTCCAGTTAGGGCCTGTTTTTTGTCTAGATTGACTGGGCTACTGTGCACGTCAATCACTCGGCTGTAATCTTCTGCAGCATCCTGCATATCGAGAAGGCTGTACTCTAATCGAGGTATACAGAAGGTATGCCTGCGGGGCTAATACGATTACTCCCTGAACGGGTTATACGTGGCAGGAAATGCGGCGGGATATGGCTACAAATTCTCATTTATCAAATAAATGGGAAATTACGATAATTTTGCTATCGTAAGCTTTACGACGAAGATAATTTTTTTGTGTAAAGATCTCACCCGAGATTTTCGCAATGTCACGCAAACCGCGGATATAAATCAAGATTAAAAGAAAACTTTTGCATAAAACAAAGAAAACTGTCTTACAAAGACTCCAAAATACTCAGACACTAAGTATAAAATTAATAACCTTTAACAAATCATACTGTACTGCACAATAATCAATTTAAATCATCTTCAAAAACATTAGTATCACAATAATGAGACTTCATCTTATCTTATCGGACCTTACCTATAAATATGTTTTAAATTTTATACCACTTATAATATTAATACAATGTAAATGGTAGTTCATGAGTTATAAAAACACGTTTATTTAGTTTATTTAATTATTAACAGGTAGGTAAATACGTCAACAGTTCAAATAAATTTAGTAAAGTTACAACAAAATTATTAAATTCCATTTACTTTAAATTAAAAAAATGGAGCTGTAAGAATGAATTAACTAATGGAATGAAAATATTATAATTTTAATTGCAAAAACAATATCAGGACTGACTCATTTAGATATTCGCTTGTACCTAGATTGTATGCAGTTGGCAAAACTTTCGCCGAAATAGTAGATGTGTACAAGAAATAACTCAATAATAATAATTAATGTTAGCATAATACTATTCTTCTGCACGGGTTCTATAAAATTTAAAAAGCATATTTTACTTCATGATTACTGTTCTACAAAATTATTATGTATATGCGACAGTGTAAGTGCAAAACCTTGACTTTCTTCAGAAATAAAAATCCTGTTTTATTCGAATATTCCATCAATAACACAGCTTTAGAAAGAGTCACGGAAATGAGAGATCTTGGAATTATTTTGGATGAAAAACCAAGTTTCGCCAATCATATCCACCAAATTGTAAACAAAGGTATGAAAACACTAGGCTTCGTATTAAGAACAATCAAAAACTTTAATTCCATACAAGTCATTAAATTATTATATGTATCTCTAGTTAGAAGCCTAATGGAATATAATTCAGTAGTTTGGTCTCCATCTTACAAAATTCACATTAATAACATTGAGCGAATTCAAAAAAAAATTCTGCGTTTTATAAATTTTAAATTAAATATCCCACTAGAAGACTTGAAATATAATTTATTATTAAATATTCTAAAAATACACACACTAGAACACAGACGTAAAATAAACGACTTCAAAATACTTAACTCTAAATTTGACTGTTGCGAACTACTGCAACTCATAAACTTAAGAATACCGACAGTAACTATACGACAAAATACACTATTCTACTGTAGCGTTCATACGCGGAACTACATTGCCCATTCTCCGATACAACGATTTCACACCATGGAAAATTTTGTTGATCTTGTAAAAAACTTATTCCAAAACTATTCCTAAACATATCTGTTTTTCTGAAAACCTATGAAATCGCTGTATTTTTGTATTTTTATGACTTGTGTGCTTTTTTATCAAAATTTTATTTTTATTATTTCTGTATGTGTTTAAAAATAATCTGTCATGAATTATTTGTACTACCAAAATGTAAAAGCCCTTTGGGCGTTAAATAAATAAATATGTATTTATGCGACAGCCCCTACACTACATAAATAAATAATATATTATGTTATCTGTAAGAAATATTTAAAATCTTAAATCCGATTTCGACACGATCCTAGATCCTTTGTCGACACGACATTGTCCAAACACATTGACATTATTTGTACATAATTAGTTGTAATTTTTAGGGAAGTTGATAAGTATCATTGGAGGGGACCCACCACTTTCCCAACGGCGTTATAAGGAAACATATGGTTTCCTCCTTCACCGCACACCTCAAGACTCTACTTTTTTTTTGAACGAAGCTACATTTATTTGAACGACTCTAGACCCTCCAATGTCCATGCATACGGGGATAGTAAGCAGTATGCAAGTACTTACATTAAAATTATACAAAAGATAAATAGAAGTAGCAGCCCGTGGAATAATTCTTCTGAAATAGGTAACATCAATAAGAGAAAACAGTGTTAGTAAAAGAAAAATAAAAATAAAAATAACGGCTAGACCAGTCGAAGAAACCTTCTGTAAATAAAATAAGTAATGAGGAAAAAACAGTTATATGATTATGTTATAATGTAAGTAATTACTATAGTAGCGGAAAGAAAATAAAATATATAAAAAGAAGAGCCAGAGAAAGTATTCCATTGACCACCGGGCAGTCCCAATGAGAATACGTATAGCTATCGGCCCAACCGCAGACGATGCTCGAAGTCCGCGCCCTTTAGCCGGTTCCCCGATTTTGCCTCGAAGAAATGCACTTGGGAGAGAAGGGGAAGATTTTGAAGACCTTGAGGAAAAGATGAGCGTCGGGTTACCGGAGGGGGGACGGAAGGACATCGAGACCGCACGGTTACGCCTCAGGCCTACGCATGACGATGGGGGAGGCGCGGGCGGATCGCGGGAAGACCACTCTGGTATGTGTTCGTCTGGCAATGTGCATGGACAGGGTCTATCCCACCCCCTTTTTATGGGGGAATGACGATACATAACATGTTCAGTTCAGTTGCGCCACCAAAGAATGGAAACCAAAACTAATACAGAAAAATAGAAAATAATAAGAGCATTTATACATGTGAAACATAATTACAGAATCAGTTCAGAGTGATAATATATCGAGCATTAGTGTCATCACTAATATCGATCACCAACACCAACATGACCTGTCGAGGTAAAAACATAAATCATTGTTAGCAGAGATCAGAAGAAAAAAAAATAGACAGATGTTATCAGTATTTTATAGGTCACATAAGTTATATTATAGATAGTTCAAAGCATATTCACTAAATAAAGAGTAATAGAGGAGGACCGAAGAAGAAGACGGGAGCAATACGTGTGGCACCTGAAACAAAGATGAATTTAATCTAGGTCGGCGACTCTAAGTACAGGCCATCTCTCTACCCAGGACTTGACAAACTTTTTCAAGCATTCAAAATTCTCTTTGTTCGACACAAGGTCAGCATTCCACGCTGGTCTTGTTATTCCGCGCAAGCCATCCAACATTTCCTCTCGTGCTTCCTTCATCAACTCGCAGTGCCACAGAATGTGCCTGGCGTCCTGATTAGTATCCCCACATGCGCAGTTTGGGTGAGGAGAGAGGGTCAAGCTATGAAGCCGACCCCTGAATTCCCCATGCCCAGAAAGCATCTGCGTCACATAGTGATCTAGTTTAATGTATGCCCCTTCCATTCTGAATTTAACTGAAGGGAAGAAGGAGAAAGTCCATCTGCCCTTCGTCGACCTATCCCATCGCTCTTGCCATACACTCAGCGTTCTCTCGCGCATCGCTTTGAGCAAGCCAGGGAGGGCCACGACTCCTCCCGGTGTCAGCTCGACTCCCAGGTGGACAGCAGCCCTGCCTCTAATAAGTTCCTTTTTGGTCAATATTTCCCTAATTTCAAGGTCAATCGGCAGAATGCCGGCCAGAACCGGTAGTGCATCTGAGGCCACAGTCCTATAAGCGCCCAAGAGCGCCAACAGGGGAGTCCGCTGACCCCGTTTAAGAGCAGAGTTTATCAAGACGTTATCCAAGCGATGCTCCCACACAGAGGCAGCATATGATACTTGCGACACATATACCCCTCTGTACAGCAGGCGAATCGCCGGAGAGCGCAATCCCCATTCGGCTGTTGAGAGTCTTCTCAGTTTCTGAAACAGGGCTTGTGCCCTGTCGGAGACGTTCTTGACGTGGGCCAGGAATGAAGAAGATCTGTCCAAAATTACGCCTAAATACCTGATGTTTTCTGCAAATCGGATGGATGAGCCTCCCATTCTGATGAAGGGGTTCCTGCCTCGGCTGAGCATGCCCTTCATGAGGAGGCCCACGGTCTTGTGGGGAACGAAGTTCAGTCTATTTCTCTGTCCCCATTCAAGGATCACTTGTAAACCTTCTTCAGCCTTAGATTCCACTTCCCTCCTACTGTCCCCAGAGACCAAAAACAATTTGTCATCTACGTAGTCGACCGATATACAACCTTCAGGCAAGGGCAACCTGGAGGAGTCGTCGAACAAGATTTTCCACAGGTCGGGTCCGAGAACCGACCCCTGCGGACATCCCATGTCGACTGTTCGGGTGATTAAAACGTCCCCGTGCCCTATGATAACTGTCCTACCACTTAGATAGTCACTAATAATCTCAAACAGTTTACGCGGGCAGTTCCTGCTTTTCAGCTTGGTAAGTATCATCGGCCACCACGCGTGATCAAAGGCACCCGAGATATCCAAGAAGATGCCTATAACGTACCTCTTTTGGCATACCCTCACCCATTCAAGCGCATGTTTAATGGCGTGCTCCGTGGATTTGCCGGGGACAAAGCCGAATTGAAGATCGCTGGGCGGCGTTAGGGTGAGGTGTAGTCGGTGCTTGATGATGTTTTCCAAAACTTTGCCTAGAATTGGCAATAATGTTATAGGCCTATAAGCTCCTATGTCCGTCTTCGGCTTACCGTTACCCTTTGGTATAATCCGGAGCACGCCCTTCTTCCATTCCGTAGGAAATTTTCCCCTACGCAAGCACGTCTCCAACACCTGGTAGAACTCCTCTTTGGCGTGGATCCAGACATTCTTCGCAATTATTCCATTCAATCTATCAAATCCCGGTGCCTTTTTCGGACCCAAACCCTTAATTATTATTTCCACTTCAATTCGACTTAACGGTGGCATGCCGTTCCCCTGGGCGGGCTCACTAGGTGGTAGCCGTGACAGATTTCTAATCTGTTTATGGTGAACACTTTCCCCTATTACTGAGTCTAACGGAACTAACTTGCCCAGAAGTGTCTCAAGAGTGGAGGTAACATCGACACTCTCAACGTTCCCGAGCACCACGCTCGACAAGTAACTTTCAGATCCTTTTCCCGTTTTTCCAACGACGCTGTGGATTTCCCACGGGTTGGCGTTACCCACTTCATTAACCCAATTATGCCAGGCAGCTCGTTTTGCCAAAAGGACACCCGAGCGATAGGCACCTCGTGCGGCCCTAAAGCGGGCTTGGAGGACAATAGCCTCTTCGGGCGAGCATAAGCTCTGCCTGACCACACTGAGATTCCTGTAAGCGCTTTTAAATGTACCCTTCAGCAAAGTCAGCTCTTGTGTCCACCACGGCGTCCGAATAGCCTTTTTAGGGTTAGTTCTTCCCAAAGAGGCTTCTGCGGCCGATACCACCGCCGCGTTGAAAAAATTCCCCAAATTGTCCGGTTCCCTAGCTGCTACGTCGTGAAAGCCCCTTAATGATTGGCGTAGCGCCTCCCCAAATTTATCCCAATCCGCCCTTGTGGTTCTGAAATTCCACGTAGACCGTGGAGTTTCTGTCTTTGGAATACCCACAGAAAAAGTTATGAGTCTATGATCAGAAACTAACGCACACTCGTGAACTTTCCACTGAGATATTTTAGTCGCAACAGATCTAGAACATAGAGTGAGATCAATGTTACTTTCGCCTCCGGGTCCTGAAAAAGTAGAAAGCATGCCCGGTTCATTGAGGATGAACAGACCTTGCGCCGCAATAAGGTCTTCGACAGCAAAGGATCTTTCCGTCCGAATTCCGTTATAGTCGAACCAGAGAGGCGATCGCGCGTTGAAGTCTCCACCGATAATTACGTTTCGACCTCTTAATTTGTGAAGGGCTCGCGTTAAGCTCAAAATATGCGGTTCAACAGGATTACCGTACTTAAAGTAAACGGAGATCACGATGATTTCCGTGTTAGCTAATTTAATGGATACACAGGTTTGGTACTCGTTTGAGAGCCGTCCCAAGAGGAGGGGTCTGATCAAGGAAGTATTGACCAGGACACCCGCACCCGGAGAGGAACCCACCTCGAGCACCGCACCCGGACTATTAATTCCAGGAGTTTTGCCTTGCCACACGTACTGCTCTAGCTACATTGATAAGTATCAAAATAACCTCCTTGAACCTCCTTGAACCCATGTCACAGAGTACTAAAAAAATACCCGGGAATCTTTTCTAGCCAATGACAGCATCCAAAAAGTGTCGCCAATGGTCGGCCATTGTTGCCGTAACAACAATGGCGCCGTTTTTAGTGCTTATTCATTGACTAGAAAAGACCCCGGGAGCTTTTTTACTTCCAATCTGAACGGGGCTTGATACTTGTAATGGGTAAACAGGTAGTGATGAAATGTAAAAGTTTTTATGAAATCTGAGATAAAAGTTTGAAATTTTGAAAAGGTGTATTATGAAACATATTATTGAGCATGACAGATTTATGTTGTGAGTTTTTTTCAACGTGGAGCAGATTTTTTTCCGACAAAAGCAGAAACTCAGCAAGAAAAGTGCCCACAAAAAATATTATATCCTTGAAACTTTTTATCTGCAAAGATGGAGGAAGACGGAAAAAATAATGAGAATAAATCATTTGCCTACCTTGAGATACCAGGTTAGAAATAAAGTTTTACATTCTTAGAACCTTAAACTTTTTAGGAACAAATGTTGATATAACAATGAAAATTAAAACTTGGTAATTTAAAAATATCATCACAGTCAAAGTAGAGAGAACATAATTACCTATAAATCATTACTTAAAGACAGAGAAACATTCCATAACAAAATACTTTGACATCTTATTATCCTTTGAACGTCTCAACAAAACAGTACATAATCATAGAGATAGAATAAAACAAAACTGGAGGTAAGTTTACATAATATTAATAAAAATTTAAACATGTAGGTAAATGAGGAAACGAACAGTTAAATTGTTATTACTGATGAACGTTGGCATACGCAGATGTACTGATATAATCATTAATCTGTATGTGCACATAAACGCATATAATAAATGCACATAATCTTAATAGGATAAACCACAGTTAATAGCAGTCAATAAACGGGTTTAATAAAGTCCAAAGAGACTTACTATTAAATGTTATTTAAATTTTGTACACCTGATTACCAACAATTTAACATACATATAAACGGTTGTGTAATGGACGTGTTGGCTCCCTTCCTGGTTCACGTGTTTAATAAGTCCTTAAGTACAGGTGACTTCCCAGAACCACTTAAGTCTGCAGTAGTCACCCCAATCATTAAAAAACCGCAGCTTGATACCGACAATTTGGGTAACTACCGACCTGTGTCAAATCTGCCTTTCTTAGCGAAACTACTTGAAAAAATTGTTGCTTCCCAAATAACTTCCCACTTAAACGTGAACAAATTATTTACTGATCATCAATCCGCATATCGCAAGTTCCACTCAACAGAAACCGGATTACTTCGTGTCCTGTCAGACATAACTCTTGCCATAGAATCAGGTAAGTTAGCCCTTCTTTCGCTTTTAGATATGAGCGCCGCATTTGACACCATTGACCACAACTTCCTTATTAAGAGACTAGAAGTAACATTTGGTTTACAGTCTAACATAAAAAAATGGCTAAAATCTTATTTATGCAATCGCTCTCAAGCGGTAAAAGTTGGAAACAAACAGTCCAACTTCACGAAACTCTCTTCAGGGGTACCTCAGGGATCCGTTTTGGGTCCACTTCTTTTCATTCTTTTTACAAATGATGTCGCAAAAATTATCGAGTCATTTGGTCTCTTATCTCACTGTTATGCTGACGATCAGCAAGTATACTTTTACTGCACACCAGATGAGATCAACGGTCTTAAAATTCGCACAACTGATTGTCTAGAAGCGATCAGTCTTTGGATGTCCTCGAACAAACTTAAGTTGAATCCCACAAAGACCGAGTTTCTCTGGGCAGCCACGAAAAGACGCCAACATTTAATAGACTACTCACCAATTTCTATTTCCGGCAGCGACGTAATTGCAAAAACAACCGTCAAACTTCTAGGTGTTTATCTGGATTCAGACCTTTCGCTAAAAAGTCAGGTAAATAGGACCGTCAGTACTGGTTTCTTCTATCTAAGACAACTTAAATCAGTTCGTAGGAACCTCTCAACAGAGGCAACTAAGCTTCTTGTGAACTCATACATAGTATCACGTCTTGATTACTGTAATGGCATTTATGCAAGACTTCCTAAATGCCAAACTGATAAACTACAATCAGTGTTCAACGCCGCAGCACGGCTTATTACTGGGGTACCCAAGTTTTCGCACATTTCGGAACACCTTCGAAATCTTCACTGGCTGAAGTGTCCTGAACGGATCCAATACAAGTTATGCTGGATGGTGTTTAAAGCTCTCAACGAAATGGCTCCACCCTATATCTCTGAACTGTGCATTCCGGAAAATATTGGTCTAAGACATTCAACTCTTAGATCAGCGACATCATCTGCAA
Organism: Limnephilus marmoratus; assembly: GCA_917880885.1. Taxonomy (NCBI): domain Eukaryota; kingdom Metazoa; phylum Arthropoda; class Insecta; order Trichoptera; family Limnephilidae; genus Limnephilus; species Limnephilus marmoratus. The sequence continues at coordinate 18,960,338 of OU862919.1, read as the reverse complement.
TCGGAAGGTTGAAAGAACCTAAGCGAAATCCGAACACTAACTTTGGTGATCGTGCTTTCGAAGTATCCGGCCCTGAGGCTTGGAATAAACTTCCTATGGAATTAAGATGTATAACCAGTCCAACAGAATTTAGATCCAAACTTAAAACTCACCTATTTAAACACTCATTTCCATAAATTCGCTATTTCATTCAAACATTGCTATCCAATCTGTTGTTGAGCGATGAATTATCTTATTGCAGTTGAGATCGACGATTAAATTCATTCATTCATTTAAGATACCTATGCTTTCCTTTAAAAACTGTTAACCCATTACAATCATTTTCACAACCGTGTTATAAAATTGTAATATTATGTACGAACTTCCTTCTTCTTCTGGCGCTAACAATATTAATATTAAAATACGGTATAAAATAATTTGTAAAATGTGTAGAATAAAATATCTATGTATGTATACATGTATATATAATATCCTCAAACTGCTTCGACTCTCTTTCTCTGTCTGTACCTATATCTGTAGAGTTTTGTTGATCACTTGGTAATATTAGATACCTGGCAAAACTAAAAATATTTATTGTTGTATGTAAATACCTATTTTAATTGTAAATCTCTAATTTTAAGTCACGGTTGCAAATATTTGTATGTCACCAGTTTTAAGTCAGTAGTAATAAGTCTTAGTTGTAAGTCACTAGCTACATATAAGTCTTAAATGTAGGTTCCTAGTTATAAGTTTGAATCCTAGTTGTAAGCCTATCGTATTCATTTTATTTTATTGTATGCTTATTATATGTACAGCGCCCTTGAGATGATTTTTCATGAAAACGGCGCTTTATAAATCAGCCAAATATTATTATTATTATTATTACTGTGTACCTATCAGTTATGCAAAATACAAACGGGGTAACCAAGTCTAACCTAAGTCCACACAGGAGGCCCCGAGGAAAATACGTTGCTCAGTTCTCTCTCTCACTTTTTTAAAATTGACGTGTTTGACTCTCTAGCTACCTTGTGAGGTAGAAGTAGGAACTATATATATCAAATATATGTTTAGCTGTCTCTCTCTAAACAAATCTCGGAATAAGATAATCAAACCTTATCTAAAATTACCTCCCCTCCGTTCAATATCTCAGTCTGAAATCGACTTCAAACTTCCATATAATTATGAAATTTACGCATATAAATAAAATCAGTATATAAATTCGACTTCCCTCCCTCCATAATTTGAAATGATGGCTTTTTTTTACATAAACTCCACACAGGAGGCCCGGAGGAAAATAATTTCCCTGAGGGCCATTGTCATCATATGGATGCTGTGCGGAGGGTTTTTTAAGGGAAGGAAAGAGAGGAAGGAAAAAGGATGAGGGGTGGGTAAGAACCTAGGGGTCAGTACCTATAAATCCATCCCTCCCACTGCGATGTGTTGGGATCGAGAGAATCAGGCTGTAGATGGAAAAGGGCCTCCCTCAACCAGTGTCTCCCGATCTGGCCCGCCACGCTGCGCGTACACCCGTTTTAAGTCATCAAACATTGAACGCATTGAACCACTCGGCAACTTAACTTTAACTAACGCAAAATTTTGATTCCAGTTATAATATTGTCACGTCTTCTTTATCCAGCAGTGGACTCCACGACGAAAATTTGATTGAAATATGTCTAGGTATCTCTTAATGGATAAAGAAAAAAATAACACAAAAAATCTAACCAAATATTAACATATTATGCATGTACATTGTACAATGTACAAGTACAACAGCTTCAAAACTAAGATGTGTTGGTACATTAATTTGCAAAACTACAAAAGAGCTCGCCTGAACAAAAAAGCAGGCGAGTTCACCATATTCCTTTGTCTCGCGACGCAGCAGACAAAGCGTATGAGTGTTTTCGTGCATCATTAAAGAATATAAAAGATCTCATTTTTCACAGCAAAGAAAAAACCATGATATCCAATCTTGCTCATAACCCGGAGAGCAACAGAAGACTTGTTATTAACAAAGGCATAAATTCCTAAAATACAATATACGTATATACTAGGGTAAGTGCTTGTTGTTTTATAATATAAAACAAACCGAATTAATTAGATTCTTATATTTCACTGAAAAACATTGAACAAAAATATACGCATGAAGTATTTAAATGCTGTTACCTATTCTGATATATGTGAGTGAGGCAAACACTGGCAGAGGAAGGATAAGAGTAGACTGAATGCTGTAGAAATGATACGGTTATGTATATTCAATAATAAAATACGGAATTATCTTTTGGGGAAACTCAGTAAACGCCAAAGATGTTTTTATCATCCAAAAAAGATGTAAAAGAAAAATGACAAACTCTGCTAATCGGGATTCATGTAGACCTATATTTAAAAATTTGAAAATTCTTACAGTCACCGACATATATATAATGGAGTTATGCATGTTAGTGGGATCATCTCCAGAAAAGTTTCCACAAAAAAACTCTACACATAAACACGCTACAAGGTTTACAGAAAATTTATTAATACCAAAAGCAAACAAAACAATTTTCCAAAAAGGACCCTTTTACATGGCCATTAAAGTATACAACAACCTTCCACATGATATTAAACAAATACAAGATACACTCAGATTTAAGTCATCGTCATCACTAAAAACATTCCTTCTGAACAGGTCTCATTACATATTAAGTGAATAATTCACATAGGTACTGTTTTTATATTTATATTTATATAATAAATTAAAACAAATTCACTTTGTATTACACCACTTTTATATTTATATTTCATTTGTGTTCAAATCTGTACAACATGTTAGGTTAACTGGAAGAAATAGGATATAAGTACCTATAAATTATACCTTTGGTACTAAATGTAAATTTCGTACAATAAATGATTTTGATTTTGATATCCCTGAGGCGTATGTCTGGCAAAACCATGTATGATCGTGTGAGAAATGAGGAGGTCCGCAAATAATGCAAGGCTGATGTAAGTGAAATGAGAAATAATAATAAGAAAGGAACCCTCAGATGGTATGGGCATGTGGAACGAATGAACGAAGAAAGTAATGTAAGGAGAATACATGAAGCAAATATGAATGGCAGAAGAAGTCGGAGATGTCCGAAGAAGACATGGCACGACCAATAGAGGAAGTGTCAAGAATAATAGAAGAATACAATTGAGACGATGTACGAATGAACGAGGCAAATAGTGTGTGCCAAGACCGAGATGTTTGACTGAACGTCCTTTTTGCCAACCCCTGCAGGGAAATTGCGTAATGGTTAGTTAGTGTTAGTAAGTATGGAATAATAATAATAATAATAATTATAATCTTTATTCAATGAAATAACAACAATATAACTAAAAAAATTACATGCTCAAAGTAGTTTACAAATAGATTACATCAATCAGTACAGAAAAATTAACAAATAGGAAGTAACGTAAGAAAGGTTACACAGGAGTAGTATAGTTATACAGTATTTTTAGTTGTGCATAGCCTGCCTCACTAGGTGAACCTGTATTGAGGCAGAATTTTTGTTAATTGTTTCTCGCAATTTTATCTATGGTTTTTTTATAAACGTGTAAAGTAGGTTTCCATACAGCAAAAACTTTATTTTAGTTAACATTATTGTTTGCATATACCTACACAATTCATAAACTGTAAGGTTATTACTACAATAACAACTGTCAATGACTGGGCGTTTGGGTGAGGGCACCAGTATAGGCTCGATCATTAGAATGTATCCATATTTTAACACATTTTTTAAACTCTCTCTGTGTTTGACTCAGTTTGATGTTTTCTGGGAGAATGTTGAATATTTTTGTGGCAAAGTATCTAAAGCTACGTTGACCAAAGGTGGAAGAGAGTGCTGGAACTTGCAATATGTGTTTGTTGGAGTTACTAATGTATGTATTGGTAAACAATTTCTTAGAATAATTTGACGGCCGGCGTAGTCCAGCGGTTAGGCTCTTGACTCGCACTCCGAAGGTCGCGGGATCGAATCCCGGTGTGGCAAATAAATTTTTTTTGTGTTATGTCACAATTTATTAATTTAAAGTAATATATAGTATATTTGCTGCACGTTCCAGAGTGGAAGATACTCTCAGTATCGCCCTGGTGTTAGACAACCATTCAGGATTGAAACGTTGCTTGAAATGGCTTTAGCCGTGTTTGGTGACTAGATCTGAATAGCCAGGTACTTCCCCACCTTCCTCTACCCTATCTCCTTCCCCTCCCCACTACCTTCAGTCTCACAACATACCCCAATTGGGGATGCCATAGTCCCACTGGTTCCAGACGGGAGCAGTTGGGACTCTTGTGCGGTATTCACGTAAAAAAATTGAATCTTGCATCGGTGTGCATAAATAAATTCAAACGTGTCCTCTTTAAAAAGATTTGCAAGTAAGTATATTTTACCAATCTTTGAACGAGAGATAAAATAAAGGTGAAGTTTGAATTTAGTAACAAACAACATGGAGTGCTTTGACTTTTTAAAATAGTAGTTTCAAAGATCCGTAGTTCAATCTGAAAATCACGTTGCGAGCTAAAGAACAAAAATAATTTCGAAAACAGAATGAGCAAAAGAATAAATAATATATTTTACACCCCACAAACCAATAATACTAAATTATTGCAGACACATAGCAGTTTCATTGGTCCTCGTTCATTTAACCTTCTACCACTACAAACTCAAATGATAAATACAATGATAAAATATGTAAAAGAGGTAAAATTATGGTTGAATAATGTAGATATTGAAACGCTTTTTCTATAAATTTATCCTCCCTTCTACAAGTCACTTTCTGTAACTTTCTAAACTGTATTACAATACGTTTTCTGTTAAGATCAATATGTTTTTTCCATATTTTTATTTTAATTTTATAATAGCTGAAAAAAAACCCTTTTCACTTATTCTACCTATGAAATATTATAACTTTATATTTTATATGTTTTTTAAGTCTATTTTATACTTTGGGTACTAGGAAATATAGTATTTTGTTTTAATATTACCCACACTCAGGCAGTGCCTTAGTGGGTTTTCATTTCTTGTTCATACTATTTGTTATTATATATTATGTTATTATATGTATACTATTTGCTATTATACATTATATGTACAAAGAAATGAGAATAAATAAAGTTAAAAAAAAAGAGTTCAGCTAAACACGGACACAAAAAACTGTTTAAATGTCATAACTCCAGAGCTCACTGTTAACATATTTTTTGCTTCAGAAAATTTATTGCCTGTATTATAAGTGTAGGAAAGATAAGACAGAATTAATTATTTAAATTTTAAATCAGGATGATAGCAACCAGTGGCATAAAATAATATGAAGAATAAGTTTTATTTTTCAACATATGCAGAGGTTATTGTTCTTGTCAAGTAGAATATTTCCTTATTTTTTCGAATATTCGGCACTTATAGTAGTATAAGGATTTTGATTTGACAATTCTCAAATTCCACACCATACGCGAAAAACTTTTAGACGAACAATTTCTAGTTATTATGACGATGAACAATGTCTTCTCTTCAAGAAAGAATTCATTTTCCTGTCAGGTTTTTTGCAAGGTTTGGTGTAAAGTTAATTTGTGAAAAGTTGTAATCGAGACAAAGTTTTTCAACACCATAAATAGCATTATATATTTATGTCACGTTCATTCTTGGAGGGTAGCACAAGACCGAAGGGTGGTTTTGGGTCACTAATAACGTTATTATGATTACTACGGAATAAATAATTTTATGACCTTTCCGGGAACAAAGGCTCTACGAAATTAGACGTCCTTTCATATTTCATCTGGGAAATGTTTGGCAAAGCAAAACAGCTGGAAAACCTTAACATTTTTGTTTTAACATAACTCTTAATGGTTCAACCTTCCTCTTTTCCTTCTCTTCCATTTCACCTTCTCCTCGACTTATTATTCGCCCTCTAAACGTTTCCGAAATACAATAAAGTCATATTTACAATGATTCCAGGCACTTGGAATCTTACTGTTGTAACCAAAATTTTACCACTCTTTGAATGAGATGTAACATAATTTGAATTTATTAACGAACAATATGAAATCTTCTAACTTTTTAACAGTTATATAGTAATTTCAAAACTCAATAGCTCATGATGAAAGTCACGTTGCGAGCTGAAGAGTTAACATAAAATGACTTGACACAAAAAACTGTGGTCAAAACGTCAAAACGCCAGAGCTCACTGTTCAAGTGTTTTTTTTTTGCTTTAGAAAATTAGTTGACTGCGTTATAGTGTATCTCTCAAAATAAAGATGAAAACGCAAAAAATAAGAATAAATGTAAAACAAATACAAAAAAGTGATAGATACATAAGAAAAAATGAAGTAGAAAGAAGTATAAATAAGAATGGACCGCTAATAAAATTACAAGACATAATAATAAATAATGTAAAATCAGAATCAGTAAAGTGGTTCGCTACGTTTGGTGATTTAGCAGGGGTGCCCGGGTTCATGGGGTGAGGTTTGTCTAGGTCTTGGAGGCGGATGACCAGGACATACTGAACCCCAGATTCCTACCCACCCCTTAAACCCTTTTCCTTCCCAGAACTCTCCTCTCCTTCCTTTCCTTAAAAAAACCCTACACACAGCATCCCCAAAGATGACATAGGCCCTGAGGAAAATTATTTTCCTCAGGGCCTCCTGTGTGGAGCTCATGTAAAAAAAAAAAAAAAAAAAAAAAAAAAAAAAAAAAAAAAAAAAAAAAAAAAAAAAAAAAAAAAAAAAAAAAAAAAAAAAAAAAAAAAAAAAAAAACTGAATTTACTTAAAATACATTTACCGTCTAACGAGCCACGAGAAGTTCGCTTACAGAATAACCCCCGTACGAGCGTATGAATAAGAGATGAGGCGAAATCGCGTATTTTTATTATTATACAGGGTGAAACAAGATGTATCCGACAGACCAGCGATCCCTGAGCATATTTTTAGTAGAAAAAGTAGGTGCCATGAAGATGACATTTTAATTCAATTTAAAAATATATATATATATATCCGTCCCGTGACGCCACTGGCACTCATCAGAATAAATGGCCATCTCGCAAAAGCAACACCTTATTCCCCCGTTTACTTTTTTTCTTAAGGGCCCGCAACCCGAATTTCTACCGATTTCTTACACATTTCCCTTAAACACGGTTAGTATTAAAGCTCTTAAAAAATATATGTTATTCTTGAAGATAATATCTAGACATTGCCTCGACAGAAAAAAATCGCAAAGTATGCTCCAAAAATTATTATAAACACGTTTGTTTCAGTTATTGTACAAGTTATATGTATGAAAAAATTCACAGTGCTTCTTTAAATGCTGTTTAAGATAATGCCCGCGAGATTTTTTCTCTATTTTAAACGAGTCGTTTTTTTATTAAACATTTTCGCATCGATTTTGTCGCTGTAAATGCGCTCTCCGCTAACATTCGTAATTTCGTATCTCTCCATCTTCTTCTTTTCCAGCCCGGTTGCAGAGCCTTAAGAAGAGCCAAGAAAAGACAAGTCAAGTTAAGAAGATACAGTATAAGCCAAAAAGAGACAGTATAAACCAAGAAGAGACAATAAGAGCCAAGACGAAACAAGAAGATCTAAGAAGAGCCAAAAAGAGGCAAAAATTGACAAGAACCACACAGCATCTCCAAAGATGGTGTAGGCCCTGAGGGAAATTATTTTCCTTCTCGGTGTCAATTTAAAGTAAAAATATGATTTAAGAAGAGGCAAGAAGATGGCAGACATAAAGAAAGAACATAAAACAACGCTCAATGCCTATATTACTGCCCATCCTAAATTCCAATATTAGCTTATTATAGTCCGTACCCACGATCGTTCATGCTCGATGGTTTTACGCTCAACATAAGTACCACCTCGCTCAATGCGTTTCTGTTCGACGTCGTTCGATGAGGTTCGACAGAATTTTTTTTATTCCACATGTTGTCACTGGTCACTCAGCCGAGTAACCGGCCAACCCCTCATCCCGTCCACAACTGTTAATAAATAAGAATTTTTTGTTTTTTGTTGAGAAATAAATATTAAAAAAGTCACTTCATTATTTCATTAACATTTTTTAGTCCAAATAATGTCAGGTATAAGTATAACTGATTAAAGTAAGTTAAGTACGTCCCTCAACACCCTGTATACTTGGCAACATCTTTACGAACAGGTACGGTAAAGCGAATAAGTATTTATCTCCGGCAACATGTCAAATATAACGAGGTGTCGGAATAAGGAGATGACAATGCAATGCCTGCATTTATCGTCAGTATTTTATCACACGCTTGATGCTGTCGGGAGCTGCCAGCTACAGGAATCTTTAAAAATTTCCTCTTTTTATGGCACTGTTTCTTTAGAATGAGAAATGAGGGAACGAACGAGTTTTTGTTGTAGGAAGCAGAAGCGATGTTATAAATGCAATCCAATTGAAACATAATAATATATAACTTTTGTAGATATAATGAGATCCTTGAAACAGTGCGCTAAAAACATTAACGTTACAAATAAACAGATTTAAAATAGTGACTGAAAATAAAACAAAGGTTTGTACACGTACGGTGACAGAACCAAAACCTAGCATGACTCCATTTACTGGAAAGGCATCAATAAAAACTCTCCAATAGGCCTCCATAATACAAAATGTTTCATAACACTGTCTTAATTTGTAAAATGGACCTATTGGCGCCATCTACCCACGAACTATGAAAATGCAAGCAGCAAATCAAATATGGAAATAGAATTTGTAAAAGAGCGGTTGTGTTTTTGTCAAATCAGTGAGTGAATTTGGCCATGCCAGTTATCAGTGTCAAAAACAACATTTTTTTCTGTAATAAAAACCAAGTTGATTACGAATTATGCTCGATGTAGGAATTTGAATGAAGTAAGGTGCGAATGCCAATACACGGTTAGTCTGACTTTCTAGTTTGCTCTTCGGGGGGAAACAAGCACGATGGTTAATTAGTTAGTATGGTTAGGATTCTTACGAAGATTCTTAGAGGTTAGTCATCATTGTCATCAATAATCAGATTCCTTTCTTGGTCTCGTCTAGGTTATAGACAAATTATAGAGCTGAACTCAGGGCAACCAAATAAATTTTAGGAAGCGCTACGTTCGAAGCTCGAAGCTGAGCGCAAGACTGCAAGCTGAAGAATATACCTAGAAGAAAACGTGACGACTTTCCAAGGAATGCAGCACGTATTCGATGCCTGATACAGCAGCAAAGCACGACGTAGAAGCGGTAGGTCACAGCACTGACGTAGGGCAAGCTCAAGACCGAATTGGCAATTATGTAAGCATTTTATATGTTGGTATATCATGTACAAAAAAGGGTTAAATAATTTTATGTTATATAACGTTTCAGACTCGTTTTCTGTTCTAGTAATCTTCTAAATTTGTTAAATTACAATTTAAATATTATAACGACACAGGTATCAAAATTAGTTGCAAGATGTCAGTGATAATGACAGTGAAATCGAAAAAGGTATAGAATCTTTTTGTTAAGTTTGAATCTTCTTCAATCTTCGCAAATTTACTTTGTTGCTTCATTCTAATTAAATGAAAACAAATTACTTTGTAAAACACCACTTGTTTAATCGTAATTATCTACATGTTTCAAAACCAATGGTTTCTTCATCAGGATAAAATTAAAATTTATTATTATTTTTATCCAATCCTGATGAAAAAACGACGTGGTTTTGAAACATGTACTTAGTTAATTCTGATTAAAGAAGTGGTGTTTTACAAAGTGATTTGTTTTCATTTTTACACTAATTGAACAATATACTTTCGGTTGTGATGAGTGTAACATTATAAAATTCAAAAATAAATATTTTTTATTATATTCAGTACATAAATGTGATGAAATTATGCTGCCATTTTTACAATAGTTGGAAATGGGGTTTGATTCTCGGAATTGGATTTTTGAAGTAAAATTTTTTTAGCACCGTTGTGATTTGAAACTCGGTGAAACGAAAAATAGCGACACTGAAAAGAGACAAACACATACATCTATAGGATTTAGCCTGCGAGGGAATGAGATAGTATAATCGGTCTCCTCTTTGTGCGGTGCTTCGTAGCCTACCCACTCTTTTCTACTTTAGATTTCTGAAAGTTTCACTTTTCTACCGCGTGTGAACCTCACACTTATAAATATACATATTTTTAATTTTATACATTTAATTTTTTTTTATAAATGTAATTTTCTTTGATAAATGTAATTTTTTTGATAAATGTAAATTTTTTGATAAATGTAATTTTTTTAATAAATGTAATTTTTTTTTGATAAATGTAATTTTTTTGATAAATCTACTGGCTTTCATTGTTAAAATTTTATTATTCCGATTTTCACGGCTCTGCGCTGTTATTACAGTGAAATCAATTATTTAGAGTTAAATACGAATACCTATCTACGATTTTTCATACAGGAATAAGTTAAATAAATTGACAATCATCAAAATAAACGGGTGAACAATGAATAAATTTAGCAAATACATTGGTATCATTATGTATCTCATCAATAATCAATTAAAAACAGAATGCTAATTATTGCCAGTTAATTTGACACAGATAGCACGTTGCGTTATTTATACGTGTATTATGGACAAATGAATTAAAACCAGTATTATTATTTCGACACACGGTTTCACAATGCATTTTTTTCCATTCAGCCAAATATGTGCAAATCCACTATTCAAAACACTTCGCCCACACGGACTACTTTGTTCTTGGAAGGTTATCAATTATGAAAGTATTCGTTAATGAGCAAATTGATGACACACAAAAATGCACTGGAAACGACATATTGCGTCTGGTGCATTAAATGATGAATGAATGAGTCAAGCTAAAACAAGGATAACATGTGAGAATTATGCTTTTTGTTTCAGTTTGGAATTTAAGTGGTATTTCGCCGTATTTATTTTAAATTACAAAATATATGTGTGGCAAAACCATGATCGTGTGAGATATGTGGATATCCGCAAAGAGTGTAAGGCTGAGTGTATAATAATGAGTAAGAGTAAGATCAAGGGACCTTCAGATGGTTTGGGCATGTAGAGTGAATGAACGAAGAGAGTAGTGTAAGAAGAATATATGACACAAATGTGAATGGTAGAAGAAGTCGGGGACGCCCGAGGAAGACACGGCACTATCAAGTGAATCAGATACTTGAGTCTGCTATGTCAAAAGTCAGAATAAAAGAAGAATTTGTATGAGACGATGTACGAATGTGAGTGAGGCAAAGAGTGTGTGCCAAGACCGAGTTGTTTGGCGGTCCGTCCTGTCTGAAAAGGCGTGATGTTTAGTTAGTTACAAAATATAGGCCATTAAAGAATTGAATTCGGAACAGCCGGACACTTTTGAAAGAAAGGTACTTCGAAGAATCTTAGGAGCGGTGCGAGAGGGAGAGGCATGGAGAATCCGCCACAATAATGATATCTATGAAATTTACCAAGTTCCCAGACTCTCCACCCATTTAAGGCTCCAAAGACTAAGATGGGCCAGACATGTGCACCGAATGCCAAGCACACGAATACCGAAGAATGTTCTAACAGGACACCGGGAGGTAAACGAAAGGCGAGCAGACGCTGAGATGGGAGGATGAAGCCAGGAAGGACGCAAGAGGACTACTACATGTCGCAGATTAGAAGACGGCAGCCGAGGACAGAGGGCGGTGGAGGCTTATCTCGAAGGAGGCCAAGGCTCGAAATGGGCTATTGAAGAAGAAGAAGAGAAAGAATTAAATTTATCATAATTTTACAGGCAACTTTACATTTACTTACGACAAATTTGTGCCGCCTCGAGAACTGTTTATTGGATAACCAACATGCTAAACTGCCACAGATCATACCAAGTGGTTCACTACGTTTGATGACTTAGCAGGGGTGCCCGGGTTCAGGGGGTGAGGTTTATCTAGGTCTTGGTGGCGAATGCGTTCGCCTACCTACTGCGTGGCGGGCCGGACCGGGAGAGGCTGCTTGGAAATCATCAATATAGGATTGGGAATAGTCCTTAACCATAACATAACATACTTTTTTGTTAACTGCGATTTCAGTTCTCTCGGATGACAGAGGAAAAGTCTTTAATTTCAACGATAATGATATTTCCTTATCCTTGGTTAGAATCGTAATCACCTCTCTCTGCCGAGCGATTCTATATCTTTTGTGGGATCGTTATCGAGATAACAGACGTGATCTCCTGTCAGATTTGTGTGATTTATTTGCTTTTTCTATGTACAACGTACATTAAATAAATAAATAAATAATAATATATACAACGATCCCACAAAAGATATATAATCGCTTGGCTGGTGTATTTTTCGCTCTTTTCAAACTTTAGGTTCCTAAAGCCACGTTTTTCTCATCATACTTACGTTATTAGCAATAGGTCAAGTTAGTGAACCAAGTAGGTACTTAACGAACCAGATTAGTGTTCTTCGTGATATATTAACTAGGATTTAATTAAACCAAGTGGGTGCTCTTGGTGTAGTATAAACCAGGAGTTAATTAAACCAAAGGTGGTGTCCTTTGTGCCATATTCACGAGGAGTTAATCAAACCAAGTTGGTTTTCTTTGGGACATATTAACCAGGAGTTAGTTATACCAAGTTGGTGTTCTTCGTGACATACTAACGAGGAGTTAATCAAACAGAGTTGGTTTTCTTCGGGACATATTAACCAGGAGTTAATTATACCAAGTTGGTGTTCTTCGTGACATATTAACCATGAGTTTAATTAAACCAAGTTGGTATCCTTCGTGACATAATAACGAGGAGTTAATTAAACCAAGCTGGTGTTTTAAAACTGGCATATTAATTTAAATAATAGGTTAATTCAACGCGATTCTTTTACCGAGGCATTTTAAATATAAGCAATATTACAGGTTGTGAGCGGGAAAAATAACAAATCACAAAAACGTAAATCATCAATACAAAATATTCTCTGCTTTATGAGGTCCAGTTTCCAAATGACTCGCACAACATGTATGCGTATTATAATAACATGAATGTAACATACATTTTCAGATAATACACATACGTGAACCAATAAAAAATAATAAAGCCACAATCATACGTGTATAGACGTACAAGGCCCCGTTATGGTAGTTATTTAGCATCCGCCAATTGACGTAATGAGTCTAGCACGTTATTCTACTCCCGCGGGGGGGGGGGACGCGGGACGTGTGATTGGCCCGCCAGAGGGGTACCACCGTACAACGTATGTACAGTACACCGTACAACGCACGAACAAGGCCTTACAATATTTTCTACTTACACAAAAAGCTTCTGCCAATAAAGCGGAATTAATGAAATAATGAGAGACACGAACGAAAGTTCGCGATTTTTGGTCAAAAAATTTGGCAATTTTTTTTTTGGTGTTACCTTAAAGATTTCACGTATAATGGTTACAGCTGTTATCTTTAACTTCTGTTGTGCGTGATGTAATGCACCACTATGTATGCATAACGTTTTTTTAGTACACGCATTGTCAGATTTGATCCAAAAAATTGATACACCTAAACTGCAACATTGTTAAAACATCGCTCATGAGGCCCGTATAATATGAACAAAAAAATGAAGAAGTTACTATATACTATAGTTTAGTTAATTTAATTGACAATAAAACCACAGAGGAGATCCAGAAGCGCATAGAGAACGCAAATCGCTGTTATTTCCGCCTACAAAACCAAATAAAATCCGGACTGCTGTCCAGAAACACCAAGATGTTAGTGTACAAAACGCTTATCAGACCAGTACTCATATACGCAGCTGAGACTTGGTACTTACTAAGAGGAATGCGCGAGCACTGGACGTTTTTGAAAAGAAAATTTAGAGGCGTATCTTCGGAACGGTTTTAGGAAATGGATTTTGGCGCGACGTTACAACAATGAGCTATAAACTCTGTTTAAGGATCTAAACATCACAAAAATTATAAACTGGGAAGACTTTGGTGGCTAGAATAGAGAGAATGACGGAGCATCAAGCACCAAAGTCCCTGCTGAACTCAAGACCAATTTTAAGATGGAGCGACAACGACCTCAAAGATATATCTACCTTGGAGCTTTTAAACTGGAGAGAGCTGGCACAAAACCGAGATGAGTGGAGAAAGAAGGAGGTCAAGACCCATCAGGGGTAGTGGAGCCAAGAGTGATGATGATGATGATAGTTTAGTTAAATTAGTGTCAATACATTTTAAAAAACTGTAACTTGTCTCTGTACGACGAGGAAAGACTATTTGTATATTCATTTATAACACAATATAACATGTAAAAAATGTATACATATTGTATAAAAAATACAAATATTAAATAAATTTTAAGAATCGGGGTGTGCAATTCACACACGGTAGAAGTGAAACCATCAGAAAACTAAAGTAGACATGCATGAGGAGTTTACGCAGCACGGCACAAAGAGATTATACCATCTCATTCTCTTGCAGGCTAAATTCTATAGATTTATGTTTTTGTCTCTTTTTAGTGTCGCTACTTTTCGTTTCACCGAGTTTCAAATCACAATGATGCTTAAAAAGTTTTCACTTCAATAAAAAATAAAAAATATTGAGTATTATTTGCCCATGTGATGTTAAAATGCCCCACGGTGTTTAGGTCGGGTTTAGTGACCAGATCTGAATTGCCAGATATTCCCGAAACTTCCTCTTCCCAATCCTACCTAAATTTTGAAAGGAAATAAGAAAATTTTAAACTCTGATAAAAAGAACAAAAAAACCTTTACTTTCCGTAAACCAAATCACCATCCACTTTGTTGTAGCGAGAGCGCTCAAAGTGGATATTAAGGCATGCTATACCAATTATATTTTAGTAATATTAACATTTTGGTATAAATATGTGCGAAAAATGTTGCGGCAAACAATTATACACGTTTTAAAATGATCACTTAAAATGATTAAATTCTTTTATATTTCATTATAAAGCGTTTAGTTGTAAACTCCACGAGGAACTCAAATTAGTCATAAAAATTGATTCGGATTCAATTTATACATTCATGGTCTATGTTGCGTCGTTAATTTCAACTGTCACTAAAGTGTTACGGTTTCACTCCTCTCACATGCGAAAAGTAGAATGATAAATTGGACTGATAACGTAATATTAGATACGTGCGGGTGGGTTAGAAAGCTGTAACTCAGTTGTCAAAAGTCATGACGAAATCAGTTATTATAATCATATACAAATACGATTATACATATGAAACATTTCATCACAAGCAAATAATCATAATAACAATGAGAAGGAAAACTATGCTTCCGACTGCGGGGGACCGAAAGGTTAGAATGTAGGGAAAAGGACGAAAGTTGTTATAAATAACTAAATGCCTAATTAATATTACTCTTCTAATATTTCATGGATAATAAAATGTACTTAGTAGTGTCAGATTTGAATGGTTAAAAAAATCTCCCTTTCTAAATATTAGGCATTTAAGGTTGATGCAATTTTGACGACCTCCGTAGTCCAGTGGGTAAGACTCTTGACTCACAGTCCGGAGGTCGCGGGTTCAAACCCGGCATGCGCAAATAAATTTTATTTGATTAATTTGTGTTATTTCACAATTAATTCATTTAAAATAATATATAGTATATTTGCGGCATGTTCCAGAGTGGAAGATACTATCAGTATCGCCCTGGTGTAAGACCACCATTCAGAATTGAAACGTTGCTTGAAAATGGCTTTAGCCGTGTTTGGTGACCAGATCTGAATACCCAGGTACTTCCCAACCTTCCTGTTCCCCACCTCCTTCCCCCCTGAATTGAAACGTTGCTTGAAAATGGCTTTAGCCGTGTTTAATTGAAACGTTGCTTGAAAATGGCTTTAGCCGTGTTTGGTGACCAGATCTGAATACCCAGGTACTTCCCAACCTTCCTCTTCCTCACCTCCTTCCCCCCTTCAGCCTCACAACATACCCCAATTGGGGATGCCATAGTCTCACTGGCTCCAGACGGGAGCAGTTGAGATTCTTGTGCGGTTATTCACTGTAAAAAAAAAATAATAATAAAAATCAAAAATACTAGGACACAATTCTTTTAACAATATCATCTCAAAATATATTGTAAAAACACATCGATGATTAATGGTCGCCATCAAAATAATTAATAGGTACGAAAAACACCCAAACAACCTTTTTGAGTTCCTTGATTAAAAAGACGAACATTGATTTTGGGCCCAAAGGTCAACCAAACCCGAGAACTAAACACGGGTTTTTTGTACACAGAAAATAACTAATGCACATGATACATCCATATTTTATATTATTTTAATAATTATTTCTGTAGTGGGAGATGCTCTGTTAAGATATCCAAATTAGGAATTGAAATGTTGTCTGGATATAATTTGCTTGATTTCAATAACAAATTACCTTCCAACTCACTCTAAATTTTTTCAGCTAATAATATTCTTAATTAGGGTAGATACAGTCTCATTTTCTGTTTGTTCATATAAAGAATAATGAACAAGAGAATCGCCCAAGACAAGGACGCTGTCTGTAGTGGAAACAAAAGTACCTGTGCAAAGGTTATATCAATTGAATATTTTCCTTTTACAAGTTAATTTCTAGAGAAATTTACAAGCACTTAAACCAAGTCAGTTTGATGTGAACAATTAATTAAAACGAAAATAATTTACCTGTCCGTGGTGAATCTTTGTAATTATTCCGAGAATATAATGTCGAATTGTAGGTAAACAGAATTAGTTGCCATGGAAACACGTATTCGTAAAGTCCCCGTACTTATGTCCTCAAGTAGAAGGCTCTATTACCAATTTGTGGTATCGATAAAGCAGATTCTTTCCGGGAATAGCGTAAAGCTTTTTCAATAATATATTCAATGTAGGTAGTCCCCCGACTGTTTATCGACCCCTTTAGTCGCATGTTTACATGGCTAGATAGGGAATAGATAGATATTAGATATCTATAGGTTCATAGAATAAGGTAAACCACAGTTGTTATCAGATGAAAGTCAATATGAACTTCTGTTGTTGATGCAATCGATTTATTCAAGGAATCTCTCTGAAAATGGTAATATTTCACATAAACAATAAATTCTTTTGAATCGGAAAAACAGAAGATGTATTACTAGTAACGAAGCAAGGACTGTGTGCCAGACACTGTTGTGTTTGGTACCATTTTATCTAAAAACCTCTACGAGGAAAAAGCGTGTTGAAAATAGAAAGAACATTGTTGAAGAATGTTCACTCCACAAGTTCCCCGGGGGCACATCGGTGCTGCACGGCACGACTCCGGATGCTATTAAATGGCTGACAAATAATATCAGCAGCCTTACGTACGATAAAAGAAACAATGGAGACGGGCCATGAACCATTATTAAGGCCGGTCTCATCCGACAAATACACGTACACATTTTGTGGATGGTTAGGTCGAAGCAACAATATTTTTGAATTGTGGCCGTTAGAAAACAAATAACGTTATGGCCCTGCCCCATGTTTGTAGTAATGTTTGAGAAATTGTTTGTGGAAACAGTCACAGGAGACCGGCATTTAGAATGAAACCGTGCGCACAAATGTGTTGCTAACATAGTTCATCCACTCTACTGAAAATCTCATTTCTACGGCATTTCTAGGTACACACCAAATAACTAACTTTCATAGTCTCCACCGCTTTGATAATCCGTGCAGTTTGATTGTAGCTCGGCGGTAATCGGCATGCTTCCATGCCATATCTCCCACTGTTTCTATTATCCACGGTACCTGCCATACACTCTTAAAAATTATAACAGCGTAACAGCCACCAGTATGCATTACTCTACATTTCTACTAAAGCCACGATCTCTAACATGTGAGTAGAAAATTTTGCTAGACCCCTTCCAAAACATTGTGGTATGTTTTATGTATTTACCTCAAAGTTCCAACACTGCCCCACATAGGTATACGAAGAACATTGTATGAAATTAATGGTGTTCACAATCATTAGGGTTCAGTACATCAAATTGGTTTCTGATTTCCTTACAACAAAAGGGAAACTTACGGACATCGTTTTCCGATCGACTGCAACTAGCATAGATTGATTGTACCGATCATTAACTGTCAGCGGTTGAATGGATTATGATTACAGGTTGCTTGCTTTCCGATACAACCCCTTGCTTAGCCCTCCACAATGCGGGACAAAAACGACCCCTCCATTGCCGGAATAATTATTTATCAATCTATCGGCTATCGACCCGAATACGCACGTTTGTGATGCCACCGCACCGGCAGGTACCGCCGGCAACATATCAAGCACCTTCCCTTAAACGAGCCATGAATACTTTATTACCCGAAAAGATATCGCGGGGGATTTAAAAAAATATATTTTATTACACTCAAACGCACATTACGGGCAGGGAAAATGTAGAAGACTTTCTTTTTACCCAAAAATGATTTATTCAAATACCTCAATTTAGATACCGGGGAATGATACCAGGTTAGAGAAATATTCACGGAACGGGGGAGTTGAGGGAGAAAAGACGGTACTTGTTATCGCAGCCGCTTTATTATACATTGGTAATAATAATTGTGTATGGGTACTACGTACTTAGTAGATATTTCAAGGAACTTTATTAAAAAGATACGCCTACAAAAAATAATATGATAATATTCATATTTGTATTTACCAGCCGCCCATGTCCAGTTTTGCTGGGTCTTTGTTACTCTCTTTAAAGCTTAACTTTTGTGAGAGACCCCTATTTCACAAAGGAGGCGTCTACCGTCTACAAATATCTACAGGAATTCCAAAAACTGAACATATCGGACTAATATCTATGAGAATTAAAGTGAGGACGAATATCTACAGCTCAAACTGTTGACTAATATCTATGAGAACCAAAGTGAGGACGAATATCTACAGCACTGGCAGAGGTTGGATTTGCAATTATGCATAGCATATTGGAATAATGTAATATTGCGTATGCAGTTTAAAAAACTTAATTTATGTATGTATGTAAAAATCCCTAATATCGGACTATTGGACACATTTAGCTGATTATTAAGGATTTGGGTTTTTGTTTTAACAGCTTACTGCTATGACCATTTCTATGTCAGTTAGGTTAGGTTAGGTTGTGGTGCCGTGTAATTCGAAATAAATAAATAAATAAATAAATATCTTTGTATTATGACCTCCATGTTTGTTCAATAAATTATTGTCCTCGTAAACAGCAAAATACGTAATATTACGCAAAAACTTCATATACGTACTTTAAACGTTTAAGCTTTTACGTAATTTATGCTTTTCCGTACAACCTCTTGCTCAGCGCCCTCTGTAGATATAAGTCCAACCTACGCTCCATAGATATTAGTCACCACTGAGACCGTCATAGATATTCGTCCGACCTTAGCTCTGTAGATATTAGTCCTCACTCTGAAGTTCATCGATATTAGTCCAACAAATGAGCTGTAGATATTCGTCCGACATACAGGCTGTAGATATTAGTATCTGGAGTCTTTCACGTATCCAATCAGGGATAAAACTATTTGATGGTTTTTAAATTTTAACACAGACGCGTTAACCGCAATTCATGCAAAAGTATAGGGATAAGCAACCAAAAATTGTTCACCTTTGTCTTAAGCAACGCAATATTAATACCTTGAATAGAAGAGAAAAATAATTTATGAATCTTCAAGTAAATTTATAAAGCATAAAAAAAATCGAAAATATTGATAGGTACAATGGCAAAAATAGATTGAAAAGATGAGAGTAAAAAAAGTCAATGTAAAAAACAAACAAAAAGCAACAATTTCATTTTGTTTGCTTAGATATCCTCCGAACAACAGAATTGTGTAGCACGAAACATAAAATCACGTTGTTGAATTCACAAGAGTCGAAGGAGAAAAAAACTATTTGTTCAATATTTTGATACACAAAACCCCAAACCAATATGATGCGAAAACGAGATTTAGCAAAAAAAGTCACGATTCTTCTCCAATGTTTTAAAACAATGACAACACTGTTCGGTCGTTTTTCTTTATTCAAATTGTAAGATTATCAGCAAACATTCAATAATAACGAAACGCCCCGTGGCAAACACAAAGACGCCGACTATCTATGCAAACTATGGCCTATGGGCTACGGGACCTTCGTTGGCGTCCTATCCTTGAGGCGACCTTTCAGAGTAACAAACGGATCTCTTTCTTGTTACAACACTGGGCGCAATTCGCTCAAAATACAAATGGATTCTCTATTAATATTCTCAGCGATGCTGAGACCTACCAATAATAAATCGTAAACTCACAATTAAACACGTCTACAATTTGGGAGGCGCGTACGGGTACCCCGCCCTGGGAACCATTTATTGCATAACCAACACCTCTGCCATAAGTCACTCCAAGTGGTTTGCTACGTTTGGTGACTTGGCGGCGGATGTGTCTGCCAGGCAATAGCGTGGCAGGCAGGGTCGTGAGAGACTGGTTGAGGGAGATTTTTTGACCTCTCCAGCAGGGCTCCCTCGGAACATTGCCTCGCAACGCAGTGGAAAGGATGGATTCATTCGTAAGTCACTTCTGGACATTGGTACTGGCCTCCAAATTCCTACCCAAACAATATACCTTTTCCTTCCCAGAATTTCCTCTCCTTCCTTCCTTTATATAGACCCTCCACACAGCATCCCCAAAAATTAAATAGGCCCTGAGTGGAATTATTTTCCTTAGGGCCTTCTGTGTGGACTCATATGTAAAAAAATAAAATAAAATAAAACTAAACATTTTAGGGATCTTTGATTATGCCCGTCGCCAATGCCTCTAAATTTAATTATGTTTTTGATTTACAATTTTTTTGTGTATTTTCACTTTGTCACCATGGTTGTTGACCATGTAGCCTGTTTGACAAAAATATTGAAAGGTTGCTAATAAAATATTTCTCATTCGTGCAGTACTCTACAAGAATGAGTAACAAATACACAGTTTTTGGTGGGGTTTATTCTTATTTTTTTTTAAATTTGATGATTATCTAATCAAAGTTCAGTGCCATTGCAAAGCTCGTCATTTGATCAGACAATTGAAAAGTAAAATTTCGATTCTCGGACCTTTTACGGTCATAATTATAGAAGAACTTAACTTTAACAAGGCCTTGATGATAAGGACAAGGAGGCGATTTATATTATTCGTATTTATAAATAAAGAAAAAAAAATGTAGTTCCTGGATTACGAATAACTTGACAATACACTATTTTTTTCGCCCACCATAATTATAAGCGGAAAATATTGCTTGTGCAACGGTGGAGGACCTAGCTAGAGGAGGATTGAACCCGCCACTTTGAACCACCGCGCTACTACCCGGTCTTTTCCACAAGCATAAAGAATTTATTTTCTTTCAGTAAGGGCGGCCGTAGACTTTAGTTGCAGTGACAGTTTGAAAACTATTCCAAAATTAATACAAATGAATAAAGTCTCCCGACTAAAAAAGACTACTACATGCATCTCCCATACACCGAAACGGATTTTTATGCCCACAATTGTTGCAACGCAATTGTCTCCGCAACTGAAATTTCTTTTATTTTTGAAATAAGTTCAAACATTCACTTATATTTTTTTATTCCATGAATTTATCATAAAATTAAATCACAAACAAATTCTGAATCAATTTAAGAGACGAGATTTAAAAAAAAGACACTAAGTACCTACTATGTTGCTTCGCTTTTTTCGAGAAGTTTTTCCTGTTGTCAACAGCAAGAGGTTGTTATTTTGAGCGACATAAGCCGAAAGATATATTTTTTATTCCGTACCATTTAAAGTTAGAATAAGATGTAGGTACAAAACAAATGATTATGTTATTTATGTTTATATTATCCTTTATGTACCTGGCTTATAATAAATTTATAACCGCAATGAATTTTTTAATAAAATTAAGGTTTTAGAATCCTTTTTCTTAACCAAAAACAAAAGGAAATGGGCATTAAAGTATCATATTTTAAAATGAAAATTTAAATAACTTACGTAAAAAAAAGTGAATAAAACCCGGTCCCTCATTCTACATAATAAGTACAAGCATAAAATAGAAATAACTTTGTGTGAAATTTCAACATTTTCAGTAGGCACTTTTCAGGGAAAAAATGTTTACTGGAAACGTCAAAACTCTCGTTTTTCATTAATGTTTGTGTGTAGTTTTCATATATACAGATCAGACATAGATGTGAGACGTTGCCACTCTCCAATCGTAGTCTATGACTTTGTGAATGAAAAATAAAACAATGAAATTTTGTAAAAAGTTAATAATCATTTTACTTGTGCTATCATGAAGTATCGCTTCTCGAAGTTGCTGTAAATTAACCTCGGACACCTTGTATTAAGCGTATGAAAAAAAATGAACAAACTGTCAACGATCAAGAGTACGTAGTACGTGATAGCAATAATTATAATTTAGACATCTGAAAAAAACTTCATTTGTATTCCCAGCGCAGTTTCGGCGCGGTGCGCATTGACGAGACATTGGAAATAAACGGTTGAAATAAACGCAAATAAATGAAAAATCCTCTCTTTTATAACTCAATCAGCTTCAATGAATAACGTTTCTAATTCAAGGTTGAGACGAGCTGCAATTTCCGTACCGTTTGCAATGTTGATGTTGTCAGCCGATGTTGTTCTCGTGGGTTACCTATCACTTTACCTTGGGAAGTGATTCAATATACTATGGCGAAATTATTGTGTAGGTATATTAAAACGAGATACACAAGTATTTATGACGCAAGGTAATGCAATATCTTAGATATTTAATTATTATCAGCAATCATCGGCAAGAAAATCAACGTTTCAGGGTGGGAAGAGTAAATTTTCAGTACGGAATTGGTGGAAAACCATGTAGGCGCATGCTGTGTGAGAATACGACAAGTATGCTTTAATAACAATATACCTTCGATGAAAGCTTTCGAAAGCAGTAAAAGATAAAAGAAATAGTCATGATAATAACATAAGCACAAGATTCTTTTTTTACTTATTAAGTAAAACCTCAAATAGAAATATTTAATTAATGAAGACAATATATTAATAAACAAAAATTGAAATAGAAAAATCAGAAAAAGATACGGTGTTTTTTATGTGATACCTCCCAAGAGTACCAGCTGCTCCCATCTGGAGCCAGTGAGACTATGACAACCCCAATTGGGGTATGTTGTGAGGCTGAAGCTAGTGGGGAGGGGAAGGAGATGGGTAAAAGGAAGGTGGGAAAGTACCTGGCTTTTTATTATTCAGATCTGGTCACCAAACACGGCTAAAGCCATTTCAAGCAATGTTTCAATTCTGAATTAATTCTAAATTAATTTTGAAATAATAGGTACAAATTAATTCAATAAATTTTATTTGCCTACGACGGGATTCGACCCCGCGACCATCAGATTTCTAGTCAAGACAAGAGTCAAGAGTCTTACCCCTCGATCACGCCGGTCTCATTTAGGAATTGAACCCAGGACCCAAAATATGGGTTAAGGCAATAAAGATAATGCTGGTCTTTCTCAGTCGAAGAATACAGTTAAATATGACCGAATCAGATAAGGTCCCAATAGCTCAGTGATAGTGAACCGAACACGCGAATCTAAGGTACTGGGTTCGATTCCTAGACGAAAACGTGTCATTTCTGTTTCAGATTTTCGATTGAGGGTCGCTAATATTGTCTTCATTAATTAAATATCACAAGATTGTGTTTAATCGATGAAGATATAACCTTAGAATACAACTTAATTGGTATATTTTCATTCAAAAGCTATTAATAAATTCTTATTTTACAGTAAGAATAGCTTATCAGTGCCGTAAATCCTAATACATGACACACATAATAAGCAACAAAGCAATTACCTACATAGCGAAGAAATAAAACAATTATATTTTCTTACATGTAAATTCAACTAACAAACTACGCCACTAAACAGTTGAAAAGGCAATCACTTTAAACGCATATAAATTACTTTATATCCTATTTTAAAAAAACTTATACCATCTCCTATACGAGAAAGCAAGAAATCTCATAACCTTTGCGAGATAAACGAAGAAAAAAAACAACACGACGAGAGAACGGTTAGATTAAGTACCTACCTCGAGAACAAATTTAACGAACTTAGTTGCGGCGAATTTTTCACTCTGTGGGAAGCTGAGAGGAACAATAGTACATTATTAGTTTATTGCGGTTCTGATAAATCGTTTCTGTGGGACCACAGCGGCAACGTTTGAGGGGAAAAGGTTGCCATGCCCGAAAACGCGGTGACTTCAATAATTCGCCGGGACATAATTGGGTGATCGCCCAAACAGAGATGTAAGATTCCGAAAAGTCACTTAACTTGTAATCAGCATAGAGATATGTTAACCTTTCAAATTGTAAGGTACAAAGAGAACAAGGAAGTTCTGATAACAACCATAATGTTTGACAGAGTGGGACGGAATTGGCAGAGGATGGACGAAATCAAATTGATTCGTAGATATGGATTTATGTTAAAACCATGTGAAACATAATACGAATGTGGAGATTCGAAAATAATGCAAGACCGTAGGCGTAGTGAAAAACATAAAAGAACCACTTTGATAGTTCTATATGTAGAACGGATAACAGAAAAGGGGGGTTGTCATGAGACACCGGTTTATCGCCGCTTATTTCGGACAAAACCCAAGGAACAGAAACCAAACAAAGAAAATAATATTAATTGACTTCGGTCATCTGGATCGCCAATCCATTGAATCAGGACAAATTCCGATCTGAATTTGATGTAATACGTGTTTTAGAAAATGAATTTTAGTTAAGGGCGGGCATTCGGTATGCGGTGCAAGTGACGAGGGGAGTGCACCGCCCTACGGATGTTCCGAGTTCCATGCCCTACGAAGTCATTTTTGAGATTACTGTTATTATAATATTTAAATTTTTGTTAATGATTTTTTTTCTTATTCGTATGTAGGTACCTTTCTTTAGTATAATATTATATACCTACGTATTATATGACACTAGTGAAAGAAGAAAGAA
Source organism: Limnephilus marmoratus (assembly GCA_917880885.1). Classification (NCBI taxonomy): domain Eukaryota; kingdom Metazoa; phylum Arthropoda; class Insecta; order Trichoptera; family Limnephilidae; genus Limnephilus; species Limnephilus marmoratus. The sequence goes on along the minus strand of OU862919.1, from coordinate 18,935,451 downwards.
ATCAGGGACGCCTCAAAAGTGGGTATAAAAGGTACGATAGATGCGAAGCGAGTAGTGTAGTACCCAGAAAAAAGAGAATGCGGCAAATGGCGAGATGGTTGTTTAACAAAAAAAAAAACATACGATATAATATTGATTTCTCGAGGCTTGGTAGCAAGCCACTTATTTTTACAAAAGCTTTAATTAATAAAGCTTAAGCGAAAATTTGCATTTTAATTGAACTGTCTTGGATTAAAAATTACCATGTGATGGTGCGCAAGGTTTTTATTGAGACCATAAACTCGTTAAATTTGGGATTTTAAAACCTTTTTGTGGGTGAATGCACTTACATAAAAAATAACTGAAAACAAAATAAGACTTTTTGCACAAACAATATACACCAGAAACATCTAATAGCAATATGAAAAAAAACATACCAAATAATATATAAAATCAAATATATTATGAAACTAGCTGGTTCCCGGCATGCGTTGCTATGCCATTTGATAAATAAATTGTTTCTACCTGCGAATCCTTTCCCATTCGTCACCTCCACCTTCCCTCTCCCAACTCCACTCCCCCCCCCCCTTCCCCCGTCCCGCGAACCCTATCCCGAGTTCCGCTCCCCCCTCCCAGGTTACCCTCCACCTCCCTGGTTCCCCTCCCCCATCTCTCCCTCCCTGCCGCTTTCCATAGCAATAGCCGCTTCCTCGCGTGCCACCAATAGCAATTTTTTTTATACAAATTTCATAATGCCAGAGCTCACCTTAAGTTTTATAAAAACCTTATCCTGACAATAACGAACACATAAAAAAAAGAATTATCCAATTTGGTGCAGTCGTTCGAAAGTTATGCGCTTAGCAACACACATTCAGCGATTCATTTTTATATTATGGATAGATATTTGGTCCCTCTTAATACATAGTAATATCAAAATAAACGTTTATGTACCTCAATGGTGGGTTTCTTCATTTACCGAGAATGCTAAATGCAATGCTAATTGTAAAAGTAAACGGTCAAATGCATAGAAATTTTTAAATTTCGATCGTTTACTTTTACAATTATCATTGCATTTACCGAGAATGCTAAATGCAATGCTAATTGTAAAAGTAAACGGTCAAATGCATAGAAATTTTTAAATTTCGATCGTTTACTTTTACAATTATCATTGCATTTACCGAGAATGCTAAATGAAATGCTAATTGTAAAAGTAAACGGTCAAAATGCATAGAAATTTTTAAATTTCGAAATTTACTTTCACAATTAGCATTGCATTTAGCATTCTCGGTAAATGAAGAAACCCACCATTACTGTTCTAAACATACTACTTATCGAAAATGGATGGAATATTTATTTAAAAATAAAGGTATGTAGATGTTGAGTCCACGAAGGTATGGGGATGTCCGATGTTAATTTAATTGTTTGCTTATGCTTTTTATGTCGGGGTTGAGTAAATCGATATTGAAACCAACACAAAGGATAATATATGCAGAGCCTTCTCCGCCAGAATAACTCATTTTGTGAGGTTATATTAGAAAAAAATAATAATTTGAGGTAGAATCTACATAGAATTTGTAATGTCAAAATTCAAAATGCTATCACAGCAAACGAAATGTTTCAAAGAGATTTTTAAATTAATTAGTTTGATTACATATTGACAGCACTTCGCATCAATTAAAACATTGAAAACCCGGTTCTATTTCGGAATTGGTAGGCAGCAATCATTGCGAAGGACGGTTTATATCATTCATTCGGCATATCGTTTGCAATTTATCAATCAGACAGCGAATTGTACCAGGGACTAGTGTAAAATAGTGAAGGGATTCACAAACCATTCAACTGGCCGCTTGATTGACGAACAAAGTGGTGTATTTTATTCGAGGAATATATTTTTAACAACTGTTTTAGTAATTAATATTCCTCGAATTTATTATTCATTCAGGGATTAAGACTAGAAAAAAAAAACAATACAATCAATTCATATATTCTCTAAATTTGACTGTTGCGAACTCCTGCAACTCATAAACTTACGAATACCGACAGTAACTACACGACAAAATACACTATTCTACTGCACTACATTGCCGACTCTCCGATACAACGATTTCACACAATGGGAAATCAGTACTTAGGTGATATTGACATATTTAACATACATAAACTTGGCGAATTTTGTTGATCTTGTAAAAAACTTATTCCAAAACTACTCCTAAAGTCCTAAATATATCTGTATTTTTGTAAACCTGTGAAATTGCTGTATTTTTGTATTTTTATGAGTTGTGTGCTTTTTTATCTAATTTTATTTTTATTACTTCTTTATCTGTTTTATTTCTAAACATATCAGTTTTTCTGTAAGTCTATGAAATCGCTGTATTTTTGTATTTTTATGACTTGTGTGCTTTTTTATCTAATTTTATTTTTATTATTTCTGTCTGTGTTTAAAAATCATCTGTCATGAATTAATTGTACTGCCAAACACGTAAAAGCCCTTTGGGCGTTAAATAAATATAATTTTTCTTCGTGATATTAATGTCCTTTTCCCAGTTGGGTAGGGATCAATAATGCTAATTATCTATTACAAAATTCGGTGATATCGTCTTTTCCTCTGCTTTTAAACTGCAGCTCATAAAGTAAAGCGTGCGGTAGGTCTATCAACAATAAACACCACAAAATTCGACAGTACCAATCATGAAAAATGCACGTTTACAAAATGATGCTCGTCTCATGCATTACATTTGAAATATCTTTCAGTTTCAGAAGACAATGCCAAAATCTGTTACTGAAACCGTCCTCAAATTGTTATTTCTACAAAAAACACAAAAACCATCGTTCATTGCATTACAGAGGTACACACACACACTACAGGGATCATCGCAAACTTCCTTGAATCAATTATTGTATGTAAACATATTTACAGCTATTACTTCATTTCATAAACACTTTCAGTGGAAATCAAGATAAATGGCACCATTAATTCATTATTAAGACAATAAACCAATCAATCAATAACCGCGAACAACGAATTATCGAGTAAATATTAATGACTAATCTCCTTTGATATACAGCATCTGTAAAGCATTCAAACAGCACGCAGCATCCCAGTCAATTAACAATAACACAACGGAATTAAGTTCTTTATTATCATGGCAGTGTATAATTTAATAGCTTATAATAACAGGTATCGTTCCCAGCCTAATCTAAATCAAGAGTAAGATATGAAATGTACTTTTAGAAGTTACAACACCTCAGGCGGGGTTTAAAGACTACCAAATTTAACCTTTCAAGCCTCGTAAGAACATTACTAGCCGCAAGAGCACCATTAGAGTCTCTGAAGAACAGATCCGACCGGGGAGTCCATATATTACAAGTGTTTTTATATTTTTTTCTGTAATGCTGAGATAAATATGTGATTTCTTTGAAATTGGAAAGAGAAATACCTAACCACTCTTCTCAGTGTCAGTATGTCTTGAATATTTATATTCGATTCCATGGATAAAATATAAAAGAATGGTCAAAATTGACTCAACTTTTTCGTTGACAGTTGAGTGTTAAAAAAACAATTAATATTTTGAGTATGCAATTCATACGCGGTAGAAATGAAACCTTCAGAAAACAAAGGTAGACAAGAGTGGACCGATAGGCTACGAAGCACCGCACAAATAGACAAGGAGACCGGTTTTACTACTTCATTCTCTCGCAGGCTAAATCCTATAGATCATAGGTTTTCAATGTGGGCGGTAACGTCCCCTTGTGGGCGGTAACGTCCCGTTGGAGGCGTTTCAGACCTCCAGGGGGGCGATAGAAGGCCAAGAGAAAATCGGGGGGCGTTTCAGTCTTTCAGGGGGCGGTAGGAGACCCAGAGAAACCCATACCACCCATCCCATCTTGCCCCATCCCATCCCATTGGGGGCCATCCATAAATTACGTCACACCTTCAAATATTTTCCCTATCCCATTACGCCCCCTCCGTTGTGGCAAATTAACCCTATCGTGGTATACCGTTACGCCCCCACCGTTTGCTGTTTCGGATTCACGAGTTAGGGGGCGCTAGAAATAAAAATATTCTCAAAGTGGGCGGTGGGCAAAAATAGGTTGAGAATCTATGCTGTGGATGTATGTGTTTGTCTCTTTTTAGCGTCCTATTTTTTGTTTCATCGATTTCAAATCACAACGGTGCTATAGAAGTTTTCACTTTAAAAAAAAATCAACTGACCGTTACAATAACCCCACCGATTTTAATAGTATATTTTGATTGCAAAATAATACCTACACATAGAAATCGCATTGGAAGCGATATTCGTTTCTCTGAAATCCGCTGCAGACAATTTTGAATTATTTGTTTTGTTTATATTAAAATTTCCAGTAACATCAAACAATGCTGTTTGGTTCCTAGTATTTTATGGATATGAATATGCTGCTCCATAAATCACAATCAAACGTGTTTCTGTATAACTTATGGTACTTGATTAAATTAAATATTCAAATGTGCAGTTCGTAAATTTACGACAACCTTTTTCGTAATAAGTCAAGTACGGAATATCTGTATGCAAATTGGTGTTGTCATTGTATGAATATGTATGAACTTATTTATATCAGAGTGATAAAATACTAAACATTAGTGAATGTATTTTGACCACAATAATTTTTAATAAAGGTTTTTACTTCATTAAATAACTTTAAATTTATTTATTTAAATTCAACGGTATACATATACCATAAGAACTGAAGATACATGTCACAAAATGAAAAAATAATAATATAGAAATAATAAAAAATAAAATTGTTTAACAGATGATTGTGGCATTTTAATTAGAAATGACACCAGAGAGACAATTACGTACAAAAATCTATAGTACAAATAGAATTAATATTTTTTTTTTTTTTTACTTCTTCAAACTTCGCAAATTTATTTTGTGGCATCATTTTCATATAATGAATAACTTATTACTTTGTATAAAACCACTATATTTAAAACAATATCAACATGTTTCGACAACAATGTTGTCTTCATCAGGATATGTTACTATGATAAATAAAAAACAAGTATAGACAAATTAAAATAAATTATAACATAGACAAAATATTAAAAAGTAATATACTTTTTAATATTTAATTTTTAATTTTAAATACTTTTTAATATTTTGTCTATGTTATAATTTATTTTAATTTGTCTATACTTGTTTTTTATTTATCATAGTAACATATCCTGATGAAGACAACATTGTTGTCGAAACATGTTGATATTGTTTTAAATATAGTGGTTTTATACAAAGTAATAAGTTATTCATTATATAGAATTAATATTGACTGAAAAGGTTTGATAGCATAGCCCTCTTGTACCTACCTTCCGTGCAGTTAAATAGATCTGCAATATCTGCATATCTATTAGTAACATCATGTAACCTAGTATTAATTGTACAACTAATTGAAGTTTATTAGTATTATTATTGCGCTGCTTCAACAATGTTCACAGAATTAGGACTCCATGGATTCGCCAGTCTGATGAGACACCGGGTCACTGGAGCCAGGATGCGGCTAATGGCCTCCGACAACACCAGCACCAAGCTCCACTCCTGAGTGAGCGATGGGCCCGAGCGCACTTAAGATCACGCCCTGCATAATAATTGAATATTTACTTTTGTTATTATTAATTTTTATTACTATTATTTTTATTTTCTATTTACGTTCTTATTTCTTTACCGTGTAAATATATAAATATGCATAACTATATGGGACGTGTGGGATTGCACTATCCTCCCCACATCCTGGAATAAAGATTATTATTATTATTATTAGGTATTATCTAACCTTTAGTTACAATATCGAACCAAATAATAATAATATGAGTCTCCAAACAACTTTTTCAATACACAAGACCTTGTGCTGCATTAAAATTATTTATATATCCAATCATACATTTCTTCTTTTAAATAATTTAAAGTATAATTTACTGATAATTACAATACCAAACAATACAACAGTCGACCATATTTTGTCGGAGGGTTAAAATATATCCTCTTTGCAATACAACCCAAATAAATGGAATATTTCTGAACTTATCCTAAAACTAACATCTGTTTTTGAAAAGTGATAAAATAAGCTCTCAAATTTTATAAATCGAGAAAACATTTAAAATGTCATTTTTGAAGTATAAAAATTTTGCAAGCAAACTTTTCAAACACCCCACTTTTTGTCGTTCCACGTAAAAATAATTAATAAAAAATTCCCAAAGTTTCATAATTTTTTTACAATTTGCCATCAGAAACTTTGGTTTCATAAAGGAGTACATTTTACTTTCTCTGTGGATAACTTTCGGATTTGAATACATTACGTGGTGTTTCTCTTTCTAATACCGCTTTTATCATATTTCTCAGCATGATAGTAAGGGAGACAAAATTATTTCTATGAAACCTATATTAGTTGTTCCGAAAAGCGAACAAATTAGCCCGAGGGGTTAAATAAAATACACAAAAAATCCATGATTTTCGCATATCCAATTTTAGCTAGTCTCACACGCGCGCTATACCTACTCTAATGGTTTGACGTATTTCACCATATCGCTCGGCTCCCATTCCTAATGGGAGTGCACTGCGTGTGTGCGAATATTTGTCGTTGAGAAAAAAAAAAGAAAGAAGTGCGGTTGATGATCTTAAAACTACATAACAATATTACAAATTATAGTGATGGGTAGACGAAGTGGTATCATAAATAACAGACAGTTTTAAGTCTAACGTAGCTTTCGAATAAACTGTAGAAGGATCAGAAGAACCAAGAAATATGTATAAAATGTCTATGTACGGTATATATAACGTGACCATTTATTTTTCCCCTACCGAAAAAAAGGTAGATACTTAATAATAATAATAAATTTGGACAACTTACATAGCGCTTTTTTCGCGAAAAATCACCCTAAGAGTGCTGTACAAAAAAGGCAAGAATACAATTAAGTTTTAAGATTTTCACGGCCAGAAGCATTTTCGTTATATGTTTTTGGGGTGTTGTGCCGTGTTGCGCTACCTCCTTCTTTAGCCAACGTTTCGGACATCGTTGCAGTGTCCATCATCAGGGCAGATCCGGCAGATCTACCATCCACATCTACCGGATCTGCCGGATCTGCCCTGATGATGGACACTGCAACGATGTCCGAAACGTTGGCTAAAGAAGGAGGTAGCGCAACACGGCACAACACCCCAAAAACATATAACGAAAAAGAATACAATTATTCATCTTGCAGCTACTAACCGCATGGACGATTGGAATTCTAGACCCTGGTTCAAAATTTAAAGAGATTTTTTTTTCTAAAAAATGAAATAAAGCAATATGTTACAGTAAGAATGTTTTTGACTAAAATTAGCATGGATTTTACGAATTAATTTACTTTACTATGTAGGTAGGAGGCTAGATCACAACTCGTCTTGTACCCAGCGCAGGGATTCTTGGAATTCTAGCTCCTTAATAAATTAAATTAAATATCTTATAAACTTATTCGTTTTAGGAGTCTAACACTTTCATACAATACAATTGACAAGACAGTAATGTTTTTTCATGTCGTATTAGGGTTAGCTATTTTATATATTTATACATTTCGAGATAAGTTTGTATAGGCGCATGATGGTTTCTTTTCGAAAACGAGACATTACGGCGCCCCGAAGCTGTGTTCGGGAACACCGGGACACGCTGCCTGAAAACGGGACTCTCCCGGTGAATACGGGACGTCTAGTCACATTAGGTAGGTATATAAAGTCTCTTGATTGCAGTCAGGTAAGACGTTTACTCTCTTGCCCCAAAACCTCGCGAGATGAAAAGATGAAACAAGACGAGACTCGGATATGAACAGTTAAGGTCACCGCGTGCACACTGACTGCACGCATGATGATGGACGCCGGGCAGTGATTTGCAGTCGGAGCCGGTTATACGTTATAATGGACCCAATGAGCGGTGATGTACATTGTACGCTGTTGCATAACACAGCCAGCCACCAGCCATGTGACCGCCGCCGGTGAAGTGCCGTTATTCCATAAATCAAAAAACGGTATAGGTACATAGGTGCATTTAAAAAATCAACTATAAAGTAACGACAGTAATGAAATAATAGACTTACATTCAAAGAATTTGACGTCAGAAAATTGAATACTTTGTTCCTTTATCACGCAAATTAACAAGTGTATAAAGAAGATGTTTAACAAAGTCGTACCATTCAGAAACACAGCAAATCTCAGGCAAAAATACATGTAGGAAAAACTAAACCCTTTCACACACTTCCCAAATGATCATCTAGTCAATCCACGCTATGCAATTGCACTATATAAGTATTATAAATACAAAACAATACAAGAACAACATGTCAACCTACCAGAGACCAAATGGGAAAAAAAATTCACCGACTCCAGATATTTTCATATCAGAGGGTTCGGCTCTGTGGAATTCCTAATTGAACCTATAAACCCTACTGATCCCTCAATATAAATATTTAAAAAATCTTATTATTATTTTTACGCACCAGATTTAAATGTCCGGGTTAAATTTTCCCCACAGGAAAAACTAAACCCTTTCACACACTTCCCCAAATGATCATCTAGTCAACCCACGCTATGCAATTGCACTATATAAGTATTATAAATACAAAATAATACAAGAACAACATGTCAACCTACTAGAGACCAAATGGGAATATAATTCACCGACTCCAGATATTTTCATATCAGAGGGTTCGGCTCTGTGGCATTTCTAATTGAACCTATAAATCCTACTGATCCCTCAATATAAATATTTAAAAAATCTTTTGTAATCCTACATGTAGGTATTTAAAATTACTGATTTTTGCATTTTTATATACAAATTCTTTGACAAATCTAATATGCTTAAATTTTGAATCAGATTCCTAGGTATTAGGTATGCCAGTGGCCGAAATAACAAATGGTAATATTTTTATAGTCCGAGAATGCCAAATTCTTTTAATCTCATTTCCTAAATCTGTGTATTTTCTAATTTTTTCAGAAACAGTTTTTTGAATATTTCAGGAATTTGGAATAGCTACATCAATGATACAAGTTATTTTTTTAATTTTGTCATGTAAAACTATATCAGGTCTATTATGACTAATTGTTCTGTCTATTAGTATAGTTTTATCATAATATATTTTATAAAATTCATTTTCTATAAATGAATTTGGTTCGTATTCATAATATGGTACTACATTACGGCAATCAATCAAGTTATGTTTAATTACTACACTTTGGTGAATTATTTTTAAAACCTGATTGTGTCTAAATGTATACTCGGACGGCGCTAATATAGAACATCCCGATATAATATGTTCTATAGTTTCCGTATTTCCGTATCTTATTATTATTATCTTTTATTATTATTATTATTAGTTACAGGTAAGCGATATATCTAATTTTCAAAACATTTTTAAATGAGCATTTTGAAATCGGGGACATAATTAACATTGTAAGTGTTAAGATTAAATACTAATTTAGGTATTAATTAGTTAAACATTCTAATTTCGGTTGTTTGGGATGTGCTTTAATCCTGCGTGAAATTATTCATGTTCGGTGAACTCAAAATTTCTTTGAATTTAAGTGTGACTTTCAATATTGCAACTCCTTGTTTAAAGAATAATTATTCAGCTAAAGATAAAGATGTTACCTATAATATAATATTTCAAAAGAAAGTAATTAAAATTGTCTTTTCCGAAACTGGAATTCTAATATCCCGTAATTTTTCACGAGTCTGCACCAGTGTATATAATTAGTAACTATTAATTATTCTTGATACTGCCAGCAATCTATCTATCGCCGAGATAGACTTAAAAAAACGTTTTCACATTTCATATTAGGCATGTTTGAAATTATAAAACATAATATATAGCGAGATTAGTATTCTCTCAAATAATATTAGATTTTACTCAGATATAAGATAATTTTGCATGTTTTTCTTTGTTTCTTCTCTACTAAACTAGGTACTAAGAATACATCAACAGCAAAAAAATACTGTTGATCTGATGCTGAAAATGACACCTTGCCAAACTTTTTGTGCGCAAAATATCTTGGCAATAAAAATATTAAACAGAGATAAGTGTGATAAATTATGAAACTGAGAAAAATCCATAAAACATCCTTATACCAGTCCCATCAAGAGGTCGTAGGTACGTTTAGTCATCGTTCCAGCATCTTATGTCTCTTTCATTTTGTTAGGAGACGCTTGAGAAGAAAGAGGACGATCGTTGTTGTACAAGCTCCCACTGAGAGACTAGCATAATGTACATTTAAAAAAATATATATTTAACGAATCTAAAGCATCAAAATTATAGATAAATGCTAAATATAATTAAGTTCTGCACGTAATTTAGTTTTTATTACTGTGACAGCTGTTTCGGCGTTCAAAGTCGTTATTAAACGGTGGTTAAGCTAGAGTCCAATTAAGTCCATTGAGACGACTTATTTATATGATTTTATTACGAATATTACAAATACAAATGGGGTAAGGGTAAATAAAATTATACCTATATACATTATCACAATAATTAAAACTAAAATAATAATACTTAAAATCATAAAATTTAATTTAATTAGTTGAAAAAATGGAGTTCAACAAGTAAAAAACAATAACAAATTAATATAAGTAACAAATTTATATAATTAATTAACAATAAGAAGGTTAATAATTTGTTCTATAGGGATTTTACGGATTTGAAAACTAATAATATAGGCGTTTATTTTTTCACAAAACAAAAATGAAAGTTCTAAAATAACTTACATAAATCGTGATGACGCCAACGAGGATTTATGTTGAGAAACTATTTGGTTTTATGGTTTCAATATTCTTACCTGAAACAAAATAAAATAACAAAGTTAGAAATTATATCCATTCAGCACTATTAAAAACCAGGTATATTTATTTATTTTGGTACAATAAATAATATTTTATAACATCATTTGATAATGCTGGCCTCACTGGGTGGTCCAGCCGTGTTGAGACCCCCTTTTTACAACACAAAATTCAATAAGATGAAGTAATAAATTTGAATAAAATACAAAAAGGGGGTAACAAAAAAAAAATAAAAAATCATCATATATTACGATATACCTACGGTTGTGTATTTATAATGTTATTGCTACGTGCAAAAGCTTTATTCTTTTATGTTATAATTTTTTTGTAATATTGCCTTTTTGTTCTTTAATTCATCTTTCAATTTTGTATTTGATTTTTTTTTTGGTTTTCCTCATTTTTTGTATCAAGTGAAAGTTTGACGAACGCTTTTGTTGCCTGGTATTTGATGTCTTTGTCCAAAGCTTATGTAAGTGAATTGTGTTAAGTTAAGGCAGTCAAATTAAATAATAATATCTTTGAAAAAGTATAATAATAGGAAAACTTTATAATAGAATGGAGTTCTATAAATTAAACTTTATAATAGTAAATAAAAAACAAACTCCATCCTTCGACCGTGTTCGTAAAACTGATATTTTTGATAATATACACGATTCAGCAATTGATTTTTTTTTATTCCACTCAAATCTCCCTGGAGATCTAGATAACATGATATTGATTAAATCTGTCATCCATAAGTTATCAATCTTTGCGAACACGGTCAAGGATTGATAACAGAGATTCCGACCGACTATTGGTAACATTTAGAGCGGCCTCCATAGAATAAGAAATGTTTCGGTTAACTGTCAACACACATATATTTTTGAACAACGTCGTTCGTTACTCAAAATTACTGGCTTATTTAATGAACGGATTAAACTAATGATGCTCTTAGAATTGAAAAAGTCGTATACGCGTTCCATAGATTTAAGACTCATCAAGACGTTATCAGTATATTTCGTTCGATCTTTTAGACAAGAAAGTGGTTGAAACATGACCACAGACCTTATTAACTAATTAACTCCAGTTTAGTGGCAAAAAGAAAATGAGACTACCAATGCATTTTAAGATTAGAATTTCAATTAAAAATTGCCAATTTATTAAAAATATTACGTAATTGTTTGGTGTTTGACCTTTATTCCTAGAAAACATCTCCAGTCTTGCCAACGTAGATCGATTTCTTATTTATACTCTGTCAACATCGGTTCGGCTGTCAACAATGAAACAGTGCTCAGTATATCGATATAAAATCTTGGGAAGTTGCGCCTTTCAATCCGATATTGTAAAATTATCAATTTCTCTGTGCTTGACCGTCTGGAGTGCATCCAACTTTATATTTCATTCATTTTCGCAGCATATATTTAACTTAGCCAATTGTTGTTAACGCGTGACACAATTTAAAAACAAGTTCGTAAAAACGCTTTTTATTACGTTTTCAGTATATTTATCTCCCAGTACAGTAGCATTTTATTAATGATCGTGCCTTTATGAAAAGCTGTGCATTTATACTCCAATAAACACCAAATTACGAATACATGGCTTCCCAATTTTAATCGGATTCATAAAATAACGGCTGCGGTCAATTTTTTCAAAGTGCATGCCAAATAGATAGCGATTAACTGCGTCTATTGATAGCAGTTGCACAATAATTGCATTGCGGTCATCCCAAATATGTGTAAGGATCATAGCAAACCATCGCATCGGCGGTTTGGGATACCAGATTGGTGAAAATAAATTACATAGTATAAATGGAAAATTCAGTGCAAAACTCGGGTCGGTTCTACCAAGAGAAATGAATATTATTATTCAAAAATGCCTAAGGTTATATATTATTACAAGTCAGAGGCTTATTTACATGAATTTTATATTAAAAATTAAAGAAATTGAACGATTTAGTTCATTTTCATAATAAAATTTATAATCACATTTTCCTATTTGAAGAGAGGCCTCATTGCTTCGAGGCATATCCCTATGGTTTAAGATTATTATAAGTCGGAGTCCAAAAGCATTTTCATAATTTTTGTTTTTCTCGGTTAAAACGGGAGCCTTCCCTCGACCTTCAATAGATAAATTGAGCATTAAGACAACTGGAGCCTTCTCTCGACCCTCAATAAATAAATACAACTTGTGCATTAAAGACAATCGGAGCCTTCTCTCGACTTTCAATAGATAAATACAACTTGAGCATTAAGACAATTGGAGCCATCTCTCGACCCTCAAAAAATAAATACAACTTGTGCATTAAGACCTCCACTTATCCAACAGAAACGCTTTTCGCAGATTTCACGGTGCCTCGAGTAGAGAATATCTTCAAGAAAAATGCAATTATCCAAATTTACAAATATAATATCATCAAAAAATTTGAAACTCACCAATCAAAAAGATATCAAGACAACATCAAAATACGAAAATTTAATACCAAACTAATGCAAAACAATTATATCTATTTAGGAATAAAGTTTTTCAACAACCTTCCCATTGAAAAAAAAAAAAAACCAAAGACATCAATAAACTGAAACTCAAACTGAAGCTACACTTCATCAGGAATAATTTACTAAATAATTACCTGTTTTTCTCTTTCTTTCTAGTTATTATTAATCTATATTCATCTCTATTTTATTTAGATTTTACGAATTTCTCCTAAGTGCACAATATTTTAGTATGTAACCGTATCCTATTTATGTACACCTACACATATAGATGTTCCAGAAGTCTCAATTGATTCTATTATATATTTACCTATTGCATAATGTTATTCTATTTCAGTTATAATTAGTGTAACTCGCTCATCAGCACAAGAACTAGCTTCTTCTTTGGTGAGATTGCAATTTTAAATAATTTCTGTACCGATATGTAATTTATATAACTCCACTGTGCACTTATATATCTATTTTAAATAAAAATAAAAAAGACAATTGGAGCTTCTCTCGACCTTCAATAAATAAATTCAACTTGTGCATTAAGACAATTGGAGCCCTCTCTTGACCTTCAATAAATTATGACAACTTGTGCATTAAGACAATTAGGCATCAAATTTTGTTTCATATTTTCTTCAACCCCGCATTCTGCATTTCTACCGATTTACACCATATTTCTCTTGAACACTTTCAGTTTTTAAGTTCGTAAAAGAGTTTATATTATTTTTGAAAATATTATCTGTATTTATAGAGCCGAAACGGTAATTATATGAAAACACATTTTGTTCCTTTATTTAACATGTTATAAATATGAAAAAATTCACAGTGTATCTTTAAATGCAACTTAAGCATTTGTCGAGAGATTTTTGCTCTATTTTAAACGATTCGTGTTTTATTAATATTTTCGCTTTTATAATCGTTTTTTAATATTAGCGCGCTCCCTCGTTCATTTCTAATCTCGTAACCTTTCCACTTGGTATTGAACGCTTACTACCAGGCTTTAAGTAAACTGCGCACAAATTATTTACTAAAGATCAAGAGATCATAAAAGCAAGATCATAGAAAGATTTGTCCGGATCTTGGAGGCGGATGCGTCTGCCCACCATCGGATCGGGAGAGACTTCTTGAGGGAGACCTTTTAACTTCTTCAGCAGGGCTCTCTCGGAATTTCGCCTTGCGCCGCAGTGAAAGGGACGGATTCATTCGTCCGTTACTCCTGGACACATTGACTTACACACCCCCCGTATATTTTTCCATCCCGGCACTTCATATACCTTCTTTCCTAAAAATACCATCTACACAGCATTCCTAAAGATGACATAGGCCCTGAGGGAAATTATCTTCCTTAGGGTCTCGTGTGTGAAGGGACTCCAGTTACTAATATCTACAGCCTGTATGTCAGACGAATATCTACAGCTCATATGTTGAACTAATATCTACGAACTTCAGAGTGTTGACTAATATCTACAGAGCGTAGGTTGAACTAATATCTACAGAGCGTAGGTTGGACTAATCAGCTAAATGTGTTCAATAGTCCGATATTAGGGATTTTTAAATACATACTTACATAAATTAAGTTTTTTAAACGGCGTACGCAATATTACGTTATTCCAATATGCTATACATAATTGCAAATCCAACCTCTGCCAGTACTGTAGATATTCGTCAACACTTTGGTTCTCGTAGATGTTAGTCAACAGTTTGAGCTGTGGATATTCGTCAACACTTTGATTCTCATAGATACTAGTTCGATTTTTTCAGTTTTTGGAATTCCTGTAGATATTAGTAGGAGCCTCCGTGTGAAGGTAGTGTAAAAAAACTACCTAACAAAAACAGTTTCAATTCGCGGATAGATTCTATAATTAAATTAAAAATACTCCTAGTTAATGCCAGCAGCTTCTAAAATAACCTACCAAGACTATTTGGTTAATTAAATTTAAAAAAATTAAGGAAGAAAAATAAAATCAGAATGTGTACAAAAATTATTATTTTATAGGCGTAGGCGTTTTAAAAGTCTGCCCACCATTAAAAACGAACAATATTATTATATTTAATAAATCCTATCTGGTTCACGAAAGGTCAATCGCTAATAGGGATGTCGAAAGTGAAAAAAAATATCGATATATCGATGTATCGATATTTATTAAAATATCAATATCGACGTCGATATATCGAGGAAAAAATATCGGTCAAATTTTCAAGAGATTTTGCATTTTTAAAATAACAGTGTATTCAGCTCAATATTATCAATAGTAATTTTTGTACACAATTTGATTTTTTTAATGTACAAAAATCTAAAAAAAAATGAAGGTATTTTTATCACTATTCATTTTTATTACGTAATAATTACAAAAATATCAAAAACTATAAAGCTGTCTTCTAACTTATATGTAAACTGAGACGCATACAAAGTTTGTATGTGTCTCAGTAACATTCTATTGGCGTATTAATCTGTCAAAAAGGACTTCGTGTTTGGAACAAGGTATAGTCAATAATCATAGACAATTGGGAACCAACAAATAGGAGTGGCTTAGAAAAAAATGGCGAAAATAGCATACATTTCTATGTGTGTACCTACACACATGAGATAGTATTGGTGATCACAAATACTAATGCAAAGACAATAGATTTGTAAGATATTAATAGTTAAAATTTCAACCGCCAGATGTCATGACCCAATACAGTTACTTTTTTTCCGTTCGTTCCTATACGGTTTTGGATTCTAGTGGCTTTAAATACATAAATTTAAAAAATATCGTTTTTGATACAATTTTCGATATTGGATATTTTGTATCGATATATCGGATCAAAATAGAATTAAAAATATCGATATATCGATACTTTTTCAACAAGCCTATCGCTAATAAAGGAGATCAAATTAACTCTCAGCACAACTTCTTTGAAACTGCGCAGATCATTATTTTACGCACATACAATAAAACAATATCATTGACTCCACTTTACGGCTTTGTTCATTATTAGACAAGCATCGTATTGCACAACCTTTCACATGCGAGATAGAAAGGTGTTACAAAGAAGAAGTTGGCAGAGATGCGTCAGTTATGTGACAGACAATAAGGGTCACAGAGTCAAGATGTAGAGAGGAGATGAGAGAAAGCGGAAGTTAACAAAGGTGCAATAATAATAACGAAGGCCAAGAATGTAATACGTTCGATCCGGGCTTCATTGTCGACTGTAGAACCAACCATTGAAGTGTATTACTTTCTTCATCGGCAGATGCAGGCGATAAGAGGTGAGTTGTGAAGCAATTAGGGAACCGCTCTCAAGTAAAACCAATAAAATCATAACAAAGAGTTTTCATCTTGAGATATGATTTGAGATTTCTCACAGCAGAGCATTGTGTTAGATGATTTTTGTAGTGTGGAGGTGTTGAGTAGTTTTACGCTACCTCCTCTTAAGGCCCCGCATTCCGAATTTCTACCAATTTATGAAATATTTCCCTTGAACGCTTTAAATTTCCATTTTTTTTAGATATTTTTAAGATAATATCTCCACATTTATTTACCAAGCCGAAACGGTAATTATAAGAAACTCCGTTGATAGAAAAATTCGCTAAGTATGCTCCGAAAATCACTAAAATTCCATTTTGTGCTGCCTTTTAACGTGTTATAGTTATGAAAATTTCATAATGTTTTTTAAACGTTACTTACACACTTACGCATTCTAGAGATTTTTGCTCTATTTTAAATAAAAGCTTTATTCAATATTTTCGCTTACGAGCTTTATTTATTTACGCTCTAGTAGGCTTTTACAAAGATAGGTAACTAATCATTTTATTCAATTTAGCGCTGGAAAAGGCCATCCGAAATGCAGGTATACAAACCACAGGCCATATTTTTAACAAGTCTGTTCAGCTCCTTGCTTATGCTGACGATATAGATATCATCGCACGCTCAGAATATGAACTAAAATCGGCGGTTAAAAGCTTAGCTACGTCGGCAAGGAACATGGGATTGGTCATCAACGAGGAGAAGACAAAATATATGCCCGTACATGGACGCCAGAAACCACCAAGTATACAGATAGATAATTATACATTTGAAACTGTCAACGAGTTTGTATATCTCGGTACTATGGTGACAAATCACAACAATGTATCCAGCGAAATCAAAAGAAGAATAGTAGCTGCAAATCGATACTACTTTGGGCTACAGAAGCATATGAAATCTCGCCACCTTACCAGAAGAACTAAAGTCCTGCTGTACAAGACCCTTATACGACCTGTTCTTATGTATGGTTCGGAATGCTGGACAATCAGTAAGGGTGATGAAGGAGCCCTAGAAAGTTTTGAAAGGAAGGTGCTGCGAAGGATTTACGGCCCAGTCTGTGATAATGGAGAATGGCGTATCAGATACAACCAGGAGCTATACGATCTTTACGAGGACCCTAATACTCCAAGGAAATCAAAACTGGAAAACTCAGGTGGGCTGGACATATCCAGAGAATGAGCGAAGGAGATATTCCAAAGCGAATTATGGATGGTGCACCTGGGGGTCGGAGAAGAGTTGGAAGACCAAAGCTTCGATGGCTGGATGGAGTGGTGAAGGATGCAAGCACCATCGGCATCCGAAACTGGCGCAACGCAGCACAACACCGACAGTCATGGAGGCAGGCTCTGCTGGAGGCCAAGACCCGACCTGGGTTGTAGAGCCACAGATGATGATGATGATGAGGTAACTAATAATAGTTAGGCAGGTACGTGGTACACAATTATAATGATTAAATTAATAGTAAAAAATAGAATTAATTAAAATTAAAATCATACATTTCATTAAAGTAATTATGAAGACTTCGTTTTATAACTAATACAGAATCTGCAAACATGTCTACAATATTCCCAAATTTATTACCAAAATGATGTAATCTACTTATAGGTGTATGAGCCTCATAGTTTGTTTTAAAATTGTCACAGAAGAAGGTAGCACTTTGCCTCGTATTTCTGGTCGGCCTACGTAAAATTTTATTTTGGCGAGAATTTCAGGGTTGTCAATGCAATTATTAATGATTTTATTTAATAGTACAAGGTCAGAGATGATCCGCCTATCTGACAGCGTAATTAAGTTGAGTTATTTCATCAAAAGGACATAGTTAATATTTTGAATTGGAATATTCAGTTTAAAGTTAATAAATCTTAGAAATTTGTGCTGTACCGTTTCCATATTGTCGGAATGTATTTAATACAATGGGGATCAAATGGGTGAATTATGCTCTACCTGGCTTCTTACTAAAGAAAATTCTAGTGACTTAAAATCACTTGCTGTTCTGCATATAAAATCAAGCATTTTTATAGCTCTATTTGTTATTTCATTTACGTGCAGAGTAAAAGTTAACCCTTCATCAAATATAACACCTAAGTCCCTGATCTGAGTCACTGGTTGTCAATATTACATTATTTAAAGAGTATTCATAAGTTACATGACTTTGGATTAACTATAATCGTTTTTTAAAAAACCCACTTCCTCTAACATTCGTATTTACGTGTCCCTCTTTTGAACCATCTTCTTTTTCTTTTTGAACGCTTACTACGGAGCCTTAACCCCATCAGGCGTTAACCTCATTTTGTTAGAGGGTTAAATATTTCCGTTTTGCAATAAAATTGGATTTTATTGCAAAACGGAAATATTTCGATTTTATAATTCAAAATAAACATATAATTTTTGAAATATAAAAATTTGGCACGCAAACATAAAAAAGTTTTAAAAAATGCACACCTTATGTTTTTGTAACTAAAATTGCTGACAACGAAAACAAGAAAAACGTATACTTACATAATTTATTAGGCAAATATACAATAAACGTTATCGTCAACTTATTATTTCTCATTACTTGTGAAAATAATTAATAAAAAATTCTCAAAGTCTCTTTTTTTCAAATTTTGGTCGGAAAGTTTGGGTTAATAAAGGTGTACTTTTTAATTATTTTGGATTTTTATATTTTGACATAAAGCGTGGTATTTTCACTTTCTAATGCAGTTTAGATCATCATTCTGATCATGATAGTAAGGGAGACACAACGATTTCTGTGAGACCTACATGTGTTGCTCTGAAAACCGAACAAATGGACCTGACGGGTTAAATGAGGTTTGAACCTTTCAGATGTCACATTTTTTCCCCTAGCGTCACCAGACTGTTCGAAACTTTGGCTCGAGAAGGAACAGAAGCACAATATAAATTAAGGCATAGAATCGACTGAATTAATGTGAATATTAAATTAAAAACATCAATCAACTTCATTGATATTTTTAATTTAATTATTTTAAAAACCGTTTGATACTTATCTGTAACTCATGCATGCGCCATCATATTTAAAATATAAAATAATTACAATCGCAACATTCATTTTGATAAATTTTGAAGTGGCTATGTGTAATGTTCTTTAATTCAGTGGCTCACTAGCCCACAATAATGAGGATTACAACGTAAGTTCGATGTCTTTAGTTTACATTCCATTTTACAATGGATTCAAGTAGTATTGTATTTATGTCAACGGTAGCGACTGTTTACTGAGGCTTCTAAACTGGATCTGAGAGCGGCGGAACACGTCAGCTGTTCTTTTGTACTGAGTGCCCACTCGTCAATCTCCGGAAACCCAAACCATTCCGAGCGGCGCGATATGCGAACACACCTATATTCACATACACTACACTATGATTTTATAATAAATTAATTACTTTCCGTCTCATTATAAATGGCCTTTGAAAATGAAAACAATATAATCGAGCAACATGTCTACGCGCCCACGGGGTCTCATTCATGTGAGAACGAAACTATTTTCTATTATAATTTTTTTATGAACATCACCAAAAAATCTGCACTTTCACCAATAGACACATAACGCCCAGTAATAAAGCAGTATAAAAATGCAGCGTGCCTAAAAATGGTCCGTAAAAATGAGTTTGTTATTTCCATTTCAAAACCAACCAACCTTGTCTTTAAATCTAACATCACTGGTGAAATGGCATTCCAGCGCCCTGAATTTTCAAAATGGTGCTTTACAAATTATAATTATTGTTCGTGTTTATCAGGCTTTGTAAATCGATGTCGATACTATTGATAATCCAGTTAGGTATCTGCTCGATATATCCACTTATTAAATTCTGAACAAAATTCTGGTGGGAGAATTAAAACAACGAATTTGTAACATTTAGATTTACGTTTGATTTAGACTAATTATTAATAACTAGTAGTTAAAAAACCCGCTCCGCAGGTTTTTGCCGCTAGACCCTGCTGGTGTCTTTTAGTTCGGCTTCGCCCGGTTTGAGCGTTTGTGACCATTTTATAAATCCGATAGGAACTGGTACTAAAATAGCCAGTTCCTCGGATCCACTGTGATCCAGTGACAGCCAGAAGCTAGACACCGTCGGTGACTCACCGAGGCAAAGTAATAGTGACAAAATAACCGAGACACGCGTTATTATACGTAATTTATAACAACTTCATTAAGTATTGCCGTCATCTTTCCAAATCCGGAAGGATACTTGAAGTTTTATATTATATTGGTTTTTGGCAAGTTACAGGGAGAAATTAACCCCTTTGTCTTTGGCAAACTGTAGTAATGTCACCTGATGGATTTTTTTTACCCGATGTTCGGGCTACCTTGGGCAAGATGAAGGGCATTAATAATTTTTTATGGTTTGTTTGATATCTGTGAGTGGTATACATTATGTATACGTAAGTATATGCACACGTACAGATATTTTTACATACTCGTACATAAACCCATGCACGTATGTAAAAAATACTTGAAGTATAAAAATCCGTAGCACTTATACCTAGGGGGGAAACATCCACACGCGAGCTGTTGATGGAAGTAGTGACATCTTGTGTCGAATTCTTGAATTTGAAACCGAACTATAACAGTAGCTTTGTGTGAAATTCCACGTACATAGATGTTATGCGGCCGTTAAGCGTGCCGTCCGACATGCACTCGGGGCTAGGTTCTGAAATTCAACCACACGCAGACGCTAACGTAATAATATACTTTGATACACAGAGCCTTGAAAATGAGGTAAGCTTGTAATAAAGGCTCCACCTCCAAAACAATTATCTTCTTACTATTGACTGAGCGAGCGACGGCTTGTTTTCACTACGCCGTTTGGCATTTTGTATGTCTGTATTGGTTTGTTTCGTTCCGATTGCGGTTCAAGATGGCGGCCGTATTAGATACTGCCTAGTTATCATGCCAGAGTTTACTGAAGCGCGGATTCATCTTCGAGCTGTCACAACGGAATACCTAATCAGGATTATGATACATACCTGTTTGAAGAAAATTTGAAAAAAAAATTGTCATTGAGAGAGTGACGTTTATTTGGAAAAAGCGTATAAAATCTTATTTGAAAATTAAAAAAAAAATACTGAAAATATATTATAGTTACTTATACAACAAAAATACTCAAAATATATTATAGTTACTTGTACAAAGGAATTCGAGTAGGTACTTCCTTACAAATCTTATGATTTCAAATAAAACGTTGGTTTTTATTAAAATAAGAGATGGACGCGAGGTCTACTGTTCACAGAACTTAGACTCACAGGATTGTAATATTCAGAGTTTGCCAATCGTCTAATTTCCACAGATCACACTTTTAATAAGGTTAAAGGGGTTAAAATTCTTTACCGTAACAATAAAATCAAAAAATTAGATAACTTAGAAGTACTTGAAATTAGAAAATCCCTAAATAATTATTTTATTATTCTGAATAACCAAATTAATTTTTTAGTGAACCGCTCTGTTCTTCCCGGAAATCCCACAATTAACCCTACCCCATTGCTTACCTCCCACTCACACACCCAAAATTTGAATGTCTGACAAAATTCTATGTAGTTACAATATTCTCCTGACGAAGGAAGGGTGCTTCCGAAACCGGTAGAGTGTATATAATAAAAGTGGTCTACTCTACAACAAATTTAGGTGTGTTTTTTGAGACAGATCTGAAAATGACAAATCTGTAAAGACTCAATGACGTAGGTACTTATCATTTTAATCTCAGCACATTATAGGTATTACTAATAATTTAAATTAGAGCGATAAGGAAAAAATCGTTTTACATTTCTCAACCATGACACCGAGGACAACAATGCAAATACATTTTTAATTCCACCCAAGTTGTAGCAGTAGGTTGATTACATTACACCAACCAGTATCGGAATGTTCTCCCAGGAAAACATGGAATTAGCATAACCGGTCTTAGACCAGCATTTAACGATTACAGAAGTTCAGATAAAAACAAAGCATCGCCGATTACCATGACACTTTAGCCAAAATACATATTATCTATGTATAAGCCTTTATGTAGGTACATACATGACACTACCAATAATAATATGTCGGAATGCGTAAACATTGTTTGCATGTGTGTATGCAGCTAATTCTTCAGCCACAATTAAATCTAGACATTATTTCTAGCATGAATAATTTACAGAAAGGACGTAGCTACTAATAAAAAAATATTTATTTTAATTTTGGAATGACGTAATGAGTCAAATCTCTAAAAATTGTAATATTCATTGAAGACAATATAAGATAAAAAATTTGAATCAGAAAAAACAGAAAAAGATTCGTTATCTAATCTAGGAATTGCCTTACTGTGGTTCAACTCTGACCACTGAGCTAATTCGACAGCTAATAAAAATAATAATATCTAATAAGAAAATTAAGGTAAAGTTAGTAGTTCTTAATCGAAGTATGGTACAGTAAAATATGACCGAAGGGGGTAGGTTCGGGTTAGTTCAATGATTAGAGCAGAGCCCGGGCAAGTCTAAGGCCTAAACGTATTGAATAATTGTGAAATAACAAAAAATTAATCAAATAAAATTTACTTGTCCAATCCGGGATTTGAAACCGCGACCTCCGGATTCGTAGCCAATGATTGTAACCACTCAACCACGGAGGCCATTAAGGCAACAGCCAGAAAAACTCAGCACTCACACCAATCACCAATTTTTCTTAATTAGGTATGATTGAAAAAGCTTGAATTTGTCGTCATTTCTGAATTGCGGTATAGGAGTTTCCTTGTTATAATGGTAAGTCCAGCATATATAATAATAATTTCAAAAATTTTGGAAAGTTGGCGAAGAACTTTAAGAGCATGTAAGTATCTTTATTTGTAACCGCTGTAAATTGTTACATAAAACTCTCGACAAAACTCGACTGAAGTATTTCATTCACTTGTCCACTTCTTCAATTCACTCGTACGTCCTAAATATAATATTCTCTTGAGTCTCCTTTCTCCGTCCGTTGAGCGTGAACAAATCATCTAACCATCAAACCTGTAAAATAAATCACAATTATCATAGGTTACCAAATACGGTACAAACACCTCCACGATTTTATTTCATAACATCATCGAGTCTACAAGAGCTTCCTATAGGCGTATCTCACGTGGTAGTTCATCTAATGATTAGCAATCGTTTACTAATCAATTTGTTACGTGAATATTATGTATTCCTCCCAACTCATTTTGACAACGGTAATTCGGCATTTCAACACCATTATTTACAGAAAGCATACAACAATGTTTTATTATTGAACGAGGTGTACCGTCTGTATAATATTCATGAGTGTGGGTTGAAATAGATTTAGAAACTTTCAATTTCATGGCAATAAATGCTGTATATCTATGAATATAAAAAAAAAAAACTGAATTTGTGAAAGTGGACGAATGCAATCGTTTATCCATCTGATTAATCTTACCATTATTTAACAATGTATTTTAAATTAAGAAAAAAATATTATCTACTCGTAAGTATTTAGGTACCTATTTATTGATGATTAACTACAATTAACTAACACAATGTATTAAATGTTTCATCGTGGGTATCTATGATAAATTCCATGACAGTTGATCCCCCGGTAATTGGCCCCGGCACACTTACGTACCTTTGGAGGGCTTTGAAGCAAATAATGAACGGTTACCTCGAGAGTGTTTTCTCTTGGGGTAAAAATGATTTCGTTGAATTTAATGTTTCAAAGAACCAATCATGTCTGATTACGTCAAAAAAGGGATCGAAATGAAAATCTAGTCTCCTTCAACGGAAGCAATCTTCCGAACAGACCCTCCATTGATATGCTTGGTGCAACTCTAAGTGACCATCTGAGATACTTTAATAGTGCACAAGTGCTAACCCTGTACACATCACAAGTGCATCCCACGGTTGAATTTGGCAGCCACCTGTCTGGAGCCCCAAAATACCTGAAAAAAATCCTCGAATCTGTGCAGAAACGGACGGTCCGTCTGATAGATTCTCCTAATTTAACAAACGGATTGAAATCCTTAGAGCACAGGCGCCGGGTGGGAATGCTATCATTGATCTACCTGTATTTCAATGGAAGATGTTCCGAGGAACTAGCGTCATTGATCCCTTCGGCACCGGTGTATAGTCGGGAAACACGCCAAAAGCGTGCCCAACATATGCACACGGTTGATATTTGTCACAGACAACGGGTCGCTACTTCGACTCACTCTTGTGTTCAACAGCTCGGCTGTAGAACGATTTGCCGGCCTTTGTGTTTCCTCCTTTCTACAACAAGGGGTCACTTCAAGACCAACGTTCATTCCTTCCTCTCCTCAAAAAGACCCTCCACATAGCATCTCAGATGACATGAGACCCCGAGGGAAATTATTTTCTGTGCGAAAAAAAAATTATTAAAGGTATTTTAAAGCCGGTTTTTGGTTTGAAATTGGTAAATAATGCACAAAATTTATAATTTTATAATAATTATAATTTCGGAGAGCTAGCTGTCGGTGTAGGTACCCTATGAAAAAAGTATCTTCGTAGCTAATGTCTTATTAAATTTGTGTTAAGTACTTTGAGTTATTACAGGGTGACGTGTGTAGTGTAGTGTGTTATAACCGTGTGTGAATGCATTTGTAGGTTATTAGTTATTATTTTTTAATTCTGTTTCAGAACATGGCCCGCTAGGTGTAGATGTGATTATTTCGGTTTCACACTGTTTGAGGGTTCATCTAACAAAAGAAAAACGCTTGGTAAATGATTCCTTCATATATTTAATGATTGCAAAATTCGCTTCACGAGTAGCCAAATGCTGCTCTAAACCTGGGAATAATAGCTGACGTTTTTAATATATGTGTTGTTCACATTATAACACCGCGTATCTCAAAAAATAAGAAATTTGTTTTTTTTTAGAATATCTTTTAAAATCACGCATGCGCCATGGTTTGAATTGACAAACAATTGTTTTGACCAATCACAGCTCCTTTTATACAAAGTTTTGTAACAAAATAGTTGGTACTCATCGATTATTAGGAATGTCTTAATGTTAACGCAATTTTTTTTATTTAGTAATAACTATGAAATTACTTAAAAAAAATTAATGCTCTTTTAACGACCACCATAACACGGGCATCAGCCTAGCATGGTGGTCGAAAAATCCACTAATTAATGTAACCATAATATTTATGCAATGAATAAAGAAAAATTTAAAAAAAGTTTCATTTGAAGAAACTTGAATAAAATACTACACATTTCTCGCATAAGATCAACGCATATCTCATTATTTCTCGGCCTTTTTTGTGTGTTACATAGTGAATAAAATAATTAATATACCGAACAATATATTTTTAATGAGAAATAATTACTTCTCTGAATAACTGATCCCTAAATAATAGTTGAACATTTTTTTTCAAAGATGTGCTATTTTTATTTAATAAACCAAATGTTTTTTTTGTTTCTCCCATATAAAATGAGATACGCTCACATTACAACACATTACGCGGTGTTGTAATGTGAGCGACGTTTTATTATGTATGTTATCAGTTATCACGTTATCAGTCTAAGGGGGTATTTCACGATCCTCCTGATACTTTACTATGTCCTACCATTATCCATACGATTTTTTAAATAAATGAATCGTGTTTAATTAATCGAAAATGTACGTTATCGTATTGATAATCTATGAGGAGGATAGTGAAATACCTCCTTAAGGTGAACGTCCACAGGTCCGCACCGGCTGCAACGCACGCACGATTTGCCGATGGCATGCGTCCACTGTATCCGGATTTTATATTTAGTTTGAGTACTTTTGTAGTAGATGTCGGTTGTCTGTCATGGAGATTAACGAAGATATTATCATTCTCAGTTGCTTGTTGGCAGAAGAAAAAGAAGTACGTAAAACTAAACGTAGAATATGGGTTCACGCAATAAACTTGAAGTGACCAATGTTTGGAGAATACCATTTATCATTTGTTGTTGATTTATTTCATGATGAAAAAAGATTTTTTGATTACATTCACCTGTCAAGATACAAAACATTCATTTTAATTTTCCCTATTTATTTTCATTTTTGTGGGTTTTCAATATTGGTTTTAAACAAAACTACACGTGCGGCAGTGAGCGGTGCACGATCCGAACTAATCAGTGTGACGTCACTGGCACGAAACGCATTTTTTTGCTCATAAAGGCCGGCGGTCGGTGCGGTCGGTACCAATAGAGGTCGCAGTGCTGTACTAATTTATATAAAAACTAGCAGACCGGGCAACACGTTGCTGTGGCTAACGAAACCTTTATAACCAACGCCATCTGTTAAATCAAATCCACACCGTCCGTTGTCAACTTGCCCCCCGTTGCCCGCTGTCCGCTGCCGCTTGGTCAGATATGTTATGTATTTCAACCAATTTACATAAAACCTTGACAAATTATATACCTAAAAACCTTCCGCATGAATCATTCTGTCTATTGATGAAAACTTCATGAAAATTCGTTGCGTAGTTTAAAAGATCTAAGCGCACATACAGCCTGAGTGACCTCATTTTATCCTATGTAAAGATAATGAAAAATTGTTGCGTGCCGTGCGTGCGTTGTGGCCGGTGCAGACCTGTGGACGTTCACCTTAAATCTAAGAAAACGGCAATCTAAGTTATTGCAAGTAAGATAGTAATCCATTTATAATACCAGTAATAAAATATTAAGTGCGTGGAAATTAGCGACAAAAAGCATTAGTAGTAGATATGCTATCTTCTGCATCCTGTCCGATCAATAAAATAAAAGATAAAATAATAAAATTACCGTCAGCGTTAATCTGATAAAATATTTTGCTACTGAAATATAAAAAACTTAAGAAGATTTATAAAGACTTTTATAAGCGTGTCATTATTTCAACCTTGAAAACAATTATTGATTTTCTTCATCAAATACTGGTAGGTATTTAGGTATCTGCATGGTGGGTAGTCAAGTAATTAATTTGTTTTTGTCATGTAATGAGGACAGTTTAATTTATGTAAATATTCATTTTGGAAGATATTGTGAAAAGATTAAAAAATCGTTAATTAATTTGAGGGATTTTATCTCATGTGTGGAGCTAATGAAAAAAACCATACTTGTTAAAATTGATCAAATATTTTCAAATAAAATCCCATAAATTTTATTTTGAACAGATTTTATCGGCCAATCTGGGGCATAAGAGTTAAAAGTTCTTACGTAAACTGGCGACACCCGTTTGCTTTGTAATTAGTTTAGTTATTAGGATGTAGCTATATACAGGGTGTTAAGGGACGTACTTGACTTACTTAAATTTTGGTCTACGGTGACATTTTTGATGTTTTTTTTTATTTATTTTTTCTACAAAAACATAAAAAATGATAGGTGTTGGACAGTTGGAGGCGGGGTGAGGGGTTGGTCCGTTACTCGGCTGAGTAACCAGTGACGACATGCGGAAGAATTTTTTTTTTGTTTGCATTTGAAGAAAAAAAAATTGAAAACAAACAAAAAAGTCATCAAAAAAAGTCACCGGAGACCAAAATTTCATTTACATTTTTTACTCCAAATAATGTCCGGCTAAATCCGGCTAATCACTGGCTAAAGTAAGTCAAGTACCTACGTCCCTTAACACCCTGTATACTAAACTTCGATTGATTTTCTGTTCAGCGGAGTTGAAGTTATATTTTTTCTGCCATTATTTTATTTATGTAAATAATATCTACACAAGAGTCCCAAGGCTCAACTGTTCCCAATTTTTCGGAACCAGTGCGACTACAGCATATTTATTATTATTTTATTAGCTCCACACAGGGGACCCTGAGAAAATATTTTCCCCCAGGGCCTATATCATCTTAGGGAATGCTGTTTGGAGGTTTTTTTAAGGAAAGGAAGAAGAGGAAGTTCTGGGAAGGAAATAGGTATGAGGGGTAGGTAGATATCTGTGAGTCAATGTGTCCAGGTATGACGGACGTATAAATCCATCACTTTAATTGCGGTGCAAGGCGATGGGTCGAAGGATTATGGCTGGAGAGGTTAAAAGACCCCCTAAACCAGCAGCAGATGGGCAGATACATCGGTTGCTAAGACCTTGACGAACCTCACACCCATGAACCCGAGCTCGTCCCTGCTCGTCACTCAAGTCACCAAAGTAGCAAACAACTTGGGGTGACCTGTGGTAGAGGTGTTTATTATCAAATAAATGGTTCCCGGGGGCGGCAGCACCCATACCCGCCTCCCAAATTGCTATTTTGTGGTCATATTTGGGGTATGTTGTGACGCTGAATGAAGTGGAAAGGGAAGGAAACGAAGGAAAAAATGAGGAGAGTATCTGACTATTTAAATCGTGAAACTAAATTGGGGAATATCCATTACAAGCCACGCCAACATTTCGATTCCGAATGGTGGCCTTTGATTGAAGCGATACTCATCTTTTTTAAAAGAGAAGGTATTTAATTTAGTTGAAATATTTCCACACATGTAAATAATATAAAGAGGTATGGTCGGAATTATTACGAATCGATCCGATTCGCGTATCAGCCGTTCGGTGCGGTTTCTAGTTTTACCGTTTGAACTTTTGTCAATTTTCTGCTGTTTCCGGGCCTCTGAAAATATATTTCATTCCATTCCAACAATAATACCTATTCCTTTCCAAACTTTCGCTGTTTTCACGGCAAGTCTACGATTAACATAATTTATGAGTTCTGCGGGAAAACCGGCTTTAAATGAGAACGAGGTTTGGAAACCGCTTGCCTAGGTAAGTTTTTACAATATAATCTTAACCATAATACAAACATGAAACGTTTGTTTTCTGAAGCAGCAAAATCTATAGAATAATGAGCACTAACGTTAGGAAATTAATACTTGCAAACTTTTCTGTCAAGCTTTTATAGATCAAGGCAACTCTCTACTGGTAGTTCTGTGAACAGTAGAAGACACGTCCAAAAAAGTATGTTTCTAATTTTCTCTTATTTTATAAATGAAAACCTAAATTTCTTCGGTAATCATCAGATTTGTAAGTGGGTTAATTATAAACTACAATAATTTTTTTAATTTTTTTTTTTTATTTCTTTTTTTTTACATGAGCTCCACACAGGAGGCCCTGAGGAAAATAATTTCCCTCAGGGCCTACGTCATCTTTGGGAATGCTGTGTGAAGGGTATTTTTTTAAGGAAAGGAAGTAGAGGAGAGTTCTGGAAAGGAAAAGGGTTTAAGAGGTGGGTAGATCTGGGGTTCAGTATGTCCTGGTCATCCGCCTCCAAGACCTAGACAAACCTCACCCAATGAACCCGGGAACCCCTGCAAAATCGTCAAACGTAGCGAACCACTTGGGGTGACCTATGGCAGAGGTGTTGGATATACAATAAAGGTTCCCGGGGCGGTGGTACCCATTCCCGCCTCCCAAATTGAAATCCTTATTACAAGTAAGGAAGATTACAATTTGTCCAAAGAAACGACACTATCTCAGTGATAGCTCTTTATTCAAACTTTCTTCAGGAAGGTGGTTTAATAATACTGATTATTCCGAAATAACAGCCCAAAGAAGAATCGCTCTTTAGAACTCTGGCGGGATAAAAAGACAATATCCAATGCGGGGACCATCTCGGACCGGTAAAGGAACGTAACCAACATATTTATTTACAGCGGTAATACCAAACGGTCAAGTTAAAACAGGACTTTGCTACGCTCAATCAACAAGTAACATGACCGGTCAGTGGATGAGTGGGCATCGCGTTTGGGTCCCACCCAGGCGTTCCGTGTTCGATTCCTCGGCTGGCTAAATCCTCCATCACGACTCCAGCAATATTTTAGGCTTACTGTGGTGGTAGTAGGAGATTTTCAAATATATTGTCGGGTTATTCGTAATCCGGGAATTATTTAGTTTATCTGTATTTAAAAATAAAAAATAAATAAAAATAAAAAAACGGACATGGAGATGAAAGAGAATATTCTTGGATTATGTGAATTTTTTTTTTATGTACGAGTATGTCGTAACTTAATATTCAACTGGTTACCTAGAACTGCATAAAACGATGTTATCGTTTTAACAAAGAATAATAAATACCATTTAAAACTCTAGTTGTGGAAAAAATAAACAAATGTTAGGTTTTCCTCACAAAGTGTACGCACGTATCCGTACGATTTTAACCAGCGATCCCTAGGCATATTTGGTGTAAAAAACAAGATGTCATGTTCGAAAATATATTTTTTCTATTAAAAACACAATTACACGTCGCGACTGAATTAAGTGATAAGCGCGCTTTTTCATGTGTTACCATTGTGCTGGAATGAGACAGAATTTAGACGTGTGATGGAAAAATATTTTTATTGTTTCTCATTGAAAAAAATATGACCGGACAGGAAAACGGCATCTACATTTTTTCATTCCAAATATGCTCTAAAATCTTTCGGGTACATACTGTATATTTTGATTTTCAGTAAAAAAAAAGCAAACTTGGAAAAGAGATCTAATGTTGATTGGGTTTATTGAAATTAAGTAGTTATCTAAGGTAGTAAGTTATTATTGTACCTACGTATTAACTTTAAATGGTGGCATTACAATAACAACGGACGTTAAACCAAAGCAATAACGTATAAATTATTATTCTCAGGTAACGAGTGTCAAGTGGGTGTGCAGAGAGTGGATTTTACATCTGGAAATGAAAAAAAAAACTCAATTTAATTAACAGTCCAGTGGTCACCGTTAGGTAGGTTTTTTCAAAGGCCGATACTGGCGGCATTCCGCGCGAGGTCTTTGTCCGGTTTTTTAATATTATGTATTACAAAAGTCCGGCATGAAAAATCGCCACCAATGTTGATAGTCGAGAGTTTATAAATAGTAATAATAACATCAACAGAAAAATCCTACAGAAATTTAGATTTTGGGATGGGTTCTTAAATAAAATAATGTCGTAGCGATAAATCTTGTTAACTGGTGTAAATAATAACGGTATGGTTCGCAAAATAACTGTTATTGAGTTATGACATGACCGTTTGAAGGTGCGACAAAAAATGTTTTAAATATATTTGAAGTTATGTCTCTAAAATCTCTGGTGAAACAAGCCCGCATTTTTTTTAATCGCTTAATAAACCTGAACGATATTTGTAAGGGGGTAAAAAATGCAGATAAATTTTTATCGTAAGAACTTTTAGAGGTTTTTTAACGCAGGACCCCTAGCACGGCCGACCAATATGGATTTTATTGATAACTTTCGATAACTTCTCATAGTTCCCTAGCATGCCTACGGATCTCCAACGAATATGTAACAGTTCACAATTACACAGTGTTCTTAATATATTCAAGGTCAACATATATGTACATTAGAGATCTACAGCTGTCTTAGGGAACGATGAGAAGTTACCGAAAGTCATGTCATAGCATGACTGCAGATCGCCAACAAATAAATAACCATGTGCAATTCCCAAATCCAGGGATTTTCAAATAAACAATAATTATTCATTTCTAAGATAAACCTAGCGACAGATAATGTATGCATAATCTAATTGTAAATTTAAACATCCGAGGTGTTATGTAAACAAACATACCTAGGTAAAAATAGTTTCTATTTCGAAATAACGTGTCATATCATTCCTTCACACTTATTCCTGAGGCAATTTTATATAATAATGCATACACAATAATTTATGGTTTTAGCAATGCAAATATAAATATACATTTCTGATCTGATAACCATATTTTTAAAATTGAGGATTCTTGTATTTTTGAAGTGAAAACTTATTTAGCACCGTTGTGATTTGAAACTCGATGCATTAGATTTAGCCTGCGAGAGAATAATCGGTCTCCTCTTTGTGCGGTGCTTCGTAGCCTTCTCACTTGGTCCACTTTAGTTTTCCGAAGGCTTCACTTCTACCGCATGTGAAATGAATACGTGTCATTTTTTTTTAAGTGAAAACTTCTTCAGCACCGTTGTGATTTGAAACTCGATGGAACGGAAACGAGCGAAACTAAAAAGAGACAAACACATATATCTATAATTTTAGCCTGCGAGAGAATGAGCTGGAATAATCGGACTCCTCTTTGTACGATGTTTCGTAGCCTCCCCACTCTTGTCTAATTTAGTTTTCTAAAGGTTTTACTTCTACCGCGTGTGATTCCATACTCTGATTTATTTTTTATTTTTGTAAAATCAATATCCAATCTTGAAACCACTCCAAAATAAACAGGCAAAAAAAACACAAAAGAAAGCGACATGAGTTGTTAAACACAAAAGAAAATTATTTCTCATGTTATATTTATGTAAATAAATAAATAAATATATAAGATTTTTTTTTTTATACTATGCCTATCATGTTACCGCCGGACACCTTTGTAATTCCAATGGGCAATCATTAAATTAAATAGCTCATCTAGAATACTTTGGGTAAATATTTTTCTCGTTAATAATAATTCAAAATAACATCAACATTCTGCACGCCTGAGAATATATCTATTATTACAACGGCAACGTATCTCCTACTTAATTTTATAAATCTAATCATTGATGAATCATTAATGCTAATGTAAACGGTGAAACGATATTTGATGAGATTTATTTTTAGATTTGTAAAATTCATATTAAGAGTTTAATTTACACAATCAATGGAGAGGCAGATGCCTAATGGAAAATATTGAAATCATCTACCATTTAACCTTTATGAAGGAGATTTATGATTGTGTAGAGTGGATTGATATGTTTGTGTAAAGAATGACTGGCGAAGGATCTTGATTTTGTGTTACTATCACTGTTTGAAATGATAAAAATACATGTGGCATAGAAAGGAAAGGACTCACCGAAAAGGATAAAAGAACTTGTAGGCTGGCAATGCCCTCATCTGCTTTCTCTCCCATCCAACAGGCACAAACAGCAATAGGCGTGAGTTTCGTTTATTTGATAATACACGGCGTTATTTTAATGGCGATTAATCGATAGCGGAAGCATAATGGCTATATGTTCCGGCGGGCGTTTATTACAAACTGAGTAAGAATTGACGGATAGGCTATTGGGATAGGTAGGAAAGGAATTTGCAACAATATTAATACCAATCCCAAGCAGTGACAGTATGTATGCGTGCTACGTAGGTATGTGTATGTGTAGGTATGTGTATGGGCGTAACCGCTTTACGTAAGTAGGTGCCATAATATTGCGTGACCCTGCGAGACTCTCGTATAGATTTTGTCATTATTATTAATTTAATTACACAAGTAACAAAGGAAAAGGTACACTAAAATGTCATTAGTAATTAATAAATGCGTAAATATAATTATTTTATAAAGACGGTGTATAAATTGATGTGCAAGTGGTGTCTAGTAGGATATTTGAGATTTAATGATTGGAGGAATTGCGCTATATCAACGTTGTAGACAGAACACATTTTTAATGAACATCTGCGATTGTTCCCAACTGCGCTCAACCGTTTGGAGTCGATAAGACTATTGGGATATATTGTGAGAGTGGAGATAGTGGGGAGGGGAAGGCGATGAAAAGACATGGCTATACAGATCAGCACATTACTATGAAGGGGTGTGTGCCGAGACAGAATTGTGTGGCGGTCTATTCTCTCCACCTAGTACTACTGAGAAACGGCGGCGTGATGGTTAGTTAGGTTGAGTTGATTCTGAGTTGGCATGGAACCCCCGGTTCATGTCGTAAGGTTTGTCTAGGTCTTGGTGGCGAAAGCGTTTGCCCACCTGCTGCGCGGCGGGCCGGATCGGGAGAGACTGGTTCAGGGAGTTCTTTAGATCTCTTCAGTCGGACTCTATTGACCCATCGCCGTGAACCGCAGTGAGAGAAATGGATTCATACGCCCGTCATTCGTGGACACATTCCTACCCACCCCTCATATCATAACTTCCTCTCTTTCTTTTTAATAAAAAATGCCCACCACATAGCATCCCCAAAGATGACATAGGCCCTGAGGGTTTTTTCCACACGGCCTTCTTTGTGGAGCTTGTGTAAAAAAAAAAACGCAATTTCGACAGATCGTATGCCGAAATGTAAGAGCCAGATTCAATTCATACAATCCCCGTTAGACCATGGTAAGTTTACTGCATTTCCCGGAAATTCTTTATGCCATACTATACTAACATGATGTTTTATACCGCCAAGTCAATATTTACCAGAAGTTTCTGTATAAACCTACCTACCAGCACACACCTTACCTACAGGTAATGGGTGTCGGGATGAAATTACACAGGCATAAATTTCATATAGTACCCTACCGATTTATTGGTACATTGCTAGAATTACACATCGACGGATTTACACGTCGAAGAAATTACACATGGAGACCAGTAGAATTACTCACTTCAAAGTAGTGTTTTAATGATTAAAAATTTTAGCGTAAGTTAGTGTGTGCTATACTAATTTTACATTAAAAAAATAAATGTTAGGTAAGGTTTTTTTGACACGTTTAACTCTAGTTGCTGTAATTTGAGAAAGAGTAGATATTTGTCCCCGAGTGCAATTTCATCCATGTGCAATTGCGTCCGTGTGTAATTCTGGCAGACAGTGGTAGTGTAATTCAAGTCTGTGTAATTTTGTTATGTAACTTACGAAAAGTATTAAGACAATACCTGTATATATTAATGCCAGAGAGAGGTCGCACTCGACGTCATAATTCTAGTATCTTTTGTCTATTTCGTTTTCATACAAAACATTTGAGAATGAGAAGAAAGATTTTTATGTAAGTTTTTTAGGACGATTGTCGATTACATCACATACGACCCCTCCTTTGACTACTTTATTTTTGCTTTCATTTTTATTTGATCATTAAAACACGTTGGTTCATATTATGTAATAAGCAGCCACCGAACCGAAAAACGCATACCTAAATTGATTATTATCGGATCAAGAAAGAATTTCGATATTTAAAAAAAGTGTTATCAATTTCAGCCAAATTGAGAAAAAACTGGAATTTTATTTGGGCACACAGAAACGCCCAAAACACTCTACTACCTGTTTATCTTTTCAACGTGCGCAATGATACCAATCTCGCCACCAAAATCAATTTCGATAAGTATTTTCTAGAATAATTACCGTTATAAGTGATAAATCACCTTGAATGACACTCTCCAACAAAATTATTCATATGCGCGACCACAAATCGTTAGTTTTTATTAGAGGCATTGCAGAAAACTCAAGAACGTGTTTTTTATGAAATTCTGATGTGGATTCTAAGCACCAGAATAAATTAATAATCATTTTTTAAGGAGACAAGTCACCGCTTGTGGTGTTCACTAGTTCAATATTTGACAACTGCGTTTTGTGCTTTTATAGACAGTTGCCCAATCTTTGGCCATAAACATTACGAAATGTCTATGAGAAGGTAAACAGAACATAATATGTCAAAGATGGGTGGCGTAGCAACTTTTTCGACAGACTTCCAAGGGGCCGCACCGGGACACCCAAATGCATAATAATCAACTCTTTACTGAACTTTGTTCAACACTTTGCTTTGCACAAAGGCACCACTTTACTCTCAGTAGAGGTCTTGGCCAAGGCTAAAGCGTCAATAGATTGGTTAAAAATTCAAATGACTGATTCATAATTTGGTGACGGGGGGCTTAACGTATTGGCACACATTCTTGGAATAATGTTTATTCTACATAATTCTACATAAATCTATGCTACTACAGGTTTACTATGCATTAGCCCAATCAGTTCTACAATATGGAATAATAGGCTGGGGAGGAGCGTATA
Source organism: Limnephilus marmoratus (assembly GCA_917880885.1). Lineage (NCBI taxonomy): Eukaryota > Metazoa > Arthropoda > Insecta > Trichoptera > Limnephilidae > Limnephilus > Limnephilus marmoratus. The sequence continues at coordinate 18,899,250 of OU862919.1, read as the reverse complement.
AAACCAACTTAACCCCACTTGAAATAGTACATAGAAGACTCATCAAAATTATTTTAAAGAAACAATTAGACTATTCAACCCAAAAATTATTCGATGAATTCAAAGTATTACCACTAAATAAAATTTATCAAAAAACTGCATTACTTCAAATCCACAAAGATAAACTAACAACAAAGTCATTTAGCACCAGACCGAGCACCTTAGGACAAATAATAATCCCTAAACTTAACACAACAACAGCCCAACATCATTACACATACTCAGCCATAAAATCCTTTAACGAACTCCCTAAAGAAATACAATCCGAAAGGAATTATGAAATTTTTAAACAAAAACTTAAAAAACATTTTACCATTAACTAGTTTTAGATATGTATTACGATGTGCCAACTTATATTTTCCACTGTGAACCAAAATGCCAACTAATATTTTTTTCTATGTATAACAACTGTCAAGTATGTATAGTACTGTCAACCTGATAGTGCTCCCTCCCTAAACACGAGAATTTCTAAATTAGGGAGGTATTGTTACCACCAATATTATACATTATATGTATTTGTTTTTTTGTATATTATATGTATTGGTTTAGTAATAATAATAACTAGGTTTTGCCCGTTGCAGAAGCAACTGACGGGTTAAGACATTATGCGATTTGACGTGTGAACGTGGATGAAGCGAGGAGGAGTGTGTGTTAAATTAAATATATGAAGAAACCTGAGTTCACAGTGGCCTTGCAACGCATGCCGGGTACCCGTTGTATATAATGTTATGTAGTGCAGCGCTTGCATTAAAATGTAATTTCCCAGGAATTGGAATGGAACCATTACAGTTAAGTTGATCCCGAGGTTACAGTGACCTTGCAACGCATGCCGAGTAACCGTTGTATATCATGTTATATATTGCAGGCACTTGCTTTAAAATATTATTTCCCGGGAATTGGGATGGAACCATTACAGTTAAGTTGACCCCGAGGTTACAGTGACCTTGCAACGCATGCCGTGTACCCGTTGTATATTATGTTATAAATTGCAGGCGCTTGCATTAAAATTTTATTTCCCGGGAATCGGGATGAAACCATTACAGTAAAGTTGACCCCTAGGTTAAAGTCGCCTTGCAACGCATACCGGGTACCCGTTGTATATAATTTTATATAGTGCAGGTGCTTGCATTATAATGTAGTTTCCCGGTACTTGGGATGGAACCATTATAATTAAGTTGACCCCGAGGTTACAGTGACCTTGCAACGCATGCCGGGTACCCGTTGTATATACTGTTATATAGTGCAGGCGCTTGCATTATAATGTAGTTTCCCAGGACTTCGGATGGAAACATTAGTTTTATTGACCCCGAGGTTAAAGCGGCCTTGCAACGCATGCCGGGTACCCGTTGTATATAATTTAAGTGCATAATTTTATAATGTTGTTTCCCGGGACTTGATAGGGAACCATTACGGTTTAGTTGACCCCGAAGTTAAAGTGGCCTCGCAACGCATGCCGGGTACCCGCTGTATATAATTAATTTATTTACGCACAAATAGTCCATTAACAATAACAATCGGTTGCACGGTTTAGCAGTGCAAAATTTCATTATGCCGGAGCTCACTATTGTAGTTGTATTGTATTTCATTTTGCAAGTGTAAGTACTAAGTAGGTACTTTGTTGTAATATTTCACCAAAACGACGCCATTATGCTGTTGAGCATAAAATAATTTTCACTATAAATAAATTCATTCAATATCATGTTTTGATTTTTAAATGAAAAAAGTCCCTGGAAGTAAGTACCTACCTAGAACACGCGTAATTATTTTTTTTATTTAACAATGTCCAAATAGAACACACTTATAAAAAAAAATATAATTAATAAAAAAAAATTGTCAATTCTTAAAATTTTTCTAGTAAATTTTCAGTTCTAGAAAGTTCCGTTCGAGTTCTGTAATTATTTCAGTTTTGTGATGTAACTGGCCTATATTGAGAAAAAACAGAATTTCAGTAGAAGCAACTCAGAACGTGAAAATTAACTTAAAAAAAGTTGAATTATTCAGTATCATCGAAACAACCTTACCTTAGTATTTATTGCATTAAAACCTAATTCGTTGTGTAGGTACCCATTCAGGTAGGTACCTGCGCGTTTCCTTAGATTCCGGCAATATTTGCTTTTTTCATCATATTTGCAATACTACCGAAATAAGTAGGTACCTACCCCGAATGAATAGCGTGTTAATTTGAACTGGCCACCAATATTTAAACTTCCGATGGAATCTTTGAGCGCGTATTTTGATGATTATTTTTCGGAAAATTTAGAGTTTTGTCAGCATCTCCTGACTTTTTTTACATGGGATGGGCATGTTATATTGGTGTTAAAAGTTGCGGAATCTATCCGGCTATCGTATTTTCAAAAAACATCTAGCCCGGAATCGGTTTTTCGGCGATAATGTCGTTTTCCGAAAAACAACGACCGAAACCGCCGAGAGTTCCGTTTTGTTAGGCTAAAACTTTGACATTTGAGATCCTGACCTATGTCAATAGTCCTAGCATTTTCCTTTGTGAAATAAGCGGGTTTTTTCGTCATTTTTTTTTTTCAAACGCCATCTGTCGGCGGGAAATACAACCGAGCCGGATCGAGTGATTCGAGTAGAGCTTCTAGTTTTCGCCGCCGATTCGTATAGGAGAATAAATCCCTGTATATATTTCATTTTGTCGAAAAAAATATACTCCCAGCTTCTTGTCTGAATTTGCTTCAACCGAAAGTGAACCTTAAGGTGGGTGAAACGTAAAGGGCAGAGTGGTCGTTTTTCGCGTCAAGGAAAAAGTGCGCGGTCGATAAACTGTGTATTAATATATATACTAGGTTTTGCCCGTTGCAGCGGCAACTAACGGGTTAAAACACTATGCGATTTGACGTGTGAACGTGGATGAAGCGAGGAGCGGGTGTGTGTTAAATTAAATATATGAAGAAACCTGAGGTTACAGTGACCTTTCAACGCATGCCGGGTACCCGTTGTATATAATGTTATGTAGTGCAGCGCTTGCATTAAAATGTAATTTCCCAGGAATTTGAATGGAACCATTACAGTTAAGTTGACCCCGAGGTTACAGTGACCTTGCAACGCATGCCAGGTACCCGTTGTATATAAGATTCTCCCAGCCAGATTCTCACAACCCTTCGCTTTGCACCGCAGTGTGAGGAATAGATTCATACGTCCGTTACTCCTGGCCACACTGACCCCCCAGATTCCTACCCACCCCTCATACCCTTTTCCTTCCCATATTTTCTTCTCCTTCCTTTCCCTTAAAAAACCCACCGCACAGCATCCTCAAAGATGACATAGGCCCTTAGGGAAATTGTTTTCCTCGGTTCCTCCTGCGTGGTTGTTAAAAAAAAAAACTTCCATTTTTTCAAGTTAAGCTTAACGTTTTGTGAAAGTTCTGTTCAAATTCTATTCGAGTTCTGTAATTATTTATGATACCATAATTATTGGAAGGCTGTTTATCTCTCCAGCCAGATTCTCTCAACCCTTCGCCTTGCACCGCAGTGTGAAGAATAGATTCAAACGTCCGTCACTCCTGGCCACACTGACTACCAGATTCCTACCCACCCCTCATACCATTTTCCTTTCCACATCTTCTTCTCCTTCCTTTCCCTTAAAAAACCCTCCACACAGCATCCTCAAAGATGACATAGGCCCTTAGGGAAATTGTTTTCCTCGGTGCCTCCTGTGTGGAGCTAATGTAAAAAAAAAGTTTAGCAATGCATAATTTCATGATGCCAGAGCTCAATATTGTATATAGAAACCAATTAATGGTTCCCGGGGTGGCGATTCCAATTCCACGTTGAATGATTATCATTAAAATGCAAAATACAAAAAAAAGCGCTATGTAAATTTCATATTTTTGGAAAAAATGATCCCATTCAACTTCTAGTAATATCATCACATATTTTACAAAAAAAAACATACGCAATATCATCAGAAGATTCTGAGTCGTTATGTGCAGTAGCCTACTCAGATTCTGAGTAGGTACCCACACATCTGTAAAAAAAAAGTAATTAAAAATTTGTAAAATTTAGTATGTATATCCGAATGTAAATGAAGCAATCTACGCTTTTTTCTGATGTGTAAAACAAAAACTTTAGCTATTCATTTGGACAGAAAATAAGATAAAAGTTCTCTCATACCTAGTACCTACCTACTAACACACATAATAAATATATCTGTGTTCCTAGTTACCTACGTATTTTTACAAAACAAATAATTGCACCAACCAATTACCCATGTAATTTAATTTTAGTTAAATGTACAGAATAAATAGTTCCAATACACGTAGGTACTGAAGCATTTTTTTAAATTCCATCTTTGATTACTTCCTTTTATTTTATATCATAATTTTAAAGTAAATAAGTTCCTACTCATAGTGAATATTGTCATTTGAATTAATAAGCAATAACATCTCTATGCGGCCACTCTGATTGGACATCGGAATAGAATTCCAATCTCTCTCCTGATTGGCTGAAAGCTAAAAAAGATAGGGTCCGCCAATATTTCCTTACTCATTTTTAACAAACACAATTTGATGAACAAAAAATTTTTTTTTTTTAAATCGACCCTTTGATTTAATTTTTTGAAAATGTCATCTATCAAGTGTCCACCTTTCAAATTTAGCCACGCCAATACTATTTTCGTAATAAATAGTTATTCAGAACGAAAAATGTATTGAAATTTAAAAAAAAACTACGTATCTCATTTTGAAAAAAAAATTATACGCTGCGAAAATCTTTGTCGCAACGGCCCGACTCCATTTTCTAAAAACAAAAAAAAATAAGAAAACATTATTAATAATATTACAAAATTAATCAATATATTTCCAACGGTATTTTTTTTACCACCCTGCACTTATATTCGTAAACACTGGCAAGCAACGAAAATCGGCATTATTTTAGTGAGAACGCATTAAGTACCTACCTATCCTGTTTTCTTGATATTTTAAGTGATTTAAATGAAAGAACATTCTTCATAAGCCGGTAGGTACCTACCTCAAACATACCGGGAAAAATAATATTGGTGTAGGTAGGTACCTACGCTTATTCTCAATAAATACTTGGCGAATTTGCAATAATTCAATGGAATGGTAGGTACCTACCGCGTTATAAATTGTGTTGTTTTAGAATTTACGAACACGTTTTTGACATGAAAATGTGTAATATTTGGCAGCATCTCCTGACATATTTTATATGAGAATCATATGTATTATTGTTATTAAAAGTTGCGGAATCTTTCCGGCTATCGTATTTTTAAAAAACATCTAGCCCGGAATCGGTTTTTCGGCGGCAATGTCGTTTTCCGTAAAACAACGACCCAAACCGCCGAGAGTTCCGTTTTGTTAGGCTAAAACTTTGACATCTGAGATCCTGACCTATGTCAAGTCAATAGTCCTAGCATTTTCCTTTGTGAAATAAGCGGGTTTTTTCGTCATTTTTTTTTTTCAAACGCCATCTGTCGGCGGGAAATACAACCGAGCCGGATCGAGTGATTCGAGTAGAGCTTCTAGTTTTCGCCGCCGATTCGTATAGGAGAATAAATCCCTGTATATATTTCATTTTGTCGAAAAAAATATACTCCCAGCTTCTTGTCTGAATTTGCTTCAACCGAAAGTGAACCTTAAGGTGGGTGAAACGTAAAGGGCAGAGTGGTCGTTTTTCGCGTCAAGGAAAAAGTGCGCGGTCGATAAACTGTGTATTAATATATATACTAGGTTTTGCCCGTTGCAGAAGCAACTGACGGGTTAAGACACTATGCGATTTGACGTGTGAACGTGGATGAAGCGAGGAGGAGTGTGTGTTAAATTAAATATATGAAGAAACCTGAGTTCACAGTGGCCTTGCAACGCATGCCGGGTACCCGTTGTATATAATGTTATGTAGTGCAGCGCTTGCATTAAAATGTAATTTCCCAGGAATTGGAATGGAACCATTACAGTTAAGTTGATCCCGAGGTTACAGTGACCTTGCAACGCATGCCGAGTAACCGTTGTATATCATGTTATATATTGCAGGCACTTGCTTTAAAATGTTATTTCCCGGGAATTGGGATGGAACCATTACAGTTAAGTTGACCCCGAAGTTACAGTGACCTTGCAACGCATGCCGTGTACCCGTTGTATATTATGTTATAAATTGCAGGCGCTTGCATTAAAATTTTATTTCCCGGGAATCGGGATGAAACCATTACAGTAAAGTTGACTCCTAGGTTACAGTGACCTTGCAACGCACGCCGGGTACCCGTTGTATATAATGTTACATAGTGCAGGCGCTTGCATTATTATGTAGTTTCCGGGGACTTGGGATGGAACCATTACAGTTTAGTTGACCCTTAGGTTAAAGTGGCCTTGCAACGCATGCCGGGTACCCGTTGTATATAATTTTATAAAGTGCATAATTTTATAATGTTGTTTCCCGGGACTTGGTAGGGAACCATTACGGTTTAGTTGACCCCGAAGTTAAAGTGGCCTCGCAACGCATGCCGGGTACCCGCTGTATATAATTAATTTATTTACGCACAAATAGTCCATTAACAATAACAATCGGTTGCACGGTTTAGCAGTGCAAAATTTCATTATGCCGGAGCTCACTATTGTAGTTGTATTGTATTTCATTTTGCAAGTGTAAGTACTAAGTAGGTACTTTGTTGTAATATTTCACCAAAACGACGCCATTATGCTGTTGAGCATAAAATAATTTTCACTATAAATAAATTCATTCAATATCATGTTTTGATTTTTAAATGAAAAAAGTCCCCGCAAGTAAGTACCTACCTAGAACACGCGTAATGTATATATATATATATATATATTTTTTTTTTTATTTAACAATGTTCAAATAGAACACACTTAAAAATAAAAAATAATAATTAATAAAAAAAATTGACAATTCTTTAAATTTTTCTAGTAAATTTTCAGTTCTATAAAGTTCCGTTCGAGTTCTGTAATTATTTCAGTTTTGTGATGTAACTGGTCTGTAATGATAAAACAATAGAATTTGAGTAGAACCATCACAGAACGTGAAAATTAACTTAAAAAAAGTTCCATTATTCTGTATCATCGAAACAACCTTACCGTAGTATTTATTGCATTAAAACCTAATTCGTTGTGTAGGTACCCATTCAGGTAGGTACCTGCGCATTTCCTTAGATTCCGGCAATCTTAGCTTTTTTCATCATATTTGCAATACTACCGAAATAAGTAGGTACCTACCCCGAATGAAAAACGTATTAATTTGAACTGGCCAGGAATATTTAAACTTCCGATGGAATCTGTGAGCGCGTATTTTGATGATTTTTTTTCGGAAAATTTCGTGTTTCGTCAGCATCTCCTGACGTATTTTATATGAGAATCATATGTTTTATTGGTGTTAAAAGTTGCGGAATCTATCCGGCTATCGTATTTTCAAAAAACATCTAGCCCGGAATCGGTTTTTCGGCGGTAATGTCGTTTTCCGAAAAACAACGACCGAAACCGCCGAGAGTTCCGTTTTGTTAGGCTAAAAATTTGACATCTAAGATTTTGACCATAGACCTAGCATTTTCCTTTGAGGAAAATGCTAAGTCTTTTTTTGTCATTTTTTTTTTGAAACGCTATCTGTCGGCGGGAAATACAACCGAGCCGAATCGAGTGATTCGAGTAGAGCTTCTAGTTTTCGCCGCCGATTCGTATCGGAGAATAAATCCCTGTATATATTTCATTTTGTCGAAAAAAATTTGCTTACAGTTTTCAGTCCCAATTTGCTTCAACCGAAAGTGAACCTTGAGGTGGGTGAAACGCAAAGGGCGTACTGGTCGTTTTTGCGTCAACCAAAAAGTGCGCGGAAAAAGACCTCTCCCAAAACCAAACAATACTATATATATAATCGACCACCATAACACGGAATCAGCCTAGCATGGTGGTCGAAAAATCCACAAATAATGTAACCATAATGTGCAATGAATAAAGAAAAATTACATAAAAAATACCATAAATACGAAGAATGAATTTATTTATAAAATACATGATAAAACAATAGAACATTTTCACATTTATGATACAGTACATCACCATACTAGGCGGCTGCCTGTTTCATGCTGACCAATGGAATATAGTTATTTTGTGGTGTTTAGTGTAAACAAATGAATTAGATATATGACCATGTTGAAAATTGGAGAATACACAGTTAAAAGTTTAGAATGAGAATTATGAAAACAAAAAAAAATATAATAGAAACTATAAAATAGAAAAGAAAACAGAAGAGAATGCATGCATAACTTTCGATATCTACCTAGAAACAAATATTAATAAACGTGTTTATTATCTTAGAACAAATTGTATAATAATGATTGATATTAATATATATTGTATGCATCCTTATGCACAATGCGAATGAATACAAATCAATAGAATAGAGAACTCAAGTCCAATTTAAAAAAAAAAATAATGAATAATGTCCTTCTAATTTTAATAACTGCATTTTTTTAGAGTTAGTTTTAATAGTTAAAATAATTGTCAAAGTTTTAATTTTTCAAGATCCCCAGAAAACCACCGTATGTGTAGCGAATCGTGTGACGTCATCACTCCTGAAAAGTTACTAAAAGATCGGGCAATCAGCTGATCAACTGCCGCCATTTTGAAATTCGGTGTTCGAAGTATTCTCCCTAGAGTAGCATTACTATTTTTTTGTGCAGTAGTTTTTGAATATTTTCAATAATAGAGATAAACTAATAAGAGATACCTTTATTTTTAAAACTGAATTATTTAGGCCTAAATAATGTTTCAATAAACACAACAACTAAATCTCTATAAACAGTATGTAAATAAACGAATAAATTAATGCGATGGCTTGTGTCATACCTACATTCCCTTACAATGACTTTATGATCACCGCTAAACATTTTAATACTACCAACTAGACGGCGTGTTTCTAGGACACGATTAAGAATGGACTTTTTAATATTTTTTTTAAAACTCTGCGTTTAATATTATTTAATAAAACTTATATATTCAGAATCAGCGTTTATTGATCTATACTACAGGAACATATTTATTAAAGCCATAATATTTTTCACTGGAGTTATTGTCGGTAGAAAGTAAATGTATCTATGGACAATAATTCTTAAAGAGTTTACAAAAGTAATCATTTTTTAAACACGTGTGAGTAGATTAAGGAAATTATTCATAGCGGTACTATCTCATCTGGCATTAACAAAAATCTTAGTCATCATAATGTCCTTATAACTGACAAACTATAAATAATTATTGGACATACTAATAGCGCAGAAAATCATTGAAAATTATTTAATGCATAACATTGAAATTTTATGTTATTAGTATCTTAATATGTTAATTAAATCATCCATTCACCGTAAAATAGTGTTGGGCTGGCTTACAATCTCGCTCGGGGCCGGGGTTTGTTGCTACGCCACTGTGAAAGATATTTAATTAATACGTACAACAAAACATCGTGCGTTTCGCTCGCTATAATACTGTACAAATTGTAGTATTCACGCTACACTTGTGTTTGTTTTCGACACATAATTACAATATTTTTGACAATCGGCCAAGACATCAGAAAGCCTCTTAGGCAATAACATTCAGGCAATTATCAATGATTTTGATGTTGGCTTAACATAACCGCATGTTGTAAATTGACGTCTTTATATTGGACAAACGTCAGGTTTTCCCGACGAAGGCTTTGCAGGGAATTAATTTGGAACATGTTGTTGGTTTCACCTCCATCTGTTTACATTATATTCTTTGGCCAGCCAAATGAGCGACTTGCATGATGATTTTCTTATTTTGTGTTTGGTTATAAATTATTACTATGGCATAGGGCTATAGAGCATAGTTTTTTAAACGTTTAAATTCGTTTTTAAATTTATTTTTAAACTGCAATTTTAAACAAGAAGCATTTTAAAACCGAAGCATTTTTGAGATCAGTTAAGCTATCTTTATTGACTTTTTTGTATTTCTTGGGCATTAACTACGTAACAATTTCTGGACATTTTGTTTAAAAGAGTTTCTCTTTCCAAAACTCTTCAAAAGAAAACATCCTTTATTGACTTTACGACATAATTTTATTTAATCCATTCAGTCTGTAGCCAAATTTCAAAAGATGTAAACAACATCGAATAATATTTTGGTGGTGACCGGAAAACTCAGAACGCAATCACCTCAACATGTTTCAAAAGTCATTAAAGTTGATGAAAAAATATTTTTAAAAATTGATTAAACAGGTCACGTTAGGTTAGGTGTTAGGTAATGGGCTATTTTTCAAAGAGGTGTTGACTTGATTCCGAATTAACATGGAACCAGCTTTAGTTATTTGATAAGTAGTATTCAATATACACACCAGATTAAACATGGGTTTAGTTTAGAGTGTTTCAGATTGCTGTAATAAATAAATAAAGATTCGTTTATTATATCGTTAAAATAACCACGCAGAAGCAAAATAACTCTCAGTATTAAATTTTCAAAAGCCGACCCAGTTTTACTGTATTACAAAAGCATTCAGTGTGGAGGTAGATTTTTTTCTGCATAACAAAACAGGTCATCAGTTAAGAGGGTATTTATTACCAGAGAAAACCAGAAATATGTCATTTTTAAATCAGATTTTAGACGTTTTGACTCTTTTCCACAAAAATTTATAAATGGATTTCGAAAGACTGTTCTTTTATCTAGCATTCGCATGTTTCAAACTTTGAGAAAAAATATTTATTTTTAGTGTAATAAGGTAGGCCGTTGGCAGTATTTTAAATTTTCAAAAAAGAATTTGAATTATACCATACCCATTTCAAATCATATAATCATGCAGTAAAATAAATCAATACATTATCTGCGTATCGCACGTTTTAGAATTTTAATTTTAGTTTAAATAAAATCATTAAAAATATATATACCTACATGTGTTTCTTGACGAAAATTGGTCCGTTTATGTATTTATTTGCGCACTTACAAACTAACATATTTCAGATTTATTTTTCATTCTTATTTAACTGATTCTTATTGAAAAATGATAAATACTTATAATCAAAAAATAAGAACAAAAAGTATAATATTTTAATAGTTTTATATCATCACGCCTTTCAGAATTTTTGGATGTAGGTATAAATTGAAGCAAATTTGGAATGAAATAAAATCGATATTAAGTTATAATTTTTAAAAGCTGGTACAGAGAAAAATTAATCTATCTCATTGTAATCGCCCTGCACGATCGTAAGAACAACTTTCGACGAAATGTGGATTTTCGTCCGCTGGCTTGTTAAACGCTCTGAAGTCACTAGATAAAAACAAGGTTTTCAGTAGACAATTTATTGAAATGAATTTTTCAAAGTAAAAAATAAATTATTATGCAAGTGGCCTGTTGATTTGCGGTATTTACTTTGCCAGTCGAAAATAAAAAATATTAATTTAAATTTAGAATTTACTTTTAATTTCGTCGGATAAAATTTGTTCCCTAATAATATCCGTCGCGTGACTTTAATATCTTCGAAAGGAATCAGAAGTCAGCATGCGATTCTCAGAAGAATAATGAATTGAAAGTTATAAGTTTGGTGAACGGAATTATATTTTTTCTCTTTTAATGTTTACTGATCGGGCGATAGCAAGTAGGTACGGTGGTTTCTTTGGTAAGTTTAGTGCTCGCACGCTCTCTGCGATAGAAGTATGGAAGGTGCTTGTTGTTAAAATTATTTGCAATTAACCGATTAAAATGCAATTACCTCGAATTACTAATTGTTAACACAGCGAAGTAATTTTATTTAACAATGCCGACCCATAAACGAAGAATAACGTAACACGTTTTAAAACATTTTTATTTTCATAATAAAGTATATGTACTTATTTTTTACGTGAATACCGTACAAGAGTCCCAATTGCTCCCAAGCATCTGGATCCAGTGAGACTCTGGCATCCCAAACTTGGGTGATGTTGTGAGGCTGAAGGCAGTGGAGAAGTGTAGGCGATGGGGAAGAGGAAGACAAGGAATATCTGGCTATTCAGATCCCATCACAAAACACAGCTAAAGCCATTCCAAGCAACGTTTCAATTCTGAATAGTGGTTTTACACCAAGGTGATACTGAGAGCATATTCCACTTTGGAACGTCAAGCAAATATATCTTACTAGCTGGTTCCAGCATGCGTTGCTATGCCATTTAATAAAGAAATTGTTTTTACCTGCGTATCCTTACCCATTCGTCCCGTTACCCTTCCCCTCTCGCGTTCCCACTCCAATTTCTCCACCTTCCCTCTCCCCACTCCAATCACCCCCTTCCCCCGTCCCGCGAACTTCCTCCCGAGTTCTCCGCCCCGCTCCCGGGTTCCCCTCCCTCCTCCCGCATTCCATACATTCATTCCCGGTACATTCAGTTTTCAAGCAGCTCGCGTGCCACCTATTGCAATTTTTTATACAAATTTTATAATGCCAGAGCTCGCATTTGTTATTCTGACGTATGAGCTATATTATTGAAAAGTTTCATTAAAATCCGTTCAGTAGTTTTTGCGTGAAAGAGTAACAAACATACATCCATACAAACTTTCGCCTTGATAATATTATTAAGATATTATTTTAAATGATTAAATTGTGAAATTTCACAATTTAACTAAATTTAACAATATTTAAAATATCATAATTTAATTTTTGAACCCGCGACCTTCGAAGAGGGTTCTCCTGCTAGTTGACAGCCTTACCCCTCGACCACGGAGGAACGCAGGAATAACATGGGATAGTAGCTGCGAATGATGATATTTCCACTTTGAATGAATGGTTTGATGATAACTATGTCCTAATGTGGAAAAAATACACATATATATGCCTTTTTATCTAAATGAACCTGTCCCTTCCTCCAATATTGGAGTGATGGTACACAGTCGTTCATGTGTGGGGAGTGTATGTAACGATAAATGTGATGTCAATAACCCAGGGATCACTATAGAAAATAATATGAAGAAAAATAATTATGAAACTCACTTATGTATTAATTTATACGATAAGATATATCTTAAAACTTTCAAATATTAAAATGATAATATACATTTTTACGGTTTTAAAACTTTATGAAAAAAAAAATGCATCTCGAAGGAAGGACTTTTTAAAAGAATTTGAACAATTCATCAAATTTCGAGATTCATTTTCAAGCTCTGTGTGTTCTATTCAATTTCTGTTATTATTTCATTATAGGCCTACTGCTTCATAAACTGAACTTGAATAGAACTTTGACAGAACTTGAAAAATAACTATGATGAATTGTCCAAATTATTTTAAACAACAAAAGTTTTTAAAGAATCCTCAACCATGTCCTTAACATGAAGTTTAAACCTTAGAACATCTGGGTATGTATTTCCTAGACGCAACACAACAGCTGCATAACACCATTATAAATATGTAGGCCCTTTGCTATTTAACCTGATTTACCTGACTTAATAAAAAGTGAAAAAAGTTTTGTTATTAGTTTTTGGGGTATTACGCCGTGTTGCGCTACCTCCTTCTTTAGCCAACGTTTCGGACAGCGTTGCAGTGTCCACACATCTGCCCTGATGATGGACACTGCAACGCTGTCCGAAACGTTGGCTAAAGAAGGCCTGATGATGGACACTGCAACGCTGTCCGAAACGTTGGCTAAAGAAGGAGGTAGCGCAACACGGCATAATACCCCAAAAACTAATAACAAAATATTTTTTAGCCGTGAAAATCTAAAATCGTATCAGTGAAAAAAGTTATTAAAATTTATAAAAAAAAATTAGGGTTACGTTTTTATCGAAAAACCAACAGACTGATTGCTTCTACCAATGATTTTCAGATATTTTCTGTTGCAATGTATTGTATGTAATTTTACTATTGTCCAATATTTTTAAAATCAAATGCTGTAATTCTTTTTGTAACTATTCCTATTATTTATAAGCAGCATGTTGAACTTTTATTATTTCTAAATATTTGTAAACGAACTTTTATTTATTTATTTATGAATTTTTATTTTAGTAATTTGTACATATAAGTTTACAAAATTTCTAATTAATTATAATATTTCATATTGCAAACTAAATTATATGCAGTTTTATGTAGCTCCAACAATACATCTTGAACTTTCCAATTGGTGTGGACTTTAATACTAGCTAAGTAATGTGGTTATAACGTTAATTTAGTACGTATTTGGGAAACACGCCAAACACGCGCCCGACATTTGAACACGGTTGGCATTAGTTACATTAGAACGGGTCGTTTATACGACTTGACTTCAACAGCTCGGCTGGGGAACGATTTGCCGACCTCTGTGTTTCCTCCCTCGCACAACATGGGTCTCTTCAAGACCCACGTTCACTCCTTCCTCCTCTCAAAAAGACCTTCTACACAGCTGTGTCAAAGATGACAGGCCCAGAGGGAATTTTTTTTCCTCAAGGCCTCCTCTGTGGAGTTACTGTAAAAAAAAACAATATTGCGTATAACGCGGCGATCAAGCGCGGAACACGTTCTCAGTTAAAGTCGATAGGCGAACGGGTCGTTTCTCCGACATGTATTTTGTTGTAAATACCTGTAATATCGTAGGTATAGCACCATAGCCGCAGTTTAATGAGAGTAAAAAAAAAGCCAGCGACTTTTTGTAGCCAATGACAACTTGTGTGCCAACAAAGACGGCAGTTTTTATAGGCTATAAAAAGATATCGGGAGCCTTTGACTCCCGATATGAACCGGGCATTAGAAGACCATTCACAAAGGCCACGTAACACATTGGTTCAATAATAAGTGGCATTCGAAGAAACGATCCGATACGTATCTTCCAATTCTAGAAAACTTAAATCCAAAAAAATATCTGTGTAGAAAACCGGCAAGTGCGGGGTAAATTAAATTATTGCATTTATTTATGACACTTAACGCAACGTTAACATAAAAAATTGACATGTTTTTGAGGTTTCCTTAGCCCCGTTAGAGTGATTTGAAATTCGGATGAAACGGAAATGACGCATTACGCCACCTGCGAAGCATCAAACTGCGCTCAAGGCTCCTATTGGTTGAGATATAAAACGAAAACGACGATAAGTCTGCGCTCATTGGCCGCTTTGTTTTTTTACGGGTCGCCTGAATATAATGTGTAAATTCGCACCTAGCCAAACGCGTCCCATAGCGCAGCGGTATAGTGCGTGGCAAATCTCAGCGACCAGATTAATCCGGCGGACGGAGGTTCGAATTTTACAAAATCCAAAAAAAATAAACATTTTTGTTTTTGTGAATCAATATACAATCTTCAAACCACTTTAAAATAAACAGGCAAAAGAAAGCGACATCTAACGACTTTCTAGCTTCACTTCTATCGCGTGTGAATTACACACTCTAATTTTTGTTTTCATATTTTGTTATTTCTTTTTTTTACGAAAAGCGTGATTAGTGTAAAATAATGGAAAAAAAGGAAATTCACGTTCAATACGGGCATGTGCCTAGCATTTTCAATTTGGGAGGCGGGAATGCGTACCGCCGCTATTGGATAACCAACACCTCTGCCATAGGTCACCCCAAGTGGTTCGCTACGTTTGGTGATTTAGCCCGGGTTCATGGGGTGAGGTTTGTCTAGGTCTTGGAGGCGGATGACCAGGACATACTGAACCCCAGATTCCTACCCACCCCTTAAACCCTTTTCCTTCCCAGAACTCTCCTCTCCTTACTTTCCTTTAAAAAAACCCTCCACACAGCATCCCCAAAGATGACATAGGTCCCGAGGGAAATTATTTTCCTCAGGGCCTCCTGTGCGGAGCTCATGTAAAAAAAAAAAAAATGGTGGTCGAAAAATCCTCAATTCGTGTAACAAACAATTCAATGAATAAAGAAAACTTTAAAAAAATATCAATCGTAGTACTCACATATGTGTTTTAGAAAAATACGCAATGGATACTATACGGACAAATTATTTAAAATAAAAACCTCTTTTTGATTTTTTTTCTGTGGTTACCGCACAAGATTCCCAATTGCTCCCAACCGCCTGAAGCCAGTGAGACTACGGCATCCTCAAATGAGATATGTTGGGAGGCGGGAAGAGGGGAAGATATGGGGAAGAGGGAAAGTACCTGAATAATCAGATCTAGTCACCAAACACGGCTATAGCCATTTCGTGCAACGCTACAATTCTGAGTAATGGTCTTATTACGGCAGGGCGATACTGAGTGTATCTTCCACTTGGAACGTGCCGCTAAAATACCTTATATAATTTTAAATGCTTAATTAAATTGTGTAAACACAAATCAATCTAATAAAATTTACATTCGCACGCCGGGATATGAACCCGCGACCTCCGGATCGCTAGTCGGAAGCCTGGCCTCTTGACCACGGAGGCGGTCAATTTAACGTTAACGGTTTAATTACAATGAAGAACAACTATTTCAGTCCAAGAAGAAAAAACGAATTTTCGTTAATATTTCATAAAAATTCTTCTTGATCATTTTGAGGCCATTTTCCAACGATTTAACATAAGTGGGTTTTGAGGATAGTTTTTCTTTCTTTTTTAATAAAACTCAAACAAGAATCTATATTGAAAAGCGGGTCGTTAGATTTGGTTTGGTAAAAAAAATAAATAAAGACTAACCTAAGAACCTATTTCAGTGTTTTTTATTAATTTTTTTTATTTTTTTTTTATTCCAGTAAAAAGAAAATTACATTTTCACTCATTTAACTAATAATAATTAAGCATTTTAAACTAAACTAAATATTTAGATACAGCGCTATTCTATTTCATTATTTTGTTTATCAAGAATAAATATTTAAAATTTGTTTTTTAATTTACCCATCTTTTTTCGTTTGGGAGGCAATTATATTGTAAGTAGTTGCCCCCCTCGTAAGGAATGGATTATTTTCCATAGTTAGTGCGGATAGTGTTTAAATGTATGTTATCGTGTTGTCGTGTAAAGTGTTTGTGTACTTGGGACGTTTTAATGAATTCTGGGTTTGTGTGTACGAGTTTATTGTTTATTTTGTCTATATAATATTAACATTAAGAAAACTATACGTATACAATACATGTCTATGTATTGTATTCGTATAGTTTTCTTGAAGTTAATAGTTTTGTTTCCATATATATATATTTTGTGGATATTCTGGGCTTGTAGTGGAATAGTTTTTTTGATTACTTTGTTTTGTATTACCTGTAATTCATTTATGTATGTTTCACATGCGTTTTTCCAGATTTAAATCAAATAATTGAAATGTGAGTGTACGAGACTATAATATAAACCTTTTTTAAACTTATCTGGCAACAGATATGATAGCCGGCCAAAAACGCTAATTAATAGGATGATTTTGTCGTTAATACCTTGTACATATATGCCGTTTAAATGTCAAATGCTGATCAATGCACAGCCCAAGATAGGAGCGATGAGGCGCGCTTCTGCATATTGATCGCGTTTTATTTTATAATAGTGGATTATATCATAATTAAAACGAAGTTCATTAATCTGATGACGTGCCCAATAATTGATAAGAAATCAATAATTGATAAGAAACAATTTGTAATGTCACAATATTTCATGGACTTTTTAATTGCACCTTGGCACTTATACGAAATAAAGATTAAGATAAGACGGTTTTAGAAAATATATTACGATAAGGTAAATAAATAAAATTAAGTAATCTTATTTCACGATTGGACAAATTACGATTAAAACTTTACATGGGTTAGTTAGCACGTTATCGGCAGGTACGAGCGCAATAATGTATTTTCATTAACACCTCAAACTAATTTGTTCGCTTTTCGGAACAACTAATATAGGTCTCATAGAAATCGTTGTATCTCCATTATTAGCGAAGCATTGGAAATAAAAAAAACACCAGCTACGTATTTAAATACAAAAGTTAACCCCAAGAGAAATAAAATGTACACCGTTAAGAAACCAAAGTTTTCGATCGCTATTTGAAAAAAAATCTAGGAAATGTTTTAAAATTATTTTTTACATAATACCTGCGTCAAAATATTGAGTTGATGCTAACGGTTATAATACATTTGTTTAATCAAATATGTATGTGTTTTTATATTTTTTCATCACCAGTAACTTAATTTGGAAAAAATGTAAGGTGTGCCATTTTTAAAAATTTTCAAAGTTAGCATTCAAAATTTGTATATAAAAAAATGATTATGGTTATTTCTAATAATGAAAATTAAAAACTTATTTCATCATACCCGATTCCCCCACTTACAATTTTTTTTGAAAAATTGCATTAAGTACTACAATCACATAAAAATTTCCTTAACAAAAATAATATACCACAATTAAATATTAGCAAAAGAATTATATCTAGTGGACTAGCCGTACCACTAGTATGAACCGCAACAGCACAGCATCACTATATATTATTTAAGGGTATAAAATTATTCAATAAATTACCCCTAGAAGCACGATCGGAAGAAAACTACGAAAAATATTTTTTAAAAAATACTCTGGTACCACCTCATAACTTTTCTTACAGTTAAGATTTATGTTTTTGCTTTTTCAGTGCTTTGTTACATTTATAACTAATCTATATTTTTATTACTTTTATTGTATTTTCAGTAAATATTTCCCTATCGAGTCCACGCTCAAAACACACTTTAAAAAATTAAAACAAATTGTACTAGGTAGATAATGGTTAGTAATAAGTAATTCAGTAACCGGAATTAAAAAATAATGCGTTTTAATGTTTTTTTTTTTAAATTTTAAAAACGCGAAATGTAATTTTTCAAGGACATTACCAAAACAACCAATACAAAATAACCATTAAAATGCAATATTTTTCAATTCCGGTTACTCAATTACTTATTACTAACTGTAATCTACCTAGTACCTACAATTTGTTTTAATTTTTTAAAGTGTGTTTTGAGCGCGGACTCGATAGGGAAATATTTGCCGTATTTTCTCATAAAATTACTAACAGTTTTTGTAATAATAATTTTAATTTAAATAGGTGTAAAATATTTAGTTGTCCTCTCGAAAACACAAGCAGCTGCTTTATTAGGAGAATGATTGAAATATAATGTTATATTATGTTGTAAAATTGTAACTTTAATAAATGTTTCAATTAATAAAAAAAACTGATACTGATAGGATATGGTTGAGTCCTGAGGGGTTAAAATCCTAGCCAATATAAGTTACAGTGCGTCAGAGCTGAATACATGTTTTTGACAGTGGAAACGAGATATTTTTCAAAGCGCAAAAACTAAACATTTCATGTTGGAAAAATGGCTTATTTTCTAGCATTTACCTTTTCAATTTTCCGCTTCCCGAGGGCAGTTTTGTGTGGAATCGTCAACAGCAGTTGATATAAGTTGTTATTTTTTCATTAGAACACAACACAGTTTC
Source organism: Limnephilus marmoratus (assembly GCA_917880885.1). NCBI lineage: Eukaryota > Metazoa > Arthropoda > Insecta > Trichoptera > Limnephilidae > Limnephilus > Limnephilus marmoratus. Next base: position 18,879,925 of record OU862919.1, on the reverse strand, counting down.
ACAAATAAATCACAACAAAACACAAAAATATATTTCTTTTCAGCACAAAACACAGTCGCACACAATTTTTCTTAAAAATTCAATCACAAAAAGTCAACTTTTAATCACTTTTTTATAATATAATTCACAGTTAAACCTATAATCTCCTGATGTCAATAATTGATTAGGCGTATTTTAATCAGGTTATGGTCGTAAAACCGTAAGTTTAGCAACACGAAATGTCAATGCTAAAATCTTTCCAGTTAGTAAGATTATTATTCGATAATTATCAAGATCGGTTTATTAAAATAATACCGTTCGCGTATCAGGTTTGATAGGGAAATCTAATTCGATACTCCGCGATGTAATAAAGCCTTCTCGGTTGTGTGAGCACGAAGAGCCTCTACAGAGACGTCCTGCCGGCACGAGAAGTCGCGGCCGAATGGAGAATGAAGCGAAGCGATGGGCGAAGATTCCCTGTGATAGTAGTTGGATTGGAGGTACCTACTTACCGGTTTGACGGGAGTAACTCCGTATCGTGGCTTACCTCGGACAAGCACGATTTTTTATAATTATTTTTTAACACACTGCGATCGCGGAGATAAAGCAGTTTGGTGAAACGAGTAAAATATTAGTTTATTAATAACATTCTATCTCTTAATAACTATTAATAACAATAACTATATCTCGATGGTCTGAGTTCTTGACAAATCCAATTTAAAAAAAAGACAATCAAAATAATTTTCTTTTGTAATATTTTAATTATAAGAAGGTACTATTTTATCGCTCATCAGAATACTTCAAACAAACAGCTTCAATTTTGAAAAGAAAAACTTAATTTCAAATAAAATCCGAGTTATTGAGAATCTAGAGTTCATTGAATCAGCAGAACAGACACACAACCGAAATGAGCATTTCTGATAAAAACCGTTTTGAGTAGGTTCGATTTTCAATTTAATTTATTTTTCATCGGATTAAAATGCCAGTAAAAATTAATTTTAAGAAGTACGATTTCGTACTTTTCGCATTCGTATTTCCATACCTAATATTATTATTAGTAGGGGAAAATTTAATAATGACCATGTGAAGTGAATATTGCTGCATTTTGCATGCGCTTAACGTGTGCCTCAATTTAATTATTTTAAATTAATTTTCATAATATAATTATTTTTGATTTATAAATATTGTAATAACATAACCACATATAAATGCAAATTTGACAAAATGTTGTACCTACACTTATGTTGGTAAAAATATAATATTCCATATCTATTTGTCACAAGGTGCTTCTAGCAAAGTAATCAAATACAATGTTCATACCCGAAGGATTATAATCAGCGATTTGGGAGCATAGTTGGAGCACAAAGTTTGTTGACTTTGCATTTGGTGACTTTTTTCTATTTTCTATTTTCTATATTTTATTTTTATTTTTTTATTTATCTTAAAACCAAAAATATATTTTTCAATCACACTTCGTCGTTTCGTATGTTACCGTGCTGCAGGAACAAGACGGAGGCTTACTATACCCGTAAGGCTATTCCCGGCTACTCAATTGCGTCGTGTGATGGAAAAAATATTTATTGTTTTTTAATTGAAAAAAATATATCATCGGACAGCAAAATGACATCTAAATTTTTAACTCCAAATATGCTCAGGAATTGCTAGTTAAAATCCTTCGGGTACCCACTGTTACACCCTTTAAATATCACACATCCCGTAGAAGTGTCGCAAATAAAAAAATAATTTTATAGGATAGCGAAAACAAGTGAATGAATAATGAACAAGCTGTCCCGTCGAAAAGAGATACTAGCGACGTCTTGCGGAGATGAAGCGATAAATACGATTTTCGTGGGGCAAGATAATCACAATTTGGGTATGGGTACCGCCGCCCCGGAAACCATTTATTGGATAACCAACACCTCTGCCATAGGTCACCCCAAGTGGTTTGCTACGTTTGGTGACTTAGCAGGAGTGCCCGTGCGAGGTCTGTCCGGGTTTTGGTGGCGGATGCGTCTGACCACTAGCTGCATGGCAGGCCGGATCGGAAGAGAACGTTGAAGGAGTCTTTTTGACCTCTCCAGTCGTACTCTCTCGGAATATCGCCTTGAACCGCTGTGGGAGGGATGGATTCATACGTTCGTCACTCTTCGACACATCCGACTCCTACCCACCCACAATACCTATTTCCTTCCTAAAACTTCCTCTTCTTCCCTTCCTTAAAAGACAGTCCACATTTAGGCAAATATTCTAAGACATTCTGTATTTTTTATTTTTTTTTATCGTATTTTTGAAACCCTGGGGATTTTTTGAAAATTTCAATCCGAAAAATCAGACCATTTTTTATAAACCGGAAAGACGGGATATAATTTTATAGGTGTGAAAAAACGATAATTACATAGCCGAAAATCATTTAAAAAAAAATAACTTTTTCCACACGAATGGCACATCAGAATAACGAGGCATACCAAAAATATTACATCTCATAAATATTTTTTTTCCTTGATCCATCTTATTGATCATAAATCATTATAATGTACAGCGTCTATATTACTAGATTAAATGTAATATACTTGTACTTGTAAATTATAATAATAATAACAATATAATAAAATTTTATTTTGTTAAAATCAGCACCATAATCATTATACCTCTAAAACACGTACCGACATCATCTTCACGTTCTGAAGAGAACTCTGTACACAGCGCCGGATCTGCCATACGTTCAAAAACGTGCAAAAACCTGGCGCCAACTCCGAAGGGGCGCCGTGAGAAAATAAATATTGTATTAAAATTTAGTTATAATATTCCCTGAATCGTTTAAAAATTACCCATAGTACGAAATAATTATTACGCTCTAGCAACACTTTCCAAAGAAACAGAATGCGCACGCATCAGGTTGGTATCAACGCCTTACGAATTTATAGTCAGTTACAGAATTTTTTTACAAATTCCATATATTTAGTTTAAACGTAAGTTTGATTTTTCCATATATCTTTTACCGTCTTTTACGACGAATAGGTGCGATCCAAATTCAATAACCAATCACAGCGCAGTATTTTTGTTCGTAAGCCGTTGATACCATACGTCAGTGTTTAGTGTTTGTTCGCTCAACACAGGGGAAATGCAAGGTACAAATTTGAGGTTACATTCTTATTATCACTGCTCACTGTCTCTCGTCGGGACTGCCTGTTGCTAGTCAGAAGCTGTAGATGCTATTCTTGTGTTGTACGTTGCCATGAGAACGTATTTGTACTTGCTTTTTCTAATATTCGCGTTGGGTATATAGGTACATAAACGCAGTAAATCTCAAGAATGTCTAATGGACCTAGTTCAGCGAAACCACCCGCATTGTCTCGTAAGGGAACGTACCCAAACTACGTGACCAACTTTTTGCAATTTTTAACCCCCCCCCCCCCCCCCCCCCGGTGACCAAAATCCTAAGGAACCCGCCGCTCATTTGTATGGAGCGTGACCTTTTGAAGACCCCCCCCCCCCCTAAAAGTGTCACGTAGTATGGGTACGTTCCCTAACCTATATTTTAAATCATGGTACGGGCACAAACAAACAATTCGTTGTATTATTTTAAAGCATAACTTGCAAAGAGTTTTTCCTAAAATAATTAAAATAGTACCATAATTTATGTTTACCCAATAGATTCAGAGAGTATAGGGCTCCTGGCGATCCTCTTTCTAATAAAACGAGTGTGAGAGCTACCACCAGGTCACTTGGAAAAGTTACACCCTTTATATGTCTTGATTTTATTTGATAAATTATTGTAAAAAAAAAATAATAAAAAAATAAATAAAAAAATTGGGGTGAACGAATTTTTAATCAAAATAAAAATGTAGGGGGGGGGCGCCATCGGTACCTACTGCACAGGGCGCCAGATTTCGTAGATCCGGCCCTGCCTGTACATCATTAAATGTACGGGGTTCTCTTCAGAACATCTGTCAAAAAGTCGAACCAAATAAGTTCGCAGAGAACAAACAATAAATCTAGGGAACGAATTCAAAAATTCGCCTGAAATCAAAGTAATGCCATATAAAAAATAAATCAGTGTGGAATTTTACAAAATTAATAGGAACTTTTTTATGTAGTGATGTCACGAGCCCAAATAATGGATTTATTTATTTAAAAATAAAAAATAAAACTGTACATATCTAAGAATTTTTGCTAACATTTTCGTAATCTTAGTAAAAAGATCTATCCACATGATTTTTTCCAAGTCGTTATGAAATCCATGCAAGTGGCCTATTGTTCAATTAGAAATAAATATGCGAAAGCTTATGATTAAAAAAATTAAAAATAACTTAGCAGTATTCACGTAGAAAACGCAATAAAGGTCACCTGCCTATAAATAATAATGTTTGCGCACCGCGCTGGAGGTACGAAGGTACCTGTTGTTATGGTGCGAAGGTTTCCCTACTTGCCGACTGCTTGCTGACTACTTGCCGGCTGCTCGCTGACTACTTGCTGGCTGCTTGCTGGCTAGTTGCTGGCTGATTGCCCACATTTGTGAGACGCGAGGGCCCGGGGGCACGGGACGCGGATTAAAGGCCCTATTAAGGTACAGCACTGCATTCCTGTGCGTTCTATGGTGTGCATGTTATAATGATGCACACCATAGAAAAAATAAGAATATCCTGATTCGGTAATGCCCACGAAGGCAGTTGTAAAATCAATATCATATTTGATTATTACAAAAGCAAAAACTTTAAAACATGGTAACAGTTTTATAATGCAGTACTTATAAAACTAAAATTAGCAGACTCTAGAAAAAACCAAATTTGTTTGTGTAAAAATATGCCACCCGTCATGATAGTTAATTTTTGAAGATTGTATAAACCACACGGAATTAAAAAGTTAAATAGAAAAGATAGAAAACTATTCAGTCGCATCTGGGAAATGATCCCTGGTTGTGTTAAGAAAATGAAAATAACTCTTAAAAAGCGTGATACAGTTTAAAATTGCGTTGATAAGGTCAAAGCAATGCCCTAACAAGCTAGAGATTCAGTATTGCATTGCATTTCATGATTGTTTTTAACGATTAAATATTACAATTTTCGATTCTACTCCATTATACTTATTCCATTATAAAAATATTAGTAATTAATTAATTAAAGGGACTTACATGACAAATACCGGGCAGAAAATGTGAAAGTACTTTATTATTATCACGAGATTACTTTAGGCTGCTTACCTGGAAAGAAAGAAAAAGAACACGGTTAAAATAGGTTCATTAATCACCTGAAAATAAACACATTTTTTGGATTCGGTATTAATTAATTATTTTGCAAATATAACGTGAGTACACAGATTTTAATGTTAGATGGATTGTTGAACTTTCAATGATCGTAGGATTAGTAACAAGAAATAGTGATTATTCATAATAAATTATTAGAGTCCGATCAAAATGGATTAAAAGACTCACATTTTAAATTAGGTCCTTACATATGAAATTGGCGTTTTGCCGTACTGGCAAATTTGATCTCAAATATCTTCTCTTTGGTTATGAATTCCAAATTCAAATTTATACAGCTATTCATTCGTGTATTTGTGTTTCGAAAATTATAATTCATTTGTTTTATCCTTAATTGTTTTTTTTTATTTGCGTCACTTAGTTTACAAAATGGAAAACTTGAAATATCGCGTTATTTACGAGTACAAGTTCCACCGCGGCACCAGTGCTGCAGAAACGGCTCGAAGGATTAATGATGTGTATGGCGACGGTGCCGCAAATAAAAACACAGTGCGTTTTTGGTTCCAACGTTTACGTTCTGGATATTTCGACCTGCAGAACAAGCCCCGTGGACGGCCGGAGACCAAAGTTGATAATGAAGAATTGAAGGCTGTTGTGGAAGCGGATCCATCGCAAACCACGTCCGAGTTAGCTACAGGCTGCGGTGTCAGTGATAAAACTGTTTTAATCCACTTGAAGCAAATTGGGAAGGTGAAAAAGCTTCAAAGGTGGGTACCTCAGGAATTGAGTGAAGCAAATCAATAAACTAGACCACACACTACACAACAGACGGCTAACAAATTAGAGGAGCTTCAATTGGAATGTCTAAGATATCCACCGTACTCTCCGGATCTTGCCCCAACAGATTACCATTTTTTTCGAAATTTGGATAACTTCTTGCAAGGGAAAAAATTCAACTCCGATGGGGCAGTCCAAACCGCCTTCAAAGATTTTACTGATTTCCGTCCGAATGGTTTTTTTAGTAAATGTATCGATGAACTACCTATGAGATGGTAAAAGTGCATAGATAGCAATGCTTCATACTTTGATTAAATAAATTAATTATATTTAAAAAAAAAAACGACTTTATATTCCTCCCATACAAAACGCCAATTTCATATGTAAGGACCTAATATTATTCAGGTTGGGAGTTTAATTCGCATGATATTTTTTTTTATAATTATACCTAATCTATCCTAACCCTCAAGACTAATGGTTCCCAACCGGTGGTACGCGAGAACTAAAATGTGGTCCGCGAAATATTTATGCCGGTCGATGAATTATATTACGAGGAATATAGGTAACGACACCGAATCATCGAAAAGCTGATTAATAACCATTTTGGTATTAATGTTGAAGAGGTAGCTGAAGAAGTCAAAAGAATAGCTCATTGAATTGCAAAATGATAAGTGCAAGGACGTGTTTGAAGGTTCTGTTTTACTTGGGGAGTGTTTCTGTAAAAAGCAATGTTATTTACTTAAATTCGGTCTTATGCTCCTCTCCGCGAATTATTTAAGTGAACAAGGATTTTCTGTTTTGATTGTAATTAAAAACATGTCCCGGAATCGACTAAAAGCAAATGATGATACACGTGCAACTTTGAGCAATAATATTATTTACAGAATTCCACGGCTTGTAAAGAAGATGCAAACTCAAAAATCACATTGATGATTTGCCAAATTGAATTTTCTATTCAAATTGTTCTTTTTATATATATTTTTTATTATTTTTTTAAATTATTATACAAACATATAACAGAATAAAAAAAACACATGGTTCTTAAACCTTTTTTTGCATTCGTTCCACACAGGAGGCCCTGAGGAACATAATTCCCCTCAGAGCCTGTGTCATCTTTGGGGATGGTGGGTGGAGAGTCTTTTTAGGAAAGGATGGAGAGAAAGTTCTGATAAGGAAAAGGTATGAGGGTTTGGTAGGCTGCGGGTCAGTTTTCATTAACGTTTATTTCAAAATGGACACAGTTTATTATTCTTGTACCTCGTGATCCCTGTAAGCATAAATAAATATCATAATAGTCCCTTAACTAAAAAAAGGTGGAAACCACTGCTCTAAACTTTACACTTTAATTTGATTTCGTCGCTTACATTATACCACCGCGTATCTTAAAAAATAACAAATTTTCTTTTTTGTTTTTTTTTTTAAACAACGTATGAGACATCTTTTGAATCGACAAATAAATGTTTTGACCAATTTATCATAATAATTGATACTTATCTATAATTGGCAGCAAAAGCTTAAGCAAAAGTTTTATTTAGTAGTAAGAATTTATTTATTTATTTATTTATTGTTGTTATACGCCCGTAGGGGCTTTTACATGGATTAGAAAATAATATTTAAGATATCTAGGATTACACATACATAGAATTTATACCAAAAGTTATAAAAGTGAAAAAACTTTTAAGAATATACAAGTAGTTTTTAAAGAAAAAAAAACCACTTGTATAATCTTGTGGAAACCCGTGAAATATTTAAAACAATATAATATTTAACAATAACATAGAACAAAATATAATATAAACATTACAATAACAAATCAAATCGTTAAATATATTATACCCATGTTACAATAATTTGTAGGATTCAACAAAGTGTTGGTTTAAATTGCATTTTAGAATGTAAAGGGAATCAGCAAATACATCTACAATACCACCAAACTTGTTGCCTAAATAATGCATCCTATTAATAATAATTTTTTAATGATTTTTTAGAATAAAATTATAATAATTTTTTAATGCTCTTATAATTATTTTTGTTTCATTATTTCAAGAAAGTTGAATATTATATTTATTTATTTATTTATAAGTACATGTTACATGATTAATACATTTACTTGAGAAGATACATTAGGTCACCCTACTAGGCAGCTGCCTGTTTTATGGTGACCAACGGAGGATAGTTATTTTGAAATGAAGTCTAGCAAGTGTAAACATATTTAAGTAAAATTATTAAAAAAATAGAAAGTTGGTAGAAATGTTTCCAATAACTCACAAATTGCCAAAGTTGCCTGGAAAATAAACTCAAATAAGTAAGGTAGCTGTTATGTATGTACATAAATACACATGCATACATACATGCACACAAACATACATGTATATACTTTCATAAAAATGTATTTAACAACATACCCGCACATACATGTATATTCATGTATATACACATACACATACATATGTATACTTAAGTTTAATGGCAGAAACAAGCCGTCAGCAAATAGTGACAAAAACAAGATCATCTGATGGAGGCTAGATACTACTGCATGATATTTATACATACATATGCCTGTGTTATAAAGTTATAGTTATAATATACGCATGCTATGTTTGCACGTCTCGGTTTTAAATAAAATAAAAAAAGAATAAGGAATATATTTCTTGCATGAGAACCAAGGGTACCTATCTTATGATTTTTTGTATTTTACACCGCGAATATCATTTAGAACACGTAACAATATGTTTTTAATGAAAAAAAATTACTTCTTCAATAATGGATCCCTAAATATTGGTTGACCCTTTTTTTCAAAGATGTTCCCTTTTTATTTAATAAACTAAACGGTTTTTTGTTTCTCCCGAAAACCTGTGTAAAATGAGATACGCCGTGTTATAATGTAAGTGACGATACCAGAAATAAAATAAATCTTGGCAATTTGGAATTGTGCTTAACAAGCCTGAACCATTCTGATCAATTATATTTATGAATAGAGGTTCTCTTAAATTATTAATAATCGGGTGGAAGAGAATTGCCAAAGAGGCTTCTGCGCCCGAACTAAGATCTATCGCATTATGTATGAACATAACCGAATCTTATTTCCAAAGTTTGCAAACTTAACCATACAAAGAGTTATGTTTAAATACACCAGCACATAGTTTTCCATCTTATTTTTATAAAATTAGTTTTCACCAAAAGAGTATAAAGTTCAAAAGAGGTTTAATTACTAAATTTGTTAGTTGGATTAACCGTGATCCACTACGAAAAGCAAGAAATAAAAAATTATCTTAATTGGGAGTGTTTCAAGTTCGGGATGTATAAGGAAAAGCTTACATAAAATTTGCAAAAATTACGGACCTCCTCTATACACTATTGTTTAGTAAAATGAAAAAAACCCGGACGGATCGTCAGAATACGTACGTTTCGAACAAATCAGTTCCAACAATCGACCACCATAACACGGGCAATGAGCCTAGCATGGTGGTCGAAAAATCCACAAATGATGTAACCATTTAAAGAAAAATAAAAAAATAAAAAAATTGAAATGGCAATTAAAATTATTTTCTGTAAAAAATATTATATTACAGTTAGGTACCCCATTGCTCATTTGAATTTTCTAAACAAAACACTTCCAATTTTGAAAATGATGACTCTTAAATTCAAAGCAAACCCGAGTTTTAGAGTTCATTGAAACAGATTCACAGAGATACAGCAGAAATTATTATTTTTAATTTAACTTAATTTCTACCAGTGTTAAATTATATTTCAAAAACAACTATTATTATCTTGGCTATTGTTCATTAATGAAGACTAGTAAATCATTGGCGTTTTCTCTTCCTCTTTCTATTAATTTAGGATAACCTTTCAATTTGGGTGGCGGATATGGGTACTGCCGCCCCGGGAACCATTTATTGGATAATCAACACCTCTGCCATAGGTCACCCAAAGTTCAAGATCATGCCAAAGGTTCACGTGCCATAGGTCACCCCACGTTTGGTGACTTAGCAGGGGAGCCCGGTTTCATGGGGTGACGTTTGTCCGGGTCTTGGCGACGGATGCGTCTACCACCCAGCTGCATGGCAGTTAAAACCGGAGGGATGGAATCATACGCCCGTCACTCCTGGACAAACGAGATTCCTACCCACCCCTAATACCCTTTTCCTTCCCAGAACTTCCTTTCCTAAAAAGACCCTCCACACAGCATCCCCAAAGATGACATAAGCCCTGAAGGGAATTATTTACCTCGTGGCCTCCTGTGTGGAACTAATGTAACAAAAATTAAACAAAACTTCTCTTATCTAAGAACAAAACACTTGACAAAAAAATGAAATATACTCGTAGGACCACATAAGTTAATACTTAGACACTACTATTTTTTAAGTACGTATAACGATGAAACTATGTAATTTTATTATCGTATTCAATTGTCTTGTTTCTGTTTTTCTTCTTTTTTTCCATTTAGTTGTAATCGTCCATATTTGTATAACCTTGTTCCTTTTTTCTTTCATTGTTTTCTATTGTTTGTTCTTCTCAACCAGTCTTTTTTCGTCTTTATTGTATGTGAAACTTATTTTTTTAATACCTAAGTCCTATGTAAAATTGTAACATTTCCTCCCACCCATTAATTGTATGTTCCTGCTGTCCTAAAACGAGTTCTGTAAGTCATCGGGATTGCTCTAGGAAGGAATACTTTTTGATTTTATGAATAAACATCTTTCTCTAAAATGTAACAAGATCGATATCTCAATTTCACATTAATTATACAAAAATATCTTCGCGTACTGAACGAGAGTCTATTATGAAATAACAGCGATAAACGAAACAGTTTACCTACGGTTGAACCAGATAAATATACCAGTTTATATGGTTTTCCTCGATAACTAGCACACATATTGCGAGCTGCTGATGCCCATAGAACACATTGCCTAAACCGATAGGAGAGCGTAGAGCACATGTGCCTTTACCACCGTCCAATTTTATTATCAATAAATAATACCTACCTGTTAAAATAACAAACTTAATGATAAAATACTGCCATACAAACAGACCATGGTAGCATGGAACAGAAAAATAATGTTTTAAAATGACTTGATCGAATCAGAACCATACCGGATTAGAGAAAAAACAATTAGTTCAATATTCTAATGTAAAAAGGTACTTACCGATATAAAACGTTGAGCCATAATAACAATTATTGATACATGAATAATATACGTCCATATTTATATTTTTCAACTGAGGTGGGAAATGAACTCGAATCCGCCAAAATGCGTTGCCTTAAGTGACCAAGATACAGAGGCCGTTATGAAATGTCTCGTATAATAATTTTAGAAAATGTTAAAATATACAATGTAATACATTATTTTAACAATAATAATGTTGGTTTAAGGGTTGGCAACATTTTGTATGTGGCAACCCATTTTAGTTCTTTTGTTTTTTCTCAGTGCTCCAAGCGTTCTTCTCTTGTTTTCATGTAATACGTACATCTTAAAATAAAACCAGTTATTAAAGTGTTATATTTCTTTTTATTAACTCAGTAGATTACAACAGAAAAAATTATGAAAAATTGCTTAGTTGCAGTTACATTAAAAAAAAATGGAAAATATTTTTTTTATTTAAAACTAGATGATCCGGCGAACTTCGTACCGCCTCATAATCAATAACTGTTGTGTTAACTTATTTGCTGAATTAAATTCAGTTTTTTTATTAAGTTAAAAATTACACAATGAAGCAATTATCGATGCATAACTGTCCGTGTTTTATTTTTGTCAGTATCAGAGACGGCGTTGTGAACTGATATATAATTTTTGTGCTTTTCTTACTTTTCCACTTGCTTACGGGAATTGCGTTTCATTTTCTTTATACGTGTGAGAAAGATTCATTATAATTAGTGTATTTTTCTTTTGAAGGGGTGCAGACATGCGTTCACCGTTTGTCTCATTTTCGACTATTGACATTTAGTGTGTAAGAAAGAGGGGCAGCATTATATGTTTAAGAATAAAAGTAAAACAATCTGCGCATTGACATTTGACGTTTTTGATTTTTCGGAATTCTCTCAATATTATATTTATCACAATATTGCTGCAAATCTTTCAAATTCGTTCCATACAAAATGAAAAAGGTAATTTTTTTTTCTTAATAATTGTTTTTTCGTTAATTTTTCCGATGTTTTAATAGCTATTCTGCTATTTGGGCGGAGACAAATCCAACAAATTAAAGATCATAAAAATCGGTCCAGCCGTTCTTGAGTTATAAATGGTGTAAATAACCCGACTTTGTGTTATATATAATAAGATATTGTAGATAGCAGTATTTTCTTTTGTTCAGCCGATTTTTTTATTTTAAACTTAACTGATACTTTAAACCAGTAATTAAACCAGTAGTTTCTAACCTTTTTAGTGTTGTTACCCCCATGACCTATCAGGAAAACTGATTTTACCCCCCTTTAAAATGTTATCGAAGAAAACAACACACGCCTACAAATAGCCTTTATTAATTGTTAAATTGCATAAAATTATAATGATATTACAATTTAATGTACTTCCTTAATTAATTAATCACAGTTAATGTGTAGGTGGGAATAGTTTTGAATTCGCGAGTTTTGTTAGGTTTAGTTTCACTTAACGCGCATCTCAAGTCATGTTCCACATTAAGACGGAGGCGTCTACTAATATCTACAGGAATTCCAAAAACTGAAAAAAATCGAACTAATATCTATGAGAACCACAGTGTTGACGAATATCTACAGCTCAAACTGTTGACTAATATCTATGAGAATCAAAGTGTTGACGAATATCTACAGCTCAAACTGCTGACTAATATCTATGAGAACCAAAGTGTTGACGAATATCTACAACACTAGCAGAGGTTGGATTTGCAATTATGTATAGCATATTGGAATAACGGAATATTGCGTATTTAAAAAACTTAATTTATGTAAGTATGTATGTAAAAATCACTAATATCGGACTATAGGACACATTTAGCTGATCAGTCCAACCTACGCTCTGTAGATATTAGTTCAACCTACTCTCCGTAGATATTTAGTCAACACTGGGACCGTCATAGATATTCGCCCGACCTTAGCTCTGTAGATATTAGACAACACTCTGAAGTTCGTAGATATTAGTTCAACATATTAACTGTAGATATTCGTCCGACGTACAGGCCGTAGATATTAGTATCTGGAGTCCATTAAGACGGCTTCTGTTTTTACTCTTACTAATGTTGGGATACCAATCTATAAGTGCTAGCATACCAAAAAATACTAGCATTATTACCCCCGCAGGGGTAATCACCCCTACGTTCGGAATCCACGTTTTAAACAAATAATTGCGTAAAGAAAACAATTTTATTAGACTTTAAAAATAGTAACAACACACTTTTATATTCTGGTAAATCGTAAAAATTACAAAACCATATTGAAGCTGATTTTATTAAAATATTCAATTTAAGAGGGCATTACCAGAGAAAGCCGGAAATACGTCATTTTCAAAAAAGTTTTTAGACGTATTGACTCTTTTCCACAAGAAATTATAAATGGATTTCGAAAGATTGTTCTTTTATCTAGCATAGTTATGTAATAAATTTTTAGAATTTGTTTTAATTTTTAGTATAATAAGGTTATTCCATAGGTCGTTGGCAGATTTGTTAAATTTTCAAAAAAGTTTTCGTATTATACCACACCCATTTCAAATAATGTAATCATGCAGTAAAATAAATCAATACATTATCTAGCAAAGTTATGTATTAGAATTTTAATTTTAGTTTCAATAAAATCATTAAAAAATATGTACGTACATGTTTTTCTTGACGAAAATTGGTCCATTTGTGTATTTATTTGCGCACTTACGAACTAATATATTTCAGATTTTTTTAACATTCTTATTAAATTTAGACATTATTGAATAATGATAAATACTTATAACCAAAAAATAACTACAAAAAGTACACTATTTTAATAGTTTTATCATCACGCCTTTCAGCATTTTTGGATGAAGGTATAAATTAAAGCTAATTTGGATTGAAATAAATTCGATATTGAGTTATAATTTAAAAAAGCTGGTACGGAGAATAATCAAGCTTTCTCATTGTAACCGCCCTGCACGATCGGAAGAACAACTTTCGACGAAATGTGGATTTTCGTCCGCTGGCTGGTTAAACGCTCTTAAGGCTATTTCTATATATCTTGATATCAGTGTTATTTTCAGTTATCGACATATTCTATTAAGTGCACACTTGCAGGAAATTGTAACTGCTCGACGTTATTAAGCAAATTGCAAAAAAAATCATAAAAACGTATATACGATTATTTTTAGATATAAATAATTAACTGTAATTTTTTTTTCTAATCGCTTGATTAAAAAGGAAATGCCAGATAAATTAATAAAATTAAATGTGTTGTCAAATCTGCTACCATGAAAATATGTGTTATCAATGTACGTATATAATCATCAAGCACTTAATAATTATCGCAGAATTTTTATCTAAGCCCACACCCACACGATATAATGAAATATATTTTAATGAAGCGAGTAAACAAGATTAGTTCTAATGCGATAACAAAAAAAAATATACGAGTAAAATCAATGAATTCGAACTGAACATTAAACATTGAAAGTGAAAAAGTTAAGTTAACCATTAGTTTGTAGCCAATTACGTACGATACACATTACACACAATAGGAATTAGTTCCTTTTTTTAAACCATTATTATTTCTAATTATTTATGTGTATAGTTATAACTAGTGGCCGAACGAAGGTTCGGTTTCGGCAAGTTTCGGCAAAAAAATCTAGTTTCGGCATCAGTTTCGATTTCGGCAGAAAATCTGCTGAACCTTCGGCCGCACTGAAACTCTGCGTTCGTGAATTATCGCGCCTCGTTCGGCTGACTTCGGGTGAGTTCGTGGTGCTTGTGTCACCCGCTATCATCAGCTGAGTTCGCCGGCCAGTCCGGCGTGATTGTGTTGTGAATTTATGTGTTATTTCTCGAGCGTATTGATTATTGATAATTTTTTGTTCCAAGAAGTAGTTAATACGTTTGTTAATTTTTGTTGTTTTATAGCAGTAGGTAGTATAAATTTTTTTTTTTCATATATTTCAATTATTGTTTTGTTTTTTATTTCATTTAACATGTGTGATAAGATTGTTGTGATTTTTAACGCAATTAAAATTAAAATACTCAAATAATGAGGTACTTCCTTTATAATGAACCTAAGTGTTAATTATTGACAATTTTTTTTCAACGAAGCAGTTAACATATTTCATTTAACACATGTTAAACTGTTTGCATAAGTGTTAAAAATAAGCCATGTTTCAGTAAACAATAGATTTTTAACATGTCTAAAAAAGTTTCGGTTTCGGCCGAAACTTAGACAGATACCGAAGATTCGGTTTCGGTTCCGGTAGAAAGTCCTGTTTCGGTCGGACACTAGTTCTAACAGTATAAAAATCTTTGTAGCTCAGTGCATGCAAATTCCAACATGTGAAATTCTTACACGCATACTTTTCTGTAAAACCTGCTCTTCTGCCTTTGTCTTTCTGCTGTATCCCCGACTCCTTCTACCATTCGCTTGCGGGTCAAATGTCCACATGGTCTTTATCCAATATATCCAACAGTCTCTTTCTTAATCTTGTTCATTACCAAAAGGTTCAAAAGAGGGTTCATAAAAATTTGCCGCTTATTAATTATGTCTGGCTTTATTATTTACATTTTTCCTGATCTCTAAAATCTCTAAATTATTTATCTGTGATGCCTTACAAACTGTATGTAATATTTTACGTCAAGAATTAAAGTAAATCGTTCGGCGGTTTTGCCTACGCACGATCCGACTTGCAGAAACCCGACATATTCGGTGCTGCAAATCGGATCGTGGGAGGGCCTATAAAAGACAGTTTTAAAAAAAAATGATTAACTTTCTAGAGTTGAAGAGAATAATTTTGACCCAAGGGGTTGGTTTTATTGTTGACCCAAGGGGTTGATTTTATTGATTTTCAATTCTAGATACTTGGTAATTAATGTGCATTGAGGTGCGATTTGCATTTAATTCGTCAGCATCCTCCAAAGTGGCGGCGGCGGCGGGCTGTAACTTCCCTCGAAGCCTGCGGTGATTACATGCAGGCAGCGTCTAAGGCTCTCGGGGGAGGCCTAACGAGGGAGGACTAGGTTACTGCTTACTGCTTTCAGCCTTTGTTGAGGGCAGTTCATCCGTTAACTGTATCCATAACGTAACGAAGAATTCATTTGAGATGTTGACGGTAATGAATAATAATGCAATCATTTTAGATGAGTTTTGTACAAAGATTTCATTTACCATAAAATTTCGGGATTCTAGTTCTAATTTATTAAGTTTAGATTAAAGGTATTTTACCCAATTACAATTACTTTTCCAGGTACGAAATAAAACTACTTAAATTTTTTATTTATTTGCAAGAATACTGTAGAATTGACTGAGTTGTAAGAATGTTTTTATCTGATAATAAAAATAAAATTTCAACGGAAAAAAATTAACGTACAATTAATTATACGAATAGTAATGACTGAGTGCAAGTAAATTTATATCTGATAAGAAAAATTGAATGCCAACATAAAAAAATTAACATTCAATTGTACGAGTAATTATTCGATAAATAACAATGCATAGTAAAAACTCTATTTATTCCACCTTCCCCGCCTTCCTCATCTCTTCTCTCCGCGAAACCCACCTTCCCCCTGCCTTTCTTCCCAGCCGCTAAAATATATGAAACAAACAAATTTTCATTTATACATATTTCATAACGCCAGAGCTTACCATTATATATAGCCGATGTTATTCGCTGATTACGTAGCCTTATATTGGTGAAAGAATTTTTAAAATCGGTTTAGTAGTTTAGGAGTGATAGCGTAACAAACAAACACACATTCTTTTGCATTGATAATATTAGTATGGATGAGTTTATTTAATAAGAAAACATAAAAATTTCCTTTCTCTTTATTTTGGTAGATTTTCCGCTCGTAGTTCATTTTATTTGACTTGATTATAACATTTGAAATGCATATTTTTATTAAAGTAAACACTACCAAAACCTATAAAAAAACTAAAACGTGTCTAAAATTAGGTTTTTGAATCAAACCGTAATTTTAAAAGAATTTGAGATAGAATTTTGCGAATCGAGCCTTAACAAAAATTTGGTGAAATCGTTTCATTTTTTATTCCTTGGACTGTTTTAGAAATAATACAAAAACATTATTTAGTTACAAATTTTAAAATATTATATCCAAACAGAATCCTAATTTATTAGATGGCTTACTAATAATTTATTAAAATGAAAAAAAATTAGAGGATGCATGTTGCCTAGTGAAACCGGTCCGGCCTAATATAAACAAAAGGAATAAAACTAAACCATTTAATTTAAAATATTTGATGATAGCTAAATAATTCATCTTTGCAGAATCACGACCAAGACGTGAGTCCCTCATCACATTATAAAATAAAATTCATTAAAAAAAATTACAAAATTCTGTTTGATAAATGTCAGATTCCCCATCTTAAGCCATCAATCTTCAGAAGTTTAACGTACATATATACTTACAAAACGTATATTACGGACGTCCTTGACATGGATGTTGGGAAAACGAGCGTTATATTAAAACGTGGTACTGTCACACCAATCAATAGGATGATATGATTATTTTTTAGTCCTCGACGTTAAGTGATTAAAAAGTGGAAGGTCACATAGAGGGAAACGTGAAATCAATATTGGTGGCATCGTGAAGCCGTTAATTACGTGATGGTATGATTGTGTGCCATAAAAAATCCAATTAAATTTATACCGTGTGATATTCTCGTTATTTTGACAAGGTAATCTGTCAAAAGCCCTGGGTCATGTCAAAGAAAGGTCATTCATGAACAAAATATGCCAAAATATAATCCATCCATGTGAATAAATCAACTTCACCAGACTCACAGACATCTCCGTAACATAGACACAAGAAAGACAAATACAAATTTGAAAAAATGATATCAAAATGTGAATTTATTTGGAAAAAAAGAACTCTAACTTTGTGTAACACTTCATGTATAACACGATTCAAACGATTTGGAATCATGACTCAAAGAGTGAAACCACTAATAAAAATATCAAAAAGTGGAATCATTCAAGGAAGTCTATGAAACGAAGAAGTGGGTAGTAACCACGGAGGAAAGAATAGAGGGTAGTAACAAAGTACCCAACCAAACTGCAAAATCTTTTTAATGAAAAGGTGTATTAGCAAATATTTAGAACCTACTGCCCAGAGAAGATTATTTTTATACATTTATTTTTGTTTTAAATTTCAAAATTTAAGCCATTAGAGAAATAGATTTTCCATGATTTTAGAGACAATTTTAGAGAGCTTGTGGTAATAAAGAATTTTAAAATAATTGTCGTATCTTCCCATCTACTATGATTACATAAAATGAAAATAAAAAATCTTTAAAGGGCGTTTTTTCGGGTCGATATATAAGTAAACGATTAATTTGTGTACCATCGTAAATTGATCTTTTTTTTATTTTAAATTAAATCCAACCACACTTTTTTTTACAAGGTTTTCTTATTTATTTTATTTTTTCTTCACATATTTATGTATGTACCAAAGTTGCCGACGAGTTCTAAAGATTATCTTAATATACAAAAATTCTTTAGATCAGTCAAAGGATGTATGATTGAATATTTTATAGTACCCAAAATCATAGAGAATACTTAAGAATTTACCCTTTCTTGAGTACCGTTGTTAGAATATTATTATTTGTCCCTCAGTCAGAATTCACAACCACTTACATAAATAAACAAATAAGATAGTTTTTTTTTTAGAAAGCGAGTGAACCGAGATATATTATGAATAACTCGCACAGACTTAAGGAAAAATCACGGGATATTATATTTGAAGGGTTTGTGAAATAAAATAATAATATAAAATATTTGCCTCAGGATCATTGCGCATCAAAAAAATAATTAGGAACGATCAGAAATTTACGATTCGAATGAACACCGTTAGTAAACGTTAAAAATCATTATTCAAATTTCGATCTCTTAAAGATTCTAATTTCAATTTTTTAAACGCACCAGATTTAAATGACCGGGTTAAATTTTCCCCACAGGAAAAACTAAACCCTTTCCACACTTGCCCAAATGATCATCTTGTCAATCCACGCTATGCAATTGCACCGTATAAGTATTATAAATACAAAACAATACAAGAACAACATGCCAACCTACCAGAGACCAAATGGGAAAATAATTCACCGACTCCAGATATTTTCATATCAGAGGGTTCGGTTCAGTGGAACTCCTAATTGGACCTATAAATCCTACTGATCCCTCAATATAAATATTTAAAAAATCTTTTGTAATCCTACGTGTATTTAAAATGACTGATTTTTGCATTTTTTTATATATAAATTTTTTGACAAATCTAATATGCCTAAATTTCGAATGAGAGATCTAGGTATAATGCCAGTAGACGAAATAACAAATGGTAATATTTTTATAATCTAAGAATGCCAAATTCTTTTAATCTCATTTCCTAAATCTGTATATTATTATCAATTATAAAAATAAAACTTCTTACCTACTTAATTGCTTGATTGATAGGTATAATGATTTAATACGTACGTATCAGTTCCATTTTTTTTTAAATGAGTTCACTGAATTTGAAAAAATTTTACACCTTATGCAGGATTACGTAATATTTCATATCACGAGATCCAAATTATACAACGATTAAGTGGAAGGAAAAAGCAGTCGGGAACGCCACTGAAGACATGGCACGTTCAAGATAATCAAATCCATTATTTGGGTCACTGAACAGACAATATATACTCATTGAAAATGTTTAACCGATATTAAACAGAAGTATGGTAAAATTGAGCTTACTTCGAACACACGGATACGCCCACAATATTTCAAATCAGTGTACAGCCAGATAGCTCCTCAACTAAATCTAGACTTTACTCGAACCGAGAGGCCCTGGAATATTGGCAAAATCGGTCTTGAGCTAACCTGTCCAGAGGAAGTAGACTCCTGTACTCGAACTTTAAAGCTCGACAAGGCTGCAGGCCCAGACGGAATACCCCCTAATATAATTGCTCATATGTCAAAAACCATTTGTCAACCGCTGAGCTATATATTTAATCTTAGCATATCGACTGGTTGTTTCCCTCATTCTTGGAAACTCACGCGTGTAAGCCCAATTTTCAAGGCTGGAGACAAGTCTGATATAAGGAATTACAGACCAGTAGCTGTACTGTCAACCATACCAAAAATATTTGAAATGATTATTTACAAGAAATTACATCACCAAATTATGCCATTTCTAGGAGAAAACCAACACGGTTTCATGCCAAGAAAATCCACGGTTTCAAATTTGTTAACATTTTCGCGATTGGTGGCCGTCGGACTGGACTCGAGACACCAAACAGATGTAGTGTATACGGATTTTGCCAAGGCTTTTGATCGAGTTGAACATGATATTTTATTACTTAAAATGTACAAACTTGGTTTCGATCAACAAACACTTATATTCTTCGCGTCCTATTTAAAAGCCAGAAGTCAATATGTTATTATAAATGGACATGAATCTAAACAATTCCCGGCGTTATCAGGTATTCCCCAAGGTTCAAACCTTGGTCCTTTGCTGTTCCTTATACTTATAGATGACATCCAGGTTTGTGTAAAATATTGCAAATGTCTTCTATTTGCAGATGACCTCAAACTTTTGATGGAAATAATCTGTTACTATGATTGCTTAAAAATGCAATCTGACCTTGATGCTATTGCAGAATGGTCAGTAAAAAACAAATTAGAATTCAATGTAAAAAAATGTGTAACTATGACATATACCCGCTCCCAGAAGCCCATAGTTTTTGAATACAACATTAAAGGGAAAAAATTATGCCGAGTCAATAGCTTTAAAGATCTCGGTATCGTCTTTGATCCCAAACTGACATTCTCGGATCATATATCACGGCTCACTCCAGCGTGCTACAAACTCCTGGGTTTCATCATCAGAATATGTAAGCAATTTGATGACCCAGATGCAATGATAGCCATGTTCGATGGAGTCATAAGAAGTAAGCTGGAGTATGCTAGTGGTGTGTGGACTCCGCACCAAGCTAAATATATTAATATGCTAGAACAAATTCAGAAAAAGTTCCTTAGGTATGTCTATATGCGGATGAATGGAACGTATCCGAGATTCATGCACCATATGGAATTACTTGAGGCAACAGATAGATTTAGCTTGGAAACTAGACGTTATGCAAATCTTGCAATTCTTAGTTTTAACATAATCCATAATCGTATTGACAGCCCATTCCTCTTGGAATGTTATGGCTTATACGTGCCTGAAAATTTCAGCCGTAGTCGTCGACACGACTTGTTCAAAATACCATACGGCAGAACAGATGTTCTAGCACAGCATAGCATGACAAGAGGAATGGTGTTGTTGAACGAAATATCGGAAACACTAGATATATATAACTCTTCTTTAGATAGCCTTAAGATTTTTTTGTATAATAATCATCTTCCTAGGTGTTAAGACTGTCAAAATGAGAAAATTGTACAGTAATTGGATAAAAAATCTGTTGTATAATAAAAAATAAAAAAATAAAAAAAAAGACATTTCTTTCCTTTGAATATAGAAAAAACCAGAAATGCGATGTGGGCGTGTTTCAATGATACGGGTGTGTACGTGATGCAAATTTCTGGCCAATCAGATCTCAAAATTCAAATAATTCAGAACTGTGTTTCATCATAATTATGAAAATTAAATGGGATATCGATACTTGGAGCAGGTGGATGAGCTTGTTTATTTGGGAAGTATGTTTACGAGAGATGGGAAGGCTGATAGAGATATTGAAAGAAGGGTGAATGCAGGTAACTCTATTAATGGAGGACTTAATGCCGTTGACACAAACAAAAAATTGTCCAAATACGCGAAACTAGCCATCCATAAAGGAGTACTGGTACCTACCCTGATGTATGGCAGTGAGGCCTGGAACTGGCAGAGGAAGGATGAAAGTAGACTGAACGCTGTAGAAATGAGATCTCTGAGGCGTATGTGTGGTAAAACCATGTATGATCATGTGAGAAATGTGGAAATCCGCAAAGAATGCAAGGCTGATGTAAGCGCAATGAGTAAGATCAAGAAAGGAACGCTCAGGTGGTTTGGGCATGTAGAGCGATTGAACGAGGAAAGGAGTGTAAGGAAAATATACGACGCAAATGAGAATGGTAGAAGAAGTCGAGGACGCCCAAGAAAGACATGGCACGACCAAGTGAATCAGATACTTGAGTCGGGCCATGTCAAGAGTCAGAATAATAGAAGAGAATGAATGAGACGTTGTATGAATGAAAAGGAGGCAAGGAATGTGTGCCAAGACCGGGATGTTTGGCGGTCCGTCTTTTCTGCCTACCCCTGCGGGGAAACGGCAAGAGAAACAGAACGCATGCCAAATATGATAGAACCAAAAGGTATTAAGTTAGTAGCTATATTGGATACCATTCAAATTAACGTGTAAGGCATTTCTGGTGGGTATTTATCTCTACAATTAGTTGTCAAGAGTCGGCACAATGGCAGTATCCAAGTATTATGAGACAATAGACGACTGTGAATGAAGCAAAGACGATAGACCGCCAAAGTTGCGCCGCTTTCTATCCTCTGCCAACTCCTACAGTAAAATTGAATGATTTTCAGTTAATTTTTATAAGAATATCTACCTATCTCTCTTTCATAATAACTTTTGAAGGTTATTCCTTGAAATATAATATATCATTGAAAAAGAAGATAATGTTAATAAATCTCAATGAAAACGTGAAAAAGAACAGGTCACAGAAAAAAAAATCGGATATATTAATCTGAGACACTATCCAGGTTACAAACCAGTTCTTCGAACATTTTTGATCATTTATTAAAAGTAACAACTGCCAAAAATATGAGAAAAAATTCATCAAAGATAAGGGAACGTACCCATACTACGTGACCCGTTTAGTGGGGGGGGGGGGGGGCGGATCTACAAAATACCACGCTTGGTCACAATGGGGGGCGGAGGGCTTAGGTTTTTATCACGTAGTCAATCTAGAAATCTTTTTATATTTTTTCCACTAATTTTTTTTTATATTTTTTCCACATGTATTATTATATACATGCACTCTTGCCATCACGCAGCAAGCGCCGTATTAATAAAGACCAAATAATTTTTATAAAATTTTTGTTAGCAAGAAATGATTCAAAACCATATTTATGATTTACTACGTGAAAACTGTAGGGGGGGGTCTTGGAATATACTACACGTGGTCACCGAGGGAGGAGGTGGAGGTTAAAAATTGCAAAAATTGGGTCACGTAGTATGGGTACGTTCCCTAATATTGTTAATTCTGAATATGAAATATGCGATTGACAAAAATGACTTAAAAATAAGAGATCTCAATGGCCGCGTCAATTCAGGCGCTTGACCCGGTTAGACGAGAGATCTTTTTATTTTTCTGTGTCTTCTTCTTTTTCAAATATTCGTTTGGATTAATTAGTGTTAGATTGTTAGTTGTAATAATTTATTTTATCCATACAAATACAGATATCGATGCACTAAAATTATGGTTTGATAAAAATCTGTTGACTTTAAATTTAAAAAACCTAATATTGACCATTTTTCATTAAAAAACAAGAAACATCTAAAGAAATAAACATAATAATCCACTGTGACAAATACAGAAAACCACAAATGCAATATATAATGTACAAACATAGAAAGCAAAACCGATATTAAGTACCTGGGCATAATAATAGACCAGCGTTTAAAATGGTCCCCACACATAAATATTCTGAACAACAGAATAAGGAAACTAACATATATATTTAGATGTTTAGGAGATATTTTAAACGAAAAATTACTTAGAACCACATACTTCGCTTTCTGTCAATCAATTATACAATACGGCATTATAGGATGGGGCGGTACATATAAAAAATCAAACACAAACAATTTACATATCACAAAAACTAATAATAAAAACAATTTTAAAAAACCCTACTCATATTCACCAGAACTGTTATTCAAACAATTTAAGGTCAGAAAATTAAGTGCATTATACTTTTATCACGCAACATTACAAGTTTATAAAGATAATTTTCAAAATAAAGTTGCACCCTTTAAAAACAACAGAAATCTTAGACAAACGTCAAAAGGATAGTTAAATCATAAATATCTCGGAGTTAAATTCACTACCTGAAAAAATCAGAAACATGAACAGTAACATAAAAAAATTTAAAATTCAGCTTAAAAATTATACCAATAATTTAAACTGAATAAAAAAAATAAAAAGATTAAACCAATATAATAACACCCCCCATACACACAAGCCCTGCTTATATATGGGGGTAAATCAAATAGGAACATATATTATGTAATTAATTATTGTATAAAATTTATTGTAATTATGTATCTTTTAGTGAATAAAAAAAAACTTAGATAATAGAGATAGAATACCCCATATTTCACACTTCGATGTGTTCGTATTTTTATCACATTGTTTTCTCCCATTTCTCACAGTGCTTATTTACGTTCTAATTAATTTAATTCAATTGTTTTTCAAATTCCCCACTAACGACGCAGACCCAAGAAGTGTTGAATACGAACATGTAAAAGAGCCGCATACCCAAGAATTTGATCAAGAGCAAAGTTTTCCCATACAGAATTTTGGCTTGGAAACTGCCCAAATGCGAGGCAGAATTTGGAAAGCGGAAGGTGTAGACGTAGGGGTATATTATGGTATAGAAAATGCGGTGACCAAGGTTGTCTCTGCCTATTGAAAACATCAAAATAAACAACTTCATAAATATTATGTATAAATTAATTTATTTTTGAGCACAAGTGAACAATTACGAGCCTTAATGAAATACATTTAACCGACAATTACTTAGATACGTTTTTAAGATTTTCACGGCCAAAAGCATTTTCGTTATTTGTTTTTGGGGTACTATGCCGTGTTGCGCTACCTCCTTCTTTAGCCAACGTTTCGGACATCATTACAGTGTCCATCATCAGGGCAGATCCGGTAAATGTGTAATTTTTAGTGGTGAAGTGTGTGCTTATTTACTTCGAAGCGGTACCGTGTCGCCAGCTCCACTAACTTTCACCGGTACAAAATAACCGTGACAAGCAGTGGCGTCATCAACGGAATAGAAAGTTCTAATAGTTCTGTTTCCGTTCTGAATTCTGTTTGGGGCATAACACCCCAAAAACAAATAACGAAAAAGACAATTACTTACATTGTTTTCTTTATTAATCTCAAGAACGTACTAATTAATAGGTACAGGATTCAGGGATACTTTTTTAATAATAATATATCGTGTTACAACCTTTGTAGAGACCAACGCTCGTGTAAAAAGAGCCGATAAACGTAGGAAAACAAAGTTTTTAAAATAAATTTTCAGAAATTAATTAACCCACATTCATAACAGAGCTAAACAGCAAATAAATATAAGAAATAAATAAAATGTAGAAAAGAATATATTGAAAGCGAAAAGAGAAAAGAAAAAAAGGATGCCCAGGAAAAATATAGATATATAGAAATATCTAGAAATTTTTTATATTTTATTTTTTATATTGACATATGTTGTTGAAAAAGTTTTTTAATATTAGGTACTATTAAATTTGGAATATTTTGTTTCCAATCTAGTACCTTCACAAGTAATTGGTGAAACACAAGATTCGTAGAAACTGTTTTTACCTGTAATTAAATCAATATAATTGTAAAATTATTGGAGTGTGGTAGTTTTGCAACATGGGATAATAATTGAGTAATTGAACCAAGAATATTTATGTTCAGGTATATTACTGTTCGAAAATTATGTTGTGATTTCATTGTTGAAACAATTTTTGTGAATTTTTAAATAATAATATTTGTACGTAATTTGCATGGAGAGACTTTAAATTCTTGAAATACTCTGAACGCTAATTATTTAATTGGGTAAATAATTTGGCAAACTGATTTATCGTACCATACTCATTGACCTCAATGTAAGTGGTCAATAATGCCTCCTGTATGGAGCCAACGTGAAAAAATATATTGTTTATGCTTTATCTAAGATCTAACGTTTTTTCGTAAACTACCAGAAGAACTTGAAAAATTTTAAACTAAATCGTTTCATCAATACTTTTAAATGAAGAATTTCACTGAAATTAAGGTCTATAGTAGCCCCAGAGAGAGGTTGTTTGTGACAGCATTCTTCTAGTATCTTCTGTTTCCACATAAGACGTGAGAGAAGGAAGAGGACGCTCGTACTTAAGGCTCTGCAACCGGGATCGAAAAGAAGATGGAGAGTTACGAAATTACGAATGTTAGAGGAGAGCGCTAACATTTACAGCGACAAAATCGATGCGAAATTGCGAAAATGTTTAATAAAATCTCGCGAGCATTATCTTAAACAGTATTTAAAGAAACACGGAATTTTTTCATACATATAATTTGTAAAATGACTGAAATAAACGTGTTAATAATAATTTTTGGGGCATACTTTGCGATTTTTTTCTATCGAGGGAATTTTATATAATTTGCGTTTCGGCGCGGGCAAAGTCTAGAAATTATCTTCAAGAATAACATATATTTTTTTAAGAACTTTAAAACTTACCGTGTTTAAGGGAAATATGTAATAAATCGGTAGAAATCCGGGTTGCGGGCCCTAAAGACCTATCTCTGGGACTACTCATCATGAACATGCGTAAATACATTTTTTAAAGCCACCTAAAGGTATACTTAAACAAAATAGGTATTTTAATTTTTTTTAACATTGGGAAGAAAAGAGTAAAATTATTTTCCTCAGGGCCTACGTCTTATCGGGGGACGCAGTGTGGAGGGTCTTTTTACGGAAAGGGATGAGGGGAAGTTCTGGGAAGAAAAAGGGTATGAGGAGTGGGTAGGAATCCATCTCTCCAACTGTGGTGGAAGCGAATGGGTCGAGAGAGTCCAGCTGGAGCTCCCGCCGTCAAGTTTGTCCTCCAGAAGGTCTCCCGCAACCAGTCTGTCTGGATCCGCCCCGCCACACAGAAAATGGGCAGACGCATCCGCGACCAAGATCTAGACAAATCCCGCACCATGAACCCGGACAACCCTGCAAAGTCACCAAGCGTATCGAACCACTTGGGGTGACCTAAGACAGAAGTGTTGGTTACCCAATAAATGATTCCCGGGGCGGGGGTACCCATATCCCAAAGAATGTATAATATAATATAAAATTAGATCCAGGGTGGCAGGAATGAGGGAAAGGATATGCAGCTCTGGAGATATCC
Organism: Limnephilus marmoratus; assembly: GCA_917880885.1. NCBI lineage: Eukaryota > Metazoa > Arthropoda > Insecta > Trichoptera > Limnephilidae > Limnephilus > Limnephilus marmoratus. The sequence goes on along the minus strand of OU862919.1, from coordinate 18,852,680 downwards.
TCGTCATGGAAGTCCGCCTCAGTCCATCATCCAGCATTGATGCACACTGGACAAAAATACTGGCTCCTAATGTGCTCACAAAATCCTAAAAGCCAATTATTACTATTTTCTTTTATTATTACCTTTATTATGTCTTGGACAATCATATTCACCTGCTTTTCTTTTTTTTCTGTTTAAAAACCCTTATAGAATGTGTGGGATTGCACTATTCTCTCCACATACCGGAATAAACATTTATTATTGTTATTATTATAAAACAAACCCTTGCTCAGATACACTAACAATTATTTTAATCTTAGATAAAATATTAGCTAAAAAAACCTTTTTTTACTTGCGCAACTATAATTTGCTTATTTTTCAAAACCTGGTCACCGCACGACACGACATTGGTGCCTATATGTGGTGATGATCCTTTGGATGTGTGTATAATATTAGTATGATGTAAAAGGAAACGCTGTTAATAATGTTCCTCCTTTATAATCTGAGCCTTTATCCCCAGACCAGAAAGTTATCAGCGACCCATTAATTTGGTTTCACGGGTTAAACAGTTTCGGTGGAAGTTGCTAAACCTAATGTTATTATTAACGAGACTTTGAATTTAGTTAAGGTACACTTAAATACCGTACGCATTTACTCATCTCGTGTTATTTATAAAATTAAGGAAGGTCGTTGTTCATTATTGTATAGTCGTGGCAAAACTGAAAAAGTGATGATGAGGAATCTACAAAACTAAACTCACGTGTTTAACCTAATTGGCAGGTTAATTGGTTCGATTCAGTTTTCGGAATAACTCATATAGATGTGTCATAGAAATCGTTGTCTCTCTTATCATCATGGTTAGAAATATTATCTGAACAGTGGGCATGTGCCTAGTATGGTGGTCGAAAAATCCCCAAATCATGTAACGAACAATTCAAAGAATAAAGAAACTTTAAAAAAAAACTGATCTTCTCCTTCTTCTTATGCCCTGTCCGTTCAATGGACTTTGGCTATCATGTTGGCTATGCGGACTTTGTTTACTGTGGCCCGGAACAGCTCAACGGTAGACTGGCCAAACCACTGTCTCAGGTTTTTCAATCATGAGGTTCTGCTTCTTCCAGGGCCGTGTCTTCCGGCAATCTTTCCCTGCATTATGAGATGCAGGATCTCATACTTCTCTGGATGTCTCATCACATGTCCAAGATATTGAAGTTTTCGGATTTTTATAGTTTTGATAACTTCTTTTTCTTTATTCAACCGAACCATAACATCTTCATTCGTAACCCTGTCCATCCAGCTTATTTTAGGTATTCTTCTGTAGGTCCACATCTCGAATGCCTCAAGTCGCCTAATTAGTTCTTCAGTAAGCGTCCATGCTTCCATTCCATAAAATAAAACACGTAGCATCTGATCATTCGCATTCGTAATCCAAGGTAGAGATCATGACTGCAGAACATTTTTTTCATGCGGATAAAGGTTGCAAGAGCTTGCTCAATGCGGCATTTAATTTCAACTGAAGGATTCCATCTATCATTTACATTGCAGCCCAAGTATACAATACTCTGTACCTTCTTTAGTTTTGTTCCAGCAATATTATTTTATTTGTTGTTTTATTATATTTTAGTAAATACTTCTTAAATATTGGATACTTATAATGTATTTCAATTTTGTATTTAAATTTTTAAGTTATGTATAAATAATACTTGCATTGTTTTTCATGTGTTTGCTTCTGTAAAAATTCAAATGTGATTACTGATTACTGCAGACACATTAGTCTAGGGATATTTATATTTGTATTTTAATTTATTATATATTACCAACAAAAATGTTTTATAAATATCCTGTTTGTGTCTCAAATAAATAAATAAAATAAAAATATAAGATATTCGTCCGAACGGTGTTAGAAAGAGAAAACACTACGCTTTAAACTCAAATCTAAAAGTTAAAAAATAAATAAATATAAAAAATACATAAATAAATACCCAAGCCAAATTAATATACATTTATGTCAACCTTGATTTAGCTAACAATGTTTTAAACTAAGAGAAAATAATAATAAAAATACGTTTTTTTTATTATTTTCTTTATATTCAATTTGTTGAAATCTCGAAAGAGTGTGTTAAAATCTTTTGTGGGGTTGAAGGGAGTAAAGGAAGGGAAGGAGATTGCGAAGAGAAAGGTTGGGAAGTATCTAACTATTTAGATCCGGTAACCAAACACGGCTAAAACTATTTCAAGTAATTTTTCAATTTACGGTGGTGGACTTTTACAAGAACGATACTGAGAGTACTACCATTCTTGCTTCTTAAATTCAAACTGTGCTGGGAGACAGCAGAGAAAAGCGTTTGCAAGAAATAATTTTTGCCTTGCAATAAAGCAAAAACGGAAAGATTTTCAAAAATTTAATTTAACTATGACAGCGGCGCGGCGTAGGAAATTCCGCGCATATCTTCCGACAACTTCCTTTCTTCTGGTGGGTGTCATTTACTTAGGGACATAAATCTAGATCATTACGCGAGAGACCCCTTGGAATCCTTCTTGATTGTGTAATTTATAAAATATGTCTGCCCCCGCACAAATGGCGTCCAAATTTACAATGCCGACATTTCACAACGCAAGAATGTCTATAATCATCTTCATAACAAAATTTTCCAAAAATATATTTTTTATTAATTATAAAAGACAGCAGTGAACAGATTCACTAGAAGTGTGATCGTTAGCAATTAGAAACCAAACTGATGTTCGTAAAACATTATCTTATTTTACCATGTTTATTTTATTTTATTTTTTTATGTTTATATATATATTACAATACATTACAAAATGATACTTTGTCTGTCCAACTGGGAAGGATTCCCGTTTCGGGACAGCCAAATTGAATGTTTAGTTCATAATATTCTTAACAAAGGAATGGTTTTGCTTAAGGCTCTGCAACCGGGCCCGAAAAGAAGAAGATGGAGAGATACGAAATTACGAATGTTAGAGGAGAGCGCTAACATTTGCAGGGACAAAATCGATGCGAAAATTGCGAAAATGTTTAATAAAACACGACTCGTTTAAAATAGAGCAAAAATCTCGCGGCCATTATCCCAAACAGCATTTAAAGAAACACTGTGTTTTTTTTCCATTCATATAACTTGTAAAATAACTAAAACAAACGTGTTAATAATAATTTTTGAAGCATACTTTGCGATTTTTTTCTATCGAAGGAATTTTACATAAATTGCGTTTCGGCGCGGGCAATGTCTAGATATTATCTTCAAGAATAACAAATATTTTTTAAGAGCTTTAAAACTTACCGTGTTTAAGGGAAATATGTAATAAATCGGTACAAACCCGGGTCGGGCCCTTAATAGATCACAGGAATGAGCTTCTGTTAACCCTCGACCGTCGCGTGGGGTCTTTAAAAGCCCAGGTTTTACAGAAATGCTAATTATGTTCATTTTAAATGTTTCCACTGATTTCTTACTTTAGGTAGCTTCCTAAAAGGGACTATACTTGACGCAAGCGCCGAGAAAATTTAGTTTGCGCATGTGCGATGTGAGATACAGACTTGTGTTTCGGCGTGAGGCTAAAAAAATCAACAAAATACCATGAAAAATAATGTTTATATGTTTTTTTTATTGTATTTTGTTGATTTTTTGTCGTAATAATAATAAGTCTATATCAATCTCAAATAGTTATGAGTTTGATGGAAATTGGTGAGATTTTTTAAAAGTTTTCTATTAAAAAATATGATTCAAAATTTCAAAAAAAATGTTCCTTGTTGATTTTTAAGCTCTTGCATTGAAAATAAATAACTAATTTTTAACATTTCTTTTTATTTCAAAGCAATCATTATCACCTGACTGTAATCAGTTAAAATAACATATAAAATGTATGCTACAACAACAATTTAATCATATTTATTTTTGGGGTCCTAAGCAACCCCACGCGACACCTCGCGTTACAAAAAAGGCGCGACGGGCGGAGGGTTAAGACAAGTTTTGAGAACATTAATAATTGTATTCTCGCAAAGGCGTGATTTTTTCATGGTCATTTTGGAGAACATTAATAATTTGCATTCAGAGTGAATGAATGGTTTCTTTAGGGAGATCACAAGTACGACACTCTTTCCAGGTCATTTTAGAGAACATTTACCATTGGTTAATTAGAATTAACACATTTATAAATGTAACAAGACAATGTTAATTTTTTTAATGTACTATGTACCTATCTACATACATTTCGACTGCTACTCCCCACGGTCTCAAAACAATTTAGATAGCCAAATTCATTAGTCTATCTGAATGCAAATTCATTAGACATTAGACTATTGAAATATTATCTATTTAATTTTGGTTATTTTAAAATGGTTGATCAATTTAACCCAAACAACGAAAAATTGAGTTTACTTCGGGCACACGGACAAGCCCACAACACTTATATCAGTTTACCTCTTTAGATGCGTAAAGAATTGCATAAATGAGTAAACATTATAAATGTACATGACCTTTCGCACTTCAACGGCATTTAAAGGAATAAATACGGAATAACTTGGGAATTTTTACAGCAGAAACACATATTATTGCACATTGCTAAAACCAGTTTAATTTATAAATATACTAGCTGGGTTACCCGGCTTCGCTCAGGAAAACATTCGAGAGTGTTCTGGAATGTTTCACATTGATGTTCCCGATTTCCTATTCTCGAACATTCTACAATTTTCCAGAAGGTTCCGGGATGTTCTGGAACGTTGTGGAATGCTCTCAAATACTTTGACTGGGGTGTCCGGCATCGCTCATTGAGTTGATGTGAGATTGAATTGACGTTCGAATCCACGAATGATCTTGCTTTATGTACCCCATATGGGTAGCCCTATACAAAAAAAAACTTCAAATGTTCCAGAATAATATTCCAGATCTGAGCTGTTCCGGTATGTTCCTGAACGTTCCATACTATTCCCGAACATTCCAGAATGTTCCGAGATGTTCTGGAATGCTCAAGAATACTAAATTTCAACGGGCGAAACTTCTAGCCCCTTATAACTTCAAAAGGAATGGAAACTTTCTTCATGGATAGAGGATAGAGGGCTACCACACAATATAACTCCCGTTATCGTACCGGGACTCGTCTTTGAGTTTTAGCGGTATGCAAATTATTTTTTTAATAATATAATCCAAACTTCTAGAACTTTCCAGAACCTTCTAGACTCACTGACACTCTCCGCCACTCATTTCTGAAAGCTTCTTGAACTTTCTCCTCCCATAACATCCTAGAGCATTAGGGAACCTTCCAGAACCATCTAGAACCTTCTAGACTCACCGAAATACTCCATCGCTCCTTCCAGAACTTTCTGGAGCTTTATTGAACCTTCTAGAACTTTTCGGAACATTCTAGACTCACCGACGTATTTCGCCACTCCTTCCCGAGCTTTCTATAGATTTATCGAAATTTCTAGAACTTTTCGGAATCTTCTAGACTCACCGACATACTCCGCCACTCCTTCCAAAACTTTGTACAGCTTTACTGAACCTTGTACAATATTCCGGAACCTTCTAAACTCACTGACGTATTCCGTAACTCCTTCCAGAAGTTTCCATAGCTTTATTGAACCTTTTAGAACTTTCTAGAACCTTCTAAACCTACCGACATATTCCGTAATGCCTTCCAGAACTTTCTACAGCTTTATCGATCCGTCTAGAACTCAGGAACTTTGTACACTCACCGACGTACTCCGCCACTCCTTCCCGAATTTTCTACAGCTTTATCGAAATTTCTACAAATTTTCGGAACCTTCTAGACTCACCGAAATACTTCGCCACTCCTTCTAGAATTTTCTACAGCTTTATCGAACCTCGAAGAACTTTTCGGAAACTTCTAGACTCACATCACTCCTTCCAGAACTTTGTGCAGCTTTACAGAACCTTGTAGAACTTTCCGGAACCTTCTTAACTCAATGACGTGTTCCGTAACTCCTTCCAGAACTTTCAACAGCTTTATCGAACCTTTTAGAACTTTCCGGAACCTTCTAGATCCACCGACATATTCCACCACTCCTTTCAGAACTTTTTGTGGCTTTATCGAACCTTATGAAACTTTATCGAATCCTCTGGAAATTTCCGGAACTTCTAGACTCACCGACAGACTCCTCCACTCCTATCAGAACCTACAGCTTTACGGAACTTTCTAGAATATTCTACAGTTTTATCGAACCTTCTAGAACTTCCGGAAACTTCTAAACCCACTGACATAATCCACCATTCCTTTCAGAACTTTGAACAGCTTTATCGACCCTTCTAGAACTTTCTGAAACCTTCTAGACTCACCGACTTACTCCGCCACTCCTTACAGATCTTTGGATAGCTTTATCGAATCTTCTAGAACTTCCTACAGCTTTGTGGAATCTTCTAGAATTTTCCGTACCCTTCTACACACACTGACACACTCCTCCACTCCTTTCAGAACTTTCTAAAGCCTTATGAAATCTTCTAGAACTTTCTACAACTTTAACAAACCTTCTAGAACTTTCCAGAAGCTTCTAGACTCACCGACATACTCCGCCATACCTTCCAGAACTTTCTACAGCCTTATCGAACCTTCTGGACTCTGTACATTCCTATCGAACCGTCTAGAACTTTCTACAGCTTTATGGAATCTTCTAGAATTTGTCGGGACCTTCTAGACACACCGACAGACTCCTTTACTCCTACCAGAACTTACTACAGCCTTATGGAACCTTCTAGAACTTTCTAAAGTTTTATCGAACCTTCTCGAACTTCCGGAAACTTCTAAACCTACTGAAATAATCCACCATTCCTTTCAGAACTTTCTACAGTTTTATCAAACCTTCTAGAACTTTCCGAAACCTTCTAGACTCACCGACATACTCCGCCACTACTTCCTGAACTTTGTACAGCCCTATAGAACCTTCTAGAACTTCCACAGCTTTATGGAACCTTCTAGAATTTTCTGGAACCTTCTAGACACATCGACACACTCCTTCACTCCTTTCAGAACTTTGTATAACTCTATCAAACCTTCTAGAACTTTCCGAATCTTCTAGACTCTCCGGCATTTATGTCTGAAAGCTTCCAGAACTTTCTCCATCCACAATTTTCTAAGCATTTGTGAATCATCAGATCCTTCTATACTCACCGACTTACTCCGCCACTCCTTCCAGAACTTTGCACGGCTTTATCGTACCCTCTAGAACTTTCCGGAACCATCTACACTTACCGACATACTCCGCCACTCCTCCCAGAACTTTGTACAGCCCTATCGAACCTTCTAGTACTTCGTACAGCTTTATCGAACCTTCTTGAACTTTGCGGAACCTTCTAGACTCGCTGACATACTCCTCCATTTCTTCCAGAACATTCCAGAGTTTTATCGAATTTTCTAGAAGTTTCCGGAATCTTCCAGACTCTTCTTGAAATTTCTAGTCTTCTTAGAACTTCCCGCCCTTATATCTTCAAAAGCAAGCCCTTTAGGTAAAAACGAATACCCTTATTCCCTAGGGGGGATAGAGATCTACCATACCATATAACTCTCATGATCGTACCGGCACTCGTTTCTGAGTTTTTGCGTTCCGCACATTTTTTTGGACTTTCTTTTATAATATATATTGATTATCACGAATAGGTGATGATCTTAAACTCGGTGACTGGTAGTTAAATAAAATAATAGGAGACATTCAAGCAAAATAAAGTTTGACGGTAGTATTTGTTAGTGTCTGCTACGGTTAAGAATTGGGGTGGTGAAATATTAAAAATAAATATAATTACACAAGAAAATGGGAACGAAAACCTAAAAGTGTATCCGTAATGCTTCGAAAAAAAGCGAAGCAATATTTCGCTTCAATTATCAGTAACGCTGTAAACAAGAATTTGTGACTGTCTAGTGTTTAGCATATCAGCCGGCAAATATGAAAAGATTATTTGTTTACCGATTGACCATAAAATTTAATATATCTGAAATCACACGAGAGTTATAGTTAACTTCACAAGTAACATAAAAACGCATGTCTGAAAACATGTTATGTCACATCGGTAATTTAACGGGCATTATATAAATGGTTTTTATTTGCATTTTGAAATTGAATTAAAACGACAACAAGACGAAATTCCGATGGCCTTCTTCATTCTTCAAATAAATTAATTAATTATGCACGCCATAAATAATTTGTTTACTTCGTTTGCCCTAAAACCGGTAGGTAAAATTGCTTTTAGGAATTTATTAACTGGAAAATAATGACATTGACATGAAAAAACCAATGAAATTGAGAAAGACGTAAAGAATTTTAACAATAATTACGTCTTATACTCGAGAGTTCCAAGAAAATTTAAAAAATAACAGCCCACAAAACTCTGTTTGGGAAAAACTCGAGCAATGCTTTGAGCAAACGTTATGATTTCTCCACGCTCTCAGCGAGACTACCGTTTATATAATTCCGTAATGTGAATACCACACAAAAGTCCTAATTCCCTAGATCCTATGGATCTATGGTATCCTGAGGCTGATGGGCGTGGAAGGGGTAGGTGAGGACTGTTGAAAAGTTCCTGTCCATTCTTATCTGGTCACAAAATACGTCTGAAGTTATTTCAAACAACAATTATAAATGGTGGTCATTCACCAGGGCGATACTGAGAGCAAAGGGAGTAGCAACCGGATTCCCTCAATCCGGGAAATGTATCACCGATCATTTCGGTTACATGATGAAATTACATAGGCGAAAACTGTACGTGCGTAAATAACACCACGAAAATTATATGAGGAAGAAATGGCACATCGAATGAATACTTTGCACTCAATTAACATAAAACACATATATTTTTTTATAATGTTGAAAAGAAGACATTTTTTTAACACGAAAGACCGTTCATGTAAATATACATCTATAAAACGCTAATATTATTTACATCCTTTAGAAAATTGTTTAATTTGTTATTCACAATTGTTGATTCTGTAAAGGAATCTTTTCTTAGATGATCCTTTTTAATTTTATTTTTGTTTTTCAGTTTTAGTTTTAGTTTCTCTTCAGATTTGGCCAAAAGTATTTTCATTATTTGGCTAAAGAAGGAGGTAGCGCAACACGGCTTAACACCCAAAAACAATTAACGAAAATAAAATTGTACATTGATAACTGTTATTCACGTAAAGTAAGTAAATGAAAACGAATAAGCGAAACTCAATCGAAAATCTGGAAACAGAAAAATCAGAAAAAGATATTTGCACGTCTGGGATTCGAAACCAGGACCTTTTGCTTTCCGGGCAAATGCGCTAACCACTGCGGCAAGGTGTCGATATCCGATTCGGTCGTTTTTAACTGTATCCATCGACTAAGAACTACCCACATTATCTTAATTTTTTTAACGCATATTTTATTTCATGTAAGATTGCAAGAGTTTGAGTCCCAGAGGTGCAAATATCTTTTTCTGATTTTTATGTTTCCAGATTTTCGACTGAGTTTCGCTAATATTGTCTTCAATTAATTACATATTACAATTTGAGGTTTTACTCATAAAGTAAAAAAAAAGAAAACAAATAACTTTGTAAAACACCACTATTTTATCAAAATTATGAATATGTTTCGAAACCAATGATTTCTTTGTCACGATAAGATTAACAATTTCTTCAGGATAAGATTAACACATTTGTTAATCTTATCTTGACGAAGAAACTTTGGGTTTCGAAACATGTTGATAATTTTGATAAAATAGTGTTATTTTACAAAGTTATTTGTTTTCTTTTAATTACAAATGAGGCAACAAAAAAATTGCCCTAATAAAAAGTAATAAAATAAGTTTTGTATTGAAAAAAAAAACAAGTTCGTCCACAATAATTTCTATCGACTGTTCAGAGCAGGCATAGCAGACTAAACGAATATGTTACTTCAACATTTTCAAAGCAAAGTAAAATATGTAGTATTTAAAAATCCATCATCTTAAATACGCCATGGTGTCATAAGCCCGCATTAAAATTTGTCTAATGTCTCTACATAGTTAATTGTGTATTTAACAATTATGAACAGTGCGCTTAATGGTATCTCAGACGGCATGACAACAAAAATGGTGAATAATTAGGACTGTCGCTCGGTGGGCGACTTGAGGCTGACGCAACAAGGCTGGTAATAGGGAAAAAGCGGCGGTTCCGCGCTACGCAGCCGGTAGACACGCGACGTGAACGGTGAACGCTGAACATGTAGCACCGCTGAACCAAAAATTCTTAGAACGCTAAATGTTCAACTTTATGTATAATGTCATACAACCATTCAACGGATCTTCTAAAGAGCCATGCTAGCAAGTAATAATGGAGTACTTATACTAACCCTGAAGTATGATAGTGAGGCATGGAATTGGCAAAGGAGGAAGGAAAGTGAAAAATAGACTAATGAAATTTATTTATTAACTCGACCGATTTGCATATTGTCTGTCTGTAAATTTATTTGTGCATTTCATTTCCGTTTCAATATTGTGGCCGTTTTAATGATTCTGGAAAGATGATTTTTTTTTCAATGTGAAATCGTCGTAGTTATTTGGACTTTCTTAATAGCATATTTTCGCTTTTGAAAAAGAATTATCATTGAGATGGTGACGTTTCTTTGGAAAAATTGTACAATTATTTATTGAAAATAAAATGTTCCATAAAATATATGATTTATAATTAATAAGGTGGGTATTTAAGTACCTACCTACTTAAAAATCTTATGATTTTAGAGGAATTTTGGTTACGATTTATTAAATAAGATAACATTGTAAACATACTTTTTTGAACGCGCATTCTACTGTTCACATTGGAGGTTGCCCACCACTTTCCCACGGCGTTCTAAGGAAACAGATGGTTTCCTCCTTCACCGTACACGTCAGAACTCTAATTTTTGTTTATAAAGAAGCTATTTTTTATTTAAAATGACACTAGACCCCCAATGTCCGGGCATACATTGTTAGCAGGCAGTATGCGAGTGCGTACATGTTATGTATCACGTCTCATCTCCGCCACTTGATGTAGCTGAAATAAAAGTTTATTAATAAGTAGGAAGAAAAGTTAAAAGAATAAAAAAATTACATATTATGATGAGATTGTTTGACTTAACAAAGCAGCTCAGCTACAGTCATCCGGCAGTCCCGCCGAGGATAAACGGAGCCATCAGTCCAGTCCAGTTGCCAGCGAGACTCGGTGTCCGCGCCCCTAAGCCGGCTTCCCGGCAGGCCCTCGAAGAAGTGTTGGGATTAATTTATTATTACTGTTCACAGAACTACTGGGTTTAAATGGTTCTAACATCACTTTAAACCAAATAAAATCTCCATTTTGTTTATATAGGAGATTGTAATAGGAGCGCCAGGAGAATTTGCATGTAATTTGTAGACGAATATGTGAACGTCCGAGAAAATATGGCCCGACCAAATGAATCAAATAAATGAGTTTGGTCAGGTCGAGAAGAGAAAGACTAACAGAAGAGCATAATATAAGAGACAATGCATGAAAATGTTCGATCAATTTCACCGGAAGCAAGATGAATTTGGCCTTACTTCGGGCGCGCAAACAAGCCAACAACACACTTCTATCGACTTACCTATTCAGTGGGTAAGCAGGTAGCGAGTGGCAGATCTGACTAAATTGTAAAAATGATTACTACACCGCCACCGCCTGTAGCTGCTCGGAGGTAGGTACCGTGGGAATAATGCGAGCGGCGTGGGAACCGACACATTGTTACGGCCGCGACTTGAAAGTGAGAACTAGTGCGATCGAAGCTAATTCATAGTGTACTTGTGACAATTTCAAATAAAAAATTCTAATTACCACGAAAAATTGCATGGAACATGAAATAGATGATATTAAAAAAAAATCTTGAAAATTTCAAATACTATTTTTTTTTTTTTAATTTTCACATGTAGTAAACACTTTGTAGGAATATTTAATTATAATAATGACTATAAAATAACTTTGTTTAAATCCTCTTCTTCATATTTATAAAAACGAAGGTAGAATGTGGGTAGATGGGGAATGGAAATGTTAAAAATGGGACTGTTTGACAAATCTAACTGTTTATTTAGCAAATTTGTGTGATTTTCTAAGGCTGTTAAATTAAGAAATAATCATGCATACTTGCATGAATTCGTGTTAAAAACGACCTAAACTAAAATAGGAGATAACTAATAGCTGAAATTCTGACATCGGTCTATAGAAAAAGCAAATAACAACCAAAGAAAATCACACAAATCTGACAGGAGATCTTGCCCGAGATCTACCTCGATCTCACAAAACATAGAGAATCGTTCGGCAGGCCGAACCGAAACCGGTTGGTTTAAAAAAATATAAAACAGTGGAATTAAATAAAGTTATTTTATTGCCATTATTATTATACAATTTGTACCTACGTTGTTTGGGAAAGACGTTTTTATATGTGTGAACAAAATGAAAATACATCTCATAGTTTAATAATATTTACGAGTACAATAGGTTTCCTCAGATGATTACTGTAATTCAAAGTAACATAATTCATTTCAACACAATAATAATAATGGTTGAGCTCTTCTCGAGTATGCAAAGGAAATGTAAAGGATATGTTCGAAGCAATGAAAGTATTAACCGATAATACGCTGAAGGATAAGATTGACCAATGGATTTAAATTTTGAACTTAAGTCGGTAAAATGTCAGGGAATTTATTAAAAGTAGTGCTAAAAATTATATACCTAATGCACGATAAGCAAAAATGTTTTTTACCATCGAGTGATAACAAAATAAATTAATAGAATACTGTGAAATCTAACGTACATAATAATAATTATTTTAGTTAAAAATTAAAGAATTTCTTTGTTTTAAGCACTTTTTAATGTCTATAAAACCGACATGCGAAAGCGATGCTCTCTTCCTCAGGGTTAATTATTATTTTTTTAGTAAACCATGAGATAGAGAGCATTGCTCTCGAAACACGTATGTTTTATAGACACTAAACAGTAGTTAAAACAAAGAAATCCTTTAATTTAGAATTAATAAATTTGCTGTATTTGTAGTAATTATTTTAGTATTTATTTTGCTTCATCTTTTTCTGCATTTGTAAGATCGCACTCTTTATGGGATTCACCCACACTTCCAATTACCTTTCTTCTCGATTGTATCGTAATTAAAATGTATTTAACCTTAAATATTAATGTAACTATGTATACATTTATGTACCTCTACGTCAGTCTCGACACAGGTATATCCTATTGAGACAGGCATCGAAAAGTTGCATGTAAATAAACTTCATATTGATAAATAAAAATACTAAAACTCTTTAGCTATTAAAGTACTCACTGCCAGTTAAATGCATTACAAGAGTATCGGACAATCTACAATTAACGAAGTCTACAAGAAAACGAATAGTTATGTGGCGACACATCATTATTATCTTCGCCATCAAAAGAACATACGAGAAACATCTCCTAATATTTGCGCCCATCGGCAAACCTACTTGCCTAGGTACCTTCGTACCTATACTGGCCGCGATGTACTTTCTCGCCTCCCGTGCCAGCCAGACGATAATAATATCGCCCCCGCCTAGAAAGGTCTCGAGACAGCACCGTACAATATCTGTACGGCGCCGAATATTCTCGTCAACTGCCGAAGTGGCTCGTATTACCTACCGCGAGGTAGTTACTCTACCGCGGCTATATAAGCAGCCGATCGCTCGCCCGCTGCAGTTCAGTCTCACACTAACAGTCGGCCAACATCTCAGCATGTAACAGATCTCCGCATAAGTGCTCCTGCATGGCATCGCTACGCATCCAGGGCAGCTTCCTCGAGGTCCACCACCACGTCTCAGCTCTAAGGCCCACCGTGTCTTCAGCTCCAGATATCAGATCCATCCCGCGACTTACAAGGTTTGACACACCTTCAGCCAAGGGATCAGCTCACCACTTCATGGCACCCCGAAGCCTCACCGTGCTTCGCTGCCATGGAAGCACGCTCCGCCTCGCCAGGACTACCTGCTGGTGGCTCAGCTCACCGAGCCACACACCGTTCATCTCCGCGATTCAAAGCGTCGAGCAACGGCCTGGAAGATAGGTCATCTCCACCGCCATGGTGTCGAGCAACTCGCTGACCTTCACCACACCATCTCCACCATCGCGCGCCTGCAGCATCTCATCTACGGCACTTCGCATTACCTCATGTTACCGACCACCGACCATCTGCTACGTAGCCCAATAAATGACTGACTCACCACTTCGACATGACGCCTTTCATTTCTGTCTCCCGCTCCCTCAGTTATCCTGAAATATAGCATCTTAAAATATTTCTTTTTCGATTTTTTTTATTATTTATTGAGTTAGTTCATACCGTGCGAATATAAAGTAATATGGACAAAGTAAGATTTCATTTGAAAAAATTAAATATTTTTACAGTAAGCATAAAATTTATTTTCAAATATCTACGTTCATTCTTCATACTTTCAGGCATTTAATCATACATCATTATGCCTCTATACATTAGGCAGTCTCTGCAGGAAATTTTTGTGTGGTCTATATCGTGTACATACGTATACAAAGGCACCTACTTCCATCAGATTAAGTGGTATATATTGAGAATACTATTTAAAGATCTCTGACATAATCAATAGCCATGGCATAAATAAAAATTTAAAAATTTCGTGATTCATTTTCGCCTTGAAATTTGCAAATGCTTAAGAGTAATCTAAAATAATGACCGAAAAATATTTTAAGTGTTAACATTTAAAACATATCTGCTTTAGGTCATTGAGAGCAAAATTTCACGAAAAATACCATTTTTATTCGGTTTGGCATTTTATGAAAGTGAAAAATGTTGCCTTCCAAGGTGGGTAAGTGTATCATCATTCTTTACTAATGTTATACACCACAAAAAACTTTTCAAAACGTTTCTCATTAATCTTAAATACTGGTGATTTAAAAAAAAAAAATTATAGTTGTTTAAAAACTTTAAGAATAACTGAACTTATTTTATACAAACAACCATAATTGGGTATGAAAGAAAAACTCGGATAGTTGTTAATATTTTATTGCGAGATCAATATTTAAGGACGTAAAATGTTACAAGTTTATAATGTCAACTGGGTTATGCTACATATGAAAACAATGGGGGAAATGTGCGCATCGTTGACTTCGGTTTCCGGTTGACAGCCTCCTTACCTCACCTCCTTCTCCCGCGCCTACCGGAAACAACTGTGCCTGACTATTCCTAGAAAACATTATAATTCCGTAATATTAGTCAACTCTAGAACGTTTTATCAATTGAAACGGTTGTCACCGGTAAAAAGCGGTGTCATGTTCAGCGAATCACTGCCAAATTCACGAATAAAGAACTGAATGATTAATGTTATATTCTACTCTTGGCAATTTATTTTTAACTATTCGTTTTAACCTGCAAATAGTCATGTTTTATTAATGTGTTTAAGTGGTTCGACCAGGTTACAGGTTCAAATAAATTCATCCCTCCGATAGTTTAAAAGTAAATTATGTAGTTTTGGTATTTCCTCTCTGTAAATAAATCTTTTCGCAAACGTGACGCGTTTATTTGCAAACTTGCAAGAATAACAAGAAATCATTTTGGTAAATATGGAGATATAAGAGACTGGTTGAGGAAGACCTCTCCAGCAGGACTCTCAGAACATCGCCTTGGAAGGGCTTGATTTGTACGTCCGTCACTCCTGGACACCCTGACCCCCAGATTCCTACCCATCCCTCATACATTTTTCCGTTCCACTCCTCCCCTTCCTTTACCTAAAAAGACCCTCCACACAGCATCACTAAAGATGACATAGGCCCTGAGAATTATTTTCCTCGGGGCCTCCTGTGAGGAGCTAATGTAAAAAAATAATAAATTACTAAATGATAGAATAACTCAAATAGCGTTATTACCGAAATTGACCTGAGATACAGATTTTTTTTTATAATTTGGTAATCCGTTTTACGGTTTGACACCTAAATGATTTATTATTTAAAGCTCCATAGATCACGATGAAACGAAGTCCTGAGTTTTTTTTTACATTAACTCCACACAGGAGGCCTTGAGGAAAATAATTTCCCTCAGGGCCAATATCATCTGAGATGCTGTGTGGAGGGACTTTTTGAGGAGAGGAAGGAATGAACATTGGTCTTGAAGAGACCCATGTTGTAGGAAGGAGGAAACACAGAGGCCGGAAAATCATTCCACAGCCGAGCTGTTGAACATAAGAACGAGTCGAAGAAACAACCCGTTCTCATGTGACAAATGTCAACCGTGTACAAATGTTGGGCACGCGTTTGGCGTGTTTTCCGACTATGCACCGCTGCCGAAGGGATCAATGATGCTAGTTCCTCGGAGCATCTTCCATTGTAATACCGGTAGAACAAGGATAGCATTCCCACCCGACGCCTGTGCTCTAAAGATTGCAATCCGTCTGTTAAGATGGGAGAATCTATCAAACAGATATTTTGGAGCTCCAGACCAGAGTTGGCTGCCAAATTCAACCGTGCGGCACACTTGCGATTTGTACAGGGTTAGCAGTTGTGCACTATTAAAGTATCTGCGGGCCCTATACAGTACGCCCAGTTTCTGGGAGGCTAACTTTACTCTGGCTTTGATGGAGCCCCCCATACCTGAGCTGGTCACTTAGGGTTACACCACGGACATATGAATATATCTGGACCTGCCCTAAGTGATAAAAACGTATTATTTCCCTCTCCACATGGCGCCGGCTGTAGCTCCTCCTTGGAACCGGCTCGCTCCATGGGGAGGGGATATAGCCTCGCTTGAATCTAAAATGTGTGACGTCATCATTCTTGCCGTGAACAGCGAGAAGCTGACATCCATACATTTAACGAAATAACGGCAGCTTGTGCTATACAATATATCTACGTATCAATATGCACATAGCGAATGTGGGCGGTACTCCAATGTGCTCGTCGCTGGTTACAGGGGTAAGTAAATTATGAAACATTTGTAAAAGTGTTTTAACTAAACACGGCAAGAAAATATTGATATGTGTATTGGCGCGAGTCTTTTTGGGGCGAGCATTTGGCCTTAGCAAATAAGTTTTGAACGTGGCAAGCAATTCGCGCTCCCATGTAAAAAGGTCTATTCATTCAAAGCAGATTTTGCTTTTAAGAACTAAATGGTGATATTGTAATGCGAGATGCCTATATACTGTCAGATTGATTGTTCAACGAATGACAGTCATCTTTCCCCCCTTTGCTCTCCATAGTTTGGTTTTACCCCTCATCTGTAACTGCTTGTCTATCCATTTGGATGTCTATGGGTTACACCAAGCATATCAATGGAGGGCCTGTTCGGAAGATTGCTTCCGTTGAAAGAGATTAGATTTTCATTAGTTTTACTCAGACTAGAGCTAAACTTAGTTTTGGCGACCTGTTCCTTACCACATCCAATTTGGTAATCCAATTTCATCCAGAACATTAAAGTAAACATTAACGACAATACGCAGAGCTGATAGCACCTATAACGCCACCTCTCAAAAAACCGTGCTCAGAGCATTATCAAAATAATTGCTAAAATTCGAAAAATTTAAAAAATATCTGGACGAAGCATGAAAAGGCTCACCTGAATAATTGAAAAATATGCAGTTATAAAAGTTCAATTCGGCTGTAAATGTAAATGTCGTGACTACGCTAAAACAATTCAATTCGAGGAAACATTAAAATTTAAAAGAGCTCACCAACGTCAAAATTACTATTCATATTCAACGTCGATTAAACGCATCACGTCTCCCTCGTGTTTTCCCTAACAGTTTTGTGTCTGCCTGCAACTTTACCGGTGTTATTTGATTACTATTGACAATGCCACCTTGACACACTTCCAGCGGAGATGTTTAAATAATAATATACGGTAATGTTTTAATACAGCCGTGTATCACGAATGCACTAAGCGGCGGATAACGTAGCTAAACACTTTTACGAAATCATTATCATTAAACGCAAACAAACAATGTAAGAAATTATAATTATTGCTGAAAGATGTAATCTTTTACCGGCATATTTCAACACCGCGACGTTTGATGGACGGGAGGAATGGCTGTTGCCAACTGCAAATAGTTAAATCTTTCAAAATTAACGGCGAATGAGGATGTCGGATTAAAATTACAACGCAACATCATGAATCTATCATAATATTCCGATATAATACTAGACACATTATTTCCACTTAATTTCACTTAAATATCTTATTAAATTATTCCCCACAAAGAGGCTTGGAACATTATTACGTCGTACAAATTTACTGAGTCGCGTTCACTTCCTTCCCATCCATCAAGATTAACTTCAATCAAATTACATGCTTTGAGACACTAATGATTAATTAATTCACACATTAATCGATAATATGCTCAGAAACAAAAAAAACGTATTATAATATAAGCTTCGGCAAATGATGAGTTATTTATTAGACACAGCCAACAAAATGTATTAAAGAAATTTTTTTGTTTATTTGTTTATTAAGACATATACACAGTACATTATAATACAAGTTATAAGGTAAGTTAAATTCAATTATTACATGGTTATGAACCTATTACGTAAGTCCAAAGAATGTCATGTGGTAGTTACGCCTGAGATATGAAGGGGTCTTAAAACTTAAAGAATGAATGAGTAATAATAGTAAAAAGGAAGAAAGGGGGGGGGAGATAAAGAGACATTTTAAAATCAAGAATTATGTGCTCACTAATTGTAATCGACTGATTATAAGTTTATTGAAAAGTTAAGTATAAGTAGTTTTATTTTTTAGAGAAGTGTGCCTCATTGGTACATTTAAACCAATGACGGATAGCAGTTCAGGACTATCTATTTTATTATTTAGCAGGTTATGTAGAAACAAGAGATCTGATAATGTGCGTCTGTTGTATTTCTTGAGTAAATGTTTTGAGAATTTATTCTGTATACTTTCCACTATATCTATGTGTACCTCATATTCAGGATTCCATACCGTGGACGCATATTCTAGTAGACTTCTGACCAATGAACAAAACAAAATTTCTAGAGTCTTAGCACTTTTGAAAACTTTACATATTCTTAATAGGAAACCTAGCATCTTGTAGGATTTTGAGATAATTTGTTCGATATGCTTATCAAAAATTAATTTGCTGTCTAAATAAACACCTAGAGACGTAGATTCTTCTTCTTCCTTGCGCTGTCCCAACTCATTGCCTAGGTAGGCTGTTGGGGTCGGCTCTTCTCGTTCTCAGGTTGTAATTTCTTCTGTTCTGAGTATCGCCTTCATCCAGGCCGTTTCTCTGAAGAATTTTGGAGCATTGAGTCATCCAGGAGTTCTTCGGTCTTCCTCTGGATGACTATCGATGAAGCTCCATAGACATTGCATGCCTTACTGTGTGGTCTGATGGTCTGCGTCTTATGTGCCCATACCATCTCTACTGTCGTTAGATGTTATGTCGTTAACCTAGAGACGTAGATTGCAAAGGTTTATTATTCAAGTTGTAAGGATAGATGATTTTATTTTTATTTCTCGTAAATTTAATTGAGTGACACTTAGAAATGTTTAAGGACAGTGAGTTTGATTCACAATACGCAATATTACGCAATTCACAATATTGTGAACCAAAAAACTTTTTTGTAGAATAACTAGAAGTGGTTACTTAATAAAAAATATTTATTTAACCACATTTTACTCCATAAACTTGTAACCAGATAAAAAGGGAGACTGAAAATTGCAGCATAGATAAAACAACGATGGCCCAAAACAAGAATAATTTTTAATATAGGAAAGTGGCCTATAAATACCCATCAATGGATTTTTTTAATGAGACAAGTAAACTGAGCAACGTTATCTTACATTCAACATTATAACGTAGCTACTCATATTTAATGAGCCGTGAATGTAAAGAAAGTATGAATTTTTACTAGGTGTGCGAAGAAGAAAGAAATAATATCCCATCGATGTGAGCTGAGCAGGCATACTGAATACTGAACCCATCCGATAAATTAAAATAAACTATTATGCGCATATTCTACTTCATTGCTCAATTTACATAAACGTAGAAAGGCGTCATGGAATAAAAAAGAAATAATTTGACGTCAAAAGCTTAATCATAAGTATCTGTAAGCTTGCAACGTCAGTTCTAATGTTTCTAGGTATAAGTTAACGGGGCAATAAACATTTTGACGTAAAACTTAAGGAAGGTGTCAGTGAAATATGACAGCTATCCTCACCGCACAGAATGCAACACATAACTTGCATAATCACCGTTTTAACTAAAACATAACTTTAGATTCCCACGGCCGATTGTAGTAAGATGTGAGTTAATTTTTGGGGTATGCAAGTCCTACTTCTTGAGCCAACGTTTCCTTATTTCGTCATTCGTCCTGATGATGCACACTGCAAGACTTTTCACAAAATTGGTTCAAAAAGGAGAAGGTATTACAATACTGCATTGTACCAAAACCCTTCCGCCTCAGCACAGGAACCACTAGTGAGGAAGACCAAAGAAAACATTATAAATTATCTTTTATTCTTCTAATTTCTTATCATGTAATAAAAAAGAGAGTGTGCAATTCACACGCGGTCGAAGTGAAACCTTCAGAGAACTAAAGTAGACAAGAGTGGGGAGGCTACGAACACCGCATAAAGAGGTGACCGATTGTACTATCTCATTCTCTCGCAGGCTAAAACCTAAAGATGTATGTGTTCGACTCTTTTTATATGTTAAAAAATATTATGTACCTACCTATAGATACGTATGTACTGAAATTAAGTCCAAAATAGTCAAATATAACATTTTTTAAATTAATCAAGAAAAATCAAGATTTTGGTTCTCATCTGAAACCATCAACCCAAAGATTCTGGAACAATTTTTTTATTTGAAAAATGAAAAACATGAGACCCTTCCACGAACTTAGAACCATTGGTCCTATACACTCTGCCAATCCCTAGATATTTGGGGTAGTTTAGTATATTAGGCAGAAAAGAGGACAGAGGGTAGAACAGAGTCTAAGTGCCTGGCCAATCAGAATAAGGCAGTATTTATGCTAAACGAAGAGCAGGCACCTGTCTTGCACTCTGAACCGAAATGCTACTCAACTTCCACAAGGACGCTTCTACAAGCGCCTATATTCAAATAGAAACAAAGCTTTATGATAATAATATCAAGTATAATACTTTGATATGATATGCCTTTATTACAACTACGCTTAGAGCCTTTGTACAGAACACTTCGCTCACTTTGTACGTCTGATTAAAGTCATGTAATCAACGGCGCTGAAGCCGGGCGCAAATAACCGATGGCACGTATACTGTATAATTTCCATACTTCCTAAATATAATATTTGTAAATGTATTGTATTAACTAGTACAGTCGGTTATATTGCATACTGAACACTGGCAACCCAGTGGTCTTCTTCTACTCCTTCTCGTCCCCTGTCCGTTCAACGGACATTGGCTATCATGTTGGTTTTGCGGACTTTGTTTACTGCGGCCTGGAACAGCTGTACAGTAGACTGGCCCAATCACTGTCTCAAGTTTTTCAGCCATGACGTTCTCCTTCTTCCAGGGCCCTGTCTTCCGACAATCTTTTCCTGCATTATGAGATGCAGGATCTCGTACTTCTCTGGATGTCTCATCACATATCCTAGACATTGAAGTTTTCGGATGCTTATTGTTTTAATAATTTATTTTTGTTTATTCATCCGAACCATAACATTTTCATTCGTAACTCTGTCCATCCAGCTTATTTTGAGTATTTGTCCATACTTCCATTCCATAAAATAATACTGAAAACATGTAGCATCTGACCATTTGCATTCGTAATCCAAGGTTGAGATCATGACTGCTAAACATCTTTTTCATACGGATGAAGGTTGCCCAAGCTTGCATAGTGCGGCATTTGATTTCAACTGAACGATCCCATCTTTCATTTAAATTGCTGCCCAAATATACAATCCTTTATACCTTCTCTAGTTTCGTTCCAGCAATATAAACATTTTGATTCAAGTCAACTGCGTTATTTTTGTTTTTGTGCATGTATTTTGTTTCAGTTCTAACTCAAAATTCAGTTTGAACCCAAAATTCTCACAAGTCTTCACTACTTGATTCAGCAGAAGTTGTAGATCCTCAATCTTACTTGTTAAAAGTAAACTCTAATGAACGGAAAACTAAAATCCAAAAAGAAAATTTAAATTACATTATTTGAGGTGAAACATACTTTAATTGCGCACTTGAAGTGAAATATCACAAAACTGCGCTTATAAATTCTACATTATTATTTTTATTGAAATAAAAAGCACTTTCGGTTTCAAGAAAATTCGGTTTGATAGTGTGTAGATTGATTAGTCAATGATGACGGAGACGATTAAATCAAAACATAGACAAATTCTTAAAATTCTCAAATTCTTATAATTCTCCATAAGCAAATTCTTAAAATTCTCAAAACTTTTAAAATAAATATTAACTCAACTCTGGCATTAATCTTCTAATAAATATAAATGTAAAACCAACAGTGATGAGGGAAGCAAAGGTAAAGTCATACATCGTCCAATGTTTTAAATACTTATAATGTTCTCCACGACACTCCACGTGCAAAGTCGTATCTTCCCCAAGCATAAACTTTCTAATAAAGTGTGTTTTATCGGAAGTGTCCTGCAGGTAAGTATGTTTCTGTATCTATTTGTAAATAATAAAATTAGATAGAGCCTAAGATTCATAATAAATTGTAAAGCGCACTTGAGGTGATTTTAAACAGAAACGGCGCTCAACAAATTATCCAATTATTATTATTATTATAGACAAATTAAATGGGGGAGTGACAAAGAATTATTTTTACCCAACATGCAGTCGAAGACAGAGTCGAGTTGGTCTCTCAGAAGCAGGGAATACTGTATCTAGGGCCCGCATATACTTTAATAGTACACAATTGCAGACCCCGCAATTGAAATTAGCCCCACTCTTGAATTTGGCAGACACCGCTGTTCTAGAGCCCTAAAATAGTTGACATAAAAAAAACCCTTACTACGTGCATAAAAGGGCGGTCCTTTTTAAAGATTATTCTAACTTCACAAACGGATTGCAAACTTTGGAGCACAGGCGGCAGGTATAAATGCTGTCCTTGTTCTAACGGTATTTCAGTGGAAGATGCTCCGAGGAACTAGCATCATTGATCCCTTCGGTAACGTGGCTTAGTCGGGAAACACGCCAAACTCGCGTCCAATTTGCATACACGGTTGACATTTGTCACATGCGAATGGGTCGTTTTTACGACTCGTTCTTGAGTTCTCTCGAGTTTGCTCTGATTTGCCAGCCTCAAGACCAATGTACATTCCTTTCCTCAAAAAGACCCACCACACACCAACTCCAAAGATGTCATAGGACCTGGGGGAAATTATTTTCCTGGGGCCTCCAGTAATATGCACCTATCACACGTCGCAATTGATCAGATAGCGCGCGGCGACGGGATCATGTGATATGCGTTCTTTCTCCTCTGTTAACGTGATGTTAGAACAAGACGGAGTGCGTTTCACATGACACGTGCTAGCTGCACCCTACTACACAGTTGCGACGTGTTATGAAAAATTATTATTAAAAAAATAAAATACCCCAAACAAACCCAAATATATTCAGGCAAGGCTGATTAAAATCCTTCAAGCACGTGCTGTTACAACCTGGATGAAGAGTTTCGGCAAATAACGAAGCCAACTGTAGGTTAGTACCGGTAACACAAGATCAAACAGTGTTCATACTGTATTCGCATGAATTAAGCTAATTGCACAGGTGAGTAGGCGACTGATATGCGAAGCCGCAATCAAAACAATAATAATAATAATAATATTCAACACCGTTCCCGCAATCAAACCCATTCAAAAGCCCAGCCGATAAAACAGTCGCTAATTGCAACGTAACCAACGCCTCCATCCCTACAACGTGTAATTTTGTAATAATAACGTCGCCAAATTACGGAAACTAAATTAAACTAAAACAACGTGACTTTGATACGGAATCAATATAATATTGAATAGGTACGAAATTGGCTTTTGTGGTGAAAACGGGTTAATTAAGTTATTATTTGTAAACGAAAAGCTTTTGCAACCAGTACTGAATACCAGCTGTTGTGATTTAACTTGTGTAGCGGTGGTAATTAAATAAAATTCACTGTTATTCTGAAAACACTCATTAGTAGGCAGTTCAATAATCGTAAAAATAGTAACTTAACAGTACGCACCATAACAGTAGCTTTATTTATTTATTTATTGTAAGAAACAAACAGCAGTTTAACAGGATGTTAAAAATGAAGCGGTTAAAAATGAGGTAAGCCAAAACAGTTTCTTATGCTAATGGTTATTATGATATAATACAAAATTTTAATTGGTTATAACCATTACATGAAAATGAAATTAACAAAAATATATAAATGTAAGTATATTAGAAGGAAGAAGGAATAGGAAAGGGCAAGAGGAAGAGGAAGATGGGATGGGGACAGGAGATGCTCATGCTGTACCTTTTCTATAGCTGTGCATTAATTTAATTAACATTTGTGGTCGTACGTTTGACTTCGTATCGGTATTTCACAAGAGTATTATTAAGAATATCGATATTAAATTGCGTGTTATATTGCGCGCATATGCGGGGGATTGGAGAATTTTTCTAAGGTTGGTTCTGTACGCGGGCAAATGAAAAAAATGGTTTAGTCTGGTTGGTCTTGCAGGTACGTGAATTCTTAAATAATTTACGAGTTCAGGAGAGTCCAGGCCGTTATTCAGAATTTTGTATAAAAATATTTGATCAGATATTAATCTACGCGTTTGAAGTGGAGTAAAGTTGTGAAATTTTAAGGATTCGGTGTTATTTGCAAAGAGTAATTTGAATTTATAATTTATGTGTTTAAAAAATTTGTTTTGCACACTTTCGATTCTGTCAATATGGCATTGGTAGAACGGTGCCCAAATTAGTTTGCAGTATTCTAAGTGGGGGCGGATATACGTGATGTAAAGGGAATACATTGTTTTAATATTGCGAAAAGGTTTAGATATGCGAATTATAAATCCCAATATCTTATTTGCTTTGTTGATTACTTCGTTAATATGTTTGATAAAATTTAGTTTTACATCTAGTACTACCCCAAGGTCACGGATTGATTCTATTTCATTGATATGTGTATCATGAAAGTTATAATTAAAAGAAATTTTATTTTTGTTATGCGTAAAAGATAATTTGTTGCACTTAGAAATGTTTAGGATTAATTTTTTTAATTTACAGTATGCAAAAAGACGATTTAGGTCTTCTTGAAGTTTTATGCAGTCATTGATAGATTTGATTACTAAGTATATTTTTTTGTCATCTGCATATGCAAGGTAGTTAGCATGTAAAAAACATTTATAAATATCAAATATACACATATACATGGTTATTATAACAATAATAACCCCAATGGACACTAATTATCCCCTAATTGCTCGTCACCTTATAACAAAGGATTCACGATTACCTACTCTCTCGCTGGAGACCGGAAGTTACGAAGGCCACCCCGGCAAGTAAACTTAACAACTTAGGTTTTACTTGTTTTTATATTGGCCCGCTGACCTAGCGGAGGCGTGGGTAAGGAACAAACAATGCTAGACAGAGAAAGTATTCAAGCGTGAACACTTGTCAATATGTGCTCGAAATAATTAGATTTGCTATACTTGCAATTGTAATATTTTAGGGAATTTTGAAAATACAGTCACAGGAAAGTAATTCTATTGTAATTGTAAATATCCATCAAGGTATTCATTTTTTGATCAAGGTATTAATTTTATTTGTACAATATTTATCATATATATTTATCAAGTTATATCCGCGTTCCGTGCACTAAACAGAACAAAAACACTAGAAAAATGATCTGTACCGAATATAAAGGAAATTGATGTCGCTAATCTACATGAGATCTTTCAAATCCTAGATCCTACATTAACCAGTGAAAATGATTACCAAATCAAGGAAGAATTTCGATATTAATTTGACAACATATTATTGCATTAATTAAAATCACATTCAATAGATTGTTTAAATACTTAACCTTAATTCGGAGACAAAAATACGCCGCAACATACTTATATCTTTATGTAGCTCTAAAAAAATCTATGACGGGTTTTATTTTTTTTTTAAAAAGAAAGACATACATTCCCGGGTTACGGATAACCCAACAATGTTTGAAAATCTCCTACTACCACCACAGAAAGCCGAAAATGTTGCTTGTGTTGTGATGGAGGACTTGGCCAGCCGAGGAATCGAACACGCGACGCTCGGGTGGGAGCCAAGCGCTATGCCCACTCAACCACTGACCAGTCAAATTCGCTTTAAATATGATATTTGTTCGTCAGTGAAATTTGAAAAAAAATTAGGTAGGTAAGTACTGAGATTATTATGAAATAAAGTATTAATTGAAAATGAAATCCATTAGGGTTATCTTCTAATTAAAAAATAAGTTAATACTAATAAATCTGAACGAAATATGAAAAAAAATAAGACAAAGAAAAATAAAAATGTTAACGGTCGCAACTGGGAATCGAACGCATAATCTCTTGACTTTTAGATGAGGGTAGTGAGAGGGGTGATTTTGGGAGAGGAGAAGAACGGTGGGAAGAGTCAACATTACATGGAAACATTGTTAATAAGGGTGATTTGCAGGGTATTTTATTAATTAAATTAATTATTGATTTTATATTTTTTATTTTTCCAAGGTTTATAAAGCGCACAAATTAAAATATGAATTTATATTGGAATGTTTAAACTTGGTTTTGCTTTTCTTGATGCTATGGCCTGTCTGTATAAAATGGTTAGCAAACTCTTAATAGTTATTATTTTGTAAACAAAGTTAATGTCTCCCACCGTTCGCCCAAAATCATCCCTCCAACTACCCCCACCTAATTAAATCTAATAATTTTTGTGCTTGTATAGAATTTTTAAGTTTGCTCGTGAATGATAAGGCTGGATCGAAACTGGTAGCAGAAAATTTAAAATTTAAAGTAACAAATGTACATGGAAAATTAAAATTCTTCTACCAAAATGATTTACAACAAAAAATAAAACATTTTGCTAAAATTCATTATTATCATAATAATACTTCCCTTGAGAGCAAAATAATTTTCAGGAAACCGTCACACCTTCAGCCTTACAGAATACATAAATACAAAATACGAACATGCATACTAATTTGGCAGTAGGTAAGTGTGGACATTATTCGGGGAAGTATTACATTATAACACCGCGTATCTCATTTTACACTGGTTTTCAGGAGGAACAAAAATCCGTACAGTTTATTAAATGAAAATGGCACTTCTTTAAAAAAAAGGTCAACTAAAGCCATCTGCTCATGGAAAACTGAAAAAAAAATAGTTGGCGACGCAATCGCTATCCACAGGAAAAGAACTTGTGAATTTCATTGGCGGTCCGCACACAGGTCGTGAGCCGCTACCATGGCAACCTGTCCACCGCGGTCGGCTGGTCGCCGCGGTAGTCGCGTTTCAGTTGCCTTGTTTACAGGTTGCCATGGTAGCGGCTCACGCCCTGTCAAGTTTTGTCATGTTTCGACATGTCAGATCAGAAAAATATCGGTTTTCTTCAGGAGGTTGATTGCGTTGGGGACAGTATTCGGGTGAGTAAGAACAATAAAGACAGAAACAGTTTGGTAAAATATGTATGTTAAAATTTTTCTATGACCGAGTTTCCTCTTAACCACTGGAGCGCTTTTTGCCACAATATGGCACCATTTACAATACCTCGGATTGCTTTGCTGCCAGTTTTAGGCAAATTTTCCCTAGATGCGTCAAATTTTTTGTTCAATTTTTCAAATATTAAAATTCGGAGGAATGATTTTTTTTTTATTTCGGCGGAAAATATTCAAAACGGTCACCAAAAAATCACGACCAATCGGGGGAAAAAGTAAAAAATCGCGCTATCGTTGGAGTGGTTAAGTGGATTAACGCGCGCAACCTCTACACACATAATATACTTTCAAATACACTTCACCATGATCTACACATCAACCCTGATGATTGACACTACAACGCGGTCCGAAACGTTGGGTAAAGGAAGAGGAAGCGCAATACTTTTTTTAAGTTTTTGTTTTTAAAATTATTTATAACAAGATAATATATAAACAACATTTTTTTTTAAATATTCATTATATACATTTTTTTGGTATGTACCACGTCTCTAGGCTGAACCTGTTCCGAGGTTGCAGGAATTAATTAAATTTTGATATCTTAATTTTGGAAGATAAAACAAGATAAACATTTAAAGTTATATTTGAAAAGATAAATAGAATGAAAGAAATTTAAAAAGAAAAGAAAAAGAAAAGAGATGAGAAAAATGGAAAAAGAGAAAAGATAATAGGCGATGATATATACGGCACGATAACTCAAAAGTAATCAAGATAATACTTTAGGCCTAAATCCTATAAGATTTAAATAGAGTTAAACTTGACAAAAAATAATTTAAGAAAGAGACCTTTTATTAGGTTATGTACAAACAAAGCTTGGCTACTAAATCCATTTTTGTTTTGACGATAATCCGTTTAACCCAAAACCACGGAAAAAGCCTTAAATTCAATTGTTCTCTTGTTATTTTTAATTAAATAAAAGAAAATTCAATAAATTTTGCAACGTGTGGTTTTGGTATAGAAAAATTAAGCTGTTGGCTCATGGACACAATAATACTGGATTACCTAGGCCCACGTATTTACTGAAAATCTAAATTCTTCATAAAAATGAAATAATTTTAATTAAAGTTGAACGTAAAGAAAACGTGAAATAAAAATAAAACTCTTGGTGTGGCCGTGAAAACGGATTTTTTAAACACATCTTTTTTAGACAAAAATTTCCAATAAACAATTACTGAAACAACCCCATGTTCTTGAAAGTTTTTAGATGCGTGGTAAAACGACTAAATTTAGAATTTAAAGCAACCTATATATAAGCACACGTAAGTATATATTTTCTCTTATTGAGTTTGAAGTGGTGAAGGTGGTAAATGGAATATCAACAATATTGGTGATTAAAAACTTATCTTGGTAAATTTAATTTAAATCATCATTTATGATATTTTTATTGGTAACAACAATTTTTCCTTCCTAAAGCAAGTTTGGACCGTCGTAAAATAATAATACTTTGTTTGTAGCGACGCGCTACTATAATAATTTGAGTCATAAGGCAGCGCAACCTAAAACTTTTGAGATGTCATATACGCGCCGAGCGCATACAGCCCAGAAGCTTTACCCCCAACTTCTAAAACTCGCCCGGATCTACAAGGCACCCCGCGTCTATATAAACGCCGTCGCTGCGCTCACATTCCAGTCTAGTACTCACCCGCCACACCTTCCACGCGCTGGCCTCCCGAGACCGACTCGCGTCTCCGGCCCTTCGCCGCGTCTGTTGTCTCAGACTCCACCACCATTTATTTCCACTATCCATGGTGCTGGGCATCGGCCTGGAGGATTCGCCACCGCTAATCTCCACCACCACGTTATCAAGAATGGACTTGGAGGATTCACCACCGTTTATCTCTATCATCATGATGTCGAGCATCGACCCTGAGGAATTTGCCATATCATCCCGCCCGCCGCGCGTCGAGTACAGATCCCCATCCCACCGTTATGTGACCTACGTGTTATGCATCCTACCGTGATACATACATAACTTCTAAATACAAGAGAGGCCACCAAATTATTAAATTACTCAAAAATAAAAGATATTATTTCTAAAAAAGAAGGTGAAGTTCTAAGTTCTGGGTGTAGTTGGGAAATTAATAACTGCTAGTAGTATTAAGTAGTAATAGTAGTATTATCAAACAAGTGTAATTGTCTTCGTCTTGGCTCTTTTTATCATGTACTCTATTCTCAGAATATTCCAGCTCCAAATGTAATTATCATACTAATGAAACCACAACTGCACAGCGATGCCGATGGGGCTAAAAACCAAACAACGAAACTGAGAAAACATCCCTGAAACCAGCAGCTAATATTCCCAGTAATGCTGCAACAGAATTTATGTGCCCGCTTTAAGGCAAATCCTTTATGAACTTCCACTCTAAATATATTACTCTTTGACGGTAGTACAGGCTGCATTGTTTGCGTTTGTATATGAAATTCTAAATTACAATGGGTATGATTATTGTATGATCTTATTGCTCGGTACTAGAGTACTTTCAGATATCTCTCCATTGTGATTAGACTAGATGTTATAATGTAGTAGCAGGTTATCTGACAAGGAGAAGAATGCAACTCAGACATCTGCTCTTATATTCGTAATATAAATTTTTCATTGTTGAGTACTGGCAAACGTAGGGTTGATGCATACATTCGTGGCGTTTAATTCAATTTAAATTTAATCTTCTAATTCATATTACACAAATGTAAAAAAAAAACTGAAAAAACTTTAAACTTTTATTACAATTTAAAACTATACATAAAAATAAAAGTAAAAAATATTCTTAATAACTAAATAAACAACATCCCCCCCATACAAACAACAATAATAGCTTTTTATGGTAGTGCATCTTTAAATAAATAAAAATGTAAATAAAAAATCATGAAAATTAAAAGTTTCACATATTTACACAATTATTAATCTGATATCAATTATGTTAATATTTTATACATATAAATTTAAAATAAAAAAATATACCACCATAAAAAACTGTATATATAGTTATAACGGCCTCATGCTTACATCTTCCTGTATTTAGAAAATATGTAAAATTATTTTGGAAATGTATATAATATGTATTTAGATATAATGGAAAAAAAATAAAGAATAAAAAAAATATTAAAATAATAATAATTGAAATTTTCACAACAATTTTGAAGGAAAGACTAGAATATTAATCAGAGAACTTGCTAGGAGAATATCAGGCAGGTTTCAGGAAGGGGAGATCCTCCACTGATCAACTCTTCACTTTTTTTTTTTTTTACATGAGCTCCACACAGGAGGCCCAGAGGAAAATAATTTCCCTCTGGGCCTATGTCATCTTTGGGGATGCTGTGTGGAGGGTTCTTTTTTAAGAAAAGGAAGGAGAGGAGAGTTCTGGGAAGGAAAAGGGTTTAAGGGGTGGGTAGGAATATGGGGTTCAGTGTGTTCAGGTCATCCGCCTCCAAGACCTAGACAAACCTCACCCCATGGACCCGGGAACCCCTGCTAAATCACCAAACGTAGCGAACCACTAGGGGTGACCTGTGGCAGATGTGTTGGTTATCCAATAAAGGTTCCCGGGGCGGCGGTACCCATTCCCGCCTCCCAAATTGTCACTACTCGACAAATCCTGACAAAATGCTGGGAATTCGATATAGACATATACCAACTATTTGTTGACTTCAAACAGGCGTATGACAGTATAGATAGGGAGAAAATATATGAAATACCTACTCTTAAATTTTTGAATACCGCCGAAAATAGTCAAGCTTGTAAAAGCTGGGGCTGAAACAAGGTGATGGCTTAGCACCCACCCTTTTCAATATTGTACTGGAGCACGTCGTGAGGAAGACAATGATCGGTACCGACTCAAACATCTGCTACAAAAGCAATCAAATAGTTGGCTACGCAGACGACAGTAACATTGTCGGAAGATCTTTACAGGCTGTAAGAGAAGTGTTTGACCCTTTGGAGACTGCGGCAAGAGAGGTGGGTTTGCAAATCAATGAGAATAAAACTAAAATCATGATGCAAACCAGAACCCCACACCGCAGAATATAAGATAAAGTGAAATTTAAAAACAATTATAATTTCGAAGTGGTCGAAGAGTTTACCTACCTGGGCTCCATCATAACGCAGGACAATGAAGACCGAGTAGAAGTAAGGAAGCGCATTACAGCCGCTAACAACACTTACTTCGCGTTGCTGCCAGTGTTCAAATCCCGAAACGTCCATAGGAAAACCAAAATAACCTTATATAAATCAATAAATAGAACGGTCTTGGCCTATGGATGTGAGGTGGGAACACTAACAGCAAAGTCAGCGGAACGGCTGGACACCTTCGAAAGAAAGGTACTTCGAAGAATCTTAGGATCGGTGCGAGAGAGAAAAGCATGGAGAATCCGCCACAATAATGAGCTCTATGATATTTACCAAGCTCCCAGACTCTCCACCCATTTAAGACTCCAAAGATTAAGATGGGCCGGACATGTGCACCGAATGCTAAGCTCACGAGTACCGAAGAAGGTTCTAACAGGACACCCGGGAGGTAAACGAAAGGCGGGAAGACCTAGACTAAGACAGGAGGATGATGTTAGGAAGGATGCAAGAGGATTACTCCATGTTGCAGATTGGAAGACGACTCTATTTACGACTATTTACTCATGTATTTGTGTTTCAAAAATTATAATTCATTTGTTTTGGATTAATGATGTGTATGGCGACGGTGCCGCAAAAGAAAACACAGTGCGTTTTTGGTTCCAACGTTTTCGTTCTGGAAATTTCGACCTGCAGAGCAAGCCCCGTGGACGGCCGGAGTTGAGTTGATAATGAAGAATTGAAGGCTATTGTGGAAGCGGATCCATCGCAAACCACGTCCGAGTTAGCTGCAGGCTGCGGTGTTAGTGATAAAACTGTTTTAATCCACTTGAAGCAAATTGGGAAGGTGAAAAAGCATGAAAGGTGGGTACTTCACGAATTGAGTGAAGCAAATCAACAAACGCGCGTTAGAACGCTAGACCACACACTGCACAACAGACGGCTACCAAATTAGAGGAGCTTCAATTGGAATGTCTAAGACATCCACCGTACTCTCCGGACCTTGCCCCAATAGATTACCATTTTTTTCGAAATTTGGATAACTTCTTGCAAGGGAAAAAATTTAAATCCGATGGGGCAGTCCAAACCGCCTTCAAAGATGTTATTGATTCCTGTCCGAATGGTTTTTTTAGTAAAGGGATTGATGAACTACCTACGAGATGGCAAAAATGCATAGATAGCAATGATACATAATTTGATTAAATAAATATATTATATTAAAAAAAATCGACTTTATGTTCCTCCCATACAAAACGCCAATTTCATATGTAAGGACCTAATATAATAATAATTGAAACGTTGCTTGAAATAGATAAAACCGCGTTTGGAGACCGCATCTAAATATTCAGGTACTTCCCCACAATCCTCTCCTCCGTCTCCTTCCCCACCCACTACCTTCAGCCTCACAATGTACCCCACGGGATACCATAGTTTCTCCAGACGGTTGGGAGCAGTTGAGACTCTTAAAAAAAGCAAAACAATGATATCTAGGTGTTTCGATTCCTTGCCGTAAAGAAAATTTAAGGTTCAGAGGTGAAGAACGTCCTCTTTGATTGTATGATAGAAAACTGAAAAGACGAACTAATAAAAAAAAATCGCAAATGAGCTACTATGAGCTGATAGCAAATTTTTAAAAAATTAATGCACTCCTCGAAATAGTAGAATTGATTCTAGCGGTTTAGGATAAACTTAAATGAAAAACTACTACTATAAATGTATCAAATTATCTAATTTCACCCTAATAATAGGGTACATCTAATAATGATAAAGTGATTTATTATATAAAAAAATATCTTCGACGCTGACGCATGGATTTCCTTCCATAGGCAGAAAATATTTTCATCGGTTTCTTTATCTATAATATCACGTAATTCATTTACTGACCGTGTAAAGCATAAACGCTAAATTATGCGCGACATTAGTACCTGTAATGGCTTGTCGTAAAGATTGCACAACTTGTACGATTATGAGCAGGGAAAAAAGGGGTGATTTCATAGAAAAATGCACGGTTTTGTTATCTCCAAGTTATAAAACAATATTTTCAAACCCCTGAGATTTGGGGACTTGTGAATAGGATTATTTGGTAGGTTCGTGGGTTCCTACATAAAACAATTTAAATATTAATTAGCTCAAGAGTGGTGGCAGTTAAGGAAAAACTGAAATAAAGAGCTGTAAAAAACATTGTACGAGTCACCACACAATAGGCCACTTGCATGGATTTCAGAACGACTTTGAAAAAATCGTGTGGATAGATTTATTTTAATAAAATTACGAAAATGTTAGTAAAAATTTTTAAAAATGTACAATTTTTTTAAAATAAATAAATCCATTATTTGGGATCGTTTTGTCACTACATAAAAACGTCTCGTCTCCGATAATGTTCTTTTAATTTTATAAAATTCCACATAATTTTTTTTTTTTTATAAGGTAACACTTTAATTTCTCGCGAATTTTTGAATTTTTGAATTTGACATATAACATTCACTAGATTTATTCTTTGTTCTCTGCGAACTTATCATTTGGTTTGACGTTTTGACAGATGTTACGAAGATAATCCCGTAAATATTTTTGCTATGCCTCATTATTCTCCTGTGCCATTCGTGTGGAAAACGTTATTTTTTAAATGATTTTCGGCCATGTAATTATCGTTTTTTCGAACCCATAAAATCGTGTCCCGTCTTTCCGGTTTTTAAAAAATGGTATGATTTTTCGGATTGAAATTTTCAAAAAATCGCCAGTGTTTCAAAAATACGATTAAAAAAAATACGGAAGGTCTTAGAATATTTGCTTAAACCGGAAAAAAAAATTGAAAATATGATGCAAGTTGCCTATTCACCAAATAGCGGTTTCCTTCACACCGTTTTCAGGACAGTATAGTTTTATTAACATTCAAAAATAATTTTGAATATATTTATATGTACACACATACATAAGAGTGAGAAAGGGCCAAGAAAGAGTAGGTTATTGGAAGACGAGAAATTGATAGGGTTTAAAAGGAGTCACATTAATAAAGAAATGCAAGTTAAATTTTGATTATGTTCAAAAGAGAAAAAAATCTCGATTTTCCAAAAAAAGGTATTACCACAAAATCTACTCCAAATAGGAGGTAGATTCACCAGTATACCGCTTGTACCATAAGTGTCTGGACACCGTGCATTAGGAACTTTCCGTTCATTGGACATATTATTCCAAGGCGATTTGTAAGCTGACAAGCCTTTCAAATCTAAGGCTATTTTACAATAGCAAATTAATTATGTAACATTTGTAAAAAAGATTAAACCAAATACTTTACCAAAACAGTAGGTTCTGTAAACAAGACAAAATTTTTTACGAAGTTGTTTGGTTTACTTAATTTTAATGTTTTCTGATTGCTTACGTTCATTGCAGGTTTGACGTTATATCTTCATAATTTCACTAATGCACTTTTATCGCCGTCTGGCGTCAAAAAACTGAGAATTTCATAGGCATATAACATGCGCAGTAGGAAAGTTTTATCCACTTTACTATTATTACTATCGACTTTTTGTTAAGGTTTTTTATTTTATATTTAGTACTAATGACCATTTAACCTCCCATGTCCTGAATTAATTTACTTTCCATTATCGCTCCAACATTGGCTGTCATCAGTGTATTACACATTGCGTTGCACAATAAGCACGTCTAAATTAAACCGAGTGGCGAGCGTGTCGATTAACCGGTACCAAACTGTTTGCGAACCGGTCGAGCGATCTAAATCCCCGCGTGCCAGCCCTGTCGCGGGTCTATTGCAGGGCTGATGGACGTCAGGTGCACTGGACTATGCGGCACACTGACATTTGCTGGATTAAACCGGTAATAAGGGTTGTGTAAACCAACAACAAAATACACATATATATTCTAAAATGTAATGTCGTCATTATTACTCTCTTTAATGGCCAATTTCGATTGAGTTTTGGTTATCGGTTTAAAAATACAGAACCAAAAATATGGCTTCTTGACTTGTTTTTTTGTCAGTAGGTAAATTAATATTTCTAAGTACCGCAACTTACGAGTATAATGAAACAGACAACACAAAAATGCTTGCAGAACTTCAAAGCAACTGGTTCACCGCAGGAGAGTATTTCTTATTCACATGATTTTCTGCTTAAAAGTTAAGATGTAGGTAGGTGTCTTACGGGAAACGGATGCGGTAACTTTTCTATAAATAATATAATTTCGAATTTAGGGGCAGAATATCTGACGAAACTGAAATAATATTTTTTTAAATGAAAAGGTATAGAAAATATCTATTACGGATATGTGCGACTTTATTGATTTGTGGTTGAAATTATAAAATATAAGCCATTAAATAATAAAAAAATTCGGGATATCAGGTGCAACTTTGGCAATTATTTGAGTGACATAAATGACAATTACATTACATAATTTGTATTTATGTTTAAAACATGTTGGGTAAGTGTAAAGCCCATAAACAGTAAATATAAGAATAATGTCACCGTGTTCACAGTCCTCCTCACGAGGGTTTCGTGTTCTTTATTTTTATTTTTTTTATTTATTAATTTTATTTTAGTAATTTGTAAATTTAAGTTTACAAATTTCTAATTAACTATAATATTTCATACTGCAAACTAAATTTTATGTAATTTTATGTAGCTCCTACAATACGTCTTGAACTTACCAATTGGTGTGGACTTTAAAGTTTCTGGTAGCTTGTTATATAACTTCATCCCTTTGTACAGTAAACTGTTCTGCGTATTCGCCTTGTCCTTTTATGAAGCCTGATTTCTTTGCACGTCCTTGTGTTATGTCTGTGAATGTCCTCGTTGAATATAATTTTATTTGAAAAGTATTCTGGTAAAATGTTGTTAATTATTTTATGTATAAATATCATCGTATTCAAGGTCAACATCTGTTTCACGGTTAGCCAATTCAGTTCCTTTTCCAACATTTTGATAACTTTTGAAAATCTATTTCGCCGTAATATTATTCGCATTGCCCTATTTTGGAGAATTTGAAACTTATTTTGTTCTTGTTCGTTACATAGGAAAAGGATAGTTGAGCAATAGTTAAAATATGGAGCAATAATCGATTTGTAGATAGTGATTGCAGTTTTACTAGATAGTTTTTCTGTTCTGAGGCGGTCGGTGGTTGTTCTATTTTTGTATGGAGCTTGTAATTGACATTGCCCTCATAAACTTTGGTTATAACTCGGTTCTTTCAGTCATGTTTTAAATAAATTCATTTCTGCATAAGAGTTTTTTTTTTCAAATACATCTGGCTTTCACCCTTCAAGGATGTTTTAGGCCATCATTTAAAATTACAGAAAAGGGAAAGGTGAAGTTATACATATATTAATTTTATTTAAATGTGCAAATTTCAGAATTACTTTAATTTCACATTAACTGACATGATTTTAAGATTGTTGATAATTTGCACAGTCCCATCTCACTCTAATAGTGATTGGAAGAGCTTCGGGTAGATCTTTTTTTTGCTGAGGATACGCCTTTTTTTTTAAGGCAAGTTACTTGTTTTATAAACGGGTTTGATAAGAGCATAAATAATATAAAGGAAAACAAATCTTTCGAGTGACTAAATTATTAGAACGTAAGAAAAAATAAGGAATTATTAAACTATTTGAAATTGTTGGATTAAATTTTTTAAATAAATTTTTGCAAAAATCACCAATCTGATCAAATTTCTTCGAAATGCAATCCGCTGTAGATAATTATTTCATTTCAATCACCCATCCTATAAATACTCCCTTATTCCAGAGTGTTTTCCTCCATACAAATTACGAGAACACAACTTACTTGTAATTGTTAGGCCCGGTAGCACAGTGTATGGACGGTGCGGCCGTATCGATAGGGATCTCGCCCGAAGCAAAGTAGCACTCGGCATTGTTGTCCGGGAATCGAACCCGGAAACAACGAACGGCCACGCGATCGTTTAATTATGCAACGTGGCCTTACACCGGGTAAATTCGCCCCGCTCGCGCTGTACGGCTTTGTTTCACGTGGAAGCCGTGATACGCGTGAAAATAATTATTTTTGAATTTAGAACGTGTGTTTAGGGCGATTTATTAGAAGGGTGTTAAAATAGAGGAAATAAATTTAGTCTTGTAGCAACCTTTCAACTGAGGGCACTCCCCCACTTTTGAATTTTCTTTAAAGTTTTGTTGTAATTTTCTGCATTAAAAGCTTTTGTGCGTGATAATATTCTGATATGTAACGTTTATTTTAAATTTTGTTATCTTTTTAACCGTCTTCGAAAAAAATTGATAATTTTTGTAAACAATGACAATGACAATTTTCACTGTTCTATTTATTTATTATTTCAGCTTCTTAACTCTTAAGAGCGTTTAACCAGCCAGCGGCCGAAAATCAACATTTCGTCGAAAGTTGTTCTTGCGATCGTGCAGGGCGGTTACAGTGAGAAATATTAATTATTCTCCGTACCAGCTTTTTAAAATTATAACTCAAATCGACTTTATTTCCTTCCAAATTTGCTTTAATTTATACCTACATCCGAAAATGCTGAAAGGCATGATGATAAAACTAATAAAATAATGTACTTTTTGTAATCATTTTTGATTAAAAGTATTTATCATTTTTCAATAATGTTAAAAAAATCTGAAATATATTAGTTTGTAAGTGCGCAAATAAACACACAAACGGACCAATTTTCGTCAAGAAACACATCGTCGGCTTAGAGTGTAAACCTGCTAAATCCATTTTTGACCGTTTTACGTTTTATATACCATTCGAAAGATAAAAAAAAATACACAAGCTAGGCAAAACAGCTACTGTCAATTTTAATTTTAAATTGACAAAAACGAGTGATGAGTAAAACTGTCAAATCCATGGCGTCAAAAAGTGTGCTGCTAACTCCATCTTAACCGCTATTTTGTATAGAGTTTTCGATGCCTGCACGTGTACTCTTACAAATAATTAAATAATTCGGTGTTACTGGTGCAAACAGAGGTTTGAGAATTGAGATATTGCAAAGGTACGTATTTTTTGTATTATGTAATTGTTATTTTTAAACGACTTCAAAAAGGAGGAGGTTCTCAATTCGACTGTATTTTTTTGTATAAACTTAATCAGAAAATGAGAAATATTGCTAATAAAAAGTTACTTTGGAGTTGGCAGTTTTTCTGTAAAGTAAATTACAGAATTATTTCACTTAGCAGTTATTATGTATTATAATTAATTAATAACTTTTTAGCAATTTATAAGCATTTAGATTAATATCTAGATTTTTATCACTTTGTATAGTACTTAGATAATATTCAAGCTAAAAAAGTGGTTTATTAATATCCTACTATTATTATAAATATTAAATTTTATATGCTTGGCCGTTCGTTGCTTACTCACGCAAAAACGGTTTCTAAATCTAGCTTTATACATTAGAATAACTAAGAATTTAAATTTTGCTTTATTTTTTAGATGTCTTTAGGGATTCATTGGCGAGGCCAAAAAATCTTTGACTTAAGTAATACAAGCAAAGAAGAACAAGATAAAAAGAAAGAACCGGAACCATCTAAATGTTGAATTTAAATACATACATTTATCCGAAACAGTATCTGATAATATTGCTCAAATAAGATTCATGTTTAAAATACAAGGCACACCAACCCTGTTAATTGGAACCGTCTCTCACCATCCATGTCAACTGAGAAAATACTGGATGATTACGTTATACTTGCACCTAATAATTTAATGTTATTTTTTGATGATGATCAAAATAACAATATTCATAGAGAACGAGAAGTTCAATTCGAAGATAGCAATGTGATTTCGTTTTTACCTTTAAACTCGTCCTCGCCTAACTTTACCACAACTGATGAGCTGCCTACTTTCCAAAACAACTCTTTGTCAGATGTTACAGATAGCATTATTCCTAGTTCTTCAAACCTATCTAATCAAACAGATGATCTTATATCAGATGAAAGTATATAAGAAGGCTTCGTTCCGTATAAAATTGATTCTGACTTAGAATCTGATTATGAAAACTACCCAGAGAAAAGTAAGAAAAGAAAGAAAAGTG
The DNA here is from genome assembly GCA_917880885.1 of Limnephilus marmoratus. NCBI lineage: Eukaryota > Metazoa > Arthropoda > Insecta > Trichoptera > Limnephilidae > Limnephilus > Limnephilus marmoratus. The sequence goes on along the minus strand of OU862919.1, from coordinate 18,812,981 downwards.
TTCAGATTCAAAAATCAAATTGGTTTTCTGAAAGAAACAGAAAGTTGAGAAAAAATGGAAGAAAGTATTATGGAAGAAAAGAAGAAGAAAAATGTAATTACGAAGTACAAATGAAGCCTAAAGTAATGGAAAATAGATGCCATTGCAAAGAAACTATAAAATAATCTTTAAAATGTTCCACATTTACAGAAGAAGATAGGCAGAATATTTTCAAAGAATTTTGGTGTATGAGCTGGCCAGAAAAAAAAGTAGATATACGTTAATAATCTTGTGACATGCTTACCTATTAAGAGACCAAGGGGGAGAACAAGTAGTGTAAAGAATCGAAAAGAGCACAATCTTTGTTTTACTATTTGAAAAAAGGAGACAAACCTATGTGCAGAACTATGTTTCTGAAGACTCTTGGGATCGGAAGATGGACAGTTTTGAATTGGATATATAAACAAGTACCTGTTTCTAAAAGAAACAGCAAAGATTTCGATTCTCTTAAAACTAAGCCTTCTAATTCAAAGCCATTTGAATTAGAAAGGGCGCTTAGAACATTTTTAGACTCATTGTGATGGAATTGCACTACTTAACTGTCGTGCTAGTACGGAGAAAAAGTATTTGTTGCCAGGGTGGCGATCAAAACAATCCCTTTACGATTTTTATGTTAATCTATATTAATGAAATGTATTTAGAAAAATTGCCTATAATTTAAAAAAAATAATTAGCTTAATATTATGAGTGAAAAACTGCTAAGTCTTTTATTAAAAATGTTACTGCATTACAAAAACCTGTCATGTCACAAACTTGTTAATTAATAATTAAATACTGAATTTACTAACTCTTCTTTTATTGCATATTATAAAGAATAAAAAAATACACCAACTGTATTAGAACCGTTTCTTAAAATTAATTTCTATTTTTTTAAGAACGTTTTTTGTTTCTCCTGTAAAGTTACCTATTAGGTGGTTAGCAGGTTTACACTCTAAGCCGACGACATGTACGTAGGTATGTATTTTTTAATGATTTTATTTAAACTAAAATTAAAATTCCAAAACATGCGATACCCAGATAATATATTGATTTATTGCACTATTACATATGATTTCCCTGCATTTTATATACGATTTCATTGCCTGACACGGTTACTTTATCCCGGTGACTAGCTGTCACTGGATCCGAGGAACCAGCTATTTTTGGAACCAGTTTCCATCGGATTTACAAAATGGTCACGTACTCAAACTGGGCGAAAACATGCGGATCGTTATTACCTGTAAGTTATTATTATTATTGAAATACGGGTGATGCCGGGTAGTTGCTACTAGAAAGTATTTAGTCCTTAATCAATCATTTTTATGCTTAAATTTTTTTTTTAATCACGTAATCTTTTGATATTGTGTCATGTATCACTGCGTTTGGTTCGTTATATTCAAATCTCGCACAGCATCGCCGCGCCGTGTAATTATTGCCATAAATACCCGTCTATCGAATATTACGTAAAATAATTGTGCATTCAAAGGGAATACGAGTACGTTGCAGTCTGTTAAATTGAGTGACGGTGGCAGGTCTGGTGTGATGGTAAATCTACATATTGTAACGTAATTATTTTCATGGTTCTTATTCAGTCAGTACTTGCTCAGAAAGAGTATTATTAATTTCGGGTGCCGTTGGAACGATTGATAACAAATTCAAATTGCCTGGACGGTTGCTCGATTGTTTTTGAAAAAAAAAGCAGAAACGGTTGTAAGGGCGACATCATGACAGATGAATGAATTTGTCGGAAGTTTGATTTGTAAGAAGTTTTGATACTCGTAAATTTTTTTATTTATTTTTATTTTTTTTTTATTTATTTTTTTATTTTTTTATTTCATATATATCCCGTTAAACTACAGTTAAGTAGTTTGTCAACAGGATTTTTATTACAACTTTTTACAGATTACAACTTAGACCTTAATTTATACAATAACAATAAACTTACACATTAATAGTAAGACTAAATCGCCTAATACAAATTATTTCTACCTAGTAGCCATGTTTTCAGCAAATATCTGACTCTATTTGGAAATTCGCATTTCTTAATATTACCAGGTAGCATATTATATATTTTAGGCACATTATACTCGAGGGTTCGCTGTCCGTATTTATTATTATGTTTAGGTACAAGCATGCCTTCATTCTTTGTGAACCTAGTATTGTGCCCATGTTCAACTTTCCTCTTATACTCAGAGTCAGATATGTGCTGAATCAATATTTTATACCATAATAAGGCCTGCACCGGCAAAACTGTTAAATTTTGATACAAAAGTGAAATGTTTCGTCTCTGCGAAAAAATATTTTTTTTAACTAGTAATTTAACGATAGAATTTTGTATTGATTGTGCGTAATTTAAATTTGTTTTGCAAGAATGTCCCCAAGTGGTTAATCCGTATCTTAAAGTTGATTCCGCGAGTGACATGTAAATAATTCTTAAGGTATTCACAGGAACGAAACACTTCAATTTGTATATTCTACCCACTATCGCCCGCAGCCGTTTACAAATTTTGTGTATTTGTATGTCCCATTTAAAGTAGCAATCAACAGTTACGCCCAAATAAACGTATTCGTTTACTAGCTCAATCGTTTCACATGAGCAGGGCTGCACAATATTTTGATGGATGCAGGTAAAGTTATGAGAAATTATTTCAGGCATGATGGAAACTTTTGCATATGGAGATCTTATGTGCATCAGTTTGGTTTTTTTTGTATTTATAATTAATCCTACGTCATGACACCATTTAATCAGAGATATAAAGTCTTCTTGCATATATTTAATCGCAGTATATAATTGTTCATCCGATATGACCAGTGCCGTGTCGTCAGCATATACAAAGTGTTTAACATGTGAGAATAGTTTACTCATTATTGATACAAATATTATATAAAGGGTGGGTCCCAAAATTGACCCCTGCGGGACACCGGCGTACATTTTTTTTTTCCCACTCAGTTTTTCAAATATTTTTACACAGATATCAGATATGTCTATTAGATAGATAATTTTTAAACAAATTTAGTAGATTTCCTCTGATTCCTATTGCTTCTAGAATATTTAATAATTTTTGCGGGTTAATTGTGTCAAACGCCTTGGAATTATCGATAAATAATACTAAAACATGCATTTTTTTATTTAATTCATTATTTACATAATTCGAGAAATCCTGTAATAATATTTCAGTACTCTTTTTCTTTTGAAAGCCATATTGATTTTTGTCTATAATGGAAAATTTCTGTAAGTATTTGTTTAATTTTAAAGAAATATATTTTTCAAAGATTTTTTCAAGTGCAGGCAAGATAGGTCGATAGTTTCCTATCTCTGAGTGTACTCCACCTTTGTAAATAGGTCTAATTATAGCACACTTTAGATCATCAGGTATTTCTGCTTGAGTAATAAGTCTATTTACTAAGTGCGTAATAATTGGGGCTAAAATATTTATATGTCTTTTTATGTCGTGCATTCTTATACTATCCATTGCAGCAGATTTTGAGTTTTTAATTTTTTTAACAATATTTGTTATCTCCGTGATAGTTGCTTTAGGTAGGTACATACTATGAGGTAATTCTACTGTATCAATATTAGATGCTTTAAAATCACACTTGTGCAACATATGACATATTATAGTATCTGAAAAATAATTCACATATTGGTTTGTTACACTTTCCACTGTCTGATCTTTTATCACATATCGCGAGATGACTTCATCACAATTGCTTTTAGTTTTTCTTCCTAAAATTTTATTTATCTCATCCAACGTTTTTTTTAGTATTATTGAAACATGTTTTAAATTTATCTTTAAAAAAATATAATTTTTGTTTAGTAATTAGTTTGTTAACATTATTTCGAAAGGCCTTGTATTCATTTTCGTAATTTTTATTGGTGTGTAAATGATTGTGTAAATTTGCAATATTATGCGTGTAACAGACGTGATGCCTTTACAAGACTGTTAAATAGTACCGGGTCGCGGTACACGCAGGATGTCGATGATGAAGGGGAAAACAATAAGCGTTGGCTTCCGTGCACCCAGTGCCTGCCACGCACAATCCAATATCACCGAGGACAACTTTGATGAAGACTGCAGGCGCTTCTTAAATGACATCAACAATATAGAACTGCGGGTTATATCCTGTCAATGCTCAGAGATGGCCATCGGACGCATTGTGATCAGTGGGCCTTTGTGGATGGACTGGAATCTTGGATGCTTCACGGTGTCGTGGGCTTGCGAAGCGGCAGCTCTGGGGCTCTTCTCCAGCTATCTGGAGCCCTTGTCGCTGAGGTTAGAAGAGGTGCGCCATTTTAACTATGGCAAGCTACGAATGATCATTTGGAGTGGAATCTACTAAAATAACTGAATTATCTCTCTCTCTCTCTCTTTCTACACCTTTGTTTATGAGTTTACAAAGGTATTTATGTAGATTATGTTTTTTTGCTTGTCAATAATAACAAGTTCATTTTGTTTTATGTGAGTTCTTTTATTTATATCAGATAGTAGCTTTCTTTTATCCCACGCAGGACCCTGAGATGATGATGAGAGCTCATGCATACGGAATTTCATTTCTAACTGAGAAAGGTACGTGTCAATATATTATTATATTAATTAACACTGAAGCTTCAATGAAGATCAGCTTTGCTATTACTAAATATGTGTATATACTAAATATGAGTATATATATATATATATATATTTCTTTTTAAATCTTTTTATATTATTTTATTTTTTCTTTTTCATATAGTATGTAAATCCATTTTATGTAATGCATACTTTTTTATGACAGACAGAGTATTGCACCCACCGCTGTTCGGCTGAAATAAAAAACTTATTATTATTATTATTACTCGTACGTCATGCAACAAAATTGATAATTTTCTCATAATTGATATTTGTACGCCTAAAGTTTTGGTGATTTTTTCAAATCTTCAAAACGTATTTATTGCTAAACTCGTCCCCGTCGTTTCCCGGGTTTTACACATAATTTTTCGGAGTCAGATGTGTTCTTCCCCTTGTTTTTAAGGTGAAGTGTGCAAAATCAAATACAAGCCACCCGCCCGCCACAGACACTCCGAACATATTGAAAGCTGTTCCAGTCAAGAAGTTTTAAAACATGTCTATCCAGATTAAATACCCCAGTTGAAAGAATATTGTGTGTGTTACATGTATTGCAAAAGAAGGTTTAATTGTACGACATACACACCATTGATTTATTTTCATTGTTTATTAACCCAGATAGATGCATTAAATTTTTGGTATAGACCGTTCAGTGACTGAGTTGGCTTTGTGTCCGAGTCCCACACAGGCAACGTTCAATTCCTCGGCTGGCTAAGGCCGGTTACAGTGCTCGACCGACGCGCGACGGTCGATGCGTACGTCGGTCGCGCTTGTCATTTGCATGAAAATTCCTAAATCGTTCAGTGCAGGACCGACCGTACGCATGCGTATATCGCTACGCATTACGTACGAGAATCGTCGGTCGAGCGCGTGCGCATGCAGACCGTCGGTCGACCGACGAGCAAGAAATGCTCTCTGGGCGACGATCGGGTGTACATGATATCTACGTCTTCTGTTCCTAATACGTCTACGAAGATAATAAGCAGCTATTAATTAATTAATTTCGCGTACGACGTCCGGTCAGCTTGTTAGTCAATCGTGAACTGACAGTACGCACCGACGGTCGGTCGGTGGTATGCGATCGTCAGGACCGACCGTACGCACCGACCGTCGGTCGAGCACTGTAACCGGCCTAAGTCCTACCTCACGACATAAGCAACATTTTCCGTTTACTGTATTGGTAGTAGGGGATTTTAAAATTATCCTGAGCTTGTTCCGAGGTGGCAGAAACATAATCTAATTTTAATATCTTAAAAGAAATGAGAGGAAAAAAACAAATTAAGAATTTTTAAGAGCTAAATAAAAAGGAAAGAAACGAAAAGTAAAAGAAATGAAATTAGAGAAACAGAAAGAAATTAAAAAAGGAAAAAAAAGAAAAGAGAAAAATACACTCGTCGAGACATTATTTTGTGAATGCTGTAATTGGCTATCCGTTTGTGAATTTTGTGTATTCAAAAGTTTGATTTTATCATACCTCATTTCCAATTTGGAAGGCGGGTACGTATACCGCCGCCCCGGGGATAATTCGTAGGATAACCAACACCTCTGCCCCAGGTCACCCCAAGTAGTTCGCTACGTTTGAAGACTTAGCAGGGGTGCCTGGGTTCAAGCACTGCCAACATTGTGCTTGCCAAGCCAATGCCAGCAAGCACAATGTTGGCAACCTGAATTCCCACTGTTGTGATATTATTTATGTCACAATAATGTTGACAAAAGTAATATACTAAAATAAGCAATAAAAAGGTGAGCGAATTAATTATTCAAAATAACCACTAGTATGTTGCATAAAAATAGTGCAACACGCAATGCAAAATGTTTCCTCGACACAAAATCACTTGACATCACACTAAAGCAATTAAAGGTATAAAATTGCGCTTGTATCGCTATCCATCGGATTAATATGCATTTTAATTAGTCTAACAGGTGAATTAATAATACGTATGATCGTAGCATTCCGACTGCAGTGTGGCAATTCGCATGAAATGTGTTTTCAGTCCGTGCTGAAATGGTTCGCTGAAAGTGTGGGAATTATAATACTAACGTTAAGTAGATTAGTATCAGAGAATCAGAAGTGGGCAGAGTTTTGGTTAGAGTGAAACGAATGTCGACTTGTTCGTAACATGGTTATTAAAAAGACCGATTATAAAGTCACGCTTTAAAAATGTTTATAATGTCGTGCAATAATGTTTTTCCCCAACAATATAGAAAAGCCTCTTTTAGAATTTCTAAAAATAAAACAAGAATACAATGCGATGTTAACAATATACGTATGTGCAAGGCCGAATAGAGTACAGGCCTGGGCGAGCAACCGCCAAATTATGTAGTCAGTGCGATCGTTAGGAAGAGTTTCAAATAGTCTAAAATTATTTAGAACTAGCTGACCCGGCCACGTATTGCTCTGGCTAATTATCCAACCTTTATAACCATCACCATCTTTGAGTTCATCACGAAGAGACAGACAGATAGAAGCCGCGGAGGACTTTAATTTATAATATGTAGAGATGGTGCGAAAGATTATAATAATGTGCATGAAATGCTTGAGGTAACTAACGTATTTAAGTTGATAAGGTTTAATACTGTCTAAATAACTTTCCAATTACCGCATCGTACGTGACCATTTTTGACGGAATGGGTAAGCTCTCCGTAAAAGATAGATATCACGAACAGGCAGACAGAAAGACGTCGCGGAGGACTTTAATTTATAAAATGTAGAGATGTAGAGAAGGGAAGATAGTAATCCATCCGTAAAAAATAGATACACGCTATGGCGGACTTTTTTGAAGATCTATAAAAGAGGAATATCCCACCATGCATTGTTTTGTTATATCTCAAAGGGATTAGGCAGTGTTTTCGATGAAAGCTACCAGGCGGCTTAACTTTTTCCGACGATTCTAACAGTTATCGTTATTTTTCAACCAATTTACACATAACCTTAACAAATTATATACTTAAACCTTCCCCACAAATCACTCTATCTATTGGTGAAAACCGCATGAAAATCCGTTCAGTAGTTTTTGAGTTTATCGCGAACAGACAGACAGACAACGATTTCAACAAATTTACACATAACCTTAACAAATTATATACTTAAACCTTCCCCACTAATCACTCCATCTATTAGTGAAAACCGCATGAAAATCCGTTCAGTAGTTTTTGCATTTATCGCGAACAGACAGACAGACAGACGACGCGGAGAACCTAAATTTTAATGTAGAGATAGAGATTTTACCATCGGCCTACACCTTACTATACAGATACCTATATTTACAAGCATGCATGCACATCTGCATTGAATAATATCTTTGGATCTTTCACATATTTAACAATATACAGGATGTTATGGGATGTACTTGACTTACTTTATTAACCAGTGATTCCTGACATGGTTTGGAATATAAAATGGAAATTAAATTTTGTATCTGGTGATGTTGTCATGTTTTTTTTCTTTCAACTAAAAATATACATAAATAAATATGTATTGGACAGTCAGGGTCGGAGTGAGGGGTTGAGCGGTTATTCGTGATCAGTGACGACATGTGGAAGATTTTATTTTATTTGATCTTGAAGAAAAAAAAAATTGAAAAAAAAAATTATAAAATTTTCATGTTTTACTCCAAACAATGTCAGGAATCTATGGTTAAAGTAAGTCAAGTACGCCCCTTATCACCCTGTGAATATAATCTATTATTAAAGAAGCTTAATAAAATGTCTTTAACAACAAATGATGATTTCCAAGATGGCGGGTCTTAACAAATGCACCTTTAACAACAGTGTTTATTTTATTATTTAATAGTCTTAAAATCTTAGTTCCAAGACAACATAACACTAACACGGTCGGTAGTTTTCCTAGAGGGATAGTGTCGTCAGTGACCAATATTTGTAAAACTCTAGAAAATGTGCGGCATCTTTGTTGTAAGACAGAAGGCGGACACGTTGAAGGTACCGAGAAAAGGATTTTTCATGGTCATGTTGGGACGTGTAACCCCAAGAGAAAAGTAAATAAGGGCCAGGAAAAGGACAAAACTTTGACACTGATGGCGAAAAGAGGTTAACTTTTTTTTCTAGCTACAATACTCTATGAACTATGAACATACTATTTGGCAGTTTAGAACAATTTTTTTCATCTGCTTACCTCTCACGCCAAAGAGAAATCAAAAAACAGAATAATTATCATTTTTTTAATGTGTTCGGTACACTAACAGGGCCAAGTACCATAAACATTTAATTGATATATTTTATGCAAATTTATGAATGTTTATATTAATTTATGAAAAAAAATGTTATAAAAAACTATTAGAGGTAATTCAAAGGTTTTGATTATAAAATGTGCAGAAAAAGATAATTTTTTTTCGTACCTTAGTACGAGTATGTTTTGACTTGTGCACCGTTCGTCGCTCTGCAGATATCTAGTCTCTCTATGGGGACTCCTCTACCAATCCAGCCATTGGGAAAGTGAGCAAGCAAACATTTTAAAAAACTATAGCACCGAAACCCTTTATGTTAAACGTATAATTCTGTCACTGAACGCTAACTGGTGAATGGTGAATGAAAATTTTATTTTGGAGGTAGCGTGATCTTACTATGCGCACACTAGATGCGCAGTAGCCTAAGTCGGCTGCGGGCGCGCTCACGACTGCCGTTCAGTATATTTGGTAGAAGAAACCCTATTGCCTGGCCTCCAAGAAGTGCTGACCTTACCCCTTTGGATTTCTTTTTTTGCGGGTACATTAAAAACATTGTATACGCAAGATTCGGGATTTGGATCACCTGCGGGAGCGAATTTCTGCCGCTATCTTGACAGTTACTCCCGAAATGATTGCACGTACGTGGCAAGAAATCGCCTACAGGCAGAGCGACGAACGGTACACACTTCGAAACATACTAAGTTACGAAAAAAAAACTTTCTCCGCAGATTTTAAGATCAAAACCATGGAATTACCTCTAATAGTTTTTTGACAACAGTTATTTTAAATGTTGTCCATATTTTTCGATGACCCTGTGTATATCTCAGTGACTTAAGAGCGGATGAACATATTATAATAAATAAATACGATAATAATACAATTTAATAAAATGTGTCTGAATATTTATTGTTGTTCATGGTACAACCTAAGGCGCCAGCGCCATGTAAACAAAAACTAAGAAGCAAGTATAGGAGGGCTCGGGTGTCTTGGGACACTGACCCCGTTAAAATAAAAGAAAGTGACTATTTTGTTAAATCTTAACTTTTTGTTAAAGCTGCACAAATGTCTTATTCGACATTCATAGGTAAGTCTTGAAGATACATACATAGATACGAAATGTCGACAGTTGGAAACACAAAAAACTGCCATTTCGCCGAAAGCGGAGTTTTTACACTTTGTAAAACACCACTTTTTATTTGAATTAATATTTAATAGCCAACCAGGTTTTGCTTAGCTGAAGCTTCATCAGGACTTATTATATCAACTAAAGATAATTACATACAGACACATATAAATTTCTAAATGTTTCAAAACCAAAGACTTCTTCGTCAGGATAAGATTAACATTAATAAAAATAATAAAAGACAACCAAGTATAGAAAATAAGAACTATAGACAAAAAAACATTATGGGGAGTGGTGATTAATTACTTAAAAGTATCATTAAAACTAATTATATAAGGGAACGTTCACATACTACGTGACACGTTTAGGGGGGGGGGAGTCTTCAAAATGTCACGCTTGGTACAAATGAGCGCCGGCGGGCTTAGGTTTTTGGTCACCGGGGGGAGGGGGGGGGGGGTTAAAAATTGCAAAAAGTTTGTCACGTAGTATGGGTACGTTCCCTAAAGTGAAATATAAACATTATTTTTTGAATACGTAAAAATTGCATTTACATATTAAAAACTTTTACAAAAATTAATCAAGGTTCTTGATGTCTAACTAACAAAAATAATCTCGATGTCTAAATAACAAAAATAAATGTAGGTATGAAAATGTGAGTATTATAAAAATAAATTTAAGAGATGGCCATTAAAAAAAATGTTATCAATAATATTTATTGACTATTAACCCTTTTTCCAATTTCTAACATTTTTAAGTTATCTAATTGTAAACCCCTTGTATTTGTGGTAAAATTTTATTTATTTGAAACAAATTTATTTGAAGAAACCTTTGGTTTTGAAACACGTCGATAATTTTGATGAAATAAGTGGTGTGATACAAAGCGATTTGTTTTCATTTAATTGAAAATAAAAAAAATCTTTACAACTGTAGGTTCACATAATAGAGAAAAATCATCACATAATAGAGAAAAACCCACCCTTATTAAATCTTTAAAAAATGTTAAATAAACCATTAAAAATTAGCTATTTTTAATGAAACACGAAATAGATGGAATATTTTGATTTATTTATTAAAAAAAAAAAATGTTAATATAATTCAAATTATCTGAAGGCAGTGTATTCAAATATCAGCAAAATCCTTCTATTTTTCAAATTTCGGCATTATTTTCCGAGACTCAATCTTGGGGACTTTTTGTAAATGATTTCGTTTGCTATGGGACATCACAAAAAAGATGGTTTAAAGAATTCAAAGTTACTTTTATATACACTAGAAATAACCCCTTATAATGAAAATTTTCAAAACTTTGAAGTGAATCCGGAGGAAGAAGATCGTATCAGAAATTTAAAAAATTTTAAACACGTCGTTTTGAACCCATTTGGTACCCTTTTACCGCTCTTAGAATTAAAAAAAAATATGTTGTTGTTTAAATGACTTTTTTATGTTTTTTTATTATTGTGTTGTGGAAACCTCTCTAGGGGATTCCAATCACTCAAATCACCGTCCGTCAAAATACCGATAGTACAGACTCTTGTATCATTCCCAGCCTGTTGCCTGGCCAATGTAAAAAAGTAAAATCAGACGAGAAGTTAGTACAGAAATTCCAGTCCTGCGCCCGAAATAAAACTTAACAATAGCTTACTTAGTATTGAGGTTAGTGGCCGAAATATGAATTATTAGATTCTGGAATAGGTACTAGATGTAGGCTTAATAATGTAAAAAAAATATGGAAGCATAAGGCGAATTGAGTAAAAATCCCGAAGTGGTTCTCGAAACCTTTTATTCATGGCATGTGTTGGTAGAGATGATGTGCAATCGGGAATATTCTCAGACCTAACATAAATTCCCCAAAATCGGGAATTAATTTTTTTTACAAATCCCGTAGTGGTTCTCGAAACCTTTTACTCATGGCTTGTGTTGGTAGAGATGATGTGCAATAGGGAATATTCTCAAACCTAACATAAATTCCCCAGAGTCGGAAATTACTTTTTTTCACTTAAAAAGTTATTCTGAATGAGGCCGTCTCCTAATAAATACTTGTTGATAAAAATTTATTGTATTTAAAGAGTTAAGAAATACAGTAAATTAGTTTTCCGATACCCCCAAAAATGAAGTAGTTGTAAGCTATCTAAGCGAACTTAATGAAAAGGTATACAATCGTGTCCCTTGTCAACAGAATTGTAAATCGAGGGGCAGTGCTTTAGTACCTACTGCGGGCCGCAAATTTCAACAAATATCAGCATTTTTCAAAAAAATAGTCAGTTCTGTCGTTATAGATTTCTTCTTAAGTCGGTTCCTCATCGTCGGGGAATGTGAGTCCAATTCCAATTTTCATGGTGGTCAAGGCTCCTACACTCACTCCTGCGCATTTGTGACGCTTCCCTGCTTCTTCCGCCTTCCACTTTAATAACTAACTAATCGACCACCACAGCAGGGGCGTGGTGCTCGAAAAACTATCAACTAATGTAATAAGACTAATAAGAAATGCAGTGAATAAATTAATTTAAAAAAAAAAATTACACTCGCACAGTTTCCGCAGGGGTATTGACGGGACAGACCGCCACACAACTCTATCCCGGCTCGGCACACACTTCTTGCTTCAGTCACATTCACATAATATCGCATCTCTGTTATTCTGAAATGTAACTCTATACTTCTCTGCTATTCTGACACATCTTCCTCCGCGCCCCTAACATATTCCACCATTACATTTCGTGTCAAATATTCTTCTTACACTCCTTTTTTCGATTATCCGCTCAACACGCCTAAACCATATAAGCGCCTCTTTTCTTAATCATTATCCTGGCATTCTATCATGATCTCCTCATTTTTAACATGGTCATATAAAGTTTTACCACATAAACAACATGGCAATCAAAATAATACTGGTATATAAATCAACTGGTTACCACAAATTCACTACCAATTTACATTATTGATACAATTAAAAAAAGAACGAGATGTTTATTTTTTTACAGATAGGGGTCGTCCATTAATCACGTGAGGCTCGAAAGGGGGGGGGGGTTCACAAAAAATCAGGAAATATCACGACGGGGGGGGGGGGGGGTTAAAATGAGAAATCACGTGTATTTATTTTAGTGATAATATTCTCAAAATTTCAAAATACTAAAAAAATACACGTGATTTGGGGGGGGGGGGGTTAGTCTAAAACCTCACCATATATCACCAGGGGGGGGGGGTTAAAAGTTGCTAAAAAAACATCACGTGATTAATGGACGACCCCATAGGCGGATATTTAACAGTTTCGTAGCTCAGGACGAAAGTATCGTTGCTACTAAAAATGGACAGGCACTATATGTATGATGATCTACAGTGGAACGGGGAAGAAAATTATTACGATTTGAAAATAATTGATAAAAATAAATAATAAATATCTAGAAAATCCATAGAGATAAATCTAGGCTAACGTCATAACCGCGCTTCTGCCGCTGGCATAAGCAGATTAAATTTATTGTAAAAAAAAAAATAGGTATAAAGTGTTAAATTTTGTCGGTACGTAAAGGCAAACGTCGTAGAATATTTTTAAATAATATGTGTATTTTAGGTAACATTAAGTATTCTCATTATAAAAATATTAATTCTTATTTTCAGCAAATTCAATGAATTTATGTGGACGTTCACAGATGTTGGTAAAATATCAACGTAGTTTCCTTGCAAGCAGTTGGGGGTCGGGGTTCGATTTTCAGTTGTGGCAATTTATTATTATGTAAAAAATTTAATACGTGCCTATATATTTTTTTACATTATTTTTTTTCTTGTGATTTTTTCGGGTTTGCGCTGGTTGTGAATTTTTTTTTTTAACTCGCAATATGATAATTCAAGGAATATCACAAAAGAGAAAAAAACAAGCCGATAAAAGCCTGTTTAGCAAGATAATGTTGGGTAGTTTCAATAGGTAATGTTCCTTAATGTAATCAAATGGATTCTAACTACCTATCCGTGTCTTTTGATAAAAATATAAAAGGAAAAAAAGCCCTCGTGAAATTAATAATTTATTAAGTCTTAAGCCTCAAATATGAAAAGAGTGTTGTTTGATCTATTTCCAAATATTATGCTTCACAAAAGGCTAACATTGATCGATATTGGATGATTATTTTTTGTAGTTTTTGAAAACAATAGAATATTTTTAGTGATAGGAACAATGGCCTTCCATGAAATATTATGGAGGATCAATAATTTTAGGCCAAACTTTAGAAACCTACGACTCGGAGCTCATTAAATAAATTTCAATTAGAACTCCTTCAAAATTACAAGAAAGCACATAGTCGTACATTCTTATTGTTTCATGCCATAAAAGCTACTTGGTTTAAATGACAGTTATATTGTGAAATCGTTCAGCATCTAATATGTTTTGTGTTTGTTCTAAGTGCTTTCAGAAAATGACACATTAGAAACAAATTTAGGGTACATGTAGGTTAAGTACACAGTCAGAAAAGGTTATACAAATCAATTAAATTAATATGTATCATGGGAAATTAACCAAAAATTTCAGGGCAACATTTTGGCTTCCCACAACGAAGGTTAATTTCATTAGACAAAAGTTGGAATTGGCCTGATATTTTTTTCAAAACGGTTATTGGTTATTAAAAGAAAAAAAAAATTACATAAAACTGGAAATTGCAAAATTCTACATCACAAAACGACGTTGGGAAATTTAAAAAGTTACTTGGAATTTTAAATTTCAGATATTGATGTCAGACATCGCTATGAATTTTACTGTTTTCGATAAACTAACTGATTTTCCAAATTTTACTTGTGGTTGAGGTCAAATGGAAAGTAAATAATTTGTTTAATAATTTGTTTTAGTAAATAATTTGTTTAATAATTATAAATCATAGAAAAAGAATATTAAACTAGAAGTCTCAACATTGCGCATGGTGACCCGACAATTCGTCCTGCGACAATTCATCCGGCGACAGTTCATCCTGCGACAGTACATCCGGCCGACAGTTCATCCTGCCGACAGTTCATCCTGCCGACAGTTCATCCCGCCGACAATTCATCCGGCGACAATTCATCCTGCCTGATCATTTAGAAGATTTTTATTAAGTAAGTATGCAAAGAGGATATACGGCCGTAAAACCAAAATCGATATACTTATATCTGAAGGCATCTTGAGTGGAAATCCGCTGTAAAAATATTTTTACTAACAATAATTTCGATTCTCCGAAGAAGCATGCGTGAATAACAAAATACGACATACTTATACTTATAGGTTAGGTTAGGTTAGGTTAGGTTGAATTGTCAGGATGAATTGTCGCCGGATGAATTGTCGGCGGGATGAACTGTCGGCAGGATGAACTGTCGGCAGGATGAACTGTCGGCCGGATGAACTGTCGCAGGATGAACTGTCGCCGGATGAATTGTCGCAGGATGAACTGTCATGGAACCATTGCGCATAGCTTGACATGAACTATCCTAAATAAGTACCATACTTTGCGGTGTTATTTTAAGACACTTCTGAAAAAAAAATCGATCCATAAGATAATCTGCCGACGCTGCGTTATGAAGTGAGAAGTGGCTCGTTGCTTAATGCCAGCCGGGATATCGCGGGATACGACGGGATATCCCGGGACACCCCGGGTTAAGCCGGGCCCCGGTGATAATTCACGCAGTCACCTACCCGCGAAATTGCCGCCCCGGGAAGCCGGCCCGCCCCGCCCGCCTGGCATCCCGACGGCATCCCGGCAACCCGGGCAATTAGGGCGGCCGCGGATGATGATAATAATATTATGCATGTGCGGACCTGCCCTAAGCTCTCAGCCCTGACCGCCGAAGAGATGAGCCGACAGAAGTGTTTCGTGGGGGTGTCCGTCTGCATGAAGTAAGCTCGATTTAATCTAACTTTTGTGGAACAGATCAAACATCGACATTCTTTCTCGAAAACTTACGAAACTTCATTGACATGTCTTGGGCCTAGAACTCGAAAGCTTTTATGCAATTGGCTTCATCACTAGACATTCTTTCAAATCGTCATTTTTTTTTTTAATATATACTGGCTCCTTACGTGCTCACAGAATCCTGAAAGCTTAATATTATTATTTCTTTTGTTTTCCTTTTACTACTATTAGCTTATTATCTTTTTTTGTTTCGTGTACATTCATATACTGACGACCTCCGTAGTCCAGTGGCTAAGACTCTTGACTCACATTCCGGAGGTCGCGGGTTCGAACCCGGCATGCGCAAATAAATTTTATTTGATTAATTTGTGTTATTTCACAATTAATTCATTTAAAATAATATATAGTATATTTGCGGCATGTTCCAGAGTGGAAGATACTATTAGTATCGCCCTGGTGTAAGACCACCATTCAGAATTGAAACGTTGCTTGAAAATGGTTTTAGCCGTGTTTAGTGACCAGATCTGAATAGCCAGGTACTTCCCAACCTTCCTCTTCCCCACCTCCTTCCCCTCCCCACTACCTTCAGCCTCACAACATACCCCAATTGGGGATGCCATAGTCTCACTGGCTCCAGACGGGAGCAGTTGAGATTCTTGTGCGGTATTCACTGTAAAAAAAAAAAAAAAAATATCCACCTTCTTTTTCTTTTTTTTTCCTTTCAAATACTTTGTACATGTATGTTTATATTATACCCTTATGGAATGTGTGGGATTGCACTCTCCTCCCCACATACTGGAATAAACACTCATTTATTTATTTATTTTTTTTATTTTTTTTATTTTTTTACATTAACTCCACAAAGGAGGCCCTGAGGAAAATAATTTCCCTCAGGGCCTATATTATCTGGGATGCTGTGTGGAGGGTCTTTTTGAGAAAGGAAGGAATGAACATTGGTCTTGAAGAGACTTATGTTGTAGGAAGGAGGAAACACAGAGGCCGGCAAATCATTCCACAGCCGAGCTGTTAAACACAAGAACGAGTCAAAGAAACGACCCGTTCTCATGTGAAAAATGTCAACCGTGTACAAATGTTGGGTACGCGTTTGGCGTGTTTCCCGACAATGCACCGGTGTCGAAGGGATCAATGATGCCAATTCCTCGGAGCATCTTCCATTGTAATACCGGTAGAACAAGGATAGCATTCCCACCCGACGCCTGTGCTCTAAAGATTGCAATCCGTCTGTTAAGGTGAGAGAATCTATTAAAAGGTATGATCACGCTTCTAGTGATTTTCGGTTCATTGGACTTGACTTATAGCATATCTGATGCTGGTAGGCTTGGGAATCTGAGTATGCAACCGAGCGCTAAATAGGCATTAAACTGCTTTCGCGGAAACATTAAAGAATTAGGATAAATAATTTTTCACGCAAGGTAAATTTCAAAAAAGTTGGAAAACAAGTCACATTATTACATTTTCCACATTTGGAATCAATTATCTAACAAGCCATACTTAATTGACAATTATAAAAGAATAAAAAAATTGACTAAGGAAAAAAACTCCTATGAATAAAACCAAACACTTGCCAGTATTAAAAACTATCAGCAGTAGTTAAAGGTAGAGCGGTGTACCTATTTAAATAAAATTTAATGGCAGTACCCTGTTATTTTCAAAAACACAAGCGCTCCTTTGGGATAATGTACTTTAAAAAGGTATTTGACCCTCAATGTTAATAGTTACATATTTCCACGGAGAAGTTAACACGCTTTTGTACCTACGTTTTTCAAAAAACAATGAAATAAATTAAAATTTAAATGATAATACTTAAAAAAAAAAAAAGATTTTGATTTCCCTCGAAATATGTCAAATTGTATTCACCCCCTTATACGTTTTTTTTTTAAATTATTCCTCCCGTCCCAAAAAGAGTTTCATAACTTGTCGGGATTGTTTTGTAGGGAAAGAAAGAAAACAATTAAAAAATATATATCTTCTTCTTTTCCTTCGTGTGGCAGGTCCCCTCGATGCGACGTTGGCGATCACTCTGGTAAATGCATCTCTATCTTTCGCTACCCGGAATAGCTCCTCCACACTTTTAATGCCGGTCTACTCTCGTACATTTCGCAGCCAAGACGTTTTTCTCCTACCACGCCCTCGGCGACAAAATCGGCAAAATATATATGTAGGTAAATATATTTTGAAAAGATTTATGAGACATTTAGGGAGGCGGGTATTGGTACCGCCGCCCCGGGAAACAATTTATTGGATAACCAACACCTCTGCCGTAGGTCGCAGGTGGATCACTACGTTCGTTGACGGCCGGATTCATGGGATGAGGGTTGTCCTGGTCTTGGCGACCGATGCATCTGCCCACCTGTCCATCTCGATCCTGCCCACCTGTGTTGTGGGCAGGATCGAGAAAAACTGCTTGAGGGAGGTTTTTTATCCTCTCCAGCCGGAATCTGTACACCCATCAGCCGTCACACTGACCTCCAGGTTCCGACCCACCCCCCATACCTATTTCCTTCCCAGAACTCATCTCCTTCCTTTCCTTAAAAATCCCTCCACACAGCATCCCAAAGATGACACAACCCCTGAGGGAAATTATTTTGCTCAGGGCTTCCTGTGTTGAGCTAATGAAAAAAAATTAAAAAATAAGTGAAATTCAATTAAAAAGTGGCTTACACAAAGACATTACTATATTTAACGAATAATTTTCTTTTGTTCAAACGTCAATCACAAAACGTTATTAAATTCTATGAAATAAAATACGCTCTTTGCAATTATTCAGTTTGTCTTCTTTGATTCAATGTTGTCTTATGATCAGTGGCGGCCGGTGGTCAAAATATGTGGGGGTTCACCAGAGTCATTAAGTTAGACAATAAATTTAGGAAAGGTACATACCTAGGTACTTATAAAGAAGTTCTATTCTCCGTTCTGTTAAAACGGAAACATATACAACACAGTTTAAAATACAATTTAAACAATATATTTCAAAAAATACTTTAGGAACACTGAAATAACAACCAATGGAAGTTTCTCACCTGTACTTTTGTTCCAATTACGGGTCCTATTTTCCCAATTGTTATTCGAACGCGAATTCCCAAAATTCATATTCGTGGGTACTTATTGCTTCGGAAATGTAAATTTTAAACGAAAATAAACCAGAGAAATGCGACAAAAAATGAAATAGTAGCCAGGGACCATAAACATACCAAACTGAACTTATGAATTATGATATCATATCGATATCACACAAAGATTCGGTTGACATTTTGGATCGGAGTTATGCCCGCTTGCTGACAACTAATCAGCTAATCACTCATTGTCATTATAAACATGCTTTGACTTGAAGAGAAGAACGCGCGGAACATTCGTTAAAAATAGTAGCCTGCTGTTAAATTGAAGACAAAATGTGGACAAAAACATTACATGTAAGCGTTCTTGTTTAACACGCCACTGTATGAACCGCTCCTTTCGATGTGGGGGTAAAATTCGGACCTGCGTTCTGGCTTTGGTAAAATTTACAAAGAACCATATGTGCCCACGGTTTTGACCGTTCACGGGATTTGCTCACAAAGTAGTAAGATTCTTGAACGCTGTCGAAAACGAACTGCTATGAAGATAGGCGCAAGGGCCGGCTCTCGTCGCCCTGAAAGATATAGCTTATAATAGGTACCTACCTCCCTACTGTGCGAGTCTTGAGTAAATATTATAATAATTTATAACCGAACCGCGTTTCGTATTATGATCTTCAATTTTTGTGGGTTGTGCGGTGCTCGGGAGCTCTCGTGAACTAGCCGCCACTGCTTATGATCACGACGATTCGTACATACCGCCGATAAGATAAATATATACAGGAAACTTTCTTCTCAAATCTTGTTGGCAGAACAAACACGTCCGAGGATTTAAATGAAGGACCTCCTCGAAGCAAATCTGGATTGTTGACTTTCGACTTTAGTTGTTTAGGGACAGGGTTACAATATTTGGAAGACAAAGATGAATTTATCACAAAGACTGGTAAAGGGAAAGAGAAATGCTACATAGTACATGAGATCCTACTTTAAGAACGACATAATTAATAGAAAGGTCTTGGGAAATTGAATATTTATCGACCGAGTTTTTGGTGTTACTTTATCTTGTATTTAATTTTAAAATGAGAGGGCAGAGAGCTGGCAGGGTGATTCATGTAGATGGTCTTCATCAAATGTCCAAAAATCGTACTACCTATAAAAAAAAGAAGAACACTCCAATCAAATAATTTAACTTGAATTAATACTAAAAAATGTAACCAACGTACTATTGGTTTTTGCGTGAATTTAAAAAAAGTAAACAAATAAAAATTACCATAACAACGTCTACTACCGCAAGATGAATTGACCGGTGGGATGGGATAATCGATAGGATTATTGATAGAAGATTCAGTAGAGAAAGATACTTCATTGGTTTGATGATTGCTTACGTATCCCGACAGGGGAGAACACCAATAAAAAAATATTGAAATAAAACAAAAACTTTGTTCATAATCACGAAATATGTTTATTTTGTTAAGATTGACCTGTTTCGCTTAACACCAGCATCATCGGTGTACAAATTAAAACTAATCAATACGTAGGTTGTGTGTGCTTCTATACACATAATATATTGTAGATTGAGATTGTGAGATTGAGTACTGCATTGTGAGACAAAATACAAAATTGACGGCCTCCGTGGTCGACGGGTAAGGCTCTCGACTAGCGATTGGGAGGTCGCTAGTTGAAATCCCGGAATATGTGTTTTCACAATTTGATCATTTAAAATAATATCAGGTATATTTGCGGCACGTTCCAGAGCGGAAGATACTCTCAATATCGCCCTGGTGCAAGACCACAATTCAGAAATGAAATAATAATAATAATAATAAAAATAATAAAACGTTTATTTGTTATAGAGAATACATAAATAATAATAATAATACATAATACATAAAGGTTGCTTGAATTGTCTTTAGCCATGTTTTGGTGACTAGATCTGAATAACCAGATCTCCTTCCTCTCCCCACTTACCTTCAGCCTCACAACATACTCCGATTGGGGATGTCATAATCTAACTAACTCCAGGCATTAAACTTTTTTCTATTTTTTAAAAAAAGAAAGACAAACATTCCCGGATTACGAATAACCCAACAATGTTTGAAAATCTCCTACTACCACCACAGAAAGCCGAAAATGTTGTTTGTGTTGTGATGGAGGACTTAGCCAGCCGAGGAATCGAACACGCGACGCCCGGGTGGGACTCAAGCGCTATCACGCGAGCTGTTTGAAAACTGAATGTACCGGGACTTAATGTATGGAATGCGGGAGGTGGGAAGGTGGAGGGGGATTCGCGGGACGGGGGAAGGGGGAGAGTGGAGTGGGGAGAGGAAAGGTGGAGGAGACGGAGGGTGAACGCAAGAGGGGAAGGGGACGAGGGAGAGAAAAGGGAGGAGGAAGGGGAACGGGAACGTGACGAATGGGAAAGGACAAGCAGGGAGAAACAATTTATTTATTAAATGGCATAGCAACGCATGCCGGGAACCAGCTAGTTTATTATAAAGGAGATCGTAATCTTATTTTTATGTCGTTTCATGTAAAAATATTTAATAAAAAAATTCACAAAGTCTCATTATTTTTTTTCAAATTCCGCCGGAAAGTTTGGTTTTATAGAGTTTTATAGATTTTAATTTATCTGTGGTTAACTTTTAGATTTGAATTAAAGCGTGGTGTTCTTTCTTTCTAATACCGTTTCGATCATATTTCTCACTATGACAGTAAGGGTGACAACGACTTCTACGAGACCTATAAACGAACAAACTAGTCTGAGGGGTTAATTGCACTTTCATTATTACACCATTTCATTCTCAACACACGTCAGGTTTTTCTATCTTCCGGGAGGTATATTCCAATACCGTGAAACAATGGATCCCTAGACAGGTGTAAGGAACCGCACCGATCCGTCAGACAAACAATTAGCCTCCATATCGCTCAACCAGCTCATTGCACCATCGGAATAGAAACATGCATCACAACACAGTATGTACACCATCAGTAGAGTTGCGCTTCGATTCAGAACTTATTAGATGGGCCTCAGAAATTAAACCTGATTACCTGAGATAATTAGGTGTGTCACGACCGATATCATGACACTCGAAGGTGGACTGTAAATCTGTAAATTATGATGGAAGACAATTAATGGCGTTTTTAAATCAATCACAGGATGAGATCTTTGAAGGGAGAAAGCCATACCTTTCATGGAGTCATATGCGGTTTATATCATTTATGCATTAAACCGCTTACTCGTTAATACGGAAAACTTTTTATCCAAACAGTTAGATTTAGCTTTATTATTACGAAAAGTGAGTATTTATGTCGGGGGAGACCAAAAAACATGCAAAAAATATGCATTTAACATTTTAATTTTATTAAAATTAATTCACTCGCGCGGTAATGCCATGTTTATTCATCGTTTTTATTTTTACATTTCTTCAATGCTGCCAATCATAGAAAAAATATTTTTGCATCAAACAAAGTGAACGCATCATTGACAAGTTTGTACCTGTATTTATAACAGTAGAACATGGAAAGAAATGTATTAAAATAATTACACAAACCCTCTACACAAACCCTGCGTAGCCAAACAAACCATTCAAAACCTGGGATGTTTTTTAAAAGTATGATGAAAAGCGAGTTTATTTTAGAGAATTTATTTTATAAGATTGGTACTTCCGACAAATGTCATATTTGATTGTCTATTAGTTAAAAAGAAACATTCCGTATTATCCGTGCATCAAACTTCGACAACACAAACGTTCCGTATTATCCGTGAGGTGGACTAACTGCATATTTACCCTGTTTATATTCAATGATGATGATGGCTGGTTTTCCAGGTTGAATGGCACAAGCATTGGGTAAACTATTCACCGTCACTTTCTTTGTAAATAGTATTTTGATATGAATTTCAAGAGAGACCTCAGGAGAGATGTAAACCAGATCGCGACAATTTTCGACTGATAAATTAGGGTATTTACAATTCTTGAGCAATAATTGTGCACTAGCCAAGTAGGTAGTCATCTTCTTCCTTTTCGTTTCTTATACTAGGTAGGGCCTTGTAGGAACGGAAGGTTAATTAGGTTAAGTCAAAAGGTCTATTAACAATGAGAGGACTTTGGGAAATGGGTTTTACTCCCAAAACTAAACAAGGTAATAAAGTTTTTTTAAATGTGTATATATACATTTTTGTATAACCCTGCCCCAACTCTTGTCGAATGTGTTTACAGTAATATCGTGGGGTAATTAATGCTAGGTAACTCCGAAATGAGCGTTTTTAAGTTACACACTAAAAGCATAACTCCATTTCCTTGCCTATGAATGCTACGAAAACAGAAAAATCGTAACGCATTGGAATCACGTTTGAATTTCACTGGGATATTTCCACATTTTTTATTGCTAGAAAAAGTTGATTACAGCATTTTTGTTTTATTTTTATGTTGACAAATAAATTTTCTACAGCGAGTCAAAGTTTCCAATTTTTTTAATTACCACTAAAACGATATTTTGGGGTGGGGCTATCGTGTGACGTCGAGAGCGTGGACGCTCACTGACAGTGTTTATTTATGCTGGCCCAGCTGAGCGACGCTTGTGAGGTCACATTCCGATTTTCAAACTATGGGCTGTTTTGATTTTGCCAGTTTTAGATCGTTTTTAAAATCAATAATATTGAATGAAAACATAAAAAACGAAATTTTTAGAAGGATGATTAAAATCAGAAAAATGATCTTTAAATATTCCGTACATTTCCAACAGAATCCCTCGTTTGTGGAAATACCCCATTAAATAGGTAACTCTGTTCACACAAGTGTTCAATTAGAGGGCATACATTAATTACGTGAGCAGTTTTTCTTCCAATCTAGACCTTCCCCCCTTTGGTGAGATAAATTTGGGCCACTTCGTATATTCTTTTCAAGTAACGTGAGATTTTTATGGACCCTCCTCCCCTCTTTGAGCTCACGTAATTAATGTATGCCCCCTTAGGCAACTAGACTTAGTTGGTTGTAGCATAAAAATTTGTGGAATTGCTTTCTTTGCATTTTTGTATAAAACAACTAGGTAGGTCATTCCATTTTTGTCAATCAAAAATTATAACCATTTCCTTTTATCCAAAATATAAGTGTTCCGGTTCCCAACACGTCAATCAATGATTTAACAATACATATCAGTGTAAATATATAACAACCGATTTATGACACAAATGATTTATCATCTTATAATTCAATTTCATAACAAAGCTGATTTCAGAATTTCCTAGTTGTAGTAGGTAAATACCCCACGATACAACATCCGCTATTTAGAGATAGGCCCCAGAACATAAATAAATTCAAATCTATTTTTTTTATGTGAATACCGCACAAGAGTCTCAACTGCTCCCGTCTGGAGCCAGTGAGACTTTGGCATCCCCGATTGGGGAATGTTGGGGGGCCGAAGATAGTAGGGAGCGGAAGGAGACGGGGAAGAGTAAGGTGGGAAAGTAACTAGCTATCCAGATCTAGTCACCATACACGGCTAAAGCCATTTCAAGCAAAGTGTAGCGACTCAATATGTGGCGAACCAAATATTTTCACAATGGTATCATTATTTCTTCACACTCTGTAAGACCAGAAGTTCGGGAAGCTTCGAGAATCTCACTACGACGCCATTGTGGAATATGTACCCGGGTCGATTACACACGTATCTAGTCAATGGGCCGTATTCATAAAACTGAAGGATATCCTTGTAAGTATAAGGTTTTGAGTTGAAAAAAAAGGTAGGAGTATAAGCATTTCCTTTTTTTCGTATTCATAATGATTACCTTATATTTGCAAGAATATCCTCCAAGAATAAGTAAAAGGTTGTTGGCATGTTGGCTTGTGACTGTGCCACGGCAGGTTTTCAACGGTTTGTTTATCAACGGTATTTCTTTCTTATCGGGGTTATTTGAGTACAGTATTTCGATCAGAGAAGATGTATTCGTCAAGCAGCGATAATGACAGTATATAAAAAGATAATGCTACAACCGAACTGTAGTTCATAGCAGATGAAATTGCCAATGCCCCCGTAATTTTGGAAAAATTCTTTGTAATCACGAACAGGTGTTAATAAACGCTGTTTGTAGTGTTTAATCTCTCTCAGTTCCACAACATCAGCCATCGCTACTACTGATCACTACACGCCTGAGTCTGCTACTGACCACGCTCGAAATTATTGAAGGATATCCTTTTTATTTAGAGTAAAAGGTAACGTTTATGAATAACCAAATACTTTTGTTAAGGATATGCTCATACTCTACGTAAGGTAAGGTACTCTGTGTAAGGTTTTACTCGGAATATTATGAATGCGAGCTGAAGGATTTTCTTTATATTCTGCAAGTTTAAGCATAACCTGTTTTTTTATGAATACGGCCCAATATAAAACCTTCTAATTATTGTCGCGGTTGATAATTCTAATCTTGAACCAGATATGTAAAAAGTTATAATTAAAAATTTAATCACTATAGTCCAGTGTTATGATTAATAAATTCCCACGACCTTGTAAGAATAGTATACACTGACAAGGAACATAACCATTATCTAGGTAGTGTAAGAAATCAACTAAACGGAACATAATCACAATAAAAATACAAACCATGTTATAGATAACAAAGCTAGCGTCTCCTAACAACGAGTATATCAATGCCACACACGTATGTGATCCCAGTATTCGGCGTTCGGCTGCTGACTGCTTCATGCTACCTGCGTTCGGTAGCCAGCGAACCGTTAAATTGTCTGGACCAATGTGAACTGCGGCTGTGCTTCACCGGAGACAGTACCTTAACTGTCTTACGCAAGGGTACCCCAATGGCAGCTGGCAGGTGATTTCTGATGATCCTCGATTGTTCCTGATCTCCTGATATATAAGCAACTGATGGGAACTGTGTTATATCGATTTGTGGTTAACTCAATATTGTGGCAAGATGCACAACAAAAAAATAAATAAAATGAAAACTAACTTAATATAATAAATTTATTTAAACTATTTAAGGGGGAAAGGTGTCTTAGATTAAAATAAGTACATTCAAATATGTGTTAATTATAAACTGGTACATATCTGTTATATTCATTAATAATTTCTCCAGTCTCCCATGTTTAAATCATGTAACATAAATAATAGATTAATCCCACAGCATCGGCAGTATAAAGTTGTCGAAGCGTACAGACAAGCGGGGGATTAGAGAAAGCTCTATAAACTTGCTCAATGTTTTCATTAAACATCATTCCTTTTTGGCGATACTGATCTAATGCGATATTTACAACGCCATGTTACGGACCCCGACACGTGGGTCGACACAGTTAATAAAATCGTTAATTTACCCCACCACCTCCGTCCCCTTGTACTCGTAACTTTCTTTAATCTCACCTAATTACCCAAAATAAGGGTAGCTCTTGATATAACTGGCTCCGAGCAGTTGGTATTTTTTGTGCGGTAATCACAAACAAAAAATGTTTAAATTAATGTTTATGCATAGAAACAAATGAACGCTGAAATACCCTTACACCGCTTGTCGATCTTATCGCACCAAAAAAAAAAACAATTTCATTTTAATTAACGAACCCACGTTTTTGACATTTAAACCGTAGGTACTGCTAAAAATACCTCCATGTCTAGACTGGCAACAATTTAAATTCGTCATTTCAAGATAAAACGCGGGTACGTATGGTATTTCGTTGTACAAACTTAATTCAGAGAGTTCTGTGACTGGGAACGAAATTTCTTTCACAAAACATCCCACAGATTTTTCCCTACAAAGGAAAAATACTGTATTATTACTAGGGGTTTATTTGCCTTGTATATATTTCCTTATCAAACACAGGGCGAATTGTTCCCGCTAGAATCACAAAGGAAAAATAAAAAATCACGTAGAATGTTTGCAATTAAAATACGTAAAAATATAACGTTAAAACTACTGGTTCTCTAGTATTGTTTTTACGTTCATTATGTGGAACTCCCACATACAATAAATAGTTTTTCACTAAAAAACGTGACAAAAAAGAATTAAACACATGCGAAAAACAGCCGAACAAAAGCGAATTCAAATGAGATGTGAAAAACCCATAGATTGTTGAATTAAAGTTTTCATACGTTTCATCATTGTAAAGAAAATCTAAATCCGTTCAGCCTGAACCATGTTCAGGGTTGTGTAAATATATTTATTTTAGAATTAGAGGCGTAAGGAAACATAGAAGACAGAGAAAGGACGCCAAATTTGGTGTGGGTTAGCAGAGAGAGGGGGCAGGAATGGATGTAAGGAAACAGAATGAAAACATGTTGTGATGTATTGCATTAATCACCAGTGCAAATAAAAAAATATCGTAGCCTACCCCTTTAATTTAAAAATAAAATACCAATTACTTATAAAACGGACACACTTGCGACATCTATCGGATCAAAGTAAATTGAATTCTTGTTGACAGTAGGGACCTATAAATTAAACAGATTGAGATGAATTTTGGTAAAAAGATCACAGATGGTATTAAAAATCGTCACGAGACAGGGAAAGACCCTTTCTTAGGCTCGAAAATAAATAGTTGAAACCAACAGCCAATCAGGTAGAAGCAGAAAGCTATAAATAATTGATCAAACCAATCACAAAGCGGAGGGCATATTCAGATTTTGAACAAAGAGATGGACTTTGAACTAGGCAATTAATCAGAGATTTATGGAAAAAAATATCGTCATCAACCGAAAGATCAATACACTATAATGTAAACAGGGTCTCACGCCCGGTGCATCGGGTACGATGACCCTAGATGTAAGATAAACAATCAGTGCAATCAAGGTATTGACAACCGCCGTTAACGAGCAAATTAATCCATATTATGTTGGAAAAACTATGCAAGAAAATAACAAGAAAATTTTAATAAGAGGAAAATTAAAGAAAAGACGTGCAAAACATAAGAAAAGCTACTGTAGGGATATTCAGTTGTATAACGAGTACGTAGAAAGTCAAGGAGGCCAGATTAAGAGGAAAATGTACGTTTAACATTTAAAAGGGAAGGGAAACGCTGGAAATTAGGAATGTCACTTTTAGATGAAGCAATAGAGTCAAGGAAAACGATTTGAAAAGATAATCTAATGAAAAAAATGGACGTTTAAATGGAGGTGTTTATTGAACAATATAAGATTTCGACTTAATTTTGCGTTTTCAGACGAGTTTAAATAGATATCGTTATATATTTGGAATAGGGTGGTCATTCTAGTCACATTGCGTTGGATAAAGTAAACAAAAAGGGTTGTTTTACGTCAATTGTTTGAGGAGAATTCTATGAGAGATAGGACAGACTGCAAGGAAAAATGAAACATTATTTGAGTTGACGACCTCACACGTGATTTTGTTGTTCAAACAATAAGAAAACGAACATGGTATTAGGCGATTAAACCCATTTTAATGGCTTTTAGGACGATAAAAATTATCATTGGTCATATGGACAGTTTATGTTAACTAAAAACCATTATATTTTATTACCCTCGAATAAAAGCTGAGTTATTGATCAACACCTCGAAAACCCAGACATAAACAGACGTCAAATTTTAAATTAATGTGGATTTAGGGGAGAAAGGGACGGAATTTGGAGGATGAACCATAGAACGTAATAAAAATGACAGGAATTTAAGGGCCGAAGTGGAAGTTTCTCCTATGAAAAATGTGAAAAATAACATAAAAAGTAGTAGTATATAGAAAATGAAATTTTCTAAGAGGTGACATACATCGAAGGCAAAACGGGGGGTAGTAAAAAAGAAAATAAAAACAATTAAAAGATGATTCCGTAAGGAAAACTCATGAAAATTCAGAAGTATCGATGACAACAATAAATTTGGCTTGGAATGTAACTAATCATATAGATGTGGACAATAACATAAGGATAAAAGAGGAAATTCGTAGGAAGAGTGTTGTGAATACAAGAAAATTCTAGGGGAAAGGGGAAAATTCAGATATACTACGTAAATAGAGAAAGTACGGGTTTTAATGGAAAAATTCATACAAGTAGCAGTGAGATAGAGTAGAATTTATAAAAATTGCAACTCGAAATTGCATAGTAAACATTTCGATATGGAGATAATCATGATTTGTGATAGGTACGGAAAAATCGAGACGTAAATATAGTTATCGAAGACGGACCTTTTACGAATTGAGAAAAAAAATAACTAAAAAATTATGAAATTCAAGCTAATTTTGTATGACCAACAGACAAAGGAATGAGGGGCATTTTGACGTAATATCGCCGGTCCGATCCTGGAAAAATGTTTAAACGAGATAGGGCATTAACAAAATCATGAAAGGTGGACCTAACGACAGTTAAACAAAAATGACAGAATCGATATATGAAATCTCGAGTTGTTAGAGATTAAATTCGTGGATCAAAGATAGCTTAGATAGGCCATTCTAATCCTGGGAAGGGTATATAGGCTAGGACATGGGGCATTTGGGAGATCAATCGTCGGATTATCAAACGTGGAAATTACGTGACGTGACGTTTAAAGCGGTTATTAATTGAAAAATTTTCTAAGTGTTATAAATTTTATGACTCTGAAATAATTGGAGTCAAGTCAATAGAAGTGATTGTGGACTTAGGAAAATTTCATATTCAAGCCAGTGTCTTTAAAAAAAAATTAAGTTTGCAGTTCAAGTCAGTGAAAATAAAAATAAAGTTTACGTTCTATTTATTTGTGAAAAGCTAAAAGTGCTGTGATTTTGTTTAGTGAAAAATTCGGTTTTTATAATCAATAAATATTGTATTTTTGGGACTTAAAAATTTCGTGAAAATCAAAAATCAATGAAATAGATGAATAAAGTGATGTGATAATTGAATACAAATAAGTTATAATTAAATACGTGTGTCCAGTTTAAACGGAAAGAGTTCTATTAAATATCAAATATTTAAATTAATTATTTAAAAAACAGTGCAAATTGAAAGGATTGATAAAAATAAACATCGTGATACTGATAATAAAAACATTGAGGATTATGATAATACATAATGATATTTTATTGCTAAATAAAAGTAACGATTTACCATTTCGAAATTAATCGTGAAGTAACTATCATTAAAAAGTTATTTAATCAACGGGTTTTGAAATAAAATGCAGTTAGAACGATAAACATCATTTAATTTAGATAGATTAAACGGGAATAAAATAAAATTGAAGTCGGAAAAATTTTATTTGAATTTAGTTGATAACATAAGGATAGGTATTAGGTAAGGAAAACATAACAAGGTTTTACCGTGTAGCTCCCGGTCGGATAAAAAAAAAACCTTAAAGGGGTAAGTTTTATTAAAAATTAAAATAAAAAAATTTCAGGTTCCAAGGTGAGAGCGGCATGCAGCAGACAGTTGGTATTTGAATTAATTTTATAACAAAGTATTACTTGCTTAATATGTGATATGTACCTATATTGAAATATTATATATAAAGTATGTATATTTATATATATATATATTTATATTTATCCCAAGAAAATTTTAATCAAAAAGAAACACACTTAAATAAAGGTAAAAGGTATCGATTACTAATACCTACTTAGAACGCACTATGCTATTTAAAAAAAATAGTTGTGTGCTAGAAAAATTTCAAGTTCATATTTTATACTTATTTTATTAATATATGTACTATTATAATTTCAGCTAATATAAAATGATAAAAAAATGAGTTATGATATTAGAATTTATTTCAATTATAATATAATTGTATATATCAGTATATTTATTTATTGAGGCAAAATATATATGTATATGTATATGTATGTAAATTATAACTATATTTATTTGGGATCAGGTTAGGGCAATTGCAAAAAAGAAATTACCACTATTAAATTCAAAAGGAAATTTAGGACCGTAAATCTCACGCTAGAGAATGTTTTAAAAGTAAACAAATATCTCATGTTTGGAATCTAGGTCACGAGGACAGCGGTAATGTTTACATAATTAAAATTGTTTATAAAACAACTCGGTCATGGGGGCACTGGGTCAGATGCTTTAAAGGAGTATGTCCTTGGGTATATAATAGGTGGTTGACAGGTATTAGTATTATAGTAGGTAAGGTTATTATATAGGTTATTATATATTTATTAGGTAGTTGACAGGTATTAATATTAACTTTAGAATGGGACAAAGCCATGAAATTGCGCAATTATAGAAAAGTTTTAACACAATCTTTAATTTGAATATGAAGAGATTATTTTTTGGATTGAACAATTTGAAAATAAATAGATTTATTATAAACTAGTCAAATAATAGGTACATCAAACATTTGGAAAATCACGGGTTAGTTTAGGAGAGTATTGAAGAATTACATGGAATATTCGAGGAGAAAATTATAGAACAATTACTCTAGTAAGTATCAATCATTTACATGAAACAGTTGACAAATCACGGGTTAGTTTAGGAGTGTATTGAAGAATTACATGGAATATTCGAGGAGAAAATTATAGAACAATTACTCTCGTAAGTATCGATCATTTACATGAAACAGTTGACAAATCACGGGATAGTCAAATAGAAGAGTATTGAAGAATTACGAGGAAGATTCGAGTAAAATTTTGTGGAGTAATTACTCTCGTAGACATCAATCATTTACAAGAAGCAGTTGAAAAATCACGGGATAGCCTAATAAAAAGTATCAATCATTTACATGAGACAACTGGAAAATCACGGGTTAGTAAAAAAAATTTTACCAAAAGTTGAACCTTGGGGAAAAATTTAGAAAACAGTTCAACAATAGGAGGCAGTGGTCGCTCCTTAAAAAACAAGGACCATTAACCAAACACATAATAGAGATGGCAATCTCTTAAATAAAATTGTCAACCAAACAAATCAAAAAGCTTGGAATTTTCGGCACTCCAGAACAAACCGAGATAATTTCTTATTCTACTAGTATCTATTAATATTTCCCACTCTTGGTATGTATATATTCGGTCATCGGTTAAGGTTTTGTGGAGAATTCCTTCTCACGAAATCCGAGCTCGGAATATGAGACTGGCTAGTTACATATTGCGAGTTATAATCCTACCCAAACGTATGTTTACATATATATCTTTCTATGTACTGTACATTGGATGATGTGGACCCGCTTACAACTAGCGTTTTAGACTCGACAGAGTTACTCTCACATCATTTCTTGTACGTGGAGGGAGGATTCACGACCCGTAACTCTGCAAAACACCGTGAGTATATGATTGCATATAGGACGAAACCGGTTCGCCCTAAGTAAATAGTAGACCTTGGAGGAGTAGGAATTTGGGGGTATCTGGGCTCGGATGACGACCTGAAGGCAGTGCATGATGGCAAAAGGAAGGACGGTTAGGACGCGATAACTTAGGTATCAATTAACCGATCCGCGCCAGAAGATTGTGCGAATTTCTAGTAAGAATCTGATCACCTGGTTTACTTGTAGGAGGATAGGAGCCAAATTTTCGGCAGAAAAAGGGTATTCTGAGTTCGTCTAATATGCAATCTATTAATTACATTAACCTACTAAACCCATCTTTATATGTACCTTATAGCAGCTGAATCGGATTGGAGAGATGACAAGCAGATACAAAACAATCATAATCAAATTTACTAACAATTAACCATTTGAGTCATACTTAATTATTTGTTCAATTAAACATGCGTAATTCGATTAGTACAGGTTATTTACGAGTTCGTTAGGATGTAGGAAAACATAATAAGCGACGGAGGAAAGTTAGCTCATTTAGAGAAAGTATTTAAAGTTAGATTTGCAAGGGAGAGACCAATACAGTTTGAAACTCAACGCTCTGTTTAGAATCAAAGGGTTACCACAAAATGAAAGTAATTAAAATCCCATATCATAAATCAAAAAAATTACACAACGTTTGATGGAGTTTAATTACAACATAAATACGAAAATATTTACGTTCAAGGTCGTAATTAACGTATTAATTAGGTAAGTATACATATCTCTAAAGGTATGTAGTACAAGGAAGCTTTAAGTAGCTTTCTGTAGTTATCAAAGAAAATAAGGGTCCAATTTTCATGAAGGCTTGTGTGACGTAGGGGAGGAATTTTCCATCCCTACTACACACATGCAAAGCCTTAAAATTTAAATATCGATCAGAGCCAAAAGAAAAGTTCAAGAAAACTTGAAGGGATGAAAGAGTTCCAAAAATAAAATAAATCAGCATCAGAAAGGCGAAACATCACAACTGTCTTGCCGATGGCCAGGAGAGTTTTATATATTTAAAGCAAGTTAGAATTTAAAGGGGTGAAAAGAGACTTATTACAATGTTTAAAATTGGTTTATTCGATAATTTTACTTGTTTATTTTGTAAATGGATTTAATATACGAGTATCTTACTAATATAATAAACGCGAAAGTTTGTATGGATGTACGTGTGTTTGTTACTCTTTCACGCAAAAACTACTGAATGGATTTTAATGAAACTTTACAATATTATAGCTCATACATCAGAAAAACATATAGGATATAATTTAAAAAGCTAGCTAGGAAAAGGGACGCGGGAGGGGAACGGGGACGCACGGCCAAGGTGACTCAGGGAGAAACAATGTATTTCTTTGAACATGGCATTGCAACGTACGTCGTGTACCAGATAGTATTTAGATATTTATTAATTTCCTAGGCTTCTAAATTACTAAGAGCAATTTGTTTAACAGAAATTCATATGTCCTAATGTCATCACATGGCATTTTGTGTTTTTTTTACATTTGAAAGGTATTACAGGCGCATTTCAGCTTTCTGTCGAATTGTAGTATGCTGATACGCTTAACAATATGGTAGTCGTCATATTCTGTCTTCCTATTCTCTATCCTTCACAATTGGTTCAAAAGCTGAAAAAGACTTAGAATCGGTATTTAACGGGGATCTTTCAACTGTCGAAAAAACAAAATGGCGCTGAATGGCCATTTGATATCAATGTAACATTTGAATTTCTGTGAAAACCCGTCCATATTCGTAGATCAATAATTCCATTTCTATGAAGAACCTAGGAAACTTCATCTTTAATATATATGAGAAGATTTCTGAATGATTTCTGATTTCTTCATCAATTATATTATATTTAGGCACATGTTTAATTACCGTCATATTAATATTTCGTGCAGTTTTTCCTACGTACGACTGCCCAACATTTCACTTAAGAATAATCTGCACGAAATTTTATACGAAGGTAATTGAACACACGAATGGCGTAGGTTATTTAGAATTCGCGTTATATTTAATTCATAAAAATCATACAAGTAATTTCAATTTTTTTTATTTTTTTATTTTTTTATTTGTTTATTTATTTAGTACAAGATTATACATGTATATACATAATTCATTAATTTTTTTTTGACTGCCCAACTAGGAGTATTCCCGTTTTAGGACAGTCGAATTATTATGGGTAAAATGGAACATGATTTGTATTTGTACAAAAAAGAAAGAAAATTGATGAAATAAAAAGAACAAAAAGAATATAAAATAAAATAAAAAAGTTTAAAACCTAATAGCTGTTATTTGTTTAGCATAGTTATTAAAATAATATAAATTTAAAAAAGAAAAGGTAAATAGGTACATGTATGTAACTAATAGAAATTGAGAGGGTTAAAACATTTAGGTAACTTTTGTATGCATTGCATATTATAGTCCTACATACATGTGTTGTAGAAAAAAAAGAAAGAAAATGAGAAGAGAAAGAATAAAATTAAAATTAAATAACCAATTAAAACATATAATAGCCGTCGGTTATTTAGCATGGTTGTTGAAAAGATAATAAAAATAAATAAAAGTTATATATGTGTGTACTTAAAAGCAAATGATTAAAATATAAGGTGGTAACTGGTGTTTGCCTTTCATATTATAATCCTACGTACACATTTTATATAGTGAGAACAGAAAAAATATAGTAAAATAAAATAAACAATTAATACCTAATTATTACTGTTGTTTGCTTAGCACAGTTATTAAAATAATAGGTATATATATATGTACTTAAAACTGGTGTTTACATTGCTTATTGATAAGCCCACATACATATGTACATATTTTGTATAAATATTAATATAAAAGAGAGGAGATTAACGCAACTTCTTTTTTTTTACATTAGCCCCACATAGGAGGTCATCAGGAAGATCATTTTCCTCAAAGTCTAAGACATGAAGAGAGGAAGATCTAGGAAGGAAAAAGGCATGAGGTGTGGGTTGGAACCAGAGTGCCACAGTAGGTGGGCAGATGCATTTGCCTGCCAATCAAAATCAGCGACAATCCTTACCCCATGAACCCGGGCACCTCTAGTCACCAAACGTAGCGAACCACTTGGGGTGACTATTGCAGAGGTGTTACTTTTTCAATAATGCTTCCGGGGGCAGTCGTACCGATATTCGCCTCCCAAACTAAATTTACCTGTAAAAAATATTCAAGGCAATATGGTCTTTCCTTTCAGGTCAAAGTTCACCATGATTAATGGAATACACTTTGTTTAACAATAGCCTCAGCTTTTTATACGTCAGTGTACAAGATTCGGAAATCATACCCATTAATGAAAAAAAAATTGCTTGCAACATCTATGAAGGAGTCATAATTTCGATAGTCAAATTGCGTAAAGTGGCCATCTTTCAACCACTGACTTAAAAGAAAGTTCTTATCATTCGAAATCCTATTATTTAAGTGTGTCGTAACCGTGTTAATGTGATAATCCAATACTTTGAAGCGGGAAGCCATCCAAATGTTGGATTATGTCCCTTCATAAAAGACTTTCCTCGTATTGATCACAGCTGAATTGGCGGAATGGTAATGTGTGCCCTCATAAAATAGTGCTGAGACAAATTATTCTAAATGCGGTTGGACTGTGGTAAAAATGCTAATCATTCCATGTTATAGTATGGTAGTAGGTTATTTATCGGGTGCATAAAAGTTTTATGGCAGTCTAAACTTGCTAGTGAGACTTTTGACTACGAGAATCCGAGCGAAACATCTTCATTTTCGTATCGCACAGTTGTTGCTAAGATTGTTATTGGTTGTGCAAAAGCAGAGCTAGGCCATCAATCCTTCTCACTCCATGGAGATGGTACGCTTTTCGTCCTCAGATGGAAAAACCGACACAAGATGAAACGCAGGTGAAGCGGCGCGAATGATGGCGATAGAGTAGAGCAGGTTGATAGTGTAGAGCAGGCACTATATAGTTCACCAAATATTTTATACCAGATGATACCACACCAGATGATACCACATTTGATATATTTAACAAAACCTTCTTACCAAAGTAAATGGGCCGTATTCATAAAAAAAGGCTATGCTCATACTTGCAGAATATAAAGGAAATCCTTCAGCTTGCACTCATAATATTCCGAGTAAAACCTTATACTTATAGAGTATGATCATATCCTTCACAAAAAGTATTTGGTTATTCTATTAGTATTTGATACAATAACCATTCAAATAAAAATAAAAATTAATAAATATAAAACTTTCTATTACAACACATAAATACTTGTCACACATAATCATAAATAAACACGTAAACACCTCAGCACAGGTTTTCCTAGTGAGGTGTTTACGAAACATACAACAATATCTATCCTCAGTTTCACCTTCACAAATCTACCTTACACCCAACATAATAAAATTGCAAAACACATTATGTAAAAATATTTTCAAAATTTATCTATTATGTAAAAATGTTAATTAATAGGTAAATACTGTAATACATAGAAATAAATAAATGACATTCATAAACGTTACCTTTTACTCTAAATAAAAAGGATATCCTTCAATAATTTCGAGTGTGGTCAGTAGCAGACTAAGTCGTGTAGTTATCAGTTGTAGCGATGGCAGATGATGTGGAACTGAGAGAGATTCAACACTACAAGCAGCGTTTATCAACACCTGTTCGTGATTATAAAGATTTTTCCAAAATCACGGGAACATTGGAAATTTCATCTGCTATGAACTGCAGTTCGGTTGAAGCATTATATTTTTCTGTACTTTCACTATCGCTGCTTGACGAATACATCTTCTCTGATCGAAGTACTGTACTCAAATAACACCGATAAGAAAGATATACCGTTAATAAACAAACCATCGAAAACAGTTTGGAACCATGCCAACACGCCAACAACCTTTTACTTATTCTTGGAGGATATTCTTGCAAGTATAAGGTAATCATTATGAATACGAAAAAAAGGAAATGCTTATACTCCTACCTTTTTCTTCATTTCAAAACCTTATACTTCTACCTTATACTAACAAGGATATCTTTCAGTTTTATGAATACGGTCCAATGTTTTACACCTTTCACTAAACCGCAAACAATGCAGTCAAAGTCACCTTATGCAGATTTATGCTGCGCAAGTGGGGTCTCCAATATTCTGAATTGTGTGAATGAGGATACAAACTCCAAAACATATCGTAGAAAAACGTCCAGTCCACCAAATTTTTGTGTCGACTCTTCTCTACCACACGAAAAAGAAGATTGTTTGACGTCAAATGCCAAAAAACGTTCGAAGCAATCATTAAATTATCTCTAAGTAGATAAATGGGTACTTAACAAAACAATTTTCCAGTGTCTAAAATACTATCAATAGACCATCATGCAGTTGATTATAGATTGCGCCAGTCACGTATTGCCGCTGTAAATATTGATACACCAACTAATACTATGGCGTGCCATAATTCTATAAAAGACCATCGAATCGTGATTCGAGCTATTATGTTCTAAAGCCGTTTGCAGCCAACACGAGAGTATTTTATATTAGCAGCAGCGTGGTTGGCGATCTCCGCGAAAGTTATCCGTTAAATAAACAGAAAGTAATGTTTTGATTAATAGATTCAATTTACAGTAGGGACGACTCTCTCTCTTGCTTTGTTAACACCTTTCAATATAGATCCAGGGCGGAAATTACACACAATGAATTATTATAACATGGATCAGAATCACGTCAAAAGAACAAAACTATTTAGTACATACGTAAGAACAACCAGCGCAGGTAAAAATGCCATCTATTTCTGTTTAGTTAACTTTAGTTTACATAGTTTAATGTCTTCATATTTCTGTATATAAAATAAGACAACGTTTAAAAAAAAGGTTTTTAACTGAACTAAAAAGAACAGTGACAAAATAGAACACCATAAACTAATAAAAGTGATCTAAAGCAAAGTGTATTATAATAAAACAAATATAAAACTTTATTCAATTTAATTTTATTGACCGTAACCAGTTTCAGCTCGTTAGAGCCATCTTCAGATTGGTACAAATAATTCTTAGTCTACGGTTTATGTACATAACAT
The DNA here is from genome assembly GCA_917880885.1 of Limnephilus marmoratus. Classification (NCBI taxonomy): domain Eukaryota; kingdom Metazoa; phylum Arthropoda; class Insecta; order Trichoptera; family Limnephilidae; genus Limnephilus; species Limnephilus marmoratus. The sequence continues at coordinate 18,774,869 of OU862919.1, read as the reverse complement.
ACAAGAGAGGAGGAGAGGGTGGTTTTTCAAGGATTTTAATCAATTATATTTGTTACCAAGTCGTTTTAGACTGTCGAATTTCTAAATATTTTGGTAATTCCAGTAGGCTAATTACCTTGGGTTTGTAGCTCACTTCAATGTTATTTAGGGAAAAACCTTACAAGTAATATGAATTATTAATGACCTACTTTTATTGTCAAATCGTAATTATATTTATGATGTATGGGATTTTTTTTATTGCCGCAACTGCTAGTGTAGCTGCTCTGCTGTCCGAGACCATTTTAACTGAAGTCCCTTCTAAATTAGATACGACAGAAATCGAATATTTTTTATCGACGAGGATATCGAAATTATAAAGCAGAAATATTTGCTAATATGAAGTAGCAAAAACTCTAGAACCTCAAAAAACATTTTGCTGTCTCAAATATCTATCTCAAAGCAATTTTTTTTAGCTGGCATCAATATTTCCACAGAGGTTTTTGAAGAGAGGATAAAACTTTATTAAAACGAATAAGTAGAAGACGTCATATAATTTTTTCGATGTTTTTCAAAAATTAAATACGAATGTTTGAATACCGGGCGATGCCGGATGGTATGTCTAGTTAATTAACAAAGTCAAAACCGTCAGCCCTGATAGTAATTAAAACAACACAATCTACTTACCGAAAATTTCCATTGTCTTAAAAATGTGCACAGGTATGTAGGCACTAATTAATAACTGTCTTGAAGAAATTTTGAAAGCCCGGTATCGCATTATCTAAGTATTATCTCAATCAATTGAGATAAAAGAGACAATACACACCTCAATAAACGTTCATTGTTATGTCTGTCAGTACTTTACCAAAATTTCTACGAAACTTTTTGCGATTTCTCTTAATGTTTGCGAATAATTTGATACGACTGTGAGGATTTAGAAATTTGATCCGTTGAAGACGTCATTAGGACTCATTAATCACCAGTCATCAAACTTTTCAAAACCTAATTATTAGTGTCGTAATTTAAAAGGCAAACAAAGAATTGCTTTGATTTCGTTCATTCTTTGGTATTTATACCCAAATATGTAGGTACCTGAGTCTTAAATATTTTTTAACTAACCATCACACTGCTTCTCATTGGGGTAGGCGGAGAAGATAGACTACCACAGAACTATGTCTTGGCACCCACACATTGTTTCATCCATAATTCAAATATCGTCTGATGTAATATTGTGTCAATCTGACTCTCGACCTTGACACATATTTGATTAACTTGATCGTGCCATGTCTAGGGATGCAACCAAAGATATTCAAATACAGAAGAGATATGCTATGGTGTCCGCGCAACTGTCGCCGGACTACCCACTAATTAGCGTAGTTTTCATACAAAAAGAATTTGTTCATTTCGTCGATTTTTTAAAAATGTGCATTAATATTGGTTAACAATATATTTTGAATAAGGAAAGAATTCGTTCATTTAGTTTAACGTTCGTTTGGTTTATTCGTTAATTATTTGTTCTTTTAGTTTATTTGTTAATTGGTAAACAATATCGGCGACACCCGGAAGCGCAGACCCACATAGTAAAAACAGCAGATAGCACATCTACTTATATTTCAATATCTTTGGATGCAACGATATATCGGAAAACTGATAAATATCGATACATCGACCCCTAAAAATATCGATATTTATCGATATCAACAATACACCAATATCGATATATCAATATCTAATATCGAAAAAAAAAATCTTTTTTCAAAGGCAGCAGTCACTATAACTCAAAGTAGAAACCGGCTACAAGGAAGCAGTGTATCAACGTTACTATTTAATACATAGTTAATTAATAAATAGTTACGATAGATAGTGCAAAATACTGGAATTAATATATTTTTTAAATAAATTTATTAAAAAAATATATATTATATACCTTTCGAAATTTTGTGATTATTCACATAGGTAAGTATAAAAAAATATATCCATACAAAATCAAAAAACGTTTGATATAACTAAAACTATATTGAATTTCTATAAGCTTTTAAAAAAAGGAGAAATATCGATGTATCGGCCTAGTATATCGATATTTTTAAAAACCTTGCATCCCTAGCCATGTCGTCCTCGGAGGTAACCGACTTCTTCTATCACTCTCTTCTGCGTCATACATTCTCCTTACACTTATTTCTTTATCCACCCGCAATCAGAAAGCATTGAAGCGTCCCTTTATTTTATTCATTACGCTGACATAGTAATCTTTCCGGATCTAAGCATTTTAATATATTTATATACTATACTAGCTGATCCGGCGAACTTCGTACCGCCTCAGAATCAAAAACTGTTGTCAACTTATTAGCTGAATTGATCTAAATTGTTTCTCCCTGCGTATACCATACCTTGATCTAAATTGTTTCTCCCTGCGTATCCTTTCCCCCGTCCCGCTAACCCCCCTTCCTGAGTTCCTTTCACCCCTCCCCCCTCCCCCGGTTCACAGTTCAATATTATACCCCTTACAATATTGCTGCAGTTCTTTCAAAATAGGAGAATTAGTTCCATACAAAATGTATGGGGAAATTAATTTTCTTCGGAGTGGAACACCCTTTACTTTTAGGGGTATGAAAAATAGATGTTGGTCGATTCTCAGACCTACCAGATAAGCACACAAAATTTCATCAAAATTGGTTCAGCCGTTTCGGAAGATTATGGTAACAAACACCGTGACACGAGAATTTTATATATTAGATTATTTAATTAGTGTATTTTGGAAAGTAAAAGCAGACATGGTTTAAATACACATACTAGTCAGGTATCTCATTCCTACAGCATTCAATCTTTTTCCGCAACTGATATGCCTATTTTTTTAATGGTACTACAAGGGAATAGAAAAAATAGAGAATAAAAAAATAACCATAGAATTCGTAAAAACTTGTAGGTAGGTACACCGGTTTATTTCATCATAATCAAACAAATACATACATTATTAATAAAAACGCGAATGTTACTGGAGGTGTATTCTGTGTCTGATAGCCGAAATCTTAAGTTTTATATCGACAATGTATTTTTTTTTTAATTTAACTTCTCACGTAGGAAAGTGTTCTTTTCGAAGATCGCTGATGAGAAAACTTTTGTAACTTAACTGTAAACCTAGGATAAGAATACACGAAAGAGTTTGGTCGGCTAAAAGAAAAGTAAACAAAAGAAACAATTTGTTTACCCCTTACTTTTCTAAAGTCACATATTATTGCAGTTTCCTTTATTTGTGATTTTTTGATAATGAAAAACTTCAAATCATTATAACGGGAAATTAATTTTATATTTGGGTACGTCAAATGAATTTAATTTTCTGTAAAGATATTTTAAGTTATCAGAATGATAGTTATGCAAAAAATACGAAAAAACACTTGTTGGTAAATAATTAAAAGTTAAATAGAAGCAAATGTTTGTGGTCAGTTAGGTAAACAGTTACAGGGGGTATTTCACCATCATCTTGGTAGCTATGAAAATCACTATTCATAAGATAATGTATAATTTGAGATTTAGATTAATTTATTTATGAAGTCTAGGTTTACTATTCGGTGCTCGAGCCTATGAATAATTGCTATAAATCGAATAAGTAAAGGTGAGTTTTCTACCAATTCCAAGTACCTATTTGTTTTATTATTATAATGGATATTTTTCAGAACGAAAATTACTGGTCCGAGGCAGTTAACCATTAGATCAGCCACTTCATCGGCTAAAAGCAGACTAATAAAACCTAAAAAAAGTCAAATACTAAGTTTGGAGATCGTGCTTTCGGAGTATCTAGGCCTAAGGCTTGGAATAGACTCCCTCCGGATTTAAGAATTTAGATTTAAACTAGAAACCTACCTTTTGGGTTCTCATACCCTTAATTTAAATTTACCTGTCTGAAAAGATCATACTTGTATTGCCTACGATATGTCTTAATCACACTTTTCTTATTGAATTAAAATTACTCGAATAAAATTACACATCAATCTGTCTCTTAACGAATCACACTTAGGCAAATCAAATCCTTGTACTACTGTACCGCCCACCGTAAAATGTTGCTTTTGCTTTCCAAAATAATAAAAGAATATAATTATATATTTCAGGTGTTCAGAACTATGTCCTCTGAGTGCGAACTCTATCGAAATTTCTTTAAATAGACAATAAACCGTGTTAATTTCAAGCGATCTCCCAGGTAAGTATGGTCCTGTATACATTTTTAGGCAGCATCGCGTTCATTGGTCGAGACATTGCACATTTCGTATCAGTGATCAATGAACCGGTGTATGCAATTTTTAGCCATAAGTTGTTTTTAATTGTTTGTCTAGTTTGTAGTATTTCTAGATTTTAGAAATGTATTGTAAGTTTGTACAGCTCTCTTTACGTGATTTTTCACAAAAACGGCGCTATATAAACCATCCAAATATCATTATTATTAGTGTACCAACACTAATTTGAAAAAAAATGTAGATTCTTTATCGAAAAAAGTTTTTCTTTGGCTGGATACAACACAAGATGTAAAAGCCCAAGTAATAATAGACCTTTACAAATAATAATACACAGAATGCTAAAAAACCGACTCCACTCGGAAAGGAAATAAAGGAGAAAGCTTTCCTCTCGCAGCTTTCTGAACACACTAGCTCAGATTGTGTCGGTGTTAATTGTAACGGATCAACGGGCGCCGGGCACAAAGCAAACGATCTCCTAAACCAGTCACGGCGCCGTTACGTTTCCCGAGAAGCCTTCCTGTGAAGCCTCCCTTCCAACTGCGGAGCTAAGAGTAGGAAGTGGATGGTGGGTACTCTTATGGAGTGCATTAAATCGTAAATTAAATTTAAAAGATTCATTTTTAGAGCACGGGGAAATGCTTTAGAGTTTATCAAAAACGTGTGCAAAATTAAATGTGGCTTTTGTTGCAGTATTGTGTCAATTACTTTAGTATTGCAATTTCTTCTGAATGTTACACAATTTAAAAAAAAAAATCATTTACAAGACTGCATTACAAAAAAATATATAATACCTTACAGAAATAAATTCATAAATATGAAATGCAGTAAGATTAGGTATATATAAATAATTATGATTTTCGGTGTTTCTTAATGTATTTTTTTAGGGTAAAAATTATAATATACAGAAAAAATATTTGCAGCGGGCGACCGCTCGGCCGGATACCGGACGGCGTTTGTTTGATTTTTATACAAAACTACAGTTTAATTCCGAAATTGATGAAATCTTGCACTCGACCTCCAAAATAAGAGGAAGGTCTCTGTCTAAGACTGATTTCAGGGTTTTTTCTCTGAAATTCTGTAACACCCTCTCCCTATCTCCCCCGTGAGATACGAACACAACACTAGCATGAATGTAGTGCTCCAAAATCGATAGGCAAGTTTTCATCCGAAACCCAGGGTTTTTTTTCGGGCGTACCATCACTGGTATAAGCCTACCGGGTGCTTTGTATCTGCATCTGTTATCCCTACTTCCTACTAGAAACCGCACGGTTAGACATTACGGCGTAAAAAAGGTCTCCGGTTGCACGTTGAAGCTTTATTTTAATGACTTACTTATTGCTATTTTGTTAAACCGTACAACACCGTTAACTTTTCTATAATTCAGTTTGAAAATGGGGTTGGTTATTATGGCCGAAACAACTGTCGCAATAATAAAATACTTGCAGAACTTAAAAATAAAACTAATAACTATTATACGAATGTACCTACTCATTCATCTCATACGGCAGCTTTTGGTTTGGCTTCGCCCACTTGGTGTTGGTGACAATTTTTTAAACCCAATAAGAACTGGTTCCAAAAATTGCCCATTCCTCGGTTCCACTGATAGCTAGTCACCGGGTCGACTTCCTTCAACATCACCGATCGCGATAAAGTCCCAGCTTTAAGAAGCAGGGGACAAAATATTGGTTTATAGACTCATTTGAGTGCTCACCTCTACGAAAATCTTTAGTAAAAAACGAAAGATTTATATGCGTTATTGAAGGGAAACTAGATTACCGGGCTTAAGCAAATGTTTTACATAAATCAGGTTTTTGGAATTATTCGTGTGTGAGACGCGGATGAAAGTGGCGCTATCTATACGCGAGTTTTGTAATTTATCCGTACTAATATAACGTCAGAAAAAACTGACGGGAACATATATATACGAGAGCATACCTACATAGATTCAGTTCAGTTTCGGTGCCGGCAACCTGGGCGTTTATTCATTTTTCATTTATTTAGATTGTAGATTGGATAATTAATACTGTTTGATGAAAGATGGCAGCACTTCTGTCTGTATATATTTGTGAATAGAGTGTGTACGCAGATGCAAGCCTATTAATACTGTTCGATAGAATTCAGTACCTATTACATAAAATATTAAGAAAACGAATTTGGTGAATTCTCTCAAGTCCAAGTAGTCGAATAGAAACCTTCCTCCCCACGCTATGCCGCGGCTGGGTCCAAGCTCCAAGGGAACACTTGACGCGGGTACTCGCTGCTGTTTGCGTGATAAATTAAACGGAATAATGGAATAAGGGATGAAAGCGGAACGTGATGTGAAGAAGGCTGACCCGAAAATTCGATCAAAAATCATAGAAAAGGATCTTTTGAAAGCTTCCACTCGTGGAAATGTATCGTGTGTGTTTTGCTCCAACGAGTGGGCGAAATGGATTATTTTCTGCCGCCCCGCATTGCCAATGGCTGGATTTCCTTTATTTATACAACTTTTTAAAAGAAAAACCTTCAAAACCACGAGAAAATATCCAGCCCGCGGCTTGTATTTTTTTAGCACAGGCTTTCGTTTATAAAATATTTCAACTCGCACATTTTTTTCAACTACCCATTACGTTTTATGTGTGGCAAATGAAAGATTTATTTAACATTCTTTAATTAGAAAGACCTCTGTTGTAGACCGTTAAGATCCTTGGCTCTAGGCCAAGAGGTCGCGAGATTAAACCCAGGAGAAAAGCAATTAAAAATGTGTCTGTTTTCACCAAAAACATATAATTATATATTAACTTCATAATTAAAAAATACTAATTTTGGTTGTAGGTGTGTCCAAAATAACAACAGCGCAACAGATAATAATTATGGAAATCGGTACTCGTAAACAGCCACTATTGAGTATAAATACCAAAAGTGAGGCATCTACCACCTACATAATGTACATATATCAAACAGTAAAATACCCTAAGTGAAATTTAAATAGTTATGTTAAAGTAAAATGTTACTTCTCCTTCTAAATATATGAATAACGATAGCGTTTTCCTGCCGGATGTCGACAATCCAAGGGAATTTTCACTGAGGAAACTGTCGGTCTGAACAATAGTGATCCTGTTCTCTTGTTACACAAATTTTGCGGCTTTTTGAGCCAGGGAATCTGTTTCCTCCAGTGTCTAACTTTCCATAGTGCTTTTCTATAGCAAGTTTTATATCTATAACAAGTTTTATATTTCGTTAAGATAGGTGTACTTCAGTTGAAAATAAATACACACAGTAATTCCCATAGGAGTCATTCTCCAGAATCAAGGGTAAATAATATGCAGTTTTGTTTAACCTTTTAGCATATTTAAAATTGGCCTAACGTACTGACTTTTTGTCAAAACACTTGTAGACACCTGTTCTACCTTATCTTTAAAATCATTACATAGTATAAAATGAAGTCGCTCAAAATGTATGTGCGCATAGATCTTCGGTTTTCATCAATAGATAGAGTGATTCAAGAGGAGGGTTTATATGTATAATTCATGCTTATTATAGTGGAAAAAAGCCAAGAAATTCAAATATTCAATTCAGGCAGCGGGCAGCGGGTAGCTGGCAAGTGGATGGTGTGGATTTTATAAAGGTTGGGTAATGGCGTTGTGTTTCGTTAGCCACAGCAACGTGTGGCCGGATCTGCTAGTATAATAATATATCTTGAAAGTATGCGATTTTCCGTTTTTACTTACCAATTGTAAACAATTTCGAAGTGCCTGTAAGTACTTGTATAATGTGAATATGGAAGCCGTAGGGTCGCAAATACTCTGAGCCAGTAAGATTACAGCATCACCGATTGGGGTATAATATGGGACGAAAAGAGTGGGGAGGGGAAGGAGTTGGGAAGAGAAAAAAATTCGGCAAGTATCTGACTATTCAGATCTATTGATCTCTCTATCTCTGGTTTCAATCCTGGGATTGGTTTGCAGCAATTTCCTCTATTCGTCTCTTCCACTCTTCACTGTCTTGGGCGGCTCTTTTGAAGTCTGCATATGATGAGCAGCGCACGTCCACCAGCAGGTCCTCCAGGTACTATGTCTATTGATCACACACGGCTAAAGTCACTTCAAGCAACGTTTCAAACTAGTCTATTTAATATACAATCTTCAATTCCAAGGTAGGAACTGTAAAGTGGTTATGATACGATAACATCAAAAACCACATCATATTTTTTTATACAAAAAACATTATCGGTAAAATATAATTAAAAAAAATTAGATACTTGATAACTTAACATACACGAGTCTTTTTTGCTAAATTTGGTAGTTACTGTGTTTTTAGTTACGACGGCAGAATAGCTTAAGTAAACTAGTTTCCTCTTTAACTCCAGACGATACTTTATTACATAGTATAAAATGAAGTCGCTCAAAATATGTATGTGCGCGTTAATCTTTTAAACTACGCAACGGATTTACATGCGGTTTTCACCAATAGATAGAGTGATTGAAGAGGAATGTTTATATGTATAATACATGTAAATTATATTAGAAAAAAAGCCGAGAAATTCAAAGAAAACATATTTTTGTGCGATTTAAAACGGCTGGCGGGCCGTACTATAGTCACTTTTGAAATTCGTTCTACGGAAGAAATTGGAAAATAGATGTCCTAGAGTAAGTAGGTATTTGATTTTCCCTTTTCAAATATCCAGTGTTGCATTGCAAGCATTGTATAATTAGTGGCGAGTTAATTAGTTTATATGTATAATACGTGCTTATTATAGTAGAGAAAAGCCGATATATTCAAATATTCAATTCAGGCAGCGGGCAGCGGGCAGCTGGCAAGCGGGTGGTGAGGATTTTATAAAGATTGGGTAATGGCGTTGTGTTTCGTTAACCACAGCAACGTGTGGCCGGGTTTGCTAGTATAATATATTCAGCAAACTTAGTTCCTAGAACGTATCACATTTTTAGACTTAAATTTAATAAAAAGTACAGAAACCGTTACAATCTACTCCATGGCCACCTACGTGACATACCAGTAAGATTCTTGACTCTTTCAAAGATTCCAAAGGAGATAGCCAACATAAATGTTTCGATTGCTGAGAGTTTTTTAAAGAACACAAATGCATTCGAGTAACAATAAGAAAAGATTTCATATTACATTTTACTATTGTTAATTGTTAAAAAAATGATTATGTAGGTAGGTACTCACTTAGTTTTAAGGGGAAGCGGTTTTCATTGAAAGTGTTCTTACCTGCAAAACAAAGAGAACAAGCGTTAAAAGTTAAGTAAATCTACATAAAATTAAAGTTTTAAAATGGTCATTTACACACAAGTAATAATTTTTAAAAGTTTTATTAGTTGTACCTACAGAGAAATAAAATGAGTAAACAGTACCTACATTGTGATATGATAACAGTAGAAACAATTATTTTTTTTGTTTTTACATGAGCTCCACACAGGAGGCCCTAGAGGAGGGAAATTATGTTCCTCAGGGCCTATATCATCTTTATGCTCACCTATGATGCTGTGTGGAGGGTTTTTTTTGAGGAAAGGAAGGAGAGGAGAGTTCTGGGAAGGAAAAGGGTTTAAGGGGTGGGTAGGAATCTTGGGTTCAGTATGTCCTGGTCACCCGCCTCCAAGACCTAGACAAACCTCACCCCATGAACCCGGGCACCCCTGCTAAATCACCAAACGTAGCAAACCACTTGGGGTGACCAATGGCAGAGGTGTTGGTTATCCAATAAAGGTTCCCGGGGCGGCGGTACCCATTCCCGCCTCCCAAATGAAGGTCGGTATTTCAGTTGCTTTTTAACCTCGGCTTAAGAAATAGATATTTATGCACGTTAAAAGTTAAAACCCGTCTGCTTGGTTCAATATATTCGCACCTCACAATCCGGAAGCCTCAGTTTTGCCCGTAAATTTTGAAACGGTCACTTTGGATCGAGATTGTAAAATATCTATGCGAGATAGCTTTCGTATTTCAAAGACAATAAGAAGCATTATTTTGTTCTCTTTCTGGTTAAAAGAAAAATACATGTTTGCATGAGAGGAAGAGAGATAAATAGCTTTTAAAGTGTAAGGTCACTCAGGACGTTTTTGGTCTTATGAAAGTATAACGCAATTACATGTTTTGGGATGTATTTATTCCTAAAAAAGCAGACGGGTTAAGATCCTAGTAGTTATCCTGACAACCCAGTCTCAATAAAATCGTCTGTAAGTAGATTATCAGTAATTACAACGTAATACGTAGTAATTATCTACTTAAATTTGGATAAAATATTTATAGTACATATTTGTTTAAAAAAGCAATTTTAAGCTAGTCACTAAGCTGGATAACAGATCTATAAATAATAGATAAGGACCTAGCTATTTCAAGCAGAAAAATTAACAGACTTCGTGAATTTACTAGCAATTCCGTATTTGAATGCATAAATTCAATTATCTAGGTGATGGTTAATTTATTCAAAGACTTCCAATTAGACCCGAGACTGATAATCGTGGTTGAATTGGACGTTATAATACGATCATCCCCAGCGACGTGCCCCCACCTACCCTCAATCAAAATAATTTAATAACACGAGCCTAAATTGCTTATTCAGATCGAGGAAGCCACAGCCGCCCCGGGCGAAGCCGGGAGACAGGAAGACTGTAAGAGGCGGGTTACTTGATTGTGAATTCAACGTCATCCGAGGCACTTAACACTACAAGACGAACCGTGAAGGGAATCTAATTATTCACGATGTAAGCAGCACAAATTAATATAAGGAAAAAGATATACGGTATCAAGTTGAAGAGGAGCTCCTGTGCTCCTCTCGCCTCCCGTACACTTAGAAAGGAAATTGTAATCTAATACACATCTCATATTATTATTATATTACATTATATCGTATTAGAAGTTAGTCAAGTTAATTTCATGTGCGTATCGTACACGGATAAAGCACTTGCTTCTCGTATGATAGCATGGAAGAAAGGAAAATGGGTGTTTTTGAAAAGCACTTACGTACATGGTGTTTAAAACGGAATATAATACGATAAGAAAGCTAAACTTTCGATCAGGGTTGTCTTCTACAACTATATTTGATATATCATTTACAAAACGTATCATAATAATTGGAGCACGCCAGATAACTTTTAAATTTTTGAAAAATACTAAATATATCATAAGCCGTCAAAACGTTGATATTTGCAGTCGGATGAAAAGCGTGCGGCATCACGACACGTGCGCGGCAGTACTGCAGCACTGCCATTCGAATTATTATTAACATTATACTGCGTGTGACATCACGAGAAACAATTATCGCATACGTTTTACCAAAATTGACTTTGAAAGTTCATAACTAATCTTTGGAGATACATCTCGAAAAACCAATTTTACTGTCGTTATTAACTCTTTAAATATAACACATTTTCATCAAAAAAAATAAGAGGCAGGCGCATTCTTATTTTCATAAGCAATATAATAATATCCATCCAGCTACGGTCATCAATGGACTGACAATCCGTCGGACTATCCCAAAGTAGGTAATAAATGTCTAAAACTTTTTTATGTGAATATCGCACAATAGTTCCAACTGCTCCCAACTGTCCGGAGATATTAGGGCTATGGATATAGTGTATACAAAGTGCGGCAGCATAACTTCCTTTTTTCAAAACTTAATAAAACCCATTGCATAAATCAGAAATTTTTAATTTGTTTTTTTATAATATAGGCACATACCTAAAGTTTTGTTTTACTTAGTTTTTAAAGATCAAGACAGGTAGGTGACGTCCCCCATTCTCCATACACTGAGTAAACCGATTTCTGGCGTTTGTCATGACTCTTGCCAGCATATCAGGCGTTATCCTGGCAATTTCTTCCTGGATGTTGGTCTTCAAATCTTATAGGGTCCTTGGACGGTTCACATAAACACGGGATTTAAAAAAATCGCAAGGGGTCAAATCGGGAGAGCGGGCCGGCCACTCCTAATCGTCCCTAATTGAGATGAGGTGCTTTGGGAAGTTTTCCCTCAAAACAGCCATCAATGCTCGGTGATCTAATGGGACAAGGGTCTCCAGTTCTTCTTCTTGTCGCACTTGTCTGAACATAGTGACCCATATAACAATTGATTTCCGGTCCGGGACAGAGGCTAAATTAAAGCGATTCCGAAAGGCGCGCTGGGTTGCGATCACAGAACATCCGTTCAAAAAGTAGGCCTCATTGGCAAACGTACGCTCTTCACTGTTCCAACGCACGATGGCGACAAACTGTGTCGGGACAAAACTTTAAAGTTCCGCCTCTCGAACGAGATCACTAGCGCTCCGCTACGACATCAACCGACTAAATGGCGAGCATTTAAAAAAAGGAAGTTATGTTGCCGCACCCTGTATAAGTAGGATATAATTGAGGATGTTGAGATACTGAGTGGAGAGTGGAGAAGGGAAGGACATGGGAATAAGAAAGTTGGGATGAAAGTAAAACTGGCTTACTTTAAACTCGAAGGAAATGATGATTGCAAAGATAAGTGCCGCCACAAAGCTACTAATTTTTTAAACTGTTTCATTTTAAATTAATGATTCATCTGATCAAGTCATCTGTTAGAGTCAAAGAGCTCATTTAGAGGTAATTGTGTTATTATTCTGTATTGTATCGCCGAGAGTTCAAGATAACTATAATCTTGCATAATTACAGTTAGGTACTATAATAATTTGTACTTGTCATCAATAATGACTTAATCTAAGCTTGTTAACAAAGACAATCATTAATTCCAAGATAAACATAACAGCGGTTTGCTCAGAGGTAAGTAAGCCGTAATAAGTATTATTAAGGCGAATGGGTGTAGTTGGAACAATCAAATTATTGTTAGAATTAATTTGTAACAGCGAAATGATTTATTCCAACAAAAAACGCCATTATTAAATGCTTATAAAATTTCGCTCAACCTCAACCAAATCAACAAAGGCTAACTAACTAACCATCACGCCGTGTTAGGAGGGGGTGGGGGGGGGAGACAGAGGATAGACCGCCACACTGTATCACTCCTTGCTTCACATATTATAGAAGCCGGCTAAGGCTAAGTACGCACTATGCGGTTTGCCGCAACGCGGCTGCCCGTCCGGCTAGCCGCAGGACGCGGTTGCAACTGCGGCCAGCCGGATGGCGGTTAGCCGTAGTCGCAACCGGAAAGTGCGGATGAAAACGCTTCGGTTTCTCGATTGATTGGCCCATTCTCAAAATAGACGTTGAAGAAGTCGCAGCTATTTATTATGTTTACTTGCGCTATATAAAGAAAAAGTACTGGGTACATCCTTATTTGCAAACACGAAATGATACTAAACATTTTGAAATATTTTTCGGAGAGCTCAAAAAGCATGAAGACAAGTTTTGATACACTATGTAGAATGAGTCTGCAAAAAACTTATATATGTGAGTTTGTAAGACCGTAAAAAAATAGATAAATACTGAAGTATTTTCGTCAAAAAACACGCGCTCGGACGTATTTTAACTAAAATGAAAATTCCAAAAAGTAGCTTTCCTAGAAAACTTATTGATTTATTTTACTGCATGATTACATGATTTGAAAAGTGTGTTGCATAATACAAAATTTTGTTTGAAAATTTTACAAATCTGCCAACGACCTACGGTATAACCTTATTATAGATACTAAAAATAAACATTTGTTCTCAAAATCAAAAGATACCTTTAGTAGATAAAAAAAAAATCTTTCGAAATCGATTTATAGTTTTTTGTGGAAAAAAGTCAATACGTCCAGAATTTCATTTAAAAATGACATATTTAGGGTTGTGTCTGGTTATTCCCTCTTAATCGTGTTCAATGCGCTTTCGTCAGCTTTGCTTTCTTTTTTTAACAAAGGCAAAAGACATCGCCATACTATAATGAAAGCAGATTTTCCCTGAACACCGTTAAACCTCAGGGCCTAGACAAAATAATATCAAGTCGTCAAAACAATCCAACTTGACATTCAACAAGGTTCACTGTTTTTCAAAGTATCTCAAAATTAAAAATAGTTTTTGAAAAATTGAAAACAGTTTGATGAAAGAATTATGACGTAATAAACGATTACCGATAGTATTTTTTCTTGTAAACTGTATTTAACACTTTGCAAGAAACAAAAAAAACACATTTAATCAGATAAAACTAGATTGGTTTTGTAAAGGTTAGTTAACATTTTTTACCGATTAATTAAATATATCTATTTTAAAATCGATTTCGTTTTCGTGAATGAATTATTGCAAATCTTGGAAGTGGAAATTAACTCGCTTCCTGACATTGCGCTGAAACTCGGCAGATATACTCGTTGTAGGTGAAAATGCAATCTATCAACACGACGCATCTAACGCACGCATTTTTATGAAATTGTATGACATAACTAACTAACTAACCATCACGCCGTTTCCCCGCAGGGGTAGGCAGAGAGGACGGACCGCAAACATTCCGGTCTTGGCACACATTCCTTGCCTCGTTTACATTCATACAACGTCTCATACATTCTCTTCTATTATTCTGACTCTTGACATGGCCCGACTCAAGTATCTGATTCACTTGGTCGTGCCATGTCTTTCTTGGACGTCCTCGACTTCTACTACCATTCACATTTGCGTCATATATTTTCCTTACACTCCTTTCCTCGTTCATTCGCTCTACATGCCCAAACCATCGGAGCGTTCCTTTCTTGATCTTACTCATTACGCTTATATCAGCCTTGAATTCTTTGCGGATTTCCACATTTCTCACACGATCATACATGGTTTTACCACACATAGGCCTCAGGGATCTCATTTCTACAGCGTTTGGTCTACTTTCATCCTTCCTCTGCCAGTTCCATGTCTCACTGCCATACATCAGGGTAAGTACCAGTACTCCATTATGGACGGCTAGTTTCGCGTCTTTGGACAGTTTTTTGTTGGTGCCAACGGCGTCTGGTCCTCCATTAATAGAGTTACCAGCATTCACCCTTCTTTCAATATATCTCTATCAGCCTTCCCATCTATCGTAACAGTCTTAACAAATCTCAATCAGCCTTCCCATCTCTTGTATGACATTATATTGAAAAATGTACAGTAGGTTAATATACAAAAAATATGTCGGTATTATTCCACTGTTAGCGGTTTTCACTTTCAGTTCTTGGGAAGGAAGATTCTATTCTCAGTCAAACGATTTAAAAAAAATTCTACGCAACCAGTTCAATGAAAATAGATGTATAATCATTGACCTAGTATAATATAGATACGTTTTTAGATTTTCACGGCCAAAAGTATTTTCGTTATTTGTTTTTGGGGTGTTATGCCGTGTTGCGCTACCTCCTACTTTAGCCAACGTTTCGGACAGCGTTGCAGTGTCCATCATCAGGGCAGATCCGGCAGATGTATAATACAGTTTAAAAAAATTTAGTTTTTTTACGGGTTGATATTTTGGTTGCAAGCCAACACTTCTTTAAAAAGTCATTAAAAGCTATGCAAAAATAATTTTAAAATAGCCGTTTACCCTAACCTAACTTAACCAATTTACCAAATTTTAATATTTTTTATCGTCACTCTTTATGACCTTTCTGAGGCGGTTCTGAGTTGGTTTCATTCTTTTGGCCGGCCACCGATTTTTTATACAAATAATTATTTTTAAAAAAATGGCACACTGACCGGGCGATCTGTTTAGCGATTTTCTGTTTTATAGACTTATTTCGAATTAAATGTAAGCATCTATGCTAAACTTTTAAATGAAATAAAGAAAACTTGAAAGATCTCTATTTCTAAATCTGTTTATATCATGCGTCTGAACACAATAGAAAAGGAGATTTAAGCAATTGGAAAAGAGAGTAGTTAAATGCGTAACAATTCGAATATTACTCCTCAACAAATAGAGATTACAGAGAGATATAATAATATTCAAGAACAAATTAATAACGCATATCATTAGGAGCCATTATTTTATTCCTCTTATTATATTCGCAGATTGCAGGGGACCGCAACGCGAAACCACGTATCCCGCATCAGAATCAGGAATCGGCCAAACTGGTAATGGATATAATCGCACTCGTTGCAGGTATTATTAGCCTTACGGTAGTTCACGCAGCCCCTCGCCGCTTCGCATCCCGAAAACCGCAACAATGATGGTAGCGCATCGCGCGATATTAGAATAATCATCATAACGTACATGATTATTCTACACACTGAACATAGGTTATTTGGATTTGGAGAGCAAAACCATTTTATACAAACCGTATTTCACGCTCATAACTACAAACTTTCAGAGCGATTATTAATGAAAATCTAAGGAAAATCCATATTTCTTTGTCTAATTACGGGCGAAATTCATGGCGGTTATTAATTAAAATCTAAGAAAAATCCATATTTGTTTGCCTAATATTAGGATCCACGTATACAAGTTTTATAGGAATACGTACGTAGTTTCAAGTTCTTCAACAGTTTTGAGGTGTCTCAACAGATGTCAGTAAAGTAGTAGGTACTAAAGGAGAGTGCCAACTTTCGCCGTTTGTGTCGAAAACCCGAACGGTTATGAAAGTAGCCAATGATGTCCAATCGACAGGTGGGCACCTCCAATGCCGAATTCCCTTGCTTCAGAATTAATCAGAGAATCCATTAGAATGGACGTTTGGGTTCAGTTAAATTTGCATTTTAAACCACACGGTAAATAAACAAGCTTGTAATCTCGACGCACCACGAGCTTATTGAAAACACTACGACGAACCACGAGTTTTATAAACACTTTTGAAAATTTTTGCAAACAATAACATCAGTGTTACTGCAATGGATTCCATTCCGGTGCATAATGCTGGGTAATCAGAATCATCTTCTATAAGTGATGTAGAGTATTTCCAAAAATAACTAACATTATTTATTACGGGGTTTTCAATTTTAGTTATATAGGTACGATAGCATGGTGTAGACTTTAGACTTTTTAAACTTTTTCATGGAGTTCTTAAATCTTTAAAATTATTTTAATCAATTTTTTTTTCACATAATTTATATTTTTTGTGCATACATTTTTTGGTGATAAGTAGACTTATATGTTCTTTGGAGTACCATTTCGGATGGGCTGACAGCTTACTTTTCATGGTTGGAAAATACGTGCTAATAGCCTTTCCTAAAACAGATTAAAATTTATTAGTAACTATATTGATATCAACGTATTGCATAGATGACCAATCAATTGAGAGAAGATTTTACAAATTTTCTAATATGAAATGCTTTGAAATAAAATTGGTTGACTGAAAGACAATTTACAATTATGTTAGAAATAATAACTTCCAGAGGAGGATGATAAGCCTCAATGGGCACCAGCGGTTCACTACATTCTTCAATTACTAGTGTGTCTAAGTTAGAAAAACATAAGTCAAGAGTGCTATTATTTTTATTTGGCTTAGTATTTGCCTGATTCAGACCTAGGAAAACACCATGTCTAGAATAATGCGTTCAGACTCTATAACACTAATATTATTGTCACTGTTCACCCAGTTTAGATTTGGAAGATTACAATCACCAGCAAGCAAAAATGTTGCACTAGGATTCCTTTTTAATACACTTCCACTTCGTCACTATGGCATCTGTACAGTTCATTGCTTGAATTCGGTGGGATATAAGTTCAGCGCACAATAATATTTTTATTCCTGGCAACATTCACTTGCAGGAAGATTTGATCGAGCTATCGTGTTTTTTGTAATTAAGTTTTCCTTTGTATTTCTTGCTGATAGCTATTAAGACCCCACCATCTCTGATTTTAGCACTTATCAAAATATTTTTGACTAATCTATGCACGTTATGATTTATGAAATCTAATTCACTAGAGCGAATATTTGACTCTAGCCATGTTTCGGAAAGTAGTACATGTGGAGCCCAAACATTGGAGACTGAAAAAAACTTATTTTTGTTTTAAGGCCTCTGATATTCTACTAATAGTTTTAACTCATTTGGTTTTGCCCCGAGACCTCTAATTTTCTGATGTGAAGAGAAATCATTATGCTCTAATTCTAAACGGTATAAGCTAAAAAAAATCACACAAACTAATTCACGCCTCTCTGCAGCTTGACAGGCGGGGCTGTCTTTTGATCCAGTATTGTAGGAGGCCGATTTTCGGAAGAAAGTGCATGTGGCACATTTCAGAGATTTCACCTTATTGAGGAAAACTTTAGCGCAGTGAGGACAGGTGGCGACTTCAACTTGGCATTTGGAAGCTATGTGGTCGTAGAATTGGCAGTGGCCACACTTTAAGCTATCGACCCAATCTCTTACACGACCAAGTTGCCAGTCTATTGCAAGTTTAGTTTTTGATATAAGTGAGTGACGTGCTGATGGAGGCACTCCATAAATATGAGTGCAGTTACCAGTGTGCGGGTCAGAATTATGAGAAAATGACATGTTTATTTTTCAGTTATTCAGAGAGGGTTCAGTGTCGTTAGAAGATTGTTGATGGATCGCTGTGATAATTTCCTCAGAAAAAAATTCTTGAGGGAGGTCATGAATAGCAAGGCAAAGGGGGCGATTTCAGACCCGCTTCAGAAATAAAATCAAAAATAGTTAAATATTTGGGAATAATCATAGACAACCAACTACGTTGGGAAGCTCACATCGGTGACACAGTAAAAAAACTTCGTAAACTCTGCCATATATTCTGCTCCCTTAGGTCTATCTTAGATTTACAGACTCTAAGAAGCGTATACTTTGCCCTTTTCCAATCCATAGCAATATATGGTATAGTGGGATGGGGTGGTTGTGCTGAATCCATTATTAGACCAATTATTTTAGTTCAAAAACTAATTCTGAGAATTATATTTAAATGTCAACCTACCCATCCGTCAAATGAACTCTTTGCAAAAATCAGGGTCTTAGATATTCGACAGCTATTTACTAAAACAAGCATTTGTTATATACGAAAAAATAATCTATTAATTGCTCCACAACATCAAGCACACACCCGCTTTTTATCAAACCTGGGTTGCGTGGTCCCAAAAACTAACACCTCATTCGCTCAACGACAATTCTGGTTCATCGCTCCTAAAATATATAATGCTCTGAGTACTGACATAAAGTCAAGTAATTCTAATTCTCTTTTTATAACACGTGTACAACATTGGATTTTTGAAAGGGGACGAACGCACTTTAAAGAATTCATGAGTTCTAACACTACATTTTAATTATTAATTTTTGCATTTCAAAATTTTAATTTCCATTTGTATTTCTATTTTACTTTAAAATGTTGTTATTTTTTTCTCTTAGTTTTTCACTAAATTTATATATGTTTTTAATTTTGATTTATATAATTATATGTTTTAATTTATACAGAACACTTGAGTTCTTAACATTTAATTTTCATTATTAATTTTTGTATTTCAAAATTTGAATTTGAATTTTCATTTTTACTTTTCTTTAAAATATGGTCTTTTTTTTCTCTTTAGTTTTAAGTATTTCTTAATATTTTTTGAAATGTTAAAATATTAAATGTACGACTACCACAACACGGGCTTAGCCTAGTGTGGTAGCCAAAAAAAACCCAAATATCTGTTACTAATAAAAAATATATGAAATAAAAAAAAAAAAAAAAAAAAAAAAAAAAAAAAAAAAAAAAAAAGATAGTGCTGGAGGATCGATCAATCGTTAAAAACGTAAAAGTTAAATGAAAGCGTGTCGCACATTCGATTCATTCGAAACTATCTAAACTGCAGAGCCCGAATAGTGAAAGGCGTCTCGACACCTCAACATCTCAGTTACCCCGAGGCAAGTGCAAAGTACCCCGCCTCAAAAGGCACTTGAGACGCCCTCGCAGTTTCCCAAGGGCGCTAATGAACTGGAATGTACGCACTTGAATAGCGTCTGCGTCTGGAGATCTTGATCGCCCGCTTGCAACAAAGCAGCTACAAAAATTGCTAATTGCTAATTAAAATATTGTTCGCGATGATTTCGATGCAAAGAAGAAACTTTGATTCATGATTGATTTAACAAAAATAATTGGATGGACGCAGTGGGACAAATAGGAAAGGCGGGTGCTCTCAGAAAAGATGCGCGATGGAAATGGGATGATTGCCCACTCACTAGACCAGGAATGACCAACCAGCGGCTGAATTGAACTATTTTTGGGGTCCAAAATGATGTTTTCAGCTTTCTATGTTTTGAATTTTGGTATTCACGTTAGAAAGAAAACAAAACGTTCTCGTAAATTTATCACATTTATATTATACTAGCTGGTATCCGGCAAACGTTGCAATGCCATTCAAAGAAATCTGCATGTCCTTTCCCTTGCGTCCCCGTTCTCTTCCACCTTCCCCAACTTCCCCCGCCCTCGTCACTTCCCTCTCCGCGAACCCCACCTTCCCCCTGTCTTTCATCCCTGCCGCTAAAATATATGAAATACACACATTTTCATTTTTACAGATTTCATAAAGCCAGAACTTTCCATTATATACAGCCTATGTTACTCGCTGATAATGTAGATTTCTATTGCTGAAAGAATTTTTAAAATCGGTTTAGTGGTTTAGGCGTGAAAGCGTAACAAACAAACTTGAAATGCCAGGCGCATGGCCGCAATATCAATTTCTTTTCGCAACCAATTCCAACCAGTGTATTTTTTTCGCATATTTCTCAGATCTAATGCAACTGACCTGATTTTAATAAGAGATGGGCGAGTGCAAAGGACGCACATAGGCGCACGTATAGTCAGTTTATGCCTTCTAACATTGAAGGTCGCGGTTTCACAATGATAGCATTTTTGGACACCGAATTACCGGTAAAAATTCCATTAACGGACCGCCTTAGTAGACAGATATTAAAAGACTCTTTAAACTGTGACTTTGACGACTTCCGTAGTCCAGTGGGTAAGACTCTTGACTCACAATCCGGAGGTCGCGGGTTCGAACCCGGCATGCGCAAATAAATTTTATTTGATTAATTTGTGTTATTTCACAATTAATTCATTTAAAATAATATATAGTATATTTGCGGCATGTTCCAGAGTGGAAGATACTATCAGTATCGCCCTGGTGTAAGACCACCATTCAGAATTGAAACGTTGCTTGAAAATGGCTTTAGCCGTGTTTAGTGACCAGATCTGAATAGCCAGGTACTTCCCAACCTTCCTCTTCCCCATCTCCTTCCCCTCCCCACTACCTTCAGCCTCACAACATACCCCAATTGGGGATGCCATAGTCTCACTGGCTCCAGACGGGAGCAGTTGAGATTCTTGTAATACCGCACAAGAATAAAAAAAAAAAAAACTGTTCTCATTGATAATTACCGATAAGAATCCAGTTACTTTACAGTGTCCAACATGAATTTACAGAAAAGTGGCAAAAGTGTACGAAGCCTTACATTCTTGGAAGGAGCTACAATTGGGATGACTTCTAATATACATATATTGTTTATCTTGCCTTTCACAAGAGCTTTTCTGTACGGTGTAAAGTCGTGGAATTAAATCGCCACCTTATGTGGGCAGCGGTGTGAGACGGTTTAACACGCAACTGTATTGACTATTATTTAAAAAATAAATTCACAATAAACACTTAACAAAACCGCCAATGAAGTGATGTCATTACTTCACGGTGGTGTAACATAACATCCAGGGTAGGGTTGCCATCTGTCCGGCTTTAGCCGGACATGTTTGGCTTTTTGGGGTCGTGTCCGGCTAAATATTTATATGTCCGGCCTGTACGGCTTTTGCTAGGCTTTTTGTTAGTGTAACGTGATGCACGCAGCGCCTGTAGAACGAACGCAACGCAAGCTACGCAAGGCGCAACGTGTTACAGACGAGGCGGGGGGGTTAGCGACAGTGGCTATTCTTGGTTCGAGATGGTTTTGTTTTTAGTCGGCTCGTTAGTGGCTCTTTTATGTCAATATATCAAAGTCATATCAAATGTACGGAAACTTCAGATATTTCAGTCAACGAAGTAATTGACCAGTGTTCACAAATAATGGACAATGTAAAAAATGATACACTGGAACAAAATTTCTGCCCAATCAATTTAACCGCAATTTTACAACATTTATCGAGGGTTCACCCAGATCGCATGGAAGAATTCAAAGAAAACATGAATAATAAATATTTACAAAATTGTCAAAGACTACTTAAACTCTTGGACAAGTGAATTCAGTGCCGAATCGAAACACTTTAAGTGTGACTTTAGCTGGGGTACCACGCTGGGAGATGTGTGTTTAATATACAACTGTTACTTGTAACCGATTTTTTATTAGGGGGCATACATTAGTAATTATGTGAGCAGTTTTTTTTTCCAATCTAGACCCCTCCCCACCACTTGGTGAGATAAATTTGGGCCACTTCGTATATTTTTTTCAAGTAACGTCAGATTTTGCTGGACCCCCTCCGCTCCCCCTTTTGAGCTCACGTAATTAATTTATGCCCCCTTATTATGTATAAATGTTATGTCCAAAATTACGGACGTATGTCCGGCTTTTAGGGCAAAATGTCCGGCCTAATACAGCGCAGAGTCAGGCTTTTTTTATTTTAGAAGATGGCAACCCTAATCCAGGGGCGTGCACTCCATATAGGCACATAAGCACTGCCTACCCTACCGTAATTGTAAAACATAAGCATGAAAATAATATTATAATATTTTTAATTATTGCCAAAAATAAATAAGCACTTTCAAAAATAAGCGGAAATAGCTGAGCAACCGAAACTATGCGAGCACCTTATCAAACGGCATACTACAAACGTGGCATAAACTGTAACTAGAAACTACACGCGCGCCCTCTGACTGCCTCACTAGAATGCGGCCTAAGCAGGAATTATTTCTGCTTGGAGCTAACTTCATACAAGATATAAAATCAATGTTTACGAAATGCACATAGCATAGAGTAGAAAACTGTCGTTTTGAATTTGCTTCTATGAGGTTTTTTGTTGCTATTAGGCAGTGCTTTCTGGAACAAAATTAGCAAATGGCAATCAGTGACGACAGTGACATCTGTTATCTATTTCTATCAACTAGTTGTCTTACCAGCAGCAAGTACACTTAGCGAAAACTTGTACGAAGGGAGTTATTTATAGTAAGTTTTTATTTTATTTATTTGAATCAATTCGGCGATTTTCCTACTGCCTACCCTGATCAAAAACTCAGTGCACACCACTGATAACATCGTCGAACAATAAAATCAACACTGAAAATCAAAACAAAATATGCTAGTGGTAGAAATGCAACCAATATCTGACTTTTATCAAGCTAATAATCAGAAATTAAATGGCCCAGATCGCGAGACGAGGTCGACATATTATTATAATTCAACAACAAGCAATTATTATTGTACCAATAATAATATATATACAGTTACACCTAAATCTAATGCTCTTGATTTTCTCATATTAGTATTATTTTCCCATGCCCTCGTATTATAACGTAAATGAAAATTCTGTGCTATCAACTTTCCAAGACAAACGAAATCATTTCGGCAAACCAATTCCAAGGAGCACGTATCACTCGCAGGTTTGATGTCAATTAAAATTCGTGATAATGTTAGCTGGAAGATAATTGGTTTAGTCACATACAATCTTAATTATTGGGGTTGGGGTTTGTCGAAAGTAATTAACTCGACGTTATAACGCACACAACACATCAACTGGTAAGGGTGTTCATTTTCACACACAAATTGAAATGGAAATATACACGAAATAAACATGTTATTTTCAACGATAATGGGCTTGTGTTATTATTTCAAAGGGGAGTAAGAGAAAAGCACCAATCGTACAATCCAATGTGTTTAAAAAATACTTAAAAAAAAAAATAATAAATTTAGGAAGGTATAGTTTGGCAAGAAAGTGTAGAAATTAAATAAATTGGAACTAAACGTGTTCATTACTATGGCAGCACCGAATTATATGACGTTTCCTATGGCAGTCATGTTATCGCATGTTACGGTTGATTTATTGTCTTAAATCTGAGAAGAAGATCGCTGATTTGATAATATTTTTATTCATTGTTTGCCTGAATTTAATTAAAATGAATAAACCATTACATAGTGATGCAAGAGGGGTTATATTCTGCGTTTTTCAATGCTGCCTAGCCGAGTATCACGCGAAGAAGCTTCTGTTTTAGAAGATGCTTACAAACGAACTGCAGAAATGACTGGTACGTATTATAGTTTGTTTAATAAATTTCATTAGTATTACAAGATTTATGCCAATTTTGGAGCGATAATAACCATTACAATCTGATTTGAGGTTATATTAAAAAAATCCGATTTTGACATTTCAATTTGACAGTTAATATGCGGCCACAGGAAAAAGGGAATAACTCAATAAAAAAAAATAATATGCAACTTCTTTAAACTCGTAGAAAAGTTACCTTTTTCTCGTTTTCTCTTTCTTTCTTTCCAAGTGAAACAAAAATACAGAACCTACCGAATGGCTTTTAAATTTAAATCAAAAATGTCGATTAAGCGTAGTCAAATTTCAAAACAATTTTTCAAATTTCACCACTTTGAACATTGTTATTTTTGCGTGCAACGCAGCACTTAACCCAACTTAACAAAAATGGGACAAAAATAATACAGACATTCTGCAAAAAACAATAAATTATTGTTAAAAAATAGTAAAATGGGACAAAAATAATACAGAAAACAATAATTTATTATAACAATTACTATAAGTAATAATTATTAGACTGAAACACTCATCTACATTGAAAAAATCTCCCGAGAAAATATACATGCCGCCGACGGGAATCGAACCCGCGTCCTTCTGATATTCGGTCAATTGCTCTTAATCGCCGAGCTACGTCGGCTTA
This sequence comes from Limnephilus marmoratus, assembly GCA_917880885.1. Classification (NCBI taxonomy): domain Eukaryota; kingdom Metazoa; phylum Arthropoda; class Insecta; order Trichoptera; family Limnephilidae; genus Limnephilus; species Limnephilus marmoratus. The sequence continues at coordinate 18,749,969 of OU862919.1, read as the reverse complement.
TCCCGCCAAATAATTCAATATATAGGTACTAGAGTTTCATTTAACAATAATAGAGAACTCCAGTCCAATTTTTTTATTTTTTTTAATGAATAAAGACCTTCAAACTTAAATAACTGCATTTTTATTTTTATTTTTATAGTTAATTTTAATAGTTAAAATAATTGTCAAAGTTTTAATTTTTCTAGACCATCAGAAAAGCACCATATCTATGGTAAATTGTTAATATGGTGATATGGTCTTCACCCACCGATATTTTATTTACCTTCAAGCTGTCATATTGTATCAGTGATATTATGTCGAGGGAAATTTCCCTATATCTAGGGGAGAAAAATATTTTTTAGGGATAAGGGAAATCAGGACAAAATCTAGGGAAATTTCGAACTCTGGCAAAATGTTTATTACATATGACAATATTACTGGTATTATTTTATATATATATATATATATTATATACGTATACATATATATTTTTTGGAATTCCTATGAATCTTAATTATTGTTCATGTACTTACATGCAATGCTATTTTTAACACTGACAACTCAAAATGATATTATATGTATCTAAAAAGATAAATGGGACCTCTGAAAAAAAAATTAATTTATGTTTTAAGTTCTGTTTTTTCGGTGATTGTGGTTAATTTTTATTTTGCAAAGTCTTTTTTTTATTTTTTTTATTTGGAATTCAATTTCTAATTCAGTGGTGAGTGCATTCGTACTTTTAAATTATTACTTCTTGTAGCAAAAAGTGTTTTATTTGGAAAAGCACAGTATTATTAGTATATTTACCAAGTTCCGATATCTTTCCAATTAATTAATCATATTAATTAACATATATAACAGGATTAGTGTTACACAATCAGGTGGCTACGTAGGTAATTGCGTAAATGTGAAATTCTAGGGAAATTTCACTTCGAAATCTAGGGAAATAATTTTTTTGGGCAAAACATCCCTGTTTTAAATGATAAACAATATGGCGGAATCATGAGGCTACTATGAAATTTAGGTGATATTTAGGTGTGGGAAATCGTTTTTTATTCAAGATTAACAGCTTTTAATATTGAAAAACATTGGTAAAATGTCCACATTTCACCGCTACTGTTATTGTATTTTAACAAAGTGCAATATAAAAATAATGAATCTTTGCAAATACAAGTGATATCGTTCTTCAATTTCGTCGGTTCAGGCGTGATTTTGTACATTGTTTTATGTATAACACACACAGAAACTGGCATTTATATACACTGCATGACGATTGCGTAATAGCTTGTATCCCTTTACTAAAAACAACTTGAAAATACAATGTCAAAATATGACACGACTTTTAACCTCAAATAGGCAAAATTTATTCCAGATTGTCCGCAAATATAGCCCCTTTCGTAAATTGTTGAGGGCCTAAATTATGTTTCAATAAACACAATAACTATTATTTATCTAAATCTCTATAAACAGTATGAAAATAAACCAAAAACACGAAATTTTGAATTGCATATGTACACTTCAAATGTCATTTCAAATGAAATTCAAATGTCAATACACGCGATCACCAGGTGACAGTGGGTGAGTGTGACGCGTGACGTCACCATTCACCATTTCAGTAATGCCAACTTAACGCTGTGTTTTCAGGAGAGGTTAAAAAATGCACTTTTTAATAATTTTTTAAAAACTCTGCGTTTAATATTATGAAATAAAAGTCATATATTCAGAATCAGCGTTTATTGGTCTATATGAACATATTTTTTTAAAGCCATATTATTTTTCACTGGAGTTCCTTATTACTGCTTTTTCATTTTTCTACCTGCAAATAACCAACTTTATTTTTTCTCGGGAGATTTTTTCAATGTAGACGAGTGTTTCAGGCTAATAATTATTGCTTATAATAATTGTTACCCTTTGTGCTATGCATAAAAGTCTTGTTTTAAACATTAGTTTATCAATTAAAAAATAATAATTTATTGTCTTTACAGGTGTCTTAATTATTTTTGTCCCATTTTTTTGTTAGGTCAGGTTAGATTATTTTTAGTAGATATTTTTTGGGGGATGTTTTGTCCGTAGGATATTTTGTCATTTTGTCGGGGATATTTTGTCACGGGATGAAAAGTCGCGAAACCAGAAATAATAAGGTAAGTAAATCCGCAGAGTTCTAAGTGGCGCAATGCCTACGTCATTGCCTACATAACATTGGTAGGATTAGGGTGTTAATTTATTATTTTACTACCCGTTTGTACGCTTCCATTTTAAATATTTGGTGTAGGTAGTCTTACCATTTAAAATAAATTTCTAAATATTTTGTATAATGCGAGTCATAAAGCTTTCATTCTCATTAAAACGGAATCATTCTTGGCATTGTGTTTACATCTTTGTCACAATGTCTAAAAAAGTGACTTAAATGCGAATCGTAAAAATTAATTTCAATCTCCTTTGTCTGAGCATGTTGAACTCCTTTCTTTGTGAATCACGGGGTATAAATCATTTCCGCTAACGAGGTCGTCCGTTGCCGTGATATTCATCTTGAAAAAATGTTTCATTAAAAATTCAGTCTCTAGCTTCCCACCTCACCTACCATCCATTCATCCCTCCTTCCCTCCTCCCCTCCTCCCCCTCCCCGCGCGGCGTATGCCGGAATATTTATTTGAAGGATTTACACAAAAGAAGAAAAGTCGAGATCAACAATCGGCCCCACGTTGGGCGTCAAATGACAATGGAGAGGAAGGAAAACCCTTTGGACTTATGGAGAATGGAGAAATTTTAAACAAATGGAAAGAAAAGCGCGGAGAAATTCTTATGTTTGCCTTCGTCCGATTTGCATTAATTATTATTTATTATTTATTAACGCCCTTTTGGGCTTTCACACAAAGATTATAAATTAAATTGATAACAACAGTATAACATATATTAATTAGATTAAAACAAAATGGCATAAAATACAACACACTTTTCGTAACACTAACTTTAAAGAACCCGTAAAATTTGGGAGCACACGTTTTTCGAATTCAATTTTTCGAATTCAATTGTTCGAATTTCAGTTTTTCGAAAGACTAATTTTTCGAACAGCAATTGACCGAAAGACATATTTTTCAAATTTGTTAATCAACTTTTAAAATATATATTTCTCTTGCTTGTGACTAACGAGGTACTGTTAGGTTAGGTTAGGTTAGTTGATATTGTCCATCCTATAATTTTTTTTTAAAAAGAAAGACAAACATTCCCGGGTTACGAATAACCCAACAATGTTTGAAAATCTCCTACTACCACCACAGAAAGCCGAAAAATGTTGCTTGTGTTGTGATGGAGGACTTAGTCAGCCGAGGAATTGAATTGAATTTCATTTTATTTTATTATCATTTTATTTATTATCATTTTGTTTTATTTTCATTGTGAAAATATAATAAACCTAAAAACTTTTTTTTTAATCAAAATGGGAGAAAAGAAAATCATTTCTTAGCCCTTTCCACTCCAAGCCTTTTTAATTTATTTATTTTTTTGTTCTTTGTTTTTTGGTTTTATTTCACCAGCTCCACGACGAAACTGTGTATTCAAGTTTTAGTTACTTTTTATAAATAAAATTGATAATAGATTATATACCACCAAAAAAAGTTTTTTGTCTGTAAAGAACTATACGTAATTACTATAATATAATTAGCTGAAAGTTTAAATACTTTTAGACTATTCACTTAAAACTGTTTGGCACCACTGTGTATCGAATCCGACGAAGTCCCGTATGTACTTCCCAGCAATAACCATGGTAACAATAATTATAATTTAGTATTCGCCGGACTGAAACATGAACAACTATACTATATACTACATACTTACTGTACAGCTGTTCAATGTAATTCGCCGGACTTGAAGAATAAAGCCCAACATTTAATTGTACAAAAATTGGTGTTAAATAATGTAGATTTTCAACATAAAAATCCTTCCTCATTTGCTTGCCATTAAGTACTCTCTCTGATTTTATACTCGTAAATCTTTTAAATTAAATTCTTTTATACTATTTTGTATTATATAATATTCTTTATATTATATTATTTTATGTATATATTTTCTTAATAATCTCACACATTCTTTATATTGCATATGTTAATTTACTGTATAAAAAATCGACCACCACAACACGGGCATGTGCCTAGCATGGTGGTCGAAAAATCCCCAACTTTTGTAAAAAAAATTTTTTCAATGAATAAAGAAAACTTAAAAAAAAAAAACACGCGACGCCCGGATGGAATCCAAGCGCTATGCCCACTCAACCACTGACCAGTCTAATAAATAAGTCTGACCAGTAATAAAATACGCTTGTACGTACTGTATACATAATTATATCGATTCGAAAAACTTAAGTGTTTGAAAAATATGTTTTCGAAAAATTGAAGTTTGAATAATTGCATTTCGAACAATTGAATTCGAAAAATTGCAATTCGGTCAATTTACTTAGACCCGTAAAATTCATATACGAGTAATAAAAAAATTAAAATTCAAAAAGATATTGTGAATACTTAAATCATAGCCATAAATTATCGTATTTTCCTTAACTAAAAAGTGTTGAACTAATTTGCATGTGTCATGACTTGCTGTTCATTACATTATTAGTTCATTACCCAGACTATGTATTCACTCCATAACAGAATTGAACAAATACTAGTAATTCTTTGAAAAGTGGAGACTTCGCGTAATGTTCTTTACTCCGACTTGATAGCTAGCAATAGTCGAAACGATCATGCGTTGTGGTGGAATAAAAAGGTACTATCAAACACGGCTACCATCTTTACCCGAAGGTACAGGTCAATTTCTTAGCCTTAGCACATTACCGATGTATTAATTGTGTACTGACACACGTTAATATGTGCGTGGAAGCTACCTTTACAAGAGACAGAGTACCTGATGCATATGATGGCATCGCGTAAGAAAATTGGGCAAGCCGATATTCAGCTCTGTTATATTCTTTACAAATGCTTTTAACACTGTGTAAAGTACACTTGCTTGTAACTCTAAATAAATCCATATATATCTCAAACAATATGGCGTCTTCTTGATAAAATCTAGGTCTAAAGTTTTAGCTTCTGTACCGAACAGACACGCGAAAGCTATCAGTTTGAGACATAAGGCCTCTGAAGATGGACAGTGAGATCTGTCCGAAACGTTAAGAGTTAAAAAGTCCTTTTAAGGACTACGTTACGCGGATAAACCAATAAAATTGTTCTACATCTTACACACGTGAAAACCTTAACCATAACATGTATATATATACATTTTTTTTTTTTCAATTCATCTTTATTTATTCTAGGCTTACAATTTAATATGTCCTACGCCTATCTCACTAGGAAAATCTGTGTTGAGAGAATACATAATAAATTATCTATGCAATCGAAATGTGGTGTAAAAAAGAGGTGTTGGAAGCGATTGCTGGACAAATATATAATATCAACCCCACAAGATCTGAGGATAAACACAAGACTGTCTATTCTCCGCCCCCCATCTCTTAAGCGTCTTGAAGCTTGAATTCTCTGGCCATATTCCAAGTCCCCAAGACCCAGGGAACATATGAAGATTTACTAGTACGTAGATGTGTTGTGTATGCATGTTGGAATAATTAACAATACTATACACTTTTCCGATGAAATCGTCACTTTTTTGCGTTTCCTTGTGTATTGCGTAGGTTTTTGTTTTACACGCCTGGCATAGTAAAAAAAATATATCGTTAACGCATACCCGTGAAAAATCACAGGATATTAAAATGATTGTAGGATTGATAATATCATGTTGTCTAAAAAGCGCAATCTTGAGTAATCACTAAATCTGACTTTACTTGAAAAGATTAATCCTAAAAAATTTTAAATCGATTTTTTTAATTAAAATAAAAATTTTCTAGTAAACTATTTTAGATATGTACTATAAGATCTGATGAAAATTTAAACAAAAAAAAAACTGGTAATTTTTTTAAAAATGTGCTAGGTAGGATGACACTCAAATGAGTTCATTTAACCACAGTTACAGACAGACACAACTCAAATTATTATTGATACAATCGTAGGTACGGGTTCTGTTTTCTTTACACATGAAATCCCGAAAACAGAAAAAGAACACCTTTTATTTTCTAAATTAAACGGATATTTCAAAGTGGTGTAACATTATTGGTTGAAAATAAGTTGTGAGCCGAAAATAGTTGCAATAAACTAGATTTCACTATAAAAATCCGAAAACTTCAATATCTTGGACATGTGATGAGACATCCAGAGAAGTATGAGATCCTACATCAGAAGGAGAACCTCATGGCTGAAAAATCTGAGACAGTGGTTTGGCCAGTCTACTGTGGAGCTGTTCCAGGCCGCCGTAAACAAAGTCCGCATAGCCAACATGATAGCCAACGTCCGTTGAACGGACAGGGCACAAGAAAAAGAAGAAGAGATTTCACGACGCCAGAGTATCCCAGTAATTAATTTAATAGCGGTGGTCGTATAATTGAAATCCGAGCAGCATTTTCATGAAGGTAAATAGATCTAAGCTGTTATCTGCTTCATGCAAAAATAATTTCCGCTCTTCCTTCGTATTAAAACTTTACCATTTTAATTCAAGCTGCAGTACGCCTGTCAGTTGTCGTGGTCTTTGTGGGAGACTTTTAAAAGAAAATAATTCACTTGGTCACGCCAGGTGTTGTTCAGGGGAATGAACAGATTTAAACGGAGCGCTACGGGGAAAGAAAAGTGGGAAAAAGTTTTGCCTCAAAATCCTCTCCCCACATCTCCTCCCGCACAACCTACACAAGCGATCTCAAAGTTGGCGCTACAACCGCCGGAAACAATTATTTAGAAGAAACAACGCAGCAGGTACCCATTTCCGGCTTTTGTCCCGGGAGATTTATACCATCCTTAAGAGGAACGCATGTGGGGCCAGTTTACACAAAATAAAACGACTATGTAAGGTATTGCAGAAAAAATCTCTCTTCAGCTGCCTTGAAAATGTGACGAACTGTAAATAAAAATAATGATTTTCTGGGTACAATTTTACGTTCGGTTTGTGCGCCACTTTGGTCAGACCAGTTGACACATTGGTCAATTTCACATATAACATTTCGAGGGCAGCAGGAGTGATGTTTTTTAAATAACTTACCTATCTCCCTACATTCACAAATAATTGCTAAAGTTAAAGTTGCCTCTAAATGGTATAAAAACATGAAAAAGTCTGCATATTGTGAGGTCAACGTCTTATTTCATCACACATGCCATTCGTAAAAGAAAGACCATTAATTATTTATAATTTAATTAGCCGGTAGAGACCACCAAAATGTTGTGCACGCGAAAAATGCTTAGGATTCTATGGACAACCAGGCGCGTAAATTAATGTGTCCATTCTGGAAGAGCTAAGCATTCACAATAGACTACCAACTGTCTGCCTACAACGTATTTGAAAATACTGCTAAATACTGTAATTTTGCTCGCCAAATTGACGACTCCAACTTCGAGAAACCAAAGTCACTGGCAAAGTGTTTGGAAGGAGAAACAGAATAAGTTCACCAATTTATTTATTTTTTCACATTAACTCCACACAGGAGGCCCTGAGGAAAATAATTTCCCTCAGGGCCTATGACATCTTTGAAGATGCTGTGTGGAGGGTCTTTTTGAGGAGAGGAAGGAGTGAACATGGGTTTTGAAGAGACCCATGTTGTTGGAGGGAGGAAACACAGAGGCCGGCAAATCGTTCCACAGCCGAGCCGTTGAACTCAAGAACGAGTCATAGAAACGACCCGTTCTCATGTGACTAATGTCAACAGTGTACAAATGTTGGGCGCGTGTTTGGCGTGTTTCCCGATTATGCACCGGTGCCGAGGGGATCAATGACGCTAGATTCTCGGAGCATCGTAATACCGGTAGAACAAGGACAGCATTCCCACCTGACGCCTATGTTCTAAAAATTGCAATCTGTCTGTTAAGATGGGAGAATCTCTTAAACGAACCGCCCGTTTCTGCACAGAGTCAAGGGTTTTTTAGGTATTTTGGAGCTCCAGACCAGAGGTGGCTGCCAAATTCAACCGTGGGGCGCACTTGCGATTTGTACAGGGTTAGCAGTTGTGTACTATTAAAGTATCTGCGGGCACTGTACAGTGCGCTGGAGTAACCAAGTATTACTGGTAGCTGGTACGTAGGTGTCCGCAGCTCTCCATTATGGAAATAAGAGTGGGCCAGCGGGGATCACGATCCATCCGCAGCAATGAAGGAAGAAGAAAAATTTACAATTTAATATTTTTCATTTAATCCAAAAAATATATTAAGTACCGTGCGCTTTCCTCTTAACCAAAGTGGTTTCACCCTCTTTCCGCCCGTCCACGTGTATTGCCATTACCTACCCCCGCTTTTCACTGTCCTATCCTACCCTTAACTTAAGATTTACGCGTATTACGTATATTCATCACGAGCGGAGGTTTAATTATCCCGTTTAAACTTTAAGGTTTATCTACTCTGAAAGTTTTCAAATATTTTATAAAATAAGACAGAAAACACTAATTTCATCCAATTACGGGAGCGAGCTTGGAAACCCATTAAGACTTTGCAATTTGCGTTCAAAGTTTCAATTGATTTTCAAATAGTATCGCCTAATTAAACACAAGAATAATTTTGTAAGCATTATAAGCAAATTCAACAAATGCTAAACATTTTTGAATATCATTACCACGACCAGCACAAATGCGTTGTTATCGCTTTAAAAATTTTTAGATTGGTTGTTATAACCAGATTAATAATAATGCATGAGTTAATTTCCAAAACTTTTCAATCGATTACAATTTTACAATACAGAAAAAGTGGTTGATAACCTCAATACCGCCTTGGTGAAAGACCACCATACAAATTGAAAAGTTCCTTGGATTTATGGGGTGAGATTTGTCTGAGTCTCGGTGGCTTGCCCACCTTCTGACCTGGAGAGACTGGTTGAGGGAGACTTAAGGCTCTGCAACGGGGCCCGAAAAGAAGAAGGTGGAGAGATACGAAATTACGAATGTTAGAGGAGAGCGCTAACATTTACAGCGACAAAATCGGTGCGAAAATTGCGAAAATGTTTAATAAAACACGACTCGTTTAAAATAGAGCAAAAATCTCGAGGGGCATTATCTTAAACAGCATTTAAAGAAACACTGTGAATTTTTTCATACATACCTATAACTTGTAAAATAACTGAAACAAACGTGTTAATAATAATTTTTGGAGCATAGGTACTTTGCGATTTTTTTCTATCGAGGGAATTTTATATAATTTGCGTTTCGGCGCGGGCAAATTCTAGATATTATCTTCAAGAATAACATATATTTTTTGAAGAGCTTTAAAACTTACCGTTTTTAAGGGAAATATGTAATAAATCGGTACAAATCCGGGTTGCGGGCCCTTAACCCAGATCCCTCTCTAGCCGGGTTCTCTCGACCCATCGCCTTGCACCGCAAGGGGAGGGATGGATTCATACGTTCGTCATTTCTTGACACATTGACTCCCAGATTCCTACCCACCCTTCAAACAATTTTCCATCCCAGAAATTTCTCTCCTTTCTTTCCCTAAAAAGACCCTCCATGCAGCACCCCCAAAGATGACATAGGCCCTGAGGGAATTTTTTCCTCAGTCTCCTGTGTGTAGGATTGCCATACGTCCGGAATTATCCGGACAAGTCCGGAAATATAGGTCTTTGTCCGGAATACGGGGGGAATTCTAAACAGTCCGGAATTTCTACAATTAAGTGGAGATTGATATAAAAAATGAAATAAACCAAATTATTTTGATTACAAATCAAAGTTAAAACATCACTTCTGATATTTAATGTACCCAGAAATATTGTTCAACACTTCCGAATCTTTAATAATAGTTTTGTAGAACATTTCGCAAGTCATATTTTTAAATAATACTGTGTTAAGAAAATCGACTCTACCAGAAAGCTTGTTCCTTTCTTTTGACCATTGGGTTCCCCCCCCCCCCCCCCCACGCGGGTTTTGACATGCCACGATGCATAACGACATTCATATTATATTTACAAGAAAGTCCGGAATTTATATCGAATGTCAAGGAATTTTCTCCGGGATTTTGATTTTTTGATCTGGGAACCCTACCTGTATGGAGCTTTGGCCGCCCTGCTACAGACTCGCAGTTCTGCAGCAGACTTGCAAGAGCGCATTGTAAAAAAAGTAAGTTCTTTAAACCTCACAATATACCCCAAATAGAAATGCCATAGTCCCACTATCTCCGAAAGATCAAAAACATAAAAGGTGAGAAAGTTGACGCCTCATCCATTTAATTCTCTTTCAAATGCAGGTACCTACAAAACCTAACTACCTAGATTTGTCCTAACGACCATAAATTTGTACCGAAGAGATCAAAGACGCCTGTTGTGGTTAAATCTGTGATCCAATTATTGCAATTTGTATGATAAAAAATAGATATCCAGCGATAATATTCAATAGGTTTTATTAATGTGTTGCTATTATCAGTGATACGAGTGCATCACGCCTAATTTCGTATTTTATTTATTTATTTATTTACGCCCTTGGAGCATTTACACCAATCGTGTAACATAATAATAATAGAAATAGAAACAATAAAATACTAATTATTATTTCTCTTCCTTTACACTAAAAGAAAGGAAGCAGAATTAAAAAGAAATAACAACAAAAACAATATTAGAAGAACAATAATAAAATTTAGATCAGAATTTTTGAAATTTCTGATATAAATTTAGGTAAGGAATAAATGAAAATGTCAACGGAACTGAATTTATTTCCAAGCCTGTGTAGTTTTTGGATTGGAGAGTTAATGAAATAGTTAGTTTTGGATGGATAAACAAAGAACAGCTCTGGAAGTCTCGTGTCACGATTTGGTACTCAGAATGTTATTAGTTTTGAAGTCAGGTGCATCAAGTAATCCGTTAACCAATTTGAATAAAATAACTAAATCGCTCTTGGTTCTTCTACACGATAGGTCAGCTAAATAAAGTATTTTCATTAAGTTAACATAATAATTAATTTGTTCAATGGGTATGGAGAGTTTGAAATTAATGAACCTTAAATATTTATGTTGAAATTTCATATGAACAGGACTAAAATAAGAGTATTTCCATGTTTTTATTTAATTTTGGTTTTATTTTCGACGTGCTTCAAAACGTACAATACTCACGATGGTAGCTTGTAGCTACTCGTAAGCTATCCGGAAAACATTAGCCTGTTTAACATTAACAGTTCATGGGTTGCGTGCGCGGACCTAAGAAACACAATGCGTCGCTCTAGTTCGTTTTACTCCAACAGACCATTTTTAGCGAAATTGAGTTAAGTATGCAGTAGTTCTCAGAAAGTGTTTATGTATAGAATGCAAGTGAAAAAAAAAATTTTAAAAAATTATTTAGGGGGTTTTCAAAACGCACTTTGTCTTACGTCCTCCAAAATGAAACAACATTTCGAGCGTATTTATCCAACATCCACACGTTGGCCAAAAGGACTCCCGTTTTTAAACCGGCCGTTCAGTCAAATTTCATAGGAATTTCTCCAACATCCAAGCTGTATCTTAGCCAACGTGCCAAATTCAAACTCTCGGTTCCGGGCGTATTGCTCTAACAGACCACACAGCCAATAGCAGCGCAGCGGAGGACCACGTGATTGCTTTCATTCCAAACATTCGTTCGTTTAGCGCCACGAAAGTAAATATCTTCACTTATAATTATGCTAGTTACCAAGTTACTTTAGTGGTTTTCTAGGAGATTTCTTCAGACAAAATGCATAAAGATGTAAACTGTGGAAAAGGATAAAAAATTTTAAGGAAAACATAACAGATAATTAATATTACAATATTTTCTCAGCAAATTGTTTCAACTTGTCGTCCGTTACAGGGTGGTTATAATAAAGTTGTGTATTTTTTGAGAAAATATTGTAATAAATGCCAAGTTCTATATTGTGGTGAAATATCGTACTAAAAATTGAAGTAACCTTCGTCACTGTTTTAATTTAATTTAACCAATTAAAATATTAAAACGAATTGACTGAAATTGAAGAAAAATCAATTAACAATTAAAATCAATCAATTAAAGACGACATTATACGGAATACACTCGGAATTTGATCCTAAAGGCGTATGTGTATGAAGAGGTATCGGTAGGTTTATCTACCTATACGTAATTATTTAAATCTTTGTGTAAAAATACCTATTTATGATATTTAAAACAATTATAAGAATAAGAACATTGAATGAGCTTTTGTTTTAAGCACATTTAATGCGTAGTATCGGTATTATGTTTATCAACCTTTACGTAATTATTTAAATCTTTGTTCAAAAAATACCTACTTGTGATATTTCAAAAAACACAATTATTAGAATAAGGACTGAAGTTTTATAGTACCTAATATATGTGTCCATCCACCAAATCTTAGTGAAAGCATTATTATACTTCAGATACTTAAAACAAGCCAACAATTAGAATAAGGAAATGAAGGAGTTTTAATTTTCGGTATATTTAGTTCCTAAAATATCTGTTTGTTTATCAACCAAATTTGCATGTAATTATTCGACTTATGATATTTAAAACAAGCCAATTATTAACATAAGGAAATCAAGGAGTTTTCATTTTCGGTACATTTAGTTCCTAAAATATCTGTATATTTATCAGCCAAATCTTCGTGTAAAAATTCTACTTATGATATTTAAAACAAGGCAATTTTTCGAATAAGTACAACGAAGGAGTTTCTGTTTTTGGCACATTTAGTGAGTAATAGCTTCATGTTTATCTACCTTTATCTAATTATTTAAATCTTTGTGTAAGAATACCTACTTTTTTTTTTTTTACATGAGCTCCACACAGGAGGCCCTGAGGAAAATAATTTCCCTCAGGGCCTATGTCATCTTTGGGGATGCTGTGTGGAGGGTTTTTTTGGGAAAGGAGGGAGAGGAGAGTTCTGGGAAGGAAAAGGGTTTAACGGGTGGGTAGGAATCTGGGGTTCAGTGTGTCCTGGTCATCCGCCTGCAATACCTAGACAAACCTCACCCCATGAACCCGGGCACCCCTGCTAAATCACCAAACGTAGCGAACCACTCGGGGTGACCTATGGCAGAGATGGTGGTTATCCAATAAATGGTTCCCGGGGCGGCGGTACCCAATCCCGCCTCCCAAATTGATAATACAAAACACAATTATTAAAATAAAGACAATCCAGGAGTTTTTTTTTTGCTTTTAGTACCTAATATTTATGTGTTTATCTACCAAATATTTGTGTCAGAATTCTACCTGAGATATTTAAAACATGTACATACACACAAGCCTTGCTTAATTATGGGGGTACATCAAATATTCTACTATGTAATTAATTACTGTATAAAATTTATTTGTAATTTATGTACCTTCTATTACTAATAAAAAAAAAAAAATGTTAATTATTAGAATGAGGAAATAAAGAAGTTTTTGTTTTTGGTACATTGAATCTTAGTGTAACAATGAAAACATTTTTGGTATATTTAGTGCCAAAGAACAGTTGTATTTGTGTACCTATAAATATCTTATTATTAAAATCTTCATGGGGGAATTGTACACTGAATGACAATGAAAGCATTTCTATTATTTTATACATTGAGTGCCTCATATTTCTTATGTGTTTGTTTATTTCTTACCTATTCGAGTTTTATTTTGTTCGAGCTTTGGATTGTCAATAAAAAAGTTATTACTATTCGCACATTTTTAATGATTAGGTATCCCATTCATTTGACTTTTTTTACCTAGATCAATTTCCAGTTCTTTTATTTCAGTCCCTTTTGTAACCCTTCTAATAATTTGGCCCAACTAAGTGGTACCCCAAATAATGGAATACATTTGTTATGAAGCTAAAAATGTGGTTAGTGGTTAGGATTATTTTATGACCTCTTTTTTTACAAGTCTGTATTGTGTAATAGACGTAAATCACATCCCATGTGTTCGAACATAGGATCATTTTTAAAAAGAACTCGTCGTCTATTGTTTTACACATTTATAAAGATCTTGTAGCTCTCTATTGTGTTTCAAAATCCTTCGAGTTAACTTTTTATTTTAAAATGTTGGATACTACACTTCTGTTATCACACGACGGCCTCCTGTGGTCGAGGGGTAAGACTCTCAACTAGCGATCCGGATGTCGCAAATTTCAATCCCATCGTGCACAAGTAATTTTTATTTTGATAGATTTGTTTATTTTGGAGGGCGGGTATGGGTACCGCCGTCCCGGGAACCATTTATTGGATAACCACCATCTCTGCCATAGGTCACCCCGAGTGGTTCGCTACGTTTGGTGACTTAGCAAGGGTGCCCGGGATCATGGGGTAAAGTTCGTCCAGGTCTTGGCGGCGGATACGACTGCCCACCTGCTGCGTGGCGAGAGAGAGACTGGTTAAGGGAGGCTTTTTGACCTTTTCAGCCGGACTCTCCCGAATCTCGCCTTGCACCGCAATTAGAGAGATGGATTCATACGTCCGTCACTCCCGGACACACTGACCCCCAGATTCCTACCCACCCCTCATACCCTTTTTTTTCCCAAATTTCCTATCCTTACCTTCCTTATAAAGACTCCTCCAAAGTGAAATTATTTTCCTCAGGGCCTCCTGTGTGGAGCTAATCTAAAAATATATATACATATGTCACAACTTTAACCATTAAAAAAACGTACGTGTATATGTGTTTTTGTGTGTTTAAATAGTGAAATAACACAAATCAATAAAAAAATATACATATAAATATATATACATGCTGTATTTGCGACACGTTCCAGAGTGGAAGATACTCTCAGTATCACCCCGATGTAAGACCGCCATTTCGAATTGAAGCATTGCTTGAAATGGCTTTAACCCTGGTTGTTGACTCGATCTGAGTAGCCAGGTACTTATAAACCTTCATGACTGCATCCCCTTCCCGCTACATCCAGCCTCACAAAATTGGGTATGCTATGTATAGCCTGACTTGGTCCAGGCGGTTGGGAGCGGTTGGGACTCTTGTGCAGTATTAACATAAAAATAAAGTCACGTAAATCAATCCAACCTTTCGGGTCTGACCATACTAAATCTCCGATTTATATGCCGTAGAAAAGAAAGAATAGGAAGTTCTTGGATGGAAATAGGAATGAGGGGTGGGTAGGAATCTGAGGGTTAGGGTGTATAGGAGTGACGGACGTAAGAAACTGTCCTTCCAACTGCGGTGCAAGGCAGTGGGGTCGAGAGAGTCCGGCTGGAAAGGTCCAAAGGACTCCTTCACGCAGTCTCTCTCGATCCGGCCCGCCACGCAGCTGGTGGGCAGACTCATCCGCCGTCAAGACCTGGAAAAACCTCACCCCATGAACCCAGGCACTCCTGTTAAGTCACCAAACGTAGCGAACCACTTGGGGAGACCTTTTCACAGCTCCACACAGGAGGCCCTGAGGAAAATAATTCCCCTCAGGGCCTATGTCATTTTTGGGAAGGAAGTAGAGGAAGTTGTGGGAAGACAAGGGTATGAGGGGTGGGTAGGAATCTGGGAGTCAGTGTGTCAAGGAGTGACGCACGTATGAATCAATCCCTCCCCACTGCGGGTAAAGCGATGTTCCGAGAGTCCTGCTGGAGAGGTCTACAGATCTTCCTCAACCAGTCTTTCCCGATCCGGCCTGCCACGCAGTTGGTGGGCAGACGCATCCATCGCCAGGATCCAGACAAAACTCACACCACGAACCCGGCCACCCCTGCTAAGTCACCAAACGTAGCGAACCACTTGGGGTGACCTATGACAGAGGTGTTGGTTATCCAATAAATGGTTCCCGGAGCGGCGGTACCCATACCCGCCTCTCAAATAATAACTTAATAAATAAATAATAAATAATAAATAAAGCGCCCTTGAGGTGATTTTTCACAAAAACGGCGCTCTATAAATTGTCCAATTATTTTATTATTATTATTAACTAATAAACGTAGGACCTATCTAATGACTAACGGTTGATGACTAGCAGCCAACAATAAAACACGCCTGAAACATTATTTAATAAGTATAATTGTCTGAAAACGTACGTTTTTATTGATGATTTTACGATGTTATTATTTTACAAAAACTTACTCTTGAAACTTGTTTCCCAACCAAGAAACAAATTATTTCTAAAAAAATGTCGAATGTTACAAGAAACTATTTAAAAATCACACCCGAATATTTAGGTCTCACCGCGAAAACATAGGACACATAAGCTAAATCCATAAGTACCTATCAAAGTTCAATGAATTGAAATACTTTCCGATCTCCCTGTAATACCAAGCACGTTAGATAAAGTAACTTCACGCAAGAGTACGCGCTCTTGTCTAACATCCAGTGTCCTTTGTCCAATATCCAACTTTCGCAAACAAGAATTCGTCACTTTGGCCAACATCCAAATTAAAAACGTGTTTTCTGCGTAATTTTATACATTTAGAACATATTGTACTTAAAAAAAACAATTTGTAATACTTTAAAACATTATAGTAGACTTACAATTTAGCTAATTTCATTTTATATGCCTTTTTCGTAAAAAAAACTTTAAAGCGCTGTTTCTCACGATTTACGTTTTGGTCTGTTGGAGTAAAACGAACTAAAGCGACGAATGGACGACCATGGAGTGTCAATCACATCGGAGATGCATGGCATGATATTATTATTGCAACTAAAACGTTTTTATATTAGCATTAATGTTTTTACCTCTTTCGGTATTAAATACGTTTACCTACAAGACACAACGACGAGGAAATGCTTCCTAATCCTGAGTATTTTAAATGTGCTGTATATTTTTTTTTGGTTGTGTAAAAATAAATACCATTTTAGAAACTAGATAAAATTCAGACTTATATTGTATTTGAATAAAAATTGATATTTCTAAACAATAAAATTTTAATATCAAACATAAAAATGTTGTTTATATATTCGCTTGTACCTAGATTGCATGCAGTTGGCAATATTTTCGTATTAATACTAATTGTATTCATCTGCACGGAATATAGTTACAAGAGGGCTATAATAACATACATCAATAATAATATTTTATGTTATAATAATACTATTCTTCTGCACCCATGCACGAATGGAGGGTATTTTTAGGAAAAGGAAGGAGAGGAAGTTCTGGAAAGGAAAATAGTATGAAAGGTGGGTAGGAATCTGGGGGTCAATGTGTCCAGGAATTACGGACGTGTGAATCCATCCATCCTATTGGGGTGCAAGGCGATGGGTCGAGAGAGGTTAGAGAGGGATCTAGGTTAAGTCTCCTTCAACCAGTCTCTCCAGATCCAGCCCACCATTCAGAAGGTGGGCAAGCCACCAAAACCCAGACAATTCTCACCCCATCCAAGAAACTTTTCAATTTGAATGGTGGTCTTTCACCAAGGCGGTATTGAGATTATCGACCACTTTTGCTGTATTGTAAAATTATATAATTTAAATAGCATATTTTACATGATTACCGTTCCATAACCTTATTATGTATATCTGTATATCACATGTTTGTAAAAGGCCATAGCCATCGTATAGAAGTACAATATAAATTAAATTAAGTAAACAAAATGTTAACAACAAAATTACCGAAATATTTTGACTCGAAATTTCCATAATTTTAAAAGAATTCAATATTTAGAAAACACAATTCTTTTGTGAAGGAATGAGTAAGAAAACAGTTATTTCACTATTTATGACGTTTCACTGTATAAAACAATAAAAAATAATTCATTTTATGAACTATCTACTGTCAACGAAAATATCCCGCCAATTTGTAATTATACGCTTTCATCATATATAATTTTGGGAGGTTTTCCCGTGGAATCAAATATAAATATTTGAGATAAAACTGAGAAGAATAATTATTTGTGTTTCCGACGACGAACAAATCACACATCTTCGTATTATAAAAAAAGATATCAACACTTTTATTATGTATGGACGCCCTGGTCAGATCTGCCCATGCGGCTCTAAACTCTAATGCATAGATTCTCAATCTTTTTTTGCCCACCGTCCACTTTAAGAATATTTTTATTTCTTGCGCCCCCTTACTCGTGAATCCGAAACAGCAATTGACCACAACGGGGGGCATAATGGGATACCACGACAGGGTTACATTTGCCACAACGGACAGGGCGTAATGGGTTAGGGAAAATATTTTAAGGTGTATTTGGATACTTAAAAGTCGTTATGCAAAGGATACTTTTTTTTATTTTATTTTAATTATTTTTTATTAATATTTATTTCATTTACATTTTCATAATATAACATAATATAGCTTACATATTTTATACACTCTACTAAGAAAGCAAATGCTTGTGTTTAGGAGAGGATAACTTGTTAATAACTTAAGAATTATTTTAAAAAAAAAGATTCTTATCACAAACTTAAGAGTTTAACTTATGAAGAGATTTAGACTTAACATATTTTAAAAGTTTATAGGAGTAATTAAACAAGAAATGTATATAGGATGTACATAAAACATTAGGAATAACGAACAGTCAAAAATATATCTAGGAGAAAGTTAAAATTATATGGTGGTACTACCAAAATAAGATTTAATTTTTTTTTTTAAATTTGTCGTAATTTTTTTCTGTTCGTATATCAGCGGGTAATTGATTAAATGATTTTATTCCTTTATGTACATAGTGATTCTGTGCTGTTGTGGTTCGTACGGGAGGTACAGTTAGTCCACCAATAGAAGTATTCCTTATGCTAATATTTTGCAGTGGGGTAATATTTTTATTAAAGATATCTTTGTGTAGTTGAAGTAGTGCTATTTTTTCGTAAAGTTTTGTAAGTGGGGGAACAGGGAATTCTTGGAATACGTTTATTGTTGGGTAGTAATACGTTTTCACCTATAAACTATACCTTCAATTAGATGTAGGTATAGTTTGGATCCACGTTGTGTATGCAAGTATTTTTGGATCGGACCATTCTAATAAGCAAGTATACAAGCCACCTTACTGCAAGAAAATTTAAAATGTCAAACCTAACAAAAGCGTGTACCATCATTACAACACAAAAAAGCAAGTAAAGTAAAGTAAAAGTTAGCCATTAAATAGTACGTACAATCGTACTACTAGACATAAAAATAGTAAAACGCCAATATCTTGGTGGCATCACGAGGGGCGACAAATGCAATATTATGAAGAAGATAATCGAGGCAAAGATTGATAGAGGGCGTGAAAGGGGAGGACATGGCACCTCAAAACGAAACCTACGTGAATGGTTAGGTTATTACCTAAGTTATTTTATGATGATGTTTCAGGACAAAGATATATTGAAATACAAGAGACATGTTATGATAGTCGCCCGACCGTCGTCGGACTACTACCTAATGGTCATAGTTTGAATAACGATCGTTAATTTAGTCTATTTTTTAAAGGTGTGCGGTACTATTGGTTAACAATATCGGCGACCCCAGGAAACAAAGTCCCACCCAGTAAAAACTGCCGATAGCACACATCTAATATTTCTTATTTTTTGGTGCAGGGTGATTATTGCCAACAGATAACCAACGTTCAGCGTGCGAAAGTAAATTTTAATTTATTTATTAAAAAAAATATTATAACCCATATGCGACACTTTCCAAACACAATGGAAGATACTCTCAATTAGCCCTAGTGAAATATCAGAAAATGGCTTTAGCCGTGTTTGATGACCAGAATTGAACAGACAGATACTTGGATACGTTTTAAGATTTTCACGGCCAAAAGCATTTTCGTTATTTGTTTTTAGGGTGTTATGCCGTGTAGCGCTACCTCCTTTTTTAAAGGCTAGAAAAGGCTAAAGAAGGAGGTAGCGCAACACGGCATAACACCCCAAAAACAAATAACGAAAAAGGCAGATACTTCCTCACTTTCATCTTCCCCATCTCCTTCCGCACCGACAACCCTATAACAAACCCCAAGAAAAGATGTCTCACTGACTCTAGATGCAAGGGTGCATTTGGGCCACTTGTGCGGTACTCACATAAAAAAAATAAAAATTCTAATTTTTTTTTTTTTTTTTTTTTTTTTTTTTTTTTTTTATTAAGGAGAAAATACAGATACAGATGTCAATTGACAAGAATATACAAAACTATTGATAGAGAATTCACCTGCATCCAAACTATTTCTCACGAATTAATATTAACAGCAGATAAAAACATATGCAAATATTTTTACTTTTAAATAAGGAAAAGACGTATGTATATACATAAGAATATTATTTTACAAATAGAGAGATAAAAAAAAAATGTGCGCAATATCCTTATAAAAGTTTACAAATTGTTTTGATGGTAAGACCAAAAATATATAAAAAAATATGTAAATATAGATAAAAAAAATAATGTCATACATAAATTTGAAAAAAGAAAGGTAGTTAAAATTATAAACCGAGTGATGTCTAAGTTATTGTACTTTGTAGGAAAACAGCCTTCAATTTTCTACTAAAGGTACTGCGTGTATCAAAAAATAAGTCGGAATCCTTGAGGTTTTGATTTTGATTAAACGATTCGCACATTCTTCTGATTGGATCCCTGACACCAGCATTTGTACGCGTCCGGCTAATGTGGAATAAGTCGTTAAGCCTTGTTACTCTGGGTGGTATTTTGAAGTTTATTAGTTTCAGTAGGTCAGGACAGTCAATAATGTTGTTGCAGATTTTATATAGAGTCATGAGGTCAAGGAATGTTCGCCGGTTAGTTAGAGTGGAGACGTTATAATTCGAGAGCATATTTATGTACCCCCGTTTAGGTGCGCTCATTCTGTAATTGAGGTATTGCAGAAATTTCTTTTGAATACTTTCTATGTTGTCTTTATAGACACCGTAAAGTGGTGTCCATATGGAGGTGCAGTATTCTAGTTGAGAGCGGACCAGCGAGTAGTAAAGTAGAAGATAAGTTTCCGGTTTTCGAAATTCGCGGATGTTTCTGATGACAAATCCTAGCATGCAGTAAGCTTTATTTACAATATTCTCAATGTGCGCATCGAAATGGAGTTTAGAATCAAAAAGTACCCCTAGATCTTTTATACAGTAAACGCGCTCGAGTAAATAGTTACCAATACAATAATTGTGTATAATAGCGTTGTGATTTTTAGTGAAGCTTATTTGTTTACATTTGTTGTAACTTAGGTAAATTTTGTTTTCATTACAAAATGCTTCGAACCTTACTAAGTCGCTTTGGATGAGCAGACAATCGTTGAAATTCCTAACAATGGCAAATATTTTTATATCATCGGCGTACAAAAGAAATAAACAATGCATGAAACATTTAGTAACAGTGTTAATAAAAAGTATAAATAACAGCGGACCCAGGATTGACCCCTGTGGCACGCCAGAAGTAACTGGTTCCCACGTAGAAGTATGTCCTCGTAATGATACAGCTTGTTGTCTTTTTGTCAAATATGAGACAAACCAACGTAATAAGTTTCCCCTAATTCCGTTGAACATTATTTTTTTAATAAGAATAAGGTGGTCAACCTTGTCGAAAGCTTTTTTGAAATCGCAGTATATTGCATCTACCTGGTGGCCTCGATCCATGCTAGTGAATAAGAAATTTGAGTAAATTAGTAAATTACTCATGGTAGATTTGCCTTTTACAAACCCATGTTGTTGTTCTGTGATTTTGGCGGCAAGCTGGGGATATATGTTATCATGGACAAGCCTTTCCAAGAGTTTAGGGATCGCCGAGAGAATGGATATTGGCCTATAGTTTTCGATTTTTTGACGTGAGTCACTCTTGTGGACTGGTATAATATAAGCCAACTTCCATCTATCAGGGAAAACCCCGTCACTCAGGCATTTATTAAATATTATGGTAAGTGGAACATACAGTGACGACGCAGCAGATCTGAGGAAATATGCCGGTATTCCATCGTGACCCGCACCTTTGTTTATATCTAACGACTTTAAACTTGATTGGACTTCTTGTTCCGTTAGTTTAATGGTGTGAATGTGCGTAAGTTCAGAGTCCCGAACGGCCTCAAGTTGGTCGATGTTAATTGTGTCATTGATAGAGGAGGGTTCAAATGTTGACTTAAAGAACTCAGAGAACATATTACAGATTTCTTGGGCATCATTAGATTTGCGCCCTTCGAAGGACATAGTAGCAGGATATCCATCAGATGATTTTAATGAGGATATGTATGACCAAAAACATTTAATATTATTTTGCAATGAACTTTCGATGTTGTCGAAAAATAATTTTCGAGATTCACTAGCCAATTTTTTGTATGTAGCACGTAAGAAGGAAAATTTACGATAGTCAGAAAGACTTTTATATGTCTTCCATTTGAGCCAAACTTTATCTTTTTTCCGTGATATCCTAATAAGTTCGGGAGTAAACCATATGGGGAATTTGTCATTTCGTCGTGCCAATACTGGAATGAACTTATCAATCACATTGTTTATTATTAAATAGAATCGATCTACTGCTTCTTCGGCTGATAAGTTTGCGGTTTCAGATAACCAATCAATACAATTGATGTCGTTATTAATCTGAGTATAATCAGCTTTCCTAAAATTGCGCTTACGCTCTTTTTTGTTATTGATTTTTGGTTGAGCGAGGGATATATCGAATTCAAGGGCTGGGTGGTGTCTGTCCTCTGAAAGCAGAGGGTCGTTGCTACGTGTAACATTTGTTTCGCGACTATAGAATATGAGGTCTAAGTAGTTTTCATTATGGTTAGGGATACAATTATATTGGAACAAGTTCATCAATGACATTGTTTGAAGCAAAGTTTGCGATGCAACCGTGTTTGAGGAGGCGAGACCTTGACTGCAGCCTTCGGAAAATGACCAAGTAAGAGAAGGTAGGTTCATATCTCCTATTACACAAAACATATTGTTTGGTTCAGATGAAAATACAGATTCCAGGTTTTTGCAGAAAATATCATAAATCGTTGGTGGCGAGGCAGGAGGTACGTATACTGCACATATGATGAGATTGATTGACCTTACCGGAATAGATACGAATATTTGTTCGATTTGACTGTTTTCCCAGTCATCGAGCCGGGAAGCCGCGAGTTCCTTACGCACTGCTACCAGCACACCGCCTCCGTCCATCTTACCAGTAAGTATACGGTCCCTATCTCGTCGGAGCACCATGTATCGCGAATCTATGAATTCAGCTGTATTTACGCTTGCTACAAGCCATGTTTCAACTAGCACTATAACGTCATAATTATTCGATAATATATTAGTTAGTAGCCCCTGAGTTTTGGTTCTAATACCACCACAGTTTTGGTAGTAAACAGAGATAGATGATGAGATCATTTCACTAGAGTAAGAGTGTATTTTGACTTATTCCACAATCGCGGGAGTGATACGTTATGTAGGACATACGAGGTATCGAAATTACATATAAAACATAGATTACTCATTAGAAGGAGTATAAGATATGTCCACATTTTACAAGGTGAATTAATATGCAAGAAACATGGTATAGGTATAAAGTTATAGGGATATTGCTCAGTAAACAAAAATATAAAATAGCTTTGAAAAAAACAGATTAATAAACAAGGGTGGAGAAAATTGGAAGAAGGCGGGCATTGATGACAGCAGTAACATCTTTGTGGTAGGAGTCATATGTTTTGTTGATCATGCGTGATGATTTTTTGAAGGTCTTCCTCACGACGAATGGTGACTACCCTCGAGAGATCGTTCCTCTTCGCTAGAATACTGCCGTTTCGCACCCATATGTATTTAAAGCCGTTGGCTTTTCCAGCGGTTCGGGTTTTCGCAAAAAGTATTTTATTTTTTAATGTCAGGTGCTCGTTAATATAAAAATTGGTGGTTGGAGCACCTAGTCCTAATTGTTCCGTGGTGAGGCCGCGGCGAGTCCTTGCTGCAGCGATGACATCATCACGGAGACGCTTTGTGGAAAGCTGGATGACAATGTTGCGTGGACGGTTGGAGGGCGACGAGTGACCGCGAGCGACGCGGTGCGCTGACACCACACAGCTACTTGGAAGCGGGACGTTAATTTTTGATCCTATTTTATCTATTAGGGTGATTAAATTTTCACACGTCAATTTTATTAACACGTCAATTTTATTTATTATAAAACCATGATATTCTGAACTCTGTGGTTCCGTGTGAACGTTACATAACCCGATGCATGTTAGTTTTAGTACTTACATAAACATGAATCTATTTTTTCGCTAGGGCGAGATTAACGTTAGATTAAAAGCTCGTAGAATGCGACTTGTAAAAACAATACCTGGAGCTAACTGCTAACTGAGTGTGTATACATCAAGTTATAATATTTATATTCATGTTAACAAGGTATTTGTTGTGAGTTTGGTATGTTTATTTTAATAATCCCGCTGTTAAACTCGAAAATCACCTAATTCACAAAAGTAACGCCATGAAAAAATGTTATGTAAATATCTACAGTTTTAATCGGTTTGACTGTGGTGGTTTAGTAATTGATTGTTACACAAATGCTGTTTAAATTTCTCACAAATAATAAACATTTAATTAAGCGATATCAACAAAAAACCAGAGCTCAATTAAAATTCACGATTTTGCAGAATAAGTCTCGCTTTTACATTTTTGCAAGAAAAATATGCATTATTAAGTTTTGACTCAATCTCATAGAAAATTTAACTGTCGATAAATAACATTACGTGACAGAAAGAATAAGTAATAAGAATTGTGTTTTTGTGATTTAAAAAACAACAACAAAGGTAAAAGATCGATGCACTTACAGGTTTTCAACAATGCTTTCATTGTTCAAATATAATCAAAAGCATTATTTGCTAAAATAAACAATGATCGACCGTTGAATGAACATAAGTAACGACTTCAAAAGTTATTGATTGTACAACGATTGCGACACGACGTAATAACTGAAAACGAATATCTACTTAGATACGAATCGTTTTTCTTACAAATTTGTTTTTTTTTTAATATCATATATTTAAAATGATGTTTTAGTGTAAAAAAAAATAACCGCCATCGACCAAAATTAAATTTCAAAAGTAGGTACCATTTGTCGTAGGTACTGTCTGATTAAATTCGATATTCATCGGGAAATACCTAATATACGTAAAATGAAATTGATTAGGTAAAATATTTTACAGCATAATAAAAATATTAATGACAGGTTGTTTCACAGAATTTTAACAATTCATCCTATTTAAAAGTTTTTTTTCACATGAGCTCCACACAGGAAGCCCTGAGGAAAATAATTTCCTGAGGGATATAATAATTCCTGAGGGAAATTATTTTCCTCAGGGCCTATGTCATCTTTAGGGATGCTGTGTGGAGGGTTTTTAAGGAAATAAAAGAGAGGGGAGTTCTGGAAAGGAAGAGGATTTAAGGGGTGGGTAGGAATCTGGGGTTCAGTGCGTCCTGATCATCCGCCTCCAAGGCCCAGACAAACCTCACCATGTGAACCCGGGAATCCTTACTACATCACCAAACGTAGCGAACCACTTGGGGTGTACTATGGCAGAGGTGTTGGTTATCCAATAAAAGTTCCCTGGGCGGTGGTACCCATTCCCGCCTCCCAAATTGATTTTCACGTTCTGTTATTATTTCTATTATAGAAAACAACCGGCCAATAATGATATAATACATAGAACAACTTAAGCAGAACCTTTGCAGAACTTGAAATTTGACGCTTATATTAGAAGAATTGTTAAAATTCTGTAAAAACAACCTTTCCAAAGATTTGTTGTTTTATTGATCCACCTTAAGGTAATGTTTCAGTTTCCATGTTATTTTATGTCACCGTTACATGTTTTACTAATATTATTTCGTAGGTATATAGGTTATCAGTTTCAAATTATTTTCGATAGCTTACCTAATTCTGTTGTTATTAAAATAAAATTAAAAAATTAAAATCAAACAAAATAAAATAAAATTATTGAATAAGAAAATATTTTTTTAAAAGAGAAACGTCAATAAAAAACAACTTTCATTAAAACATAAAAATTCGAGGAATGTGTTTAATTTTGGCGTGTTACGAGTTGCCAGCACGAGAAATGTCATTCAAAATGTTGGGTAATTTCCATCACAAAATTATAAAATAACATTGATGTATAATTTAACATGAAAAACACTGAATTTTATTCCCTAAGAACAACAATGATAGTGAAAGCGACATCTGCAAATATTGCTTTTCGGATTCAGGATTTAGATATCGCGTATTAAAACAAAAATACAAGGAACAGTTATTTTTAGTAGGGTTTTTTTTTAAGGAATATACTGCAAATAAAGCTAAGATGTATCATGTCATACACTTTTGTTACTGATACTTTGAGTTTGTATGAATATAAATTAAGTAAAGAGTATTTGTCAAAGACAGAGCGTTAAGTCCTCTCCGCTAAAAAAAATTTGCTAACATTTTTTGTACATCCGAGTGCTGAAAAATAATAAAAAGATCACCATTTGTAGCCTATTTCACTTTCTCATAAACGACACGCGTATCAGACGTAGAAGTTATAAGATATGAATGAAGACTGATATAAATATTATATTTCTACGGTTCAGCTGATGAAAGCTCCTTTGTAACCTCTTTGATACAGCTTGCATTTATGAGAAGGACGGAGAACTTACAACAATGTTCTCTGTGGCAGGACCATATATTACATAACAATTCCATGATTTTATTCGATTCACAGCGCAAACTGTATCGGTACGAACAATCCTAAATAAACAGGAAACGATAAATAATATTATAAAAATAAATAAAACACTTTGTATTTTAACCACGAATTTATTATATTACATATCGACCGGTTTCGCTTACATCAAGCTTCTTCAGGATATAAGTAATAATAACTAAATGTTAAGTGAGAGCTATGGCTTATATATAAGTTGAGTGACAGAGGGAGAAAGAAAATGACCAAGAACATAATTAGAAAGAGACAAAGTATTTGACAGAGGTAAAGTGGATAATCAATTAGTGGGAGGGAGACAACAATACAATAATCAATAAGTGGGAGGGAGACAGCAATATAGATCTAATCACAAATAAAAACCAACAGTTAACGGTAATAAATGAGATATTAAACAAATTTTGACGTATTTTACATTATAAGAGAAAAGACGATATTTAGATATATGATAATATTAATAATGAAGGACATCAGACTTACACTAAAACACATACATAATATCATGGGTTAGAATGGATAGCTGGAAATAAGTTAAAAATAGGGCTATAAGGTGAATTTTTTTGATTTGATAAATTGATTTGGTTATTGAGTAAGAATTCTGACATATTTGTATTTAACGATTTCCTAATCTCTAAAGCTTCTAAATTGTCTAGTTTTATACCTATATTATTTTTATGTAATATGCGAGTTCCTGAAATTTTATTAAAAGTATGATCTGTTGAGATTAGGTGATTTGCAAGCTCAGAGAACCCTCCCACTAATTGATTATCCACTTTACCTCTGTCAAATACTTTGTCTCTTTCTAATTATGTTCTTGGTCATTTTCTTTCTCCCTCTGTCACTCAACTTATATATAAGCCATAGCTCTCACTTAACATTTAGTTATTATTACTTATATCCTGAAGAAGCTTGATGTAAGCGAAACCGGTCGATATGTAATATAATAAATTCGTGGTTAAAATACAAAGTGTTTTATTTATTTTTATAATATAATGTCTAACCACAAAGTAATTGCTTCTTATGAAAAAAAAAAAAAAAAAGATAAATAATATTTTGATAAATCGCACAGCGTTTGAGATACACTACCTACTACATAGTAGGTAGACTGGCACAGCGCAGCGACCATTAATCAACGGAAACGTTCGTATTTCTAAAAAATCGGGTCTCATCCGAACCATCCATCATCAGTCGTAACGTCGCATTTCCAGCACCGGTGCATGCGATCTTTTGAAGAATCCTAGATCGATAAAATGGACGTAAAACGCAGTAAGGCTCTTGCCATATCAGCGGTATGCCTCCAAGGATCAATTTTGAAAGAAAAAAGGCATTTTTATGGAGAAAATTTATGTGCATAGTCAGACTAACTTTATTGCTCGGCTATTCCCCGAGATTTAAAACTGAACATATTACTATTAACGCACATATTTGCATTGGTGATGGAAAATGCTTGGCTGAGTAAAATAATGACCTGGGAAAAGGAGGAAACACCAAACGACTCAATAATCCAAAATTCAGTGAATATGGGATTGTTTGTAACGTGTACCCACTGTTTTGTTTCATAGCAATATCATTTTATAGTTATTCGTTTTATTAGTTTTTATTTAATTTTATATTATTTATCTTTTTTAGTAGTATTTACTATTTACTATAAACCGGCAATCACCGTAAATAATGAAAAGTATTTTTTTTATACCTTTTCTATAGTTTTGTCAATATTATAAATAACGCTACTCATGTTATTCGTCCTTTTCTCTTAGTACCTACAAGTAACTAACTAACTAACCATCACACCGTTTCCCATCACATTCATACATCGTCTCATACATACTCTTATATTATTCTGACTTTTGACATGGCCCGTCTCAAGTATCTGATTCACTTGATCGTGCCATGTCTTCCTCGGGCGTCCCCGACTTCTTCTACCATTCACATTTGCGTCATATATTCTTTTACGCTAGTTTCTTTATTCCCTCTTTCACAAACCAAACCATCTGAGGGTCCCTTTCTTAATCTTACTCATTATGCCTTACATTCTTTGCGGATATCCACAATTCTAACAAGATCATATATGGTTTTATCACACATACGCCTCAGGGATCTCATTTCAACAGCATTCAGTTTACTTTCATCCTTCCTCTGCCAGTTCCACGCCTCACTGCCATACATCAGAGTAGGTACCAGGACTCCATTGTGGACTGCTAGCTTCGCTGCTTTTGCAGTTTTTTTTTAATTAGCGCCAACCGCATTCAGTCCTCCATTAATGGAGTTACCGGCATTCACCCTTCTTTCAATGTCTGTATCAGCCTTCCCATCTCTCGTAAACATACTACCCAGATAAACAAACCACATGCTCTAAGTATTCATCATTGACAATATATATCGCACACTGATTTCGTACTCTCTCTTTCAAACAACATGGCTTTAGACTTACTTACATTTATCATTAACTTATTCTTCATACATACTTCGTTCATCCTAGACACTAGAGACTGTAGATTTTCCATGGTGTTAGAAATCAGCATCGCATCATCAGCATACAACAGGCAACATACTTTCAGACTACTCAAAATAGGTTTAATAAATGATAAAATACGTGCATTCATTAAACGTATATATACATTGATCATGTCATACATTGATCTTGGAAGTATTAATGAAAATCTGCGGAATTCGCCCAAAAAACGTAGTGGAACGCCCCCTCTCGGGGGAGAGGTTAGGAGAGGAGGGGATAATTTTTTTTTTTTACAAACTAGGTCGAGTGAAATATGTTTTCATTCGCGCTGAATCGAACGAGACCACTCCCAAGTCGATAGTATCAATATTTGGTGAGATAAGACAGATTTTAGTAAAGATACACGAAAATAAAATGGGTTAACCCTCTAGAGGGGTGTTCCATCACTTTATTTTGGGCGGATTCTTCAGATTTAATTCGTACTGCCAAGAAAAACATATGAGCAAAATTTCATGAAAGCACAAATTTTGTCATTTAGTTTATGTATTTTTAAAACTTTTCTACTTGTAATAAATAACATGCCGCCTACCTTTCTGTAAATAGAGTGAAGACTCACTATAACAGGGTTTCCCAACCTTTATTTCGCCGAGCCTCCCCGTACCAAAAAAAATACATGTTCATGCCCCCCTTAATTAAGTTTCAACAAAAATAAGAAACAATTTTTTTTTTTATATTAACTAAATTATTTATTTGAATTTCAAATAGGTACAATACAGATACAATATATTTATTTATTGTGGATCTTTAATAGAAGAGTAGGTACACTTTTAATCATTAATTACTTTTACATTTACATTTATTAGTTTTCTCTTAGTTATACAAATTTTTCCATTATTATTTTTTCCTTATTTAAATTATATTTTTATAATTACGAGTAGATAATGTCTAACAACTTTCAAAGTAATTTTAGAACAAATAAATAAAAACTTTTAAAGTACTAATGAGATACTTGACCTTGCATGATCTATACCAGTTGGTCGATTCGGGGTTCAGTCTTTGCTAAAGCTATGGTTAAATCACTATGGACGGCAAAGCGATTTCGCTGTTTAATTTTTATTAAAACTAGAGCTGAAAAACTTGTCACGCATAAATAAGTGGACGAAAATGGAATCAGTATTTTCAAAGCAAGAGAAGCAAAAAAAATTCTCTAATGTCAAGAGATGAAAGTCGTCTATCATGGTCGAATCACCCTCATTTCTAGAAATTCTTCCTGAGCTTCTTCAGGTAATTGTAAGACATCGACAACAAATGGGTTTCTGGTCATGTGCCATATTGGTGACTCGGAATTAACATCTCGATAGTATCGGTGAAATTCGTTAATTCGTTTTCCAACGCTTGTAAATGACGCGCGTTAAATAGATTTTTCTTCGGAAATGCAACCGTACCTGTTACGCCCCCCCTGACATTTCGCTGCGCCCCCCTAGGGGGGCGTGCCCCCTGGTTGGGAAGTCCTAGAAGTGCACGAGAACATTGTTATATTTATCAAAACATAAAAGTGTTAATAATCCTGTGGTTCAGTCTATCGAGCATCAATCCATCTGAGACAATCATTTTAGACTAGCAGTTAAAAACTCGCTCCGCAGGTTTTTGCTGCTAGGCCCTGCGGGCGGCTTTTACTTCGGCTTCGCCAGGTTGAGTGTTGATGACCATTTTATAAATCCGATAGGAACCGGTTCCAAAAATAGCCAGTTACACGGATCCACTATGATCCAATGGGCTTTAAGTTCGGCTTCGCTCAGTTTTAGTGTTGGTGACCATTTTATAAATCCGATAGGAACTGGTTCCAAAAATAGCCAGTTCCTCGGATCCGCTGTGATCCAGTGACGGCTAGTCACCGAAACAAAGCAACCGTGACAAAATAACCGAGACACGCAATGACATTATATGTAATATATAGCCGACAGCCGCGTTATACTATTATTCACAACTCGTCAATATTGCCGTCAATCTTTCCATATACGGAAAGATACTTAAATTCTGTAAATCCGTAGTACTAGGGGCGAAACGTCCTCATACGAGATACCTAAATTCTATAAATCCGTAGTACTTATACCTAGGGGCGAACGTCCACATGCGAGATGCTGACAGAAGTAGCGACATCTTTTGACAGATTCTTGAATTAAAAACCGAGTTACAACGGTAGCTTTGCTTGAAATTTCACGTACAAGATGTTATTTGTGGCGCGGCGCGTAAGGCGTGGCGTCAGACATGCAATCGAAGTCGTGTTCTGAAATTCAACAACGCAGACGGAAGGGTATTAATACTGTTTGATTACAAACAATCATCAACAGCGTCCACAAGCCTAGGCAAGATCAAAGACGAGGATCGAAATAAATATCAAGTTATTTTGATAGTGGTAAATTGATATTTCAAAGCTCCATAAATCGTGATGGACATAACGCTGCGTTTACCTAGAAAATCCAGAGAGAAAGGGCGGTGCAAACTTCATGAAGTCGGAGAACACCGTCCGAGGGTTTTTAATGCTTCCTAAAATTAGAACGTGTGCAATTTGTTATAAATGCAGGTAAGTCTAAATTCCTAAATAATAACCTGCCTTCTGAAAACTAGGCCAGCAGTAACGTGAACAATTCAGATTTTTGCCTATTTTATTCGACACGAAATATTTCACTTTTCGACCGTGTCGTGGAATTTAAAAAAGTGCATTTCAAATCATAAAAATATACAACAAAGCGCATTGGCAGGGGTTCCGACTCACCGTATGTGATACCATTCGAGTTTCGAGACCTTGCTTCCGAATTAATGATTTTTCGTCAAGACAAACATTTGATTGATTTTACAACTGAAAGATTCTGGTAAAGCTATTTCAGGAAAGGTCTTTTCTCTGGGGAACACCAGAATACCTTTTGATTGTTAAATGTTTGTTGTATTTAGAACGAAATTCATTCCCGGACGATTACACAAAGTTAGGTAATTTACTTATACGCTGAATATCTGCGGGTGAATTGAATCCATTCACTCGCGATAAATGTTTATCGGAAGTTCGCAACGAGTGGACAATTTTCACGGCTCGTGGCACAAAAACTCAAAAACAACATTTTCCCACAGCCGGAACGAAAAATAATAATATCAGCCCAAATATCGGCCCATAAATCAAAATTAACCAACAAAGGGTGTTATTGGCCAGCGGAAACATTAAATTATTTGTGACGAAATTTATTTATAAATTACTCGAATTAAGTACCACTAGACTCTATTATCAAATAAAATTATTTAGCATTCAGATGGGCAGGTTTATGAAATAATGATAAGATATGGTTTCAATAATCTAAACATATACCTACTCTAAAATTTCAATTTTTTAATAAAAGGGAACAAAAAAGTTTTTGTGTTTAAAATCGCTGATGCCGTCAACATCAAAGTGTCTTAGCTTGGTTCTCTAGTTTTAAAAACTTAAACTAGTTTTCTGGTTGGTTCTGTTGTTTAGTTCCTGGACCGCGGAGCCCAATTTTTTTGATCTGGCCCTTTGCAAATAAAGTTAACCGAGCCCTGGACTAACCCGTTCAGCGGTTGCTTTTACTAGAACGCTTGAGAAAAGGACTTTCTTTATTTCAACATGGGAACAAATCTACTCTAACATTTGTAGTGCCTCTTGGAAGAAGGTTTTTTTATTTATTTAGTTATAAAATTTACCATCTCATATCTAATATTTTCTTTTTTCAACTTTTTTTACGCTTTAAATGTCCGAATTAAATTTTTCCAACAGGAAAAAATAAACCCTTTCACACACTATTAACACATATCTAGTCAATCCACGCTATGCAATTGCACTATATAAGTATTATAAATACAAAACAATACAAGAACAACATGTCAACCTATCAGAGACCGAATGGGAAAATAATTCACCGACTCCAGATATTTTCATTTCAGAGGGTTCGGCTCTGTGGAATTCCTAATGGAACCAATAAATCATACTGATCCCTCAATATAAATATTAAAAAAATCTTTTGTAATCCTACATGTATTTAAAATGACTGATTTTTGCATTTTTATATATAAATTCTTTGACAAATCTAATATGCCTAAATTTTGAATAAGAGACCTAGGTATAATGCCAGTTAGTAGTCGAAATAACAAATGGTAATATTTTTATAGTCTGAGAATGCCAAATTCTTTTAATCTCATTTCCTAAATCTGTGAATTTTCTTATTTTTTCAGAAACGGTTTTTTGAATATTACAGTAATTTGGAATAGCTACATCAATGATAAATATTATTTTTTTTAATTTTGTCATGTAAAACTACATCAGGTCTATTATGACTAATTGTTCTGTCTGTTAGTATAGTTTTAACATAATATATTTAAAAAAATTCATTTTATAATAATGAATTTGGTTCATATTCATAATATGGTACCATATTACGGCAGTCAATCAAGTTATGTTTAATAACCAAACTTTGGTGGATTGTTTTTAAAACCTGATTGTACCAAATGTATACTCGGACGGCGCTAATACAGAACATCCCGATATAATATGTTCTATAGTTTCCGGAAAAGCCAAACATTTTCTACATAAATCATCACTTTGATTTATATCTTTGATTATATGCTTCCTATAATTTTTAGAATTAATGACTGTATCTATCTATAGTAATATTATTTACCTTCTTACTAAAATTTGGACTTCAAAACATTGAGACATAATCTGCAAGACGTTTAGCCTCCTTAACATTTACAGGGAGTTCATTGAACATTTTAAAACCTGTAGAACGACGATAGGATTGAGCTGTAGAAGACGTAACCTTGATTACCGAATTTTGAAAAATTATTTATTGTAGAAGGCGTGCAATATATTTCATAATTCAGAATAAAATAAAAAAAAATAAAAATAAAAAAAAAACAATACACAAAACATAAACAGAAAATATGTAAAAAAAAAATAGGTAATTATACAACTTGTCGAATTCAATTACGGGATTTGATCCATGAATAGATGACAAAAGCCTATCAAAAATAAGCTATAGAAAAAATAATACATAATAATAAAAATAATACGTACAAAAATGACCGATTCATTGATCATCGTTTGTAATCCATTTTAACAAAAACCCATTTATGTTTGCTTTGTAGGGAGAGGGGTATGAAAAAAAAAACCGAAGGAAAACTTTAAAAATTTGAGCCTGCAAATAATTTTGGTAAAAAGTATGAACCATCCCGAATCCAATATTGCACCCCTCAAAGCAAACTGACTCGATTAACTGAACGAAGCAATTGGCAGTAGGTCAAAGCAGTGTTTACCTACTCCAGGGGTTGGCAGGAGTGGCCCGCAAGCCGCATGCGGCTCTTTGCAAATACGTTTGCGGCTCAACTGAAAGCATCGGAAGAACTTTTTTTACGACTTATATAAAGAAGCGTTCGCGAAAAAAATAAAAGAATTGCCTCAATCTGCAAAAACAGTGCTAGACATAATTTCCAAAATGTCTTTGAGTGTCTCAAAATGTCTAGAAACAGAGCAGCAAGTCGAATATATTAAGTGTGAAATTAGTGATACAGCACAAGTTACCCTCTTCGTTCGCTATATGTCGGTACTTTTATTTTAAAATAAAATTCACTTTCAGCTACAACAACTTCAATAACAATATTACATCAATAACAGTATTTTTCAATCTTAGCAGTCTAGTTCACTGGAAACTCACGGACAGCCATTGCTTCAAAGGTACCTATTTGTTAAAGTAATCCCACTTCTGATATCACACATTATTATGTAGGTCTGATGAGTTGATAAACCAAAGGTTGTAATTTTTAAAATATTTTTTATACCGTAAGAACCGCGCACGAGTTTCAACTGTTCCCAATCGTCTAAAGCCAGTTACAGGGTCCCAAAGAAGGACTTCTTGGACTGCCGCCACTCAAGGTACAAACACGTGGATAAAATATTGCGAATGCTATGGAAACATATCTAGATATTAGAATTTCTTGTTTTTAGACCTCGAACTGTCGGTGGGGGTTTTCCTTTAATGCTTTAAAAGTGAAGATCGAATGCAACTGATCAGATTTTAATAAGTGAAGGGTGAGTGCAAAGGACATAAATAGGCGGTGTAGAGTCAGTTTACGCTTTCTTGAAGGTTGTGATTTCATAGCGATTAGCAATTGTGCACACCGAATTACCGATAAAATTTAATGGTAATATCCACCGTTTACCCCCCCCCCCCCCTCATGTATATTACATGCATGCGGCTCTCTGGTACCTTTGTTATGCAGTTTCTATGATAATTTGGCTCTTCTCACTTGACAAACTGCCGACCCCTGACCTAGTCCATCCGCTTCATTAATTGCATGGGTAAACACCAATAACTTTGATATACAATTAACAACCAGGAAATCGTCGTTAATGGTTCAAATAGAACCAGATAATATTATTATCTACAAAGCAATGGCGGTCCGTGAGTTTTCAGCGAGCTAGAGTGCTAATTTCAATTTTTTGTATAATATTTACAGAATCCACAGCGCCGCATCCATAAACTGAAAGATCTCCATATAAAAAAAAAATTTTTTGAAAAAAAAATTCACTTTCAGTTACAACATCAATAACAAAATTACATCAATAACAGAATTAAA
This sequence comes from Limnephilus marmoratus, assembly GCA_917880885.1. NCBI lineage: Eukaryota > Metazoa > Arthropoda > Insecta > Trichoptera > Limnephilidae > Limnephilus > Limnephilus marmoratus. The sequence continues at coordinate 18,714,323 of OU862919.1, read as the reverse complement.
AAAAAATCACTTTCACCTACAACAAAATCAATAACAATACTAGATCAATAACAGTATTTTTCAATCTTAGCACTCTAGTTTACTGGAAACTCACGGACAGCCAGTGCTACAATTAAAGTAATGCCACTTCTGTTAAAGTAAATCGTAAGTTATTCCCTCTTCTGATATCACACATTATTAAATAGGTTTAATGACAAAGGTCGTATTTTTAAAATATTTTTTTTATACCGTAAGCACCGCGCACGAGTTCCAATTGTTCCCATTCGTCTAGAGATAGCTAGACTATGGTATTCCTAATTGGGGTAAGTCATGAAACCGAAATTATTAGGGAGAGGAAGAAGATTGGAAAGAGGAAGAAGATTGGGCAGAGGAAGGTGGCTATTCAAATCCAATTACCGAACACGACCAAATCCATTTCAAGTAACGTTTCGATTCTGAATGGTGGTTTTGCACCAGGCAAAAGCGAAAGTATCCACAACTCTGGAACGTGCCGCAAATATACCTATGTAAATACAAATAAATTGACATAAAATACCTCTTCAAATAAAATTTACTTGCCCATGTCGGAATTTGGACCTGCGAGGCCGTCAGTGATGAATTTAAAAGAGAGGCAACAATGTTGGTATATTAGCGTAAGCAAGGTTGTGTAGTGTCTCTTCGTTATCACCTATAATTCGAGATAATACATTGTGTTTAGTACCTACAATATATTTACAATTATTCCTACATCCGTATATCTCAGAACAATCAACAAAAATGTAAAAGGTAAGTAAAAAAAAAGGAAAAAAAAATTGGCGCAGCCTAAAGATGAAGTTTTAATCACAATTTCTAATCGAACCGGGCAGTGGTTGACACAATTTTTTTAAAAGTGAAGATGTTGTCAAAACGGGAAGTTTCGATATGGAGCAAGTGTGATTTCCAAGGGTTTGTTCGGGTGTTGGGATGTCGGTAGATTTTGAAAACGTGGTTCGTGTTCCTTTCATCGGTGGATGGGTCTTCATTTTGAGAAATACTACCCCAAGGATGCTCACGTGCGCTTTCCGGGTTTGCTGAGATCTTGGAATAGAAACCGTATATAGCTGCAATAATTGATCCCTGGTGTGTCAAAGGCAGCTGTTGCTATCACGGAATTTCGAACGAAATAAATACGTATGATCGTTCTTATAGAGATTGACTGCGCAGCTTCGCCCGGTAGAGGCATGGTTAATATATGGTCTTCTTTTCATTCAGTTAAATGGATATTTCAAAACTACATAATTCGTGGTGGAAATGACTACAGTGTGGTAAATAATACCGAAAATTGGTGCTTTTACCAAGAAAATCAAAAAAGAAAAATCAGTGTAACTTTCATGACACCAGAGGGGTTAAACTTATTAATCTGTTACGCTTTACTGATTCGTGTTAAAGTTAATATATTATGTAGGCAAAATCACTTTCAATGGGTTCTAATTGCCTTTTCAAAGACCGGGTAATGATGTCCAGAACATACCTAATATCTCAAGCCCGTGTTACATGCGACCTGGGAATATTCATAGGCTTTGTCTCTCGCGCCTAATGACATAAGCCAACGTGCGCATATTTATGTTTGTAAGCCAGTATACTCAAAGTTCACAAGCAATATTACGGACGTAAACGTGAGAGATAAAAAATCTTTAACTACGACAACCGTTATTGTTTCTGGTACCGTACCTAAATTTGAGTTTTTTCTTCATCAGTAAAAAGTGTTACTTACGTTTTTCGCCGGATTTCGAAGAACTAAAGCGGTTAAACAAATTAAATAATAATCATAATCACACTATTTAGTTTCATTAACAACAGTGTGTACGTAACTGGGCTATTTACGGAACTTATTCGATATTCTAAATATCTGTGTTGTACGGATAATATATTTGTTTACCGTTTTAACGATATGTAACTACGAATAGTTGTGATTTTACAGATCAATTAAGGCAAAAACCAGAGTGCAGTCACTATTTTCGGTTAATCTTTACTACGAATCACTTCAAATTATAAATCTATATATATATAAAAACCTCGTGTCACGGTGTTTGTGGTCACACTCCTCCAAACCGGCTCGAGCGTATTTATGAATTTTTTATGTATATTTGGTAGGTATGAGAATAGGTCGTAAATTATATTTCATACCGCTAGACGATTAGGGTGTCCCTAATCGTCTAGCGTCATCCAGATTTTTTTAAATAATATGTAAACATTTAGGTTCCATGACTAGACTCGACATTTTCACAGAACATTGCATTTTAGCAAAAGAGTGTTTCTATATAAGCTCTGGCGTTATGAAATTTGTATAAAAAAGGTGGTGCGCGGAAACGTGTGTATTTCATATATGTTAGCGGCAGGTAGGGTAACGAAGAAGGTGTGGTTCGCTGGGTGGGTGGCGATGTAGCGGGAAGGCGAGGAAGGGGAACGGGGACGCATGGGAATGAACATGCAGGGAGAAACAATTTATTTCTTTGAATGGCATTGCAACGCATGCCGGGTATCAGCTAGTAATACTATACAAATTATATTATGCTTGGGATAAACTGAATCTTTTTCTTTCGTTCGGCATGAGTGGAATAAAAATAAAATAATTAACTTCTTTTAAAAAAAGATAAGTGTAAACTACTAAAAATGTGTTTTTTAATATAAATATATGAACGCACATACGAAATAACTTTTAAAAAATATAATTTTGTGGCTAAGATTCTCTGTGACAGTTTCCCTTGATTATTTTTTTCTTTCTTATAAAATTATTCACAAATTAAACAAAAATCATTTTTGCGCTAAAATAGACCGTGTCTAGACTTCGTTTGTCAAGCGATTTTTAGGCCTATTACATATATTCGTGGTGATATAGGCCTATTAGGCATACTAAGAATATACACATTCTTGAAATGTGTATGCCTCTTAAAGAAAGTTGTTTTTTTTCTCTGATTTTCCAAGTTTTTCTAAGAGTTTCATCATATTTTCCTTTGTATTTTTTCTTTGTATATTTTCCTTTGTAATCAATTGTTGTATTAAATGTTACATTAAAAACTAAAAGTTACCCCTACCCTTTCAGTCTATTATGTCTTTGGTAGAGGTCATCGTCCAGAACCAAAAAATATATTTTTTTACTTTAATTAAGGCCCTAAAGAAAATAATTTCCTTCCGGGCTTATGTCACCTTTGGAAATGCTGTTTGAAGGGTCTTTTTGCGGAGATGAAGGAGTGAACATAGGTCTTGCAGAAACCCATGTTGAAGGATGGAAGAAACACAGAGGCTGGCAAATCATTCCACAGCCGAGCTGTTCAACAAGAAACGAGTTGTAGAATTGATCCATTCTCATGTTAACGCTGCTGTGGGTAATTCTAAAGTAGAAGAGCACTCCTGAATAGATAATTAATTTAAAGCAAATGTATCACATTTTTATAGGTTTAGCTAATGGTTCCAAGACAACTCAACAAAGTGGCACAGCAATACCCTTTGAAAAGCCATTAAAAGTAAAGATGCCACGAATAGTAATTTTGCCGAATACCGAATATTCAGCTAGGCTCTCGGCCGAAGCGCCGAATACTCGGCGGCCGAATATTCGGTGACTCTTAGTACATTTCGCAGGTGATAGGTACGATCTGCACCATTGAAGTGTCTGTGTATTTTTTCATTTGCGATTAGGTCGTGCCGCAACACGCATGATTTGTTGATTTTTACATCAAATTGTGTTAAGTATTCATAGTGCGTATATCTTTAAAAATATCACCGTTTATTCACGAAAAGCTTTACGAAATGGCACCATTTAATAAAAAAATCACCAATTTGGAAATATCTTGAAATTTGTAGTGAAGCCAATAAATTGACAGTTTGGTGTGTAATAGATCGAACAGCAAAACCTTAGAAGTGGTGGTCAGCAAACGCAAAACAGTATCCAAGGCTAGCAGAATTTTAAATAATATTTATTTATCATCTCCCGGTAGTAGTGTATTTACTGAACGGCTACTATCGGAAGCAGGTATAATTTATTAGGAAAAGCGCAATCGTTTGCCAACAAAAACTGAACAAATTGTTTTTATTCATCATAACTTACCACTGATTTGGCATCGAATAATGTTATGTAAACATACCTTTTATAGATAAATAAATAAATAAAAAAAAAAAATAAAAAAATTAAATATGCTGATTTTTTGTTAAAATGAAAATGTGAGTAATATTTAATTTATTACGCTTTTTTTTCATCATTTGGTTTCCAGTAAATAAATATTAGTAAAAAAGTAGCCGAATAGGCCGAATACCGAATAGTAGCCGAATATTCATGGCATCTCTAATTAAAATTTTACAATTTGGGAGGCGGGTATGGGTACCGCCGCCCCGGGAACCATTTATTGGATAACCAACACCTCTGCCATAGGTCACCCCAAGTGGTTCGCTACGTTTGGTGACTTAGCAGGGGTGCCCGGGTTCATGCGGGTGAGGTTTGTCCAGGTCTTGGCGGCCGATGTGTCTGCTCACCTGCTGCGTGGTGGACAGGATCGAGAGAGACTGGTTAAGGGAGGTCTTTTATCCTCTGCAGGCCAGAATCTCCCGATTTATCGCCTTGCCCCACAGTTGGAGGGATGGATTCATATGTCCGTCACTCCTGGACTCACTGACCCCCAGTTTCATACCCATCCCTCCTAACTTTTTCCTTCCCAGAACTTCCTCTCCTTCCGTTCCTTAAAACAACCCTCCACACAGCATCTCCTAAGATGACATAGGCCCTGAGGGAAATTATTTTCCTCAGAGCTTCCTGTGTGGAGCTAGTGTAAAAAAAAAAAAAAGTGATGAAAAAATAGCCTATAACCTGACCTAACGTAACCTATTTAACCAAGTTTTATTTTTTATTTTCATCATTTTTAACGACTTTTCAAAGAAGTGATGAAATTGTACATTGTTGAGTTGTTCAGTCACCTTAGCAAATGTAGTAAGGCTTGATATTAACATGACTTTTGCCTATTTGAGCATGCCCGTAATATTCCACAGTTCAAACGCTGAAAAATGTAACAGACAATGTACCTACTCGTAGACTATTCGTAGTCTCTTTATGGCTAGTGTGTAAAAAAAGTGAATTACAGCGGCCAGGCGTACCGTAGACTAAACGGCCGCGGAAGTTCGTTATTTACTTTCCTCGACGACTCGGTAATACAGTGCTTACATAAATTTCATTAGGTCCATTGTCACTTTGCGGTGAAATCCCTTGACTTAATTCAGCTGGAAACTTGTTTACTGATTATGTAGTTTAATTTTAGACACCACAAATGTTAGGAACCAGAAATATCTACTTCGTCCTAACCAAAAAACTGTTTATTTGACATTTTGGTTTTGAAGAGTTTTAATTTCAATGTACATTTGTTACTTTAATTTTAAATTTACTACTCCGAGTACGGCCTTCAATTTTAAACTACTCCGAGTTTTCTAACCATCTCATAGAGGCAAGTCATAGCTTCAAAAAAGAAAAAACTACGTTTAAACATTGCAATGTAAATTCATATTTTAATTTGTGCGCTTTAGAAACTTTAGAAATTAACAAAAAAATTAAATCGAAAATTAATTTAGTTAATAAAATAATAGCACCATGTACTTAAATCACCTCTACTTACGATGTTTCCATGTAATTTTGACTCCTCCCACCGTTCTCCCCCTCCACCAAATTCCCCCCTCCCCCCTCCCAATACCCCGGCCTAATTAATTTTTGTACTTGTATAGAATTTTTAAGTTAGTTTTAAGTTTGCTCTTTAATGATACGGACGTGTTGAAACCGGTCGCAAAAAATTTAAAATTAAAGTATCAAATGTACATTGAAATAAAAACTCTTCAAAACCATAGTGTCTAGAAATTGTTACAAAGTCAGTGCCCAAGAAATACAAAAAATTGTTTATTTGAATTTCCAAAGACAATTTTAAAAATCGCAAATAAACGAATGTGTATAATCTGAAAAATGTGCAAAAAAAATTCGCAAAACAAACATAAAATCTGAAATGCTATTGTTCAAAAGATTCTGTATTTTCAAAGGAGGGAACCAAAGTATTATTCCAGGGAACTAAAATATTATTAGGTTTGAATCAAAGATATTGGATATTAGAATATCTTTGGTTTGAATGCTATAAAATAAACAACTGTAGGTGGGTAGAAAATAAACAACGGTAGTTAGATAGGTTCAACTGTATTTACAACATTTTGAATCTTTCGGCATTAAAATCACTTAAAAGCGATAATGCGCGTTTTCACCCCGCGATAAAATATCCTCAACAAAATATCCTACGGACTAAACATCTTCCAACAAAATATCCACTAAAACCTAACCTAACGTAACTTTACAGGATGTCTGCATAATTTTTGTCCCATTTTACTATTTTTGAACAATAATGTATTGTCTTTACAGGATGTCTGTATTATTTTTGTCACATTTAACTATTTTTAACAAATCTTTACTGTCTTTATAGGATGTCTGTATCATTTTAGTCCCATTTTTTTGTTAGGTTTGGTTAGGTTTTAGAAGGTATTTTGTTGGGGGATATTTTGTCGGGGATATTTTGTTGCTGAATATGTGTCGTATATTTTGACTTTCGAATCCTAATCATCATTACATAGTATAAAATGAAGTCGCTCAAAATTTTTGTGCGCATAGATCTTTTAAACTACGCAACGGATTTTCATGCGGTTTTCACCAATAGATAGAGTGATTCAAGAGGTTTATATGTATAATACATGCTTATTATAGTAGAGAAAAGCCAAGAAATTCAAATATTCAATTCAGGCAGCGGGCGGTGTGGATTTTATAAAGGTTGGGTAATGGCGTTGTGTTTCGTTAGCCACAGCAACGTGTGGCCGGGTCTGCTAGTATTCTAATATTTTAAAGGGTGACCGGACAACTCAGAATGAACTCAACACCTCCTTTGAAAACTCATTAAAAGTGATGAAAAAAAAATATATAAAAAATTACGGTAGGTTAGGTTATGTGCTATATTTCTTTTTTTATAACTTTTAATGACTTTTCAAAGAGGTGATGAGTTGATTTGATTTTGGCTTGGCATGAAACTATTTTAAAGATGTTCTCCCAGCAATTACTGTTCTGTCCATATTTTTAGTAGTTTCTGAATGTGAACTCACAAAAAAATAATTTACAGGCAAGCCGTGAAATATGCCCCAAAATGTAAACATTACGTTAAAACATTTCTCATTCATTTTAAAATAATTAGAAGTAGAAAGAAACGCATTTCATGAAAAATCTTTCGTCGTCCAAAATCGAAAGCTTTCAGTGTAAAAGCTTTCTGTTTTAAACATTTTAGCGCAAAACCCGAGCGAAAGACGGCTGCGGTAAGTTCCACTAATCTTGAATGGACGCCGAGGGACGTTCATAGAATTAAGTTTTATCACCAATAATTAAAGCTACAGAGCTCGTAAAGTGGAAGAGGGTCAGATTATAGGACGGGCGAATACAGGAGTCAGTAATTTGTTCCATTGCTGAATAGCAAGTTAAAGAGGTGCCGTTGAACGGTGCATTCACATGCAACGGAGGTTAACCGTGCAATGAGGCATATATTGCATATCACGCGTTCGTCGCATATCTTTGGTGCATTCGTTATGCTAAACAGTATTGGGGAATGGTGGAATGATACGAGCAAATACTTCAATTAAACCTAATGCAATGCATTGGTATTTTAGGCACAAACATTGAAAACTAGCTGAAGTTCCCGGCGATACCCGATTTTTTCGAAATCAGATTTTTTTTTTTTTTTTTTTAATTTCATAATTTTTTTATTAGTTACAGATATTTGTTTTTTTTGGCTACCACACTGGAATCATTCCCGTGTTATGGTAGTCGTATATTTAATACTTATTTAAATTAATACAAATACTATTTTATTAAAACAGATGATTAAATATATTAAAAAAAATTATGAAATATTTAAAAGTAAGTGAAAAATAAAGAGAAAAAAAGATCATAAATGAAAATTCAAATTTTGAAATACAAAAATTAATAATGTTAAGAACTCAAGTGTTCTATACAAATATATAAATTAAAACATATAAGTAAATAAATTAAAATTAAAAAAAATAAATAAAATTTAGTGAAAAAATTAAGAGAAAAAAATAACAACATTTTAAAGAAAAATAGAAATAAAAATGGAAATGGAAATTAAAATTTTGAAATGCAAAAATTAATAATTAAAATGTAGTGTTAAGAACTCAGGAATTCTTTAAAGCAGTGTTTTTCAATCTTTTTGAATACGCGACCCCTTTACAGGTTGAAAAATTCTGGCGACCCCCTTTGGCCATAGATACAGACAAAAAGTAAGTAAGTTAAATACGTTTATTATTTTCTCTATTTTGGTACCTATATTCATTATTACGGCCTGCACTCTGCAAGGAAGCCACGAGAGCTTTTAAAGTAAGGACGATGTAAGTTGGTAAGGCTGCGTGCTACTTTGACTTGGACGCTCCAGCTTGCGTGGGCCTGATTTTGCAGCATAGGTGGATTTTAAAACCCTTTCTTGGATAAATCAATAGAACTGACTGATCTCACCACAAATATGAAAGAAAATCTTATAGATTTAGCTGCTGACGGCATGCTTAAAATGGCATTTCATGCTCAAAGTGTTGACGTGTTTTGGATGAAAAGAAAAGAAGAGTGTCCAGAGCTGGCAAGAGCATCTAAAAATATTAGTGCTATTTACCACTTCATACTTATGTGAACTGACATTCTCTTCAATGGTGGACATTCTAACAAAAATTATTAGTGCCATTTGCCACTTCATACTTATGTGAACTGACATTCTCTTCAATGGTGGACATTCTAACAAAAATTATTAGTGCCATTTGCCACTTCATACTTATGTGAACTGACATTTTCTTCATTGGTGGACATTCAAACTAAAAAGAGAAACAGACTTAGGACGAATTTTGTTTTCGAAAAATTTGACAAATTCATCAAATATTTGCAGTTAATTTTCACGTGCTTCACACTTCTCTGGATGTCTCATCACATGTCCAAGATATTGAAGTTTTCGGATTTTTATAGTTTTAATTACTTCCTTTTCTTTATTCATCCGAACCATAACATCTTTGTTTGTAACCCTGTCCATCCAGCTTATTTTAAGTATTCTTCTATAGATCCACATCTCGAATGCCTCAAGTCGCCTAATTAGTTCTTCAGTAACATATTGTAGCGCTTGGTAATCGGTCCGACGCACGGATCCGAATACTTTCTCCCTCACGCATAGCGCCGTCTCGCTCGGCAACTTTCGCCTCGCCACCCGGACGCGAAGACACCCCATTGGCTGAGCTACCCCCTCCCCTCCATCGCCAGCCGGCACTACCCTGCCCTAAGGGGTATATAATACAGTGCAGGCCTATATGAAATCAGTCTAGCCGGACTCCTGGTTGAACTAAGCTACAGCATCCTAGTGGTCACTACTCAGTTAACAAAACCAGTACCAAGTCGAGAGAGCCCTCTAGGTCCTCCTTGGGAATTGAGTAGCTGGTCTCCTGGTTAAACTAAGCAACAGCATCCTAGTGATCAGTGCTCGGTTAACTAAACCAGTACCAAGTCGAGAGAGCCCTCTGGGTCCTCCTTGGGAATTAGAGTAGCCGGTCTCCTGGTTAAACTAAGCAACAGAATCCTAGTGGTCAGTGCTCGGTTAACTAAACCAGTACCAAGTAGAGAGAGTCCTCTGGGTCCTCCTTGGGAATTCAAGTAACAGCGCCTTAGTCAAGGGCGGATTCAGGATTTTTTTTCTGGAGGGGGTACAAGGGGCGGACGGGCAAAAAAATCAACAATTAGTGATAGGATTTTTTCCTGAGGGAGGGTACAAGGGGCGGACGTGTAAAAAAATCAACAATTACTGTTAGCATTTTTTACTGGGGGGGGGGCACAAGGAGCGGAAGAGCAAAACAATCCCTCAAAATATCCCCCAATCATCAAAAACAAGTACCCCCCCCCCCCCCCCTTCTAAATCTACCCTTGGCCCTAGTGGACATTACTTGCCGGGAAACCTTAACCCAACTAAGAGACCGCGGGGGTAGGTTGGGGACCTATGTTGGGGGGTATTACGCTAAGTGTTTAGCGAGGCCAATAGTGAACATTGTTTAAACTCTAACAGCCTTACTAAAAAAAAACTCAGCATGCCCGATAACCCGTGTTGCTGCAGCAACATGAATAAAACAAAAATACACTAGAACATGAAATATGATTAATAAGGTTTGTTCTTAAAATGTATTTTAAATCTGACAACAATGTAATTTTTCATAGTGTAAGCACTAAATTGTTTGTTTTCCTTCATAACCGCCAAATAGCGGCGCCTGCGCATACGTCGGTAGGGCGGAAAGCGCAAAAAAAATCACTCCTCGGATGTATGTGTAATATTACAAATAATATTATCAAATGTGATCGTAATTTCTAATAATATGACTAATTCACCATTATATTCGTATAATTGATATATTTACCGTGTTTTTGTGGTTTTTAATAAGCTTTAGTCAAGTTATAATAAAAATAATCATACTTTGAAAATTGAAATGTCAAAAAGTATTTTGTATAAAACATGAAAATTAAAATTTACATTTAAAGGATTTTATTTTATGAGAATTTCATAAAAGTGGTGTTTTTTTAAATATTAATATCTAATACATGTGTTCCTAAACGTATCAAAAAAATTAACGTCTTTAGAGATGCAAGAAATCTGTTATAAAAGTCGGTATAATTTTTTGGTTAGTTTTTTGGCATTAAAAAAAAGTTTGAAATTTTTTATTATTTTTTTTATTTTATGCATGAGGAAACAGTGAGGTGACAGTTTTGTTCCAAATTCATTATATAAAAGGTCTGTATTTTTTAAATTTTGTTTTTTTATAAATTTCTGTACACTTTCATCAAATATGTTTTGGTAAAATAAAAATTCCATTTTTTTCGCGTTTGAATCTTAATATATGGCAGTTTTTTAAAACTAAAGCGTATTTCAATTACACAAATCTAAAAGGTAATTTTATCTAGTTTTCATAAATGGTATTTGTTTTTACGACACCTTCAAAAATAAGAAATATATAGAACATTCAAAATACTTAAAAATTACATAAAAATACATTAAAAATTTCAAATTTCGTTCAGACATCATTACTAAAACAGAGATAAACTACCCTCTCAGACTCTGTAAACCAAGTGTATTTTTTTCCATGAACAATTTTTTAATTAGTAATGTTTTCACATTCGCGGCCGTTTGTCAATTGAATAAAATTTTCACTGGGTTTTTTAGTAAGGCTGAATGTAACTTTACTATGTGTTAAAACGGTTCTGTACTCTGTTTTTACTATAAGCTGTGAACCCTATATAAGAGAAATAAACTGAACAATGCCTAAAGACTATTTTCTTATATAAATACCCTGCCACAATATCAAATATATCACCACGATTTGAAATATTTTTGAAAAATAAACAAGCCCAGCCTTCTCACTGAAATAGTGTTTTTATTGTAGTTAGAACCTCGCACTTTTTCCTTTTGCCCGCGACCCCCCGAGTAATGCTTCGCGACCCCCCTGGGGGTCGCGACCCACAGATTGAAAAACACTGCTTTAAAGTACGCTCGTCCACTTTCGAAAATCCAATGTTGTACACGTGTTATAAAAAGAGAATTAGAATTACTTGACTTTATGTCAGTAATCAAAGCATGTAGACTTTTCGTAGCGATTTTTCTCTGTGAAGATGGCAAAATGTATTTATTTATTATTTATTAACACCCTTTTTAGGCGCTTTAACAAATAAATAGTAAAAATTATAGAGTATTCATTATATACTAACGAACTGCCGCAGTAACAACATTTTGAATTAGTTTGGTGTTAAATTGAAGATATCCTGTGACTTGTATAATTATTTCTCATTTAAGGAAAAAATCTCTCAGAGCCTACGCCATCTTTGGGGATGTTATTTGGAGGGTTTTTTTAGGGAAAGGAAGGAGAGAAAGTTCTGGGAAGGAAAAGGTATGAGGGATGAGTTGGAATCTGAAGGTCAATATGTCCAGGAGTGACGGAAGTATGAATCCATCCCTCCCACAGCAGTGCAAGCCGATGGGCCCAAAGACTCCGGCTGGAGAGTTCTAGGATAGTTCTCCTTCAACCAGTCTCTCCAGATCCGGCCCGTCACGCAGCAGGTGGGCAAACGCATTCGCCGCCAAGACCTAGACAAACCTCACCCCATGCAATGAACCCGGGCACCCCTGCTAAATCACCAAACGTAACCAACCACTTTGAGTGACCTATGGCAGGAGTGTTGGTCATCCAATAAGTGGTTCCCTGGGCGGCGGTACCCATATCCGTTTCCCAAATTGACGAAACGCAGAACCGTGAAAAATCACGGATAGTCTGAATTCTCGATAAATCCGTTCCAATTTTGGAAACGGCAGTAAAAATAATTTTCTATCAAAAATATTATATTATAGGTAGGCACTTTAGCTCTTGTCTTAACTCTCCAAACAAACACTTCTAATTTTGAAAATGACACTTGAATTCAAATCGTAAGTTCTAGAGTTCATTGAACCGGAGTAGACCATTTTCAATAATTGTTAGAAAAAAACGTTGTTAAAAAGGATAATGAATGAACTGTGCAATCGAGAAATGTTAGAGCCATGAAATTGGATCGATTACAGAATTGAGACTGAAAATGGTTTGGAAAATACGGTTGATGTAGTTCAACACGATGAAAAATAATTGCCATCGTTAGTATTGTATTTAGCATAATAAAGCGGACACAGACAAGGATATGATTGCTATATGCAAACGTTAGTCAGAGTGATTTCTCTATTGCCGGAATGAATACAGCAAATATCATCCGTAGGTATTGTCGCACAGAATTATTACGACCGTGACACATTATTGGTACCTATTTACAAAATAACAAATTTACATTATGATTGTCGGGAAGTATGCCATGTTTAGTATAATAAATTGTTTCTTAAATCTTCGCAAATGCACCTTGTGGCGTCATTTTTAATTGAATTAAAACAAATCACTTTGTGATACAGCATTTATTTTAACAAAATTATCTACATGTTTCAAAACCAAAGATTTCTTCGTTAGGATAGGATAAACATTAATAAACATAACAATTTTAAGTAAATACACGGAATAATAAATAATCTGTTACAAAATTATTAGATTCTGATATTTTTAAGTGTTTTGACATTCTAAATTTAAAACAAATATATATATGCCAAGAATATTCTTATACATCATTTTAAAAACAGAAAATCTCCTAATGAAACTCGGATACATGACACAAGAGCCTCAAAAAAGGATATACGAGATTTTCGTTATTTGTTTTTGGGGTGTTATGCCGTGTTGCGCTACCTCCTTCTTTAGGCTAAAGAAGGAGGTAGCGCAACACGGCATAACACCCCAAAAACAAATAAAGAAAATGCTTTTGGCCGTGAAAATCTTAAAACTTATCTGATATACGAGATGTTTCAAAATTCAAGACAAGTTTTGGCCAAAGAAACCACATATATCTGGCAATCAAACTTTACAACATCCTTCCTCCAAGTTTGAAAAAGATAGAAAAGATAAATAAGTTTAAGGAAAAAATCAAAACATGGGTGAAAGAAATTAATGCAGACTAGAGAATGTATTAAAAACATCATAGAAACTAAATAACGGAAAATCAAAGAAATCTACCAGTCCGCCTCAGCACAGGACCACCTAGTGAGGAGGACTAAGAAAAAACAGATTAGGTATTTACATACATTATCATATCTTGTAATTCTCATCAAACCTGTAATTAAATAGTCACTAATAAAAAAAAACATTCATTAACCATTTTAATTACACGGTTAGTAAAGAAATAATGTCGGGTGCGACTGGGGAGGTAATCAATTTACTATACATATTTAGAAATAATAAAGGTACAACATACTGTTTGTGAATAATAATTATTAAAAAAATCACTTTTTATTAAACAAGGTAAATTTATTGTTAAATAGCTTAGTTAATTTATTGTTAAAAACTTTTAGAATAGCATTTTTCAAATAGTTTTAAAACTGGTAGGACCTTAAATATATCAAAAATATTTCGGTTGGAAAATCCCTTTTTTAAGAATAACTTAAATGATCATTGTGTTATTACTATCAGATACAAATTACAAATCTAGTAAATGCTTTTATATTATGGTCCTTACATATGAAATTGGCGTTTTGTATGGGAGGAATATAAAGTCGATTTTTTTTTTAATATAATATATTTATTTAATCAAAGTATGTACCATTGCTATCTATGCACTTTTGCCATCTCATAGGTAGTTCATCGATCCCTTTACTAAAAAACCATTCGGACGGGAATCAATAAAATCTTGGAAGGCGGTTTGGACTGCCCCATCGGAGTTGAATTATCCAAATTTCGAAAAAAATGGTTATCTGTTGGAGCAAGGTCCAGAGAGTACGGTGGATGTCTTAGACATTCCAATTGAAGCTCCTCTAATTTGGTAGCTGTCTTTGTGCAGCGTGTGGTCTAGCGGTCAACGCGTGTTTGTTGATTTTTTTCACTCAATTCGTGAGGTACCCACCTTTCAAGCTTTTTCACCTTCGCAATTTGCTTCAAGTGGATTAAAACAGTTTTATCACTAACACCGCAGCCTGCAGCTAACTCTGACGTGGTTTGCGATGGATCCGCTTCCACAATAGCCTTCAATTCTTCATTATTAACTTTGGTCTCCGGCCGTCCACGGGGCTTGTTCTGCAGGTCGAAATTTCGAGAACGAAAACGTTGGAACCAAAAACGCACTGTGTTTTCTTTTGCGGCACCGTCGCCATACACATCATTAATCCTTCGAGCTATTTCTGCAGCACTGGTGCCACGGTGGAACTCGTACTCGTAAATAACGCGATATTTCAAGTTTTCCATTTTATAAACTAAGTGACGCAAAGAAAAAAAACAATAAAGGAAAAAACAAATGAATTTTAATTTTCAAACACAAGTACATGAGTAAATAGCTGTATAAATTTGAATTTGGAATTCCTAACCAAAGAGAAGATATTTGAGATCAAAGTTGCCAGTACGGCAAAACGTCAATTTCATATGTAAGGACCTAATATTATGTTCTTTTATTTGTGGTCGAAAATTCTCAAATTATGGAATTTACAAAGCATTGAATAGAAAAATTAAAAAAAATAGGTATCTAACGCCTGCTACTAGTACCCATAACAAGTGACATGCATTTATTTTTCATGGATTTTGATAATTATTTGTTGAGTGTACTTACACATTAAATATATTACAGTAATGAAAAACTGACCGAAACCTTAGAATTTAGAATATGAAAAAATATATGTCTAAAACAAGAAAAATAGTAACACGCTACGTTGGCAGTTTTCACAGGAGATAATTTCGTTACACAAAACAAAATAAAAACTTTAATACATCAAACTGTTCTGTTGTGGTAATTTAATTGTTCAAACAAGCATCACATGGTGTAAGCATAGTTTAGTCACGATTCAGTAAACGTAAAAACGTTATCACAAGTTCTGCGAATGAAACTGGTGAAAAACATGTAAGATCATTTTATTATAATAAAAGACGTGATTATTGTTATAATACAAAATCATGACTTTTTTATGATACAAAAATATAGTTATTGTTATGATACAAAGAAACGGTTAATTCAGCAAGACAAATTTGACACTGTAATAAATTAGTAATGACAGTCTACCTTCGCTAATTAACAGGAAGTGGTTTGGCGGGCTTTGTGGTAAGAAGCAAAGCTCAAAAGTCAAGGCGACTGAGATGTAAATCTTCATGCAGCAGTGTAGTAAGAATAACGATGATTATACTACTAATTAATTATTACACCAATAAAATTTTTGTCCACAAATACAATCAACAATACCTTAATTTAACGAATTATATTATTAATTGAGTGATTGTACATTTTAATTTCTCGTTCCATCGTAGGCATAACTTATTAACGGGAAAGCTTTTATTCGTAGAACATTGAATCATAAATCAAATTTAAACACAATGCGGCTGGGTTTACCGACTCTTAAAAGTGGGTATACATTTTCTTAACGGTTTTAATCTTGTAATGTAGTTTTTTTTACTACAATGTTAAAATGTGTGTTTAATATGTAGGTAATGCAAAATATTGAAAAGAAGCTTGAGTTTCCAAGAGATACTGAAATGAAAGAGGTTATGTGGAACCATATAAAAATTCTTCAGTATAAGAAGCTAAATAAATGCAAAAGTGAAATTAGGATTGAATTAAGGACTCCATATTATTTATCACTTTATAAAAGCACAAAGATATCGGATCGATATTAAACACAATAACCAATGTATTATTTGTATTTTTAATTTAATTTTTTCTTTATCTTTTTACTTGTAGATATTTTTAATTAAAAAAAAAACAATCTTTTTAAACACATGTCTACCTTTGCACATACCTTTTTTAATAAATACAATATATTATTTAGCCGCCTCCAGACAGAATTTGTCTAGTGAGGTGGATAAAAAAAATTGTGTAGATACATAAATGAAAATAAAATAAACGCCCGGGTGGCCGGCATTGAAACTAAACTGAAACTGAACTGAAGTGTTTAATAATGAATAAATTAAAAACCAATATAGAAAGAAGCTAGGTTAGTATGAGTTCATTTAATGAAGTGCTCCGATGGTCCGCCATTGTTCGTCTGGTCTGGTGAAGCCGCAAGTCCTTCCCTCTCTCAAGCCTGCTACTTTTGAAACGAGACATAGAGATCTTCACGTCGCCCAGCCGTCAGACTGGGGGACGATGGTCCTTTGAGTATTGATCTGGTAGAGGAATCTGTTTTATAACAAAACCCTGCGTTTGTGATGTTCAAGTAAACGATATTCGTCAAAACAGAATTTTTAATGTTTTATGAAATTATTTTTATAAAATAAAATAAAACCAGATCAAAGAAAACACACAAGCTGAATATACCTAAGTGTCATTGTTTAATATTGATTTAACAGTTTTATGAATTTTGCTTCCTACACTCCATTCCCTGGTTGAGCCTACCTACATCCGGTAAGAAGGAAGAAGATTCGTACTTCACCGTGCGGTCAGATAGCAATTATTTAAACATACTACTCGATATATTGTCGCTCCCAAGAATGGATCACCTCCGCCGTCGCTTCTCGAAATTTTGTTGCCATTGAAATCGGATCTTCGTTGAAAGTCGCCAATCAAACTTTTTCGGATACCAAAACACGCATTATAATATCGTATTTAATAGTCTGTTTCAATGATCCAACTAAAATATTTACATGAGGTTTACGATGTGTACCGAAAAACTTGAAAGTGAACGAACGCGTTATATGTTACCGCGGATTTCTCATAAGTCCGGCAAAACTACAAAACTTAAGGCTCTATTTCCGTCCTCCGTATTGGTCCTTTAGAAACCGGGTCAAAAATCCCACGTGAATTTCTCATTTATACAGTCCATTAATTTGATCGCTCTCTGGCATAGTAATACTATCTTTGGACAAAGAAAATCTGCATTTTTAACTGAAAAGTTGTAAAACTAACTTCCACCAAATTAAATCAATTAATAACTACATTAAGTCCGCCAACCATTGGCTTAAGGAAATATAAGAAAATAACTAACTACAATTTTAAAAAACATCATCTTAGAAGTCACTCTAAATACCCTACCTTGAAGTTGAACCACATAAATCGCTGAAAACCGTCTATCAAAAACCTAGTTCGTCCCAGCATAGGATCTCCTACTGAGGAGGACTAAGAAAACCTTATAAATCTGTTCTTATATTCATACTACACATATCTTCCCAAAATATAATTACGAGTACCTACCGAGATATTGAGCGAAATTCTAAGGAACGCAGTAATGCCTGGAATGGTACGGTCGTATTGCATCAGAAATCATTAACTGTACTATAGACATTTCCTTCCCCTGAAAGCACCACCTGGGGGCTGATTCGTCCACTGTTCATCCACTTCAGAAAAGTTACTCAAACTATCCTAATTGCGGCAGGTACCCACTTAAATTGCTTACTCAGCAAACATTCAACTAAACCTGACTAAAAAGACAAACTAAAATTAGTAATTCTAATCATAAATGACTAGAGATGTTCATTTTACCGTTCAAATACATATTCAGTAACCAACAATTAAAACCACTTGAATAAATAAATTAATTACAGATATGACAGTACGTAGCTTTTAATATTTAACAAGGAATTAATTAAACAATTTTAAAATATTTTTTTAAAATTGTTTATAAGTGGTGTATACAAAGTGACTTGTTTTCATTTAATTAAAAGAAAATATTTGTTTTGTTTGATTGAGGGTTAAAAAAGCTTTCATCTCTGTAAGACCTTGGTTTACCAATTCAATTCCTGTACCGGTAGGTACCCGTCGCACAATGTAGTTATGACGGGGCTTCACAATCCATTACATTCGCTCGTTTATTTGTTCCATTGTAATGCGATGAAAAATACCCTTCAAATCTGTACCTTTAACAAAATAATACAAACTTTATTGACTGTTCAAAGGCAGAATGGAATAACCTTACTTTGTGCGACGAAATCATTGTTTCTTAGACAAGGAAAGAAGCCTTAAAAACATTAATATTAAAAATGTTTATAATATTCATTTCGATAAAAAAAAACAGAAGAAGCCATTTTCAATGGGAATAATATTCCAGGGTAAAATGAGCTAGGCCAGATGTTACGTAGCCCCCAACATGTTTACTTGGGCATTGGCTCAGTTTAGTAGAGCTGCGCCCCGGCAGCGTATTTCCAAAACCTATACCGTTTCAGTCGCTTTAAATTTTCAATATCAAAATTTAAATATTTAGAAATAAAATTATTAATTTCTAATATACACATTAGAAAGATTATTTTATCTAGATTTTAGAACAATTTTCGTTTTTGCAAAGTGATAAAAAATTATCAATATAGAGGTGTATTTACAACATATGGGAATAATATTAAAATTTAAATATTTAGAAATAAAATTATTAATTTCTAATATACACATCAGAAAGATTATTTTATCTAGATTTTAGCACAATTTCAAAGGCAGTATAGCCGTTTATGTATTTAAAATAAAAAAAAATAAAAAAATAAAAAACAATTTTTGTTTTTGCAATGTGATAAAAAATAACCAATATAGAGGTATATTTAAAATGTAAATTGTTGCTACCGCGACTGAATCGGTATAGGTTTTGTAAATACGCGCCCCGGCAAGGCGTAGATTCTGGTTCGAGCCCTAGATGTGACTGTATCTTTTTCCGATTTTTCTGTTTTCAGATTTTAGATTGGGTTTCGCTAAATATTGTCTTCATTTAATTAAATATTACATTTTGAGGTTTTACCCATTAAGTTAAAAATAAAAATTAACAAAATAATTTAACTCCAACCACTTTCTCCAATTACAAGTCTTCTTTCTCTCTCAAATAAATTATTCATCGTGTTCCACGTTCACACCGCGGAAGGGGGTGCGATTATTCAGGATAGACAAAATAATTTTTTTTGACTTTTTCAATAGTGTCCAAAATGTTTACTTTTGTGCGGTGTGTGTTTGTGCGGTTGGCAAAAATACAAATATATAAAAATATATATAAGATTTAAAAATTAAACTATTCCATTTGTTTATCTTTTAAACATTAATGTTTCCAAATTAATAAGGAAGGGGAATAGGGAAGGTGGAGGAGGCGGAGTGGGAAACCCCCTAATACTATGCGAGCGAAGCCGAGGGCAAAAGCTAGTAGTTTTATAAATGAGCTCTGTAGTGTTTCTTTTTAATTTATGTCTTAGTCTTCCAAGAAAATTTACCTTTTTTGAAACCTTTTTTATGTTATTCATGTTCTCAAAAGAGATATTTGACGGCTTACTTGCTGACTCACAGTGGAGAAACACCTTTTGCGTGTTCCGATTGCAGTTATTCGTGTTCTCAAAGGGGATCTTTGACGATACACATGCGGACTCACAGTGGAGAAAAACCTTTTTCGTGTTCCGATTGCAGTTATTCATGTTCTTATAAGGGAAATTTGAAGACACACATGCTGACTCACAGTGGAAAAAACCTTTTTTTGCAGTTATTCGTGTTCTCATAAGATTAGTTTGACTAGACACATGTTTACTCACATATTCAAAGTTTGCTGTGGAAGTCAGTTTTGAATCGAGTATTACAACCAGGTATTTGATTTCATTTACTTTTCCAATTTTCTCACCATTAATTGTCAAATTTAACCCTGTGTTACGCGTTTTATTGCCTATTTCCATATATTTTGTTTTGTTTACGTTCAGTTTCAACTTTTTTAATTTCAGCCATTTTGCTATATTCACAATTTGTGGGTTGTTCCCTTCTACCTTTTCATAGTCGATATGTTCTTTCCGTACAAAGATTTGCTCTTCCGTTCCTAACCGCTCGGCGCTCCGTAGATATTAATCCCGCCCATTTGTTTAGGGGAGAAACAAACAAAGACGGATGGTATAATTTGTAGAGAATAAGGGAAGACCATTTTTGTGCGATAGTGAACCCATGTAAACAACATGACGTATTATGGTTGTAGTGAGATAGTTCCTATATGTAGGAACATTGTAGGAAACACAGATGAAATCGAGATAAAATGAATGCATGTCCTTTTTTAAATTACAAATGTTCCGTCTATTTTAGATAATAGAAAAATGAAATGAAGGCGGTGGGTTTCATAGACATTATAATGAAAAATGAATGTAAAAAGTCATAATGTACGTAATAGAAAGTGAATTTGCCCTTATTTGAACCGATTTTTTTTTTACATTAAATCCACACAGGGGTCCCTGAGGAAAATAATTTCTCTCAGGGTCTATGTCATTTGAGATGATGTGTGGAGGGTCTTTTTGAGGAAAGGAAGTAATGAACATTGGTCTTTTGAAGAGACCCATGTTGTAGGAAGGAGGAAATACAAAGGCCGGCAAATCGTTCCACAGCCGAGCTGTTGAACACAAGAACGAGTCTAAGAAACGACCCGTTCACATGTGAGAAATGTCAACCGTATGCATATGTTTGGCACGCGTTTGGCGTGTTTCCCAACTATGTGCCGGTACCGAAGGGATCAATAACGCTAGTTCCTCGGAGCATCTTCCATTGAAATACCGGTAGAACGAGGATAGCATCCCCACGCCACGCCTGTGCTCTAAAGAATGCAATCCGTTTGTTAAATTAGGAGACCGCCCGTTTCTGCAGAGTCGCGGGTTTTTTTCAGATATTTTGGGGCTCCAGACCAGACCAAATTCAACTGTGATTTGTACAGGGTTAACAGTTGTGTACTGTTAAAATATCTGCGGGCCCTGTACAGTACGCCCAGTTAAAATCGTTATCGGCCCTACTAAAGCCGTTATCGACGTATTAATGTTAGTACGACAGAGAAAATGCACAGTCAATTTTTAACGCCCATTTAGAAAAGACATGCTAGAAAAAGTAGAGGCTGTATTTAGAGCAAAATTAAAGAAAAAAAGACGAGTTCTCTCTCTACCGGGCGAATTATCCAGTAATCATTGAGCTTAGTTGTCAATTTAATACTTAGGGAACGTACCCATACTACGTGACACTTTTAGGGGGGGGGGGGGGGGGGGTCTTCAAAAGGTCACGCTCCATACAAATGAGCGGCGGATTCCTTAGGATTTTGGTCACCGGGGGGGGGGGGGGGGGGGGGGTTAAAAATTGCAAAAAGTTGGTCACGTAGTTTGGGTACGTTCCCTTACAATAACCAGTATCATTTCAATATTCAACATAATATGAGAGACAGCCTGGGTTCTCATTACCTCCCAAACTCTGGTCAGCCATCAATAGGATAAGGTGCTCCCATAGCCAAACATGCTTCGACCAAGTATATCTAGACAGGGCGTGTAGGTCTTAAAAATGACACCGGAACCAAAAAGACTACGCGCTAATTAGCGTAGTTTTCATACAAAAAGAATTTGTTCATTTCGTTGATTTTTTTAAAATTTGTATTAATATTGGTTAACAATATATTTTGAATAAGGAAAGAATTCGTTCATTCAGTTTAACGTTCGTTTCGTTTATTCGTTAATTATTTGTTATTTTAGCTTATTTGTTAACTGGTAAACAATATCGGCGACACCCGGAAGCGCAGACCCACATAGTAAAAACAGCAGATAGCACATCTACTTATATTTCAATATCTTTGGTTTACGTAAACATTTATCAAAAAGAAAGTCCATTAGCGCACAGTCAAAAAATCGTAAGAAGCATTGGTTTGTACCTTTAGTTGGTCTGCGTGGAGCTAACTTGTTTTCCAGCAAGTTCGCGGTAACGGAATTACTAGCTTTGTGAAGATCATTTTTAAAACACAAATTTCAGGCAGTTGGAAATAATTTAGATATGGGCTATCCCGAACTTTATTATTAACAATTTAAACAGTTATATGAATATCCAAAAAAAATATGTACATAACATATGAATTCGAGGCAGCGTATCAAGAAAAGTAACATTTGATAAAAATGTTTAATTTCTTCCTAGTAAAGCAACTACGTCACGCAAGAGATGCAACGGAATTCGATGGGTAGTTTTATTATGAAATTTCTCGTAGGTGGTGTCACTTTGGGGTTGGAATTGGATATGGAAGGGCTAATCTATAGTTAATATATCGATGCATACATGTGATGTATCGATGGGGCCTTAAAGAGTCGGCGATGTGTGAATGCGGTGCAGACGCAGACCACCGAGCATGCGGTCAACGAGTGCACGCTGCATTCATTCCCCAGCGTGATTGAAAGTTTCTTTCTGTTTATAAATCAGTAAAAATTTAATTCAATTCAATGAAAAAGTTTGGCATAGCCCCCGGACTGGCGGAAAAACGGACGGCAGCCGCATAAAATGTCAAATAGTGTAGAATAATATCTCAGTAAAATTGAATAAAAAGATATATGTGAAAGTGTTAAATTACCATTCCGCTACTATTAATCACGGGCAAGCGCCCCCCCCCCCCTCCCTCCCACTCCCTTTAACCAGGACTGGAAACCAATCCCCTCCCCTAACGAATAAATGGAAGAAAACCGCGAAACGGAAATTAAATTTGTTTAAACGTAGGCAGGAAATGGTGAAGGGACCGAATCGTTAGGAAAGCAAATTATATTAGGGCACGACCACTGATCAGAAAAATCCTAGAAGTGTGATTAATATCTATTTGAAAGGAAATTCAAGTCGACAAATATTACCTAACGCCTCTCAATTCTAGGCCCCTGGCCAGTCAACGAAATTAATTAATACACTAGCGACATCTTTTTCAATTTGGAAGGCGGGAATAGGTACTTCCGCCCCCGGGAACGTTTATTGGATAACCAACACCTCTGCCATAGGTCACCCCAAGTGGTTCGCTACGTTTGGTGATTTAGCAGGGGTGCCCGGATCCATGGGGTGAGGTTTGTCTAGTTCTTGGTGGCGGATGACCTGGACACACTGAACCCCAGATTCCTACCAACCCCTTCAACCCTTTTCCTTCCCAGAACTCCATCTCCTTCCTTTCCTTAAAAAAACCCTCCACATAGCATCTTTAAAGATGACATGGTCCCTGAGGGAAATCATTTCCTCTGGGCCTCCTGTGTGGAACTATGTAAAAAAAAAATCTTGAGATGGAGTGATTTAACATAAATCCAGTTTTCGTGGGGCATAGATAGCCATAATCACTTTACTATTAAGAGATAAAACATGAAATAGATTTTTTTTACTTACAACCCTTTTCTGTGGAATGTCCGATAAGTGTATTAATCTTTGGGTAATCAACAGATGAATTTTGTCATATTTTACATGTTTTGATTATACCAAAACTACAATCAATTATAGACTTCGGCCTTGTGATAAGAAATGATCAGAATTAACAGAACAGAAATATATTAAACAAAAACAATAATATTATTATAGTATCATAAGAAGTCAGAATGTTAAACAAATTAAATTTATAACAGAATTATACAAACAGCAACAGAAAAGTTAAACACGACTCAAGAGACGCCAGAAAAACACTCAATCATATTTTTGTAAAATATTTCTTCTTTTTACATGAATACCGCACTAAGCAATAATTATCAGCCTGAAACACTCATCTACATTGAAAAAATCTTCCCAACTGCTCCCGTCTGGAGCCAGACTATGGCATCCCCAAATGGGGATTGTGTTGTGAGGCTGAAGGTAGTGGGGAGGGGAAGGAGATAGGGAAGAGGAAGGTGGGGAAGTACCTGGCTATTCAGATCTGGTCACCAAACACGGCTAAAGCCATTTCAATTCTGAATGGTGGTCTTACACCAGTATATTCCACTCTGGAACGTGCCGCGAATACACTATATATTATTTTAAATTAATGAATTGTGAAATAACACAAATTAATCAAATAAAAATTATTTGCCACGCCGGGATTCGATCACGCGACCTTCGGAATGCGAGTCAAGCGCCTTACCGTAACCTTAGGTAACATGGTCTGTTCAAGCAAGAATTTTGTAAAAGTAATAATAATAACCTCCATAAAAAAGAATTTCCCTAATGTAAAAATTAATTTCACTTGTAGTGAGAAAAAATTGACCTTACTTTAGACACAAATACACACACACATCGCATCTACTGGAAAGTATATTCAGTGGGCGAGACTAAATGTTTCGCTTTAAATTTGTAATAAAACTCGCCTCTTCCAAAAAAAAACAGCAAAACGGGCCGGCACATTAGCGCTTTCATTTGGCCATATAACTTGAAAGTTCAACTGGCCGCATATTTGGTGGAATACAATTTAAAGCAGTGTCATAAATTCTTGCTTTTCGACAAAATAATTATTTTTTTCGATGATTTTATCGATGTCGATTATTTCCACTTGATTAATTTGCCATCAGCAACCCGGCAAACTAAGGAGACATTCTTTTTCAGTTGAGGTCAGCAGCACGTGAACGAAATGTTTCTCAAACTCTTATTTTTTTTAACGAAATGCAAGTGCAATAAGCTATCGACGTACATCTTTGTTTCTTCTGTGCGCCACACAGTTAATAATTTGAGATATCTAGCGTAACTTTATTATAAAACCCAAGGTTTCTTTCTGGATTTCATTTTATTTTAATTTAGTACCTAAATGTCTAATCTTTTTAGAATTAAAAAAAAACAAACATTTTAGCTGCTTGTGACATATGACACCAACGCAAATACTCACTACCTCGAAACGCGAATGAGTAATTTTATGTCTGTCGAGTTTGGATCTCTCCGCGGGTGAATGTGTGCACGTCATCGTGATAATTCAATTATGACCACTTTTTCTGAATCTTCATGATGGAATCTAGGAAATCAGATAATTATCATAACACTTTAACTTGTGTTTTAGTATGATAAAAAATATTGAAGTAACGATTTTTTATGGATGTGGACATGGATGTGTCAAATTAACTTTCCTTTGATAATTTAGGGTTCACTTTAACAACCATACTAAAATAAAAAAGTTACGCTAGACACTCAAAATTACTAACTGTGCGCCTCCAAAAATCTTCTTATTCAGGTCGAGGTCATGTGACGTCAGGGCTCCAGTATCTTACTTCTTTTTGGTTTTCACACAAGACGTGCAAAAAGAAAGATTTTTCGTCGTTGACGTACTTAAGACCACTCTCTCTGGGGCTACAATTATACTGGCCCTTCTTTAACCCGTTATCAACATAGCCCAACCGCTTAATGATATTATGGTTCATCTTGTTTAACACAGTACAGTTCAAATACAATACTGCTGCCTAAAACTCTGTTGTTTTCAGAACATTATTATAATATACTTTTATTTTCGATTTTGATAACAATCGACAATAATAATATTCAAAATAAACATTAACTCAATTTTGCCATTAATCTTCTTATAAATATAAATGTAGAACCCACAGTGATGAGGGTAGCAAGGGTAAAGTCATGCAATGTCCAGTGTTTTGAATATAATGTCCTCCACGCGCAAATTCGTATCTTCCCCAAGCATAAACTTTTTAATAAAGTGTGTTTTATCGGAAGTGTCCTACAGGTAAGTATGTTTCTGCATCTGTTTGTAAATAATAAAATTAGATAGAGCCTAAGATTAATGATAAATTGTAAAGCGCCCTTGAGGTGATTTTTCACAAAAACGGCGCTCTATAAATTGTCCAATTATTATTAATACAATACACTAACCACAAGACTCTCAGTTCTATTAAAAGACCACAAATTATGCAATCCCTTACCTTGTAAGAGATTATCAATCTTATGGCTGCGCGGCCCTCTCCATACAAATGGTTCAAATCTCCATCTATGGTTTTGAGGCCAAAACACCCAACCAAGCTGAATAATATTTTTTTATCAAATTATATTAAATATCTAGTACGGATATGCGCTATTTTATTTATTTTTGTTTTAGTACATAAAGTATTCAATTTTGCTTCAATTTGGAGGTAAATTTGGAATTTTGTTGCGGGTTAATCATAATAAATTATTTAAAAAAATATCTTGCCATATCTTCCGTTAATATAATAAAAATAAAGTAATTATAATATAGTAAAACATAAAACATCGAAATAATTTTAATTTTTATACTGGCGAAAAACTTATGTTCAGACGAAAAAGGTGATTTGTAATTTAAATTTACACCCAAAATAATGGAATGATTTTAGATTTTCACGGCCAAAAGTATTTTTGTTATTTATTTTTGGGGTGTTATGCGGTGTTGCGCTAACTCCTCCTCTCAGTTTTCCTCCCGCGTCCCCTTGCTAGCTTTATAAATTATAGTCTATATGTTATTCTGATGTATGAGCTATATTATTGTAAGGTTTCATTAAAATCCATTCAGTAATTTTTGCGTGAAAGAGTAACAAACACACATACATCCCTACAAACTTTTGCGTTTATAAATATTAGTAAGATATAGCTAATCATTGGTTTCATTCATGTACTCGATGACGTAAAATTTATTAATTTTTATCCTACTACGGCTGCCAGCGAAAGTCCCAGGCTGATGCCGGTGGGCAGACCTGTTTTTTTCCATCTACTAATCGACCTGCGTAAAACTGCGGATAGCACATCTCTTAAGCCTCGATGACATTGAGCGAGTTTACAAGCTACTGTCTGGAAAATTCACTATCTGTTAGTAAACTCGCTCATTGTAATCGTACTAACTAACTAGCAGATTGTGGACAATCTACGAAAAAAGTTGAAAGGTGGTCAACTTTACTTGCTAAACGTTCAAGATGGCGGCCTTCCAATAGCTGATTTCGTAATTGTCAGAATTAGTTCGCGCGGGAGCTGTTATTCTCGCTACTGGCTAGCGTGTGGCGCTAGCGGCAAACTCAATTTTTTTACAAAATGTCTACCGAATTGGTTGGCGCTGGAGTCGTTATTTTAGCTGGTACTGTCGCTACTGAGCGGATAGACAGTTTTTGTGTGACATCAAGACAATCTCACTCGCCGATTCGCTTGAAGCTTGTAAACTCGCTCAATGTAATCAAGGCTTTATATTTCGATATCTTTGGTGCTAAAATGTAATTTTTTAAGTTTCAAAATACAATAAAATCGAGACAAGTTCGGTGAGTTCCTTAGTGAGCACGAATTCGCCGGCATTCACATAAACGTCAATTTTAAAGCGTTGCATGTGTGTCAAGGAGGCTAAAATGCATTATTATTAGTTGGTGCATCAATCATTCCCAATGGCAACTATTCTGTGACTGGAATTCGCGCAGAGTAATAAAATCTTTCACCTAGCGAACATCAACGGGTACCAGGAATTTTAGGATCACTGGAATGCGAAGTTTTCAACAGGGGAACAGGGGATTGTTGTGGGAGACATTAGAAGAGAACTAGATAGATAAAATACCCACATTTCCAGTAAATGTAATGGAGGGACTGCTGTAAATCAAAAGAATACTCGTATGGTAGAAACACTGATAATATAATAATCGGTGACCGGACAACTCAGAATAAAACCAACTCAGAAGCACCTCAGAAAGGTCAATAAGAGTGATGATAACTTTTTTTTTTAAATTGGTTAAATAGGTTAAGTTAGGTTAGGGTTTTTTTTTAATTGGTTAAATAGGTTAAGTTAGGTTAGGTTTTTTTTTAATTGGTTAAGTTAGGTTAGGCTTACCGTCTATTTTAAAAATATTTTTTCATAGCTTTTAATGACCTTTCTGAGATGTTTTTGAGTTGGTTTCATTCTGAGTTGCCGTGGAACCATAATAATCAAAAATACTAATTTCGGTGGTTTGTTCTTCGTTGTTTGTCATATCAATGAACTCAAATTTGGCACTATTTTAAAAAATTGGAACTGATTGCGAGACATGCGAAGTAGGTATCTACTTTTACACAATATTTTAAAAGAAAAAAAATTACAATATCCTGCGATTTTTATGAGTCTGCGTTATCAAGACTATTAAAATTTGGGAAGTGCATGGGTACCGCCGCCCCGGGAACCATTTAATAGATAACCAACCCCCCTACCATAAGTCACCCCGAGTGGTTCATGGGGTAAGGTTAGTCTAGGTCTTGGCGGCGGATGCGTTTGCCAGTACAGGATCAGATTTGCCGGATCAGATGAGACTGGTTGAGTAAGACCTTTTGACCTCCATCTGGACTCTATCGACCCATCGCGCACCGCAGTGGGAAGGACGGATCCATACGTTCGTATGGATCATATGGATTCCTGGATACATTGGCCCTAATATTCCTGTAGCTAGCTCTCATACCTTTCCATAAAAATACCCTCCACACAGCATCCCCAAAGATGACATAGGCCCTGAGGGAATGTTTCTCAGGGCCTCCTTGCTAATAAAAGGAGCTAATGAAAAAAAAATCAACTGTCTGTGATGTGATTTATCCTGCTTGAAATTATTCACGTTCAATAAACTCAAATCGGCTTTGAATGTGAGTGTTTTTTCCAAAATTGTAACGGATCGCATGAAGAATAATTATTCATAGAAGTGATAATTAGATACCTACCCATAACATAATGTTTTCACGGAAAATTAGTATAATTATCTTTTTTATTGTAATTATAATAGCCCGTGATTTTTCACGAGTCTGCGCTGATTATGTAATAATTACATAAGATACAAAGCGCCCAAAGTGACTCCAGTCAAGTGGAGTCCATTGGAAATTGGAACACAGCTTGATCCACTACTGTAGTCGACTGCCGAACGTTGGCAGTTCATCATAATACAAATTCCAAGGGAGTAATTGAATAAACTACCGGCTTGCGTACGAAGATATTGCAAGAACATCTGAGAGTTTGGTTTACATGCGACCTCCATAGCAGGGCAGCATACTCGCGGCGTTCATTTTGGTGCCGAAAAAAATTAAACCTATAGTGAGGGATGGGTCTGATCCCTCTATGTTTGAATAGTTCTAGGTACACTCATTTTAGATTAAATGATAAAAGCGTCCATGTGAGGTAAACTTTCACTCCACCAAGCATTTTTGTTAACTACATTGAAAAATAACAAACGAATAATAGCCCGACAGAATGACAAAAAGGTCAACAAAAAGGGGGCGTTTTCCATCCACGAAATGTGATATCCCCGATGCACTTATTTAATCTAATAATGATAGAGCACTTAGAAGAGGATATTGATGATATAATAGTGTGTTGGAGGACAAGATAAACAACGAAAAAATAAATAAAAAATAAACTCTCAAATAAAATGAATAAATAATTCGCCAATTTTTTTATTTCATTAGCTCCACACGGTTGGCCCTGCGGAATAGAATTCCACATCCCAAACAGGGCCTACGTCATCTTTGGAGATGCTGGAGGATATTTTTAGGGAAAGGAATAAAAATAAGCTCTGGGAAGGAAAAAGGTATGAGGGGTGGTTAGGAATCTGGGAGTGAATGTGTCCAAGAATGACGAACGTGTGAATCCATCTCTCTACGGTGCAAAGCAATGGGTTAGGAGTCTCGTGAATAGTTCAAAAGGTCTTCCTCAAGCAGTCTCTCCCGAACCGGCCCGTCACGCAATAGGTGAGCAAACGCATTCACCGCCAATACCCAGACAAACCTCATCCATGAACCCCTGGCACCCCCGCTAAGTCACAAAAAGTGGCGAACCACTTGGGGTGACCTACGGTAGGCATGTTGATTATCCAATAAATGGTTCCCATACCCGCCACCAAAGCCGTTCCAAATGTCACAGATCAAGACGGGAAAGTTCGTGCTGAAAAATGTGTAGTAGAAATAAAAGTAAATTAAATAAAAATCTGTGGTACGCTTTCAGCTCACGTTGGGGGGCGGGTATGGGTACTGCCGCCCGGGAACCATTAGTTGGATAACCAACACCTCTGCCATAGGTCACCCCGAGTAGTTCGCTACGTTAGGTTTATCCAGATTTTTGGTGTCGGATGCGTCTGCCCACTAGCTGTATGGCAGGCCGGATTGGAAGAGACTGGTTGAGGGAGACCTCAATTGGATAACGAACATCTCTGCCATAGGTCACCCCGAGTAGTTCGCCACGTTTGGTAACTTAGTACGTTTGGTTTGTCCAGATTTTTGGCGGCGGATTCGTCTGCCCAATAGATGCATGGCAGGCCGGATCGGAATAGACTAGTTGAGGGAGACCTTTTGAGCTCTCTCACGGGA
This sequence comes from Limnephilus marmoratus, assembly GCA_917880885.1. Taxonomy (NCBI): domain Eukaryota; kingdom Metazoa; phylum Arthropoda; class Insecta; order Trichoptera; family Limnephilidae; genus Limnephilus; species Limnephilus marmoratus. The sequence continues at coordinate 18,683,746 of OU862919.1, read as the reverse complement.
CAATGCCATGCACCGCAGTGAGAAGGAAAGATTCAAACGTCCGTCATTCCTGACTGACCCCCAGACACCTACCCTTCCACCATTTCTTTTTCCTTCTCAGTATTTCCTTTCCTAAAAAGATCCTCCACACAGCATCCCCAAAGATGGAATAGACACTGAGGGGAATTATTTTCCTCAGGGTCTCCTGTGCGGAGCTAACGTAAAAAAACATGTAACATGAAGTAATAGTAGTAAAGTCCGCGTGCTGGTTTAATATTCAAATACATTATTGTAATTGCTTCAGGAAATGATCGCCAGTGCCGGCTGTGGTAAATATATGGTATCTAAGCGGGGCTGACTGATATAAAGCTATTAAAATATACTTAAAGACGAACATATAAAGCCGTGCAAGGAAAGACTGGAGCTGCCTCGGGGCCTGCGATGGACCGAGGTAGCGCTTGATAAAGATGCCCGGAGCGCCTTAAATGGGTCTACGGCCTGACTAAGAAAGGGAAAAGATGAAATGGACTTTTGAATTATTGCTGAGTGATCAACTTTTAAGTATTATTTAGTACGAATCGAGAGAAGCGTACATGATTTTTGTCTATTCATTTATATCTTGTTATTGACTGAGAGTAACGAAGTTCAGTTTTAACCATTTAGCATTTCATCTGTCTGTAAATAAATTTTTTATTATTAATTTTTTAAACTTTATGAGTAAAATCTCAAATTATAATATTTAATTAAATGAAGACAATATTAGCGAAACTCAATCGAAATCTGGAGACAGAAAAATCAGAAAAGAAATTGGCTCCGCTAGGACTCGAACCCAGAACCCTTTTCTTACATGGAAACAGCTCTACCGATTAAGCTACGGAACCCATATTAATTCGGTCACTTTTAACTGTATCATACTTCGACTAAGAACTACCAACATTATCTTCATTTACTTAACGCACATATTATAGGCTGCTATCTTTATACATATATGATTACAAGATTCAACTCGAACTAAATGCAATCTAGATAGTTTCTGGATAAATTTTTATCCATTTTATTTGTAATAAGCGACATCTATTGACTTTTTCTGCAAGTCTAGGATGAATATTTATTATTAATTTTTTAAACTTTATGAGTAAAATCTCAAATTATAATATTTAATTAAATGAAGACAATATTAGCGAAACTCAATCGAAATCTGGAGACAGAAAAATCAGAAAAGATATTGGCTCCGCTGGGACTCGAACCCAGAACCCTTTTCTTACATGGAAACAGCTCTACCGATTAAGCTACGGAACCCATATTAATTCGGTCACTTTTAACTGTATCATACTTCGACTAAGAACTACCAACATTATCTTCATTTACTTAACGCACATATTATTGGCTGCTATCTTTATATATGATTACAAGATTCAACTCGAACTAAATGCAATCTAGATAGTGTATGGATAAATTTTTATCCATTTTATTTGTAATACGCGACATCTATTGACTTTTTCTGCGAGTCTAGGATGAATATTTATTATTAATTTTTTAAACTTTATGAGTAAAATCTCAAATTATAATATTTAATTAAATGAAGACAATATTAGCGAAACAATGTGCGTTAAGTAAATGAAGATAATGTTGGTAGTTCTTAGTCGAAGTATGATACAGTTAAAAGTGACCGAATTAATATGGGTTCCGTAGCTTAATCGGTAGAGCTGTTTCCATGTAAGAAAAGGGTTCTGGGTTCGAGTCCCAGCGGAGCCAATATCTTTTCTGATTTTTCTGTCTCCAGATTTCGATTGAGTTTCGCTAATATTGTCTTCATTTAATTAAATAGTAAATAAAATTGTTACGTTTCAGTTCCGGTTTCAAGATGGTGGCCGTTTAAAATGTTTAGTAAAGATTATTTTCTAAAATGTGAAATCTTCGTGTTTATTAAAAGGGCCCGCAACCCGGATGTCTACCGATTTATTACATATTTCCCTTAAACACGGTAAGTTTTAAAGCTCTTAAAAAATCTTATTCTTGAAGATAATATCCAGACTTTGCCCGCGCCGAAATGCAAATTATATAAAATTCCCTTGATACAAAAAAATCGCAAAGTACCTATGCTCCAAAAATTATTATAAACACGTTTGTTTCAGTTATTTTACAAGTTATATGTATGAAAAAATTCACAGTGTTTCTTTAAATGCTGTTTAAGATAATGCCCGCGAGATTTTGGCTCTATTTTAAACGAGTCAGGTTTTATTAAACATTTTCGCAATTTTCGCATCGATTTTGTCGCTGTAAATGTTAGCGCTCTGCTCTAACATTCGTAATTTCGTATCTCTCCATCTTCTTCTTTTCGTGCCCGGTTGCAGAGCCTTAAGTAGGAACGTATTTAAGTACCTACTTACAATTCTAAAGATTTAAGAGGAAATTTTGGTTTGATTAAATAAGTTAAAACTAAGAAGTTTACAGAGCTACTAGTTGTATATATGATTTAGCTTAAGGTTTTAGAATCTACGGCAAAATGGCTTCTAATGGCAATGATTATATTGCAAAAGGTAATTACTCACAGAAACGCAAAATAGGATGGATTCTCGGCAATTCGTAGGATTAATTCCTCTCAGCGTTCTTCTCCTTGGATTTGGTTATTTTTCACTTTGTATTAAATCGTTTTATTTATTTTATTTTATTTATTTCTATATATTACAGTATTTACCTATTTCTTATAATTTTTACATAATATATTTTGAAAACATTTTTACGTAATATATTTTGAAATTTAATTATGTTGGGTGTAAGGTAGGTTTGAGAAGGTGAAACTGTGGATGGGTAATTTTGTATGTTTCGTGAACACCTCACTAGGAGAACCTGTGCTGAGGTGTTTACGTGTTTGTGATTAAGTGTGACAAGTATTTATGTGTTGTAGTAGAAAGTTTTTAATTTTTTTTTATAAACTTTAAGATAGATAATATTAAGATATATATGAAAAAATAAGAAAAATATATATATACATAAACATACATATACATACACGTACATGCATATATACATATAGATATATATATATATATATATAAATACATTACAATACACACATATACAAGTTGTAAGTCTATGTATAGTTGGTGAATACTTGAAAACTATTTAATTATTTTGTTTATTTAATTTTATAATTTTTGTAGTTTTGTTATGTTTGGTTGGGGATTATAATGTTTTCTATAAAGTTAATATCTTGATTTTTAATCCAGGCAGTGATATGTTTTTTGTGAATATTTGTAGATGTATTAGCAGATAGTATTTGTTTCAAAGTAGTGGGCATACAATTAAAAAGTTTCTAAATGAACTTTGCGTTATATGTTTGTTAAGCGATGGTTACCGTCCGCGTAAGGTCTTCTAACACTGTTGCTTGCGAGTTGTGAATAATAATGACACGAGGGAACAAAAGGGGAGGTTGTCCACCACTTACCCACCCTGGAATAAGTAACAGATGGTTACTCCTTTAAGACACTTGCAAGATTTTTTTTTTTTGTTAAACGAAGTTACATTTATTAATGTTAAACGAATCTAGACCTCCAGTGTCCTTGTATACGTTGCTAGTAAGTAGTATGCAAGTGCTTATCAGGAAAAACAAAAGGAACAAAAGGGGAGAGGGGAAAGGGAGCTAATCATTGCCATAGAACAAAAATATTTTCACTCCAAAATAACCACAAAAACCAATTCGCCGAGCGCAGCCAATTATAATTGGCGCTAACAACTTTCAATATGTGTTGATTTTCCTGTTTTATGAACTACAGTTAGGAATCCACTACAGTTAGGAACCAAAGGGAACATGATATTCGCAATGGGGTACCTTGTGAGTCTGAAGGGAGGAGAGAAGGGAAGGAGATAATGAGGAGGGTCGGAAAGTACCTGGCTATTCAGATATAGTCACCAAACAAGCTACATTTCGATTCTGAATGGTGATCTTTCACTAAGGCGACACAAACCCACTGTGGGATGACCCTTGTAAGCACAAATTGTATATTTCGCAAAGCAGATGGCACCAACTGTCAGTTACATAAGTTCTAATTTGATTATTTGATACTGTACCAGTCCTCTCTAGATTTTCTGTAATAAGTTTCAGCAGAATTTCATCAACGAAAATGAGTTTCCTTTATTGTACGACACATGAGCGTCCGAGTTGTGAAATATCAACATCACTGCATAATTTGTGACATTCTGTGACTTCACAATTGCGTTTGCACTGCAACAGGTCGTCAGTTATCAATTCACGAATTCAAATCAAATGACTTGCGTATTAGTGTTTCTACTGAAAATGTTTTTGGTTTTGTTTCACAAAAAACTTGTATTACTTGACGTTTATAAATGGATTTGGGACTTCCGGAGACTACCAAAATTGATATTACCAAGAACTGGATGGAAATCGTGCCATAAATCAACAGGCAGGAGGCGGAAGAGCGTATATGAAAAACATTAATTGTAAAAAAATTGTTTTAATGTTGATTTAATCCCACAAAATAAACTGTGCGGAACCAGTGATGTCGTAGAATACAAATTTAGGGAATGTTGCGGCTCAAAACATGTGGAGAGTGAATGGAGACGGTTGAAAAGATCCTAGCTATTCAGATCTTCTCATTCTATCAAGCAATATATCAAGGATGTGGCGGTTGTAGATTGTGGTCGATACTGAAAGCATCTACGACTCTAAAACGAGGTGCTAATACTACTAATTTACTAAAGTTATTTCATAGATAATCAAAATCCTAGAAGTGAATATCTCTTTATAATTTTTTAAAGTATTTTTGAAATGTTACTTACCTACATGATGTAAGTATAAAGTAAAATATAAGAATAATATCACAATTTTCACTATTAGCCCAGTCAGCCTGTGTTTTTAGATGGAACTAAATAGTATAAAGCTAATTTTTTCCCCATCGACTATTATCTACCATTCAGACAAGTGTTTAGCAAAAAGTCCCCGCCTCTACCCCTCTTGCTTCCCCCCCTGTGCCCCCCCAAACATGAAAAGTGTAAGGATTTTGTAAATCGCTTCTATCTCGATTACTAAACAATATATCGGATTGTAATTTATTTTATTCTCTTTGCTGTAACATTGTCTACAATTAATGTTCAGTTAACTTTCATCGTAACTTTTACCGTTTGTTTGTAATTCGTATGATAAGGTAAAAATTTGTATATTTTTGGCAAGTAATTTTACTTTTTGTCACATAACTTTTTACGCCGACATTTTATGAAAAAATATTTGCCAAAAAGTTGTAGCCCCTATTATTACCTTTAAAATGATATAAAATAATGCTTACTTTGTTGGAGATTCAGCGAGATTATCATGGCGGGTTCGGTCGAGGTAGGGCCGGCCGGCGCGGCGTTGCAATGCAAATATTGTTGAATAGTGAGAGTGTTTTTTATCTTTAAGGTACACTATTGCATTATCTATACATAAAACTAATCGAGTCTCGGTGAAACCTAAATTCCTCACTTTTTAAATTTGTTTCAAATAATAATAAGTATTCAGCAAAAATAGGTATTTTAAATAGTTTTTGGTTTGAAAACGCATGTAATATTTTTTCATTTTTGGATTTGCCAAAAATTCATTTTGCTTCACAGAGCACTCCATATTAACGTTGAATTTCATTTCTAGAGATGTTTTTTTACTTCTCCGCATATGTTCGACCCCTTTTGTGGTGGGATAGTCAGGATACCCATCGAACACAACATGACAATCTTTCCCATAACGTTTCATTACAGTGTCAACATACTTCTCTATGATGCTGCTATATGTTACTTTGTCAGGCCAAATAACACTGTGCAAAAGATACCCTCCGTCTACTACATATATTCTTGGGGGCAAATTCTCAAAAACTTCGTTGCTAACTGTCAACTTTTCAAATATTTTCATAAGACTTGATTTAGTTCCCTTTCTTATCATTTTATTGTTTTCAAATAAAGACAAAGGGTATGGGCTGAGTTCATAGTTGAAGTATTGTTTGAGATTATTTGTTCCTTGAGACATACAAATAACCCTATTAAACAGCTGATCAGGATTAATTGGCACTTCTTCAGATCTCACATTTATGCCACTTACTACGGAGCCTATAGTTTTAACTTTATTTTTTCTTTTCAATTTAACATCTGCAAAATTATTTCCTTCGATGTATTTCAAGCAGTTCATTCCTACATCATACACTTCATCGCAGTTTACACCCGAACTTGTCACTACTAGACCAGAGGATAAAGACATTAAATATTTGCTCTGTCGGAAAGGATTATGGATATGCAGCCATCCGAGAAATTTACTAATATCCTGCAAGTCCCTTTCTCTTCTATTGCATCTTAGTTCAGTGTGCTGTTCATTAAACTGAGTCAAGCAGCCAGAGAACTTCTCGAAAGCCTCACAAATTTCGAGATCCAGGAGCGCAAGCGATTAACTTGGTTAGCGTCCTCTCGCTTAATCCTCGTCCATGAGTAAGCCCACCTATGGATTTTGATGATCGCATTAATGTCTTCTCTATGGTCATGTCCGTCCAGATACCGGTAAAAAATTCATCTGTACGCCGAACTGTAAAGAAACTTTTATTGACGAACCTTCATTTGACATTTTCGTTTGTACACTCAACATTTGTTGTAAGTATATTTGTGCGGATTTGGCATAGAGCAAATGTCCAGCAGCATGGAAATACGGTATCATTTGCTTGACTGTATTAATGCGCAAATTCTAATCGCCGATTCTCTCTGCCAGAATAAAGTCTAGAACCAAATTCACCAATTTAAACTCTTGTAGCCACAGTTTTGAAGTTCTACTAGTTTTAACCAAATCTTCATACACTTCTTCTAGTCTTGTCATTATTTCATTTGTTTTACAATCTCTCATGGCGTCTTCAACAGTTGTTTGTTTGTTTATTGTTTGGTTATGAATATCCTTAAAGTCGTTTGTAATCATTTTTTTAAGAGATGAACATTCCTCGAATAGCAGTAATATCAAAGCTGCCTGGGTCATCATGTGAGCTGTATAAGACCTTGCGTAAGCATGTCCTGACATAAGGTGAGGAATCGTTGATTTTCCATAAACAGAGGTCCACATTTCTTCGATTCCACTACCTTCCATAAACTTTCCTAAGCAACCAAGGAAACTCATTAGAAGATGGAATCCGCCTAGTCTGACGATTACTCCAGATATTTCACTTTCTGTAAAAGAACTTGCAACAATGTCTACTGCTTTCAGGAAAAGTGGTTGGTCAAATGTCACAATAACTTGCTTTCTTTAGAAGCGTGACTAAGGGCAGAGTAAATAGCAGTCGGATTTCCTGGATCTATGTTTATAAACGGCAAAGCCAGTACATAAGATGGTTCAAAGTTTTGTCTACCATCGTAACAGTTTCGCATGTATCCAGATCATCCAGGTAGTGAAACTGGCACAAAAGCAAAACTACATAACCAAAGCATGTTACGAGCTGAGACTAAGCATTGAGTGGGCATATTTTCAGAAATGTTTTCTATTGTTAAGGACTTTAAGTCACTTTTCGCCTTTTTAGTGTACATTAAAATTGGGACATTGAATTTACCTTCAAAGTCGCATGTCTTGACACGTGGAACTCGGACATCACTCGACACAGCTGTTTTTGGAGTCACAGGATTACAGTAGATCCGAGGAACTGGCTATTTTAGGAGCCAGTTCCTGTTGGATTTACAAAATGGTCACAAACACTCAAACCGGGCGAAGCCAAACTAAAAGCCGCCCGCAGGGCCTAGCAGCAAAGTGAATAACTATTATTTCACGTTCACGATTTCTACTAGTACTACAAAGGGCACAGGACAGGCTAGGATAAGTCGGGATGTGAGGGAACAAGTTCCGACATCCGACATTCACGGTTGATATCTGGCGTTTACTAGCCATAAAGTACACATTAAAATATATCATTTTAAAGTTAATAATAGGGGCTACAACTTTTGTTGGAAATATTTTTTCATAAAATGTCGGCGTAAAAAGTTATGTGACAAAAAGTAAAATTACTTGCCAAAAAATATACAAATTTTTACCTTATCATACGAATTACAAACAAACGGCAAAAGTTACGACGAAAGTTAACTGATCATTAATTGTTGACAATGTTACAGCAAAGAGAATAAAATAAATTGCAATCCGATATCTTGTTTAGTAATCGAGATAGAAGCGATTTACGAAACCCTTACACTTTTCATGTTTGGGGGGGCACAGGGGGGGAAGCAAGAGGGGTAGGGGCGGGGACTTTTTGCTAAACCCTTGTCTAAATGGTAGTAGTCGATGGGGAAAAAATTAGCTTTATACTATTTAGTTCCTTCAACTGGTGTTCTACAACACAGGCTGACTGGACTATATCTTCTTCGCTAGGGTTTCCAGTAGTGTCCGACCGAAACAGGACTTTCTACCGAAACCGAATCTTGGGTATCTGTCTCTTGGGTAACCGAACCTCTTTTAGAAATGTTAAAAATCCATTGTTTGCTGAAATTTTGGACTATTTTTTACACTTATACAGACAGTTAACACTTGTTAAATGAAATGAAAACAATTATATTACTGCCATAAAACAAAAACAAAAAATTAACAGAACGTGTTAACTACTTCTTGGAACAAGAATTTGTCAATAATCAACACTTACATTATAAGGACATCACTAATTGAGTATTTTAATTTTCACAACATTCTTATTACACGTTTTAAATGAAATTAAAAAAAAAACAATAATTGAAGTATGTGAAAAAATAATAAAAACTTTTTGATATTGCTCCTATAAAACAAACAAAAATTAACAAACATGTCACACGAGCCACGAATATTTCTGTCGAAACCGAATCTGATGCTGACACTAGATTTTTTTTCCGAAACTTGCCGAAACCGAAATCGAACATTCGGTCGGTTACTAGTTTCCAGTTCTGATTCTTGCAGTTTTTTTTATATTTATTTGTATTTAGTCTCTAGCTGTCCATACACTGTGTTAATAATGTTGACAATTTCATTATCACTCTGTTCTCTCAGCTATGATTTTACTTTAGTTTTAAATATATTGATAGCTGTTATTTTTTGTTTGTTTGGCAATATAAAGATTCGTTAAAACTGGGAATATTCAATAGTATATTTTGTTTATTGTTCAGGTTGAGTATTTAAGTATTTATGATTGGCAGTGTAGAAACGTTTTTTTAAGTTAAAATAAAACATTTTCTGAACAAAGTTTATGCACATTCATATGGATGCTGCTCTATCATAGAGGCTGTGTAGTTGTTAAACTGGTAGAATCGTTGTCGTTTTGTAGGAAGGCATCATTAAAATAAGCATGAGACTGCAAATCCATGATTAATTCTATCCTGTTTCTAAGAAATTGCTGCAAATCGCTTCCATCAGTTGCATCGCTTCTAGGTAACTTATCTTCTTCCTTTGCGTGTTGCATTTTCCTTACACGATAATTATGCCGATTTAATGCACGCCTTGCCACAAGCGTGTGAAAATTTCTGGTAACAAAAGACTTATCTATATTCATTTAGATAAAAAGCAAGCATAATGATTAATAAATGCATAAAAATCAAGAATATATTATGTTTTTTTTTTATATTAGCCTTTTTGGTCGTAACTGAATATTTCAGCCGTTTTTTTACCGCTAGAGCTACTTGGCAATGATAGTGCATATTTCGCCATTTTGTTATAGCTTCAACCCGATCTCTTATATCAAGTATGCACAAAGTATTCGCAACAGCGAATCCTTTTTCAGTACATACTATTTCTACCAATTGAATTTTCAGTATTCCACGTCTCCATAAATTCTACGGATCGATCCCGTTTTCTAACTGACGTCGGGTATCAAGGTACATGTTTCCATACCTCAATATCTTAGAACAAAACTTTAAACTATCAAATTTAAAAAAACCTTCGCCCACACAATCTCAACCAATAGCAGACTTGAAAAGTGAGCTCGTAAACAATGCGGTAAGGTTTCATTCTATTTCATTCTCTCGCAGGCTAAATTCTATAGATGTACGTGTTTGTGTTTGTCTCTTTTTAGTGTCGTTTCCGTTTCATCCGAGTTTCAAATCATAACGGTGCTTAAGAAGTTTCACTTTAAAAAAAAAAATTCCCAATACCTGGACAAATGACGATAATAATAATAATAATCAAAATAATACCTGTTGTATTTGTCGCCACTATTGATAGGTATCATGATAGTGGAGAGAACAAATAATAAATACACCATCAAATGAAACAAAACATCATTAAAATTGTGAACGCACAGAAATGCACTTAGCGGTTTTAAGACATTGTAACACCACTGTACGTACAGGTTCGAGCAACTTGTATTCCGTTGCGAAAATACGTTAATGGAGTTTGTCCTGTTTACGATTCAAGATGGATGAAATTGAAACACGTCCGTGCAGAATGTGGAAGCACTCAGAACAGATTGACCAGTCACCTGGCGTAATCGTATGCACCTTGTTCTTGGTAAGTAATGAGATATTCCGGTACACTAATAATGATATGCGGTAAATTCTACTGCAATGGCGATGCACAAACAATATCTTGTGACAGCGTTCGGAAACAAAATGTTATCTTTAATAGCCTTAGCATTTAGTTAACAGATCTGAATACCTATAAATATATCAACCTTCCTCCACCCCATCGGCTTCACGTACCCTCATTTCCCTTTCTTTCACCTATCCGAACAACATTTCCTAAATTTGGTAGTCGAGAATGCGAACTGAGAAACTAAGTAACCATCCTTCCGTAGGCAGAGAGGATATACCGCATTACTCTTTTTTGTCAGATTCTTTTTAGGAAAGGAAGGATGGGAAGTTTTGGGAAGGAAAAGGGTATCAGGAGTGGGTAAGGATTCTGGGGATCAGCGTGACCAGGAGTGACAGGCGTATGAATCCATCCCTTCCACTGCCGGTGCAAGACGATGTTCTGAGAGAGTAGGTACGGCTGGAGAAGTCAAAGGGACTTCCTCAACCGTTCTCTCCCGATCCGGTTTGCCATGCAGCTGGTAGGCAGACACATCCGCCGCCAAGACCGTACAAACCTAACCCCATGAACTCGGGCACCCCAGCACCAGTAGCAAACCACTTGGGGTGACTTTGGTAGGGGCGTTGGTTATCAAATAAATGGTCCCCGAGGCGGCAGTACCCATACCGGTATCCCAAATGGAATACTCCTTGCTTGATCCGCATTCAATCATCGTCTAAAACATGCTCTTCTGTTATTCTGACTCTTGACAAGACCCGAATCAAGTATTTGCTTTACTTGATGGCGCCACGTCTTTCTCATGGAAATTGAGAATTTTGGTTAAAATGGCGCTATATTTCTACGGCTTGCTTCTAAAAGGGCCAATGTCAGCTTTTCAAATTTCACGAGTGCTACATGCCTATACGTAGAATTGCTCTTTTTATTAAGCCTTAATTTTGATAAAAGCGATTTTCTAGTGTTACATTGGGCACCGAAAAAATGGTTTCTCGGAATGGAAAGGTTCTTTTAGAATTCAGAAGATAACCCAATTTTGAGGCGAGATAGCAAAAAGATATGTGTGTGGAAAACTGAAATTGACGTTTTCAGAAGCAAGTCACTTATTTACTTTTGCAACATTATCAGTAGAGATTATAAATTATAATTGAAAGTGTTTCCTTAAAACAATTATTTTATTAATCCCAATATTTTCTTAGAAGTAAGGTAGCATCATTCAGAGACTCTAAAAAGGCAAGTGTCTCTATACAGTCGCCAATCGACTCTCTTTTCATGTCTAAGTTAAAGCGTTCATTGTCAAAAAATGCAACCGTTTTAGGAACCAAAGATCAGGAGAGTTCCCCGCGCAAAGACTAATGGCCGTCATACACGACATCTTTTTTCAGCCCGATTCCAATTAGACACAAAAGTCAACATTTTTCGCTCTACGCTATCGCTATTTTCATCTATATTTTTATATCTACGATTTCAATTGTCATCACTGCAAACAACACATGAACCATGCTGTTTGCTCTGATGCCAACTGAAATCGTAGATATAAAAATAGAGATGAAAATAGCGATCGCGTAGAGCGAAAAATGTTGACTTTTGTGTCTAATTGGAATCGGGCTGAAAAAAGATGTCGTGTATAATGGCCATAACAAAGGAAATTAGACCCAGAGTTATTTTTTTTGGGGGACCGTGTAGCCATTATTATTTCGTCCTGCTGTTTCATTCCCCGCATGCGACCCACGTAGGTATAATAACAATAACACATTTTAATTTTGCTAAGTGCAGTGCACTTTAATTCTCACAAAAAAACTGCAACCACAACCATACCGAAATTCAACACACGTCACTAGTACCAAATTACAGTACGGGTCGTTCTCGTGCGGAGAAGTTAAATTGTGCAGACATTGATTAATGTATCTACTATGATAATGCAATCAGTTACAATGTGATATTTATATAAAAGTGTCATCAAACTTTGTACAACCCAAGTATGGTGGTCAAATTATTTTCAGTTTTTATTATAGATATTTATTGTAAAACTAGCAGACCCGGCCGCGTATTTACAATCCCTAACGCGTTTGAGTCGCTTTAAATTTTCAATATCAAAATTTAAATATTTAGAAATAAAATTATTAATTTCTAATATACACATTGGAAAGATTATTTTATCTAGATTTTAGAACATTTTTTTGTTTTTGCAAAGTGATAAAAATTTTCAATATAGAGGTGTATTTACAATATATGGGAATAATATTAAAATTTAAATATTTAGAAATAAAATTATTAATTTCTAATATACATATCAGAAAGATTATTTTAACTAGATTTTAGAACATTTTTTGTTTTTGCAATGTGATAAAAAATAACCAATATAGAGGTTTATTTAAAATGTAAATTGTCGTTACCGCGACTGAATCGGTATAGGTTTTGTAAATACGCGACCCGGCCACACGTTGCTGTGGCTAACGAAACACAACGCCATTACCCAATCTTTATAAAATCCACACCACCCGCTTGCCAGCTGCCCGCTGCCTGAATTGAATATTTGAATTTATCGGATTTTCTTTACTATAATAAGCATGTATTATACGTATAAACTAATTAACTCGCCACTAATTATACAATGCTTGCAATGCAATACTGGATATTTGAAAAGGGAAAATCAAACACCTACTTACTCTAGGACATCTATTTTCCAATTTCCTCCGTAGAACGAATTTCAAAAGCGACTATAGTACGGCCCGCCAGCCGTTTTAAATCGCACAAAAATATGTTTTCTTTGAATTTCTCGGCTTTTCTCTAATATAATTTACATGTATTATAAATATAAACATTCCTCTTCGATCACTCTGTCTATTGGTGAAAACCGTATGAAAATCCGTTGCGTAGTTTAAACGATTAACGCGCACATACATTCTGAGCGACTTCATTTTATACTATGGGAACGTACCCAAACTACGTGACCTGTTCGGGGGGGGGGGGGGTCTTCAAAATGTCACGCTTGGTACAAATGAGCGGCGGTTTGCTTAGGTTTTTGGTCACCGGGTGGGGGGGGGGTTAAAAATCGCAATAAAAATTGGTCACGTAGTATGGGTATGTAATGATACGTAGATACAGTGAATCCAGTAACATTTCACAAAAAAACTGATCTTCATAATAAACCGGGTGTTAAAAGACGTAGGTACTTGACTTGACTTCCAGTGATTCCTGACATTATTTGGATTAAAAACTTTGGTCTAGGGTGACTTTTTTCACAATTTTTTTTCCATATTTTTTTTCTTTTCAAATGTCTTAACTGGGCACTCAGACGAGTAACCACCCTAATGTCAACGGAGACCAAAATTTAAATTAACATTTTTTACTCCAGTACATGAGTTAGTTTAGATTTTGTGTCATGTAAGTTTGATATTTCGTGATGGAAATTTTGATAAGCATGATAATAAAAAAAATATTAATTTTGGGTGTGTGTCTCTTTTCGGTTCAATGAACTCTAGGTAAACGTATCCGCCACCAAGACCTAGACAAACCTCATCCCGTGAACCCGGGCGCGTATTTACAATCCCTACCGCGTTTCAGTCGCTTTAAATTTTCAAAATCAAAATTTAAATATTTAGAAATAAAATTATTAATTACTAATATACACATCTGAAAGATTATTTTATCTAGATTTTAGAACAATTTTTGTTTTTACAATGTGATAAAAAATAACCAATATAGAGGTATATTTAAAATGTAAATTGTCGTTACCGCGACTGAATCGGTATAGGTTTTGTAAATACGCAACCCGGGCACTCCTGCTAAGTCACCAAACGTAGCGAACCACTTGGGGTGACCTGTGGCAGGGGTGTTGGTTGTCCAATAAATGGTTTCCGGGGCGGTGGTACCCTTACCCGCCCCCCAAATTGAAAAAGGATTAATTTTAACAGAAATCGTTTTAAGTTTTTCTTTTCAAAATTGGAATAATCGTCGTGATTTTTTACGAGACTTCTCTAGTATTCAATTAAAACCTGAAAGTTAAAGTGTCATAACTCTACCGTTGGTAAAATATTCTTCATGGATAGATAGATATACAAATAACCTTATTAAGGTTTCAGTGCCTGCAGCTGGTAGAACTATATCTCCCGACTAAAGACCAAAAGAAACGGGGGAGGGGAGAATATAAACCGGGCAATTCAGATCCAGTGACTAAACATAACTAAAAATATTACAGGCAATTGAATCCAATTGGCCTCACACCACAGCAACACTGGAAGCATTCTTGACTAAGAAACGGATCGCAAATCTGCTAATTATAAAATGTATTCAAAATCTAAGTAAAACTACACATAAAAACGAGTATCAGATTACTTGAATCTGTCAAGATTTCCAAAATGGCTGAACAAAACTGATGCAGATGTAGGTAGGTACGAATTAAGGATGTAGGTACGAATTTAATATGAAACAAGGGCGTCGTTTTGATCATATAAACTTATTCCCCTAGTTCATCTATGGATTTTGGAGTTAGTGCATATTTTTTAATATATTTTAAATGTCGACCACTGACATTTCCCTACGTTTTTTTTTGATAATAATTTATTTCTAATAGGAGTTAGAAAACGCTTAGTTTGACTGCTATCAACAGACGTTCAGTATACAAATTCGAAAATGTGTTTTAAAGAAGCAAAACGTACAGACTTCTATCTATCTATAATATAAAAATGAATCGCTGAATGTGTTGCTAAGCGCATAACTCTGGAACGACTGCACCAAATTGGATAATTATTTTTTTTGTGTGTTCGTTATTGTCAGGACAAGGTTTTTATAAAACTTTCGGTGAGCTCTGGCATTATGAAATTTGTATAAAAAAATTGCTATTGGTGGCACGCGAGAAAGCGGCTATTGCTATGGAAAGTGTGAGGGAGGGGTGGGAGAGGAGAACCTGGGAGGGGGGAGGGGGGCCTGGGAGGGGGGAGGAGAACTCGGGAGGGGGGTTCGTGGGACGGGGGAAGAGGGGGGGGGGTGGAGTGGAGAGAGGGAAGCTGGAGGTGATGAAGTAGGAACGGGAGAAAAAAAGGGGAGGCGGAAGGGGAACGGGACGAATGGGAAAGGACACTCGGGGAGAAACAATTTCTCTATTAAATGACATAGCAAAGCATGCCGGGACCAGCTAGTAGGTATAATATATTTGAATTAGAATATTACCACACAATTGCTGAAAAAAATATTTAAAATCGGTCAAATTTTGAAGGAGAAAACAAGGGAACCTAACCTCGATTTTGATGATTTCATTTAGGTATAATCGGCCTTAGGTGCAGTTGTCCCTTTCCCTCAGTATTCGGCGGGGTAATATCGTCAGCGACAAGAGTTTTGTAAAATACCTATCATTCAAATTTCTCGGAGGCCGTGTTTCATCTCATGAATGATAGCAATAAATGCGTAGCATTACCTTGCTAGTGACTTATACGGAATTGTAGGTGCCTACTGAAGGAATTATTCATGCAATAATTGTATCGAGTCACGCAACATCAATAGGTGAGGAAGGTGGCCATTAGGTAGGGTAACGTCGTACACTTGACCGCGAACTGAGGTCGTTCAACCGCACGGTGAGCCGAACCGATCGTCACCGGCCGACCGCACCATAACACCCGACACCCAAACAATGGCTAGTTTACGCGTGTCTGGTGTCCATTCAATCATCGGAATATTAATCTAATTTGGGAAAGGTAGACTGGCCAATTTTAATGGTCCCCCAAGTATAAGTAAGGAGTAGTAGTGACGAAGAACTGCGGTTTCTCTGAAGTCTGAGAGGTGGAGGAGCAATGGAAACGAGTGAAAAATGGATGCAACGTAAAATTACTCTGTTTACACCATTTTATTAGCTACAAAATCTATATTTTTCGAGGACATATACATTATTTTCATCGGATTTATGAGTCTAATACTAAATTTAAATAATCTAGATATTACATATTATTTACTAATGTAATTTATTAAGGCTTGTTTTATGTAAAAGATCCAAGGGCATAAATAAATAAATTAACATTAGGAGAGGGGTTAAAGGGCGGGGGGAGGGGCAAATCCAAATCGGCAGAAGAATAATAATAATTGGTGAAAGAGTGGAAGAGGTAGGAGTGGGAGTGGGGAGAGTAAATTAGTGAATTACACGATGGTTAGAAGGGGAAAAATAATAGAGTGAAAAATATTCAAAATAGAAATGCTTACAATTTTTTTCTGGTTTTTAATTATATATTTGACTTCCAAGTTAATATTTGAAAATTGATGACTTGAACTGACCGGAATGACTATTCAGCAAACCAGTCAAAAATTGGTGAAAACCCTCATTCATAGAAAGCGAAGAACTTACTTTAGATAGGAACGTACCCATACTACGTGACGAAATTTTTGCAATTTTTAACCCCCCCCCCCCCCCCCCCCCGGTGACCAAAAACCTAAGCAACCGGCCGCTCATTTGTACCAAGCGTGACATTTTGATGACCCCCCCCCCCCCCCCCAAACGTGTCACGTAGTATGGGTACGTTCCCTAATCTAATAAACTATGCACCAAAATACTTTTTAAAGTTAAACAATAAAAATAACAAAATGGTTAATAAATTTGGGCAGAACGGAGTCAGAAATGTTATTAAAAAATGTTAACTGATAAATAATTATAAATTACAGCGCCTTATTGTTTCCAATTTTTTTTTATACTGTCTTTCATGTATATTATTTTTCTGGAATCCAAAAATAATAAAACGTCACTAAATTTATGCAGGACAGTGTCAGAAATATTATTAGAATTGCTATGTGATAATTATGTATTACGAATGCCCTATACATTTCTTTGTTTCCCAAATTTTTATTTTTTTTCCTTTACTGTTTTTTCTTCTATACTCACTGCTAAAACGCTGTTTCTTACATATTCGATAATAAATTGTTTCTAGAATCTAGTCTACTACTACTATCCTACTGTATCGTGTATTATAATTATGTAAATGGAATCTGTGAATGTTAACTTTACTTAATACTACATAAATGAATAATCATGCACCTACATATCCAATACAAATAAAATTTGAAATTTGAAATTTGTCAATTTGACTGTCCTAGAACGGGATACCTTCCTAGTTGGACAGTCAAAGCTTCTTTATACTGTTAATGTATTATTTATAACAAAATAAAATCTATCTATCTATCTATTCTATCTATCTTCTAAATAAATAAAAATGAATCGTTGAAATGTATGTACGCGCATAACTTCCGAACGACTACACCAAATTGAATAATTCTTTTTTTGTTGTATTCGTTATGGTCAGGACAAGGTTTGTATAAAACTACTGGTGAGCTCTGGCATTACGAAATTTGTATAAAAAATTGCAATACGTGGCACGCGAGCTGTTTGAAAATTGAATGTACCGGGACTGAATGAATGGAATGCGGGAGGTGGAACTCGGGAGGAGGGTTCGCGGGACGGGGGAAGCAAGCGAGGGGAGTGGGGAGAGGGAAGGCGGTGTGGGAACGCGAGAGGGGGAAGGGGACGCGGGAGAGGAAAGGGAGGCGGAAGGAGAACGTGATGAATGGGAAAGAACACGCAGGGAGAAACAATTTCTTTATTAAATGGCATAGCAACGCATGCCGGGAACCAGCTAGTAAATAAATAAAAAAAAGCATTCAATGCCGATACAAGCAAAGTAACAAGTTAGGACTCCAGATACTAATATCTAGAGCCTGTATGTCGGACGAATATCTACAGCTCATATGTTGAACTAATATCTACGAACTTCAGAGTGTTGACTAATATCTACAGAGCTAAGGTTGGACGAATATCTATGACGGTCCCAGTGTTGACTAATATCTACAGAGCGTAGGTTGGTCTAATCAGCTAAATGTGTCCAATAGTCCGATATTAGGGATTTTTACATACATACTTACATAAATTAAGTTTTTTAAACTGCGTATGTAATATTACGTTATTCCAATATGCTATACATAATTGCAAATTCAACCTCTGCCAGTGCTGTAGATATTCGTCAACACTTTGGTTCTCATAGATATTAGTCAGCAGTTTGAGCTGTAGATATTCTTCAACACTTTGTTTCTCATAGATATTAGTCAACAGTTTGAGCTGTAGATATTCGTCAACACTTTGGTTCTCATAGATATTAGATCGATTTTTTCAGTTTTTGGAATTCCTGTAGATATTAGTAGACGCCTCCACAAGTTAGTAGTCCGTAGTGGAGTTCCGATACCAACCCTGAAGAATATTATTGTACATTATGATTGTATGTATATACGTTCATATTTCAAACAAAAATGCACAAAAATTAGAGTTTGGCTATTTCGAACCTTCAATTTTTAGCTTTATTTTTTAGGTTTAGTTATCGTAGTCGGACAACAGTAACAACATCGTCGCAAGAAAGACAACAACAAAATATGTAGGTACACATTCGAAGCGTTCCGGTTGAAAGTCAAATGGATGGATCTTGAACGAATTGTGTATTAACGTTCAAATTACTGAATCGAATCAAATAAATCGATTCACACCAAAGAACCGAACTTCACACCACTAACGATAATTTAACCTTGAAAATCAGAAAATACGATTAAGAAATAATCAACAAATTAATTACCAATAATAATGCAATAATCACGAATGCAACCCACTTGTGATGACCTACATTCAGTGAATAACAAATTTATAAATAATATATGCATGACTTGTTAGCGCATATTATTATACTAGGTAATAAATTCATTAAAAACATTCCCCCGCATTATCTACTTTCGCTTCTTCGAAATTCACGCATCTCGTTCGTAATGCCTTGCTGGCTTTGTGTTACACATCAGAATGCATGCAATATTATTATTTCGTTCACTTTCCATCACGCCAAGTCTGCGAGGGAGTGTACAGTAAACACAAACTGCTCGAACAGAAGCGAATCTTCTCACTTTTCAATTACAAAGGCGGAATGTTTTTGATAAGGGGAAAAATAATTAGACTCCTACAGCGCGTAAAATTGACGGTTTGAGAATGGTTTCGGAATGCGAAACATCCGCCACGTGTATTCAATTAAATAACACCGCTTTATTATGTAGGCACAATCAAGGACGTTTCGCGAGTGAGTGCATATTACTGGGGCTCTAATGTCGAAAGAACTGTTAACATGTTTGTGAGCTTTCTTCTCGATAGATTTATAATTAACTAAGTAACCACCACGTAGAGAAGTTAAGAAATAGCCACAAAGCCAGTCCTAGAAATACTGTTTTATAATTAATTTTTACTAGCTGAAGTACCTGGCGATGCGCGGGCTTTACACAGAGTTTTCGAAATCAAATGTAGACTTCCAATGCCTATAAGTCAAATCCACACCGCCAGCTTGCCAGCCCACTCGTCCACTACATACAGACATTCTCTTTTATTTATTTTTTTATTAGTGACTATTTAATTACAGGTTTGATGAGAATTACAAGATATGATAATGTATATAAATAGTTCATCTGTTTGTTCTTAGTCCTCCTCACTAGGTGGTCCTGTGCTGAGGCGGACTGGTAGATTTCTTTGATTTTCCGTTATTTAGTTTCCATGATATTTTTAATACATTCTCTAGTATGTATGCATTAATTTCTTTCACCCATATTTTGATTTTTTTCCTTAAACTTATTTATCTTTTCTATATTTTTCAAACTCGGAGGAATTTCAACCAATTTATACAAAACCTTGACAAATTATATACCTAAACCTTCCTCATGAATCACTCTATATATTGGTGAAAAACGCATGAAAATCCAAAACACAAACGAAAATCGCATGAAAACAGTAGTTTTTGAGTTTATCGCGAACAGACAGGCAGATAGACGCGGCGTAGGACGTTAATTTATAATATGCAGAAATTGTTCAAACCCTTTTAAACTACCAAAACAGTATCTCAGTAGGCTACTTTTATAATAATTATTATAAAACTAAAGCATAAATATTTCGAGAAATTACAATAAGGAAAATAGAAAACAAAATAATAATATTACAAGTGATTACAATACAAAGATATAAAATATACCTACATGTAGGTAGGTATATATGTACCATATTTAACATACCCATAAGCATATTATATACATACTCTTAGGCGTATTTATACATCACATAGATATACTCAAATAAATCAATTACAAAACAGAACTATAACGCAGGCAGGTTGAATGGTCTTACATAATATCTTGTAAACAAAATGTATCATTTATTGATACCTGTTTACTAGAATTCAAGAACTCGAGACCAGGGCGAAGGAGCCTGGAAAGACCAAGATTAAGATGGAGCGACAACGTCCTCAAAGACATATCTATCTTGGAGCTTCGAGACTGGAGAGAGCTGGCACAAAACCGAGATAGAAAGACTCTTGAGGAGGCCAAGACCCACCAGGGGTTGTAGAGCCAATAGTGGTGATGATAACCTATTAGAATTCTAAAAACAGCGGGTTAAAACTCGAAAAACTGCTTTAAAATGGGGTAAATTTGTCACACATCCAGCAAACAATTCTTGTCGCATTCTCATTCGTACACCTTCTCATGCAATCTATGGCATCTTTAGTTCTATGTCGTGTGAGACATCTTTTTTGTCAATGCTATGTCGTGAGAAAGGTCTTTTGAGGAAAGAAAGGAGTAAATTAGGGTTTTGCCATGTTGTAGAAGGGAGGAATCAAAAAGGCGACACTTAAATTTAAATTAAAAACAAATTTAAAACACAAGACACTTCTCTTTTACTTGATCGCGCCACTTAAAGAACCCTCGACTCAAATCATTCATATGAATCCGTATAATATTCACCAACTATACTATTTTCTTTCTGTCGCCTGTTGGTATTGCCTAAATTATTTAGTACCCACCACGCAGAGAATTCATTAAATTTATGGGATTTGGCCTTGCAATACTTTCAGAATCCCTGTATCAACAGCAAATTGCAAGAAACTTTTTTGAAAAAAGTATAGATCGTCGCAACATTTTCGCATTTAAGCGATTAATAAACAAAAATTTTAACAAAACAAAAAACGACTTCAAAAAATGCACTAAAAAGTAAAAAAATAATTTCGTATTCTTCTACAACTTCATAATCAACTTACTTTTTCTAATCATCAATATGTATGTACGATTGTTACTTTTGGAGTCGGTGTCAGTCAAGGTAGGTTTGTAACTACATACATAGTTATAGGTGAGATGTGCTTGTGTCGCACAAGCGACTTGACAAGGCGAGAGGCGAGAGCGGGGCCGCGGCGGCGCGGGGAGCTGTCAAGTGAACACACGCCGGGCCGGGTACCTTTGCTGACACCGACTCCAAAAATAACAATCGTACCTACATATTGATGATTAGAAAAAGTAAGTTGATTATGAAGTTGTAGAAGAATACGAAATTATTTTTTTACTTTTTAGTGCATTTTTTGAAGTCGTTTTTGTTTTGTTAAAATTTTTGTTTATTTTTTGATTTTTAGTGAATCTGAAATACACTAACTAATTTATCTGAATATGGATAAACCTACTAAACGTGTTGCTCATATGAGACAGAAATAATTTGACCATAGCGACGTTAGGGACAAATTAAGAGATTTGGCCGAGTTTCGTTAATTTGTCATGGATCCGATTATCAGAACCTAACCAAACTCTCATCAAATTACCCTTGAAGTACATCCTTTCCAATAAAAAAAGAATCATCGAAATCGGTTGGCGTGATATTGAGTTATTCGTCCATTTGTCGCGCACATACTTAATGCAAATTTAAGACTTATATGGTTTTCTCATGGATGCCATTGTCGGAACTAGACCAAATTAAAATGGGACCACACGGGAAGCACCAGCTTTCAAATAAAAAAGAATCATCAATATCGGTTCGCCCAGTCAAAAGTTCTGCGGTAACAAACATAAAAAAAAAAAAAAAAAATACAGTCGAATTGAGAACCTCCTCCTTTTTGAAGTCGTTTAAAAAAAGAATAGGGCAAACTTTTTCCACTCTAATCCATGAAACAAGACAAAAAAAAACACGATTGATTTGAATTGTGTTTCAGCTGTGTTCTGAAAACACGATGTCCAAGCCCGCAGCGGATATAAAAAGATCATATCGCACAAATAATACAACTAATTATTAATAGTGTTACATTACACACTTCCGGAGATAAGAAGTCGTCGGTTCCGATATGAATTATGATGATACTCGGGAACGGCGATAATTGCAGTTCATGTTAAAATTTAAGTCACATAATTCACTTCCAAAAACCTTGTAAAGTGAAATTAAAAGTGTTGGAGTTTCAGTTTTAAACATGGACTGAAAATATTTTATACCTAATGGCTTCTATTAGGGAGGCAGGTATGGTTATGGAATAACCAACAAACATGCCATAGGTTACCCAAGTAGTTAGCTATGTTTGGTGACTTAGGAAAGGTGCCCGGGTTTATGGGGTACCTAAGGTTTGTCAAGGTCTTTGCGTTAAATGCATTTGCCCACCTACTGCACGCGGGCCGGATCGGAAGAGACTGGTTGAGCTAGACCTAACCTAGACCTCTCTCCAGCTGGATTCTCTCGAACCATCGGCTTGCACCGCAGTGGGAGGGATGGATTCATACGTCCGTCACTCCTGGATTGACCACCAGTTTCCTATTCTTAGAACTTCCTCTCTTTCATTAAAAAAACCCTCCACACAGCATCCCGAAAGATGACATAGCCCTTGAAGATTTTTTCCTTAAGGAAGGCAAAATATTTTACACAAATATATCTAGAGGCATTCATTGAACTTTAAACTCCGCAATTCTCGTAAAGTAAAAGACGCTTGGAAAACAAAGAGAGGTTACAATGGTGCTCTTAGTGGCAGGACCATAGAAAAATATGGAGAGGAAAACCACATCTGATTTTAATCATTATTATACGAAAAGATTATCTACTTTAACGAAGTTCTGTGAAACAAACATACAAATAAACCGCGAGAGTTGTACAATTCGAATTTAATGTTACAATAGTAACGATATTCCTTATCAGTCTTACCACACTTCCCACACTATTTATAACAGTAAGTTAACCAAAATTTCGGATATCAGTGCATTTGATGTTTGCGAAATAAATAAAACAAAAATATAACATTTAGGGTTAGCTTCCTAAAATTAAAAATCAAAATAATAAAATCAAAAAATGTTAATAAAATCAAAAAAAACCCAACGAGAGAATTTGGTGGTCGAAATTACTGCAGTCACAAACAATTGTGAAGCAAGCATAGAATAAAGAATATTTTTTATTCTATGGTAGCAAGGTATTTATTGTTTTGCGAAATCCCCATTAGACTCCTTGCTAGTTGATTCTTGCTAGTAGTTAGTGTGACTTTACATTCTCAGAACACACGAGGACGCATTGCCCCCCATACTCTATGTCTATATACAAGTCTATGAGAAACAGCTGACCAATTGGTTCTCGTCTGACTTAGTACCCAACAGAGACCTACCACGCGCCGGGTTTACCAGCAGAAGTTGGTAATTTACAATTTGGTGTTTCTGAGATATTGTCATTGCGATGTTTTAGAGAATTCCATACCTATTAGGTACAAGATAAGTATGACGCTTTTAACATAATATTTTGACCAAAGTTAAAAAATGGTTGCACTTACCAACTTCTACTAGTGAATAGTTGAAACGTAAAAGAACTTAAGTGAACAATTAATTACCTACAATATAATGAAAACAAATAACTTAGTAAGCACCACTTTATTAATATAGTGGTGCTTAATAAGTTGTTTGTTTTCATTATATCAATAATGACGCCACAAAATATATTTGCGAAGTTTGAAGAAGTAATTAATTACAATGCTATCATTTAATTAACAATGTGGCGGATCTATTTAACTGCATGGAAGGCTATACTATCAAATATTTTCAATCGATATTAATTTTATTCATACCGTAATATTATATGTAAATGTATCTCTTTGTGTCGTTTCTCAACCAAATGCCACAATTAACTGTTATACCTATCTATGTAACAAATATATATCTTATGTAACTACGAGTACTATTTGTACACAGTTGATAAATAAATAAATTTTAACAAATTGTTATTTCGAAATAAATACGGACCTCTGATTGGGTATTAGACCCGTGATTGGATGGTATAAAAATAATTTTGTTTTTGTTAAGAAGATTGTAGAATAGAATCGCGAATCGAAAGTTAAGCGAAATTGATAAACGTCGCTACTTGGTCGATACACACCTGTCATCTTTAGGAATTTACAGGATAAGGAGGGACTGCGGAATGGTATTCCAAATTAGTCAGAAAAACTTTTTTGAAACTTTCGGTGTACACAAATACTTTCAAACGTGTCATCTTTAAAATGATTTGCCTGTACCTACATATTATTTAGAGGTAAACAGAATGCCGCTCAGTTTTACAGTTGGTAAGTGCTGCCACCATCAGGGAATATTTTCGAATTATATGAGGCCACGATGTCCGAGGCTAATACCACAGAGGAGATCCAGAAGCGCATAGTGAACGCAAATCGCTGTTATTTCCGCCTACAAAACCAATTAAAGTCCAGACTGCTGTCCAGAAACACGAAGTTATTAGTGTACAAAACACTTATCAGACCAGTACTTACGTACGCAGCTGAGACTTGGGTACTAACTAAGAGGAATGAGCGAGCACTGGACGTTTTTGAAAGAAAAATTTTGAGGCGCATCTTCGGACCGGTTCTAGAAAATGGATTGTGGCGCAGAAGCTATAACAATGAGCTCTATACTTTATTTAAGGAGCTAAACGTCGCAAAATTTATATAATTGGGAAGACTTCGGTGGCTGGGTCATGTGGAGAGAATGACCGAGCATCAAGCACCAAAGTCCCTGCTGAACTCAAGACCAATAGGGCGAAGGAGCCTAGGAAGGCCAAGACTAAGATGGAGCGACAACGTCCTCAAAGACATATCTATCTTAGAGCTTCCAAACTGGAGAGAGCTGGCACAAAACCGAGATGAGTGGAGGAAGACTCTTGAAGAGGCCAAGACCCACCAGGGGTTGTAGAGCCAATAGTGATGAATGTGATGATGATGATGAGGCCACGATAAATAAGTAATTTTAGCAAAGAATGTTTTGCCCAGAGTATAGGTAGTATAACCGTAGATACAGAAGTCTGCTCTATTTTGGTTTCAGGAGCACTTCAAAATATTTTGACTGTTAAAAGTGAGTATGTACTTCTACTGTCAATATATCATTAACAAGTGCTTACCAGACAAAGATGTTGGCTATGTGATGATGAATAGGAAAATGCATAATTTAACGAAATTTTGCAGTTACAAACTTCTGGTAGTAAACCTAAGCACTGTTCTCGGATTCCGGTGTTGTATCTACTAACAGCCGAACACGTCAGGTGATATGGGGGGCATTCTGAGAATGTAACCACTGGTTTGCAGCGATCAACACATACCCTGCACGATTGATAAACCAAGGTAAATTGTTATGAATTGTTTCAATCTTTAGGGTGGTTTCAGTAAGGCAAGGGATGGAAGCAACTTTTATCTAATACTTGCTATTAGCTACCTATATCTATTTGAATTATAGTCGTCTTGTTATGGTATTTATACTTTCATAAACAAATATTTTTTTCTTTATAGCATGGCCTATTGTCTGTATCAAGATTAACGATTTTTTCAGATCCAATACTATTATCATAGGAAAAGAAATTATAAAAATGTTTTTATGTTACAAATTTAAACTTTTATTTACTCGTCTTGAAAAACAATTGAAAAGTGTAAAAATGACTTATTTATTATATTTCTAAAATAACATCCGAGTTTCCCTGGTTTGTTTTTATTGGTCAACCATTTGTGTATGACAGAGTGATCCTAGTCATATAAAAAGAAAATAAAAATACCTACTAATTTCGGTCGTAAACTTCTCAGGAAGAATGAACTCTAGAACTTTTGCTTTGAATTTAAGTCTAATTATTAAAATTACAAGTGTTTGTTTGAAGAATTCATATTCCATGGTCGAGGGGTAAGTCTCTAGACTAGCAATCCGGAGATCGCGGGTTCAAATCCCGGCGTGTGCATTAAATTTTATTTTAATGAATTGGGTTATTTCAAAATTTAATCATTTAAAATAATATAAGGTACATTTGCGGCACGTTCCAGAGTGTCAGATACACCCAGTATCACCCTGGGGTAAAACCACCATTCACAATTGAAACGTTGCTTGAAATGGCTGATATGGTGACTAGATCTGCTTAGCTAAGTACTTCCTCATCTCCTTCCGCTCCCCAATTACCTTCAGCCTCACAACAATTGGGGATGCCGTAGTCTCACTGACTTCAGGCGATTTGGAGCAGCTGGGACTCTTTTGCGGTATTCACATATAAAATAAAAACTAGGTAGGTACGTAACATTTTTCATATTGCCAGAAATACGAACGTTCAATAAAATAATCTTCAAATGCAAAAACGAATTGACCACCTTCCTATAAATTCTCTTCGGCCATGTGTTGAACTGTTGACTGACCCAATACCGCTGATTATGCAAACAATCCGATCCTAGAATGCGATCTCCCACGGACCATTCGTCTAGTGGGCCAGAAATAACGACGATAATAATTCGCCAATAGAATAGTGATTAGACGGCTAGAAGCCAGCTAATACTTTAGTACGGCTAACGTGTACACAACGTGTATGAACGTAACTTGGAAGATACGCCGTACTTATACCGTAATAATTTATTCACGATTAATTCTGGCCACGTAAACCGAGTCCCAAGTAGCCGTTAAGTTACTCACTGTAAAAACAGAGAAAAAAAGCGTAGAACGTGAAATCGATCGTAAGTATAAGTAATCCGAACACATTATCTAAGTGCTTAAGAGAACGTACATGTATTAATGTGTGTCTGTAATAATTATTATGTAGTATTTCGAGTAACTTTTCATTAAGAATCACGGTTTCCTACGTTTAAGATTGTAAAAATTCACGTCCGGTCGTGGATGAGGCATAAAATGTAAATAAACCAATAAAACTATCGGAGAAAGTAGTGTTACGAATGCATGCTGTTTCAGGTTTAAGTTACTCTAAGTATCGCCCGGTCAGGCACTTCACCACCTTCCTCTGTGAGGCTGAAAGTATAGAAGAGAGAAAGGAGACAGAGAATAGAGAAAGATGGGGAAGAAACTGGAAATTCAGATCTGTCACCAAACACGGCTAAAGTCCTTTTACGCAACAATTCCGATGGTGATCTTTCACCACTACTGAAAGTGCCACACATGTACTACTTACTATATGAGTAACACAAATCACTAATCAAATAAAATGTATTTGTGCACCAAACGATTTGAACCCGCGACCTCCGGATTCGTGGCTGAATATCGCAGCCACTTTAACGCGGAGGACTTTTTTAAGATTGGAGAAGTTATGTAAGTACCTGCGATGTTCCGAGGGAGTAGGCGATGTTCCAAAAGAGTAGATACGGCTGAAGAAGTCAAAAGGACTCCCTCAACCACCCTCTCCCGATCCGGCCTGCCATGCGGCTGGTGGATAAGACCCGGACAAACTCCAATGAACCCGGGCACCCCCGCTAAGTCACCAAAAGAGGCGAACCACTTGGGGTGATCTATGGCAGAGGTTAAATGGTTCCCGGGGCGGCGGTACCCATACCCGCCTCCCAAATTGAGCACAGGTAAAAAGAGCCGAGAAGAGACGGGAAGATTCAAGAAGCGGAATCAAGAAGAGACAACACGAGCCAAGGAGAGGCAAGAAGATCCAAAAAGAGCCAAACAGAGACGATAATATCCCAGAAGTGACAAGAGGAGTCGAAAAGATAACAGAAGATCCAAGAAGAGACAAGAAATGCCAAGAAAAGACAAAAAGACACCGCAGGAAACAAGAAGAGACGAGAAGGTCCAAGAAGAGGCAAGAACAACCAAGTAAAGCCAGAAAAGGACAAGAAGTTCCGAGAATAGGCAAGAATAAGGATCACGAAACAAAGAATTAAAAAAAAAAATCATAACGCTCAATCCATTCCTCTATTCCTGCACATCCTAAATTCCAATATTGGCTTATTAGGTTGCCATGTATACCGGTCGATTGAACTCCAACCTCCCTTCCAACCTCAGAGCCCGTGTTGCAAGTCCTAACAAATCAGTGCCCCTCGGTCTACCGGTCTCACCGGGATAAGAGTGCTCCTGGCTGGGGGGTACTATCGTATCGTAACTCTAAAAAATTATGTTAATTATTTTTCATACCTGTAGTTGTAAACTAATCGCACAAGGTTACATCTCAACAACTTACCATTCACGTATCCTTCTTAAATCGTAGGTACAATATCAGCTCTTCCAATCGAATCCCAGCAATTATTGTGACGACTGTTTGTCAACAAAGAGATAGAGGCAAACAAGTCACCGACGACACACGACATGCGACAGGTACTATTTGGGCAATTAGCATTGTCGCCCCAAAGCGGCCAATCGGCGGCTAGTCAATTAGACGACGTGATTGTGTAACTCGGCCCCAGTAATCCAAGGCTCATCCGGGATCTGTGGACTGTGGACTGTGGAACTGGGAATAGTCGGTAAGGGGATTTCATACAAAATTCAAGATTCAAGCTCATGCCCTTTTAAAACACATAAAAAATTGGCTTTTATTGTCACTACGCCATTGGCTAGAAAAATACAAGAGGAGCTTCTGATTCCTAGTATGAAGAATATCAAATGAAGGTGCGGTTGTTTAATTTATGGTTTAGTCCCCGTTCCCCTCCCGCGTCCCTTCCTAGCTAGCTTTATAAATTACCTATATATGTTATTCTGATACATGAGCTTTATTATTGTAAAGTTTCATTAAAATCCATTCAGTAGTTTTTGCATGAAATAGTATCAAACACACGTACATACATACAAACTTTCGCGTTTATAATATTAGTAAGATGTAAGATCTTCAAGTTATTTTTCTAATTTTCATTGTGTTGTTTTTCTCATTTTATTTTATCTATGACATTTTGTTAATATTATCTATCTACATAGATAATTGTATTTTTTTCATTTATATCAATTCCAATACAAGTGAGGTGATGATAACGGTTAAATCTTATAAAAAATATACCAAAATTTGGCTAAAAAACACTGAAACAGATATTTTTTCTTATAAGTTTAAATAAAGCCGTTAAATATGTATATCTATCATTGGACAGCTTTTAGAGAAGATTTATAATATTGTTTGCTATTTTATTTTATGTTTTTAAATTGCACTTGTAACATCTATTCTTACAAAACTTACAAATACAATAATAACAGTGCAGACTGTTATTATGCTGTAGTTTTTAAATGCATTTATTCAGTAACTTTTTTTTAATTCCCTAATTTATGTATACTTAAAATATTCACTATAACCATAGAAATAAAAATAAAAGTAAAAAAATCAATATTATACCCACGCACAGGCATTGCCTTTGTGGGATTTTTTTGTTTATACATTTATTATATTAAGCTTTTTTATACACTTTTCATTACTTCATGTATCTATTATATGTATTGTATCAAAAATTTTCAACAAAAAAAAAAAATTTAAAAAATGTTTTGGTCTAATAAAATGTTTTTTTTTCGTTATTGGTAATTTTAGTTAGAAAAATCATATGTTTAGCCGTTTTTAAAACTTTTTACGTTTGCATTAAAAAAAATTACATTTAAAAAAAATCTAGTAATAAAAATTGAAAACGTGTGTCATCAGCTTTCCAAAACAGGTTTTAGTTTTCGGATACGTTCAGAAATATTTTGACCTTCTGACAAAATGGATCGAGGCCTTAGGGTTTAACTTCTATTTACTATCCTTTGCTGTTATATACGCTCATGGGCTCTTTATTACGTACGATATTCTAATTTCTCGTCTTATAGTTTTTGCCTTATACTGTGTTATATTACGTAAAAGCCGAAAGGCGTTAATGTTATAAAAAATAAATTCTGCTTTAAGCTTTTCTTTAACCATTTACGTTTAATCGAAAACAAATGGCTTTGTGAAACACCACTTGTATAATCAAAATTATCTACACGTTTCAAAACCAAAGGTTTCTTCGTCGGGATAAGATTAAGATTATACCCTTATGGAATGTGTGGGATTGCACTCTCCTCCCCACATACTGGAATTAACATTTATTTATTTTATTTATTTATTTAAACAAACATTAATAAAAATACCAACAGACAAACCAGTATATATATAAATAAGAACTACAGGGAATGGTGATTAATTACAACAGGTTTACAATTAGATAACTCAGAAATTTTAGAAATTAGACAAATTGTTAATAGTTAATTAAATATTATTAACAATATTTTTTTTTAAATAGCCATCTCTTGAATTTATTTTCATAATAATACTTACATTCATTTATAATCATTTATTTTTGTTATTTAGACATCTTGATTAATTTTAGTTATTTTTAACAGTTTTTAATATATAAATGCAATTTTAACATTGTAGCAAGGTACTGGCAAGCCATTTAGCGATTTTTTTCATGTTAAAATAATTTTTACATTTCATTTTACATAATTATTTTTTTATGAAACTTAAGTAATTAATCACCACTCCCTACAATATTTTTGAACATAGTTCTTATTTGTCTCTACTTGTTTGTCGGTTGCTATTTTTTTATGTTTGATCGTATCCTGACGAAAAAACCCTGGGTTTTTAAACTTGTCGATAATTTTGTTTATATAAGTGGTGTTTTACAAAATGATTTGCATTCATTAATGAAAAGTGAATTTGCAAAGTTTGACGATTTACATAGTTCGTTATAAAACATATGTATGTAAATTTCCCAAAAAACTTATTCCTTACGTTTAAGTGTTTGGACCACTTCTTAGCACAGAACATTCAAGTGGCACCCTTTGTTACATAATGTGTACATAGCGTACTGAAGACATTGTGTGTTTTATATATAACAAAACAGATACGAAGATGTAGAGTTTGTAGTTGGATGGAGACTAGAGATGTCCCTGACGGGTGACATGCTCCTGATTTGGTCAGGGGTCAGAGGGTCTGCCATGGACATTCTGTTTACTGTAAGCTGTTAGCCGTAAGCCGCAACATGACGCGTGACGTTCTGACATTCAAAGGGTAGATAACATACACAAGCACTAGATAATCTCATGCAAGGGTTTTCATATACGAATTGTTATACAACTAGCGTTTACAATAGCATATACATTAATATTATGACAAAGTTGAAACAAGCATTTGAAGAAGTAGCAACAACTTGTAACTTGTGACAGAACTACAATATAACATTACATCGTCTACATTTTTTTTTGAAAACGAATCGTGCATTTTATAACTCCATATTTTGCCATTTTTTAATATTTTGTTTTATCATTATATGTTCAAAAAAGTGTATCTACATAAAGAAAAATGGAAAATGATGGTGACCGAGATTTTTGAAATTTTAGTTCCTGTCATCTGCGCACACACAAATCTATCAAACGGGAGGACCGTTTGATAGATTCTCCCATCTTAACAGACTGATTTCAATCTTTAGAGCTTAGGCGTCAGGTGGGAATTCTGTCCTCGTTCTACCGGTATTACAATGGAAGATGCTTTTTTTTACATTAACTCCACACAGGAGGCCCTGAGGAAAATAACTTCCCTATATCATCTTTGAAGATGATGTGTGGAGGGTCTTTTTGAGGAAAGGAAGGAGTGAACACGGGTCTTAAAGAGACCCATGTTGTAGGAGGGAGGAAACACAGAGGCCGGCAAATCGTTCCACAGCCGAGCCGTTGAACTCAAGAACGAGTCATAGAAACGACCCGTTCTCATGTGACTAATGTCAACCGTGTACAAATGTTGGGCGCGTGTTCGGCGTGTTTCCCGACTATGCACCGGTGCCGAGGGGATCAATGACGCTAGATCCTCGGAGCATCTTCCATTGTAATACCGGTAGAACAAGGACAGCATTCCCACCTGACGCCTGTGCTCTAAAGATTGCAGTCCGTCTGTTAAGATGGGAGAATCTATTAAACGGACCGCCCGTTTCTGCACAGAGTCAAGGGTTTTTTTTAGGTATTTTGGAGCTCCAGACCAGAGGTGGCTGCCAAATTCAACCGTGGGGCGCACTTGCGATTTGTACAGGGTTAGAAGTTGTGTACTATTAAAGTATCTGCGGGCCCTGTACAATACCCCCAGTTTCTGAGAGGCTAACTCTGGTTTCGATGGCCATTTTATAAGTTTAACAGTAAGCCTATAAAAAACAATATTTAAAAAATACAAAGCACAAGAGCTCCGGCTTCATGAAATTTAAAACAGCTTTATGGTCTAAAATTTCAACTATTTTAAGCTCATAATAAATAGTCGTTTAATAACTGTAAATAAGTATGATATTATATTGTTTTTCCACTATATCGTTATTTTTTATCACTAGATATATTGTTTTTTCTACATTTTCACCTATTTAATAAGAAAAATGCGCGATGAAATTAGAAAGAAATAATATTAAGTAACTTGTAAATAAAAAAAAACCAAATCAAGGACGATTACCACGAAGGGTATTAAAAAATAATAATACAAAATAATTTATTATTGTCGTTAGTAACAAGTTACTTACCTTACGTTTTCCTGGGTTATCCAAAGATTCATGGCCCTTCCATAATATTATTAAATGTTTTTGGGTTATTGTGCCACGTTATAGCCGTTCTAAGTCGCATTGAACGTCGTAAAACAATAACGTTACTGCTATTAAGTTGGCATTTTTACCCTGAATCTTGGCAACACAGTCTACATAAACCTTCATAACCACAAGGCAGTTGATTCTGATCCCCTATGCCATATTTTAAAACTGTCGTTAAACTTGGCAAAGTCAGTTTTCTTTTCGTTGTCGATGAATTATCGAAGTTCACACTTTCAGCCTTCTCAAACTAAAAGCTCCTATGAAAAACTCCAACCAAATACATGTTGAATTAATTAAATGAAAAAAGTGAATTCAATAAATTAAATCAAATGTTCCTAGCTGAGTCCTAAACAGAGGATCAGAAAAAAAATACAATATGTTTTATTTCTGTTGAGGTGTGTGAATCTCAAAATTACATTTGATGACCATGAAACCAACTATCAGCGCCATTTTAAATCCAGGTGTCTATAAAACAGGAATTTGTTAAATAAAATTTGGAATTCGGACGGTCCCAGTTCTCAATTCTTGGCCTATTTAAGCTATTGATAAATTTGTGATCAGCTAACAACAGTCATGCTATTCCAAAATTAACATAAAGTTGCATTGCTCGAAATAATATAATATTCTACCGACTTCAGCACGCATAATTACGTAAATTTAAACATTTTTCTGACAAACGTAAAACATATCGCACATCCCATTGAAAAGTGTCGTAAGTCAAAAAAGTTAATTTTATAGGAGAGCGAAAACATTTTATTGATGATTGATAAAACAAGCGATCCCCTCGAAAAGAGGCACTAGCGACATCTCGAGGATATAGAGTGGTCTAACTTAAGGCTCTGCAACCGGGCCCGAAAAGAAGAAGACAGAGAGATAAGAAATTACCAAAGATATTCAAATACACAAGAGATATGCTATGGTGTCCGCGCAACTGTCGCAGGACACACGCTACACTAATTAGCGTAGTTTTCATACATACTACATATTTTCATACTACACGCTAACTAGCGTAGTTTTCATACAAAAAGAATTTATTCATTTCGTTGATTTTTTTAAATGTGCATTAATATTGGTTAACAATATATTTTGAATAAGGAAAGAATTCGTTCATTTAGTTTAACGTTCGTTTGGTTTATTCGTTAATTATTTGTTCTTTTAGTTTATTTGTTAATTAGTAAACAATATCGGCGACACCCGGAAGCGCAGACCCACATAGTAAAAACAGCAGATAGCACATCTACTTATATTTCAATATCTTTGGAAATTACGAATGTTAGAGGAGAGCGCTAACATTTACAGCGACAAAATCGATGTGAAAATTGCGAAAATGTTTAATAAAACACGACTCGTTTAAAATAGAGCAAAAATCTCGCGGGCATTATCTTAAACAGCATTTAAAGAAACACTGTGAATTTTTTCATACATATAAACTTGTAAAATAGCTGAATCAAACGTGATTTTTTTCTATCGAGGGAATTTTATATAATTTGCGTTTCGGCGCGGGCAAAGTTTAGATATTATCTTCAAGAATAACATATTTTTTTAAGAGCTTTAAAACTTACCGTTTTTAAGGGAAATATGTAATAAATCGGTACAAATCCGGGTTGCGGACCCTTAAATACGGTTTTCGTGGGGAAGAGATAATCACAATCACATCACTATTCAAAGATAGTAAAAAAGTTTCATAAAACAGAAAATTTTGATTTACGACCCTTTTCTATGGGATGTGCGAATATTGGTTGCATTTTCTAACGTTATTTTTTCTTTGTGATCTAGCTAAGTATCAATTATATTTTAGAGACGCGTCCTTTAAATAAAATAGCAAAATCTTAGCAGAATGATATTTCCTTATCCAAAACCCGTAACAGCCACTAGACAGATACATAGGTAGGTACGTTGATTGCAGGTAAACACATTTAAACGTATTATAGTAAAACAAATATAATACGTACCAACTGTGGGTTCATATAATAGGCTTATTGAAAAAGTATCGATATATCGATATTTTTAATTCAATATATCGATAGTTTTAGCCGATATATTTTGATCCGATATATCGACATATCAATACAAAATATCCAATATCGAAAATTGTATCAAAAACGATATTTTTTAAATTTATGTATTTAAAGTCACTAGAATCCAAATCCGTATAGGAACGAACGGAAAAAAGTAACTGTATTGGGTCATGACATCTGGCGGCTGAAATTTTAACTATTAATAGCTTACAAATCTATTGTCTTTGCATTAGTATTTGTGATCACTGATCACCAATACTATCTCATGTGTGTAGGTACATACATAGTATGTATGTATGCTATTTTTCGTCAGTTTTTTCTAAGCCACTCCTATGTGTTGGTTCCCAATTGTCTATGATTATTGACTATACCTTGTTCCAAGTCCTTTTTGACAGATTAATACGCCAATAGAATGTTACTGAGACGCATACGAACTTTGTATACGTCTCAGTTTACATGTAAGTTAGAAGACAGCTTTTAAGTTTTTGATAATTTTGTAATTATTACGTAACAAAAATGAATAGTGATAAAAATACCTTCATTTTTATTGAGATTTTTGTACATTAAAAAAAGCAAATTGTGTACAAATATTATTTAAAAAACGCAAAATCTTTTGAAAATTTGACCGTTATATCGATATTTTTTCCTCGATATATCAACGTCGATATTGATATTTTAATAAATATCGATACATCGATATATCGATATTTTTTTTCACTTTCGACATCCCTATCATATGGGGAGGTTTGTCTAGGTTTGACTTGCCCACCTTCTGCGTGGCAGGCCGGATCCAGAGAGACTGCTGAGGGAGGCCTTTTGACCTCTCCAGCCGGACTCACTCGACCTATCGCAGTTGAAGGGAGGGATTCACACGTTACTCCTGGACATAATGACCTACTCACAGATTCCTACTCACCCCTCATAGCTTTTTCCTTCCCAGAACTTCCTCTCCTTCTTTTCTTAAAAAGACCCTCCATACAGCATCCGCTAAGTTCCCCTGAGGGAAACTATGAATATATGAAAATACCGGGATCAAATATTGACGAAATCCTTCGGGGATTGCGGGCTTGCAAATCCTAGTCACAAGGTATTATGTTTCACCGAGAAACCTAATGACCACTCCTGGACATAATGACCCTCAGATTCCTACTCACCACTCATAGCTTTTTTCTTCCCGGAACTTCCTCTCCTTCTTTTCTTAAAAAGACCCTCCACACATCATCCGCTAAGTTACCCTGAGGGAAACTATAAATATATGAAAATCCCGTGATCAAATATTGACGAAATCCTTCGGGGATTGCGGGATTGCAAACCCTAGTCACAAGGTATTATGTTTCACCGAGAAACCTAATAATAATAATATTAGATGCCAGAGCGTAAACCCACGGAAATACGAAATATTAGTTATAATTAACTAATAGTTATTTATTACTATTCGTTCTTACTCACTTTGTTTTCCTTAAACGAAAGCCGGTAAGCTTCAATGACGAGATTGGTTTTATTTGACCCGCGTTGAACCGTGAAACATTAAGAACCTGCTCAAAGGCAAAGGTGAAACACATGGCGTTTGACTGTGACTAATTACTTTGGATATTGTATTTTACCTGGAAACGTAAGAATCTGTGAAACTGTATGGTCGTGGCTCCGTATTTTGCTGAATAATAATGCTGACGGCAATAGCCGTCCATACACCGCGTCAGCCCTTCTGAGGCATAGACATTGTAACACGTCGATCAAGTACAGTGTGTTTATTGAGAGAATAAAATTAATTACATAACTACTCAATTACGCTAATTATGATCACTCCTTATATAGTAAAAATCCTACATCCTACTACCCCTGCTGACTTTTTTTTAAAGGTGCCGGTAACCTGGGCGTTTATTAACATCAATAGTTATTTACATATATGTGCGCTATCCGACTCTAGACACTAGACAATATCTGTTCTGAGCCGGGTAGCAGTATCTATCATTACATACATCAATAAAGATTAAAGTAAATAAAAATACAAAAGATAATAAATAAAAATACAAAGTACAAAAGAAAAACTTAAATAAAAATACAAAGTATAAAAGAAAAACTTAAATAAAAATACAAAAGATTACCTACATAAAATAATCCAAATATAAAATATTACAAATATACATATAATAATTGAATATTTTTCAGTGTGAAAGTTCTTTTTTTAAATTTTAATATATGTTTAAATAAAAATATACAACGTATAAAAAATTAACACGGTCGGTTTGCAAGTAACTTGTTAATACAAGTCCTTTTTTTGTTACATTTTTTAAATTTTTTAAATTATTTTTTATTTCATAATTTTTTTTATTAGTCACAGATATTTGTTTTATTTGGCTACCACACTAGACAAATGCCCGTGTTATGGTAGTCGTACATTTAATATTTTAAATACGATTTAAATACTATTTTATTAAAACAGATGATTAAAAATTCCAAAAAAAATTAAGAAATATTTAAAAGTAGAGAGAAAAAAAATCATTTTTTAAAGAAAAGTAGAAATAAAAATGAATATTCAAATTTTGAAATACAAAAATTAATAATAAAGATTAAATGTTAAGAACTCAAGGGTTCTACATAAATTAAAACATATTAGTATATAAATCAAAATTAAAACATAAATAAAATTTAGTGAAAAACTAAGAGAAAAAAAAACAAAATTTAAAGAAAAATAGAAATAAAAATGGAAATTAAAATTTTGAAATGCAAAAATTAATAATTAAAATTAGTGTTAAGAACGTATTAAAGATTTTATATGTACGTTTTCTGTTGGTTTGAGTTATATGTTGTGTTTCTTTTAAGAAAATGTTGAATATGGAAGGTGCAAGGTAAGATTCATGTTTTTTAAAGAGTGATTGTTAGATTTAGCTCTAGTGTTCTGGTACAGATATCGTTACTGTGTACAGCGTATAAAATTTTCACAATGATTTTGAAAGAAAGACTAGAATATTACTCAGAAAACTTACTAGGAGAATATCAGGCAGGTTTCAGGAGGGGGAGATCCACCACTGATTAACTCTTCACTACTCGACAAATCCTGACAAAATGCTGGGAATTCGATATAGACATATATCAACTATTTGTTGACTTCAAACAGGCGTACGACAGTATAGACAGGGGGAAAATATATGAAATACTCCTAAATTTTGGAATACCGCCCAAAATAGTCAAGCTTGTAAAAGCAACAATGGTCGGCTCACGGTGTCGAGTAAGGATAGGAGGTGAAACAACGGAGGATTTTATCGTCTCCCAGGGGCTGAAACAAGGTGATGGCTTAGCACCCACCCTTTTCAATATTGTACTGGAGCACGTCGTGAGGAAGACAATGATCAGTACCGACTCAAACATCTGCTACAGAAGCAATCAAATAGTTGGCTACGCAGATGACCTTAACATTGTCGGAAGATCCCTACAGGCTGTAAGAGAAGTGTTTGACCCTTTGGAGACTGCGGCAAGAGAGGTGGGTTTGCAAATCAATGAAAATAAAACAAAAATCATGATGCAAACCAGAACCCCTCACCGCAGAATAAAAGATAAAGTGAAATTTAAAGACAGTTATAATTTCGAAGTGGTCGAAGAGTTTACCTACCTGGGCTCCATCATAACGCAAGACAATGAAGACCCAGTAGAAGTAAGAAAGCGCATTACAGCCGCTAACAAAACTTACTTCGCGTTGCTGCCAGTGTTCAAATCCCGAAACGTCCATAGAAAAACCAAAATAACCTTATATAAAACAATTATCAGAACGGTCTTGGCCTATGGATGTGAGGCGGGAACACTGACAGCAAAGTCAGCGGAACAGCTGGACATCTTCGAAAGAAAGGTACTTCGAAGAATCTTAGGAGCGGTGCGAGAGGGAGAGGCATGGAGAATCCGCCACAATAATGAGCTCTATGATATTTACCAAGCTCCCAGACTCTCCACCCATTTAAGACTCCAAAGATTAAGATGGGCCGGACATGTGCACCGAATGCCAAGCACACGAGTACCGAAGAAGGTTCTGACAGGACACCCGGGAGGTAAACGAAAGGCGGGCAGACCTAGACTGAGATGGGAGGATGATGTCAGGAAGGATGCAAGAGGATTACTCCATGTTGCAGATTGGAAGACGACGGCCGAGGACAGAGGGCGGTGGAGGCTTATTTTGAAGGAGGCCAAGGCTCGAAATGGGCTGTAGCGCCATTGAAGAAGAAGAAGTTCTGGGAGTGAGATATGTGGGAAGGTGACGATTTTATGCATTTTTATGGATAATTTTTTTTATAAATAGCTTCCTGATATCATGGATTTTATTTTCCATTTTATCCTCCATTTTACTCCATCATAAATCTAGTAAAAATTCCATCGCCCTCCGCTGAACTTGATCTGTTCGTCATCGATCTTGGGAAATTCCTTCATCCTGGTGATAGTCAGCCGCCGGTCGTCTCGTAATGAATTCTATAAATCAGCATATTGGTGGACATTGGCTTTTTGGGTTCAATAATTTCGGCACAGTTCCTTATAAATGCAGAAATGGTGCATGTAAATGTGGTAAATAAAAAGGATATGAACAATGTCTACTACGGGTTATGTCATTATCGAATTGAATATGGAATTATGGGAAGGGGATATGCTCCACATAAGTACATACACATCCAGAATACACTTCAAAAAGGAATCATAAAGATCATACTGAACGTACCCATTAGAACGCCGTCGATTGAAAATTTCAATAGCTTTTAATATATGCCAAAAATATATTATTGAAGCTATTCAAAG
Source organism: Limnephilus marmoratus (assembly GCA_917880885.1). NCBI lineage: Eukaryota > Metazoa > Arthropoda > Insecta > Trichoptera > Limnephilidae > Limnephilus > Limnephilus marmoratus. The sequence continues at coordinate 18,643,883 of OU862919.1, read as the reverse complement.
GGAGGAATGCAGAGGGAACTTTAATTTGGAAGGTGAAAAAAAGTGCGGAAAGCAATTGAATTTTTTTTTTAATAATTTTAATTTTCAATTGCGTTAAATAAAATTTCACTTCACGAACCGATACTATGACAGCCCGGCGGCCATTTCGTCACTGTTATGTTGGTATCCCTGATACAAAGAAGAGCTAGATACGATTGTAGCCGACTTCGTGGGATACATGATGAGGCGCGTAATTATGAAAAACAGAATTATGAAAAACAGAATTATAATGTTAACAAACCTCTATTCGTATATATTTAGAATGGTTTGTTTGGCAAAGCAGGGTTTGTGTAGCGGGCTTATATTATCTTTGCTTTAAAAAACAGCCTACGTTTTTAAATGGTTTGTCTGGCAAAGCAGGGTTTGTCTAGCGGGCTTGTGTATGTTATCTTTACTTTAAAAACAGCCTACGTTTTTGAACGGTTTGTCTGGCAAAGCAGGGTTTGTCTAGCGGGATTGTGTATGTTGTACTTACTTTAAAAAACATCCCAGGTTTTGGATGGTTTGTTTGGCAAAGCAGGGTTTGTATCTACCTCTTGTTTGTATCAGGGATACCAACATAACAGTGACGCAATGGCCGCCGGGCTGTCATAGTTACATTTTCTCAATACTTTGAACGGCTGTATCTCCCTCAATTTTGCCGAGCGTGCCTTAATTTAATTTATTCAGCTTCTCCACACTTTTCTCATCTAGAAAGAGGATTTCTATTAAATTTCCTGATTTTGGCAGGATCTGCATTTCACCCTATTCAAAAATATCGAACCCTCTACTAGGCCGCGTATCCATCACACTAAATCATGGCATAAAAAACATTCCAAGTTATAAAACCACACTGGAAAAAAACTACACTTACTTACAAAAGAACTCTATAACATAATTCCCCAAAACATTAAACTAATAAAGCAATTTAAGAATAAAAATATGGCTGAAAGAGGTCAATGAAAAAACCCCAATGAAGACACTAAAAACCTCATAGAAGACAAAAACCATAATTAAATAACTTTAGCCCACCTCGGCACAAGACCCCGTCGTGAAAAGGACTAAGAAATACAATATCTTTACTTAGTTTAACCATTATATTTTGCATATACAATTATTTTATATAGTCGCTAAAATAAATAAAAAAATGGACGTTTACTGACCTCCTCAAACAATGATTTGTGAGGGAGAACAAAACATTTGACCCTACGAACTCGGCAATACTGAGAATAACAGTATTTGATATGGCTCCATTGCAAATTGCAACACCTTCAAGCCGTAAATTAGGCATCAGTGGTATGAAAGGATAAGTTTAAAACAAAATAAAACGTAATTCTTGCTACGTCTTGATATCCGCAAAGTGTAAATGTGTGAAAAATAATAATATATTGATTATATTATTATTATATCCGATCGAAAACAACCGAATTCTCACCGATAAGGAATGCAGATAACCGGTTATGAAAGCTGTACATCTCCGGTCACAATAACGTCGTGACCTCTCGCCGAACTTGACTTGACACCGCGGGTTTCCGCGCCTAGTATAGGAGCGCACTTTCACCCGATTCCGCGGCTACAGCGCATCGTATTAAATTAATCCAATACATATATCAACACAGGCCGCAGTCCACTGAACAGAAAATCATTAGACGTATGATCTGTACCGACCTTAGCAAATGAATTACCTGCTCAGGACATCATTTCTATATTTAAAAATATGTGATCAATATCACCCGAAGTGCGATAAAATTGAATTAAATTAGAGATATAATTGGATAGGTTCACGCCCTCGAAATGTGGTGATGGTCAGGATTCCAAGGACCAGACGGACAGGGGTATTAATCTGTCTACTTTGGAAGAGCTAGGCATCCAAAATAGACTATCAACTGCCTGTCTGCAATGCATCCTAAGATACTTCGAACAAGTTGCTCGCCAAACTGAACTCTAACCTGAAGAAGCTCATGGTCACTAGCAAACTGGCAAAGTGGAAGGCAGGATAAGCATAAGATCGCCGATGTGCTGAACCAAACATCATCAGTATTAAGACGCCGCATTCCGAATTTCTACTGACATATTTATTATACCATACTAAACAGGAACACTAAGTTAAGCTCCTAAAAAAATACATAAATATCTCGTTTTTTAAGATAATCTTAGAGTTGAAAACGTTATTACATGAATTTCCCTCGACATGAAAATAATCGCAAAGTGTGCTCAAAATGGTTTAAAAAATGCATTTAGTTCCGTTATTTAACGCGCTAGAGGTATGAAAAAATGCTCAGGAATGTTTTCATTCTTTAAATGTTACGTGTAACTGACGTCAAGAGATTTTAGATTTGCTTCATTTTAAATAAGTCGAGATTTCATAAATATTTTCACAACAGTCCCTTATGATTTTTTGTTTAATATTAGCGCGCTCCACCTAACATTCATATTTACTTATATATTTCCCTTTCAAGCCAACTTTCAATTTGGGAGACGGGTATGGAACCATTTATTGGATAACCAACACCTCTTCCATAGGCCACCTCAAGTGGTTCGCTACGTTTGGTGACTTAGCAGGGGTTTCCGGATTCATGGGGTGAGGTTTGTCCGGGTTTTGGCGGCGGATGCGTCTGCCCACCAGCTGCAGCAAGCCGGATCGGGAGAGAGTGATAGAGGGAGTCCCTTTGAATTCTCCAACCGTACTCTCTCGGAACATCGGCTTGCACCGCTGTGGGAGGGGTGGATTCATATGACCGACACTCCTGTACACACTGACCTCCAGATTCCTACCCATTCATCATACCCTGACATTTGACGGCCGGCGTAGTCCAGCGTTAAGGCTCTTGATCGCACACCGAAGGCTGCGGGATCGAATCGCGGCGTGGCAAATAAATTTTATTTGATAAATTTTTGTTATTTCACGATTTATTCATTTAAAATAATATATAGTATATTTGCGGCATGTTCCAGTGTGGAAGATAATCTCAGTATCGCCCTGGTGTAAGACCACCATTCAGAATTGAAACGTTGCTTCAAATGGCATTAAGGTGTTTGGCGACCAGATCTCAATAGCCAGGTACTTCCCCACCTTCCTCTTCCCTATCTCCTTCCCCTCCCCACTACTCCAGCCTCACAACATATCCCAATTGGGGATGTCATAGTCTCACTGGCTTCAGACGGGAGCAGTTGGGACTCTTGTGTGGTATTCATTTAAAAAAAATTAAAAAATACCCTTTTCCTTCCCAGTACTTTATTTCCTTCCTCTCCCAAAAAGACCCTCCACACAGCATCCCCAAAGATGGCATAGGCCCTGAGGGGATTTATTTTTCTCAGGGCCTCCTGTGTGGAGTCAATGTAAAAAAAAAACATCATTACCTTATCTCATTTTTGAACGCCTATAAAAGTGCCGGTGTCCGCAACACATGCCGGTGTCCGCAACGGTGCAGTGGGAAGAATATGAATCAGACTTCTCCTACCTGAAGAAGTCTGATTCATAGGAGCAATTTGAGCGCGGGTCGCAATCCTCAGCAATGAGGTCAAAAATAAAAATTAGATAAAATTGACTTCGCTTCGGTCACACAAATTCACACTTCCACCGGTTTTTCTCTTCAGTGCCGCAGTCCGCCTGAAAACTCGGGAAGCGGTCAGAAGACCAATTTGCAAGTCAGAGCGAATTTGAGCACCAACGGAGAGACGTACCTATGGACATTATCGGGAGGCCAGAATTAGTTGTGTAAACAATTCTAGCAGACTTTCACCATCGTTTGAATCTGATGAATAAGTAATACGCTGAGACCACATTCATGCTCGTAGAAAGGTCTGGAAAAGTTACATATGTACATCTTCGCCTTAAAAATACACTGTGTTCAAGGAGAAGAAATATTGTTTTAATCGTACCATTAGAGTTTGACTTCCTAAGTGCTAAACAGCTAACATTTAATTTTTTATAAGAAAAACTCTCTTTTATAACTTTTGAAGGTTATTCCCATCAATGTAATATATCATTGAAGAAGAAGATAACAATAATAATCTCGAAAATATGAAAGAAAACAAGACACAGAAAAATAGAAAAAAGACAATGGTCGCAACTGGGACTCGAACCCAGAACTCTCGTCTAACCGAGACGTGCGCGTTAACCAATTTCGCTATTGCCACCTTCTGTCAAACCATCACAGTTGTCAATCTTACATTCCAAATTTTTAGAATAACAATATTATCTTCAACTAATTATTTTTCGTCAGGATAAGATTAAGGATATTATTACATAATACCTAGGAATCTGATTAAAAATTTAAGCATATTAGATTTGTCAAAGAATTTGTATATAAAAATGCAAAAATCAGTAATTGTAAATACATGTAGGATTACAAAAGATTTTTTAAATATTTATATTGAGGGATCAGTAGGATTTATAGGTTCAATTAGAAATGCCACAGAGCCGAACCCTCTGATATGAAAATATCTGGAGTCGGTGAATTATATTCCCATTTGGTCTCTAGTAGGTTGACATGTTGTTCTTGTATTATTTTGTATTTATAATACTTATATAGTGCAATTGCTTAGCGTGGGTTGACTAGATGATCATTTAGGGAAGTGTGTGAAAGGGTTTAGTTTTTCCTGTGGGGAAAATTTAACCCGGACTTTTAAATCTGGTGCGTAAAAATCTTATATCTTATCCTGACAAAGAAACCTTTGGTTTTGAAACATGTAGATAATTTTGAACTAAAATGACGCCACAAAGTGATTTGCGACTATTGAAGGAGTATTAAAACAGGGGAAAACTTCCCATACGTCATGTTATAATCTTCTAACGATAAACTTAATAAATTTTACATCTACATCTAAATGGGTATTATGAGGTGCTTTCCAACATAGTGAGGTAATGTAGACAATTTACGAATATTACAATTAGATATTACTCTAATTACGAGTATGTAATAGATCAGATTATCACCATTAATTTAACGTATAAATTACAAGCGCGAAAGGGCAATGTTAAAATCGCACGAGTATCGAGTAGGTGCAATGCTGAAATTGCATGAGTAGGTACCTACTCTAGTGAACTCCCTTTGAGCAGTATGACCGCACGCGTGCGGCGACACTCGAAATTCCATTTAGAGCAGTGGTCCGTACGGACCCCTAGGGGCCTCAAGATCATTCAGGGGGTCTGTGGAAAATTAAAATTGAGTTGGTGGTCCCTAAACAACGTCAGGGGGTCCGCGCAAGGTTTAATATAAGATAAAAAAAATTGGGACACACTTTTATTAATATGGAAGTTATGTTAATATTAGAGTACACGCGTGGGCTACATATGTAGCCCAGGGTATTGTTTTTGTTCATAACTTCGTGAAATCGCGTGATTTAACTTCGAGTCTCTAGCTAAACTCCGATTGGTTGCTGCTCGACGCATTCGGTTTGGCGTGAGCGATCGACGCTGGCGCAAGTGCGAAAAATAACGATTTAAAGTTGTTAGGCTACGAATGTAGCCCATGCGTGCACTGGCGGAACACAAGGAAAGCACATGGAAAACTTGCTCGAAATGCTACAGGTGTATATGTAATGATCACCAAATTTGTATTTGTCCTTCGTGTAATGAAAATTAAAAAAAAAAAAATTTAAAAAAAATTAAGAATTAAACCAAAAGTTGATTGATCTCAAATAAGCAAAAATTATGTGATTTTTTTGAAAAGTCTGAGGTTTTGTTAAGTTTAAGAAAGAGAAGATATATTTTTATTATTTCGGTTTACTTAATAAATGTCGTTTATAATAAAAAATGCGTTTTATTTAAAAATTAAACGATTATCTTTCAGTATATTTCAATTTAAAGTGGGCTACAAGTGAAGTCCACACGAGCACTCATGAACGTTTTAGAGGCACTTGTACCGTGTTAACTTACTAATGCTAATCAATATAATATATGCCAGGAAGTGCATACAAAAAAATTTCCTAGTTTTGGACAAAAAAAGTATGAAGAGGAGTAAGTATGAAAAAATTTCAAAATACTCGTAAAGATGAAGATTTGTTTGCGTCGTCAACACTTAACGTCGCCTAACAGGGGGGGGGGGGGGGGTTCGTGGGCCAAAAAAGTTTGGGAAAGAGGTCCGTGAGCCAAAAGAGTTTGGCAACCACTGATTTAGAGTAGGCAGTACGACTTATTCAAATTTTTCTGTTGCCATGTTTGTAATTTTGATTAAATTATGATTCATAGATAATACAAATGTATTTGTCAAACATTTAGGTATACATATTACAACAAAATATAAGTAAATGATACAAAAAAATAACTCACTAATCAAAGGGATAAGGAAAAAAATTACGTTTTTTAGTTAATAATGTAGTTTATTGCTTTAACGTAGTAACACAAAGAATGTAGTCATTTCACTAAAGTAAATTCAAAATATTGTAAGAATTTTTTTTACATTAGCTCCACACAGGAGGCCCTGAGGAAAATAATTTCCCTCAGGGCCTATATCATTTTCGGGGATGCTGTGTGGAGGGTTTTTTTAAGGAAAGGAAGGAGAGGAAGTTCTAGGAAGGAAATAGGAATGAGGGTTGGGTAGGAATCTAAGAGTCAGTGTATCCAGGAGTGACAGACGTATGAATCCATCCCTTCAACTGCGGTGCAGGAAGAAGGGTCGAGGGATTCTAGCTGGAGAGGTCAAAAGACCTCCCCAACCGGTCTCTCCCGATTCGGCCTGCGAAGCAGCAGGTGGGCAGACACATCGGCCGCCAAGACCTTGACAAACCTCACCCTATGAACCCGGGCACCCCTGCTAAGTTACCAAAGTAGCTAACCACTTGCGATGACCTTTGACAGAGGTGTTGGTTATCCAATAAATGGTTCCCGGGCCGGCGGTACCCACACCCGCCACCCAAAATGCGTTGACTTCTTTACTACATTATTATGATATGGTAATGCATCAATGGAATGTATATTTTTCGTGCTCTTGTATATATTTTTTGTCATTATACTACGAGTATAACAATTGGTTTAGACATTATTAGGAACTTGAAAATTTCGCGTTAGGTATTTGGTGAAATTTTTGTTATTTTTTGTGGAATTTTGGGAAAACGGTGTATTTATGTTAACTTTTAGGTAGTGGCGGTAGTGATGTTATGTAAACTTTTTAGTATTTTGTATTAAAAAAATCGAAAAATAAACGACAGAACGTGGCATTTTCAAGGTGAACGAAGGGACATTGTGTACTTACTTATTTATAAGAACAGAAAATTAGCGTGATTTATCCGAAAATTGTGAATTTCGCGAATTATTCGTACTATTCGTGAGAATGGTAAAATCCGCGTATTATCCGTTTCACCAAGACGATAACAGAGAGTAGTAGCCATCACTCCGTTTACGAAACACAATATAAAATTATAATTAAAAATTTGTGATTGTCTCATACACTAAAATTATTAATAGTAATTTGGGTGCCGCTGCCCCGGGAACCATTTATTGGATAACCAACACCTCTGCCATAGGTCACCCCATGGTTTCGCTACGTTTGGTGACTTAGCAGGGTTGCTCGGGTTCAGGTGAGGTGTGTCCGGGTCTTGGCGGCGAATGCGTCTACCCACCAGCTGCATGGTAGGACGGATCGGAGAGAATGATTGAGGGAGCCCCGTTGACTTTTTCAGTCGTAATCTCTCGGAACCCGTCCGTCACTCCTGGACACACTTTCCCTTCAAGGTTTATAACTTTCCTTTCCCATTCCTTCCCAGAACTTCCTCTTCTTCTTTTCCAAAAAAAACCCTCCACACAGCATCCCCAAAGATGATGTAAGCCCTGAGGGAAATTATTTTCCTCAGGGCCTCCTGTATGAAGCTAATGTGAATTTTTTTTTTTTAACATTTTTATCAATTTCATACATTCTATATTACCTTTATGAACTCAAATAAACCACTCCAAAATTTATATAATGAGTAATAATTGGTAAACATAACGTATCAAGAAGTCGAGAGATGACATCTGCCGGCTACTTTCTCCGCAAGATTTCTAGAACTACGAGTCAGTCAGTTCGTTCGCTACCGGTGTTGACCTCCAGGCAATGATGCCAGCTTAATTTGATAGAATACTTCGTGTATGTAGGTACGAGTAGCATGTATGTATGAGTATATTCATAAGCAGTAAGACACTGTCAGCTTACCGTTCGCGTTCAAACGGTAGCCCATTTTTTGCACCGAATGCTATATCTCTCGCCGATCGCTGTTGGTATAGACCACGGAGGAAAGATTCTTTCCTCCGTGGTATAGACAACGCAGCGAGAGTTGGAAACAATAAAAAAGCTAAAGCTGGGTCTACACATGTTCCGTTCCGTTCCTCCGTTCCGTACCTCCGTTCCGTATCAAAAACTCTGGACGCAAGTAAAAATAGCCCGTACCTCCGTAACGTCGCTGCGATCATCGGCATCGCGTGTTCATTCCATTCGACAGAGAGAACAACCTGCGCATGCCGCGATCGCGTCCAGACTGGCGCATACCCGTATCGTATCGCCTTTGAACGGGCCGAATAAACCGACTCCCGATGGATCGGGGCGTACCTCGACCCGTATCGTCCCGCCGTAACACCGTACCGTTCCGAACGGGCGTCCAAACTAGCGTTCTTGATCGCGACGCTGATACGGAACAGAGGAACGGAACGGACAAAAGAACATGTGTGGACCCAGCTTTAGCATTGAATGTATTTGTGCATCGGTATACGTTTCCAACGACGAGGGATAGCCCTTTGTCGTGTTGACGCCTACTTATTGTCACTAGCGGAAGAGGGACAACAAGTGTATACGATGCTCATAAAATAATATTATTAAGAAGCTTACAGCGTGCTCTGTTGACATCGATTCCGGTTTGATCGGTGCATGATATTATGAGTGTAATAATCTCAGTTTTCGTTTTTAATAGATTTGTTTTTATCAGCTTTCCTGCCACAATTTGGTTATTTTACTTTTCATTTTATTTATTCATTGTAATACGTATACTACAGTTAATGTAGGATTTTTATTTATTTTATTTTATTGAAAATTTTTGATACAATACATATAATAGATACATGAAATAATGAAAAGTATATAAAAAAGCTTAATATAATAAATGTATGAACAAAAAATCCCACAAAGGCAATGCCTGTGCGTGGGTATAATATTGATTTTTTACTTTTAATTTTATTTCTATGGTTATAGTGAATATTTTAAGTATACATAAATTAGGGATTTAAAAAAAGTAACTGAATAAATGCATTTAAAAACTACAGTATAATAACAGTCTGCACTGTTATTATTGTTTTTGTAAGAATAGATGTTATAAGTGCAATTTAAAAACATAAAAAACAAAGAAAATAAAATAGCAAACAGTATTATAAATCTTCTCTAAAAGCTGTCTAATGATAGATATACTTAACGGCTTTATTTAAACTTATAAGAAAAAATATCTGTTTCAGTGTTTTTTACCCAAATTTTGGTATATTTTTTATAAGATTGAAGATTTTGACATATGTTCTCTTTAAAGGTTATAACATAGTAAATTATACATTTTTGGAGCTATAAAACTAATATGCCTTTGGGACAACCTAGTTTTGCAGTGGGGTACTGCATACTCACATGTGCCACGTCTTTCGCTGTACGATTATTAGGATATAGTCAAAGGCATTAATATTCAGTCCTTGAGATTATTACATTCAGATAAACTATTTTAATTGCAGATAAATGAACCAATTTAACTTTGTTTGGACCCCTTATATAATTGAGTAAAGCCGACCGGTTTCGGAACGACCGTTCCTTCTTCAGGGCAAACATATACTGATTTGACAGTTACAAAATATGGATGGGAACAATGTATTATTATGGTAGGTGTGGAGCCGTTGCTAGGTATTAATGAAGAGTGCGTGGGTAGGGGAACATATCCATGATTGGGCTATAAGACAATATTTTTTGTTTGTTGATAATAGATTCATTATTTTTAAGGGATTTTTTTAATAACGAATCTATTAAGGCTTTACTCAAATATAAAAGGGTTCAAACAAAGTTAAGTTGTTTCATTTATCTATAATGGATAACCACAAAGTTATAGCTAAATTCAAAAGTATTTTAATTACCTTCAGTATTTTAATAACAATGAAATGAAACAATATTCTGTATGTCAAAAAACATTATATATAACCGACTTAAAAAGGCTTCGAACTCTGAATTGTGATATAAATTTTTTTTTTAATTAAGGTCTAAACGGTACGTTAAGGTTTGCATCTGTGTGGGTACTGTGATGAAATCAACTACTGATAGACCTATACCATGCCTACACATATATACATTTGTGGAAAACTTAATTGACCAGTTTTATAAAATGGGTTTATTTTCATATTATGTATTTTGATAGAGTACCTACACAATGACATACTTTGTGGTGCGACAATATAAATGAAATACTAACTTACGTAATGAAAAACAAACAATGTTTAGATACCTCAGTGGCACTGCGAAATTCACACCTTTAGTCAGAAGTCTATAGTTCTTTAAATATATGTATTTAAGGAACATAAGTAGTCTTAAGTCTTAATACTAGTATAATGTACTAAAGAGGATGACCAAAAACAGACCAATTAGTAACTTAGGCATATTGATTACGAAATTTAAGACTAAGTAGGTACTTAGGTACAAAATGAATGCACTTTATATAACAATACATGTGATTATAATCATAACGCTGTTTAGGGGGCATATACATTAATTACGACTCCAGATACTAATATCTACATCCTGTATGTCGGACGAATATCTACAGCTCATATGTTGAACTAATATCTACGAACTTCAGAGTGTTGACTAATATCTACAGAGCTAAGGTCGGACGAATATCTATGACGGTCCCAGTGTTGACTAATATCTACAGAGCGCAGGTTGAACTAATATCTACAGAGCGTGGGTTGGACTGATCAGCTAAATGTGTACAATAGTCCGATATTAGGGATTTTTACATACATACTTACATAAATTAAGTTTTTTAAACTGCATACGCAATATTACGTTACTCCAATATGATATACATAATTGCAAATCCAACCTCTGCCAGTGCTGTAGATATTCGCCTACACTTTGGTTCTCATAGATATTAGTCAACAGTTTGAGTTGTAGATATTCGTCAACACTTTGGTTCTCATAGATATTAGTTCGATTTTTTCAGTTTTTGAAATTCCTGTAGATATTAGGGGACGCCTCCTTAATTAGATTAGTGAGCTCAAAAGGGGGGGAGGGTCCAGCAAAATCTCATGTTACTTGAAAAAAATATACGAAGTGGCCCAAATTTATCTCACCAAGGGGGAGGGGGAGTCTAGATTGGAATAAAAATTGCTCACGTAATTAATGTATGCCCCCTTCGCCTCAGTTCGGCCGTGAGCTAAACAGCGTCTGATGTGAGTAAAATTTTGGCGCCCCTTGTCAAAACCAGTAGACGCCTAGCTACTCGATGTGATCACTGATTTAATAATATTTAGATGATTTGTGTTTTTGTGTAGTGCCGTTTTGATGAAAAATAATTTCATAGGAGAACGTGTTAGGTATTTATCCTTGCCAAAATTAACAACCCTTAAACAATTACAGAATTTAATCATCATGATATTGTGTTGTTCATACATTAAATTGTGAACTACCTTGAATAGGATACAATAAATATCTGTAACGCTTTTTTATAACTTAATGAGTAAAACTCAATTGTAATATTGTCACTAGCAGTGCACGTAACAGTGTAACGTTAGTAACTAGCAGTGAATATATCAGCATGTAAGTCTATTTTTGCAAATTATTTATTTTTGTGGGTTTTCCACACATAAAGTAAAATGATTCAATATCTACGTCTCGTTTCAAAATCAAAGATGTCCTCATGCCCTGGTGAGAGACTTAAGCAGCAGGATCATGATATCAAAAATCCTAATGAAAACCAGACCAGCATCTCTGCAACAGCAAATTCTAGGGGCCGTCTGTTTCAATGCTCGCTAAAGTAAAAGTAAAACAAAACGCCGTTACTATGGTTAAATTTCAGCAAAATGCGTTTTTCAATCAATTTGACTGATTGTTTTACGTCACTTTTAACTTTTGTACTTACTTTCCGAAAACCGATAGTTACTCTAGAGTTACTCCGCCATATTGGCATATTTGACAGTTCTGGTATGGAAATGGGTGTTTCAACATTGATTACTAATATGCTAATCAGTAATCATGATAAATATTATAGAAGAGGATGATAATGACGATGAATTCCTCATCCAATATGTCTTGCAGTGAAAACCAAAACATTTCGTCCCCGCGCCAATAATATGGTTATCTGGGATGATCTCGATTTTTTGACGTGGCACCGCAAGTCGAAAAAATCTTGCTGTTGAACAGAATCAATTCTGTTATCGACATATTTAGCGTTACCTTTTAAAGACAAGCTCTATTAATGGATGTATCGCAAATTTTACAAGATCTTCAAATCAATATACCTTATAAACATTACAAAAATATAACATGAGTAGTAGGTTAGACTCGTTTCGTATATCGACATTAGTGAGTTAAGTTGCCTTTAAAAGACAAGCTCTATTAATATCGCTTGCATAGTTTGTACACTACTAACGTTTAATGAAATACTCTCAAACGGATTTTGAAAACGCTATAATGTATGTTTTTCTAATATTTTCGATACCATAAATGAATTGAATGGAAGATATCAGGAGATAGCACAACTTCTGGAAAGTAAATTACATTCATATTGTACATTATATGTATTATAATTTTATATAACGTCATAGATTATAATAGGTCGTCATTTATTTGTAAATATTCATACAAACACTTTTATCGGAACAAAGCCGTCAGATCCTACGACGCGAAACAAAATACAACTGGATATTTTGACAGTTGTTCTGATTTAGTTTACGGTGTTACCCCATCAAAAAATATTTCGATGCATTTTGTCACTTAATTCCGAGGAATATTCCGCATTTTAGAGTGGCTACACTGATAACTATTACTTAAGCGAAAATATACTTGAAACAGCGCGCGGTCCTATTTAACGTCCTCGTTACTTTAACTGACAGTTAAAATTTAACTTTAGAACACGATTTAGCTTTCTGTTGAAACAGACGGCCCTAGATGAATCAGCATTATGTATCCATCCCGCATGCACACTTTCCGCTGCGCCCACATACTATATTATTATGTTTCCTTGAGTGCATGACTGTCCATGCCGTAGACTGTATACATCTCGGGGATTCTGTGCAAAAAACTAAGCAAACTTCTCAGACCACGGACCGCATCTCAGCGGGTCATCGACCCGAGGACCCGTTCTGCAAAAACTCTCAGGCCGGAATCACAAAACGGTACCTGCGCCGTGTACCAATAATAATAATAATAATAATGCACACAGATAGGTATGAGTGGGAACTACCCGGGTGGCAGGTACGTACCTGTTATATCTGAAACGAGATGAAATTTAAAAATAAAACATGAAAAGAGTGTCGCGCATGATCCGCGTGATTCTCACTTCGAGATGACAAAAAAATATGTTTTAACACGATATCGTTTGGTACTTATTACGTTATTGCATTCGGTTACTCGACTCGTGGTGTAATATCACTGACAAGGTAAAGCAACTCAATTGTTGGAGAATTCAACGCAGATAAAGTGACAATGGTTAGTTGAAAAAATAAGACTGGCTCTTGGCACGACAATTCCTGGACGTCGCGTCGGGTCAACTAGGCTAAAAGTTTTATCGCAGTGGATGTTTTTTTACCTGCTGATGGATGGTGTCTTCGACATGAAAAGAAGCAATTGTGACATTCTATTGATAAGAGCGTGGTGTTATTTTTAATCTAAGACATTTTAGAGATCCTATCTTGTAGCAGGTATTAACATACCTTCACGTAGATTCACCAGTAAGTTCGTTATAATGACTTACTCAATTTTTTTTCAAGTGTAGGTAGCTTCTATCGTTATATTCAGGTTGCTAATTATAAACTTGCCTTCCAAAAAACTTTTTGCGTTTGGCTTTATAATAATAACAAACTAACTTTAATTACTTACTTTAAGAGGGCATTACCAGAGAAAGCCAGAAATATGTCATTTTCAAATCAGATTTTAGACGTATTGACTCTTTTCCACAAAAAATTATAAATGGATTTCGAAAGATTGTTCTTTTATCTAGCATTCGCATGAAATAAATTTTGAGAATTTTTTTAAATTTTTAGTATAATAAGGTTATTCCATAGGTCGTTGGTAGATTTGTTACATTTTCCAAAAAGATTTTGTATTATACCACACCCATTTCAAATAATATAATCATGCAGTAAAATAAATCAATACATTATCTAGCAAACGCATGTTTTAGAATTTTAATTTTAGTTTCAATAAAGTCATTAAAAAATATGTACGTACATGTGTTTCTTGACGAAAATTGGTCCATTTGTGTATTTATTTGCGCACTTACAAACTAATATATTTCAGATTTTTTTAACATTCTTAATAAATTTAGACATTATTGAAAAATGATAAATACTTATAATCAAAAAATAATTACAAAATGTACATTATTTTAATAGTTTTATCATCACGCCTTTCAGCATTTTTGGATGAAGGTATAAATTAAAGCTAATTTGGATTGAAATAAATTCGATATTGAGTTATAATTTAAAAAAGCTGGTACGGAGAATAATTAATCTTTCTCATTGTAACCGCCCTGCACGATCGTAAGAACAACTTTCGACGAAATGTGGATTTTCGTCCGCTGGTTGGTTAAACGCTCTTAACTACTTATGAATATATTATCTACTTAAGTACTTTTTTGTACTATCGTTATTATACTATAAACTTTTGGCATTTGTATAACTTCCCACGATAATGTAAGTACATACTTGTAACTCCTTATATCTTTCACACTTTTTCGTGCGCACCTATTATCACTGTGTTAATTTAGCTAAATGCTGTAAAACATCCAATCGGGCGTAATAAATGTTTGTTGACTAAAAACTTTCTTCTCAGCAAACCATTCATGTTTGTATGTGTTTATAATAATATCAAATGTTACACATCAACTTCTTTTTTCCTCTTACATGCTGACCCGGCCACGCGTTGCTGTGGCTAATAAAACACTTTGTAAAATCCAACCTTTGTAACCACACCGCCGTCTTTGAGTTTAGTTTAAGAGACAGACAGATGCCGCGGAGGACTTCAATTTATAATACGTAGAGATGGTATGAAAGATTATAATAACGTGCATGAAATGCTTGGAGTAACTAACCTATTTAAGTTAATAAGGATTAATACTGTATCCGTCTAAATAACTTTTCAATTACCGCAATGTACGTGACCATTTTTTTAGAAGATAGAATGGGTATAGTAAGCTATCCGTAAAAGATAGATATATGCCCTCGCTGACTTTTTTGTAGATCTATAAAAGAGAAATATTTCACCATGAATTGTTTTGTTATATCCCAAAAGGATTAGGCAGCGTTTTCGATGAAAGCTACCAGGCGACTCGACTTTTTCTGACACTTCTAACAATTATCGTTATATTTCAACCAATTTACACAAATCCTTGACAAATTACATACTTAAACCTTCCTCACGAAACCCTCTATCTATTGGTGAAAACCGCATGAAAATCCGTTCAGTAGTTTTCGAGTTTATCGCGAACAGACAGACAGACAGACAGACGGAGCGGGGGACTTTACTTTATAATATGTAGAGATTAGTTGATTGAGTTTGCTAACCATATCATTGAAAATAACCATAGTTTTGAAAAAAATACAGGGATAAATATTCTTCATATTAATCATAAAGGAAAACGTTTAGATAACTTAGAAGCCTTGGAAATTAAAAAATCCCTTAAAAATAATGAATCTATTATCAACAAACAAAAAATATTGTCATAGAGCCCAATCATGGATTTGTTCCCCTACCCACCCACTCTACACTAATACCTACCTACCCAATCTACATTATTATCTAGCAACAGCTCCACCCCTACCATAATAAAACATTGTTCGAAACTGTCAAATTAGTATAAGCTTTCCCTGACGAAGGAACGTTTGTTCCGAAACCGGTCGGATTTGCACATCAAATAAGTGGTTTATACAAAGTAAAATTATTTCATTATTCTGTAGAGATTATACTTATACTTATTGAACTCCGTCATACAACTTTATATAATAATGAAACTATATACCTACTAGCATTGTACCTACTTAAATATTTATTCAGTTTATTATGTTATGCTTTTTCCCGCGGCTTTTCACGTATGGTATTAGAAGGATTCCCCCTCCGCCTCCTCCACCTCCCCCTCTCTCTTTCTCCGCCCTCTTTCCCCCCATCCACCCACCTCCTCCTCTCCCTTCCCCCTCTTTAACCCCTCCCCCTTCCACCCAACCCCTTCCCACTCCTATGTTATTCTGATGTATGAGCTATATTATTGTAAAGTTTCATTAAAATCCATTCAGTAGTTTTTGCATGAAAGAGTAACAAACAATACATACATCCATACAGACATACATCCATACAAATTTTCGCCTTTATAATATTAGTAGGATACATTTAGTATTATATTCCTATTATAATACTTTTAAATTTTTAAATGTCTCTTTATATCCCCCACCCCCACTCCCCTTCCTTTCTTTTTATTATTGTTACTTGTTCATTCACTAATTAAGTTTTAAAACCCGTTATTACACATGACAGGAGTAAATACCAAATGATATTCTATGACTTACGTAATAGGTACATAACCTTTTAAAAATTTAACATCTTATAATTTGTATTATAATGTACTGTGTATGTCTTAAAAAATAAATAAATAAATTCCTGAACAAAAATTAGCTTTGATAATGCACACATATAAAAGCCTTCAATAAATGCAAATAAATAAAATGGTGTCAAATGTCAGACATAATGAAGAAGACCAAAGACCATTAACTATATGGATACTATCAGTGTCGCCCTGGTGAATCACTGCCATTCATAAAGGCTGATTAAAATGGCTTTACTCGTGTTTGATGACTACACCTCAATGGTCCAGTAGCTACTTTTCCACCTCCCTCTGTCCCATCTCCTTCCCTTCCCCAGTCCCTTCAGCCTCACAACATACCCAAATGGGGATGCAATAGTCCTGCTTGCTCCAGCTAGTATAATAATAATAATATAACATTTGTACAGCGTAGTTTTGTGTTATTTCACTTGGTCGTAAACTTAAGCCGCCGCTACCCGAATTTCTACCGATTTCTTACATATCTCCCTTAAACATTTGAAGTTTTTAAGCTCTTCAAAAATTATATGAAATTCCCTCGATAGAAAAAAATGTCGCAAAGTATGCTCCGAAAATTATTAAAAACACGTTCATTTCACTAATTTTAGAAGTTATATATCGAACGTGTCATAGGAATACGTGTGCATTGAACGAGTGCGCGAAAGCATATGACAACCCTGGAAATTCAAGATTGGAATTTACGCTGTCACAGAGTACCGTGCCGCGAGCACGACAATCTGAGTGCTGCTATTGGCTAGCGGAATAATGTGCATGTGGTGCCCTTTCCAAATGATTTGTCTACAACGCAATTATGTCCTTTAACTAACTAATCAATTGAAAACATTAATGAAATTGATAATGAATACGTGCGGCAGCCTCATTGGACTGGAAAACACATCTAAATAACCACCTAATACTTCCACAAGGGAGTCTAGACAGCAATGATCAATGCCAAGGAATTGGCTGTCTATTTACGTCACCCCCACCATGCGACCAGCCGAGCCACTATTGGTCAATTCTGAACAAAGGAAAAATCTGAATCGTAAATATTTACGACAGCGAATTCATGTTCCGAAAAATTTGGAGCTCAATTTCGAGAAATTGGGAATAATTTGGATCAAGAAATAAACATCATCACCTAAAAATGAGTATATGCTACAAAAACAACCCAAAAACTGACGTCTATCAGTGATTGTTGCACTTTAAGAAAAATATTTACTGTTTAAAATTGTGCCTTATATCACATATGTATACTTGTACCTTTTCTTGTAAACACAATAAAAATGATGTGAGGCTTTGGTATCCTAAGTTGGTAAGATCATGGCAAAAACTATCACACATAATTTTGACACAGCTGACTTCCAATCGTAGCGACCAGGGAAATTACCTAAAACAAGTACCTTAGAAAAATTAAGGAGGTTCTGTCCCCCAAAAGTCCGACCTGAGTTTGCCCTATAAAAATAGAAGTCAAACCGGTAGGAAGTCAGTTCAAAACTATCAGCCAAGAAGAAAGATACCAACTCAAGATACCAACAGTCTCCAAGTTCAAACCTCTTTTCAAGTGTTTTAATCAGTCTTAGATTCAGTTTACCTCTCCCAGTATCCCAGTAACCTAAAAACCCCAGTCTCCCACAGTCTCCAAAGTGAAAAATATTTATTTTAATCCAGTACTCAAATCAGTTTTGCCATTATACCTAGAAGCATTTTTTGTCAAAGTAGTAAATTCATTTAAAAGACCAGTGGCGTTCCAAAATCCACTGGCGTACGAAACTCCATTAGCGTGTCATTGTGGCCAGCTCCCTATTATATTTAGTTTATGTACAAACGTCTAGTACAAGTTATATGTACGAAAAAAATAAAGGTGTCTCTTTAAATGCTATTTCACATGTTCCCCACGAGATTTTTGTTCTATTTTAAACGAGTCATGTTTTATTAAACATTTTCACAATTTTCGCTTCAATTTTACCGTTATAAATATTAGCGCGCTCTCTCCAACATTCGTAATTACATATCTCTCCATCGTCTTCTTTTTGATCGGGGATGCGGCGCCTTAAGATTCCTCCTACACGAATCCTTACATGAATGTATGCAACAATTGGCACTCCAAAAACTTGCGCTGTATTGCAAAAAATATGAATATGGGTTGTATTTCCGTTAATTTATTAAATTGTTATAATAATAAGAGTAATAAGAGAAAAAATCGTAGTCTCAAACATGAGAGAGGTCTGTCGTCATGAAATTAGCACTACACTTCTCTGTCTAGAATGCCCAGGTCAACGCAACTATTTTCGGTGGACCGCGACAGTGAGATTTCCATCACGAGCTATATTTAAAAATAAATCCATATCATTTTTCTTTTTTACATTAACTAATTGATTTATTGGATAATCAACACCTCTGCCATAGATCACCCCACGTGGATCGCTAAGTTTGGTGACTTAGCAGGGGTGCCGGGTTCATGGGTTCCGGGTCTTGGCGGCGGATTCGTCTGCCCACCAGCTGCATGGCACGTCGGAACGAGAGAGAATGACTGAGGGAGTCTCTTTGACTTCTCCAGCAGTACTATCTCAGAGTATCGCCTTGCACCGTAGTGGGAGAGATGGATTCATACATCCGTCACTCCTGGACACATTGACCCCCAGATTCCTACCCACCCCTTTACCATTTTCCTTCCCAGAACTTCCTCTCCTTCTTTTCTTAAGAAGGCCCTCCCCACAGCATCCCCAAAGATGACATAGGCCCTGAGGGGAATTACTTTCCTCAGGGCCAATGTCATCCTAGAAGATGCTATGTGGAGGGTCTTTTTGAGAAAAGGAAGGAGTGAACATAGATATTGAAGTGACCTATGTTGTAGAAGAGAAGGAATACAGAGGCCTGCAAATCGTTCCAGCCCAGCTGTTGAATTCAAGAACGAGTCGTGAAAACGACCCGATCTCTTGTGACAAACGTTTCACGTTTACATACGTTGGGCGCGCGTTTGCATGTTTCCCGACCATGAACCGGTGCCGAGGGGATAAATGACGCGAGTTCCTCGGAGCACCTTCCATTGAAAAACCGGTAGAACAAGGATGGCATGCCTGTGCTCTAAAGATTGCAATCCGTCTGTTCAAACGGACCGCCCGTTTCTGCAGAGTCGGTGTCCAGACCAAAGGAAGCTAAATAAGATAATGTGCCAAAGTTCAATAGATCCATAAGAAAAAAAAAACAATAAAGAGTGTTGTAACTCTGGCGAGGCCGACACATAAATCAGAAGGTAGACAGAACAAACTAAACCAAAATTAGGTTAATATACAAACTGTTAATGCTTTTCAACAAGGCATTTAAATTAACTGCTTTCATGGCACATTATTCATAAATGCATTATTTACCTTGTGCCTAACATGTGTGTGCGTTTCTCATTAAAGCAAATATGTCTGTTTGTGCTCTAGTTCTATTTATACTCGGGCAAACAGAACCAGCCTACCATCACAATCTTCCGATGCACTTTCTCGTCTTCAGTCTGTCATTATTCGAGTTAATACTGTACATAGTTCTGCAAACAAGGTACGTGGTGTGACTATTCAAATTAATTAAATAAAATAAAACTTTAAGTAAGATGCAGTATGCGATAGGAACCTACCTACAATAAAATGAGGTTAGGAAGACTTTTTTATTCATAACATCTCCACTGTGATTATCGTCATATATTTTTGGGGTATTAAACATCCTTTAACATATGTCGTTAGTATAGATAGTATATGTAGTTTTGATGTGTCTCAACATAATATGTTAGTTAAGTACTCAGGGGCCATTCATTTATTACGTAAGACGATTTAGGGGGAGGGGGGTCGACCATGTCTTATTTTTTCTTACAAGGGGGTGGGAGGGAGTCTCGATAGTTCTTACGTAAGATCACAAAAGTGCGCAAAGTTAAAATTATTGGTACCTTTTGAGTACAAATAAACTTTTCTAAAAATTGTTACTTTGAAAAATAAACATTAAACAAACCAAACGTCTATTCATTTTTATCATTAAACAGGGGGCAGGGGGTCGTCCTATTCTTATTTTTCTTATAATAGGGGGGGTAGGGGTCTAAAACTAGCAAAATTCGTCTTACGTAATAAATGAATGGCCCCTAAGAAGTGTTGCGACTATTGTCGTTCATGTCCAAAGCACGAATGGTTACGGAAATAGCCGATGATTAACGATATACAGTTGGGCTCCCTCGGTATCGGATTCTCTTCTTCTCTGGCTTCAACATTACTTAAAGCTTCCAATAGGATGGACGTCTGATCCAGTTAAAGTCCAGTAATCTTAGTAACTCTTATTGGAGTTTCAACGCATTTCAAGTAATCTCAACCACTGGAATTGAAGAACATTACGGGTATTATGCCGTATTGTGCTTCCTACTCATCTAGCTAATGTTTTGGACAGCGTTGCAGGGTCCAGCATAATACCCCCTTAACATAAATCAAGATAATATTTGTGGCCGTGAAACTATCGAAACATATCATTAGCGTGGATTAATATATCTTCTTCTTCTTGGTGTGCCCTATCAGGTTCCCCCGACGTTGGCGATCACTCTGGAAAATGTCTCTCTGTCTTGCGCTGCCCGAAATAGCTCCTCCACACTTCTAATGCCGGTCCACTCTCGTACATTTCGCAGACAAGACATTTGTCTCCTACCAGGCCCTTGGCGACCCTCTATCTTGCCTTTCAATCTATACTGTTATCTGAGTGTTATTTATTATGAATGGAGAAGTAATTTTAAGCTTATATCGGTATCTGGTATTGTTCCGAGATTTTTTAAGCGTTTTAAATTCAATTTATGATTGTTTTAAATTTTTGATGAGGTTTCAGATATTTTGAAAGAAGTGGGTATGGGAAGGCGACGAAAAATATGAAGGTTAATGCCATTTCAAGCAACGTGTTCATTCTGAAGGGTGGTCACCGTAGAGATCTAGAGCATAGGTTCCCAACCTTTTTTTGCCCACCGCCCACTTTGAGAATATTTTTTTTTCTAGCGCCCCCCAACTCGTAAATCTGAAAGAGCAATTGTCGTCACGATTATATTTACCAACGGGGGGGGGGGGGGGGGGGGAGATAGGATGGGGCAAGATGCGTTTTTTTTATTTTTTATTGTATATTTTATTTGGTGACCGGCCAACTCAGAATGAAACCAACTCAGAAGCACCTCATAAAGGTCATTAAAGAGGGATAAAAAAAATATTGATTAAGTTAGGTTAGGATTACCGGCAATTTTAAATGTATTTTTTCATAGCTTTTAATGACCTTTCTGAGGTGTTTCTGAGATGGTTTAATTCTGAGTTGGCATGGAACCGTTCTGAATTATTTTTATTTTTTTTACTTGGGTTTTATTGCTCAGAAAGATTACACTTGTGCAGTAATTCACGTGACACGCTACAGTGGTATTGTAGACCAATTTCCGTGTTTTGACGTCTAACTTTCCCTTTTTCATACTTTTCTTTTTCATTTTAACCTTTTCTGCAATTTTTTAATTTAACATTTCAAAGTCAGTGTTTAGTTTTAATTTGTTATAGATTATAATTCCTGTATTTTTTATTTCTTCTACTTCTTCAATATTTTGATTTTCTATATTAAGGGTAGTAATTTCGTTGAGTTTCTTCTCTAATACCATGAATTTACTTTTAGTTACATTTATTTTCAGTTTATTCGAAGAAAAAAAAACTTTAATATATAATATAGAAGTGTTCTTTAAAAAAAAGCTTTTTTTGACAATGCATCTTCGATATTATTTGGTATAATATATAAAAGTGTGTCATCAGCAAAAGTTTGACAGAACAATACTTTAGGCACTTCACTATATCATTAATATATATACTTAATAAATAGGAGCGGTCCCAATACAGATCCTTGAGGAACTCCGAGGTTTACTTGTTGTTCTTCAGATATAGCATCTCCAATTTTGTTTCTTTGTTTTCTATTTTTAATTTTATTATTAGTATTTCTCTGTCTATCGTTTCAAAAACACGTCTAAAATCCAAGAATACTACTATTGTATTTTTCTTCTGATCCATACTGGTTTACTATTATGAATATTTGTTTCTAAACCCTGCTGTTTTACAAGAATGTTATTTTTTTTCAATAAATTTTCTCATCTCTTCTTTAACTATGGATTTTAGTGTTTGTTCATATGTAGGTTATCCATTTATTTTTAGGAGGTCTTCGAAATTTTTAGCATTTATTATTTTGGGCACTGGTGTTATTATGGAAGTTTTCCACGACTGCGGAAAAATTCCCTTTAACACAGATTAATGTATTAGTGCAACTACTTAAATTTAATTATGCCTATAGTAATTCCAGACGTCGATGATTTTTGCGTCATTGTATTAAAAATTTTCATTAAATACTCACTGTTACCTGAAAATATTATTATTCTCTCTTCTTTCCGATGATTGAGAAGAAGTATCTGTGAATAATGAAATACTCTTATTTATGTTTTCGACACTTAGTATCAAATTTGGCTATTTTAGTTTTATCATCTTCAACTCCATCGGGAACCGAACTTCTTTAATGTTTTCCCTTTGTTTGCCACTTATAATTTCTTTAAGTGTAGTCCACATTTTTCTTGAATCTCTTTGAGAGGTAATAATTTATTAGCCTCGAATACGAATTTTTGGTATGTTTTATTTCTGTACCTATACATGTTTCTAAGTTTCTTACAGGTTTCCCACCTTTCTTCTGGAAATTGTATTTTACAGGCTTTATAAGCTGTATCTATATATCTGTTTTCTGAAATTATCCAATTTTCTGAGCAATTTTCTTAATTTTTCTCTCCGTAAGAACCATCCTCGTACTTCAAGGAATATTTAAAAAAAAGAATTAGCGAAATCGGTTCAGCTGATCTCGAGATTTGCGCTTAGCAACACATTAAGCGATTCATTTTTATATATAAGGGAAGATATATTCGTTGTAGGTATTAGTTCATTTACTACTGTTTTCAGGTGTCCTATTAGTTCATCGGATTTAAATTTCCTTGGTTATCGCAGATCCACTTTTTGTTTTGTAATGCCGTACACAATTTATCCTTATTATAGTTCGTTTTATTCCTGTATATATATTATATATATTATACTTCGTGTTCCCTGAGGCTTCAGACTATTATATCTAATTTTTTTATTAATTGTTTCGTGATCAGATTGATTTTGAATTCTTCCGCAGCATTAACTTCCGCGTAAAAGTCATTTGAAATTACCAAATTAATCATGGCTTTAGAGTTTTTTCATATTCTTGTACAATTTTTGACAAGTTGCTTCCTACCCAGGCAATTTATAATGATTTGTAATCATGTGCTTTTTATATTGAATATTAAAATCTCCACAGATGATTTTCAAGTTTCTTGTATTTATTTTGCTAACGGCACCATTCTTCAAAAAAATCTAAGAATTTTGTATCATTTTGATTTGGGGAATGATAAATAGCTGCATAGTTTCCCAGCTTAAAATCCTTCAATAGCCAGTAGGTATCCAGGTATTATTTTTATCTAGTACCGCATTTGTTGTGACTTTGTAAGAGATGTTGTTTACACACTCACACACATACACTACAGAATTAATGTGATAACTCCACCTGTATGCCTGCTGCTAAATGAGTCGCATCTAATTGTCGAATAGCCCTGAAATGTTGTTTCATTTTGGTTAATTTCTTCGGTAATACAGGTTTCGCTCGTCATCACCATGTGCAGTTCGTATTCTTTTAGCATGTCTTCGACTTCTTCGATATGTGCTAGTAAACTAGCTATGGGTTTCTCTGGGTCTCCTACCGCCCCCCTGAAAGTCTGAAACGCCCCCCAATTTTCTCTTTGCCTTCTACCGCCCCCCTGAAGGTCTGAAACGCCCCCAAGGGGGCGTTATCGCCCACGTTGGGAACCTATGATCTAGAGCAGTGTTTTTCAATCTGTGGGTCGCGACCCCTAGGGGGGTCGCGAAGCCTTACTCGGGGGGTCGCCGGCAAAAGGAAAAATGCGGGTTCTAACTACAATAAAAACCCTATTTCAGTGAGAAGGCTGTTCTTTATTTTATTTTTTTTTTAATATTTCAAATTGTGGTGCTATATTTGATATGTTAATAATCAAATCATTTTCTAAGTTAAGGATGGGTTCTTTCAAAAAAATTAACGAATTTATCAAATATTTGAAGTTAATTTTCACGTTCTGTGGAAGTTCTACTCAAGTGCTACGATTATTTCAGTTTTACGAAGCAACTGGCCTATATAGTAACAGAACTCGAATAGAACTTACACAGAACGTGAAAATTAACTGCAAATATTTGATGAATTCGTCAAATTTTTTTAAACAACCCGTACTAAGTCTGTTTCTCTTTTTAGCTTGAATGTCCACCATTGAAGAGAATGTCAGTTCACATAAGTATGAAGTGGCAAATGGCACTAATAATTTTAGAGCTTCCCTTGCCAGCTCTGGATACTCTTCTTTTCTTTTCATCCAAAACACGTCAACACTTTGAGAATGAAATGCCATTTTAAGCATGCCGTCGGCAGCTAAATCTTAAGAATTTATTTCATATTTGTGGTGATATCAGCCAGTTCTATTGATTTATCCAAGAAAGGGTTTTAAAGTCCACCTATGCCGCAAAATTAGGCCCGCGCAAGCTGGGGCGTCCAAGTCAAAGTCGCACGCAGCCTTACCAACTTACATCGTCCTAACATTAAAAGCTCTCGCGGCTTCCTTGCAGAGTGTAGGCAGTAATAATGATTAAAGGTACCAAAATAGAGAAAACAATTAACGTATTTAAATTACTAACTTTTTGTCTGTATCTATGGCCAAAGGGGGTCGCCAGAATTTTTCAACCTGTAAAGGGGTCGCGTATTCAAAAAGATTGAAAAACACTGATCTAGAGAGTACCTGTTACTCTCAAACGAGTAAACACATTATTAATTAAAGCATTTTAAAACAAATGAATGTGAAGTCATGTTATTATTGCAAGTCGTATTATTACAAGCAAATGTATTATTACATTTAATTATAAATAAGGTTTCTAGTTGAAGAATTGAGATGGCTTAAACTACAATGATTTAATCGCATTACATCTACACATATTAGATTTCTCTACATTGGAACTCCTCCCAGTACGACAGAAATAACAAAAACGTTTAACAGACACAATAAAAACCTTACAAACTTTAGAAATAAACAAACAAAATTGATATAGATAACAAAAACGGAGCACCTCGTAAATCACCATTGCTAACCATGTTTCCTGATTTCGACTCCTCCCGCTCTCTCACTTTCAAATCTACACCCCCCTAAACCCCACTACCCCCACCAAACCATATCTAATCATTTCTGTGGCTGTACATTTAATGATACGGATACGATACATCATACACCAAACCATATCTAATCATTTATGTGGCTGTACATTTAATGATAATGATATGATACATCAAAAACCGGATGCGTTGTATAAAAAAAATAAGTACACCCAACAAAGACTTTGTATTATGTAATCCATATAAATAAAGAATATCGCAAAAATCATACACTTTTTCTATCGATTTGGCGGCCCGGCCAATCATATGCCTCCAAAAAATACTCACGCTTAGGTTCACAGACGAGAACTCCAAAGTGTTCGTAAATATCCCATAAACAAGACCGTGCTGTACTCACTGCGTCCTTCTGTTCTTATCGCCATCCTCTAACTCTTGTATAAATTTTCTCCACCTAAACATGCACCATCGGAGTGATATGTCGTAAAAATATTATCATTTTAGGAGGGTGCATTATGATAAAAAGAGACTGCTGGCTTTGGCCAGTTCGTAAATCGGAATGAAAAAGTTTAAGTCTAAATCGGCTGCCCACTCACGATCGTAAAAATCGCTCAATGCTTTTTTAAAACTATAAAATATGACAGGATCTAAAAGAGCCAAAATTTTAAGGCACAAAGCACTGGCTTCGTGAAACTTGCACAGACTTCTGTGTTAAAGTTTCTAACAAACGCAATATATTTGCATCAACATCTCCCAACATCATTTCCATCACCTGCAATAAGGTTTTAAAGTATTCATTTTACAATAACAAGAAGACCCAGTAATGTCATATTGTTTTTTTTTAATATGTTTTACATAGTATTTACACGATAATTTTACATCTCAGGTTTTTTACTATTGTTATTTAGACTGTTGGTGTAAGCGTGATATGAGATCTGATGATCTTAATGAAACGCGCGTGGACGAGTAGGTTATTTATTTTGCACAATATTATAAGTCTGTGTTGTAAAGCTACGTACTAGCAAATAGAGCTGTCGGAGCATATATATACCAAATGTGTCGGAGATTAAGGAGAGCGAGCAGGAACATAATCACCTTTTATCCCCTGTTTCTGCCGTCTCGCTCTTGCATATTTAAAAGCAGGAGTACCACCAAAACCATTCTCACAACTATCCTTCCATTGGTAGCATTTGCATGTGTATGGAAGGGGAGTGTACATAAATGTTATTAATTAGTACTTAAATAATTCATTGTAACATAAATATATGTGTCCTGCAGTATTTATTTTGATAATAGTGTGTATTTAAAGAAAGAAAGAATGTTATGGAATGTTAAGGATATTTAAATTTGATAACTGCCCAATTTGACTGAAGCCAGTTGTAGGTAGGTATATGGTATCCCCGATGTAGTTAATATTATAAGGCTGTAGGAAATGGGGGGGGGGGGGGATTTGAAAGAGAAATGTTGAGAAGTATCTGGATAATATCCAACATTTTACGAAAAACAGAGTTTTTATAAATCAGACGTACACTGTAATTTCCTCTTACTTTGGATGTCAAGTGTGCAAGATTTAGTTTAAAAAACTGCTTTAAAAGGGGTTTTTTCGAAATCTCTTGTTGACAGTCAGTCACCTTCCTTTTGTCTTAAAGGTCAAATGGGTAATTTCATCAATCTTGGAATAAAATAGGGATGCAACGGAAGTGTCTTAACGGAAGCAGAAACGGAAACAGAAGTCAAAAGTAAATCTTAGCAGAAGCGGAGGCGGAACCGGAAGTGTTAATACTATGAAGAAAAAGCACAATTTTATTTGTTAAGATTTGTTTAATTAAATTTGTATTTTGTACTTTTAGTGCTCGAAATTAAACACAGGTAAATTGTATTTAATAAAAAGTAATTTGGCTGCTTTTACACCTTTGAGTCTGTTTCGGTGTTCTTTATATATTAAACGTTTGTGTACCGGTTCCTGTCCAGTCGTCCACGCGCCCCCACCCCGCGCTCCTCACTATATTCTTCGTTTAGAGTTCTGTTATAAAATTTGCGGAACCAGAAACGGAAACAGAAGTGAAAAAACTTGCGGAACTTCTGCAGAAGCGGAAGCAGAGTTCTGATGCAACACTAGAATAAAACTTATTGAACTACAAATTACAACTTACATCTCAGCGAAACCGGGTAATAAAGTGAATAAGTAGATATTATTTATCGTATCTGTACTCTATATGACCTACTTTAATGAAGAAAACATTTCAATGCATTCATTGCGTTCTATCGCAAGTAGAATTCTACAACAATAATTATACTTGTAATGGCCGTCAGTCTGTTTCTTCTAACGTCACATATCCAGGTCACACATTATTACGGATGATCAGACACGACGTATAAATCGGAATATCAACTATTGCTCGTTACCGAGAAATTTACCGTTCTGATAATTGTACCTTTATTACGGGTATTCAATGTAAGAGCGCTTTATTGCGAAAATGTCTTTATAACAACCGGTGAAGAAAGGAAGTGTTTTATTACCTACACGTTAAAGCGTTATACTACCGTCATTCACTATTATCTATTATGATACAAAGAAATGAATAGATAAAGTGGCACAGTTCGATTCGACACATTATGGGCACATGGCCGATGGATAATAATTGCAAGCGAGAAATTTCAATGAAAATGTAGCAGAAAGCTTTTTGCATACAATATACTTCACGTAGTACCTACCTATCCTTTTCTTTTGACTAGATTGTGTCTATTTAATCAGGGCCGGATCTACGAAATCTGGCGCCCTGTACAGTAGGTACCGATGGCGCCCCCCCCCCCTACATTCTCCTAGATACTTAAATCGTACAAAATAAAACAATAGCGAGCGTACGCTAACTAAAATTGTCAGCATTTTGAAAGGCGAAAGTCGGTTTGTTTGATTCACTAGAACAAAAATACGGCGCTGTGATTGGTTATTGAATTTGGATCGCACCCATTCATCGTAAAAGACGGTAAAAGATATATGGAAAAATAGATCTTACGTTTAAACTAAATTTATGGAATTTGTAAAAAAATTCTGTAACTGACTATAAATTCGTAAGCCGTTGATACCAACCTGATGCGTGCGCATTCTGTTTCTTTGGAAAGTGTTGTTAGAGCGTAATAATTATTTCGTACTATGGGTAATTTTTAAACGATTCAGGGAATATTATAACAAAATTTTAATACAATATTTATTTTCTCATGGCGCCCCTTCGGAGTTGGCGCCAGGTTTTTTGCACGTTTTTGAACATATGGCAGATCCGGCGCTGTATTTAATATTATGATGTACTGTAACTGCTACCTAATCTTCTATCTATTTATCTATCTATCTATCTATATATCTATACAATCTATCTATCTATCTATCTTCTATATAAGGCGGCCCCTAGACGCAACAATAACATTGTACAATATATTTTATTGTTCAATAAGATTGAAAGGCGCTTAGAATCCAAACGATCAATTATATTGCACAATAAAACAATCAATTATATTGCACAATAAACGAACTGCTCAATGTTTACGAGTTGATAAAATGAAATATTGAAAAAATATTGTGCAATACTGACCCTACACGATGCAGTGGAAAAATATGGTGCAATAAAAATTAAACTCGCTCAAATTTTTGTTCCAATCATTGGGCAATCTTCAATATTAACCCTAAACGGTCAATAATATTGCACAATTCGTAATATTGAGCAATATAATTGATCGTCCAGGGGCCGCCTAAATTAAAAAGAAATGCTGAAATGTATGTACGCGCATAACTTCCGAACGACTGCACAAAATTGGATTTTTTTTTGGGTTTCGTTATTGTCAGGACAAGGTTTGTATAAAACTACTGGTGAGTTCTGGCATCATGAAATTTGTAGAAAAATTGCAATAGGTGGCACGCGAGCTGTTTGAAAACTGAATGTACTGGGACTGAATGTATGGAATGTGGGAGAGGGGATGGGAACTCGGGTAGGGGGTTCGAGGGAGGGTGGGAAGGGAACAATGGAGGGGAGAGGGGAACTCGGGAGGGAGGTTCGCGGGACGGGAAAAGGGGGTGAGTGGAGTGGGAACTCGAGTAGGGAAGGGGACGAATGGGAAAGGACAGGCAGGGAGAAACAATTTCTTTATTTAATGGCATAGCAACGCATGCCAGGTACCAGCTAGTATGCAACATTATCGCCATGGGTGGAACCACGGTTTTAAGAGTCAAGGAGGATACTGTGTTTTTTACTTATGACGGCAGAATAACACTTTATCTAAAACATGCTAACGCCTCAGTAAATGTGTTCTGCTAGTGAGACTTCAGAAAACACTACTACTAATCTATTTACTGATTATTAACATTTTTATATTGCTGGAACTTATTAACTATGTAAATTGCAATAATCTGTATTGTAAAGTGTATGTACGAGAATTGAAATAAATAAATAATATTGTGTTTTACTCTATTTATGTCGTTTGCTATTTATGACTATTTATGTCATTTGCGACAGTTTAGTGATTAGACGCGCAAGAACAGGTATTCAGAGCGGTAATTTTCGGATCCTAAGGTATTTCCTCATAACTTGTAGAATATGTATGGGAAAATGTCACAAAAAGAAAAGTTTAATATCTTCTTCCTTGTACTCTCCCGACTCATTGCCTAGGTAGGCTGTTGGGGTCCGGTCTTCTCGTTCTCAGGCTACATCGTCTTTGGTTCTGGGTATCGATTTCAGACTCCAAATACTAATATCTACAGCCTGTATGTCGGACGAATATCTACAGCTCATATGTTGGACTAATATCTACGAACTTCAGAGTGTGCACTAATATCTACAGAGCTAAGGTCGGACGAATATCTATGAAGGTCCCAGTGGTGACTAATATGTATGGAGCGTAGGTTGGACTAATATCTTTAGAGGGCAGCTGAGCAAGAGGTTGTACGGAAAAGCATAAATTACTTCAATTACGTAATTACTAATTACGTAAAAGCTTAAACGTTTAAAGTACGTACATGAAGTTTTTGCATAATATTACGTATTTTGCTGTTTACGAGGACAATAATTTATTGAACAAACATGGAGGTCATAATACAAAGATATTTATTTATTTATTTCGAAATACACGGCACCACAACCTAACCTAACCTAACTGACATAGAAATGGTCATGGTAACAGACTAAACAATTTAGAAGCACTCGAAATAAAGAAAGCTGTTAAAACAAAAACCCAAATCCTTAATAATCAGCTAAATATGTCCAATAGTCCGATATTAGGGATTTTTACATACATAAATTAAGTTTTTTAAACTGCATACACAATATTACGTTATTCCAATATGCTATACATAATTGCAAATCCAACCTCTGCCAGTGCTGTAAATATTCGTCCACACTTTGGTTTTCATAGATATTAGTCAGCAGTTTGAGCTGTAGATATTTGTACGCACTTTGGTTCTCGTAGATATTAGTCAGCAGTTTGAGCTGTAGATATTCGTACGCACTTTGGTTCTCATAGATATTAGTCCAATTTGTTCAGTTTTTGAAATTCCTGTAGATATTAGTAGACGCCTCCTCGATTTCATCCCGGCCATTTCTTTGTAACATTTTGGAGCATTGAGTCATCCAGGAGATCTTTGGTCTACCTCTAGATGACTGTCGATGAAGCTCCATAGACATTGCCCGCTTCACTGTGTGGTCAGTTATCAGTTAAAGATAATTTAACTGATAACTGGTTTTTAATATTTCTATTTTTGAAACTGACAATTCATGGTGGAATTGGTCACCCTCAAATCCCAAACCGCCCGGAGCCATTTTGTCTATGGCATCCCTAATTGGGGTATGTTGTGAGATTGGAGGGAATGAGGATGGGGAGGAGATGAGAGGAGAAGCATGGAAAGTACCTGCCTATTGACAACTGGTCATCAAACACGGATAAAGCCATTTCAAGCACCATTTCACTCTGACTGACGAACTTTCAAAAGGAAGATATCCAGATTAAAAATATTTACCAAATCATAAATATGTATAATAATAAAATGAAACGATATCCGATATTCATAACTAGGGTTCGGATAAACATGTATTAAAAAATTCAAAATATGTACATATAATATCTTTCATGTTTATTGTGAAAAATTACTATGCAGTAACAGTTACATTAAAAAAATTATAAAAGATAGCGAAATGTTCAGGTAATTCAAATAAAATAAAAAAAGTTTTATTCATCTTCCTCTAAATCTGTCTTATTAAATTGATCGCAGTACACAATCACATGCTTTTTTAAATTATCGAAATTAAAACTTTGTCGATTTGGTCTAAATATAGCCTTATATTGGCTGAAAATTCTGTTCACGTCACATGATGTAATTGGAGCATACTTAAAGACGCCTAGTTTCGAAATTGTGTAAGGCACGTCTGCAGTACCCTCAAAGCTTCCGCTCAGAACTTTATTCATTGTTTTTAAGGTTTCAAATCTTTTATTTTTGTCTAAAATATACTTGACTTAATACGCAAATGTTGTTTATCCTTGGGCATTTTGAAATTAAACTGATAGTAGTAGTAGGTGACTACCTAGACAGTAGTAGTAGGTGACTTGAGTACGTAAAAATAAAAAGACGCGCAAGCAACAGCAAGCAAGTAGTGGAAGAGAATCAAAAATCAAATTACGACGAATAATACGCGAGAGAAACGAGACGCGCGGCCGTGTAGTGGCGAGAATGCAAACATGTAAATTATATCATTTTTTGTGAACTAACTCATGTTTTATGATATAAAAATCGAAAATATGGATGATTGTGATATTTTTTTGTAAAATATGGACTTAAGCATGAAATATGGAAAAATATTGAAAATAAAAATTAGTTTTTCACAATCTGTATATGATAATCTAGGTAGAGAACACATACGAGACCGAAAATCGTGTAAATTAAAAATATGTATTTACATATTAATCCGGGCCCTATTCATAACTAATAGAAAACAGGGTATTGCGGTTGGTGCTCTTAGGGCCGGTTTTATAAACGTCCGTTCGTTACGCTTGACACCATTTTTGGTTTACCGCCACAAATATTTGGTCTACCGCCCGATTTTGCCGTTTTATAAACGTTCGTTAGGTTATCGGTAGGTTAAGTTTCGGTTAATGCATAACTGACTGATTTTGACCAGTTAAACGGGTAACTATCCGTTTTGTTGATAGTTGGCGCTCAAATATTTTTGACAGCTGTCAGTAGTAGTTGGTTGTTGCCCGAAGATCGGTTATTTTAAAGAGACAGTTTTATATTATTTGCATTTGTGACATGGATTATTCATCGAGCAGTGAAAGTGAGGATGGGCGTTTGGCAATGCTTAAAAAATTATAACAATTACATTAAAACTTCATCAGTGGTAGTGTAAAAATGACTTAGGCTATGTGAAGACGCAACGCGTGTGATAATAATACTAATCGTGACCAAACCACTGATATTTTATATGATTAATACAGATTTATATGATTAATATACATAAACTTACATAGTTTTAAAGTATATTTTAGAATTGCGTTGATAATCGTTTTAATAATCGCGTCAGCAAACACTTCAAGCATTTAAAATGACAATCAACTTTGACAGCTAAAGTAATACCCATAGATAAAACAATATCAGAGACAATAATTTGCCAAAAACCTTGCCAGTAAAAAAACTTTAGGACCAAACGTAACCGATGACCGCTAGTAATGCAAATTTGTTTATAATACGTAAAATAAAATAACGGAAGGATAGCGGTCCGTTAACAAAAAACGGTTCGTTACATAACAGAAATTTGATACTTCGTTTATAAAACCGGCCCTTAAAGTATTATATTCGACGGTTATTTCCGATATTATCGGAATAAACCGAATTTCGCGTTGGTCGCTGCTAACTTAGTTATTGCATGGCCCAAATTAGAAAACCAAATGCAACAATATGAAACATAATACAACACGTTCGTGGATGCAGTTTGATCTGAGTCAGTTAAGTGCAATTTTATCTAATTATGAAACTGCAACATGTACAATGTATGTCCTGCCGTTGAGAGTTCCGTTGAAACATTTCATTTTGTTACAATATATTGCTGGCTTACAATAATAAATGCCTTTTTTGTAACAAGTTGAGATAATGATTTACACGCTGGAATCTCCGTGCTGAAGATTTCACTTAAGAGGGCATTACCAGAGAAAACCGGAAATACGTCATTTTCAAAAAAGATTTTAGACGTATTGACTCTTTTCCACAAAAAATTATAAATGGATTTCGAAAGATTGTTCTTTTATCTACCATTCGTATGTAATAAATTTTGAGAATTTTTAAATTTTTAGTATAATAAGGTTATTCCATAGGTCGTTGGCAGATTTGTTAAATTTTCAAAAAAGTTTTTGTATTATACCACACCCATTTCAAATAATATAATCATGCAGTAAAATAAATCAATACATTATCTAGCAAACGTATGTTTTAGAATTTTAATTTTAGTTTCAATAAAATCATTAAAAAATATGTACGTACATGTGTTTCTTGACGAAAATTGGTCCATTTGTGTATTTATTTGCGCACTTACAAACTAATATATTTCAGATTTTTTTAACATTCTTATTAAATTTAGACATTATTGAAAAATGATAAATACGAGGGCTATTCAGAAACTAGGGAACGTTTTGTAATAAAACAAAAACTAGGTACAGGAAAAATATTTTTTTATATACATCTGAAAGAGTGACTAAAATGCTACTTTTCTACATAGTCACCAAATAAATTAAGGCACTTATCGTAGCGGTGGACAAGCTTCGAAATTCCTTCGTCATATAAATCCGCCGCCTGTGATCTCTCCCAAAAAAGAGTAGCCATAATCTTCCTCGCTGACAATGTTTGCAAATTTTTTTTTAGTTTTTTGGGGGAACTTGTGTGCCCCCACTCCATGGACTGCAATTTTGTCTCGCAATTGACGTGCTTCACCCACGTCTCGTCACCCGTTACGATTCGATCCAGTAAAAAATCACCATGTGTGTGGTAGGCGTCATGTACTTATAATCAAAAAATAACTACAAAAAGTACACTATTTTAATAGTTTTTTCATCACGCCTTTCAGCATTTTTGGATGAAGGTATAAATTAAAGCTAATTTGGATTGAAATAAATTCGATATTGAGTTATAATTTAAAAAAGCTGGTACGGAGAATAATTAATCTTTCTTATTGTAACCGCCCTGCACGATCGGAAGAACGGCTTTCGACGAAATGTGGATTTTCGACCGCTGGCTGGTTAAGCGCTCTTAAATAATAATACTAAACAATTTTTTTTGAAGTGAAACTTATATAGCCCGCTGTGATTTGGATTTCGGATGAAACGGAAATGCCGTTTACTGCACCTGCTACGCGTCAACTGCGCTCACTGGCCGCTTTGATCATGAATTATGATGTCAGTTTTAAAGGCTCCTGTTGGATGAAACGAAAATACGCTAGGCCTGCGCTCATTACTCGCTTTGATTATGACCTCACTTTTCAGGTATCGGTTGAGATTGTTTTGATAAAGTTTCACTTCTACCGCGTGTAAACTGCAATTGATTTTTTTTATATAATAAAGTTGCTGAAAATATTAAATAACAATAGCTGACCCGACAAACGTTTTTCTGCCATATAAATTATTTATATTTAATATTTTGGTTGTTAAACAAAAAATAACCAAGATATTGTAAGCGCGTGGGGATGGGATCATGACAGAAAGAGGAATGGAGCGCTGTAGACGATGACCGCCGATAAAAACAAAAAAAACACTAACTAAAGTAAGAAAATGAAATAAAGAAAA
The DNA here is from genome assembly GCA_917880885.1 of Limnephilus marmoratus. Classification (NCBI taxonomy): domain Eukaryota; kingdom Metazoa; phylum Arthropoda; class Insecta; order Trichoptera; family Limnephilidae; genus Limnephilus; species Limnephilus marmoratus. The sequence continues at coordinate 18,608,069 of OU862919.1, read as the reverse complement.
ACAATATGAATTTCGAAGAGCAATTGAGTGTACGATATTTTTTTATCAGTCCGTCTTTAGCTAACACAAATAAGCTCGATGGTTTGCCCACGCGAGAACATGATGCCGAATGAAATAATAAAATGATGCAACGCTTCTCGTGAATGTCTTGCGCATGCGTGGATGCGCCATCTGTCATGCAACAACATAAATAACTTCGTTCTGTTTGAAATAGGAAAGTCGGTTTAATTTGTTCACACAAAAATACTAAAATCGCGATTAAAAAGGGGGTGTGGGGGTAGGAGGGTTAAAATTTGGGGTTTTAGATATTTTTTGATGCCAAATAAACAAAAATACAAAAAAAAAAATTGTCAAAATTTTTTAAATTTTTTTTTCTGGATAGGAACACCCTAATCACCTAGCGGTATGAAATATACTTTAAAACCTAATCTCATACCTACCAAACATATATTTAAAAAATCATAAAAATCGGTCAAGCCGTTTCAGTGCAACCACAAACACCGTGACAAGAGATTTTTATATATAACGTATTTTGTATTGTGTAGTGTTTTTAGTGCACTTGTGTGGTTTCCGTTTCACTGGGTATGTATGTGGTGTTGGTAATTTTTCTATTGCAGATCTTCCCGTGTTTTGTATCCAAACATTTTAAAGCTTTAAAGGTTTTTATGCTGAGGGTGAGATTTTGTTATAAAGCTTAGTACACAGTAGTTTAAGAAGCTTTGAGAGGGTGAAATTATAGCGGATCTATCAGCGGTATGTCTTTAACAGCAAATGAAGGTAAACTTTTTAGCCCATCTCGACGACTCTTTTGTTCAACCCTTACCTTTACAGTTAGAGCCCATCCACATTTCCGTTTAAAAATTGGACGCCCTAGTGGCTGTATATACTATGGAACTGTTCACACATCACAACAACACGGGGTTGTATAGGTTAAATTGAAAATATGGGTCCTAAGGATGCGTCGATATCTCAACGATTCGAAATATTCACAAAACGTTTCTAAGTCAGCAAAAGGTATCGAAGTTAGCAAAAGGTATCGAATTTAGCAAAAGGTTTCGAATTTAGCAAAAGGTATCGAAGTTAGCAAAAGGAATCGATGTTAACAAAAGGTATCGAAGTTAGCAAAACTAATCGATTATAACTAATCGATAATAACATTATCGAATTTAATTTTAATTAAATTTCTACAAATTAAAATGGAGTTCTACGAATTAAACACAAAAACAATTAATAAACTAATCGATGTTAACAAAAGGTATCGAAGTTCAAATCTTGAGCGGAGATGGAGCCGAGCAATAACAGAGGAGATAAAATAGTTACAATGTTGCACTTTTTTAAATAAATCTTGGAAATTGAACCAGCAACCTACAAATTCAAAGTTTACTACACCGCGTTAAAAGCCATGTCTACCTATTCTACAAATAACAATGAGTCATTCATTCATTTGGACTTTAAACACTTTGGAAAAAAAAATCCTGAAGATCCGATAACCCGGAGTGCATGAGACGATAGTGGCCTAACAATAGCTCAATAGTAGACACTAAACAGTTATCTGTTATTTGTCGTTGTATTTCAACGGCACTATCTCACTGAGAACAAGTCAGTGTGAAAAAAAGTGCAGTGATAAAACTGCATTCATTAAATATTTGTGAATGAATTAATTGCAAACCACGAAATTAATGATTCGGAGCAATGAACCAAATTTATTTATAAATATGCACACGCAATGTTTCTACATAAGTATGTACCTTTGTACGAGAATGTTGAGTAAAGTAATTTATTAATATGTCAATTTTTTTTCGAAAAAACTTCCTAGGTTAGGTACCTTCTTAGAGAGTTAAACGAAATATTTTTTTAATATCATAGATATTATAATAAGATTTTTTTAATACCAAAATTGTAACTATGTATTAAACAGTTTACAGTAAGAATCATATACACTCTTTAACAATTTACAATATGGAATACATTTATAGTTAAGATTTAAGAAATACCAACCTTACTACCAAGAAATTTCTTAAAGCTCCCTAGATTATTATGTAAATGACGTAGCGACCTGAAGATAGTCGCTTACTAAACAGAAAAATCTGTGCAAATTATATATTTTTTTTATTATTTAATAATATTTTGTACATTACAGTTTTATTATTAATAATATTTTTTATTATTTAATAATCTTTTATACATTCCAGTTATTGTCTCTTTTCGACTACCATACTAGGCTAATGCCCGTGATGGGGTAGTCATACATGAAACAATTTATTAATAACTAAAAAATGCTATTCTATATAAGCAGATAATAAACATAATAAATACATATATAAAAATTAAAAAAGTAAAACGAAAAATGAAGAAAAAAAAAATTTAAGAAAATAGAAATAAAAATGGAAATAAAAATATAAACATAAAATATAAAATCTGAAAGGTACTTAATAATTAAAATTTAGTGCTAAGAACTCAGATATTCTTTGAAGTAAGCTGCTCCCTTTCAAATATCGAATGTTGTACACGAGCTGTAAAAAGGGATTTAGAACAATTAATTGACTTTGTACTCAATGCATTTAATATTTTAGGAGCGAAGAACCAGAATTGTTGTTGAGAGAATGAGGTTTTAGTTTTAGGGACCACGCAAACCAGGTTTGATGAAAAGCGGGTGTGTGGAAGTTGTGGAGCTACCAGTAGACTATTTTTCCATTAGATCTTATGCTTATCTTAGTAAATAACTGTCGTGGGTAAAAATATTTCGTGAGTTAAGTGTTGGAGAGTTTTAACTACTTTGGAAGCTCTAGCACAGTGAAATCGATAACTTTACAATATCGAACCGATATTTATTTTTTATTTTATTTTTTTATTTTTTATTATTATTGTACAACAGAATAATTCCAATTACAGTACAATTTAGTTACCCTATCAGCATTTAGGCAAGTGACTCTTCAATAATATTTTTAAGGCATATAAAGAACAGTCACTTACTTCCAAATGGTTTGCAATTTCATTTAACAGCACCACTCCCCTCGTCATGCTATGCTTTGCCAAGACGTCTGTTCTGCCGTTCGGTACTTTAAATAAGTCATGATGTCGACTTCGGCTGTAGTGATCTGGTACATATAAATCATAGCATCCCAAGAGAAATGGGCTATCGATGAAATTGTTCCAAATTTTGAAAGACAAAATAGCAAGACTTGCTTTCCGTCTAGTTTCTAGACTCACAGAATCAGTTTCCTCAAGTAAGTCAATATGGTGCATGAACCTTGGATAGGTTCCATGCTTCCGCATATAAACATACCTGAGGAATTTCTTCTGGATTTGCTCTAACATATCAATGTACTTCTGGTGGTACGGTGCCCAAACATCGCTCGCGTACTCCAACTTGCTTCTCAGTATGCCTTTAAATAACGCTAGCATAGCTTCTTGGTTATCAAACTGCTTGCAAGTCCTGATGATGAACCCAAGAAGTTTGTAGCAAGACTGAGTGAGCTGCGATATATGGCAAGAGAATGTCAGTTCGGGATCAAAGACGACACCGAGATCCTTTACGGATTTCACACGTGATAACGTTTCGCCTTTTATTTTATAATCGTAAACTATAATGTTTTTACAACGAGTGAAGGACATTGTGACACATTTCTTTGTATTAAAATCTAATTTGTTTGCCAACGACCATTCAGATAATGCATCTAGATCAGTTTGCATTTTAAAGCAATCTTGTTGGCAGCTTATTTCCATCATAATTTTAAGGTCATCAGCAAATAGTAGACATTTGCCGTTCTTAACACAGTTTTGGATGTCATCTATAAGTATTAGAAACAACATAGGTCCGAGGTTAGACCCTTGACGAATTCCAGATTGCGCTTGGAATTTTTTTGAATTGTATCCCTTTATCGAAACAAATTGGCTTCTGGATTTTAAATACGATGAGAAAAAGTTCAGTGTTGGTAGATCGAAGCCTATTTTAAACATTTTCCTCAAAAGTATATCATGGTTAACACGGTCAAATGCTTTGGCAAAGTCGGTGTAAACTACATCTGTTTGGTGCCTCGAGTCTAAACTGGTGGCTACCAACCGCGAAAAATTAAGAAGATTTGTGATTGTTGATTTCTTTGGAAGGAAACCGTGCTGATTTTCACCAATGAATGGCGCAATCTGGTGACTTAATTTATCACAAATCAATTTTTCAAAAAGTTTGGGCAGCGCTGATAATACGGCTACCGGTCTGTAGTTTTTGACGTCTGTCTTATCTCCAGCCTTGAAAATAGGACTGACTCGGGTCAGTTTCCACATTTGGGGGAACGTAGAAGTCAAAATACTAGAGTTAAATATATAACAGAGGGCTTCACTTATCATTGGTGCTATGCTAATGATAATACTGGAAGGAATTCCATCCGGTCCTATAGCCTTGTCTGTCTTCAGCTTACGAATGCAGGCTTCTATCTCTTTCGGATTAGTTAATCCAAGAGATATGTCACCTAAGTTCCACGGAATTTCTGTTTTCGTAAATTCCGTACTGAGATCCGGGGTTTTACAATCATATACAGACCGAAAGTAGTCTGCGAACATCTGACAAATAGATTCTGAATCTGTTATAAATTCGTCTTCACTCTTCAGGCCATTATGCGACCTGGAGTTTGCTTTCTGTGATTTTATGAAATCCCAGAAATATTTGACATCGCCTTTAATCCCGTCCTGAATTCTTTTTAAATATTGCTGTTTAGTTACGGCAATATCTTTTTTGAGCTCGGATCGCACTGCAGAAAACAACAAGTAATCAGATTGCTTCTTGTGCAATCTATACCTCCTGCGATGCGCTTCCTTGCTTTTTATTTTGTCAATAATTGATTTTGTGAACCATATCGGGTAGGTTACACTCACATTTATTGATTTCTTAATTGGTACACATAAATCAAAAACACTAGCCAAAACATTATAAAAATAATCTACCGCAACATCAACAGATTGTATGCTTTTAAGAAATGTCCAGTCAAAATGTGACAGAATGTTTTGACATGATATTGACAGGTATTCCCTGTAGAAAGAAATCAATATACGCTGACATCATTGGCGGATCTGTCCACGAATTCATATTCTAAAAAGTCGAACGCCAATCAATTACGAAAAAATAATAATAATTTGGAAATGTTGAATTGAAATACTAACACAATCTTTCAAATAATAACTATATATTTCAACCACTTTAATTTTTAAAAGATTGAATGGAATAAATTGGTCTTATTTGAATTATTTAAGTCCATGGATCGATTCTTTCAATTCTAAAAGATTTTTTAGTTGAACCACTTTCATTAATAAGCAATTAATTAATAATCCAAATAAATGCGTATATTGACAGTTAACTGAAACATATCTGATACTATGGAGTCCGGGATAAAATTTATAAATCGTCGGTTGGAATATCTCTTCCCAATTGTTGTTGAACGTGAGCGCAAACAATGATAACTGACCATAGATGGATTAGGGTACATAGATATAGGGTTTTATTGGTCGACCATGCTAGACCTCCAGACAAGAGTCTCCGCGCAAAAAATAATTTACTTAGAAAATTTCCCATATAATTTCACATAGATTTTTTCCCTCGCAAAGCATAATGCACGGGATACATAATATGTCTTAAAGAGTGTAATGCAAATACTTATATTTTTCCTTTTCATTTCAACTCATAAAATTGAAACATTATTGAAAAATTAATAAGAAAACCTTCAATGGGCACATTCTGAGCAAATTCTGTTCGCAAAATTTCGGTAACCTGGTGACAAGTGTTCCGGAAAATAATGTGATACTGGTGCCCCAACGGAACACCGATTAAGAGGAAATAGTAGCGGCGCTTTTCTATACAAACGTATTCCCCGTTTATCTCTCTGGATTTTGACCCTAGAGCAAAATTTTTTTTTACATAATATAGATATTGACCACTAGCGTGTCGGTACGTTTTGTTTTTTTTTGATAATTTACTTCTCATAGAAGTTACGACCTTCCAAAAATGAATAAAATTGCCTAATTTAAACGCCGTCAAAAAACGTTCAGTATACAAACTAAACAATGTATTTTGAAAAAAAGCAAAACGTACCGACATAGAATATTTTCTTTTAATACAGTTAGTTAAAAAAATTTTTTAAATCCGTCCAGTTTTGGAGAAGAAAAATGGGGAATACAAAACATCGATTTCGAAGATTTTATTTAGGTATTTTCGGCCCGACGTGCAGGTGTCCCTTTCGCTCATTTCTCCTGAGGGGGGCCGGGGAACGTGGGTTTTGACAAATACATACATATAATGCGAAGTAGTGATGTAAAGAATTTTATCGGTAGACTAGTGTTGTCCTTGCCCGAGTAATCGATATTTTTTATTCGTTTTTTTTTCTGTTTAGTGACTCATCGCGGTATACCAATACTGACCGAGCTTTCATACTAAAATTGTGCAAAATTAAATTTTTTTATGTCAAGTACTATAATAAATTTTCAATTTGGGAGGCGTTTTAGGTACCATCGCCCCGGGAACCATTTATTGGATAACCAACACCCCCGCCACTTGGTCACCGCAAGTGGTCCTCTATGTTTGGTGACAGAGCCTGGGTTCCCGGGTTCACGGATGAGGTCTGCATGGGTTTTGGTGGCGGATAATTTTGTCCACTTACTGCGTGGCGGGCCGGATTGGGAGAAACTGGAAGAGGAAGATCTTTTGATCTCTACAGCTGGACTCTCCACCATCATTTCATACTTTTACCTACCTTTTCCCTACCCAAAACTTCCTTTCCTTCCTTATCCTAAAAATACCCTCCACACAGCTTCTCCAATGATGTCCAACAACTTCTCCAACAAAGTCCCTGAGCGATTATTTTTCCTCGGTGCCTCCAATATGAGGTTTATGTTTTTTTAAAAAAATCTGTTTCAAATTTTTAGTTGAGAGTCGCTTACATTGCCTTCAGTGATTAATTGAAATTTTTTGTTTGTAAACACTTTATTGTACAAAAATTTTTACCACTATACAATGAATTTTAAACAATTTATGATTTAGATCTTTCTCTCGCCGGTAAATTTCTTGATATGCGACCGTCAATTGTTTCTGGTAAAAGGCATTGGTGGTAGAAGTTTTTCTAACAGTGGTTCAATTTTTTGCCAGATTGAATCGTCCCTTTCAATTTTTTCATACGGCAAACCTTTAGGACTCCACACGACAAAATAACAGTATTTACGACGAGTAATGTGTAACTGGCCTTGTACTTGGTAGAAGTAATTGTGATTCCGTTTTAATGTTAAAGCATTGTCTTCAATTTTACAGTAATCAATTTTTTAGAGTCATTTCCCACCCCAGAAACTAATGAGCGAAGGGAAGGGGAGGGAAGGTGGAAGGGGAATGCAAGAGGGGAAAGGGATGTGTTAGGGTAACGGGGACGCACGGGAAAGGACATGCAGAGAGAAACAATTTATTTCTTTGAATATGGCATTGCAACGCATGCCGGGAACCAGCTAGTTTGAGATATAACAAAACAATGCATGGTGGGATATTTCTCTTTTATAGATCTACAAAAAAGTCCGCGATGGTATACATCAATCTTTTACGGATAGCTTACTATACCCATTCTTCTAAAAAAATGCTCACGTACAATGGGATAATTGGAAAGTTATTTAGACGGATACAGTATTAATCCTTATTAACTTAAATACGTTAGTTACCCTAAGCATTTCATTCACATTATTATAATCTTTCACACCATCTCTACGTATTACAAATTAAAGTCCTCCGCGGCATCTGTCTGTCTCTTCGCGATACACTCAAAGACGGCGGTGGTAACAAAGGTTGGATTTTACAAAGTGTTTTATTAGCCACAGCAACGCGTTGCCGGGTCAGCTAGTATTCAATTAAATAAATAAATTAAAAAGAAGGTAGCGCAACACGGCATAACACCCTGAAAACAAATAACGAAGATATTATGTTTGCTTATTAATGAATAGCTGGTTCCCGGCGTGCGTTGCAATGCCATATTCAAATAAATACTTTTTTCTCCCGGAATCACCTTCCCGTGCGTCCCCGTTCCCCTACCGCGTCCCCTTCCTAGCTAACTTTATAAATTATCTAATACTTGCACTTTTAAACTCGCGATATCTTTCGAATGGTATGTCCGAATTGAATAATTCAAAAAGTTAAATAAAGGTATTAAAGCAGTCTTGTTTATGAAGTAATTTATTTTGATAAGGATTAAAACCAAGGTACAAATAAAGATCCTTTTCAAGCGGCGACATTTTAATTAAAATTTTCAAATAAAAGAACACTTATTGTGGCATAACTATAATAGTTAGACATATGCTGTCGCGACATTTTTTGTAAATAATGATATCTTCTGCAAAGTCGTAGTACATTATTTTATTCAATCATTAATAGTTTTCGCAGCGCACGCGATGCAAAGAATATTTTAGGTAGTTTTTTTACACCTTGGGTTACATTATGAGAGTTTTAGTAAGGATCCCTAATTTTTTGAAAATATAATATAGCCTATGTCACCCGGGGATAGTGTAGCTTCCAACCAGTGAAAGAATTTTTCAAATCGGTTCAGTAGTTTCGGAGCCTATTCGACGCAAACAAACAAACCAACAAACAAATCTTATCTCTTTATATAGTGTCTTAGATTAGATAAAATAAAAACAAAATTATATGTTTATTTCGAATTATAAAATTTGAAAGCGTATTTCATCATCTTTCAAAAACAGTTTTTAGTTTTCGGATGCGTTCACAAATATTAAAGTTATTTGGAATTTATTGGAAAGCGGAAATATTTTGACTTTTCGAAAAACAGGCCCGAGGCCTTAGAGGTTAATACTAATTTTCAATAATAACTAATGTATCGTAGAGAATAATCATATGTATGTATATAATAATTCGATGTAGTTGGTTTGACTGCATATTTATAAACGCAAATACAGTGAAAACTACTAACCTACATAGAGTTCTAGTAAAATAATTCGTAATATGTCGGTAATAAGCGTGAACAGAAGACATTGTTACAATACCTATCGACGATATTTATAAATGACCGACAATAGCAGACCTCGTGCGTTTAAAAATAATGGGCCCTTTTTCTGTCTATGGAGATGAGCTACAAGCTACAAGCACGCGTGGAGGCGAAAGACGGTAGGCAAGAGACGCGAGGGGGCGAGAGGGTGTACAAGCCAAACACTCACGTGGTCTCACCAACACATCGATAGCTAGTTCTTTTTTGAGCGCGGTGCGATAGCGAGAATTTTTTAAAATACCTACCGTCGAGATTTCTCACCGGTGGTATTACCTCTTAAGAACTGCGGCATTAGGGGTAAGAACACCCCACTTCTGCCATTATCGGCTTCTTCACGTAGAGCCTGAAAACTTTAATAATACAATACAGAGATGCCCGTACATGTCATAACACAATAGTGCCACGGCATGGCGTGTTATGATCACTTACTAAACTTAATAATAGACAGCGTTATGTCAGCAGAGCGGTTGTAGGGTATTACCTCGCGACGCTGGATTCGATGGAATGGTTTAATTAAAAGCAAAATAACAAAAGTAGAGCTTTCTAACCAGTGGCAGATCGTGGCTCATTGGGAGTTCAATCAGAGATTAAAAAAGGAAGAAACAAATTCCCACATGTATAAATACTATGTTTGTCTTTTATGTAATTACATATTACTTTTTTCCCTACATCTTCATCATATCACTGCAACAGAGATTAGAACCTACAGATTCAAGAAAGCGTTTGAGTCTAATGAATATTAGAGTGTCGTAGTTTATAAAAATCACAATTTGCGAAAATAATCGTCGTTTTTTATATTAAATAGAAAAGTCTTATATTTTTTAATGATTACTTAAAACACGGTAATCAAAGAAAAAAAATCTATCTATTAATTCTTACAAAATACTATTCCTTACAAATTTGGTGTCAACAAATTTCATAGTCGCTGCGACTCCAGATACTAATATCTACAGCCTGTGTGTCGGACGAATATCTACAGCTCATATGTTGGACTAATATCTACGAACTTCAGAGTGTGACTAATATCTACAGAGCTAAGGTCGGACGAATATCTATGACGATCCCAGTGGTGACTAATATCTATGAAGCGTAGGTTGGACTAATATCTACAGAGGGCAGCTGAGCAAGAGGTTGTACGGAAAAGCATAAATTACTTCAATTACGTAATTACTAATTACGTAAACGTTTAAACCATAGGTTCCCAACGTGGGCGATAACGCCCCCTTGGGGGCGTTTCAGACCTTCAGGGGGGCGGTAGAAGGCAAAGAGAAAATTGGGGGGCGTTTCAGACTTTCAGGGGGGCGGTAGGAGACCCAGAGAAATCCATAGCTAGTTTACTAGCACATATCGAAGAAGTCGAAGACATGCTAAAAGAATACGAACTGCACATGGTGATGATGAGCGAAACCTGTATTACCGAAGAAATTAACCAAAATTAAACAACATTTCAGGGCTATTCGACAATTAGATGCGACTCATTTAGCAGGAATACAGGTGGAGTTATCACATTAATTCTGTAGTGTATGTGTGTGAGTGTGTAAACAATATCTCTTACAAAGTCACAACAAATGCGGTACTAGATAAAAATAATACCGGGATACCTACTGGCTATTGAAGGATTTTAAGCTGGGAACCTATGCAGCTATTTGTCATTCCCCAAATCAAAATGATGCAAAATTCTTAGATTTTTTTGAAGAATGGTGCCATTAGCAAATAAATAAATCATCTGTGGAGATTTTAATATTCAATACAAAAAACACAAGATTACAAATCATCATAAATTGCCTAGGTTGGAAGCAACTTGTCAAAAATTATACAAGAATATGAAAAAACTCTAAAACCATAGTTGATTTGGTAATTTCAAATGACTTTTACGCGGAAGTTAATGCTGCAGAAGAATTTAAAATCGATCTGATCACGAAACAATTATTACAAAAATTAGATATAATAGTCTGAAGCCTCAGGGAACACGAAGTATAATATATGTACAGGAATAAAAAGAACTATAATAAGGATAAATTGTGTACGGTATTACAAAACAAAAAGTGGATCTGCGATAACCAAGGAAATTTAGACAGAAAAGCCGATGAACTAATAGGACACCTGAAACCAGTGAACATATCTATAATATAAAAATAAGTGTTGCTAAGCGCAAATCTCGAGATCAGCTGAACCGATTTCGCTAATTCTTTTTTTAGAATATTCCTTGAAGTACGAGGATAGTTCTTAGGGAGAGAAAAATTAAGAAAATTGCGCAAAAATTGAATAATTTCAGAAACCTATTACTAACCTAAACGACTATCGCACGATTGACAGTACGCGTGTTTGAGAATGACATTTTGCAAAACAATGATTGTTAAATAAAATTCTATTTTTGAAAATCTTTAAGTTGATAAATTTATTTATAGTAGGTACTCCCCTAATAGTTTGAATCGAATCAAGAATTTTAGATATTTTAAATAGGTACCTATGTTAGGTACCAAATTAAATATACATGAAAAATGGAAATTTGAATAAAAATTGTAAAAGGTGGCACGCGGGCTGTTTAAAAACTGAATGTACTGGGATTGAATATATGGAACGCGTGAGGAGGGTTGGCGGGACGAAGGAGCGGTAAAGGGAAGAGGAAAGGCGGGGAAATTGGAAGGCGAAGGCGAGAGGGGGAGGGGAACCTGGGAGGGGGAGGGGAACCTGGGAGGGGGGAGGAGAACTCGGGAGAAGGGTTTGCGGGACGGGGGAAGGGGGGGGAGTGGAGTGGGGAGAGGGAAGGTGGATGTGACGGAGTGGGAACGCAAGAGGGGAAGAGGACGCAGGAGAAGAAGGGGAGGCGGAAGGGAAACGGGACGAATGGAAAAGGACACTCAGGGAGAAACAATTTCTTTATTAAATGGCATAGCAACGCATGCCGGGACCAGCTAGTATTTATATATAAAATGAATTCCTGTTTCCCTTGGTCACGCCATCATTTCACTTTTTTTTAAAGTTTCCCAATACTTTGTAGAAGGTTCTTTCGGAAAGAAAATTTAAGAAAATTGCGCAGAAAATTGGATAATTTCAGAAAACTTAACGACAATTATAACTCCACACGTTTGACAGTTCGCGCGTTTGACGAAATTGAATTGTGATTTTGAACGTTTTTTTTGTAAAAAAAGAATTATCTATGGATTATTTAAATTACAGATATTTTAAATAGATATCTACGTTAGGTACCAAATTTGATTGATTGTTCTTATAATATATAAAAATGAATATTTGTTTTGAATGAAAAGCGAAAATTTGAATAAAAAAATTGTAATAGGAGGCACGCGAAATGTTTGAAAACTGAATGTACTGGGACTGTTATATGGAACGCGGTAGGGAGATTGGTGGGACGGGGAAGTGGAAGAGGGGAGGGGGTAGGCGGGGAATCTGGAAAGGGAACGCGGGTGGGGAAGGAAATGCGGGAGGGGAACAGGGAAACAATTTATTTCTTTAAAAATGGTATATCAACGCATGCCGGGAACCAGCTAGAAGTATATTAAAAGATACAAATAAATAGTAGACCTACGACAATTCATCCGGCGACAGTTCATCCTGCGACAGTTCATCCTGCCGACAGTTCATCCTGCCGACAGTTCATCCTGGCGACAGTTCATCCCGCCCACAATTCATCCGGCGACAATTCATCCTGCCTGATCATTTAGAAGATTTTTATTAAGTAAGTATGCAAAGAGGATATACGGCCGTACAACCAAAATCGATATACTTATATCTGAAGGCATCTTGAGTGGAAATCCGCTGTTAAAATATTTTTACTAACAATAATTTCGACTCTCCGAAGAAGCATGCGTGAATAACAAAATACGACATACTTATAGGTTAGGTTAGGGTTCGTCCATTAATCACGTGATTAATGGACGACCCCTAGCAATTTTGCAACTTTTTAACACCTCCCCCCCATGGTGATATGTGGTGAGGTTTTAGACTAACCCCCCCCCCCCCCCGAAATCACGTGTATTTTTTTTAGTACAAAGTATTTTGAAATTTTCAGAATATTGTCACGAAAAATAAATACACGTGATATCTCATTATACCCCCCCCCCCCCCCCCCGTCGTGATATTTCGTGATTTTTTCCAACCCCCCCCCCCCTTTTGAGCCTCACGTGATTAATGGACGACCACTTAGGTTAGGTTAGGTTGAATTGTCAGGATGAATTGTCGCCGGAAGAATTGTCGGCGGGATGAACTGTCGGCAGGATGAACTGTCGGCAGGATGAACTGTCGGCAGGATGAACTGTCGGCCGGATGAACTGTCGCAGGATGAACTGTCGCCGGATGAATTGTCGCAGGATGAGCTATCATGGAACCACCTACGAAATCCCTACATCTTCTAAAAAAACAAAGGGATACAGCTTATAAAGCCTGCAAAATACAATTTCCAGAAGAAAGGTGGGAAACCTGTAAGAAACTTAGAAACATGTGTAGGTACAGAAATAAAATATACCAAAAATTTGTATTCATGGCTAAAAATTATTACCTCTCAAAGAGATTCAAGAAAAATGTGGACTACACTTAAAGAAATTATAAGTGGCAAACAGAGGGAAAACATTAAGGAAGTTCGGTTCCCGATGGAGTTGAAGATGATAAAACTAAAATAGCCAAATTTGTCGAAAACATAAATAAGAGTATTTCATTATTCACAGATACTTCTTCTCAATAATCAGAAAGAAGAGAAAATAATAATATTTTCAGGTATCAGTGAGTATTTAATGAAAATTTTTAATACGATGACGCAAAAATCATCGACGCCTGAAATTACTATAGGCATGGTTAAATTTAAGTAGTTGCACTAATAAATTAATCTGTGTTAAAGGGAATTTTTCCGCAGTCGTGGAAAACTTCCATAATAACACCAGTGCCCAAAATAATAAACGCAAAAAATTTTGAAGACTTCAGAAAAATAAATGGATAACCTAAATATGAACAAATACTAGAATCCATAGTTAAAGAACAGATGAGAAAATTTATTGAAAAAAAAATAACATTCTTGTAAAACAGCAGGGTTTAGAAACAAATATTCATAATGGAAAACCAGTATGGATCAGATGAAAATCACAATAGTAGATTTCTTGGATTTTAGACGTGTTTTTGAAAAGATAGACGAAGAAATACTAATAATAAAATTAAAAATAGAAAACAAAGAAACAAAATTGGAGATGCTATATCTGAAGAACAACAAGTAAACCTCGGAGTTCCTCAAGGATCTGTGTTGGGACCGCTCCTATTTATTAAGTATATATATTAATGATATAGTGAAGTGCCTAAAGTACTGTTCTATCAAACTTTTGCTGATGACACACTTTTATATATTATACCAAATAATATCGAAGATGCATTGTCAAAAAACGCTTTTTTAAGAATACTTTTATATTATATATTAAAGTTTTTTTTTTCTTCGAATAAACTGAAAATAAATGTAACTTAAAGTAAATTCATGGTATTAGAGAAGAAAATCAACGAAATTACTACCCTAAATATAGAAAATCAAAATATTGGCGAAGTAGAAGAAATTAAATACTCAGGAATCACAATCTATAACAAATTAAAACTAAACACTAACTTTGAAATGTTAAATTAAAAAATTGCAGAAAAGATTAAAAAGAAAAAGAAAAGTAGGATAAAGGGTTAGTTAGACGTCAAAACACGGAAATTGGTCTACAATACCACTGTAGCGTGTCACGTGAATTACTGCACAAGTGTAATCTTTCTGAGCAATAAAACCCAAGTAAAAAAAATGAAAATAATTCAGAACGGTTCCATGCCAACTCAGAATTAAACCATTTCAGGAACACCTCAAAAAGGCCATTGAAAGCAATGAAAAAATAATTTTAAAATTGCCGGTAACCCTAACCTATCTTAACCATTTTTTTTATCATCACTCTTTAGTGACCTTTATGAGGTGCCGAGTTGGTTTCATTCTGAGTTGGCCGGTCACCAAATAAAATATACAATAAAAAAATTAAAAAAAACGCATCTTGCCCCATCCTATCTCCCCCCCCCCCCCCTCCCCCCCGTTGTGGTAAATATAATCGTGACGACAATTGCTGTTTCAGATATACGAGTTGGGGGGCGCTAGAAAAAAAAATATTCTCAAAGTGGGCGGTGGGCAAAAAAAGGTTGGGAACCTATGGTTTAAACGTTTAAAGTACGTACATGAAGTGTTTGCTTAATATTACGTATGTTGCTGTTTACGAGGACAATAATTTATTGAACAAACATGGAGGTTATAATACAAATATATTTCGAAATACACGGCACCACAACCTAACCTAACCTAACTGACATATAAATGGTCATGGTAACAGACTAAATAATTTAGAAGCACTCGAAATAAACAAAGCTGTTCAAACAAAAACCCAAATCCTTAATAATCAGCTAAATGTGTCCAATAGTCCGATATTAGGGATTTTTACATACATACAAACATAAATTAAGTTTTTTAAACTGCATACGCTATATTACGTTATTCCAATATGCTATAAATAATTTCAAATCCAACCTCTGCCAGTGCTGTAGATATTCGTTCACACTTTGGTTCTCATAGATATTAGTCAGCAGTTTGAGCTGTAGATATTCGTACGCACTTTGGTTCTCATAGATTTAGTCCGATTTGTTCAGTTTTTGGAATTCCTGTAGATATTAGTAGACGCCTCCGTCGCTGCGCACCCGGTAAGCTAATATATTCCTAAGTTTGCACCACTCTTGCAACGCTTACCGCTGACACACCACTACTATGTTTTGTATGAACCATAGTCGCTGAATTCATAACGCACGTGTGGTATTAATTTCGCCCTCACTCTCGGCCAGTATTTACACGGGTGGGTGGATTTTTTAGTATAGAATTTGAATAGCGTGCCGTATAGTTCTTCCGCAAGGAAAATGTTATTAGGTTAGGGTAGCAGACTGCACGTCCAACAATTATATAATTAATGACTCAGAACTTCTATTGATCTTAGAAGTATATTACTCCTTACAAGAATTTATTCGTTAATGTGGATGGCCGTATGGCACTATTTTTAATCAATGTAATAGCCGAGTTAACCATTTTTAACGGTTTTTTAAACCAGAATCAATTTCACTACAATACTGACAGCTATCAAATATGCCACGAAGGCCGTCAACAAGTAGTTCTAGGACGAAAGGGATGACTTTTTAATGAACGCAGTCCCTAGCGAAGCATTATTTATACTTAATGGAGCATGACTAGATCAAGTGACTTGAAACGGGTCGTGTCAGAATAGTCTTTATTAAATATGAATGTGGTTGAAGCAACGAGTGCGTGTCGGAACAGATATCGTGTAGCCTTTCATCCTCACTGCCTAGAATAGTCCCAGATATAGGTAGTAAGTACGTTATCCCACAAAAAATCATCCTTCTCACACGTCTTGTACGAATACGAAAAAGATAGAATATACTAGAGCAACGATGTCAAATACAAACTCTCTCTGTGAAGACTACATCTCCTGGTTACATCATGAAATTAAACATTACGTACCAATATAATACTCACAGAATTACATACGGACGAAATTACACACTTCCCAAGCTTTCTCTACTTCGTCTCTTTTCCTTCCCCAATTACTTACACCTTAGAGAATTCCTTACATTGGGAACATCATAGTCCCAATAACTCTGGGCAATTGAAACTTGCACAATAAACACACAAAATAATCTTAAAACGTCGCGTTTCGAAGGTAGGTGTACTTGTATGCAGCACTTTTTCATAGATAGGTACCTACGTGTTCGCATTTTCGCAAGACAAATGTTGTGACGTCAGCGTACGGGCACGACCGTTCGCAATCCTGCGCAAAGTTCTGTGATGTCCGCGCACAACGGGTTAATTTAGAATTGAAGCGAATAAATATGTAATGTAAAACCGAAAAAAATAATATCGGCCAATTATCTTCGAGTCACCGCATATTAGGCTAAAAATCACACATAAATAGCGCCATTATTATAATATTATAATTTAATAACCGTTGACCGGATTAAAAGTAATAATTCCGAGCCTTCTGACCGTAAGCCTTTTGAATTAAAGGACCACTGAAGACATAAATCGATAGAAGTGTTTGTGTGCGTGTGCGAATGCCTGAAGTAAGCTTAACTTTTCTGGAATTCAATCATCGAAATTCTCAATTGAATTGAATCACAACGAAATTCCGGAAATTCTTTGCGATTGTATTCGGTTAGAATCTTTTCTACATAAACATTGACGCATGCATATGACGGTATTTTTTTTCATTAAATAATTTATGAAGTTATGAGTTCCTAGACCAATGGATGGATACAAGCGTTCCTACAGGAGAAGGTAGATTGCGATTTTGAGTTTTGGGCGAAAGCTTTGTTCTCTTTTCTTTGTTTTTTAATCTTTATTTAGAAGTATGCAAGATTTTTTCATAAATCTAGCAGGAAAAAACATAAAATAAGTACCTTTTTTAATAGAATGGCCGAGTTAGTTAAGAGCGTTTAACCAGCCAGCGGACGAAAATCCACATTTCGTCGAAAGTTGTTCTTACGATCGTGCAGGGCGGTTGAAATGAGAAAGATTAATTATTCTCCGTACCAGCTTTTTTAAATTATAACTCGATATCGAATTTATTTCAATCCAAATTAGCTTTCATTTATACCTTCATCCAAAAATGCTGAAAGGCGTGATGATAAAACTATTAAAATAATGTACTTTTGTAATTATTTTTTGATTATAAGTATTTATCATTTTTCAATAATGTTTAAATTTAATAAGAATGTTAAAAAAAATCTGAAATATATTAGTTTGTAAGTGCGCAAATAAATACACAAATGGACCAATTTTCGTCAAGAAACACATGTACGTACATATTTTTTGATGATTTTATTGAAACTAAAATTAGAATTCTAAAACATGCGTTTGCTAGATAATGTATTGATTTATTTTACTGCATGATTATATTATTTGAAATGGGTGTGGTATAATACAAAATATTTTTTGAAAATTTAACAAATCTGCCAACGACCTATGGAATAACCTTATTATACTAAAAATTTTCTCAAAATTTATTACATGCGAATGCTAGATTAAAGAACAATCTTTCGAAATCCATTTATAATTTTTTGTGGAAAAGAGTCAATACGTCCAAAATCTGATTTGAAAATGACATATTTCTAGTTTTCTCTGGTAATGCCCTCTTAATGCGCTGTTTGCCAGTAAGAAAAGAATTCTGGGTTATATTCCTAGTTGCGACCGTTACCTTTTTTATTTTATTTTGCCATATATTGATCTGTTTCATGTTTCCATTAGATTTATTAGTATTAACTTCTTCTTCAATGATATATTAAATTTATAGTTTATAAAAAAAAATTAAAAAATTCAATTATTGGTATAAAAGTAATAAAATAATCTTGGTAACTACTTTCGCAAAAGATTTTTTTTCACATATATACCTAGTACAAAGTGCCAAGTGTAAAGTATAAAGTGCCAAAAATTGTTACTTCTTTCAAGGCTTTTGGTAGGTTAACATAAAGTTTTTGTTCTTTATAAAACACGCCGTTTTGTTTACTCGTTTCTCAATGTTTTTCTGCTTCTTATTGTTTCTTGCATGTGAATACCACTCAAGAGTCTCAACAACATTCCCATTCCCATTTGGATCTTATAATAAGGCTGAATGAAGCAGGGAAGAGAAGGAAATAGGAAAGGGGACGTTTGGGAAGATTGAATAAGAACACAACGAGCGTAAAAGCTCTAAAATTATATATATATTTTTTTAAATATAAATACCTCCGTGAGCAGAAAACAAATTTATTGGCATGTGATTTGCGATTAGATCATTTTTTCCTTTCAAATCGGAAAAGATCACATTTCTAGGGGCTAGATGTTCAGTGTAAAGGACTAATAAAGCCGGCAACATCGGCACAGCATCCCTATTATCACACAATGGACCGTTTCGCCTCACAAAGAGAGGAGATCCGGCGAAGCGATTACTTGTGCAGGTGTTTGATGTTGTATTGAAAGAGACTTTTATTAAATACGAAGTATAAATGGAATAAGAAAAAGGAAATAAATGAATGGGGTGTGGTTTTAGTATACTTTTTTTTTTGAACATTTAATTATTTTTTGCGTTACTTCTCACCAGTGGTAGTCCAGTGGCTAAGACTCTTGACTCACATTCCGGAGGTCGCGGGTTCGAACCCGGCCTGCGCAAATAAATTTTATTTGATTAATTTGTGTTATTTCACAATTAATTCATTGAAAATAATATATAGTATATTTGTGGCATGTTCCAGAGTGGAAGATACTATCAGTATCGCCCTGGTGTAAGACCACCATTCAGAATTGAAACGTTGCTTGAAAATGGCTTTAGCCGTGTTTAGTGACCAAATCTGAATAGCCAGGTACTTCCCAACCTTCCTCTTCCCCACCTCGTTCCCCTCCCCGCTACCTTCAGCCTCAGCCTTCAGCTTCATAGTCTCACTGGCTCCAGACGGGAGCAGTTGAGATTCTTGTGCGGTATTTACTGTAAAAAAAAAAAAAAAAAAAGGAGGCCCTCGGGAAAATAATTTTCTCCGAGGCCTATGCCATCTTGGAGGGTTTGTTTAAGTAAAGGACGGAGAGGAAGTTCTGGGAAGGAAAAGGTACGAGGGATGGGTGGAATCTGGGGTCAGTATGTTTAGCAGTGACGGACGGGACGTGTGAATCCATCCCTTCAACTGCGGTGCAAGGTGACACGACGCGAAGGGTCGAGAGTCGTTACAAATACTATGAAAACAAATACCTTGAAGAGAATTTAACTACTGTAGTAAGAATCTATTGCTAAAAATACTTAATCTAAAGCATTTTCACTGCCTCTTTAAAAATAGGTTTCCAACTTCCGATTTCGAAGATACAGAAAGGACAAAGATGAAGAATTACCCGACTGCGTTTTCATAAGCTACTAGAACACAAGAAAATGTGGCGTAGGTATTGCCAAATTTTTGACAGTTCAATAGACATTTCAGAGCTCTACAGCTCACGGTAAAAATGAAGCAGTTAGCTAAAAAAATTGCTTTAAGAGGGCATTACCAGAGAAAACCAGAAATATGTCATTTTCAAAAAAGTTTTTAGACGTATTGACTCTTTTCCACAAAAAATTATAAATGGATTTCGAAAGATTGTTCTTTTATCTAGCATAGTTATGTAATAAATTTTTAGATTTTTTTTAATTTTTAGTATAATAAGGTTATTCCATAGGTCGTTGGCAGATTTGTTAAATTTTCAAAAAAGTTTTTGTATTATACCACACCCATTTCAAATAATGTAATCATGCAGTAAAATAAATCAATACATTATCTAGCAAAGTTATGTATTAGAATTTTAATTTTAGTTTCAATAAAATCATTAAAAAATATGTACGTACATGTGTTTCTTGACGAAAATTGGTCCATTTGTGTATTTATTTGCGCACTTACAAACTAATATATTTCACATTTTTTTAACATTCTTATTAAATTTAGACATTATTGAAAAATGATAAATACTTATAATCAAAAAATAACTACAAAAAGTACACTATTTTAATAGTTTTATCATCACACCTTTCAGCATTTTTGGATGAAGGTATAAATTAAAGCTAATTTGGATTAAAATAAATTCGATATTGAGTTATAATTTAAAAAAGCTGGTACGGAGAATAATCAATCTTTCTCATTGTAACCGCCCTGCACGATCGGAAGAACAACTATCGACGAAATGTGGATTTTCGTCCGCTGGCTGGTTAAACGCTCTTAACCTAGAAAATTCAGTCAGCAAAATTTCACAAATCAAAAGAATTCATCGTTCGAGGGTTTTAACTTTTTTTTACGGATTAGTTACGGACTTATGAATCCATCCCTCCCACTGTGGATCAAGGCGATGGGACGAAGTCCTGCTGGAGAGGTCAAAGGTCTTCTTCAAGGTGGGCAGACGCACCCACCGCCAAGACCTAAACAAGCCTCTTCCCAAGAACCCGAGCATTCCTGCCAACTGACAAATAAAGAAAATAGTTGGAACTAATAAAAAAGTAAGGAATTAAGTAGGTACTTAGTTGCATGCGATATTTTTCTAAGAAACTATTAAGTTTTGTGAGCATGAAAAATATAATTGGTGCGTTTTATAATAAAAATGTGCTTAGTCCGCTTCTTCAGTAGGAAAAATGCAACCATTTTTATTTTAGTCTGTGTGAACCGACCTCTTTTATAAGGCGTGAAAAATTCACAGATCATCAAATTGTTGAATTTAATTAGATTTACTAATTAAAGCTGACTCTTGTTTCTCTTTTGTTAATGTAAATAGCACAAATGTGTGATTTATGAAGTATTTCACCATCCTCTTGATAACTTATCCATAGAATAAGGTATATTTTCAATTTAAGATTTATTTATTTATTAAGTCCGAATTTACTAATCGGCACTGAGGCTTTTCTTTTTTTTTAATATTTCTTTATTTATTGCATATTATGGTTACATTATTTGTGGATTTTTCGACCACCATGCTAGGCTGATTCCGTGGTCGTCGAGCTACATATCGGGCTATATATCGAGCTACATATCGGATTAGTAAACTACATGAAATTGCATTAGTACCATTTATCAAAGACCTTGGTGTTATTTTTGATCGGAAACTTACATTTGATCATCACTATGAAACAATTTCCAATAAGGCCATGCAAATTCTAGGTTTTGTAATACGTAACACAAGGACTTTTCAAAACATTGAGTCAATTAAGCTACTTTACTGCTCTCTTGTAAGATCGCAGCTGGAATATGCATCTCCTGTATGGTCTCCGATTTATACCTGTAACTTACACCGTTTGGAGAGAGTACAAAGAAAATTTCTTCTATACATTCAATTCAAATTGAGACAGCCTGTAATTGAAATCCGCTACAATGCATTCATGTCTGATCTAAACCTACCACTACTTTCTACCAGGCGTACTATTAATGACATTCTTATACTTTTTAAATTACTGAACAATCTCATAGACTGCCCTCAAATGTTAAGTGTTATAAATATTCGTGTCCCTGTTAAATCAACTCGACTCCACCACCTTTTCCACAGTGACAATCATAGCACTAACTATTCCTATCATTCACCGCTAGTGCGTTTTCACCGAACTGCCAATACGTATACAGACCTTTTCGATATTTTCAAAACCTCACCGTCTTGCATCAAAGCAAAAATAACTAGTTATTTATGTAAGTGATATGTTTGTAAAATGATAAATATTTGTTGTACTTATATGCATCGTATGTATGTACTGTATGTTATTATATATATATATATATATATATATATATATATATATATATATATATATACATCCCGCTATCATTGCTGCGTCTTCTAATGGTCCACTTTCATTCAATCCTGCGTCCGACCGTTATTCTGCGTCCGGTATACGGACGCAGGATTGAACACATGTAATTTCAAGTTTTCCCCACTCCTGTACCCTCGTACAGTCCAAAAACGAAAATAAGCCAGACGCGGTATTGGTACCTAAATCAACTGAAATATGCTATTTTAGTTCAGGGCTTTGTCACGCGAGCGGCGAGCCGCGGCGCTGCAGTAGACGAGCGTATATTTTTAGCAAAATATACTTTTCATTGACTAGCGTATCGCAACTCCTACATTTGGCAACATCGCTTTTTGATTGCGTTTCTTCTGTTTCCTAGAACGACGAGAACAGATCAGTCACAATAAAACATCGCACATTGCAAAATATGATTTTATTAAAATTCACAGAGAAGAACTTTAAATCATAGTTTTGTCTAGAAAATGTGCAAATCGTCGAAATTATTGATACACATAAATTAATTCTAATTTACAAATGATGTTTTAAGCATTAAACCCAACCATTTTTGATTTATTCGTTGATTTTAATCAAAATTGGCGCCAAATACGACTCCAATAAATATGCATCTTGTCAAATATACATATAATAAAAAAATTAATATCGCTAAAAGACGCCGTTGTTAACCAAGAGTTTTTTATTAATATTGAATTTGCCGAGCGTTTTATTTGAAAAGTGAATTGAAATTTATGGTTTAATTTCGAGTAATATTCAATCACGGCTTATTTCTAAAAATAAGGACAAAGTTGCTTTAACTTACTTTTGAAATGATATTTTTTCAAGTTCTTCTAAAGGTCTTCAGAGACTACCGTTGCATATTTTTGAAAAATTCTGAGTTAAAAAATGAAAATAAAACTATCAGAATTTGGTAGTTTATTATAATAATATTCAACCTAAATTTTTATCGTCATAGTAAGTAGGAAGTAGGAAAGGAATGCCGCTTTCTGTGTGTTTTAGTTAGTTAAGACCTACAAGAAAATCGAAAATTACTTTAATCAGGAACTGACGGCCTCCATGGTTGAGAGGCAGCGGATTCAAATCTCGGAGTGCGCAAGTAATATTTTATTTGAATAATTTGTGTTTTTTTTTTCAGAATATAAATATTCATTATTAATAATTTGTAGTAACTTTTACGGCTCGTACCAAAGTAGAAAACATTCCGAGTTTGACCCCGGTGTAAGACCACCATTCAGAATTGAAATGTAGATTGAAATGGCTTTAGCCGTGTTTGGTGACAAGTGAGAGGATTACTGAAGATGTTTTAAAAGGGAGATATCATGAAACAATTACAATTAATACACGTAAGCGATTGTTCTGAAAAATTTAAAAAAACACGACTCACTCAAAAAAAATCTCTAGGTATTTGAGTTAAGTATCATTTAAAGAAACAATGTGATTTTTTTTCATATTAATAGCATGTTAAATGACCGAACTGTGGGAGCTTTTTGTAATTTTCTAAACATATGTACCTACTGTGATTTTTTTTTCTACAAAGGGATTATTTATTGCGTTGCTTCGTGAAATTACTATTTTCGAATAATTTTTAAATAGAATAAGTAAAATTATTTTATACATTAGCTCCACACAGGAGGCCCTAAAGAAAAAATTTCCCCATCAGGGCCATGTCATCTTTGGGGATGCTGTGTGGAGGGTATTTTAAGGAAAGGAAGGAGAGGAATTTCTGCGAAAGAATAAGGTGTGAGGGGTGGGTAGAAATCTGGGGGTCAGTGTGTCCAGGAATGACGGACGTATGGTTCTATCTCTCCTACTGCGGTACAAGATGATGTTCCGAGAGAGTCCAACTGGAGAGGTAGAAAGGTCTCCCTCCACCAGTCTCTCCCAAGACAGAAGATAAACCTCACCCCAAGAACCCGGGAACCCTTGTTAAGTCAACAAACGTAGCAAGCCACTTGGGGTGACCTGTGGCAGAGGTGTTGGTTATGTGTAGTAAATGGCTCCCGGGGCGACGGTACCCAAACCCGCCTCCTAAATGGAAAATTATTAAAATGCGAATTATACCTACGAGATGAAACATGAATGTGATCGAAGACAAAGAGCGTAAAAATGTATGCGTTTTTTTACCTCCACGCAGCACACTTTTTCATCTCATCTCGCCGACTAATAATATTTTTTGAACTGCAAATTACGCATCCTTATCTTAACTAATCATCCATAACTCAAAATAATTGTTTTGAGGCGATGTTTATGAAAGCATAATTAAATATTTCCGGGCAGATAAAACATTTATGGACTGTCAACGCCGGCCGGGCCTCTTTACGTTTGATTTTTTTATATACCATTATTTTAAATCGACGCGCTGATATTATGAGCGATATTATAACCATTTGTATTCCAGAAATAAGTCATCATTCTTGAATTGAAATGAAAAAATGCTCTAATTTATATTTAATTAATTTATATGTAAACGTATTCACTCTTTCCTCTCCTGAGGAAAATTATTTTCCTCTGTGCAGTCAATATAAAAAGATACACTAACAAGAAACGAATGCGCGGTCGTTTTAATACGTAGGTACATATATACCTTATTTTTATTTTTTTCATAATTTAGAGTACCAAATGTCTAAATAGTATTTTTATAACACCAGTTTTTCAAACTTCACAATGCATTTCATATTTAAAAAAAAAACTTTTTTGGGTACCTGCAATGGACAAACTCTTAAATAAACGTTTTTTTTATAATAACTTTTTTTTCATTAATTTGTAAGGCGGGTATGGGTACCGCCGCCCAGGGAAGCATTTACTGGATAATCAACACCTCTGCCACAGGCCACCCCGAGTAGTTCAATACGTTTTGTGACTTAGCAGAGGTGCCCGGGTTCAATGGGAGAGGTTTATCTGGATCTTAGCGGCGGATGCGTTTTTCCACCAACTGCGTAGCAGATCGGAAAGGGAGAGACTGGTTTAGGAAGACCTTTTGACTTCTCTAGCTGGACTCTATCGGAACATAACCTTGCACCGCAATGAGAGGGATATATTCATACGTCCCGTAAGATAAGATAATATTCAATTACGATTATTGTAAGACCCTCCACCATCCACATCCACTCCAGCATCCCCAAAGATGACAGGCCCTGAGGTGAATTATTTTCCTCAAGGCCTCCTGCGGGGAGCTAATTTAATACAATGTTTTTATGTATTTAAAATGAGTCTCCTGTTTTTTCATAATCATTTTAATTTTACTTCTCCGTTTTATTTTACTTCGAATCATTTTTATTTTACTTCTTCAAACAAAGATTTTTTTATTTTACTTCGTTAAGCCGCCGCTACCCGAATTGTTACATATCTACATATCTACATTAATTTATACCGATTTGTTACATATCTACATTAAACATTTAAAGTTCTCAAAAAAATATGATATTTTTGAAGATAATATCTAGACGTTCCCTACAACGAAGTGCAAATCATATGAAATTCCCTCGATAGAAAAAAATCGAAAAGTATGCTCCGCAAATTAATATAAACACGTTCATTTCACTTATTTTAGAAGTTATATGTACGAAAAAATTCACAGTGTACCTTTAAATGCTACTTAGATGTTCTCCGTGAGATTTTTGCTCTATTTTAAACGAGTTGTGTTTTATTAAACGTTTTCACCCTTTTCACTTCAATTTTTTCGTTTTAAATATTAACGCGCTCTCTCCAACATTTGTAACTACATATCTCTCCATCTGCTTATTTTTGAGCGGGTATATGGCGCCTTAAACAATCGTTATACATTCATATTTGACAGTGTTAAGAATTTTTATTTCGATGATCAATAAAATTACGACACAAAAAATTATATGAAAGTATTGGCCAGAAAAAATTAGATAAAATCACTGTGTCCAGTCTTCTTGCCACAAAAACATGCCTGTTTCGCATGTCATGGGACATTCTTTACGCTCCAGATTTTTTTAACATTAACATTAGCTCCACACAAGGGGCCCCGAGGAAAATAATTTCCCTCAGGGCCTATGTCATTTTAGGGGATGCTGTGTGCGAACCACTTGGAGTGATCTATGGCAGAGTTGTTGATTATCCAATAAATGATTCCCGGGGCGGCGGTGCCAATACCCGCCTCCCAAAATGTCTGTACTAGGCTGCATTTTCATGCGTGTAACACGAATGACACGAACCACGAATTGTGGGAAAGGAATGTAACAACAGCAAACGGCGCGAAACGCCACTTGCAGATTCCTTTCCCAAAATTCGTGGTTCGTTTCGCGTTGTTACACACATGTATGCTTTCATACTTGTAGGTGCTAGGTATCTAATATATTAAATAATGTGTTAAAAGTGTTTTTGAAGTGAAAACTTCTATAACATTGTTGTAATTTGAAACTCGATGAAACGAAAAGTAACGACAGTAAAAAGAGACCATCTATAATCTATAGGATTTGTCCTGTAAGAGAATGAGATAGTGTAATCGGTTTCTTCTTTGTGTATTGCTTCGTAGCCTATCGGTCTCCTATTTGTGCGTGCGCCGTAGCCTCCTCAATCTTGTCTTCTGAAGGTTTCACTTCTACCGCATGTGAATTGCATACTCTGACTTTGTTTTTAATTTTTAGATAATATTTTTTATTTTGTTGGCATCAGTAAAACAAACGCGAAAAAAGACTATGTACGCTAAATTGACGTTTACGCTTCAATTATTTTTGTGTTTTCTACAAACCATTAGATATTAAATGGCAAAAAAATACTAGAAATGAGTGACTTATTGTTCCGAAGTTTCTTTATAATTAATAGGTTACATAATATTTCTACTGATAATCGTGTTGTTTTAATAATTACCTACTTATATTGAGAGTTAATTCTTTAAAATGGGAGGCGGGAATGGGTACCGCCGCCCCGGGAACCTTTATTGGATAACCAAAACCTCTGCCATAGGTCACCCCAAGTGGTTCGCTACGTTTGGTGATTTAGCAGGGGTGCCCGGGTTCATGGGGTGAGGTTTGTCTAGGTCTTGGAGGCGGATAACCAGGTCATACTGAACCCCAGATTCCTACCCACCCCTTAAACCCTTTTCCTTCCCAGAACTCTCCTTCCTTTCCTTAAAAAAAACCCTCCACACAGCATCCTCAAAGATGACATAGGCCCTGAGGGAAATTATTTTCCTCAGGGCCTCCTGTGTGGGGCTCATGTAAAAAAAAAAAAAAATACCATTAACAGATTTTATTTTATTTTATACTAGCAGACCCGGCCACATGATGCTGTGGCTAACGAAACACAACGCCACTACCCAACCTTTATAAAATCCACACTACCCGCTTGCCAACTGCCCGCTGCCCGCTGTCTAAATTGAATATTTGAATTTCTCGGCTTTTCTCTACTATAATAAGCATGTTTTATACATGTTAATTTTCCTCTTGAATCACTCTATTTAATGGTGAAAACCGCATAAAAATCCGTTACGTATTTTAAAAGATCTATGCGCACATACATTTTGAGCGACTTCACTTTGTACGTATTGATAAAATATTTAATTTATTTTTGTTCTTGCTTATTCATCAATAGATTTTACGTGCGCATTGCCGCCGAGTTGGTTAGATTCCGCAACGTATGGGCCAGTCGTTTAACCAAAAACTTGAATGAATAAATGGCAACGTTGCAAGACGTCCGTTTGTCGTCAACATGAAAATAAATATATAATTGGACCCTACATTGTTTACAAAATGAAAGAAAGAATATGCAGGACGCCTCACTACATTAAATATGAAAGGAGTTCAGATTGGTGAGACGTTAAAGTGCGTTTTTTTCGTTTTGTATATTTTTAAATTAATGTTTTTCAAAAATTTAAATACCTAGCAACAATCAAACACTTAAAAGATACTATATACATTAGTTAAAACTATGAAAAATCGAGTCCTTCAGATAGACGCAGTAATGTCGATCCGATGAAAGGACGCAGAAATGATAGCGGGATGTATATATATATATATATATATATATATATATATATATATACCCTTGTAGGCTCCTGAACCATTTGTTCCAATCCGTAGCAAAGGGCAAAGGATTCCGCTTGGCGTCCAGCCGAGTCTGTTGATCCTGAGAACTTCAACCAAGGTTCGTTATGAACATTGAAGTCCCCCAGGACCACAAACTCTGCCGTAGGGTAGCGGGGCAAGAGGTCATCAATAGTTTGTGGTCCTGGGGGACTTCAATGTTCATAACGAACCTTGGTTGAAGTTCTCAGGATCAACAGACTCGGCTGGACGCCAAGCGGAATCCTTTGCCCTTTGCTACGGATTGGAACAAATGGTTCAGGAGCCTACAAGGGTTCCTGATGTCCAGACTCACCGTTCCAATCTGTTAGATCTATTTTTAACTACTGTGCCACACGGTTACAGGATTGAAGTCACAGCGCCTTTAGGATCGTCCGACCACTGCCTGGTGACGACATCAATCCCTGTAAACTTCAGACCACCAAACGAGAGGCTGAAGAGAAAAGTGTGGCACTATAGGTCAGCAGATTGGTTCGGTCTGCGGGCACATTTTAATGCTTTTCCGTGGTCAGCTGTCTGTTTTCGGACTTCGGATCCCTCAAGATGTGCCCAGGAAATTGGTGAAGTCATCACATCCGCGATGGATGGCTTCATCCATTCTACTGTTAAGGAAACTGGTGTGGGCTCAAAGCCGTGGTTCAGTCGACAATGCGCTGAAGCAGTGCGACGAAAAAACGCGGCTTACCGAGCCTACAACACATCTAGAACATCCGAAGACAGAACAGCTTACAACAAAATGGCAAAGGAAACCAAGAGAATCATAAATAGGTCGAAATTGGAGCACGACCTGCAGATCAGCAGAAAGCTGGCTGCATGCCCGCATGGCAGCAGGCAATTCTGGTCGCTTGCGAGCTCAATAGGTCGCAATTTCTGCAAATCCAGTTTGCCACCTCTCACCAGACCTGACGGCTCACTAGCAAACACCGCCACCGAAAAGGCAAACTTATTAGGTAAAATGTTTGCGGATAACTCAACCCTCGATGACCAAGGTGCTGTCCCGACGTCGGTTCCTCACTGCGGTTTTCGTATGAAAAAGCTGAGGATTCGGCATCGGGAAGTACTCCATGTTTTACGAGGGCTTGATGTTAATAAAGCTAGTGGGCCTGACGGAATACCTGCCCTGGTACTGCAGAGGTGCGCTGCAGAAATAGCTCCAATTTTGACGAAGCTTTTTAAATTGTCCCTGAAGACTGGCTCTGTGCCCTCTGGTTGGAAAAAAGCGGTTATCCATCCTATTCCAAAGAAGGGTGACCGCTCCAACCCGGCCAACTACCGCCCCATAGCGATCACATCAGTTCTGTCTAAGGTGATGGAACGTGTGATCAACGACAAACTGCTCACATACCTCGAGAAGAACAAAATTATTAACGACCGTCAATACGGATTCCGGCGGAACCGCTCGTGCGGTGATATTCTCGCGTATGTGACGCATGTTTGGGGGCGATGCCTGGAACGTTTCGGTGAGGCCCAAACGGTTGCACTGGACATCTCCAAGGCCTTTGACCGGGTTTGGCACCGAGGACTTGTCAACAAACTGCATTCTTACGGACTTCCCGCATCCTTGTGTATGTGGATTGCCGACTTCTTGAGGGAGAGGTCGATTCAGACGGTAGTCGATGGTTTCGCTTCTTCCTCACACTCGATAAATGCTGGCGTCCCGCAGGGATCGGTTCTGTCTCCGACTTTGTTTTTGTTGCACATCAACGACCTTTTGTCATGTGCACCAATTCACTGTTACGCGGATGACAGTACAGTTCATGATAGCTTTTTGTTTGACAAGCCCCCAAAGGGCTCACAAACTCCAACAGCTCGTAGGGCTTTGAAGCAAAGAATGGACGGTTACCTCGAGAGTGTTTTCTCTTGGGGTAAAAATAACCTCGTTGAATTTAATGTTTCAAAGACCCAATCTTGTCTGATTACGTCTAAAAGGGATCGAAATGAAAATCTAGTCTCTTTCAACGGAAGCAATCTTCCGAACAGGCCCTCCATTGATATGCTTGGTGTAACCCTAAGTGACCAGCTCAGGTATGGGGGCTCCATCGAAGCCAGAGTAAAGTTAGCCTCCCAAAAACTGGGCGTACTTTACAGGGCCCGCAGATACTTTAATAGTACACAACTGCTAACCTTGTACAAATCACAAGTACGCCCCACGGTTGAATTTGGCAGCCATCTCTGGTCTGGAGCTCCAAAATACCTGAAAAATACCCTCGACTCTGTGCAGAAACGGGCGGTCCGTTTGATAGATTCTCCCATCTTAACAGACGGATTGCAATCTTTAGAGCACAGGCGTCGGGTGGGAATGCTATCCTTGTTCTACCGGTATTACAATGGAAGATGCTCTGAAGAACTAGCATCATTGATCCCTTCGGCACCGGTGCATAGTCGGGAAACACGCCAAACGCGTGCCCAACATTTGTACACGGTTGACATTTGTCACATGAGAACGGGTCGTTTCTTCGACTCGTTCTTGTGTTCAACAGCTCGGCTGTGGAATGATTTGCCGGCCTCTGTGTTTCCTCCTTCCTACAACATGGAAGTTCTGGGAAGCAGGCAAACACAACCAAGAGAATTATGGTTCGATGCAGAATGCCAACAAGCAACCAATGTGAAGAATGACGCATATCTAAGAATGCAACAGCGACATCGTACACGGCAAGCAGAGATGGAATACAGAGAACTAAGAAAGCATGAGAAAAAACTGCACAGAAGGAAGAAACGAGTATTTCTCGAGAACCAAATCAAGGAAGTGGAACTAGCCAAGGCCCAAAACAGAAGTCGACTTTTCTATCAGAAGGTAAACCATCAAAGAAAAGAATACAAGCCCAGAATTACAATGTGCTACGACAGCGAGGGAAATATTTTGAATGAAAAGTCAAGAATTCTGAATAGATGGGTGGAATATTTTGATGCTCTGCTAAACGGAAGTGTAGATGAGAGTGTGGGTGAAAATTTGACAAGGGATGGAAACATCACTGATGGTGGTACTAATGATGATGACAATGTCGAGCCGCCACCAACATTAGAAGAAGTAGTGGGTGCCATTAAAAGTCTACATAACAATAAATCACCTGGAACTGACAACATCTCTGCAGAGTTATTCAAATATGGCGGAGAGAACCTTCAAGTCCATATATATAATATCATTAAATCCATCTGGTGCTCTGAGACTCTGCCAAGTGAATGGAACTGTGGAATAATTTGCCCTCTTCACAAGAAAGGAGACCCTATGAACTGCTCTAACTATAGGGGCATAACGCTGCTGAATATCTCATACAAGATCCTATCAAATGTACTGTGTGGTAGGCTTATGAAATATTCGGATGGCATAATTGGCCAATATCAAACTGGGTTCCGTAAGGGGAAATCTACAACTGATCAAATCTTTTCACTGAGACAGATACTGGAAAAAACAATAGAATTTAATGTTGATACATACCATCTCTTCATAGATTTTAAGGCTGCCTATGACACGGTAAATAGAGAAAGACTGTACAGAGCCTTGGATGAATTTAATATCCCAAGAAAACTGGTAAACTTAGTAAGGCTCACAATGTCTAATGTTGAGTGCCGAGTCAGAATACAACAGGATCTGTCAGACACCCTAAAGACCTTCAATGGACTAAGACAAGGAGATGCACTTGCCTGCATTTTATTCAATTTAGCGCTGGAAAAGGCCATCCGAAATGCAGGTATACAAACCACAGGCCATATTTTTAACAAGTCTGTTCAGCTCCTTGCTTATGCTGACGATATAGATATCATCGCACGCTCAGAATATGAACTAAAATCGGCGTTTAAAAGCTTAGCTACGTCGGCAAGGAACATGGGATTGGTCATCAACGAGGGGAAGACAAAATATATGCCCGTACATGGACGCCAGAAACCACCAAGTATACAGATAGATAATTATACATTTGAAACTGTCAACGAGTTTGTATATCTCGGTACTATGGTGACAAATGACAACAATGTATCCAGCGAAATCAAAAGAAGAATAGTAGCTGCAAATCGATACTACTTTGGGCTACAGAAGCATATGAAATCTCGCCACCTTACCAGAAGAACTAAAGTCCTGCTTTACAAGACCCTTATACGACCTGTTCTTATGTATGGTTCGGAATGCTGGACAATCAGTAAGGGTGATGAAGGAGCCCTAGAAAGTTTTGAAAGGAAGGTGCTGCGAAGGATTTACGGCCCAGTCTGTGATAATGGAGAATGGCGTATCAGATACAACCAGGAGCTATACGATCTTTACGAGGACCCTAATATCTCCAAGGAAATCAAAACTGGAAGACTCAGGTGGGCTGGACATATCCAGAGAATGAGCGAAGGAGATATTCCAAAGCGAATTATGGATGGTGCACCTGGGGGTCGGAGAAGAGTTGGAAGACCAAAGCTTCGATGGCTGGATGGAGTGGTGAAGGATGCAAGCACCATCGGCATCCGAAACTGGCGCAACGCAGCACAACACCGACAGTCATGGAGGCAGGCTCTGCTGGAGGCCAAGACCCGACCTGGGTTGTAGAGCCACAGATGATGATGATGACAACATGGGTCTCTTCAAGACCAATGTTCATTCCTTCCTCTCCTCAAAAAGACTCTCCACACAGCATCCCAGATGACATAGGCCCTGAGGGAAATTATTTTCCTCAGGGCCTCCTGTGTGGAGTTAATGTAAAAAAAAAAAAAAAAATATATATATATAATATATAATGTTTGTAAATGTTCGATACACCTGTATTAAGTATGTAATAGCCCTATGTACGGGCGTTTAAATAATAAATAAATAAATAAATTAGCCGAATTTCTTCCTGTTGCGAGTATTTATTTGTTAATTTATTTATACGTCATGCCATGGAGAAGCTATCAAGCGGATGGTGAAATACCTTCTTAACACGATTTCTCTAACTTTTAGAAAACGGTAACTTCAATTTTTATCTGGTTCGTACGATAAAAAAATTAAAACAATAATTTATTTTGGATTAATTGATTACGCAAATATAAATAAATCTATATCCACGATTTATTTATTTATTTATTTACGCCCTAGTGGGCTTTTACAAAGATAGATAATAATAGTTAGGCAGGAACGTAGTACACAATATTGATAAAATTATTGATTAAATTAATAATCAAAAATAAAAATAATTAAAATCATACATTTCATTTACTGATTTATATTTACTTATACACGGGTAAGACATTTATGTTATTAAAAAAAATAT
The DNA here is from genome assembly GCA_917880885.1 of Limnephilus marmoratus. Lineage (NCBI taxonomy): Eukaryota > Metazoa > Arthropoda > Insecta > Trichoptera > Limnephilidae > Limnephilus > Limnephilus marmoratus. Next base: position 18,574,440 of record OU862919.1, on the reverse strand, counting down.
TACTTTCATAGACGACAGTTTATTATTTAACGAAACATTTGTTTATTTAAATAAGGACCACTTAATACAATTTGTCCAAAGAAATGTCACTATCTCAAAAGTAATTCGTTTTTTAAACTTTCTTCAGGTCGGTAGTACCTACCTACCATAATTCATTATTCTGATTTGACAGCTTCTAGTAACCACGATCACGCGAATTTTAGCGGGATAAAAATGTAGTATCCAACAAGGCCACCATCCCTGTTTCTCTCCAAAACATCGTTTTTCCTTCAATTTAGGGAGACTTCTTATTTAGGTACCTACTCAAATATGGAACACATTGAAATATTTTGAAACAAATACTAATAATCACCTCCAACCAAATGACCCCTGCACCCTTAACATTTGAAACAAACGTTTTCCCTTTTTAAATATGGTTTTCCCTCTAATTCATACTCACATAATAGTTATTAGTTTAAGAAAAAACTAGGTAGATCCCTACCTATGTGCCCCAAATTCATAATTTTGTATTGCATGTTTATGTATTTAATTACTGAATCAAGAATATAAAATTCTCACAAACTCTTAGCGGTGTTATTTTGAAGTGTTTATGTGGGTCATAATTGTCATAATTAATTCAAAATAATTTTTAGGATTAGTGTAAGTTTTGCAAAATAAAATACTTAGGTAGGTACCTACCTTCGTTGAATCCATAATGTAAATAAATCTTACCTTTAACTAAAAGCTTTATCAGTCTTATGTTTCGAATAGATTCTTCATTTTGTAGGGAGGTAGGTAACCACTTAGATACTGATAATAGAAGGTAGAGACTATGACATGTAGGTACTGCAGTGATTTCTAAATGCAATTGGAACATGGCAATACTATTTCTACTGGCTACTTTTGTAAGAAGCATGTGTAGGAAAGCAAAGAAGCCATCGAAGGCAATGAAATCAGGTTTTGTGACCAGTAACTGTTAATGTCTGCGTGGTGCATTTAATACTGCATCCATTGGTCATTGAATGTATGGATTACCTACACTCTTACAATACATAATGCATGTAGAGTTACTATTTATTATGTTGAATGTTCTTCACTCACTCACCTTGGCTTCAAAAGCACGTCAACTCCTCCACGCCAACTATCTTATAAGAATGGTCATCTCGGCATTCCAATACCTGATTGGCAAGTCCGCATCCAAGTGCACTGCAGTACATTCATACACACCGGCACAAATAATAAATGCACGAACAATCCAGCGCAAATAAAGCAAATATTTGCAGAAAGTAAAACAAAAATCACGTCAATTCTTAAACCATTAATTAAACTCACTCTGAAAACACTGTTATTATAATCATTCAAATCCAATTGGTTTTGAATGCGTTTGTTTGTTTACTATCAACAAAATGAAAAAAACATTTATTTTTGACATCTAGTCTTATCACTAGAGGTTAGGTTAAAAACAAAACAAATGCCATGCAACTAGACGTCAATCCATTCCGCGATATTTTCGTATAACGCTTATAAATTTAACATAATATTACAACATTCTAATGAATTTCAAGAATACAAGAAGGATGTATGTTAGAATTTCTAGAATCTTGACAAATTCAACCTGTCAGCTGTTTTTGATTATCTGTTTGAAATCGGTCAAAGGCTCACGCAGCGAAGCAAAACCGAACTACGCGAGGACGCGTTCGTAACTGATAAGCGAACGAAGCCGAGGCGCTTTCGTACTGGAATCTCGCTCCGGACTTTTCCGAACGCTTTCTTACTGGAATACGAATAGAGCCGAACGAAGCCGAACGCTCCGCGCCGCGTAAAAGACGCTTTCATGATTGGTCCGGCGGAATCGACACATAGGGTTGCATTAGGGGCAGGTAGGCGGTCGATAGTAAAAAAAACTAAGTACCTGCCTGAAATTTACTGGAGCGGAACTATCATCAAAAGTAAAATTATGCAGCTAGAGTTCACTAGGTAGGTACTGTTTTTATTAGATTGTTTTCATGGACTGAAAAGCTTGAACATCGGCATAATAAAAATCATAAAACATGGGAGGTAGGTAGGTACCTACTTATCATTTTATGATATAACTCAACGTTCCTCGGAGGTTTTGAGTTGAATTATTTGAAAATGGAATATCTTTTTATAGTTATTTATATTATAAATATATGTATCAAAAAGTTCTGCGTAATAATTAATAATGTACTAGGCATTACGCGAGACCGCCCTTCTTTGTTGTGTTATATTTTAAATTAATTCCACACGGGAGGCCCTGAGGAAAACAATACCTCAGGCCCTATGTCATCTTTGGGGATGCTGTATGGAGGATCTTTTTAGGTAAAGCAAGGAGAGGAAGATCTAGGAAAGAAAAAGGTATGAGGGTTGGGAAGGAATCTGGGGGTCAATGTGTCCAGGAGGAACAGACGAATGAATCCATCCCTCCAACTGCGGTGCCAGCCGATGAGTCGAGAGAGTCCGGCTGGAGAGTCTGGGTTAGGTATCCTTCAACCAGTCTCTCCTGATCCGGCCTGCCACGCAGTAGATGGGCTAGCGCATTCGCTGCCAAGTCTTAGACAAACCCCTTTTGTTTTTTGTTTTCTGTCTTTGAAATAGTTAGTGAGAATTTTTAGTGTACCTTTTTTGAAACCTATTTGATTATTTTTTTTATGAGTATAATGTGATTTACCGTATCAAAAGCTTTTCCTAAATCTAAAAATATAGCTAGATTTTTTTTTTTTTTATCAACAGATGTATACAATTTTTTTGTTAAATCGAATATTGCGTCTTCAGTGCTAAGTTTACTTCTGAAGCCGTATTGATTTTGGGACAGAATTTTGTTTTGTTCTAGGTAATTCATTACTCTATTTTTGATACATTTTTCAAATATTTTTGAGAGGTTTGAAACTAAGGAGATAGGTCTGTAATTGTCTAATATGTGCGTTTCTCCTGATTTGGGAATTGGAATGATGGTGGAGATTTTAAATTGTTCTGGAAAGTGTCCCTCTTTTAGTGATATATTAAAAATATGTAGCAATGAAATTAAAATATTATGCTTTATTTTTTTAGTGTGTTTCCTGATAAACCATCAATTCCTGTAGAATTTGTTGATTTTAGACTATCAATGTGTTTTACAATTTCGTTTATCGTGATAGGTGAAAAATATTCTAAGAAGTTAATTGAATCGTAAGTTGAGACTAAATGCAAAGATCAGTCTACGGGTGTTGTACTATCAATTTTCCTAGAAGATTCAAGTACTTGATCTACTACATTTGTGAAGAAGTTGTTAAAGTTTTCTGCAATGGCCGATTTGTCAGTTATAATATTGTTATTTATTTTAATCTCTTTCACATCAGTTGATGCCATTATTTTTTGTTCATTATTTCATTAATAATATTCCACGTTTTTTGGTATCATTTTTTGCATTATCAATTTGTTCACAATAGAATTTCTTTTTGCAACTTCTTATTAACCTATTGAGTAAATTTCTGTACATCAAATACTTTGTTTTCATAAAAGACATTATTCTTACATTATTTTTTTGAGAGTTTTTTTCATAGTTTAACATCTCTCTGTAAAGTTTATCTCTTTGTTTAATGGAGACTATTAGTCCTACAGTAATCCAAGGTTTGATTTTTTTATATTTTCTCTTAGTAATAACAATTTTGTATGTGCTTTTCGAAATATAATCTTGTAGAGTTTTATAAAACAATTCTAGTGCTGAATGTGGGTTAGCTGTCGATCGTACATTGTCCCATTTTTCTGAATGAAGTAGGTTGTTTAATGTGTCATAGTTAATATTATTTTTTTCTAGATTACCAGAGTTTTCTTTTAAATTAGTGGTTAAGATGTGTCCATAAAATGTTGGGTAGTGGTCAGTAATGTTTGTTTGTAGAGTTGAAGATGTAGTTTTGACGTGTTTGTGTGTTTTGACAAATATGTGATCTAGAGTCGTGGAGTTATTCAAATTTTCTCTTGTTGGAGAGTTTATGTATGACTGATATCCTGCATATGACAAACAATCTAAGTATTCATTTATAAAATTTGTGCTTTTACTATTTTCATTTATATTTATACTAATATCACCAGTTAATATTGCAAAGTTGAAGTTATTTCTGTTAGTTAATTTAAAAACCGAATTAAGTTCTTTAGTGAAGAGAGACTCATTCAATGAAGGTGATCTATAGATAGCTAATAGCAGATAATTACAATTTTTGTTGTTAAATGTTAATTTAATTGCATTAGCTGTTTTAAAATCTAGAATTTCATAGGCAGTTTTTCAAGGCAATTTTTCATAAATACGGTGATTCCATCATGCCCAGTATGTTTACACTCAGATGAAATGGTAACATATCCTGGAAGGTAATAGGGGATTACCTCTTTCATCTGTGTTTCTGTTAAAATAATAATGTTAGGAGAAAAATCTAGACTATCGAGAAGGATGCAGAGTTCATCGAAGTGCTTTCTTAAGCTTCTTATATTCATATTAAGAATTGAAAAATTAACGTCTTTAAAGTGCTTATTTAGTTCTGTTGTGTTTTTGGAAATATAATTTTCATACAAACAAATTTCATCAGCCATGTTAAAAGATTGAAATTATTAGCACGTGCAATATGGTTACTGGATCCTTTATTCTAAGGGAATGTCTTTTGGCTGCCTTATGTGGATGATTGGGGCTGTCTCATCTTTCCTCATCATTACATTTCCATTTTTTGCCCAGATGAATTTGTAGCTAAGCCGCGAAGATTTCGCCAGGAACAGGAGGTGTTTGTTATGTTGAGTTAATTGTTCGTTTATATACACAATACTTTTGTCGTCTTCGGGAAAATTAATATTTTTTGTGTACAAAATACCATATTTTCTTTTATGGGAAATAGTTTTTTCTTTACTTTCTTTATTTTGGAAGGATACTACTACAGCAGGATGCTTGTTTAATGGGTTTCTGTTTTTTATTCTGTAGATATTTGTTATTTTTGAAGTTTCTGATTCGCATTTTATAGTTTCCATTATGTTGTTGACTATTTTAGATATATTTTCATTTTCTTTAAAAGGAACTCCCTGTATTTCGATGTTATTTTGTTTTTGAAGTTGTTCTAGTTTGTTAATTTGCAGTTTTATTTCCTTGTTTTCCGATTGCAACTGTTTAATCAATGTGTCTTTGTTTTTTTTTTTTCTTCGAATTTATCAATTTTGTTACAACAGAATTCTACTGATTTTGTAAGTTCTCTTGATCTGTTTCTCTGAAAGATTTCATTAATTGTTCCGATAAATCTTCGAATTTTTTTTCAAGGAATTTTAACATCTTATTTGTATTATAGTCTTCTTCAGATTCGCTAGATGCTGCTTTTTTGTGGCTAAATCCAGGTTAAATTTCCATTTCCATTGTATCACAGTTCCATACCACATATGTACAAGTGCTACACAGCCTTTACATAGTATTATAAATTATAAAGAAGACGATGAAGACATTATATATATTTAAAAAATATATTTATTGGTTTCTTCAGAAAATTACTTAAGGCGCCTGGATATGAACCCGGAACCATCCTCCATCAGAGATACTGTTAAAAATGTGTGGAAGATTTAAAGTTTGTAGTTGTTATTCCGATCATTGTTTTAAAAACGTGAAATTTTAATATTTTCATTAACAATTATTGATTTGAAAAACTGCTCATTCAGAAACGGCTTCAACTGACTACATCGTCATTATGACGTAGAAACCGCCACTGGCTGATAAGACGGCTGTCACCAATGTTGCTCGACGTGAAGTCAACGCCGTTGAATTCACGAATAAAAACGAACATGTCGTTTTGGCGGCAAATTGAACAATACACTTTTTAAAACGTTGTAGAAAATTTATTCGTCGAGATTTTTTTAGTAACATAAAATGTTCGTAGCATTATTGTCAATAATGTAATACTTCGCGTGAATACCGCAAAACCGTCTGGATTTAATGCGAGGGTGGCATAGGCTATCTTCAGCCTCACACCATACCAATTGGGGTATGTAGGGTAGGCCGGATAGGGAGAGATTGGTTGAGGGGTTCCTTTTGACTTCTCCAGCCGTACTCTCTCTGAACACAGCCTTGCACCGCAGTGGGAAGGATGGATTCATCCGTCATTCCTGGACATACTGACCCCCAGATTCCTGCCCACCCCTATTAACCTTTTCCTTCATGGAACTTCCTCGCCTTCCCATAAAAACAATCCACACAGCACCTCCAAATATGAAATAGGCCCTGAGGGAAATTATTTTCCTCAGGGCCTGCTATTTAGATCTGGTCAACAAACTCGTCTAAAGCCATTTCAGGCAATGTTTCAACTCTGAAAGGTGGTCTTGCACCAGCGCGCTTCTGAGAGAGTTTTTCACTAAGAAGTGGGCCGCAAGAACCTATACCATATATTATTTTAATTTAATAATTGTACTACAGTTGAAAGGATGGATTACACGTCCGTCATTCTCGACACTGAACCCCAGATTCCTACCCACCCCTTATTTATTTTTCGTTCCCGGAATTTCATGTTCTACTTGTCGACAAAAGACCTTCTCCACAGCATCCCCAAAGATGACATAAGCCCTGAGGGGAATTATTTTCCGTGAGGAGGTAAAATAAAAAAATATAATATAATAAAAAATTTACTTGCTCACGTCGGGATTAGAAACCGCAACCCCCAGATTACTAGTCAAGAGCCTCATCCCTGGACAACTACCGAGGCCCTCATAATTTGTATTAACCGTAGTTTTCGACCATCGGGGCACAAATTTTCTCTTCTTCCATCCACAAGCAAATGCTTTTAATGGAAGATACGTAACATTATTAGGGCGACGGAGCCTGGGAAGACCAAGACTAAGATGGAGCGACAACGTCCTCAAAGACATGTCTATCTTGGAGCTTCTAAACTGGAGAGAGCTGGCGCAAAACCGATATAAGTGGAGGAAGATTCTTGAGGAGGCCAAGACCCACCAGGGTTTATAGAGCCAATAGTTATGATGATGATGATGAAGTAACATTATAATATGTACCATTTTTAACATAAAAAAATAAATTTACAAAAAAAAATCATCTTAATTATCGCCATTAATCGAGATACCACTGTACTCTCATTTTTCCATACAAAAAATAGTCAAGTGCCTGCCATGAAAATATGCAAGTATAAAAATTCTTGCATAATCCCTCTCGTGAGAACACTCCTTGCATGCTCTCTATCGCGGGTTGCACCTAGCACCTAGTAGCACCAGTGTATCACCTGCACCTAGCACTAGTGCTGCTATGTACCCACATTTCACTTTCGGAAGCTGCCGTGAGCAATTAATAAGCACTTTTTGCTCGGTTCTGTTTACACGCTCGGTGAGACGCGTGGGAACCGCCGCGCGCCGTGCAAATTTAGCTGAACCCTCTCAATGCCACATAGTAAAAGTAAAGACAAAAAATATATATTGTTCCATCAGTGGCTGAGTTGGCATCGCGTGTGTATTATAGAGAATAAACATATAATATAATACAGGGTGTTGATTTGACTTGCTTTAACCGGTGATTCCTCACAAAATAATTAATTACTTAACTGGATTTGCGACGGGCAAGATTGTGTCAAATTGCAAATCGATTTAGATTCAATTTCATCAAGAGCTGATGAAAATAAATTATTCTTTAGTACAAAAAAAATGTGTCGCAATGTCATATACATGTTCGAGAAACCACATCAAATTTGATTATAGTATTAAAAAAGACATATTGTCTACAGTAAAATCCATGGACCTAGGGGTAGTCTTTGATCCCAAACTTATATTTTCAGACAACATCATGCTACAGGCTTCTCGGGTTTGTCATACGAGTCATGCAAATAGTTTTCAAATCCTGAAGTAATGATGGCTTTGTCTAACTGAATTATAAGGTCTAAAATTGAATACGCCTCTGCTGTATGGGCCCCATACCAGAAAAAATACAAATTGGAACAGATTCAAAAAAAATTTCAATGATACCTGTATATGAAACACGTTGCCAAAGTCTCCAGTCGAGGGGGAGGGGGCCCCTGCAGTTGCGGCGTACAATATCATTAATAATTAATAGATTACCTCATACCTCCTGGAATGTTAAAAAAGTTTATATATATATATTTGGATAAAAAAATATAACTGAAATTTTAGTCTCCAGTACTAGTTTTGACGTTTTTTTTCAACATAAAAAATCAGCCGGTATTGAACAGTTAGAGTCGTTGGGCAGTTTCTCAGCTGAGTGACCCTGAGAGATCAGTGATGACATGTGGAAGAACTTTCTTTTGTTTTGTTTTGAAGAAAAAAAATACCTTAAAAAAAGTCTCAAAAATTACATTTATATTTTTTATTCGAAATAATCTCAGGAATCACGAATTAAATAATGTCCCTTAATCCGTCTGTGCCTCCTTTGGACACAGTTTTTACTTTTTTTTTAGCATTTGCCATGTTGAAAAACTATTTATATAAAATTCCATCGATAGAAAAAAATTACAAAATGTGCTCGTAAATTAAAAAATAAAACACAAGTCTTAATCTGTTAATTAATATGTTAAAAAAAATTCACTGTGATTCGAGATATTTTTCCCCTTTTTCAATACATCTTTTTGAATTTAGATTTTTTTTCTTAAATGAATGAATGAATGAAATGTAATCTTGGAAGTGGAAATCAACCCACTTCATGACATCTGATCGAGCTGAAACCCGATATATTGACTTGTTGGCAAAGACAATGCATTCTATCAAATTTTTCCGGTAATAAAAATAATACATATGACATTATGTTTAAAACTTTACGGCAGTTAATACATGAAATAAATGTCGGTACTATCCAATTGGGATTTTCTCGGTTGTTAGTGGTGTTGACGACAGATTCTGGGGGGGAAGTTCAATCCTAAGTCACACAAATTAAAAAAAGTTTTAAAAGATATTTTTTTAAACTTCACAGTAGTTTAAGAGTCAGTCCCTGGCAAAGATATTGAAATATAATAATGCCCTACCTTAAAATACCTGTGCCCTACCTTAAGAAATACCATCGACTATGATAATATACTAGTAAACTGTTTGTTCATTGTTTGACATGATTGAAAAAAATACTACCTATAAGTGTAGCGTAGCAATATCTAACTAAACAGCTTCGAATTAACCAAAGAATCATATAATATCAATTCTTTTTCTTTATTCTGCCCATAGATGGAATTGAAGTAAGTGGTGAGAGATAGTTTGGGGATGTTATTCAACGGTTGAGTCATAAATAAACCAATCCCTAAATCGATATCTTCGGGCTTTCTCCATACTAAACGGTATGTCATCAGATCAAGCACTTGCATACTGCTTGCTAACAACGTATGCAGGGACAGTAGGGTCTAGTTTTAGTTAATTATAATTGTAGGGTCGTTCTATAAAAAAAGAGTCCTTGTTAATTAACCTTCTGTTACTTACACCTGTGCTGGATAACCTCCAATTCACTTCGAATAAGAGAACGTTTTCCTTCAAAATATATCAGCAGATGAATCCACGACTGGAAATTTACATTCTGATCACAAAACTGGTTTTAAATTAAGGGTGAATCTATCCACACATTTAATTAGTTTTACTCTCATATAATGCGTAGTATGGTTTTCCTACGAATTACGAATTTTGTGGAATGGTTTGAAATAAAAATTTTAACTCCACTCGAAATATTAGAATAATTTTCTTCGAAATGTGTCAGCAGATTAAACCGCTACTGGAATTTTGACAGATCATTCGGAACTTGAAACTGGTTTTAACCCAGGAGTTAATTTGCTAAGTCCCCGGCTTAAGCTCAGAAACTATACCCAGAACAAGAAAATGGTTTTCCTCTTACTTTTGCACTTGGAACACATGGATGGTTTAATGATCCATTGGAACACGTGACGATCCATGAAACTCTCTCAATTATTCTCACTGAATATTAGTCATAAAAAATCCAAGTGCAAAACAAAATTCGACCCCGACAGTATTACCAGTCGTTGCAGTTATCAAGATGACAATATTATACATTCATTTGAAGAAAGGGGAATCCCCAGGTTTGTCACAGAAAAAGTAATGAAAAATTCCGTGCCCATTTCAATCGGTCTGAATCATATATGCAACAAAAATATGAAAGAAATGATTAAAATTTTAACAAGATATTATTATTATTTATTGTGAACACCGCCCGGAGCGCCCCCCCCCCCCCCCCCACCCCCCCGCCCGACCCAGATCAGATCATTTTACTTGCGCCCTACCTGTAATTACCGCTGCTGTACCAGACGTATCAAGCCTGTACAAGACTGTAAAAAAAGGGTACCGGTTTCAGTACACGACCAGGATGAAATGTTTGAAATAATAAAATACTGACCTCCCTTGCACCCAGTGCCTGATGAGTTGAGGACACTGGATGTGCCTACTCCTCTGCCCAGTCCTGGTGCGTGGCAATTGCCTGAAGTAGGGCCGGCTTTCTGTAGGAGACTGATGGCACCAGGAGCAAAACCTAGGCAGAGGTCGGCGGGGGAGGCAGCTGATGATAATAACTTTTCCCAGAAGGAAATAATAACACGAGTTTGACGTTGATGGAAGAACTAATTTATTTTCAAAAAATCACGCCTTTTATACCCGTTTTCGGGTGAAAAAACGGTCACGTGGTACATTTTTAGAGTGGGGGGATTTACCTATCCCGTTTTGTATATAAGGTGCGGTTTTCTGTTGCCGCTGGTTTTGCCGACCATTTCCTCGAAAGTGGTCGATTAAAATTGGTTTCTTAAATTAATTATACAGCTTAAATTATAATTAATACAATGGTTTTCTTAATGCTAATGGGTTTCTACGGATATTGTTTATCCGTAGAATTTTTGTTTGATGATTTTAGAGTTAGTTTAAGAAAGTTTGACTTTTTGTCGGTAGGTATTTATGTTTAAAAGGGGAATTTGAATAGTTATAAAGAAGTTAATATTTTTCCCAGGTCCCCCGTAAGCTTGGCTATCGAAACCTTTTGGTTCCGTCGCTTTACGAGGTCCTGGGATTTTTAAAATGAAGAAAAAGTGAAATGATGCTAAAGTCTCGAAAATCTGCTCAAGTGCTGATAGCGCTGGCAGTTTAAGAGTTACAATGTTTATTTATGGCTCTATGGATGCCCCGTAGGACTCTGCACTGAAACGTCTTAGTTTCAGCGTCCTACGGGGTGTTTAAACGAAGTTATATTAAAATATGGTGTATTTTTGACCAATATAAAGGCCCTTAATAGGGACGCCCAAACTGGTTTTTTGGCTTTGTAGCCGGAAAAATAGCCCTGAAGGCGATGAAATAATAAGTTTAGGATGTCTCCTGGTGGCAACTTGGTAAGCAAGTTTTTACTTGTGTCACCAGGGCATCTGTGTATTAAGAAAAAGACATTTAAAATTGAAAAAATGTGTTTTGAAAAAGATCGTTGCTGGCGGCACGGTAAAGCCGACTGAGAGCCCAAAAAGGCCCTTGTGGGGGCCGCCAAAAACGGGAGGTAAAGCAGCCTGCTTGGTAGAGCAGCCGCTTCCTGCTGAGCCATAACGGCAGAACAGCAAGGGAGGGAAGGCAGTCCGCTTAGCGGAGTAGCTGCTTCCTTCGGAGCCGAAAAAACGGCCCTTCTCAGGGCCATAACTAAAAAGGAGGCTAGTCAGCGTGGTTGCCTTTGGAGGCGTAAATAATCATAAATAAAGTGTTAAAAATTATTAAAATTATAGGATTCTAGAATGTCTCCCGGTGCAAACTTGGCACACAAGCTTTATTTGGTTGTACCGGGGCATTATACATCAGCAAAACATATAAAATTAAAATTAAGAAATGAGGGAGAGCAACACGTCGGTTACAGCTGCCCTATCTTAAATTCAACCCTAGCTACTGCCCTGGTCGCCGATATTGTTTACCAATTAACAAATAAACTAAATGAAAGAATAATTGCAATAATAGAAATGCTTTGATTCAAATTATAAAAGAAAAAGAAAAGTATCAATTTATAACTGAAAACCGTACTAGACATAAATATATTTTTTCATGCCCAAAATTAAACACTTCCTTCGCACAAAATTATTATACTTATCAAGGAAGACTTATTTTCAACCGATTACCGGATGAAATTAGAAAAATTAATGATAAAATCCTATTAATAAACACTGTTAAAAAATATTTCAAAGATAATCTCAAAAAAAAAGTTTCCGGCTAATCTAATTCAAGAATAACTTATAACTCAGTTTTCAAGTGATACTCCGTTCTTCAAATAAGTTAAATTTTGTTTTGTTTTCAACAACTAATTACAATAATTCTAGATACATTATCCTAATAGTAAAATTGTTTATTAGTAGATAAATACCTAAAATTACATATTATCACCGAACTTACAACTTATTTTTTTTACATTCACATTGTAATTTAAGAACTTATAACATAATATAGCATAAAAAAATGTACACTACTCTTCCAGACACAAGCTAATGCTTTTAAGGAAGAGTGGTATTAACATATTAGAACATGAACTTGTACGCAAATTATTACATCATCTAAATGTATATTATATTTTATATGCTAAAATAAAAAAAAAAATAAAAAAATTAACGAATAAACCAAACGAACGTTAAACTAACTGAACGAATTCTTTCCGTATTCAAACTATATCGTTAACCAATACTAACGCATACCTTCAAAAATTAACGAAATGAACAAATTATTTTCGTATGCAAACTTCTCTAATTAGTTCGTAGTCCGCCGACAGTTGCGCGGACATCATAGCATATCTCTTTTGTATTTGAATATCTTTGGTCCCTGGGAAGGAAAGTTCAATCTTTAGTCGAACCAAAAAAATATTTAATGAATTGACATTGGCCCAAGAGATGGCGCAACTAGGTCGAACATTAAAAATAGATGTATTACAGTAAAAAAAACACAAGCGTGCAGTTCACAGACGGTAGATGTGAAACCTTCAGAAAACTAAAATAGACAAGAGTAGGCTACGAAGCACCGCACAAAGAGGAGATCGATTATTCTATCTCATTAAGGGTAAATCCTACAGATCTATGTGTTCGACTATTTTTAGTGTCGCTTTTTCAACATTTATTTTTATATTTTACGTTATATTTATTTTTCTTTTTCTTTTATTATCTCCTTTTGATGTTACCTATTTCAGAAGAACTATTCCACGGGCTGCTACTTCTATTTATCTTTTGTATAATGTTAATGTAAGTACTTACATACTGCTTACTTACCACGTATGCATGGACATTGGAAGGTCTAGAGTCGTTCAAATAAATGTAGCTTCGTTCAAAAAAAAGTAGAGTCTTGACGTGTGCTGTGAAGGAGGAAACCATATGTTTCCTTATAACGCCGTTGGAAAGTGGTGGGTCCCCTCCAACGTCGCTTTTTCGTTTCATCGAGTTTCAAATCACACAGGTGCTAAAGAAGTTTTCACTTCAAAAACTTCGTTATATTTATGTGGGTTGATTTTGTATAATAAGTCATGTTTTTGGAAAAATATTTTCGCTTACGCCTATTAAGCGTAATCGTTTTTTTTTTAAATTGGCGCACCCTCTCTTACATTCGTATTTAAAAAAACTCTTTCAACACATCTAATTCTTCTTTTTGAACGCTTAAACGCTTATTAACCACTCGGACTTATAAGGTTGTTTTCAAGCTACCTACAACATCATACCTTATGTTATGACGTATGATGCGCATCTGACTTATTAAACGTATAAGGCTTTTTCTTTACTTCAGAAAAAAAATGCTGAATCTAAATATTGAAACTTGTATTTTAATTTCTGTCATCGGAAGGGTTAATAATTATATAAATCATAAGAAAAATGGCATTAATTAGATTTGTATTAGCGCAATTGCGTCACGTTCCATAAAACACTGGAACATGACAATATTTTCACTTCCTCTTCGTTCATACGAGTACCTACATTATGCAATCATAACGAGATGCTTAAATTATTATTTGCGTCTGTAGAATTCTGCACTGTAAAGTCATTAAGCTGATTATACATCTGATAAATCAGTTTTTTACTGCATTTCTTCTTCCTAAGATGTAAAGTAATTAGTTCGGATTTAGAATGCATTTTCTGTTGTAATGTATGCAAATCTTACGGAAACCGTAAGATGAAAACATTACTACGTTCATCTGCTTTTCTGGTGTAAAAATGGCTTTCTACCACTTAGTATAATGACTTCCTTCCAGGCTAGTAAAATTTAATTTTTTCTTTATAATTTATTGTCAAAATTGTTTTCGACTTCGGAAAACAGAATTCGTCTTTTAATTTGGGTAATTGTTTACTTTTTATGGATTACCAGATTTAAATATTGAAAAAATTGATAGAAATACTTCACTTTGGAAATTTATATGTATTTTTATTTTTGTATGCATTATTTTGGAAAATGGCTGGCCCAGAGGAAAATAATTTCCCTCGGGGAAAATGAACAGGGAACAAAATTCTTTCTTATTGAGAACCTGTAATCATTGTAACAAAAAATGTATCGATGCTGATGTCTTGTCATATACTTTAAGCTCTTTCAAACATATATTTAATACAGCCTTATTATAACCAATTCATTACCAAATACTCGTAGATTAATTCATTTTAACAAAACTAAATAATTAAAACGTTTAAATAACTAAAACTTTTTATGTATTTTTTTTTAAATTTAAAATTTAAAAGAATGTAATGCGTATACGTGTATATCCATACATGCGAGTATAAATATTATTTTTCCACTTTACGTCTGGTGTTTTTTGTAGTTTTATAAATATTTATTTTTTATTTTTCAAAATAGCCATAAAACTGGCACACTATATTTTACTATTTTTTGTGAGTAGGTACTATCACTTTACTTTTTCTTGTTTTTTTTTTTATAAATGTATATATTATTTCTCGATCCTACATCTGGTGTTTTTCAGTTTTTTCATTATTATTATATATTTATTTTTTCTACTTTCATTGTATTTTATCTTATCTTATATGTATCTTTTGTGTATCACACAGTATATATATAGACTATGTTTAAATTGTTTATCTAGTTACTATCTCTGTAATATTAGGCTAAAAAAGTTAATAATTATTGACTTTTTATTTATTATTTGGGCATGATGTGAACATTTGTTATTGGGTTGTAACCTAATTATTATAATTTATTGTTTTCTTTAATGCATGTAACGTTATTAACCTGTAAATGTTCCTAATAAAATAAAATTTAAAAAAATAAATGTCATTTTCAGGAATGCTCTGTGGATGTTCTTTTGAGGAAAATAAAGATATGATGTTCTGGCAAGGAAAAAGGCATGAGAGGTGGGTAGGTATCTGGGGGTCAGTGTTTCCAGGAATGACGGACATATGAATCTATCCCTCCCACTGCGGTGCAAGGCGGTGTTCCGAGAGAGTCTTGCTAGAGAGGTCAAAAGATTTCCAACCCTTCTCTCCCAATCCGCCCTGCCACGCAGTTGGTGGGGGAGGCGTCTACTAATATCTACAGGAATTCCAAAAACTGAAAAAATCCAACTAATATCTATGAGAACCAAAGTGTTGACGAATATCTACAGCTCAAACTGTTGACTAATATCTACGAAAACCAAAGTTTTGACGAATATCTACAGCACTGGCAGAGGTTGGATTTGCAATTATGTATAGCATATTGGAATAACGTAATATTGCGTATGCAGTTTAAAAAACTTAATTTATTTAAGTACCTATTTATGTAAATTCCCTAATATCGGACTATTGGACACATTTAGCTGATTAGTCCAACCTACGCTCTGTAGATATTAGTTCAACCTATGCTCTGTAGATATTAGTCAACACTGGGACCGTCATAGATATTCGTTCGACCTTAGCTCTGTAGATATTAGTCAACACTCTGAAGTTCGTAGATATTAGTTCAACATATGAGCTGTAGATATTCGTCCAACATACGGGCTGTAGATATTAGTATCTGGAGTCGTTGGTGGGCAGACGTTTCCGCTGTCAAGATCCGTACAAACATTTTTTTTTTTTTAAAGAAAGACAAACATTCCCGGGTTACGAATAACCCAACAATGTTTGAAAATCTCCTACTACCACCACAGAAAGCTGAAAATGTTGCTTGTGTTGTGATGGAGGACTTAGCCAATCAAGGAAACGAACACGTCGACGCTCGGGTGGGACCCATGCGCTATGCCCACTCACCCCATGAACCCGGGTATCCCTGCTTAGCCACCAAACATTGCGAACAACTTGGGGTGACCTGTAGCAGAGGTGTTGGTAATCAAAACAATTGTTCCCAGGCCGGCGCGGGCGGTACTCAAACCCACCTCCCAATTTGGGATTAATTAATGGTGCACAAATTAGATTTTTAACATTTTTATAAATTTTAACCCTAATTCCATCAAAGCCGTGAGCAGATCCTTCTTCATACCGCTTACAATAGATACTACTTCGTCCTTTGTGGTGATTTGAAAATTTGCTAAATAAAAACTATTAATTTCGTCCTCTGTGGTGACTTGAAATGTTGCTAAATAAAAACTATTGATTTCCACACTGAAAAACGTGTGCATATTTCATGTTGTCACAGAGAAACGAATGGATTTTCACGATTTTTTTTAATAAACCTTCAAAATAACTTAATAAATAACAAAATTTCCCAACGCTCCATACCACACAATCTTTCCTTTCTACACATCCGTTTCCTAATTGGTCATTCAATAAATAACTTAATAATCCTTAAATACTGCGCGTTATATTTCACATCAATATTTCACTAAAAAGCCTCTTACGAAAGCGACCATTTGAAAATGGTCCCCGGCGCTGATGCACTTAAGGCCGGTAATGCAGTTAGCAATTTTCTCAAGTGCCATTACCGCCGGTGCATCCACTGCACAACCCGATGCGAGATACATCTTAAATAAAATGCACTTATAAAGTAAGATTAAATTGAACAGCCGAACTGGGAATTCTACTACGTTCTGCACAGAAAAGGGTTTATACAGTTCTTTCCTTATCCTGATACAATGAAGCAGTTTCATTAACACAATTAATCTATGGTTGTCAATGACAGATGTAAAGTATTTTTCACATCACAATGTCGCAAAGAAATGGACTGTGTGTGTGTGTGTGTGTGTGTGTATGTGAGTGTGATAAGAACATGTGAATAAGAAAATCTAACTTAAAAATTAAACACCCTGCCGATGTATTATTTAAAAAAAAACTCAACGATAAAAATTACAAATGTGAATGAAATTAAGAAAATCTAAGAAATCATACCAATTATACCATATATGGCTGAGGTTAGAAGAAAGACATACCACAGGAAGAAAAAATAAATATTGGATGGGACAAATGCAGGGTTCTTGATCATTTAAATATTATGATATGTTTTAAGTGTAATGAGTATTAATAGATTGCAAAAACCTGAAATGTTGTCCAAAATGAACAAAACATGATGATATAAAACATCGTATATAAAAGATTGCACGTATTAGGATATTCAGTACATAAATTGCATAATGACAAAAATATATTGGGACTGAAACTAAGCAGTAGTCACCCATGTACCCTCAGCCATCAGCAAGGAATGCCCAATTTATAAAAGAGAACTAGAATAAAAAAAGAGCAGAATCTCTTTTTTATAAACAAAAGTCACGAGAATGATGATATTATATACCTGAACACACAAAGCATCCTAGCACATTATGAAGAGGTCAAAATACTTTCAGAGAAGAAGAGACCTTTTAGGCTTACGACGAGTGAAACACATGTGATTGAAGATATCCGAGATAGAAAAAAAAATATTATTTTTATAATTTATTTATTTTACTATTAATTAATCATTACATATTTATACTACTACTTGCCACTACGGCATTACTTATTACTGATCTTTGTTAAAACCCACTCGGGCGTAAATAAATAAAAAAAAAAAATAAAAAATAGATTTAAAAAAACAAAATAAAAAATAAATAAATAAATAAAAAATAAACAAATAAATAAATAAATAATTAAAAAAAAAAAAAAAAAAAAATTTTTTTTAAATAAAATAAAATAAAGACTGGTTCACAATGACTAAGTGTTCTGAATATATTCGACGTCAACTGTTGTTTGTGCATTAGCCATTTGCATTTGTCCTAGGAAACGATGAGAAGTTACTGGGAAATCGATCGTGCTAGGGGTCCCAAATTACGGCAATGAGAATAATATTTAGGGAAAATAGATTACGATACGAACGGGTGGAGTATTGTGATGCGCTGCCGGTAAGCTTGAAGTGTGCACCAATTGGTTGGTTCAAGTTGTATTGTAGGAGTTACATTAAGCAGGTGAAAATATAATGAAAATGTTATAATTATAGTAAGGCAAGTTCAGAAAGTAAGTGTACTGGACTTTTACATACTTCAAAAAAAAAATTACAGGATATTATTATGACTATTATATAATTACAGGATATTATTATAATCGCGGTCCCGTTCGATGTATGTGGTGAACCATGGCACAAGCTTCTTCATGCATTCCTTTAGAACCTCTTTCTCCACCTGTTCAAATGAAAATTTAATTCGACTCGTGTGTGTTTTCAGGGAGGTGAAAACAAGATAATCCGAAGGCTCCAAGTCCGGGAAGAAAGGGGATTGGTTCAAAACATCCCAACCAAATGAGTCCAAGAGCACCTTGGTTGTTAAAGCTGCGTGACGATGGGTGTTTTCGTGCACCAAGCACAGTCCTCTCGCCAGTATTCCTCTTCTTTGGTTTGAACGCTCCTTTTGAGTTTTTTTAGGGCCTCACAATATCATTGTATGTTGATGGTCTCCCCCTAAGGCAGAAATTTGACCGAAATAATGCCTTTTCGGTCTTAAAACACCGAGGTCATGATTTTTTTCCCCGAAATTGTGATTTTAAAATTTTTGGGAATCGGTGTGACGCCACCGTGATGACTGTCTTTTTGTCTCAGGCGTGTAATAAGAGACCCCCGTTTCATTTCCAGTCACAATATAGCTTAGAAAATCCTAATCTTACAGTTCTAGTAGGTGTTATTTCTTCCGCCAGTAGGAAGCGGATCACAGCACGTGACTCCCACCTGGCGGGATTTCTTACCGACACTTTCACGACATACGATGTGAGTTTACGTACTATCGTGTTATTGCGATGCTCGATCTGGTCGGGAGACTCCCTCTACTACTCAGTGTTGAACCCTCAAAAAACAATAAAACCACTGCCCGTTATGGTCACAGTACACTTACTTTCTGAACATGCCGAGTACATATTACAAATTTTATTTAATAGTTACAAAACACCTAACTGCTTTTTTCTATTTTATCCTTCCCTTTAGCTTTTTCTAACCTATCGTTTTATTTGAATATCGCAAGAGAGTCCCAATAGCCCGTAATCAGTGGAACTACGGCATCCCCAATTCGGGTATGTATCAGTTTTCAGTTTCAGTTTCAGTGCCGGTAACCCGGGCGTTTATTTTATTTTCATTGTGTACATAGATTTCTTTTACCCACCTTACTAGACGAAGTCTGTTCCGAGGCGGGTATAAAAATTTTTGTTTAGTGAAAAAGATATGTATCGAAGTAGACATGCATATAAAAAGATAAAAATATAAAAAATAATATAAGAAGACAAAATAAAAGATAAAACCAAATAAAAAAATTTAAAATATAGATATAAAAACATATGCATATACACACATGCTTACAAACATAATGTTGTTATAATACATTAAATCATTAGGTACATTTAAATTTTGTTTCTTTATATATTTCCATAAAAAGATTGCATAAAATTCACATGGAAATAAATGTAAATACAGTAGGTGCATGATAATTAATGTATATGTAGTAACACTGAAAGAAGTGGGGAAGGAAAGGAGATGGGGTTGAAGAAGATTTTAAAGTATGTACCTAAAGTATTTACACAGGTCTCCAAACTAGGCTAATGTCATTTCATGCAATCAACATTTCGATTCTGAATAATGGTCTTTTGCCAGGGCTAATCAACCATTCCGTTAGATTAGCACTTATTTAGTCTACTCCTGACACTAACAAACAAACATTTCTGTGAACAGTAGATCTCGCATCCAAAAAAAGTATTTTCTAGTTTTTTTATTTATTTTAAACTAGCTGGTACCCTCCCTGCATGCGTTGCAAAGCTATTCAAATAATTAATTTGATTCCGCCGAGCATGTCCTTTCCTGTGCGTCCCCGTTCAACTCCCGAGTCCCCTTCCCCTCCCCTATCCCTTTCCCCGTTCCCCTTCCCTGCCTCCCCCTCCCTCGCCCACCCGCGAACCCTACCTCCCCCGTTCCCCTACTCATCCTGCCTTTATTATTACCCTTGCCCTCATGCCTTACCTCCCTGCCGCTAAAATATATTAAATACACTCATTTTCATTTATACAAATTTCATAACGCCATTATGTATAGCCTACACCCTTCGCGGGCGTGCGCACAACATATCACCAAAGTTTCATCGCAATCGGATGAACGGTATGTCAGCGCATAAAATACGAACCAACAAACAAACAAATATTGATTTTTTTAATATAAGATATAGGTATAAGAAGGTCAAAGGCAAAATTTCCTCTAAAATCATTAGTTTTAAAAGTACAGAATTCTGGGGCGGCGGTACCCATACCGACTCCCCATACAAGTTAAAACAGAGCCAACTAACTATCTTTTTTTTTTAAATCTCTCCTCTTTAAAATATTACCATTTTACAAAGTCATAAAACATATTATACAACCAGGGAAAAAAATGTACACACCTATTAGTACATAACTAATATATAATAATAATATACTATAACAATACTAACATGCTTACTGCTTACATCGATACATTTTCATCCACCAAGAAATATTGTTGTGTTAAATATTAATTTTCTCGTTATTTTGAGATACGAGATGAAAAGACTGTTTCTCAGGTACAAAATGGAATTTGAAACCATGTATTTACGAACAAAATTATAAGACTTTATTAGAACATCCTCTTTGTCCCACCATTTCAACGTAATGGGAAAAGAAGCATATAATTTAAGCCCATACCTGCGTGTTTAAATATTTGTTTTGTTAGAATTTTACTGTATTCCAGTATTTTCACAATATGCATGATATTGTTACGATCGGCCATAACATAATTGCTGCAATTATTCCTCTCCCCTGTACTGTTTTCTCGGTAATTTGTTACCTGTGTTTCAGGACTTCCTCCAATTTAGTTAAAAGTAGCAATAAACGGAATTACGAACATTATTGTAATACGGAGTATGATATGGTTAAAACTGCTAGCCATGTACACCCGCGAAGCCATTGTTGTGTATATAATGTAACTTAATGCGAAATCGATAGCGATTAAGGCATACTGACGGTCAGGAATGTCGATATGGCTACGAAGGTAATACCAAATAGGTACACAAAATTGGTTGTTATCGGGAAATAGAATTTCCTTTCGGTGATGTGAATATTCGGAAACTATGGTTTGGAGTTCTGGAGAGGCAAAAAATATTTGGAGGATGAAACCCAGTGGTTCTTTTCTTCAAAGGCGAGTGGTTGAATTTGTACTCTTTCTGTAAAAAGATGAATGAAATAATGAATAAAAGAATGAATAAAGTTTATAATACTTGATTTAAAACTTTACCCATCTCTAGGTTGAACGCCAAAATGCGTAATTTTCAAACGATTTTCTTAAAAAATCAATATTAGAACAATGGTTCTTCTTATTCCCCATTCGTTGAGATATGTCATTTCTCTGTAAGCATTTGTGGCACAAATATTGAGAATTATTGAAAAACGTTATTTAGTAGTCAAGGAAGAAGGAGTGCGTGAGCAAGTTATTTAGCGATTCCTTCAGAAACTTGTTCGAGGTGCTTAGGGTGGGAACATAGCAAAAGTCCTGACCAAAAGACATGGGGGGGTAGATCGATAGATCCCAATTTTCGGGTTTCTGCTTATATCTCAAAAACGGTGCGTCGCAGAGAAATTTTTTTTGCAAATGAATAAAAGCTCATAAAATTATCTACAACTTTTATTCTGCACGTGATTTTCGAATTCCCAACCGTTTGTGAGTTAAACGCTCCATAAAAGTGGATATTTTAGAAAAATATCATTTTATCTCACATATATATCATTTTACCTCACATTTTTCATCAAATATTCCTTCATATCGTCCAAGTCTAACACATCCATCAGAGAAAGAAATTCATTTGATAATTTGCCTTTTAGAATATGAAAATTTGCAAATTAATCTCCAACCAGTCAACATTTACAGCAAATTCAAGTTTTTTCGTAAAATGTTGTAATTTCAGAAAAAGCTGTTTTTATCATATTACTGACACACAACTTTCTTCTTTTGTCTTCTGTCAGCTCGTCGATAAAAATTCACGATGAAAAAGTTGTAGTTGACTCAATATTGCTGTTTCAGTGAATTTGTAAACAAGCAAACGATCACATGAGGATTTAATGAAATTTTTGAGTTGCCCCATTTCCGTTGGCACTGTTCAATGAAAGTGGGATGCGAAAGACAACTAAATCTGTTCTGTACATCTTGTTCGAGCCTACCAAAAAAGCTGTTCTACTGTCTCAGATGAACATAGTAGTGAACGGAGGATTTCTACTACACAGAGTAATTTGGTAAAAAGATGGCTCTGTTGCCACAATTTGTGATGGCTATATCACCTACGCAAACCCAACCAACAGTACGAAATAACAAGAACAGATGCGACGATACAGAGTGAGAAGTTCAGCTAACATCAATTTATTTATTTTTATTTATTTATTTATTTATTTATTTTTTCATGTTCTCCGTAAAACGGTTATTCACCAATACATTATGGAGAAGATTACAAAATAGACAAAAAGTATAGCAAAACACATAAAAAGGTCAGTTTTACTACTTTGTGAGATACGTCAAAAGATAATTGTTAAACTGCCTGTAGGTTACGTTAAAAATGTCAATGTTCAATGCAGACTCTTTGAGCAGTTCAGTCGCTCTGTTGACTGGCGCGTTTTGATAGGCAGAAGTCCTCGCTTTTGGAGCATAAAAAAGGGTATGGGACCTTCCACGAGTATACTTGTCTGGGACATATAAGTTAATTTCTTTCAAAATAGGTGGATTATGTATAGTTCCAGAGATTATCTTAAAAAAATGTTTTCCTAAAAATATTTTTCGGCGGGCTTCTAATGTATTAAGATCGAGCATTCCTGCTAAGAATAAGGATGGATACAGGAAAGGGTAGTACATATATTCCCTCATATATAGGTAACGCATGAATCTCTTTTGTACTTTTTCTATTTCGAGAATATGGTTTTGCTCAGAAGGGGCCCAAATAATGGAGCTATATTCCAAGATACAGCGAACAAGTGCTTCATACGTTCTTTTGACATGGAACACATCGATACCTGTTAAACAAGATGTTTTATCCAACAAAAGTAACTTCATCTCCTTACCACAGACAAAGCATCAGGAGAATGAGATACAGACTCTTCAGGCCACCGATGATGCTGACATACTTATCGTGAAGACTGCTGTGGAATAATCCACTCACAATTCTGTGGCTATCGTTGGTGAGGATGTGGACCTCACTTTCCTTTTATTGTTTCCACTCCTCCCACCCAAGATATCCTGCTGCTAAAACCCGGACGAGGAAATACCAAAACAATGGCACTGTCCACTCAAGAGATGCAGCACCGTGGATATGAACACAAACTGTTCTTATATAACACCTTTTCATTGTAACAATACTGGGACGAACGCAGAACAAAATTCAATCATAAATCGCTTGCATATTTAAGGCAATGAATACGCTAATATCGATCACGCCGGTAATCTGGCCTCATACAAAAGATGCATTTAACAAAATTTGTCTGCTAGTACCACGTCAACATAATACATTATGCAAACATAATATGCCTACCAGTACTTGCACGCTAAAATTAATTAATGCATTTGAATTCCTGGATGCCTTTTAAATTTATCATATTGGTTGACATAATCCATAATACCTACAAATTGTTTATTTAATTTTTTATTTTTTTGCTCCTAAGAGGAATTCTTACCGTTTATAACTTTTTATATTTAAAACTTTGTACCTTTTAAAGATGTCTCATATTTCTATATTTTACTTTTTATTTCTTGCTTTTAATTTTTAATTTTACTTTGTCTTACAATTTTATACTTTGTACTCTATACTTTATATTGTATATATATATTGTATTGTATATATATTTATGTGTTAATTATGTAAGAATTGTTTGTTGTAATATTTTATTATGGCACATGTTGCACATGTATAAATAAATATCCATTTACCGGCTGGGACACAACATCTGCAACTTTTGTGATAAGCAAGGTGGGCTTCTCAAAATTGTATTTGGAGTCAGAAATCATCAAGCAAGCGGCAATGATCTTTTACAACCCCTCCTCTACTCGCGACGAGATTGACAAGGCTGGGAATATGTGTTTCCTGAAATGGTATGCGGCAAAAAGGCAGACTCCCAATCAGTATCGCTTCCAGTCGTCCACGAGGTCGGTGGCAAATATGAAGCCTGACATCAGCTCCATCCGTCCAGCAGAGAGCACAGCTAAACAACATTCCTGGCTCAACCACCTCCAAGTGCAGCAGCTCGGGATTGAGCTGTCCCCTCAAGAATGGAGGTGGAAACATGTAGGAGACACCCTGGTGCCAATTACAACAGAAGATCCACCAGCACCGTAGGTCCTTCTTAAAATGATATTTTGCCGCTGCACCAAGGATTGTGTAATAGGCAAATGTACATGCCGAAAAGCAATGATGAGCTGTTCTGCAGCGTGCCTCCACTGATTTCTTTATATCGTCTAACTCTAATATTTTCACCAGCGAAAGAAATTTGAAAGAAGTTGTAGAGACTTGAATTCCCCTTTAGAATATATAAACACATGCAAACCAAACTCCAAAGTCTTCAATTATATTTATTTTAAAATCTTTCATAACATTTTGTAATTTTCAGAAAAAGTTGTTTTTATCATATTCTTGACCCACAACTTTCTTCATTCACCAAAAAAAAAAAAAAAGTTTTTGGAATATCTCTGCAATTTGGCCACATTTTGGCCTTGCGGGTGTTCGCAAATTAAATTGGCTAACATGTGGCCAAAAACGCTCGAATGGAACGCTGTTTATTCGAAGGGTATACACGAGTATCTGGACGTTTCTAAAATTAACAGCGTTTGTTTGTTTTTAAAACGCAATGATCCTGTCCTGAGGCAAATTTATTGTTTTGTGAAAGCTTTCAGCTTCACAAGTCTTACAATTATAATATCCCATGATTTTTCATGGATCTGTAGTAATGTCTTTCCTATTTTGGAGTAACCCAACAACTCGCACGCTCGAACGCTTATCAAAAGTTTTACAAAGGTTATACAAGTTATGAAGAAAAAAACAAAGCTTCTTTTCAAAATATTTTATTTTGTCGCTGATCTGTTTCGTTATGCGACCGATTGATGTGTTCAGTTCAAATTCAAGCAGTTCCAAAATGACGATATTAATTTTGATCTTCTTAAATTTTATGTTTTTGCAATTTAGGTGTAGGCAGTGCCCAACAGATTTCGTATCGCGCCATAAACCAAAGTCTTATTGTTTAACTCTGTTTCTCAAGCTTAAAAACTTGTGACAGCTGTTTCACTAAGATACCTACATACATGTTCCTTGCTTCATTTCACAAAGAACGGAGGCAATAATATAAAATACGTTAGAGAACATAGAGCACTCAGTGATAGTGTTGTACTGATTGGAAATTCCTAACGATTTGGAATACTCTTACGACGGATGTACAGAATTTAATATCAACATTTCTGGAAAAATACCACCCCTATTAATAGTACCGACCCACAGCCTCCACTCTAACGAAATGTTCAAATGTTTCGGGATGTTAAAAAACCCGAAATGCACTTTACATGCAGGATGTTTATTATCCTTTTCCATGAATGAAGCAATTTACTCTTGTGTTCGATCTGTTGAAACGTTTTGTTTCACAGTTACATCGGGATTTAAAACGAAGGCATTAAACGTAAAACTAGCTCGGACGCATCTAAATATCCAAAGCAACATAAGTTTTGAGAATAAAATTATCGTCCATTACAAGGAATTAATAAGATATTTTCTTCTCTGAAACAAAATGCAGACATGTTTAAAATATTGGTTTCCATTTTAAAAAAATATGCCTAGTTTTATTTAGATACGTTAAATGTACCCAATCTGTAAACGTATATAGATTATTTGTAAAATTACAGCGTTTTTGGGAGTTTTACAGAGATTCATTATTATTTCATGCGTCATAACTGGCGGATCGGGTTGATCTATGGCAGCCCCGGTACGGTACCATGCGAGGCTGAAGGGAGCAAGAAGGGAAGCAAATGGAGTAGAGGAAGGTTGGGATCTACATAGATATGGTTGCTAAATAAGGCAAAACCCTGGTTCAAGCAACGCAACATTTCGAAAGCAACCGTCACTCTTCCATAAGTCTTTGGCTAACCTGTTGAGGTCCCGGCTTTTTCCAGAAAAACACGGAAATTTCACGATCTTCAATTGAATGTTTTGTGGATTAAATTTAACCTATCGTATATTTTATTGACTGAAACACATTCCTAGAACAATAAACTATTTACCAAAATAACATTACTTGCGTAATTACGTAAATTGATAGGTTTTATGATGTTTTATTCGAGGTACACGCATGTCACGCATCGGCAATGTGACGCGGCCGCCAAAATGACAGTTGGAGATGCTCACAGACAAAAATTATTTTTAAATATTGTGTGGCTACTAAGCGAATGAAATCTTTACCCATACCATAGGGAATGTTGGCGGCAGTGATTCTGACACTTCCTTTACCGATTTTGTACATAGAAGGGTCAAAATAGTAGAAAAAAGATATTTTTTTTTCGCGCATGCGCAGAATCTTTTTACATCCCGGACTACGGAAAATTTAATATAAATTATTCGAAGTGACTTGTCTCATTGCGGGTTTCTCTATGGTAAAGTACGATAATAGAGCAAGCGTTTCTGACATTGTTCTTCATACACTTTCTGTATACATAAGGGTCAAAATTGCATTTCAAAGTGCCGCGCCACCTCGCGGACACCGGTGTCCGAACGGCCCACAACGAGTACTTAATTCATAATCTCTGTTCATTTTTATGTTTGTCACCTGTTTTAAAAATACATTTTTTTATAAAGTAAAGAATACTACTTACCGTTGTGATTCTGTCTGTAACTCTGGTTCATTGAACTGCAAAACTTGGATTTGCTTTGGAAATGATTGTGGGAACAAGTGATAATGTGGGTACCTACCTAATTTTTTGACAGAGATGTCGTAATTTTGAAAGTTAACTAACACTGTTGTTAAAATTAACTACTGCCCTCTGTTGGTGTAATTCTTAAGCTATTATGTTGGAAGGTTTTGAACTTTACTAAATCGGTGTATTTTTTTTTTGTTCAAGTGGGTACATAGCATGGACAATCGATACAGTCCTATATCAATACGATATCGGTCAAATCCGTCATTTATGGCCACTATGGCCAGTTTTTAATATTTGCTAGCACGGTGAACAATTGATAAGGGATATTCCAACCGACGATTGACAAAAGCCTGCTAAATCGTATGCGTTCTTGCCTGCAACTGTAGCACGGTCAATCGATAAAATCCCTACATTAATACCAAATTTACTAAATCCATCATCTATGGCCAGTTAGCAATATTTGCGAGCACAGTGAACAATTGATTCCGCCAGTCGGTTGACACAAGGTACCGTTTTTAGCGCGGCTTCCGGAGTGTGGGATAAGCTGTCAATGTACAGATGTTTTTTTTAAAATAATGTCGTTCGTTACGCAAAATAACTGGTTTATTAATGAATGGAGGTGAACTAACGAAACTCTTAGAATTTAAAGAAATCGTATACGAGACAAACAGACTAAATTAATTCATTTAAGAGGTGATCAATTGATTCCTTTCAATTTAGAGAAACGAAATTTGATAAAATGTCATATTAACTAATTAACTCAAGTTTAGTCTCAAATAGTACCTTCATGCGAAGCACCAATATATATTAAAGAGAATTTCAATTGAAAATTGTCAATTCGTTGGTATTTTTAATTTTTACGTAGTACATTTGACACTTAGAAACATTTCAACATTTAAAATCATAAAAAGATCCGACAAAACATTTCCACATTTAAATTCATAAAAAGATCCGCCAGTGTTGCCATCGTATGTCGTATGTTGATTCCTTATTTATTCCATTTCGACATCGGTATGGGTAACGACAGTTAGACTGTGCTAGGGGTCACAACCAGGTTAAAAAACGAAATTTAGAGAAAAACGCGATCAAAGTTTTGCTGAAGGATAATTCAACATACAAACTGTTTAAAACGGTTCCACATAAAATCTGTATCTCCGTTCATTTTACGAATTTGATTAAAACATTTGATGAGAGAATTGCTAACAAATGCATCTTTTAGAAAAAATAGAAATAAAAAAATTACAATTTTATTTATAGAGTGTCCTGGTGCCTTAAAGCCTTGTTTAGGATTTGATCAAGGGAACATGGAGGCATTTGGAGGCTCCCCACAACCAGAGGGCCTTGTGAACTGAATAAAAAGCTTGTAAAATTACATTAACTTCTTAAATTAGGGGGGGGGGGGGGCTCATTCAGCTTTGTCGCCCCGGGGCTCTGTAGGGCTTAGTCCGCCACTGTACAGGTACAAACTACAGACAGTAAAAAAAACTAAGGAATTTTCCTGCACCCAAACTATTTCACAGGAATAAACTTGAGCAGTGGAGGTTATCCACCTCTTACCCGTCCTGGTATAAGTAACAGATGGTTACTCCTTCAAGACTCTCGCAAGATTCAAATTTTTTTTTAAACGAAGCTAAATTTATTTATTTTAAACGAATCTAGACCTCCAGTGTCCTTGCATACGTTGTTAGTATAAAAAATATTAAAATTATAAATATAATTATTATGATCATTATAAACTTGAGCAGCTGGTAAATACGGATCCATGCCAACTCAGAATGAAACTAACTCAGAAAGGTCATTAAAAGCTATGAAAAAATAATTTTAAAATAGCCAGTAACCTAAACCTAACTTAACCTCTTTAACCAATTTTTTTATCATCACTCTTAATGACCTCTCTGAGGTGCTTCTGAGATGCTTTCATTCTGAGTTGTCCGGTCACCGATAAATACACACCAATATTTTTTACATGTATAAAGGAAAAAATATAGGTAAGAAAATTATTTTACGTGTAGAAAAAAGAGAAATGCACGATGTCTATAAATAAAAGATTATAAATAATTATTAAGAAAGGTTAAAAAAATAAAACGGTTAAGAGAAAAAGAATCTAAAATAATATATTACAGAAATTTAAGAAAGTGCTTAAAAAGCATGAACGAAGTGTATCTAAGTTGTATTTTATAGGACAACAGTAGTCAATTTTCTACCAAAAGGATTCCCTGACACCAGCATTTGTACTCGTCTGGCTAATGTGGAACAACTGTTTGGATGGTATTTTAAAGTTTATTAGGATGAGTAAGTCAGGACAGTCAATAACCTTGTTTCAACAAAACGAGTCATGGCCCATCACTAGTACTTAGACATTTGCGTAAGAATTCACAGTAAAATATTTTAGGATGATTAGGTGATCTAAAAAATGTCATAATTCTTATATGGTATGAAACTCTGTTGAAGCTGTGAACTTACGATGGGTTTGAGGCAGGGCTGGGTAAAATACATGCTTTGCTGTAATTAAAATACAAATTACAAAATACTTTTTCGCATGTATTTAAAATACGAAATACAAAATACTTTGAAGTCGTGTATTTGCAATACAAAATACAAAATACAGTATTTTAACCATTTTTTTTATTTCAAATACAAAATACAAATTACAAAATACATTTGGTTTTGGATGAACCTTTGCTTGCAATAAATTGTCGTAAGGGCCCTTATCTACATATAATGGTGTGTTTCCATAGAAGCAAAGCTGAGAAGAGTGAAACAGAGAAGTGCAAAAAATGACCAATCATATTGCTTAGAAGACACATCTCATCTCCGCTCCACTTGTAATGTTTTGTGGTATAGAACCCAAGTGTTAGATCATAATAATAATTATTATTAATTATTATTATCTAACACCTGGGTCCTATACCACAAAACATTACATGTGGAGCGGAGATAAGATGACATTTGTGTAAAGCAGTTTTGTGTTATTTCACTTCAAATGCGCTCTACTGTAAAAAAAACTTAAAAATAATCTAGTATTCAGAAAATTATTCCTATAGTGCTTGATCTGACACTATGACACAAAAATGTACAATACAAAGCAATGGCAAGTATAATATATAGTGACCGACCGAAGGTTCGGTTTCGGTTTCGGCAAGTTTCGGCAAAAAAATCTAGTTTGGGCATCAGTTTCAGTTTCGGCAGAAAATCTGCCGAACCTTCGACAGAACCGAAACTCTGCGCTCGTGAATTATCGCGCGTCGTTCGGCTGACTTCGGGTGAGTTCGTGGCTCGTTCGCCAAATTTTAGTTCCAATAAGTAGTTAAGTAATTTTTAAATGTTTTGTTTGTTTTATAGAAGTCATAATATCCGCTTCCCAAATTGGGGGGGCGGGTAAGGGTACCGCCGCCCCGGGAACCATTTATTGGATAATCAATACTTCTTCCATAGGTCACCTTAAGTGGATCGCTATGCTTGGTGACTTTGCAAGGGTGCCCGGGTTCATGGGGTGAGGTTTGTCCAGGTCTTGGCGGCCAATGCGTCTGCCTGCCTGCTCCGTGGTGTGCAGGATCGAGAGAGACCGGTTGAGGGAGGTCTTTTATCCTCTCCAGCGAGAATCTCTCGACCTATCGCCTTGCACCGTGATTGGTGGGATGGATTCATACGTCCGTTATGCCTGGATACACTGAACCCCCGATTCCTACCCACCCTTCATACCTATTTCCTTCCCAGAACTGCCTCTCCTTCCTTTTCTTAAAAAACCCTCCACACAGCATCCCCTAAGATTATATAGGCCTTGAGGGAAATTATTTTCCTCAGAGCCTCCCATGTGGAACTAATGTAAAAAATAATAAATAATAATAATTTTTTCACGTAAGTACTTCAATTATAATTTTTTTTCTTCTTTTCATTTAACGTGTGTATTAAGAATATTGTGATTGTAAACGCAATTAAAATACTCAATTAATGAGGTCCTTCCTTTATTATGTAAGTGTTGATTATTGACAAATTTTTGTTCCAAGAAGTAGTTAACATGTTTTGTTAATTTTTGTTTGTTTTATAGCAGTACCTAACATCAAAAAAATTTATTATTGTTTTTCACATAGGTACTTCAATTATTGTTTTTCATTTCATTTAACACGTGTTAATTGTCTGTGTAAGTGTAAAAATAAGCCAAATTTCAGTAAACAATAGATAACATGTCTAAAAAAGATTCGGTTTCGGTTTCGGTAGAAAGTCCTGTTTCGGTCGGACACTAATATTATACATAATATCATACAAATAGTGTTGCCAACTCTAAATATTAACAGATATATATAGCGTTTTAAGTCTATGTACTATCTACGTCAGTTTATTTTTCATTATTATTAAGATCGCTAAATGTATTTGAAAATGTATTAAATACAAATTACAAAATACCTCAGCATCGGGTAATTGAAATACCAATTACAAAATACATTTTTAGGAAGTAATTGAAATACAAATACAAAATACGTATTGTATTTCAAATATGTATTTCAATTACAAGTAATTCAAATACTGCCCAGTGTAACGTATCACCTTGTTACAGGAAGCTAGCTCAGGATAATCATTGATGTAAGGTTAAATAAGTGCAGTTTTTATACCTACCTCTGTACTTTCTCCACTCTGCCTTCTCATCAGTTCGGGTCTCTTGGGTTGGGACAAAAGGGGGATGAATTTAATTATAGAGATTTTAAATGTTAGGATTTTAATTAGGTTTGGCAAGGTCTTAATACATGATCTTAATTATACTTAGAACTACTTATACTTAAATCTTAATTAGTTGTCATATGGTTCGGGGTTGCTTCTCCATTGTTCACATCATCATAGTTAATTGTTCACTGAACTACCTTCGTGTCACTGGGTTCTCTGCGGGCGCCGTGGTAAGGCTGAGGTCCTCGATGGCAGCTCCTCTGGTTCAGCAGCTCAGGCCTTCCTAGCCGAGTTTCCTGCCTCTGAAATCTGAAGTCTCCTGAAGTCGTCTGCTTCACTTCGCACTTTGGCCACTCGCCGCGTATGGTCACCGCACTTTCTTCGTCTCACGCCCAACTTTACGTCGCCGGGCGGAGGAACGTATGTTTTGCGAATCATTTCCTTGAACTCCACTATAACTTCTTTATCCACCGCCCAGCACCACCTCGCTGGGTGGGGAACCCGTACTTGGTGTTGCCCCACCACTCGTGTCTCCTCTCTTCCCCGTCTCGGTCTTGACTCTTGTTTCTCCATCCACCGCCCAGCATCACGCCGCTGGGCGGGGAACGCGTACTTGCCGTTGTACACTACACGTGTCTCCTCTCCGTCCTGATCTTGACTGTCTGTCTCGGCGTGCCCTATGAACTCGTAAGACCGTGGCTCTACCCCGCACTTCTTTCTTCTTCCGTTTTAGTCCTTGCACCCACATCTGTCATCACTTTCTTTGTCTTTGGTGCACCGGGCGAGACTCTTTCATAACACAAAATTATTTATTCAAATTTATTTGTGACGAAATTTGATTCGTCACACCAGCCCTGGTTTGAGGTCACCAATATTGCTACTTTCTGCTGATATTTAATGCACTTCCTTAGAGTATGATTTATATGGAATTTGATATTATGAAATGACGATAACAATTTTGTGCGAGCTTTTTTCATTGAATAGGTAGCTATTTTCACGTCGTTTATCTCACATCAAAATTAACTCTTATAAAATTTATGGCACATTAACTTCGAGGTAAGCACCGATGATACAACAATACGATCTCTAAAAATATCACTTTTTATATCAAATTAATATGAAATTATGGAGCTATAACGTTACACGTTGAAACGTAATGGCCTTTAAAAGCTTTATTCGGTATTTTCCATAACAAGATTATAATTGACCCGACTCGCCTTATGTATGTAGGTTTATATTTTTTAATGAATGGTAGCATATTATTATGTCGACTAAGTTAGTCTCAAAAATGGACTCTTCCAGGGTTTGGTTATGTAGGGTGCATAGACGGACAGGTGTCAGGAAAACGCATATTTGGTAAGTGGATGAAAAGAAAATTCAGAAGAGTCAGGAGAAATCATGATTTCGTAATAAAATTTATCCATTTGAATGTTGAATCAATAGTCAGATAAAGAGTTTCTGTTACTATGAATTAGTGATGCAACGGAAGTGTCTTAACGGAAGCAGAAGCGGAAACAGTTGTCAAAAGTAAATCTTAGCGGAAGCGGAAGCAGAAGCGGAAACAGAAGCGGAACCGGAAGCGGAAGTGTTAATACTACGAAGAAAAAGCACAATTTTATTTTTAATATTTGTTTAATTAAATTTGTATTTTGTACTTTTAGTACTCGAAATTAAACAGAGGTAAATTATATTTAATAAAAAGTAATTTCGCTGCTTTTACACCTTTGGGTCTGTTTCGGTGTTCTTCATACATTAAACTAGCTCCACTAAATAATTGCTCACTGGCTACACTTCTGGGGGTAGCTGATATTGGTGAACTATTGGCAACAGGTGGGGGTATTTGCGCGCATTTACTTTCCACCACATAAGGGGATCCTCATGGAAAGTTGTTTCTTCTCTTTCTTGTAGTCCCGGAAGAGTGACTGTATCTCTAAAAATAAATTGTCACCATCGTCAGTTGTGGAAGAGTTCTCCTCCTGGTCTTCATTTACACTTAACATCGATTCCAATATTTGTAATGATGATGATGATTTTGAAGTAGAAGGCTGCACTTCGATATCTTCAATCGCAAATTATTCTTCGTTTAGATTTCTGTTATAAAGTTTGCGGATCCAGAAACGGAAACGGAAGTGAAAAAACTTGCGGAACTTCTGCTGAAGCGGAAGCGGAAGCGGAAGCAGAGTTCTGTTGCAACACTACTATGAATGTATCTATCGATTTTCAACAATCAAATCAAAAAGCTCGTAAATGATATTTTCTCATGAATGTTTCTTTGGAACTGTCTAACTTTTGTATATTATCTTTGTTAATGGATTTATGAAATGTTTTTCAATTAACCGTGTTAAATTGTCATGTCTGTTTTAAAATCTATGTACGTTCGCTCCTCATTCAACTCAGGTATGGGGGCTCCATCGAAGCCAGAGTAAAGTTAGCCTCCCAGAAACTGGGCGTGCTGTATAGGGCCCGCAGATACTTTAATAGTGCACAACTGCTAACCCTGTACAAATCACAAGTGCGCCCCACGGTTGAATTTGGCAGCCACCTCTGGTCTGGAGCTCCAAAATACCTGAAAAATATCCTCGACTCTGTGCAGAAACGGGCGGTCCGTTTGATAGATTCTCCCATCTTAACAGACGGACTGCAATCTTTAGAGCACAGGCGTCGGGTGGGAATGCTATCCTTGTTCTACCGGTATTACAATGGAAGATGCTCCGAGGAACTAGCATCATTGATCCCTTCGGCACCGGTGCATAGTCGGGAAACACGCCAAACGCGTGCCCAACATTTGTACACGGTTGACCTTTGTCACATGAGAACGGGTCGTTTCTTCGACTCGTTCTTATGTTCAACAGCTCGGCTGTGGAATGATTTGCCGGCCTCTGTTTCCTCCTTCCTACAACATAGGTCTCTTCAAGACCAATGTTCATTCCTTCCTCTCCTCAAAAACACCCTCCACACAGCATCCCAGATGACATAGGCCCTGAGGGAAATTATTTTCCTCAAGGCCTCCTGTGTGGAGTTAATGTAAAAAAAAAAAAAAACTCCCTTTCAAATACGTATACTTTCGTAAAACCTTTTGATTGGATAATATAATCTTACCTTCGGGGAAATAATTTCGATAAGTTTTATTAAACTTATTGGGAATAATATAATGTAAATATTATCGTTATTATTTCGTAATATGTTATCGCTTAGTTAAAAAAATAAAAATTATTGGATTAACATTAAATTTGTGGTGTTGATCCATAATTATAATTTTTCAATTGATAAACTAATGTTTAACACAAGATTTTTATTCAAAGCACTTTTTCTTAAACATTAGTTTGTCAATTACAAAATAATAATTAATATTATTTGACGAGTTAAAGTATTTCACCCAAAAATGTAGACATAATTTCTTCTAACACAGCAAACTTATTTTGTGGCACCATTATGATTGAAATTAATGAATTACTTCGTTTTTACCACTTTAATTGTTTATAAAACCGACATGTTTCGTCAGCAAAGCTGACTTCTTTCTACGACATAATTGTCTCGACGCCACCTAGTGGGAGATTTAGCACTTTCAATGCCTTCATCATCATTACATACCTAGTATAAAATGAAGTCGCTCAAAATGTATGTGCGCGTTAATCTTTTAAACTACGCAACGGATTTCCATACGGTTTTCACCAATAGATGGAGTGATTGAAGAGGAAAGTTTATTTGTATAATACATGTAAATTATATTAGAGAAAAGCTGAGAAATTCAAAGAAAATACATTTTTGTGCGATTTAAAACGACTGGCGGGCCGTACTATAGTCACTTTCGAAATTCGTTCTACGGAAGAAATTGGAAAATAGATGTCCTAGAGTAAGTAGCTATTTGATTTTCCCTTTTCAAATATCCAGTGTTGCATTGCAAGCATTGTATAATTAGTGGCGAGTTAATTAGTTTATATGTATAATACATGCTTATTATAGTAGAGAAAAGCCGATAAATTAAATTGTTCAATTCAGGCAGCGGGCAGCGGGCAGCTGGCAAGCGGGTGGTGTATTTTACAAAGATTGGGTAATGGCGTTGTGTTTCGTTAGCCACAGTTCGCTGTTTTCAGGTGGAAAAATGTAATAAGCAGTAGTTGTTGAATGAAACCCTAGTATATATTGAATTATTTGGCGGGCAGGAGATAAGCCGACGTAGCTCGGTGGATAAGAACAGTTGACCGGAAATCAGAAGGACGCGGGTTCGAGTCCCGTCGGCGGCATGTATATTTTCTCGGGAGATTTTTTCAATGTAGATGAGTGTTTCAGGCTAATAATTATTACTATTTCTGAATGAAGCTATAACTTTGTGGTTATCCATTATAGATAAATGAAACAATTCAACATTGTTTGAACCACTTATATAATGAGTAAATCCGACCGGTTTCAGAACAAACGTTCCTTCTTCAGGGCAAGCGTATACTAATCATATTTCGAAACTGTCAAATCAGTATACGCTTGCCCTGAAGAAGGAACGTTTGTTCTGAAACCGGTCGGATTTACTCATTACATAAGTGGTTCAAACAAAATTGAATTGATTCATTTATCTATTACTTTTAATAATTGTTATCTATTGATCCATAAATCTAGAGCGATCGTCGATGTATTTACGGCATTGATCCGTAGATTGTTGGCACTGATCCATGGATTGGGCTTTTAAATGGGAATAGTAAAAAAATTATTCAGTTTTATACCTACATAACTGGACAGCCCCCGTAACAATCTTTTGAATTTATTTAGTGATAAATTGCAGATTGATCCACATGAAATTTTGTTGTAAATTCTGAAGGTTTTGAAGAGAGTAGGTACATGCTTATTATATAAGTGGGCATTACTGTCAACTTGGTCGATGTTGTCGAACCATTCGCTCACGCGGATTAGATTAGTGTTAGCACCTTTTCGCCCTAACTATTAGCTTACTGTTCTCTCCAATTTCTTTCCTCCGAGTCATCCTTTCATCTATTCTCTTCCCCATTCCACGTCCGAGCGATGAACTTAACCAGTAAAGGCATTTTCTTTAACCCAATTGACATAAATGATAGGTAGATAGGAATAGAACAGGTCTGAAAGCAAGTTTATATTGGACGTACTTTTATACGTATGGTCTCCTCTTTGTGCGGTGCTTCGTAGACTCCCCACCCTTATCTACTTTAGTTTTCCGAAGGTTTCACTTCTACCGCGTATGAACCGCATACGTATTTTTTAATAAAATGTTGATATCGACCATTAGCGTTTCGGTACGTCTTTTTTTTTTTTACAGTGCATACAATACCGCACAAGAATCTCAACTGCTCCCGTCTGGAGCCAGTAAGACTATGGCATCCCCAATTGGGGTATGTTGTGAGGCTGAAGGTAGTGGGGAGGGGAAGGAGGTGGGGAAGAGGAAGGTTGGGAAGTACCTGGCTATTCAGATCTGGTCACTAAACACGGCCTAAGCCATTTTCAAGCAACGTTTCAATTCTGAATGGTGGTCTTACACCAGGGCGATACTGATAGTATCTTCCACTCTGGAATATGCCGCAAATATACTATATAGGTATATTATAATTAATCAAATAAAATTTATTTGCGCATGCCGGGTTCGAACCCGCGACCTCCGGATTGTGAGCCAAGAGTCTTACCCACTGGACTACGGAGGTCGTCTACGTCTTGCTTTTTTGATCAGTTATTTCTTGTGTCATTTCTTCAAAAATCGTTAAATATGCCTGATTTACATATATACAAACTAGACAATGTATAGCATTAAACCAATGTATTACCTCAACCTTATTTTACCTAACTGTCATGGTATCAATAATTCAAATGGAAATATATTATACCTTTTTGTTTTAAAAGTTGAAAAGCAATTCTTTTGTATTTTAAGTACTGAGTTTCTACCTCCTTCCTTCCATTTCCATGATATAGTGTCAATTCTTAATAATAATAATATACGTAAGATGTTACTTAAAATAAATTTTTTATTTTTTATTTTAACTTTATGAGTTGTTATAAATTGGTATTTAGCAGAAGGACGTCAAGGAAAAACATCTGGTTTCAATGGAGGAATTCCTTTGTTTTATTCACAAGCACATTTGTTACAATAATTTGTCCCGACCCGACAAAAACACTAAATTTGGTCACTTTGACCACTTGCTAGACAATGCTAGCTGTTTATAGGAGATCCACGAATTAAGAGAGAGTTAAACTAGAAAAGCAGACTATTTATAATAATGTTTTCTAACACAATCAAAATAAACAACACTTTAGTGTCACCATTGCACATTATACGATATAAAAACCAGAAATCTACTTTACCGACTAACATTTCGTTTTAGTTTAGTCTTACGTCGCTAATCTGTAAAATGCAATATCAACTAACAATATGCTACAAAAAATATGCCGCTAGATGGCAGTAGTCTTCACTCTTTTTAACATACTGCCCGGCGGGGAATGAGAAAAAACAACAAGTTTTTTTGAAATTAAAATCAAACTACAAATTCCTAAATCTACACACAATATACTAAAAATTTACAAGATGTGTAACTATCTAAGTTTGAAGGGTCCGGGAACCTAACCAACAATTAAAATAACCTAAAAAATTTATAAATTTCTAAAAAATCATGCAAAAATTAAATAATGAAATAATAAAATCACAACATTAATAATAATTTTGTAAAATTGACAAATCAATAATGTCTCATTTTTACAGTGAATACCGCACAAGAATCTCAACTGCTCCCGTCTGGAGCCAGTGAGACTATGGCATCCCCAATTGGGGTATGTTGTGAGGCTGAAGGGTAGTGGGGAGGGGAAGGAGGTGGGGAAGAGGAAGGTTGGGAATTGTCTCTATGAAGAATTTTCACTTCAATTATATTTTTTTTTTTAACTAACACCAATTCACAAATAGCAATACATTGTTAGTTCGCTGTTGACTGATTATCAGTTCATTAACTTTCACTGGCATGGCACTGCCAAAAAACCGAATGAACACTTCACCGGGTAGACTACTCGGCCATCTTGTCCAGGGTGGTCATCGTTTTAGAAAAGTACATCAGCATGTACTTCTGTATGTCATCATTTGGGTAGATCATCATAATTAAGGGGCGGCCGTGCCCTGGTAAGCAGATAGTACCATTAGATCTGCAGCGAGGATGATCATCTCGCGATTGTTGACTTGAAGCCCCAGTGGCTTCAGGCTGGATACAGTGGTGTCAACAACACTAATACCGATACTCCATAATTATTGATGTGGTTTGGTTGCATCGGTTCAGCCCTAATTGCAGTTAGGCTGTGACCTTGGGAAGGTCAGTGGTTTGCCGGGTCGGGAAATTTGGATCCAAGTTTGATTCTATTGGCATCAAACATATTTTCGTGATGGGTCTCACAAAAGTGCCTTGTGCTGTTTTGAGGGTAACTCCCCTCACTACTCCATCCGGGCCTGGATGAGTAGTTACTATGCGCGCCATCTTCCATAATGCAGGAGGCAGATTGTCTTCCATCAGGATTACCAGATCGTCCTTCTTTATGGCCTTTTGGTTGTTGGCCTGCCATTTGGTCCGTTTTTGCAACTCAGCAAGGTAATCTCGTTTCCATCTGAACCAGAAATTTTGAATTAGAGCGTTTAATTTTTGATATTTGCTTAGTCTGTTCTCCGGGAGCTCGCGGACATCCAACTCGGGAATAACCGAAGCATCCCTGCCCATGAGGAAATGGTTGGGAGTTAGAGGGAGAAGGTCATCTACATCATCAGACAGGGAAGTTAAGGGACGGGAGTTCAAACAAGCCTCTATCTGACAAAGCAAAGTATACAATAATTCAAACTGCAATGGGTTATTTTTAGTAATTCGATATAAATGAAACTTGGTGGACTTGACGGCGGCTTCCCACAGCCACCCGTGGTTCAGCGCCCTAGGCGTTATAAAACTCCAAGATATTCCCTTATCAGCTAAAAACCTATGGATTTTGTCATTGTTCAATCTTAGACTGGCATATAGTTCTTTGAGCTTATTGGAAGCTCCTCTGAAAGTGGTTGCATTGTCAGAAAATATTTTTTCCGGTTGACCCCTACGGGCAATGAACCTCTTTAAACAATTTAAAAAAGCATCGCTTGACAAATCTGTTACGAGTTCCAAATGAACCGCTTTGGTAGAAAAACAAACAAATATGCAAAGATACGATTT
This sequence comes from Limnephilus marmoratus, assembly GCA_917880885.1. Taxonomy (NCBI): domain Eukaryota; kingdom Metazoa; phylum Arthropoda; class Insecta; order Trichoptera; family Limnephilidae; genus Limnephilus; species Limnephilus marmoratus. Next base: position 18,534,385 of record OU862919.1, on the reverse strand, counting down.
AAGGAGCGGAGATTTTCTCAGCGCTCCAGCCTTCGTGTCTATCCGTCTGGCATAGTCGACGTCCATGACAGAGAACGGTCGACTGGGAGTGATTCTCTCAACTGGAATGTTTCCCAGGATCTGCCGGCAAACCTGAAGTCGGTATCTAAAACATACAACACACTTATGTAGGATACGCTTAACATTGTTTCTCCCAAATATCTGCCAATATAAATAAGTAGCTAATTTTAATCTTCCACTTGCACACATTAAAACTTCCATTAAACAGAGATTGAGAGTTTTCAATCTACTGCCATACGTTTTATCCTTAGGGTTACGACAATTATTTATAAATCTTAACGCTTGAGCGATTACTCCTTTCAATTTGGTTAACGATAAGAATTTTTCGAAAATATCCCATTCTTGAGTATCAGTTACTAGTAGTACATTTTTACTTTTTATTTCCGGGGGATCCAAACATGACATCTTGGATACTGGCCAAGTGCTGACATCTTCCGTCAACCAGCTTGGCCCCTTCCACCATATTGAAGTGCTGACTAACCTTTCAGCTGTGGTACCTCGGGACAGTATATCCTCTGCATTTTTTGACGATGATACGTGCCGCCACTGCGTTGGATCAAAGGTGGAAGCTATGCACAATAATAATTGACGCTTACTCTTAGTTTTACCTGACGGCTTTGTAATTTCATACGACGGGTAATCTAATTCATTATTCCAAATTAATCCAAGTATTTTTTCATTCTTGGAATTGTCAGTGATCATTTTCTCACAATTGCCCTGTTTGGCAATTTCACCTTGGCTCCGCCCAGATGACAATTCCAAAATATTTGATCTCCACTTCCTCAGGGTCATCCCTGCGGACAGCAAGATATCACTTATTTGTTTCTTTAACTGGAAACAAACTTCCAAGTCATCCCCTCCAGTCAATAGATCGTCCATATAAAAATCATTTTCTATGACTTGACTTGCTACTGGGAAATTAACTTGATTATCCATACCGATTTGTCGAAGACATCTCGTTGCTAGGAAGGAGGAAGGTCCCAGCCCATATGTGACGGTCTTCAATTTGTAATGTCGGAGTTCCTCTTCTTGTGATTCGCGCCATACAATCTTCTGAAGGCTGCGATCCTCTGCGCATACGTTGATTTGACGGTACATTTTTTCGATGTCCGCAGTCATGACGTATCGATGTATTCTGAAACGTAATAAATGGCTGTATAAGTCCTTTTGAATGACAGCTCCCACCATCAGAGCATCGTTCAGGGATATTCCGGTCGACGTCTTTGCCGAACCATCAAACACTACACGCACCTTCGTCGTGGTGCTAGCTTCTTTAATGACCGCGTGATGCGGCAAAAAATAGGATTGCTCATCCCCTCTCCATTTATCACATAACTCCATATGACCTAGTTGCTCATATTCTTGCATAAATTGTACATATTGCAATTTCAATTCAGGATTTATTAAAAATTTCTTTTCTAGGTTCTTAAATCTTTTTTCCGCTGTCTTTAACGAGTCACCAAGTTGACTCACACACGGGCGGCGTGGCAGACTTACAACGTATCTACCATCGCTCTCTCTAGAGTGCGTGGCGACGAAATCCGCTTCACACGCCTTCTCCTCGTGATTTTGAAATCTCGCAGGATTCACCTCCTCCATTTTCCAAAATTTTTATATTTGATTAGATAATGTGTTTATTGATAAACTACAAAATTGCGGTACTGGCCTTTTTTTCTGATGAATGTTGATCGGGCCCGATATAACCCAGCCTAATTCAGTCCTCTGAAGAGTAGGTCCGGTATCCAATCTCAGCCGATCATCTTGTAGTATATCCCAAAAGCTCTCAGCGCCTAACAGGATATCAATAGGCGCCGCTACGTTGAAATTTGGGTCCGCCATTTGTAATCCCGGCGGCAGCTTAAAATCTTTTCTGGCCACTGTTGCTTGAGGTAGGTTTGTGGTTATTTCCTGCAATATTAGACAAGTGATATTTTGATTATAATTTGTCCTCAGAGATTTCATTTTTATCGCAACACGTTTCTTTATATGGGTAACATTGTTGTGTATACCTAACACAGGCTTGTTTATATTTTCGCATCTCAAATTTAACTTCATTGCGAACTTTTCGCACATAAAATTGGCTTGAGCTCCAGAGTCAATTAGGACTCTTGCCTCATGCACTTTATTATTGTGACCTACTACCCCAATGATAGCAGTCGACAATAAAATTGTTTTTTCAGCCTTCGCTAAAGCTGAATGGTTTGATACTGAAACTCGTTAAGCATCCATTTGGCAGTCACCTCCTGGGTGATCTTCACCTTTATTCATGGAGTCATCGCTCGGATGCATCTCCCTGTGCAATAACGTATTGTGGCTCTCGCTATCACAATGCTTGCATTTTAAATTAATTTTGCAATATGGGGCCGTATGTCCTAACCTCAAACATTTGAAGCAGGCACGGTACCTCCTTATTGCGTTGGCTCTTTCTCCTGAATTTAATTTTAAAAATTTTTTACAAAAATATATTTTATGCCCTTTGTCATTACAACAAATACAATTATTGTGGGTAGCAGCTAAAAATACCGATTCCTTTTTGGGATTATTGTTGCTACCACTTGCTTTCGGGTAGGTAGGAATTTTTTTCGAATCTGAATTTGACATTAATTCCAAAACTTGCGCACGCGAGGTCAAACATTTAAGAAATTCCTGTAATGTAGGTAGCTCATCCTGCAATGGGTTTGTTCCCAATGCTTTCTAGAACTTGCATCCAATTTATTAGAAATTACGTATATAATTAAAGCATCCCATTGTTCGATTTTCAAGCCTAAATTTTGCAACGCTTTCAAATTTACATTAGTTTCATCAATCAGATAACGCATGGCTACTGGATCCTCATGTTTCATCTCTTTAAGTTGAAACAGAGCTTGGATGTGTCTTTGTACGGTAGTTCGCAAATTTGCAAACCTCTGCTGCAACAATTCAAAAGCCGATATATAATTCAGGTCTGACACCTCGAAATTGGCGATTATCTTTGCTGCATTCCCCTTTAAACAGGATTGCAGATAATAAAACTTCTGTACATTGCTTAAGGCAGTATTGTTATGAACTAGTGTCTTAAATGTTTCTAGAAAATTAATCCAATTTTTAGGATCTCCGTTAAATTCTCGTAACTGAAGGTTGGGTAACTTGATTTCTAATTTGGGAGTCTCTACAGACTGAATTGCTCCTTTAGCAGTCGCCAAGGTTGAATAATATTAATTTTCAAAATTCTCCCTTTGCAAATTATTATCAATTTCGTTGGAATCCGGAAGACTTTCGATTTGTTCCTGGACCTCTTCGAAATCATCAATTATTTTTTCAATTCTCGCATAGCGAATTTTAATTTCGTTAACTGATAATGCGTTTAATGAATCCGCAAATCTCGTGAGTTTACCTTTCAACACTCCGCGTTTGTTAATCAACGATTTTAAATTATCCATTTTTTATACGTTTGACAATAATTCAACACAACAAATGCTAAAAATGTTCCTTAAAAAAATAATTTCTTTGCAATAATCGCGTAGAAAACAGTAGTAACCAATTCAAGCTATGAACAATGACAGAATCTAACAATAATCATCTTCTAAAACAATTAACCTAAAATAATTTGCATGACTTGCATTTTACACTGCGGGTAGTTAGTTTTTTGTTTTTAAATAAGTACATCGACACACAAAAAATAGCACTTGTTTGAACAGGAATTCACGGAATAGAAGGAAATAATGGGCAGGATACTTATATTTGTAGTCGTTCCTTTTACTTCATGTTTTCATCTTTTCATCTTTCTGGATTTTTGGATAGCTCGCTGGTTCATTTTATTGTTTCCTTTTAATGCCTTAATCCGATCGTAAGGTAGATCCGGCTCGAAGGACCATGTTATAAATTGGTATTTAGCAGAAGGACGTCAAGGAAAAACATCTGGTTTCAATGGAGGAATTCCTTTGTTTTATTCACAAGCACATTTGTTACAATAATTTGTCCCGACCCGACAAAAACACTAAATTTGGTCACTTTGACCACTTGCTAGACAATGCTAGCTGTTTATAGGAGATCCACGAATTAAGAGAGAGTTAAACTAGAAAAGCAGACTATTTATAATAATGTTTTCTAACACAATCAAAATAAACAACACTTTAGTGTCACCATTGCACATTATACGATATAAAAACCAGAAATCTACTTTACCGACTAACATTTCGTTTTAGTTTAGTCTTACGTCGCTAATCTGTAAAATGCAATATCAACTAACAATATGCTACAAAAAATATGCCGCTAGATGGCAGTAGTCCTCACTCTTTAAAACCTCAAATTGTAATATTTAAATAAATGAAGACAATATAAGCGAAACTCAATCAAAAATCTGGAAACAGAAAAATCAGAAAAACATATTGACACAATAACATAAAACAAAATAAAAACATATTGTCCCAGAGGTGTCAATATGTTTTTCTGATTTTTCTGTTTCCAGAATTTCGATTGAGTTTCGCTTATATTGTCTTCATTTATTTAAATAAAATAAAAATTTTCATGTCATCCAATTTAATGTAGTGTAATGCATGGAATCTTTCAGTTCAATTTTGATCAACTTCCCCAATTACCGACATTTGTGAGTTTTCGCACACGCGATAAAAATGATTACAATGCATACATACATACAAAAATGAAACAATACTGCAGTTTACTTTGCTTTCTTAGTACTTGATTGGCGTTTTTTTTTGTTTTTTTTAGACCATATTTTCATTAGGGAACGTACCCATACTACGTGACACGTTTAGGGGGGGGGGTCTTCAAAATGTCATGCTCCATACAAATGAGCGGCGGGTTGCTTAGGATTTTGGTCACCGGGGGGGGGGGGGGGGGGGTTAAAAATTGCAAAAAGTTGGTCACGTAGTATGGGTACGTTCCCTTAACTGCCCACGCCATCACTGTGCCATCTCAACGCCCCCTAATTCCTCGAATTCACTATCATACAGTGATCGCTAGTCACCGGTACAAAGTAACCGAGACAGGCAATGGCGTAGGAACTGGTTTCAAAATAGCCTGTTCCAGTTATACTGCATATGACGCCTGTCTCGGTTGCTTTGTACCGGTGACTAGCGATCACTAGATAACAGTGGAATCGTGGAACAGGCTATTTTGGAACCAGTTCCTACGACATTGGCCATTAGAATAAGGATATCCCTGTGAAGGAAAACATCGCCAAACATTCGCAGTACACTCTCGCTACATAATTTCCATTTCGACTTTTATTGCGCCTATCGGCCGGTATAGTACACGACAACCGGGAAAATATGCAGAAAAATGAAAAATGTTTATTTTAACATACATTTTTATAGTTGTTACATTTTTTTTACAGATATAACCAAATTTTATTGTTATTAATGTTTGGAAAAAAATATTTCATTTCTTCCTTGTATTGCTAGCATTTTTTTAAAGTTTCTTTTCCTGCTTATCGAAAAACGTAAACACTCTTCTCATAATCCTTTACTTCATCAGGATAACGTATTCATCCTCTTACTTAAAAACGCGGTGTAAATATAACGAAGGCTGGAACAGTGATAAGTGATAACATTGACTTATTACCACGGCGTCGTTATTGTTAAGACGGTCTTAAGAGCATTTAACCAGCCAGCGGACGAAAATCTACATTTCGTCGAAAGTTGTTCTTACGATCGTGCAGGGCGGTTACAATGAGAAAGATTAATTATTCTCCGTACCAGCTTTTTAAAATTATAACTCAATATCGAATTTATTTCAATCCAAATTAGCTTTAATTTATACCTTCATCCAAAAATGCTGAAAGGCGTGATGATAAAACTATTAAAAATAATGTACTTTTTGTTATTATTTTTTGATTACAAGTATTTATCATTTTTCAATAATATCTAAATTTAATAAGAATGTTAAAAATATCTGAAATAAGTAAGTTTGTAAGTGCGAAAATAAATACAAAAATGGACCAATTTTCGTCAAGAAACACATGTACGTACATATTTTTTAATGATTTTATTGAAACTAAAATTAAAATTCTAAAACATGCGTTTGCTAGATAATGTATTGATTTATTTTACTGCATGATTATATTATTTGAAATGGGTGTGGTATAATACAAAATCTTTTTAGAAAATTTAACAAATCTGCTAACGACCTATGGAATAACCTTATTATACTAAAAATTAAATTTTTATCTCAAAATTTATTACATGCGAATGCTAGATAAACGAACAATCTTTCGAAATCCATTTATAATTTTTGGTGGAAAAGAGTCAATACGTCTAAAATCTGATTTGAAAATGACATATTTCTGGTTTTCTCTGGTAATGCCCTCTCAAGGGCGACTTTACAATACCAATGTTGAAACGGCGTACAAGATTCTAATTAGTAAAGCCTCGATTACGTTGAGCGAGTTTACAAGCTACTATCTACTTAGTTTAAAAGCGGGTGAATCGGTGAGTGAGATTGTCATGATGACACACAAAACTATCCACTCGCTCAGTAGCGTAGGAAACTGAACTCGTAGGTCGCTGTCAGCGCCACAGCTAGCAAGAATAACGAGGCCTGCGTGAACTAAGTCTGTCAGATGTTTGACAGTCGAAATCAGCTGTTTGTTGGCCGCCATTTTGAGCGCATAAATAAACCAATCACAAGGCAAGTAAAGTTGCCGACCTTTCAACTTTTTTCGTAGATTGTTAACAATCTGCTAGTTAGCAAGTAATACGATTACACCGAGCGAGTTTACTAGCAGATAGTGAATTTCCCAGATAGTAGCTTGTAAACTCGCTCAATGTCATAGAGGCTTAAGACGGTCAAACTTTATGTCGGGTCAAACGTTTATAGTAGTCACAGAGAGCACGTGTGAACTTTGACGTTATGTTCAACCTCTCTTTGGGACTACTATACCCGAAGGCCGTCGATGTCGCATTTGTGCAAAAATACAGTATAAGATTAAAGACTGCTTTAAAACTTACAGCAATCACTTCATAAATATTCAACATTGATAATATAAATTTAGTAAAATATTATACTGCTTTTTTACTTACCACAAAAACGTTCAACATTGGCGAATAAAAACAGAAGGACGCATATTTTTAAAATATTTTTTTTTCATATTTAACAAGTGTTTTTTGCAAAATATTAGCACATTGTGTTAATTATGAACCTGCTAAAAGGTTCAACAAAAACTTTAAAAAAAAACTCAACCCTTCATTTTGTGGAATGAATCTCATGGTAATTATTGCATTTTACTTACCACGGCAGTATCCTAGCATTATTTCCGAATCGCTCTTCGTAAATGTGTTGGTCTCCAATACATATATCAGACATCTCAAGTCTTCTGCATTTATTGTTATTTAGTTCTTCCTCTATTAAATTATATCCCCACGGTTATCTGAAAATAGAGGAATACACAAATAGAAGATACCAAAATATAACTTAGTGAACTTGGAAATTGGGGTTGTCGTAGTTTAATTGGTGGTGTCTTATAAGCTTGCTTCTGCAGACGTAAGACATTTACAGACAATGCACTTAATCAGTGTACGTAAACGATTTATATGAACTTAGTGTTTTACACAAGACTCAACCAGCCGCTCTGTACCTAAGGTTTCACCGAACGTCCTGAGTAGGAAGCCCATATCAAGCAGCCTTCCTCCCTCTACCCCTAGTCACCGCGGAAGTGCGAGTAGAGAGTAGCATCCCTGAAGGAAATCTCACAGAAGCCATTTGGATACCCGAAGAACACGTAGGACGTTGAATTTTCCTGGATATTTTCCGCGTCTCATTCCCTCCTGCGCCTCCCGGAAAATCCGCCTAGGAAATGTGCAAATTGAATGCTGAAATAGCGCTTCACATTTATGTACGTCCTGTCGCCTACAGACTGATTTTAAAGTAGCTGCCATAAAAATATTACTTTTTTACGTTATGTAAGAAAATAAGAGTGGGTGTTCCAACTCATTTGAAAGTTTTCAATTATAAATTTCAATAAATCGTATAAGAATTGGTTTATAAAAAGGAAAGGTTTAGCATTAGAGAAAAACTAGAAAAAACTAGAAAATTAATAATAAAACGGTGAGCGTTAAGATTTTAAAATGATTAGAACGGTGGTGGAAATTATCAATAAAGTAAAAGAAAACTTGGATTTAGACGAAATACAAAGTGATCTAGGTTTTTTTTATAATCAAATAAGTGTTTTAAGTATAATCGAAGCACAGTTATGAGTGCCTAGATGTAGAGTAAACCTAGTAATCCAAGTTTTTAAATCTAATCTTAAACTTTTCACAATTTTGAAAATCTATAAAAGCAGAGTCATGTTTCAAAGACTCAATTTGAATCCTTACATTTTTTACGTGAATACCCCAATTGGGGTATGTTAGGCTGGAGATAGTGGAGATCGGAAAAAAGAAAGTGGGGAAGTCATTGAGTCAGCGGCGAAGCGGGGGGGGGGCGGTCTGCCCGGGTGCCTCTCGACTGTGGAAAAAAAATACGAAGGATATTGTCACTAAAGTATCGTATACATGAACACGGTCTGTTCTTAAATTAAATTCTCTAGCCACCTTCCTCCCCCCCCCAGGATGGACCAATTTCATGAAGTCGAATCTGGTCACCAATAGTTTCAATTCTTATTATTTTTGGGTTTAATTAGTTTGAACTCTATTTACTTTTTTTAAAGATTTATTCGAAATAAATTTAATAATGTTATTATTACCAAGTTCTGCAAGTATTTTAGTACGTATTTTTATTACAGCTGTTTCGGCTTATAAGGCCATTTTCAAACTGTGGTTAATCCACTTTGAGACGACTTATTTATACGATTTTAAATGTGAATTTTTGAAGATGTCTAAATTGATTTATTACCGGTTAAACTAATTTGCTGAGACACTAATTGAGAGAATATTATGTGGGGTTCAGAATCTGTTTTCCCTGCACTAAATGTTAGGGTTTTCTTAATTGTTTTCTTCTTCTTCTTCTTCAATGGCGCTACAGCCCATTTCGAGCCTTGGCCTCCTTCAAAATAAGCCTCCACCGCCCTCTGTCCTCGGCCGTCTTCTTCCAATCTGCAACCTGGAGTAATCCTCTTGCATCCTTCCTGACATCATCCTCCCATCTCAGTCTAGGTCTGCCCGCCTTTCGTTTACCACCCGGGTGTCCTGTCAGAACCTTCTTCGGTACTCGTGTGCTTGGCATTCGGTGCACATGTCCGGCCCATCTTAATTGTTTTATAAGGACTTAATGACGTTACCACTGTTACTCATTTAAGTGTGTTATATTATTTTGGTTTTGTAAAAATACTACTCGTTAGTAGTGGGGAATAAATCATTTTTCTTATTTTATTAATTAGCGTTACATTGGGATCATTCGTTCGTTTATTGATTTCTAATTGTTCAAGCAAATTTAATAATAATAATAATATTTGGATGATTTATATAGCGCCGTTTTTGTGAAAAATCACCTCAAGGGCGCTGTACAAACTTATAATACAATAACATGTGATGGTTTAGGTTTGTTGTTTTTATATTATATATTTATAAATTAATTTAAAAAAAATCGTAATACCAGGCAGTAAATCAAGTAAGATTTATATGCGTACGCCGGGATTTGAACTCGCGACCTCCGGATTGCTAATCGAGAGACGTACCCCTCGACCATTGAGGCCATCGGAATGCTCTAATTGGGTGAATCTGTATTAATTGACTAGGTCTGATAAGTTGCAGGCACTCCTATCCTCTCCCATTCCTCCTTGCGCAAATAAAGGAGGAGGTACACACTTAGGATGTAAATCTTCCGTAAGGTGAATCTTGTGAAGTCTGTTCAAGCATGGCTTGTAAAATACAGGTTTTTTCTAACATTGCGAACACGTTGTATCAAACTTCCAATACTGCTGAGACTCGAGGTTTTTTCCTGAATTCCAAGATGAATATAATATTTAACAAATCTTGGCGTAGGTACCTATATCTAAAATTCGAGTAGTACGGAATTCGTAATTTCTCCATCTCTCGTTCAATAGAATTTAAGATGAAATATTGAAAATGTGCAACCATTTCCTGTATTCTCAATTGCATTATTTACTTCGCGTTGCCAAGTCTATCAAATATTCTGGATTCTTGAACAAAGTAACAGATCCTTGTGTTATTTTGATGCATTAGATCGATTGCTTTGCTAGGCGGCGCATGGCGGTACGTTAGAAGTTAAATTTAGCAATGCGAACTATGTGGCACATGTAGGTGATTGAATTAATGAATTAAGGCTTTAGGAATGGATTTTAGAATTTGTAGTATCTGTGCGGCTTTCTTTCGATTTATATAATGAATAAGGCGATTCACCGAGTTAATGTTGGTGGGTTAACTTTATCAATTAGAATGCAGTCCACAGAAAAAAATCAATGCGCACGATGCGTTACGACCGTACAAAATTTATTCAAATTATATTATACTAGCTTTTTCGCGCGGCTTCGCTCGCATGGCATTAATGGGTTTCCACTCCGCCTCCTCCACCTTCCCTCTCACCACTCCACTCCCCCCATAAGCCCTCCACCTCCCACCACCCCTCCCCCCTTTCCCCCCACCCCTCACCCCTTCCCCCCTCCACCTGCCCTCCCGCACCCTCCCCCTTTCCCACAAGAAGATTTACTCAAATATAAAAGTGGTTCAAACAAAGTTAAATTGTTTCATTTATCTATAATGGATAACCACAAAGTTATAGCTACATTCAAAAGTAAAAAAAATTATTTCCAAAAAGTGGCATTTGTTGAAAAATCATATTTTCTACTGCAAGATTTGGATTCGGATTTTAAGAGTCTAAATCTTGGTTCGATAACCTCCTCCCTTGGTATTGTATTATACTGAGTTACTGAGTTCCGGTCCCAGTAAGTTTAATTAAAGTAACTGTTCATAGTGTTCATACCGCGGTGGTCTTTGGCTGTACAAATTGTTCGACTTGATAGTAATGGCTAGAGGAGAGTCCTTGAGTAGAACCTAATCCAGAAAACAGAAACTCGACTAGATCAAAGACTTTATTAGTAATCTGAAGAACCAGTGCAAGCAGCCGTCACGTGATGGATAAATTCTAGTTACCACTGACAGGAAGACGTGCGAGCAGAACGTTGGGCCTATGTCCAACAGCAAACACAACAAGGCATGTGATGATGATTTATATGTTGCTTACGTCATTATTAAATGTTTTCCATCCAACACTGCAAAATAAACGTATACTTTGTTGAAAAGGGTTGACACTAGACGCGGCTCGTCCTAACGTTCACTCGTGTACCGAACCACCAACAAAATTAAATAACTCATCTTATTCCTAGATCGTACATGATTTGGAAGTATGCAATTATTTATATTAATCTCAAATTTGAAGTGCTAACGCCTCGGCGGCGGTGTCTAAAAAGTGAATTACATTGTGGCTTATCAAGATTGAGCGAAAGATGTAGACCGCTTCAATTTCTTTTAATAGATATAAGGGATCTTGGGTTATTTTACCTCATTTTAATTCATGTTTACCCTTACAAGGGTGAGAAAGCCATCAATAAAGATTATAATATCTCTTCGATTAGTGTTAACACATTCAGGGTGGATATATATTATTACCAGCAAATAACTGGTTGCCCGTTGAGGAGGACAACTTAAACATGGACGTTTATCTTCATCCCAGACTACTTCCGTCCTCCTTCGGCTTTGGGGGTGTTTCTGTGGCCAGGGAGGAGATAAATCTAGTCCAGTCCCGCCCGTTTCCGGTTAGGGGGTGGGGGAGAGGTCCATATAAATAACAACAACAAACTTTACACGTCGTGTATGATAGGCAAAAACATCAACACGCTCATTGATGCTCTGATAGCGAGGGGACAAAGTCACTCGCAAAACGTTTGTAATGAGAAACTAACTTGGTATTGTACGTAAATTAATTTTAGCTTTAGATTAATTTTCTGTCGAGAGCGATCGAGGTTCCTGGGCTTTCCATTTGGAAACATTCCACCCACATAAAAAAAGATAAATGTGGAGATATATAAACTGATTATAGTGCTATACGTATGTGTCCAATGAATTCACCTACATTTTACCGATTTTCTCATATTTTTAGGATATATTAAAAAAAAGATTGAAAAATCATAATCTTTATAAACGCGCGAAATACGCGTGTTAACTTTTTGAAATTGCCGTGAGTGCTACTTAATCCGGTTTTCGTTGCATATTTTCTATTTATGCAGAGTATATTATGTACGGTCTACTTGAAAATAAACTAGTTACAAATATATATTAGAAAACTCAATTTTTAATTCTAAACAGCTGTTCGTAAGGTGTTAAAATATTTACACAAATAATGATGTTAAGGCGATCCAATAGTCTAGGAAAAAAATCAAAATAGGAATTCACGCCCCTTTTTGGGAGGAGTTTAAAAATACTTGAGAAAAAGCTTTTAGAAAGGTTGGAAAAGGTATTTGAGTTTTTTTACAGGTTGATTTCGTAAAGGCCTGTAAAAAACATTAACTCCTTTTTTACGCATTGTTTATAATAATAAGAATGAAATTTAAAATTGGTTTTACGGAACCAAGCGACGCGGAGTCTGAATCGTCTATTCCCCGTGGCGGCCGGGGCGGAACTGATACAAAATGGGTGTGGCAAGTCTGTAGTCCTTCAGTCCGTCTGGCAAGTGGAAGGCATAGGGTTCACTTTGAAATTCCGATTTCGTCGACTGCCGGCCGTATTATATTTTATTTTATTTTGTGAAGTTCGGGCGAAAATATCATTTTTTTTGCGATTATTATAAAAGAAACTAAATTTGCCCCATTAAACAAGAAAACCATTCCGAAAAGGGATTTCTAAGTAGGAGAGTTTGCACTTGAAAGTTTTTTTTATAGACCTATTTTATTTATACTTGATCTTTTTCTAGGCTTATTAAAAGACTTATAAAAAAATTATCAAATTTTTTAAGGGCCTAGATATGTTCTGCATGCAGTGTTTAATTGAAGCATCTGTAATATTTCTGAGCGATCAAATTTCCAAAACAAAAATACACGATTTTGTATGATTTTGCATTATTTCGCATGGCTTCATCTTAAATACGTCCTTACAGAAAGATACTTTATAACTTTGTTTTGTGAATATCAGTCTCCAGGGATATATTTAGACAGTGAGTCATTTTTCCTTCAAATTTGCTTTAAACGTTAGTTTGTTTACTGTTAAAACTTTCACGGGTAAATCTGACTGGAACAAGGAGCACTTTGAACAAAGACAGAATTTTCAAACAAGTTTAATCTTTCTTAATTTCGGAGTGAAAAATTAGTTGAACAAGCGGCTTAGTTCCTGTACATAAATTACCAGTCGAGTTTCTGTCAACTGCGAAAATACTGTAATACGAGCTTTCAAAAAGCTTAACAAAATATTTGGTGGTAGTATTTCTTCTTCTAAATTTAAATAAAATACTGTCTTGCAAGACGCTTAAAGCTATGGTATTCATATAAACATATCAATAATGGTACGATACGCATGTACCACTTCAGACAGGAGCACAAAATAGGAAATATGATATAAAAAGTGATACCATAAGCATAAACCTCTTCGTGAGCAGTTGAACTAGCCAGCCGAATAAAGAAGCGTGCAAGTTCCTTACCAAATTCATGATAATAAAATAATTTGTAATGATTTTAAACACTATTTTAAATATATTTTCTATGTTTTTCTGAGGGTAGGTTCCAAAGATGAGATGCCAACTCAGCCACTGACCGGACATGGTGTTAATATACGTTTTATTGAACACGGAATTGCTAAATTACTTTCTGTCGTCATTTTAAATTAAAATAAAATAACGAACTTTGTGTACACCACTATTTTTAATAAAAATTATAAACTTTTTCAAAACCAAAAATTTCTAATCAAAAAATAATTATTTAAAAAAAAGTATTTTTTTTTACATGAGCTCCACACAGGAGACCCTGAGGAAAATAATTTCCCTCAGGACCTATGTCATCTTTGGGGATGCTGCGTGAAGGGTTTTTTTTTAATGAAGGGAAGGAGAGGAGAGTTCTGGGAAGGAAAAGGGTTTAAGGTGTGAGAAGGAATTTGGGGTTCAGTGTGTCCTGGTCATCCGCCTCCAAGACCTAGACAAACCACACCCCACCAACCTATGGCAGAGGTGTTGGTTATCTAATAAAGGTTCCCGGGGCAGCGGTACCCACTCCCGCCTCCCAAATTGTAAGTATTGTAAGTATACAAAGTATTTTTGTATCCTGGTGAAGAAACCTTTGATTTTAAAACATGTTATTAAATTTTTGATTATAACATTGGTGTAAACAAAGTTGGTTATTTTAGTTTCATGAATTTAGCCTTGTTTTAAATTTTACACAACTGATAAACGACCATTAATGAACGGTAAATGATAAATCATTAGTGTTGAGTAAATGTTTCGTTTTCAATGGTGTAAAATTTAAGACTTTTATTGGCACGAGGGTTAGATTTAGAATTTAGAAAGAAGAATGGAAATGTAATAACATAATAATATTACTATCTACAAGTGGCGCGTAGTTCATAAAAGCTAAAAATCTGTACCTACCCTAAGAAAAACGACTTATAAAATAGTGTTTAAAATCACTACGAATTATCACGTCATAATACATTTATTTATTTTATTTATATAGATTTCTCACCATACATGTGTTCTTATTTTTTTTACATACAAAAATATTAACCTCACTAGGACTAGGAGCCTTTATTGAGGTTAAATTTATAAATTTGAGGGGTGCATTTACACACAAATCACTAAAATACAAAAAAATCACTAAAATACAAAACACTACATCCAAAACACTAAAATATTATATGCGGAAAGTAAGAAATAACAATATTATATTGGTGACCAGATGGGTAATTTGTAACAATATAGACCATAAAACAAATCCTTAATTACTATACCCACCAAGAAACAAAGGTAGTTCAAAACAACTAGGGTGACACTCCGATTTTGACAAATGGGACTCAAATAAAATCTGGTTATTTAAAAAATATGTATGTATATATATATCTTATTATTTTAAAATATGTTTTTTTTTATTATTTAAAAAAAGGCCAAGGATGAAAAAATAGTATGCCAATCCTCTGACAACACAAAAATCTTAACATTTTTTTTTAAATTTCGCTAATGAATTGGAAGACTTTATGTAATCTGGCAGAATATTAAACAGAAGTGGGGCCTGATATAAAAAGTTTCTTTGGCCAAAAGATGTTTTAGTACTTATTGCGACAAAGTTCATTCTTGAGCCAATTCTAGTGGTATGGATTTGTTGGGTTCTTTCTGCAGAATAAATATTGATAAAAAATTTACAAATTATTTTAGAGATGTACAGCTGTTTTATACTCATAACGTCAGATTCCTTGTAAAGAAGTTTCGATGGATAACGAAATTTTTTTTTGTACATGACTTTAAGAATTAATTTGTGAGCAATATTTAGTGGCTCTACATTGGACTTTAGACAGGATCCCCAGCATACAATATTGTAAGAAAGTCGAGATTGTACTAAGGCATAATAGACAGATTTTAATTTATCTTTATCCAGTATATGACGAAGTTCTTTAAAAATATAGGTAAGTCTCCTGATATTTTTTGTTAACATGTCAATATGGTCATTCCATCTCAAATATTTATCAATATTTACACCTAGGTACCTTATACAGTCTACTCTTTCTAAAGGGTGGCAATTACAATTACAATTTTGCAGACAATTGTGTATAATTAGATTATGAGTGTTAGAAGGCTGACTTTTTGATGATATGCTAAAAGTTACATATTTTGTTTTTGATGTGTTCAAAGTTAAGATGTTATTATTTAGCCAACTCCTTACTATTCTTAATCCTGAATCACATTTGTCAAAAGCATCTTTCCAGGTTTTACCCTCAAATATTAAAGCAGTGTCGTCTGCGAAACTAACAATATTACCAGGAATATCTAAATTACACAAATCATTAATGTAGATTAAAAACAATATTGGTCCAAGTACACTACCTTGTGGAACCCCAAAAGAGATTTGTTTGCTAATGCTTAAATTATTATTTATCTCTACTTGTTGTGTTCTATCGCTAAGATAGGATTTGAACCAACTTAATGCTGTACTGGAATGTGAAATGCCAAAAGAAGATAATTTTTTGAGGAGTAATCCATGGGAAACCGTGTCAAATGCCTTTGATAGATCTAAAAAAACAGCTAAGGCTTTGTTTCCATAATCCAGGGCACTAGTGACTTCGAAAATACCCCCAATACTGCATCACTTGTTCCTTTATTTTCTCTGAAACCAAACTGATTGCTAGAGAGTAGTTTATTTGTTTCTAAGGATGATACCAATCTCGACTTAGCCAATCTCTCTATTACTTTTGAAAGCGTGTTGAGTAGGGATATAGGTCTATAATTATTGACATCTAGTTTATCTCCACCTTTAAAAAGAGGAATCACTTTAGCTTTCTTACAGTGAGAAGGGAACATCCCACTCTTGAAGCTAATATTAATAATATGAAATATGGGACCAGATAATTCGGATACATGGAGTTTATATATCAACATTATTTCCATGAATTTGGTAAGGAACTTGTAAGCTTCTTTAATCGGCTGGCTAAAGCAATAATCAAAGATAATAAATTGCGATTTTCAAATAATATTAACGCACGATTACACACAGTCAATTGGTAATAGAGCAATGCACCCCAAGGATATTTACTTATTGAGTTAGTAAATCCAGTAATTAGTTTCCTAGACTAACCTACCCAAATTAGTACAACCCTGAAACATTAATAATAATACTCAATATTTCCGTTTCCGTCCCGCCCAGAGCGTCGAAACTATAACTGAATTAACCGAATGCTAATATTAATAATTACTATTGCTAACTTAAAGCAAATTGTTAACTACTAAAATATTCAAAGTTATTGTAATGTCCATCCGCTTGGAAAATAATAATTGTAAAATAGCAGTTAAAAGCCCGTCCCGTGGGTTTTTGCTGCTAGGCCCTGCGTTCGGCGGGCGCCACGACAGTAGCTAAGACACAAACTTCACGTACACATCATCCATATCCAGACTGCAGAGATTCATGAAAATGCATAATTCAAGAGTACTTACGCATGCTAGCCGACGTTCCTAATGCTGACTGTAAACGCAAGTGGCGCCATCTTTTGGCATCATCAGCTGCTTGCTTTAATTCGGTTATATTACGATAGTAACCTTAGGGGTTGTCCATTAATCACGTGATGTTTTTTAGCAACTTTTTAACCCCCCCCTGGTAATATGTGGTGAGGTTTTAGACTAAACCCCCCTCTCCCCCCCAAAATCACGTTTATTTTTTTTAGTACAAAGTATTTTGAAATTTTCCGAATATTATCACAAAAATAAATACACGTGATATCTCATGATACCCCCCCCCCCCCTCGTGATATTTATTGATTTTTCCGAACCCTCTCCCCCCCCCCCCCTTTCGAGCCTCACGTGATTAATGGACGACCCCTAAGTCACAAACGTTAACAGATTCGTCCACAGATGGTTTCCATACGCGGCGTCAGAGTTGTACTCGGAATTGGACTCTCAAATTTTAACCGTACAGTCGCTACGGTATTAATACTGTCAGATGATGGCGGCCGGCGCTTATGGAACAGTAAGTACCTAATTTTTAGAGAAGAATTATTTATTATTACTGTGTGCATTTGTTGCGGTTTCTTCAATAGCCTCAACGTTTGTTGAATGATGGCGGTAAGTATCAAGTCAAGTCAAGTAGGTAAGTCAAGTATACATATTATCACACCAAATAGGTAGAAACCTAACTTGAATACGTTTTTGTATTCCATTGCAGGCCAGTTAATTTGGTCACCTAAAATTCGAATATCACATAAGATATTGTGATAACACTGATAACATTCTTTACTAAGAAAACTGTAAATGATCTTAAGAAAAATAAAACCGTATTTGTCGCATCACGAAAGACGTTAACTTTTCTTTCATGAATTTCTCTTTCAATTTCATCCATCATACATTTTTAACATTTCATATATGAAGCCATGAAATATCCATTAAACTTTTGTCTAACAATAAATTGCTTTTCTTCCCGTATCGAAAGTCAATCTCATAACTTTGGGAAATTAGACAGAACGTCGTGTTTTGTCTTCCTCAAGAAATTAATTGTTCGATAAGAAATAAATAAGTTTTGCAAAAATAGTGTTAATATTTGAGCGATATCTTGTGGTAATTGGTGGAAATATAATTATGAAAACAATTAACAATAAAATAACTCAACCTAATCAGAAAATTGAATATATAAGTTGTTGAAACGCTTCAGCATGCCATCCAGTTCATTTTAATCTCCTTGGAGATAAATAAATCTAACGGAGTCTCGGATTAAACGTTTCGCTGTCGCAAAGCCCAACTCTTAAATTTAAAACTTTATCGGATCTGCTCGGAGTGAAAGCTTTCCTTCTCCTTGTCTCTTTCTCCTTACGAGTTCCTTTTCCTACCTCGTCTCGCCTTAACCTTCCTGTTTTGTTCTACGTTAGACAAGTCGCTTCAAGAATTCAGGACTACTTCCGCCCAGGATAGAAGAAATATGGAGAAGTTAAGTCCGTTGATAAATATTCAAATCGGCTGGAATATTACTGGAGTTTTCGGTGATTGAACGTGGCCATCAAATATTGTGCTGAGTTTAAAATTGAGAGTTAAAATTTCATGCTTAGAAGTGAAACCCAGTAAAGGTAAATCGCCAAAAATATTGTGTGAAAGTACTAAGTTAGAGCATAATCTCACTATCTTACTAATATTATAAAGGCGAAAGTTGTATGGATGTATGCGTGTTTGTTTCTCTTTCACGCAACAACTACAGAATGGATTTTAATGAAACTTCACAATAATATAGTTCACACATCAGAATAATATACAGGCTATAATTTCAGAGCTTGCTATAAAGGGAACACGGGAGGGGAACGGGGACGCAGGGGAAAGGTGATTCAGGGAGAAACAATGTATTTCTTTGAAACGCTTGCCGGGAACCAGCTTGTATATTATATAAGTTCAAAGTGTTTTGGTTCCCAAGGTTTTTAAATGACGCTTTTTTTATTCATTTCGACGCGACTTCATTTTAAATTCAGGAATTAAGGCATATAACGATTTGATGGCGAGCTTTGGCTGGTTCCATGACAATTGATCCGTCGACAGTTGGCCCCCCGCATACTTGTATACAATATGCAGTCGGTTTAGGGAAAATACGGTATTAAATTTTCACATGTAGCAAACACTTTGTGGGGGTAACCGAAGAGTTCATCGAAAATTAATTCATCGAAAATCAATTCATCGAATGATCAATTCATCGAATCGCCAATTCATCGAAAACATTTTTTTGTAGATATTAGAGCTGTAAAAATTAAATACTCAAAAAGGTCTGTTTAACTGAGTTAAATGCGTTTAGCAACTGTCAGTTTCGTAGTGACAATGTAAAATTTATAGGTTATCTCTTCGATTTCCGATTGTCTGATACTGCAAAAAAGGGATATCTAAGAAACGGTGACCAGACAACTCATAAACAACTCAGAAAGGTCATTAAGAGTGATGATAAAAAAATATTTAAAAATTGGTTAAATAGGTTAGGTTATGTTAGGTTAGGTTAGGTTAGGTTAGGTTAGGTTAGGTTAGGTTCGATTAGGTTAGGTTAGGTATGGTTAGGTTAGGTTAGGTTAGGTTAGTTTAGGTTGACCAATGCTTTTTTAACTTCTCGGTTCGCTCGGCATTTCTCTCAAATATCAACAAAATATATTTTTTCGATGAATTGATTTTCGATGAATTCGTTTTCGATGAACTCGTCGTGAACCATAAACCAAAATAGATTATATTCATATACCTGCTTAGACAAAATATAACTTAGTGACTCGGACGGGGAATAACGAAATATAAAACCTATTTTCATTCAAATGCATCAAGGATAAAACTACTTGTCTGTATACTGCAATACCAGTGTATAATTACAAAAAATCGACTGTACATATTCATTCCAACTTACTATTAAAGGTAATTTTAAAGTCGATTTTAGGTTTGAAATTGGTAAATAACTCGCAAATTTCATAGTTTCATAATAAACTAGCAGTTAAAAACCCGCTCCGCAGGTTTTTCTTGCTAGGCCCTGCCCCCCGCTCCCGAGTTCCCCTCCTCCCCGTTCCCTCCGCACCCTTCCGAGTTCCCCTTTTCCCCCTCCCCCAGTTCCCTCCAGCCCTCCCCCCACCCCCTTCACCTTCCCCCACCACTGCATCCTCCCCCCTCCCCCCTCCCCCGACCCCTCCCCCAACCCCCTCCCACTCCACCCTCCCACCACCCACTCCTCCCTACAAATCCTCAAATTTTAATCGTAATGGATGAACGGTTTAGCAATGCTTAATTTCATGATTCCAGAGCTCACTATTGTATATAGAAACCATCGTGGGCATGCGCACAACAAATCCCCAAAGTTTCATCGCAATTGGATGAATGGTTTAGCAATGCATAGCGGACGTACATATATACTTACAAACACAGAAACAAACATATTTTGATTTTTATATACATAGATAAAATTTTGGGGGGCAATGTCGGCGGATCAATAGGCCATCTGCATGGACTTCATAACAACTTGGAAAAAATCGTGTGGATAGATTTTTTTACTAAGATTAGTAAAGCAGATGTTAGTAAAATTTTTTAGATATGTACAGTTTTTTTAAATTTTTAAATAAATAAATCCATTTTTTGGGCTCGTGACGTCACTACGTGAAAATGTCCCGTCACCGAAAATTTTCCTATTAATTTTATAAAATTTCACACTGATTTATTTTTTTTAAATGGCTTCACTTTGATTTCAGGCGAATTTTTGAATTTGAGATTTAACGTTCACTAGATTTATTGTTTGTTCTCTGCGAACTTATCATTTGGTTTGATTTTTTGACAGATGTTGTGAAGAGAACCCCGTACATTTTACGTTGTCCGTACATGTTTTAGAAGTATAATGATAATGGTGCGAATTTTAACAAAATCAAATTTTATAATATTCTTATTATTATTATAATTTACAATTACAAGTATACTACATTTGATGTAGTAATATAGACGTTGAACATTATAATGATTTATGAACAATAAGATGGATCAAGAAAAAAAATATTTATGAGATTTAATATTTTTGGTATGCCTCGTTATTCTCCTGTGCCATTCGTGTGGAAAACGTTCTTTTTTTTAATGATTTTCGGCTATGTAATTATCGTTTATTCGCACCTATAAAATTATGTCCCGTCTTTCCGGTTTATAAAAAATGGTCTGATTTTTCGGATTGAAATTTTCAAAAAATCGCCAGTGTTTCAAAAATACGATTAAAAAAAAAGAATAGAATAAGAATGTTTTCCTAAACCGGATTTTTTTTTTTAAATGTGATGCAAGTGGCCTATTGTGGGGTCACCGCTTTGACTCAATGTGCAAACTGTCAGAAGACAAATTCAATAAAAATCGTTTTCAAAGTAACAAGTATAGTAGCACGTACCGAGAATCGTAGAAAATGTATGTTAAAACATTTTCTACGAATCTTGAGTAAGTACTTTGTAGTGCTGCACTCTATTTAGTTCTATGCTCAACGGTTTCCTAGTGAGCGGTTTGTTTTTCAAAGCCACTAATAAGGAAGAAGGTTACCAAAATCCTCTGAGGCGTAGTTTTGTGAGTGTCTTCGCTTTATTATGGGTTTTGCCGGTTTCCCACATAATGATTCTCTGGTACGAGTTTGTATGTTTTCTCGAAGGTATTTTCTTTTTTTTAGTCTCATACGTTTGCTGTGAAAAAAGAGGAACATATATTAAGGTAAATGATGCACGACTCGTATTTTAGTATTAATAAGCATGTATCATGCAGCCACAGCTGAACATTTTTCAATAAAACTGTAACTTTCATAAATATTGTTTTTGGACGGAAAAGAAACTGAGATACGCGTAAAATATGATAATTAGTCTGCGCAGAGTCTGATCCGACCTTCAACCTGATCCGGCCCGACACGTAGAATGTGGACAAACTCATCCGCCACCAAGACCTAGACAAACCTCACCCCATGAATCTGGGCACCCCTGATAAGATACCAAACTTGGCGAACAACTAGGGGTGACCTACGGCAGGGGTGTTAGTTATCCAATAAATGGTTCCCGGGGCGGTGGTATAGCGGTACCCATATCCGTCTCCCAAAATTACACTAAAATCATGATTCTTACAATTATAGTACAAATATTTAATGTTTGCCTACAGTCGGGTCTCCAGCGACCAAACGTTTTTAAAACATACAAAGGTGGGCGGGGCCCACGTTTTTTTGTTTTGTTTTCCATCGGCTACGGGAAACAAAAACATTGTGGCCCAAATGTTTTATATTTGCACAAACATTTTTTTTCAGTATTTCTTGTATATTGTCGCGGCCGGCGACAGAATATGTAATACTAATTTAGATCAATAATTTGCTTAAATGTAAATTTTCTACAGTATATAAGAGACAGGAACATAAAAAAACAACAGTTAAATTAAGGGTGTCTTTGATTGGAGCCCAGAAAAAGATTAATGATTTCGTGGATTATTTCTAGAAACTCAATTATTTCTTGCCCTAATTAATGATGATTAAAATTCAGGCGTCGCTTTTAAGATAATAATCTAATTTTGCCATAAAGTTCGATGAAAATATTCATGAACTCTCCCAAAATAACTTTCGAATTAATAATTATTATTCAGCTACGTAAATAATTCGGTTACTCAATTAATAGTTCATCGGGTTGGTTAGTTAAATACTATTGCCAGACTAGTATTATAGTTTTAGCTTAATCTATTAATTAAAACATTGATTGTTTTGTAACAATATAATTCAACAGGGGATGTTTGGGGAAAGGATCACTTTCAAATCTACAGAAACATATTGATCAAGGGGATTTTACGGCGTCAATATTTATTAATCTAAAGAAGGCCTTTGACACGGTGGACCATAACGTATTGATCGAAAAACCGAAACATTTGGGTATTGTTGGTACTCCTCTGGAACTTTTCCGATCTTACCTAACAAATCGCATTTTGGCAATAGAACTGGGAGGAGAAATGAGTGAGTTAGGTAAAATAACATGTGGAGTGCCACAGGGATCAGTTCGTGGACCGTTGCTATTTCTAATCAATGTGAATGACATAACAAAATGGGGTATTAAAAGAACTCTACTACTCTATGCGGACGATACTGTATTTTTTTACAATAAACTGAACCTAACGGAGCTTGAAACAGAAATGAATGCTGATGTTTCAAAACTCACAAGCTGGTTAAGAATAAAAAAACTAACTCTTAACGTAAAAAAACTCAATATATACTTTTTGGAAACAAGAAAAATTTCAGCCTCGATATCAAAGTTGGTGATAACTGCCTCGAAAAGAAAATGAGCACTAAATATTTGGACTGATCGTAGATTCCCAACTTTCGAGGGATCTCCATGTAAATCATATAAAGGAGAAAATTACACCCATAACTGGTGTACTATATAGACTCCAATGATTACTACCCATTCCTTATTAACATTAGTGTACTACGCCATGGTACATTCACACCTTTCTTATCTCTGCTGTATCTGGGGATTAGCCTAAAAGAAATTGATAGCTGATCTGCAGGTGGTTCATAACCGAGCTCTCAGAAATGATTTTGGATTTCCATGGGATACCCATGTTAGGGACATCTATTCAGTTTCCGGTATTCTTCCAATCACAGTCCTTCCTAAACATGAAATTACAAGCACCATCCTACAAATTATCCATCAAGCAACTTTACAATCGCATACCTCAAACACACACTACAAAATATGGGATAAAATCTCTGAACTATGTTGCCTATATACCATATAATTCGCTACCAGATATGTACAAGGCAATCCAGCAAAATAAAAAATTCAGAGTAATGCTTTAAATGAACATTTTTTAAGTACGTTTAAAGATGAAACTATATAATTTTCTTGTCATGTCAATTGTCTTGTTTCTTTTTATTTTCTTTTCTTTTCCATTTAGTTGAAATCATCCACATCTGTACAACCTTATTCCGTTATCTATTGTTGTTTGTTCTACTCAACCTGTCTTTTATTTTTCGTCTGTATTGTAAGTGAAACTTATATTTTTAATATCTAAATTCCTATGTAAAATTTTAACTATTTCCTCCCACCCATGATTTATTTGTATGTTCCTCCTGTCCTAAAAAGAGTACTGTAACCCATCGGGATTGCTCTAGCAAGAAATAAAAACAATAAAAAAATTATGAAATTGAAGAAGACATTCAGGATTCTATTCTTTCTATAAAGAGGAAACTGGGCGATATTTTGTCCTTACAAAAGTATTGCCGAATTTCCTCTCTGGATTTTGACATCAATAAAAATATTTTTTTAAATACAATATTGATATCAACTATTGGCGTGTTGGTAAGTTTTGCTTTTTTTGATAATTTACTTCTTATAGGATTTAGGACCCTTTAAAAATAGTTAAAATTGCCCGATTTGAATGCCATCAATAATAGGCGTTCAACACACAAACTAGCCAATGTATTTAAAAAAAAAAGCAAAACGTACTGACATAGAACATTTTCTTCTAATACAGTGGGTAAAAAAAATCTTAAAAATCGGTTCAGTTTTGGGGGAGAAAAATGGGAATACAAAACCTTGATTTTGACGATTTTGTTTAGGTATTATCAGCCTAAGGTGCAGTCATCCCTTTCGCTCAGTATTCGGGGGGTAAAAGCGACAGTGACAACAAAGTTTGTTAAAATATCTATTATTCTAATTTCTCGGCGACCCTGTTTCCTCTTAAAAAGCACTTTTGTAATTAATTTTTACAGTTCAATGAACTCAAATTTAAGAACCATTTTCAAATTTGGAACTGATTAAGTGAAGGATAATTAAGACAAGCGATAAAGTCTACTATAACATAAAAAATTTAAAAGAATATTAATTTCTTTTTTTTTTTTTAAAAGAAAGAAAAACATTCCTGGGTTACGAATAACCGAACAATGTTTGAAAATCTCCTATTACCACCTAAGCGGAAAATGTTCCTTGTGTCGTGATGGAGGACTTAGCAAGCCGAGGAATCGAACAAGCGACGCCCAGGAGGGATCCAAACGCGTGAACAAGAAATCTAATACAACATTATTATTATCAGGAAACATCATTTTCTTCAAAGAAATAAAAGTACCTACCTACATAATGAATATAATTTTAATTAAGTCTCGTCGAACGTCTTGAAGAACAAATTTTAAATTACGTCTAATTAATGTTGTCATAACAATTTAGTGTGCACCCCCCACGCGGTGTTTTGAGCGCTCCCCGCCCCTTGAGTAATTTAGAAAGATATAATTTTAATGAGGTTAATTATTTGCGGCGGTTCATGAAATACTTCTGAAAGTTCAGCCTCGTTAAAAATAGTCTCGAAAGCCTACTGCCGATGCAAATGACGACCAAAAACTCGAAAATACCAATTAAAATCGACGTTGACGATAATTTTAAGGCATTTATAATGTAGATAATATATTGTCTGCGTGCTTTATTTGAAAGAAATTTTAATTAAAGGCATGGTTTTTATTTGTAAAGATTCCTCAATAAATCTGAAAAACAAAATGTTACTTCTTTATTTTTATTTTTAAACTTTATGAGTAAACCTTCAAATTGTGATATTTAATTAATTGAAAACAAATTGTAATACAATTTAATAAAATGGATAAAAAAATATTCAGATACTATCTTGATACCATTTAGTTCGGGTTTGAATCTGGCAATCATGTATAAAGATAGCAGCCAATAATATGTGTGTTAAGAAAATAAAGATGATTTTGGTAGTTCTTAGTCGAAGTATGATACAGTTAAAAGTGACCGAATTGGAGATAGACACCTTAGCTCAGTTGGTAGAGCATTTGCCGTGTAAGCAGAAGGTCCTGGGTTCGAGTCCCAGAGGTGCCTGATTTTTCTGTCTCCAGATTTTCGATCGAGTTTCGCTAATATTGTCTTAATTTAATTAAATACAAAATATTACGTTTTCCTCCATTAGTTCTTTAATTACAAAAAATCTTGATAACAGCGTTCGTTCCTCATTTAATTTAAAAAAAATATCTCTACGCAACAGACAAAAATGATTTTTAAGCCTTAAATTTTATTTCCCTCTTTACCTGTATAATACATGAACATCCTATGTAATTATGTTTAGTTTAAATTGTTACTTTTTGGTTTCGAAAATCTGCTGCATTTACTTTGTTATTCATGCAAACTTTGACTAGATGGCTAATTTTGACTAGATTGCCGAAATGTTGAGCTTTTGAATATTGTGTACCTTCCCGAAGAGAGTTTGAAAAAAGAATTGCCATTGAGATGGTGGTGGTCTTTGGACAAATTGTAAAAATCCTTATTTTTAAATAAAAAATGTTGCATAAAATATTATATGATTCATAATCAAGTAGGCAGGTATTTAAGTACCCACTTTTTGGAAAATTTTAGTTTTGAATTATTAAATAGGGGAATATTGAAAACATACCTTCTTGGACGCAATGTCTATTGTTCACAGAACGGCTTGTTTAATTTAATAGTTTAAAATAATTTTTTCCATGACAACTCAACAAAAAGGGCATTTCAACACCACTTTGAATTGTGATATATTTTTTAAATAGCCCATAACCTAACCTAACGTAACCTATTTCATTTTTTTTTTCATCACTTTTAATGACTTTTCAAAGGAGTGATGAAGTTGCACATTGTTGAGTTGTCCGGTCACCAAAATAAATGTAAACCAAAATTCAAAAAATAAACTTAAATGGATTTGAAAAATTGACTTAATCCTTAAGCCGCCGCTACCCGAATTTCTACCGATTTCTTACATATCTCCCTTAAACATTTGAAGTGTTTAAGCTCTTAAAAATATTTGCTATTTTTGAAGATAATATCTAGACGCGTTCCACGCCGAAACGCATATGAAATTCCCTCAATAGAAAAAAATCGCAAAGCATGCTCCGAAAATTATTATAAACACGTTTGTCTCAGTTATTTTACAAGTTATAGTTATGAAAAATACAATGTTTTTTTAAATGATACTTAAGATGCCTTCCACAAAAGAAAGTTTTAGTCTGTTTTAAACGAGTCGCGTTTTATTAAACATTTTCAAAATATTCGCATCGATTTTATCGCTTTAAATATTAGCGCGCTCCTCTAACATTCGTAATTACATATCTCTCCATCATCTTCTTTTTGAGAGCGGATGCGGCGCCTTATCATCTCCAAAATAATTATAATAACTACACAACAATAACGCCTTAACTTTGCATTACCTACATAAAGCCGCGAATACTCTTCGAAAATTGTGGGACTTTTTATTTCAATTTCTCGTTGTTATTACACAACTTCACATAAAAGTCTCCCCCGAATGAGCTTTGAATGAGGAAATTTTCATATTCGCCTTTATAAAGCATACAGCACATTAATACAAGGCTTGGCTAAGGAGTTTAATTAAAACTAAATTATTTTATTAAATGGTCTTCTTTCTCACCCGCTGAGCTTCACAAAGAAGTCGGGCTTCCGGCGAGCTTTCAAGAAGCACTTTCTTTCAAAACAAGTGGAGAGTGGATGGTTAGGGAAGTTGCTACGTGTTTTATTAAATACTAACAGAAAGGACGCAGAGCTGTGAAAGTTACGTCTTTTATCGTATAGTTATTGTATTACATATACAGTATTTACTTCCGACAGTGGTGTCAATACCCTAATACTGTTATCAATATAAGAGTATATTTTAATAATTATGCATAAGTGACCAACCGAAGGTTCAGTTTCGGCAAAAAAATCTAGTTTCGGCATCAGTTTCGGTTTCGGCAGATTTTCTGTAAAAGGAAACTCTTTTAGGCATGTTAAAAATCGATTGTTTACTGTTATTTGACTTATTTTTTACACGTATTAAGACTTTTAACACATATTAAAATTAAATAAATAAAAAAACAATAATTAAAGCATTTGAAAAAATATATTTTTTTATTACTTCTATAAAACAAAAACAAAATTAAAAAAAAAAAAACAAAATATGTTAACTACTTCTTGGAACTTCTCGTTAGGCTGACTTCGGGTGAGTTCGTGGTTCGTATGTCACCTGCCATCATCAGCAAATTACTTAATTAATTACGTCATTCCTTTAAGTGTTGATTATTGACAAATGTTTGTTCCAAGAAGTTAACATGTTTGTTAATTTTGATTTGTTTTATAGCAGTAATATAAAAAAAAAATTACATACTTCAATTATTGTTTTTTTTTTATTTCATTTAACGTATAAAAAGAATTTTGTGATTGTAATCGCAATATAAATTAAAATACTCAATTAATGAGGTTCTTCCTTTATTATTGACAAATTTTGATTATTGATTTGTTGATTATTGACAAATTTTTGTTCCAAGAAGTAGTTACTTAAATACCATGTTTTGTTATTTTTTTATAAATTTTGTTTGTCTTATGAAAGTAATATTATAAATAAAAGTTATTTTTTCTCATACTTCAATTATTTTTTTTTTATTTATTTAATTTAACATGTGGTAACTGTTTGAATAAGTGTAAAAATAAGCCAAATAACAGCGAACAATCGATTTTTAACATGCCTAAAAAAGTTTCGGTTTCGGCCGAAACTTTTCGAAGATTCGGTTTCGCTTTTGGTGGAAAATCCTGTTTCGGTCGAACACTATTATGCATTTAAATAGAATGACTAAATAAACAGTAATTTATGGATCCTGTTATTGATTAATAGTCATTCGAATACAGAGGTTTAAAAAATAATAATAACGTTTCGAAAAAGTTAATATTTATATTTCCAGGACATACCTACGTATTTTCCATAGAATCCGTAGTTTGTCTGTTGAATCTGCATATACGAGATCCTTAAAATGAAGTTATACGTGAAATCCTATTTAGATACTATTTAGATTAATCTTTATGACGAACCGGCTTACGGTATGAACATCAAAAAATATGCTACGGATAATTTGAAGCTTTTACTAGCTTTTCTATGTATTGCAATTACAATAAAAAATATTATTTACATAACAAAAAATATAAACGTAAACCACTGAAAAAAATGTTTTTTCGTGACTTAATTATGAAGTAATACAAAAAATAATTTTTAAAAAATACCCCTTTATGGTGTTACGATGCACAAATAAGCCCCTACTAATTATTCACCCACGCCACTGCACAGACTACAGTTTCGCTCTTTCGCCGCAAGCGCGCCGCGCGCGCTAGTGGAGCCAAATGCGAGCAACGGTCGGCGAAGCCGCCGACTCTCCACACTTCCTAGGCAGAGCGCTCCGCGAACAGTCGATTGTTTTGTTAAGGAGAAATTCTCTCCGCAGGGCACCTTTGTGGCCCGAGTCATCCGCGACGCAATATGGCGTCGGGAATTTAATACGCAAATGCGTGTTCTAGATGCTACGGCAGACAAGGCCGAGGCGTAATTTAAAGTACAGTGACAATGTTTACGTGTGTGGGACGTTTCACCTGGAGACTCCTGTTGGAACGAGATCCCCTCTGCTGCGGACGAGGATTGGACCTGCCGCCTCCATCGCAGTAAGCTCCCTTAAATTAATGTGTTCTATTTGCCCTCGCGATTTTACCTGAGCAATGACGACCCCAGAGAGGACAGGTTGAGAGACTTACCGAGTAGGGACATTCTAGCCAGGAACTGCCTTTTAACCTTGTATTTCTGTGTTTTCTCACAATACATTTTGTTTGTTTTACCTAAATACCGTTCTTTTATTGAGGAGATTGTTCGAGGGTGATCACGGCCAGTATTTTCACCCATGTAAAACATTCCAAACAGCCTACCGGCGACCACACCACCCTGATGACGAGGGTCTCACCTGCTTGCCGTTGGTTCGAGCTAGCCGCCTGCAAGGTAGGTCGGAGCCCGCCCTGTGGTGCCGCCCTCCTGGTGGCACCCGGGCCCAGCGAGGTTCTGGTTCCTATACGGGGCGTAGTCCCCGAGCGCAACTCTGACACCATGTAGCCGCTGCCAGGTTGTTAGCAATGGCTAAGACTATTTTTAAGGTTTTCTATATTCTAACTTTTTTTCGTTTTTATAAGATTATGCACAAAATAAATAAAAACCACTTTTTCGCTTAGTCGCCTCGTGCAAATAAGACGCTCGATTTTAAATTTTGCAGGCATGAGAATCGAAATATTTCTAGCGTTTATATTCCTCTTAAGAGGAAATAGTAGCTGCGTTTTTCCATACAAACGTATTCCCCGTTTATCTCTCTGGATTTTGACCCTAGAGCAAAAATTTTTTTTACATAATATAGATATCGACCACTAGCGTGTCGGTACGTTTTGCTTTTTTTGATAATTTACTTCTTATAGAAGTTAGGACCATCCAAAAATGAATAAAAATGCCTAATTTAAAAGCCGTCAAAAAACGTTCAGTATACAAACTAAACAATGTATTTTGAAAAAAAACAAAACGTACCGACATAGAATATTTTCTTCTAATACAGTTTGTGAAAAAAAAAATTAAAATCGGTCCAGTTTTGGAGAAAAAAAATGGGGAATACAAAACATCGATTTCGAAGATTTTATTTAGGTATTTTCGGCCCGATGTGCAGGTGTCCCTTTCGCTCAGTTCCCTTGAGGGGGGCGGGGAACGAGGGTTTTGACAAATACATACAAAGCGAAGTAGTGATGTAACGAATTTTATCGGTAGACTAGTGTTGTCCTTCCCCGAGTGATCGATATTTTTTATTCGTTTTTTTCTGTTTAGTGACTTATCGCGGTATACCAATACTGATCGAGCTTTCATACTAAAATTGAGCCAAATTAAAATTATTTATATCAAGTACTATAATAAATCAAACCATATATTGGATAACCATTACCCCCGCCACTTGTTCACCCCAAGTGGTCCGCTATGTTTAGTGACTGAGCCTGGATTCCCGGGTTCACGGGTGAGGTCTGCATGGGTTTTGGTGGCGGATAATTTTGTCCACTTACTGCGTGGCGGGCCGGATTGGGAGAAACTGGAAGAGGGAGATCTTTTGATCTCTACAGCCGGACTCTCCACCATCATTTCATACTTTTACCTACCTTTTCCCTACCCAGAACTTCCTTTCCTTCCTTATCCTAAAAATACCCTCCACACAGCTTCTCCAATGATGTCAAACAACTTCTCCAACAAAGTCCCTGAGCGATTATTTTTCCTCGGTGCCTCCAATGTGGGGTTTATGTTTAAAAAAAAAATCTGTTTCAAATTTTCGGTTGAGAGTCGCTTACATTGCCTTCAGTGATTAATTGAAATTTTTTGTTTGTAAACGCTTTATTGTACAAAATTTTTAATTTTTTACAACTAGACAATGAATTTTAAACAATTTATGATTTATATCTTTCTCTCGCTGGTAAATTTCTTGGTATGCGACCGTCAATTATTTCTGGTAAAAGGCATTGGAGGTAGAAGTTTTCTAACAGTGGTTCAATTTTTTGCCAGATTGAATCGTCCCTTTCAATTTTTTCATACAGCAAACCTTTAGGACTCCACACGACAAAATAACAGTATTTACGACGAGTAACGTGTAACTGGCCTTGGACTTGGTAGAAGTAATTGTGATTCCGTTTTAATGTTAAAACATTGTCTTCAATTTTACTGTAATCAATTTTTTTTTGTTCAATTCCTTCTTCTGGTGACATATTTGCTATTCTATATGGGCATTTCACTTCAATTATAGAATCTTTGCCAATAAGGCCATCCGGACTTGCCGCTAAAAAGTTTTTGTTTTCATCGACAAATAGTCCACAGGCGAATACCTCTAACTTTGTTTCTTTTGTAAATTGCTCAATTGCTTGGTTTTCATTTTCTTTCCCATAATTTGTGGCCGTATTTCCTTTAAATGGCGAGTACAGTAACGAGTTTAATACTCTCGTAACTGAAGTTTTTGGCCGTAACTTACATATTTGTCCAAAGTTAGAAGCTGTTAGCCTCTTACGCCTTTCAATTGCCCACAAATTATTATTGCTTTGGCCCACCGTATTCCGTTCGAGTTCTTCCTTATTAGATGGAGATAATTCTTTGAGAAATTCTTCTTTTTTCGTTTCAAATAATTCAGGTGGCATATCTGGTTCTAATTCCAATTGACCATAATTTTCATCAGGCCCTGTAACTTTTTTTCTCTTTTCTGTCGTGTTTTCATTGTACCTTAGTTTTCTTTTTCGACACCTCTGTGTTGTCTCATTCGAACGTCGTTTTCTTTCGATAAAATGCTTTGTGTAGTTGCCAGGACTGTGGCCTTGGATTTTTTTTTTGTATACGGGAATGGGTTGCCATTTCACTATTCCACGAAGTTACTGCTCCAAAACATCTTGCTTGGTATGATCCCCTTTTTGTAAAATTTACTCTTTTTCCGCCTATAAATTTGGCAATAACGTTGTTGAATTGCTCCACAGTGTTATTTGTCACGTTAATAATAAGACTTTCCGCATTTGCTATAAGAGACGACAATAATTGTTGAATATCAGTCCATATTCCACAATCTTGAAGATCGCTTAGTAAATTTGGATCATTAGTGTACTTCTCCGACTTGCAATAGTATGACGAACATTTTGTATGATCACCAAAAACATGGTTTGCGGCATTTTTTAGGTCCATTTTCAGATTTTTTACTTTATCACTTTGTGGCGTGTTTTCTTGCTCTTTTCTGTAATTTACTGCTCCAACTATAGCTTTTCTCATTCGTAAAACGTTTGCTTCAACCTTTTTCCTTATTTGAACTGGTACAAAGCCTTTTAGTCCAGTAAAGGAAGGGGTTGTAGAGTGCGTGAGCAGGAACCTAAGCGATTCTTTCAGGACTTGTTTAGGGTGCTTAGAGTGTGAACATACTAAAAGTCCTGACGTCTAAGTGGTGAGCTAGGGGGGGGAGGGGGGGGGAAGGTCCCGATTTTCGGGTTTCTGTTTATATCTCAAAAACGGTGCGTCGCAGAGGAAAACTTTTTCAGAATAAGTAAAAGCTCATAAAATTATCTACAACTTTTATTCTATACGTAATTTTGGAAATCGAAGCCGTTTTTGAGTTATACGCTCCACAAATGTCAATATTTTCGAAAAAAATCATTTTACCTCACATTTTTCATCAAACATTCCTTCATATCGTCTAAAATATTCATCCAAGAAAGAAATTTATTTAAAAGAAGTTGTAAATAATTTAATTACCTTTTAGAATATATATACATATGTAAGTAAATCTCTAACCAGTAAATATTTACAGCAATTTTAAGTTTTTTCGTAAAATGTTGTCATTTTCAGAAAAAGCTGTTTTTTCTTACCAAATTATTAGGACGGGTTTTTTCTTAATGGGAAATTCCTTATTAATTTTTGCACGCAAGAAAGCAGGTAAGTTGTTCTCGAACAGATGATTAGTGGAATTCATTTTATAATCATTATTATTGTAATGGGTGATTAGGTTAGTCGTCGGAGATGTTACAATAACGTGCTACGATGCTGTTCGAGTGGTGAAAAGGCAATGAATGCGATAGTGGGCTTGACATTCTCAGACATCAAGTTGTCTCGCAAAGATCGGGCATTTCCAATGTCTTCTGTCAGCTCGTCGATAAAAATTCACGACGAAAAGGTTGCAGTTGACCCAACATTGCTGTTTCAGCGGATGTGTATAAGCAAACGATCAGATGAGGATTTGATGAAATTCTTTGAGTATGAGTTGGCCCCATTTCCCTTGGCACTGTTCTCAATAACATCATGTTACACTCTCAACTTTATGTGGATTCACGTTTTCATATCCTCTTTGGACGTGAGGGTCCTGGCAAGCGTTGTTCATCCATGGCATCGTCATTCTCAGTGGTGGATGTTCTTGCTGAAAGGGCTCTACGTCGTCTTCATCGTCGTCCTCGGCAACAGGCACGCTATTGAGGCATCTCCCTTGGCAGTGAAGGCACGCTGCAGAACAGGTCAGCGTTGCTTTTCGGCATCCACATTTGCCAATTGCACAATCCTTGGTACAGCGGCAAAATATCATTTTCAGAAGGACCTCCGGTGCTGGAGGATCTTCTGTTGTAATTGGCGCCAGGGTTTCTCCTTCGTGTTTCCACCCCCATTCTTCAGCGGACAGCTCAATCCTGAGCCACTGCTGAACTTGGTGGTATGTCCGCTGGGAATGCTGTTTAGCTGCACTACCATTTCAGGAAGCATTTATTTCCAGCCTCTTCAACCTCGTCGTGAGTAGAGGAGGGGTTGTAAAAGATCATTGCCTCTTGCTTGATCATTTCTGACTCCAAGTACAATTTTGAAAAGCCACCTTGCTTCTCCTGAAAGTTGCAGACGTTGTATCGCATCCGGTAAATGAATGTAAAAATATGATGTATTCAAATCCACGATGCTGCATCTCTTGGGTGGACAGTGCCAATGTTTTGGTTTTCCCTCGTCCGGGTTTCAGCAACAGAATATCTTAGGTGGGAGGAGTGGAAGCAATCAAAAGGACAGTGAGGTCCACATCCTCACCAAAGACAGCCACAGAGTTGTGAAAGGATAGTTCCACAGCAGTCTTCACAATAAGGACGTCAGCATCATCGGTGGCCTGAAGAGTCTGTATCCCATTCTCCCGAAACTTTGTCTATAGTAAGGAGATGAAGTTACTTTTGTTGGTAGGATTGGATAAAAAATCTTCCTGTTTAACGGGTATTGATTTGTTCCATGTCAAATTGATGTCTGCTGACCTTCTCAGTCTTCGTACTATTGACTGGATTTGCGTACCCATCAAATACCACAGTGCGAGTCATTCCAGGATAGTGGTGGTTGACATAGGTGATATAACGATCACAAATTGCGGCAACGGAGGCATTTTTTGTCAAATTACTCTGTATAATATAGATAATATGTATAATATGATAGAAATCCTCCGTCCACAACTATGTTCATCTGAGACAGTAGAACAGTTTTTTTGGTAGGCTCGAATAAGCTATACAGAACAGATTTATTTGTCTTTCGCATCCCACTTTCATTGAACAGTGCCAAGGGAAATGGGGCCAACTCATACTCAAAGAATTTCATCAAATCCTCATCAGATCGTTTGCTTATACACATCCGCTGAAACAGCAATGTTGGGTCAACTGCAACCTTTTCATCGTGAATTTTTATCGACGAGCTGACAGAAGACATTGGAAATGCCCGATCTTTGCGGGACAACTTGATGTCTGAGAATGTCAAGCCCACTATCGCATTCATCGCCTTTTCACCAACTCGAACAGCATCGTAGCACGTTATTGTAGCATCTCCGACGACTAACCTAATCACCCATTACAATAATAATGATTATAAATTGAATTCCACTAATCATCTGTTCGAGAACAACTTACCTGCTTTCTTGCGTGCAAAAATTAATAAGGAATTTCCCATGAAGAAAAACCCATCTTAACATTTTGGTAAGAAAAAACAGCTTTTTCTGAAAATGACGACATTTTACGAAATCGACATTTTACTATCGCATTCATCGCCTTTTCACCAACTCGAACAGCATCGTAGCACGTTATTGTAGCATCTCCGACGACTAACCTAATCACCCATTACAATAATAATGATTATAAATTGAATTCCACTAATCATCTGTTCGAGAACAACTTACCTGCTTTCTTGCGTGCAAAAATTAATAAGGAATTTCCCATGAAGAAAAATCCATCTTAACATTTTGGTAAGAAAAAACAGCTTTTTCTGAAAATGACGACATTTTACGAAAAAACTGAAAATTGCTGTAAATATTTACTGGTTGGAGATTTATTTAGACATGTACATATATTCTAAAAGGTAATTAAATTATTTACAACTTCTTTTGAATAAATTTCTTTCTTGGATGAATATTTTAGACGATATGAAGGAATGTTTGATGAAAAATGTGAGGTAAAATGATTTTTTTCGAAAATATTGACATTTGTGGAGCGTATAACTCAAAAACGGCTGGGATTTCCAAAATTACGTATAGAATAAAAGTTGTAGATAATTTTATGAGCTTTTACTTATTCTTAAAAAGTTTTCCTCTGCGACGCACCGTTTTTGAGATATAAATGGAAAACCGAAAATCGGGACCTTCCCCCCCCCCCTCCCCCCCCTAGCTCACCACCTAGACGTCAGGACTTTTAGTATGTTCACACCCTAAGCAACCTAAACAAGTCCTGAAAGAATCGCTTAGGTTCCTGCTCACGCACTCTACACCTCCTTTTAGACCATTCGTTTACTGGACTATTTAGCGTTGTTGGTTTTTTTTCCAAGTGCTTTTATTTTGTTGCAAAAATTGCGAAGTAAGTGATTTTTGCACTCTATTTTTTGTACTATGAAGTTCGGCCCATATGGCATTTGCTGCAAAATTTTTTTCATGATGCTGGAGTCGCCATCTCCAATTAGTTTATTGAATTTCAATCCATGCATTTCAATGCTTCTCGAGAACCCTTCTGCTATAATGTGGGCTTCCATGGCATTAGCACTGTCACGCCAGTTTTTGAAGCACCTATGCTCAGATGCTTCTACTTGTAGTTTTGTAGCTCTAGCACATATGCAGCAGTACGAGTTTCGCACTCCCAGAAATAAAACCTTTTTAGTTCGCAGTCCAACTATGCATCCCGCACCAGATGAGGAGCTAAATCCACTTTTATATGATCTCTTTGCCCAAGAACCATCTGCAACTACCGTCACCAAAGGGTACCCTCCCTCGTCTACGTCACCATTTAAAATTGCAAGCCTTTTTTCTTCTTCACCAGCTGCGATCATTTCTTCTAAGGCACATTCTTCAAGTGTTAGCGCTAAACATTGTTCTATGTTCTTGTAAGTTGAAGGATTCATATTTGGCATATTCAATACCCCACAAATTTCGTTCCATTGTGAATATCCATTTCCTGTACATACTACTCCTTCGACGACAGCAGTATTTACGGACACTTTCAGTTTCGGGTCTTCGGAATGTACATATTCTATTTTCTTGCACATTTTGCACTCGAAAACATATTGGCTTAGAAAACCATTTCGTCGTTCCTTCACAAATTTTAAATCGGAAAATGTGCAGTTGGTGTGTTCGTGCTTTATATTTGAAATTTCTGAAAACAAATATTTTATATCAACAATTCTGCGACCTTCGTGAATATGGGTTTCATCAATATGGTCTGGTTTCAACAGAAAATCATCAAGCGTTGTTGGCGATGAAGAACTTGCGTTTTCTTCTATATTTGGAGAAAATGATTCATCCCTCGAAGGTTCACGCATTTGTGAAGATGTATCTAAGTTTCTAGCAGCATCGTTGATGACATCCATATCCCTGTAAATAAAAAGTAATAATAATTAAATTACTTATTTTCGTTGTACTTATAAGACAGAATTTTTTCGAGTTCCATACGCGAAGGAATCAATAGAGCCCATTTGTTCTCATCAAAATGTAATGCTTTGTATCTTCTGTTCTTTTCCAAGTCTCGGTTACGCATGCTACATACAGGCTTCTCATAACATAAACCATTAGGAGGGTTCAGTAGTGAGAGGAAAACAGGAAAACTATATTTACTTACCTAGAGATCGAACGCGGTGCAACATGAATCTGTCGTTTGATAATAATAATCGGTTTTTTTCGTCTAGTAGACGAAAATAAACGAGCTTTGTTTCCATTTCTTTTACCCATTATTTATCTGTAAGAAAAAGATATCACATTTTTTTAGTAGAAGTTAGATAATAGTAGCTGATTTTATATCACACACATACGAGAATCTTATGCTGCGTATAAAATTGTGAACCGAGGCGCGAATTGTGTAGTACTTGCACATTACTTAGGCTAATTTGTTTGCTTTTTGAAATAACTCATATAGGTCTCATAGAAATCGTTGTGTCTCCCTTACTACCATGGTTAGAAAAATGATCTGTTAGAAAGAGAAAACAACCAGAACATAATTAAAACTTAAAACAAAATAATTATAACCTTTTATGAAACCAAAGCTTCCGATTAATATTTGAAAAAAAAAATAAGAAACTGGGAATTTTGTGTTAATTTTTTGACATGAAGCGAAAAAAAAGTGAGTTGACGGTAACATTTATTTAATTATGTTTACTTTTTATTACACGCCCGTAGGGTTTTTGCAGACATTTACATACATTTATAATGCATATCGTTTGCTCAGGATTGGTTTGTACTAAGTCCACAAAAACACGTACTGAGAAATAAAAGTTTTGAATTAAATGAAGACTAAATTAGCGAAACTCAATTGAAAAGCTGGAGACAATCTATGTCGAGTTTCGCTAATATTGTCTTCGTGTAATTAAATATTACAAATTAAGGTTTTATTTATAAAGTTGAAAATAAATATAAAAAGTTTTGAAGTTTAAAAATATTATATATTTGTTTCCTTTATTTCAAACTGACTGTAATAAATATTTTAAAAAATATGTAGGTTAATCTATCTATAGGTAAAAGACCAACATTTTTGGTTGAATTTTGAACGAACTAACACATCCTTTTTTGTATTTACTGCTTAAAAAAACTCAAAAATACAGGAGTACAAATCAAACCTCAGCAAGCGATATATCTAACGTTTTAAACATTATTTTTTACAAACATGTCAACTCACACGTATAATACACACAACACAATAAATCCATTTAGATTTAATTGTCTAATAAAATATGTACGTGCTTTTATCTTTTTGTTGTCGTAATTTTAATTAGAAAAAACGTAAGGTGGGCTATTTTTAAACATTTTTTATTATTAATAAAAAAAAAAAATTATATGTTTATTTCGAATTATAAAATTTGAAAGCGTATTTCATCATCTTTCAAAAACGGTTTTTAGTTTTCGGATGCGTTCGCAAATATTAAAGTTATTTGGAATTTATTGGAAAGTGGAAATATTTTTACTTTTCGAAAAACAGGCCCGAGGCCTGAGAGGTTAATACTAATTTTCAATAATAACTAATGTATCATAGAGAATAATCATATGTATATAATAATTCGATATAGTTGGTTTGACTGCATATTTATAAACGCTAATACAGTGAAAACTTTAAAACTACTAACCTACATAGAGTTCTAGTAAAATAATACGTAATATGTCGGTAATCTACATACATTATAAAATATTTTAGTAAGACCCTGTATAGAGGGGTAAGTATACACTTTTCACACTGACATTCATCATAAATTTATGAATAGTTTAGTAGGTACTCACCGATATCCTAACTGTGTAATTCGTGACAAAATATTGGAGTGATGCAGCTAATGGTGAAATCAATCTCTAAACAACCACAAACATTGGGATCAGGACAAAACTTATATTTATCTCTCTGATATTCTCGCAACTTTGTTGTTTCAAATTACTTAACCAATAGGTACAGCATGCGTGATGCTTTACTTGTAGTATAACAATATAAATGAATGATGAGCGCAGAAGACATCTATTATATAGGAATACTTACGTTCAAGTCCCGACTCTACTTGACTTATTTGGTGCAGAAAATAATGAACTCTAGCAGGCAGACACCAGTCTATACACACGCTCAAGTCAAGACGCGATTGAAGATGCGCTAATCAGCAAGAAGCCACCTGTCTGAAGCGCTCATGTTGCAACGCGATTTATTTGGAAGAGTAGATATTATAACAAAACCCTGTAACAATCTGATACTGGACTTCGTCGTAACAAAGGTTGACCACCACAACATGGGCATGTACCTAGCATGGTGGTCGAAAAATCCTCAACTTATGTTAGGGAACGTACCCATACTACGTGACCAATTTTTTGCAATTTTTAACCCCCGCCCCCCCCGGTGACCAAAATCCTTAGCAAACCGCCGCTCATTTGTACCAAGCGTGACATTTTGAAGACCCCCCCCCCCCCCGAAGAGATCACGTAGTATAGGTACGTTCCCTAATAATTAACGATGCAATGAATAAATAAAAAAAATAAAAATGTATCTTTGAAAAGATGCCATGTGCATGGTTATAACAAAACACTGTAGGAAAAGTTGCAGCGTTTACTCATGACATTTTCTATTATTTTCGAGTTTTATTTTATTTCTTGCCACCTACTTGGTCACACCCGGTAAGGCGACAAACACACAAGACTCAGCATTACCGCGCGAAAACGTACACACGAGCTTCACACACTCACATATCTACTACGCGATGCTACTATAGATGTGTGAGTATTTGATCGAAGCGTGAACAGAAGACATTGTTACAATATCTATCGACGATATTTATAAATGACCGGCATAGCAAACCTCGTGCGTTTAAAAATAATGCGCCCTTTTTCTGTCTATGCAGAGCGGTACATCCTAAATAAGTCGAAACATGCCTTGTCCAAACCTGAGGCAAGAGACGCAGAGAGGGCGAGAAGGTGTACAAGCCAAACACTCACGTGCGGTCTCACCCACACATCGAGAGCTAGTTCTTTTTCGAGCGCGGTGCGACAGCGATAATTTTTGAAAATACCTACCGTCGAGATTTCTCACCGGTGGTATTACCTCTTAAGGGATGCGGTCAGGGTATAATCCATAAGGCAGTGTAGGTAAATGCCTTGGGGCCCCGCACCGGCTAGCGGCCCCTAGGGTAAAGGGGGGGAGGGGGGCTAGGGGCCCCGACATGTTTAATCCAGCCCTGGAAGCGTTGGATGGGAAATATTTATGATTAACATTTTTAAAAGAAAAAAATACATCAAACTAATCAAAACGTGAAATAAGAAATCGCGTTTCAGTTGACTTGTTCACGACCTATGTGTGGACCGTTAATGAAATTCAGAAGTTCCTTTCCTGTGGATAGCGATTGCGTCGCCAGCTGGTTTTTTTCAGCTTTTGAGAGGATGGCCTCTCTTCATGCCTCGGGACATTACTAGCCACAAACATCGTAATCCATTGGAGCTTCCTAAGGAGGGATTTAATGGGGCATCTATATACTTGATTCTTAAGTATTAAAATTTCCTTAAAAATTATCCTAAGCCCTAAGATCCTTAAAAATTATCTTAAGACTTGATTACAAATAGGTGGGATTTTTTCTTCAATATTTGGAAGATTACTTCAATAATTAGGTACATATTTTTTATTGTATAAATGGCATTAAAATTGCAGAAACAGCTTTTTACTAATTTCCCGAACAAAAAGATGTGATATATTTTCTAAACATCGAATCCTTCAAAATCATGGATGTTTCGAGTCGAAATATCTTGGTAAGTTTTTTGTTAACGTTTTCATTAAATTTGTTTTTTTTTTTATAAAAATTTGATTGTCCAGAATGATCAGCGTTTTTTTTAAATACAAACACATGACATATAATTTTGCCTAGTTTCCAAAATAGTATTTGTTTTTACGACTTCTTGAAAAAAAAAAGAAGTGTATGGCATATTTAAAATATCTTGGAAGCATTCCGAAATTCATTGAAAAATTTCACTGTCGTTGAGACTTCTTTGTAAAAAATATTTAAAAGCCCGAAAGGTTAAAGAAAAAAATGTTACGTAATAATTTGAAATCATTTCCCATCAATGGGCGATTTTAACTCTAGTTAACCTCTCTAATAACCTATTTTGCATACAAGGTGTGACATTGAAAACTGTCAACATATGAACATTTTGTTGTTATTCACGATTTTGACTAAAAGCGTCATAAATCACGTTTTGGGAAACGTAGCCTCATTCTAAAAACTGTTTTGGAAAGATTATGAAATGCACTATCACATTATATTATTATAAACAAATATTTGCCCTTCTAAATATATTTTTTTTTTTATGAAAACATCAAAAATATTAAAAAATCGCTTACCATTATTCAAAGCCTTGAAAATGAACTTTTTTCTGCAGTAACGTAAAAAAATAACAGTTTATTTATTGTAGAAAGATATTTTAAAACTTTTTGTCACCTCAAAATATTATCCGTCCAAACTAAAATATTTAAAAAAAAATCTTTTATGTAACACAAATTAATGCAATTTTCGAACTTTCACAAAACACAGAGCAAATCAAATAATTTTATTTCAATTATTATAAAACGTAATTACAACGGCAATCGATTTCAACAGATGCATTATGGTCGGATGTATGCGAATTGTACCGGACGTAGATTTAAGATTATATTTAAGATTATAATTACGTTAAAGTTTATAATATTTTCATGTTTTACAATAATAAAATTAATTAGGGGTCATAGCAGTCGGTTTAAAGACAAAGAACAACGCTTGACCCCACCATCATCTCCATTTATTTTTAACCTTTTCCCTTTGAGTGAATTCGATCTGTGCGAATCCGTTTCTATACAAACCTTCGCGCAGATCCAATTTACGCAAAGCTCTGTCATTAACATAAAACTATATCTTTGATCTTATCTCATGTGTATAAACCTACACATTACTTATCTAACTACTTTGCATAAAATTGTGATTTGTGCAAAGCCTTCTTGGGCTGTTGTACATACCTACAACATTTGCGCAAATTCAATTTTATGCAGAGCCTACTTCTATGTGTCCAATTTGTGCAACCTTGTTTCATTTTAATTTGCACAAATTGGCTGCATTCTTCTAAATATGTCTCGAAATTGTGCAAACTCATAAATAAACAAAATATCGGAGAAGCGTAGAGTGTAGGGCGAGATTGAACGGTGTGGCGTTTTTTGCTTCGTTACGCAACAGCGGAACGAACGCAGTGGCGTTTTCAACTCTAGACAATGAGATTTCTAAGAACTCATCTCAGTTCTGAGAATTGAGATGAAAAAAGGGCCTTCTATGGGCAGACTCCCGGCTGAGAGCCCTTTAAATACGGCCGATATTTCGCCAGATCGGCAGAGCTCCAGATCTCATCACCACATCAGCATCTCTCGCCTTCTCTCCTGCCTGCTCCGATCTACTACTGCAACTTGGACTTCTTCTTGGCCCTGGCCGAACCGCCCACCCAGAAGACTCCTGCATACACTTTCGAAACGCCTTTATCAAGGCGCAGGTTACCCCTCTACCCCGCTCTACCTCCCTTCTTCCCCTCGCCATCGATCCATTTTTCCCTGCAATTTCTCCTCATTTTTCCTCGCCTTCTCCCCATTTCTTCCTTTCTCCCTACATTTACCCCATTTTTCCCTTCTCTCTCACTTTTTCTCCCCAGGCGTCGAAACGGCCAGCCGGCAACTTCCCACTACATCGTCTGTGCGGGTGGCGACTACAGTGCCAGCGTCCCGTACATGGTCCTTCGAGCCGGATGACCGTCTTCACGCCTTCACGCCTTCCAGTGACGTCCCGAGATGCCGTCCCTGCGAAGCGGTCGCCGAGCCTCGAGCTCGGACTCCCAACCCGACGCGGAGCCAGTGGTGGCCCCTGCCCCTGCCGGTGAGGCCAACCCTGAGGCCAGGGCTGCCCCTGCCGGCCTACATGCTGCCGGCCCTGCGGGCCCTCACCCTGCCGGTGCGGCCAACCCTGAGGCCAGGGCTGCCCCTGCCGACACACATCATGCCAGCCCTGACAGCGTACCGTCCTCGGATGCAGAGGATGACTCCACCACAACAGAGGACACCGTCAGGCAGCTCCGGAGGGCTAACCGAGTGATGAGCAGGCAGCTTGACGC
Organism: Limnephilus marmoratus; assembly: GCA_917880885.1. Lineage (NCBI taxonomy): Eukaryota > Metazoa > Arthropoda > Insecta > Trichoptera > Limnephilidae > Limnephilus > Limnephilus marmoratus. Next base: position 18,490,791 of record OU862919.1, on the reverse strand, counting down.
GCTGCTCGCATCCATCCCCACCGCGACGCAGCACCTCCCTGGCGCGCCCCCTGGTGCCTACCCCGGTGCGCCTCCTGGTGCACACCCTGGCGCGCCCCCTGGTGCATACCCTGGCGCTCCTCCTGGTGCACACCCTGGCGCGCCCCCTGGTGCATACCCTGGCACGCCCCCTGGTGCCTACCCCGGTGCGCCTCCTGGTGCACACCCTGGCGCGCCCCCTGGTGCATACCCTGGCGCTCCTCCTGGTGCACACCCTGGCGCGCCCCCTGGTGCATACCCTGGCACGCCCCCTGGTGCCTACCCCGGTGCGCCTCCTGGTGCACACCCTGGCGCGCCCCCTGGTGCATACCCTGGCGCTCCTCCTGGTGCACACCCTGGCGCTTCTCCTGGTGCACACCCTGGCGCTCCTCCTGGTGCACACCCTGGCACTCCTCCTGGTGCACACCCTGGCGCTCCTCCTGGTGCACACCCTGGCGCTCCTCCTGGTGCACACCCTGGCGCGCCCCCTGGTGCCTACCCCGGCGCGCCCCCTGGTGCCCATGCTGGCGCGCCCCCTGGCGCCTACCCCGGCGCGCCCCTTGCTGCACAACCTGGCGCGGCTCCTGGTCCACACCCTGGCGTGCACCCTTCTGCGCTCCCTGGCGCCTACCCTGGGACACGTCCTGACGTCCACCCTGCGTACCAGCCGGGCACCCATCCTGCGGCGCAACCAGCAGTGCAGCCTGGCGCTTACGAGGCAGCCTACCATGGCGAACCGTCTGCCTCCCAAACACAGCTCGTCGCCACACCCCAGGGTTTCTCACCGCTGTTCCCTCCGCAGCCGACCGCCGATGAGACTGCCCGACACACTGGCGAGTGGGTCCGTCAAATTGGCACCATGCTGGCTGACGCCATCCGCTCCACGCGCGACCAGGACAGCCCCCGCCCCTCAGTAGATGACAACATCCGGTTGACCGCTCTCGTCGCCCGGCAGTCTACCGCCAAGGACCTCCCCACATTCTCCGGGGACCCCCTCGAATGGCCAGCCTGGATCGCTCAGTATGAGCAATCCACCGCAACCTGCAGGCTAACCACGAGCGAAAACCTCATCAGGTTGCAGCGGGCGCTGAAGGGGAAAGCCAGGGAGAATGTTTACTCCCTCCTGCTGAACCCGGAGTGCGTCCCTCAGATCGTGGCAACCTTGGAGGAGCGGTACGGGGGCTCCGGGTCCATCGCAAACCTCATGCTGGACAAGGTGAGGAAGCTGCCCTTCCTGCAAGCGGAAGCCACCCTGGAGGACATTGCCGATTTCTCCGGCACCGTGCAGAATCTGGTGACTTCCCTGCGGGAGCTGAGGACTGGGGGCTATCTCACCAACCCCACCCTGCTGGCCGACATCACCGCCAAGATGCCATGCACCCTGAGGATGGCCTGGCTGCTGGAGCTGCGTCACCTGGGTCAGACGACGCAGTCCACGATCATTCAGCTAGCAGCGTTCCTGAGGAGTGTTGCCGGCATGATCCCGGTCAGCGGGATGGTGGATCCCCTGCGGCCCGGCAGAGGGCGCCGGGAGCACGTTCTGGCCAGTGCGGCGGATACGCCATCAGGTGGAGCGGCCAACCGCCCACCACCACCGGCGGGAAAGCACAATAGTGCAAAAACAGTAAAAAACAATGCGTGCGCTCAGTGCGGTGAGCAACATAAAACCCGTGAGTGCCGCGAATTTATTGCGAAATCGCTTACCCTCCGGTGGGAGACTGTGCGCGCGTGCAACCTGTGTCGGAAGTGCCTGGAGCCACACCACTCCAAGGACTGTAAGGAAAAGGTGTGGTGTGGTGTGGGTGAGTGCCGTCACCCGCATCATCGTTTGCTCCACCGGGAGAGCAATGTGAACGGTGAAGTGCATATGTGACTGTTATGATGTGGATGCATCATTACATATAAATTACTTTAATTTATTACTCGGATAGGCAGGTACCTTTATTTGAAGGATGGTAATAGTTTATTCGAGATACTCGGCAGGTTGGCAGACTGAGCGGAAACGGGTTTTTTTTTTGGAAACGGCACTCTGGACGAGAGAGAACACGGGAGGACGCCGTGTTTTTCTCGGGCACAGTCACCTAGCGATTTAAGTTTTATAATGTAAAATATACCGGAACAATACGACTCCGCGTTGCAAAGAGATCCGTACCTTATGTGTAAATAACGGGATTAACCTAAAGATCCGAATTGTTCGGCCCGGAATTAACGAAGTTTTCGGTTCATCAATGGCCGTCGGCGCCTCGTGCGACGAGAATAAGTAATGCCGTTTATCTAGCTGATCTGGCGACTGGGAAAGTGCAATTGGCGAACATGGACTCCCGCTACACCTCGCAAGCCACGGCGAAGTTTATTTAATTAGTGTTCGGAGTTTTAACTTTAACATCCGCCGCCTACTGAGGCGTTCATATAAAAAACCCGCGTACTTGATTTTGATACGCAGAACAGACCGTTCCGGTTCACCGCAACCCCGGATTCGTCGCCGACTCCGTCTGTCAACAAATCCCGTAGGCATCCATCTATTTGGGCTTGATGGCCTCGTAGGACGGGCATCATACTGCTGGCCAGGCTGGCGCAATACACCGGATCATTTCTCATCGTCCTGATGCTCCCAGGGGGGTTTGGCATCGCGACCTCAGCAGGATCACATCAGGACCACCTCTTGGATGCTGGACGAAGCACCAAGCTCCACTACGTGCATCATGCCTGCCCGCAGGCACTTAATCCGAATTAGCTAGTTTTCAAGGTCATGGTCGCAATACAGGGGTGAGTTTTCAGTAGTGTATTTTTTTCCCTTGTAAAATTGGTTTATAATACCGTATTGTTTTAAATGTTCGATATTGTAAATATAGAAAATATTGATTCAAATCTCTTTGTTATTTCATATCGATACACTGTAGTTCCTAATGATGAGTAAAGAAGTGATTGTCATAATGCCCACGCTCCCTGGGAAGAATTAAATGCTCTCCGTCGTTCTAGGAAGAAGGCGTAGTGAATTCAACTGTGGACATATTCTGTCTTGAACAGGATTTGGCGCTCTATTAATAGAAAAGTACGCAGTTGTATTCATCCCGTCTTCTTCCCTCTCAGCTAGCCACATCATATGGCTCCTTACGCCATTTTGCACGTAATAATTGCCGTTTCAACGTGAATTATAAGATATTCACATAACATTTGACGCCTTTAACGTGGGTTGCTCGTATAAAGACACATTCTTTACTCACAATTATATTCATCAAATCGATCAACTAAAATCTCGTTTTACAACTTGCTATTTTATCACAGAGATTTAAAACAGTATGATACTGTAATTTCATAATAATTTTCATTAATTTAATGGTGCAATGGTGTCTCGTTATAATTCAAATACAACAATGTCCTTTGCAATACGGAGTGTTGCAATTTACGTATAATTATGTCATGTATTTTGGTGTTTCTCGTGCTCAGTAGACATGTAATACAGGTTATGTTTTAAATGTCAATACGTCAACTTAACCTCAATATTTGAAATATTATTTTCATAGAAGCGTCGGGTATCACCATAGACAATATTTCTTCTATGATAAAAGAAAATTACATATGTTTATTTAAAAAAAAAAAATAGTTATTGTCTATGCTTCAAAATAGAGGCAATTTAAAAGGTAAACATCGTAAGTGTCAATTGCTGTTTATTTCAGACAAGCGAATGTCAATAGTGACAGATGGGTTTACATCAAACTAGAATTCTTGTTATGAATTTAAGTGAATTAGTTAGAATTATTAATTATTTAACAAGTGTAGTATAATGAAGGGATTGTTATTTAATGAGATTAAATTTATAATTTATTCCTTAAAACATCATCATACATAAAGGATGGTCATAATTAATCAACAACATTCAAATTCAAACAATAATACATCGATTATTGAGAGTGGTGGAATAGTTTGACATATTTAACTAAATTGTTGGAATATTTTTCTTTTATTGAAAAAATATTTTTTTTGGATTATTCTTTTTTGAAATTATGCTTGGAATTTCGGTGGTAAATTCAGTAAAATACCTACGCCAGAATTACTTTGGATGTCAAGGTTGCCACAAAATACAGGGTTGCTAAAAAAAAAAAAAAAAAAATTTTTTTTTTTTTCCATTCTTTCATTATTTAAAATTTTTTCTTTTTTTTGGTTTGTTCTACTTATCATCAACAATCTATATTATACGTCAACAAAAATAACATCAACAATAATTATTAACATTAACAACAACTTTTCATTATTTTATTATTTTATCCAATTGTTTTAACAATGTCAACTCCTATCCCAAACATCAACAACGCCTCTAAAGAGGATCTCATAAAAGAATTATCAAGTCGTTCTCTTGAACCGGCACCCACCTCTCACGCGTTGCGCTCGCAGGCGCGTGCATTTAATAAGGCACTTAAGATGCCAACAATATCAGAAACAGATATGGATTCTTCAGATTCGGATTCTGAGAACCAGACCGTTGACAACCCTACAATAATTAAACACACAAAAATTATTTATAGAGAATCACCCACCATCAATGTGGAAAATTGGAAGATAAAATTTGATGGAAAATCGAGCATAAGAGAATTTCTCTTGTTGATTGAAGAAAAATGTAGGACGAAAAATTTTAGTCAGGATAATTTAGTTCGCGTTTTTCCTGATCTGTTAGATGGACTAGCACTACTTTGGTTCAGGTCAATATATCATCCGGACTTGAAATGGGACGAGCTGTCTAAACTTTTGATCAATCAATTTGAGGCAAATGACCTACAAACGGACTTAAAAGTAAAACTTTTCAACATGACGCAACCAAAAGGTATGTCAGTCCTTGAGTTTTCACTTAGAATGAAATCTCTAAATAACATGCTAGAAGCTAAACTTCCTGAGCAGGAACTTTTGCGGCTTGCCAAAAAGGCTTTGCTTCCAATGTACACTAACTTATTAGTTTCTAGAGATATTTTTACATTCGAACAGTTAACAACTTACGCAGGAAACTTAGAGTCTTATGCGACACCACCGGAGGAATTTGCTACTTCTTCTTCTTCTTTTTCAAACAAATTTGAAAAAAGCAATAACTATACTACTAATAAAGAAGAGAGATTTGGGCCTACCAATAAAACTTTGTCAAACAATAATACCGGTACTTATAAACGTACAGGGTTTTCTTATAATAATTATAAACAATCTTCTAATGGCAATAGTTATAGTCATGCTGGGCGTAACTACAGTAACACCAATGCGGGTTACAACAATAACAAACCTCCGTCTTCTTTCAATGGAAATAGTCTAAATACCGAAGGAACTTCTAGAACCATTGTTAGGAATCAATTTTGTCTTTATTGTAAGAAACCGGGACATGTTGTAGCAGACTGTAAAAGAAAAGCCGCAGCGGGAAATAATCCAAAAGTGGGAGCGGTTAAAGGAAGAATTAATAATAACAAGTCGGAAAACTAGGGCGGAGTCTCTCTTACCACGTCCCATCCTATGCGCAGAGGAATCGGGAATGGAAGAGTTGGCTCCGACTAGTCCATCAGTTTCTCTCAGTCCCATCACCTGGAACAGTGGGCCCACTGCCACAGGGGATGGAGATTGAAAACGATGGTCGTCCTTATGCAAATGTATATATATTTAACAATTTTTACAGCGCACTGTTGGACAGTGGCGCCTCATTATCGTGTTTGGGAGGTGATAGTTATAAGATTTTTATTAAGTTAGGTATAGAATTAGTTAAGGTTAATTTTAGTGTATCAACAGCGGACGGTGCGAATCAGCCAGTCCTGGGTACAATGTCGTTGCCGGTGACGTACAAATCAATTACCCATACAATACTTTTCTACGTCATCCCGACATTGTCACCATCGTTTATCCTAGGTATAGACTTTTGGAAGCAGTTCCATATCGCACCGGAGCTGTTTTCAAAAGCTATTGGTCCTACTTCGGAAAACAAAATTAATGGGTTGCGGGCAATTCAGCCAGCCTCTTCCTTAAGTCCCTCAGAGAATCAGGCACTCTCTGCTATTATTAAAAAATTTGAATCGATTTCTTTCGAGAAGCGTGGCTTAGGCCTGACGCATTTAGTCAAACACAAGATTAATACAACAGGGCCTCCGATCAAACAAAGGTATTATCCTTTGTCTCCAGCAAGACAAAAACAATTAGAATTAGAAGTGGATGAAATGCTAAAATTAGGAGTAATACGTCCCTCACGTTCTCCATGGTCGAGTCCAGTATTAATCGTTACAAAAAAAGACGGTACCGGTCGTTTTTGCTTAGACTCTCGCAAAATCAATAATGTCACGATTCGCGACGCGTACCCTTTGCCATATATATCGCGGATTCTAGACAAGCTAGGTGGAGCTAGGTACGTCTCTTCTATAGACCTTTCAAAGGCTTTTTGGCAAATTGCCTTAGACAAGGACTCTTGTGAGAAAACAGCTTTCGTCGTCCCTGGACGGGGTTTGTTTGAGTTCACCCGTATGCCTTTCGGACTGAAAAACGCCCCTAGTGAGTTGCAAAGACTGGCAGATGTTCTTTTTGGTCCGGAATTCGACGATAATGCTTTTTGCTATCTGGATGATTTGATCTTAATATCAGAAGATTTGGAGTCACATCTTAATCTATTAAACCGTGTATACGAACGTTTGCGAGACGCAGGTCTTACCATAAACTTAAAAAAATCCGAGTTTTGCAAATCAGAACTTAAATATTTAGGGTATTTAGTAGATTCGCAGGGTCTCCGTACGGATCCAATAAAAATAGAAAGCATCAAAAATTTCCCAGTCCCAAAAAATGCAAAACAAATCCGGGCATTCATTGGTTTGTGCGGTTACTTTAGAAGGTTCATTAAAGGATTTTCGGGAATAGCTGCCCCTCTTACTAAACTCACAGGTTCTAAAAATGGAATTAGCAATTTCAAGTGGTCTCAGGAAGCTGAAACTGCTTTTAAAGATTTAAAACGCGCGTTGACTACGGCTCCAGTTTTATGCTGCCCGGATTTCACCAGGCCTTTCTCTATCCATTGCGACGCGAGCTCCGCAGGGATTGGAGGAGTTTTGATCCAAGACGTAGACGGGCAAGAGCATCCCATCGCTTATTACTCACGTTGCTTAAACGTTCATGAAAGAAATTATGGCATCACTGAACGGGAACTCTTAGCTGTGCTAGACTCGGTGACTCACTTTAGACCGTATATAGAAGGAGCTCATTTTTCAGTAGTTACTGACCACTCAAGCTTGAAATGGCTGGGGTCCTTGTCCAACCCTAGTGGCCGTCTTGCACGGTGGAGCTCTCGCCTTTCGCAATTTTCTTTTGACGTTGTCCATCGCAAAGGGACACAACATGTTGTTCCAGACGTGCTATCACGAATGGACCTTGCCGTATTATCAGGTGTGGACACTGAACATACAAAGGATACGTGGTATTTGAAAGCCTGGAAAGGATGCCAAGATTTTCCACAACGTTTCCAGAACTTTCAAATGCGTAATAATGAATTGTTCCGACACACAAAGACTAGTCTAGCTCTGTGCGAGGATACTGCCTGGAAGAGGGTAGTTCCGCAGGAAGGTAGACAGGCAATTCTTTCAAATTTACACGAGTCTTCGCGAGCTTGTCATCCTGGGGTATTCAAAACCTATAAAAAGGTGCAATTGCGTTACTATTGGCCTAATATGTATAAGGATGTTAAGCAATTTGTTAATCGTTGTACAGTCTGCAAGGCCCACAAAATAAGTACAGCCCCACCTAACGGCATTTCTTCAAACCCAAAAAAGGTCACACGACCCTTGCAAATGTTGTCGATAGATTTAGTAGGTCCTTTACCTAGGAGTTACTCAGGTTTTACCGTAATCTTATCATGTGTAGACGTTTTTTCTAAATTTACATGGCTATTTCCGCTGCGCAATGGCACCGCGAGAAGCATAATTAAAATCTTAGAAGAAAACATCTTTCTTGTTCACGGCGTACCACGAACTATCGTCTGTGATAATGGTCGTCAATTTGTTTCGAAAGAATTTAAGGGCTTACTTAGTAGTTATAACATACCACCACCATTTTACAATTCGTCTTATACGCCTCAAAACAATGTAGTCGAACGTTATAATCAAACCTTGGGTACGGCGTTATCGATCCTTGTTGAATCAGACCACCGAAATTGGTCCAAATTTCTTCCGCAAGTTCAATCGGCTATGAATAACACGGTAAACTGCGCTACAGGTTATACACCTTATTTCCTGATGCACGGTCGGGAGCAGATACTGGACGGTGATCTGCACCGTAATCCAATAGCGGATGAGGAATCCAATTCGCAAGTGGGTGCTCAACCTAAAGCTTATGCACAGAAACTAGAAGAGTTGTCTTCGATTTACGAGCAAGTCTCGAATGCTCTTCTTAAAGCTTATCAAAAAGGAGCTGACCATTACAACCTGCGCAGAAAACACATCACCTATCAGGTTGGTGATGTGGTGTGGCGGAGAAATTTTGCACAATCTAACGCATTGAATTATTTCGCACAGAAATTGGCACCTCGGTTTGTTCAGAATGTGGTAGTAAAGAAAAAATCCAATCTAATCTATACGCTTGCAGACTTAAACGGAAAAGTTGCGGGTGATTTTCATGTGAAGGATATAGTAAAATCAAATAATATACCAGTATAGTCTTATTGTGGCAATACTTCGGAGGGTCTGGCCATCCCTACCGAATACTGCAAATTATCTTATTTACTAGTTAATATTTAATGCTTGGGAGTTTTAACCCGGCCTGATCAACCGAGTTGAAACGACCCGACATTCTGACAGTCAAAGTCCTGTCACAGGAATATTTCTTTTTGTTCGTTCATGTTTTTGGAGGGGGTGCGTTTATGCAAACTCATGTAGTATTTATGATTCATTGCAATCAAAATCCACTCTAGTAAGATTAACTCGAGTTGTTTTATAAGTTCTTACTTTCGTTAGGCGTAATTATTTATTGTTATTTATTCGAAATTAATTTAGTAACATTTTTTTTTTTTTGGACTGAGCACGAGCAAGCAAACAGGATGAATGACATAATTTGTTTTATATTACGTTTGTTAACCTCGAATACAATTGGAACACATGCCCACTTCCAATTGTGTTCAGGGTACATCCCATTGAACTGCGTTCATGGTTATTAAATTTTGTATTTATTATTAAGTTTTGTCTCGAAACACACAGGGATGCCAGTCCTACACCTCTATGTGTTTTGAGCATTGTTTTCTTTTTGTTTATCTCTTTCAATATGAAACATGACTGTTTTCAAATATAAATAAATTCTGAGAAATATTGTAAGTTCAACACGTAGTAACCACTTATATGCTTGCGAATATACAAAGAGAATAGTTTAGTAATATACATATTATTTTGTTAAATTTATTGATTAGTTTTAGTACCTATGATGCTACTTTACTTCATACACTCACCCGTACGACCGATTTAGGTAGAATAGGAAACTCTTCGTAGTGAACAATTTTATTTTTCCTAAAAGGGACGTAAATTCAGTGAAGTGAGGGTTGCTTGCACCCTAAAGTGTTGCCTAAATGGCTTTCTAAAACCCTATTATGGGTCAGTGATGCATTAATGCATATGGTTGTGTATAATTTTTGTGCTGGACACACAAAGGTATAGATAAGTTAAGGATGTGTTGTCCACTGATTAGTGTTTAAACTTACATAATTAATGATGATTATGCTGTATATGTAACGTTAACGGTAGTCCAAGACATAAGTCAGCCGTTCTTCACCCAGTATCTTCAATGCTGTGGGTGTTTACGGACCCCGTTCACGGAACATTAGTTCACCATGTTCTTAATATTAAGTTCTTTTAGTTTTAAGTTCTTTTAGTTGTAAGCTATGTTTAAATAAGAATGGTTGCATCGCAAGCCCGTCCATCGCGCCTTACGCATGATGGAGTGCGATCGGAGTTGCGGCACACCCATTCGCTATTACTATTTAATCTATGTTTGATCTACTAATCACTTTTTTTTTACTGCTGTCTACTAATGATTGCTAGAATATGTTTGAATAATTTTTTTTAGGCCCTGTGACCGACCTTTTTTTTTAGATTAGGGGTAGGAACCTTATTAGTTGTTATGTTCGTGGGCGAACATTTTTGTGGCGAGGGGGGTAATGTTATGATGTGGATGCATCATTACATATAAATTACTTTAATTTATTACTCGGATAGGCAGGTACCTTTATTTGAAGGATGGTAATAGTTTATTCGAGATACTCGGCAGGTTGGCAGACTGAGCGGAAACGGGTTTTTTTTTTGGAAACGGCACTCTGGACGAGAGAGAACACGGGAGGACGCCGTGTTTTTCTCGGGCACAGTCACCTAGCGATTTAAGTTTTATAATGTAAAATATACCGGAACAATACGACTCCGCGTTGCAAAGAGATCCGTACCTTATGTGTAAATAACGGGATTAACCTAAAGATCCGAATTGTTCGGCCCGGAATTAACGAAGTTTTCGGTTCATCAATGGCCGTCGGCGCCTCGTGCGACGAGAATAAGTAATGCCGTTTATCTAGCTGATCTGGCGACTGGGAAAGTGCAATTGGCGAACATGGACTCCCGCTACACCTCGCAAGCCACGGCGAAGTTTATTTAATTAGTGTTCGGAGTTTTAACTTTAACATCCGCCGCCTACTGAGGCGTTCATATAAAAAACCCGCGTACTTGATTTTGATACGCAGAACAGACCGTTCCGGTTCACCGCAACCCCGGATTCGTCGCCGACTCCGTCTGTCAACAAATCCCGTAGGCATCCATCTATTTGGGCTTGATGGCCTCGTAGGACGGGCATCATACTGCTGGCCAGGCTGGCGCAATACACCGGATCATTTCTCATCGTCCTGATGCTCCCAGGGGGGTTTGGCATCGCGACCTCAGCAGGATCACATCAGGACCACCTCTTGGATGCTGGACGAAGCACCAAGCTCCACTACGTGCATCATGCCTGCCCGCAGGCACTTAATCCGAATTAGCTAGTTTTCAAGGTCATGGTCGCAATACAGGGGTGAGTTTTCAGTAGTGTATTTTTTTCCCTTGTAAAATTGGTTTATAATACCGTATTGTTTTAAATGTTCGATATTGTAAATATAGAAAATATTGATTCAAATCTCTTTGTTATTTCATATCGATACACTGTAGTTCCTAATGATGAGTAAAGAAGTGATTGTCATAGTGCCCACGCTCCCTGGGAAGAATTAAATGCTCTCCGTCGTTCTAGGAAGAAGGCGTAGTGAATTCAACTGTGGACATATTCTGTCTTGAACAGGATTTGGCGCTCTATTAATAGAAAAGTACGCAGTTGTATTCATCCCGTCTTCTTCCCTCTCAGCTAGCCACATCATATGGCTCCTTACGCCATTTTGCACGTAATAATTGCCGTTTCAACGTGAATTATAAGATATTCACATAACATGACGCCAAACAACGGACTGCCGCGTGTTGTTGGCGGTAGTGCCGATCGTGTTGCGGGGCCCCACCGGAGGGGAAGTGTCATCATTCGCTCTGTTGGATTCTGGTTCCACCATAACCCTCATCGACGCTGACACCGCGACGCAGATCGGCGCCCACGGCCCTGTCCAACACCTGCGGCTGCACGGTGCGAAGGGGTTGTGCACCTCTGACGCCCACTCCCAACGCGTGAAGCTGGTGATCCGGGGCACTGGACTAGAAACCACCTTCACTATCACTGCCAACACCATAGCTGACTTGAGCCTGCCGGAGCAGCGCGTTCCTGGACGACGCGTCACCCCGAAACTCTTGATCGGGCAAGATAATGCCCACCTTATTATATCAAGAGAGTTCCGTGAGAATAACACTACCCGCATTGTGTCACGGACCGCTTTGGGGTGGGTCGCTCACGGAGGCTCAAACCCCAACAATGACGGGCCAGCTACCACACTGGCCCTCCAGTCAGAGACCGCCGCAGATGCTCGCCTGAGGGAGTTGGTAAAATCCAACTTTGCCGTCGACTCCCTCGGCGTTACGTCTGCGGCCAGAGTCAATGCCATGGACGCCAAAGCCATGGCATTAATGGAGAAGACCACCCGCCCCCTCGCAACTGGGCGGTGGGAAACTGGTCTCCTCTGGAGACACCCTGACGCCACACTGCCCGACAATCGGCAGTGTGCGCTGAAGCGGCTCCAGTCCCTCGAGAGGAAGCTGGCTGCGGACACCAACCTGGCAGCGGCGTACACCGACAAGATGGCCCAACTTGTCGCCAAAGGGTACGCCAGACGCCTCTCCCCAGATGAAGCGTCGCTCCCTGCCCCGCGAAAGTGGTATCTTCCCCACTTCGCTGTCACCAACCCGAACAAACCAGGGAAGATAAGGGTGGTGTTCGACGCCGCCAGCCGATGTAGAGGGACATCGCTCAACGACCAACTCCTGACCGGCCCCGACCTGCTGTCCTCTCTCCTGGGAAACATCCTCCGGTTCCGGGAAGGCAGCGTAGCCATTGCTGCCGACATCCAGGAGATGTTCCTACGGATACAAATCAGGAAAGAGGACCAGCCCTCTCAACTCTACCTGTGGAGGTCACCAAACGAGAGGGAACCTGAAACCTACCAGCTGGCATCAATGATGTTTGGGGCGACCTGCTCGCCCAGCAGTGCCCAGTACGTGCGGGACAGGGTGGCCGGGCAGTACGAAGACCAGTACCCGGCCGCCGCAGCAGCCATTCGTTCAAGGTTCTATATGGACGACTACTTGGACGCGGTGGAGAGTCCTGACGATGCTGCTACCCTAGTCCGCGACGTAAGGTCCCTCCTTGCAAAGGGAGGGTTCCACCTTACCAACTGGGCCTCAAACAGCCAGGCCGTGCTAGCTGGAGTACCCCCTGGTGACCGCGCGACCTCCACGGTAACCATTAACAGCGGGTGCAGCGAGACTGAGAGGGTCCTAGGGCTGGTGTGGGACCCGTCCACCGACCGCTTCATATACACCTTTCTGGAAGCAATCAGCCCCGAAGAAGCCACGCGGCCCACCAAGCGGCAGCTACTCTCCATTGTCATGAAGATCTTCGACCCGGTGGGCTTCGTCGCCTGCCTCACTATTCGGTCGAAGATCCTGCTGCAAGCCGTGTGGCGTTCTACCGTTGGATGGGACGACTTGATAACTCCGGAGCACGCCGAACGCTGGAGAGATTGGATGAGCCTGCTCCAGGAGAGCAGCGTCTCCATCCCACGACAGTCACTACAACGGAAGACGAGCAGCGTGACCCTGCATGTCTTCTGCGACGCCTCGGAGCAAGCCTGCTGTGCCGTCGCCTACTTCGTGGAGGAGGTGCAGGGCGCTCTACAAGCCACCTTCATTGCCAGCAAATGCAAGGTGGCGCCTCTGAAGCCGCTATCCATACCCCGCCTTGAGCTGCAATCCGCACTCATGGCGGCCAGATTGGCCAGAACCATCCGGTTGGAGAGCCAAGCGCAGATAGCGTCAACCATCTTCTGGACGGACTCGACCACAGTGCTGTGCTGGTTGCGCACGGACCCGCGCAACTACTCTGCTTTCGTGTCCAACAGGTTGGGCGAGATAGACGAACTCACCTCCATAGCCAATTGGAGGTGGGTCCCTACCAAGCAAAACCCGGCCGACATCGGCACCCGGGACTTAGAACTGCCCGACCTGTCTCTCCAGGGAAGATGGTTCCGCGGCCCCGCTTTCCTCACCACACCGGAGAGCGACTGGCCTAAGGAGCGGACCCTCACCAAGCCGGACGACCAGACCCTCGAGACCAGACCTCAGCACTTCGTCGGCCACATCACCACAGCTGGAGAGGCGCTACCTCTGGTCGAGAGGTTCTCTTCCTGGCACCGGCTGATTCGCGCTACAGCGTGGATGCTGCGTTTTGTCAGGCGCTGTCGGATGGGCCCGAACCGACCCGCTGAGTTCACGCTACGCGCAGATGAGCTGAGGGAGGCCGAGCGCAGATGGGTGAGGAGGTCCCAAGAAGACGCCTTCTCCACCGACCTGCACACTATTAGGCTCGGCCAGGCGCTACCTGCCGCCAGTCGCCTCATCAGTCTGGCCCCCTTCCTTGGCCCTGATGACGTCTTGCGGATGGGCTCGCGGTTGAGGAAGCTCACCGGAACAACAAGCGTGGCGAAGACCCCCGTGATCCTGGATGGCACCGACCCATATGCCCGGCTGCTGATCCGCCACTACCACGAGAAGGCGGACCATCCAAGCACGGAGAAAACAGTAGCCGAGATCCGGTGCAGCTTCTTCATCTTGCGACTCCGCACCGTCAGCAGGAAGATTAGCCATCACTGCCCTACCTGCCGCCTACGACGAAGCAAACCCTCTCCACCACTGATGGGGATACTGCCGTCGTCCCGCCTGGCACACCACAACCGCCCCTTCACACACTGTGGGCTAGACTTCTTCGGGCCGATGGAGGTCACAGTCGGCAGACACCGAGAGAAGCGCTATGGAGCACTATTCACCTGCCTCTCCACCCGCGCCATCCACCTAGAGCTGGCGGCCTCACTATCTGCCGACTCAGCCATCATGGCTGTTCAACGAATGACCGCCCGAAGAGGTCAACCCGCGGTGCTATACTCGGACAACGGGACGAACTTCCATGGTGCCGACAAGGAAATAAGAGATGCGGTGGAATCCCTGCAGCAGGATGCCAGGATGTCAGACACCATTGCCACCAAGGGCGTAGAGTGGCACTTCAACACCCCCCTCAGTCCCCACATGGGTGGAGCCTGGGAAAGGTTGATCCGCTCAGTCAAAAAAGCCCTGAGCGCCACCTTAAGGGAAAGGGCGCCAAAGGAGGAAACCCTGCGCACGGCACTGGCAGAGGCTGAGTTCGTGGTCAACAGTCGGCCTCTGACTCACATCTCTGTTGACCCACGAGACGAAGAGCCCTTGACCCCCAACCACTTCCTCATGGGATCTGCAGGAAGCCGCCCACATCTGTCTCTCTATGACAACAAGGAGGAGGAGGTATGTCTCCGCCGACAGTGGCGAATCAGCCAACAACTGGCGGATATGTTCTGGAGGCGGTGGCTCCGCGAATACCTCCCCACCTTGGCCGCCCGACAGAAGTGGCACCACCTGATTGACCCCCTTAAGGCCGGTGACCTGGTGGTCATCATGGACCCCGCGCTACCACGCAACAGCTGGCCGCGCGGGCGAATCATCGAGGCCATCCCTGCTGCTGATGGCCAAGTGAGGACCGCCCGGGTCCAGACAGCCACGGGAACTTACACCCGTCCTGCTGTGAAACTGGCCGTCATCACCCCCGGATCAGCACCAGCACCAACCTCGACCAAACCCGGACCAAGGACCCGACAGCCCAGGGGAACCGGACGTCGAGGATGCCGCCGACCTGTACGTCCTAACAGCTAGGCGCAGCCGTGACTGCACCGGGGGGAGGATGTACCGGACGTAGATTTAAGATTATATTTAAGATTATAATTACGTTAAAGTTTATAATATTTTCATGTTTTACAATAATAAAATTAATTAGGGGTCATAGCAGTCGGTTTAAAGACAAAGAACAACGCTTGACCCCACCATCATCTCCATTTATTTTTAACCTTTTCCCTTTGAGTGAATTCGATCTGTGCGAATCCGTTTCTATACAAACCTTCGCGCAGATCCAATTTACGCAAAGCTCTGTCATTAACATAAAACTATATCTTTGATCTTATCTCATGTGTATAAACCTACACATTACTTATCTAACTACTTTGCATAAAATTGTGATTTGTGCAAAGCCTTCTTGGGCTGTTGTACATACCTACAACATTTGCGCAAATTCAATTTTATGCAGAGCCTACTTCTATGTGTCCAATTTGTGCAACCTTGTTTCATTTTAATTTGCACAAATTGGCTGCATTCTTCTAAATATGTCTCGAAATTGTGCAAACTCATAAATAAATAAAATATCGGAGAAGCGTAGAGTGTAGGGCGAGATTGAACGGTGTGGCGTTTTTTGCTTCGTTACGCAACAGCGGAACGAACGCAGTGGCGTTTTCAACTCTAGACAATGAGATTTCTAAGAACTCATCTCAGTTCTGAGAATTGAGATGAAAAAAGGGCCTTCTATGGGCAGACTCCCGGCTGAGAGCCCTTTAAATACGGCCGATATTTCGCCAGATCGGCAGAGCTCCAGATCTCATCACCACATCAGCATCTCTCGCCTTCTCTCCTGCCTGCTCCGATCTACTACTGCAACTTGGACTTCTTCTTGGCCCTGGCCGAACCGCCCACCCAGAAGACTCCTGCATACACTTTCGAAACGCCTTTATCAAGGCGCAGGTTACCCCTCTACCCCGCTCTACCTCCCTTCTTCCCCTCGCCTTCGATCCATTTTTCCCTGCAATTTCTCCTCATTTTTCCTCGCCTTCTCCCCATTTCTTCCTTTCTCCCTACATTTACCCCATTTTTCCCTTCTCTCTCACTTTTTCTCCCCAGGCGTCGAAACGGCCAGCCGGCAACTTCCCACTACATCGTCTGTGCGGGTGGCGACTACAGTGCCAGCGTCCCGTACACGAATATATGCATTATTATTCATTATAACACAAATCAATGTATTTTTTGACAAAAATTCACGGTAACCTAAAAATCTGGACACATTTATAATGTCGTGAATTCACACTAAAACTAACCATTTGGTTGTTATTTTTACACTAAAACGTTAGTAAACAGGACGAATTATATACAATTGTTGAAATCTTCTGAAAATTTTTAAATATTGACTTTGTAATTAGAACGCAAATAATGATAAATTGCGCGCCAAACTATGAAAAAACTGACAACAAGACGTCTTGTTTAGAATGGAGTGAAGTTAGCTGCAGTTCGTAGGGATGGGGTCACTTTTATAGTTGAGAAACAGTTCCAAAGAAATATTTTATTTCAAATTTATAGTCAGTTATTGAATATAGGTAGACAAAAATAAAAACATATGATATATACAGGTATATATTTTTTTATTATAAAATGGCAACAATTGTAAACAAAAAAGTAAAATAATATTTTATTCATATTATATTTTGGAAATCATACATTATGGAATTCATTTAACATTTTTTTAAATGTACAACTATTTTAAATGTATCCTCTTCTTTCACATTTAAATAATACAAAAAAAAACACGTTACGACGCCACGTTAGAAGTGAAACTTGTGGAACTCGTTCGACATTTTTTTCCAGTACGAATATTTTAAATGTAACAATGTTTTAAAAAACACGTTACGCCACGCCACGTTAGAAGTGAAACTTGTGGAATTCATTCAAGACCAGGCCTCTCCCTCTCCGACAGCACATCGCCCCCTCACCCCGCTATGCCCTCCACGTCACCCTCCACGTCGCCTTCCATGGCTCCCGCGTACAGCTGTTGGGACAGGTAGCGGCTGCAGAAACTGGAAATCTGAAAATATAAGAATAGGACACAGATAAGAATGGTCCTGTATATTTCTAAAAGTGTGAATGGTAGAAGTCGGAGACACCCAAGGAAGACATGGCATGATCAAGTTAATCAGGTACTTGAGTCGGGCCATGTCAAGAGTCAAAATAATAGAAGAGTTTGAATGTATGAGATGATGTATGAATGTGATTGAGGCAAGGAGTGTGTGCCAAGACCGAGTTGTTTGGCGGTCCGTCCTCTTTGCCTACCACTGCGGGGAAACGGCGTGATGGTTACTTAGTTATAAAATGTGTAAAAATGCATTCTGTTGGCCATAAGTTGTTATAATAGTTTATCTAGTAGGAGTATAAGATAGATTGTAGAAATATACTATAAATTTGTACAGAGCCCTTGAGGTGATTTCTCACAAAAAACGGCGCTATACAAGTCATCCAAATATTATTATTATTATCATGGACAAATGCTGCAAAATATAAATACGAATGTATTTGTATATATATAATAATGTATATACCTTCTATGTGACTACCGCTTGCTTCTCTATCACTGTCAGTCTGCTCCATCGATTCTAAAAATATAATGCAAAACTATTACACAACGCAAACACACACTACTTGTATAAGGGAACGTACCCATACTACGTGACCAATTTTTTTGCAATTTTTAACCCCCCCCCCCCCCCCCGGTGACCAAAATCCTAAGCAAACCGCCGCTCATTTGTTCCAAGCGTGACATCTTGAAGACCCCCCCCCCCCCCCCCCCGAAGAGGTCACGTAGTATGGGTACGTTCCCTAATATGATGTAAAGACAGCACAATATAAATAAAATTATATAGATATTATGTATATATTTATTTATTACAATGTATATACCTTCTACATGTCCACCGCTCTTCTCCGCTCGAAAAAAACGAAGAAGTCTGAAAAAAAATTGAAAAACATTTTATTTTATTGGCGGAATAAAAAAATAAACATTACACAAAGTATTGATTTTAATTATATAAATCACCTCGTCAATTGTCTCTCTTGGGTCCTCCAAGTCGGATTCGTTGGCCTCAATCAACTGCCCAAAGCTGCTGTTGTTGCTATCATTATCAGCTCCAGTGGAAATCAACTCATCGTCGTCATACTCTGACTGAAGTTCAACACGAGCCCAAGCTGGCATCGGTTCCGTGGGGTTCCATGATGTGCTATTCGTAGAAAAATTATAATGGTTTACTCAAATATCAGTTCGCAAAGAAAAATTTTCGAATTCGAATATTTCAGAAAAATAGGAAGTTACATCACTAGTGATATCGACATGTCAAAATAATAGAGTTTTACACTCGTAGCCAATATTTCATAAAAACGTTGAAAAATAACAATTTTGTCGTGAAATTACTAATGTTTTTGATAGATATTGCAATAGAATACATGCTTTTATGAAAATATACAATTTCAAGCGGTAATGGTGGACATTTTTTACGGAAGAGTCCATTCAACGCGATGAAAAATTCCAACCACATGAAAGTGTGCTGTAAAATAACGATTTTTACAAGAAGAAACACTTCAAACCAACTAAATATATGATGAAAGAGTGGCAAATATATATATAAAAGTTTTTCCGAGAAAAGTAAGGCTGCCTACAGACCATATCTCGACTTTTTTCTAAACTTGCTAAGGCGTCCTCTTTCTCCGCTTTGACCCACATATTCAATTTTTTAATGGTGATTCTAGCTGTGTGCTATTTTTTTTATTTTTTTTTTATTTATATAAGGTATGTTTACATTGGGTTTTTCGATGTCTGTCTCACTGGGATAATATACCTGTGTCAAGACAGCGTAAATATAATAAATACAGAAATACACTCCTTTTGCACAATTTCCATCAAACTAAAACCTACAAAAGATGACTCATCGCTTCTTGTTCTTACACCCGCTGAAACACGTCGATTATTCAATCAAATTTAGAACATCTAATTAATTTTCAAACGGATGAACAATTTTATCATTGCTGAAGTTTTTAATCATCTCTATGTAATGAAGCTACAATCTTGAAATATATTCAATAATACCTATACTATAAATATACTAATAAATAAATATAGTCAGTTGTAAATCTCAGAACCTAAGCTAATTAATTACTAAACATCAGTATAGAGTTGATGCTTTGCGTTCCAAGTATTACCTCATATAAGGTAATGGGCAATGTAATATATTGTACTGAACAATTATTTACCGTGATTGCGGTATAAACTGCGGCTACTTTAAAGCGATGTCCCTCGCTTTGACAA
Organism: Limnephilus marmoratus; assembly: GCA_917880885.1. Lineage (NCBI taxonomy): Eukaryota > Metazoa > Arthropoda > Insecta > Trichoptera > Limnephilidae > Limnephilus > Limnephilus marmoratus. The sequence goes on along the minus strand of OU862919.1, from coordinate 18,471,093 downwards.
CATTTCAAATATTTCATAATACCTATTTAGAATACAGTCCCCGAGGCATAATCGTCTTCATTATCTCATATATGTGCAAAGTCTGGCCTTGATAAGTTTTGACTTACGGGGCAATATCGTCACATATTACAAAGTTCCACGGTTCCACAAGCCAAACGGTCCTCCTGTGGGAATGTTCCACAATTTGGAGGAATATGCGGACCCAAGCCTCCGGCTGTGTGATAACTTTGTTCTATCTTCCTGATAATATTTCGTAGCAGCTTTGCGGAGTGGTACCCCATATTTAAGTGTCTTTATAACTTAGTGAGTACGATTACATTATTTGTGAGTCGGGAGATATCCAAACTTTAATAAATTACCATTTTTATTACAATAAATCACCCGTTTCGCCTGTGGCTGTCATATTAAAATTTGACAACGTGGAGCTTGAATTATTTATATCTCAATCATAAAAAGCTGAAATGCGTGTGATTTGCAGAGACCTTAAGCCTTTGCGGGATTGGTCCCACGAGCCGCTCCTCGGATTGGCTTAAGTCTTAAATAATTATCAAATAAATTACGAGAATAACCATATTCAAAGGATTGTCGTAATTTAGTCATACATGATTTTTGATTTTCATGGCCAAAAGTTAAATCGTAATTTAGTCATGATTATTAATGTCATTTTGATTATATGTAAGTATAACTCGTAAAACTATTTGGTATAGTTCAGTGGTTGTCAACCTTTTTGAGCCTGCGTACACTGCGTACTAGCGTGTGTCAATTATTTCAACTTTTGAATTCAGAAACGCCCGGGGTCTCAAAAGTTGCATCTTGCAAAGAAAATGAGAACTGCATTTAATTTTTTTTTTAAATGGTTATTAGCCCGCTAAATTGCATTGAAAATCAGAAAACGAACCTAAAACCATTTTTTTTTTTATTTTAATTTTTTTTTCAGTACTCTAACCTTTTAACATTTGTTTATTATTAAAAAATGCGTATAACTGACAAAAATGAAAAAAAAGTTCAACTTTATGAATACAAGTAAGTCAACAAGAATTCTGATTTTATCCAGAAAAAATGCTATTTTCCCCTTTTATTTTTTTAACCAACACATCACATATGTTTAAAAAAAAAAATTTTTGGTTCTTTGTACTGCAGTTATGTAATAAAAAATAAGTTTGGTAAAAAATATAAAATATGAACCCTTTGTTTTATTTTTTTCCAAATCACGAAATCTATTTTTTTTCGAAACTTCCGGCCATTTTAGCGGGCTTTTTCATTTTTTTTTACGTTTTCGAATAGCTACTGATCATACGAAACTTTTGAGACCCCGGGCGTTTAAATACAAGGCCATTTGTTTTCTCTCTATGGAGAGCGACACACGCTACTGCGTACCCCTTGACACTTACTACAAATTTGTTATAACCCGTACCCTCTATCTATCTTGTGTACACGTGTAATGAAAGACATGTTTCAATTGTAATTTTTTAATACTCTCATTAAGGCTCTGCAACCGGGCCCGAAAAGAAGAAGATGGAGAGATACGAAATTACGAATGTTAGAGGAGAGCGCTAACAATTGCAGCGACAAAATCGATGCGAAAATTGCAAAAATGTTTAATAAAACACGACTCGTTTAAAATAGACCAAAAATCATACGGGCATTATCTGAAACAGCATTTAAAGAAACACTGAATTTTTTCATACATACGAATTGTAAAATAGCTGAAACAAACGTGTTAATAATAATTTTTGGAGCATATTTTGCGATTTTTTTCCAACGAGGGAATTTTATATAATTTGCGTTTCGGCGCAGGCAAAGTCTAGATATTATCTTCAAGAATAACATATATTTTTTAAGAGCTTTAAAATTTACCGTGTTTGAGGGAAATACGTAATAAATCGGTAATAATAAATATGTAATAATCTTAATGCATAAATTTAACAATCAAGTCACACAAATACAAATAATGCAATTTTATACAGAGTGTAACACGACTTCGGGCATTTTAACCAGTGATTCTACAAGTGAAATTCAACTAATTTTGTTAAAAAAATTCATGTTCTCCATACACGACTTCAAACTCACAAAGTGTGTTTAGAGTCCTCTCAATGATGAATTTTTTAATCTCGAAATTTTTTTGTAAAAACAGAGGTTCTCATGTATCGGTAGTTAAAATAAAAGCCTGATTTCCTGTTACACTCTGTATAATCAATTATACAATATTAACATACAGTCAATGCAACCCTTATGAAGCTTGCTTTGAAGAACAAATTTGGGCTCAATTTCACTGAAAGCCGAGTTTTAAAACCTACATTCATGTCACGATATTGCGAACCCCCAATTTTTACTTCGCGTACCCCAAGGGGTACGCGGACCACAGGTTGAAAACCGCTGCTTTAGTTCATTTAAATATTGTCTTAAACGTTAGAATTTTACGCTTTAGGATTAGTTCCTACACAGTGGCGGACTAAGCCCGTCAGAGGCCCGGGGCGGCAAAGCTGAATGAGGCCCCCCCCTAGTAAAAGTTGATGTAATTTTACAAGGTTTTTATTCAGTTCACACGGACCTCTGGTCCTGGGGGGGGAGCCTCCAAACACCTCCGTGTTCCCTTGATCATTTTTTACATTTATTTATTACCTATTTCATTTTTTAAAAGACGCATTTGTTAATAAAATGTTTTATATTAAACCGTTTTAAACATTATGTGTGTTGAATTATCCTTCAGAAAAACTTTGAACGCGTTTTTCTCAAAACTACGTTTTTAAACCTGATTTTTTTTTTTTTACATTAACTCCACACAGGAGGCCCTGAGGAAAATAATTTCCCTCAGGGCCTATGTCATCTGGCATGCTGTGTGGAGGGTCTTTTTGAGGAGAGGAAGGAATGAACATTGGTCTTGAAGAGACCCATGTTGTAGGAAGGAGGAAACACAGAGGCCGGCAAATCATTCCACAGCCGAGCTGTTGAACACAATAACGAGTCGAAGAAACGACCCGTTCTCATGTGACAAATGTCAACCGTGTACAAATGTTGGGCACGCGTTAGGCGTGTTTCCCGACTATGCACCGGTGCCGAAGGGATCAATGATGCTAGTTCCTCGGAGCATCTTCCATTGTAATACCGGTAGAACAAGGATAGCATTCCCACCCGACGCCTGTGCTCTAAAGATTGCAATCCGTCTGTTAAGATGGGAGAATCTATCAAACGGACCGCCCGTTTCTGCACAGAGTCGAGGGTATTTTTCAGGTATTTTGGAGCTCCAGACCAGAGATGGCTGCCAAATTCAACCGTGGGGCGTACTTGTGATTTGTACAAGGTTAGCAGTTGTGTACTATTAAAGTATCTGCGGGCCCTGTACAGTACGCCCAGTTTTTGGGAGGCTAGCTTTACTCTGGCTTCAATGGAGCCCCCATACCTGAGCTGGTCACTTAGGGTTACACCAAGCATATCAATGGAGGGCCTGTTCGGAAGATTGCTTCCGTTGAAAGAGACTAGATTTTCATTTCGATCCCTTTTGGACGTAATCAGACAAGATTGGGTCTTTGAAACATTAAATTCAACGAGATTATTTTACCCCAAGAGAAAACACTCTCGAGGTAGCCGTCCATTCTTTGCTTCAAAGCCCTATGAGCTGTTGGAGTTTGTGAGCCCTTTGGGGGCTTATCAAACAAAAAGCTATCATGAACTGTACTGTCATCCGCATAACAGTGAATTGGTGCACATGACAAAAGGTCATTGATGTGCAACAAAAACAAAGTTGGAGACAGAACCGATCCCTGCGGGACGCCAGCATTTATCGAGTGTGAGGAAGAGGTGAAACCATCGACTACCGTCTGAATCGACCTCCCCCTCAAGAAGTCGGCAATCCACGTACACAAGGATGCGGGAAGTCCGTAAGAATGCAGTTTGTTGACAAGTCCTCGGTGCCAAACCCGGTCAAAGGCCTTGGAGATGTCCAGTGCAACCGTTTAGGTCTCACCGAAACGTTCCAGGCATCGCCCCCAAACATGCGTCACATACGCGAGAAGATCACCGCACGAGCGGTTCCGACGGAATCCGTATTGACGGTCATTAATAATTTTGTTCTTCTCGAGGTATGTGAGCAGTTTGTCGTTGATCACACGTTCCATCACCTTAGACAGAACTGATGTGATCGCTATGGGGCGGTAGTTGGCCGGGTTGGAGCGGTCACCCTTCTTTGGAATAGGATGGATAACCGCTTTTTTCCAACCAGAGGGCACAGAGCCAGTCTTCAGGGACATTTTAAAAAGCTTCGTCAAAATTGGAGCTAATTCTGCAGCGCACCTCTGCAGTACCAGGGCAGGTATTCCGTCGGGCCCACTAGCTTTATTAACATCAAGCCCTCGTAAAACATGGAGTACTTCCCGATGCCGGATCCTCAGCTTTTTCATATGAAAACCGCAGTGAGGAACCGACGTCGGGACAGCACCTTGGTCAACGAGGGTTGAGTTATCCGCAAACATTTTACCTAGTAAGTTAGCCTTTTCGGTGGCGGTGTTTGCTAGTGAGCCGTCAGGTCTGGTAAGAGGTGGCAGACTGGATTTGCAGAAATTTCGACCTATTGAGCCCGCAAGCGACCAGAATTGCCTGCTGCCATGCGGGCATGCAGTCAGCTTTCTGCTTATCTGCTGGTCGTGCTCGATTGACAACATATCAGAAAAACTATTCATCCGATTTGCATGCACCAAGTCTTAACCTGTTAGAAAATCAAGTCACTATGGCACCACATAGGGTTTTTTTTTCGAAAGTGCCCCCTTTAATTTTTTTATGAAAGCTGAAAATTTTCCATAAAAACTCGAAAATAAAATTCGCTGTTCCGTCATTTTTTTTTAGAATTCAGAATACCCCTATGTGGTGCCATAGACACTGGATTTTCGAACAGTTTAAGACTTGGTACATGCAAATGTAATACAAATGCAATAAAAATATATACAGGCGGGTGTATAGTTTTTTTAAATACGTTGTCAACCAGATTGAAAAACGAGTTAAAAAGTTTCGAGAAAAATATTCAAAGTTTTGCTGAAGGAGGCCCCCGGGGACCAGAAGCCGCCTCTTCCCCCCCTTCCTCCCCTCCCGTTAGTCCATCGCTGATTCTTTTTAATAACTTTTCTATTTCATTACTATCTTTATTATTTATAATGATAAGATAACCTTTAGCAAAGAGTATTTTCTAAAAGACGCATTTGTTAATAATCTTTCACCAAATATTGTAAGGAAATTCGTAAAATTGAAGGAGATACAGCATCTTATAAGAAACCGTTTCAAACAGTTTGTGTGTTGAATTATCCTTCAGCAAAACTTTGAACGCGTTTTTATCACTACGTTTTACAACCTGGTTGACAACATATTAGATAAAACCCGCATTGGGTAGGGTCCCTTAGGGTAAAGGGGCCCCGAGATGAGCATTGCCTTGGGGCCCCGACATGTTTAAGCCGGCTCTGGCATTGCCCGATTGTCCATAAGACAGTGTAGGTCACTGTCTATGGGCCTCGCATCGGGTAGGGGCCCCTAGGGTAAAGGTGCCCTGTGACGTGCATTGCCTAGGGGCCCTACATATTTAAGCCAGCCCTGGGAGGGCCGTATAGTCCATAAGGCAGTGTAGGCCATTGCCTTTGAAAATTCAGTCACTATAGCCAGGGCCGTGTCATCCATAAGACCTGTAGGTAACTGCCCAGGTGCCCCGCATCGGGTAGGAGCCCATAGGGGAAGGGGGGCCCTGGAGACGTGCTTGCCTAGGGGCCCCGACATGTTTAAGCCCACCCTGGCAGGGCCGTATTATGCACGTGTAGGCCACTGCCTAGGGGCCACGCATCGGCTAGGGGCCCCTATGATAAAGGGGCCCCGAGTCGTGCATTTCCTAAGGTCCCGACATGTTAAAAATGGCCCTGTCAGGCAGTGTAGGCCACTGCCTTCGAAAATCCAGTCACTATAGCCAGGGCTGTAGTATCGGTAGGCAGTTGCTTACATAAGTCCGCAATGGGTAGGGGCCCCTAGGGTAAAGGGCCCCCGAAATGTTTAAGCCAGTCCTGGCAGGGCCGTATTGTCCATAAGGCAGTATAGGGCACTGTCTTTGAAAATCCAGTCACTATAGCCAGGGCCGTATCCATAAGACGTATAGGCAACTGCCTTGGGGCCCCGCATTGGGTAGAGGCCCTAGGGTAAAGGGGCCCTGAGACGTGCATTGCCTAGGGGCCCTGGCAGGGCCGTATTGTCCACAAAGCAGCTTAGGCCACTTCCTAGGGGGCACGCATCGGCTAGGGGCCCCTATGGTAAAGGGGCCCCGAGATGTGCATTGCCTAGGGGCCCCAACATGTTTAATCCGGATCTGACTATGACACCACGTAGGGATTGTTTAATAAAGGGCCCCCTTCTAATTTATTTTTATTTTTATGAAAGATGAAAATTTATCATAAAAAATTGAAAACAAAATTCGCTGGTCCGCCATTTTTATCTTTTTTTTTGATATCGAAATTCCCCTGCATGGTGCCATAAACACTGAATTTTCAAACAATTTAAGAATTGGTGAATGCAAATCGGATGTATAGTTTGATTAATATGTTGTCAACTAGGTTGAAAAATGTTAAAAAGTTTCGAGAAAAACGGATTCAAAGTTTTGCTGAAGGATAATTCAAAACTGTTTCAAACGGTTTCACATAAAATGTTGTATATCGGTCGATTTTTCGAAATTCTTTAAAAAAAATGGTGAGAGCATTTTTAACAAGTGCATCTTTCAAAAAATTAAATTAAAAAAAATGGCTAAAATTTTTTTTACAATATCCTGGTGCCTTAAAGGCTTGTATAGGATTTGATTAAGGGAACATGGAGGCGTTTGGGGGCCCCCCAGGACCGGGGGCCCGGGGCGGGCCGCCCCCCCCCGCCCCTCCCCTTAGTCCGCCACTGTTCCTACACAGTATTTGAACAATTCATCAAATTTCAAAGTTAAAATTCAAGTTCTATGAAAGTTGTATATAAGTCCTATTATTATTTCATCATTAGCCGGTTATGGATAATAACAGAACTTAAATAGGAATTGAATAGGGAATCAGTTTACATCACTCCTATCATAGTTCACCCCAAGTGGTTCGCTACGTTTGTTGATTTTTTAGAGGTGCCCAGATTCATGGAGTGGGATTTGTCTCGGTCTTGGCGGCGGATGCGTTTGCCCACCTACCCAGTGGGCCGGATCGGGAGAGACTGGCTGAGGGAGACCTTTTAAACTCTTCAGCTGGACTCTCCCATCATCTTGTACCGCAATGGGAGGGATCGATTAATATGTCCGTCACTCTTGGATACATTGACCCCCAGAATCTTACCCACCTCTCATACCTTTTTCGTTTCCAGAACTTACTCCTCTTCTTCCTTTCCATAAAATGACCCTCCAAAAAATATTTCCAATGTACCTGACGGATTTTTTTTCAAGGGCTCCTTCTAGAGCTAATGTGGAAAAAAAACTTTCACAGATCTTTTAATAAGTATTATCTTTGAAATTTGATGAATTGTTCAAATTCTATGAAGGGAACGTATACGTTATACATATCATGTATCGGACGCTACCGAGCTTTCTTCATCAATTGGTTTTTTTCTAAAATATAGTAATGGAGGATATTTTGAATACAAAGTTATAAATTTTAGACACGACGCGATTTGTTTAGCGATCAGCTTTAATTTCAATATTTTTTTCCACAAATATTGGTTCCGTTAACTATCCCACAAAATTAAGAGACCGCAATAGAAACCAACGTGTGTCTCAAATAAATAATAAAAAAAAAAAAAAAAAAAAAAAAAGAACTTAGGTTACTTTTTTTTACATGCAAACTACGTGAACTGCAGACTTAGTATTTAAATTCTAGATGAAAAAAGTTTCTAAAAAATACGATACCTACCATAAAAATTTTTAAATTCCTCAATAAGTCTCTATTACCTCTTAGAAAACACACATTCTTTATGAATAAAATGCTCAATATAACTATTCAACATCCATCCAACTACCCAAAACATTCAGTTGTACGAAAAAAATTCACCAAATACGTTTAAATTTTATTTCACGGGTCATGAGCATAAAATATAATTATTTTTTCTTTTAAAATCTGAATTTTCAATTATGGAACTTGTTTGGTTTTGAAATGAGAATATGCATAGTTCCTACCGCGATGTCATTTATCTAATTCCCACCACTTCGTTACCACATCATCTTTCTGGAAAAGTATTTGAAATTTGGAACACTGGCAAGAAAAATAGTGAAAATTCAAGTGCATTTGTTTTGAAAACAGAAGATGATTTGGAACTACCTTGGAAGCAATTTGTTGGTGTTTTTCGTGTACACAATCTCGTTTATAACTAAAAAGAAGGAATTTTACCATCTCGGAAGTACATAATGTCGTTTTGTACTCATTCGTTCTGTTGTGGCGATAATTATATCGAGATGCTTCCGTGGAACAACATAATTATATTTTGGTTGTGTCGTGTGCTTCTTTGCAGAAATAGAGTGGTAAATTCTTGGTTATTTCTCTTTCCTTGCATACCTTGTTTTTCCCACACATACTATCACCCAATTCCAGCAAACACCATTTCATCGCGTTTCGTTTTTAGTATTTATAGTCCATTTAAAGTGCATCTGAAGCCGTAATTCGTAAGCAGTTTTGAATACAACATAACCGAGGCTTTGTTATCAGAAACAGCCGTGTATTGCGAAAGCCTGAAACTTACCTTCTGCTTTACTATACGCTGGTCCGTTTTCAACTTGAATACTGCACCTCCATATGGACTCCACTTTACGCTATCTATAAAGAAAATATTGCAAGTGTCCAAAAGAAATTTCTGCGTTGCCTCAATTACAGAATGAGCGCACCTAAACGGGGATACACAAATATGCTCTCGAAATATAACGTCTCCACTCTATCAAACCGGCGAACATACCTTGACCTAATGACCCTGTATAAAATCTGCAACAACGTCATCGACTGTCCTGACTTACTCAAACTAATTAATTTTAAAATACCACTCAGAACAACTAGGCTTAACGACTTATTCCACATTAACCGGACACGTACAAATGCTGGTGTCAGGGATCCAATCAGAAGAATGTGCGAATTGTTTAATAAAAACCACAACCTTAAGGATTCCGATATATTTTTTGATAATTATAGCACTTTTGGTAGAAAATTGAAGGCTGTTTTCCTTTAAAAAAAGAAAACTTATATATCATTCACTATACTTTTTATGTGCTTCTTTTTAAACATTTTTCGATTCATTATTAATTATGACTTATTTTTAAACATGTATAAAAATGTATTTGAAAATCTTTATTTATCAAGTCAATCAGTGAAAAATAGTTGGGGTGCAGGCGAATTCTCAAGTTATTGTTCATAATATTGTTTTGTTAATTATTATTGTCTGTATCTGTGTTTTCTCCTTAAATAAAATAAAAAAAACCTGTATAATTTGCACTGAATAATGATTTTTTCAGTGACCGGATTACTCAGAATGAAATCAACTCAGAACCTCCATTTAAAAATCATTTAAAAAGATGATGAAAAAAATGCTTAAAATAAGTTACGTCCGGTTATGGTTCTGGGCTATTTTAAAATTATTGTTTCCTAGCTTTTAATGACTTTTCAAATAAGGGAACGTACCCATACTACGTGACACGTTTAGGGGGGGGGGGGGTTCATAATGTCACGCTCCATACAAATGAGCGGCGGGTTGCTTAGGATTTTGGTCACCGGGGGGGGGTTAAAAATTGCAAAAAGTTGGTCACGTAGTATGGGTACGTTCCCTAAGTGTTGAGTTGACTTGATTCTGAGTTGGCATGGAACCGATTTTCATACTACCATGACTTATATACATATATTTTATGTGCTACTGACACCATTTACAATGTTGATTTTTAATTGAAAAAAATTATAGCATTGATATTTTTTAAGTCTTCTTTATAGCATTTTATTTTTAAAAGTTATGACAATATTATATTTTATTATATTATTAAACGATGATAACTTCAGTGGTCCACGCAAATGCCAGAAAATTATCGACTAAATATTTTTTTATATCTATACACTACAAATCCAATACAATAGTTGTAATTATAACAATAATCATTAAGGATGGGTTGTTTAAAAAATTTTGAACAATTCATCAAATATTTTAAGTTAATTGTGAAAGTTCTATTCGAGTTCTGTGATTATTTCAATTTTATGAAGCAACTGGCCTAAAATGATTTAATAACAGAACTTGAATAGAACTTCACAGAACGAAAACTTGACTTAAAATATTCGATGAATTGTTAAATTTTTTTCAAACAACCCATCTTTATGTATCAAAAACCATTTCAGTCAAGGTGACGACTGAAATAGATAAGATTCTGTTTGTGAAAAATCATTTACAAAGTCTGTACCATTTTAGGCACGGTAATGACTACACTAGTAGAGTCTTCGACCAAGGAAATACTTGGTCGAAGACTAGAGTAGTTTGTGAAACATTATTTACAGAGCCTATACTACTCGTATTTATGTAATAAAGTACGTTCATAGACTTGAATGAATTTAATATTTGATTTGTCCTATTCTTCCATAGATTATTTTCAAAATTATAACTATCTCTCTATCTTTTTCAGCACAAAACACTCTTTTTAGGGTGAATTGCCTAATTAAAAAAAAACTTTTGTTTGTGAAAAATCATTTACAAAACAAAGTATTTCAGTAATGGTGCCACCAACCCACATGTAGATATGACCTAATCATTAGTTAATTGGGCAGATATAAAAAAATCGAGTGCAGTTCACACGCGGTTGAAGCGAAACTTTACCAAAACAAACTCAACCAATAGGAGCCTTGAAAAGTGAGGTCACAATCAAAGAGGCCAATGAACGCAGACCTAGCGTCATTTCCGTTGCATATCTCAACCAATAGGAGCCTCTAAAAGTGACATCATAATCAAAGCAGCCAATGAGCGCAGTTAGATGCTTCGCAAGTGCTGTAATGCGTCATTTCCATTTCATCCGAATTTCAAGTCATTCATAACGTTGCTAAAGACGTTTCACTTCAAAAAATATATTATATTTTGCTGAATTCGAATCTCACAAATGATATTTAATGGAAACTAATTTAGCTCCCTTCCCACGCAACGAAGATTGGAAGAACCTAATTAATTTTATAATTATTTTCCAAACACATAGTAAATGATGAATCTCTGAATTAATTCTAAATATCATGTTCTCTTTGCCTGTGGCAATGGGAAAAGTGCCTATTCATATATCCATTGTTTTTGTATGAAACAGCGCTCTTTGTCCCAACATTAATATTATACTCGTAGACTCGTTTCTCATACAAATATATGAATATAAACATGGTATCTACTTAAACTACCCGTACTGTAAAAATGCCAGGAAAACGTGTATTTATGTACGCATACAAATAATATAATAGTAGATACATTGTTTGTAAACCTACTGTTGGGATGTGGAACATACATTATAATGATGATGGCATTCGGGATGCAAAATACGACCCATTAGTGTGCGACCCAAACTAGTTATGATTAGTTATTATTTGGTTGGTACACAGTTCACATTTCACACTCTCCTTACAGCTTCCTCAAATATGAAGTACCTAGTTAGATCAATGAAGAAACTTATAAAGCATCATGGATGGAAACCTAACCTAACCTAACCTAACCGCGAAATCAGTGCAATTTCAACATCGCGCGGTACTGGCAGCCCAAATACTTTGGTCTCGTCGCTTTATAGTCGAAACCCGGATCCGCGCAAGATACGTGCTTTCAACCGTGGAGTTTTCTTGAGTGCATGAGTGTGGGACCCCGGGACGTCATCAGCAAGGTAGGGTCATCTTGTTTTCGGTGGACATCCCATTTTTTCCCCTTCATCCCTTTTTTCATTCCAACAGTGGTAGGTAGAGATTCCGAACTCCGCGGAAGAAAGTAACAGCTTCCAACAGCTATCGAAACAATTTATTTATTTGGAAAATTAGCATAAAACCAATACATTGCAAAAGCGGTTAGAAAAGATACATAATAAATACAATTAAAGTAAAATATTTAGTTAAAACATAAGTACTATTTAAAGGGTGGAAAATATCCACATTACCTGCGAGGCAGTTAATTAACCTAGTGAGTCTTCCCAGGGGCATCACCATTGGTAAGTTAGTTCTGTATCTGGGAAGAATCAAAAGCCTGTGTTGGCGACCTCGCGTGAAATTATCCGGGACATAGAATCCTATTTCAGCCAGAATATCTGGTACCGTTATAAAACCCTTTAGAAGCTTATAAGCCATCAGCAGAAATGCGACATCTCTTCTGGAACTAAGGCTGCAGATACCCAGCATTCCCGAGATAAATGCTGTTGGAAACAGCCATGTGTAAAAATCTAACTCTGTCATATAGAGGTATCGTAATTTTTTTTGTATTTTCTTGACCATTAGTACATACGATGTCTTCTGCCCCCCATATCTGAGATCCATCCTCGAGAATGCTACGCACCAAGCTAAAGTAAAGCAGCCTTATAACTGTAAGGTTGGTCAATTTCTTTGAATTGTGTATGACAAAATCCAACATCTTTGTGGCTGATTTAAGTCCTCACCATCCAATTTCTAGTGACTGCGGCAGTGACTGCAGAGAGCGTGGAGTTGAGCGAACTAGCGCTGTCTCGTTTGTTAAAGGGCCGCTAGAACGAGTCAGCGCTAGTTCGCTGAACTCCACGCTCTCTGCAGTCACTGCCGCAGTCACTAGAAATTGGATGGTGAGGAGGGCGCTTTACAGATCTTTTCAATGTGGGGATGAAATGTTAAGCGAGCGTCATACACAATTCCTAAGTCCTTGCCAGTCACAATGTGTTTCACTGACGGGTCTTTCATTTTATAATTAAAATATATGGTTTTTTGTGGCCTCATAAAACACATAACACTTTTGGAAGTTGAATTCTAGTTTATTATCGATACTCCAGTCAATAATGGCATTTATATCTTCCTGGAGTTTTCTACAGTCTTCTAAAGATCTTATTCTCAGGAAAAGTTTAATGTCATCTGCAATAAGTAAAAAAAGGACGAATTTGATGTTTTCCCGTATATTGTTAATAAAAATTAGAAACAATAAGGGTCCTAAATTGGATCCCTGTGGCACACCAGAGTTTGTAGAATACACGAATTGTTCCCTTTCGTTCAAATAATTACCAAAGAGTTTTGGTAAGTTTTCGGAAAAACCAATTTCTTCGAGCCTACTTAGGAGCACTAAGTGATCCACCTTATCGAAAGCCTTCGCAAACTCATGGTATGATGTGTCAACCTGCTCATTGTTATCGAGTGCTCTCGCCATGTAATCTGTAAAAACCATTAAATTTGTAGTAGTTGATCGGTCACTTTCGGCTTCCAAAATTTAGGGAAAATTCCGTTTTTAATACTAAGATTGAATAAATTTAGAAGTGGCTTAGATAGTGGTTCAGAACATCCCTTATTGACATAGGGTGGAATTAAATCAGGACCAAAAGATGTTTTTGGTTTAAATTTTTTTACTGCTAAGCTGAAATCAAAGGTATTCACGTTTTCAATGGAGATGTTTTGAGCATTTGTTGATCCAATCTGTCCTGGCGCATATGATTCAAAATCAACTTTTTCCTGATTATAGACAGATTGAAAATACTTTGCGAAAGCTTCCGATATGTCGGTTCTTTTGTAAGTGCAATCATTCAGGATAATATGACTTAAGAGGACTCTGTCGTGTTTCTTATCAGAAACATACTTCGGATCGTGTTTCACATTATTTTTTACCTTTAAAATATAGTTTTTGTGAGCTGTTGAAATATTACGTTTAATTCTAATACGGTAAGGTTTGAATAACTGGTGTTCACTTTCCAACTTGATCGATTCACCGTCGATGATGCTAAGCTTTATCTTTATGTCCCCGATAATCTCGCGCGAAAACCATCTAAGGTAGTTTTCATTTCGTGGCGCTTTTTTTCTTAGAAAACATTTATCAAAATACCAGGGTACCAAAAGTTCAGGGTACGTAGAAGTATTTAACTGCCTCGTCTACATCGGAAATCTGCAAGATAGCCTACCAATAGTGGGCACGCAGTTGGTTGTATAGATTCTCAAAGTCGCCTTTGTAGAAATTCCAACCACGGAAGTCATTATCTAAATGAAGACAACGATTTTTTAACGGTCTGCCGTGTTTAAGACTAAATTCCGTCGAAAGTGTTGGATGGTAATCTTCTTTTACAAGACAGAAATCAATTTTTTTGTTAACATACTGAAGTTACTTAATACTAGATCCAAGGTACGATTACATGAGTTCAGTACTGTATTAAACTGTTTCTGCTGAAAAAGCTCCTTAACACACGTGTAAACATTTGTTTTAGGACTGGGTGGGGTATAAAAACTTGACTACGAAAATGCCTCGTTCCTTTACTTTCTGACTGCAAACTGTATTACAGGGAATCTTGCTTTAATCACCTAATTAGCCCAGCATTTATTTACCTACAGAAAATATCTAGCACAAAAGTTTTTAATTGATTATTAATTATTACCTGTGAAAACTCAAGGGATGTAACTTAACTTGCCAAGAGGAAAACTGAGAAATTTTGTTTCACAGAAGCATATTTCTACAAATATAGAATAAAAATATTCGTCTGGTAAAATACATTATGGGTATCTTATTTTGTATATCTGGGTACTTTATCGATTGTCTGAATTTAAAAAGACTATTTTTATAATTACGAAAATATCACATTTTTACGCATAGGTCAATAATTATATTGTTTCGTAACTCGTACTACGTGCATAGTTGGTACATTTAATTAAATGGTAAAAGATTTAGAAAAGGGATATATCGGGAGGTTGGGACTTGGTTGGGAATGTTCCGGTTCCGCCGCCTGGTGATGTATGGCAACCCTAAGCAAGTTGGAAGGCTGGGCTCGAGGAACAATGACAGATTCAGAGTCGAATCTGGGCGGGGGCGAATGCGAGGGCGCGGGGGTCTGAAGAAAAATCACCCTCATAAATCTAGTCGCAGTGGTAACCTTAGCATCCGAATTTAAAGGAAAGCGAAACACAAAGTTTCAATTGAATATTCACGATCCCCCGGGCACGCCACATTAAATAACGCTACTTCGACTTGCTTCAACTTGGAGAAGTTTTTCTTACTTCCCGTTTCTTCCCTCTTCCTGCTTCCCTCTTCCGGTTCCCTGCGCCACTACGGCCACTGGCGGTGAAGTCGCGAAGCTCGAGAAATGTGGAGAGCTTTTATTGGAGCCGCGGACACTTCATCACAAGTTTTATTGGGTTTAAGTTCTCTCAGAAATACACAGCAATGTTTCCAGTTGTACAAAGCGCTAGCGAGTGGAGAGCGCGGTAATAAGCTTAGTCAAGGCTTCATAGACGGTTACTTATTGGTTTCTGTGTCTTACGTAATTTCTATTTATAAGACGGTTAAACGATGAATGCTTTGATAATAATACAAACTAACAACTTACTACTATTACGGTGCGGGTTTATAAAATTTATAGACATATATATTTATTATAGAATTATATTTATATAATTCATATAATATGATTTGAGTAAAATAAATACCTATTTTGTAACATATGGAGCAAATTTGGCACACATGGAATAAATTTAATAGTAATAAACTCTATAAATCATATGGAATGAAGCTACTAGTCGGACGTAATTTTTTTTTTTACATTAGCTCCACACAGTAGGCCCTGGGGAAAACAATTCCCCTCAGGGCCTATGTCATCTTTGGGGATGCTGTGTGGATGGTCTCTTTGGAAAAAGGAAGAAGAGGAAGTTCTGGGAAGGAAAAAGGTATGAGGGGTGGGTAGGAATCTGGGGGTCAGTATGTCCAGAAGACGCGGACGAATGAATACATCTCTTCCACTGCGGTGCAAATCCTGCTGAGATTTGCTGCAGTTGATGAGCAGGCGCATCCGCCGCCAAGATCTGGACAAACCTGACCCCCTTGAACCCGGGCACGCCTGCTAAGCCATCAAACGTAGCGAATCACTTGGGGTGACCTATGGCAGATGTGTTGGTTATCCAATGAATGGTTCTCGGGGCGGCGGTACCCATGCCCGCCTCCCAAATTGAAAATTCTCTTAATCTATAAATTCCAGACCGAAAAGTTATGATGATTTCGTGATGCCATTTCTCTCCGTTTGAGTGTTTTTCCAACACCAGAATACAGGTTATGTACTTTATAATAAGATGAAAAATACATTACAAGAGCTATAAAACAGAGTAGCCATAGACTTGAAAACCCGGAAATTATCAGGGAATTTTACCGAATCTATAATTTTCAGGGAAATGTCAGAATAATTTATTAATATTTTTGGAACAAAAGGGAATTTATTTTTTATTTTTAGAAATTCTGAATTTTAAGAGAAACAAATTCGGGTTCTGCGGTGGCTCTTTCAAATTCAGTTAGGTAGTAAATTTGTAATAAGACGACTTATTCTGGAGTAAATCGAATTTTCGCGTCTGATTACCGTCGCGGCCGGCCTGTCAGATTTACATTTTAGAAATAATAAAACGAATTAGGATGATTTATAACCGTGCAATTTAGCGGCATTTTACCTGTCTTCGTAAGACGCCAGCAGCCAGCATGTCAGATTCAGATTTACGAAATAATAAATATTATGATATATTTTTAAACAAATAGAATTTTTTCGAATTACATGGACAAATTTCTGTGGGCGATCAAAAATAAATTATGAATTTCGAATTAACGAACTACTTCGAATAATAATATATTTTTTTTTAATTTTTAAAATTAATTCTAATCTCATGAAGTAGGTGAAACTTTAAAACTACAAATTTTGGTAGTTTCTAAAATAAAAATTATCATAAATCTTCTTTTACTTAGCTCCACACAGGAGGCCCTGGGGAAAATAATTCCACTCATATTAGCTGGGTGGAGGGTATTTTGAGGAAAGGAAGGAGATAAAATTCTGGGAAAGAAATAGGTCTGAGGGTCTGTGTCTCCTGGAGCGGATTCAAACTTCGACAAGGGAATCCATGCCTCCCACTGCGGTGCAAACCAATGTTCTGAGAGAGTACTGCTGGAGACGCAAATATTTATTTTATTTAATTTATTTATTTAATAAATGTTACAAAAATTTCATGTTATTATGTATTCTATATAGTTTTTTCTAAAAAATATATATTATTTAATATGTCTTACACCTTTTTTTTTAGTGAAGCTCGTGTCAAAAAGGCGGAGACAACGAATGTAGATAGCAATTTTTATTTAAGGTTAAACAATATACAGGGTGTTAAGGGACGTACTTGACTTACTTTAACCAGTGATTCCTGAAATTATTTGGAGTAAAAAATGTAAATGAAATTTTGGTCTCCGGTGACATTTTTGACGTTTTTTTTTTTCTACATAAACATAAAAAAATGGTAGTTGTTGAACAGTTGGAGGCGGGGTAAGGGGTTCGTCGGACACCCGGCTAAGTGACCAGTGACGACATGCAGAAGAATTTTTTTTTGTTCGATTTTGAAGAAAAAATTTTTGGAAAAAAAAAAAGTCACCGGAGACCAAAATTTCATTTACATTTTTACTCCAAATAATGTCAGGAATCACTGGTAAAAGTAATTCAAGTACGTCCCTTGACACCCTGTATATATATATATATTTTTTTTTAATATATAGATCAAAGAATAGATAATTAACAGTAAACAAAGAAAAAATCGTATATATCATATAATATGCATCTATACTTTTATATACATTCTAGCTGATCCGGCGAACTTCGTACCGCCTTAGAATCAAAAACTGTTGTCAACTTATTAGCTGAATTGATCTAAATTGTTTCTCCCTGCGTATCCTTTCCCCTCTCGCGTTCCCTCTCCCTCTCCCCACTCCACTTCTCCCCTTCCCCCGTCCCGCTAACCTCCCTTCCTGAGTTCCTTTCCCCCCTCTCCCCGCCCCCCTCCCCACTCCCCCGGTTCACAGTTCAATATTATACCCCTTACAATATTGCTGCAGTTCTTTCAAAATAGGAGAATTCGTTCCATACAAAATGTATGGGGAAAATAATTTTCTTCGGAGTGGAACAACCTTTACTTTTAAGGGTCTGAAAAATAGATGTTGGTCGATTCTCAGACCTACCAGATAGGCACACAAAATTTCATCAAAATTGGTCCAGCCGTTTCGGAGGAGAATGGTAACAAATACCGTGACACGAGAATTTTATATATTACTAGCTGATCAGGCGAACTTCGTACCGCCTCAGAATCAAAAACTGTTGTCAACTTATTAGCTGAATTGATCTAAATTGTTTCTCCCTGCGTATACCATACCTTGATCTAAATTGTTTCTCCCTGCGTATCCTTTCCCCTCTCGCGTTCCCTCTCCCTCTCCCCACTCCACTTCTCCCAATCCCCCCTCCCCCGGTTCACAGTTCAATATTATACCCCTTACAATATTGCTGCAGTTCTTTCAAAATAGGAGAATTCGTTCCATACAAAATGTATGGGGAAAATAATTTTCTTCGGAGTGGAACACCCTTTACTTTTAGGGGTATGAAAAATAGATGTTGGTCGATTCTCAGACCTACCAGATAAGCACACAAAATTTTATCAAAATTGGTCCAGCCGTTTCGGAGGAGTATGGTAACAAACACCGTGACACGAGAATTTTATATATTAGATATAACATATAATAAGAATGAAAGAATGTAGCAGAATGAAGAGGAGATAAAAAAAGGAAGGAGAAAAATAAAGAAAGAAAAAGGATATCTGACATTACAATTGTGTTTAGAAATAAAGTAATATAAGATGTGGTGATTGTAATAAGTTATACTGGTTATAGTTCGACTGGTCGGTGGTTGAGTGGGCATAGCGCCTGGATCCCATCTGGGCGTCGCGTGTTCAATTCCTCGGCTGGCTAAGTCCTCCATCACAACACAAGCAACATTTTCGGCTTTCTGTGGTGGTAGTAGGAGATTTTCAAACATTGTTGGGTTATTCGTAACCCGGGAATGTTTGTCTTTCTTTTTTAAAAATTAAAAAAAAATATATAAAGAGCTTTTATTGATTTTTGGTGGTCTCCCTCAACCGGTCTCTCCCGATCCGGCCTAAAAAGCAGCTGATAGGCCGACCCATCCAACACCAAGACCCTAACCTCACCCAATGATCCCGGACACTCAGGACCCCCCCTGCTAAATCATCAAACGTAGCGAACCACTTGGGATGACCTGTGGCGGAAGTGTTGGTTATCCAATATATGGTCCGCCTCCCAAATTAAATTGAAAAAATAAAATTGATCTGAAAAAATGTATAAACTGCTCTGGAAAACCAGGTATCTATTATCAGGGACTTTAGAAATCGGTTTCCTGTAAAGTCAATCTTCTAAAGTTTCATCGATAAGGTATCATTATATTTTTTGATAGTCGAACTTTTTGTTATTGGTTACTTTTTTTATTTAGTAGTTAGTTTAATTTAAATAATAAATCCTGTTAAAGTTAGTTACGCAACGAAACTATAAAAAATAACGTAGCGAGGTAACACCAAAAGAATAAACACGTGTTGTATAATTTATTAATACTTTCACCAGCTTTGGCAAAAGTTCAATAAATTTCTGACAAAATTAAAAACTTCAGAACTCCTTTAAACTTCAAATTTGCTTAACGAAATTTCCACCAATTAATATATCCACTTTCAAGATTAATTAATATCTCGACTGCACGAAGAAAAGTTGGTCTATTCTGCTTTGCGAGTTGCGCCGGGCCAAAGTTTAAGGTTAAAATTTAATCTTGGCAAGTCGCTACAAATGTCCTGGCGAGAACTTTGCTTCAACTACTAACTCCTAAAGGTCCTGCTCAAGTGGGAATATTTATAATAAACCTCAGAGGGTTTTTCCAACGAGGGATTAGTAGTTATTACTATTAGATTTCACGAAAAAGGACATTTTGTATATCACTTTAACACCTCTTAGGTCTGCGCTTGATTTAAGGTAACTTTAATATTTTTTTAAACATATAATTACCCACTTAAACAAAATCATCGTTTTTTATTAAGGGCCCGCAATCCGCATTTCTACCGATTTCTTAATATCTCCCTTAAACACGTTAAGAGCCAGCGGACGAAAATCCACATTTCGTCGAAAGTTGTTCTTCCGATCGTGCAGGGCGGTTACAATGAGAAAGATTAATTATTCTCCGTACCAGCTTTTTTAAATTATAACTCAATATCGAATTTATTTCAATCCAAATTAGCTTTAATTTATACCTTCTTCCAAAAATGCTGAAAGGCATGATGATAAAACTATTAAAATAGTGTACTTTTTGTAGTTATTTTTTTATTATAAGTATTTATCATTTTTCAATAATGTCTAAATTTAATAAGAATGTTAAAAAAATCTGAAATATTATATTAGTTTGTAAGTGCATAAATAAATGAACAAATGGACCAATTTTCGTCAAGAAACACATGTACGTACATGTCGTACATATTTTTTAATGATTTTATTGAAACTAAAATTAAAATTCTAAAACATACGTTTGCTAGATAATATATTGATTTATTTTACTGCATGATTATATTATTTGAAATGGGTGTGGTATAATACAAAAACTTTTTTGAAAATTTAACAAATCTGCCAACGACCTATGGAATAACCTTATTATACTAAAAATTAAAAAAAAATTCTCCAAATTTATTAGATACGAATGCTAGATAAAAGAACAATCCTTCGAAATCCATTTATAATTTTTTGTGGAAAAGAGTCAATACGTGTAAAAACTTTTTTGAAAATGACGTATTTCCGGTTTTCTCTGGTAATTCGCTCTGTTATGTTATTATTATTGTTATTAATTATGTTTTAAAGATCTTAAAAAAATATATGTTATTCTTGAAGGTAATATCTGGACACCGTGCCCGCGCCGAAACGCAAATTATATAAAATTCCCTCGATAGAAAAAAATCGCAAAGTATGCTCCAAAAATAATTATAAACACATTTGTTTCAGTTATTTTACAAGTTACATAAATGAAAAAAATCGCAGTGTTTCTTTAAAGACAATGCCCGCGAGATTTTTGCTCTATTTTAAACGAGTTGTTTTTTATTTAACATTTTCGCAATTTTCACATCGATTTTGTCGCTGTAAATGTTATCGCTTTCCTCTAACATTCGTAATTTCGTATCTCTCCATCTTCTTCTTTTCGAGCCCGGTTGCAGAGCCTTAATAGGTAACTACATGTTAAAAAAAGTACATAGAATAGTTTTTTATTACATCAGCTCTACACAGGAGGCCCCGAGGAAAATAATTTCCCTCTGGGCTGCTCTGTGAAGGGTCTTTTTAAGAAGGGAAGGATAGGAAGTTCTGGGAAGGAAAAAGGGTAAGAAGGGTGGTTAGGAATCTAGGGGTCAGTGTCCAGGAGTGACGGACGTATCAATACATCCCTACAACTGCGGTGCAAGGCGATGGATCGAGTCTCGCTGGAAAGGTCTATAGATCTCCCTCAACCAGTCTCTCTTGATCCGGCACGCCGTGGAGCAGGTGGGCAGACGCATCCACTGCTTAGACCTGGAAAAACCTCACTCCATAAACCTGGGCACCCCTGCTAATTCACCAAACGTAGCGAACCACTTGGGGTGACATATGGCAGGGGTTTTGGTTTTGAGCCGCCTCCCAAATTGAAAATGGTAGTTTATTCACAGTTCTACTCACTAGGGTTTCCTGTTCCGAGGCGGACTGTAAGTTGTTGCGTTGGTTTTATTCTGCTTATATACATTTAGGTATTACCGCGAGCCGAGCCACGAATTGAGGAAAATGATCGAAGCAACCGCAAGCGGCGTTACACCTGTTTATACGTAGCATATCATGATGATTAACTCCTCATTATGTTTGTTGATATCCTCATCTTCTTGTTTGTTCATAAACTTCATAATTTACGTACTTTCATAATTTTTATGATTCCTCAATGTAATTGTAATTTGTAAATGTTATCACAAAAATAACAGGAATATTTTACTTACTATTTCAAAGTTCCATTTCAGTTTAACGTATGTTTTTACTCATTAAATTCTATAAATTAGGACACGTTCGTTTTCTTTCTAGATAAAGGATTAAAATTAAAAATTAAGTCTTAAATAAGAACAGTAATAGAAAAAAAAGGTTAGTATGTATGTGTATAGCAATGTACCAAGTTACATTTCGTGCCCATCCAATGGTGACGTTTTGTATAACCCTGCAGTTCCCGTCATCAGGGTCAATGCAAAAATTTTAAAGAAATTATAGAACAAATAAGATTACAAATTATAGTAATTTTTAAAAAATGTGTTAGTTTTGGTGTTATAAAATTAGCGCATGTTTTTCTCTTTGGAATTTCTAGATCAAGGCGATTACAGAATTACCCTGTTCTTTCCATATTGTTTAATTGTTAAAAAATTAGACGAAGAAAAAAGTGCTGATATCAGGGGCACAGCCGGATAGTAATTACTGGGTACATTACCGAGTAGACGGATTCCTAAAATAATACATACCTACTTTACTTCCAGTAAGATACTATTATTATATTATTATAATGTTATTATTTAAGTATGTATTATTTGGGTTATTACGCCGTATTGCTCTACCTCCTTCTTTTATTGGATAGAATTAGAGTTTCCATCATCAGGGCAGGTGTGCAATAAGTGGTGTCCGATCGAAACAGGACTTTCTACCAAAACCGAAACCGAATCTTTGGTATCTGTCTCAGTTTCGGCCAAAACAGAAACTTTTTTAGACATGCTAAAAATATATTGTTTACTGAAATTTGGCTATTTTTTTACACTTATACAAACAGTTAACACGTGTTAATTGCAATAAAAAATAATAATTAGAATATGTGAAAAAATAATCTTTTTTTTATGTTACTGCTACGAAACAAACAAAAAATTTAAAATATTAACAAAACATGTTAACTACTTCTC
The DNA here is from genome assembly GCA_917880885.1 of Limnephilus marmoratus. Taxonomy (NCBI): domain Eukaryota; kingdom Metazoa; phylum Arthropoda; class Insecta; order Trichoptera; family Limnephilidae; genus Limnephilus; species Limnephilus marmoratus. Next base: position 18,448,159 of record OU862919.1, on the reverse strand, counting down.
AGAACAAAAATTTGTCAATAATCAACACTTACATTATATAGGAAGGACCTCATTAATTGAGTATTTTAATTTTAATTGCGTTTACAATCACTAAATTCTTATAACATGTGTTAAATGAAATAAAATAAAACAATAATGGAAGTATGTAAAAAAATGTATTAACCTCTTTTATTTTTACATATTTCTTATCATATATAAATCCGAGTGAATAACTCAACGGAAAGAACTTCAATAACTGCCAATAAAATATCTAAAACAGAAGTAATAACAAAAGCAAACACTTAGGTACCTAATCACTATGCGCGAAAAATAACACAAACTCACAACACAACCACGCCGGACCGGCCGGCGAACTCAGCTGATGATGGCGGGTGACACACGAGCCACGAACTCAGCCGAACGACGCGCGACAATTCACAAAAGCAGAAACTAGATTTTTTTTCCGCAACCGAAACCGAACCTTCGGTCAGTCACTGGTAATAACCCAAAAATAAATGACTATAATTCTTTTGGCCATGAAAATCTCAAATCGTACCTCATTATGAAAGTATGTTCAGAATTCGTTATAACACTTGTTATGATACACAAAGACGCCACCCCTGCAAATCACTAGGCTACTCCCCTGTAGAGACAAACAGTTTCGCTTTCTCTCCGCTAGCGCGCCGCGCGCTGACGGCGGTTGAACGCCAGCCGCCGGCGGCCATTCTTCCCCAGACAGCGCTGCGAGTGCCCGTGTAGCGTGAACCATTTCGATCGGTTCCGGAATATTCCAGAAGACCGCCATGACGGTGATCGTCCATAGTGACTGGCGGGAATGCCAAGTACGGCTAAATTCCTTTCACCTCACCAATCTCCAAGCCACCAACCTGCTGCAGTGAGTAACCTGAGCCATTTAATTCCTCTTTATTGCGTGTGTTCCTTTTAAATTCGCGTAGATAAATGACCGCCCCCAGAGAGATTTTAGGGCCAAATTCACCCGAATCAGATAGGATTATTGATGCTACCCTGTACTAACTTTGCCTGCATTATGTATCATTGTTGTTTATGAAAGAATTCTACCCAATACACCTGATATTTACCGTAGCCAACTTGTTTCACTGTCTCCCCCAGCCCGTAGGGTTTGAGCTTATTTCAGGGATGCCACACAAACGCCTCAGAGATCCTATAACCCAGGTGATGACAGTCTCCTCCGCTCTGCTGACTATTCTGAGCTAGTTTGTCGGCAGAAGGTAGGCACCTCAGGTAGGTGTACCTAACACACTTATGCCAATGAATCGTTAGCACAAAGTTCTACAAATCGATCATGAATAATTCCTCAAATATTTCCTATGTCTTCGTAAGACCTAAAATCCTTTCACTAATGGGATAGTGGAATGTTAACTGAGCAAGTTGATTCGCAATTCAAATGAGGCGAACGGAACAAATTACCGAAAAGTGAACCATTGCCATATTACTTCCCGCTTTCCGCAAAACTTATTCGGAAACTTCCGCAATAACAAGGCCGCAGTATGTCTCTTCTTGTTGTAATGTCAGGCACGTGGAAATCTAACCCAAACTACAAAGTTATTAAGAAAGGTACACAAGTATCTACATTATTACAGCCATACTAACTACTAATAAACGTATTTCAAATTTTACACAACGCAACGCACCATTTATATAAAATTGTAAAAAGTTGTTTATCGGTTGCTTAAAAAAAACGAGTGTGCTTTAGACCACACGACTGAAGTAAAACTTCACTAACTTATATCTCACTCTCAACTTCCGTTTGCCTCAGCCGACCGTTCGCCTCGCCCGATCACAATTTTCATGACGCCAAACCTCGCCACGCATTCACCAGCTTACTCCCCAAGTCAAGCGTGCGTAAAGAAGTTTTACTTCAATAAAAATTAAATTAAAAAGGCTGTTATAATACGGGATTATCAGTATTCGATATACGGCTCCATAACATAACCTTTTCTGGTGGAACTAGCGAGTACCAGGCATGTGATGCAATGCCACTCGAAGAAAGAAAATATTTGTGTTTTAATTCTGTTTGTTGAAGTACTTTTGGATACAAAATATTTTTGTTTGATAAATTAGAAGTTTTTTCTAGAAGAGTAACTTACCCCCTGCTTTCCACTATCGCTACTATTCCTTTATTGGAATTCCTCCGTCACCCTTCCCTGTTCTCCTATCACTTTCACAGCCTTCTCCCCCTCCTGCGTCCTTCGTTCCCCTCTCACCTTGCCGGATTTCTCTCTCCCTCCCTGTCGCTAAACTATACGAAATACCCACACTTCTCACCTTTTTCAAATTTACCCCCTGTTGTCTCCATTGCAATCCCTTCCTACGCCCTTCCCTCGACACCCACCCCTCCCCTCCGTGTCATTTCCCATGCGTCCCCGTTCCCATTACCCCTTCCGCATTCCACCTTTCCACCTTTCCCACTTTCCTACCCTCCCCCTATCCCTCTTTCCGCTTACATCTCCTCCTTTCGCGTTCACCTTCCACATTCCCCGCCTTCTTACCTTCCTCATCCTTCCTCCCTCGAACCCCCCTCACCTTCGTTCCGGATTCCCCTCCCGCATTCCCTCCCCGCCGCTAAAATTTATGAAATTCACACATTTCTCGCACTCGCACGTCACCTATAGTGTTTTTAATTCAAAATTTCATAACGCCAAAATTACGTTAAATGAGAATTAATTATTAAATTAATTTAAATATTATAATTTTCCTGATCAGCTTATAATCTTTTCTTTTTGTGCACAATGTATGTACTGAAGTATAAGTACTTATGTAACCAATGTAATTGTATAATAAATAGAAATATATACACATGATTTTTCGATTAAAACCTGCCAGAAACTTATTCGGGAATTTCCGCGAAACAAGTCTCAAAATATGTCTTTAAGTGCCTCCGTTCACAGAGATACTTACAAGCTATTCGATACTCGTGCGCGTATCATACGCGCCGATCGTAAGTACCCCCGTACGATTTAGCCGGTGCCCGTTCACGGCGCTACGCGGTGGCCGTCGGCTTCCAATCAGTATCACGATACCAACAGTGCTGATCGCACGCGACCGTCACATCATTTTTGTCTGATACTTATTCGTTTGACGTTTGACAGAAATGGCATCGGAACATGAAAGTAATGTTAGATTTGTTCTGGAAGTGGAAAAAATACATGTTTACATAACTATACTCTACCAGAACACGTAAGAAACGATTTAGTGGAGAAGGCATGGATTGATGATGGAAAAAAGTCATATGGCATCGCATGACAGCGTGTTCACTCCACGGCTGCACGTGAAAAATGATCAAGTTCAGTACATTTCCGATAGCGTCGTGTACGGAGACTAGCATTAAAAAGCGGTAAATCAGCAGAGTACTTGTGGTTTCGTCACAATTACGTAGATTGTAAGTATCTCCATGAACGGAGGGCCTTAGTTGAAATGTCAGATAAGTGGAAATACCCCACCAGCGCCCTCGAGATGATTTTTCACAAAACGGCGCTCTAAAAATTATCCAATTATCATATTTATGAAGATATAAAATATGGAAAGGTACAATGCAATAAAAATATTTTAATGTTATTATTATTATCAATAAACCTATGTTGAGTTAATATAGGGTCATTACTGGTCTGTTTAGGTGCAAGCAGAGTGTGTTATATTACAAGACAGCTGACCTCAAATTACGCTACCTTGTAATATAATACAATGTGTTAAATTAGAACATTAGAAGGTAGCTGACACTCGATGCGAAATATTTGATTATAATGCTTCCTCATTAGTTCTCACTTTCATAAATTTGTAAACTTTTGCGATAACAAGGCTGCAATATGTTTCTTCCCGTTGCAATGTCAGATAATGTGGAAATCTAATTCCAACTTTGAAGACATTAGATGTGAAAAGGTAGGTACATAAATTTTATATGGTACACACAGGGTGACAAAATATGGTATGTACATCGATGGGGTGACCGGACAATTCAACAACATACAACTTCAACAACTCCTTTGAAAAGCCGTTAATAATTTAAAAAAATAGGTTACGTTAGGTGAGGTTATGGGCTATCTTTCTATTTTTTCTTAACTTTTAATGACTCTTCAATGGTATTGATGATCGTCATTTTTCCATTATGAAGATGTAAAAAACACTGAAGAGAAGTCCGAAATCGACTGGATGACGGAATGATATATCCGTATAGCTGCGGAAAAATGATAGTGGAGTGGGCTATTTAGCAGATTTAGCTATCTCGACCGCCGAATGAGTACTATTTTTGATGTAGCGATTGAATAATAATATACAGAGAAAATAATATATGAGAATGGGATAGACACATTTGAGAAGGCGCAGGCAGGATGAAAAGTTGTAGCTCTTCTTGGTATAGTTACAATAATGGAGTGGACGAAGGTGGAGCGCGCGTCCGCGCGTTCGCTGTCGAGCTGTCGAGGCATACTTTCTAACGATCGCTCAATCATCGCCACACAATGTGCATTCCGTACCCATATCAATATTGCGCCGGTCGTGTTCCTGGCCGCGTATTTACAAAAACTATACCGGTTTAGGCGCGGCGGCAACTGAAATGCGATAGGTTTTGATGCGCAAAATAGTCTACAAATCCTACACCGCACCGGTTCAGTCGCGGTGCGGCGCGGGCGGCGCGGGCGGCGCGACTGAAATGGTTTAGTTTTTGTTGTGCAAAATCATCTACAAACCCTGTACCGTTTCAATCGCCAAAGCGTTTTGTTGCGACAAAAATCTATCCTGCCTATTCTGTTTCAGTGACGGTGTCGACCAGTCATCGAGTAGCTTTGTTTGTGCATTTTCCTTGTTATATATTAATTTATATTAATAAAAATGTGAACAATACATAACTTGCATTTAATTCCCAAAAGGTAAGAAACTCATTGAGGGATCATATACATTATACAGAACAGTAACAATACATTTTGATACATAATTAAAACTAGCACTTTACTACTATTTTGTCATTTACTGCACACGCTTTGCTATAGTCACATTGATATATCGTTTCAAATGGATACACGTCCATATCTAGTAGTTCAGTCATCGAAATTCGCAGCAACATCCCCTTTTCGCAGCAACCATCGCTTCAGGCCGCCAAATTCAAATAAGCAAGTTGCTCTGCCCTAATCTGAATAACAGGTATCTATGTTTCACTTCTATTTTAGAATGTGTTAACACCATTTCTATTTTAAATTATTTTACAACATGTACGTCACCCTGAAGGTTTGCTTGCTTGCTCGTGGGACAAAAATAATGCAGACAATAAATTATTGGCAAGATCGCAAGACGATGTGTCAATAGAGTTCAGCTAGAGAGGTCGAAAGGTCTTCTTCAACTAGTCTCTTCCGATCCGGCCCGCCACATAGGTAGGCAAACGCATCCGCCGCTTAGACCTTATTCCGTGAACCAAACGTAGCGAACCACTTGGGGTGACCCATGGCGGGGGTTGAAATGAGATTTTACCTTGTATGAACTGTGTTTTATTTTCGGTATAATACGTACACTAAATTATTAAGTTACTAACTAATATAATAAGTAATAACTAATATTATAAAGATAGAGAAAAAAAATCACGTACTTTCCATGAGTTTGTTAAATCAATTTCGATCGTTGAAAAGTATTTCCCTCGTTAAAACAAAACCTTTAAAATGTGCTCGGAAGGCCAAAGTTTTGTAGAGTTCTCAAGAATCTCCTAGAATTTTTACAAAAACTAACTTTTTGCACATTAATTATTGTGAGCCTCGCTGCAGAACGGACAGGGCGGAGAGAGGAAACGGAGAAAAGCGAGGAAAGAAGTAGTATAAGAAGACGACGAAAGAATAGACAGAAAGTAAGACGAAATGGCGGAAGCAAGAACAGAAGAGGAAGGAAGGTTCAGCTCTTGACGACTCTGGCAAGTGGCTGAAAGTTACAAGTTAAAATCAGCTTTCAGATGAGTGCGGAGCTTAAAGTTTCCCGCAAGCTTTAGGTGCGAACATAATATATGGCTTGCAAATGCGATAGGAGTTTTTCACGAGCGCCCGTCGAGTTTCGGTGTTCGCGAGAAGACCCCTTGTTTTATTATACATTCTTCATAGGAGGAGAAAAATAGCCGAAAACTAACTTCTTAAGATACAAAATAAAGGTGGCGATGAATCCTGAAAGGCTCTAAAGCTTTAACTTAATATAAGTTGAAACTAAAAGATCCTCGAATAAACCATCAGCGGACAGTTTTCACACAAACTTTTTTTCTGTTAAAATAAAAATATTTCTTACCAAAGTTCTTAAATAGATCAAAGCATAATATACGAAAAATATAAAAAAACTTTTCGAGAAATTCTTTCGCCATAAAAAAAATCTTCTATCGATTGATTCTCGTCTAGAGCTCCCAAAAGGGTAGGAGTAAATGTTTACTACGAAGTAGTACCTAAGAAAAAAAATATGAAGTCAGTAAAGCATGTTTAATTGAATTATTACTGTTGTGTATCTAAAAAGCTTCCGGCTTTTAGACATAGTTGGCGGTGATAAAAACTGTCAGTAGTTTTCGCTAGATGGCAGGTAGCTTAGTACCTAAGTTGTTCAACAGAGGGACGGGGAGCTGAGAGAGGGTGATGTGTGTAACGCTCTCATTAGAACCAATTTAACTAGCTCCAAGTTAGGTCGACTAACGAGATCCATATTGTATACGCGAAGTATTAATTAAACCAGATAAAAGATCAATAATCTATTTATTCCCAAAAGTAATCTTCAGATAAAGTGTTTGGAGAATCTGTTAGTGTTGCTACAAATTACAGAATACTACACTTACATAGGTAAATTTTATTTAATTAAATTATTATGTCAATACATTTTATTTAATTCGTATATTCGTCAGTCAAATATTTAATTAAATTGTTTAAGTAAATTTCTTTTAATTAAATTATTATGCTAATAAATATGATTTAATTAAACTTCTGTGAAAGAAAAATGTTTAAATTGTGTTATTTCATACTTAATTCGTACAAAAATTACATAATATACTTATGAATGAACGTTCAAAATGGTAGAAACTTTCAGTACTGCCATGGTGAAAGGCCACTATTTAAAATTGAGGCGTTGCTTGAAATTGCTTTAGACGTGAAAAAGACGTTTTTAGACATGTAAATGTAAAAGCCTCGAACCTCTCCACCTCCCTCTTTCACATCTCTTCCCCCCAATACCATTTAGCCACTTGGGGACGACATAGTTTTAGAGGCTCCGCTTAGCAGGATTCTTCCTAAATTACATTTTTAAATTACAATTTCTATTGGGACTCTTGCGGTTTTAACATAAAAATATAATACAAAAATAAATCCAAAGGAACAAATTTTTTTATAGAAAAATGAAATATTTTAACTTTGTAAAAACCACTTAATTGATGCGCAAATCCGACCGGTTTCGGAACAAACGTTCCTTCGTCAGGGAAAGCTTATACTAATTTGACAGTTTCGAACAATGTTTTATTATGGTAGGGGTGGAGCTGTTGCTAGATAATAATGTAGATTGGGTAGGTAGGTATTAGTGTAGAGTGGGTGGGTAGGGGAACAAATCCATGATTGGGCTATATGACAATATTTTTTGTTTGTTGATAATAGATTCATTATTTTTAAGGGATTTTTTAATTTCCAAGGCTTCTAAGTTATCTAAACGTTTTCCTTTATTATTAATATGAAGAATATTTATCCCTGTATTTTTTTCAAAACTATGGTTATTTTCAATGATATGGTTAGCAAACTCAGAAAAATTATTATTATTAAGACATCTTAAATGTTCTTTGATTCTGATTTCAAAATTACGAGTGGTTTTTCCAATATAAAATGAGGGACAATCATTGCATTTGAGTTTATATATTCCGGAATTAGTCAATTTATGGTCTTTATCTTTAGTATTTCTCAAAAAATTACCGATATTATTTCTTGTATAAAACGCTGGTTTAATATTAGAAGGAAGATTTTTGCAACATTGAACTGAAAAATTATTAATATACAAAATTTTACGCCATTCTTTATCATTAATATTATTAGAATTGTATAGATATTTATTTTTTGAAATTTTGATAAGTTTTTTATTTAGGATGTTATCAATTAATTTTGGTTCATATCCGTTATTTATAGCAATTTGTTTTATTATTGAAAGTTCAGAAAGGAAATTATTATTTTTTTATTATTAATTACTTTCCTATATGATCCTTGGGTGTCTCAGAACAAACAAACGGCCAGATGTGAGTCGTAAGCGTATCTTGGATCGTTTTAAAAGGAGTAGTATGCTCAAGGTTCAGTGACCGAATTTCACTTCAGTCGCCTTTCAATGTTTTTCTAGTTTCAACGTTATTTTTATAACGAAATCGGATATAATATATTCGGTATCGGTCTATACATCGATTTGTATCCGAGTGATCTAAAGCGTCGGGTTCGCTCCCAGGCATCGCGGAATCTATCATTTGCAAGCTAATCATCAACAATAATTTCAGGTTTTTTTAATGGTGGAAGTAGGTGTAAGAAAAACTTCATGTAACTTTTATATTTTATATAACTTTGGCTTCAATATTCGAAATTCCAGAGGTTTTAGGAATATTTCAACTGTAAAATTTTGTACGCATCCTTAGTTGGGTCATTCCGCGGTTTCGTTCAAATTTGCCTGATTCCGTGGAAATTTTTTTTTTTGATTTTTTATTATTTATTTTTATAGAAATGGGTTCCTGTACCTACCAGATGTAGAGAGGTGAAAAGGGCACCTTTGTAGGCAGTCAGCGCTAGTTCGCTCAACTCCACGCTCTCTGCAGTCACTGCCGTGAATCACCTCGTTCTAGCGGCCCTTTAACAAACGAGACAGCGCTAGTTCGCTCAACTCCACGCTCTCTGCAGTCACTGCCGCAGTCACTAGAAATTGGATGGTGAGGAGAGCGCTTTAGACCAGAAGATACAGATGAGGGGTAAAACCAAAATATGGGAGGGGAAGAGGGGAAAGGTGACTGTGATTCGTTAAAAAATCAATCTGACAGAAAACGAAGAAAATTGATGGATGGTAATGAAGGTGTGGATGGTAATGAAAAACTGTTAGATGGTAATTTATAAGTTTGGATGGTGATGAAGTTTGGTAATGAAATGTTAATAAATGGTAGTGAACACGTTCAAAGTTCTTAAAATTTCTGTGAATAATGAAATATGAATTGAAATTGAATAATATAATAGATTTCAAATCATGCCAAGTATCATTTGACCTGACGTGATGAGCGGATTAGGAAAAAGGAAGAAAAATCTATTATAGTAAAAAACGTAAAGCTTTATTCAGACTTTCGAGTATTGGAGACAAGAAATACATTTGTTCATACGTAATCAGTTCTGCTTACTTATGCTTTTGCAATATTTGTATAAATTGTTGAAAAATAATGGACAAAATATCAAAACAGGTACAAATGAAGAAAATGCAGCTGGAACATCACAGACACACCATAATTTCCCTACTTATTCTACTTACCCCGAAATTATAAGGCGTAGTCAAATTCTTTATAATTCAGTTTTATAAGTGGGTATTGGACACAAGAAATACAAAATTTTCACATTCCTGAGCAAACATTGTAATATTAAAAATAATAATTTTTGGGGGTTATGTGGGTATTGTGTAAGTGTGTAGATGGCAAAGCGAATAAGTAAGACGATTCAATACTTACAAGTTTATTAACACTATTTACAGACACATAAATCTCCAATTTAAATATATGCAATAATAAAGTAATGTGAAGGGCGAACAAATATCAAAGACCAGCTACTCCTGACCGAGAGTTAAAGCAGAATGAATCGTTAGTTTTTGATGCAAGCCGAGGCCAGTTGCTGGAGGAAAGGTCTGCATCCAATTGGTGCCTGAGGGACCAATCGGGTGGCCGGACGATGCAAATCAGTGTCCTTTGTTCGTCCTCCACATCAGCCCCCTTCCCGAAGACTCCTACACCATTACAACCCCTAGTGAGAAGGCTCCGGGGTTTGGAATTTTCGATAAAAGTTCAACATGCCTAGGAATCTTCTCAGTCCTCTTGCGGTTTTCGGTGGCGGAAAATCAGATATGGCTCTGACTTTTTCTTCAAGAGGTGCCATTCCATGCTGAGTTATTTCGTATCCTAAAAATTTTACTGATGTTTTGTTAAAATGGCACTTGTCGGCGTTTATGACTAGGCCATAGTCAGAGAGGCGCTTGAATAAACGTTCGAGATGTGATTGATGCTCTGCTTCATTCTCTGATACCACGAGAATATCGTCTATATAAACGAAACAGAATTCGAGGTCTCTTGTTACGTTGTGCATGAATCGTTGGAATGATTGGCCGGCGTTGCACAGTCCGAATTGCATTGCAGTGAATTCGAAAAGGCCGAACGGCGTGATGATTGCTGTTTTTGGAATATCATCCGGTTCAATAGGTATTTGGTGGTATGCTCTCGTGAGATCCACGGTTGAGAAGATGACTGCACCATTGAGCTTGTGTACAAAATCTTGTAGCTGCGGTATAGGGTACCTGTCTGGGATGGTTTTGGCATTTAAAAGCCGGTAGTCGCCGCAGGCGCGCCATTCTCCATTTGGTTTTTTTACCATATGAAGAGGGCTAGACCAATTACTGCTTGACGGGCGACAAATTCCCTGCTCCATCAAAAACTTGAATTCTTTTTTGGCCGCTTCCAGCTGGGCAGGAGCTAGGCGTCTAGCACGAGCTGAAACTGGAGGTCCTCTCGTCTCGATGCAATGAGTTACTCTGTGCTTCGCAGTCGGTGGGGACGCTAAAGTGGGGCGTGTTAGATTGGGAAATTTTTTTAACAGTTCGACGCCATTTTGTGATTTGTCTAAGACTGTTATTCCAGATGATGGGCCTTTGATTGTTATACCAGGCGTGCTCAATCCGGTCTTTTTGTCTAATAGGAGAGATTTCCTCAGGTCGACGGTCAGGTCGTAGTGGTGGATGAAATCAGCTCCTAGGATAGCTCGAGTTACTTCAGCCACCACGAATCTCCATTTCAGTGTTCGACGGAGCCCGAGATGTAGTTCTATTGTTTTTGTTCCATATGACTTGATGAGGCTGCCGTTAGCTGCGTATAATGATGTAGGTTGATTGTCGGAAGTTATAATGAAGCGAGGGTCGTTGAAATGTTTGGGAAGGACCGAGATATCAGCTCCGGTGTCGACCAGGAGCCGTAGTCCTGACCTTTGGTCCGTCACAAAGAGGCGATGGCTATTAGGAGCTGAGACGAGGGTCTCTAGAGCGGGGTTCTCTCTTCGTTTGTAGGGCTTTCTTCTGGGTTTCTTGTGGGGAAAACGGTATTGATTTGTAGTTCCATTTTGCTGAGACGAGTTTCGTCTTGTTGAGTAGTTCGCACGAGTTGGCGAATAATTACTGTCGCCTAATTTCTGGCGAGAGAATGTTTGTCGGCGAGACTGATGTTGTGAGCCTCGACCATGTTGTGACTTCAAATGCTCGATTTCGCTGGTTAAATCTGCGATTTGTTTTTGAAGCGTGATGAGGAGTTTCTCGCTGGAAGTGGTGAGAAATCCTTGATGCTTGTTGTCGACACTGCATGCTTCGGGTTTGTTGTAAACTTCGAAAATTTTGTCAGCTTTTTCTGCCATGCTGGAGAGTTGTTCCTCCGGTAATATGGAGAGGATTGCTTGAACATTTTTTGGAAGTCGTTGCATCCAGATTGCACGAGTGATTGCGTTGTCGGCGAGATCCGGACCAGCCATCAGGGAGGTAGTTTGACGCCAATACGATGTAATTCAGGAGCATCTTGAGGTTTGCTTGAGGAATTTGAGATGATTGCTTCGTCAGTAGACATGTTGCCGAGGATTGAGATTACTGAATACCAGTGGAAAATATTTTGCGACAATAAAATACTAATTTAAAAACCTGTAATACAATCTTCAAAAGGACACTATATTGTGGGGTGCGATACAGTACCTTATAGAAGTTTAAAAAGGATACTTTTTAAAGTAAATTCGCCGTGCGCCGAGGCTGATTGCCTAGCGCTGGAATGATGGAGGCCCGAGATGATGGGTCAGCTCTGTGCGGCTGCTTGATTCCGGGCGCAGTCTTCAGGCGCTCGATAGGTATTTGGCTGAAGATTCCTCGATGATGGATTGCCTGAAATGTAAATTTACGCAAGCTTAATCCGTTGCAAAAAATGTTTTTTATTGTGGGTCGACATAAATTTATTATTTGAAAACGGTGTGAGTAGTACTTTGTTACTGGTTGTAGGTGATATAAATTTAAAGTATTGATGACCGGGCGATAATTGATTGCAAAAAAAAAATTTTAACAATAAATATTGGCAAGTAAGAATAAATCGTAATTTACGATATGAATGTTTAAAATAAGTCAATATAATATAAATTATTGTAGTAGTGATAATAGAAATGATAAAGGTACTCACAGATTTAATTTGCCCGGGATTCTGCCTTAAACCTTCGGTCAAGAGGCTTGGTTGTTGGTCCACTTTATAGTTAAATTCGTGTTGATTACGATTGCAAATTAGATATTATTTCGCGCATTTCGTTTATTCACAGGGGTCACCACTTTGGGAGTTATAAAATAAGAAAAGAACAGAACTCAATTGGAATGCCGTTAAAAATAACATCAGACACTACTAAACAAACACAACATAACTAATACGTAGTAGGTACAGGTCTTACATCTAAATAGGAACATGATATTTAAGGAACTTTAATGAAATCACGAGTTGCTATTCTTGTGAATGTTTTTGCTCGAAAACTATTTAAAATTAAAGTTCGGCAAATTTTTTAAAGTGAATTTTCCTCTTCCATTCTCATATGGATCTTGCAAGCGCTGAAGAATTTGTGATTCCAGAATGAAATGAAATTGGCCAGACAATTTTTTTGGAATTTCCTTGAGCTTTTTTCAAAAAAATTACTTTATACTCTAGTGTGTACTCATATTTCCCAATAATTTTCCCAATGAAATGACGTGTTGCGTTATTTATTTTATATTGAACCATTATCCAGTCTTCGAAGTCATAGTTGAATGGCGCCTCCTTATGCTATTTCCATGTGTGAAATTTCTATAGTTTTGGGAGACTGCTGTTTTGATTCATTGAAATTGGGATCTTCTACTCTTAGGGATCGGATGAACTTCTCAAACTCACATTGATCGAAAATATTGAATTCTTGGGTACTATTTTTATAGAAGGAATAATGCTGACAGTCGAACGGGACATTTGAGAGTATTTTCACTTTACATTTCTTTTCTATAGTTTTAGCAGATTCTGGGGTTGAAGCCTATTGCTTAACTTATCGTCCAAAAACATGGAGCCGTCGAATTCGCTCAATAGCATATTGTTATCAATATTATTGAAAATAGTAGGCGAGTCATTAGCAGCTATGTCGTTTACTTTTTTCTCTAATGTATCTTCGATTGCTATGTTTGCGTTTCATAACTGCAACGCCTCCATTTTCTTTTGTTCGTTTTTTTTTTCTCTTTCTTAAGTTTGTTTATCTCATCCTGTAACTTGGTAATGTTTTTCATAGATTTGTACCTTAATTTTCTAACACTCGTTAGACCATGCATGTTTTTTTTTAATGTAACAAATAACAAAGAAAAATTATCGTGAATTAAGTGAGAAGTCGAAGAACAAAAATGGATAATTTCATTTTGGTAACTTTTACAGGAGAGTCCAAAAAATGTTACCATTTTTATATCTTTGTTTAATAATTTTTTCCGTAAATGATTTAAAATGTAACAGTAGTGATACCGTTTTTTAAATAAGAAATATACGTTGGACTCTTGATGCCCAGTTATGTAGATTTTTGTTTAAATTTGGCTTTGTTTAGAAACTTAAATTATGTAAAAATTCGTCAGTTTTAAAAGACAACTAACTATTGAAAGATCTTGAGACTCTAGGGTGAATAGTTAAATCATTATTCAGTATAATATATTCGTTTTCTTTTGAAAAATTATATCATTGAATAAAAAATCAATTTTCAAATAAAAATTTGCAGGGTAAATTTTAACTGATTGTTTTTCCACATCAGAAAGAAAATAAAACGAAAATATGTATTTCACCAAAACCGAAATTGTCCGACGCCAGAACGCAAGAAACTGCATTTATTCATAATATTAGGTTTTATTAACCCCCAAATATGGTCCCAGATGCTCGTAAAAATAACCCTTACAAAAGTTTCATTACCCTCCAAACCTCTACATACCATCCGGCAAAAATTTTGACGATACGGAAGTTAATGAATCGGAGGGTAATGAAGTTTTGACAGTTTTTTCTCAATTACTCGCTTAATGTAGACATTACAAATCTGTATGATTCAATCAAAAATAGTCCGACTAAATACAGTTTATAGACATATGATTCGAATTTTTAAAACATGTACTTACTTTAAAAAATGCTGGAAGGTAATGATGCCTGGTCGGTGACAAAGTTGTTTTCGAGCACGGAGATCGCAGATATTTCTTTATTCGGTGACGCACGGCTTCCCCCGTCTAGATGTAGTGATACACTGGTTAGTAACGGAGGTGCGGGGCCGGATTCAGCTGACCAACAGGGACAAACGCGGTCACAATTTTAATTACCGCTTTGGCGGACGACTACGACGATTTTCTCTGGACAAAATCAAAATCTCAATTCTTTCTATGATACAATAGCTTTAAAAATAAATTAAATACAAATAAATATGCATAATTAGTTGTACATACAGGTTGATTAATGAATGTAGTAATTTTACTAGTGTAAACTGTTCTTATTTGTAGATCAATTTACCGGTCCCTCATTTTCATGGGGAAGGTAATGAAATTTTAGCATGTTTTTTGTATATCATAAAGTAATTAAGTAACAAATGGCTAATCTGGGAAATACTCCTTTTTCCTTTTTTAAATAGCTACATTTTCCAATAAAATTTTCTTGAAAAACATTCACTTTCATATGACTTTTTTGCGAGAACATGTGATTTGAACGAAACCGCGGAATGACCCTTGTACGTAGTCAAGTCGAATATAACTCCTCGATTTGGTCCCCCCATTTTAAAATACATTCAGATTCAATCGAAAAAATTCAACATAAATTTCTAAGACATTAATTTTAAACTCGGTATTCCCATTGAAAACATAAACTACAATTACTTGATGAAAGAATTAAATTTATTAAATCTCTCAGATCGAAGAATTATATCCGACTTAATATTTATGTTCAAAATTGTAAATGGTAGAATAGACAGTCCTGATTTAACTAAGCTCATCGAATTTCATATACCCACTAGAGCAACTCGCTCCAAAATCTTGTTTCAATGTAACAACAGGACTAAGTACACGAAACACTGCACTGCACATTGTACTGCACGGAAGCTAGGTACAAGAAGGCTATTCTATCATATATCTTCAATCAATATTAATTTTATTTATACTATAGTATTGAATGTAATTGTAGCCCTTTGTTCATTTCTTAATCAAATGCCACAATTAACTTAACTCTTTTTTTAAATTATTTCTTATGTACCTACAACTAATATTTTGTGACATTAATATGTATTTATGTTATATTTATACCGTTAATAAATAAATAATACCTACTCAACATCCATCATATTCAAAAAACCGATTGTCGATTATTTTGTGCCATTATTATTTTCTTACCTTTAATTTTTTGAGCTATTCACGTAAGTTACAAACTTCGCACAGGGTATTGTTATTGAATACCGTAAAAGTGCCTCCACTTTTACTCCACCTTTGTTTCGTTTTCTTTAATATAAATTGGTTATGAAAAAATATATTTCAAAAGCTTTCTCACATGTACAGGGTATTAAGCGATGCACTTTACGTATTTTTAGAAATTTTTTAAAATAAAAAGTTTTTACAAATGGGGCAGTATAAGGTAATTTATCGGTACCTACTTTCTAAAACTGAAAATATCATATGAAACGGCGACAGTGATTTTCTTTCACCACGAATCTTCTTATCGGCTCTGAGGTTCTAATTGACGACTGGCGTGGTCTAGGGGTAAGGCTCTTGCGCGCAATCCGAAGGTCGAAGGGATCGATCGAATGGGCAAGTAAATTTTATTGATTAATTTGCGTTATTTCACAATTAATTCATTAAAAAATATATACAGTATAATTGCGGTACGTTCCAGAGTGGAAGATGCTCTCAATACCGCCCTGGTGTAAGACCACCTTTCAGAATTGAAACGTTGCTTGAAATGGCTTTAACCCTGTTTGGTGACCAGCTCTGAATAGGCAGGTACTTCCCCACCTTCCTCCTCCACATCTCCTTCCCCTCCCACTACCTTCAGCCTTACAACATACCCCAATTGGGGATGCGATAGTCTCACTGGCTCCAGATGGGAGCAGCTGAGGCTCTTGTGAGGTATTCACGTAAAATGATTAACAATTCTGGATAACCAGAATTCGCCGTTCTCTTGTAGACAGAAGCAATTTATTATTTATTACAATCGTACGACCTTCGAACAAAGCTTATATTGAATTTTGGGAATAATACCTATGTATACTGTTTGTACCACTTTGATTGGTGGAATTTTTGACCTACGTTGGTGAATACAATATTGGATGTCGGTGGTCTCGATGACAGGATTAAATACATGTAATATACCCCCTCAGGAGCCTCAAGCGGGGGATACTGAATCTGGGTAAATATAACTAATAGGGTCGGCTATGGCGGAATAAAGGCAGGGTAAGGTTTGATGTGGCCAAAGGTCAAACCACAATATTTCCTATGATAAAATTAATGTACCCGTTAGTGAACAGGACCGACCCTCTATTCCAAAGAACCCATTAAAATAGATTCTATTTTATGTGTTTTTTTTTCAAAATCATGCATTATATATAATTTTTTTTTTTTACATGAATAGTGTAACGTAATTATTTTCATGGTTCTTATTCAGTCAGTACTTGCTCAAAATGAGTACCTATTATTAATTTCGGCTGCCGTTGGAACGATGGATAACAAATTCAAATTGCCTGGACGGTGGCTCGATTGTTTTGAAAAAAAGAAAAAAGCAGAAACTGTTTAGAAGGGCGACGTCATGACATAACGATGGATTGGTCGGAAGTTTTATTTTGTAAGGAGTTTTGATACTCCTAAATGATTGTGTAAATTTGAAATATTATGCGTGTAACAGACGTGATGCCTTTACGAGACTGTTAAATAGTACCGGGTCGCGGTACACGCAGGATGTTGATTGTTTTTTCGAGGCGAGGAAAACTTTTATTGTGATGATCACGAGATATCGAGTTACCTATGTAATATTACAATCTAATGGAAGTGTTTATGATGTCTGTGTGCCTGGTACCTAAGGTTGGTGTTCTTGTGTTTAGAACTGAGATTCTTGTGCCACGTACAATCCAATATCACCGAGGACAACTTTGGTGAAGACTGCAGGCACTTCTTAAATCACATTTACAGTCTAGAACTGCGGTTTATATCCTTTCAATGCTCAGAGATGGCCATCGGACGCATTGTGACGCCTTTGTGGATGGACTGGAATCTTGGATGCTTCACGGTGTCATGGTCTTGCGAAGCGGCAGCTCTGGGGCTCTTCTCCAGCTATCTGGAGCCCTTGTCGCTGAGGTTAGAAGAGGTGCGCCATATTAACTATCGCAAGCTACGAATGATCATTTGGAGTGGATTCTACTAAAATAACTGAATTATCTCTCTCTCTCTATCTACATTTTTTTGAGTTTACAAAGGTATTTATGTAGATTATGTTTTTTTGCTTGTCAATAATAATACGTACATTTTATTTAATGTGAGTTCTTTTATTTACATCAGATAGTAGCTTTCTTTTATCCCACGCAGGACCCTGAGATGATGATGATGAGAGCTCATGCATACGGAATTTCATTGCTAACTGAGAAAGTTACGTGTCAATAGGTACCGCACAAGGGTGCTCTCGCCTGGAGCCAGTGAGACGGTGGTATCCCCAATTGGGGTATATTGTGAGGCTGAAGGTAGTGGGGAGGGGAAGGCGATAGGGAAGAGGGAGGTGGGGAAGTACCTGGCTATTCAGATCTGGTCACCAAACACGGCTAAAGCCATTTCAGGCAACGTTTCAATTCTGAATGGTGATCTGACATCAGGACGGTACTGATAGTATCTTCCGCTCTGGAACGTGTTCGCAAATACATTATATATTATTTTAAATTAATAAATTGTGAAATACACAAATTAATCAAATAAGATTTATTTGTCACGTCGGGATTCGATCCTGCGACCTTCGGAATGCGAGTCAGGAACCTTGCCGTTGGACTACGCCGGCCGTCATTCGTGCTTACGCCTGTCATTTAAGGTGATCCAATAGTCCAGGAAAAATCAAAATCGGAATCCACGTCTCTTTTTGGGAGGCGTTTAAAAATACTTGAGAAAAAGCTTTTGGAAAGGTTGGAAAAGGTATTTGAGAATTGTTTTTTCATATTGATTTCGTTAAGGCCTGTAAAAAAACATTAACTCCTTTTTTACGCATTGTTTATTGTATTAACAAGGAAATTTAAAATTGATTTCATGGAACCAAGCCCTATAACCAACGTCTCTTCCCCATTGCAGGCGTTGTTGGTTATGTAACTGATATGATATGGGTGTGCCAAGTGTACGGTTCTTACGCCGATGGCATAAGGTTCACTTTAAATATCTAAATTCGTCGAGTGCCGGCCGTATTGATTGATATCAAAAATAACAACGAGAAAATGCACATTTTATTTGATTTTCTAAAGTTCGGGCGTGAATATCAACATTTTTTTTTGCGATTATTATAAAAGAAACTGAATTTGCCACATTAAACAATAAAACTATATCCGAAAGGGGATAAGTGGGAGAGTTTGCACATGAAAGTGTTTTTTATAGACCTAATACTTTCTTTTTTTATAGGCTTATTAAAAGACTTAAACAGACATAATCTTGGCCCTTAAAAAAATGACCGATATTTATAAAGGCCAAGATATGTTATACACGCAGTATTTAATTGAAGCATCTTTAATACTTCTAAGCGATCAAATTTTCAAAATGAAAATACACGATTTTGCATTATTTCGAATGGTTTCATCTTAAGTACATTTTTTTTTATTTTACAACTTTGAAGTCTTTTTTATTATTGTGATTTTTTTCTTAACAGTTTTAAAGCTCTCAAAACAGGTGAGTTATGTTGTTTACAGGGGAGTGGTGAGGGGTAATACGACTCCAGATACAGCCTGTATGTCGGACGAATATCAACAGCTCATATGTTGAACTAATATCTACGAACTTCAGAGTGTTGACTAATATCTACAGAGCGTAGGTTGAACTAATATCTACAGAGCGTAGGTTGGATTAATCAGCTAAATGTGTCCAATAGTCCGATATTAGGAATTTTTACATACATACTTACATAAATTAAGTTTTTTAAACTGCATGCGCAATATTACGTTATTCCATTATGCTATACATAATTGCAAATCCAACCACTGCCAGTACTATAGATATTCGTCAACACTTTGGTTCTCATAGATATTCGTCAACAGTTTGAGCTGTAGATATTCGTCAACACTTTCCTTTCCATAGATATTAGTTCGATTTTTTCAGTTTTTGGAATTCCTGTAGACATTAGTAGACGCCTCCGGGTAATACTATACATATATATATATATATAAAATGAGTCCCTGTTTCCCTTGTTCACGCCATAACTCCAGAACGACTTTATCTGTTTCATTCCTTTTTTCAAATTTTCTGATACTTTGTAGAAGGTTCTCACGGAAAGAAAAATTAAGAAAATTGCGCAGAAAATTGAATAATTTCAGTAACTTAACGACTATTTTAACTTCGTACTTACGTTTGACAGTTCGCGAGTTTGATGAAATAAATTTAGCAGGAAACTTTTTTTTGTATTAAAAGAATTGTCTATGGATTTTTAAAATTATTGATATTTAAAATAGGAACCTGGGTTAGGTAACAAATTTGATTAATTAATTTATATAAAAATGAATTCCTGTTTCGCTTGGTCACGCCGTTACTTAGAACGACTTTACTTATTTCATTCAAACATTGGGGATTTGAAGTGTGTATGCCCGTGATGGTTTTTATATACGAATACAATAGTGAGTTCTGGCATCATGAACTTATGAATTACTAACCGATAAATATGAAATTTAAAATTTTTTACCGCCCCCAAAAAATCGGTACCCCCGGGCGGCAGCTTGATTAGCCCACCCCAGCCCTGTTAGCAGTGTATTAATATTGCCTACAACGTATAATTCAGATGACTAAAGACTATTTTGGACCATGCTCCAATATATGTCAATGCTCGATATTAGTGAGAGAGCAACATTAAAAAACATGTCTGACCTAGAAGCTTAAAATAATATAAATTTTTTATTAACTAAAATAAACATTTTTTATTCAGACATTTGATATTTGAGCCGTGTATTTAACATTTCCTACTAAAAGCTATTATTTCATTACACCTACACAATGATCACTAATTTTTAAAAATGGTTTTAAATTATTTTTTTATGATGGTTTTGTATCTAAAAAAATGTCGGTACATCAATCATAAAAAAATT
This sequence comes from Limnephilus marmoratus, assembly GCA_917880885.1. NCBI lineage: Eukaryota > Metazoa > Arthropoda > Insecta > Trichoptera > Limnephilidae > Limnephilus > Limnephilus marmoratus. The sequence goes on along the minus strand of OU862919.1, from coordinate 18,427,607 downwards.
AAATAATTTACGGCTTTCTATTAAGTTTGAAAGAGGGTTGAATGGAAACTAAACAAAAGCAAGGCACTTGTTTGGACAGATAGATAATTGGAGGGAAAACCATTAGTAGAACAGAGGGATTTGAAAAGGTTTTGGATCGGTTGGTGAAAAAGTCTAATTATGTTTTAATAATAAATAGGGAGAAAGAAAATATTTTTTATTCTCCAATTAGAAAAAAGAGACACCAAGATGAAGTCTACTCAAAGACAAAACAATTTGTGATGATTTGATTTGTTTCAGCTTTTCTTTTTTCTTGCTTGCTTTTACTTGTTTTTTTGCCGGGTAATAAATCTTGTAAATAAATTAAATTTTAAAATGGCGATGAAAAGTATGACGGTAGAAATAGTTTCATTATATATTTTTATTTTTTTTATTAGCGTTATAAATAGTCTTTATAAATTCATATACGACAGTGATATGTATGTATGTCAATGACCAATAAAATAACGATAAATTGAAATTTAGAACCACAATACAAAAAAATACACAACAATACCAACACCTGATATAAACAATTCTGATAAAGTGCATCTTCTTACATAAATCTACAAAAAAGTGCGCAACAGGGCTCGAAAAGAAGAAGATGGAGAGATACGAAATTACGAATGTTAGAGGAGCGCGCTAACATTTACAGCGACAAAATCAATGCGAAAATTGCGAAAATGTTTAATAAAACACGACTCGTTTAAAATAAAGCAAATATCTCGTGGGGAACATCTTAAGTATCATTTAAAATGTGAATTTTTTCACAAAAATTATATATTTTTTTAAAAACTTAAAAACTTCAAATGTTTAAGGGAGATATGTAAGAAATCGGTAGAAATTCGGGTTGCCGAGGCTTTGGATTTCAATAATACGAGTATCTTTCAGGAAGTGATTTTATTTAAATTCGAACTGCTAAAAGTAAAAGAGGATATGTGGTGAACTAAAAAAAAGAGAAATAAAGAAATCAATGAAATGATAATTTTTCAGTTAAAGATGTGGTATTCGATCGAGTGTTATTTTCTTACGAATGCCGTGAATTTAGAAAGGTTAGTGTTAAACACATCGGTATTTGGGCATAATCTATTATCTATTGATTGTGCTACAGCTTCTTCTTATAAATGCATTTTCAAGATAATTTATATTGCTTTTAGGGATATAAAATGTGTTCGGAGATCGAGTAACTTTTAATGGACATCTGAAATGAATGTTTTGTAGTAATCAATGAAGTTATGAATAATCTTATAGAGCACTAGCAGACCCGGCCATATCTTGCTGTGGCTAACGAAACCTTTATAACTAACGCCATCTGTTAAATGAAATCCACACCATTTATCAGCCCGTTGCCCGCTGCCCGCTGCCGCTGCCTCTCACCAGATATGTTATGTATTTCAACCAATTTACACAAAACCTTGATAAATTATACAACTTAAAAGCTTCCTCATGAATCACTCTATCTATTGGTGAAAACCGCATGAAAATCCGTTGCCTAGTTTAAAAGATCTAAGTGCACATACATCGTGAGCGACTTCATTTTACACTTAGTAAAGATAAAGATTAAAGGTCTCTGATATCTCGGCGTTGATCAAGAGATTTAAGGTTTATGGGGACATAGTTTTAATCATTTCACACGCGATAAGAGACATGTTTCATAAACTTTTTTTATTATTCCGAAGTTTTATCAAAAAGAGACACAATAATGGTGAACAACAAAACAAACACCAGGGATGCCTTCGACTGTAAATTTAAGCATATAAGCAGTAGCGCTGGCAGTAGCAATGTTGTGGAGAGTAGTTGTGGAAGTCCTTGTCATTAGGCGGCAATCTTGCCAACTCGAGGCTGCCATTAAACAGAAGATAATTGACGAGTAATTGCACATCTTGTCGGGCTGCCGGTTGCCAGGCAACAGGCGGTGGGATGCAGCGAATGTATGTAACTAATAAGGCTTCACCTGCTTTTGCACTTACTCGGGTAATAAGGAGGAAACTTAGCATACATTGGAAGAAGTCTGGAAACATGAAACAAGAATAAATCCTATAAGATGCAAGTAAGAGGGTAAAAGTATACTTAAACGCGCAAAGCTACTATTTTATTTGATCCCTATCCATTTTTACAATATTCAGTATTCGGGCATAGACTACTGTGGAAACTATCTAATTTGACTATCCAAGACTAATTGCCTTTCCGTTCTGAGAGGGCACCATTTATTGAAAATGCAATTATTAGGATTGAAAAACTTTAAGTCCTTCTTCTACTGATAATAAATTTTCGAGTCCCACACCAAACCAAGCTTACACTATAGAAGCTGAAACAGTTTAAAAAAAACCATTGGTTGGTACATTTGACACTAACAGACACAACGTTCTGCAATAATTGTTTTGCGATTGCAACTTCAATTTTTAGTAGATGTATCTTTAATAAAAAAGAGGGAATATTACAATGGATGTTTTTATAATTGTATGTATTGTATGGACTTACTTGAGGCAACAAATAGATTTAGCCTAGAAACCAGACGTGCAAATTTTGCACAATATTGAGTTTTAATGTTGCATATAATGAAAGTACATCTCCCTTGGCAAGATATGGCTTATACGTACCTGAAAACATCGGCCGTAGTCGTCACCATGATTGTCCAAGATACCACTCAGCAGAACAGATATTCTAGCAGCATAAAATTAAAAGAGGAAAGTTGCTATTAAATGAAAATTCTTAGACAGTGCACATACACATTTAATTAAACTTAAAATAACCTTAAATTTTGTTTTTGTTTAGTCTACCTTTATTCCCAAAAGTGTAGAAGTGAAAATAAGAAATCTTGAACGGTAAATGGATGAAAATAGGCATAACAATCGCTTGGCAAACGGAATCCAGAAACAGTCGATTTTAGCACAAAAGTGCTTTTTATTTATTTTTTGAAAGTTTTCATAAGGAAAAAAGTTAATCAGTAGAAATTGTCATAGATAAACTTAGCCATAAAAATGTTGAAAGATTGCTTTCATAGTTCACACTTCTAATGAAAAAAAAAACATTTTTATTAGTTTAAGCTTATAATTTTTATGAAGTAATTAACAATTATATATTTTTATTTTTAACTTTACGAATAAAATCTCAAATTGTAATATTTAATTAAATGAAGACAATATTAGCGAAACCCAATCAAAATATAGAAACATAAAAATCAGAAAAAAATTGGCACCTCTGGAACACGAACCTTAGCGCAGCTGCGCTACCAACTGCGCTAAGGTGTCCCTGTCCAATTCGGTTTTATTTTAATTCTTCTGAGATGAAACGATAGGAAAAACGTCAATTTACCCAAAGCATATTTTTTGGTATTCATAATGTAAACGATTCATAGTAAAGATTAATCGAAAATAGTGATCTTAAATTTGAAATGATTAAAAATCCTGTTATCCGAGACTTAATAACAGGAGTGTCTAACCAGGGCTGATTCCAGGGCGGTAGTGTGTAGATATGTGTTTGTTGCTTGCCGGGAGAAAGTTGTGCAGCATCTCAGGGAGGGAGGATTTACAAGTTCCCAGCCGGAGTTTGGTACTAGAGCAAGAGCCACGAGCAGGCCCCCGCGCTTTTAACGATCTTCAACAACTATCTTAGGAATAGCTTATACAACGTCAAGAGCATATTCAATCAGCCATGTACCACGTTTGCAAGTGCTAATGATGAAACAATCACCTGTTTTATAGTCATCTGCACCAAAAAAGCTTAGAAAAAAATTTATAAATTACAAATTTACAATCCAAATTTTGCCGGAAACGATGTCACAAATCTACATTGAAAATATGTTTTTTTTTAAACACGGAGGTGAACTAATATAGGAAAATATGAATTGCACATCCAATTATTGTGGGCAAATGTTATTGTATAAATAATATATTATTTTTTTTACTTGAGCTCCACACAGGAGTCCCTGAGGAAAATAATTTCCCTCAGGGCCTATGTCATCTTTGGGGATGCTGTGTGGAGGGTGTTTTTTAAGGAAAGGAAAATGATTTAAGGGGTGGGTAGGAATCTGGGGCTCAGTATGTCTTAGTCATTTGCCTCCAAGACCTAGACAAACCTCACCCCATGAACCCGGGTACCCCTGCTAAATCACCAAACGTAGCGAACCACTTGACGGGTGACCGATGGCAGAAGTGTTGGTTATCCAATAAAGGTTCCCGGGGCGGCGGTACCCATTCCCGCCTCCCAAATTGGAATGCGTAAGCCGATTAATAATTAATAATTTAATATAATTAGATAGACCGATGGGGTGAAGGAGCCTGGGAAGACCAAGATTAAGATGGAGCGACAAGGTCCTAAAAGATATATCTACCTTAGAGCTTCTAAACTGGAGAGAGCTGGCGCAAAATCGAGATGAGTGGAGGAAGATTCTTGAGGAGGCTAAGACCCACCAGGGGTTGTAGAGCCAAGAGTGATGATGATGATGAATTTGATATAATTTAATTGTTACAATTACATAGCATAACTTAACCCAAACTCCTGAATCAGAATTAAATGGGTTTACCACTACGTTACTGAAACCATTGGTAAACTTTTACTATACTACTAAGCAGGGGTCGGCACCATCGAGCGCCTCAGTGCTTTTATGAGAAATAATGCAACACAGAAAAACAGAAGAAGATCGGGAAGAACAAAGCTTTGCAGATATCAGTAAAGGTATAAGTATTCTTCTCGAGGCGCTGCCTTACTGTTGAAGATCGTGACACCTACTCAAATTTCCATATGGACAAGGCTCATCCACTCCTCGCGGTCCTGTGTTGCGTGGAGAGCTGCGAACACCGACGTACCAGACGCCAGTGATACTTGGTCACTCCAGCGCATTGGTGACCTTCCTCTGCTTCTTCTGCCTTCCACTTTGCCAGTGACAACGAGTTTCTCTAAGCAAGAGTCCTTAGTTTGGCTAGCAATGTGTCCAAATCATCTTAATACACGTTGTAGGCAGACAGTTGAAAGCCTCTTGTTGGCTCTTCCAGAACGGACATAAGTACTTATAACTACAATTTTATTTTACATTTCAAAAGGATCTTAAATTCAAAGGTCGTGGGTACCTACTTACGTGAACTAGTGAAAAATATGCCTCATTTCTACCCCGAAAGGTGACACACACACATAGACAATCCATGCTATCTGTGAAGGCAGTCCAAAGAGATTTTTTTAATAATTTGAGAAAAAATAGTGCGTTCAATGAATATTAAACAGTTTTCAAAGATTTAAAAGTAATTACAAGGATCGGTACCAATGACACGACTCTATGAAATATCTGTAGTGATTATGTGCATTTCACCGGGCGGGGTTAGTGTTTAGATACGACATATAAAAATGTATGTAAATGTGTACATATGTATGTGTCTGAATTGTGTTAATTAGTGGAGCCCATTGATTAAGTTTCCAGTATTTTTTTCTTCTAAAATGACTGCAGGGAATAACACTTCAAAATTTAGAGTTGATTTGAGTTGGTACTAAAATTATTGAATGTTTGGAGAACACAGAAAATTGGTGAGTTATTTAAAGAATGAACGATCTATGTTTTATGCATTGATTTGTTTACATCTACATGTAGACGGCCACCGTCGTCGAGGGGTAAGCCTCTTGACTCGCAATCCGAAGATCGCGGGATCGAATCCCGACGCCGACGTGAGCAAATAAATTTTATTTGTTTAATTAAATGAAGACAATATTAGCGAAACTCAATCGAAATCTGGAGACAGAAAAATCAGAAAAGATATTGGCTCCGCTGGGACACGAACCCAGAACCAATATCTTTTCTGATTTTTCTGTCTCCAGATTTCGATTGAGTTTCGCTAATATTGTCTTCATTTAATTAAATATTATAATTTGAAATTTTACTCATAAAGTTTAAAAAATTAATAATAAATTTTATTTGATTAATCTGTGTTATTTCACAAATAATTCATTAAAAGTTATATATAGTATATTTGCGGCTCGTTAGAGAGTGGAAGATAGAGAGTGGAAGGCTACGTTTGGTGATTTAGCAGGGGTGCCCGGGTTCATGGGGTGAGGTTTGTCTAGGTCTTGTAGGCGGATGACCAGGACATACTGAACCCCAGATTCCTACCCACCCCTTAAACCTTTCTTCTCAGAACTCTCCTCTCCTTCCTTTCCTTAAAAAAACCCTCCACACAGCATCCCCAAAGATGACATAGGCCCTGAGGGAAATTATTTTCTTCAGGGCCTCCTGTGTGCAGCTCACGTAAAAAAAAGGTACTCTCAGTATCGCCCTGCTGTAAGATTACCATTCAGAGTTTAAACGTTGCTTGAAACGTTTCAATTCTGAATGGTGGTCTTTATCTGTGTTTGGTGAGCAGATCTGAATAGTCCGGTACTTCTCCATCTTCCTCTTCCCATCTCCTTTCCCTCCTCTTACCTTCAGCCTCACAACATGCCCCATAGTCTCACTGGTTGCAGACGAGAGCAGCTGGGACTCTTGAGGTATTCATGTAAAACATCTACAAAAGTGACGTTCCCGACTCCACAGATAAAATTTTACCTTATCTTTGATAACGAATACCAAATTCTATATCTCCAAACGATCAGCATTAGGCTAACATTTTCAAAAGCAATTAAAAAACGCCAAGATCTTAAAATTCATAAGCCAGGCCAGTACTTACCTACATCCTTTTCCATAAAGCTCCGGATCTGTTGTTTCAAACATTTCCGGTCCAGCCTCGGATAACACTAATTTCCAGGGTCCGAAGGGGTTCGAAGGGTATCTTTACGGTTTCAATAAGGAAACAGCCCGCTATAGAGCCTTAATTACACGAGATTACTGCAATGTGCCGTGTGCCTGTGAGGGTGAGGGGTAGATTTCAGGTGCTTCATTTCTTGCCAGCTTTATGGCGCTGCCGGGTGATTACACTTTGTTTATTAGGATCAGAAATAATTCAGTTTATATCTTCAGGGTTGGGGTGGTTTATGATGTTGATTGGTTGAATTATAATTTAGTAGAAAATATACTCACCCGCGCGATGATGATACTCGTACAATGTTACGCAGAAAACTTTTACGTTACTACTTAATAGTACGTTGCTTTACTGGAAAAAAGGTGTCTATAATAACAAAACTTATTTTTTAAATCAACGCATTTCCAAGTTACACATCAGGGTGTTCGGGGGTAAAGTGCATTAACTTCGAGAGGTGATGGTAGGAGTAAAAAAGATTAACAACTTTTTCCGAAATTCTTACATTTTTTTCCCATACAAAAAGACGTACCTACTAAAAATCCTTAGTGTGAGGTACTACTTGCTGAGAGCCTGCCGGGCACGATTGTGGCAACATTGCAGGGTTGTGATTGACGCGTATCGTAACAGCGGAAAATAATAAATCTGGCCGTACTTTTGTCTTTTTACCACAAAACTATCCTTAAAAGTTGGAATTTCGAAAAAAAGTTGTTTTATCTTTTTAACTTATGCTATCGTGTAGATTGTATAGAATTACCTCCCGAAGTAAAAGCACTTTACCCCCGGAGACCCTGTATAGAAAATCTCCTACCAACATATATTTATTTACATGTTACGCGTAAATATAAATTTATTATCCTTCCTGAAGTTTTTTGTGCATAAAATAAAAAATAAATGTTCATCGAACCGTAAAAACGAAAAAAGCCTGAAAAAAAACAATGAATAACCTAAAACTAACACTTTTAGGCATATCATTGATATCTGAAAGTTGCTTTCATCTGAAATATGGATATAAGTTTTATTAGTTTTGATCTCTGACCTCACCGCTCGAGAGTTTGTTTTGAATTTACTGAGTTACACATTAAACTAACAATTCAACATCAAAACACAAAATAATCCCTATTATATTGTATGGATTTAAGACTTTTGCTCTGGTTCCATTTTTTAGGACAATGGAAATGAGACATAAGTACTCGTTGAAGTTAGTCGATTAGCAAACATTGAATAATATAATAATGAATTAATATTCATACCACGAAACTACAGAGCTAGAGATGGCGTTACAGAGTTGAAATTTAAGAGCTGGTCCACGGCGATAACTGGCGCAACTCCCGCCCAGTTTCCCTTTTGCAAGTGCTTAGTGCAGAGGTAAACAAACCAAGGTTTATGAACAAATTACTTAACAATTTAAACACTGCTCGTGGTTGCTTAGTTTCTTTCCTACAAATCGTGACTCGGCTCTCGGTATTACCTAACTGTTTATACTCAGCATTAGATATTATATTACCGGAAATTTCTGAGTATTGAACTTTTCAATAATTAAAGATTACAGTCAGGTTTATAAGCTTCATTGAGTTATTCTATTAAATTAAAAATTACTGTGATAGAGCTACGTATAATAGCTTACGTAGAGCTAGTTCAAAGAGTTTACAGAGTTATCCAAGGAATGTCTCTAGTGCATGGGTTCGCCCCTTCAGTTAAGATTTGCGGGTTTTTACCAAGAAAGAGATTTTCAGAGCACAATAGAGAACCTCCATGCCGTCCTACATATTCTTTCCTGATAGTTTACAGTCTAAATAAAGACAGTGTTTTATTGTGAAGAAGGTATTATTATTTTAAAAGACCGATTCACAACAATTCCAACGTTTAAATTTTTTGCGGCCAATTTTTAAAGCATTTTGGCAAAAAAATTGGGGTGTTTTCCTTCCCTCTCGTGGCTAACGTAGTATAATACACTTTTTTTTTAAAATTGCCATAAAAATCCCAATTCTGATTACAACACTACTTATACCTAGCGTCATAAGTACATCTACATAGCAAACAATAAGAAGAAATTGTTTTATTAACCCAACTGCATCAGTGAAGTTAGTGAATGTGTTCAATACGAATATTGCTTGGCTTCCTGAGTATATTCTAGGTATTTTAATGAAGCCTGCTCTAAAGAACTAGAAGCATTGATCCACTATGCATCGGTGCACTTACGTGAAAATCAACGGATACGACTCATTTTTGTTAGGTCGGCTCGTATGTGGAATGAGCTACCGGCATCTGTTTTTCCTCTTTCATATAATCCGGGCCTCTACAAGCCCCACATTAATATATCACTTGCTACAGCCCAAAAAGAAGAAAATGGAGAGATATGAAATTACGAATGTTAGTCGAGCGCGCTAGTATTTAAAGCGACAAAATCGATGCGAAAATTGTGAAAATGTTTAATAAAACACGACTCGTTTAAAATAGAGAAAAAATCTCGCGTGGGATGTCTTAAACTGCAATTAAAGAAACACTGTGAATTTTCGTACATATAACTTGTAAAATAACTTAAACAAACGTGTTTATAATAATTTTTGGAGCATACTTTGCGATTTTTTTCTATCGAGGGAATTTTATATAATTTGCGTTTCGGCGCGGCGAATGTCTAGATATTATCTTTAAGAATAACGTATATTTTTTAAGAGCTTTAAAACTTAAAGTTTTAAGGGAGATATGTAATAAATCGGTAGAAATTCGGGTAGCGGCGACTTAACCCACTGCCCAACCGGGTGGCGACAGAGTTCCCCTATCTTTACACCCTGCTGACAGAGGCGCTTCATCACATAAAAAAAAAAATTATAATAATTTTCAACTAATTTTCTTCAGTAATTTTTATAACCCCCTATTCTCATTGTTTACATATCAAAAAAATCTCCATTTATGGACTCATTGTTTTAATTATTTCAAGCTCCTTTGTGAATAACTATTTGTGATCCAGGTCCGTATAATACTTTGAGTATTTTTCCTAATAACATTTTCCCAAACTTGTTTCTATGGTACCAACGTAAAATCACCCAGCTTCGTAATAGTCGCTTTACTCGATATTTTCTTTCTTGAACAAATGAAAAAAAAACATAACATGATATCTTATTTTATTTTACATCTACGGATATTTTATAGACCCAGCTCATGATGAAATAGTTACGAGGTGAAAACAGTTGCTGACAGAAAAAAAAACTGTACTTAGCCGTTAACCGTTTGAGAACTTTTGACGATAAAAATTTTCGGAAGATTTAAAGTTTATTATTCTGATTCTGATCATTGTATTACAAGTGTGTAATTTTAATATTTCATTAATTATTATTATTGATTTTAAAAACGATCTAATTTGGCTACAACGACATTATGACATGAAAACGCCACTAACTGATAAGACGGCTGTCACCAACATTGTCCGGCTTGACGTCAACGCCGCCATATTCGCGAATAAAAACAAACATGTCGTTTTGGCAGAAAATTGAAAATCGCACATTTTAAATCGATATATAAAGTTTATTCAACAACATAAAAATAAAATAAAAATAAATTAACCATTGTATTTTTTTTTTCGAAAATAAAAAAATATTATTTATATTTAATTAACAAACTAACTAACTAACTAACCATCACGCCGTTTCCCCACAGGGGTAGGCAGAGAGGACGGACCGCCAAACATCCCGGTCTTGGCACACATTCCTTGCCTCGTTTACATTCATACAACGTCTCGTACATTCTCTTCTATTATTCTGACTCTTGACATGGCCCGACTCAAGTATCTGATTCACTTGGTCGTGCCATGTCTTTCTTGGGCGTCCTCGACTTCTTCTACCATTCACATCTGCGTCATGTATTCTCCTTACACTCCTTTCCTCGTTCATTCGCTCTACATGTCCAAACCATCGGAGCGTTCCTTTCTTGATCTTACTCATCACGCTTACATCAGCCTTGCATTCTTTGCGGATTTCCACATTTCTCACACGATCATACATGCTTTTACCACACATATTTATACCACATATATTTTATTATTTCTTCAATAATCGCAAATTCCCTCGTGTCATCATTTTATTTTAATGAAAATAAATGATTTTGTATTCCACTATTTAATAAACATAATAATTGGACAAAGAAGTCATTGGTTTCAAAACATGTCGATTATTTCGATTAAATAATGTTGTACACATAGTGATTTATATTAATTAAATTTAATTAATTAATTTAATAATTCAATTAATTTATTTTATTAATTTAATAGTATGTATTTATTTTATATTCGGCAGCTATTTACTAAGACAAGCATTTGTTATATACGAAAAAATAACCTACTAATGGCTCCACAACATCAAGCACACACCCGCTTTTCATCAAACCTGGGTTGCGTGCATTGCGTGGTCCCAAAAACTAATACCTCATTCGCTCAACGACAATTCTGGATCATCGCTCCTAAAATATATAATGCTCTGAGTACTGACATAAAGTCAAGTAATTCTAAATCACTTTATATAGCATGTGTACAACATTGGATATTTGAAAGAGGACGAGCGTACTTCAAGTAATACATAAGTTCTTAACCTTTCAAAGGCCAGGAACGCGCCCGCGCGCGAGACTGGAATTTCAAAAAAGAATATTAATTCAAATAATTTGGATGCGATTTTAAATTTTCTTCCATTAATTTATAACATAAAATAAAGCTTAAAATAGCTTCCTCCATTCTTGTTATTAAGGTAATTTAAAAAAGGTAAGGTAAAAAAACCCTGGCCCTTGACAGGTTAAGAGGGCATTACCAGAGAAAACCGGAAATACGTCATTTTCAAAAAAGTTTTTAGACGTATTGACTCTTTTCCACAAAAAAATTTAAATGGATTTCGAAAGATTGTTCTTTTATCTAGCATTCGTATGTAATAAATTTTGAAATTGTTTTTAATTTTTAGTATAATAAGGTTATTCCATAGGTCGTTGGCAGATTTGTTCAATTTTCAAAAAAGTTTTTGTATTATACCACACCCATTTCAAATAATAAAATCATGCAGTAAAATAAATCAATACATTATCTAGCAAACGTATGTTTTAGAATTTTAATTTTAGTTTCAATAAAATCATTAAAAAATATGTACGTACATGTGTTTCTTGGCGAAAATTGGTCCGTTTGTGTATTTATTTGCGCACTTACAAACTAATATATTTCAGATTTTTTTAACATTCTTATTAAATTTAGACATTATTGAAAAATAATAAATACTTATAATCAAAAAATAACTACAAAAAGTACATTATTTTAATGGTTTTATCATCACGCCTTTCAGCATTTTTGGATGAAGGTATAAATTAAAGCTAATTTGAATTGAAATAAATTCGATATTGAGTTATAATTTAAAAAAGCTGGTACCGAGAATAATTAATCTTTCTCATTGTAACCGCCCTGCACGATCGCAAGAACAACTTTCGACGAAATGTGGATTTTCGTCCGCTGGCTGGTTAAACGCTCTTAACACTAAATCTTATTATTAGTTTCTGTATTTCTAAATTTTAATTTCTATTTTTCTTTAAAATATGATTTTTTTCTTTACTTTTCATTTACTTTTTTGTATTTCTTTTTATTAAGTATGTTTATTATCTGTTTCAATAGAAAAGTATTTTTTAATTCCTATATAGAATATTAAATGCATGACTACCACAACACGGGCCTTAGCCTAGTGTGGAAGCAAAAAAAAAACAAAAAAAATCTGTAGCAAATAAAAAAAAAATAATAAAAAAACTGAAATTATTCAATTAATTTATTTTATTAATTTAATTATTCATATAATTTATTTTATTAATTTAATTATTCAATTGATTTATTTTATTAATTTAATTATTCAATTATTTTATTTCATCAATTTATTTAATTATTACCGCCCCTTTTTTATACAGTTTTTTTATTTTATTTTATATACCTTACTAAAATAATTTAAAATATTTTTAATTTTGATTAATTTATCAAGCAGAGTTACGGACCCCTACCCTGAATGCATCCCGCCAGGTAATGGAATAAACCCGTAAGTTAACAACTTGCAATGGCGGAGTCATTAGTAGATACGAAGTGGTTCATTTGCAGGGCTTACCGTATCAAGCTTGTGCCTGCTTTATATGTTGTACGCCATTCGCCTTGCTAGGGCGGGTAGCACTAGAGCGGGGTGGGGCACAAAGGAGCTTGTTTAGTGTTTAGCCGCCCCTCTTAAAGTTTATGCTGCAGTTTGATTAAGCGCTGTTTATAGTGTTGCGGTGTTATTTAGTGGCTTTTTTAACGTAAGAGTGGTTTGACTGTGACGCTTTATCTTTTAACGTACTTCTACAGTAATACGTTATTTTAATTATTAAAAATATTTAAGGCTTTGTACTAAGCGTTCAAAGAGAAGAAGATAGTTTGAAAAGGAGATGTGTAAGTACGAATCTTAGAGAATGCTGTTTAATTTAAAAAAAAAAGATAACAATTAAGCGAAAATTGTGAAAATCATTACATAGTATAAAATGAAGTCGCTCAAAATGTATGTCAAAAATGTAATCTTTTAAACTACGCAACGGATTTTCATACGGTTTTCACCAATAGAAAGAGTGATTGAAGAGGAATGTTTATATGTATAATACATGTAAATTATATTAGAGAAAAGCCGAAAAATTCAAAGAAAACATATTTTTGTGCGATTTAAAACGGCTGGCGGGCCGTACTATAGTCACTTTTGAAATTCGTTCTACGGAAGAAATTGGAAAATAGATGTCCTAGAGTAAGTAGGTATTTGATTTTCCCTTTTCAAATATCCAGTGTTGCATTGCAAGCATTGTATAATTAGTGGCGATCGCCAACTATATTATTATATAAATAAAAAATAATAATTATAATATAGTTGATTCAAGAGGAAGGTTTATATCTACATATAATACATGCTTATTATAGTAGAGAAAAGCCAAGAAATTCAAATATTTAATTCAGGCAGCGGGCAGCGGGCAGCTGGCAAGCGGGTGGTGTGGATTTTATAAAGGTTGGGTAATGGCGTTGTATTTCATTAGCCACAGCAACGTGTGGCCGGGTCTGCTAGTATTTAATAAAATACGTATTTAAAATATTTAATAAAATCGTTTAAAATAGAACCAAACTATTTTAAAAATGTCTAAAATAGCATTAAAATGTATACTTTGAAATTATTCATATCTATAACACATTAAGTAATAGAACAAAATTTGTTTTGAATAATTTTCGGAACATACCTACCTTTCAATTTTTCCTATCGAGGGAATTTCATTTAATTACTGATTCGGCTCAGCAAATATATTTTATTTATTTATTTATACAATATATATATTACAATACAATACATTACAAAATGATGCTTTGTCTGTCCAACTGGGAAGGATTCCCGTTTCAGGACAGTCAAATTGCGTATTTAGTTCATAGTATTCTTAACAAAGAAATAATATTTGGATGATTTATATAGCGCCGTTTTTGTCAAAAATCACCTCAAGGGCGCTGGTTACAATGGTTTCGTAAAAGATATCACAGGAATTAGATTCTGTCAAGACAACTTTTGAGAGCATTAATAATTGCATTCGAAACGAAGGGATGGTTTCTTTATGTCCTTGAAAGGATCGCAAAGACGTAATTTTTTTCAAGGTCATTTTGGAGAACATTGATAATTGCATTCAGAACAAATGAATGGTTTCTTTCGAGAGATCGCAAGTATAAGATTTTTTCCAGGTCATTTGGAGAACATTTACAATTGCATAGTTAGAATTTACAAACCAATATATGACATATGAATTCCCAATGTATTTATGACTATTTAATTGATATAAAGTACTTTTTTTTTTGAATTTCCTAAGCAATAGAAATTACACAATTTATAAACCAGAATACATTGACATATAAATTTATAATATATTAATATTGAGAATTTCAAAACTTAAATTTTGAAATGGCTAGTCATTATTTTATAAGAATCAAAAAACAGAGCAAAAGATTCGTAAATTTAAAAAGTGCAAGGGAAATATGTTACAAGCCGGAAGAAATTTGGAACGCCGAGTCTTAAGTACGGAAAGTTTTTTTTCCGGATATGCCAGATATCGGTCAGCGAACGGTAAGATTATTTGTTTTGGATAAGAATTTAAGAACACGAAACTCTGAACTATGAACACGCAAATAAAATTTTTGGGTAATTTCACATTTAAATATAAAAAAATAGAATTTAGTTAAAATAAAGCAATATCCAGAATATTTCATTTCAAAAATTTGGTATAACTAATAACTAACCCATCTCCTTTTCTCATTCCTAAAAGCTTGATTTTGATACTTCTTGAAGAAATTTTGCACAGTTGACACAATAAAAATTTTTTCACAATAAGAGGATTTGGGCAATATGGTATAGTCTAGATATTTTATCCAGGGTCTGACAGTTTACAGGCCTTGCCCACGTCTGTAAACTGGAATGCGTGTGTGCGGAGGTATTTAAGGGCCCGCAACCCGGATTTGTACCGATTTATTACATATTTCCCCTAAACACGGTAAGTTTTAAAGCTCTTAAAAAATATATGTTATTCTTGAAGATAATATCTAGACTTTGCCCGCGCCGAAACGCAAATTATATAAAATTCCCTCGATAGAAAAAATCGCAAAGTATGCTCCAAAAATTATTATTAACACGTTTGTTTCAGTTGTTTTACAAGTTATATGTATGAAAAAAATCACAGTGTTTCTTTAAATGCTGTTTAAGATAATGGCCCCGAGATTTTTGCTCTATTTTAAACGAGACGAGTTTTATTAAACATTTTCGCAATTTTCGCATCGATTTTGTCGCTGTAAATGTTAGCGCTCTCATCTAACATTCGTAATTTCGTACATCTCCATTTCTTTTCGGGCCCGGTTGCAGAGCCTTAATAACAACTCTTGATTTAACGCCAGTCAAAATATATTTACAATGGAAACTTTTGTGTTACAATAATTTGCACAGATTTAAAATTTATCTTGCTTAGAGGTAAAGCAGGTAGAGAGGACGAACACTAAAACCTGAATGAATTTGCAAATGAAATTGCGTTGTCACGCACCTAGCCAGAGAGTGGTGACCGGTGATACCATTGTGTAAAATCGGATAAACATGGTATTTTATGGTTTTTCGTTGCTTCGCTACAAGGAAAATTACATCTGTATATGACTTCACAAAACTATGTTTTAATCCCGGAAAACGCCGGGGACTTCAGCTAGTTATATTATAATTTACACGTTTATTTTTTCGCACACATTTTATGCGTATTCGGGTAAACATTGGCATATGGCTTCTGCATGTTAATACGGCAGTAAAATGCCATCAGAGCTCCACTTCGGGGCATAAATATCCCGCGATACGATCGTCTGTTGAAGTCGTAAAATGTCTGATGGAAAGCATACGCGCAATACGAATAACTCATACATTTTATTATATTATTAAAATAAGAAAAACCTCATAGAGCCGCAGAGTAAGGCCTACTAGACAGGGACTACCAACCTCGGGTGCAACTAAATCGCTCAAGGTCAAGAAAATCACGTTTTTAAATACATCTACTTAAATTTCGATTTCATTTTCTCTATTAAAATAATTAAAATTTTGGTAGTGGAAATGAACCCATTTCCGGACATCCAATCTAGCTAAAACTCTAGATAGACTGGTCGTCTACAACACATTCTGTCAAATTTTGGTGAAACTCCCGCACACCCATGCGCACACAAGTGGATTAAATTATTATGTTTTGTATACAGCAATTAAAATAGATTTATGTCTCGGTAACATCCAATTATGATTCGCCTTAGGTGTTAGCGGTGTTTATTGATTTAAGTCAGTCGTCAGTCAAAAAAAATAATTCTTTGAAATTGGCTATTAGCCGGCCTGGGTGATAGACGTATTATAGATGGAAAATAGACGTATTATCGCTAAAAAAAGCTCTTTTTTACTGGGTTGCTTTTTGACTCCAGATACTAATATCTACAGCCTGTATGTTTGACGAATATCTACAGCTCATATGTTGAACTAATATCTACGAACTTCAGAGTGTTGACTAATATCTACAGAGCGTAGGTTGAACTAATATCTACAGAGCGTAGGTTGGACAAATCAGCTAAATGTGTCCAATAGTCCGATTGTATAAAATTCAGGCCTTTAAATATCGAATTTAGCCAGGACTCACACCTCTCGAGATCCACGTAAAAACATTAGGTGAGAACTCTCATAGTTAGTTAGCTAAATTATCAACAGATGTCCGGAAGGTACAAAACTGTGACTAGCCAAGGAAATTTTCTATAAATGAAGGTTTTTTAAAAGGATCTATCTCTTTCCTCTTCGTCGCTTCGCTGAAACTACATCTAATTACTAACTCCTTGGTCTGTCTCGGGTAGTTTTGTATCTTCCGATTATAAAAAATGTAATTGGAAATAGAACGAAATAAATCAAGAGTTCCTTAGAATTTGTCCTGAAGATGAGTCTTTATTTTACCGGTTCCTTACCTTAAAACTTTACATTTGGTCCTTCGAGCCGGATAGTTTAACGCGAGTGATTAAATTAATAAAAAAGAACCAGCACTGAAGAAGGAACCAGAAATGCAGCCAGAATCCATCAAGCAGATTCCAGCATCCAGAAGACATCACGATAAAAAGGGCAAGTGACCAATCCATTCCATACTACCCACCTTACCATAAAAATCCTAAAAAAAAAAAGAAAGCAAAAAATTTAATGACATCAATATTGTGCATTTCTCATAAAAAAAATTGTTGCAAGCCGGTATGAACAAGTTTACAAAAAAATAACACGACATTGCAGCCGGCAATTAGATTATCGCAAAAAACTACAACAATGTTATAAATTCCGGGATTAATGGAAACTTTCTCCGAAATAATTATTTGAATCAACCGCGAAGCCGATAAAACAGTTTGTTGCTAATAATACTCTATGGGCGAAATTTAACGGCTTGTCGATTATCGCAGATCGTGTTGTGACGGATTGAGAAGTTGTCAGTGGTTATTACAGGATTAATAGTTTTAAACGGTTATTGTGATAAAATAATTGGATAACTCTGTAAATTGTAAGTACCTGATTTGATAAAAATGGATTTAAAAACGCTAATCGGTAAAAGGGGAATCTGTAAGGGGAAAGTCACGAGATTCAGAGAATTTTTAAACAAAATTTCGTTGACACAAAGTGAGCTAGGATTACGTATAAAACATTTCGAGCTTTTAATGGATCAATTCGAGGAAATTCAAGGTAATATAGAAGCCTTATCTCCCGATGAGGGAGATCAAGAAAGGGCGAGCTTTGAAAACGATTATTTTGATGTTTTATCCAACGCTAAAGAGAGGTTAGGTTCGGACCATTCCGCAGGCAAAACAAACAACAACATTAAACTGCCGATAATAGAGTTACCAAAATTTAAGGGTGATTACTGCGAATGGATAGAATTCCGAGATGCGTTTATATCTTTAGTAGACAGTAATTCTAACCTAGATGCCGTTCAAAAATTTTATTATTTGCGTTCTTGTCTAAAAGGGGAAGCGCTTAAGCTTATAACAGCATTGCCAATGCAAGTTGACAACTATTTAATGGCCTGGGAGATGCTCACGGACAGATACGAAAACTCAAAAATAATTATAAATAATCATGTAAACGCGTTGTTTAAATTACCGGACTTAAAAGCAGAAAATCACGTCGCAATAAGAAGCCTATTGGACGAGGCACAGTTGCATTTAAAATCGCTAAATAAATTAAATATAGCTACGAAAAATTGGGATGTAGTATTGATTTATTTGTTATCAAACAAGCTAGATTCAAATACAAGGGCTCATTGGGAACAATACCCAACAAAAAACAATCTACCTACCTACGAAGAATTTATTAAATGTTTGTATACAAGGGCCCAAGTATTAGAGGCCTCATCAAATAACGAAAAAAGAATTAATCCGGGAAAAACGAATCCGCATAATTATAAAAAGGAAGCTATGGTTTCATTTTCTGCACAAAAATTAAAATGTTTACATTGCAACGATAATCATAAGATTTATTATTGCCGCAAATTTTTGGAATTGAAGCCAAAAGAACGAATTGATAAAATACACAAATTAGGCGCTTGTTTAAAATGTTTAAACTTCGGTCATAAATTAAAGGATTGCAAATCAAAATTTAATTGCCGTAAATGCGATGGCGTAAATCACAATACGTTACTTCATTTTAAACAAGAGGAGGAATCAAAACACGAAAGGGCATCAACATCTTCCGCGAAGGAAGCGCCTTTGGTAACAAATCATGCCGCGAAGGTAGAACCAAATTTCGTGTTATTGTCCACTGCCATCATCAACATAAAGGACGATGCCGGACAATCAATTCAAGCAAGAGCTCTATTAGATTCTGGGGCACAAACTAATTTTATAAGTAAGGAATTTGCAAAGAAATTGAAATCAAAAGAGAAAAGGGTCAACATTCCTGTTACGGGAATCCACAATAAGATTTTAAATATAAAATATAAAGTGGAATTCAATATAACTTCAAGCTATTCTGAATATAAAAGGAATATAGAATGCCTGATAATACCTGAAGTGACCAGTAACCTGCCACAAATTTCCTTTCAGAGAAAAGACGCGGGGATCCCTAGCGGTCTCCAATTAGCAGATCCGAACTTCAACATTACCAGCCCGATAGATCTGCTACTGGGAGCGGAGGTGTTCTGGGAAGTCTTGCATACCGATCGAATGAGAATTGGAGATGCTGGACTCACGCTACAAAGGACCGAGCTAGGATGGCTTGTCGCTGGACCTATCTCCACTCCGAAACCAAAAAGGCCAGTAAATTCCTGTAATTTATCCTTAAATTTATTGCATAAGCAATTAGAAAGCTTTTGGAAAATAGAAGAACTAGCTCCTGTAAAACATAGAAGCCACGAAGAAAGAGCATGTGAAGAGAGCTTCTTACGCACGCATGAAAGAGATGAGAAAGGACGTTTTGCGGTAAGATTACCGCTGCGGCCCAATATTAATCAAATGGGTGAAACCCTAAAGGTGGCTGAAAAAAGATTCTATAATATGGAAAAAAAATTTCTTGCCAATAAGGACCTGATGCTAGATTATAAAAAATTCATGAAAGAGTATCAGGAATTGGGGCATATGACGCTGTGCGAAGCACCGCCAAAAGATAAAATTTATTATTATTTGCCACACCATGCAGTGATGAAGGAGTCTAGCACGACAACCAAAACCAGGGTCGTGTTTGACGGATCAGCCAAGTCATCAACCGGTATATCATTAAACGACGCCCTCATGGTAGGGCCAGTTTTACAAAAGGATTTATGTGCGCAATTATTATTTTTCAGAAAGCACCAGTATGCATTAACTGCCGACATCGAGAAGATGTATCGTCAAATATTGGTGCAGCCTGAGGATAGAGATTTGCAGCGCATAGTCTGGAGGGACTCTCCGGAAGAAGAAATCCGACACTATCAACTCAATACTGTCACCTATGGTTTGGAACCATCATCCTTTCTGGCTACCAGATGCTTGGAACAGTTAGGAACAGAAAATCAAGAAGCATACAGAAAGGTCAGTCGCATCCTCAAATACAACTTTTATATGGATGATTTGATAACTGGCGACGAAAATGAGGCAGATTGTCTCACTATTAAGCAACAGTTGAGCAGCATTTTGGCATCTGCTGGCATGAATTTACGAAAATGGCGATCAAATTTACCCTCTATAAGTTCGAAACCAGAGAGTGATACAGATATGATTATTACTGATAACCCCAAGGAAAAGAAAATTCTAGGATTGTCATGGAATAATCAGCAGGACTATTTTCAGTACATTGTAGAGCCCTTAGAAGCCTGCGTTAAAAGCAAACGCCAAATGTTATCATGTATCGCCTCTACCTTTGACCCATTGGGACTGATAGGCCCAATAACTTTAGTCGCAAAACTGATAATGCAAAGTTTGTGGCAAACTAAGATTCAGTGGGACGAAGATGTTCCATCTGAACAGATGAATGCGTGGAATTTATACATAAATGAATTACCTCTTTTAAATAATTTAAAAATACCGAGAAAGGTAATTTGCAAACATCAAGTTAAACTGCATCTGCATGGATTCTGTGACGCCTCGGAGAGGGCCTATGCAGCATGTATATATATAGTGTCTACTGATGAATCGGGAAACACAACTTCTTATTTAGTCACATCAAAATCAAGGGTGGCACCGTTGAAAAGCATATCACTACCAAAGCTGGAGCTTTGTGGTGCTGTTTTACTCACAAAATTAGTGAACTATGTCAAAATAGCTATGAACTTAAATGAAATAGATACAACCTACTGGTGCGATTCCATGATAACGCTATTCTGGATTCGTGGACAGCCAGCAAGGTGGAACACATTTGTGGCCAATAGGGTAGCTGAAATCCAAGAGTCCAGTCAACCCGCACAATGGAAACACGTAAGATCGGAGGATAATGCGGCGGACGTTTTATCCAGAGGCGCGACGGTGTCGCAGCTACTAAAGTCTGACATTTGGTGGCATGGACCCACCTGGTTGATTTCAGGCGATTACCCGATTACCAGCAGTGAAGTTACGCCGTTGGATCTACCAGAAGAAAGATTAAAACTAACTTTAATTTCAGCCGTAAAACAGGATTGGGAAATATTTTCCAGATACTCTTGCTTAACCAAATTGCAAAGGGTGACAGCTTATATTTTAAGATTTATATTTAATTGCAGAAATTCCTTGTCCAGGCGTAGCGGAGCACTAACTGTTTACGAATTGGAGAATTCACTTCACTTATTAATATCTCGTGCACAATGTTTTGCATTCCCCGAAGAGACGAGGGCCTTACAAGCCGGGGTAAATGTAAAGAATAGTAGTAGGTTAAAGTCATTAAATCCTTATTTGTTTAAGGATTTAATCCGGGTGGGGGGTAGGTTGTCCAACGGAAAAATGATATCGGAAAGCCAACAGCACCCCATAGTACTACCATCACATCATAAACTAAGTGAGCTTATTGTCAGGCACTACCATTATTTATATTTACATGCAGGAACGCAGGCATTGTTAGCGTTATTAAGAATGAAATACTGGCCGATTATGGGTAAAAATTTAATTAAAAAGGTTCTCAGATACTGTATTATATGTTTTAGATGTAACCCGAAAACAGAGCAACAACTGATGGCGGACCTACCTGCCGAACGAATAACGGAAGGTCGCGCATTTCAATCATCAGGCGTGGATTTCTGCGGCCCCATTTTGATCAAATCAGGTGTTAGCCGTAAGAATCACAGCGTAAAATCTTATATATGTCTATTTATATGTATGGTAACCAAAGCAATACATCTGGAACTAGTAATGTCTTTAAGCACTGATAGCTTCTTAAATGCGTTTAAACGTTTCATCTCGCGAAGAGGGAAACCCAGTAAAATGTTTTCAGATAACGCCACTAATTTTAAGGGCGCGAATAATGAATTAAGGGAAATATATGAATTTTTGGAAAATTCAAATGAAAAAATTGATAAATACTTAGCCAATTTATCTATTCGCTGGAAATTCATACCAGCAAGGGCCCCGCACTTCGGGGGACTTTGGGAGGCAGGGATCAAATCAGTAAAATATCATTTGAAAAGGGTAGCAAACGTTTCACTATTAACATATGAGGAATTCAGTACTGTATTATGTCAAATTGAATCATGCTTGAATTCCCGTCCCCTCTGTCCGCTGTCCAATGACCCCAAAGACCTAAAACCTCTCAGTCCTGGTCACTTTCTCATTGGAACGAGTTTAGCAGCGATCCCGGAGCAGAATTTGCAGAATGTAGCAGTCAATAGATTGAATCATTACCAAAAATTAAACCAACTAATACAGTCTTTTTGGTTGAGGTGGCGCAAAGAATACTTGGCTGAGCTGCAGACCCGGACGAAATGGACTGGCAACAACCAAAGGCAGCTGCAACCAGGCCAGATGGTCATTCTGAAGGAAGACAACGAACCTCCTTGTTTTTGGAGGCTAGGACGAGTGCACGCTGTACATCCCGGGCCTGATGGAAGAGTACGAGTGGCTACCATCATCACAGCACAGGGAACGGTCCAGAGGGCAATATCAAAACTATGCCTGCTTCCAATTGAGGACAACAAATGTGAAGACCATCTACCCGAGATGGACCAGGGAGAATAAGAAGCGACCCAGTAGCGCCAACACAGTGTGGCGCCCCCAAGCAAGACATAATAACCAGAATAACCAGATTCTATAACCAGACTTTAAATCAATAAAAAGTACAAATAAAAGCGAAAAACAATAAAAAATTAATGAAAAAATGCAAATAAAAGTGTAAAACAATAAAAAGGCAAAATGAATAAAGGTGGTGGAGGTCGTGACCTCTTGTGAAACTCGTGTAAAAAGAAAAACCAGATTGAGTGAAAATTAAAGGTTATAAGCTAACCAAAATAATAATAATAATTAAAAAAAAAAAACACTGCAAGTGCCCACATATATTTAATTTTAGACATTTAATAATATTTACAATAAAATTGGCTGTCCTGGAAGGAAGACCTGGTCCCGTCCTCATTGTATTGTGTTTTTCCTAAAATTGAATGTGTAATTTATTGTTATAACTCTTTGATTTAATTTTTAACTTTGAATTTTTAGCTAGAGCATGTAAATATGAATTTGTTAATTGCACAATTTAATCTGGGGTGAAATAGTTAAAGTAAAAAAAAATTGTGAGCTATTTTTAGTATTATAAGTAGTATATTTTTTGTTCATTTTAGTTTAATAAAAAACTCATTCCTCACCGTTTTTTGGCTGGGAATATGTATAAAATTCAGGCCTTTAAATATCGAATTTAGCCAGGACTCACACCTCTCGAGATCCACGTAAAAACATTAGGTGAGAACTCTCATAGTTAGTTAGCTAAATTATCAACAGATGTCCGGAAGGTACAAAACTGTGACTAGCCAAGGAAATTTTCTATAAATGAAGGTTTTTTAAAAGGATCTATCTCTTTCCTCTTCGTCGCTTCGCTGAAACTACATCTAATTACTAACTCCTTGGTCTGTCTCGGGTAGTTTTGTATCTTCCGATTATAAAAAATGTAATTGGAAATAGAACGAAATAAATCAAGAGTTCCTTAGAATTTGTCCTGAAGATGAGTCTTTATTTTACCGGTTCCTTACCTTAAAACTTTACACCGATATTAGGGATTTTTACATACATACTTACATAAATTAAGTTTTTTAAACTGCATACGCAATATTACGTTATTCCAATATGCTATACATAATTGCAAATCCAACCTCTGACAGTACTGTAGATATTCGTCAACACTTTGGTTCTCATAGATATTAATCAACAGTTTGAGCTGTAGATATTCGTCAACACTTTGATTCCCATAGATATTAGTTCGATTTTTTCAGTTTTTGGAATTCCTGTAGATATAAGTAGACGCCTCCTGCTTTTTTACTTCAATTTGTTCACCCGCAGTACCTACTGTTTCGGAACAGTTGTAATAATGTTTAAAAGGGTTTACCAATTTTAACAAAACCTATTATAGGGATATGGAAGGT
The DNA here is from genome assembly GCA_917880885.1 of Limnephilus marmoratus. Taxonomy (NCBI): domain Eukaryota; kingdom Metazoa; phylum Arthropoda; class Insecta; order Trichoptera; family Limnephilidae; genus Limnephilus; species Limnephilus marmoratus. The sequence goes on along the minus strand of OU862919.1, from coordinate 18,403,287 downwards.
TTAGAAGCCCTGCTTTAGGCCTGCCTTTACATTACATAAGTAATGTTTTTATGGTTTAATTTCAAAGGTACTTAAAAACAAAATAGCATCGGCATTCGAAATCGTATTGCTTAATGGATTTAACATGTTGGTTCTTCGATAATATGTTGTAGAGTGTAATATCCACGTACAAATGTATGTACCTACATGGCCAGTAATGGGGCGCGACTAGTCGCCTATCAAAATTAGAAGTAAAAGAGTTTCTGGATGCCTTCCTTTTCTTCCTCGGAAACTTTTGCCCGCGAGAAAACTTTTAACCCGTCAGTACTTGCAATGGGTAAAAAGGGCCCGAGGTCATTTTAATTACAATAAAAGGATTATTAAGATTATTTCAAAGTTGAGAGACTCAATAACTTCAAACGGATGTGTATCAAGCAAGCTCGTGTGAACGTTTAAAGGGCTCCTGGGTTTCTTTTATCCGCTAGTAATTGTGTACAGTACCCAGTTCACAGTTCATATTTTGGATTCGAATAGGAATCCATCATTGGATTTCATCATACGAGTGTGACAAAATCATTCTATGCGTTAATCAAGTTTCGGCAAAAAAATCTAGTTTCGGCATCAGTTTCGGTTTCGGCAGAGAATCTGCCGAACCTTCGGCCGCACCGAAACTCTGCATTCGTGAATTATCGCGCGTCGTTCGGCTGAGTTCGTGGCTCGTGTGTCACCAAAACCTCCTAGATCACAATAATGTGATCTAAGAGATTTTGGTGTCACCCGCCATCATTAGCTGAGTTTGACAAGATGATTATTGACAAATTTTTTCCAAGAAGTACTTAGTTAATGTACGTAGAAGTACATGTTTTTAATTTGTATAATTTTTGTTTGTTTTAGTAGCGTAGTGTCAAAAAATAAATGATTTTTTTTTTCACATATTTCAATTATTGTTTTTTTATTTCATTTAACACATGTAATAAGAATGTTGTAATTGTAAACGCAAACAAAATTAAAATACTCAATAAGTGAGGTCCTTCCTTTTTTTTTTTTTTTTTGCCGGCAACCCAGGCGTTTATTGTTTTAAATTATCTTATATAAACAAGTAAGTAACCCGCCTCACTAGACTAAGTCTGTTCTGAGACGGGGGTACCTATACATATATTTACAGATGCATACACTTCCACACAACTATATATATATATATATATATATATATATATATATATATATATATACACTAATATGTATGTATACACACATACATGTTTGCATATATGGATAAATATGTATATATACACTCATACATTCATATATATACACATACGTTCATAGATACACACACATACGTATTCGTATAATGCACATAATCATACAGATACATTAAAAACAGCAGTATATATAATCAAAAAAGAATAAATGGCTTATACATAGTTTCATATAACCAAAATTCATTAGATACACATAGTTAAGCAAGCATCTAGAACGAAGACTAATCATATTTTAACGAAATGATATAACGTAATAACTTTATAACGTAAGTGTTGATTATCGACAATTTTGATGTTCCAAGAAGTAGTTAACATGTTTTTTTTGTTTGTTTTATAGCAGTAGGTAATATAAAAAAATCAAATATTTCTATAATTGTTTTTTTCATCACGTGTTAACTGTCTGTATAAGTATAAAAAATAAGCCAAATTTCAGGAAACAATAAATTTTTTACATGTCAAAAGAAGTTTCGGTTTCGGCCGAAACTGAGACAGATACCGAAGATTCGGTTTCAGTTTCGGTAGAAAGTCCTGTTTCGGTCGGACACTAATAATTACCATAGAATTGCAGAAAATGATCACCGAATGTCGCAATTAGCTAATGCAGAAACACTCAAGGCTGAATAGTGTCTCCTACTTTTAAAAAACGAGAAAGGGGTACGTTTTATCCTACAAAAAAGACAGAAAATCTTTAATTTATGCAATATGCACACTTATGGTATGTATAAACACTCAAAGCTGATATGCTTTAATTGTAATATTCATTTTTAGGTAGTAATTATTAAATTTAGTTGACACTAAACTTAAAAAAAACTAAACAGGTATCTAAAAATTTTGAAAAAAGCTTTCCACTTTTTTGTTATACATTCAAACCATTTTTCTTTAAACATTTATAATCATTATGGTTGGTATAAAAGTAAGGCTAAAAAAACTTATCTTAAATTTTGTTAATATCATTAAATAACAGTTTTTTTCCGACAATTGTACGTTTTAGTCATATTTTCCTTTTTTTAATTGAAATTTAATAAATGTATTGTACTATTCTTGTGCTTTATTTATTATAACCAAAATAAATAAACTACAATAAAAAAAATCGGGTTGGCTCTGTAAAACATTGAAAATCTCGGGTATTGTTTTACCCTACGCTAGTGCTTGTTTTTCAAAGTTAGATGGGAGTGCTCCCGGGTTAACCCGGGGCTCCCACCTGATCATCTAGTCTCTAGTCTATAATCTATTGCATCGAGCGAACCGTTTAATAATTATTGTCATCTACACTTTTTGTTTTGTTTATTTTCTTTTTTCATCTTAACTGCTTCGCATTAGTTTCCTAACGTAACATCCTTTTCTTTTCTGTTCACTACACTGTTACTCTTATTCAGGGCCGGATCTACGAAATCTGGCGCCCTGTGCAGTAGGTACCGATGGCGCCCCCCCCCCCTACATTTTTGTTTTGATTAAAAATTCGTTCACCCCAATTTTTTTTATTTCATTATTTTTTTTTACACTAATTTATCAAATAAAATCAAGACATAAAAAGGGTGTAACTTTTCCAAGTGACCTGGCGGTAGCTCTCACACTCGTTTTTTTTAAAGAGATAATCTCCAGGAGCCCTATACTCTCTGAATCTATTGGGTAAACGTAAAATTATGGTGGTATTTTAATTATTTTAGGAAAAACTCTTTTTGCAAGTTATGCTTTAAAATAATACAACGAATTGTTTGTTTGTGCCCGTACCATGATTTAAAATATAGGTTACGAGACAATGCGGGTGGTTTCGCTTAACTAGGTCCATTAGACATTCTTGAGATTTACTGCGTTTATGTATATACCCAACGCGAATATTAATAGAAAAAGCAAATACAAATACTTTCTCATGGCAACGTACAACACAAGAATAGCATCTACAGCTTCTGACTAGCAACATGCAGTCCCGACGAGAGAAAGTGAGCAGTAAGACGGAAGATGGTCCTTCAAACCCTTCACATCGTCCCCGGCAGCACAGTGGCCAGACGTGACCCCTGTGAAGACGGTGGGATAGTGGAGAAGAGACTTCTGAAGAACCCTGGAATATAACCTAGAAAATAACCTCAAATTTGTACCTTGCATTTCCCCTGTGTTCTGTGTTGAGCGAACAAACACCATACAAACACTAAACACTGACGTATGGTATCAACGGCTTACGAAAGACGCTTACACTGACACCGTAAAATAACAAATCTAATAGATATTAATTATACATTTAACGAACGTCAAATAATATGTCAAATCAATGATTATATACATCTACGGATGAAACTGTCAACACGTAACACGTTGCAACCTGCAAATCGTGCAAACCGTGCGATGTTTTTGTTAATGGAATTTACTGAAGATTTCATAAGAAATGGTCTTTAGCTACCTTCTCCTAGAGACTTAAATCGTACAAAATAAAACAATAGCGATCGTACGCTAACTAAAATTGTCAGCATTTTGAAAGGCGTAAGTCGGTTTGTTTGTTCTCTAGAACAAAAATACCGCGCTGTGATTGGTTATTAAATTTGGATCGCACCCATTTGTCGTAAAAGATATATGGAAAAATAGATCTTACGTTTAAACTAAATATATGGAATTTGTAAAAAAATTCTGTAACTGACTATAAATTCGTAAGCCGTTGATACCAACCTGATGCATGCGCATTCTGTTTCTTTGGAAAGTGTTGCTAGAGCGTAATAATTATTTCGTACTATGGGTAATTTTTAAACGATTAAGGGAATATTATAACTAAATTTTAATACAATATTTATTTTCTCACGGCGCCCCTTCCGGAGTTGGCGCCAGGTTTTTGCACGTTTTTGAACATATGGTAGATCCGGCGCTTATTACTATGTCTATTTAGATACCAAGAAAGTAGGTAAAGAAAATATGCTGAGAATATACTAGAGAAGTGAGCAATCAAATTTAATAATTAATAGGATGTGTTATTTCACATTCAATGAGTACAATAAAATATTTAGAATCTATGTATGCGACACGCTCCACAGAAGCAGATACTCTCAATATTACCCTGGTGAAAGACCACTGTTCAGAATCTAAATGTCGCTTGACATGGCTTTAGAAAAGTTTGGTTACCTGGTACTTGCAAACCTTTCTCTTACCCACCCCATTCCCTTCACCACAACAGCCTCACAAAACATCCACTCGTATGGTTGGGAGCTGTTGGGGCTCTTGGACGGTATTCACATAAAAACATTAAATCCAATCTTTTTCTCACATCAGTCCTTTTCTCCCTTTAGGGGCTTAAGATCTGGTTTTATTAAAACAGATAGGTGCAGGATTTATCCAGTATCCAGTCCACCCCCTCGTCCAAGTTTCTTTATAACGCCTATAAAACAACAACTTGAAAAACAGCAAATTCTATTATTATCTCCAAAGGCACATAAGTCTCATAATAAAGCCATCGTCCTGCGAAGCCTACCGGAAGTCCATACTATCTACTTCCGGTTCCGGTGTCGTTTTCTGTATGATACCGCTTCCGTTTTAGTTAAATCCGAACGATTCACGCTACCTACACTCCTCTGTATGGCTCGCTATTTCCCCTTGCTCTGCAGGCCTCCCCTAAACACTATCTAACCCTCAGACCTTCAGTTCGGTAGTCTAGCCATTTCCGCTGCACTGGTTCAAAGTGGCTAAGATAGCCTTTAAGCCTGTAGAACTACTGTAGGGATGCCACGTAACCAAAGCCAGAATAACGTAATGTTTAATAAAATAATTGTGGTGATATTAAACAGTTTTTATTGTTAAGAGCGTTTAACCAGCCAGCGGACGAAAATCCACATTTCGTCGAAAGTTGTTCTTCCGATCGTGCAGGGCGGTTACAATGAGAAAGATTAATTATTCTCCGTACCAGCTTTTTAAAATTATAACTCAATATCGAATTTATTTCAATCCAAATTAGCTTTAATTTATACCTTCATCCAAAAATGCTGAAAGGCGTGATGATAAAACTATTCAAATAGTGTACTTTTTGTAGTTATTTTTTGATTATAAGTATTTATCATTTTTCAATAATGTCTAAATTTAATAAGAATGTTAAAAAAATCTGAAATATATTAGTTTGTAAGTGCGCAAATAAATACACAAATGGACCAATTTTCGTCAAGAAACACATGTACGTACATATTTTTTAATGATTTTATTGAAACTAAAATTAAAATTCTAATACATAACTTTGCTAGATAATGTATTGATTTATTTTACTGCATGATTACATTATTTGAAATGGGTGTGGTATAATACAAAAACTTTTTTGAAAATTGAACAAATCTGCCAACGACCTATGGAATAACCTTATTATACTAAAAATTAAAAAAAATTCTAAAAATTTATTACATAACTATGCTAGATAAAAGAACAATCTTTCGAAATCCATTTATAATTTTTTGTGGAAAAGAGTCAATACGTCTAAAAACTTTTTTGAAAATGACGTATTTCCGGCTTTCTCTGGTAATGCCCTCTTAAGTGTACAAAATTTTATCAAGAAGTATCAACATTTTGCTTTAAGGGGCGGGTGATTGGATGATTCGATTTGATGATTTGATGATTCCTCTTGTTTTGATAATCAAGTGTAAAAAAAAATTTCGTCAAGAAGAATCAAATTTCTTCTATGTGGTAGAAAAAGTGGATGGAGTGGTTTTTAGTCATCTTGTGTAGACAGACGGTGACCTTTTTTATTTTGTATGTCAAGTGCGCAAAATTCCATCAATGTTGGAATAAAACTGTAGATTTTTACAACAATTTTTACGCACCGGGACACTTTTCTTTGTATAATTCATAAGCCTGTACAGATATATTAAATTATTTATATATGTAGGTTTATTAATCACTTATTATTTAAATGTTGATAACAAGTAGCTTGGACTGAACATTTCGATACCAAACAATCGATAAAAATATCCCCAAGCTGTGGAGAATTCGAAATTGGCTGAAAACCCAGTGTAAATTAGATCTATCCATATAATATTATATTATAAATACTGTATTATTCAATTTATAAATATAATATACTAGTTTTTGCCCCCGGCTTCGCTTGCATAGTATTAGGGGGGGTTCCCACTCCGCCTCCTCCACCTTCCCTATCCCCACTCTACTCACCCCCCCTTCCCTTCCCAACCCCCTCCTGCTCACCCCCACACCCGCCTCCATACCCGTTACATTAATTTTTCAAACAGCTCACGTGCCACCTATTAAAGCGTAACAATCAAACACACACAGTTTCGCATTTATAATATTACTATAAATTAGAAGATATAATTTTAACTATCAAAGGGATCTCCATAGCAACCTAAACAAATAACAAATGACAGCCCACGTTAAATAATTACTTATAGTTACCAAGCAACGCTTTGCTTTTCATCTGGACAATAAACGTATAATAAATAATTTCATAACGCCAGAGCTTACCAATATATACAGCCTATATTACTCGCAGATAATATAGCTTTCTATTAGTGAAAGAATTTTTGAAGCCCATTCAGTATTTTTTGCGTGAAAGAGTAACAAACATTCATCCATACAAACTTTAGCCTTTATAACATTATAATAGGATTTCATCATAGGCTTTTTCCGTGGCTTTGAATTGTTGCAATTATTACCAGTTCCTACGTAACCAATAGTCCGAATTCCGATTTGAATCTTCCTCCCCAAGTAAGTCAGCCATGAATGTCGGTGGCAGTTTTGTGGTTTTTCGATATTATCTGAATTTATCGTCTCGTGGGCAGATAAACTTAATGACAGGCCAGTTCACCCGGAGTTCAGAGCGCAGGCGGTTATGGGGGATGGTAGCACTACGTACTTGGTAGGTTCGTACAGCCTCCCCCATCACCCATATGGTGTATGTTAGTTAGGAGATATCAGATTAGAAAGGCATTATAAAGGGTAGATAATGGAGAAAATTATTTAGATATAAGATATTTTCGTTCTGTGGTAAAATAAGCACCGTCGTAAAATAATCTATCGGTATAAAATATAATAAAAAAAAAAAGAAAAGTGTCGGTGGCGGGCGGCATGATTTGTTTTTTTAACAAATCTGTAGTTTTATTCTGAGAATGATAAATGTTGTTTTTGTGTAGTAATACCTCAAAAGAGTCTCAACTGTTCCCGTTTGGAGCCAGTGAGACTATGGCTTCCCAATTGGGGTATGTTGTGAGGCTGAAGGTAGTGGGTAGGGGAAGGAGATGTGGGAAAGGAAGACGGGGAAGTACCTGGCTATTCAGATCTGGTCACCAAACGCGGCTAACGCCATTTCAAGCAACGTTTCAATATTCTGAATGGTGGTCTTACACCAGGGCGATACTAATAGTATCTTCCACTCTGGAACATGCCGCAAATATACTATACATTATTTTAAATGAATAAATTGTGAAATAACACAAATCATATAAAAAAAAATTATTTGCCCACGCCGGGATTCGATCCCGCGACCTTCGGATTGCGAGTCAAGAGCCTTACTGCTAGACCACGCCGGCCGTCAAACACTGTACACTTGAACTTCAAAACAAGACTACGGTCACTGTCAACATGAGATTTAAAAAGGCAACGCTTAAACCGGAATTTTGAAAATTCCAAATGAAATTTTTAATACTATTTGACGGTCGAAATGGGGGGAAAATTACTGGCTACGTCTGATTTTGAAAAACTCTGCATAAAGCCTGAGAAACGCCGAGGACTTCAGCTAGTTTGATCAAAATTGCAGATCTCCGTTTATCTGCCAATTAGAATTTAATAAATATATACGTCTCGATAAATCATGATTATTAATTAGGACACATGTACTTCAGAGCAGGGAAGTAAAAATTCAAATAATCATTTTTTAAACAAAAAGGCATTTACATTTAGGCCATGCATTGAAATATCACTTCACGGGCGTTGTACTAACTAGAAACCACAGTAAAATTACCTTAACATTATTAAATTAGTTTATGATTAAGTTGTAATAATAATAATAATAATAAAATAATATTTCTGAAAAAATTAGAAAATACACAGATTTAGGAAATGAGATTAAAAGAATTTGGCATTCTCGGACTATAAAAATATTACCATTTGTTATTTCGGCCACTGGCATAATACCTAGGAATCTGATTCAAAATTTAAGCATATTAGATTTGTCAAAGAATTTGTATATAAAAATGCAAAAATCAGTAATTTTAAATACATGTAGGATTACAAAAGATTTTTTAAATATTTATATTGAGGGATCAGTAGGATTTATAGGTTCAATTAGAAATTCCACAGAGCCGAACCCTCTGATATGAAAATATCTGGAGTCGGTGAATTATATTCCCATTTGGTCTCTAGTAGGTTGACATGTTGTTCTTGTATTGTTTTGTATTTATAATACTTATATAGTGCAATTGCATAACGTGGATTCACTAGATGATCATTTGGGGAAGTGTATGAAAGGGTTTAGTTTTTCCTTCTTTTTTTTTTTTTGGGGGGAAAATTTAACCCGGACATTTAAATCTGGTAAGTTTATTCCAGAATGTATGCGGGGGAAGTGCAATGCAATACATTCCATATTTTAAAAGAACAAAAAAAGATAAAGAATAAGTTAAGGTAAAAAAGTAAATAACAACACATAAATTAAATAAAATAAACGAATAAGCATGAAAAATGAAACTGAAAAAAAAATTATGATATATCAAACACTAAAATGAACGTAAATAGCCGCTTACGGAGGGTATTTCATCATCTCCCGTCTCCAGAGGGTCATCAGGGGAGATTCCATCAGGGAGGGGAGTTATGCATTTTAAAATATGGGAATGTGTTTTTTTACAGAAATATTAACATTTGTGGGTATTACTTCCAAAAACTCAAAACATGGGACATGATAATCCATTTAGTCTGTAAAAAAATGCATTTCAAACTTTCTACAATGACAATCGAGATACATGACTGAAGAAATTTAACACGATTTTTTCTCAAATTAGATGAAGGCATTTATTTTACTTTAGAAGTTATGCATATTATAAGAAAATATTTCTTAACTTAATTTTTTATTTCTTAATTACCTTTTTTAAATCTCATCAACGCCCTTCTTATATAGCCATAAAACATCAAATTTCAACAAAACTATTCTACCCTCCACGATTATACAAATATTATTAATGATAAAATCAAACAAAACATTTTTGGCAAAGTAAATTACGACAACCAAATACAGCGAGCAATTTAAAATCATTTTTAACATTTTGATACTTGATGAGTGAAGTAGGCGGATTATTAAAACAGTCATAATTAATGAAGCAATCTCGGATCATTAAATTTATAATGAAGCATCGCAGAGAAGAACAACAAAGACAACCGATCGAAGTTTCCAACAACTGAGTACCTATTTTTCTTTTTAAATACTTCTTTAAACGGGCAACATTCCTGCTAACAAAAAAATGGCAACATAATCTGAAATGATTAATTACAACGCAGAGGACTGACGCCCATCGACATTTTTATTGAAAAATAAAACAGAATCTGCTGTGAGAGTTTTCCCTGCATTAATCATTCAAAGAGGGGGGCGCATCAATCATTTTCCTGGAAAATGCTAAATCTATATCTTGTGTACAATTTTTATATTCTGCTTTGGTTAAATTGTGTCAGCCATGAATACAAATTGCAAATTTCTGAGTCTGGGAGAATGAAGACTCCAAATTTATTCGGAAAAAACCTCGCGGTGTTTATCGTTTGTCTGCAAAGTTACTTGAGCATTAAATGTATAATTTATGTTATTTAAAGTGTGAAATTAATACGAACAATAAATCTTCCACATTAAAATGCGAAAAGTTTGTGTTTTCTTAACCGTGGGATATCATAAATTGAGTTTAATTTTGTTACTTTGATATTTGATGTTTTTTAATATTTTGTTTATTTTTATTTTGTTCTTAGTAAAGAGTTACTAATTAATTTTTCCAATCACGAGTGTTGTCTTGAAAAACAATTAATTGTTATCATAATCAGTAATATTTAACTTAAAGTTCCAAACAAAATCAATAAATATAGTTACATAGTTGTTATTATTATGTTAGTTCCCTAGGCCTAGAGAATGTAGTTTATTCTATAATATAAAAATGAATCGCTAAATGTGTTGCTAAGCGCAGATCTCGAGATCAGCTGAACTGATTTCGCTAATTCTTTTTTTAGAATATTCCTTGAAGTACGAGGATGGTTCTTAGAGAAAAATTAACAAAATTGCGCAGAAAATTAGATAATAAAAGAAAACATCGCACGTTTGACAGTTTGCGTGTTAGAGAATGACATTTTGCAAAACAATGAATGATTGTTCAATCAGGATTCTATTTTTGAAAAATAGAAAAATTTATTTAATTTATTTTAATTTATTAGGTACTCCCCTAATATTTTGAATCGAATCAAGAATTTCAGATATTTTAAATAGGTACTTATGTTCGGTATCAAATTTAATATACATGAAAAATGGAAATTTGAATAAAAATTGTAAAAGGTGGCACGCGGGCTGTTTAAAAACTGAATGTACTGGGATTGAATATATGGAAAGCAGGAGGAAGGTTGGCGGGACGAGGAAGCGGGAAAGGGAAGAGGGAAGGCGGAGAAGGTGGAAGGGGAACGCGGGAGGGGGGAGGGGGACCTGAGTGGGGGGAGGGGAACTCGGGAGGGGGTTCGCGGGACGTGGGAAGGGGGGGGGGGTGGAGTGGAGTGGGGAGAGGGAAGGTGGAGGTGACGGAGTGGAAACGCGAGAGGGGAAGAGAACGAAGGAGAAGAAGGGGAGGCGGAAGGGGAACGGGACGAATGGGAAAGGACACTCAGGGAGAAACAATTTATTTATTAAATGGCATAGCAACGCATGCCGGGACCAGCTAGTAGTATTATAAAATTGATCAAAGTAGACTAGAAGTAGAGTAGTAGTACATAGTACTTATCAAAGTAGAGTAGTAGTAGAAAGCTGTAGAAATGAGTTCCCGGTACAACCATGCATGATCGTGTTAGATATGTGGAAATCCGCAAAGAATGTAAGGGTGATTAAGTGTAATGAGTAAGATTAAGAAAGGTGGTTTGGTTTGATTTTTTTTTTTTTACATGAGTCCCACACAGGAGGCCCTGAGGAAAATAATTTCCCTCAGGGCCTATGTCATCTGTGTGGAGGGTTTTTTAAGGAAAGGAAGGAGAGGAGAGTTCTGGGAAGGAAAAGGGTTTAAGGGGTGGGTAGGAATCTGGGATTCAGTATGTCCTAATCATCCGCCTCCAAGACCTAGACAAACCTCACCCCATGAACCCGGGCACCCCTGCTAAATCAAAAAACGTAGCGAACCACTTGGGGTGACCTATAGCAGAGGTGTTGGTTATCCAATAAATGTTCCCGGGGCGGCGGTACCCATTCCCGCCTTCCAAATACTAGACGGAAGAAAGAAGGTAAGTAGAAAATTTGACGCGAATGTGAATAGTAGAAGTCGGGAACGCCCGAGAAGGTCATGGAAGTTGATCAAGTGAATCAGATACTTTTAGTAGAGTCGGGCCATGTCAAGAGTCAGAATAATAGAAGAGTGTGTATGAGATGATGTAATATGTATGAGGAAGGAGTGTGCGTCAAGACCGACTTGTTTTGCTGTCCGTCCTCTCTACGGACGTGATATTTAGTTTGTTAGTTTTAAACTACGGTCAACTTCGTTTTTGCTTCACGAGGCTTCTCTATAAAAAGCCTGCCACATGTGAGTCTAGCAAACACAGCTTCCACTTGCACAATGTACTGGAGGAAGACAGCGCCAGCGCGCAGCGAGATAAATGAATGGTTAAAGCTTAGAGTAACAATTGTTACTCTAAGGGTTAAAGTCACCTCACACAAAATGTACATAATACATTTTAGTCGCGTTCCTTCCATTCTTTCACATCATTCCTCTAGAACGAACTGGCCTCTGATGGAAGGGTGCTATGGTGCTATTTCGTTCAGAGAAAATTTTATTTTTTATTTTTTTAATGAATAATGACCTTCTAACATAAATAACTGCATTTTTATTTTTATTTTTAGAGTTAGTTTTAATAGTTAAAATAATTGTCATAGTTTTAATTTTACAAGAACCCCCCGAAAACCACCGTATGTTTGATGAATCGTGTGACGTCATCACTACTGAAAAATTACTATAGGATCGGGAAATCAGCTGATCGACTGCCGCCATTTTTAATTCAGTTGTTCGAAGTATTCTCCCTAGAAGAAGCATTACTATTTTTTTTTGTGCGGTAGTTTTTGAATATTTTCAATAATAGAGATAAACTAATAAGAGATACGTTTACTTTTTAAACATTATTTAGGACGAAATAATGTTTCAATAAACACCACTAAATCTCTTTAAACAGTATGTAGTAAATAAACAAATAAATTAATACGATGGCTTGTGTCATATCATACATTCCCACACAATGACCTTACGGTGACGTCACGACACGTCGAACAGTGACGTCACCACTAAAATTTCAATAATGCCAACTTTACGTCGTATTTTTACGACCGGATTAAAAATAGACTTTGTAATATTTTTTTTAAAACTATGCGTTTAATATTATTAAATAAAACTTATATATTCAGAATCAGCGTTTATTGTTCTATATGAACATATTTTTTTAAAGCCATAATATATTTCACTGGAGTTCCTTATTCCTCTTCGAACCAACTTTTTCATTTTAACCCATTTCATTCCTTTCTAATTCTTTCATAATCAATAATAATAATAAACATATTTACTAGATATTCCAGAAGCCTTTCGTAAGTCTCCGTTTCATGTGAGTATTTTTATTTATCAGATATATATTAAAATCGCCGTTTTTATCAACACACGTATTATTCATTCATTCCTTGCCGAAAACGCTGAATCATTTTTTATTCCAAACTGGATTGTTTGGAATTTCCACATCACCGCAATAAGCCTACTTTATACATATGATTTGTATGTAAATTATTTATAAATAAATAAATTCTAATTCTTTAAAAAAACATTTCAGAGGGCTACGTGTATTTGAATAACAACAGATTTGAACGAAAGTACCCATATCGCTTTTAGAGTTTTGTGGTGGCAATTTCAACATTTTTCGCCCCCAACTCCTTCAGCCTCGCAGCATACCCCAATTGGGGGTGCTATAGTGCAACTGGTTTCGGATAGTTAAGACTCTTGTGCTGTGTTCACATAAAAAAAATAAAAACGCTAATCATGTAGATAGCAACATAATTCATGAAGTCAAAAATATTGCAAATTACTAATCCGTTTTATATCACATAAATTTTAATTTACTTTCTAATTAATATAGCTGAATAAAACCGCATTTACGTATTATATATTATATAATAACATTTAATCATAAAGATATACTTATAATATATCAATGCATCTAATCCACAAAAAATATTTTAGTATCTATGTAAAATAAATAAACGCATCCATTACAAAAGTTGGTTTCAAAATTCCACAAAATAATACCAGAAGTCTGGAATCCATGAAATTACATCACCTGGCGACCTTATGACTTTACATCATACTAGCAGACCCGGTTACATGTTGCTGTGGCTAACGAAATACAACGCTACCCAACCTTTATAAAATCTACACCACCCGCTTGCCAGCTGTCCGCTGCCTGAATTAAATATTTGAATTTCTCAGCCTTTCTCTACTATAATAAGCATGTATTATACATGTAAACCTTCCTCTTGAATCACTCTATCTATTGGTGAAGACTGCATGAAAATCCGTTGCGTAGTTTAAAAGATCTATGCGCACATACATTTTGAGCGTCTTCATTTTATACTATGTAATGTAATAATGATGATGATGCACATATACCAGGAACATTTCTATACTGCATTAATCCGGAATTCCCAAATTTTTGTCGGTTTCCTTAAAAACTTGTGGTTTTGTTGCAACAAATCGACCGCAAACAAGTATAATTCAGGAAGCGCCAGTATATAACAAAGAACAATATTGTTGAAACAACATTAGATAATAGAAACAAACGGAGATTTGGCATAGAAGCGTGCTGACTGTCGCCGAGCTACGACCAAACTACACCGATTATTAAAGCGGCGCGGCGGGTCCAATTAAGGTAATACGTTTGGTGTGTAGTTAGAAACCCATCCGCGATGCGCTTATGCGATTTACAACAGTATGAGTGAACGACATTGGCTACACTTTTGTGCGCGCGATTTTATTCTAATAATGGTTCATGGCCCTCCCTTGTTTCTATTATCTATGAAAATAACCAATGTGATGTTTGTATTTGTCCAACATACATTTGACGGCCTCCGTGTTCGACGGATAAGGCTCTCGACCTTTTTTGCTAGCTATCTTGCAGACAGGAAACAGTTTGTATCTCATGGACTATTCCAGTCTATTCTATTTTTTGTACGATCAGGAGTACCCCAAGGTTCTAATTTAGGCCCACTCCTTTTTTCCATATTTATTAATGATATTGCAGAAGTAATTCTGCACTCCAGGTTTCTTCTTTTTGCTGATGACCTGAAACTATTCATAGAAATACTAACCCTAGAAGGCTGCAATCGACTCCAGTCAGATATTGATAGAATTATTGACTGGAGTAAAAGAAATCGGATTGAGTTCAATATTAAATGTTTAATTTTGTCATTCACTAGGGCGTGTCATACCTGGTATTACCGGTATACGATGGACACCCGAAGTCTAAAATGTGTCTCCACCATGAAGGACCTTGGAATCATGTTTGATAGTAGGCTAACATTTCATACTCATATTCAGATGGTTTGTAGCACTTCATTGAGAATGCTGGGCTTTGTTCTACATACTGCAAGGAATTTTAGAGATACCCGGGTTGTCATAATCCTATTCAATTCCCTAGTAAAGAGTAGACTTGAAAGTGGGTCGGTAATTTCGAGTCCGCACCATGTAAAATATTCCCTAATTTTGGAGAGAGTTCAGAAAAAATTTCTGAGATTTCTGTACACGAGGGAGTACGGCTATTACCCGTGGCTCTATCCTACCGACTTTCTTTTGGGTATGCTCGGAATGAACCATCTACGAGTCAGAAGGGATGTACACATTTCTACGCATTTCTTCAGATTGATTCGCGGATGGTTTGAAAACTCAGCTATCTTGGAGAGCATTCATTTCTATGTTCCCGATGGTTATCTTCGCCACCGACAGCATAGACTGTTTTATCTTCCGGCCTGCAGGACTAACTTGCCAATGGTCATGCCGGTCGGGAGAGCAATCTTGCTGTTGAACAGAATTAATTCGGATATCGACATATTTAGCGTTAGTGAAGCTGCTTTTAAAAGGCAAGCTCTATTAATGCTTGTATAGTTTTTAGCCTAACATTTATGTTTAATGTAATAATACTGTTACAATTGTATTTTAAAAACACATCAAATTTTAAATTTTGTAATGTTTTTGAAAGAATAAATAATTTGAATTGAATCCAATTTTATTGGGATGATTTGCGTTATTTCGCAATTTAATCGTTTAAAATAATATAAGATACCTAACTTTTAACTATTAATGTAATGGCATACAGAGCTCCGGGCCAAAAATACCCCTTTCTCTTTCATCATGAGTTTATAATAAAATATGTTTTTTTCAACAAACATAATTTTCTATAAGGTACCTACCTACCTATATTTGCGGCATGTTCCAGAGTGGAAGATACTCTCAGTATCACTATGGTGTAAGACAATCATTCAGAATTGAAACTTGTTTGAAATGGCTTTAGCCGTGTTTGGTGACCAGATCTGAATAGCCAAGAACTTCCCCACCTTCCTCTGGCCCATCTCCTTCGGCTCCTCGCTACCTTCAGCCTCACAATATATCCGATACCATAGTATCACGTGCTCTAGGCAGTTGGGATTAGTTGGGACACTTGTGCGGTATTCGCATAAAAAATTTAAAAAACTAAAATACACGTGTAACGAATTTCTTCAAAGTTAAGGTTTTCAGTTATAGATCCATAGCATTTAATGCATGTTCAACAATCCCTACAGTAAATTTTACGTCCAACGTCCATTCCTGGAGCTCTACAACGGTGAAATCGACAACTTTACAATATCGGATCGATAGGTGAACTTTCGATGATTTTATATCGATGTCCCGGGCACGGTTTCACGGTCGATATACGTTGGCAACACTGAAGATATTTTATGTGAACAACGAAGCGTCAAATGCCAAGCAATTACGCAAAAAAAAAATTAGCCATGTTAAATTGAAATACTAACCTAAGACCGGTCTGAGTGGGCATTGCGTTTGTGTCCCACCCGGGCGTCGCGTGTTCGATTCCTTGGCTGGCTAAGTCCTCCATCACGACACAAGCAACTTTTTCCGCTTAGTGTGGTGGTAGTAGGAGATTTTCAAACATTGTTAGGTTATTCGTAACTTGGGAATGTTTATCTTTCTTTAAAAAAAAAGGATAAAAATATATATGCATGAACGAGGCATTTTCAGAAAGTAAGTGTACTGAATTTTTATTTTTATTTATTGAAAAAGTGTATGAGAAAAAAAATTACAGGATATTGTAGATACTGAGTCCAAAAGTGTATTGGTGGCTAAAGCTGTGTGAGGACGGACGTTTTCGTGAAACAAGCACATTTCTCTGGTCAGCTTTACCCCCCTTTTGTTTTGAATGCTCTTTTTGAGTTTTTTTAGGGAATCACAATATTGTTGTGCATTGATGGTCTCAACCTGAGGCAGAAATTCGACTAAAATGATGCCTTTTCGGCCCCAAAACATTCGGCCATGATTTTTTTCCCCGAAATTGTGGTTTTCAATTTTTTGGCAGATGGGAAATTGGTGTGACGCCACTTTGACGACTGTTTTTTTTCCAAACATGTAATGGGTCACCCACTATATCCACATACTTATATGCATACGTGGCAGTACGCATTTACTTTTTACACTAAACGAGAGATAATTAGTTAATAAGGCCTTTATTCATATTTCAACCATTTTCTTTTCTCAGAGATCGGACGGAATAAATTGATTCTCAGATGCATTATTTAAGTCTGTGAATCGCGTACACGACTTCTTTCATTTCTAAGAGCAGTGTTAGTTCAATACGTTCATTAAATAAGCAAGCACTTTTGCGGAACGAACGATACAATTAAAAATATATATACATATTGATAGTTAATCGAAACTTATCTGATACAACGGAGATCGCGCTGAAATGGATCAATAGTCGGTCGGAATATCTGTTAACAATCGTAGACCGTGCTCGCAAATATTGATAACTGACCATAGAAGACGAATTTGATATAGGGTTTTATCAAATCTCACCGAACATCGCTACAACTAGTCCATAATCCATAATCCTGCCTTTCCTTTAAAAATTTCCCCCCAAAATAAAATCTCCCCCGTATAATCTCTTCTCGGCCGAGTCGGGAAGGATTCTGAAGTCTCTGCCATAAATTATTAATTTTCGTCGGCCGTGATGTATGGAGTATGGACCGGACGCGAATGTACTCCGCTGGAAAGCTAATAATCCCGAGTTTTATGGACTATTTCTAGGATGATTTATGGTATCCCTGTAGTGGAGTACGGTACACCTGTAGTTTACTCTCCCGCCGATCTGATGCCGGTATGTTTCCTTTTTTTATGACGGTGCTTACTTTCCTTGCGTTGAAAAACATTTTTTTTAAATAACTTTGAAAGAAGCTCATTTCCTACACGCTACGAAATATCGTAATTTCCTAACTTGCTCCATAGCAAGAATAGGAAAGGCATGGCAGCCGATACTAGCGCAAATAATTTGTTTTTTTTTTCTATAGTGGTGGGACTTAAAATTGATAGGCGTAAATTACGAATGATTACATGTTTAATTGAACATATCCCATACATATAAATGAATCCCTGTTTCATTTGGTCACGACATAACTTCAAAACGACTTTACTTATTTCATTCATCTTTGTTTTAAAGTTTTTTTTAATACTTTAAAGAAGGTTCTTACGCAAAGAAAAATTAATAAAATTGCGCAGAAAATTGGATAATTTCAGAAAACTTCATCCATGGATTTTTTAAATTACAGATATTTTAAATAAGTACCTATGGTCTTATACACAAAAATGAATATTTGTAAAATATGAAAAATGAAAATTTTAATAAAAAATTGCAATAGGTGGCACGCGAGCTGTTTGAAAACTGAACGTACTGGGACTGAATATATGGAACACGGGAGGGGGTTGGCGGGATGGGGGAGCGGTAGAGAGGGAGGGTAGGCGGGGAAGGTGACAACATATAGAATATGGACTTTCATTTCGATTCGTTTGTTTACGGCCTAGACACTTTGTTCGATTGATTGTTCAGCTTCATTGTTTGATCTACTTCAAAAGTAAAATGAACACGAATAAAAATAATACAGAACTGTCTGAAATAATTATTTATGACAATTTTTTTTACAGCGGGACCAAATATTGACAGATACCTTCCCAATAACAATTTTATTATGCATTCTACGTAAAATGTTAAGGTAAATTCCTTTCATGTTATCCATTAATTTGCCATCAAATCTTTATCTTTTGGAAACACTTGTCCACCACTATTATTACACATTGGAATACAATAAGTTGATGGCATTATTATGATATTATGACAAAAACTTTTAACCGTCTCAAATGATGTCGAAATCGTGTGAGGTATGACCAAAGATATAGAAATTCAAGATATATGCTATGATGGCCGCCCAAGCGCCGCGCGTCGGCAGACTACCGTCTAATGGAAATAGTTTGAATACGTAAAGAATTCGTTCATTTAGTAGATTTTTTGAAGGTGTGCAGTAGTATTGGTTAACAATATCGGCGATGCCAGGAAACAACAGTCCCACCCAGTAAAAACTGCCGATAGCAAATCTCTTATATTTCAATATCAGTTCTCCCAATCTAACGGGACCGTTTCTTCGACAAATAGCGTGCGAAAACAACCCGGTCAAAAGGTATTTTTTTCTAAACCCTTAATAATCGCGTGACGCTACAAAATGAAACAGATTCATAAACCATCCCCCGAGGTAGTCAGGTAGCTACTGACTTATTACGAATAAGGTTACTTCGGGTAACATAAACCAACTATTAAGAATGTTTGTATTTGCATACAGAGTTAATCTGACAGTTCTGGCTTCGGTTGTAAAAAGCGCGCGCATTTTTCCCGCCAGGCGTCACCGGAAGGAAGTTTTCTTTCGACCGATAAGAGCGGCGGTGATCGAGCGACAGGCGCTCACTTCCGGTCTAACTTACAAACATGGCCGCCGTATCAACGCCGGAGACTTTCCGACTAGCTAAGCCTTAATAATATATTGTGGGAATAAATAAACGATTAGGTATAAGGGATAAAATCTTAGAATAACGAGTATTTAGCAGGAACGTGGCTCACAGATTAAAAGAGCCAAGTTCTCAAGCTATATTGGGTACAGTGGCAATGTTTTCTTCAGTATAAAATAGTTATTATATGAATTAAGTAAGGGAAGTTGGAAAAGAGAAACATTAGGAAGAAAATACCTTCCCAGTCAGGTCAATTTATTGCAAGATAAGAGCAACATAAATAAATAAAATATTAAATTTATCCCAGCGAGAGCTCGTATGGATGTCATCGACGTTCGTCCTTCCTTCTCACGCGTCTTCTTCTAAAACGCAAAAGACAGAAGATACTTACTAGAACAGGCATGTCTAATCTGTGGCCCGATTGAAGTTATTTTGCGATCCAAAATGAAGTTTCAGCTTTCTATATTGTGGATTTTGGTATTCATACAAAATAACAAAAAAACGTTCTCGTAAATTTATCACAATTTATATTTTGTATAATTAGAACTTTCTGAAGCCGCAGTGTTCTTCTTGAATATTGTGCTCTCTGCCGCTCTTCGACATCTTTTTTTCCAGGCGTTTCCTAGCGTAAACTTTTGTTGGTTGACTAAGAAGTGATATTCCTCGATAGTTTTTTTTTTCTAAATATTGGGACTATAATTCCTGTCCTCCAGGCTTTAAGGGTCTTACCCGTTCTCCAAGCCGCTGAGAAAACTTGCGTTAACCACTGAGACCTTCGTTGCCCATAGATTTCAGGCCTTTAAGACAAATATGGCAGTATTCAAAACGATATACCGCCCGACGCTCACTTACGGCCACCAGATATGGATGCCAAACGAACGACCACGCTTTAGAGTCCAAGCTGCCGGAATGAGGTAGGTACTTGAGAGGAATAGTTACGAAATGGGATCATACAAGAAACTCGACGATCCGAGACGATCTAAACATCGAACCACTGCTACTCTTCATAGAAAAATCGCAACTGAGGTGGCTTGGGCAATGAGCATGGAAAATACTGAGTTCGATTCCAGAGGGTAGACTCCCAGTGGGCCGTTCAAGACACAGTTGGGCGAGGCAACTCAGAAACTGTGTGAGGAGAGGATGGGACTGCGACTGCCATTGATGGAGGCCGAAAAATCAGTACAAGATAGGGACGTATGGAGGAGCCTTGTCGATGCAGTGGGTCTCCACCCGAATAGGATAAGGGTAAGAAGAAGATGATGATGAAATTAGAACTTTCTTTTTATTAGACCTAGGGCTCTCGTTGAGAATTGTGATTTATTGCTTGAAAAGTGCCAGGCGCATGGCCACACTAGGAATTTATTTTCGTAATCAATTCCAACCAGTATATTTTTTCCGCATATTTCTCGGAAGATTGTGAATGAAACCTATCTGATTTTAATAAGTGGAGGGTGAGGACAGAGGACACACGTAGGCGCATATATATTAGTCTATGCCTTCTAGCATTGAAGGTCGCGTTTTCACAATACTAGCATTTTACGACACCAATTCACCTAAAAATTTAAAAAAAAAATAATAAAGACAATATTAGAGAAACTCAATCAAAAATCTAAAACAAAAAAATCGGAAAAAAGATACAGTCACATCTGGGGACTCGAACCCACGTCCTATGACTTGCCAGATCAGTGCTCTACAAACTGAGCTAACATGTCCCTATCCGATTCTGTCATATTTAACTTTTTTTTATTTAGTAACAATACATTTACATTTATTATTTTTTACATTTTTATATGAAACATGTTAGGTATATATATAAAATAGAAAATATATTCGTAGTCCTCCTCACCAGGAGATCCTGTACTGTATCATTCTTCGACCAAGAACTACAAACATTATCTTCATTTTCTTATCGCATATTTTTATTGGCTGCTATCTTTATGTATGATTGCAAGATTCAATCAGAACTAAATTCTATCTAGATATTGTCTTGGATAAATTTATCTATTTTTTATTTAATATTTGGGGAGTTGTTGTGAGCACGCCCGCGAAGAATTCTATATATAGTGGTGAGCTCTGGAGTTATGAAATTTGTGTAAAAAAAGTGCAATAGGTGGCACGCGAGCTGTTTGAAAACTGAATGTACCGGGATTGAATGTCTGGAATGCGGGAGGGGGGAGGGTAACTCGGGAGGGGAAGGGGAGCTCGGGAGGGGATTCATGGGGGGAGGAAGAGGAGGGGAACCCAGGAAGGGTGAGGGAAACTCGAGAGGGGAGAAGGGAACTCGGGAGGAGGGTTCGCGGGATGGGCAGAATGGGAACGCGAGAGGGGAAGGGGATGCGGGAGAGGAAGGGGAGGCGGAAGGGGAACGGGACGGAAGGGAAAGGACCGCAGGGAGAAAGGAGAAACAATTTATTTTACCTCTAATACCATGCGAGTGAAGCTGCGGGTAAAAGCTAGTTGCTGTATAAAGAATTTTCCCACGGGAATGTTTTTTCCGGGATAAAAAGTAGCATATGTCATTTCCCAGTCCTCCAATTATCTCTGTTTAACAAAATCACGTCGATCGGTCGCTCCATTTATATTATTATAGTGAGTTTCTGGCATGCGTTGCTATACCACTTAATAAAGAATTGTTTCTCCCTGCGTGTCCTCTTCCATTCGTCCCATTCCCCTTCCTCTCCCGCATCCCCTTCCCCTTTCGCGTTCCTACTCTGCCTTCTCCGCCTTCCCTCTCCCCACTCTCACTCGCCCGCTTCCCCCGTCACGCGAACCCCCCTCCTGAGAGTTCCCCTCCCCCTCCCGTGAACCCTCCTCCCGTGTTCCCCTCCCCCTTCCGAGTTCCTTTCCTCTCCCGAGTTCTCCTCCCCCTCCCCCCTCCCGAGTTCCCCTCCCCTCCTCCCCCTCCCATATTTCATACATTTAATCCATTCAGTTTTCAAACAGCTCGCATATCAACTATTACAATTTTTTTACACAAATTTCATAATGCCAGAGCTCACCAGTATGCATAGAAACCTTTGCAGGCGTGCTCACAACAACTCAACAAAGTTTTCTTGCAATCAGATGAACGGTTTAGTAACGCATTTTCATGATGCCAGAGCTCTCTATTATATATAGAAACCATCGCGGGCAAGCACACATTAAATCCCCAAAGTTTCATCGCAATCGGATGAACGGTTAGCAATGCATAATTTCATGATGCCAGAATTCACTATTATATTATATATAAAAAACCATCGCGGGCATGCACATATCAAATCCCCAAAGTTTCATCGCAATCGGATGAACGGTTAGCAATGCATAATTTCATGATGCCAGAATTCACTATTATATTATATATAAAAAACCATCGCGGGCATGCACATATCCAATCCCCAAAGTTTCATCGCAATCGGATGAACGGTTAGCAATGTATAATTTCATGATGCCAGAATTCACTATTATATTATAAATAAAAAACCATCGCGGGCATGCACATATCAAATCCCCAAAGTTTCATCGCAATCGGATGAACGGTTAGCAATGCATAATTTCATGATGCCAGAATTCACTATTATACAAGGTGTCCGGAAACTCGTAGTACAAGCGGGAAACTGGAGAATCCACATCACATTTGGAGTCGATTTTGTGGTTTAACTTTTTTTGATTTGAGCTTTCGTTTTCGAGTAAATCGGATCCGAAGTTGGAATTTTTTAGGTTAAATTTGAAAAAAAATTTCACTAGGGGGTTGATTTCAGGTGTGTAATGTCTTATAAAATGCAACGAAGGGTAAACCGGGCTCAACTTTTTTTTTAACCCTTTAGTTGCCGAAAAAATGAAAAAATAGAAAAAAAATAATATTAAAATCGAAATGCTTAGATCGAAAAAAATAATTTTTTTGGGTTCTCTACGTGATGTAGATTCACCAGTTTCCCGCTTGTACTACGAGTTTCCGGATACGTTGTATTATATATAAAAAAACCATCGCGGGCATGCACATATCAAATCCCCAAAGTTTCATCGCAATCGGATGAACGGTTAGCAATGCATAATTTCATGATGCCAGAACTCACTATTATATTATATATAAAAAACCATTGCGGGCATGCACATATCAAATCCCCAAAGTTTCATCGCAATCGGATGAACGGTTAGCAATGCATAATTTCATGATGCCAGAACTCACTATTATATTATATATAAAAAAACCATCGCGGGCATGCACATATCAAATCCCCAAACTTTCATCGCAATCGGATGAACGGTTAGCAATGCATAATTTCATGATGCCAGAACTCACTATTATACATAGAAACCATCGCGGCCATACGCACATCAAATCCCCAAAGTTTCATCGCATTCGGATGAATGGTTTAGCAACTCATAGGCATCTCACATATATAGAAGATGAAGTAAGTTAGTAACACCCCCGTTTCAAAGCTCCACAGTTCCACATGATAATTATTGTTTTTAACACAAAATAGTAGTGTTGACTAGAATATTAAAAACAGAAAAGCCGTGCAAATTTCACGACGCAAGTGTCACAATTTAAGTATTTTTCTTACTTAGAAAAACAGATTTCTGTTACAGAAGCGAAGCAATACTAGAATTATTGAACCATAATTCGGCACCAATTGATGATATTAATTTGAAATTCAATCATTTTTCAATAGCAAACTTAGAGGTGGAAGTGAAGCAGAGTTTGCCCATGATGTTGACCTAATGACCTAAGGCCTATGTCGAAGTAAGCTAACGAAGAAAAGGAATCAGTCTGATAAATTATTCTGGAACAATATTTTTGCTAAAAAAAAATTGTGGGCAAGTACATGTACTATGACAGAGAAACAGGGTTTTCTATTTTGAAATCTGGATTCTATGTCCAGGAATTCATGGTAAATATTTTGTACAAAAAATTCCTTTTTTTAATAAATAGCAAACAACACTGTTGGTAGATAATTGAGGCGAATTCAAATTGAAAGACAGAATTAATTTATTGAAAATATATTTTTATCAATCTTAAATTTCCAATTAAATTGGAAGTTCATGTTTTATTCTTTACAAGTAGTCAATAATATTATACAACTATTTCTTTGGAAGTAGAGGATAGAAAAGAGCACTACACATTTCAATTCTGATATAATACATATATACAATCTTCACATCATTCAAAACACTGAAACACCATAATACCGAGCCTCTGTGGAACTTCAGAAAGGTTTTTGCTTCACTATGATCTATGTTCCAATCACATACGAAACCTCAAATAAATAAACTAATTCTTACATGTAATGTACATAAATATCATGTTGAGGATATATATCACCATCCTCTTAATAGTTTATCCATAGGATAATGTATATTTTCTATTTATGATAAACAATTTATATATTTAAAAAGTTCAAGTTTACTATTGGGTACTCGAACAAATGAATAGTGGCTATATAACAGATAACTTAGCCGAGTTTTCCGTCTATCGCGAGTATTTCTTATATACATTATCCTATGTTTTTTTTTACATGAGCTCCACACAGGAGGTCCTGAGGAAAATAATTTCCCTCAGGGCCTATGTCATCTTTGGGGATGCTGTGTGGAGGGTTTTTTTAATGAAGGGAAGGATTGGAGAGTTCTGGGAAGGAAAAGGGTTTAAGGGGTGAGTAGGAATCTAGGTTTCAGTATGTCCTGGTCATCCGCTTCCAAGAACTAGACAAACCTCACCCCATGAACCCGGGCACCCCTGCTAAATCACCAAACGTAGCGAACCACTTGGGGTGACCTATGGCAGAGGTGTTGGTTATTCAATAAAGGTTCCCGGGGCGGCGGTACCCATTCCTGCCTCCCAAATTGATTGTGTAAGCTATCAAAGGGTTGGTGAAATACCCCCTGAATATTGCAACAATAATTGTCATTGAGACTTTCACCAGAGCAAGGTCAATTGAAAAATAAATCTTTCAGTTTAAAAAGTCTGTTGTTACTTTGCAATTTCGTTGAAATATAATTTCTTACATAATGAGTGCTTATTTTTTTTCCCCAAATTTAGTTCTTATAAACAAAGATAATATCAAAGCAGTCAAAAATAGAACAAATAATGTTTTACATAGTCAAATATGAATATTTGGAAAAAGAATTACACATTAGAAAAATATACTAAGCAAAACCAAAAAGTGTGAACTTTTTTGGTTAATTTGTTTAATTCCACTAAAAATTCAAAATACAACATAAACCATTCCGAAAGTTACACATGGCGTTGAAATATAGACCTTGACAAAACAGACTGCAATGAAAAATTTGAAATGTGAATTTAAAGTTTTTGAAACGTGCTGTAGGATAGAGATTTGGAAATGAAAATGTAATACAGAGCATACACAAAGTGCAAGAAACTACTGTGATACATTTAAAGACCTAATGAGGAACACAATTAATCCAAAGAATTATAACTTATAAAAGGTAATCAAAGTGCCAGAGATGAATAATGTCCCAACTGAAGTGAAGAGTCCCAAGTGAAGCACTGAGGGTACGGTTGTAGTCTGGCATCATCTGCTTCTAAAGCAACTCACAAGTTGAGCGTATTGCCTATATGGGGACACTCAACAGTTGGAGAAATCTGGGGGTGTGGTGGTAGCCTCCGGGACAACAGGGGTGGGGGGGTTTTAAACAATGAAGGTAATCAGGAGGCAAGAATAACAATTAAAAAATTTCAACATTTTTCAACAGAATGGATAAAATAATACAGTCGTAGACAAGGAAATAAACAGAACAAAATTACAATAAATCGATTTTCAAGACAACGGTTTTACCACATGCACTTTCGATTTGCATTTTCCTCCTTGTTAAAAAAATACATATTTTTAAAAGTGATGTGGTCAGCCTTAAAAGTTTGAGAACTCTGTTCTAAAGTCAAAATAATAGTCATGGTGGGATCCAGCCTCCATCAGGAGGGGCACAACAAGAAGGAGATGCTTCAGATCAAAATACGCATTATTGACTTTTATATTTACACTGACTTATCCACTGGAGCGACAGCGCATTTTAAAACTATTTTCTCCGTTTGCTCAAGATTTTTAGAAGATCATTTTTAAAATTTTTCGCCAACATAAAAAAAATCATACCTTCGAATTTTAACACAGAGACATAAAAACTTATTATAGTGCTATATAGCCAATGAATTAACCTGTATTTTACCGTTTATATCATATTTGTAGGATTTATAAAAAAAATATTAAAAAACCTATAAGTTTATAACTGCGCAAATTCTGCGTGGTTGTTACTCCAAACTACCATGAAAGGTACTTTTTATTCGAGTCAACATAGAATATTTTCGATTTATATATATTGTCTGTGGTATATTTGATAATGAAAGGTGCATACCTATGCAAAAAGGACTTAATTTTAACCGTAAACAGCTTATCAGAAATTCTGCGTGAAAAAATTATTTTCTAAATTTATTTTTAACATTGCTATAAAATAGTCTTTGAAGTTTGGATTTGCAACATCTATGGTCATAATAGATAAAGCATTTCAATAGCTTCGTTTTAAGACCAAAATAACAAATGTGGGACCTACAAATATATATTTTTTTAATTTTGCCGAATCAAGGAGATAATTGCCTTTTTTGTTCGAAAAGCAATCGGAGATATTTAAAACGGCACCAATATATGGCAAAAATCGTACCAGTGGTTATACAAAACAAAATTACATTATTTATACTGACTGGTATCGAAGATTATGGAGGTTTTTGTATATCCACCTTTAATTTGGAGATCATTTCAAAGCTCACACGATTCAGAAATAGCACACATGGATTATTTTACTACACAGAAATCGACTCATTAAAGTTTGTCAATGTGTTAACGTTTCTGAAATACTATTACAAACAATAATATTAGTACAAGATGGTGCAAAATTTGTTACCCAATGTTCTTTGGCTGTAATTTTTTTCTATGAATGAAAATTTTTGGTTCTACTTTTGGATTGTGTTTTTTTGGATTGTGTTTATTTGATTTCCATTAAGTCGAGTAAATGACATCAGCCCTCTCATTCTTGATGGATATTATCTTTGAGGGCTTCAAGAGTCTGAGACTTATTGACATAGACTCATGACTTCAAGAAACCTTCCCAACCTTCCTTCCCCACCTCCTTCCCCTCCCCACTACCTTCAGCCTCACAACATACCCCAATTGGGGATGCCATAGTCTCACTGGCTCCAGACGGGAGCAGTTGAGATTCTTGTGCGGTATTCACTGTAAAAAAAAAAAAAAAAAAAAAAAAAAAACCCCACAAAAAGAAGTCTGGAACGGTTAAATCGGGCGATCTTGCAGGCCAGAGAGATTAGACGACCCGGAAATGGGTTTTTTTTTGTAAATTCCGCGTTCTTGAGGAGAATAGCGATTCATGTCTTGTTGACGTGTATTTTATATCTGTTTACTTCACAAATGTCAAAGCAGTACTGACATTTGCCGCCATTTGCAAAAATTATGGCATCTTCCGATAGGGTGATGACTTTTGCGCCACCTCGTTTAGATAAAATTTAGCTAAATAATTTACTAATCCTAAAATTATCATTTTTAACTTTGGCATTACAGTCTCCTAAATAAAAATTCACAACAAAGAAATCTTTGAATGTTTGTTGTAGCACCTCAATTTCCACCGCTTATCTTAACATCAGATCACATTTGGTGAACACAGTTCCCTACCATTACAACTTAATGATGCATCCCATAATAATTTGAACCTCCAACAAAGTTGGGTATCTCCTTCATATCTGAACCCATTTGAAGGGAGATATTCTGTTTGCTTTCCGCCATTTCTCACAACACCGTCCTGAGCAGAAGGAAGCCGTCACTAAGATGTCCACTGGACCTTCTAATGTTGTTGTAGAGCTGAAATAAAAACGAAAAATAATTATTACAATGAATATTATAATTATTAATTATTATTTTTAATTTATAAACTAACGTTTAAGACAAGATTTTTTATGCATAGCACAAAGGGTAACAATTATTATAAGCAATAATTGTGGTGAACGTATGTCTTGCGGTATGAAAGAGACATGCGTGTATGAGTGAGACAGCATGAGGAACGTATAAAAGGGTGTGATTGCTGTCTACCGTCCTCTTTGCATTATCGCTTCGTAGGAAGCACACCTGTACACAATCTCGGAATAAACTCACTAAGTCTACCTACGACTTATTATTGTCAAACGCCCTGTACTGAGATCACCATCATAAGGAATCTGGATCCATCAGCAGGAGTCCAGAAGGTAATGCTGATAACCGGCCATGGTCATCACATTTGGCGCAGCCTATAAAGGAAGAAGATTTACGCAGCAGCCAAAATCACATTTGGCAGCAAACATCCCGAGATTGAGGCTACAGTGGACAATAGGTGATCAGGCAGCATCAGGCCAGATCACATTCAGGAAGAGCAAGAGCAGCAGAAATTGGCATCCGAGGAATAGCAAGGCGCTGGATAGGTTTATTCAGTGCCGAGAACCTGGAGGAGCATACACGTAAGGCGTGGATGGAGAAGTCCGGGTCTTCAGGAGAAGATCAGAGACCAGGTGCAGACCTCACGGAAGGCGTGCCGGGGCATTAGAAGGACGACCAGGGTTCAGGAGCCAGGAGACGGTCCGCGGAAGGGCGAGATCGGAGCAGCAGCATCAAGTCAACAGAGTCGTGAGTTGAGTGCTGTTTGTAAAATTTTCTGCTATTTATTGATTGTATCTGTGTGAAGATGGAAGGGGGAGAACTGCCCAGGTTTTGTCATTTGAGGGACAAACTGGAGACGTTCGTGTTGCAATACGAACAGTTCATCCTCGTCAATGATGACAAGTTAAATTCGGTAGAAAAAAAGAGAGCGGTTTTAATATCTCATTTACACACAGAGACAATAGATTTATTGATTGATTTGTGTTTTCCTAAAAAAATTACAGATATTACGGTCGAAAATTTATTGTTATTACTAGAGAATCATGTAGGTATCAAACGAAATGTGTTCAAAGAGCGCGAAATTTTTTTTGCTACGAAACAAAAAAGTTCAGAATCAGTCACTGATTATATAGCACGGTTAAGGAATCTCGTTAGATTTTGTAAATTCGAGGACAGACTGGAATATAATTTAAAAGATATTTTTGTCACCGGTCTTCGAGTGGGGCGAATTAAGGAGAAATTATTTGTGGAAGCTGAAAACTTTTCATTAAAAAAGGTTATAGAATGTGCTATTGCTATGGATTCATTCGAGGTAATGAATAAGCAAATTAAAACGGAAAGTGTTGATTTAGTAAATAAATTTAAAAATACATCGAACAATTTGTCACAAAAACAAAATTCGGTAGGTAAACATTTTTTTAGAACTTCGGACAAGAATGTCACATCGTACAGAGCGAGGTCAGCGGACCGAACAAAGTGTAAACATTGCGGGAATTATCACGATTCAGTAAACTGTAAATTTAAAGACGTGTTTTGTTATAAATGCAGGGTAAAAGGGCATATTGGGAAGATATGTCGCGGTTTAAAATATAATAACATTTCTTCAGTGTTCGTAAATACGCAGGAACATAAAAACATGTTGCGGATAAACGCAGTATATTGTGAACCAATATTGTGCAAAGTTTTAGTGAATAATGTGGAACTAAACGGTTTATTGGACACAGGGGCGGCAATTTCGATTTTAACGGACGAAGATTATGTTAAACATTTCAAACATTTGATGTTAAAACCAAAGGATTTAACCTTAATGGGTTACGCTAACTGTAAGTTAAATTTATTGGGTTGTATCTTATTAACAGTTGAATTTAACGGTTATAGGGAAATGTTAGAATTTTGCGTAGTAAAACAGGGAACAATTACGGTTCTAGGGCGTGATTTCATTAAAAAGTTTAATATTGGATTTACGGGCTTACAATCTACTTTATCCCAGGAGGGAAGTGAAAATGTTTCTCACAATATGGTTGAGAATAATACTAGTGTAATTGATAATTTAATTCGGAAATTCCCGGAGGTTTTTTCGGAGAAACTGGGTAAATTCAATAAATATAAAGTGCATTTGAAATTAAAAGAGAATGCGGAACCGAAATTCTGCAATCCGAGAAATATACCGTTTGCCTTAAAAGCAAAGGTTGAAGCGGAATTGGGCCGGTTACAATCGGAAGGTATTTTAGTTCCGGTAAACTATAGTAAGTTTGCGTCACCAATCGTTCCAATAGAAAAAAATAATGGGGAAATAAATGAACAATCAATTTCAGCCCAGGAGGGTAGTGAAATTTTTTCTCATAGTGTTTTTGAGAATGATAGAAATGATTTACAATCAATTTCATCCCAGGAGGGTAGTGAAATTTTTTCTCATAGTGGTTTTGATGATGATAGAAGTGATTTACAATCAATTTCATCCCAGGAGGGTAGTGAAATTTTTTCTCATAGTGTATTTGAGAGTGGTAGAAGTAAAGTGAATAAAAAAATTCGAAAATTCCAGGAGGTTTTTTCGGAGAAAGCGGGTAGTTTTAATAAAAGTAAAGTGCAATTAGAATTAATTGGGAATGAGGAACCAGTTCACGTAGAAAATGACTTGGATACTCAAATTCTAAGTTTATTTAAAAATAACAGAGATTTACCTATAACGGAAGAAATATGGAGTAGGGTGCATATTAATTATGCGGGCCCAATTGCAAATAAATATTTTCTTGTAATTATTGACTCAACCTCAAAATGGTTAGACTGTGTAGAAGTAAAGTCTCCAAATTCGTATAACACTATTAAAATATTAAAGGGTTTATTTAGTTATTTCGGGAGTGTACAGACAATAGTTTCAGATAATGGAGCCGCTTTCATGTCAGCGGACTTCAAAGAGTTTTGTGAGATGAATAACATCAAACATTTAACGACTCCGGTAAATCATCCACAATCAAATGGTCTAGCAGAAAACGCGGTTCGAACGTGTAAAAATTTAAAAAAAAAAATGATGATAAGAAATAAGTTTCAGTCAGGTTATGAGGAAAAATTAGGAAATTTTTTAATTGATTACAGAAATGCACCACACTGTACAACTGGCTTAGAACCTGCAGTTGTAATGTTTGGAAGGAAACTAAGGTCAAACTTAAACAGTTTTGTACCGAGAGGGGGGAGAGATAAGGATAATAGAATTAAGAAAGAAACAAAAATTAAAATGTCTAAATGTCAGGAAAATCAAAAATATTATTATAAAAGAAATAATAAAGAATCGGTGGGTTTTTCGATTAATCAAAAGGTAATGGTTAGAGATTTCAGAGACCAAAACAATGATAAATGGGTACCAGGGAAAGTGTATAAACAATTAGGAAAAAAACTTTATATAATTGAGGTAAATTTAAATGGTAAAATTATGTTTTGGAAAAGGCATTTTGATCAGTTGTCTAAATTATGTGTGTCATGGGAAAAGAAACACAGCAATCCTTATGTCGCGTCTGAGACGAAGAGACTGTCGTATGATGAATACGATGTCTCCAGCTTTGGCCTGGATGACAGTCTAATGGGTTTTTCTCCTTCTCATTCCAGCCCCAGTGATCCAGTGGCGTCAACGTCGGGAAATTGGAAGGACCGACTACGACCACAAACACACAGATGAGTCAATGAAGGCAGCACTCAGCTCTCGACTCAACATGAATTACTTACATTGTAAATATTGGAATATTTTATGTATTGTAAATAATTATCAGTTCATGTTGTGTAACTGTCTTCGGATTTAAGTGTGGAGGGATGTGGTGAACGTATGTCTTGCGGTATGAAAGAGACATGCGTGTATGAGTGAGACAGCACGAGGAACGTATAAAAGGGTGTGATTGCTGTCTACCGTCCTCTTTGCATTATCGCTTCGTAGGAAGCACACCTGTACACAATCTCGGAATAAACTCACTAAGTCTACCTACGACTTATTATTGTCAAACGCCCTGTACTGAGATCACCATCATAAGGAATCTGGATCCATCAGCAGGAGTCCAGAAGGTAATGCTGATAACCGGCCATGGTCATCACAATAATTGTCAGCCTAAAACACTCATTTACATTGAAAAATCTTCCGAGAAAAGATACTTGCCGCCAACGGGACTTGAACCCGTGTCCTTCTGATTGCCGGTCGGATGCTCTGACCACTGAGCTATGGCGGCTTATCTAATACCCGCCAAATAATTCAATATATACTGGTGTTTCATTCAACAATTACTGATTATTACATTTTTCCACCTGAAAGCAACCAACTTTTATTTTTGTGAGGGAGGTATTGTTAGTACTAAAGTATTTTTAGTATGCAAGTATCTTTTCTCGGAAGATTTTCCAATGTAAATGAGTGTTTCAGGCTGACAATTATTGCTTATAATAATTGTTACCCTTTGTGCTACGCATAAAAAATCTTGTCTTAAACGTTAGGTTATAAATTAAAAATAATAATTAATATTTAACAAGTTAAAAGTATTTCACCAAAAAATGTAGACATAATTTGTCTCGACGCCACCTAGCGAGAGATTTAGTACTAACAATACCTCCCTCACAAAAATAAAAGTTGGTTGTTTTCAGGTGGAAAAATGTAATAATCAGTAATTGTTGAATGAAACACCAGTATATATTGAATTATTTGGCAGGTATTAGATAAGCAGCCATAGCTCAGTGGTCAGAGCATCCGACCGGCAATCAGAAGGATACGGGTTCAAGTCCCGTTGGCGGCAAGTACCTTTTCTCGGAAGATTTTTCAATGTAAATGAGTGTTTCAGGCTGACAATTATTGCTTATAATAATTATAATTATTACAATGAACACTGCAGTAATTAGCTTAATTGCAGTAAAGCTTAATTAACTTAGCTAACCCACAGAGCGATGAATTGTTTGGGAATAGCTTAAAGAAGCCAAGCGATTCTATATCTTTTGTGGGATAGTTATTAGATAACGGACGTAATCTCCTGTCAGATTTGTTCGATTTTTATGGCTGTTATTTGCTTTTTCTATGTACAATGTACATTAAATGAATAAATAATCATGCATACTTGCAGGAATTCATGTTTAAAACGATCTAAACTAAAATATGTGACAGTTAATATGTAAAAATAGGGGTTCTTTTGAATCTGGTTGATGGTGGAAGTTGACAATGCTTTTGAAAAAACATGAAAGATGTGCGATTCACAAAAAATATTGAGGGGTGTTAGTTAGCATCAATAGGTAAATATGGTCAATAAGCCCGTATGCATATAATATGGGTTAAAGTATGATGGATGTTCGGATGTCAGTTGGATGAAATGAGTTTGAAAGTCACAGCGGGTATCAACTTCCTTTTCTGAACAAGATAAGTGAAAAGATGTTCAACTATAACAAAATGTACTTATTTTAAAATAAATTAATGTGAATCTACTTACCGGCTGGTAATATCCAAAATTGTACTTCTGAACAAGGGAGATTTGCAAATATAAAATTCACAAACAGCCGTTGGTCCATTGGCGAGCTCATCCTTCAAGCACGCCGGCAAAACTTCCCCAAATACATTCTTAACCGAGTTATTATTATCATCCACTTCCCTCATGTTCAGGACATCTTCCGCCATCTTCTCCAACCTGTGGGGCTCTATTGGCCCGAGGTTATTGTTCAGGATATCCGCTGCCACGTTGCTGACTAGCATGTAGCATTGTCTCAGACTCAGTTCGTAGAGCGTGGGAGGGGTCAGAACGGGGTACTTTTGGATGTCGTCAAACTGCTCGGGTAAAACTATCTCTGTATCGGGAATGACAAAGTTGTTGGCCACTACAATTCTATTTTTCATTTCTTGTTTATAAGTGTAGGGGTAGCCAAAACAACTGAAACAATAAGGTAAAGATTATTAGTTAGAGATATTAGCATAATATTTTCTTCTAAATTACAATGTCTTTACTAAATGGCTTCAACCAAGTCCGGATTGAAAAAAATTTTTACGAAATAAATGGCATCTTTTCTTATTATTAGACTGGTAGGTAAATGGATATTACCATGCTATATAGGGCACGATTGAGTTAAAAACAGATGCACTGATCCAGAAATTCTATAAAGAAGAGCGGCATTCAAGAGCTTTTGCAACTTCAATTTGGGAGGTAAGTATAGATATCGCCACCCGGGAATCATTCATTGGATAACCAACACCTCTGCCGTAGGTCACCCCAGGTGGTTCGCTATGTTTGGTGACGTAGCAGGGGTGCCCGAGTTCATGCGGTAAGGTTTGTCCAGATTTTGGCGGCGGATGCATCTGCCCACCAACTGCGGGGCAGGCCGGATCGGGAGAGACAAGTTGAGGGAGACCTTCATCACCTTGCACCGCAGTGGAAGGAATAGATGCTTACGTCCGTTACTCCTGGACACTCTGACCTCCAGATTCCAACCCAACCACCCCTCTTACCTTTTTTATACCTTCCCAGAACTTCATATCTTTCCTTTCCTAAAAATACCCTCCACACAGCATCCCCAAAGATGACATAGGCCCTGAGGGAAATTATTTTTCTTCTTCAGGGCCCCTGTGTGGAGTTAACGTAAAAAAAAATAAAGAAAAAACTTCAAGTTTAGGTTTTCTGATTGATTTAAATATTAAACAATTTTTTTCACAATCATCTCAAAATGTGATATTTGTACAGAATAATTATGTGGCAGCTTTTTTAGGTGCATTTAAGGGAACGTACCCATACTATGTGTCCAACTTTTTGCAATTTTTAACCCCCCCCCCCCCCCCCCCCCGGTGACCAAAAACCTAAGCCCGCCGCCGCTCATTTGTACCAAGCGTGACATTTTGAAGACCCTCCCCCCCCCCTGAACGTGTCACGTAGTATGGGTACGTTTTCTAAGGTCCTTCTTACAGTGACCAGACAACTCAGAATGAAATCAAGTTATTAAAAGTGTTGAATAAATATATTAAAAAATTGGCTAAATAGGTTACGTTAGGTTTGGTTAGCATAAAGCGCCCTTGAGGTGATTTTCTCATGAAAATGGCATGATAAAAATCTATCAATAATAATAATTATTATCAGGTTATGGGCTATTTTTTAATTTTTTTTTTTCATAGTTTAAAATGACTTTTCAAAGAGGTGTTGTGATGACTTGATTCTGAAATGGAATGGAAGCCATTCGTACACAGTTACTTATAAGCGACTCCAGTTTTATGTGCATAACATGTGCGTCGCTCGTGAGTATCCGCCATACTATTTTTTTAGAGATCATACACGATGAGACGTATCAACTATGGGTTCGATGTCAGTCGTACGCTACTAACTGGTAGCATGCTACGCTAGTTGAGAATCCAAAATCAGATTGTTTTTTATGCATGTAATAAAGATAAAGAAGAACAGTATTGTCTTCATCGCTAGAGTCACTTGAGACATTGTGTTAACTCTATGGCTGCACGTGAAAAAATGATCAAGTTTGTATAATTCAGGTAGT
This sequence comes from Limnephilus marmoratus, assembly GCA_917880885.1. NCBI lineage: Eukaryota > Metazoa > Arthropoda > Insecta > Trichoptera > Limnephilidae > Limnephilus > Limnephilus marmoratus. The sequence continues at coordinate 18,367,404 of OU862919.1, read as the reverse complement.
GCCGTGTACGGAAACCAACGTTACATTAGCATATCAGTAGGCGACTTGTGGTTGTATTGCAATGACGTAGCTTGTAAGTATCTCTGTGTGCGAAGGGCCTAATATGTGACAGTTGAATTATTATCCTAATATAACTAGTTACTATTATTATCCTATAGTTGGTTTTAATAATCGGGTCCAATAGGTTAGTTAAATTTTTAGAAATTTAATTGAAATTAAATTCGATAATGTTATTATCGAGTTCTGCAAGTTTTTTGGTTAGTGTTTTAGTTACAGCTGTTTCGACTTGTAAGGTCATTTTCAAATTGTGGTGAAGCCACGTACGAATAATAATAACATTATCGAATTTAATTTTAATTAAATTTCTAAAAATTAAAATGGAGTTCTACGAATTAAACACAAAAACAATTAATAGGTTAGTTAAATTCATACAACGATATTTGGTGTAAATTAGTAAAAAAACTACATGTTTCCGCGTAAATCGTATTTTCACACCCGATTACGCTAATTACAAAATAATAATATGAATTAGGACATTGCATAACCGTGTAAATCGAAAATTTACATCGTTTTATCGCCACAGCTGTCCGTCAGATGCAGACTTACGAAACTATATTTTTTTTTTGCGAAATTTGGTGTTTTTCGAATTACATGAACAAATTTTCGTGTGCGGACAAAAATAAATTTCGAATTACGAATTAAAGAATATCAAAATAAAAACTAATTTTGTATGAAAAAAATTTGCCCGGAATGTTTATTGGCAAAAATTTTGAATTACGCATCTTTGCAAATTATCGAGGTTTGAATTAATGGGGTTTTACTGTATCATTTAAGCCTTATGTTTAATAGCCATTATGCAAAAGGCAAAGACATTACAATATGAGAATAGTCTACAAGTCAATTGGATACATCAGCCTTGACTCTCCTGAACGGACGAATTTTTCTTTAAGCATTCAGTACCCCATTACATCCTAACACACATATATTCACTAATACTCTTTTCGTGTATCTAAAACTTTTAAGAACAAGTAAACTGGTCAATTGATGGCCGCTTACCCAATATTCTGCAATCGGACTTGCTGGTCCCGCAGCATGTGAAGCCACAGGGAGAAAGGAATGTGTTGCAGCGTTCTGTTCCTCCAAAAGCGGAACTCGGCCGCATAGTAGTTGGACACTGGCCTCTGTGGGAGCCAGGTTAGCTGGTTGTCTGCAAAATATGCCCCAATCAGCTCTACATATTCAATACAAGCAACTAAATTCATCAACATTGCATATTAGCGCCGTTTACACGCACACTTCGGAGCGACCGAGTCCCGCGCCACTTCAGGCCGCCGCACAGAAAAGTCTCACAGTGAACTGCGCTGTAAACCTATCGATCTTTACTTTTCTGCGCGGCGGCCTGAAGTGGCGCGGGACTCGGTCGCTCCGAAGTGTGCGTGTAAACGGCGCTATTGTCACTTTATTAAAAATACAAATGAGAATTTTTTCATTTATTTGTCGTTCTATCCTTCACAATGAATTACTATACAACGTGTCCGGAAACTCGTAGTACAAGCGGGAAACTGGTGAATCTACATCACGTAGAGAACCCAAAAAACTTATTTTTTTCGATCCAAGCATTTCGATTTTAATATTATTTTTTTTCTATTTTTCCATTTTTTCGGCAACTAAAGGGTTAAAAAATTTTTTGAGCCCGGTTTACCCTTCGTTGCATTTTATAAGACATTACACAGCTGAAATCAACCCCCTAGTGAATTTTTTTTTCAAATTTAACCAAAAAAATTCCAACTTCGGACCCGGTTTACTCGAAAACGAAAGCCCAAATCAAAAAAAGTTAAACCTCAAAATCGACTCCAAATGTGATGTAGATTCTCCAGTTTCCCGCTTGTACTACGAGTTTCCGGACACCTTGTATATTGGTTTAAAAAAAGAAATATTTTTTTATTTATTTATATTGGATAACCATTGAGTTATAGTAATTATATAAAAAATATGGAATATTTTATTTTCCTCGGCATAATAACACAATTTTATAATACTAAAACATTTGAACAAGCATCAATCTAAAAAATTTAAATGGTGGCTGGGTAATATACAATAAGCAATAAGCTCTATTGGCAACTGATAACCAAGAACTCAGAATACCAAACAATTTAAATTAATGACAGACAGCTGATGAAAAGTATTCAAATTAAGAAGCCAAGAAAAATGCAATGGAAAAAAGTTCTAACAGAAAAGTGAATTCCGAATAAAGGTGGGCATTTCACTTTTTTTTCAAAATAGCCGAAACAGCTTTTCAAAATAAATGTTTACTCGAGACATTTTTTAAATAATGTAACATTTTAGAAAAAAACAAATCCTTATGTTTTTGTTGCACTAATTAATATACCTAACAACGTTTTTCGTTCCTTGCAATCATTGCAATTTAACCTTTTAAATGCCAGTATGTAGGAGTGTAGCTGTGAACAGCAGGCCATGAAAATAAATCGTTTTTAAATCTTATTTTTATAAATTAAAAACATTACACCCTGAAAGGAAATTTAAATAACTTGGCAAAAATCTTGAAAAAAAAAAAAAAAATTATTAAAAAAAAAAAAAAATAAATAAAATAAAATCTTGCTCAAAGAATAGCGAGATAACTCGCTATTTTTCTATCGCCGGCCTGCTGGGCACGGCCAAGAATGCGAGAAATCTCGCTCTTGGCAGAGAAACGGTTAAAAGGTACTGATGTACTGCAGCGGTGGACAAGTTGTGCATTTTGCCGGAAGCCTCTGAGGCTTGCTTCCTTTTAAAAGCACTTGATTTCTAGGAGCAGGTCCCGAATCCAAGTTCTTTGGTGTGGACTGGGTACTGCTGCTGCGGTGACTGCTATTGTGGATACCGAGATGCACAGGTTCGGCCGGAGCCAGACCTCGAAGCCGGAACCCGCACAAGAACTCGGGGCTTGCGAGTGGGTCGGACTGGGAACATGGGGATGCTGGTGGAGGCATTCGGGTTCCGGCTCGGAGTCCCGGGCTTGGGTCCGAGCCCTGGACTGGATTCTCTGGGAAAAGTTGATTTGAAAAAGGAGTAGGAGTAGATCCTCTTCCCGCGAAGAACCCGCGTTCAAGAGCCCATTCCAGCTGAACTGTCACATCGCTAATGTACCCATATTAAATTAGTCATTACACCGCAACTTTTCTCGGTGTATGGGTGCGGTGAAAATGTCTTGTCGCAACAGGTTATGGCTTATCAGCATTTAGCATAAATATTATCATCACTCCAAATTCATAATTATTTTTGACTTAGATTGGCAGAAAATTTATAAGATTTTTCGCCAAATATGCAGTTAGTCCAACTCACGGATAATACGAAACGTTCGTGTTGTAGAAGTTTGATGCATGGATAATACGGCATATTTCTTTTTTAACTAATAGACAATCAAATATGACATTTGTCGGAAGTACCAATCTTATAAAATAAATTCTCTAAAATAAACTCGCATGTCATCATTATTTTAAAAAACATCCTTGAATGGTTTGTTTGACAAAGCACGGTTTGTCTAGCGGGTTTGTGTAATTATTTTAATACATTTCTTTCCATGTTCTACTGTTATAAATACAGGTACAGACTTGTCAATAATGCATTCACTTTGTTTTAAATAGCAATAATATTTATACTACGATTGGCAGCATTGATTGATTGTCTTTGATATGTTAGATAAAAACGATAAGTACATATAAATGGTGTTACCGCGTAAGCGAATTAATTTAAACAAAATTAAAATGTTGAATGGATATTTTTGGTATGTTTTTTTGTCTCCCCCGACATAAATACTCAATTTTCGTGATAATAAAGCTAAATCTAACTGTTTGAATAAAAAATATTCCGTATTAACGAGTAAGCGGTGTAATGCTAATGTGTAATGTAATACTAATTTTTCTATGGTTAGAGAACGTACCCATACTACGTAACCTACTTTTTGCAATTTTTAACCCCCCCCCCCCCCCGGTGACCAAAAACCTAAGCCCGCCGCCGCTCATTTGTACCAAGCGTGACATTTTGAAGACCCCCCCCCCCCCCCTAAACGTGTCACGTAGTATGGGTACGTTCCCTTACGTGGTGAGAGAAAATATTCATTTCATCCCAAGGGGGAAATTGCAGGGGATTGTCTCTCCTGGAATGTGTAAATGTATATCGATGAATTTGCATTCGAATTAAAAAAAAAAAAAAATTCTCAGTAAAAAGGGCAAAAATATGGGTAAATATCGGTTCGGACTGGCCACGCTTATTACGAATAATTTTTAGAAAAAAACTTTAGATTCGCCTTAATTACTATAAAAGGAAACTGTTATGTTGGTATCCTTGATAAATTAACAAGAGCTAATACGACTGTAGCCGACTTCGTGGGATAAGACGCGTACCTAATTATGAAATTTGTCTAGCGGGCTTGTTTGTGTAACATGGTTTGTGATACAAAAGAATGTGCCCCTTTATAACGCCTACTCGCGTCAACGCAAGAAAAACATCCCAGTTTTCAAGTGGTTTAGCGGCTACGCCAGGTTTGTGTAACATGGTTTGTGATTCGCGGTATTTCATGTAGGTATCCCACGAAGTCGGCTACAGTCCATAACAGTGACAGCTACGGCCGTGGATTTTCGCTGCGTCGGTTCGCGAAGTGAATTTTGGTGTTATGCAATTGAAAATTAAAATGCATTATTTTCCGCCGCCCCAAAGCCAAAAAGTTTCCTTTTATAGTAATTAAGGCGAATCTAAAGTTTTTTTCTAAAAATTATTCGTAATAAGCGTGGCCAGTCCGAACCGATAATTACCAAAATATGTATTTCCTATCTCTGTTGTTGTGGAATTATAAATAGGACTGGCACACAGATACACTTAATAAGGAAATGTGCTTCAAGAGAAGTATTCAAGCACAAATATAAAATGCCATTGTTATAATGTCTGGTTCAAGGGTCCACACTTTGGATTTTTGCCATAATATGCGATGTTCTACACAGGTATAACAATATTTCATATCAACTGTCAATCCATTGTTTTAACTCAAAATATCATAAAGAAATGCTGAATTACATGCAAAACAGTACAAAAAGTTAATAAAATAATAAGTTGTGTTTTTTACGTTTCCAATTTTCAATATTTTCTTAAAAAACATCAAATATCAAGCAAACACCGGATTTCATTTTGTCATCATTATTCGCCATGCAAACAAACATTGCAGTAAACTTTAACATGGAACATCGGTAGAATCAACTGTCTAATTGTTTTTATACACAGATATGCAAAAAATACGGTATAATTTGGAAGTTAACCTAAGCACGAACAATAAAAACAATATTATGAATTATGACAGTGACGTTTGACGTCAGATCACCGATTTGACAGAAAGGCGTTAAAATATTACCGGTGACATCTGTGATATTATTGAGTAACTATTGCACTTGACGCGAACGAGTTCACATTGTAACTAATCACACTTTTCTTCCATAGGTGGCATTAATCTCGGGAAAAATTTTCATGGAAAATCCTTGATATAAAAAAAACTTTTGTTCTTATAGTTTGATAATCAAAGAATCTCACTATTGTTATTTATATTCGGCGAATATAATGTAATCGCAATGGTTGTGCCCAACCTTAGTAAATAAATAAAAACAAATTACCACAAATGGAAAGGTATCTTAGTTTTCTCAGCTTATTTAGGCTAAGTGGAAGATGAGTTATAGCGTTATCGTCCAATATCAAACACTTCAAATGGTCAAGTTGCGATATTTCCTCCGGCACACACGTCAACAGATTCCCGCTCAAATCCAACGACTTTAAAGATACTAAAATTCCGATCTCTTTCGGCAGCACTTTGATGTCATTGCCGCTCAAATACAAATTCTTCAAACTTTTAAACTGCCACAGGTCACGGGGAAACTCCGTTATGGAGTTTTCCTTCAAGTAAACGTCCGTTATTATTTCACTTCGGCTTTTCATAATCTCCTCTGGGAACTCTTTGAATCCCCTGTAATTCCAATGCAGTACTGCCATCATGTCAACTGGCACCCGGGTGTGCCAAGAACAATTCTTGTCCCCGCAGTAATCCATCGGACTTCACTTAGACCACTCTTTTTTGCATTTCTTGACGTCGAGTATAGCAGTCGGAACTAGTATGAAAATGTTTATAGACTAAATAATAATCTCGTGTCGTGTATTCGTCGTTGAAATCCATGTTGAAACTGTTGGCATATCCCCAATAACTTGCCCAAGTCCCACTTTTCGTAGGGTTATTTTTACTCCAAGCTTTTATGATTGGAACGATATTTATTGTTAAGCCAGATTTCACGATCACTATATATTCACTACAGCTTTTGTGTAAGAAAAAATACCAAACGGATTGATGGAAATAAACATAAACAAAGGAGGCCAATTATCTGGGCAAGATCAAAACGCCAAACGAATGCGGTTTTTTTAATTCCAAACAATGGGTTTCGCGCATAAATAAACCAATCATTCGACTGTGAATATTTGAATTTCTTTTTCCAAAATAATTTTATGAACACACACAGGCATACCTACCTAATTTTTTTGGCCACACGGATAACTTACTTATGTTAAAATTAAAAATCGACTGAGTACTGAACAGAAATAAATAATATCTATACCTATTGAACTAATTTTGAAGAATGCATATATACAGCCGTAAATTATGATAATATTATTGTCCTCGTCACTATCAACGTGTATCGATGAAGGTTTTGAACAAAACGTTTGGTATTTTAAAATATTTATCCCCCCGCGTGCAAAAATAACTTCCCATGTATAAAAAAAATAAAACATGAGTAATACATGAGTTTGTAACGCGTGGAACGCAGAATAGTTTATAAATGACTGCTGATTGATAAACAACTGAATTATGCGTTGATAAATGGAGATGAACCTTATGTTATTATTTTACTTTAGCGTTCAAAAACATGATCTAGTATCAAGGCATATCATCAAACATACTTCTGTTGTCTGTGATTGTGTACGTAATGTGAAATATTCCCGCGTAATGTAATGTATGTAATACGAGAAATTATTCACGTTCAGTGAACTTTTAATTTTCAAAATTGGAATTTTTTTACATTAGCTCCACACAGGAGACCCTGAGGAAAATAATTTCCTTCAGGGCCTATGTCATCTTTGGGGATGCTGTGCGGAGGATACTTTTAGGGAAATGAAGAAGAGGAAGTTCTGGGAAGGAAAAGGGTATGAGAGGTGGATAGGAATCTGGGGGTCAATGTGTCTAGGAGTGACGGACGTATGAATCCATCCGTTGACCGGCTGGAGAGGCCTAGGTTAGGTCTCCCTCAACCAATCTCTCTCGAACCGGCCCGCCATGCGGTAGGTGGGCAAATGTATTGGCCGCCAACTCCTAGACAAACCTCACATAAAGTAAGTATCAAAATTACATAATTTTAATAATAATTTTATAAGTATCTACTTGAAATATGTATTTCTTTTGTTTGAATTTTCAATCACTGATGAGTTTTAAAGTTCACTAACGGTGTTTATCCAAAAGTAAAAAAAAAATATGTGTCTCTCCAATTTTTTTTTTCGAACAGTTAATATCCTGAGGCAAATATTTTATAAATAGTTACTTTCAGCTTCACACCTCCTAAAATAATAATAAACCGTGATTTTTCACGGGTCTACACTAGTAATCAATAATGTTGTAACGATTACGACCCGGTGCCTTATAAGAGTAGGTAGGTAAGTAATTACTTAGGTTAGGATAGTCACAGAATAATGAAAGTTAGAATCGTTACATCATCGCTAGTTTATAACGATGTAGGAAGCAGGATATCTACTGGACATGAATTAAATAAAGGCTCTCTATGGAAATAGATCGTCACAATGAACTATTCCTGATGTAGTCATGTCGGCCAATCAGTCCCTCTTCGAATCACAATAAAGGTAGGCATCTATGTAAAAATAAACGAAGAAAAATGACAAAATGTCTCCATCGCATTCACTCTTTTGAACAACGAACAATACATTTTCTGAAAAACACGAAGGTTTACCTACAAATTGACCCAAAATCAATGACGTTGGAAGAAATTTATTGTTGTTGTAATTAAATAGACTCAATTGCAACTAACAGGTTATGGGCCACATCATGCTTAAAGACGCTGTGTTGTGATCAATGACTTTAAGTATTAAATTGTGATTAACATTTGAATCGAACAATGTCGTTCCAACTCCCTATTAAAAAGCTGAGGGGCCGTGATAACTATGACATTTGGAAGTTAGCTGCTCAAGCATATTTAGAAGACCAGGATTTATGGGAATGTGTCGAAGGTACGGAATCAGACCAGAAAAAGGTTCAAATATGTCGTTCCAAGATTGTTTTATTGATTTAACCAGTTAACTATGTTCATGTCCAGTCTGCTACAACCGCGAAAGAAGCCCGGGACAATCTTGCTGCTACTTACGATGATAAAGGTCTTACACGACGCGTAGGGCTTCTAAACTACTAAGGACCCTTATTACAATAAAGTTAGAAAACTGTAAATCTGTTGAAGATTACGTCGATAAAATTATCACCACTGCCCTGAAATTGACTAATATTGGTTTAAAAGTTGATGATGAATGAATAGGTACCATTCTTCTTGCCGGGCTTCCAGAAAAATACATCCTCATGATTATGGGCATAGAGAGCTCTGGAATAAAAGTAACTGGGATGCAATAAAGACAAAATTGCTACAAGATATTTCGCATAATAATTCAACATTAGAAAATCCCAATGACATACATCTAGACTTGCTATTGTCTCACAAACTCAAAATTATATGTGGGAAGTAAGGGAGACTCTTATGTTTCTAGTAAATTCTTAATTCAAACGTTGTTGATGTAAGACAAAGACACACATTCAAACCAACCTCGACCTCTTCTCGAGTTTATTATACCAGAGCACGAAAACTCTGATTATTTCAAAGAAAGTGCAATTGAAATGGGTGCACTTTAGCAATAACAGGGCGACATTAAGAGTAAGATGTCCCTAAGAGAAAAAACTTTATAGACGAAACATCAAACAGATATTGAAACAACCTCTTGACTGAGAGCTGAATTAGAGAGAAGGCATAATGCGTACATAAACTTCAAAGAAAACATTTCATTTAAAAAAAATGGGCGAACTTTCAACACAGAGAGTCTCAGAAAAAGCTCAGTCGCTTGTACAATGATCTAGAAGACGATTTAGTTCAGGAATGAGTACACTTTCAAGGTCACATTTCGTCTAATAAGAGGCAGAAAAACCAGAATCTACATACATCATTACTGAATCTTTTTAAGGAAAGTTTGTGAGCAGGAAACGATCTCTGTGGAAGGTTTACTCAACAGTCTGTCACATACTCGTAAGAGTAGAAAACATATGAGGGCGCTACTGTCGTTCAAATGGCAATACTAAAAATATAATCATGATGTTAATCTAAAGCTGTGTAACCTACATTTTAATTAAAAATTAAAAAGGCATAAAAGTGAAAAAAATATTTTTTCATTCCACTGATCTCAAATTAGAATTGCATTATTATTATATGTTTACAATTTTATGTTAACATAATGAAGAATAACGATATTATAATAAAATATAAAGCACACTTTAGAAATTTCTCACATTTATTTAATATAAGCTTAAGTGCCACCTAACATTGTCCAGGCTTTAGATCATGTGTCTAATTTTAGATCTGAATATATTTAACTCATTCAGATCTAAAAGTAGTCTAACTCAACTCAACATTAATTAATTATTCATCCTTTCTACCTAAATTCAAATTTATGTTAAATTAAATGGAAGCCAATCAGTTTGTAGAACACAATTTAATCAAATTTATGTCATTAAGTAGGTACCTTAACAACAGTGCTTCTTCGATTTAATTTTTTTTAGGATAAAAAAATGTATTTTTAAATGTGTTTACGGTGGTCTGCATTTTTAGTGTGATTGCACTTTAAAAGAATATTTGACAGATAAATTGGTGTTGCCAGCCTACAATTTTTGTAGTTCAATTTTTTTTTATATTTTCTACTCTTATTTGACAGACTCTATATGACTTAACGAATACTATAAACTATGAAGCTATTATAGATGATTTTGTCAAATTAAAAATCCCGTAAAAAATGTAATTCTCGTTTCATGTTACACTTTTACTTTATGAATAATTCATTCGTTTATTTCATATTTGAGTGTACCCACTTAACCTATATTTAAATATATATTTGTAAAATTGTGTGTCACCTAATAAAAACCTACAAGTGGCAACTTCTAAGAAGGAGGAAGGGGCGGCGCAAATGAAGTAGCCTATACTAATGAAAAGTGTAAATCCGGCCCTGGTCGATTGATATTGTATTTGTTGATATACTGCTGATTTGTTTGTTATTTTACAGCAAGAATAAAAATAAACAGAGTGATTAGACTATTTTAACAGTAAAGTTTACTTAGCGATAGCACTGACTTCATAATTTGACTGTTGCGCGCCAAGACCCTGTACTTTAGCAAGCCTTGCATTCTCTAATGACGCATCGGGAGGAAAACAAATATATTATTTATATCGTACCGATAATAATTAATAATTTACAAATAAAATGTTATTCCTTTGCTTTTGCTAGCGTTTGCGAATACCTAATGAAAACATTTTTTCATCACACACGAGGGCGTTTAGGCACTTTTTAATGCAATTTATTTAGGAGTGGGACACGCGACACGACCTCACGCGACGCTTGGCAGTTTAGTTCTAAAACTACGAAATCGAATATAATACAATTGCCTTGTTTTTGGCTTGCTACTTTGAGATTTCTACCACTCGTCTATATATATTGTAAAACAAGCTGATTTCGACAATTTGGTGGATTAAATTTGACTGTAAATTCGCCCCTGCCCAAATACATGCAACAACAACTACACCTAGATATGTAATGTTATAAAAAAATAATAATATTGTGATTACGTGTAACATTACGTAGTTTTCGTGACCATTCCCGTGACACGTGCCACAACTTGGACACGAAATGCGGCACTCGACGACAGACGCTGCATTGGGCGCGTGCCAAACATTCATACATTTGTAATTTTATTCGTTTGAATAGGTTTGCATAATGTATCCGCGTTTATATACACCCTGTTCAATTTAAAAAAAGGCAATAATTGATTTACTATTATTTTACTAATTTTTATTTCCCCTATCTCCAACCCCCAAAAGTAGGTAATATATTATATAAAATAAATATTTGAAATCTTAGTGTACAGGCTGGAAATAGTGTCACGAGTATTTCGCAGTCGGTCGCGTGTATTGCGTGCGTCCGTAATAATGTAGGTGTGTAAGTAAATGAATGAAAAGCTGTAATGCGAATTTCTACCCGCTGCATAAGAGGACCATTGGTCCAGCATATTTTTGGGAGGCTGGTATGGGTACCGCCACCCTGGGAACCATTTATTGCATTACTAACACTCCTGCCATAGGTCACCCCAAGTAGTTCGCTACGTTTGGTGACTTAGCAGGGGTGCCCAGGTTCATGTAATGAGGTTTCTCTAGGTTTTGGCGACACATGCGTTTGTCCAACAACTACGTGGCGGGCCAGATCGGGACAGACTGGTTGAGGGAGACATTTTTACCACTCCAGTCGAACTCTCTCGATTCATTGCGTTGCACTACAGTGAGAGGCATGGATTCATTCATCCGTCACTCCTGCTCACACCGACCCCCAGATTTCTACACAGCCTTTGTACGTTTTTCCTTCGCGACATCACCAAAGATGCAAAAGCAGTTCACAATCTATATAAAAACAGAAAGACTCATTTTTTCTCCGCTCGTAAAGAGCAATATGCTACAACCACACCGAAGCCAACCTTCCAACTCCGAACTTTAGCCGATCGTGTGGTGGCTGCGAACAACCCTCCAACTCCGAACTAAAACGACCGAGCCCAAGTGTTAAAAGGACGATTTTTTTTTAAATTTTCATTTTTTGAAGATTTTTTGATTGCTTCGTGTATTATTCTTTTGGCAGATTTTTTGATTGAATCGTGTACAGACCATGAATCTTAGTTAGAATCGACTATTTCAGCCAGAACGGTACAATAGGGGCGAAGTTATGACCGATCCCGATTGTTATGAAGACCGAGCCCAAGTGTAAAAGGACGAATTTATTTAAATTTTCTTTTTTTGAAGATTTTTTGATTCAATCGTGTACAGACCATGAATCTAAGTTAGAATCGACAATTTCAGCCGGAACGGTGCCATAGGGCCGAAGTTATGACCGACCCCGAGTGTTAAAACGACCGAGCCCAAGTGTTAAAAGGATAATTTTATTTCAATTTTATTTTTTTAAGATTTTTTGATTGATTCGTGTACAGACCATGGATCTTAGTAAGAATCCAAAATTTCAGTCGACACGGATCCAAAGGGCCAAAGTTATGACGGAACCCAAATGTTCAAACGACCGTCCCCAAGTTCTAAAATGATGACATCTTAGAAAAATTCTTCTTTTTGCAGATTTTTCTGGATGATTCGTGTACAGACCACGAATGTTCGTAAGAATCGAAAATTTCAGCCGGATCGGTGCTATAGGCCGGAAGTTATAACCGACCCCGATTGTTATGACGACCGAGCCCAAGTGTTAAAAGGACGATTTTATTTGAATTTTCTTTTTTTGTAGATTTTTTGATTGCCTCGTATGTAGACCATGAATCTTAGGAAGAATCCAAAATCTTAGGCGGCTCGGATCCAAAGGGCCAAAGTTATGACCGAACCCAAGTGTTCAAACGACCGACCCCAAGTTCTAAAATGATGATATTTATATAAGGTCTTCTTTTTGCAGATTTTTTGATTGATTCGTGTACAGACCATGAATCTTAGTTAAAATCGACAATTTCAGCCGGATCAATGCTATAGGCCCGACGTTGTTACCGACCCCGATTGTTATGACGACCGAGCCCAAGTGTTAAAAGGACGATTTTATTTGAATTTTCTTTTTTTGTAGATTTTTTGTTTGCCTCGTATGCAGACCATGAATCTTAGGAAGAATCCAAAATTTCAGGCGGCTCGGATCCAAAGGGCCAAAGTTATGACCGAACCCAAATGTTCAAACGACCGTCCCCAAGTTCTAAAATGATGACATTTATGAAAAATTTTCTTTTTGCTGATTTTTCTGGATGATTCGTGTACAGACCACGAATGTTCGTAAGAATCGAAAATTTCAGCCGGATCGGTGCTATAGGCCGAAAGTTATAACCGACCCCGATTGTTATGACGACCGAGCACAAGTGTTAAAAGGACGATTTTTTTTAAATTTTCTTTTCTTGAAGATTTTTTTATTGCTTCGTGAACAGACCATGAATCTTAGTAAGATTCCAAAATTTCAGGCGAAAGTGCTATAGGCCGAAAGTTATAACCGACCCCGATTGTTATGACGACCGAGCACAAGTGTTAAAAGGACGATTTTTTTTAAATTTTCTTTTCTTGAAGATTTTTTTATTGCTTCGTGAACAGACCATGAATCTTAGTAAGATTCCAAAATTTCAGGCGGCTCGGATCCAAAGGGCCAAAGTTATGACCGAACCCAAGTGTTCAAACGACCGACCCCAAGTTCTAAAATGATGATTGTCACGGCCGATACCGAGACCCGAAAAGATGACTGTAAATCCCTTTTTTGTTTTGAGTAAATACCAAATAATTGTGTTTTGAAATTCAATCGTAAGGAAATAGGAAATGAAAGGAAGTCTCTTACCTTTTGACGGCGTACTACGGTGATGCAGGATCGATCCTGGCTTTCAGCACTGACACAACACCAGGCTTCTACGAACGACAGTTTTTTACGATAAAAAGACGAAATCTTGCGATATTTGCAATATTATCCACGAGAGAGCTGTGACCCATGTCACGAACAAAATTCAATTGCCCAAGTAGGTAGGGTAAACTTGGGCGATAATATTGTTCCATTATTTCCTCATGTAGGTAGGTTCATCTTCTTCTCCTGGTAGAGACTTTTGAGGAAAGGAGGAAGAGAAAGGAATGCATGATTGCTGAAGGACTTGAGGAAAATGGATTTAGTTTTCTAAAAGACTGTTTCAGAACCAAACATTCCGCCGACCTTGAGGAAATATGATATTTTCTCAACAACTATATGCGAAAGAAAAGCAATGAAAAACGAAAGCAAAATAACTAATTAACCTAAGTATTGAACAAGACAAAAATAAAATAAAATTAAAATTAATTAATCGATGGGTAGCTTATACAATTTGACTACGGGCCGCTTAAAAAATGCCCTGAGGGGGCTCGTAAAGTAGCAACACGAACCATTTCATCGGCACCGGGAAATAATTCCACCACCCTTTCGATAAGCCATCGCACTGATTATTTTTAAAGCAAGAAATGCATTTACTCAATCGATGTCGAATTACGTTCCTTGCCGAAATTATCCAATATTTTAATGATATTATGGATTGGAGTGCACGAGGACCTGGATGAAGGTACATGCTATGGTAATAATCAATTATTAAAGTTGTCAAATGACATTGCTTCGGTAAAATAATAGGATGTCGAGCATTTTCTGAAATCGGTGCAAGGCGAATTCGACCACCGACTCTCAAAACACCATTTTCATCAATAAATGGGGCGAGTTTTTGAAGCTGTGTTGAGCAAATGCGATGGGAAGAGATATTGTTCATATCTTGTTGAAAATAAATTGCTTGAACAAGCTTAATGCAACATTGCAAGGCTAAATTATTTTCTTTTAAGGAAAGTGGGGATAACCCATTGAAAATGATAATCGATTTCGAACGTAATCTATTGATAAACCGACGGCACCAACATATAACACGAAGTAATTTCGATAATGAATAAAACTTCAATAAAAATTCTTCGTCACACGTTGACATATTTGTAGATAGAGTAATTAAATTTTTTGACTTGTACTCTGGTAACTGGTCCACAGAGATATTTGGAGGCCTAACAAATAACCATTCCTCCAAAGGTGTTGATATAAAGTTAGGTCCTTTCCACCATAACGACGCGTCTGCGATTTCACTAGGAAAAGCTCCTCGCGAACCCAAGTCTGCAGGATTTTCTTGCGATGAAATGTGATACCAATGTTCACAAGGTATATTTTGTATTATTGTTTCAACACGATTTGCTACAAAAGTTTGCAATAGAAAGGAAGGTGTCTTCAGCCATGCCAATACAATAGTTGAATCGGTGAACGCGACAGTCTTTTCTATTTGAAGTCTGTCTTTATATACTTCTTGACAATAAGTCAACAAATTTGCTAATAAAACTGCTCCTAACAATTCCAGTCGCGGGATCGATGTTATCTTTATGGGGGCAACACGAGATTTTGCTAATAAAATGTGGCTGGATATTTCCGTGTTATTAATCACTACCAGATAAACAATTCCACAGTATCCTCTTTCAGAGGCGTCCGCAAACCCAACAAGTATGCATCGACTGGTGGGAGAAGTTGCGACATATCGATCAATTTTTAAATTGGCGAGTGATGGAAGCTCTTTTATATATTTCTTCCATTTCAAATTCATGTCCGAAGGGATTTCTTCGTCCCAACCAATTTGAATTTTCCATAAGTTTTGCATATAGCATTTAGCAATAAAAACGACAGGATTAATAAAACCTAATGGATCATATAGACGTGCAATTGTCGATAAAATTATGCGTTTGGTACAGTGGTCACTAAAAACATTATGAATTTTATATGTAAATTGATCAAGCGACGGTATCCATTGAATACCTAAAATATTAATGTTTTTCTTGTCAGTATCCGACTCAAAACTCAAGGGTACTTCCCGGTAGCTGACAGGAATGTCTTCCAATATTTCAGGATGGTTACTAGACCATTTTCTCAATTCAAAACAACCTTTTTGAAGTAATGCAATTAATTCCACTATACAATGTCGAGCGCTTTCCAAAGATTGCGCACCACTGATAATATCATCTACGTAGGTATTTTCAATTAATATAGTAGCAGCCTTTGGAAAATTCAATTTTTCATCATTTGCTAATTGATGACGTGAACGAATGGATAGGTATGGAGCACTTGAGGTGCCATATGTTACTGTTTGTAATTCAAATTCCTTTACAGGATGATCAGATGATTCTCTCCACAAAATATGTTGATAACGGCGAGATTTCTCATCCACCAGTATTTGCCTGTACATTTGACGGATGTCAGTTGTAAAAACGATTTTGTGTATTCGAAAATTACACATTAATTCGACAATGTCCCTTTGCAATTTGGGACCGACCAGAAGTATGTCGTTCAATGACGTACCCGAAGACGATTTGGTACTGGCATCAAAAACGACCCTTAAACGAGTTGTAGAACTGGTTTCTTTGATTATTCCATGATGGGGTATGAAATAATTAGCAATAATTGGCGATTGAGGTGGCACTTCGATCATGTGCCCTAATGTAAAATATTCTCTCAAGAACGAAATATATTGAGATTTGAGATCAGAATCTCTATTCAGTCTCCTTTTTAAATGCTTAAGGCGTGACAATGCTATGTCATATGACTTTCCCAATTTTTCCGGGCTTTCCTTAAATGGCAACGAAACGACGTATCTTCCATCTTGGTTATGGTAGGTACTTTCCGTGTATATTTTTTCACAACGAATTTCATCAGGCGATTGAATTTTCTTCAAAGCTGGAACATTTTCAATTTCCCAAAAACATTTAAGCTTTTCATCAATATTTTCCTCCATTGACGTGAAGAATGAATTTATACAATGATTTGATGGTCCAACATTTCCCATCAAAATCCAACCCAATTTAGTTTCTATAGCTATGGGTTCATTTTCTTTCCCCATCAATTTTCCTGAACATAACAATGACGCAAAAATATCACTTCCAAGCAGTATGTCAATAGCTGATGATAAGTAGAATGTTGGATCTCCCAATTTGAGACCCACGATGTGATCCCAATGATGATCGACGATACGATTTGATGGCATATTCGAACAAATGTTATTTAAAATAAGGAAATCTGTCATAATTCCAGATTCCTTCGAATCGACAGGACGAAATTGTGTTCTTATTAATCCGTTAGAATTAATAGTAGGAATATTTCCAATACCTATCACAGTAAGTGGTTGTTTTTTAGAACGAGTAAAACCTAATTTTTTGAAACAATTTTCCGAAATAAAGTTTCCCTGACTTGCGCTATCGAGCTTAACACGAACCTTCTGAAAAACTCCATTTTTATCTAAAACTTCCACATAAGCTGTAGACAAAAGAACCGTTTTGTGAGTTTTATTGTAAAATGTGGTCAACACCAAGGGTTCTGAAGAGTTTTCTTGCTGGTCTGAATTTTCCACGATTTTTTTTTGGAAAATGTAATAGGGTATGATGTTTTAATTGACATTGTCTGCAAGTGAAACGCGAACGACAATTTTTTGCGTTGTGTTTTCCTTGCGCTAAGCAATTGAGACATAAATTATTTTCCTTTGCGAATAAGTACCTATCCTTTGGAGTAAGGCTTAAGAATTTTTCACACTTGTGCAGTGAGTGTGGCGATTTACAAAGAATGCACTTGATTTCAATGTTTGATACAAACGCATTAATATTATTGCTCGATCGATGTTATGCATTATATGATTTAGATGGACCTTTATGAGCCTGTAACTGGTTTTCAGGAAAAACTCCAAGTGCCATTTCTTTTGCTAAGCACTGCCCTTCTAAATACTTCAATAAGTGATCAAACGTTGGGATTTTCTCCGAACTGTGTTGAATTTCAAAATCAATACGCAATTCTTTTGTTAATTTACGTAATACAATATGTAATAAAAGAAAACTCCATTGGCGAACTGGAAAATTCAAAGCTTCTAACGCAGCAAGATTTTCTTTCAAAATGGAAATAAATTGCCTCAAATTATCCTGAACTTTTACAGGTTGAATTGACAGAATTAATTCTACGTGTCTATCAGCGATCAAACGTATGTTTTCATACCGTTCCTTTAACAAATTATATGCAACAAAATAATTTTCCTCAGAAATCGGCAAATGTTTAACGTATGTTAAGGCTTCACCCGAAAGGGAACTTATTAAATAATGCATTTTTTTAATAGAACTCAAACCAATATTAGAATCGATCAAAGAATTAAAGGTGTTTATATAATTTGTCCAATCTGTTGATATTCCACAGAAAATAATCAATTTTAATTTTGGCAACGAAACATTATTGTTGGCTATTAAGTGATCCGATTCACTTTTCGAAACTTCTGGAAATAATTGGTTATAATACGACTGAATCTCGTAATACATGTTTTGGATTTCAGTATATTTTTCTTGCAAAACTTTAATTTCTAATTCATCTTTCTTATTTGATTCAATTAAAATATGTGAAGCGACGAAACTATCTCTTATATCAGATACATCCGAAAAACGTGCTTTGAATATATTTTTATCAACAAAATTCAACGTTGTTAAAGCTTTGATAGCAAAAGAACGCACACTTTCCATATCTAACAGTGCTAGTTTGTACTTAATGGTGTTAGCTGCCATTATGAATATTTTTAACAACAAACCAAATAATAACACTGTCAAACGTCAACTTGTAAACAAAATGTTAATGTCGGCTGTTATAAACAGCTGACGCGATAAACTAACGCGACCTACGTTACCGACACGAGATACGAAAATGTTGCGAAAACACTTTGGGTACCTACCAACTTCCGACGTGCGGCTGCGATTAATTTGTACCTACGTACAAGGTACCCACTATCTATGAATTCAAATGTTAAGCCGCCCAAACGACTATAATAACCAATTCAAATTTAAAATGCTACTCCAATATTCACGATTAAATGTATAATTCTGAAACAGCTTTTATAAACCGGAAAAAGGTCAACGAAATGGAACGATTCGAACTTCAAAACACAATACTCCAGCTTCAAAATTACGTCTACCAAAAAACGACAAAAAAACGAAAATATCCGGCGAGAGGAACCAAAAATTTCACGGCCGATACCGAGACCCGAAAAGATGACTGTAAATCCCTTTTTTGTTTTGAGTAAATACCAAATAATTGTGTTTTGAAATTCAATCGTAAGGAAATAGGAAATGAAAGGAAGTCTCTTACCTTTTGACGGCGTACTACGGTGATGCAGGATCGATCCTGGCTTTCAGCACTGACACAACACCAGGCTTCTACGAACGACAGTTTTTTACGATAAAAAGACGAAATCTTGCGATATTTGCAATATTATCCACGAGAGAGCTGTGACCCATGTCACGAACAAAATTCAAATGCCCAAGTAGGTAGGGTAAACTTGGGCGATAATATTGTTCCATTATTTCCTCATGTAGGTAGGTTCATCTTCTTCTCCTGGTAGAGACTTTTGAGGAAAGGAGGAAGAGAAAGGAATGCATGATTGCTGAAGGACTTGAGGAAAATGGATTTAGTTTTCTAAAAGACTGTTTCAGAACCAAACAATGATATTTATAAAAATTCTTCTTTTTGGCAGATTTTTTGATTGATTTGTGTACAGACCATGGATCTTAGTAAGAATCCAAAATTTCAGTCGACACGGATCCAAAGGGCCAAAGTTATGACCGAACCCAAGTGTTCAAAAGACCGACCCCAAGTTCTAAAACTATGATATTTATATAAGGTCTTCTTTTTGCAGATTTTTTGATTGATTCGTGTACAGACCATGAATCTTAATTAAAATCGACAATTTCAGCCGGATCAATGCTATAGGCCCGACGTTGTTACCGACCCCGATTGTTATGACGACCGAGCCCAAGTGTTAAAAGGACGATTTTATTTGAATTTTCTTTTTTGTAGATTTTTTGTTTGCCTCGTATGCAGACCATGAATCTTAGGAAGAATCCAAAATTTCAGGCGACTCGGATCCAAAGGGCCAAAGTTATGACCGAACCCAAATGTTCAAACGACCGTCCCCAAGTTCTAAAATGATGACATTTATGAAAAATTCTTCTTTTTGCTGATTTTTCTGGATGATTCGTGTACAGACCACAAATGTTCGTAAGAATCGAAAATTTCAGCCGGATCGGTGCTATAGGCCGAAAGTTATAACCGACCCCGATTGTTATGATGACCGAGCACAAGTGTTAAAAGGACGATTTTTTTTAAATTTTCTTTTCTTGAAGATTTTTTTATTGCTTCGTGTACAGACCATGAATCTTAGTAAGATTCCAAAATTTCAGGCGGCTCGGATCAAAGGGCCAAAGTTATGACCGAACCCAAGTGTTCAAACGACCGACCCCAAGTTCTAAAATGATGGTATTTATAAAAATTCTTCTTTTGGCAGATTTTTTGATTGATTTGTGTACAGACCATGGATCTTATTAAGAATCCAAAATTTCAGTCGACACGGATCCAAAGGGCCAAAGTTATGACCGAACCCAAGTGTTCAAACGACCGACCCCAAGTTCTAAAATGATGATATTTATAAAAATTCTTCTTTTTGCAGATTTTTTGATTGATTCGTGTACAGACCATGAATCTTAGTTAAAATCGACAATTTCAGCGGGATCAATGCTATAGGCCCGACGTTATTACCGACCCCGATTGTTATGACGACCGAGCCCAAGTGTTAAAAGGACGATTTTATTTGAATTTTCTTTTTTTGTAGATTTTTTGATTGCCTCGTATGTAGACCATGAATCTTAGGAAGAATCCAAAATTTCAGGCGGCTCGGATCCAAAGGGCCAAAGTTATGACCGAACCCAAATGTTCAAACGACTGTCCCCAAGTTCTAAAATGATGACATTTATGAAAAATTCTTCTTTTTGCTGATTTTTCTGGATGATTAGTGTACAGACCACGAATGTTCGTAAGAATCGAAAATTTCAGCCGGATCGGTGCTATAGGCCGAAAGTTATAACCGACCCCGATTGTTATGACGACCGAGCACAAGTGTTAAAAGGACGATTTTTTTTAAATTTTCTTTTCTTGAAGATTTTTTTATTGCTTCGTGAACAGACCATGAATCTTAGTAAGATTCCAAAATTTCAGGCGGCTCGGATCCAAAGGGCCAAAGTTATGACCGAACCCAAGTGTTCAAACGACCGACCCCAAGTTCTAAAATGATGATATTTATAAAAATTCTTCTTTTGGCAGATTTTTTGATTGATTTGTGTACAGACCATGGATCTTAGTAAGAATCCAAAATTTCAGTCGACACGGATCCAAAGGGCCAAAGTTATGACCGAACCCAAGTGTTCAAAAGACCGACCCCTAGTTCTAAAACTATGATATTTATATAAGGTCTTCTTTTTGCAGATTTTTTGATTGATTCGTGTACAGACCATGAATCTTAGTTAAAATCGACAATTTCAGCCGGATCAATGCTATAGGCCCGACGTTATTACCGACCCCGATTGTTATGACGACCGAGCCCAAGTGTTAAAAGGACGATTTTATTTGAATTTTCTTTTTTTGTAGATTTTTTGATTGCCTCGTATGTAGACCATGAATCTTAGGAAGAATCCAAAATTTCAGGCGGCTCGGAACCAAAGGGCCAAAGTTATGACCGAACCCAAGTGTTCAAACGACCGACCCCAAGTTCTTAAATGATGATATTTATAAAAATTCTTCTTTTGGCAGATTTTTTGATTGATTCGTGTACAGACCATAGATCTTAGTAAGAATCCAAAATTTCAGTCGACACGGATCCAAAGGGCCAAAGTTATGACCGAACCCAAGTGTTCAAACGACCGACCCCAAGTTCTAAAATGATGATATTTATATAAGGTCTTCTTTTGCAGATTTTTTGATTGATTCGTGTACAGACCATGAATCTTAGTTAAAATCGACAATTTCAGCCGGATCAATGCTATAGGCCCGACGTTATTACCGACCCCGATTGTTATGACGGCCGAGCCCAAGTGTTAAAAGGACGATTTTATTTGAATTTTCTTTTTTTGTAGATTTTTTGATTGCCTCGTATGTAGACCATGAATCTTAGGAAGAATCCAAAATTTCAGGCGGCTCGGATCCAAAGGGCCAAAGTTATGACCGAACCCAAATGTTCAAACGACTGTCCCCAAGTTCTAAAATGATGACATTTATGAAAAATTCTTCTTTTTGCTGATTTTTCTGGATGATTATTGTACAGACCACGAATGTTCGTAAGAATCGAAAATTTCAGCCGGATCGGTGCTATAGGCCGAAAGTTATAACCGACCCCGATTGTTATGACGACCGAGCACAAGTGTTAAAAGGACGATTTTTTTTAAATTTTCTTTTCTTGAAGATTTTTTTATTGCTTCGTGAACAGACCATGAATCTTAGTAAGATTCCAAAATTTCAGGCGGCTCGGATCCAAAGGGCCAAAGTTATGACCGAACCCAAGTGTTCAAACGACCGACCCCAAGTTCTAAAATGATGATATTTATAAAAATTCTTCTTTTGGCAGATTTTTTGATTGATTTGTGTACAGACCATGGATCTTAGTAAGAATCCAAAATTTCAGTCGACACGGATCCAAAGGGCCAAAGTTATGACCGAACCCAAGTGTTCAAAAGACCGACCCCTAGTTCTAAAACTATGATATTTATATAAGGTCTTCTTTTTGCAGATTTTTTGATTGATTCGTGTACAGACCATGAATCTTAGTTAAAATCGACAATTTCAGCCGGATCAATGCTATAGGCCCGACGTTATTACCGACCCCGATTGTTATGACGACCGAGCCCAAGTGTTAAAAGGACGATTTTATTTGAATTTTCTTTTTTTGTAGATTTTTTGATTGCCTCGTATGTAGACCATGAATCTTAGGAAGAATCCAAAATTTCAGGCGGCTCGGAACCAAAGGGCCAAAGTTATGACCGAACCCAAGTGTTCAAACGACCGACCCCAAGTTCTAAAATGATGATATTTATAAAAATTCTTCTTTTGGCAGATTTTTTGATTGATTCGTGTACAAACCATAGATCTTAGTAAGAATCCAAAATTTCAGTCGACACGGATCCAAAGGGCCAAAGTTATGACCGAACCCAAGTGTTCAAACGACCGACCCCAAGTTCTAAAATGATGATATTTATATAAGGTCTTCTTTTGCAGATTTTTTGATTGATTCGTGTACAGACCATGAATCTTAGTTAAAATCGACAATTTCAGCCGGATCAATGCCCGACGTTATTACCGACCCCGATTGTTATGACGGCCGAGCCCAAGTGTTAAAAGGACGATTTTATTTGAATTTTCTTTTTTTGTAGATTTTTTGATTGCCTCGTATGTAGACCATGAATCTTAGGAAGAATCCAAAATTTTAGGCGGCTCGGATTCAAAGGGCCAAAGTTATGACCGAACCCAAGTGTTCAAACGACCGACCCCAAGTTCTAAAATGATGATATTTATAAAAATTCTTCTTTTGGCAGATTTTTTGATTGATTCGTGTACAGACCATAGATCTTAGTAAGAATCCAAAATTTCAGTCGACATGGATCCAAAGGGCCAAAGTTATGACCGAACCCAAGTGTTCAAACGACCGACCCCAAGTTCTAAAATGATGATATTTATAAAAATTCTTCTTTTGGTACATTTTTTTATTGATTCGTGTACAGACCATGAATCTTAGTTAAAATCGACAATTTCAGCAGGATCAATGCTATAGGCCCGACGTTGTTACCGACCCCGATTGTTATGACGACCGAGCCCAAGTGTTAAAAGGACGATTTTATTTGAATTTTCTTTTTTTGTAGATTTTTTGATTGCCTCGTATGCAGACCATGAATCTTAGGAAGAATCCAAAATTTCAGGCGGGTCGGATCCAAAGGGCCAAAGTTATGACCGAACCCAAATGTTCAAACGACCGTCCCCAAGTTCTAAAATGATGACATTTTTGAAAAATTCTTCTTTTTGCAGATTTTTCTGGATGATTCGTGTACAGACTACGAATGTTCGTAAGAATCGAAAATTTCAGCCGGATCGGTGCTATAGGCCGGAAGTTATAACCGACCCCGATTGTTATGACGACCGAGCCCAAGTGTTAAAAGGACGATTTTATTGAATTTTCTTTTTTTGTAGATTTTTTGATTGCCTCGTATGTAGACCATGAATCTTAGGAAGAATCCAAAATTTCAGGCGGCTCGGATCCAAAGGGCCAAAGTTATGACCGAACCCAAGTGTTCAAACGACCGACCCCAAGTTCTAAAATGATGATATTTATAAAAATTCTTCTTTCGGCAGATTTTTTTATTGATTCGTGTACAGACCATAGATCTTAGTAAGAATCCAAAATTTCAGTCGACACGGATCCAAAGGGCCAAAGTTATGACCGAACCCAAGTGTTCAAACGACCGACCCCAAGTTCTAAAATGATGATATTTATAAAAAATTCTTCTTTTGGTACATTTTTTTATTGATTCGTGTACAGACCCCGATTGTTATAACGACCGAGCCCAAGTGTTAAAAGGACGATTTTATTTGAATTTTCTTTTTTTGTAGATTTTTTGATTGCCTCGTATGTAGACCATGAATCTTAGGAAGAATCCAAAATTTCAGGCGGCTCGGATCCAAAGGGCCAAAGTTATGACCGAACCCAAGTGTTCAAACGACCGACCCCAAGTTCTAAAATGATGATATTTATAAAAATTCTTCTTTTGGCAGATTTTTTGATTGATTCGTGTACAAACCATAGATCTTAGTAAGAATCCAAAATTTCAGTCGACACGGATCCAAAGGGCCAAAGTTATGACCGAACCCAAGTGTTCAAACGACCGACCCCAAGTTCTAAAATGATGATATTTATAAAAATTCTTCTTTTGGTACATTTTTTTATTGATTCGTGTACAGACCCCGATTGTTATAACGACCGAGCCCAAGTGTTAAAAGGACGATTTTATTTGAATTTTCTTTTTTTGTAGATTTTTTGATTGCCTCGTATGTAGACCATGAATCTTAGGAAGAATCCAAAATTTCAGGCGGCTCGGATCCAAAGGGCCAAAGTTATGACCGAACCCAAGTGTTCAAACGACCGACCCCAAGTTCTAAAATGATGATATTTATAAAAATTCTTCTTTTGGCAGATTTTTTGATTGATTCGTGTACAAACCATAGATCTTAGTAAGAATCCAAAATTTCAGTCGACACGGATCCAAAGGGCCAAAGTTATGACCGAACCCAAGTGTTCAAACGACCGACCCCAAGTTCTAAAATGATGATATTTATAAAAATTCTTCTTTTGGTACATTTTTTTATTGATTCGTGTACAGACCCCGATTGTTATGACGACCGAGCCCAAGTGTTAAAAGGACGATTTTATTTGAATTTTCTTTTTTTGTAGATTTTTTGATTGCCTCGTATGTAGACCATGAATCTTAGGAAGAATCCAAAATTTCAGGCGGCTCGGATCCAAAGGGCCAAAGTTATGACCGAACCCAAGTATTCAAACGAACGACCCCAAGTTCTAAAATGATGATATTTATAAAAATTCTTCTTTTGGCAGATTTTTTGATTGATTTGTGTACAGACCATGGATCTTAGTAAGAATCCAAAATTTCAGTCGACAGGGATCGAAAGGGCCAAAGTTATGACCGAACCCAAGTGTTCAAACGACCGACCCCAAGTTCTAAAATGATGATATTTATATAAGGTCTTCTTTTTGCAGATTTTTTGATTGATTCGTGTGCAGACCATGAATCTTAGTTAAAATCGACAATTTCAGCCGGATCAATGCTATAGGCCCGACGTTGTTACCGACCCCGATTGTTATGACGACCGAGCCCAAGTGTTAAAAGGACGATTTTATTTGAATTTTCTTTTTTTGTAGATTTTTTTTTTGCCTCTGTTATAAATTGGTATTTAGCAGAAGGACGTCAAGGAAAAACATCTGGTTTCAATGGAGGAATTCCTTTGTTTTATTCACAAGCACATTTGTTACAATAATTTGTCTCGACCCGACAAAACACTAAATTTGGTCACTTTGACCA
Source organism: Limnephilus marmoratus (assembly GCA_917880885.1). Classification (NCBI taxonomy): domain Eukaryota; kingdom Metazoa; phylum Arthropoda; class Insecta; order Trichoptera; family Limnephilidae; genus Limnephilus; species Limnephilus marmoratus. The sequence continues at coordinate 18,341,482 of OU862919.1, read as the reverse complement.
CTTGCTAGACAATGCTAGCTGTTTATAGGAGATCCACGAATTAAGAGAGAGTTAAACTAGAAAAGCAGACTATTTATAAGAATGTTTTCCAACACAATCAAAATAAACAACACTTTAGTGTCACCATTGCACATTATACGATATAAAAAACCAGAAATCTACTTTACCGACTAACATTTCGTGTTAGTTTGGTCTTACGTCGCTAATCTGTAAAATGCAATATCAACTAACAATATGCTACAAAAATATGCCGCTAGATGGCAGTAGTCTTTACTCTTTTTAACATACTGCCCGGCGGGGAATGAGAAAAAACAACAAGTTTTTTTGAAATTAAAAATCAAACTACAAATTCCTAAATCTACACACAATATACTAAAAATTTACAAGATGTGTAATTATCTAAATTTGAAGGGTCCGGGAACCTAACCAAACAATTAAAATAACCTAAAAAATTTATAAATTTCTAAAAAATCATGCAAAAAATTAAATAATAAAATAATAAAATCACAACATTAATAATAATTTTGTAAAATTGACAAATCAATAATGTCTCATTGTCTCTATGAAGAATTTTCACTTCAATTATATATATTTTTTTTTAACTAACACCAATTCACAAATAGCAATACATTGTTAGTTCGCTGTTGACTGATTATCAGTTCATTAACTTTCACTGGCATGGCACTGCCAAAAAACCGAATGAACACTTCACCGGGTAGACTACTCGGCCATCTTGTCCAGGGTGGTCATCGTTTTAGAAAAGTACATCAGCATGTACTTCTGTATGTCATCATTTGGGTAGATCATCATAAATTAAGGGGCGGCCGTGCCCTGGTAAGCAGATAGTACCATTAGATCTGCAGCGAGGATGATCATCTCGCGGTTGTTGACTTGAAGCCCCAGTGGCTTCAGGCTGGATACAGTGGTGTCAACAACACCAATACCGATGCTCCATAATTATTGATGTGGTTTGGTTGCATCGGTTCAGCCCTAATTGCAGTTAGGCTGTGACCTTGGGAAGGTCAGTGGTTTGCCGGGTCGGGAAATTTGGATCCAAGTTTGATTCTATTGGCATCAAACATATTTTCGTGATGGGTCTCACAAAAGTGCCTTGTGCTGTTTTGAGGGTAACTACCCTCACTACTCCATCTGGGCCTAGATGAGTAGTTACTATGCGCGCCATCTTCCATAATGCAGGAGGCAGATTGTCTTCCATCAGGATTACCAAATCGTCCTTCTTTATGGCCTTTTGGTTGTTGGCCTGCCATTTGGTCCTTTTTTGCAGCTCAGCAAGGTAATCTCGTTTCCATCTGAACCAGAAATTTTGAATTAGAGCGTTTAATTTTTGATATTTGCTTAGTCTGTTCTCCGGGAGCTCGCGGACATCCAACTCAGGAATAACCGAAGCATCCCTGCCCATGAGGAAATGGTTGGGAGTTAGAGGGAGAAGGTCATCTACATCATCAGACAGGGAAGTTAAGGGACGGGAGTTCAAACAAGCCTCTATCTGACAAAGCAAAGTATACAATAATTCAAACTGCAATGGGTTATTTTTAGTAATTCGATATAAATGAAACTTGGTGGACTTGACGGCGGCCTCCCACAGCCCCCCGTGGTTCGGCGCCCTAGGCGGTATGAAACTCCAAGATGTTCCCTTATCAGCTAAAAACCTATGGATTTTGTCATTGTTCAATCTTAGACTGGCATATAGTTCTTTGAGCTTATTGGAAGCTCCTCTGAAGGTGGTTGCATTGTCAGAAAATATTTTTTCCGGTTGACCCCTACGGGCAATGAACCTCTTTAAACAATTTAAAAAAGCATCGCTTGACAAATCTGTTACGAGTTCCAAATGAACCGCTTTGGTAGAAAAACAAACAAATATGCAAAGATACGATTTAAGGAGCGGAGATTTTCTCAGCGCTCCAGCCTTCGTGTCTATCCGTCCGGCATAGTCGACGTCCATGACAGAGAACGGTCGACTGGGAGTGATTCTCTCAACTGGAATGTTTCCCAGGATCTGCCGGCAAACCTGAAGTCGGTATCTAAAACATACAACACACTTATGTAGGATACGCTTAACAGTGTTTCTCCCAAATATCGGCCAATATAAATAAGTAGCTAATTTTAATCTTCTACTTGCACACATTAAAACTTCCATTAAACAGAGATTGAGAGTTTTCAATCTACTGCCATACGTTTTATACTTAGGGTTACAACAATTTTTTATAAATCTTAACGCTTGAGCGATTACTCCTTTCAATTTGGTTAGCGATAAGAATTTTTCGAAAATATCCCATTCTTGAGTATCAGTTACTAGTAGCACATTTTTACTTTTTATTTCCGGGGGATCCAAACATGACATCTTGGATACTGGTCAAGTGCTGACATCTTCCGTCAACCAGCTTGGCCCCTTCCACCATATTGAAGTGCTGACTAACCTTTCAGCTGTGGTACCTCGGGACAGTATATCCTCTGCATTTTTTGACGATGATACGTGCCGCCACTGCGTTGGATCAAAGGTGGAAGCTATGCACAATAATAATTGACGCTTACTCTTAGTTTTACCTGACGGCTTTGTAATTTCATACGACGGGTAATCTAATTCATTATTCCAAATTAATCCAAGTATTTTTTCATTCTTGGAATTGTCAGTGATCATTTTTTCACAATTGCCCTGTTTGGCAATTTCACCTTGGCTCCGCCCAGATGACAATTCCAAAATATTTGATCTCCACTTCCTCAGGGTCATCCCTGCGGACAGCAAGATATCACTTATTTGTTTCTTCAACTTGAAACAAACTTCCAAGTCATCCCCTCCAGTCAAGAGATCGTCCATATAAAAATCATTTTCTATGACTTGACTTGCTACTGGGAAATTAACTTGATTATCCATACCGATTTGTAGAAGACATCTCGTTGCTAGGAAGGAGGAAGGTCCCAGCCCATATGTGACTGTCTTCAATTTGTAATGTCGGAGTTCCTCTTCTTGTGATTCGCGCCATACAATCTTCTGAAGGCTGCGATCCTCTGCGCATACGTTGATTTGACGGTACATTTTTTCGATGTCCGCAGTCATGACGTATCGATGTATTCTGAAACGTAATAAATGGCTGTATAAGTCCTTTTGAATGACAGCTCCCACCATCAGAGCATCGTTCAGGGATATTCCGGTCGACGTCTTTGCCGAACCATCAAACACTACACGCACCTTCGTCGTGGTGTTAGCTTCTTTTATGACCGCGTGATGCGGCAAAAAATAGGATTGCTCATCCCCTCTTCATTTATCACATAACTCCATATGACCTAGTTGCTCATATTCTTGCATAAATTGTACATATTGCAATTTCAATTCAGGATTTATTAAAAATTTCTTTTCTAGGTTCTTAAATCTTTTTTCCGCTGTCTTTAACGAGTCACCAAGTTGACAGACACATGGGCGGCGTGGCAGACTTACAACGTATCTACCATCGCTCTCTCTGGAGTGCGTGGCGACGAAATCCGCTTCACACGCCTTCTTCTCGTGATTTTGAAATCTCGCAGGATTCACCTCCTCCATTTTCCAAAATTTTTCTATTTGATTAGATAATGTGTTTATTGATAAACTACAAAATTGCGGTACTGGCCTTTTTTTCTGATGAATGTTGATCGGGCCCGATATAACCCAGCCTAATTCAGTCCTCTGAAGAGTAGGTCCGGTATCCAATCTCAGCCGATCATCTTGTAGTATATCCCAAAAGCTCTCAGCGCCTAACAGGATATCAATAGGCGCCGCTACGTTGAAATTTGGGTCCGCCATTTGTAATCCCGGCGGCAGCTTAACATCTTTTCTGGCCACTGTTGCTTGAGGTAGGTTTGTGGTTATTTCCTGCAATATTAGACAAGTGATATTTTGATTATAATTTGTCCTCAGAGATTTCATTTTTATCGCAACACGTTTCTTTATATGGGTAACATTGTTGTGTATACCTAACACAGGCTTGTTTATATTTTCGCATCTCAAATTTAACTTCATTGCGAACTTTTCGCACATAAAATTGGCTTGAGCTCCAGAGTCAATTAGGACTCTTGCCTCATGCACTTTATTATTGTGACCTACTACCCCAATGATAGCAGTCGACAATAAAATTGTTTTTTCAGCCTTCGCTAAAGCTGAATGGTTTGATACTGAAACTCGTTCAGCATCCATTTGGCAGTCACCTCCTGGGTGATCTTCACCTTTATTCATGGAGTCATCGCTCGGATGCATCTCCTTGTGCAATAACGTATTGTGGCTCTCGCTATCACAATGCTTGCATTTTAAATTAATTTTGCAATATGGGGCCGTATGTCCTAACCTCAAACATTTGAAGCAGGCACGGTACCTCCTTATTGCGTTGGCTCTTTCTCCTGAATTTAATTTTAAATTTTTTTTACAAAAATATATTTTATGCCCTTTGTCATTACAACAAATACAATTATTGTGGGTAGCAGCTAAAAATACCGATTCCTTTTTGGGATTATTGTTGCTACCACTTGCTTTCGGGTAGGTAGGAATTTTTTCCGAATCTGAATTTAACATTAATTCCAAAACTTGCGCACGCGAGGTCAAACATTTAAGAAATTCCTGTAATGTAGGTAGCTCATCCTGCAATGGGTTTTGTTCCCGATGCTTTCTAGAACTTGCATCCAATTTATTAGAAATTACGTATATAATTAAAGCATCCCATTGTTCGATTTTCAAGCCTAAATTTTGCAACGCTTTCAAATTTACATTAGTTTCATCAATCAGATAACGCATGGCTACTGGATCCTCATGTTTCATCTCTTTAAGTTGAAACAGAGCTTGGATGTGTCTTTGTACGGTAGTTCGCAAATTTGCAAACCTCTGCTGCAACAATTCAAAAGCCGATATATAATTCAGGTCTGATACCTCGAAATTGGCGATGATCTTTGCTGCATTCCCCTTTAAACAGGATTGCAGATAATAAAACTTCTGTACATTGCTTATGGCAGTATTGTTATGAACTAATGTCTTAAATGTTTCTAAAAAATTAATCCAATTTTTAGGATCTCCGTTGAATTCTCGTAACTGAAGGTTGAGTAACTTGATTTCTAATTTGGGAGTCTCTACAGACTGAATTGCTCCTTTAGCAGTCGCCAAGGTTGAATAATATTGATTTTCAAAATTCTCCCTTTGCAAATTATTATCAATTTCATTGGAATCCGGAAGACTTTCGATTTGTTCCTGGACCTCTTCGAAATCATCAATTATTTTTTCTATTCTCGCATAGCGAATTTTAATTTCGTTAACTGATAATGCGTTTAATGAATCCGCAAATCTCGTGAGTTTACCTTTCAACACTCCGCGTTTGTTAATCAACGATTTTAAATTATCCATTTTTTATACGTTTGACAATAATTCAACACAACAAATGCTAAAAATGTTCCTTAAAAAAATAATTTCTTTGCAATAATCGCGTAGAAAACAGTAGTAACCAATTCAAGCTATGAACAATGACAGAATCTAACAATAATCATCTTCTAAAACAATTAACCTAAAATAATTTGCATGACTTGCATTTTACACTGCGGGTAGTTAGTTTTTTGTTTTTAAATAAGTACATCGACACACAAAAAATAGCACTTGTTTGAACAGGAATTCACGGAATAGAAGGAAATAATGGGCAGGATACTTATATTTGTAGTCGTTCCTTTTTCTTCATGTTTTCATCTTTTCATCTTTCTGGATTTTTGGATAGCTCGCTGGTTCATTTTATTGTTTCCTTTTAATGCCTTAATCCGATCGTAAGGTAGATGCGGCTGCAGGACCATGTTATCATCCGGCTCGAAGGACCATGTTATAAATTGGTATTTAGCAGAAGGACGTCAAGGAAAAACATCTGGTTTCAATGGAGGAATTCTTTTGTTTTATTCACAAGCACATTTGTTACAATAATTTGTCCCGACCCGACAAAACACTAAATTTGGTCACTTTGACCACTTGCTAGACAATGCTAGCTGTTTATAGGAGATCCACGAATTAAGAGAGAGTTAAACTAGAAAAGAAGACTATTTATAAGAATGTTTTCCAACACAATCAAAATAAACAACACTTAAGTGTCACCATTACACATTATACGATATAAAAAACCAGAAATCTACTTTACCGACTAACATTTCGTTTTAGTTTAGTCTTACGTCGCTAATCTGTAAAATGCAATATCAACTAACAATATGCTACAAAAATATGCCGCTAGATGGCAGTAGTCTTCACTGTTTTTAACAGCCTCATATGCAGACCATGAATCTTAGGAAGAATCCAAAATTTCAGGCGGCTCGGATCCAAAGGGCCAAAGTTATGACCGAACCCAAATGTTCAAACGACCGTCCCCAAGTTCTAAAATGATGACATTTTTGAAAAATTCTTCTTTTTGCAGATTTTTCTGGATGATTCGTGTACAGACTACGAAAGTTCGTAAGAATCGAAAACTTCAGCCGGATCGGTGCTATAGGCCGGAAGTTATAACCGACCCCGATTGTTATGACGACCGAGCCCAAGTGTTAAAAGGACGATTTTATTTGAATTTTCTTTTTTTGTAGATTTTTTGATTGCCTCGTATGTAGACCATGAATCTTAGGAAGAATCCAAAATTTCAGGCGGCTCGGATCCAAAGGGCCAAAGTAATGACCGAACCCAAGTGTTCAAACGACCGACCCCAAGTTCTAAAATGATGATATTTATATAAGGTCTTCTTTTGGCAGATTTTTTGATTGATTCGTGTACAGACCATGAATCTTAGTTAAAATCGACAATTTCAGCCGGATCAATGCTATAGGCCCGACGTTGTTACCGACCCCGATTGTTATAACGACCGAGCCCAAGTGTTAAAAGGACGATTTTATTTGAATTTTCTTTTTTTGTAGATTTTTTATTTGCCTCGTATGCAGACCATGAATCTTAGGAAGAATCCAAAATTTCAGGCGGCTCGGATCCAAAGGGCCAAAGTTATGACCGAACCCAAATGTTCAAACGACCGTCCCCAAGTTCTAAAATGATGACATTTATGAAAAATTCTTCTTTTTGCTGATTTTTCTGGATGATTCGTGTACAGACCACGAATGTTCGTAAGAATCGAAAATTTCAGCCGGATCGGTGCTATAGGCCGAAAGTTATAACCGACCCCGATTTATATGACGACCGAGCACAAGTGTTAAAAGGACGATTTTTTTTAAATTTTCTTTTCTTGAAGATTTTTTTATTGCTTCGTGTACAGACCATGAATCTTAGTAAGATTCCAAAATTTCAGGCGGCTCGGATCAAAGGGCCAAAGTTATGACCGAACCCAAGTGTTCAAACGACCGACCCTAAGTTCTAAAATGATGGTATTTATAAAAATTCTTCTTTTGGCAGATTTTTTGATTGATTTGTGTACAGACCATGGATCTTAGTAAGAATCCAAAATTTCAGTCGACACGGATCCAAAGGGCCAAAATTATGACCGAACCCAAGTGTTCAAACGACTGTCCCCAAGTTCTAAAATGATGACATTTATGAAAAATTCTTCTTTTTGCTGATTTTTCTGGATGATTAGTGTACAGACCACGAATGTTCGTAAGAATCGAAAATTTCAGCCGGATCGGTGCTAAAGGCCGAAAGTTATAACCGACCCCGATTGTTATGACGACCGAGCCCAAGTGTTAAAAGGACGATTTTATTTGAATTTTCTTTTTTTGTAGATTTTTTGATTGCCTCGTATGTAGACCATGAATCTTAGGAAAAATCGAAAATTTCAGGCGGCTCGGATCCAAAAGGCCAAAGTTATGACCGAACCCAAGTGTTCAAACGACCGACCCCAAGTTCTAAAATGATGATATTTATAAAAATTCTTCTTTTGGCAGATTTTTTGATTGATTCGTGTACAGACCATAGATCTTAGTAAGAATCCAAAATTTCAGTCGACACGGATCCAAAGGGCCAAAGTTATGACCGAACCCAAGTGTTCAAACGACCGACACCAAGTTCTAAAATGATGATATTTATATAAGGTCTTCTTTTTGCAGATTTTTTGATTGATTCGTGTACAGACCATGAATCTTAGTTAAAATCGACAATTTCAGGGGGATCAATGCTATAGGCCCGACGTTATTACCGACCCCGATTGTTATGACGACCGAGCCCAAGTGTTAAAAGGACGATTTTATTTGAATTTTCTTTTTTGTAGATTTTTTGATTGCCTCGTATGTAGACCATGAATCTTAGGAAGAATCCAAAATTTCAGGCGGCTCGGATCCAAAGAGCCAAAGTTATGACCGAACCCAAATGTTCAAACGACTGTTCCCAAGTTCTAAAATGATGACATTTATGAAAAATTCTTCTTTTTGCTGATTTTTCTGGATGATTAGTGTACAGACCACGAATGTTCGTAAGAATCGAAAATTTCAGCCGGATCGGTGCTATAGGCCGAAAGTTATAACCGACCCCGATTGTTATGACGACCGAGCCCAAGTGTTAAAAGGACGATTTTATTTGAATTTTCTTTTTTTGTAGATTTTTTGATTGCCTCGTATGAAGACCATGAATCTTAGGAAGAATCCAAAATTTCAGGCGGCTCGGATTCAAAGGGCCAAAGTAATGACCGAACCCAAGTGTTCAAACGACCGACCCCAAGTTCTAAAATGATAATATTTATAAAAATTCTTCTTTCGGCAGATTTTTTGATTGATTCGTGTACAGACTATAGATCTTAGTAAGAATCCAAAATTTCAGTCGACACGGATCCAAAGGGCCAAAGTTATGACCGAACCCAAGTGTTCAAACGACCGACCCCAAGTTCTAAAATGATGATATTTATAAAAATTCTTCTTTTGGCAGATTTTTTGATTGATTCGTGTACAGACCATGGATCTTAGTAAGAATCCAAAACTTTAGTCGACACGGATCCAAAGAGCCAAAGTTATGACCGAACCCAAGTGTTCAAACGACCGACACCAAGTTCTAAAATGATGATATTTATATAAGGTCTTCTTTTTGCAGATTTTTTGATTGATTCGTGTACAGACCATGAATCTTAGTTAAACTCGACAATTTCAGGGGGATCAATGCTATAGGCCCGACGTTATTACCGACCCCAATTGTTATGACGACCGAGCCCAAGTGTTAAAAGGACGATTTTATTTGACTTTTCTTTTTTGTAGATTTTTTGATTGCCTCGTATGTAGACCATGAATCTTAGGAAGAATCCAAAATTTCAGGCGGCTCGGATCCAAAGAGCCAAAGTTATGACCGAACCCAAATGTTCAAACGACTGTCCCCAAGTTCTAAAATGATGACATTTATGAAAAATTCTTCTTTTTGCTGATTTTTCTGGATGATTAGTGTACAGACCACGAATGTTCGTAAAAATCGAAAATTTCAGCCGGATCAATGCTATAGGCCCGACGTTGTTACCGACCCCGATTGTTATGACGACCGAGCCCAAGTGTTTAAAGGACGATTTTATTTGAATTTTCTTTTTTTGTAGATTTTTTATTTGCCTCGTATGCAGACCATGAATCTTAGGAAGAATGCAAAATTTCAAGCGGCTCGGATCCAAAGGGCCAAAGTTATGACCGAACCCAAATGTTCAAACGACCGTCCCCAAGTTCTAAAATGATGACATTTTTGAAAAATTCTTCTTTTTGCAGCTTTTTCTGGATGATTCGTGAACAGACTACGAATGTTCGTAAGAATCGAAAATTTCAGCCAGATTGGTGCTATAGGCCGGAAGTTATAACCGACCCCGATTGTTATGACGACCGAGCCCAAGTGATAAAAGGACGATTTTATTTGAATTTTCTTTTTTTGTAGATTTTTTGATTGCCTCGTATGTATACCATGAATCTTAGGAAGAATCCAAAATTTCAGGCGGCTCGGATCCAAAGGGCCAAAGTAATGACCGAACCCAAGTGTTCAAACGACCGACCCCAAGTTCTAAAATGATGATATTTATAAAAATTCTTCTTTTGGCAGATTTTTTGATTGATTCGTGTACAGACCATAGATCTTAGTAAGAATCCAAAATTTCAGTCGACACGGATCCAAAGGGCCAAAGTTATGACCGAACCCAAGTGTTCAAACGACCGACCCCAAGTTCTAAAACGATGATATTTATATAAGGTCTTCTTTATGCAGATTTTTTGATTGATTCGTGTACAGACCATGAATCTTAGTTAAAATCGACAATTTCAGCGGGATCAATGCCCGACGTTATTACCGACCCCGATTGTTATGACGACCGAGCCCAAGTGTTAAAAGGACGATTTTATTTGAATTTTATTTTTTTGTAGATTTTTTGATTGCCTCGTATGTAGACCATGAAACTTAGGAAGAATCCAAAATTTCAGGCGGCTCGGATCCAAGGGCCAAAGTAATGACCGAACCCAAATGTTCAAACGACTGTCCCCAAGTTCTAAAATGATGACATTTATGAAAAATTCTTCTTTTTGCTGATTTTTCTGGATGATTCGTGTACAGACCACGAATGTTCGTAAGAATCGAAAATTTCAGCCGTATCGGTGCTATAGGCCGAAAGTTATAACCGACCCCGATTGTTATGACGACCGAGCACAAGTGTTAAAAGGACGATTTTTTTTAAATTTTCTTTTCTTGAAGATTTTTTTATTGCTTCGTGAACAGACCATGCATCTTAGTAAGATTCCAAAATTTAAGGCGGCTCGGATCCAAAGGGCCAAAGTTATGACCGAACCCAAGTGTTCAAACGACCGACCCCAAGTTCTAAAATGGTGATATTTATAAAAATTCTTCTTTTGGCAGATTTTTTGATTGATTTGTGTACAGACCATGGATCTTAGTAAGAATCCAAAATTTCAGTCGACACGGATCCAAAGGGCCAAAGTTATGACCGAACCCAAGTGTTCAAACGACCGACCCCAAGTTCTAAAATGATGGTATTTATAAAAATTCTTCTATTGGCAGATTTTTTGATTGATTCGTGTACAGACCATAGATCTTAGTAAGAATCCAAAATTTCAGTCGACACGGATCCAAAGGGCCAAAGTTATGACCGAACCCAAGTGTTCAAACGACCGACCACAAGTTCTAAAATGATGATATTTATAAAAATTCTTCTTTTGGCAGATTTTTTGATTGATTTGTGTACAGACCATGGATCTTAGTAAGAATCCAAAATTTCAGTCGACACGGATCCAAAGGGCAAAAGTTATGACCGAACCCAAGTGTTCAAACGACCGACCGCAAGTTCTAAAATGATGATATTTATAAAAATTCTTCTTTTGGCAGATTTTTTGATTGACTTGTGTACAGACCATGGATCTTAGTAAGAATCCAAAATTTCAGTCGACACGGATCCAAAGGGCCAAAGTTATGACCGAACCCAAGTGTTCAAACGACCGACCCCAAGTTCTAAAATGATGATATTTATATAAGGTCTTCTTTTTGCAGATTTTTTGATTGATTCGTGTACAGAACATGAATCTTAGTTAAAATCGACAATTTCAGCCGGATCAATGCTATAGGCCATAGACAATGCTATAGACATTGTTACCGACCCCGATTGTTATGACGACCGAGCACAAGTGTTAAAAGGACGATTTTTTTTAAATTTTCTTTTCTTGAAGATTTTTTTATTGCTTCGTGAACAGACCATGAATCTTAGTAAGATTCCAAAATTTAAGGCGGCTCGGATCCAAAGGGCCAAAGTTATGACCGAACCCAAGTGTTCAAACGACCGACCCCAAGTTCAAAAATGATGATATTTATAAAAATTCTTCTTTTGGCAGATTTTTTTATTGATTCGTGTACAGACCATAGATCTTAGTAAGAATCCAAAAAAATTCAGTCGACACGGATCCAAAGGGCCAAAGTTATGACCGAACCCAAGTGTTCAAACGACCGACCCCAAGTTCTAGAATGATGATATTTATAAAAATTCTTCTTTTGGTACATTTTTTTATTGATTCGTGAACAGACCCCGATTGTTATAACGACCGAGCCCAAGTGTTAAAAGGACGATTTTATTTGAATTTTCTTTTTTTGTAGATTTTTTGATTGCCTCGTATGTAGACCATGAATCTTAGGAAGAATCCAAAATTTCAGGCGGCTCGGATCCGAAGGGCCAAAGTTATGACCGAACCCAAGTGTTCAAACGACCGACCCCAAGTTCTATAATGATGATATTTATAAAAATTCTTCTTTTGGTAGATTTTTTGATTGATTTGTGTACAGACCATGGATCTTAGTAAGAATCCAAAATTTCAGTCGACACGGATCCAAAGGGCCAAAGTTATGACCGAACCCAAGTGTTCAAACGACCGACCCCAAGTTCTAAAATGATGATATTTATATAAGGTCTTCTTTATGCAGATTTTTTGATTGATTCGTGTACAGACCATGAATCTTAGTTAAAATCGTCAATTTCAGCCGGATCAATGCTATAGGCCCGACGTTGTTACCGACCCTGATTGTTATGACGACCGAGCACAAGTGTTAAAATCACGATTTTATTTGAATTTTCTTTTTTTGTAGATTTTTTGATTGCCTCGTATGCAGACCATGAATCTTAGGAAGTATCCAAAATTTCAGGAGGCTCGGATCCAAAGGGCCAAAGTTATGACCGAACCCAAGTAGTCAAACGACCGACCCCAAGTTCTAAAATGATGATATTTATAAAAATTCTTCTTTTGGCAGATTTTTTGATTGATTCGTGTACAGACCATAGATCTTAGTAAGAATCCAAAATTTCAGTCGACACGGATCCAAAGGGCCAAAGTTATGACCGAACCCAAGTGTTCAAACGACCGACCCCAAGTTCTAAAATGATGATATTTATAAAAATTCTTCTTTTGGTACATTTTTTATTGATTCGTGTACAGACCCCGATTGTAATGACGACCGAGCCCAATCGTAAAAGGACGATTTTATTTGAATTTTCTTTTTTTGTAGATTTTTTGATTGCCTCGTATGTAGACCATGAATCTTAGGAAGAATCCAAAATTTCAGGCGGCTCGGATCCAAAGGGCCAAAGTTATGACCGAAACCCAAGTGTTCAAACGACCGACCCCAAGTTCTAAAATGATGATATTTATAAAAATTCTTCTTTTGGCAGATTTTTTGATTGATTCGTGTACAGACCTTAGATCTTAGTAAGAATCCAAAATTTCAGTCGACACGGATCCAAAGGGCCAAAGTTATGACCGAACCCAAGTGTTCAAACGACCGACCGCAAGTTCTAAAATGATGATATTTATATAAGGTCTTCTTTTTGCAGATTTTTTGATTGATTCGTGTACAGACCATGAATCTTAGTTAAAATCGACAATTTCAGCCGGATCAATGCTATAGGCCCGACGTTGTTACCGATCCCGATTGTTATGACGACCGAGCCCAAGTGTTAATAGGACGATTTTATTTGAATTTTCTTTTTTTGTAGATTTTTTGATTGCCTCGTATGCAGACCATGAATCTTAGAAAGAATCCAAAATTTCAGGCGGCTCGGATCCAAAGGGCCAAAGTTATGACCGAACCCAAATGTTCAAACGACCGTCCCCAAGTTCTAAAATGATGACATTTATGAAAAATTCTTCTTTCTGCTGATTTTTCTGGATGATTCGTGTACAGACCACGAATGTTCGTAAGAATCGAAAATTTCAGCCGGATCGGTGCTATAGGCCGAAAGTTATAACCGACCCCGATTGTTATGACGACCGAGCACAAGTGTTAAAAGGAAGATTTTTTAAAAATTTTCTTTTCTTGAAGATTTTTTTATTGCTTCCTGTACAGATCATGAATCTTAGTAAGATTCCAAAATTTCAGGCGGCTCGGATCAAAGGGCCAAAGTTATGACCGAACCCAAGTGTTCAAACGACCGACCCCAAGTTTTAAAATGATGGTATTTATAAAAATTCTTCTTTTGGCAGATTTTTTGATTGATTTGTGTACAGACCATGGATCTTAGTAAGAATCCAAAATTTCAGTCGACACGGATCCAAAGGGCCAAAGTTATGACCGAACCCAAGTGTTCAAACGACCGACCCCAAGTTCTAAAATGATGATATTTATAAAAATTCTTCTTTTGGCAGATTTTTTGATTGATTTGTGTACAGACCATGGATCTTAGTAAGAATCCAAAATTTCAGTCGACACGGATCCAAAGGGCCAAAGTTATGACCGAACCCAAGTGTTCAAACGACCGACCCCAAGTTCTTAAATGATGATATTTATAAAAATTCTTCTATTGGCAGATTTTTTGATTGATTCGTGTACAGACCATAGATCTTAGTAAGAATCCAAAATTTCAGTCGACACGGATCCAAAGGGCCAAAGTTATGACCGAACCCAAGTGTTCAAACGACCGACCACAAGTTCTAAAATGATGATATTTATAAAAATTCTTCTTTTGGCAGATTTTTTGATTGATTTGTGTACAGACCATGGATCTTAGTAAGAATCCAAAATTTCAGTCGACACGGATCCAAAGGGCAAAAGTTATGACCGAACCCAAGTGTTCAAACGACCGACCGCAAGTTCTAAAATGATGATATTTATAAAAATTCTTCTTTTGGCAGATTTTTTGATTGACTTGTGTACAGACCATGGATCTTAGTAAGAATCCAAAATTTCAGTCGACACGGATCCAAAGGGCCAAAGTTATGACCGAACCCAAGTGTTCAAACGACCGACCCCAAGTTCTAAAATGATGATATTTATATAAGGTCTTCTTTTTGCAGATTTTTTGATTGATTCGTGTACAGAACATGAATCTTAGTTAAAATCGACAATTTCAGCCGGATCAATGCTATAGGCCATAGACAATGCTATAGACATTGTTACCGACCCCGATTGTTATGACGACCGAGCACAAGTGTTAAAAGGACGATTTTTTTTTAATTTTCTTTTCTTGAAGATTTTTTTATTGCTTCGTGAACAGACCATGAATCTTAGTAAGATTCCAAAATTTAAGGCGGCTCGGATCCAAAGGGCCAAAGTTATGACCGAACCCAAGTGTTCAAACGACCGACCCCAAGTTCAAAAATGATGATATTTATAAAAATTCTTCTTTTGGCAGATTTTTTTATTGATTCGTATGTAGACCATGAATCTTAGGAAGAATCCAAAATTTCAGGCGGCTCGGATCCGAAGGGCCAAAGTTATGACCGAACCCAAGTGTTCAAACGACCGACCCCAAGTTCTATAATGATGATATTTATAAAAATTCTTCTTTTGGTAGATTTTTTGATTGATTTGTGTACAGACCATGGATCTTAGTAAGAATCCAAAATTTCAGTCGACACGGATCCAAAGGGCCAAAGTTATGACCGAACCCAAGTGTTCAAACGACCGACCCCAAGTTCTAAAATGATGATATTTATATAAGGTCTTCTTTTTGCAGATTTTTTGATTGATTCGTGTACAGACCATGAATCTTAGTTAAAATCGACAATTTCAGCCGGATCAATGCTATAGGCCCGACGTTGTTACCGACCCTGATTGTTATGACGACCGAGCACAAGTGTTAAAATCACGATTTTATTTGAATTTTCTTTTTTTGTAGATTTTTTGATTGCCTCGTATGCAGACCATGAATCTTAGGAAGTATCCAAAATTTCAGGAGGCTCGGATCCAAAGGGCCAAAGTTATGACCGAACCCAAGTAGTCAAACGACCGACCCCAAGTTCTAAAATGATGATATTTATAAAAATTCTTCTTTTGGCAGATTTTTTGATTGATTCGTGTACAGACCATAGATCTTAGTAAGAATCCAAAATTTCAGTCGACACGGATCCAAAGGGCCAAAGTTATGACCGAACCCAAGTGTTCAAACGACCGACCCCAAGTTCTAAAATGATGATATTTATAAAAATTCTTCTTTTGGTACATTTTTTATTGATTCGTGTACAGACCCCGATTGTAATGACGACCGAGCCCAATCGTAAAAGGACGGTTTTATTTGAATTTTCTTTTTTTGTAGATTTTTTGATTGCCTCGTATGTAGACCATGAATCTTAGGAAGAATCCAAAATTTCAGGCGGCTCGGATCCAAAGGGCCAAAGTTATGACCGAACCCAAGTGTTCAAACGACCGACCCCAAGTTCTAAAATGATGATATTTATAAAAATTCTTCTTTTGGCAGATTTTTTGATTGATTCGTGTACAGACCTTAGATCTTAGTAAGAATCCAAAATTTCAGTCGACACGGATCCAAAGGGCCAAAGTTATGACCGAACCCAAGTGTTCAAACGACCGACCGCAAGTTCTAAAATGATGATATTTATATAAGGTCTTCTTTTTGCAGATTTTTTGATTGATTCGTGTACAGACCATGAATCTTAGTTAAAATCGACAATTTCAGCCGGATCAATGCTATAGGCCCGACGTTGTTACCGATCCCGATTGTTATGACGACCGAGCCCAAGTGTTAATAGGACGATTTTATTTGAATTTTCTTTTTTTGTAGATTTTTTGATTGCCTCGTATGCAGACCATGAATCTTAGAAAGAATCCAAAATTTCAGGCGGCTCGGATCCAAAGGGCCAAAGTTATGACCGAACCCAAATGTTCAAACGACCGTCCCCAAGTTCTAAAATGATGACATTTATGAAAAATTCTTCTTTCTGCTGATTTTTCTGGATGATTCGTGTACAGACCACGAATGTTCGTAAGAATCGAAAATTTCAGCCGGATCGGTGCTATAGGCCGAAAGTTATAACCGACCCCGATTGTTATGACGACCGAGCACAAGTGTTAAAAGGAAGATTTTTTTAAAATTTTCTTTTCTTGAAGATTTTTTTATTGCTTCCTGTACAGATCATGAATCTTAGTAAGATTCCAAAATTTCAGGCGGCTCGGATCAAAGGGCCAAAGTTATGACCGAACCCAAGTGTTCAAACGACCGACCCCAAGTTTTAAAATGATGGTATTTATAAAAATTCTTCTTTTGGCAGATTTTTTGATTGATTTGTGTACAGACCATGGATCTTAGTAAGAATCCAAAATTTCAGTCGACACGGATCCAAAGGGCCAAAGTTATGACCGAACCCAAGTGTTCAAACGACCGACCCCAAGTTCTAAAATGATGATATTTATAAAAATTCTTCTTTTGGCAGATTTTTTGATTGATTTGTGTACAGACCATGGATCTTAGTAAGAATCCAAAATTTCAGTCGACACGGATCCAAAGGGCCAAAGTTATGACCGAACCCAAGTGTTCAAACGACCGACCCCAAGTTCTAAAATGATGATATTTATAAAAATTCTTCTATTGGCAGATTTTTTGATTGATTCGTGTACAGACCATAGATCTTAGTAAGAATCCAAAATTTCAGTCGACACGGATCCAAAGGGCCAAAGTTATGACCGAACCCAAGTGTTCAAACGACCGACCACAAGTTCTAAAATGATGATATTTATAAAAATTCTTCTTTTGGCAGATTTTTTGATTGATTTGTGTACAGACCATGGATCTTAGTAAGAATCCAAAATTTCAGTCGACACGGATCCAAAGGGCCAAAGTTATGACCGAACCCAAGTGTTCAAACGACCGACCCCAAGTTCTAAAATGATGATATTTATAAAAATTCTTCTTTTGGCAGATTTTTTGATTGATTTGTGTACAGACCATGGATCTTAGTAAGAATCCAAAATTTCAGTCGACACGGATCCAAAGGGCCAAAGTTATGACCGAACCCAAGTGTTCAAACGACCGACCCCAAGTTCTAAAATGATGATATTTATAAAAATTCTTCTATTGGCAGATTTTTTGATTGATTCGTGTACAGACCATAGATCTTAGTAAGAATCCAAAATTTCAGTCGACACGGATCCAAAGGGCCAAAGTTATGACCGAACCCAAGTGTTCAAACGACCGACCACAAGTTCTAAAATGATGATATTTATAAAAATTCTTCTTTTGGCAGATTTTTTGATTGATTTGTGTACAGACCATGGATCTTAGTAAGAATCCAAAATTTCAGTCGACACGGATCCAAAGGGCAAAAGTTATGACCGAACCCAAGTGTTCAAACGACCGACCGCAAGTTCTAAAATGATGATATTTATAAAAATTCTTCTTTTGGCAGATTTTTTGATTGACTTGTGTACAGACCATGGATCTTAGTAAGAATCCAAAATTTCAGTCGACACGGATCCAAAGGGCCAAAGTTATGACCGAACCCAAGTGTTCAAACGACCGACCCCAAGTTCTAAAATGATGATATTTATATAAGGTCTTCTTTTTGCAGATTTTTTGATTGATTCGTGTACAGAACATGAATCTTAGTTAAAATCGACAATTTCAGCCGGATCAATGCTATAGGCCATAGACAATGCTATAGACATTGTTACCGACCCCGATTGTTATGACGACCGAGCACAAGTGTTAAAAGGACGATTTTTTTTAAATTTTCTTTTCTTGAAGATTTTTTTATTGCTTCGTGAACAGACCATGAATCTTAGTAAGATTCCAAAATTTAAGGCGGCTCGGATCCAAAGGGCCAAAGTTATGACCGAACCCAAGTGTTCAAACGACCGACCCCAAGTTCAAAAATGATGATATTTATAAAAATTCTTCTTTTGGCAGATTTTTTTATTGATTCGTATGTAGACCATGAATCTTAGGAAGAATCCAAAATTTCAGGCGGCTCGGATCCGAAGGGCCAAAGTTATGACCGAACCCAAGTGTTCAAACGACCGACCCCAAGTTCTATAATGATGATATTTATAAAAATTCTTCTTTTGGTAGATTTTTTGATTGATTTGTGTACAGACCATGGATCTTAGTAAGAATCCAAAATTTCAGTCGACACGGATCCAAAGGGCCAAAGTTATGACCGAACCCAAGTGTTCAAACGACCGACCCCAAGTTCTAAAATGATGATATTTATATAAGGTCTTCTTTTTGCAGATTTTTTGATTGATTCGTGTACAGACCATGAATCTTAGTTAAAATCGACAATTTCAGCCGGATCAATGCTATAGGCCCGACGTTGTTACCGACCCTGATTGTTATGACGACCGAGCACAAGTGTTAAAATCACGATTTTATTTGAATTTTCTTTTTTTGTAGATTTTTTGATTGCCTCGTATGCAGACCATGAATCTTAGGAAGTATCCAAAATTTCAGGAGGCTCGGATCCAAAGGGCCAAAGTTATGACCGAACCCAAGTAGTCAAACGACCGACCCCAAGTTCTAAAATGATGATATTTATAAAAATTCTTCTTTTGGCAGATTTTTTGATTGATTCGTGTACAGACCATAGATCTTAGTAAGAATCCAAAATTTCAGTCGACACGGATCCAAAGGGCCAAAGTTATGACCGAACCCAAGTGTTCAAACGACCGACCCCAAGTTCTAAAATGATGATATTTATAAAAATTCTTCTTTTGGTACATTTTTTATTGATTCGTGTACAGACCCCGATTGTAATGACGACCGAGCCCAATCGTAAAAGGACGGTTTTATTTGAATTTTCTTTTTTTGTAGATTTTTTGATTGCCTCGTATGTAGACCATGAATCTTAGGAAGAATCCAAAATTTCAGGCGGCTCGGATCCAAAGGGCCAAAGTTATGACCGAACCCAAGTGTTCAAACGACCGACCCCAAGTTCTAAAATGATGATATTTATAAAAATTCTTCTTTTGGCAGATTTTTTGATTGATTCGTGTACAGACCTTAGATCTTAGTAAGAATCCAAAATTTCAGTCGACACGGATCCAAAGGGCCAAAGTTATGACCGAACCCAAGTGTTCAAACGACCGACCCCAAGTTCTAAAATGATGATATTTATATAAGGTCTTCTTTTTGCAGATTTTTTGATTGATTCGTGTACAGACCATGAATCTTAGTTAAAATCGACAATTTCAGCCGGATCAATGCTATAGGCCCGACGTTGTTACCGACCCCGATTGTTATGACGACCGAGCCCAAGTGTTAATAGGACGATTTTATTTGAATTTTATTTTTTTGTAGATTTTTTGATTGCCTCGTATGCAGACCATGAATCTTAGAAAGAATCCAAAATTTCAGGCGGCTCGGATCCAAAGGGCCAAAGTTATGACCGAACCCAAATGTTCAAACGACCGTCCCCAAGTTCTAAAATGATGACATTTATGAAAAATTCTTCTTTCTGCTGATTTTTCTGGATGATTCGTGTACAGACCACGAATGTTCGTAAGAATCGAAAATTTCAGCCGGATCGGTGCTATAGGCCGAAAGTTATAACCGACCCCGATTGTTATGACGACCGAGCACAAGTGTTAAAAGGAAGATTTTTTTAAAATTTTCTTTTCTTGAAGATTTTTTTATTGCTTCCTGTACAGATCATGAATCTTAGTAAGATTCCAAAATTTCAGGCGGCTCGGATCAAAGGGCCAAAGTTATGACCGAACCCAAGTGTTCAAACGACCGACCCCAAGTTCTAAAATGATGGTATTTATAAAAATTCTTCTTTTGGCAGATTTTTTGATTGATTTGTGTACAGACCATGGATCTTAGTAAGAATCCAAAATTTCAGTCGACACGGATCCAAAGGGCCAAAGTTATGACCGAACCCAAGTGTTCAAACGACCGACCACAAGTTCTAAAATGATGATATTTATAAAAATTCTTCTTTTGGCAGATTTTTTGATTGATTCGTGTACAGACAATGAATCTTAGTTAAAATCGACAATTTCAGCGGGATCAATGCCCGACGTTATTACCGACCCCGATTGTTATGACGACCGAGCCCAATCGTAAAAGGACGATTTTATTTGAATTTTCTTTTTTGTAGATTTTTTGATTGCCTCGTATGTAGACCATGAATCTTAGGAAGAATCCAAAATTTCAGGCGGCTCGGATCAAAGGGCCAAAGTTATGACCGAACCCAAGTGTTCAAACGACCGACCCCAAGTTCTAAAATGATGGTATTTATAAAACTTCTTCTTTTGGCAGATTTTTTGGTTGATTTGTGTACAGACCATGGATCTTAGTAAGAATCCAAAATTTCAGTCAACACGGATCCAAAGGGCCAAAGTTATGACCGAACCCAAGTGTTCAAACGACCGACCCCAAGTTCTAAAATGATGATATTTATAAAAATTCTTCTTTTGGCAGATTTTTTGATTGATTTGTGTACAGACCATGGATCTTAGTAAGAATCCAAAATTTCAGTCGACACGGATCCAAAGGGCCAAAGTTATGACCGAACCCAAGTGTTCAAACGACCGACCCCAAGTTCTAAAATGATGATATTTATAAAAATTCTTCTTTTGGCAGATTTTTTGATTGATTCGTGTACAGACCATAGATCTTAGTAAGAATCCAAAAATTTCAGTCGACACGGATCCAAAGGGCCAAAGTTATGACCGAACCCAAGTGTTCAAACGACCGACCCCAAGTTCTAGAATGATGATATTTATAAAAATTCTTCTTTTGGTACATTTTTTTATTGATTCGTGTACAGACCCCGATTGTTATAACGACCGAGCCCAAGTGTTAAAAGGACGATTTTTTTTGAATTTTCTTTTTTTGTAGATTTTTTGATTGCCTCGTATGTAGACCATGAATCTTAGGAAGAATCCAAAATTTCAGGCGGCTCGGATCCAAAGGGCAAAAGTTATGACCTAACCCAAGTGTTCAAACGACCGACCCCAAGTTCTAAAATGATGATATTTATAAAAATTCTTCCTTTGGCAGATTTTTTGATTGATTCGTGTACAGACCATAGATCATAGTAAGAATCCAAAAATTTCAGTCGACACGGATCCAAAGGGCCAAAGTTATGACCGAACCCAAGTGTTCAAACGACCGACCCCAAGTTCTAGAATGATGATATTTATAAAAATTCTTCTTTTGGTACATTTTTTTATTGATTCGTGTACAGACCCCGATTGTTATAACGACCGAGCCCAAGTGTTAAAAGGACGATTTTATTTGAATTTTCTTTTTTTGTAGATTTTTTGATTGCCTCGTATGTAGACCATGAATCTTAGGAAGAATCCAAAATTTCAGGCGGCTCGGATCCAAAGGGCCAAAGTTATGACCGAACCCAAGTGTTCAAACGACCGACCCCAAGTTCTAAAATGATGATATTTATAAAAATTCTTCTTTTGGCAGATTTTTTGATTGATTTGTGCACAGACCATGGATCTTAGGAAGAATCCAAAATTTCAGGCGGCTCGGATCCAAAGGGCCAAAGTTATGACCGAACCCAAGTGTTCAAACGACCGACCCCAAGTTCTAAAATGATGATATTTATAAAAATTCTTCTTTTGGCAGATTTTTTGATTGATTTGTGCACAGACCATGGATCTTAGTAAGAATTCAAAATTTCAGTCGACAAGGATCCAAAGGGCCAAAGTTATGACCGAACCCAAGTGTTCAAACGACCGACCCCAAGTTCTAAAATGATGATATTTATATAAGGTCTTCTTTTTGCAGATTTTTTGATTGATTCGTGTACAGACCATGAATCTTAGTTAAAATCGACAATTTCAGCCTGATCAATGCTATAGGCCCGACGTTGTTACCGACCCCGATTGTTATGACGACCGAGCACAAGTGTTAAAATCACGATTTTATTTGAATTTTCTTTTTTTGTAGATTTTTTGATTGCCTCGTATGCAGACCATGAATCTTAGGAAGAATCCAAAATTTCAGGCGGCTCGGATCCGAAGGGCCAAAGTTATGACCGAACCCAAGTGTTCAAACGACCGACCCCAAGTTCTAAAATGATGATATTTATAAAAATTCTTCTTTTGGCAGATTTTTTGATTGATTCGTGTACAGACCTTAGATCTTAGTAAGAATCCAAAATTTCAGTCGACACGGATCCAAAGGGCCAAAGTTATGACCGAACCCAAGTGTTCAAACGACCGACCCCAAGTTCTAAAATGATGATATTTATATAAGGTCTTCTTTTTGCAGATTTTTTGATTGATTCGTGTACAGACCATGAATCTTAGTTAAAATCGACAATTTCAGCCGGATCAATGCTATAGGCCCGACGTTGTTACCGACCCCGATTGTTATGACGACCGAGCCCAAGTGTTAGTAGGACGATTTTATTTGAATTTTCTTTTTTTGTAGATTTTTTGATTGCCTCGTATGCAGACCATGAATCTTAGAAAGAATCCAAAATTTCAGGCGGCTCGGATCCAAAGGGCCAAAGTTATGACCGAACCCAAATGTTCAAACGACCGTCCCCAAGTTCTAAAATGATGACATTTATGAAAAATTCTTCTTTCTGCTGATTTTTCTGGATGATTCGTGTACAGACCACGAATGTTCGTAAGAATCGAAAATTTCAGCCGGATCGGTGCTATAGGCCGAAAGTTATAACCGACCCCGATTGTTATGACGACCGAGCACAAGTGTTAAAAGGAAGATTTTTTTAAAATTTTCTTTTCTTGAAGATTTTTTTATTGCTTCCTGTACAGATCATGAATCTTAGTAAGATTCCAAAATTTCAGGCGGCTCGGATCAAAGGGCCAAAGTTATGACCGAACCCAAGTGTTCAAACGACCGACCCCAAGTTCTAAAATGATGGTATTTATAAAAATTCTTCTTTTGGCAGATTTTTTGATTGATTTGTGTACAGACCATGGATCTTAGTAAGAATCCAAAATTTCAGTCGACACGGATCCAAAGGGCCAAAGTTATGACCGAACCCAAGTGTTCAAACGACCGACCACAAGTTCTAAAATGATGATATTTATATAAGGTCTTCTTTATGCAGATTTTTTGATTGATTCGTGTACAGACCATGAATCTTAGTTAAAATCGACAATTTCAGCGGGATCAATGCCCGACGTTATTACCGACCCCGATTGTTATGACGACCGAGCCCAATCGTAAAAGGACGATTTTATTTGAATTTTCTTTTTTTGTAGATTTTTTGATTGCCTCGTATGTAGACCATGAATCTTAGGAAGAATCCAAAATTTCAGGCGGCTCGGATCAAAGGGCCAAAGTTATGACCGAACCCAAGTGTTCAAACGACCGACCCCAAGTTCTAAAATGATGGTATTTATAAAACTTCTTCTTTTGGCAGATTTTTTGGTTGATTTGTGTACAGACCATGGATCTTAGTAAGAATCCAAAATTTCAGTCGACACGGATCCAAAGGGCCAAAGTTATGACCGAACCCAAGTGTTCAAACGACCGACCCCAAGTTCTAGAATGATGATATTTATAAAAATTCTTCTTTTGGTACATTTTTTTATTGATTCGTGTACAGACCCCGATTGTTATAACGACCGAGCCCAAGTGTTAAAAGGACGGTTTTTTTTTTAATTTTCTTTTTTTGTAGATTTTTTGATTGCCTCGTATGTAGACCATGAATCTTAGGAAGAATCCAAAATTTCAGGCGGCTCGGATCCAAAGGGCAAAAGTTATGACCTAACCCAAGTGTTCAAACGACCGACCCCAAGTTCTAAAATGATGATATTGATAAAAATTCTTCTTTTGGCAGATTTTTTGATTGATTCGTGTACAGACCATAGATCTTAGTAAGAATCCAAAAATTTCAGTCGACACGGATCCAAAGGGCCAAAGTTATGACCGAACCTAAGTGTTCAAACGACCGACCCCAAGTTCTAGAATGATGATATTTATAAAAATTCTTCTTTTGGTACATTTTTTTATTGATTCGTGTACAGACCCCGATTGTTATAACGACGGAGCCCAAGTGTTAAAAGGACGATTTTTTTTGAATTTTCTTTTTTTGTAGATTTTTTGATTGCCTCGTATGTAGACCATGAATCTTAGGAAGAATCCAAAATTTCAGGCGGCTCGGAACCGAAGGGCCAAAGTAATGACCGAACCCAAGTGTTCAAACGACCGACCCCAAGTTCTAAAATGATGATATTTATAAAAATTCTTCTTTTGGCAGATTTTTTGATTGATTCGTGTACAGACCATGGATCTTAGTAAGAATCCAAAATTTCAGTCGACACGGATCCAAAGGGCCAAAGTTATGACCGAACCCAAGTGTTCAAACGACCGACCTCAAGTTCTCAAATGATGATATTTATATAAGGTCTTCTTTTTGCAGATTTTTTGATTGATTCGTGTACAGACCATGAATCTTAGTTAAAATCGACAAGTTCAGCCGGATGAATGCTATAGGCCCGACGTTATTACCGACCCCGATTGTTATGACGACCGAGCCCAAGTGTTAAAAGGACGATTTTATTTGAATTTTCTTTTTTGTAGATTTTTTGATTGCCTCGTATGTAGACCATGAATCTTAGGAAGAATCCAAAATTTCAGGCGGCTCGGATCCAAAGGGCCAAAGTTATGACCGAACCCAAGTGTTCAAACGACCGACCCCAAGTTCTAAAATGATGATATTTATAAAAATTCTTCTTTTGGCAGATTTTTTGATTGATTTGTGTACAGACCATGGATCTTAGTAAGAATCCAAAATTTCAGTCGACACGGATCCAAAGGGCCAAAGTTATGACCGAACCCAAGTGTTCAAACGACCGACCCCAAGTTCTAGAATGATGATATTTATAAAAATTCTTCTTTTGGTACATTTTTTTATTGATTTGTGTACAGACCCTGATTGTTATAACGACCGAGCCCAAGTGTTAAAAGGACGATTTTATTTGAATTTTCTTTTTTGTAGATTTTTTGATTGCCTCGTATGTAGACCATGAATCTTAGGAAGAATCCAAAATTTCAGGCGGCTCGGATCCAAAGGGCCAAAGTTATGACCGAACCCAAGTGTTCAAACGACCGACCCCAAGTTTTAAAATGATGATATTTATAAAAATTCTTCTTTTGGCTGATTTTTTGATTGATTTGTGTACAGACCATGGATCTTAGCAAGAATCCAAAATTTCAGTCGACACGGATCCAAAGTGCCAACGTTATGACCGAACCCAAGTGTTCAAACGACCGACCGCAAGTTCTAAAATGATGATATTTATATAAGGTCTTCTTTTTGCAGATTTTTTGATTGATTCGTGTACAGACCATGAATCTTAGTTAAAATCGACAAATTCAGCCGGATCAATGCTATAGGCCCGACGTTGTTACCGACCCCGATTGTTATGACGACCGAGCACAAGTGTTAAAATCACGATTTTATTTGAATTTTCTTTTTTTGTAGATTTTTTGATTGCCTCGTATGCAGAACATGAATCTTAGGAAGAATCCAAAATTTCAGGCGGCTCGGATCCAAAGGGACAAAGTTATAACCGACCCCGATTGTTATGACGACCGAGCACAAGTGTTAAAAGGACGATTTTTTTTAAATTTTCTTTTCTTGAAGATTTTTTTATTGCTTCGTGAACAGACCTTGAATCTAAGTAAGATTCCAAAATTTCAGGCGGCTCGGATGCAAAGGGCCAAAGTTATGACCGAACCCAAGTGTTCAAACGACCGACCCCAAGTTCTAAAATGATGATATTTATAAAAATTCTTCTTTTGGCTGATTTTTTGATTGATTTGTGTACAGACCATGGATCTTAGTAAGAATCCAAAATTTCAGTCGACACGGATCCAAAGGGCCAAAGTTATGACCGAACCCAAGTGTTCAAACGACCGACCCCAAGTTCTAAAATGATGATATTTATAAAAATTCTTCTTTTGGCAGATTTTTTGATTGATTCGTGTACATACCATGGATCTTAGTAAGAATCCAAAATTTCAGTCGACACGGATCCAAAGGGCCAAAGTTATGACCGAACCCAAGTGTTCTAACGACTGACCCCAAGATCTAAAATGATGATATTTATATAAGGTCTACTTTTTGCAGATTTTTTGATTAATTCGTGTACAGACCATGAATCTTAGTTAAAATCGAGAATTTCAGCCGGATAAATGCAATAGGCCCGACGTTGTTACCGACCCCGATTGTCATGACGACCGAGCCCAAGTGTTAAAAGGACGATTTTATTTGAATTTTCTTTTTTTGTAGATTTTTTGATTGCCTCGTATGTAGACCATGAATCTTAGGAAGAATCCAAAATTTCAGGCGGCTCGGATCCAAAGAGCCAAAGTTATGACCGAACCCAAATGTTCAAACGACTGTCCCCAAGTTCTAAAATGATGACATTTATGAAAAATTCTTCTTTTTGCTGATTTTTCTGGATGATTAGTGTACAGACCACGAATGTTCGTAAGAATCGAAAATTTCAGCCGGATCGGTGCTATAGGCCGAAAGTTATAACCGATCCCGATTGTTATGACGACCGAGCCCAAGTGTTAAAAGGACGATTTTATTTGAATTTTCTTTTTTTGTAGATTTTTTGATTGCCTCGTATGTAGACCATGAATCTTAGGAAGAATCCAAAATTTTAGGCGGCTCGGATCCAAAGGGCCAGAGTTATGACCGAACCCAAGTGTTCAAACGACCGACCCCAAGTTCTAAAATGATGATATTTATAATAATTCTTCTTTTGGCAGATTTTTTGATTGATTCGTGTACAGACCATAGATCTTAGTAAGAATCCAAAATTTCAGTCGACACGGATCCAAAGGGCCAAAGTTATGACCGAACCCAAGTGTTCAAACGACCGACCCCAAGTTCTAAAATGATGATATTTATATAAGGTCTTCTTTTTGCAGATTTTTTGATTGATTCGTGTACAGACCATGAATCTTAGTTAAAATCGACAATTTTAGCCGGATCAATGCTATAGGCCCGACGTTATTACCGACCCCGATTGTTATGACGACCGAGCACAAGTGTTAAAATCACGATTTTATTTGAATTTTCTTTTTTTGTAGATTTTTTGATTGCCTCGTATGCAGAACATGAATCTTAGGACGAATCCAAAATTTCAGGCGGCTCGGATCCAAAGGGACAAAGTTATAACCGACCCCGATTGTTATGACGACCGAACCCAAGTGTTCAAACGACCGACCCCAAGTTCTAGAATGATGATATTTATAAAAATTCTTCTTTTGGTACATTTTTTTATTGATTTGTGTACAGACCATGATTGTTATAACGACCGAGCCCAAGTGTTAAAAGGACGATTTTATTTGAATTTTCTTTTTTGTAGATTTTTTGATTGCCTCGTATGTAGACCATGAATCTTAGGAAGAATCCAAAATTTCAGGCGGCTCGGATCCAAAGGGCCAAAGTTATGACCGAACCCAAGTGTTCAAACGACCGACCCCAAGTTTTAAAATGATGATATTTATAAAAATTCTTCTTTTGGCTGATTTTTTGATTGATTTGTGTACAGACCATGGATCTTAGCAAGAATCCAAAATTTCAGTCGACACGGATCCAAAGTGCCAACGTTATGACCGAACCCAAGTGTTCAAACGACCGACCGCAAGTTCTAAAATGATGATATTTATATAAGGTCTTCTTTTTGCAGATTTTTTGATTGATTCGTGTACAGACCATGAATCTTAGTTAAAATCGACAAATTCAGCCGGATCAATGCTATAGGCCCGACGTTGTTACCGACCCCGATTGTTATGACGACCGAGCACAAGTGTTAAAATCACGATTTTATTTGAATTTTCTTTTTTTGTAGATTTTTTGATTGCCTCGTATGCAGAACATGAATCTTAGGAAGAATCCAAAATTTCAGGCGGCTCGGATCCAAAGGGACAAAGTTATAACCGACCCCGATTGTTATGACGACCGAGCACAAGTGTTAAAAGGACGATTTTTTTTAAATTTTCTTTTCTTGAAGATTTTTTTATTGCTTCGTGAACAGACCTTGAATCTAAGTAAGATTCCAAAATTTCAGGCGGCTCGGATGCAAAGGGCCAAAGTTATGACCGAACCCAAGTGTTCAAACGACCGACCCCAAGTTCTAAAATGATGATATTTATAAAAATTCTTCTTTTGGCTGATTTTTTGATTGATTTGTGTACAGACCATGGATCTTAGTAAGAATCCAAAATTTCAGTCGACACGGATCCAAAGGGCCAAAGTTATGACCGAACCCAAGTGTTCAAACGACCGACCCCAAGTTCTAAAATGATGATATTTATAAAAATTCTTCTTTTGGCAGATTTTTTGATTGATTCGTGTACATACCATGGATCTTAGTAAGAATCCAAAATTTCAGTCGACACGGATCCAAAGGGCCAAAGTTATGACCGAACCCAAGTGTTCTAACGACTGACCCCAAGATCTAAAATGATGATATTTATATAAGGTCTTCTTTTTGCAGATTTTTTGATTAATTCGTGTACAGACCATGAATCTTAGTTAAAATCGAGAATTTCAGCCGGATAAATGCAATAGGCCCGACGTTGTTACCGACCCCGATTGTCATGACGACCGAGCCCAAGTGTTAAAAGGACGATTTTATTTGAATTTTCTTTTTTTGTAGATTTTTTGATTGCCTCGTATGTAGACCATGAATCTTAGGAAGAATCCAAAATTTCAGGCGGCTCGGATCCAAAGAGCCAAAGTTATGACCGAACCCAAATGTTCAAACGACTGTCCCCAAGTTCTAAAATGATGACATTTATGAAAAATTCTTCTTTTTGCTGATTTTTCTGGATGATTAGTGTACAGACCACGAATGTTCGTAAGAATCGAAAATTTCAGCCGGATCGGTGCTATAGGCCGAAAGTTATAACCGATCCCGATTGTTATGACGACCGAGCCCAAGTGTTAAAAGGACGATTTTATTTGAATTTTCTTTTTTTGTAGATTTTTTGATTGCCTCGTATGTAGACCATGAATCTTAGGAAGAATCCAAAATTTTAGGCGGCTCGGATCCAAAGGGCCAGAGTTATGACCGAACCCAAGTGTTCAAACGACCGACCCCAAGTTCTAAAATGATGATATTTATAATAATTCTTCTTTTGGCAGATTTTTTGATTGATTCGTGTACAGACCATAGATCTTAGTAAGAATCCAAAATTTCAGTCGACACGGATCCAAAGGGCCAAAGTTATGACCGAACCCAAGTGTTCAAACGACCGACCCCAAGTTCTAAAATGATGATATTTATATAAGGTCTTCTTTTTGCAGATTTTTTGATTGATTCGTGTACAGACCATGAATCTTAGTTAAAATCGACAATTTTAGCCGGATCAATGCTATAGGCCCGACGTTATTACCGACCCCGATTGTTATGACGACCGAGCACAAGTGTTAAAATCACGATTTTATTTGAATTTTCTTTTTTTGTAGATTTTTTGATTGCCTCGTATGCAGAACATGAATCTTAGGACGAATCCAAAATTTCAGGCGGCTCGGATCCAAAGGGACAAAGTTATAACCGACCCCGATTGTTATGACGACCGAACCCAAGTGTTCAAACGACCGACCCCAAGTTCTAGAATGATGATATTTATAAAAATTCTTCTTTTGGTACATTTTTTTATTGATTTGTGTACAGACCATGATTGTTATAACGACCGAGCCCAAGTGTTAAAAGGACGATTTTATTTGAATTTTCTTTTTTGTAGATTTTTTGATTGCCTCGTATGTAGACCATGAATCTTAGGAAGAATCCAAAATTTCAGGCGGCTCGGATCCAAAGGGCCAAAGTTATGACCGAACCCAAGTGTTCAAACGACCGACCCCAAGTTTTAAAATGATGATATTTATAAAAATTCTTCTTTTGGCTGATTTTTTGATTGATTTGTGTACAGACCATGGATCTTAGCAAGAATCCAAAATTTCAGTCGACACGGATCCAAAGTGCCAAAGTTATGACCGAACCCAAGTGTTCAAACGACCGACCGCAAGTTCTAAAATGATGATATTTATATAAGGTCTTCTTTTTGCAGATTTTTTGATTGATTCGTGTACAGACCATGAATCTTAGTTAAAATCGACAAATTCAGCCGGATCAATGCTATAGGCCCGACGTTGTTACCGACCCCGATTGTTATGACGACCGAGCACAAGTGTTAAAATCACGATTTTATTTGAATTTTCTTTTTTTGTAGATTTTTTGATTGCCTCGTATGCAGAACATGAATCTTAGGAAGAATCCAAAATTTCAGGCGGCTCGGATCCAAAGGGACAAAGTTATAACCGACCCCGATTGTTATGACGACCGAGCACAAGTGTTAAAAGGACGATTTTTTTTAAATTTTCTTTTCTTGAAGATTTTTTTATTGCTTCGTGAACAGACCTTGAATCTAAGTAAGATTCCAAAATTTCAGGCGGCTCGGATGCAAAGGGCCAAAGTTATGACCGAACCCAAGTGTTCAAACGACCGACCCCAAGTTCTAAAATGATGATATTTATAAAAATTCTTCTTTTGGCTGATTTTTTGATTGATTTGTGTACAGACCATGGATCTTAGTAAGAATCCAAAATTTCAGTCGACACGGATCCAAAGGGCCAAAGTTATGACCGAACCCAAGTGTTCAAACGACCGACCCCAAGTTCTAAAATGATGATATTTATAAAAATTCTTCTTTTGGCAGATTTTTTGATTGATTCGTGTACATACCATGGATCTTAGTAAGAATCCAAAATTTCAGTCGACACGGATCCAAAGGTCCAAAGTTATGACCGAACCCAAGTGTTCTAACGACCGACCCCAAGATCTAAAATGATGATATTTATATAAGGTCTTCTTTTTGCAGATTTTTTGATTAATTCGTGTACAGACCATGAATCTTAGTTAAAATCGAGAATTTCAGCCGGATAAATGCAATAGGCCCGACGTTGTTACCGACCCCGATTGTCATGACGACCGAGCCCAAGTGTTAAAAGGACGATTTTATTTGAATTTTCTTTTTTTGTAGATTTTTTGATTGCCTCGTATGTAGACCATGAATCTTAGGAAGAATCCAAAATTTCAGGCGGCTCGGATCCAAAGAGCCAAAGTTATGACCGAACCCAAATGTTCAAACGACTGTCCCCAAGTTCTAAAATGATGACATTTATGAAAAATTCTTCTTTTTGCTGATTTTTCTGGATGATTAGTGTACAGACCACGAATGTTCGTAAGAATCGAAAATTTCAGCCGGATCGGTGCTATAGGCCGAAAGTTATAACCGATCCCGATTGTTATGACGACCGAGCCCAAGTGTTAAAAGGACGATTTTATTTGAATTTTCTTTTTTTGTAGATTTTTTGATTGCCTCGTATGTAGACCATGAATCTTAGGAAGAATCCAAAATTTTAGGCGGCTCGGATCCAAAGGGCCAGAGTTATGACCGAACCCAAGTGTTCAAACGACCGACCCCAAGTTCTAAAATGATGATATTTATATAAGGTCTTCTTTTTGCAGATTTTTTGATTGATTCGTGTACAGACCATGAATCTTAGTTAAAATCGACAATTTTAGCCGGATCAATGCTATAGGCCCGACGTTATTACCGACCCCGATTGTTATGACGACCGAGCCCAAGTGTTAAAAGGACGATTTTATTTGAATTTTCTTTTTTTGTAGATTTTTTGATTGCCTCGTATGAAGACCATGAATCTTAGGAAGAATCCAAAATTTCAGGCGGCTCGGATTCAAAGGGCCAAAGTTATGACCGAACCCAAGTGTTCAAACGACCGACCCCAAGTTCTAAAATGATGATATTTATAAAAATTCTTCTTTCGGCAGATTTTTTGATTGATTCGTGTACAGACCATAGATCTTAGTAAGAATCCAAAATTTCAGTCGACACGGATCCAAAGGGCCAAAGTTATGACCGAACCCAAGTGTTCAAACGACCGACCCCAAGTTCTAAAATGATGATATTTATATAAGGTCTTCTTTTTGCAGATTTTTTGATTGCCTCGTATGTAGACCATGATTCTTAGGAAGAATCCAAAATTTCAGGCGGCTCGGATCCGAAGGGCCAAAGTAATGTAAGTAGGACATATTTACTAAGTATTCACAGTGTACACGCATCTTAATCGCTCCGAACAAACATTCAAAAATATATGGTTTATAACCCATGAAACACAAAGTAAAAAGTTTTAGCAGTATTTACAGTGAAGGATTTCAATTTTAAACTAACTTATACACGAAGAAATATTAATAAACATTTGTGATCTAATAATAAAGTGAAATGACAGTTGAACAATTGAAGTGATCATTCACCATTAACAGTGAACACAACAATAAACAATTATTATTATTTCTAATCAGCTCGCTACCTATTATAGTCCGGTATTTTCACGGATCACCTCACGGTCTTCGTGGTTCAGTGGTATAAACGGCTGACCAAGTTTTCGCAGACATTTCGGACGAACTCGGTTCGAATCCTACTGAAGCCGACAGAAATTTTTTATTTTTAAAATAAAATTCGTACATTTTATTTATAATTTATAAATATATCCGATCATCGAACCATTTTACAAAATGAATAACAAGAAGAAACAAACCCAAAAAAAGGCGCCCTCTAGCGACTCAGAAGAAGAAGATACAATGACTAATAAAATGATCAAATGCATCGAAAAAAAATTTAATGAATTAACCAATCAACTTATGAAATCTTTTAATGAACAAATAAAAGAACTTAAGAAGTCCGTCGAATTTTGCTGTGAGAAATTAGACGAATATGAAGAAAAAAACAAAAATAAAGAAATACTGATTAAACAACTTCAAGCTGAAAATAAAGAAATAAAACTACACATTAATAAAATAGAGCAAAATGAAAAACAAAACAATATTGAAATACAGGGTGTTCCTTTTAAGGAAAATGAAAATATCACAAATGTATTTAATAATATAATAGACATACTCAAATGTGATAAAAAAACGATTAACGTGTCAAATATTTTCAGAAGCAAATATAAAAACCCGATGAACAAAAATACTGCCATTGTAGTATCTCTACAAAACAAAGAAAGTAAAGACGTAATTATAGCACATAAAAAAAAATATGGTATTTTATACGCAAAAAACATAAATTTTGAAGAAAACAACACAATATATATTAACGAACAACTGACCCAATTTAATAAACACCTACTATACCTAGCTAAATCGTCAAGACTTGGGTACAAATTTATATGGGCAAAAAATGGAAAAATATGGATGAGAAAAAACGAAACATCTCCAATCTTACTCATAAGAACGCCAGAAGACATCCCTTCCGAATAAAGGATAATAAAAACACATAGCAAACTACTATCCACCTTTCAAAATGTCAGAAGAAAACTATATACACGAAAATTATAAATGTAAAAATCCATGTGAACTAAATCACCTATTTAAAAATATTAATTTCTCGATCTTAAACATGAATATTAGGAGTATAAGGAAAAACTTCGATGAGCTCTGTGTACTTATTAATAATCTAGATTTTTCTCCAAGCATAATTGTTTTAACTGAAACTCAAATGAAACAAGTAATTCCATATAACTTACCAGAATATACAACAATTTCATCTGCCTGTAAGCATACTGGTCATGATGGAGTTACTGTTTTCTGTCATAATACTCTGAAAAATGTTGCCACTGAATTTATTGAATTTAAAACAGCCAATGCAATAAAAGTAACTTTTTGTCAAAACAACTATAAATATCATATTCTAGCCATATATAGATCCCCTTCATTAAATGATTTTTTATTTGTAAAAGAACTAAAAACTTTTGTTAGTAAACTTGATAGAAACAATTTCACTTTTTCCATTGTGACAGGAGACATTAATATAAATATTAATGATAATAATACAAATGTGAATTGTCAAAATGAGTATCTTGATTGTTTATCTAGCTCTGGACACATGTCATACATTAACTCACCAACAAGAGTAACCTTAAGTCACTCGGCATGTTTAGACCACATATTTGTCAAGTCGCACAAGGCGGTTAATATCATTTCTTCAATTCTTGAAACAAATATCACTGATCATTACCCGACCTTTTATGGACATCATTTCAAAAATACTCATCTAAACCGAAATTCTGAAAATCTAGAAAAAGTAGACATTGATTATGAAACTCTAAACTCTTTACTGGGAAAATGTGATATCAACAGAAAATCCACATCTCTCACTAGACAATTTCTATAAAACTCTGAGGGATCATACTCTAAAAAGTGAAAGTAAAATAGTTGTCACTAACAGTAAATATAAAAAAATTAAGCCTTGGATAACAGTTGGGTTAATTATATCAATTAAACAAAGAGATAAATTATATAGAGAAGTGTTTAAATATCAAATAGATTGCCAAAAGAATAATCTCAGAATAATGCCTTATCTGAAAACAAAATATCTAATGTATCGTAACTTACTCAATAGGCTGATACGAAACTGCAAAAAGAAATACTATAGTATACAAATTGAAAATGCCAAAAATAATACTAAAAAAACTTGGAATATTATAAATGAAATTGCCAACAAAAAAAGTATGTCTTCAAATATTGTAAATGAGGTTATAATAAATAATGAAATAATAACTAACAAATCGACCATTGCAGAAAGCTTTAATAACTATTTTACAAATGTAGTAGACGTAGTTCTTGAATCATCCGGCATTAATGTTAATGATGCTTATATGGAGACATCTCCTCAATTAGATTCAAATAATGAATCAATTAACTCTATAGAATATTTTTCGCCTGTTACATTTAATGAAATTGAAAAATATATTGATAACCTAAAACCATCCAACTCTAAGGGAAATGATGGATTATCTTGTGATACGTTAAAAAAAATAAAACAACATGTCCTAACTCCATTGCAACATATTTTTAATTTATGCCTCAAAAATGGTCATTTTCCAGAGCAATTTAAAATCTCCACTATAATACCTATTCATAAATCTGGAGATACGAATAAATTAGACAATTATAGACCAATATCTCTTGTTTCAAATCTCTCGAAAATATTCGAAAAATGCATCAAGTCTAGAGTCATTGAACACTTAGAAAAATATAAAGTTCTATCGAAAAACCAATACGGCTTTCGTAAAGACCTAAGCACCGAGGATGCGATATATGAATTGACAAAAAAGATATACTCATCTATCGATAAAAAAAAGAAATGTCTTGCCATATTCCTAGATTTAAGAAAAGCTTTCGACACCGTAAATCATAATTTACTCATTACAAAAATAAATCAACTAGGCTTCAAAAAAGACACTCTAAAACTACTATCTAACTATCTTACAGACAGAACACAAAAAACAAAAATTGGGAATAATTATAGTTCAGAGTCAAAGATAAAAAATGGAGTTCCACAGGGAACTGTGCTTGGCCCGATTTTATTCTTAATTTATATTAATGATTTATGTAATTTTGTAATCCCTGGTAAAATTGTTTCTTACGCAGACGACACGGCAATAATAGTGGATGGTAATCATTGGAAAGAAACTTTTTCGAAAGCAACTGATTGTATTTCACTGGTTTCAACATGGCTAAAATACAACAAACTCGTTTTAAACTATAGCAAAACATTTTACTTACCTTTTTATAAAACCATTAACAATAAACCTACAGACAACCTTAAAATTAGAATCCATAATACTAGTTGCAATCAAGAAATGTGCTTCATGTGTAACGAACTCACTAATGTCGAAAATATAAAATATTTAGGAGTATCAATAGATATAAATCTTAATTGGAAATCACATATTAATCAAATCACTTCTAAATTAAGATATCTGACCTACATATTTTATAGACTTAAGGAAGTACTAAACATTGAAAAATTGAAAATGATCTACTTTTCCCTGGTGCAATCATCAATCACTTATGGCATTATAGGATGGGGTGGTGCTCTTGATACATTTATTAAGCCTCTACAAATAATTCAAAAACACATAATTAAAGTCATATATAACAAACCTAAAACATTCTCGACCAACTTATTATACAAAGAAACTAAAATATTTAATATACGTAAATTATTTATATTACAAACTTTGAAATATGTATTCAAAAACAAAAATAATTTCGAAATAAATGAAAACAGAATGAGCAAAAGAATAAATAATATATTTTACACCCCACAAACCAATACTAAATTATTGCAGACACATAGCAGTTTCATTGGTCCTCGTTCATTTAACCTTCTACCACTACAAACTCAAATGATAAATAAAATGATAAAATATGTAAAAGAGGTAAAATTATGGTTGAATAATGTAGATATTGAAACGCTTTTTCTATAAATTTATCCATCCTACTACATCTCACTTTCTATAATTTTCTTAACTGTAGTACAATATGTTTTATGTTTATTTTTTTATAATAACTAAAAAAAAAAAAAAAAAAATCAAAAATCATTTTTTTCCATATTTTTATTTTATTTTTATAATGGCTGAAAAAATCCCTTTTCACTTCTTCTACCCATGTAATACTAACTTTTTATACTAACTTTATATTTTATATGTTTTTTAAGTTTATTTTATACTTTGGGTACTTTGAAATATAATTTTGTTTTAATATTACCCACACTCAGGCAGTGCCTTAGTGGGTTTTCATTTCTTGTTAATACTATTTGTTATTATATATTATGTTATTATATGTATACTATTTGTTATTATACATTATATGTACAAAGAAATGAGAATAAATAAAGTTAAAAAAAAAAAAAAAAAAAAAAAATGACCGAACCCAAGTGTTCAAACGACCGACCCCAAGTTCTAAAATGATGATATTTATAAAAATTCTTCTTTTGGCAGATTTTTTGATTGATTCGTGTACAGACCATAGATCTTAGTAAGAATCCAAAAATTTCAGTCGACACGGATCCAAAGGGCCAAAGTTATGACCGAACCCAAGTGTTCAAACGACCGACCACAAGTTCTAGAATGATGATATATATAAAAATTCTTCTTTTGGTACATTTTTTTATTGATTCGTGTACAGACCCTGATTGTTATAACGACCGAGCCCAAGTGTTAAAAGGACGATTTTATTTGAATTTTCTTTTTTTGTAGATTTTATGATTGCCTCGTATGTAGACCATGAATCTTAGGAAGAATCCAAAATTTCAGGCGGCTCGGATCCAAAGGGCCAAAGTTATGACCGAACCCAAGTGTTCAAACGACCGACCCCAAGTTTTAAAATGATGATATTTATAAAAATTCTTCTTTTGGCTGATTTTTTGATTGATTTGTGTACAGACCATGGATCTTAGTAAGAATCCAAAATTTCAGTCGACACGGATCCAAAGGGCCAAAGTTATGACCGAACCCAAGTGTTCTAACGACCGACCCCAAGATCTAAAATGATGATATTTATATAAGGTCTTCTTTTTGCAGATTTTTTGATTAATTCGTGTACAGACCATGAATCTTAGTTAAAATCGAGAATTTCAGCCGGATCAATGCAATAGGCCCGACGTTGTTACCGACCCCGATTGTCATGACGACCGAGCCAAAGTGTTAAAAGGACGATTTTATTTGAATTATACTTTTTTTGTAGATTTTTTGATTGCCTCGTATGTAGACCATGAATCTTAGGATGAATCCAAAATTTCAGGCGGCTCGGATCCAAAGAGAGAAAGTTATGACCGAACCCTAATGTTCAAACGACTGTCCCCAAGTTCTAAAATGATGACATTTATGAAAAATTTTTCTTTTTGCTGATTTTTCTGGATGATTAGTGTACAGACCACGAATGTTCGTAAGAATCGAAAATTTCAGCCGGATCGGTGCTATAGGCCGAAAGTTATAACCGACCCCGATTGTTATGACGACCGAGCCCAAGTGTTAAAAGGACGATTTTATTTGAATTTTCTGTTTTGTAGATTTTTTGATTGCCTCGTATGTAGACCATGAATCTTAGGAAGAATCCAAAATTTTAGGCGGCTCGGATCCAAAGGGCCAGAGTTATGACCGAACCCAAGTGTTCAAACGACCGACCCCAAGTTCTAAAATGATGATATTTATAAAAATTCTTCTTTTGGCAGATTTTTTGATTGATTCGTGTACAGACCATAGATCTTAGTAAGAATCCAAAATTTCAGTCGACACGGATCCAAAGGGCCAGAGTTATGACCGAACCCAAGTGTTCAAACGACCGACCCCAAGTTCTAAAATGATGATATTTATAAAAATTCTTCTTTTGGCAGAGTTTTTGATTGATTCGTGTACAGACCATGAATCTTAGTTAAAATCGACAATTTTAGCCGGATCAATGCTATAGGCCCGACGTTATTACCGACCCCGATTGTTATGACGACCGAGCCCAAGTGTTAAAAGGACGATTTTATTTGAATTTTCTTTTTTTGTAGATTTTTTGATTGCCTCGTATGAAGACCATGAATCTTAGGAAGAATCCACAATTTCAGGCGGCTCGGATTCAAAGGGCCAAAGTTATGACCGAACCCAAGTGTTCAAACGACCGACCCCAAGTTCTAAAATGATGATATTTATAAAAATTCTTCTTTCGGCAGATTTTTTGATTGATTCGTGTACAGACCATAGATCTTAGTAAGAATCCAAAATTTCAGTCGACACGGATCCAAAGTGCCAAAGTTATGACCGAACCCAAGTGTTCAAACGACCGACCCCAAGTTCTAAAATGATGATATTTATATAAGGTCTTCTTTTTGCAGATTTTTTGATTGCCTCGTATGTAGACCATGAATCTTAGGAAGAATCCAAAATTTCAGGCGGCTCGGATCCGAAGGGCCAAAGTAATGACCGAACCCAAGTGTTCAAACGACCGACCCCAAGTTCTAAAATGATGATATTTATAAAAATTCTTCTTTTGGCAGATTTTTTGATTGATTCGTGTACAGACCATAGATCTTAGTAAGAATCCAAAATTTCAGACGACACGGATCCAAAGGGCCAAAGTTATGACCGAACCCAAGTGTTCAAACGACCGACCCCAAGTTCTCAAATGATGATATTTATATAAGGTCTTCTTTTTGCAGATTTTTTGATTGATTCGTGTACAGACCATGAATCTTTGTTAAAATCGACAAGTTCAGCCGGATGAATGCTATAGGCCCGACGTTATTACCGACCCCGATTGTTATGACGACCGAGCCCAAGTGTTAAAAGGACGATTTTATTTGAATTTTCTTTTTTGTAGATTTTTTGATTGCCTCGTATGTAGACCATGAATCTTAGGAAGAATCCAAAATT
This sequence comes from Limnephilus marmoratus, assembly GCA_917880885.1. Classification (NCBI taxonomy): domain Eukaryota; kingdom Metazoa; phylum Arthropoda; class Insecta; order Trichoptera; family Limnephilidae; genus Limnephilus; species Limnephilus marmoratus. The sequence continues at coordinate 18,301,564 of OU862919.1, read as the reverse complement.
TCAGGCGGCTCGGATCCAAAGGGCCAAAGTTATGACCGAACCCAAGTGTTCAAACGACCGACCCCAAGTTCTAAAATGATGATATTTATAAAAATTCTTCTTTTGGCAGATTTTTTGATTGATTTGTGTACAGACCATGGATCTTAGTAAGAATCCAAAATTTCAGTCGACACGGATCCAAAGGGCCAAAGTTATGACCGAACCCAAGTGTTCAATCGACCGACCCCAAGTTCTAAAATGATGATATTTATAAAAATTCTTCTTTTGGCAGAGTTTTTGATTGATTCGTGTACAGACCATAGATCTTAGTAAGAATCCAAAAATTTCAGTCGACACGGATCCAAAGGGCCAAAGTTATGACCGAACCCAAGTGTTCAAACGACCGACCCCAAGTTCTAGAATGATGATATTTATAAAAATTCTTCTTTTGGTACATTTTTTTATTGATTCGTGTACAGACCCTGATTGTTATAACGACCGAGCCCAAGTGTTAAAAGGACGATTTTATTTGAATTTTCTTTTTTTGTAGATTTTTTGATTGCCTCGTATGTAGACCATGAATCTTAGGAAGAATCCAAAATTTCAGGCGGCTCGGATCCAAAGGGCCAAAGTTATGACCGAACCCAAGTGTTCAAACGACCGACCCCAAGTTTGAAAATGATGATATTTATAAAAATTCTTCTTTTGGCTGATTTTTTGATTGATTTGTGTACAGACCATGGATCTTAGTAAGAATCCAAAATTTCAATCGACACGGATCCAAAGGGCCAAAGTTATGACCGAACCCAAGTGTTCAAACGACCGACCCCAAGTTCTAAAATGATGATATTTATATAAGGTCTTCTTTTTGCAGATTTTTTGATTGATTCGTGTACAGACCATGAATCTTAGTTAAAATCGACAAATTCAGTCGGATCAATGCTATAGGCCCGACGTTGTTACCGACCCCGATTGTTATGACGACCGAGCACAAGTGTTAAAATCACGATTTTATTTGAATTTTCTTTTTTTGCAGATTTTTTGATTGATTCGTGTACAGACCATAGATCTTAGTAAGAATCCAAAATTTCAGACGACACGGATCCAAAGGGCCAAAGTTATGACCGAACCCAAGTGTTCAAACGACCGACCCCAAGTTCTCAAATGATGATATTTATATAAGGTCTTCTTTTTGCAGATTTTTTGATTGATTCGTGTACAGACCATGAATCTTTGTTAAAATCGACAAGTTCAGCCGGATGAATGCTATAGGCCCGACGTTATTACCGACCCCGATTGTTATGACGACCGAGCCCAAGTGTTAAAAGGACGATTTTATTTGAATTTTCTTTTTTGTAGATTTTTTGATTGCCTCGTATGTAGACCATGAATCTTAGGAAGAATCCAAAATTTCAGGCGGCTCGGATCCAAAGGGCCAAAGTTATGACCGAACCCAAGTGTTCAAACGACCGACCCCAAGTTCTAAAATGATGATATTTATAAAAATTCTTCTTTCGGCAGATTTTTTGATTGATTCGTGTACAGACCATAGATCTTAGTAAGAATCCAAAATTTCAGTCGACACGGATCCAAAGTGCCAAAGTTATGACCGAACCCAAGTGTTCAAACGACCGACCCCAAGTTCTAAAATGATGATATTTATATAAGGTCTTCTTTTTGCAGATTTTTTGATTGCCTCGTATGTAGACCATGAATCTTAGGAAGAATCCAAAATTTCAGGCGGCTCGGATCCGAAGGGCCAAAGTAATGACCGAACCCAAGTGTTCAAACGACCGACCCCAAGTTCTAAAATGATGATATTTATAAAAATTCTTCTTTTGGCAGATTTTTTGATTGATTCGTGTACAGACCATAGATCTTAGTAAGAATCCAAAATTTCAGACGACACGGATCCAAAGGGCCAAAGTTATGACCGAACCCAAGTGTTCAAACGACCGACCCCAAGTTCTCAAATGATGATATTTATATAAGGTCTTCTTTTTGCAGATTTTTTGATTGATTCGTGTACAGACCATGAATCTTTGTTAAAATCGACAAGTTCAGCCGGATGAATGCTATAGGCCCGACGTTATTACCGACCCCGATTGTTATGACGACCGAGCCCAAGTGTTAAAAGGACGATTTTATTTGAATTTTCTTTTTTGTAGATTTTTTGATTGCCTCGTATGTAGACCATGAATCTTAGGAAGAATCCAAAATTTCAGGCGGCTCGGATCCAAAGGGCCAAAGTTATGACCGAACCCAAGTGTTCAAACGACCGACCCCAAGTTCTAAAATGATGATATTTATAAAAATTCTTCTTTTGGCAGATTTTTTGATTGATTTGTGTACAGACCATGGATCTTAGTAAGAATCCAAAATTTCAGTCGACACGGATCCAAAGGGCCAAAGTTATGACCGAACCCAAGTGTTCAATCGACCGACCCCAAGTTCTAAAATGATGATATTTATAAAAATTCTTCTTTTGGCAGAGTTTTTGATTGATTCGTGTACAGACCATAGATCTTAGTAAGAATCCAAAAATTTCAGTCGACACGGATCCAAAGGGCCAAAGTTATGACCGAACCCAAGTGTTCAAACGACCGACCCCAAGTTCTAGAATGATGATATTTATAAAAATTCTTCTTTTGGTACATTTTTTTATTGATTCGTGTACAGACCCTGATTGTTATAACGACCGAGCCCAAGTGTTAAAAGGACGATTTTATTTGAATTTTCTTTTTTTGTAGATTTTTTGATTGCCTCGTATGTAGACCATGAATCTTAGGAAGAATCCAAAATTTCAGGCGGCTCGGATCCAAAGGGCCAAAGTTATGACCGAACCCAAGTGTTCAAACGACCGACCCCAAGTTTGAAAATGATGATATTTATAAAAATTCTTCTTTTGGCTGATTTTTTGATTGATTTGTGTACAGACCATGGATCTTAGTAAGAATCCAAAATTTCAATCGACACGGATCCAAAGGGCCAAAGTTATGACCGAACCCAAGTGTTCAAACGACCGACCCCAAGTTCTAAAATGATGATATTTATATAAGGTCTTCTTTTTGCAGATTTTTTGATTGATTCGTGTACAGACCATGAATCTTAGTTAAAATCGACAAATTCAGTCGGATCAATGCTATAGGCCCGACGTTGTTACCGACCCCGATTGTTATGACGACCGAGCACAAGTGTTAAAATCACGATTTTATTTGAATTTTCTTTTTTTGCAGATTTTTTGATTGATTCGTGTACAGACCATAGATCTTAGTAAGAATCCAAAATTTCAGACGACACGGATCCAAAGGGCCAAAGTTATGACCGAACCCAAGTGTTCAAACGACCGACCCCAAGTTCTCAAATGATGATATTTATATAAGGTCTTCTTTTTGCAGATTTTTTGATTGATTCGTGTACAGACCATGAATCTTTGTTAAAATCGACAAGTTCAGCCGGATGAATGCTATAGGCCCGACGTTATTACCGACCCCGATTGTTATGACGACCGAGCCCAAGTGTTAAAAGGACGATTTTATTTGAATTTTCTTTTTTGTAGATTTTTTGATTGCCTCGTATGTAGACCATGAATCTTAGGAAGAATCCAAAATTTCAGGCGGCTCGGATCCAAAGGGCCAAAGTTATGACCGAACCCAAGTGTTCAAACGACCGACCCCAAGTTCTAAAATGATGATATTTATAAAAATTCTTCTTTTGGCAGATTTTTTGATTGATTTGTGTACAGACCATGGATCTTAGTAAGAATCCAAAATTTCAGTCGACACGGATCCAAAGGGCCAAAGTTATGACCGAACCCAAGTGTTCAATCGACCGACCCCAAGTTCTAAAATGATGATATTTATAAAAATTCTTCTTTTGGCAGAGTTTTTGATTGATTCGTGTACAGACCATAGATCTTAGTAAGAATCCAAAAATTTCAGTCGACACGGATCCAAAGGGCCAAAGTTATGACCGAACCCAAGTGTTCAAACGACCGACCCCAAGTTCTAGAATGATGATATTTATAAAAATTCTTCTTTTGGTACATTTTTTTATTGATTCGTGTACAGACCCTGATTGTTATAACGACCGAGCCCAAGTGTTAAAAGGACGATTTTATTTGAATTTTCTTTTTTTGTAGATTTTTTGATTGCCTCGTATGTAGACCATGAATCTTAGGAAGAATCCAAAATTTCAGGCGGCTCGGATCCAAAGGGCCAAAGTTATGACCGAACCCAAGTGTTCAAACGACCGACCCCAAGTTTTAAAATGATGATATTTATAAAAATTCTTCTTTTGGCTGATTTTTTGATTGATTTGTGTACAGACCATGGATCTTAGTAAGAATCCAAAATTTCAATCGACACGGATCCAAAGGGCCAAAGTTATGACCGAACCCAAGTGTTCAAACGACCGACCCCAAGTTCTAAAATGATGATATTTATATAAGGTCTTCTTTTTGCAGATTTTTTGATTGATTCGTGTACAGACCATGAATCTTAGTTAAAATCGACAAATTCAGTCGGATCAATGCTATAGGCCCGACGTTGTTACCGACCCCGATTGTTATGACGACCGAGCAGAAGTGTTAAAATCACGATTTTATTTGAATTTTCTTTTTTTGTAGATTTTTTGATTGCCTCGTATGCAGACCATGAATCTTAGGAAGTATCTAAAATTTCAGGCGGCTCGGATCCAAAGGGCCAAAGTTATGACCGAACCCAAGTAGTCAAACGACCGACCCCAAGTTCTTAAATGATGATATTTATAAAAATTCTTCTTTTGGCAGATTTTTTGATTGATTTGTGTACAGACCATGGATCTTAGTAAGAATCCAAAATTTCAGTCGACACGGATCCAAAGGGCCAAAGTTATGACCGAACCCAAGTGTTCTAACGACCGACCCCAAGATCTAAAATGATGATATTTATATAAGGTCTTCTTTTTGCAGATTTTTTGATTAATTCGTGTACAGACCATGAATCTTAGTTAAAATCGAGAATTTCAGCCGGAACAATGCAATAGGCCCGACGTTGTTACCGACCCCGATTGTCATGACGACCGAGCCCAAGTGTTAAAAGGACGATTTTATTTGAATTATACTTTTTTTGTAGATTTTTTGATTGCCTCGTATGTAGACCATGAATCTTAGGAAGAATCCAAAATTTCAGGCGGCTCGGATCCAAAGAGCCAAAGTTATGACCGAACCCAAATGTTCAAACGACTGTCCCCAAGTTCTAAAATGATGACATTTATGAAAAATTCTTCTTTTTGCTGATTTTTCTGGATGATTAGTGTACAGACCACGAATGTTCGTAAGAATCGAAAATTTCAGCCGGATCGGTGCTATAGGCCGAAAGTTATAACCGACCCCGATTGTTATGACGACCGAGCCCAAGTGTTAAAAGGACGATTTTATTTGAATTTTCTTTTTTTGTAGATTTTTTGATTGCCTCGTATGTAGACCATGAATCTTAGGAAGAATCCAAAATTTTAGGCGGCTCGGATCCAAAGGGCCAGAGTTATGACCGAACCCAAGTGTTCAAACGACCGACCCCAAGTTCTAAAATGATGATATTTATAAAAATTCTTCTTTTGGCAGATTTTTTGATTGATTCGTGTACAGACCATAGATCTTAGTAAGAATCCAAAATTTCAGTCGACACGGATCCAAAGGGCCAAAGTTATGACCGAACCCAAGTGTTCAAACGACCGACCCCAAGTTCTCAAATGATGATATTTATATAAGGTCTTCTTTTTGCAGATTTTTTGATTGATTCGTGTACAGACCATGAATCTCTGTTAAAATCGACAAGTTCAGCCGGATGAATGCTATAGGCCCGACGTTATTACCGACCCCGATTGTTATGACGACCGAGCCCAAGTGTTAAAAGGACGATTTTATTTGAATTTTCTTTTTTGTAGATTTTTTTATTGCCTCGTATGTAGACCATGAATCTTAGGAAGAATCCAAAATTTCAGGCGGCTCGGATCCAAAGGGCCAAAGTTATGACCGAACCCAAGTGTTCAAACGACCGACCCCAAGTTCTAAAATGATGATATTTATAAAAATTCTTCTTTTGGCAGATTTTTTGATTGATTTGTGTACAGACCATGGATCTTAGTAAGAATCCAAAATTTCAGTCGACACGGATCCAAAGGGCCAAAGTTATGACCGAACCCAAGTGTTCAAACGACCGACCCCAAGTTCTAAAATGATGATATTTATAAAAATTCTTCTTTTGGCAGAGTTTTTGATTGATTCGTGTACAGACCATAGATCTTAGTAAGAATCCAAAAATTTCAGTCGACACGGATCCAAAGGGCCAAAGTTATGACCGAACCCAAGTGTTCAAACGACCGACCCCAAGTTCTAGAATGATGATATTTATAAAAATTCTTCTTTTGGTACATTTTTTTATTGATTCGTGTACAGACCCTGATTGTTATAACGACCGAGCCCAAGTGTTAAAAGGACGATTTTATTTGAATTTTCTTTTTTTGTAGATTTTATGATTGCCTCGTATGTAGACCATGAATCTTAGGAAGAATCCAAAATTTCAGGCGGCTCGGATCCAAAGGGCCAAAGTTATGACCGAACCCAAGTGTTCAAACGACCAACCCCAAGTTTTAAAATGATGATATTTATAAAAATTCTTCGTTTGGCTGATTTTTTGATTGATTTGTGTACAGACCATGGATCTTAGTAAGAATCCAAAATTTCAATCGACACGGATCCAAAGGGCCAAAGTTATGACCGAACCCAAGTGTTCAAACGACCGACCCCAAGTTCTAAAATGATGATATTTATATAAGGTCTTCTTTTTGCAGATTTTTTGATTGATTCGTGTACAGACCATGAATCTTAGTTAAAATCGACAATTTCAGCCGGATCAATGCTATAGGCCCGACGTTGTTACCGACCCCGATTGTTATGACGACCGAGCACAAGTGTTAAAATCACGATTTTATTTGAATTTTCTTTTTTTGTAGATTTTTTGATTGCCTCGTATGCAGACCATGAATCTTAGGAAGTATCTCAAATTTCAGGCGGCTCGGATCCAAAGGGCCAAAGTTATGACCGAACCCAAGTAGTCAAACGACCGACCCCAAGTTCTAAAATGATGATATTTATAAAAATTCTTCTTTTGGCAGATTTTTTGATTGATTTGTGTACAGACCATGGATCTTAGTAAGAATCCAAAATTTCAGTCGACACGGATCCAAAGGGCCAAAGTTATGACCGAACCCAAGTGTTCAAACGACCGACCCCAAGTTCTAAAATGATGATATTTATATAAGGTCTTCTTTTTGCAGATTTTTTGATTGATTCGTGTACAGACCATGAATATTAGTTAAAATCGACAATTTCAGACGGATCAATGCTATAGGCCCGACGTTGTTACCAACCCCGATTGTTATGACGACCGAGCCCAAGTGTTAAAAGGACGATTTTATTTGAATTTTCTTTTTTTGTAGATTTTTTGATTGCCTCGTATGCAGACCATGAATCTTAGGAAGAATCCAAAATTTCAGGCGGCTCGGATCCAAAGGGACAAAGTTATGACCGAACCCAAGTGTTCAAACGACCGTCCCCAAGTTCTAAAATGATGACATTTATGAAAAATTCTTCTTTTTGCTGATTTTTCTGGATGATTCGTGTACAGACCACGAATGTTCGTAAGAATCGAAAATTTCAGCCGGATCGGTGCTATAGGCCGAAAGTTATAACCGACCCCGATTGTTATGACGACCGAGCACAAGTGTTAAAAGGACGATTTTTTTTAAATTTTCTTTTCTTGAAGATTTTTTTATTGCTTCGTGAACAGACCTTGAATCTAAGTAAGATTCCAAAATTTCAGGCGGCTCGGACCAAAGGGCCAAAGTTATGACCGAACCCAAGTGTTCAAACGACCGACCCCAAGTTCTAAAATGATGGTATTTATAAAAATTCTTCTTTTGGCAGATTTTTTTTATTGATTTGTGTACAGACCATGGATCTTAGTAAGAATCCAAAATTTCAGTCGACACGGATCCAAAGGGCCAAAGTTATGACCGAACCCAAGTGTTCAAACGACCGACCCCAAGTTCTAAAATGATGATATTTATAAAAATTCTTCTTTTGGCAGATTTTTTGATTGATTCGTGTACATACCATGGATCTTAGTAAGAATCCAAAATTTCAGTCGACACGGATCCAAAGGGCCAAAGTTATGACCGAACCCAAGTGTTCAAACGACCGACCCCAAGTTCTAAAATGATGATATTTATATAAGGTCTTCTTTTTGCAGATTTTTTGATTGATTCGTGTACAGACCATGAATCTTAGTTAAAATCGACAATTTCAGCCGGATCAATGCTATAGGCCCGACGTTGTTACCGACCCTGATTGTTATGACGACCGAGCACAAGTGTTAAAATCACGATTTTATTTGAATTTTCTTTTTTTGTAGATTTTTTGATTGCCTCGTATGCAGACCATGAATCTTAGAAAGAATCCAAAATTTCAGGCGGCTCGGATCCAAAGGGCCAAAATTATGACCGAACCCAAATGTTCAAACGACTATGGAAATGCGATTAAGTACTGACAACCATTATTTAAATCTATAACTAAACCGAGTTATGGCCACATTGGTCACGTGACCAATGTAGTGCTCCCAACTTCCGTCGGAGAGCGCCGCCATTCTAGCTACTGAACTCGGCCCGACGACATGTCTCGGGAATTTAATCTCATTTTCATACTTCTCCCGCGATCACAAAATTCTGTAAATACTTTTAACAAAACGGAATAAATTATTAAACGTAGAGAATTCTTTTCACTGATACAAAATACACGCAACCCTCTTCCTTGGAGACCATGTAAGTATCCTGGCGACAGCAAGCAAAGAATCCCAACATCTGGTGACCCTACGACAAGAAAAAATGATTAACGCAACTAGTGACCGCGTGTTTAACTTTCAACGTTTAAACCATTTTTTTAAATTCCTTTACACGTGTTCTTGGACCGCAGTTCAGTGGCTGGATTCCTGGGATTTATCTGGTGAGTACCGTTTTAATTTTGGTATTTTAAAATCATCATTTCAAATTCAAATAATCATTGCCTTATTTACAGCTATTTTATATCCCAGTATTTTTTTAAAATGTATACCCCATGTTTTTGGTTCTCAACGCTCATCGAATAACATCACAAATTTATTAAAATGTGTAATGAACGAAGCTCGTGTGGATTTCGGAAACCGATCCGCACGTGTCAAATAGCCATTTTGTTTTAAGCAAATTCAACTTGAGTTACAAACTGATGAATGTCTCTGTGGAAAAGCTTGAATATCATCCAATATTTTGTTTTAGCACTCACAACTTTTGCGAATTTGATTTACGAACATGTTCTGTAAAACGTCCAGATTCATCATAGGTGACGTTCTATACAATCACACGTATAAATCTGCAATGCAAAATGACGCTATTTGTGACTATTTGCCTATGTATTATTCGTATCTCGGATTAAGTGCGTGTTACCCTCTATTCTAGGCATCGAACATCTTCAGCAACGCGTGATGCTACCAAGGGAGCTTCTTCAGCCGAGTCACACTTCCTGCAGCCCCGTCAACAGCTGGACGCAGCCTCCATTGCCAGCATCAGCGGCGGACACCCTCGGAACGCCATAGGAGCATCACACCTCCGAGCCCCTGTTCCAGCAGCCCGGTCGACTGATCGACGCAGCCTCCACCACAAGCATCAGCTGCGGACCCTCTCGGAAAACACACATCTTCATCATCTCAACAATGTTCAACCACGTAAATTTTTAACACAGTTTATACGATATTTCTGGAAATAATTTTTGCATACCCACCACAAAATTTAGCAAAACAATATGTTACAATTTTTAACACATGTCTGATAATAAGATTCTCTACATCTGAAATATTTCTACATATCAATTATTAATAATTAATCCGAATTATTCTCGCATGATTCCTACTTAAATGGTAACAGTCGATTTTTGTAAAGGTTTGCGTCTTGAATAATTTTCTAGTAACTTCAGTACATGTCACATAGATGTCAATAGCTCTAATTTACTCCTAAAATCATTACGGATTTTTAATACATAATTTGAAATATTTCAAAAAATCACTATCTTTGCGTGCTTATTTCCGTATAAATGTTGAAATGACCTCGGATGAAGAATCTAGCGACCACACCGACTCACCAACTCAAGATCCAGCGACCACAGCGACTCACCAACTCAAGATTTCGTTTCAACAATCAATAAATCCGGAACCAAAATCGAACACCATGGAATCAACTGGCGAACCTAGCTCTGCGACAGCAGTAAATCACGTGTCCGTGAGACTACCAAATCTGTGGAGAGATCAAATTTCGCTTTGGTTTATTCAGGCTGAGGCCCAATTCGCGAATTCGCGCATTAAGGAGGATTTCACGAAGTACCTATAATATAATTATAGCAGCTTTGGATTCACAAACCTTACAATGTGTGAGCGACATCGTGACACATCCACCGACCAATGACAAATACGCCAATTTGAAAGCAGCCCTTATTGACCGACTCCAAGACTCCGCTGAAAAACGCCTCACACGCCTACTAACGAATCCAACATGAGGATAGGAAGCCAACCGGTCTATTGCGACATATGCTAGAGCTAGCAGGACCTACCTTAGCGGATAACGCAATTGTGCGGACATTGTGGCTACAACGATTACCTCAACATGTGCAAGCAATACTGTCGGCACTTCCCGATAACGACATTAACCAACTTGCCACAGCTGCAGACAAAATACTAGATGTCTATCAATCAACCGATTGCAGTGCCATGGAAGATCGCAACAAACCCAGTTCATCTCGTCAGGAACCAGCTGAACATTCCTTATTACTACAACTGCAGAAACAAATAGCAGCACTTTCGCGTGAAGTAGCCCAGCTACGGTTAGCCAAAACTGAGCCCACATCAACTTATAGAGGACGGAGAAACCAGAGCCCCCGCCGAAAACCTGGCCGCTCAAGTTCCGGGTCACGCAATTCATCTCCTAATAGGAATCAAGATGGAAAATGTTTCTACCATGCAAGATTTGGAGAAAATGCTCATAAATGCTCCAAACCATGTTCTTATGTAAAGAAGAAGTCGGGAAACGACAGCGGGAACTCCCAGTAGAGACATGTGAGATCCCTAATACCTCTTGTCGTCTCTTCATCTATGACCTGCGAACAAGACATAAATACCTAGTAGACACCGGCGCGGACATCTCAGTCATCCCTAGGAACATGACCTTTGAGAAAGGCAACTTGACCTCCGACAACTGCCCTTCCACATTATATGGAGCGAATGGGAAGCCAATAAGAACGTACGGCACGAGAACAATCGAACTCTACTTCGGCCTACGCCGCACAATGAAGTGGCGCTTTATCGTAGCCGATGTGTCCAAACCCATCATTGGCGCAGACTTTCTTCACCACTACAACTTGACAGTCAACTTGAGACGAGCCAAACTTGAAGACCAGTCTACTGGATTGAAAATTAGAGGATCCACCTACAAAGGACCAGCATCAGGCATCGCCACAATTTCCTCTGCTCAAAAGTATCTTGACATTTTGAAGAAATACCCCTCGTTAACAAGGCCTACCATGCAGACACCGGATGCAATTAAACATTCTGTGACTCATTGCATAGAAACCAAAGGCCCTCCAGTATCTGAACGTGCACGCAGATTAGCACCTGCGCTCCTTGAGGCAGCCAAGCGTGAATTTAAGTACATGATGGAACAAGGGATATGCCGCCCTTCTAAAAGCAACTGGGCCAGCCCTTTACACATGGTGAAGAAGCCAAATGGTGAATGGCGTCCGTGTGGCGACTACAGACTCTTAAACTCAAAAACAGTCCCCGATAAATATCCCATAGCTCAACTTCAAGACTTCGCCCATAAACTGGCAAAAGCGAAGATTTTTTCAACCATCGACTTGTCGCGCGCTTACCATCAGATACCTGTTGAACCTGAAGATATCCCTAAAACGGCCATCATCACACCGTTCGGATTGTTTGAATTCACCTCCATGCAATTTGGATTATCAAACGCAGCTCAGAGTTTTCAACGATTCATGCATGCAATAACAAGAGATCTAGATTTCTGTTTTGTTTACTTAGATGACATCCTCATAGCTTCCGCTGACGAAGAGGAACATAAAAAACATCTAGATTTGCTTCTTAAACGACTCGCTGATAACGGACTTGTCATTAATATCCAGAAATGCCAATTAGGAACCGCAACAGTGAACTTCCTCGGACACACAATTACTCCAGAGGGCATGACTCCAATCAAGGATAAAGTCAAAGCAGTGACAGAATTCCCTCAACCTAAAACTGCGAAAGAACTACGTCGCTTCTTAGGTATGTTGAACTACTACCGCAGGTTCCTACCAAATTCAATCAACACCCAAGCAATTCTATACGACAGTATTGCCGGTTACAAAAAGAATGACAAGCGGATTCTCAACTGGAACCAGGAGCAGACAAAGGCATTTGAAGATTGCAAACAGCATCTAGCGAACGCAGCTCTACTTGCGCACCCAGATCCAAACGCAAAGCTTGCAATGATGGTCGACGCCAGTGACAAAGCATTGGGCTCTTCATTGCAACAATCAAAAGGAAACACCTGGGAACCGCTAGGATTCTTCTCCAAAAAGTTCACCCCTGCTCAACAGAAATACAGCACTTTTGACCGCGAACTTACCGCCGTTTATGAATCCGTGAAATACTTTAGAAATCACATCGAAGGCCGTCATTTCAGCATTTTCACAGACCACAAGCCACTCACCTTCGCATTAAACAAAAAACGCGCGTCTAGCTCCCCTCGGCAAGAGCGACAGCTTGATTACATAGCGCAATTTACAACTGACATAAGGTATGTCTCTGGAAAAGAGAACGTAGTCGCGGACACCTTATCTCGCGTCGATGAGATCAACTGTCCCACTGTAATTGACTTCGAGCAAATGCGGTTAGAGCAATGCCAACCTGACGGACAATTCAAGGCAAACGATGGCAGCACCCTTGCTTTACGTCAAATGGTGATCCCTGGCACTGACACTCGATTGTGGTGTGATATTTCAACTGGTCATGTTAGACCGCTCGTTCCACCCAGCATGCGACAACAAGTCATAGCAAGCATACATAACGTTTGCCACCCTGGTATCTTGGGAACTACAAATACGATAAAACAAAGATTTGTTTGGCCCTACATGGCGAAAGACATCAAGACCTTCGTCAAACAATGTATACCATGTCAAAAAGCAAAGGTATCAAAACATACGGTCGCACCTCTAGCAACTTACATATTACCAGAGGATAGATTCCGTAACATTCACATCGACTTGGTCGGACCACTACCGCTATGCAATGATTGCCAATATATACTAACCATGATAGATAGGTTCACTCGATGGCCCGAAGCAATTCCCCTGAAGAATATGTCAGCAGAAACCGTAGCCACAGCATTGACTACGCATTGGATCGCACGTCACGGAACACCTGACAGCATCACCACTGACCAAGGACGACAGTTCGAGAGTTGTCTCTTCAAAAAACTCGCAGAAAAGTTTGGCATCAAACACTCAAGAACCACTGCATACCATCCTCAAGCGAACGGTATTATAGAAAGATGGCATCGCACTTTAAAATCTTCTCTAATTGCATGTGGAGAACAAAACTGGGTTGAGAACCTTCCACTAATACTTCTCGGTTTGAGAGCTACAGTGCGTGAGGATCTAAAATGCTCCCCCGCAGAACTTACGTATGGCAGGACACTAAGACTTCCCTGCGACTTCTTCTCAGAAACTCCTCGCGAAGAACCCGATACGTATGTAGGACGCCTACAGAGAAAGTTCGAAAGTATCAAATCGACCCCTGCCAGTAATCACAGCGCAAGAAAATTTTTTGTGCACAAAGACCTACCTGTCGCCACTCATGTTTTCCTGAGAACAGATAGCGTAAGACGACCCCTCCAGAACCAGTACGAGGGTCCTTACAAGGTAGAACAACGTGATGACAAAACTTTTGTCATTTCTATAAAAGGCAAACCCAAACGCGTCTCCATAGACCGACTCAAGCCTGCTTTCATTCCAGTTGAAGAAAATGTTACTACACACCCATCAGTTCCCGTTACACCGATAACCAAGACCACATCTACAACTGGTCACAAGATCACAACTCGTTCAGGTCGACATGTACATTTTCCAAAGAGACTTGGGATGGAATAAAGCACAAAAAGATATTTTCATTTGACATTTTTCTCATTCATAACTCATGATAGAAATTAAATTATAAATTTCGCATAGCTTTGTATTGCAAACCATATTCATAAAGTACACTTTTCGTTAAAATACTGCGAATAACACAATATTTAAATGCACAGATTTTTTTTACGGAAATCTTACCTATAATATTGTAAATTGTCAATCAACATAATCTAAAACTTAGATCATTATTGTGTATTCACAAGTGTGAAACACCTTCAACACGATGAAACAATTCATCATTTAACTGCATAACTCATGCATTTTAAATCTTACCTATAATATTGTAAATTGTCAATCAACATAATCTAAAACTTAGATCATTATTGTGTATTCACAAGTGTGAAACGCCTTCAATACGATGAAACAATTCATCATTTAACTGCATAACTCATGCATTTTAAAAAACATTACATATTAAGCATGTTATTACAATTTTAAATCACTCCTAATTAGATGAAAGCTTTTCATCATTCAACTGCATACTTTGTGCACTTCAAAGGTACTACAAACACCACTGTGTTTTTACAATTCTTAAAAACGTTATAATTAAATTTATAATAAAAAATGTAAAATTCACATCATACAACCGCATTCATGTGTTACTACAAGCATTACAGCACTATTGTAATCAACTTTCCAAACAGTCAATTAAAATCATCATATTATATAATATTATGTACCAAGGTACACATTATCTACTCTACAAACTATGTACATAGTAGGTAACTTCTTACCACATGATAAACACTGTTATTTATGCATTTTTGTTTTTTAACCACGCTTCACTGGATGTACATGGCACTTTAATACATTCAGTGAATCATGTGGTTGAAATTATGTGTTTTTAAATATACTTTTCTCTTTCATGTTTATACACTAACAAGTTAAAGCCACTTTGTCTTACGTACGTAAAAGAACATGGTTATTCGACTCACATCAACAAAAAACACACTTTTACGTACTGAAGACAATGTGCAGCCTCTTTGACTTAAAAATCATCATTTTTTGCTACAGAATAGCATAAACCCTTATTATTTATAATTTTATGATGAACGCCTAACTAGGGCTCCAAAAAATATAATACTTTTAGGAAGAAAGCTCTACCATATGTATATGGTATATTATGTATCAATTTAAATATTTCTTACACTAGATATAGCTTATTGTTAAACATACCTGCTACTATAGTTTTCTTTTTCAATATAACTTATAAAAAATACAGCATTCTGCTATTTACAACCTACCTGCGAAATGTTTCTCAAGTAAATTACAACTTTTGACCATACATTTGCGAATATATTTTTAAACATGTATAATGTTATTTTAAGGTTACTTTAAGTCATAGTCTTAAATATTATCTTGTATACAATCAATGTACAATGATTTTACAACCAGCGCTTTTAATTGCGCACGACTGGTAAAACAATTCTACTAGCTCTGAACATAGTTCATTGAGGCAACAACATTCAATGTTCATACATTAATTGAAAAACAATCAACTGGAATCATTTCTCAAATTCCATGTACCACTACAATCAGCTGGAATCATATCTCTAATTCCAAGTATCACTACAATCAGCTGGAATCATATCGCAAATTCCATGTACCACGCTATATCATGTACACCAATGCTCCGAACGCCTAGTTCGTCGATGCGTTTACCACGGTAAATAAAGTAAAGAGCTCATACAGCTTGACAAGTTTTAAAAAAACATTATTTAAAACTAACTTGTAAATACTCACATCAGAATTAACTGATTTCAACACCAAATAAAATGGTTATAGTATACAATAGTGTAGTAATTCTCAACATTACGTGTCATGGTTACACATTAATCTTATGATTTCATGTATTAGAATTAAGATTTTCAGCTTAAAAAATTTCTTTTTGGTTAAACCTTTAATACCTTCCAATGTGTTCTTGAAAGTATAACAACAGTCTACTTCATTAACTGATCATTCTACTCTGCTCGAGTAACGTAATCCTTATAATTTTTCGAACACATTGGAGGCTATTCTTGTTTGGACTGAAGGTGCCTCAGTCAGAATAAGATTAGTACCAGTAATATAATCTCCTTTAACGATTTTCCATTGTTTACATTATCGTTAGCACTGGAGGGGAGGCTATGGAAATGCGATTAAGTACTGACAACCATTATTTAAATCTATAACTAAACCGAGTTATGGCCACATTGGTCACGTGACCAATGTAGTGCTCCCAACTTCCGTCGGAGAGCGCCGCCATTCTAGCTACTGAACTCGGCCCGACGACATGTCTCGGGAATTTAATCTCATTTTCATACTTCTCCCGCGATCACAAAATTCTGTAAATACTTTTAACAAAACGGAATAAATTATTAAACGTAGAGAATTCTTTTCACTGATACAAAATACACGCAACCCTCTTCCTTGGAGACCATGTAAGTATCCTGGCGACCGTCCCCAAGTTCTAAAATGATGACATTTATGAAAAATTCTTCTTTCTGCTGATTTTTCTGGATGATTCGTGTACAGACCACGAATGTTCGTAAGAATCGAAAATTTCAGCCGGATCGGTGCTATAGGCCGAAAGTTATAACCGACCCCGATTATTATGACGACCGAGCACAAGTGTTAAAAGGACGATTTTTTTTAAATTTTCTTTTCTTGAAGATTTTTTTATAGCTTCGTGTACAGATCATGAATCTTAGTAAGATTCCAAAATTTCAGGCGGCTCGGATCAAAGGGCCAAAGTTATGACCGAACCCAAGTGTTCAAACGACCGACCCCAAGTTCTAAAATGATGGTATTTATAAAAATTCTTCTTTTGGCAGATTTTTTGATTGATTCGTGTACAGACCATAGATCTTAGTAAGAATACAAAATTTCAGTCGACACGGATCCAAAGGGCCAAAGTTATGACTGAACCCAAGTGTTCAAACGACCGACCCCAAGTTCTAAAATGATGATATTTATATAAGGTCTTCTTTATGCAGATTTTTTGATTGATTCGTGTTCAGACCATGAATCTTAGTTAAAATCGACAATTTCAGCGGGATCAATGCCCGACGTTATTACCGACCCCGATTGTTATGACGACCGAGCCCAATCGTAAAAGGACGATTTTATTTGAATTTTCTTTTTTTGTAGATTTTTTGATTGCCTCGTATGTAGACCATGAATCTTAGGAAGAATCCAAAATTTCAGTCGACACGGATCCAAAGGGCCAAAGTTATGACCGAACCCAAGTGTTCAAACGACCGACCCCAAGTTCTAAAATGATGATATTTATAAAAATTCTTCCTTTGGCAGATTTTTTGATTGATTCGTGTACAGACCATAGATCTTAGTAAGAATCCAAAAATTTCAGTCGACACGGATCCAAAGGGCCAAAGTTATGACCGAACCCAAGTGTTCAAACGACTGACCCCAAGTTCTAGAATGATGATATTTATAAAAATTCTTCTTTTGGTACATTTTTTTATTGATTCGTGTACAGACCCCGATTGTTATAACGACCGAGCCCAAGTGTTAAAAGGACGATTTTATTTGAAATTTCTTTTTTTGTAGATTTTTTGATTGCCTCGTATGTAGACCATGAATCTTAGGAAGAATCCAAAATTTCAGGCGGCTCGGATCCAAAGGGCCAAAGTTATGACCGAACCCAAGTGTTCAAACGACCGATCCCAAGTTCTAAAATGATGATATTTATAAAAATTCTTCTTTTGGCAGATTTTTTGATTGATTTGTGCACAGACCATGGATCTTAGTAAGAATCCAAAATTTCAGTCGACACGGATCCAAAGGGCCAAAGTTATGACCGAACCCAAGTGTTCAAACGACCGACCCCAAGTTCTAAAATGATGATATTTATATAAGGTCTTCTTTTTGCAGATTTTTTGATTGATTCGTGTACAGACCATGAATCTTAGTTAAAATCGACAATTTCAGCCGGATCAATGCTATAGGCCCGACGTTGTTACCGACCCCGATTGTTATGACGACCGAGCACAAGTGTTAAAATCACGATTTTATTTGAATTTTCTTATTTTGTAGATTTTTTGATTGCCTCGTATGCAGACCATGAATCTTAGGAAGTATCCAAAATTTCAGGCGGCTCGGATCCAAAGGGCCAAAGTTATGACCGAACCCAAGTGGTCAAACGACCGACCCCAAGTTCTAAAATGATGATTGTTAAATACAGACTCGAGTGTAGGCGAGGTTATTTATAAATAATGCGCGTATTGGCGATATGGATATTTATTATAAGTAATGGCTATAAATACGTCCTAACTAACGTGTTGGCGGTTGGAAAAAGAGAGTGAGGAGAGGCCTGCATCTCCTTTTATATGCGGGATCACCTGTCTCGCTCTTGTATGGCCGGAAACAGGTGTGCCACCCTAAAACCTCTCTCACATCCTCCCCTACTTAAACGGGAGAATCCTGGCTACATAAGTGATACCTATAGCTACATATTTCATACAATATATTTTATATTTCATATTTAAAATTAACACATTACATTTAAAATTAACAAAACATTTGTTTTTGTTCTTTCTGTTTCCCTTCTGTCCATTTCTGTCCATTTCGACTGCGAAGTGCTGTCACCTGGGCCGAAGCCTTCCTTGCCATGGGTTAGACCTGAAACATGGAGAAACAGAATTAGAGACACTTCTATTACGTAACATACCGGAGAGATCTAATTCGTCCGTCGACAATTCCAACGTGTCAGACGCGAATTCCTGGTTATCTTCCTCCTGCCATGAAACATGTAATTCCTTTAGCTGGTCTAAATGTCTTTTCCACACCATATTTGACTTGTTAATTTTTATGAAATATATTTTACTACCTTTTTTATCCACAATAACCCCAGGGACCCATAACCTATTACCCTGAGATCTGAAATCTCTAGTCATTACTTTCTGACCTATATTAAAACCTGATTTAACTCTACCCTTATATTGTCTTTTCTGATTGTTTTGGCTCTGAGTAACCTTTTTTATTACTTTGTTTCGTCGAGTAGAACCTGAACTACCCGTTCTATCCTCAATTTTCCTTGGAATCAGAGAGTCAAATACTGTTCTAATTTTTCTACCCATTAATAATACAGATGGCTCACATCCTGTTGTTGCGTGAACTGTATTCCTATAGTCTGCTAAAAAGTTACCTAACTTTTCTTTATAATCTGAAGGAAATCCATTATGTTTACAAATTTTTTTAAGGAAATTTTTACAAGTCTTTACTGTAGCTTCAGCTTGCCCGTTGCTACTAGGGTGATTGACTGGACTAGTGATATGTTCTATCCCATTTTTCTTACAAAAATTTTCAAAATCCTCAGAACAAAAACACGTACCATTATCACTAACTAAAGTTGCAGGAAAACCAAATTGCGAAAATAATCTATGAAGTATTCCGATATTTTCTTTTGAAGACAGACTGTTTACTTCCAGACACTCAATCCACTTTGAAGAAGAGTCTACCACCACTAAAAAATTTTTGTTATATAAACTACCATGATCAATATGTACCCTGAACCATACTTCAGGTTCATATGGCCACACTGCTAAAGAACTCTTTTGTGATTCTGGTTTAATTTCTAAACAATCTCTACAATTTTCCGTTATTTTCTCCAAATCTTGATTAATTTTTGGCCACCAGACAAAGCTTTTTGCAATACCTTTAGTCTTAAAAACCCCTAAATGAGATCTATGTAACATCTTTAAAACCTCTTGTCTTAAAGACTCAGGTACAACAACCCTATGTTGATATAAAACACACCCATTTATCAAAGACAATTCTAACCTTTTTTCCCAAAAAATTCTAGTAAAGTTACCACTTTGTGCCTTTTTTACTGATGCTGGCCAACCTTCGATAAGAAAATTTTTTACTTGACCTAACACATCATCCTTTTCGGTTTCGCTTTTTATCACGTCTAAAGACAAATTAAACCCATTATTCTCGAAATAATTAATGTAATCAGACTCTATCTCATCTTCACAGCTAACCTTTTCAATCGGACACCTGCTCAGAAAGTCTGAACAATTATTTTTCGATTTTACATATTCAATTTTAAAATTAAACGAACCTAACATAATAGCATATCTCTGTAACCTTGACGCGGCAATCTTAGGTACTTCTTTATTTTCACCTAAAATTCTCACTAACGGCTGATTATCCACAGCTAAAATAAATTCTCTGCCGTACAAATATTGATAAAACTTCTTAATTCCAAAAATAATTGCTGTTGCTTCAATATCTAGAATAGAATAATTCTTTTCCGCTTTAGTTAAAGTTCTGCTTGCGAACCCAATCGGTCTTTCTACGCCATTTTGAAACCTATGAAGTAATGTTGCTGCTACCCCATTAAAACTACCATCTGTGACAAGTTTCACAGGTATATTTTCGTCAAAATGCGTTAAAATCCTATCCGAAGTTAATATTCTTTTAATTATCGCAAAACTATTTTCTTGTTCCGTACCCCATTGAAACTTAACATCTTTTTTAAGTAATTCGTATAATGGTGACAATATATTTGCCATATTTGGAATAAAATTACGATAATAACTAATCATACCTAATAAACTTCTTAAATTATTTAAATCACTAGGTGCTGGTGCATTTAAAATGGCTTCTTTATTCCGTTCACACGGTTGAATCCCTTGTTCACTTATTTTATAACCTAAAAACTCAATAACTTTTAAATTGAATTCACACTTGTCACTATTCACTGTTAGATTACAATGTTTCAACCTTTCTAACACGACACATACGTTTTTCTCTAAATCGTCTTCGTCTTCCCCTATCACGATAATATCATCCAAATAAAACGTCATGTTCTGTAATCCTGACAAACAATTTGCCATTGCCTTTGCAAATATAGCTGGCGCGGGAGATAACCCGTACACTAACCGCTTATACTGAAACAATCCTAAATGGGTATTGATTGTTGTAAAACGCCTACACTCCTTTTTTAAAACAAATTGACTATACGCCGATTTAAGATCGATTTTTGCAAAAACTTTCCCACCATTTACTTTCGTTAATAGCTCCTCTATCCTAGGTAATGGATATTTGTCAACTAATAACTGATTATTCACTGTCGATTTATAATCACCACATAATCTAATACTACCGTTTTTCTTAATTACTGGAACAATTGGACTTGCAAACTCACTAAACTGGACTTGTTCTATAATACCGTCTGACAGTAAACTATCTAACTCCCTTTCGACTTTTTCTTTCAAAGCGAACGGCATAACTCTGTGATTACGAAATATCGGAATAGCGGTCTCTTTCAAAGTTAAATTCACTTCGTACTTATTAAATTTTCCTAGTTTATCCGTAAAAACTTCCGGGAATTTTTTTACTAATCGCTGCTTCAAAGTATTCTGTTTTATACTGTTTACGATTCCGTTAATCCCGACGTTAAAAAGATTCATAAAATCACGCCCCACTATCGATAACGAAGCACTTGTGACAACAACAAATTTCAAATTGTGACACTGACCGTTAAATTCCACTTGTGGCGTAATTGTACCTACCACTTTCACGAGCGTATTGTCAAAACCCCGTAGACTAATGTCTTCGTGCACTAGCTTGATTCTACTGAATTTACTGAAATAACACTCCTTGGAAATTACGCAACAAGATGCTCCAGAATCTACCATGAATTTACTCTTGATCCCGTCTAGTGAAACTTCAATAAAAAATGGTTCGACACTATTAACTTCACCCAACTTTGTGTCCGACAACAAAGTATTCACACTCTTACGTGTTGAGGAACGCTTGCACTGTTTTGCGAGATGACCCTTCGTACTGCAAATTTTACATAAATAATTTTTATATCTACATTCCGTCGCGATGTGATTATTGTGACCACAAACGGTACAATTTTGTTTCACAGCGTTCGCTGGCGACTGTGACCGTGCCCTGTTGCTATGCCCGAAACGCTTCACGTCTCTGTCTTTCACACGCGAATTATTAAAAGAGAGTCGACCGGCCTTGAGCTGTACATTAGCGTAAACCGTATTATCAACTCGGGACTGCGCTTGAGTTGAAGCTACGAGGTCAATGCACTCGGCGACTTGTAAACATTTTTCGAACGAGTGTAATTCACCCTCGAGAAATAATTTTTCCCTTACCTTTCCTGGTTTACAACCCAAAACAAAGAAATCCCTTAAATTTACTGATAAACTATTCCCAAATTTGCAATTAGTAGAAAGAGACTTTAACCGCACTGCAAACTCACGGATTGATTCGTCATTTCTTTGTTTAGCACTGTAAAACTTAGATCTCTCTTCAAAAAAACATTTCGTTGAACAACAATACTCATCAAGTTTAGATATCAAATCTTCTAACTTAATATCTGTTACCTTTTTAGGAATGCACAAATTAACCAATAAGGAAAAACAATCATCTTTCAATGCATTCAGGAAAATAGCCCTTTTTTTATCATCCGATGCAAACTTTTCATCATTCACGAGGAGAAATTGTCCGAGGCGGACCTTGAAGTTCTCCCAGTTCCCGTCACGCAAACTGAAGGACTCCAATCCTCGAGACTCCATGTTCCCAATGCCCAGAAGGTACCCAAATAGAGAGAAAGAAAACAGAAAAAACAAAAACTTCCCAATGAGGCTTCTTCTTCTGCCGTCTGCTCCCTGGACCCTGCTCCGGAAACTGCTCCTTGACCCTGTGAATTGATGGCTCCTTCCAGACCCGTCACACAGTAACCGATGGCTACCCCAGATCACTCCTGCGACCTGGATCTCCGATCCTTGACCCTCAGAGATGTCGATTGACGCTGGACCTCCCGTGCTTCCCCCTTCCGAAAAGCTGGCTGGCTCCAGTGTCTTCTTGCACTTCACTCCTTGCAGTGAAGTGTTGGAATAATTTCGGTCCGGCCTTTCTTACCGACCCGAAATAATAATGTTACCGCGTATTTTGCCAAATTTTTGTGCCAAATTTTTTTTGCGCGTCGATTCTTTTCGCGATCTGCCGTATTGTCAGAATCGTGTACCGTAGGCTGCGCCACTGTTAAATACAGACTCGAGTGTAGGCGAGGTTATTTATAAATAATGCGCGTATTGGCGATATGGATATTTATTATAAGTAATGGCTATAAATACGTCCTAACTAACGTGTTGGCGGTTGGAAAAAGAGAGTGAGGAGAGGCCTGCATCTCCTTTTATATGCGGGATCACCTGTCTCGCTCTTGTATGGCCGGAAACAGGTGTGCCACCCTAAAACCTCTCTCACAATGATATTTATAAAAATTCTTCTTTTGGCAGATTTTTTGATTGATTCGTGTACAGACCATAGATCTTAGTAAGAATACAAAATTTCAGTCGACACGGATCCAAAGGGCCAAAGTTATGACTGAACCCAAGTGTTCAAACGACCGACCCCAAGTTCTAAAATGATGATATTTATAAAAATTCTTCTTTTGGTACATTTTTTATTGATTCGTGTACAGACCCCGATTGTAATGACGACCGAGCCCAATCGTAAAAGGACGATTTTATTTGAATTTTCTTTTTTTGTAGATTTTTTGATTGCCTCGTATGTAGACCATGAATCTTAGGAAGAATCCAAAATTTCAGGCGGCTCGGATCCGAAGGGCCAAAGTAATGACCGAACCCAAGTGTTCAAACGACCGACCCCAAGTTCTAAAATGATGATATTTATAAAATTCTTCTTTTGGCAGATTTTTTGATTGATTTGTGTACAGACCATGGATCTTAGTAAGAATCCAAAATTTCAGTCGACACGGATCCAAAGGGCCAAAGTTATGACCGAACCCAAGTGTTCAAACGACCGACCCCAAGTTCTAAAATGATGATATTTATATAAGGTCTTCTTTTTGCAGATTTTTTGATTGATTCGTATACAGACCATGAATCTTAGTTAAAATCGACAATTTCAGCCGGATCAATGCTATAGGCCCGACATTGTTACCGACCCCGAATGTTATGACGACCGAGCCCAAGTGTTAAATGGACGATTTTATTTGAATTTTCTTTTTTGGTAGATTTTTTGATTGCCTCGTATGTAGACCATGAATCTTAGGAAGAATCCAAAATTTCAGGCGGCTCGGATCCAAAGGGCCAAAGTTATGACCGAACCCAAGTGTTCAAATGACCGACACCAAGTTCTAAAATGATGATATTTATAAAAATTCTTCTTTTGGCAGATTTTTTGATTGATTTGTGTACAGACCATGGATCTTAGTAAGAATCCAAAATTTCAGTCGACACGGATCCAAAGGGCCAAAGTTATGACCGAACCCAAGTGTTCAAACGACCGACCCCAAGTTCTAAAATGATGATATTTATGTAAGGTCTTCTTTTTGCAGATTTTTTGATTGATTCGTGTACAGACCATGAATCTTAGTTAAAATCGACAATTTCAGCCGGATCAATGCTATAGGCCCGACGTTGTTACCGACCCCGATTGTTATGACGACCGAGCACAAGTGTTAAAAGGACGATTATATTTGAATTTTCTTTTTTTGTAGATTTTTGATTGCCTCGTATGCAGACCATGAATCTTAGTAAGATTCCAAAATTTAAGGCGGCTCGGATCCAAAGGGCCAAAGTTATGACCGAACCCAAGTGCTCAAACGACCGACCACAAGTTCTAAAATGATGATATTTATAAAAATTCTTCTTTTTGCAGATTTTTTGATTGATTCGTGTACAGACCATGAATCTTAGTTAAAATCGACAAGTTCAGCCGGATCAGTGCTATAGGCCCGACGTTATTACCGACCCCGATTGTTATGACGACAGAGCCCAATCGTAAAAGGACGATTTTATTTGAATTTTCTTTTTTTGTAGATTTTTTGATTGCCTCGTATGTAGACCATGAATCTTAGGAAGAATCCAAAATTTCAGGCGGCTCGGATCCAAAGGGCCAAAGTTATAACCGAACCCAAGTGTTCAAACGACCGACCGCAAGTTCTAAAATGATGATATTTATAAAAATTCTTCTTTTGGCAGATTTTTTGATTGATTCGTGTACAGACCATAGATCTTAGTAAGAATCCAAAATTTCAGTCGACACGGATCCAAAGGGCCAAAGTTATGACCGAACCCAAGTGTTCAAACGAACGACCCCAAGTTCTAAAATGATGATATTTATATAAGGTCTTCTTTTTGCAGATTTTTTCATTGATTCGTATACAGACCATGAATCTTAGTTAAAATCGACAATTTCAGCCGGATCAATGCTATAGGCCGAAAGTTATAACCGACCCCGATTGTTATGACGACCGAGCCCAAGTGTTAAAAGGACGATTTTATTTAAATTTTCTTTGCTTGAAAATTTTTTTATTGCTTCATGAACAGACCATGAATCTTAGTAAGATTGCAAAAATTGAAGGCGGCTCGGATCCAAAGGGCCAAAGTTATGACCGAACCCAAGTGTTCAAACGACCGACCCCAAGTTCTAAAATGATGATATTTATAAAAATTCTTCTTTTTGCAGATTTTTTGATTGATTCGTGTACAGACCATGAATCTTAGTTAAAATCGACAATTTCAGCCGGATCAATGCTATAGGCCCGACGTTATTACCGACCCCGATTGTTATGACGACCGAGCCCAAGTGTTAAAAGTACGATTTTATTTGAATTTTCTTTTTTTGTAGATTTTTTGATTGCCTCGTATGTAGACCATGAATCTTAGGAAGAATCCAAAATTTCAGGCGGCTCGGATCCAAAGGGCCAAAGTAATGATCGAACCCAAGTGTTCAAATGACCGACCCCAAGTTCTAAAATGATGATATTTATAAAAATTCTTCTTTTGGCAGATTTTTTGATTGATTTGTGTACAGATCATGGATCTTAGTAAGATTCCAAAATATCAGTCGACACGGATCCAAAGGGCCAAAGTTATGACCGAACCCAAGTGTTCAAACGACCGACCCCAAGTTCTAAAATGATGATATTTATATAAGGTCTTCTTTTTGCAGATTTTTTGATTGATTCGTGTACAGACCATGAATCTTAGTTAAAATCGACAATTTCAGCCGGATCAATGCTATAGGCCCGACGTTATTACCGACCCCGATTGTTATGACGACCGAGCCCAAGTGTTAAAAGGACGATTTAATTTGAATATTCTTTTTTGTAGATTTTTTGATTGCCTCGTATGCAGACCATGAATCTTAGGAAGAATCCAAAATTTCAGGCGGCTCGGATCCAAAGGGCCAAAGTTATGACCGAACCCAAATGTTCAAACGACCGTCCCCAAGTTCTAAAATGATGACATTTATGAAAAATTCTTCTTTTTGCTGATTTTTCTGGATGATTCGTGTACAGACCACGAATGTTCGTAAGAATCGAAAATTTCAGCCGGATCGGTGCTATAGGCCGAAAGTTATAACCGACCCCGATTGTTATGACGACCGAGCACAAGTGTTAAAAGGACGATTTTTTTTTAATTTTCTTTTCTTGAAGATTTTTTTATTGCTTCGTGTACAGACAATGAATCTTAGTAAGATTCCAAAATTTCAGGCGGCTCGGATCCAAAGGGCAAAAGTTATGACCGAACCCAAGTGTTCAAACGACCGACCCCAAGTTCTAAAATGATAGTATTTATAAAAATTCTTCTTTTGGCAGATTTTTTGATTGATTCGTGTACAGACCATGAATCTTAGTTAAAATCGACAATTTCAGCCGGATCAATGCTATAGGCCCGACGTTATTACCGACCCTAATTGTTATGACGACCGAGCCCAAGTGTTAAAAGGACGATTTTATTTGAATTTTCTTTTTTGTAGATTTTTTGATTGCCTCGTATGTAGACCATGAATCTTAGGAAGAATCCAAAATTTCAGGCGGCTCGGATCCAAAGGGCCAAAGTTATAACCGAACCCAAATGTTCAAACGACCGTCCCCAAGTTCTAAAATGATGACATTTATGAAAAATTCTTCTTTTTGCTGATTTTTCTGGATGATTCGTGTACAGACCACAAATGTTCGTAAGAATCGAAAATTTCAGCCGGATCGGTGATATAGGCCGAAAGTTATAACCGACCCCGATTGTTATGACGACCGAGCACAAGTGTTAAAAGGACGATTTTTTTTAAATTTTCTTTTCTTGAAGATTTTTTTATTGATTCGTGTACAGACCATAGATCTTAGTAAGAATCCAAAATTTCAGTCGACACGGATCCAAAGGGCCAAAGTTATGACCGAACCCAAGTGTTCAAACGAACGACCCCAAGTTCTAAAATGATGATATTTATAGAAGGTCTTCTTTTTGCAGATTTTTTCATTGATTCGTATACAGACCATGAATCTTAGTTAAAATCGACAATTTCAGCCGGATCAATGCTATAGGCCGAAAGTTATAACCGACCCCGATTGTTATGACGACCGAGCCCAAGTGTTAAAAGGACGATTTTATTTAAATTTTCTTTGCTTGAAAATTTTTTTATTGCTTCATGAACAGACCATGAATCTTAGTAAGATTGCAAAAATTGAAGGCGGCTCGGATCCAAAGGGCCAAAGTTATGACCGAACCCAAGTGTTCAAACGACCGACCCCAAGTTCTAAAATGATGATATTTATAAAAATTCTTCTTTTTGCAGATTTTTTGATTGATTCGTGTACAGACCATGAATCTTAGTTAAAATCGACAATTTCAGCCGGATCAATGCTATAGGCCCGACGTTATTACCGACCCCGATTGTTATGACGACCGAGCCCAAGTGTTAAAAGTACGATTTTATTTGAATTTTCTTTTTTTGTAGATTTTTTGATTGCCTCGTATGTAGACCATGAATCTTAGGAAGAATCCAAAATTTCAGGCGGCTCGGATCCAAAGGGCCAAAGTAATGATCGAACCCAAGTGTTCAAATGACCGACCCCAAGTTCTAAAATGATGATATTTATAAAAATTCTTCTTTTGGCAGATTTTTTGATTGATTTGTGTACAGATCATGGATCTTAGTAAGATTCCAAAATATCAGTCGACACGGATCCAAAGGGCCAAAGTTATGACCGAACCCAAGTGTTCAAACGACCGACCCCAAGTTCTAAAATGATGATATTTATATAAGGTCTTCTTTTTGCAGATTTTTTGATTGATTCGTGTACAGACCATGAATCTTAGTTAAAATCGACAATTTCAGCCGGATCAATGCTATAGGCCCGACGTTATTACCGACCCCGATTGTTATGACGACCGAGCCCAAGTGTTAAAAGGACGATTTAATTTGAATATTCTTTTTTGTAGATTTTTTGATTGCCTCGTATGCAGACCATGAATCTTAGGAAGAATCCAAAATTTCAGGCGGCTCGGATCCAAAGGGCCAAAGTTATGACCGAACCCAAATGTTCAAACGACCGTCCCCAAGTTCTAAAATGATGACATTTATGAAAAATTCTTCTTTTTGCTGATTTTTCTGGATGATTCGTGTACAGACCACGAATGTTCGTAAGAATCGAAAATTTCAGCCGGATCGGTGCTATAGGCCGAAAGTTATAACCGACCCCGATTGTTATGACGACCGAGCACAAGTGTTAAAAGGACGATTTTTTTTTAATTTTCTTTTCTTGAAGATTTTTTTATTGCTTCGTGTACAGACAATGAATCTTAGTAAGATTCCAAAATTTCAGGCGGCTCGGATCCAAAGGGCAAAAGTTATGACCGAACCCAAGTGTTCAAACGACCGACCCCAAGTTCTAAAATGATAGTATTTATAAAAATTCTTCTTTTGGCAGATTTTTTGATTGATTCGTGTACAGACCATGAATCTTAGTTAAAATCGACAATTTCAGCCGGATCAATGCTATAGGCCCGACGTTATTACCGACCCCAATTGTTATGACGACCGAGCCCAAGTGTTAAAAGGACGATTTTATTTGAATTTTCTTTTTTGTAGATTTTTTGATTGCCTCGTATGTAGACCATGAATCTTAGGAAGAATCCAAAATTTCAGGCGGCTCGGATCCAAAGGGCCAAAGTTATAACCGAACCCAAATGTTCAAACGACCGTCCCCAAGTTCTAAAATGATGACATTTATGAAAAATTCTTCTTTTTGCTGATTTTTCTGGATGATTCGTGTACAGACCACAAATGTTCGTAAGAATCGAAAATTTCAGCCGGATCGGTGCTATAGGCCGAAAGTTATAACCGACCCCGATTGTTATGACGACCGAGCACAAGTGTTAAAAGGACGATTTTTTTTAAATTTTCTTTTCTTGAAGATTTTTTTATTGATTCGTGTACAGACCATAGATCTTAGTAAGAATCCAAAAATTTCAGTCGACACGGATCCAAAGGGCCAAAGTTATGACCGAACCCAAGTGTTCAAACGACCGACCCCAAGTTCTTAAATGATGATATTTATATAAGGTCTTCTTTTTGTAGATTTTTTGATTGATTCGTGTACATACCATGGATCTTAGTAAGAATCCAAAATTTCAGTCGACTCGGATCCAAAGGGCCAAAGTTATGACCGAACCCAAGTGTTCAAACGACCAACCCCAAGTTCTAAAATGATGATATTTATATAAGGTCTTCTTTTTGCAGATTTTTTGATTGATTCGTGTACAGACCATGAATCTTAGTTAAAATCGACAATTTCAGCCGGATCAATGCTATAGGCCCGACGTTGTTACCGACCCCGATTGTTATGACGACCGAGCCCAAGTGTTAAAAGGACGATTTATTTGAATTTTCTTTTTTGTAGATTTTTTGTTTGCCTCGTATGCAGACCATGAATCTTAGGAAGAATCCAAAATTTCAGGCGGCTCGGATCCAAAGGGCCAAAGTTATGACCGAACCCAAATGTTCAAACGACCGTCCCCAAGTTCTAAAATGATGACATTTATAAAAAATTCTTCTTTTTGCTGATTTTTCTGGATGATTCGTGTACAGACCACGAATGTTCGTAAGAATCGAAAATTTCAGCCGGATCGGTGCTATAGGCCGAAAGTTATAACCGACCCCGATTGTTATGACGACCGAGCACAAGTGTTAAAAGGACGATTTTTTTTAAATTTTCTTTTCTTGAAGATTTTTTTATTGCTTCGTGTACAGACCATGAATCTTAGTAAGATTCCAAAATTTCAGGCGGCTCGGATCAAAGGGCCAAAGTTATGACCGAACCCAAGTGTTCAAACGACCGACCCCAAGTTCTAAAATGATGGTATTTATAAAAATTCTTCTTTTGGCAGATTTTTTGATTGATTCGTGTACAGACCATGAATCTTAGTTAAAATCGACAATTTCAGGGGGATCATTGCTATAGGCCCGACGTTATTACAGACCCCGATTGTTATGACGACCGAGCCCAAGTGTTAAAAGGACGATTTTATTTGAATTTTCTTTTTTGTAGATTTTTTGATTGCCTCGTATGTAGACCATGAATCTTAGGAAGAATCCAAAATTTCAGGCGGCTCGGATCCAAAGAGCCAAAGTTATGACCGAACCCAAATGTTCAAACGACTGTCCCCAAGTTCTAAAATGATGACATTTATGAAAAATTCTTCTTTTTGCTGATTTTTCTGGATGATTAGTGTACAGACCACGAATGTTCGTAAGAATCGAAAATTTCAGCCGGATCGGTGCTATAGGCCGAAAGTTATAACCGACCCCGATTGTTATGACGACCGAGCCCAAGTGTTAAAAGGACGATTGTATTTGAATTTTCTATTTTTTGTAGATTTTTTGATTGCCTCGTATGTAGACCATGAATCTTAGGAAGAATCCAAAATTTCAGGCGGCTCGGATCCAAGGGGCCAAAGTTATGACCGAACCCAAGTGTTCAAACGACCGACCCCAAGTTCTAAAATGATGATATTTATAAAAATTCTTCTTTTAGCAGATTTTTTGATTGATTCGTGTACAGACCATGAATCTTAGTTAAAATCGACAATTTCAGCCGGATCAATGCTATAGGCCCGACGTTATTACCGACCCCGATTGTTATGACCACCGAGCCCAAGTGTTAAAAGGACGATTTTATTTGAATTTTCTTTTTTTGTAGATTTTTTGATTGCCTCGTTTGTAGACCATGAATCTTAGGAAGAATCCAAAATTTCAGGCGGCTCGGATTCAAAGGGCCAAAGTTATGACCGAACTCAAGTGTTCAAACGACCGACCCCAAGGTCTAAAATGATGATATTTATAAAAATTCTTCTTTCGGCAGATTTTTCTGGATGATTCGTGTACAGACTACGAATGTTCGTAAGAATCGAAAATTTCAGCCAGATCGGTGCTATAGGCCGGAAGTTATAACCGACCCCGATTGTTATGACGACCGAGCCCAAGTGTTAAAAGGACGATTTTATTTGAATTTTCTTTTTTTGTAGATTTTTTGATTGCCTCGTATGTATACCATGAATCTTAGGAAGAATCCAAAATTTCAGGCGGCTCGGATCCAAAGGGCCAAAGTAATGACCGAACCCAAGTGTTCAAACGACCGACCCCAAGTTCTAACATGATGATATTTATAAAAATTCTTCTTTTGGCAGATTTTTTGATTGATTCGTGTACAGACCATGAATCTTAGTTAAAATCGACAATTTCAGCCGGATCAATGCTATAGGCCCGATGTTGTTACCGACCCCGATTGATATGACGACCGAGCCCAAGTGTTAAAAGGACGATTTTTTTAAAATTTTCTTTTCTTGAAGATTTTTTTATTGCTTCGTGTACAGATCATGAATCTTAGTAAGATTCCAAAATTTCAGGCGGCTCGGATCAAATAGCCAAAATTATGACCGAACCCAAGTGTTCAAACGACCGACCCCAAGTTCTAAAATGATGGTATTTATAAAAATTCTTCTTTTGGCAGATTTTTTGATTGATTTGTGTACAGACCATGGATCTTAGTAAGAATCCAAAATTTCAGTCGACACGGATCCAAAGGGCCAAAGTTATGACCGAACCCAAGTGTTCAAACGACCGACCCCAAGTTCTAAAATGATGATATTTATAAAAATTCTTCTTTTGGCAGATTTTTTGATTGATTCGTGTACAGACCATGAATCTTAGTTAAAATCGACAATTTCAGCCGGATCAATGCTATAGGCCCGACGTTATTACCGACCCCGATTGTTATGACGACCGAGCCCAAGTGTTAAAAGGACGATATTATTTGAATTTTCTTTTTTTGTCGATTTTTTGATTGCCTCGTATGTAGACCATGAATCTTAGTAAGATTCCAAAATTTCAGGCGGCTCGGATCCAAAGGGCCAAAGTTATGACCGAACCCAAGTGTTCAAACGACCGACCCCAAGTTCTAAAATGATGGTATTTATAAAAATTCTTCTTGTGGCAGATTTTTTGATTGATTTGCGTACAGACCATGGATCTTAGTAAGAATCCAAAATTTCAGTCGACACGGATCCAAAGGGCCAAATATATGACCGAACCCAAGTGTTCAAACGACCGACCCCAAGTTTTAAAATGATGATATTTATAAAAATTCTTCTTTTGGCAGATTTTTTGATTAATTCGTGTGCAGACCATGGATCTTAGTAAGAATCCAATACTTCAGTCGACACGGATCCAAAGGGCCAAAGTTATGACCGAACCCAAGTGTTCAAACGACCGACCCCAAGTTCTAAAATGATGACATTTTTGAAAATTCTTCTTTTTGCAGATTTTTCTGGATGATGCATGTACAGACCACGAATGTTCGTAAGAATCGAAAATTTCAGCCGGATCGGTGCTATAGGCCGAAAGTTATAACCGACCCCGATTGTTATGATGACCGAGCACAAGTGTTAAAAGGACGATTTTTTTTAAATTTTCTTTTCTTGAAGATTTTTTTGTTGCTTCGTGAACAGACCATGAATCTTAGTAAGATTCCAAAATTTCAGGCGGCTCGGATCCAAAGGGCCAAAGTTATGACCGAACCCAAGTGTTCAAACGACCGACCCCAAGTTCTAAAATGATGATATTTATAAAAATTCTTCTTTTGGCAGATTTTTTGATTGATTTGTGTACAGACCATGGATCTTAGTAAGAATCCAAAATTTCAGTCGACACGGATCCAAAGGGCCAAAGTTATGACCGAACCCAAGTGTTCAAACGACCGACCCCAAGTTCTAAAATGATGATATTTATAAAAATTCTTCTTTTGGCAGATTTTTTGATTGATTCGTGTACATACCATGGATCTTAGTATGAATCCAAAATTTCAGTCGACACGGATCCAAAGGGCCAAAGTTATGATCGAACCCAAGTGTTCAAACAACCGACCCCAAGTTCTAAAATGATGATATTTATAAAAATTCTTCTTTTGGTACATTTTTATATTGATTCGTTTACAGACCCCGATTGTTATGACGACCGAGCCCAAGTGTTAAAAGGACGATTTTATTTGAATTTTCTTTTTTTGTAGATTTTTTGATTGCCTCGTATGCAGACCATGAATCTTAGGAAGAATCCAAAATTTCAGGCAGCTCGGATCCAAAGGGCCAAAGTTATGACCGAACCCAAGTGTTCAAACGACCGACCCCAAGTTCTCAAATGATGGTATTTATAAAAATTCTTCTTGTGGCAGATTTTTTGATTGATTTGAGTACAGACCATGGATCTTAGTAAGAATCCAAAATTTCAGTCGACACGGATCCAAAGGGCCAAAGTTATGACCGAACCCAAGTGTTCAAACGACCGACCCCAAGTTTTAAAATGATGATATTTATAAAAATTCTTCTTTTGGCAGATTTTTTGATTAATTCGTGTGCAGACCATGGATCTTAGTAAGAATCCAAAACTTCAGTCGACACGGATCCAAAGGGCCAAAGTTATGACCGAACACAAGTGTTCAAACGACCGACCCCAAGTTCTTAAATGATGATATTTATATAAGGTCTTCTTTTTGCAGATTTTTTGATTGATTTGTGTACAGACCATGAATCTTAGTTAAAATCGACAATTTTAGCCGGATCAATGCTATAGGCCCGACGTTATTACCGACCCCGATTGTTATGACAACCGAACAAAGGGCCAAAGTTATGACCGAACCCAAGTGTTCAAACGACCGACCCCAAGTTCTAAAATAATGATATTTATAAAAATTCTTCTTTTGGCAGATTTTTTGATTGATTCGTGTACAGACCATAGATCTTAGTAAGAATCCAAAATTTCAGTCGACATGGATCCAAAGGGCCAAAGTTATGACCGAACCCAAGTGTTCAAACGACCGACCCCAAGTTCTAAAATGATGACATTTTTGAAAATTCTCCTTTTTGCAGATTTTTCTGGATGATGCATGTACAGACCACGAATGTTCGTAAGAATCGAAAATTTCAGCCGGATCGGTGCTATAGGCCGAAAGTTATAACCGACCCCGATTGTTATGATGACCGAGCACAAGTGTTTAAAGGACGATTTTTTTTAAATTTTCTTTTCTTGAAGATATTTTTATTGCTTCGTGAACAGACCATGAATCTTAGTAAGAATTCAAAATTTCAGGCGGCTCGGATCCTAAGGGCCAAAGTTATGACCGAACCCAAGTGTTCAAACGACCGACCCTAAGTTCTAAAATGATGATATTTATAAAAATTCTTCTTTTGGCAGATTTTTTGATTGATTTGTGTACAGACCATGGATCTTAGTAAGAATCCAAAATTTCAGTCGACACGGATCCAAAGGGCCAAAGTTATGACCGAACCCAAGTGTTCAAACGACCGACCCCAAGTTCTAAAATGATGATATTTATAAAAATTCTTCTTTTGGCAGATTTTTTGATTGATTCGTGTACATACCATGGATCTTAGTATGAATCCAAAATTTCAGTCGACACGGATCCAAAGGGCCAAAGTTATGATCGAACCCAAGTGTTCAAACGACCGACCCCAAGTTCTAAAATGATGATATTTATAAAAATTCTTCTTTTGGTACATTTTTATATTGATTCGTTTACAGACCCCGATTGTTATGACGACCGAGCCCAAGTGTTAAAAGGACGATTTTATTTGAATTTTCTTTTTTTGTATATTTTTTGATTGCCTCGTATGTAGACCATGAATCTTAGGAAGAATCCAAAATTTCAGGCAGCTCGGATCCAAAGGGCCAAAGTTATGACCGAACCCAAATGTTCAAACGACCGTCATCAAGTTCTAAAATGATGACATTTTTGAAAATTCTTCTTTTTGCAGATTTTTCTGGATGATGCGTGTACAGACCACGAATGTTCGTAAGAATCGAAAATTTCAGCCGGATCGGTGCTATAGGCCGAAAGTTATAACCGACCCCGATTGTTATGACGACCGAGCACAAGTGTTAAAAGGACGATTTTTTTTAAATTTTCTTTTCTTGAAGATTTTTTTATTGCTTCGTGTACAGACATGAATCTTAGTAAGATTCCAAAATTTCAGGCGGCTCGGATCCAAAAGGCCAAAGTTATGACCGAACCCAAGTGTTCAAACGACCGACCCCAAGTTCTAAAATGATGGTATTTATAAAAATTCTTCTTTTGTCAGATTTTTTGATTGATTTGTGTACAGACCATGGATCTTAGTAAGAATCCAAAATTTCAGTGGACACGGATCCAAAGGGCCAAAGTTATGACCGAACCCAAGTGTTCAAACGACCGACCCCAAGTTCTAAAATGATGATATTTATAAAAATTCTTCTTTTGGTACATTTTTATATTGATTCGTTTACAGACCCTGATTTTTTTTGACGACCGAGCCCAAGTGTTAAAAGGACGATTTTATTTGAATTTTCTTTTTTTGTAGATTTTTTGATTGCCTCGTATGTAGACCATGAATCTTAGGAAGAATCCAAAATTTCAGGCAGCTCGGATCCAAAGGGCCAAAGTTATGACCGAACACAAATGTTCAAACAACCGTCATCAAGTTCTAAAATGATGACATTTTTGAAAATTCTTCTTTTTGCAGATTTTTCTGGATGATGCGTGTACAGACCACGAATGTTCGTAAGAATCGAAAATTTCAGCCGGATCGGTGCTATAGGCCGAAAGTTATAACCGACCCCGATTGTTATGACGACCGAGCACAAGTGATAAAAGGACGATTTTTTTTTAAATTTTCTTTTCTTGAAGATTTTTTTATTGCTTCGTGTACAGACATGAATCTTAGTAAGATTCCAAAATTTCAGGCGGCTCGGATCCAAAGGGCAAAAGTTATGACCGAACCCAAGTGTTCAAACGACCGACCCCAAGTTCTAAAATGATGGTATTTATAAAAATTCTTCTTTTGTCAGATTTTTTGATTGATTTGTGTACAGACCATGGATCTTAGTAAGAATCCAAAATTTCAGTCGACACGGATCCAAAGGGCCAAAGTTATGACCGAACCCAAGTGTTCAAACGACCGACCCCAAGTTCTAAAATGATGATATTTATAAAAATTCTTCTTTTGGTACATTTTTATATTGATTCGTTTACAGACCCTGATTTTTTTTGACGACCGAGCCCAAGTGTTAAAAGGACGATTTTATTTGAATTTTCTTTTTTTGTAGATTTTTTGATTGCCTCGTATGAAGACCATGAATCTTAGGAAGAATCCAAAATTTCAGGCAGTTCGGATCCAAAGGGCCAAAGTTATGACCGAACACAAATGTTCAAACAACCGTCATCAAGTTCTAAAATGATGACATTTTTGAAAATTCTTCTTTTTGCAGATTTTTCTGGATGATGCGTGTACAGACCACGAATGTTCGTAAGAATCGAAAATTTCAGCCGGATCGGTGCTATAGGCCGAAAGTTATAACCGACCCCGATTGTTATGACGACCGAGCACAAG
Organism: Limnephilus marmoratus; assembly: GCA_917880885.1. Taxonomy (NCBI): domain Eukaryota; kingdom Metazoa; phylum Arthropoda; class Insecta; order Trichoptera; family Limnephilidae; genus Limnephilus; species Limnephilus marmoratus. The sequence goes on along the minus strand of OU862919.1, from coordinate 18,264,568 downwards.
TGATAAAAGGACGATTTTTTTTTAAATTTTCTTTTCTTGAAGATTTTTTTATTGCTTCGTGTACAGACATGAATCTTAGTAAGATTCCAAAATTTCAGGCGGCTCGGATCCAAAGGGCAAAAGTTATGACCGAACCCAAGTGTTCAAACGACCGACCCCAAGTTCTAAAATGATGGTATTTATAAAAATTCTTCTTTTGTCAGATTTTTTGATTGATTTGTGTACAGACCATGGATATTAGTAAGAATCCAAAATTTCAGTCGACACGGATCCAAAGGGCCAAAGTTATGACCAAACCCAAGTGTTCAAACGACCGACCCCAAGTTCTAAAATGATGATATTTTTAAAAATTCTTCTTTTGGCAGATTTTTTGATTGATTCGTGTACATACCATGAATCTTAGTAAGAATCCAAAATTTCAGTCGACTCGGATCCAAAGGGCCAAACTTATGACCGAACCCAAGTGTTCAAACGACCGACCCCAAGTTCTAAAATGATGACATTTATATGAGGTCTTCTTATTGCAGATTTTTTGATTGATTCGTGTACAGACCATGAATCTTAGTTAAAATCGACAATTTCAGCCGGATCAATGCTATAGGCCCGACGTTATTACCGACCCCGATTGTTATGACGACCGAGCCCAAGTGTTAAAAGTACAATTTTATTTGAATTTTCTTTTTTTGTAGATTTTTTGATTGCCTCGTATGTAGACCATGAATCTTAGGAAGAATCCAATATTTCAGGCGGCTCGGATCCAAAGGGCCAAATTTATGACCGAACCCAAGTGTTCAAACGACCGACTCCAAGTTCTAAAATGATGATATTTATAAAAATTCTTCTTTTGGCAGATTTTTTGATTGATTTGTGTACAGATCATGGATCTTAGTAAGAATCCAAAATTTCAGTCGACACGGATCCAAAGGGCCAAAGTTTTGACCGAACCCAAGTGTTCAAACGACCGACCCCAAGTTCTAAAATGATGATATTTATATAAGGTCTTCTTTTTGCAGATTTTTTGATTGATTCGTGTACAGAATATGAATCTTAGTTAAAATCGACAATTTCAGCCGGATCAATGCTATAGGTCCGACGTTATTACCGACCCCGTTTGTTTTGACAACCGAGCCCAAGTGTTAAAAGGACGAATTTATTTGAATTTTCTTTTTTTGGAGATTTTTTGATTGCCTCGTATGTAGACCATGAATCTTAGGAAGAATCCAAAATTTCAGGCGGCTCGGATCCAAAGGGCCAAAGTTATGACCGAACCCAAGTGTTCAAACGACCGACCCCAAGTTTTAAAATGATGATATTTATAAAAATTCTTCTTTTGGTATATTTTTATATTGATTCGTTTACAGACCCCGATTGTTATGACGACCGAGCCCAAGTGTTAAAAGGACGATTTTATTTGAATTTTCTTTTTTTGTAGATTTTTTGATTGCCTCGTATGCAGACCATGAATCTTAGGAAGAATCCAAAATTTCAGGCAGCTCGTATCCAAAGGGCCAAAGTTATGACCGAACCCAAATGTTCAAACGACCGTCATCAAGTTCTAAAATGATGACATTTTTGAAAATTCTTCTTTTTGCAGATTTTTCTGGATGATGCGTGTACAGACCACGAATGTTCGTAAGAATCGAAAATTTCAGCCGGATCGGTGCTATAGGCCGAAAGTTATAACCGACCCCGATTGTTATGACGACCGAGCACAAGTGTTAAAAGGACGATTTTTTTTAAATTTTCTTTTCTTGAAGATTTTTTTATTGCTTCGTGTACAGACATGAAGCTTAGTAAGATTCCAAAATTTCAGGCGGCTCGGATCCAAAGGCCAAAGTTATGACCGAACCCAAGTGTTCAAACGACCGATCCCAAGTTCTAAAATGATGGTATTAATAAAAATTCTTCTTTTGTCAGATTTTTTGATTGATTTGTGTACAGACCATGGATCTTAGTAAGAATCCAAAATTTCAGTCGACACGGATCCAAAGGGCCAAAGTTATGACCGAACCCTAGTGTTCAAACGACCGACCCCAAGTTCTAAAATGATGATATTTATAAAAATTCTTCTTTTGGTACATTTTTATATTGATTCGTTTACAGACCCTGATTTTTATGACGACCGAGCCCAAGTGTTAAAAGGACGATTTTATTTGAATTTTCTTTTTTTGTAGATTTTTTGATTGCCTCGTATGTAGACCATGAATCTTAGGAAGAATCCAAAATTTCAGGCAGCTCGGATCCAAAGGGCCAAAGTTATGACCGAACCCAAATGTTCAAACAACCGTCATCAAGTTCTAAAATGATGACATTTTTGAAAATTCTTCTTTTTGCAGATTTTTCTGGATGATGCGTGTACAGACCACGAATGTTCGTAAGAATCGAAAATTTCAGCCGGATCGGTGCTATAGGCCGAAAGTTATAACCGACCCCGATTGTTATGACGAACGAGCACAAGTGATAAAAGGAAGATTTTTTTTTAAATTTTCTTTTCTTGAAGATTTTTTTATTGCTTCCTGTACAGACATGAATCTTAGTAAGATTCCAAAATTTCAGGCGGCTCGGATCCAAAGGGCAAAAGTTATGACCGAACCCAAGTGTTCAAACGACCGACCCCAAGTTCTAAAATGATGGTATTTATAAAAATTCTTCTTTTGTCAGATTTTTTGATTGATTTTTGTACAGACCATGGATCTTAGTAAGAATGCAAAATTTCAGTCGACACGGATCCAAAGGGCCAAAGTTATGACCGAACCCAATTGTTCAAACGACCGACCCCAAGTTCTAAAATGATGATATTTATAAAAATTCTTCTTTTGGCAGATTTTTTGATTGATTCGTGTACAGACCATAGATCTTAGTAAGAATCCAAAATTTCAGTCGACACGGATCCAAAGGGCCAAAGTTATGACCGAACCCAAGTGTTCAAACGACCGACCCCAAGTTCTAAAATGATGACATTTTTGAAAATTCTCCTTTTTGCAGATTTTTCTGGATGATGCATGTACAGACCACGAATGTTCGTAAGAATCGAAAATTTCAGCCGGATCGGTGCTATAGGCCGAAAGTTATAACCGACCCCGATTGTTATGATGACCGAGCACAAGTGTTTAAAGGACGATTTTTTTTAAATTTTCTTTTCTTGAAGATATTTTTATTGCTTCGTGAACAGACCATGAATCTTAGTAAGAATTCAAAATTTCAGGCGGCTCGGATCCTAAGGGCCAAAGTTATGACCGAACCCAAGTGTTCAAACGACCGACCCTAAGTTCTAAAATGATGATATTTATAAAAATTCTTCTTTTGGCAGATTTTTTGATTGATTTGTGTACAGACCATGGATCTTAGTAAGAATCCAAAATTTCAGTCGACACGGATCCAAAGGGCCAAAGTTATGACCGAACCCAAGTGTTCAAACGACCGACCCCAAGTTCTAAAATGATGATATTTATAAAAATTCTTCTTTTGGCAGATTTTTTGATTGATTCGTGTACATACCATGGATCTTAGTATGAATCCAAAATTTCAGTCGACACGGATCCAAAGGGCCAAAGTTATGATCGAACCCAAGTGTTCAAACAACCGACCCCAAGTTCTAAAATGATGATATTTATAAAAATTCTTCTTTTGGTACATTTTTATATTGATTCGTTTACAGACCCCGATTGTTATGACGACCGAGCCCAAGTGTTAAAAGGACGATTTTATTTGAATTTTCTTTTTTTGTATATTTTTTGATTGCCTCGTATGTAGACCATGAATCTTAGGAAGAATCCAAAATTTCAGGCAGCTCGGATCCAAAGGGCCAAAGTTATGACCGAACCCAAATGTTCAAACGACCGTCATCAAGTTCTAAAATGATGACATTTTTGAAAATTCTTCTTTTTGCAGATTTTTCTGGATGATGCGTGTACAGACCACGAATGTTCGTAAGAATCGAAAATTTCAGCCGGATCGGTGCTATAGGCCGAAAGTTATAACCGACCCCGATTGTTATGACGACCGAGCACAAGTGTTAAAAGGACGATTTTTTTTAAATTTTCTTTTCTTGAAGATTTTTTTATTGCTTCGTGTACAGACATGAATCTTAGTAAGATTCCAAAATTTCAGGCGGCTCGGATCCAAAAGGCCAAAGTTATGACCGAACCCAAGTGTTCAAACGACCGACCCCAAGTTCTAAAATGATGGTATTTATAAAAATTCTTCTTTTGTCAGATTTTTTGATTGATTTGTGTACAGACCATGGATCTTAGTAAGAATCCAAAATTTCAGTGGACACGGATCCAAAGGGCCAAAGTTATGACCGAACCCAAGTGTTCAAACGACCGACCCCAAGTTCTAAAATGATGATATTTATAAAAATTCTTCTTTTGGTACATTTTTATATTGATTCGTTTACAGACCCTGATTTTTTTTGACGACCGAGCCCAAGTGTTAAAAGGACGATTTTATTTGAATTTTCTTTTTTTGTAGATTTTTTGATTGCCTCGTATGTAGACCATGAATCTTAGGAAGAATCCAAAATTTCAGGCAGCTCGGATCCAAAGGGCCAAAGTTATGACCGAACACAAATGTTCAAACAACCGTCATCAAGTTCTAAAATGATGACATTTTTGAAAATTCTTCTTTTTGCAGATTTTTCTGGATGATGCGTGTACAGACCACGAATGTTCGTAAGAATCGAAAATTTCAGCCGGATCGGTGCTATAGGCCGAAAGTTATAACCGACCCCGATTGTTATGACGACCGAGCACAAGTGATAAAAGGACGATTTTTTTTTAAATTTTCTTTTCTTGAAGATTTTTTTATTGCTTCGTGTACAGACATGAATCTTAGTAAGATTCCAAAATTTCAGGCGGCTCGGATCCAAAGGGCAAAAGTTATGACCGAACCCAAGTGTTCAAACGACCGACCCCAAGTTCTAAAATGATGGTATTTATAAAAATTCTTCTTTTGTCAGATTTTTTGATTGATTTGTGTACAGACCATGGATCTTAGTAAGAATCCAAAATTTCAGTCGACACGGATCCAAAGGGCCAAAGTTATGACCGAACCCAAGTGTTCAAACGACCGACCCCAAGTTCTAAAATGATGATATTTATAAAAATTCTTCTTTTGGTACATTTTTATATTGATTCGTTTACAGACCCTGATTTTTTTTGACGACCGAGCCCAAGTGTTAAAAGGACGATTTTATTTGAATTTTCTTTTTTTGTAGATTTTTTGATTGCCTCGTATGAAGACCATGAATCTTAGGAAGAATCCAAAATTTCAGGCAGCTCGGATCCAAAGGGCCAAAGTTATGACCGAACACAAATGTTCAAACAACCGTCATCAAGTTCTAAAATGATGACATTTTTGAAAATTCTTCTTTTTGCAGATTTTTCTGGATGATGCGTGTACAGACCACGAATGTTCGTAAGAATCGAAAATTTCAGCCGGATCGGTGCTATAGGCCGAAAGTTATAACCGACCCCGATTGTTATGACGACCGAGCACAAGTGATAAAAGGACGATTTTTTTTTAAATTTTCTTTTCTTGAAGATTTTTTTATTGCTTCGTGTACAGACATGAATCTTAGTAAGATTCCAAAATTTCAGGCGGCTCGGATCCAAAGGGCAAAAGTTATGACCGAACCCAAGTGTTCAAACGACCGACCCCAAGTTCTAAAATGATGGTATTTATAAAAATTCTTCTTTTGTCAGATTTTTTGATTGATTTGTGTACAGACCATGGATATTAGTAAGAATCCAAAATTTCAGTCGACACGGATCCAAAGGGCCAAAGTTATGACCAAACCCAAGTGTTCAAACGACCGACCCCAAGTTCTAAAATGATGATATTTTTAAAAATTCTTCTTTTGGCAGATTTTTTGATTGATTCGTGTGCAGACCATGGATCTTAGTAAGAATCCAAAATTTCAGTCGACTCGGATCCAAAGGGCCAAACTTATGACCGAACCCAAGTGTTCAAACGACCGACCCCAAGTTCTAAAATGATGACATTTATATGAGGTCTTCTTATTGCAGATTTTTTGATTGATTCGTGTACAGACCATGAATCTTAGTTAAAATCGACAATTTCAGCCGGATCAATGCTATAGGCCCGACGTTATTACCGACCCCGATTGTTATGACGACCGAGCCCAAGTGTTAAAAGTACAATTTTATTTGAATTTTCTTTTTTTGTAGATTTTTTGATTGCCTCGTATGTAGACCATGAATCTTAGGAAGAATCCAATATTTCAGGCGGCTCGGATCCAAAGGGCCAAATTTATGACCGAACCCAAGTGTTCAAACGACCGACTCCAAGTTCTAAAATGATGATATTTATAAAAATTCTTCTTTTGGCAGATTTTTTGATTGATTTGTGTACAGATCATGGATCTTAGTAAGAATCCAAAATTTCAGTCGACACGGATCCAAAGGGCCAAAGTTTTGACCGAACCCAAGTGTTCAAACGACCGACCCCAAGTTCTAAAATGATGATATTTATATAAGGTCTTCTTTTTGCAGATTTTTTGATTGATTCGTGTACAGAATATGAATCTTAGTTAAAATCGACAATTTCAGCCGGATCAATGCTATAGGTCCGACGTTATTACCGACCCCGTTTGTTTTGACAACCGAGCCCAAGTGTTAAAAGGACGAATTTATTTGAATTTTCTTTTTTTGGAGATTTTTTGATTGCCTCGTATGTAGACCATGAATCTTAGGAAGAATCCAAAATTTCAGGCGGCTCGGATCCAAAGGGCCAAAGTTATGACCGAACCCAAGTGTTCAAACGACCGACCCCAAGTTTTAAAATGATGATATTTATAAAAATTCTTCTTTTGGTATATTTTTATATTGATTCGTTTACAGACCCCGATTGTTATGACGACCGAGCCCAAGTGTTAAAAGGACGATTTTATTTGAATTTTCTTTTTTTGTAGATTTTTTGATTGCCTCGTATGCAGACCATGAATCTTAGGAAGAATCCAAAATTTCAGGCAGCTCGTATCCAAAGGGCCAAAGTTATGACCGAACCCAAATGTTCAAACGACCGTCATCAAGTTCTAAAATGATGACATTTTTGAAAATTCTTCTTTTTGCAGATTTTTCTGGATGATGCGTGTACAGACCACGAATGTTCGTAAGAATCGAAAATTTCAGCCGGATCGGTGCTATAGGCCGAAAGTTATAACCGACCCCGATTGTTATGACGACCGAGCACAAGTGTTAAAAGGACGATTTTTTTTAAATTTTCTTTTCTTGAAGATTTTTTTATTGCTTCGTGTACAGACATGAAGCTTAGTAAGATTCCAAAATTTCAGGCGGCTCGGATCCAAAGGCCAAAGTTATGACCGAACCCAAGTGTTCAAACGACCGATCCCAAGTTCTAAAATGATGGTATTAATAAAAATTCTTCTTTTGTCAGATTTTTTGATTGATTTGTGTACAGACCATGGATCTTAGTAAGAATCCAAAATTTCAGTCGACACGGATCCAAAGGGCCAAAGTTATGACCGAACCCTAGTGTTCAAACGACCGACCCCAAGTTCTAAAATGATGATATTTATAAAAATTCTTCTTTTGGTACATTTTTATATTGATTCGTTTACAGACCCTGATTTTTATGACGACCGAGCCCAAGTGTTAAAAGGACGATTTTATTTGAATTTTCTTTTTTTGTAGATTTTTTGATTGCCTCGTATGTAGACCATGAATCTTAGGAAGAATCCAAAATTTCAGGCAGCTCGGATCCAAAGGGCCAAAGTTATGACCGAACCCAAATGTTCAAACAACCGTCATCAAGTTCTAAAATGATGACATTTTTGAAAATTCTTCTTTTTGCAGATTTTTCTGGATGATGCGTGTACAGACCACGAATGTTCGTAAGAATCGAAAATTTCAGCCGGATCGGTGCTATAGGCCGAAAGTTATAACCGACCCCGATTGTTATGACGAACGAGCACAAGTGATAAAAGGAAGATTTTTTTTTAAATTTTCTTTTCTTGAAGATTTTTTTATTGCTTCCTGTACAGACATGAATCTTAGTAAGATTCCAAAATTTCAGGCGGCTCGGATCCAAAGGGCAAAAGTTATGACCGAACCCAAGTGTTCAAACGACCGACCCCAAGTTCTAAAATGATGGTATTTATAAAAATTCTTCTTTTGTCAGATTTTTTGATTGATTTTTGTACAGACCATGGATCTTAGTAAGAATGCAAAATTTCAGTCGACACGGATCCAAAGGGCCAAAGTTATGACCGAACCCAATTGTTCAAACGACCGACCCCAAGTTCTAAAATGATGATATTTATAAAAATTCTTCTTTTGGCAGATTTTTTGATTGATTCGTGTACAGACCATGGATCTTAGTAAGAATCCAAAATTTCAGTCGACACGGATCCAAAGGGCCAAAGTTATGACCGAACCCAAGTGTTCAAACGACCGACCCCAAGTTCTAAAATGATGATATTTATAAAAATTCTTCTTTTGGCAGATTTTTTGATTGATTCGTGTACATACCATGAATCTTAGTAAGAATCCAAAATTTCAGTCGACTCGGATCCAAAGGGCCAAAGTTATGACCGAACCCAAGTGTTCTAACGACCGACCCCAAGTTCTAAAATGAAGACATTTATATGAGGTCTTCTTTTGCAGATTTTTTGATTGATTCGTGTACAGACCATGAATCTTAGTTAAAATCGACAAGTTCAGCCGGATCAATGCTATAGGCCCGACGTTATTACCGACCCCGATTGTTATGACGACCGAGCCCAAGTGTTAAAAGTACGATTTTATTTTAATTTTCTTTTTTTGTAGATTTTTTGATTGCCTCGTATGTAGACCATGAATCTTAGGAAGAATCCAAAATTTCAGGCGGCTCGGATCCAGAGGGCCAAAGTTATGACCGAACCCAAGTGTTCAAACGACCGACCCCAAGTTCTAAAATGATGATATTTATAAAAATTCTTCTTTTGTCAGATTTTTTGATTGATTTGTGTACAGACCATGGATCTTAGTAAGAATCCAAAATTTCAGTCGACACGGATCCAAAGGGCCAAAGTTATGACCGAACCCTAGTGTTCAAACGACCGACCCCAAGTTCTAAAATGATGATATTTATAAAAATTCTTCTTTTGGTACATTTTTATATTGATTCGTTAACAGACCCTGATTTTTATGACGACCGAGCCCAAGTGTTAAAAGGACGATTTTATTTGAATTTTCTTTTTTTGTAGATTTTTTGATTGCCTCGTATGTAGACCATGAATCTTAGGAAGAATCCAAAATTTCAGGCAGCTCGGATCCAAAGGGCCAAAGTTATTACCGAACCCAAATGTTCAAACAACCGTCATCAAGTTCTAAAATGATGACATTTTTAAAAAATTCTTCTTTTTGCAGATTTTTCTGGATGATGCGTGTACAGACCACGAATGTTCGTAAGAATCGAAAATTTCAGCCGGATCGGTGCTATAGGCCGAAAGTTATAACCGACCCCGATTGTTATGACGACCGAGCACAAGTGATAAAAGGACGATTTTTTTTTAAATTTTCTTTTCTTGAAGATTTTTTTATTGCTTCGTGTACAGACATGAATCTTAGTAAGATTCCAAAATTTCAGGCGGCTCGGATCCAAAGGGCAAAAGTTATGACCGAACCCAAGTGTTCAAACGACCGACCCCAAGTTCTAAAATGATGGTATTTATAAAAATTCTTCTTTTGTCAGATTTTTTGATTGATTTGTGTACAGACCATGGATCTTAGTAAGAATCCAAAATTTCAGTCGACACGGATCCAAAGGGCCAAAGTTATGACCGAACCCAAGTGTTCAAACGACCGACCCCAAGTTCTAAAATGATGGTATTTATAAAAATTCTTCTTTTGTCAGATTTTTTGATTGATTTGTGTACATACCATGAATCTTAGTAAGAATCCAAAATTTCAGTCGACTCGGATCCAAAGGGCCAAAGTTATGACCGAACCCAAGTGTTCAAACGACCGACGCCAAGTTCTAAAATGATGACATTTATATGAGGTCTTCTTTTTGCAGATTTTTTGATTGATTCGTATGTAGACCATGAATCTTAGGAAGAAGCCAAAATTTCAGGCGGCTCGGATCCAAAGGGCCAAAGTTATGACCGAACCCAAGTGTTCAAACGACCGACCCCAAGTTCTTAAATGATGATATTTATAAAAATTCTTCTTTTGACAGATTTTTTGATTGATTTGTGTACAGATCATGGATCTTAGTAAGAATCCAAAATTTCAGTCGACACGGATCCAAAGGGCCAAAGTTTTGACCGAACCCAAGTGTTCAAATGACCGACCCAAGTTCTAAAATGATGACATTTATATGAGGTCTTCTTTTTGCAGATTTTTTGATTGATTCGTGTACAGACCATGAATCTTAGTTAAAATCGACAATTTCAGCCGGATCAATGCTATAGGCCCGACGTTATTACCGACGCCGATTGTTATGACGACCGAGCCCAAGTGTTAAAAGTACGATTTTATTTGAATTTTCTTTTTTTGTAGATTTTTTGATTGCCTCGTATGTAGACCATGAATCTTAGGAAGAATCCAAAATTTCAGGCGGCTCGGATCCAAAGGGCCAAAGTTATGACCGAACCCAAGTGTTCAAACGACCGACCCCAAGTTCTTAAATGATGATATTTATAAAAATTCTTCTTTTGGCAGATTTTTTGATTGATTTGTGTACAGATCATGGATCTTAGTAAGAATCCAAAATTTCAGTCGACACGGATCCAAAGGGCCAAAGTTTTGACCGAACCCAAGTGTTCAAATGACCGACCCCAAGTTCTAAAATGATGATATTTATATAAGGTCTTCTTTTTGCAGATTTTTTGATTGATTCGTGTACAGACTATGAATCTTAGTTAAAATCGACAATTTCAGCCGGATCAATGCTATAGGCCCGACGTTATTACCGACCCCGTTTGTTTTGACGACCGAGCCCAAGTGTTAAAAGGACGATTTAATTTGAATTTTCTTTTTTTGTAGATTTTTTGATTGCCTCGTATGTAGACCATGAATCTTAGGAAGAATCCAAAATTTCAGGCGGCTCGGATCCAAAGGGCCAAAGTTATGACCGAACCCAAGTGTTCAAACGACCGACCCCAAGTTTTAAAATTATGATATTTATAAAAATTCTTCTTTTGGTACATTTTTATATTGATTCGTTTACAGACCCCGATTGTTATGACAACCGAGCCCAAGTGTTAAAAGGACGATTTTATTTGAATTTTCTTTTTTTGTAGATTTTTTGATTGCCTCGTATGCAGACCATGAATCTTAGGAAGAATCCAAAATTTCAGGCAGCTCGGATCCAAAGGGCCAAAGTTATGACCGAACCCTAATGTTCAAACGACCGTCATCAAGTTCTAAAATGATGACATTTTTGAAAATTCTTCTTTTAGCAGATTTTTCCGGATGATGCGTGTACAGACCACGAATGTTCGTAAGAATCGAAAATTTCAGCCGGATCGGTGCTATAGGCCGAAAGTTATAACCGACCCCGATTGTTATGACGACCGAGCACAAGTGTTAAAAGGACGATTTTTTTTAAATTTTCTTTTCTTGAAGATTTTTTTATTGCTTCGTGTACAGACATGAATCTTAGTAAGATTCCAAAATTTCAGGCGGCTCGGATCCAAAGGGCAAAAGTTATGACCGAACCCAAGTGTTCAAACGACCGACCCCAAGTTCTAAAATGATGGTATTTATAAAAATTCTTCTTTTGTCAGATTTTTTGATTGATTTGTGTACAGACCATGGATCTTAGTAAGAATCCAAAATTTCAGTCGACACGGATCCAAAGGGCCAAAGTTATGACCGAACCCAAGTGTTCAAACGACCGACCCCAAGTTCTAAAATGATGGTATTTATAAAAATTCTTCTTTTGTCAGATTTTTTGATTGATTTGTGTACATACCATGAATCTTAGTAAGAATCCAAAATTTCAGTCGACTCGGATCCAAAGGGCCAAAGTTATGACCGAACCCAAGTGTTCAAACGACCGACGCCAAGTTCTAAAATGATGACATTTATATGAGGTCTTCTTTTTGCAGATTTTTTGATTGATTCGTGTACAGACCATGAATCTTAGTTAAAATCGACAATTTCAGCCGGATCAATGCTATAGGCCCGACGTTATTACCGACGCCGATTGTTATGACGACCGAGCCCAAATGTTAAAAGTACGATTTTATTTGAATTTTCTTTTTTTGTAGATTTTTTGATTGCCTCGTATGTAGACCATGAATCTTAGGAAGAAGCCAAAATTTCAGGCGGCTCGGATCCAAAGGGCCAAAGTTATGACCGAACCCAAGTGTTCAAACGACCGACCCCAAGTTCTTAAATGATGATATTTATAAAAATTCTTCTTTTGACAGATTTTTTGATTGATTTGTGTACAGATCATGGATCTTAGTAAGAATCCAAAATTTCAGTCGACACGGATCCAAAGGGCCAAAGTTTTGACCGAACCCAAGTGTTCAAATGACCGACCCAAGTTCTAAAATGATGACATTTATATGAGGTCTTCTTTTTGCAGATTTTTTGATTGATTCGTGTACAGACCATGAATCTTAGTTAAAATCGACAATTTCAGCCGGATCAATGCTATAGGCCCGACGTTATTACCGACGCCGATTGTTATGACGACCGAGCCCAAGTGTTAAAAGTACGATTTTATTTGAATTTTCTTTTTTTGTAGATTTTTTGATTGCCTCGTATGTAGACCATGAATCTTAGGAAGAATCCAAAATTTCAGGCGGCTCGGATCCAAAGGGCCAAAGTTATGACCGAACCCAAGTGTTCAAACGACCGACCCCAAGTTCTTAAATGATGATATTTATAAAAATTCTTCTTTTGGCAGATTTTTTGATTGATTTGTGTACAGATCATGGATCTTAGTAAGAATCCAAAATTTCAGTCGACACGGATCCAAAGGGCCAAAGTTTTGACCGAACCCAAGTGTTCAAATGACCGACCCCAAGTTCTAAAATGATGATATTTATATAAGGTCTTCTTTTTGCAGATTTTTTGATTGATTCGTGTACAGACTATGAATCTTAGTTAAAATCGACAATTTCAGCCGGATCAATGCTATAGGCCCGACGTTATTACCGACCCCGTTTGTTTTGACGACCGAGCCCAAGAGTTAAAAGGACGATTTTATTTGAATTTTCTTTTTTTGTAGATTTTTTGATTGCCTCGTATGTAGACCATGAATCTTAGGAAGAATCCAAAATTTCAGGCGGCTCGGATCCAAAGGGCCAAAGTTATGACCGAACCCAAGTGTTCAAACGACCGACCCCAAGTTTTAAAATTATGATATTTATAAAAATTCTTCTTTTGGTACATTTTTATATTGATTCGTTTACAGACCCCGATTGTTATGACAACCGAGCCCAAGTGTTAAAAGGACGATTTTATTTGAATTTTCTTTTTTTGTAGATTTTTTGATTGCCTCGTATGCAGACCATGAATCTTAGGAAGAATCCAAAATTTCAGGCAGCTCGGATCCAAAGGGCCAAAGTTATGACCGAACCCTAATGTTCAAACGACCGTCATCAAGTTCTAAAATGATGACATTTTTGAAAATTCTTCTTTTAGCAGATTTTTCCGGATGATGCGTGTACAGACCACGAATGTTCGTAAGAATCGAAAATTTCAGCCGGATCGGTGCTACAGGCCGAAAGTTATAACCGACCCCGATTGTTATGACGACCGAGCACAAGTGTTAAAAGGACGATTTTTTTTAAATTTTCTTTTCTTGAAGATTTTTTTATTGCTTCGTGTACAGACATGAATCTTAGTAAGATTCCAAAATTTCAGGCGGCTCGGATCCAAAGGGCCAAAGTTATGACCGAACCCAAGTGTTCAAACGACCGACCCCAAGTTCTAAAATGATGGTATTTATAAAAATTCTTCTTTTGTCAGATTTTTTGATTGATTTGTGTACAGACCATGGATCTTAGTAAGAATCCAAAATTTCAGTCGACACGGATCCAAAGGGCCAAAGTTATGACCGAACCCTAGTGTTCAAACGACCGACCCCAAGTTCTAAAATGATGATATTTATAAAAATTCTTCTTTTGGTACATTTTTATATTGATTCGTTTACAGATCCTGATTTTATGACGACCGAGCCCAAGTGTTAAAAGGACGATTTTATTTGAATTTTCTTTTTTGTAGATTTTTTGATTGCCTCGTATGTAGACCATGAATCTTAGGAAGAATCCAAAATTTCAGGCAGCTCGGATCCAAAGGGCCAAAGTTATGACCGAACCCAAATGTTCAAACAACCGTCATCAAGTTCTAAACTGATGACATTTTTGAAAATTCTTCTTTTTGCAGATTTTTCTGGATGATGCGTGTACAGACCACGAATGTTTGTAAGAATCGAAAATTTCAGCCGGATCGGTGCTATAGGCCGAAAGTTATAACCGACCCCGATTGTTATGACGACGGAGCACAAGTGATAAAAGGACGATTCTTTTTTAAATTTTCTTTTCTTGAAGATTTTTTTATTGCTTCGTGTACAGACATGAATCTTAGTAAGATTCCAAAATTTCAGGCGGCTCGGATCCAAAGGGCAAAAGTTATGACCGAACCCAAGTGTTCAAACGACCGAACCGAAGTTCTAAAATGATGGTATTTATAAAAATTCTTCTTTTGTCAGATTTTATGATTGATTTGTGTACAGACCATGGATCTTAGTAAGAATCCAAAATTTCAGTCGACACGGATCCAAAGGGCCAAAGTTATGACCGAACCCAAGTGTTCAAACGACCGACCCCAAGTTCTAAAATGATGATATTTTTAAAAATTCTTCTTTTGGCAGATTTTTTGATTGATTCGTGTTCAGACTCTAGTAAGTTCTAAAATGATTACATTTATATAAGGACTTCTTTTTGCAGATTTTTTGATTGATTCGTGTACAGACCATGAATCTTAGTTAAAATCGACAATTTCAGCCGGATCAAGGCTATAGGCCCGACGTTGTTACCGACCCCGATTGTTATGACGACCGAGCCCAAGTGTTAAAAGGACGATTTTATTTGAATTTTCTTTTTCTGTAGATTATTTTATTGCCTCGTATGCAGACCATGAATCTTAGGAAGAATCCAAAATTTCAGGCGGCTCGGATCCAAAGGGCCAAAATTATGACCGAACCCAAATGTTCAAACGACCGTCCCCAAGTTCTAAAATGATGACATTTATGAAAAATTCTTCTTTTTGCTGATTTTTCTGGATGATTCGTGTACAGACCACGAATGTTCGTAGGAATCGAAAATTTCAGCCGGATCGGTGCTATAGGCCGAAAGTTATAACCGACCCCGATTGTTATGACGACCGAGCACAAGTGTTAAAAGGACGATTTTTTCAAAATTTTGTTATGTTGCTTGCTAGGTAGTTTCTTATGTGGGCTATTTGCCAAATATTAACACAGTTTGTGTGGGGTTCAAATAATGTACCATCCGGAACTTTGCAGAATCCTGCGCGCCAATACTCGGTTCCCGAGTAATGTTCTGGATGTAAGAGAGCATGACACAATCTCTGAGCGTGGGCACAATGGTATGCATGATATGATGGTTCGGGTGTTAATTGAAAGATGATGTTCAGAAAAATATAGCGTAGTATATATTGATCATATTAACAGTATTACAAATATGTTTAAATAAAACTTACCCCCAGGGATCGGTCGATGGTTTAAATTCTATCTAAGCTAACTAACATTTATATAACCGTGTGCGGGCGTGTGTGAGCGGGAAGCCTCCATCAAACCGGTGAGGATCCGATCTCGTCAGACCAGCTGGAACCATCAGGATCTCCGTCCGGAAAGGGTGCCCTGGAGACGGGTCCAGCGTCTCCAGCACAGGGTGGCTGATCTCAGCGCATTGAGTTCCCATCCATGACAATGTGGGAGCTCCACGGGCGGATGGCCTTGGCTGATGCAGTCCAGAGCGCGTTGTTATGTTAATACAACTCCCGTATGTAAAATAAGGCCTGGATAGCGCCCCGGGAGTATTATACTTCCTTGGCAGCATGCGCGGTTTCACAACATCGCGCGATGGCAACGATTTGCGGTAGTAAATTATTTAATTTTACATTGCACGCGCGGACCTTTGCGGTCATTTAATTTACAACACTCGATTAAACTTTATATTTATTCGGTTGAAACTTCTCCCATCATTGTGGAAATACTATTCTTACATTTCCTATACGTTCACCCGTCTGGGTTTAATGTAAATTATAATTAATTGACTGTGCCAACATTTCAACGATTGCCCGTCGGTGAAACGATTCCAGAGTGAAAACCAAAACCGGAGCCGGAAACCATAGATTCCCGGCCGTCTCTGTGTTGCCTGCCCGTATTCTTAATCACTTTACGAAAATTAAAACAACAATGGTTCTTGTTGTGAAGAGGTGTTAGAAAAATAATAACTTTAAATAAGAGTTAACACCACTTCATAACATTACCCCCCGCGCCACACAAATGTTTGCCCCTAAACATGAGTACAACCCTAAAAACTATAACTGCAATAACTTAACTTGAGAAGATCCTCTGGGTATCTAAAAAAACAAAACATTCGACCATTATATATATAAACATCATGATTTGTAAGAAAAGTAAGGAAGAAAAAAAACTAAATCTACGATTTGGATAACAAAACTTATGATGAATGGGTGTGCCGCAGCTCCAATCGCACCCATCGAGCGTGCAGCCGGATGGCTGAGCCTGCGATGCAGCCATTCTCAAACTTAAAGATAACTTATGGTTTAATTACAAATTTAAGAAGATGTTACGTGAGCGGAGTCTGCAAGCACCCACAGTATCGGAATACCGAGTGATAATAAATTGACGAACGTCTAAGACTGCCGTTAATGTTACATCTATGACAGATAATATTCTTAAACATAAATTGTATGTAAACTTATAAGTATATAAAAAAAATATTCTCTTTCTCAACACATCAGGATAACTCAAGCGTTAAAGCTTCACTGACCCATAAATAGGGTGATTAGGCCAATCAGGCAACACTTTTTAGGGAGGCAAGCCAACCCTCACTTTTCACTGAGTCTACTTCTCCGTTGGAGATAAAACACACTTTGAAAAAACTCTATCTACTCTACCTGACCTGGTTATTGGGTAAGTTTTCGAAAAGAATTTATACAATAAGACAAAATAATCATCCTTGGAAAGCATTATTTCGTAATAGTAGAAAAACTATTAACCTATACACGCACGCAGGTGTGTAAGGTGGTTTAATCCAGTGAAACTGTCAACAACCAATCTTATAGATGTGGTGCAATTAGTAATAGTATACATCCATTGTTATAAATGGTGCAATCGGTAATAGTATACATCCATTGTTATAAATGGTGCAATCGGTAATAGTATACATCCATTGTTATAAATGGTGCCATCGGTAATAGTATTATCATACTAATTGATAGATAAAATTACTTTTACTTAATAAAACTAAAGTTATAGAAGGAACTTAATGAAAAGATTTATGCTGAACCAGCTCTTATAATTATAACATTAATTACTATGAATTAATAAACAAAATATCAAAGGTACTAACATAAGTTAACCATTTGTAAACATGACAAGATAATTATATTAAAGTAAACAAAAATATGTTTGGTCAAAAGCAATTCTTAAAAAAAAATAAATGCTTAGAAAACAAAGATGTACTGGACCGATACATCTTCACTTTCTAAGTAACGGGCGAACGTATAAAATTTGCACACAGTTCATATAAGGAAACTAAGAATACAAGGGGATAGTGGGAAAGTATCACCGTGCATTCCAAGCTTTGGGCAGATTATATAAACCATGATACCTAACTTTCACTTGTTTAATCAAAACCATATTCTACGTAGATTTATTTAAATTATTGACTCATAAATTTATCCAGACAACATCATTGTCGTGTAATTAACTCGAGTAAGATACTAGAGTGTGACACTAAATTTATTATGTTTCTTTCTATTATTTGCCTATTTATAATACCCTTAAAATTAACAAGGACAGGACTAAAGACTGTCATAATGCTGGGTCGCTCCAACTCGGTTGATCAAGCCGCTTTGTGCTCCCTTGCAATGAAAAATTATATGGAATATTTATTAATTGAGAGTACTTGGTAGGGTGGCCAGACCCACCAAGGTACTATCAGAAACCTACTAAACCGGTATATTATCTGACTTGACGATGTCTTTCACATGAAAGTCACCAGTTTCTTTACCGTTTAGGTCTGCTAATGTATAGATTAAGTCCGATTTTTTGTTTACGACAATATTTTGCACAAAACGTGGAGCTAGTTTTTGAGCAAAATAATTTAATGCATTCGACTGAACGAAATTTCTACGCCAAACTCTGTCTCCGACTTGAAAACTAACATGTTTTCTACGCAAGTTATAATGGTTTGCCCCTTTTTGGTAAGCTTTTAGTAAGGCGTCTGAGACTTGCTCATAAACTGACGATAGTTCTTCTAATTTTTGTGCGTAGATTCTCTGACAAGTAGAATGTTGTGAATTAGATTCTGTATCAGCTATAGGGTTACGATGCAAATCACCGTCTAATATTTGCTCTCGACCATGCATAAGGAAATACGGAGTAAAACCCGTAGCGCAATTTACGGAATTGTTCATAGCTGATTGAATTTGTGGTAGGAATTTTGACCAATTACGGTGGTCTGATTCGACTAGTATCGATAGTGCGGTACCCAAAGTTTGGTTATATCTCTCAACAACATTGTTCTGAGGTGTATATAAAGAGTTATAAAACGGAGGTGGTATATTATAATTACTTAATAAGTTCTTGAATTCTTTAGATATAAACTGACGCCCGTTATCACAAACAATGGTGCGTGGTACGCCATGCACAAGAAAGATATTTTCTTCTAAATTCTTAACAATACTTTGCGCGGTACCTTTACGCAGCGGAAACAGCCAGGTAAACTTAGAGAAAACGTCGACACAGGATAAAATAACAGTAAAACCGGAGTAACTTCTAGGTAATGGACCTACCAAATCCAACGATAACATCTGCATTGGACGTGTAACTTTTTTAGGATTTGATGAAATACCGTTAGGCGAGGCCGTACTGATTTTATGCGCCTTACAAACTGTACAGCGATTTACAAATTGTTTAATATCCTTGTACATGTTTGGCCAATAATACCGTAATTGTGCTTTTTTATAAGTTTTAAAAACGCCGGGGTGACACGACCGAGAAGACTCGTGAATATTACTAAGAATGTCAAATCTTTTTTCCTGAGGAATTACTTTTTTCCACGCGGTATCTTCACACAGTGCTAAACTAGTCTTTGTATGACGAAATAGTTCATTGTCACGAATTTGGTAGTTCTGAAAACGTTGAGGAAATTCTTGACAACCCTTCCAAATATTTTTATACCACATGTCTTGAATATTTTCTGAATCTATAATAGAGATTTCGGCATGATCCATTCGCGAAAGGACATCTGGGACTATATGCTGAGTACCTTTACGGTGGATCACATCAAAAGAGAATTGAGATAGACGTGAACTCCAACGCGCGAGACGACCGCTGGGATTAGACAGAGAACCTAACCATTTTAGGCTTGAGTGGTCGGTTACAACTGTAAAATGAGTTCCTTCAATGTATGGTCTAAAATGTGTAACGGAGTCTAGCACGGCTAAAAGTTCACGCTCAGTTATTCCATAATTACGTTCATGAACGTTTAAGCATCTCGAATAATAAGCAATAGGGTGCTCCTGTCCATCTATAGTTTGAATTAATACCCCCCCAATACCTACGGAGCTTGCGTCGCAGTGTATAGCGAAAGGTTTGGAAAAATCTGGACAACTTAAAACTGGGGCTGAAGTAAGTGCTTGTTTTAATGCAATAAATGCGGATTCGGCTTCCGGTGACCATTTGAAGTTACTTATTCCTTTCTTTGAGCCAGTAATACTTGTTAAAGGAGCTGCAATGCTTGAAAATCCTTTGATAAACCGTCTAAAATAACCGCACAGACCAACAAATGCCCGAATTTGTTTAGCATTTTTCGGTACAGGAAAATCTTTAATACTATCAATCTTACTTGGATCAGTGCGAAGGCCCTGTGAATCAACCATATAACCCAAGTATTTAAGCTCGGCTTTACAGAATTCTGACTTTTTAAAGTTAATGGTGAGGCCCGCGTCTCGTAGACGTTCATACACACGATTTAGCAATTTAAAATGTGATTTTAAGTCTTCCGATACTAATATAAGGTCATCTAAATAGCAAAAAGCATTATCATCGAACTCGGGTCCAAACAAGGCATCCGCTAGTCTTTGTAATTCACTAGGAGCATTTTTCAGACCAAACGGCATGCGAGTGAATTCAAAGAGGCCCCGGCCAGGAACTACAAATGCTGTCTTTTCACATGATTTTTTGTCTAAGGCTATTTGCCAAAATGCCTTGGAAAGGTCAATCGAGGACACATATCTGGCACCGCCCAGTTTATCTAGGATGCGCGAAATATAAGGGAGAGGGTAACTATCACGTTCCGTGACGTTATTGATTTTTCGCGAATCAAGACAAAACCTACCTGTTCCGTCTTTTTTTGTTACAATTAATACTGGACTGGACCATGGTGAACGAGAAGGACGAATAACACCTAATTTTAACATTTCATCAACTTCTGTTTCCAATTGTCTCTGCCGTGCGGGTGAAAGAGGGTAATACCGCTGTTTGATAGGTGGCCCTGTTGTATTTATTTTGTGTTTAACCAAGTGTGTTAGACCTAACCCTTTCTTTTCAAAAGAAATTGACTCGAATTTTTTAACTATCTTAGAGAGTTCCCTATTCTCTTCAATAGTTAGGGACGAGGCTGGCCGAATAGCCCTTAACCCACTAATATTTCCTTCCGAAACAGAATGAGTAACTTTCGAAAACAGCTCCGGTGCGATGTGGAACTCCTTCCAAAAGTTAACTCCTAGAATAATTGAAGGCGACAATGTCGGGATGACGTAGAAAAGAATTTCCTTTGTGGATGATTTATACGTGACCGGCAATGACATTGTCCCTAGGACTGGTTGGTTTGAACCGTCCGCTGTAGAAACACTAAACTTAACTTTAACTAACTTAATACCTAATTCCTTAAAAATTTTATAACTATTGCCTCCTAGACACGACAATGAAGCGCCGCTGTCTAGCAGTCCGCTGTAAAAATTATTTATAATGTGTACATATGTATAAGGACGATTATCATTCTCAATCGCCGTCTCCCGTGGCAGCGGGCCCACTGTTCCGGTTGACGGGGATGAAAGAAATTTATTAACTATTTGGAGCCAACTCTCCCACTCGTCTTTCCTCTGCGCAAAGGACGGCTTGTAGCAAGAGAGACTCCGACCTAGTTTTTTGACCTATTATGAGCTTTGTCATTAATAGCTCCCACTTTAGGATTATTAGACCTTGCGTCCTTCTTCCTGCAACCCTCTACAACATGTCCCGATATTTTACAATATGAACAAAATGGTTTGTTGTAAAACGTTCTAGAATTTTCGTGTGCTGTTTTTGTATAAGCATTAGGAGTAGAAGAAGACGGTTTATTATATTTATAATTATTATCCATGTTTCCGAGACTACTTTTAGTAAAATTGTTGTTATTTGGTTTTCTATAATAATTCTGGCTATAATCTTGGCGTCTATGAATATTATTATTAAAGTTATGTGGTTGTCTAGTATTACCATCAAATTTCTCCGATTTATTAGTGACAGGTAAGTCTACCCTTGGTTGAGAAACTTTGACAGATACAAAATCATCCGACAGTGATGCATAAGATTCCAAGTTGCCTGCATGAGTAGTCAATTGATCAAAAGTCTCTATATCTCTTGATACTAGTAAATTTGCATACATAGGCAATAAAGCTTTTTTTGCTAACCGCAAAAGTTCTATTTCTGGTAGTTTAGCTTCAAGCATATTATTTAATGCCTTCATTCTGAGAGTGAATTCTAGTACTGACATACCCTTAGGTTGCGTCATGTTAAATAATTTTACCTTAAGATCTGTTTGAAGGTCATTTGCTTCAAATTGTCTAATCAAAAGTTTTGAAAGATCATCCCATTTCAAATCCTGAGTGTAAATAGACCTAAACCACAAGAGTGCTAATCCTTCTAAAAGATCGGGAAAAACGCGTACAAGATGATCCTGGTTAAAGTTTTTAGTCCTACATTTCTCCTCAATTAATAGCAAAAATTCCCTCACACTACTTTTTCCGTCGTATTTTAATTTCCAATTGTCGACGTTGTTAGAATGTGAATCTTTATAAATAATCTTCGTTTGTTTAATGATGTGGGCTTTTTTAATAGTTGTCTCGTCTAATTCAGAATCCGATGATTCAGAACCTATTTCACTAATAGTAGGCATCTTAAATTCTTTATTATAAGCTCGTGCCTGTAAACGTAGTTCGTGAGAAGTCGACGATGGATCAATATTTCTGTCTTTTAGTTCTTTTATGAGAACCTCCTTCGAAGCCCCATTGATATTTGGTATTGGTGTAGACATGACGGCGTACTTTGATGCTCAAATAGAAATAAATTGTAATCGTAAAGAATTATAAAAAATTTAAAAAAATTTAATTATTTGTTATAAAACAAAAGAAACTCTTTACTAACGGCTGTAGTATCATTAGTAATAATATCTCAACTTCTGTTGTATAATTAAAACCAAAAAAAATTTTTTTTTTGTTTAAAAAAAATATGCTCCACCCTACTGAGAACAATGAAAAATGGTCCACCCTAATATATTTTGAAGGTTCATAGATTTCGGCCTGACGGAAATGTTAATGAAAGATATCATTTAATATTCTGTATATTAACACGTACGTATAAGAATAATATCCACTGATGAGCGGATATTTACTACTGAAGTATCGATTGTAATTTGAATTTACAATTTGTATTGAAGAACCATGACTTAAATGTCTTGAATATCAGGTATATTAGCATTAAAATCTTGCAATATGATGCAACGTCAATATGTCTTGACTAAACAAGTGAATAACATCGAAGTAAACATGAATTAGACAGTTTAACATAACCTCATTTATAATCAAGTTATTTATAATAAATGTTGACATAAAAACTGACAGCTGCAAAAGCATAGATAAATCATAGATTTCTTGAAAGATGAAAGCTTATCAAAACTTTCCCATAGAATAAAGCAAATCATGAGTCATCCTTACTAGTATATCTGAGTATATTTGAGGTTATGAAGCATCATTGTAAACACTAGACATAAGATATTCAATATTATGTCAAATAATCATGAAACAAACATCAAAATCAACACATCATGCAATCCCTACGAGCCAAACCGCGATGAGGCGCCAATTGTTATGTTGCTTGCTAGGTAGTTTCTTATGTGGGCTATTTGCCAAATATTAACACAGTTTGTGTGGGGTTCAAATAATGTACCATCCGGAACTTTGCAGAATCCTGCGCGCCAATACTCGGTTCCCGAGTAATGTTCTGGATGTAAGAGAGCATGACACAATCTCTGAGCGTGGGCACAATGGTATGCATGATATGATGGTTCGGGTGTTAATTGAAAGATGATGTTCAGAAAAATATAGCGTAGTATATATTGATCATATTAACAGTATTACAAATATGTTTAAATAAAACTTACCCCCAGGGATCGGTCGATGGTTTAAATTCTATCTAAGCTAACTAACATTTATATAACCGTGTGCGGGCGTGTGTGAGCGGGAAGCCTCCATCAAACCGGTGAGGATCCGATCTCGTCAGACCAGCTGGAACCATCAGGATCTCCGTCCGGAAAGGGTGCCCTGGAGACGGGTCCAGCGTCTCCAGCACAGGGTGGCTGATCTCAGCGCATTGAGTTCCCATCCATGACAATGTGGGAGCTCCACGGGCGGATGGCCTTGGCTGATGCAGTCCAGAGCGCGTTGTTATGTTAATACAACTCCCGTATGTAAAATAAGGCCTGGATAGCGCCCCGGGAGTATTATACTTCCTTGGCAGCATGCGCGGTTTCACAACATCGCGCGATGGCAACGATTTGCGGTAGTAAATTATTTAATTTTACATTGCACGCGCGGACCTTTGCGGTCATTTAATTTACAACACTCGATTAAACTTTATATTTATTCGGTTGAAACTTCACCCATCATTGTGGAAATACTATTCTTACATTTCCTATACGTTCACCCGTCTGGGTTTAATGTAAATTATAATTAATTGACTGTGCCAACATTTCAACGATTGCCCGTCGGTGAAACGATTCCAGAGTGAAAACCAAAACCGGAGCCGGAAACCATAGATTCCCGGCCGTCTCTGTGTTGCCTGCCCGTATTCTTAATCACTTTACGAAAATTAAAACAACAATGGTTCTTGTTGTGAAGAGGTGTTAGAAAAATAATAACTTTAAATAAGAGTTAACACCACTTCATAACAATTTTATTTTCTTGAAGATTTTTTTATTGCTTCGTGTACAGACATGAATCTTAGTAAGATTCCAAAATTTCAGGCGGCTCGGATCCAAAGGGCCAAAGTTATGACCGAACCCAAGTGTTCAAACGACCGACCCCAAGTTCTAAAATGATGGTATTTATAAAAATTCTTCTTTTGTTAGATTTTTTGATTGATTTGTGTACAGACCATGGATCTTAGTAAGAATCCAAAATTTCAGTCGACACGGATCCAAAGGGCCAAAGTTATGACCGAACCCAAGTGTTCAAACGACCGACCCCAAGTTCTAAAATGATGATATTTATAAAAATTCTCTTTTGGCAGATTTTTTGATTGATTCGTGTACATACCATGAATCTTAGTAAGAATCCAAAATTTCAGTCGACTCGGATCCAAAGGGCCAAAGTTATGACCGAACCCAAGTGTTCAAACGACCGACCCCAAGTTCTAAAATGATAACATTTATATAAGGACTTCTTTTTGCAGATTTTTATTATGACCGAACCCTAGTGTTCAAACGACCGACCCCAATTTCTAAAATGATGATATTTATAAAAATACTTCTTTTGGTACATTTTAATATTGATTCGTTTACAGACCCTGATTTTTATGACGACCGAGCCCAAGTGTTAAAAGGACGATTTTATTTGAATTTTCTTTTTTTGTAGATTTTTTGATTGCCTCGTATGTAGACCATGAATCTTAGGAAGAATCCAAAATTTCAGGCAGCTCGGATCCAAAGGGCCAAAGTTATGACCGAACCCAAATGTTCAAACAACCGTCATCAAGTTCTAAAATGATGACATTTTTGAAAATTCTTCTTTTTGCAGATTTTTCTGGATGATGCGTGTACAGACCACGAATGTTCGTAAGAATCGAAAATTTCAGCCGGATCGGTGCTATAGGCCGAAAGTTATAATCGACCCCGATTGTTATGACGACCGAGCACAAGTGATAAAAGGACGATTTTTTTTTAAATTTTCTTTTCTTGAAGATTTTTTTATTGCTTCGTGTACAGACATGAATCTTAGTAAGATTCCAAAATTTCAGGCGGCTCGGATCCAAAGGGCAAAAGTTATGACCGAACCCAAGTGTTCAAACGACCGACCCCAAGTTCTAAAATGATGGTATTTAAAAAATTCTTCTTTTGTCAGATTTTTTGATTGATTTGTGTACAGACCATGGATCTTAGTAAGAATCCAAAATTTCAGTCGACACGGATCCAAAGGGCCAAAGTTATGACCGAACCCTAGTGTTCAAACGACCGACCCCAAGTTCTAAAATGATGATATTTATAAAAATTCTTCTTTTGGTACATTTTTATATTGATTCGTTTACAGACCCTGATTTTTATGACGACCGAGCCCAAGTGTTAAAAGGACGATTTTATTTGAATTTTCTTTTTTTGTAGATTTTTTTATTGCCTCGTATGTAGACCATGAATCTTAGGAAGAATCCAAAATTTCAGGCAGCTCGGATCCAAAGGGCCAAAGTTATGACCGAACCCAAATGTTCAAACAACCGTCATCAAGTTCTAAAATGATGACATTTTTAAAAATTCTTCTTTTTGCAGATTTTTCTGGATGATGCGTGTACAGACCACGAATGTTTGTAAGAATCGAAAATTTCAGCCGGATCGGTTTTATAGGCCGAAAGTTATAACCGACCCCGATTGTTATGACGAACGAGCACAAGTGATAAAAGGACGATTTTTTTTTAAATTTTCTTTTCTTGAAGATTTTTTTATTGCTTCGTGTACAGACATGAATCTTAGTAAGATTCCAAAATTTCAGGCGGCTCGGATCCAAAGGGCAAAAGTTATGACCGAACCCAAGTGTTCAAACGACCGACCCCAAGTTCTAAAATGATGGTATTTATAAAAATTCTTCTTTTGTCAGATTTTTTGATTGATTTTTGTACAGACCATGGATCTTAGTAAGAATGCAAAATTTCAGTCGACACGGATCCAAAGGGCCAAAGTTATGACCGAACCCAATTGTTCAAACGACCGACCCCAAGTTCTAAAATGATGATATTTATAAAAATTCTTCTTTTGGCAGATTTTTTGATTGATTCGTGTACAGACCATGGATCTTAGTAAGAATCCAAAATTTCAGTCGACACGGATCCAAAGGGCCAAAGTTATGACCGAACCCAAGTGTTCAAACGACCGACCCCAAGTTCTAAAATGATGATATTTATAAAAATTCTTCTTTTGGCAGATTTTTTGATTGATTCGTGTACATACCATGAATCTTAGTAAGAATCCAAAATTTCAGTCGACTCGGATCCAAAGGGCCAAAGTTATGACCGAACCCAAGTGTTCTAACGACCGACCCCAAGTTCTAAAATGATGACATTTATATGAGGTCTTCTTTTTGCAGATTTTTTGATTGATTCGTGTACAGACTATGAATCTTAGTTAAAATCGACAAGTTCAGCCGGATCAATGCTATAGGCCCGACGTTATTACCGACCCCGTTTGTTTTGACGATTTTAACAAAGAAATTTCTTAGGAAGAAATTTTAACAAAGATTTTTTGATTGCCTCGTATGTAGACCATGAATCTTAGGAAGAATCCAAAATTTCAGGCGGCTCGGATCCAGAGGGCCAAAGTTATGACCGAACCCAAGTGTTCAAACGACCGACCCCAAGTTCTAAAATGATGATATTTATAAAAATTCTTCTTTTGTCAGATTTTTTGATTGATTTGTGTACAGACCATGGATCTTAGTAAGAATCCAAAATTTCAGTCGACACGGATCCAAAGGGCCAAAGTTATGACCGAACCCTAGTGTTCAAACGACCGACCCCAAGTTCTAAAATGATGATATTTATAAAAATTCTTCTTTTGGTACATTTTTATATTGATTCGTTTACAGACCCTGATTTTTATGACGACCGAGCCCAAGTGTTAAAAGGACGATTTTATTTGAATTTTCTTTTTTTGTAGATTTTTTGATTGCCTCGTATGTAGACCATGAATCTTAGGAAGAATCCAAAATTTCAGGCAGCTCGGATCCAAAGGGCCAAAGTTATTACCGAACCCAAATGTTCAAACAACCGTCATCAAGTTCTAAAATGATGACATTTTTAAAAAATTCTTCTTTTTGCAGATTTTTCTGGATGATGCGTGTACAGACCACGAATGTTCGTAAGAATCGAAAATTTCAACCGGATCGGTGCTATAGGCCGAAAGTTATAACCGACCCCGATTGTTATGACGACCGAGCACAAGTGATAAAAGGACGATTTTTTTTTAAATTTTCTTTTCTTGAAGATTTTTTTATTGCTTCGTGTACAGACATGAATCTTAGTAAGATTCCAAAATTTCAGGCGGCTCGGATCCAAAGGGCAAAAGTTATGACCGAACCCAAGTGTTCAAACGACCGACCCCAAGTTCTAAAATGATGGTATTTATAAAAATTCTTCTTTTGTCAGATTTTATGATTGATTTGTGTACAGACCATGAATCTTAGTAAGAATCCAAAATTTCAGTCGACTCGGATCCAAAGGGCCAAAGTTATGACCGAACCCAAGTGTTCAAACGACCGACCCCAAGTTCTAAAATGATGACATTTATATGAGGTCTTCTTTTTGCAGATTTTTTGATTGATTCGTGTACAGACCATGAATCTTAGTTAAAATCGACAATTTCAGCCGGATCAATGCTATAGGCCCGACGTTATTACCGACCCCGATTGTTATGACGACCGAGCCCAAGTGTTAAAAGTACGATTTTATTTGAATTTTCTTTTTTTGTAGATTTTTTGATTGCCTCGTATGTAGACCATGAATCTTAGGAAGAATCCAAAATTTCAGGCGGCTCGGATCCAAAGGGCCAAAGTTATGACCGAACCCAAGTGTTCAAACGACCGACCCCAAGTTCTTAAATGATGATATTTATAAAAATTCTTCTTTTGGCAGATTTTTTGATTGATTTGTGTACAGATCAGGGATCTTAGTAAGAATCCAAAATTTCAGTCGACACGGATCCAAAGGGCCAAAGTTTTGACCGAACCCAAGTGTTCAAATGACCGACCCCAAGTTCTAAAATGATGATATTTATATAAGGTCTTCTTTTTGCAGATATTTTGATTGATTCGTGTACAGACTATGAATCTTAGTTAAAATCGACAATTTTATGATTGATTTTGTGTACAGACCATGGATCTTAGTAAGAATCCAAAATTTCAGTCGACACGGATCCAAAGGGCCAAAGTTATGACCGAACCCTAGTGTTCAAACGACCGACCCCAAGTTCTAAAATGATGATATTTATAAAAATTCTTCTTTTGGTACATTTTTATATTGATTCGTTTACAGACCCTGATTTTTATGACGACCGAGCCCAAGTGTTAAAAGGACGATTTTATTTGAATTTTCTTTTTTGTAGATTTTTTGATTGCCTCGTATGTAGACCATGAATCTTAGGAAGAATCCAAAATTTCAGGCAGCTCGGATCCAAAGGGCCAAAGTTATGACCGAACCCAAATGTTCAAACAACCGTCATCAAGTTCTAAACTGATGACATTTTTGAAAATTCTTCTTTTTGCAGATTTTTCTGGATGATGCGTGTACAGACCACGAATGTTTGTAAGAATCGAAAATTTCAGCCGGATCGGTGCTATAGGCCGAAAGTTATAACCGACCCCGATTGTTATGACGACGGAGCACAAGTGATAAAAGGACGATTCTTTTTTAAATTTTCTTTTCTTGAAGATTTTTTTATTGCTTCGTGTACAGACATGAATCTTAGTAAGATTCCAAAATTTCAGGCGGCTCGGATCCAAAAGGCCAAAGTTATGACCGAACCCAAGTGTTCAAACGACCGACCCCAAGTTCTAAAATGATGGTATTTATAAAAATTCTTCTTTTGTTAGATTTTTTGATTGATTTGTGTACAGACCATGGATCTTAGTAAGAATCCAAAATTTCAGTCGACACGGATCCAAAGGGCCAAAGTTATGACCGAACCCTAGTGTTCAAACGACCGACCCCAAGTTCTAAAATGATGATATTTATAAAAATTCTTCTTTTGGTACATTTTTATATTGATTCGTTTACAGACACTGATTTTTATGACGACCGAGCCCAAGTGTTAAAAGGACGATTTTATTTGAATTTTCTTTTTTGTAGATTTTTTGATTGCCTCGTATGTAGACCATGAATCTTAGGAAGAATCCAAAATTTCAGGCAGCTCGGATCCAAAGGGCCAAAGTTATGACCGAACCCAAATGTTCAAAGAACCGTCATCAAGTTCTAAACTGATGACATTTTTGAAAATTCTTCTTTTTGCAGATTTTTCTGGATGATGCGTGTACAGACCACGAATGTTTGTAAGAATCGAAAATTTCAGCCGGATCGGTGCTATAGGCCGAAAGTTATAACCGACCCCGATTGTTATGACGACGGAGCACAAGTGATAAAAGGACGATTCTTTTTTAAATTTTCTTTTCTTGAAGATTTTTTTATTGCTTCGTGTACAGACATGAATCTTAGTAAGATTCCAAAATTTCAGGCGGCTCGGATCCAAAGGGCAAAAGTTATGACCGAACCCAAGTGTTCAAACGACCGAACCCAAGTTCTAAAATGATGGTATTTATAAAAATTCTTCTTTTGTCAGATTTTATGATTGATTTGTGTACAGACCATGGATCTTAGTAAGAATCCAAAATTTCAGTCGACACGGATCCAAAGGGCCAAAGTTATGACCGAACCCAAGTGTTCAAACGACCGACCCCAAGTTCTAAAATGATGATATTTATAAAAATTCTTCTTTTGGCAGATTTTTTGATTGATTCGTGTACAGACCATGGATCTTAGTAAGAATCCAAAATTTCAGTCGACACGGATCCAAAGGGCCAAAGTTATGACCGAACCCAAGTGTTCAAACGACCGACCCCAGGTTCTAAAATGATGATATTTATAAAAATTCTCTTTTGGCAGATTTTTTTATTGATTCGTGTACATACCATGAATCTTAGTAAGAATCCAAAATTTCAGTCGACTCGGATCCAAAGGGCCAAAGTTATGACCGAACCCAAGTGTTCAAACGACCGACCCCAAGTTCTAAAATGATTACATTTATATAAGGACTTCTTTTTGCAGATTTTTTGATTGATTCGTGTACAGACCATGAATCTTAGTTAAAATCGACAATTTCAGCCGGATCAAGGCTATAGGCCCGACGTTGTTACCGACCCCGATTGTTATGACGACCGAGCCCAAGTGTTAAAAGGACGATTTTATTTGAATTTTCTTTTTTTGTAGATTATTTTATTGCCTCGTATGCAGACCATGAATCTTAGGAAGAATCCAAAATTTCAGGCGGCTCGGATCCAAAGGGCCAAAATTATGACCGAACCCAAATGTTCAAACGACCGTCCCCAAGTTCTAAAATGATGACATTTATGAAAAATTCTTCTTTTTGCTGATTTTTCTGGATGATTCGTGTACAGACCACGAATGTTCGTAGGAATCGAAAATTTCAGCCGGATCGGTGCTATAGGCCGAAAGTTATAACCGACCCCGATTGTTATGACGACCGAGCACAAGTGTTAAAAGGACGATTTTTTCAAAATTTTATTTTCTTGAAGATTTTTTTAATGCTTCGTGTACAGACATGAATCTTAGTAAGATTCCAAAATTTCAGGCGGCTCGGATCCAAAGGGCCAAAGTTATGACCGAACCCAAGTGTTCAAACGACCGACCCCAAGTTCTAAAATGATGGTATTTATAAAAATTCTTCTTTTGTTAGATTTTTTGATTGATTTGTGTACAGACCATGGATCTTAGTAAGAATCCAAAATTTCAGTCGACACGGATCCAAAGGGCCAAAGTTATGACCGAACCCTAGTGTTCAAACGACCGACCCCAAGTTCTAAAATGATGATATTTATAAAAATACTTCTTTTGGTACATTTTTATATTGATTCGTTTACAGACCCTGATTTTTATGACGACCGAGCCCAAGTGTTAAAAGGACGATTTTATTTGAATTTTCTTTTTTGTAGATTTTTTGATTGCCTCGTATGTAGACCATGAATCTTAGGAAGAATCCAAAATTTCAGGCAGCTCGGATCCAAAGGGCCAAAGTTATGACCGAACCCAAATGTTCAAACAACCGTCATCAAGTTCTAAAATGATGACATTTTTGAAAATTCTTCTTTTTGCAGATTTTTCTGGATGATGCGTGTACAGACCACTAATGTTCGTAAGAATCGAAAATTTCAGCCGGATCGGTGCTATAGGCCGAAAGTTATAACCGACCCCGATTGTTATGACGACGGAGCACAAGTGATAAAAGGACGATTCTTTTTTAAATTTTCTTTTCTTGAAGATTTTTTTATTGCTTCGTGTACAGACATGAATCTTAGTAAGATTCCAAAATTTCAGGCGGCTCGGATCCAAAGGGCAAAAGTTATGACCGAACCCAAGTGTTCAAACGACCGAACCCAAGTTCTAAAATGATGGTATTTATAAAAATTCTTCTTTTGTCAGATTTTTTGATTGATTTGTGTACAGACCATGGATCTTAGTAAGAATCCAAAATTTCAGTCGACACGGATCCAAAGGGCCAAAGTTATGACCGAACCCTAGTGTTCAAACGACCGACCCCAAGTTCTAAAATGATGATATTTATAAAAATTCTTCTTTTGGTACATTTTTATATTGATTCGTTTACAGACCCTGATTTTTATGACGACCGAGCCCAAGTGTTAAAAGGACGATTTTATTTGAATTTTCTTTTTTGTAGATTTTTTGATTGCCTCGTATGTAGACCATGAATCTTAGGAAGAATCCAAAATTTCAGGCAGCTCGGATCCAAAGGGCCAAAGTTATGACCGAACCCAAATGTTCAAACAACCGTCATCAAGTTCTAAACTGATGACATTTTTGAAAATTCTTCTTTATGCAGATTTTTCTGGATGATGCGTGTACAGACCACGAATGTTCGTAAGAATCGAAAATTTCAGCCGGATCGGTGCTATAGGCCGAAAGTTATAACCGACCCCGATTGTTATGATGACGGAGCACAAGTGATAAAAGGACGATTCTTTTTTAAATTTTCTTTTCTTGAAGATTTTTTTATTGCTTCGTGTACAGACATGAATCTTAGTAAGATTCCAAAATTTCAGGCGGCTCGGATCCAAAGGGCAAAAGTTATGACCGAACCCAAGTGTTCAAACGACCGAACCCAAGTTCTAAAATGATGGTATTTATAAAAATTCTTCTTTTGTCAGATTTTATGATTGATTTGTGTACAGACCATGGATCTTAGTAAGAATCCAAAATTTCAGTCGACACGGATCCAAAGGGCCAAAGTTATGACCGAACCCAAGTGTTCAAACGACCGACCCCAAGTTCTAAAATGATGATATTTATAAAAATTCTCTTTTGGCAGATTTTTTGATTGATTCGTGTACATACCATGAATCTTAGTAAGAATCCAAAATTTCAGTCGACTCGGATCCAAAGGGCCAAAGTTATGACCGAACCCAAGTGTTCAAACGACCGACCCCAAGTTCTAAAATGATAACATTTATATAAGGACTTCTTTTTGCAGTTTTTTATTATGACCGAACCCTAGTGTTCAAACGACCGACCCCAAGTTCGAAAATGATGATATTTATAAAAATACTTCTTTTGGTACATTTTTATATTGATTCGTTTACAGACCCTGATTTTTATGACGACCGAGCCCAAGTGTTAAAAGGACGATTTTATTTGAATTTTCTTTTTTGTAGATTTTTTGATTGCCTCGTATGTAGACCATGAATCTTAGGAAGAATCCAAAATTTCAGGCAGCTCGGATCCAAAGGGCCAAAGTTATGACCGAACCCAAATGTTCAAACAACCGTCATCAAGTTCTAAAATGATGACATTTTTGAAAATTCTTCTTTTTGCAGATTTTTCTGGATGATGCGTGTACAGACCACTAATGTTCGTAAGAATCGAAAATTTCAGCCGGATCGGTGCTATAGGCCGAAAGTTATAACCGACCCCGATTGTTATGACGACGGAGCACAAGTGATAAAAGGACGATTCTTTTTTAAATTTTCTTTTCTTGAAGATTTTTTTATTGCTTCGTGTACAGACATGAATCTTAGTAAGATTCCAAAATTTCAGGCGGCTCGGATCCAAAGGGCAAAAGTTATGACCGAACCCAAGTGTTCAAACGACCGAACCCAAGTTCTAAAATGATGGTATTTATAAAAATTCTTCTTTTGTCAGATTTTATGATTGATTTGTGTACAGACCATGGATCTTTTTAAGAATCCAAAATTTCAGTCGACACGGATCCAAAGGGCCAAAGTTATGACCGAACCCAAGTGTTCAAACGACCGACCCCAAGTTCTAAAATGATGATATTTATAAAAATTCTTCTTTTGGCAGATTTTTTGATTGATTCGTGTACAGACCATGGATTTTAGTAAGAATCCAAAATTTCAGTCGACACGGATCCAAAGGGCCAAAGTTATGACCGAACCCAAGTGTTCAAACGACCGACCCCAAGTTCTAAAATGATGACATTTATATGAGGTCTTCTTTTTGCAGATTTTTTGATTGATTCGTGTACAGACCATGAATCTTAGTTAAAATCGACAATTTCAGCCGGATCGGTGCTATAGGCCCGACGTTATTACCGACCCCGATTGTTATGACGACCGAGCCCAAGTGTTAAAAGTACGATTTTATTTGAATTTTCTTTTTTTGTAGATTTTTTGATTGCCTCGTATGTAGACCATGAATCTTAGGAAGAATCCAAAATTTCAGGCGGCTCGGATCCAAATCGCCAAAGTTATGACCGAACCCAAGTGTTCAAACGACCGACCCCAAGTTCTAAAATGATGATATTTATAAAAATTCTTCTTTTGGCAGATTTTTTGATTGATTTGTTTACAGATCATGGATCTTAGTAAGAATCCAAAATTTCAGTCGACACGGATCCAAAGGGCCAAAGTTTTGACCGAACCCAAGTGTTCAAACGACCGACCCCAAGTTCTAAAATGATGATATTTATATAAGGTCTTCTTTTTGCAGATTTTTTGATTGATTCGTGTACAGACTATGAATCTTAGTTAAAATCGACAATTTCAGCCGGATCAATGCTATAGGCCCGACGTTTTTACCGACCCCGTTTGTTTTGACGACCGAGCCCAAGTGTTAAAAGGACGATTTTATTTGAATTTTCTTTTTTTGTAGATTTTTTGATTCCCTCGTATGTAGACCATGAATCTTAGGAAGAATCCAAAATTTCAGGCGGCTCGGATCCAAAGGGCCAAAGTTATGACCGAACCCAAGTGTTCAAACGACCGACCCCAAGTTCTAAAATGATGATATTTATAAAAATTCTTCTTTTGGCAGATTTTTTGATTGATTTGTGTACAGACCATGGATCTTAGTAAGAATCCAAAATTTCAGTCGACACGGATCCAAAGGGCCAAAGTTATGACCGAACCCAAGTGTTCAAACGACCGACCCCAAGTTCTAAAATGATTACATTTATATAAGGACTTCTTTTTGCAGATTTTTTGATTGATTCGTGTACAGACCATGAATCTTAGTTAAAATCGACAATTTCAGCCGGATCAATGCTATAGGCCCGACGTTGTTACCGACCCCGATTGTTATGACGACCGAGCCCAAGTGTTAAAAGGACGATTTTATTTGAATTTTCTTTTTTTGTAGATTTTTTTATTGCCTCGTATGCAGACCATGAATCTTAGGAAGAATCCAAAGTTTCAGGCGGCTCGGATCCAAAGGGCCAAAGTTATGACCGAACCCAAATGTTCAAACGACCGTCCCCAAGTTCTAAAATTATGACATTTATGAAAAATTCTTCTTTTTGTTGATTTTTCTGGATGATTCGTGTACAGACCACGAATGTTCGTAGGAATCGAAAATTTCAGCCGGATCGGTGCTATAGGCCGAAAGTTATAACCGACCCCGATTGTTATGACGACCGAGCACAAGTGTTAAAAGGACGATTTTTTCAAAATTTTCTTTTCTTGAAGATTTTTTTATTGCTTCGTGTACAGACCATGAATCTTAGTAAGATTCCAAAATTTCAGGCGGCTCGGATCCAAAGGGCCAAAGTTATGACCGAACCCAAGTGTTCAAACGACCGACCCCAAGTTCTAAAATGATGGTATTTATAAAAATTCTTCTTTTGGTACATTTTTTTATTTATTCGTGTACAGACCTCAATTGTTATGACGACCGAGCCCAAGTGTTAAAAGGACGATTTTATTTGAATTTTCTTTTTTTGTAGATTTTTTGATTGCGTCGTATGTAGACCATGAATCTTAAGAAGAATCCAAAATTACAGGCGGCTCGGATCCAAAGGGCCAAAGTTATGACAGAACCCAAGTGTTCAAACGACCGACCCCAAGTTCTAAAATGATGATATTTATATAAGGTCTTCTTTTTGCAGATTTTTTGATTGATTCGTGTACAGACCATGAATCTTAGTTAAAATCGACAATTTCAGCCGGATCCATGCTATAGGCCCGACGTTATTACCGACCCCGATTGTTATGACGACCGAGCCCAAGTGTTAAAAGGACGATTTTATTTGAATTTTCTTTTTTTGTCGATTTTTTGATTGCCTCGTATGTAGACCATGAATCTTAGGAAGAATCCAAAATTACAGGCGGCTCGGATCCAAAGGGCCAAAGTTATGACAGAACCCAAGTGTTCAAACGACCGACCCCAAGTTCTTAAATGATGATATTTATAAAAATTCTTCTTTTGGCAGATTTTTTGATTGATTTGTGTACAGACCATGGATCTTAGTAAGAATCCAAAATTTCAGTCGACACGGATCCAAAGGGCCAAAGTTATGACCGAACCCAAGTGTTCAAACGACCGACCCCAAGTTCTAAAATTATGATATTTATATAAGGTTTTCGTTTTGCAGATTTTTTGATTGATTCGTGTACAGACCATGAATCTTAGGTAAAATCGACAATTTCAGCCGGATCAATGCTAAAGGCCCGACGTTGTTACCGACCCCGATTGTTATGACGACCGAGCCCAAGTGTTAAAAGGACGATTTTATTTGAATTTTCTTTTTTTGTAGATTTTTTTATTGCCTCGTATGCAGACCATGAATCTTAGGAAGAATCCAAAATTTCAGGCGGCTCGGATCCAAAGGGCCAAAGTTATGACCGAACCCAAGTGTTCAAACGACCGACCCCAAGTTCTAAAATGATGGTATTTATAAAAATTCTTCTTTTGGTACATTTTTTTATTTATTCGTGTACAGACCTCAATTGTTATGACGACCGAGCCCAAGTGTTAAAAGGACGATTTTATTTGAATTTTCTTTTTTTGTAGATTTTTTTATTGCCTCGTATGCAGACCATGAATCTTAGGAAGAATCCAAAATTTCAGGCGGCTCGGATCCAAAGGGCCAAAGTTATGACCGAACCCAAATGTTCAAACGACCGACCCCAAGTTCTAAAATGATGATATTTATATAAGGTCTTCTTTTTGCAGATTTTTTGATTGATTCGTGTACAGACCATGAATCTTAGTTAAAATCGACAATTTCAGCCGGATCCATGCTATAGGCCCGACGTTATTACCGACCCCGATTGTTATGACGACCGAGCCCAAGTGTTAAAAGGACGATTTTATTTGAATTTTCTTTTTTTGTCGATTTTTTGATTGCCTCGTATGTAGACCATGAATCTTAGGAAGAATCCAAAATTACAGGCGGCTCGGATCCAAAGGGCCAAAGTTATGACAGAACCCAAGTGTTCAAACGACCGAACCCAAGTTCTAAAATGATGGTATTTATAAAAATTCTTCTTTTGTCAGATTTTATGATTGATTTGTGTACAGACCATGGATCTTTTTAAGAATCCAAAATTTCAGTCGACACGGATCCAAAGGGCCAAAGTTATGACCGAACCCAAGTGTTCAAACGACCGACCCCAAGTTCTAAAATGATGATATTTATAAAAATTCTTCTTTTGGCAGATTTTTTGATTGATTCGTGTACAGACCATGGATCTTAGTAAGAATCCAAAATTTCAGTCGACACGGATCCAAAGGGCCAAAGTTATGACCGAACCCAAGTGTTCAAACGACCGACCCCAAGTTCTAAAATTATGATATTTATATAAGGTTTTCGTTTTGCAGATTTTTTGATTGATTCGTGTACAGACCATGAATCTTAGTTAAAATCGACAATTTCAGCCGGATCAATGCTAAAGGCCCGACGTTGTTACCGACCCCGATTGTTATGACGACCGAGCCCAAGTGTTAAAAGGACGATTTTATTTGAATTTTCTTTTTTTGTAGATTTTTTTATTGCCTCGTATGCAGACCATGAATCTTAGGAAGAATCCAAAATTTCAGGCGGCTCGGATCCAAAGGGCCAAAGTTATGACCGAACCCAAATGTTCAAACGACCGTCCCTAAGTTCTAAAATGATGACATTTATGAAAAATTCTTCTTTTTGCTGATTTTTCTGGATGATTCGTGTACAGACCATGAATGTTCGTAAGAATCGATAATTTCAGCCGGATCAATGCTATAGGCCCGACGTTGTTACCGACCCCGATTGTTATGACGACCGAGGCCAAGTGTTAAAAGGACGATTTTATTTGAATTTTCTTTTTTTGTAGATTTTTTTATTGCCTCGTATGCAGACCATGAATCTTAGGAAGAATCCAAAATTTCAGGCGGCTCGGATCCAAAGGGCCAAAGTTATGACCGAACCCAAATGTTCAAACGACCGTCCCCAAGTTCTAAAATGATGACATTTATGAAAAATTCTTCTTTTTGCTGATTTTTCTGGATGATTCGTGTACAGACCATGAATGTTCGTAAGAATCGAAAATTTCAGCCGGATCAATGCTATAGGCCCGACGTTGTTACCGACCCCGATTGTTATGACGACCGAGCCCAAGTGTTAAAAGGACGATTTTATTTGAATTTTCTTTTTTTGTAGATTTTTGATTGCCTCGTATGTAGACCATGAATCTTAGGAAGAATCCAAAATTTCAGGCGGCTCGGATCCAAAGGGCCAAAGTTATGGCCGAACCCAAGTGTTCAAACGACCGACCCCAAGTTCTAAAATGATGATATTTATAAAAATTCTTCTTTTGGCAGATTTTTTGATTGATTTGTGTACAGACCATGGATCTTAGTAAGAATCCAAAATTTCAGTCGACACGGATCCAAAGGGCCAAAGTTATGACCGAACCCAAGTGTTCAAACGACCGACCCCAAGTTCTAAAATTATGATATTTATATAAGGTTTTCGTTTTGCAGATTTTTTGATTGATTCGTGTACAGACCATGAATCTTAGTTAAAATCGACAATTTCAGCCGGATCAATGCTATAGGCACGACGTTGTTACCGACCCCGATTGTTATGACGACCGAGCCCAAGTGTTAAAAGGACGATTTTATTTGAATTTTCTTTTTTGTAGATTTTTTTATTGCCTCGTATGCAGACCATGAATCTTAGGAAGAATCCAAAATTTCAGGCGGCTCGGATCCAAAGGGCCAAAGTTATGACCGAACCCAAATGTTCAAACGACCGTCCCCAAGTTCTAAAATGATGACATTTATGAAAAATTCTTCTTTTTGCTGATTTTTCTGGATGATTCGTGTACAGACCATGAATGTTCGTAAGAATCGAAAATTTCAGCCGGATCAATGCTATAGGCCCGACGTTGTTACCGACCCCGATTGTTATGACGACCGAGCCCAAGTGTTAAAAGGACGATTTTATTTGAATTTTCTTTTTTTGTAGATTTTTTGATTGCCTCGTATGTAGACCATGAATCTTAGGAAGAATCCAAAATTTCAGGCGGCTCGGATCCAAAGGGCCAAAGTTATGGCCGAACCCAAATGTTCAAACGACCGACCCCAAGTTCTAAAATGATGGTATTTATAAAAATTCTTCTTTTGGCAGATTTTTTGATTGATTTGTGTACAGACCATGGATCTTAGTAAGAATCCAAAATTTCAGTCGACACGGATCCAAAGGGCCAAAGTTATGACCGAACCCAAGTGTTCAAACGAACGACCCCACGTTCTAAAATGATGATATTTATAAAAATTCTTCTTTTGGTACATTTTTCTATTGATTCGTGTAGAGACCTCAATTGTTATGACGACCGAGCCCAAGTGTTAAAAGGACGATTTTATTTGAATTTTCTTTTTTTGTAGATTTTTTTATTGCCTCGTATGTAGACCATGAATCTTAGGAAAAATCCAAAATTTCAGGCGGCTTGGATCCAAAGGGCCAAAGTTATGACCGAACCCAAGTGTTCAAACGACCGACCCCAAGTTCTAAAAAGATGATATTTATAAAATTCTTCTTTTGGCAGATTTTTTGATTGATTTGTGTACAGACCATGGATCTTAGTAAGAATCCAAAATTTCAGTCGACACGGATCCAAAGGGCCAAAGTTATGGCCGAACCCAAGTGTTCAAACGACCGACCCCAAGTTCTAAAATGATGATATTTATAAAAATTCTTCTTTTGGCACATTTTTTTATTGATTCGTGTACATTCCATGACTCTTAGTTAGAATCGACAATTTCAGCCGGAACAGAACCATAGGGCTAAAGGAATGACCGACCCCGATAGTAATGACGACCGAGCCCAAGTGTTAAAAGGACGATTTTATTTAAATTTTCTTTTTTTGAAGATTTTTTGATTGCATCGTGTACAGACCATGAATCTAAGAATCCAAAATTTCAGTCGACTCGGATCCAAAGGGCCAAAGTTATGACCGACTCTAAGATTTCAACGACCGAACCCAAGTTTTAGAACGATAACATTTTTGAAAAATTCTTCTTTTGCAGATTTTTCTGGATGATGCGTGTACAGACCACGAATGTTACTAAGAATCGAAAATTTCAGCCGGATCAATGCTATAGGCCCGAAGTTATTACCTACCCCGATTGTTATGACGACCGAGCCCAAGTGTTAAAAGGACGATTTTTTTTTAATTTTCTTTTTTTTGTAGATTTTTTGATTGCCTCGTATGCAGTCCATGAGTCTTAGGAAGAATCCAAAATTTCAGGCGGCTCGGATCCAAAGGGCCAAAGTAATGACCGAACCGAAGTATTAAAACGACCGTCCCCAAGTTCTAAAATGATGACATTTTTGAAAATTCTTCTTTTTGCAGATTTTTCTGGATGATGCGTGTACAGACCATGAATGTTCGTAAGAATCGAAAATTTCAGCCGGATCGGCGCTATAGGCCGGAAGTTATAACCGACCCCGATTGTTATGACGACCGAGCCCAAGTGTTAAAAGGACGATTTTTTTTAAATTTTCTTTTCTTGAAGATTTTTTGATTGCTTCGCGTACAGACCATGAATCTTAGTAAGATTCCAAAATTTCAGGCGGCTCGGATACAAAGGGCCAAATTTATGACCGAACCAAAGTGTTCAAATGACCGACCCCAAGTTCTAAAATGATGATATTTATAAAAATTCTTCTTTTGGCAGATTTTTTGATTGATTCATGTACAGACCACGAATGTTCGTAAGAATCGAAAATTTCAGCCGGATCGGTGCTATAGGCCGGAAATTATAACCGACCCCGATTGTTATGACGACCGAGCCCAAGTGTTAAAAGGACGATTTTATTTGAATTTTCTTTTTTTGTAGATTTTTTGATTGCCTCGTATGCAGATCATGAATCTTAGTAAGATTCCAAAACATCAGGCGGCTCGGATCCAAAGGGCAAAAGTTATGACCGAACCCAAATGTTCAAACGACCGTCCCCAAGTTCTAAAATGATGACATTTTTGAAAAATTCTTCTTTTTGTAGATTTTTCTGAATGAATCGTGTACAGACCACGAATGTTCGTAAGAATCGAAAATTTCAGCCGGATCGGTGCGATATGGCGGAAGTTATAACCGACCCCGATTGTTATGACGACCGATCCCAAGTGATAAAAGGACGATTTTATTTGAATTTTTTTTTGTAGATTTTTTGATTGCCTTCGTATGCAGACCATGAATCTTAGTAAGATTCCAAAACTTCAGGCGGCTCGGATCCAAAGGGCAAACGTTATGACCGAACCCAAATGTTCAAACGACCGTCCCCAAGTTCTAAAATGATGACATTATTGAAAAATTCTTTTTTTTGCAGATTTTTCTAGATGATTCGTGTACAGACCACGGATGTTCGTAAGAATCGAAAATTTCAGCCGGATCGGTGCTATAGGCCGGAAGTTATAACCGACCCCGATTGTTATGACGACCGAGCCCAAGTGTTAAAAGGAC
The DNA here is from genome assembly GCA_917880885.1 of Limnephilus marmoratus. Taxonomy (NCBI): domain Eukaryota; kingdom Metazoa; phylum Arthropoda; class Insecta; order Trichoptera; family Limnephilidae; genus Limnephilus; species Limnephilus marmoratus. The sequence continues at coordinate 18,222,805 of OU862919.1, read as the reverse complement.
GATTTTTTTTTAATTTTATTTTCTTGAAGATTTTTTGATTGCTTCGCGTACAGACCATGAATCTTAGGAAGAATCCAAAATTTCAGGCGGCTCGGATCCAAAGGGCGAAAGTTATGACCGAACCCAAATGTTCAAACGACCGTCCCCAAGTTCTAAAATGATGACAATTTTTAAAAATTCTTCTTTTGGCAGATTTTTTTTTTGATTCGTGTACAGACCACGAATGTTAGTAAGAATCGACAATTTCAGTCGGATCAATGCTACAGGCTCGAAGTTATTACCGACCCCGATTGTTATGACGACCGAGCCAAAGTGTTAAAAGGACGATTTTTTTTTAATTTTCTTATCTTGAAGATTTTTTGATTGCTTCGCGTACAGACCATGAATCTTAGTAAGATTCCAAAATTTCAGGCGGCTCGGATCCAAAGGGCCAAAGTTATGACCGAACCCAAATGTTCAAACGACCGTCCCCAAGTTCTAAAATGATGACATTTATGAAAAATTCTTCTTTTTGCTGATTTTTCTGGATGATTCGTGTACAGACCATGAATGTTCGTAAGAATCGAAAATTTCAGCCGGATCAATGCTATAGGCCCGACGTTGTTACCGACCCCGATTGTTATGACGACCGAGCCCAAGTGTTAAAAGGACGATTTTATTTGAATTTTCTTTTTTTGTAGATTTTTGATTGCCTCGTATGTAGACCATGAATCTTAGGAAGAATCCAAAATTTCAGGCGGCTCGGATCCAAAGGGCCAAAGTTATGGCCGAACCCAAGTGTTCAAACGACCGACCCCAAGTTCTAAAATGATGATATTTATAAAAATTCTTCTTTTGGCAGATTTTTTGATTGATTTGTGTACAGACCATGGATCTTAGTAAGAATCCAAAATTTCAGTCGACACGGATCCAAAGGGCCAAAGTTATGACCGAACCCAAGTGTTCAAACGACCGACCCCAAGTTCTAAAATTATGATATTTATATAAGGTTTTCGTTTTGCAGATTTTTTGATTGATTCGTGTACAGACCATGAATCTTAGTTAAAATCGACAATTTCAGCCGGATCAATGCTATAGGCACGACGTTGTTACCGACCCCGATTGTTATGACGACCGAGCCCAAGTGTTAAAAGGACGATTTTATTTGAATTTTCTTTTTTGTAGATTTTTTTATTGCCTCGTATGCAGACCATGAATCTTAGGAAGAATCCAAAATTTCAGGCGGCTCGGATCCAAAGGGCCAAAGTTATGACCGAACCCAAATGTTCAAACGACCGTCCCCAAGTTCTAAAATGATGACATTTATGAAAAATTCTTCTTTTTGCTGATTTTTCTGGATGATTCGTGTACAGACCATGAATGTTCGTAAGAATCGAAAATTTCAGCCGGATCAATGCTATAGGCCCGACGTTGTTACCGACCCCGATTGTTATGACGACCGAGCCCAAGTGTTAAAAGGACGATTTTATTTGAATTTTCTTTTTTTGTAGATTTTTTGATTGCCTCGTATGTAGACCATGAATCTTAGGAAGAATCCAAAATTTCAGGCGGCTCGGATCCAAAGGGCCAAAGTTATGGCCGAACCCAAATGTTCAAACGACCGACCCCAAGTTCTAAAATGATGGTATTTATAAAAATTCTTCTTTTGGCAGATTTTTTGATTGATTTGTGTACAGACCATGGATCTTAGTAAGAATCCAAAATTTCAGTCGACACGGATCCAAAGGGCCAAAGTTATGACCGAACCCAAGTGTTCAAACGAACGACCCCACGTTCTAAAATGATGATATTTATAAAAATTCTTCTTTTGGTACATTTTTCTATTGATTCGTGTAGAGACCTCAATTGTTATGACGACCGAGCCCAAGTGTTAAAAGGACGATTTTATTTGAATTTTCTTTTTTTGTAGATTTTTTTATTGCCTCGTATGTAGACCATGAATCTTAGGAAAAATCCAAAATTTCAGGCGGCTTGGATCCAAAGGGCCAAAGTTATGACCGAACCCAAGTGTTCAAACGACCGACCCCAAGTTCTAAAAAGATGATATTTATAAAATTCTTCTTTTGGCAGATTTTTTGATTGATTTGTGTACAGACCATGGATCTTAGTAAGAATCCAAAATTTCAGTCGACACGGATCCAAAGGGCCAAAGTTATGGCCGAACCCAAGTGTTCAAACGACCGACCCCAAGTTCTAAAATGATGATATTTATAAAAATTCTTCTTTTGGCACATTTTTTTATTGATTCGTGTACATTCCATGACTTTTAGTTAGAATCGACAATTTCAGCCGGAACAGAACCATAGGGCTAAAGGAATGACCGACCCCGATAGTAATGACGACCGAGCCCAAGTGTTAAAAGGACGATTTTATTTAAATTTTCTTTTTTTGAAGATTTTTTGATTGCATCGTGTACAGACCATGAATCTAAGAATCCAAAATTTCAGTCGACTCGGATCCAAAGGGCCAAAGTTATGACCGACTCTAAGATTTCAACGACCGAACCCAAGTTTTAGAACGATAACATTTTTGAAAAATTCTTCTTTTGCAGATTTTTCTGGATGATGCGTGTACAGACCACGAATGTTACTAAGAATCGAAAATTTCAGCCGGATCAATGCTATAGGCCCGAAGTTATTACCTACCCCGATTGTTATGACGACCGAGCCCAAGTGTTAAAAGGACGATTTTTTTTTAATTTTCTTTTTTTTGTAGATTTTTTGATTGCCTCGTATGCAGTCCATGAGTCTTAGGAAGAATCCAAAATTTCAGGCGGCTCGGATCCAAAGGGCCAAAGTAATGACCGAACCGAAGTATTAAAACGACCGTCCCCAAGTTCTAAAATGATGACATTTTTGAAAATTCTTCTTTTTGCAGATTTTTCTGGATGATGCGTGTACAGACCATGAATGTTCGTAAGAATCGAAAATTTCAGCCGGATCGGCGCTATAGGCCGGAAGTTATAACCGACCCCGATTGTTATGACGACCGAGCCCAAGTGTTAAAAGGACGATTTTTTTTAAATTTTCTTTTCTTGAAGATTTTTTGATTGCTTCGCGTACAGACCATGAATCTTAGTAAGATTCCAAAATTTCAGGCGGCTCGGATACAAAGGGCCAAATTTATGACCGAACCAAAGTGTTCAAATGACCGACCCCAAGTTCTAAAATGATGATATTTATAAAAATTCTTCTTTTGGCAGATTTTTTGATTGATTCATGTACAGACCACGAATGTTCGTAAGAATCGAAAATTTCAGCCGGATCGGTGCTATAGGCCGGAAATTATAACCGACCCCGATTGTTATGACGACCGAGCCCAAGTGTTAAAAGGACGATTTTATTTGAATTTTCTTTTTTTGTAGATTTTTTGATTGCCTCGTATGCAGATCATGAATCTTAGTAAGATTCCAAAACATCAGGCGGCTCGGATCCAAAGGGCAAAAGTTATGACCGAACCCAAATGTTCAAACGACCGTCCCCAAGTTCTAAAATGATGACATTTTTGAAAAATTCTTCTTTTTGTAGATTTTTCTGAATGAATCGTGTACAGACCACGAATGTTCGTAAGAATCGAAAATTTCAGCCGGATCGGTGCGATATGGCGGAAGTTATAACCGACCCCGATTGTTATGACGACCGATCCCAAGTGATAAAAGGACGATTTTATTTGAATTTTTTTTTTGTAGATTTTTTGATTGCCTTCGTATGCAGACCATGAATCTTAGTAAGATTCCAAAACTTCAGGCGGCTCGGATCCAAAGGGCAAACGTTATGACCGAACCCAAATGTTCAAACGACCGTCCCCAAGTTCTAAAATGATGACATTATTGAAAAATTCTTTTTTTTGCAGATTTTTCTAGATGATTCGTGTACAGACCACGGATGTTCGTAAGAATCGAAAATTTCAGCCGGATCGGTGCTATAGGCCGGAAGTTATAACCGACCCCGATTGTTATGACGACCGAGCCCAAGTGTTAAAAGGACGATTTTTTTTTAATTTTATTTTCTTGAAGATTTTTTGATTGCTTCGCGTACAGACCATGAATCTTAGGAAGAATCCAAAATTTCAGGCGGCTCGGATCCAAAGGGCGAAAGTTATGACCGAACCCAAATGTTCAAACGACCGTCCCCAAGTTCTAAAATGATGACAATTTTTAAAAATTCTTCTTTTGGCAGATTTTTTTTTTGATTCGTGTACAGACCACGAATGTTAGTAAGAATCGACAATTTCAGTCGGATCAATGCTACAGGCTCGAAGTTATTACCGACCCCGATTGTTATGACGACCGAGCCAAAGTGTTAAAAGGACGATTTTTTTTAAATTTTCTTATCTTGAAGATTTTTTGATTGCTTCGCGTACAGACCATGAATCTTAGTAAGATTCCAAAATTTCAGGCGGCTCGGATCCAAAGGGCTAAAGTGATGACCGATCCCTAATGTTCAAACGACCGGCCCCAAGTTCTAAAATGATGACATTTTTGAAAAATTCTACTTTTTTCATATTTTTCTGGATGATTCGTGTACAGACCACGATTGTTCGTAAGAATCGAAAATTTCAGTCGGATCAATGCTATAGGCCCGAAGTGATTACCGACCCCGATTGTTATGACGACCGAGCCCAAGTGTTAAAAGGATGATTTTTTTTAAATTTTCTTTTCTGAAAATTTTTTGATTGCTTCGTGTACAGACCATGAATCTTAGTAAGACTCCAAAATTCAGCAGCTCGGATACAAAGGGCCAAAGTTATGACCGAACCCAAGTGTTCAAACGACCGACCCCAAGTTCTAAAATGATGATATTTATAAAAATTCTTCTTTTGGCAGATTTTTAGATTGATTCTTGTACAGACCACGAATGTTCGTAAGAATCGAAAATTTCAGCCGGATCGGTGCTATAGGCCGGAAATTATAACCGACCCCGATTGTTATGACGACCGAGCCCAAGTGTTAAAAGGACGATTTTATTTAAATTTTCTTTTTTTGTAGATTTTTGATTGCCTCGTATGCAGACCATGAATCTTAGGAAGAATCCAAAATTTCAGGCGGCTCGGATCCAAAGGGCCAAAGTTATGAGCGAACGCAAATGTTCAAACGACCGACACCAAGTTCTAAAATGATGACATTTATGAAAAATTCTTTTTTTGGCAGATTTTTTTAATTGATTCGTGTACAGACCACGAATGTTAGTAAGAATCGACAATTTCAGTCGGATCAATTCTATAGGCCCGAAGTTATTACAGACCCCGATTGTTATGACGACCGAGCCCAAGTGTTAAAAGGACGATTTTTTATTAATTTTCCTTTCTTGAAGATTTTTTGATTGCTTCGCATACAGACCATGAATCTTAGTAAGATTCCAAAATTTCATGCGGCTCGGATCCAAAGGGCCAAAGTTATGACCGATCCCTAATGTTCAAACGACCGGCCCCAAGTTCTAAAATGATGACATTTTTGAAAAATTCTTCTTTTTTCATATTTTTCTGGATGATTCGTGTACAGACCACAAATGTTAGTAAGAATCGAAAATTTCAGTCGGATCAATGCTATAGGCCCGAAGTTATTACCGACCCCGATTGTTATGACCACCGAGCCCAAGTGTTAAAAGGACGATTTTAATAAAATTTTCTTTTCTTGAAGATTTTTTGATTGCTTCGCGTACAGACCATGAATCTTAGTAAGATTCCAAAATTTCAGGCGGCTCGGATCCAAAGGGCCAAAGTGATGACCGAACCAAAGTGTTCAAACGACCGACCCCAAGTTCTAAAATGATGATATTTATAAAAATTCTTCTTTTGGCAGATTTTTTGATTGATTCATGTACAGACCACGAATGTTCGTAAGAATCGAAAATTTCAGCCGGATCGGTGCTATAGGCCGGAAATTATAACCGACCCCGATTGTTATGACGACCGAGCCCAAGTATTAAAAGGACGATTTTATTTGAATTTTCTTTTTTTGTAGATTTTTTGATTGCCTCGTATGCAGACCATGAATCATAGTAAGATTCCAAAACTTCAGGCGGCTCGGATCCAAAGGAAAAAGTTATGACCGAACCCAAATGTTCAAACGACCATCCCCAAGTTCTAAAATGATGACATTATGGAAAAATTCTTTTTTTTGCAGATTTTTCTGGATGATTCGTGTACAGACCACGAATGTTCGTAAGAATCGAAAATTTCAGCCGGATCGGTGCTATAGGCCGGAAGTTATAACCGACCCCGATTGTTATGACGACCGAGCCCAAGTTTTTGTAAATTTTCTTTTCTTGAAGATTTTTTGATTGCTTCGCGTACAGACCATGAATCTTAGTAAGAATCCAAAATTTCAGGCGGCTCGGATCCAAAGGGCCAAAGTTATGACCGAACCAAAGTGTTCAAACGACCGACCCCAAGTTCTAAAATGATGATATTTATAAAAATTCTTCTTTTGGCAGATTTTTTGATTGATTCATGTACAGACCACGAATGTTCGTAAGAATCGAAAATTTCAGCCGGATCGGTGCTATAGGCCGGAAATTATAACCGACCCCGATTGTTATGACAAGTGTTAAAAGGACGATTTTATTTGAATTTTCTTTTTTGTAGATTTTTTGATTGCCTCATATGCAGACCATGAATCTTAGGAAGAATCCAAAATTTCAGGCGGCTCGGATCCAAAGGGCGAAAGTTATGACCGAACCCAAATGTTCAAACGACCGTCCCCAAGTTCTTAAATGATGACATTTTTTAAAAATTCTTCTTTTGGCAGATTTTTTTATTGATTCGTGTACAGACCACGAATGTTAGTAAGAATCGACAATTTCAGTCGGATCAATGCTATAGGCTCGAAGTTATTACCGACCCCGATTGTTATGACGACCGAGCCCAATTGTTAAATGGACGATTTTTTTTAAATTTTCTTTTCTTGAAGATTTTTTGATTGCTTCGCGTACAGACCATGAATCTTAGTAAGATTCCAAAACTTCAGGCGGCTCGGATCCAAAGGGCTAAAGTGATGACCGATCTTTAATGTTCAAACGACCGGCCCCAAGTTCTAAAACGATGACATTTTTGAAAAATTCTTCTTTTTCATATTTTTCTGGATGATTCGTGTACAGACCACGATTGTTCGTAAGAATCGAAAATTTCAGTCGGATCAATGCTATAGGCCCGAAGTTATTACCGACCCCGATTGTTATGACGACCGAGCCCAAGTGTTAAAAGGACGATTTTTTTTAAATTTTCTTTTCTGAAAATTTTTTGATTGCTTCGTGTACAGACCATGAATCTTAGTAAGACTCCAAAATTTCAGCAGCTCGGATACAAAGGGCCAAAGTTATGACCGAACCCAAGTGTTCAAACGACCGACCCCAAGTTCTAAAATGATGACATTTATAAAAATTCTTCTTTTGGCACATTTTTTGATTGATTCTTGTACAGACCACGAATGTTCGTAAGAATCGAAAATATCAGCCGGATCAGTGCTATAGGCCAGAAATTATAACCGACCCCGATTGTTATGACGACCGAGC